>OU862895.1:26329454-28967060 GCA_917880725.1 Selenia dentaria | reverse complement strand
CAGTAACTGGCAAACTGCCGATCATACATCTCTCTTTCACACACAAAATCGCTGATATGCAACATTTATACTTACATTTGTTTCAGTTTGAGCCTCAGTCTGGACCCCCTCGCGTCCCCCAACCAGACTCTGCCCGTAGACGACACGTTCCACACGGCATCCTCCAGCCCCAAACAGTTCCCCCTCTCCCCCTCCACTCCCGACGTGTCAGCCCCCTCGGCCGAGCCCCTGCAGCCGAGGTTCAAGCTAGGCCCGGTGCCCACCGCGGACGATAGTGATGATATGTCCAACACTGAAGACTATCAGAAGGTATGTGAGTTTTTGTTACACGCTGTATATTCCTATGTCCTTCTCAATAATCACTCTTAGTATACCATAATATAATCCGTTTAACTTGGCTGCCCTGAACATTTTTGCACGTGTACATTATAGGTAAACATTGCCCTTAGGGTTCGCAATGATGATGAATGAAATTTAGAGGCCAGGTTCAAACGCTCGTGCACGGATCTCCTCACACAGCGGCCTACCGTTACACACATTTGAGTCTGAGGTGTATACACACTGACATATACACACAAAATAATGATTAGCCTTTTTTTATTAACTGTGGTCAGGGAAGGGTGCCTGTAAGATGGTCTGATACGATTAAGAAGGCGGTGGGTGGTAGCAGCACCGTGCGGTTCACACAGCCGTGGTCGCGATTCTCAGCAGTGAGGGAACGAGGAGAAGAAGAAGAAGCTGCCGTTATCAGCTTGGGATCTAGGGAGACAAAAGGGGTTTCAGGGGGCGCCAAAATCATAATATAATATGATTAAAACTTAAAATAGCACACGGAGGCCTGGTTGACTCATGACTCACCGTCGATTTCTAACAAAATAAATAGATAATAGAATAGTATTACTTTTCAAAGCACCAACGCCTGCTTAAGCGATCTCAAACATTGAAATTTATAGAGAGAAAAATTCACATCCTCGGACGGGATTTGAACCCGCGTCTTCTGACTCTCCGTGTCAGACGCCATTGACCAACTAGGCCACCGAGAATCTGGTCCGAGCATCGAATTTTAACTGTCTATTTGACTAACCGTCTTGCGGGGACGGAGCGACATCTATTGGACTGTTAACAGTACCATCCAACCGAAAGAAGCATTATTTAGAAATACTTGAACTTTCGCATTGACATCGCAACCCTTGTGATTTTTATAGTATTACTTTTCAAAGCACTAACACCTGCTTTAGAGATCTCAAACATTGAAATTTATAGAGAGAAATTGTTTCTGAATTTTTCTCTCTATAAATTTCAAAGATAATAGAATAATAATAAAGATTTATCTCAAGGGAGGGAGGCGCTACTATCAAGTTTCTACTCCGGTTCTAAAGAGTCGTAGATCCGGGGCTCGCGGTTATTAATCGTGAACATGTCATTAAGTAATTAGAATCAAACAATAACACACAAAACTATTTCTTTAACATTAACCTTTCGAAAGGATTCTCCCATAACTGGCAAATACTGAATATTTAACTTTTCAGTGTTGAGCAGTAAACATACCTGAACGACTCTTAAAGCGTGAATTCTTAATTACAATAACTCGTTTTGAACAACAATAACACTGGGCACGTTATTAGTACAGGTTTGTTGTTCTTCACGGAGTGGTGCATCTATCACATTTACATTAATTAATTAATTACCTACATGCTTAATTGTACATGAAACCGATGTGCATATATCTGTACAGATAAATAAAATTGAAGTGTCTGTCGGAACATAGTTTCACTTTTTTATTTGTTTCTGCACCTCTAGCTGGGGGGTACCATTGAATGAACATTCAATGGTATGTCGAAATACTCATTACTGCTTCACAACAAAACATTAGTAAAGCGGAAAATGCATCTTCTAGGTATGATGTTGATGGTAGCGTCGTGGACACAAGTTCTGCCGCGAAACGTTTCATCGAAATAAATTAATCGAATGCTCGGTAAGGGATACAGGTCTTATATTGAAACAGCGCGTAGCTTCAAACCATAATGGCGTGCAAATTACAATAGTTAATTATAATAGTAACTAGCGACTGCCTCCACTTCGCTCCCGTAGTAGGCTCGGTTTTCGGCCTCATCATAACCTCCCACGTTTTCTTGGTTGTTCTTTTATAAGAGCCTTCTGACAAAAATTAAAACAACAAAAAAGAATTAGCGAGATTGTTCCATCCGTTCTCAAGGTATAGCGAGACCAAGAGAAATAGGGGTTCATTTTTATATAGATTAATTTTATTATGAAAGCTATCGTGGTTTGTACACATTTTTAATATGATAAACGGGATTCACTCACGTAAAAAAGTCAGATCTTTCAGACTATAGTTTCTATCACATCCGGTGGTATTTTTCAAGGAGAGTGCAGAACGCTCGCGGTTGCGTCCCGCCTCGCAACTCTTTTTTACGTGAGTGAATCGCGTTTTTCATATTAAAAATAGATTAATTTTATTAGTACTTATGTCAATGACTACAATAATTGATTTACACTTTTACAATTTGTAACGAATTGGCTCAAAAAGTACTCGACCGATTTCAAAAATTCTTTCACCATTGGAAAGCTACATTCACCCTGAGTGACTATATAAGATTCATCATCATCATCATCGTCCATCACCGCGCGGGTGAAACCGTGGAGAGCAGCTAGATGATGATAATTTGTAATATATTTTTAATCTCATCAGAAAAATACTTTTACTATGTATATTTTTCTGCTGTTCATCAGCCTATATTATAGTATTTCGCATATTTAGCAGTTTCCTCGGGGTTTCGGAGGACGGTAATGTTCATATTCATATTCATATTCATATTCATATTCATATTTATTCATAAAATCTTATTTTACATGTCAATAATAAGTTAAAATTTATATTACTTAAAATAATTGTGAAATAATATAATAATAAATGTCAAATTTAATGTAACATTTGTTTTAATGTAACATTGTCAATTTAATGTAATGCTTGCTGAACATATACATATATGTGTACTGAAATTCTTACGGGTAGATGCTGTTTGTTGCTGCAGTGTTTGCCTCACTCGGCTACATTGTATCGACCAGTTTAGGACTACTATATTTTAATTAATTGTGGACTGGTGGTTTTGACCACTGGATATAAATCAGCAAGACCTCGTTTCCGATCCTCTGACACAGTTTTCATCTGCTAAAAATGTCAACTCGTGGGATAACAATTAAATTATAATGTTTATACGACCATGACGCGAACGCACGTTTAATACAAGTACCAGGATGAGCGAGCTTTGGTCGCAAGTAAACAATTGGTTTTCGTGGTCTAACCTCAAACCAAAAACTCATTGCCTTAGTGTTGCTTAACAACGCCATCTATTGTCAAGCAGCTTAAGTGTTGCTGTGTCGGTAAAACAGTTTAGTTGTAGCAGTTTTTCATTGCCTGAAAACACGAATAAAACGACCTTTTCTAAAAAATAAACTTAGATCGATTTATCGACCTCGTAACCTCTTACATACTAAATTTCATGGAAACCGTTGGAGCGGTTTCCGAGATTTATATTATATTTACATCTCTCATATTCGGTAAGTAGGTCCTTATTACCCTCAAATGGGGCTTGTAGGTGACCAATTAGCGCTCTAGGGTAATAATGTAGCTAGAAAAGCCCTAGGGCGATAAGTAATTAAAAAAAAAAACTTCACTCTTTCAAAAAGTTCGCGTACATCTAACCATCATACTGGCAATAGACATCATGCATTCAGCCCAATGACAAAAGAGGTTGCTTCGCTATTCAGCCTTGTCTTCGTATGAGTATAATAGTCATCAATTTTATTTTTGTAATGCCGGTTTTTTTCTACTTACCTCACAATCGAGATGTAAAGCAGAGTAGTTAGCTCGGGTGTAAGCATCAATTGCAGCCCGAGATATTTAGGCGCACGAGCGCAGCGACGGCGCCTATAGTTCAAGGGTATATGCCTTACGGCCCTTGGCTACTAATCTACTATATATGCACACAGAATTGCTCGTTTAAAAGTATTACATGTAAAGTAAGTAAGTAGGGTACAGTACACGTGAGAGGTTTGATTGTGTGCGTGTGTTGTGTTTCAGCCGAGGATAGTGGAAGGTCAGTCGTCGAGCTCGGTGGAGCGCTCGCCGGAAGAGCGGCATCAACGAGCCAAGTTCCGAAGGAAAATTGCAGGTATTATATATTCATATTTATTTCCATTAGTAATTTAATGAGGTTGTAATTTTATACGTTTTTCCTGTCTACGTGTGTTAGGTAATCATGATGCCCTGTAGTCTGCAGTACCTGCTCGCTTCGAGAGCACCACAGGTTCTAAAACAAACTTGTAAATAGTGTTGCTGTTACGTAGTATCTTGCGCCTCCACTATACCTGTATTATTATTGTTTTCATTAGTTTGTGTTTTGTTCATGAACGTGTACAATAAAGTGTTCTTCATCTATCTATATCTTGGACTGTTTCAAGTGGTATATACGGTACCGTATAATATTATACATCCAGTGTACAGATGGGTTATAGGAGGGTTAATAAGCAATTCACTAGAGACCGCCTCGATTGATAAAATTGTAGTTTTTTGCTTTCAAAATTCTCAAGTAACGAGACCTCCATGCTGCTATGTCATATCTTTCCATGAGAACTTTTCGTTTTGATTGGCATTTCCGGAATTTAAACCCCAACCTGAAATATTGAGTAGATTTATTACAATCACATTATTTAAGTTATATCTATAAGTAAATAGGCTATGGTTAGTCAAATGCACACTTTCGAAAACCACGTCACAAAAATAAAACTTCAAATCAGATTTACTGAATTTCAAATAGCAAAATAATGCCACTAGCCACCCATCCAACTTCAGACCGCAGCAAGCATTGCTTAACTTGTTGATCGGTTAAGAACTCGACCAAGTCAAGATCCGTGCGAGTGCATCAATAATAATTTAGTAGTGATGTATGTAGTATAATATAGTGTAATTATCCCCGTTGTCCAGGCGAAGGCAAGCCCGGACGGCGCCAAGTGACGGAGGCGGAGGCTCTGCGCGCCATGCAGCGGCTGTGCTCGCGGATCGCGACGCAGAAGATGCTCGTCATCTCCTCGCTCGAGAACGACTGCTCCAAAGACGAACTCGACAGGCAAATCGCGGTACATATACATACCTACTTACTCACTGCACTTAGTTGACCGAGCCAAGCGTCTCTGCTTTAACTGCCCAAATTGACTTTCATCTGTCCGTATGTTTGTTAAGTTGTATGTTAATCCTTCATTCCATGTTCTACTACTTGACATCTTTTTGACGGCGACGATTATGACTTTTTGGTACTTTTCCTAATATTACACACATGTGGTGCGCACACTAGGCACCTGTCTTTAAAGAGGAATTTCTAATATGAGCATAATTGGTCAAGTGGTTTCCGATATAAGAAGTTGTGAAGTGCGGCGACAAATTGCCGCTGAGCGAGGTCGACTGTTCGCAGAACTACTCGTACTACTGTATTATTGGTTTAAAAAGCACTGTAGCTAGTGCAACTACTGAAGGCTGTATCTAAGCGTGGCGAGAGCAATGCAGTGACGCGTATATCTTTAAGTTGGTACTGCTATTGGATATAGCAGTTGGGTGGGGTGGAGTTGAGAGGTGGCGGCTTTTAATTGGGGTAGGTACTTCTCCTAAAAAGGGGGGAAGTTTACTGCGGCGCTATTTACCGACCGATTATGATTAAATTTGGTACACGCATTGAGCACCTGACTTTAAGGAATTTCTAATACTGCAGGCCTACCATAAACTTTCAGATTACTTGTCAAGTTCCGAGCAGAACAATAAAAGGATCTCAAAATGAGCTGCCAAAAATCGTACCATGAACTTCATTTGACTGACATGCGTTTGTACTGTTTGGGCTAAGAAGGGCCCTAAATTATTGTCTCTGAAAGTTTGCATGAAAGAGATGACGCTCTACCACTTTGTATAACGCTCTTACTCTTTCATTTATGTTGGCTTATGTTATGTTCTGAAACTAAGATTACGTTTATATTGGTAACGATTTCCGCTTTATAAGTTTGTTCAATTTATAAAGTATTGGATTATATATGTGAGAGAGTATTAAATAATAACAGTTTTCAACGCCATCTATTGAGCTTGTTCAATAACCGGTAATGGATTACTAGCCTTTATACTCTTTGTAAGTGTTAAATGTAAACTGTTAGTTAGATGTTTAGATTGCAAATGTATACAGTATTAAATTTATGTCATGTTAATATACTTGGCAATGTAAACATCAAGATCCGCGATACATTTGCGTAATATTGTTCACCATGTTAAAACATAATTTCGCCTCATGAAGTAGGCAGAACCTTATTAGGTGAGTAAGTAGGTACTTATGTTATAGAAATCAAACAATTTTTAAGTACATTTATGTATTTATTTCATAAATTTATTAAAGATTAACTAAATAATGGACAAAAATTTAAAAATATCAAATGTAATAAAGTGTCCCGAATGCTGGCTGCATTTCCACGTTGAATAGCTATGCATTTTTTTTTGCAAAATATGAGCCAGCATTCTGTTCACCTGACGCTTCAACCAAACGTTTGGCCAAGCCCTGAAATTTCGTACGCGCCACTTGGAGAAAGTTTCTACCCCAAACGGCACAAATGTGTAACCTCCACCGAGATTGGCATATTTGCATCATTTAAAGGTTTCGACATTTTCACTGCCACACCAGCCTGAGCGTAAGTTTCTGGCTTGACTTTGTTCTTTCTTATCTGTCTGGAAGTCTGGACTGTCAGCATTTAATGCATCAAACAGCTGGACGAATTTATTCAAAAGTGTAGCTGTGGCGAAGACTTCTGAAGGAAGTTCATCTGAAATTAAACAAAAGCAATAGAAGTTTAAGTACCTTCTACAAATCAATTTTAATAAGCTAATATAGGGCTTTTATTTGAATAAATTATTTAATTTAGAAATATATAAAAAAGGTATTTTTATATATTTCTAAATGATGACAACATATTAGTCTGTAGAAACAATTGTATTATTTATAAAATATTCTTAGATTAGATTTTTTATTGTTTTGTTTTAAAAACATATCTACTACTATTGCTTTACTAAAACGTAATTTAGGCAGGACAGTGACTTAATGATAGATTTGCGTACGTGACTAAGTCTTTACTCACGATTATGTCAATAAAAATCATGCATCATTGAAACTATAAATATTTACATATACATATTAAATTAACTTCTGAAATGGCAAATGTTCAACACGTACGACTACACTTATAAAGGAAAAATAAATGTGCAATATCTGTTACAAATAAGTATGAAAGCTATATTTATGCTTCTGTGCCTCCACCATAGAGTTTTAAAATCTCAAACCCTTATTAGAATATTCTGTCGTTCTTTCGTTCTTTCACTTCACTTACATCTGGTCGTGTTCCTTTGAGAGCCAAAATCGATCGCGTCGTTCGCATAGCCGCCCAACCGTTACCCTTTCAAACTCGCAATTATCATAACTAAGCTCGGTACATCATCGATTACGTCACAGCTCACGCTCACGCCACGACTACAACACTCGGGGATGGAAGGTTTTGGACTTGCGGTCGTTGTGAGCTGTTACTGTCAAAATATCAAATAGGTTTATGATTCATTCGATTTAATTGAGAGAAAATATGACGCGCTTTTTGCGACTGTGTGAGTGTTCTATTTGGGTTGGGCATTATAGGTATTCATCCTAAAGGAAACACGAAACCGGGGCACGACAGTCGTATGTATTGGCGGTGTTTACTGGAATGCACGTAGAATTGAAAACGAGAGTAGGTACCTAACTATGCTATTAGTTTTTCAATATAAGCAAGATAAAGCATATATGAGCATAAAAATATATATGATTAACATACCGTTCAACATTCGTTTTACCAGGCTTAGAGCAACGGTGAAATGAGACCACACCATCTTGAACAGGAGTTGCTCCACATTTTGCACATTTTCTGTACATGTCCGTAGACATACTTAGATTTTATAAGTTTTTAAACTATCACGATCACTTTTGCAAGAGACAACATTAGAAAAGGGATATTTACCGTGTAATCCATTTTATTTGAGTTCGCGATTTATATTCCCGACAACATGGATTACACGGCAAATATCCCGTTTGTAATGTTACTAATACTTGGATAGTTCTGCGGAAGCTTAAATTAAAGGAGGGTCACTATAATAACAAGAAATATCCACGAAAATACGAAATATCAGTAATTTAAAACTAATTTATAACGTAAATGTTCAAATTGAATTTGATCAACTTGCTGACATACAATTCGAGTGTTGCAAGATAAATAAAAAAATTGGAGCAAGTTTTATAATATTGTTTTTAACAAAAATGTTAGCTTTTTTTATGTATTTTGTACAACAAAAAAAAGGTAAAAGAATAAAAGATATAATGAAACGATTGGTGGCAGTAAAATATGTATTTTATTAAAAATAGTACGGCATAAATTTTTATGGAACGAATTTGCTTCCCTATAAATGTCTAAATTTTATCGCTGTAGCATACAATTCCGCTACACACATCTAAATTTTGCTCGTGTGTGCAATGGTAAAATCTCGTACATACAGGATACCTTCCCTTGCTCAGCAACCTCTTCACAAGGTCTTTTATTTACAACAAGTAATACCCTGCGAAGAAAGTGAGAAGTCTGAACGTAAGTTCTACATGGTCCTTTGAGCCGGATGAGACGAGCAGCAGACTGCAGCGAGTGTGAGTTCCAAGGCGTGGAAACCAGTGGGGATTGCCACTGAAGCGCCTATCACTCCGTTACGGAGTGGTGTCACTGTAAAGCGCGACACTACTCTAGAAACGGGTGTCAACGGTGGAGGTCGTGGAGTAAGCAGCCCACTACAGTACCGGTGGACGGCGCCAGAGGGCGCAGCGAGCGGATACAACAGTCGTCGTCGAGTCAGCCAAGCAGAGTGTGTGTTCTAATATGTGTTATCAAGCGTCTAGAAGTGGTAGAACATTTATAATGACACATATTACATTTATATGGCTTTTTACCACTGTATCTCATGTTATGTTTATTACCTGTCACCATGTAAATTGTCAATCATTTAGATGTAAATGTATATTTGATTGACATTGCTTAAATTGTATAACCTCAACACCTCTATGACCTTATGGTAGATGGTGTACTTATGTGTGTAACGTAGTGAAGAACGTTAATTACGATCTTGGTGGGCGTTATGTTAAATGTAAACAGTTAGTTAGATGTGTAGATTGCAAATGTATACAGTATTAAATTTATGTCATGTTAATATACTTGGAAATGTAAACATCAAGATCCGCGATACATTCGCGTAATATTGTTCACCAAAGAATCGATAGATGGCGCTGTATGTTTCTGCATCGCGCAAGCGTTTGTCGCACGCGAGCCATATGAATGTGTTCTAATATGAATTCGTAATTGATCTGCACTTGCAGATTCATAATCACACATGTTGCATTAGAACAGAATACATATTAGAACACATACTGGAGAGAAACCATTCAAATGCAAAATGTGTGATTATGAATGTGCAACAGCAAGTCAATTACGAAGGCATATTAGCACACACACTGGAGAGAAACCATTCAAATGCAACATATGTGATTTTTGATGTACACAAGCAGGTCACTTACGAAGACATATTAGGACACATACGGGAGAGAAACCATTCAAATACAACATGTGTGATTATGAATGTGCAACAGCAAGTCAATTACGAAGGCATATTAGCACACACACTGGAGAGAAACCATTCAAATGCAACATGTGTGAATTTAAATCTGCAACCGCAAGTCACTTACGAATCCATATTAGAACACATACTGGAGAGAAACCATTCAAATGCAACATGTGTGATTATGAATGTGCAACAGCAAGTCACTTACGAAGGCATATTAGCACACACACTGGAGAGAAACCATTCAAATGCAACATATGTGATTTTGGATGTACACAAGCAGGTCACTTACGAAGACATATTAGGACACATACTGGAGAGAAACCATTCAAATGCAACATGTGTGATTATGAATCTGCAAGAGCAGATCAATTACGAAGGCATATTAGCACACACACTGGAGAGAAACCATTCAAATGCAACATGTGTGATTATGAATGTGCAACAGCAAGTCAATTACGAAGACATATTAGCACACACACTGGAGAGAAACCATTCAAATGCAACATATGTGATTTTGGATGTACACAAGCAGGTCACTTACGAAGACATATTAGGACACATACTGGAGAGAAACCATTCAAATGCAACATGTGTGATTATGAATCTGCAAGAGCAGATCAATTACGAAGGCATATTAGCACACACACTGGAGAGAAACCATTCAAATGCAACATGTGTGAATTTAAATCTGCAACCGCAAGTCACTTACGAATCCATATTAGAACACATACTGGAGAGAAACCATTCAAATGCAACATGTGTGATTATGAATGTGCAACAGCAAGTCAATTACGAAGGCATATTAGCACACACACTGGAGAGAAACCATTCAAATGCACATATGTGATTTTGGATGTACACAAGCAGGTCACTTACGAAGACATATTAGGACACATACTGGAGAGAAACCATTCAAATGCAACATGTGTGATTATGAATCTGCAAGAGCAGATCAATTACGAAGGCATATTAGCACACACACTGGAGAGAAACCATTCAAATGCAACATGTGTGAATTTAAATCTGCAACCGCAAGTCACTTACGAATCCATATTAGAACACATACTGGAGAGAAACCATTCAAATGCAACATGTGTGAATTTAAATCTGCAACCGCAAGTCACTTACGAATCCATATTAGAACACATACTGGACAGAAACCATTCAAATGCAACATGTGTGATTATGAATCTGCAACAGCAGTTCAAAAATCAAACAACACAAAAGGTGTCAAGGCATTATACTACAACCGTTATTTAAATGAACTTGGTGATCATTTTCTCCGCAAAGCCAATGAATCAATAAAAATAATTAATTGCGAAATAGCCCATAATAAAGAAGAAGCCATATACGTAAATACACCTTTCTGGGACATTCACGAAAGTAATATTACTGAAATAACAATAATGATCAACGGCAGTTTGATTAAGGACAATGGTAGAGGAATCTATCACTTCGCTAGAGATTTGAGAAGTTCAAACAACTTATATCATTATATCCTTCAAGATAACACAATAGAAAGAAACAAAAACGGTGGCTTCGATGTAAGTTTACCGTATGTTTGGCAATATAATGAAAACTTCACTCATTCAGTTTATATGTATAATAACACGTGGCGAAGTAATGTACAATTTGGAGCCATTATAGATGGTCACTTCGCTGAAGTCAATATCAGTAAGAATGTTTTCACAGACAACATGTGCAGAACTGGGTTGCTCTCTATTCAAGGTATGGAAAAGAAGATGACGATTGACGGTAACTTTATTGAAAGAAACAATGGCCATTTCATGGTAAAATTCGATATGGACAGTCAAAGTGAAGTTATGGGACTGGTTTATGCTGTGTTTGTTTACAACCAAGTGAAAAATAACAACCACGCTGCAGGAGTCAATCGTGGAGCATTAGTTCGAAGATTGGAGCCGACATACGTAATTGGCTTTAAAGGTATACAAAAAGTAAAAGTAAGTAGAAACCTGTTTTGAAATAATGGCTTACAGTACACGTTGCTCGCAGGCATAAAAACAGCGAAAATTAATAACTTGCTAGACGTGACTGAAAACTGGTGGGGAAGTACAGTTGAGACAGAAATAAAACATATGATATTTGACTTTGATGAGTGGAACAATCATGCCATCGCTACTTATTTACCCTACCTGCTTGAAGATCATTTCGACGCGAGTGTTTCTAAGTCAAAGTCAAAGTCAAAATCATTTATTCAATTTAGGCATCAAAGACGCACTTATGAACGTCAATTTTTCATTATAATGTACTTTAAAGACTACCGCCGCGTTCCAAAATATATAGAGCCTACCGAGAAGAAGCGGCAAGAAACTCGGGGCCATTCTTTTTATATAGATGTTTTTACAATGTTTTACTTAGGTACTACAAATATTAGCTCCAGTGTGTTGCCTTACAAAAGAGAACATAATAATGGTATCAGTAGGGCAAGACACGCTACACTTTGACATCTTAGTACACGAGTAGATAGATCCTGGAGTGATCAGTCCCAAGCTGTTTTATCCTCCAAGTAATCCGAAATTTTGTAATAACCTTTTTGACAGAGTTTAGTTTTAATAGTAATTTTAAACTTATTAATAGGCAAATCTCGGATAACATTGGGAACTTTATTATAGAATCGTTTCATTTAGCCCTGAAGCTACAATGGATATAAATAATTTAGGAGAAAGACTGCTCTCCAATCTAACCCTAGAAGCAAGACTTGCTCCTTATATTATAAAAACTGACATAACAGTCATGCCTGCTAATTTAGTAATAAATCCTGGTGTTGTTATGGAATTTTCACCCAACGTTGGTATACTTGTGATGGGCACGCTTGAAGCTATAGGTCACGCTCAGCTACCAATAGTGATGAGGCCGATAACACCAGCAAGCAATGTGGAATTTAACAGAATAAAGAAAAGAGAGATACGTCAATATACGCGGAGCCATCACAAAAAAAGACGGCAGTTAGAGTCTTTGATTGTACAAGATTCAATACGACTATGCCCAGGAAGAAACTGCTCCATTAGTGACACACTGATAGAGAGAAACAATGAAGGCTTCTTAGAATATTACAATAAAACAACTCTCCAATGGGTACCTATGTGTGATAACCGTTTTACAGGAAGAAATTAGTTGTGAAGAGTTTTACGCTGAAACAACTCACAGGGATAAAAATGGTCGGTACGTAGTAAAACTTCCATTCCGCAATGACGATCCACAATGTAAGTATGGCAGTTTTCGCGACCTGGCAATCAAAAGGTTCCTGCACATGGAAAATAAATCTTAAAAAAGACCTTGAATTGGGAAAACGTTACCACGATGTGTTTCACGAATACATCGATGTGGGGCATGCGGAACGAGTACCAAATGATGACCCCAAGTTGTGTTCTTGCGGTGTACTTACCTCATCACGCTGTCTTGCGAGAGGACAAATCCACGACCAAGTTATGAATTGTATTCGATGCTTCTATGAAAGGAAAAAATGGAAGATCCTTGAACGACGATCTCATGGTTGGGCCTACGTTGCAACCGCCATCGACACATCATTATGAGGTGGAGAACGCACCCCATAAGCCTCTACGCTGATATTATAAAAATGTACAGGCAGGTGAAGGTCTCTTCTGATGATGTCGATTTCCAGAGGGTAGTATGGCGTGACGATCCGGAATCTCTTGGTACTTATCCAAATATTGAAGTAAAGAAGCGTCCACACGCTTCCCGCCCCATTTTAAATGAGCCTAAACGTCGCAATTTAGACTTAAACGAAAGCATAACGTGCCACAATTGTATTGCAATACAGGCCATTATAAACGTAACTGTTGTAGACACAGTTAGTGGTGAAACGTCTCAGCCTAAGGCAAATAAAAATATTCAGTACTCATATTGTCACAAGTTAGGACACACAGAACAGGTCTGTTTTTCTAAACAAAGGGATGTAATTTTTTTATTAATAATGCGGGTACTACAAAATCGGTCGATGTGTGCTTGCATACGGGGCCCCACTTATCGAAATTAATGTTGTTGAGTTTAAGTTGCAAGCGCGTGTCAATATCGGTTCAGATTTTTCGCTTATTCGTAAGCAGATTGCTAATCAATTAACCCGTTCTCGACATGTTGTGTTTACGCGCCTTACAGAAGTTGCTCTGCTACAACTTATTATTTTTCGCGCATTTCCTTGGATATCCATTGCAAACTATAACATGCACCAAGAAGTTGAGTTTTATCGTTAATAGTCTTACGTTCTGGGTCATGTAACTCGTATTATCGATCGAGATATCTTCACCCTACCCTGCTGTGCTGATTTGACAAGATTAATACCGACTTAACGGATAGCAATGCCATTATTCGCTTGAGAACTATTATTGACAAATTTAATTTAAAAAAACCATCGGACCAGGTAACATCGTTCACGGGAAAGAGTTTCAGGATTTGTTTCGTCCACGAAATCGCCAGTGGCGTCATCAGCCGTGTGAACAGACAGGTGGAAAGATTTTTGTCTGTTATGATGAACTGTTTCACGATCGCTGAAAACCACGAGCACAGCTTGTGGATATCTGGGTTCGGTGAAAACCAATTAGCCTTCAATTACGCGATGTCAAAAAGCTTTGGTACAATTCCGCTGCAAAATTAAATGTTATGGGATGTAATAAAAGCCCACTGCGGATTAATGCGTTAGTTCAGGAATATTGATCATTTTGAAATCAGACTTGAAGCGAAAGTGAGAATGGACGAGCAGGCATGTGTTAACAAAGCCCGCTTTAATAGAGGCAAGGCTAAAGTTCGGCCTTTCAATATTGACGATTTTGTCATAATAAAGAAAAATCCTAGGTTGATTACCAAGCTAATTTTCGCAATCTATTTTTGTTTAATTTGTTTTAGCTTTCTCGCCTTAATAATGTTTTGTTAACATTTCACAAATTCGTCTAAGATCATCTGTTATTTTATTTTTGTCGTCTTATTGTAGCAAGTTTTAAGAGGTTCAATAAACTATAGGTGATAACACAAAGTTGTTTTCACTAAATGTTAAGACCTCGAAACTACGGAAATAGTTCAGCATTGGAAGCCCCTTGCTTCATGCAATTAAAGTTCCACATTGGAAGTTCTTTGCTTCGTTAAATAATATTGGAAGCTCTGCGCTTCGTGCAATTATGGCTCAGCATTGGAAGCTCCGCGCTTCATGCAATTATGGTTCGGCATGGAAGCTCTATGCTTCGTGAAATAACATTGGAAGCTCTGCGCTTCGTGCAATGATGGTTCTGTAAAAAACGTTTTAATAAAAAAAGCTTACTATAAAGTTCGACATTATATAGAAGATAAAGATGCTTGGAATACTCCACTTCTGGCAAGCTGTCTCTCTGCCACCCATAAAATGTAATATTTGTAGTACCTAAGTAGAAACATTGTAAACATCCATATAAAAAGAATGGCCCCGAGTTTCTTGCCGCTTCTTCTCGGTGGGTTCTATATATTTTGGAACGCGGCGGTAGAGTCTTTAAAGTACATTATAATGAAAAGTTGACGTTCATAAGTGCGTCTTTGATGCCTAAATTGAATAAATGATTTTGACTTTGACTTTGACTTCATTGGAAGCTTCGCGCTTCATGCAATTATGGTTTGGCATTGGAAGCTCTATGCTTCGTGAAATAACATTCGAAGCTCTGCGCTTCGTGCTATTGTGTTTCAGCATTGGAAGCTCCGCGCTTCATGCAATTATGGTTCGGCATGGAAGCTCTATGCTTCCTGAAATAACATTGGAAGCTCTGCGCTTCGTGCAATTATGGTTCTTCATTGGAAGCTTCGCGCTTCATGCAATTATGGTTTGGCATTGGAAGCTCTATGCTTCGTGAAATAACATTGGAAGCTCTGCGCTTCGTGCTATTATGTTTCAGCGTTGGAAGCTCCGCGCTTCATGCAATTATGGTTCGGCATTGGAAGCTCTATACTTCGTGAAATAACATTGGAAGCTCTGCGCTTGGTGCTATTATGGTTCTTCATTGGAAGCTTCGCGCTTCATGCAATTATGGTTTGGCATTGGAAGCTCTATGCTTCGTGAAATAACATTGGAAGCTCTGCGCTTCGTGCTATTATGTTTCAGCGTTGGAAGCTCCGCGCTTAATGCAATTATGGTTCGGCATTGGAAGCTCTATACTTCGTGAAATAACATTGGAAGCTCTGCGCTTCGTGCTATTATGGTTCAGCATTGGAAGCTCCGCGCTTCATGCAATTATGGTTCGGCATTGGAAGCTTTATGCTTCGTGAAATAACATTGGAAGCTCTGCGCTTGGTGCTATTATGGTTCTTCATTGGAAGCTTCGCGCTTCATGCAATTATGGTTTGGCATTGGAAGCTCTATGCTTCGTGAAATAACATTGGAAGCTCTGCGCTTCGTGCTATTATGTTTCAGCGTTGGAAGCTCCGCGCTTAATGCAATTATGGTTCGGCATTGGAAGCTCTATACTTCGTGAAATAACATTGGAAGCTCTGCGCTTCGTGCTATTATGGTTCAGCATTGGAAGCTCCGCGCTTCATGCAATTATGGTTCGGCATTGGAAGCTTTATGCTTCGTGAAATAACATTGGAAGCTCTGCGCTTCGTGCTATTATGGTTCAGCATTGGAAGCTCCGCGCTTCATGCAATTATGGTTCGGCATTGGAAGCTCTATGCTTCGTGAAATAACATTGGAAGCTCTGAGCTTCGTGCAAATATGGTTCAGCATTGGAAGTTCCGTGCTTCATGCGGTTACGGTTCAGCATTGGAAGCTCCGCGCTTCGTACGATTTCGGTTCAGCGTTGGAAGCTCCACGCTACGTGAAATTATGGTACAACATTGGAAACTCTGCGCTTCGTGTACTTACAGTTTGGCTCACCATTTCTTGCAGACGCCGCTCTGTTTTTGAAGCTTTGCGCTTTGTGCAACATGGTTAACTACCAATTCAAGTATAAAAGCTTATGTGTCGCTTCCTATACCACGTACTAGCCAGTAAAAGCCCTGTGTTGTAGCAACTGTCATACGTCGCGCGAGAACGCGTGACTCGTCAGAATGGCCGTGTGAGAGAATATGAAATAATAACTGTTTTCAACGCCATCTATTGAGCCGTAATCATGGCCGATCATGGCTGCCCCGATTTAGAAGAAAATCCGTTTCAATCCCCGAAATATATATTCCAATATTATTTACAGACATTATAAGATACGTTATGATAATAGTATTGAGGGGTCCAGTAGAGTTTGTGGCCTTGATTTAGTAAATTAATTTCCAGTTACATTAGTTACACAATATTATAGTACAAATATTTTGTAATGATATTAGAACACATCCAATCTACTAAACAACAGTAAACAGTTTGAAGTGGA
Source organism: Selenia dentaria (assembly GCA_917880725.1). Taxonomy (NCBI): domain Eukaryota; kingdom Metazoa; phylum Arthropoda; class Insecta; order Lepidoptera; family Geometridae; genus Selenia; species Selenia dentaria. The sequence goes on along the minus strand of OU862895.1, from coordinate 28,949,978 downwards.
TTCTCAGAGAAACGACCCGAATGATTATTATCTCTACCTACAATATCAAGGCGGTGTTCCCAGTGTAAATTCTTATTTATTCAACTTGGAATTATGGTGTTAACTTGGCCCGTCGTGTTAGATATGCTCAATTAGAAGTACTATGGGAGTTCTAAATACCCATAGCGGCATAGCTATAGTAAAGGGTATAATAAAACAGTTCAAGTGCGTGAAAATATGAGCCGACTTTTTTATATACTTCTACTAGTACTTAACTCAAATAATTCGTATGCGTTCCTCATTCTTCCACGATAGTAAAATAAACAATTTTTTCACAAATTGATAGAAATTCACAGTTTTTACGTTTAATAGGTCACAAAAAGTTGCTTTAGCTCGCCTGCTTTATGTGACAGATATGCAGGTTACTTTGATGGATATCTAAACTCAAAAAAACACGTCATGGTACGCTTACAGCAGGTCAATTACAGGCCGCCCTTTGCTGGCCGGCTAGGTCACGTGGGCAATAGTTGGCTGGCCTGCTAGAGTCCGCCATACTACGAATTTGCAGGACAGCTCAATAAAACGCTGAACTGTCCTGCTATAAGGGGCATAATTCGTCAAGTGGTTGCCTAGATAATAGGTTGTGAAGTACTGCTACCGCTGATAAGACTATGCTCGCGTGGTCTACTGTTCGCAGAACTACTACTTATTATAAGGTAAATCCACGGTAGTAAGGGAATCTTAATTCTTACTATCCTAACTTAATATTATAAATGCTCAAGTGAGTTTGTTTGTTACGCTTTCAAGTCTAAACGCCTGAACGTAATTGGGTTGATGAATTTGGCAAGGAGATTGACTATATCCTGTGAATATAGGATACCTTTCATCATCATGTAGCACCACGCGGGTGAAACCGTGGGGTGCAGCTAGATTTATTATAAATGCGAATGTTTTGATAGATGGAGATTTGTTACTCAATCACGCCAGAGTGGCTGAACGGGTTTGGATGAATTTTGTCGTGTAGATAGATAAAGCACTAGAATAACACACAGGGTACATTTCATCACCATCCATAACCGCGGGGTGCGGCTAGTTTTTTATAAAGATGATTTACAATATCAGAAATTTGAATACGTTTTCATTCTATTAATGAAGATACTCTACATTTGAAGACCTGATGATAATAAATTTACGAGCGTTATGGTGCTTAAAAAATCATAGCAAAAAGTTTATTTTTAGTTTTCTTAGAATCACATTCATTTACACGGTATGGATTCCTCGCAAGTTGAGAGATATGTAGTATGTACTCACTTTACGAGCATCGGCTGAAATAGTATTTAACCGCCTTGTTTTGTTAAAAAAACATCTATTCAAACCACATGAGAAGTGCTTCACCTCGTTCCAATATAATTCGAACGTCTGTTATTTTATTTCAGGGCTCGACCGTAACGTAATTTAATATTACTACTAACACACTCTCATCTTATTTAATGTAGCAAGATAAACTCCTAATATATCTAGTTAATTACTATAAAAATATAATATAGTTAATACTATATATGCTTATAATATAGACCCATTATCAGGAGATACAAAAAACTTTATTTGTTAAGTAGTTATTAGTTTTACATTATTCTGTTGTATTACGATCCCTGCGACAAAGCCCTTTGATTAAGGTGACGCATTGATAAACTATGGTTTCAAAAATCGAAGACCGCGCCCCTTCACTCGGACAAATTTTACGCGGTCGCACTCGACAGGAATACGAGAGGCGGCGGGCAGCAGCGCTGGTCTAGCGTACTGGCGCTGCTATGCTAATTTGCCTAGAGCATAGATAATCATGGAGTCGCTTGTCCTTATTCAACCATTTAAAAAAAAGGCAAAAATTCTTTTGATTTATTTAATGTTTTTTTTATCATACAATACAGGGTTATTTCTAATCAAGCAGCATCCTTTTAGGGGCTTATTCTGTGATGTGATATGTTATGATGATTTTTTTTTAGTTTTGACAAAATTTGCTGAACAAAAGTTGTTGGTTTTGATGTACGGAATAAACCCCTAAAAATGCTAATTATAATAATAATATGGGACAACATCCACACAAACGTCTTCAGTTCCCAAACTAGGCAGAGCCTGTACTATGGTAACCTGATGACTGATATACATACTTATATACATATACACACCCAGACACAGATCAAACAGACATATTCATGCACACAAATGTTTGATCTGTCCGGGAATCGAACCCGGGACCAGCGGCTCAGAAGGCAGGGGTGCTACCAACTGCGCCAACCGGCCTGTCTATTTATTTATAATTGATTACAAATAACCCTGTTTACATCTTTATCTTAATCAATGAACTGATTTTTATCGTGCTTCACATATTTCTTTCTATTATTATCTTCACAGGCTTATAGAAACTTTCTTTTAGTGATAAACATTTCAAAAATTGACGCGCTTGCAGGATTTGAACCAGCATCTCTCTGGGATTCCGGCCCAGATGCTTTGTCCAATTAAGCTAGAACGCTGTCTGCGAAGCCGCCAAATTAGTGAAGTGTTTATCATTTTTTCCCAATACTAGTGTTGGAAAGTGTAGGTATCTTAATGTTAAAACTAATGCTTTTTGTGAAGAAAAAAACATACTCAATATCAATATTCTGAAAATGGCATCACATAATCTATGGTATCCCCGACCGAACAATCGTCAACGTCACAAGTATTTTTTTCTATTGAAATGGTAGCTGTATCATTTTCTTTCCCTTTTGCAGTCACGTACTCTGGGTCACGAATTGGCCTATTCCTTATGTGTCTAGGATCAACCAACTCAGGAAGAAGACAATCATAGTAAAATTTAAGCAGTTTTGGTTCCATTATATCTGACCAAAATTTATCGTCTCTTTCTATGATTTCTATTTTCATTTTTTTGTTTCCATACCATATACCAAGTAAGGCCTCCTGTTTTCTGCAAATATGTAACTGGCCTTGGACTTGAAAATACCAGTCTGATTTTTTATTGACTACTATTTCGCCGTCTTTATTTTTTTTATAAAAATGCATCTTGTTCTGTTCAATCGCTTCGTCTATACCCATTTTAAATGGTGCTATGGGACATTTTATTTCGACTATTTTGTTGTCATCGGTAATCCCATCAGGCGTTGCCCCCAAAAATGGATATTGCTCATCTATAAATAAACAGCATTTTTCGATTTTTAAGTCTTCCATAACAGACAATTGTTCGATTGCAATTTTTTCGTGCTTTTTTCCGTGAGTTATTGATGACACGTTGTCAATATTAGGCTTGTATAGTAAATTTTTTACTACGTTTCGGCATGTATTTGTCTCTTTTCTTTTTACAATTTTACCGAAGTTTGACGCAGTTAGCATGCTTCGCCTTAATTCCAACCATTCTCCAGATTCGCTTTGTAGTATGGTTCTTTTTTCTACGTCTTTTCGCTGTTCTTCGGTTTTTATCAAATTCTGGATGAAGGTGTCTTTGGCCTTTTTTAAAGTGTCGTCATCGAAGTCTGGCTTATCCACAATTTCCCTATAATCTAAGTTTAATGTACGTGGCACCAAAGTACGATTTTTTTTCCTTTTGCAGTTTTGTTTTGTTTTATTCTTTTTTTCCTTTACTGCTCTTTCGTATTTTGTAATACTTTTTTTTGGGCTATTTCCATAAACATTACGGTGGACAGTCGACAGCAAGTTGCCAGTGTTAAAAGATATTACTGCACCGGAGTATCTTGCTTGGTAAGCTCTTCTTTGAGAAATTTACTCTTTTTCCACCAACAAGTTTGGCGATGACTCCATTAAATCTTTCCACTACATTACTGTCCACATCTTCTATCAAACTATGGGCTTTTTCAGCCAATCGTGCGACATAAGTTTTTAATTTTTGCCAAAGCAAACTCCCAAAATACGGATTAGGAGCGACTACTTGCATATGATTTTTGCATAATAACTCGTTACAACTTTCATGAGAGTTAAACGCATGGCCAATAGATGCGTTTATATCTTTATATAAACCATCTGTATTTTGGCTCTCCTTGTGAAGTTTTATAGCATCGCAAATATATTTCCTGGAGCGCATTATTTTCTCTTGTGTCAAATATTTCCTGTCTGTTACGTTGAAGTGTGTGTCTGAAGTAAATTGTTGTAACTTATTGCAATAATTTCTCAGTAAATGATGTCGACAGAAAATTTTTGACACTGTTAATCCTGGGTATGGCCGGGCATTTATTATTTTGGCATAGGTGCTACTGTCGCCATCAGCAATAAGTCGCGCGTATATTATACCGTGCATTTCAATGGATCGTTTGAACCCCTCAGTTATTATTTGTGATTCCATAGCAGTAGAAGCCCCATCAAAGTTTTTGTAACAGACATGATCTTTGGGACTTTCTTTTTTATTTTGAGCTCGGGCACAAATACAACAATACTTATTTTTGACACACATGTACAAAACTTGGCCAAAACGTCTGCCAATTATGGCTGCAGCACCCGATAGTGCAGCATAGTTGGTTCTGTATGAACGCTTGCTCCAACACCCATCTACAATGACATCAATCATGGGAATGCCATCTTTTGTAATTCTGCCTTCAATAATAGCTGCTTCTTTCTCTTTTTCTCCGGCTATTTTCATTTCCTCCCAGGCAGTTTCTTCCCAATCGTCACAAACATCGTCCTGCATTTTATTGTAAGTGTGTTCTGACATAATGGGTAATCCTACTGCTGCGGAAAACTGCTTCAGTTGCGCGTGACCACAACCTGCTGCCATTATTCCTGCAACAGCATCTTTGTTTACATCAGCCAAAGATGATTTTATTTTGTTTTTATAATTACACATAGAGCAGACATATGTGAATTCCGATTCTAATCCTATTCGATGTTCAGAAACTAATTTCATTGAGGCTAATCCGCAGTCAAACAGAGATTCATGTTGAGAGAGCTGTATTAGTTGTGATGTAAAATGATTAACATCTATTACTCGATGCCCCAAGTCGGGTGTTTCTGTTTGAATCTGAAATTTAAGCACATATTTTAGTATTTATTAAGTTTGATTTCCTATTATGTAAATATTACTTAGCTATTACAAAATTACTGTAGTTTCAAGGGTACTTTCGAATATGTATGAAAGCTCTTCATTTTCAGGATTTGGTTCGTTTAACTGAAACGAAATTACTTACATTACTATTAAGTAAATTAGAAAACTAGATATAATAGATGACTGGAGTACAGTGGCGGAGGGATGGGTACTAAATACTCACAAAATACCTGGAAAATCTTTGTGATAAAGCAGTGAGAGTAATTTTAATTTGGTTTATTTAAAAGAGGTAAAAATAATAACCCAATCGACAACTTCCCCTTTTTTGAAGTCGGTAAAAAGATAAGACAATAATCGCGATAGTTTAAAAAGGTACTTGAGTTTACCGTTTCCTCCGAATCCTCTGATGTGGGCAACACATTTTGTAACTCTTCGTTTTCAGGCCTTGGTTCTTTTAACTGAAAAAAAAAAACTTACATAACTATTAAAGGAATTAGACATCTACCAAATGACTGGAGTACAGTGGCGGAGGGATACTAAATACTCACAAAATACCTGGAAAATCTTTGTGATAAAGCAGTGAGAGTAATTTTAATTTCGTTTATTTAAAAGAGGAAAAAATAATAACCCAATCGACAACTTCCTCTTTTGTGAAGTCGGTAAAAAGACAATACTATAACCGTGATAATTTAAAAAAGTATTTAAGTTTACCGTTTCCTCTGAATCCTCAGATGTCGGCAACACATTGTGTAACTCTGCGTAAGTTGGTGATATTTCTGGATGGCTACAAAATAAAATTATGTAATTATATAATTATTAAAAAGTTAAAGCTAACACAAATACCGTCGGATTCGAATGATATTTATTAGGTGATAGAACATCACCTAATAAATATTATTATTTTAGATAGGTTTCTAAAATATCAAGAGACGACTCCATAGCTTTTTGTTCTGATATTTGTTTCCTACAGTATGGTTACGTCTTTATACAGACAAATCTTAGTACACTCTTGAAAATAAAAAATAGACGGAGTATTATTATTAGGTACTCTAAATTGATTGCTGACATGATAGATAGGTAGGTACTCAGTACTCACTCTCTATCTACTGGCTCTGTTGAGGCTGTGGGTTGACCATCGTAACTTTGCAGTTTCCGTTTTTTTGACCTAAAAAAAATTGAAAATATGTGTAAATGCAGAAAATTGGCCGAAAAATTTAAGCATGTGATAATCCATCATCTGTAGACGAATCTGTGTTTGCCAAATATAGACTTTATTCTTAGGGTATTAGAGTGCAGCTATTTATGGCAAGTTTATTATATTATATGTAATCCAACTTACCCAAACATTCCGTCATTTCTTTTAGGTTTTCTTTTTCGTTTTTTTTTAAATAATTCTTTCCGCTTATCTTTCCTCCCCATTTTCTATGAACACTAAACTTGTTAACCTACCTATACTATTTACACACTACCAAATTAAAATAATTATAATTACCTAACATACTACCTACTACAATAATGTTCTGAAGCTACAATATAATATAGTACATTAAACTCTAACTTATAATTTTGAAAATAATTCTATCGAATCTAGAAAATAATCGGTTGTCGTCGCACAGAGCCTACAACTACAAGACAATAACCAAAAACAACCAGCACGCGTATCGCGCCGTCCATACATTGCGGCGTTGCCAGCCCGACGCTGAGCGAACAGTCAATCGTGCGCTCGTCGGAGTCGCAACGTCGCACCGGTGCAGCGGCGGCTGCCCAGATAGTGCCTGATCAATTTTCTGAGCAAACACGTTAGGGTAAAAGCTAAACTAGAGTAGGCGCGAATGGATTTGATTGAGTTTTTAATTAATTACTCATAATATCCATAATAAAAATAAAAAAAACTCGGTCTATGAAATAGAAAAGTGATCTGGCTATTTTATTCGTAAAAAATAATGGGGTGTTGTCGCTGATAATTCTGAGCATTCGAATTATTAAACTTATTTTTTTGGTGAGAAATTTGTATTTTTTTTTAATAAACCCGGTTAATTTTCAAAATTTTGTCCGGTTCATTAAATTTTTCAAAGTTTTCCCTTATTTATGACATTTTTTAAATTTGAATCAATATCTTTCATCCTCTCACATCGCGCATTAAAAAGGACTCGTTTTCGCCGTTTTCGTGTTTCTCGGCCCGATGCGTCATCTTAAGAATTGAAAAAGTCTGATTACTCTAGTTATTGGAGAGTTGGCTTCTGAACGAAAAGGGGTGGGGAAAGGTGAGCAAAGTGTGTTAATGGCTTTTATAATATTGATATGTTTTATAGGGATTTGTAAAAAGGAACGTAATATTTCAAATTTTTGAATGTATTGTTTATGGCCCAGGTGCTCCAAGACTTGCAGAAGAAGTACGTCCGCCTAGAGATGGCGCTCCAGTACTCGTTTTTCGACGGCCAGCACAACGCCCGCAAGACGATGATGGTGACGCCCATACAGGAGACGCCGTCGCTGACGCTCAGCGAGAGCGACATGCAGATACAGACGGAGCCCGAGCACGCGGAGCCCTGTGAGAATGGACACGTTGTCGACCCTTTACTGCATAGGTCAGTTGTTTCACATTATTTCCTACCTACACAGAAAAAAATAGGGATATTTTTTTATTTTTTAGGTTTTATGCTAGAAGTTATTTAACGTGAGCACAATCTTAATAAAAAAAATTATTATCAATACAATTGCTTATAAACACTTTTTTCCAAGTCCCACTTAAATCATGATGTATTGCTAATGTGTCAGGTTAATACATACAATGCAGGTCTTGTTGCTTGAGGTTTACATTGACGGATGAAGATCTGTTAAGGCTTACCATGAACAGAGAAGAGTTTAGAAGGACGGTCAACCTGCAGTAGTGGAGAGGCACCCAAAGAAGGAGATGTTACAATTGTGCATTTTTTTTATTCTGTCAGCAAATATAAGTAGTTTCAATGCGCTGCCCATCCCTTCCGTTGTGAACTTCGATAAGCTACATGCAACTATATCAACATCCTCCATCCGTATGGGTAAAACTCCTATTTTCTACCTACTTCCAAAAAGGAGGAGGTATTACCTCATAACTTTCGATAGGGTGAACCGATTCTCAAAATTCTTTCTTTGAAAGCTGGTGCTTCCCGTGTGGTACCATTTTATGGTACAGTAGTTTTTGAGTTACACTCCAATAACTGAATAGAATGGAAGACGGTATTACATTTTTCAAATTGTACTTGTCTATTGAATTGCTATCTTTGTGCCAAGTTTCAGTAAAACCGGATCAGTAGTTAAAGTTTGAAAGTAGGATAGACAAAGGCAATGTCTACACAGTTTCGCATTTATGAAACGAGCCGAAGCAAAGCGAAGGAAGGCTTCGTGTGTACCGGATAACAAGACATATAGGGACATAGAGACATCTGCGACTTAGGGTTTTGAACCGTTGCGACCTATCTATACCGTCTTCTCTATTTACTGTTCTCGTGTTCAGATTAAAAGAGAATGAGATGGAGGGTTCGGACAACGTGTCGACGTCTAACGACGAGCTCCCGTCCGAGCCGTGCGACCCGTGGGAGGACCCGCTGCGACGGACGCAGCCGCCGGACCTCATACACACCGACCGGGACCTCACGTTGCCTGTGAGTTACTAACTACCTACTGCGGCCCTAGCACGAATAACTGCGTAACTGTAACGTAACGTGTCATTCACGAGAAACAGTACAAACTGTCACGTATCTAGGGCAACAGTGACACAGATAACTCATAGTTTTATTTTATTTACGCCGAAGCGTGACGCGTTGACTTACGTTACGAATACTTTTTCGCAAATTGTTTGTGCTACGGCCTCTGACTTTACTCCTTACCAACGTTTTTGAAACAAACATAGTAACTACGTTCGAAATTGCAAACCTGTCGCCGAGCATCCAGTGGGGTGTTGAACCAGATGTTCTTGAATTGGCGGACTTGCACAAATCCGTGACGGAATCATAGCGAATGAAATAGAATACGTGTGTAGGACTACTTTGCTACCATTTCGACCGCGTCACCACAACCCTTGATGTGAGAGAGTGATCAGCGCTAACCTATTTATTATTAACACATAATACTGGCATTTTAAATTCTGCACACGTACCAATTGGTCTGCTCTAAAATTTGTGTGTCTTCTTTTTAGAAGACACACAAATTTTAGAGCAGATTTTAAGTATTCGATTCGCAAAGCAACTACCTTGGAAACCTTCAAATCTAAAGTTTATCAACATTACCTTTCCTTGCAAAATAATAAACCTAATGACCAATTTTTAAGTTTAAATATATGTATGCTGTTTTTATATGTGTGTATATATGTATATGTAAAGGTATAGTATATAAATAGTTTATTATTTATTAATATTCTACCTAAAATATCTGTTCTATAGAAACTCTCAAGTTTTAAATAAAGCACTACCAAACACGAAGTGTGTTTATCACACAAAGGTTAGCTGGAAGAAAATGCTAATTAGCATTAAGTTCGCAAATGTCTTTTTAGTTTTGTGCAATAAAGAATTTTCTATCTATCTATGTACATTATGTGTATTATTTATAACTAGCGACAGACCGTGACTTCGTTCGCATAGTAGGCTCGCCCTTCGGCATCTTCATAACCTCCCATCTTTTCTTGATTTTTCTTGCATAAGAACCTTCTCCTGACAATAATTAACACATCAAAAAAGAATTAGCGAGATTGTTCCATATGCAAGGCTATTATGTATCGCAGTTGCTAACAAATGTTGATTGAAATCGAATAAACTGGCGGCTCTATGTCACTTTTGTCAGCTCCAGTCATCTACTTACTAACATTTTTGCTTAGTGGAATTGTGAAATGTGACATAGAGCGCGTTTCAAGATTACAATCAACTTTTGTTAGCAACTGAGATACATGGTAGCCCTGCCGTTCTCAAGTTATAGCGTGACAGGGAGAAATATGGGTACATTTTTATATGTTTACGTAAGCTTTTCAGCAGATCTCTGTTTGGGCGCGGCGCTTCCACAACGGTATCCTGTCATTTCACAGACACTTAATTTACAAATTTTCGCTTCACAACCAACTTTTACCAACTATTAGTTCATTGTTAACTAGTGCACAATATCGAATGGGGTGATTCGGAATCGATAACTGGTCTAGTCTAGCTAGTGGAGGAAAAACATGTTTTTTTATTATTATGAACCGATATTCATTGCTCCGCAGCTAATAACCATTGCGCGACTGAACGGACGCCGCCACGTCACTGAATAGACATACCTACCTACTTAGAATAGGTACAACGACGTACGAATCTACCTACACGCGAATGTTTACGCATCTGATGTCTATAGCGGTAATGTACCGGTGCGTCGAGTCGTGCGTTCAGTCGCACCGCACTATGGCTCTAGACGTGGAGCGGCGAATATGGGTTCATAATAATAAAAAATATTATGTTTTATTTTTTATTTTACTTTCATGACCAGTTATCGATTCCAAACCACCCCGTTCAATATTGTGCACTACTTAACAAATACCTTATAAATGAATTGTCAAATCATTATTTTACAAAAAAGATTTCGCAAATGGTACATTTACTAAAATGATAATTTGAAAAATTTACTTTTAAAAAAGTAACATCTGACAAACGGTTATATTTATATTATTTAATAAATTGTTTATTAAAAAAATAACTATACAAATTTCACTTTTAATAATGTATCGTTTGACAAAAGTTTATTTTTATATTTACATAACATATCAAATGTTTGATGAAAATAAGTTAGTGAATGATTGTGGCTCCAACTCTAGGTTAGGTTATTTTTGTAGGTAGTTGTATAGAGTAGTGCATAACAAAATTTACCTATCCACAAATTACCTGAGGTACTCTTGATAAATAGGTACTTGTTGTGAGAGACACTTTGTAAAATGTGAATATGTAAAAGAAACAATGTATGAAATAAAAAATAACAAACAACAAAATATTATTCGGTACATTTTACAAGACTTACGTTTGCAAAATATATGCTTGTAATGTGATTGTTTGTGAAATAAAACATTTATGAAATAAGAGGTTTTGGAAACGAGCTCTATGCGAAACGTTATTTGTAAAATGAATCATTTTTGAAATAACATGTTTTAGAAATGAATTGTATACGAAGCGTTGGTTGCCTTGTAAGTAATATTTTGTCATATGAAGTTCGGTTAATCATTACCCTTCCACAATAATAGCTAGGGCTAAATTATTTTCTAGGGCTTAAATATTTTATTAGGGCTTCTATAGTATATCCTGAAAATGTATATCTGAAAATATATTGCAATTTCGATGGCGTTGGTGAAAAGTTATCACATAGAATGTGTTAGTAATCCAATATTTTGTTTTCTTACAGGATCCTTCGCCGGGTCTCGCACATCCTATAGACTTTAGTAAGTTTATTTTTCATAGAGTATGTAGTTTTATTTTCCACTTAGAATATTTATAATTATAATTACTATCGTACAACTGTACTCTTTTTTATTAACTGTACCACGCATCGTCGCATCATGGTAGACATTTCAAATATATGCACGAGCGTTTTTCTTGCGAACTCCTACTTCAACTCTGTTTTACCCGAAATAGATTCAAATGTCTTACAGCCAGAGTCAGATCTCCTAGGCTTAACTTCATTATTGATTGCATTGTCACCTAGCATCAGGTGAAATAGTGGTCAAATGTAATAATTATTGATTGTGAATGTACTCGGTTATATCTTTAACCACAGATATATATTATGTACTATAACGGTAGTATCACTATTTGTATTGAAACCAAGCGTGCCGACTTATTAATGAATTGAATTACGTGTATGTCCGGCTGCAACAACAGACACTGCGCGGACTGTAAGTAGCGGCCAACCTTGACGCTTGGTCGGGGTTCGGACACGGGAAGTAAATACCCCAGTGCCTCAAGACAAGAGTCTTCGACGAATGTGTGTTACCAGTGATGACTTATGGCACTGAAACGTGGTCTCTTACTATGGGCCTCATAGATAAGCACAAAGTCGCACAACGAGCTATGGAGAGGGCTATGCTCGGGGTTTCTCTACGTGATCGAATCAGAAATGAGGAGATCCGTAGAAGAACGAAAGTCACCGACATAGCCCAGAAGATAAGCCAGTTGAAGTGGCAGTGGGCAGGGCACATAGCACGCAGAACATATGGCCGATGGGGCCGGAAGGTTCTGGAATGGAGACCACGGACCGGCAAGCGCAGCGTAGGTCGTCCACCGACACGGTGGACAGGCCGCTTCCAAACAGGTCTTTTCGGAAAATGATGGTGGGTGCTATGTTCAGCAGTGGACGTCCTACGGCTTAGATGATGATGACGACCTATAACTTCCATGTCTTGATATTGCGTAGACTCCGTGGTGAGCATCCCGGGGTGGGTGACCCGCGGCGCCGGCGCCGGCACGCACTACGAGTACGAGGTGCGCATCTCGCTCGGGGACTCGTGCCGCTGGCTGCTGCTGCGGCGCTACCGGCGTTTCCGGGACCTCTACCTGACCATGCGCAGGACATATGGACCCAAGGTCTGTACACAATACACGAACATTACACTCCTGTGTGCCCTACATAACGGCGCTAACAAACGGCCTTACTTATTAACACCTCCCCCAATTATCGGGTATGGTACACATGTGTACCCGAACGTTCAACCACAGTAAACTTGGGAATGGTACACATGTGTACGTAGTTGAATTAATAGTGGGTTATTGGGTTATTTTTGAAGCAAGATTATAAAACATTTCATTCTATTTATAACCTTTATGTGGAAGTTAAGAAACAAAACACACATTTATGAATCATTCTCTTTTTATATTTTTGAAAGTAAAAAGTGTGTAGTTTTACCATAAGAAGTAGTTTTTGACCTTAGTTTCATTTATGTCTGATCCGCCATGATGACGTGCGAGTAAAATTTCAAAAGTTCGACAGATAATCCTGATAGAAGAGGTTATAAATTAAAATTACCTCATTTAGTACGGCGCAGAACAATTTTCCTGTGCTGAATACTAAATAACGTAATTTAAAGTTTTTCAGCGTTTATAAGAAAGGCCCGAATAATAAAACACTGTGTCAAGGTTTTTTTGCCAAAATTATCATTGAATGTTATTTTTATTTGCAGTTTTTTTGTTTCTCACGTAATAATAACTACCTTTGGTAAACATAATATTGAAACCGACTTCCATTTACCCGATGTTGTTGATTAATTATTATCAAAAAAGTACGGGTCAGATCTTGATCAAATTTAAATGAGACCACATGAGAAGCATCAGCTTTTAAATAAAAAAATATCATGAACATCTGTTCCCTTGGTAAAATGAGGTAACAACACATTAAAAATACAGACACATCGAGAACCGCCTCCTTTTTTTGAAGTCGGTTTGAAAAACAAAATAAAATATTTGCTTATTTTTATACATTTTCTATGCTTTACTTGCATTTTTTTTATGCTTACGTAGTAGTATTCGTATCTTGTATGTTGCAAAACCCCAAAGAAAAATATCGCATGGCGTTAAATCGCACGATATTGGTGGCCAGTTGATGGACTGGCCGTTCTAAAACCTAACTCATTTCTCTTATATGTATATTGTTTATACTTGTGAACGCATACAGTACCACATACATACGTCACACGCACTTACCCATTCCTCTTCCGCTTCAAAACCAGTCCAAGCCCTACCTCTCTGCCGGCAACAACTGCCAAGCGCACGCCCATAAATATTTCTCAAAAACGATATACCAAAATATTAATAACTCTATTAAAACTACGTAACCGCGAGTGATGTTATTACCTACAAACTGACTGTGAGAGAGGAGAAGGTGACCAGTGCTATGGCACTATAATATTGGATGTATATTCATTAAATATCGAAGGAAAGAGCGCAAGCACATGGACATTCGACGAGGTAATCCCTTCACCTAACTTTTCTATTTCACAGTTGATATCATAATTTCGTGAGATGATTTGATCCAGAAATCGATACTGCAATAAATCGATTGTTTGAGCGGTGTGGCAGGTGGCGCCACCCTGCTGAAAGAACATATCATCCAGATGCATACCATCCCGTTGATGCTACAAGAACTCTGTTATCAAATTCCTGTAACGAGTGCCGTTCACATTCACTGCCTATTCTGGAATCATTTTCAAAAAATCACAATGCCCGATCTAAATCCGCACCAGACAGTTGCTCGTTGTGGATGAATTTGTTTCTCATGGATTATCTGCGGATTCTCTAAGTCCCAAATTTCCCAATTTGGATTTCGGCATTCAGATGGAAATGTTCTTCATCGGTGAAGATGACTTTTTCAAAACATCGGCGGATTCTTTACATTGCTCTTTTGCCCATTAAACAAATTGCCAACGCCTTTACATGGTGTGGTTTAGCTCCTGAGTAAGCTGAATCTTGTACGGGTGAAGATGGTAGTCTGTCATCAAAATTCGCTACGTAGTGCTTCGTGAACACACTACACTTCGTTGAACACTATACCGAATTGATATTTTTAGGTTTTCGGACACTTTCTTTTACAGCAGCAATGTTTTCAAGAGATCTACCGGTACGTCGATGCAAAGGAAACTTGCTGTTCGCAGCCGACCCAAGGCTGCGTTCCAGCAAGCTTTAGACCAAATAATGCTCGGCCAAGATTTTATCGAGCGTTGCTAGAACGTCTTATACCATTATCTGGCAAAAAAGAGTTTGACGTATATAACTTAGGTGTAAGCTTTGTTGGTTTCAAACTAATTTGAGGATATTAATTACCCTCCACCGGTCAAGAATATATAATTAGGCACTTCTGGTTTAGTACGTATAAAAACCTGTCCATTCGTCGTGAAAATGTAACAAAATACTCTGTCACTTTTGACGGCCGACCAAGGTTTGGCTCTCTCAAAAGGTAGAAAAGTTTTGGCCAGTCGGGACAAAATTCGTTCTGACAGGTGTTGTGAAACGGGCGTGATCAAATCCTGATCCGTGCAAATTTTGGCCAATAGGCGTCGTGGACAAGCTGTTTTGTAAAATTTTGGCATGTCCTGTGGCTTGCTGGAACGCAGCCCAGTTTCTTAAAATATTTTGACTCTACTCTTCAAATTGTGGACAAATTAGGTTCACTTTCTCGACCAAAAATTCCGCAAAGTTTGCGAACGGCCTCATTACTTTTTAGTAACCATGTCCATGTTTGTATAAAGTTTTCACAATGATAACACGTTATTATTTGGTGTGACGTTCCGTTTTTAATAATCGGGATAATTACAGGTGACTGCGATCAAATTTCAGAGTTGCCACATACACGAATAAAAATACAAATTATTATAAATTTATAATAGTGCACTCTTACGGAATTCACACCCAATAGAATTGAAAGTGACTCAATAACTGTTGTAGAAAATCACTTTTTGCCCACGTTTTGTAATCTTAACTTTTTTTTTTTTGAGGGGTGAAATGCTGTGCACTTCCCTTCCGCCACGGGGGTGACGGAAGGGGGCGTGTGGGGCTCAGGCCCACTAAAACCCCCCCGTGAGCAGTCCTCCGCCAAGGTGGGGCGAGACAGGGTCGCGCTGGCAATCACCATCTCGCCCCAGCGGTAGGCTCGGATTGATCTTAACCGGGCCTCAGCGCCTGTGAAGGGATGACCTTGCTCACCAAGGTCACCCCCTAGACGTGTTGAGCCGTGCAAGCCGACGAAGAGTCCCCCGACTCTTCGCCAGTGACCCCACTACGGGGGAGGGAGGAGACGTGCGAACCGTCTCCTCCGTTCTCCCGGTCGTCTGCGCCGGAGTGGATCAGCTCGGACATCGTTCTCCTTGATCCGCTCTGCAGCCTCCTTCTGCGCCATCACCGCTTCGCAGAAGGTGGCCACCGCCTGCCACGATCTCGTGATAGTCATGGCTAACCGTTGGCAATAATTTCTGTGATGAGCAAAAATGTTAGATCGAGGCTGTTGGTTTTTTATGATTTGTGAGAGAATAACTCGTATATCGTCTAATAACTCGTACCAGTCACCCACCCAAATCCAGACTGCAGCAGACGGGGATCCAGCTCACAAAAAAGGTTGTGGTCACAGCCATCCAAACATCAGCCAAGTGCGAGTCGGAGCATGAACTCTCTCATGATCGATATAGTATCAAGTAGCTTGCCTGATGTTAAGCGTTACGCCTGCACGTAACGGTTCAGTGCACTTCAGAATCTTGAACTGGGTACAACACTTCAAACCGTGCATGCCAAAGCAATGCTACTCGGAGATATAAGATTTTCTTGCTGTGTAATTTCGCTGGAAAGGATATCATGTGATTTGTTTTTCGCGAAAACGTTAATTATTTCTACAATGGATATCCTATTGTATATTTTATGTTGCATTTGATATAAAACGTCATATCATCGGTGTATCGAATATGAAAGTGTGACGTCTGATGTCACAAGTCTTTTAGATTTGTGGGCATGCCCATCGTGCCCACAACGGTGGACTGCAGCAAACGTTGTTTACACTTGTCGAAAAAAAAGTTGAAAAGAGGCACGGACCCTAGAGTCTGTGGAGTGAAGTTTAAATTTAAAAAAAACACCCTTGTCGATCAGTATAAAACTACAGAGAAAGCTACACGGCTACTGCTTCCGTGTAACTTAGGTGTATTGTTGTAAATAGTTCGCCTTAGAACTCCAGTTGAGTGTGTGTAATGTTTCAGGTGGGTTCGATCCCGTTTCCGTCCCGCCAGATCTGGTCCTCGGAGACGGTGGCGCGCGCGCGCCGCGGGCAGCTGGAGGCGTTCCTGCGGCGGCTGCTCACGGTCTGCTCCACGGACCGCCGCTGTCCGTTCCACGGCGCGCCGCTCACGAAGGACGCTCTCGTCACATTCTCGCCTTTCTTCAGAAAGGTACGTCGTCTCTCTCACACTTTACCCATCTAGAAGCTGGAACCATTCCTACGCACACTGTTCATACTCTGGTTGTCTCACTCGCACAGCTGCAGTCTTATACGCGGCTTGTTCAACTGGAGGCGTTATGTGAATATAATTTAGATACTAACACGATCGTTCTTATCACGAGATAGGTAATATTTATTACTGAAAAAGCTGAATGGGCCCATCTCGTAAGTTTTGCTAAATAACGCAGACCAAATGTAGACCGCGGTCAAATTGGCGCGAATTAATTTGTTTATTGTTTCCTTGCGTATTAGATTAAAGTGCTATACAAGTGTTGGCCGAAATAGGAATTAACGGGCTCGTATTCTCGTAAACAGGACTCGGCGGCTAGCACATCGTCCTCATACTGTCACTTGTGTGCCCGGCTTCGCTTTGTCCTGCCAACATTACTCGCTCGTCAATTACTTTATTTCAGGCCTCGCCACTAATTGACCAAGCAAGCAAAGCGTCTCTGCTTTAACTGGCTAAATTAAAGTTCATCCGTCTGTATGTTTGTTAGGTTGTTTGTATATCTTCCTGTACAGTGAGCCGAGCACGGAAATCTGTTTAAGTGTAACGTAATCGCATCGTTAACGCATTTAGTACAAACTGTCATTTATCTAGTACAATAGTGGCACAGGAATGGTGTGATATTTTTAGTGAGTGTTGATACGAGTTTGTTGTTCAGGGAGTTTTCGAAAGCGGCAAATGCGGCACCGGATGATGCCGCGCGGAGCTCGCCACAGGACGCGCGCTCGTCACCGCAGCCGCGCGTCTGCTGCGGCTGTCGGCCGCCGCTGTGCTCGCGCTCTACCACTGCACACTACTGCTGCTGCTGCTCGGGTACCTCGCCTTCCGCAGGAGGAGGTAGGGCACACATGCACCCGGGGTAGGGGAGTGGGGGAACAAACGTCACAACGTTCATACACATGTGTTCAATGACTAATGCGTTGATAGTGTTGTTACAAGTTATTCAAATCAAAACAAATAGTATTTTTTACCAAATATGTAGAATGAACAAGTGTATATAATTTATTATTGTATTGAATTGTATTATATTGTTTCCGGCAAGTCTTACTTCAATAATAAATGAACTGAAATAGATACAAGTAAATGTATTACAATATGCAGTGACATGAGATGTAATTTGTGAAAATGCTGAATTCGTAATTATTTTTGGCTGATTGGAGTTTTCGAAATATGGATATGTTTTCCATAACATTAGCCGTTTCGATTAGTTATGTTTAGTAAATAGTTAGTTCAAATTACAGTTACTGTAACTAACTGCATAGTTACTTTTTTAATTAATGCCAGATACCTTTACGATAAACGTGTCGATCTAACAGTAAAACCGTTCAATAACAAAATACTTCAAATTTAAGAAAATCTTTTGTTAAAATTTCAGTCACAATAACACTGAAAACCGATTCAAATTCAGTGTTTTCACTAAACCAACTGGACCTGCCGGCCAAAAGTAAAATCGTTCGATAACCCACGTAAACATATAATGAATTAGCGTCCCCCTACCGTTTCAAAACCTACCCCTATTATAGACTTGGTGATCCCTTATAAAGGGCGTGTGCTGCGCAGTGACGACAACGGCGCGACGGAGGATGCCTTTCGTAAGTAACTCACTGGTAACGACACGGGATTGTCCTTATTTGATGCCGATTTAGACGCATTGGTCCGCTCGCGACTTGTTCACTTTGATCGCAGCCCAACACATCAAGTATTAAACTTTATAGGGAATGTTCGAAATCTGATAATGTTTTAAACGTTTTTATGTATTGAAATTCTCGTGAGTTTGACACATATTAAATTATTACTATTTACCGGCAAAACACTCACGTTAGGGATCGAATACCGATCCGGGTTCTAAACGTATTTGCAGGTTCACTTTATTGCCTAACTTGAACGAGACTGAAAATATCACTTTAATTTCATTCCCATTGATGGTTCCAGCCTTGCAGGGTTACGCCCGGAATGGGATTCAAATGTCAAAAGAAGCCCATTCCCATTCTCCGTAAAGATAGACAATAAGGCCGCTGGTCTTATTATTCGATATATCCGCATTTTCTTTAATCTATAGACATTTGACAAAAGTTACAGAAACGTTATGTAAAATGCTTGCAATCAATTAACAAAATATCAGATGTGATATATGAAATGCAGCAATAATATACCCTTTTTAATATTCCAAACATAATGGCGTTCAATTAACAAAATGCAAACAAGCAGGTGCACTGAAGTGTGTCTCCACACGCAAAATTTGCGTACTCATCTATTTCATATTTTGCGCAAACCAGTAATCCCGATTTACACCGAATAATTGAACGAGTAGCATGTTCTGGTTTCTAGCTGTCTCAGGTCGACAGCATGCCAACTGTAGGATCTGTTTACACGAAGCTTTTAACATAGCAATTCTGTCCACACCTCTGAAATCGTGTTATGAGAAACGGCAATGCAAACTTGTTCTGCATGAATTGAAGTTTATAGAAAGTGTGACTTGGGCTGCGACCAAAGGTCTAGCATTTATGACATGGCAACACAAATTGTTTCCACCTTATTGTATTTTTCGACCAGGTCCTTTATGTATCTCAGTTGCTAACGAATGTTGTTGGAAATCTTGAAAAATGGCGGCTCTATGTCAGTTTTGACAACTCCAGCAAGCAAAAATGTTAGTAAGTTGATGAAGCAGCTAACAAAAGTGACATAACGCCATTTTTTTCGATTTCAATCGCCATTTGTTAGCAACTGAGATAGGTAATAGCCCTACGAGTAACAAGACCCAATCACAATAAAGTTGTATTAATTTTGAGAGTGCAACGAAGCGTGTCGTACATGCGTATCACATTAGCTAATCCTATATAACAGTATTAAAGTGTTCAAAAGTGAGCCTGCCATTCAAGAAAAATGGCACAATATCTTTTAAACTTACTATATTGGAACTTAGAGAAAAATCAGTTGATTTTATGACTTCTATCAATGAAAAAAAACTGTAACTGGACTTTGTAAAACCTTCATGGATAGCTAAACTTTTGACAAGGATACGCGCGTATCTTACGACGACACGCTTGGCTGTACATGGGCAACTTAATAACGTCCTAATGGACTCGTTTATAAGTTTTTCGTTAGTTTCGTCGTCGTCAGAGTCTACATATTTTCAAAAACGCGAAAGAGAGAAAGAAAATTAGGTTTAGTGGTTTCCCTCTCTTATTCGTGTCTTGTAAGATGGTAATCGAAATTATGGGAAAGTGTATTCATATAATGTTTGCGTTTTTTGTTTTCTTGCGTAAGGTTTCGGTAAGCAATTTGTTCTCTACGACGACGAGACTGACGAAGTGTTAGCTGTATTTCAGTGTTTCGTATAAGTTGTGGTTGTTTTTGTATATTTTGTCCAATACTTTAGAGGTTTGTTTCGTTTAGGGCTTCCCTTAGTTTTGCGTGTTAGACTATTGTCATTTGAGGACATTCTCCCTTCGTTTTGCGGATAGATATACAAATGGGGAGATATTCGATGTGTATAAAGTAACATTAGGTTTTTTAATGTTAGTATAAAATGTTATAATAAGGCTTTCGTTTCAGTTTTCTTGTTAAATAATTGGTACGCGACACGCATTCAAACAATTACATGTTGCCAATTTGCCTTCATTGTTTTAAATAAAATGAATCTTGCTTCTCTAAGGAAAATATTCCAAAGAGAAGGTGGACCTTGCTTTTGATTTAAGTGAACTTTTGACTGGAAATGCCGTACAATTTTTTTTTAAAGATCTCAAGGTTATTCATTACTGCCCGTCCTTCCAGAATACAACCTTAATGGCTTCATATGATGGGCTCCAGAATTCTGTTAATAAGGTGTATACCGAATGAGCATATATATATATATATAATATATGACCTAACTAATTAATTAAATGATCTTTATGTTTATGGTCGAACTCAACAGAAACTGATAGTTATGATATTCGACCTAATTTGACGCTTGCTTAAAACTTCTTTGCTAAATAGATGTTTACAGACGCTAACTTTTTAAAATAATATTTAACTAAGTATTTTAGTAGAAAATGACTAAGTTATTGAAATCTCAAAAAGATTGTATATCTATTTGCAAAACGAGATGTAGCATCCCGACAGTTAGTATGAAAGTTAACCCCCAATGTGGCGAGCTCCATAGTTAGATAGCTCTCAAGAGCTAATAGGTATAATATTGTCTAGTTTTAGCGACATCTGTAGTTTATTAACGGGAACTAATACGATCTGATGTGAAAATCTATATAAATATAAATGAACCCTTATTTCTCCTGATTACGCTATAACTTGAGATCGGCTTTACTGATTTCATTTTTTTTTAAATGTTTTCTAATGCTTCGTAGAAGGTTCTTACATAAAAAAAAATAAGAAAAGATGGAAGGTCATGGCGAGGCTGAAAGCCGAGCCTACTACGCGAACGAAGTCGTGGCAGTCGCTAGTTAAAGATAAATATCTATCTAGTAGTATGTTAGGTTACATTTGGGTAGAGATTGGCCAAGTATTGCGTAAAATATACATTTGTTCATATCAAGTGTTACATGAGCACCACCAAAACTAAAAGTCAATACTTATTCACTATACACAAGCTTTTGCCCGCGGTTTCGCTCGTGTGCATAATCCTAAACATAATTCTTCCGGGATAAAAGTATTATATGTCCTTTCCCGGATTATAAGTGTGCAAGTTACATTAAAATCGGTTCAATAGTGAAAAAAATTATAAGCCAATAAACCGTCCCAAGACACGTCTTCGTACCGTAAGCGACAACGCGTCACGCTTCCGCGTACAAACTACGAATTATCTGTGTCACAGTTGCCCTAGATAAATGACAGTGTTTTACAGTTGCACGTGAACGATACCTGACGTTACACTTACGCAGTTATTTGTGCTAGGGCCACTGATGTAGCTATCGCAAAATAAAAGTACGGTTCATAAAATCCGTCGATGTTTCATTTACAAAGTTGGTTTGTTCCATCTATCCATTTTAGAAAGCTTATGTTGGTAACTGCTTGTCTTTGCCAGACAAAAAATGACAATTTAGTTTCCTAACCGCAATGTTATTAAAATAATGTTGAAAACATTGGCCAATCAAAGCGAGCCTGTAACCAAGATCTATACAGATTTTAAAAAATTATAAATAAATATTTAATATATACATACATATAATGAACTTTCACGCATACAAGTGTCAAACTGCATGAAATTAACAAACACAAATTAGATGGTTTAATATATTTTAACTAATTATATTTCATTCATATAAATTAAACTGTAAAAACATTTCTCAGCGGCCTAAGGCACCTGCAGGTCTACCATGAGTACTACATTGACACCAATCGATGCTCGGTCTCGACTGCCGCGAACAAATGTATGAAAAAAAGAACAGTGCCACCTTGCGGTCAATTGTAGAACTAAAATTGACAGCGAGTACGCCAATCACAAGCTAGGTAGGCGAGATCGAGTATCGACTATAGATGAAAATGTTGCCACCTCATAGTAGATCCACTGGACGTCTCGCATAAAGTAAACATTTCACGCGCGTTTGAATTAAATAAATAAAAAGACTCTTCAAAGTCAACAACACTTTTTAAATTCTTTTTTGTAAAAATTGTTCTACAAAAAGGGAAGCAGATATATTTTCACATCACGACGTATGTCCCGTTTTAGGTTAAGGTGTACTAATGTGATATTAGCAATTTCACGTTTATTTGTTCATCTCTCCACTTTTGAGCATTACCACATCAACCCCCGTCTGCACCAAAATTCTTAAATCTCAAAATCCCTAATTTTTCTATTAATAATTATTACTAAGCCATGCCTAAGTATAGATTTTGGTGCAGACAGGCATAATATTAGAAAACTCATTCAAACGTTAATAATTATTGTAATATAATAATAGCAAACTAACTATTTGTTTGCTATAATTTACGTTGTACAAATCTAGTGATGTATTCATAACAAATTTTATTATAATTTAAATTAATTAATATTTCACCGTTGTTGCTGTAACATGCTGCCATCTTTGTTTACTTTTATCCTTTACAATGATTTACTTAAAACTACTAAGAAATAATATCAGGAAGAGTAACTGCCATAAAAAAATGACCCAATTAAAGTCGTGCTAAATAAATAACATCGTTCACGCCGCTATGGCTCAGCTGTCATAGTAGACGTTGCAGCACGCGCGTGGACCAATCCCTGCTTTCCTTCTGAAATTTAAACCGATCACCGAACATTTCTATTTGTAACCTCGGAAGTAATTCGTATTTGGAATCATTCGTCGTCTTGGTTTGAAGGACCACTTTTTGTGTGGAATTTGTTCCGAGTTATGCTTCCTGACATTATTTCTTCGCAGACTTAAAATGATATTTCTTTAAC
Organism: Selenia dentaria; assembly: GCA_917880725.1. Lineage (NCBI taxonomy): Eukaryota > Metazoa > Arthropoda > Insecta > Lepidoptera > Geometridae > Selenia > Selenia dentaria. Next base: position 28,926,614 of record OU862895.1, on the reverse strand, counting down.
AATTATTTGGATTGATATTAGATATTTCTAAAAGACGATTGTGTATTACCAGAGATATAGTGCCTTCCCTGTTTTCCTAGTTGTTTGTACGGCGCACTTACTGCCTGTCACGGCACGAAAGCGAACCATCAGGCCATTAGCAGCCTTTGAAGATAATAATATCTAGATAGAAACACGTATTTATATCAGTAGCGGAACCTAATGGTAGTCCACACACAAATATCTATTTATATATATATATATGTGTGCTCTATTTTTTTACTTACATATTAGACCCAGATGAATCTTAAATGTGGCTTCGTCATATAATAACTTATTTATAATTATTTTTACCGTAGAGCTAATGGCGTGACTACATTGAGAATTTCTTCGTCTTCGCTTGAAAATCACTTACAATAGCGATAAACTATACATATCGGACGGGATTCTAACCCGCGTCTTGTGACATTCTGTCTCACTCATATTGTAAATATTTGATTTTGGCGTTAGTGTTTTTAAAGATGATGGATTGTGATATCACGAAAATTAAGTGTTTCTAAAACTCTTCTTTCGGTCGGATAAAGTTGTCAAGTTGCTCGATAGATGGCATTCGGTACGACACGGTTAGACTCAATTAGAGAATTGAATACGATGCTCGGACGGTGCCCTAGCGGCAGTGGCGTCTGACATGGATTATCAGAAGACTCGGGCTCGAATTCCGTCCAAAATGTAATTTCTCTCTCCAAATTTACAAAATTTGATAAACAGGCGTTAGTTCTTAAAAAAAATCATATAATATAAAGTAACTTTGACAATGTGTAATGTATGTAAGTAATGATTTAATTAGTGAGTTTATTAAATACTTCTTACGTGTTATACTATGAATAAAATGAATTGAAATAATCGATGTAGTCATGACGCGAACCCGAAAAGACAATTTAACTTTATATTTATGGTTGTGATATGTTATTCCAACACTTTTGCGAATGTGTTTTTTCGTTGATTTTTTTGTCTTGATACGTTAGTCTGATTTTATGAATTCATATACCGTTCGGTAATATATTTATATTTTTACGACATTTACGATTTAGTTCCATGGATTGTTTTGTTTTGAACATGTATTTTTTTATTTAATAACTATTTACTTAATGGTATTTAATTTAATATGTTTTTATGAAACATACATTGCATAGCTTGACTACTTTAAACTTAATATTCTAAAATAATCTATTGTATCGTATGAACAATAATAATAATTTATTATATCAGATATATACTCATTTTATGTGTTCCAAGTATAGTAACGGTACATTAATAAAGAATACTGCGGCCATAGATTTATATTCTATTTATATGTCATAAGCGACTCTTCCATACAAACTTAATTCCTGATTTTGTCTCTGGATTGACCCTAGTGCTATTATAGCTTTATAACCGACGTAGATATTGACCCCCGGCATGTCGCTATGTTTCTTTTATTTATTGTTTAAATCTAAAAGATTGTAGGACTCTTTGGAAATGCTTAAAGCTACCAGGGTCCTACCCAAGAAGTTACTTGTCAAAATACAAGCATAGAAACATGCCAGTGACCAACCAATATGACCAAAAAGATAAAATCAAAGAAGCAGCGATTAGTAAAATAATCCGTGGTCATAGTCTTCCCCTTAACCTAAAAACTCTGTGCGTATTTTAGAGATGAGACTATCTTTGGAACCTGAAAGATTCGAATCGATATGCAAGCCTTTCCATACGCACAAGTGTGTATAATTATATTCATTTATTATTGTGCTAGGCATACTATAACAAAGTTATGTATGTATTTGCAAGTACTTTATTAAAGTTTCATGTAGTCAAGCTAAATTATATACGTAGTCATATTGCAACGACGGTGTCGCTTCTGTGCGCTTTCCGACACTTACGAAAGCCATCACGCATGCGCACCGGCTCGTACAGACCAATATGGCGGCTTTTTATATTATTTACTCTTTTATGTGGCTCTATTCAGTTCTAGTATAAGCGTATATTAGGTATACTTTTTGAAGAATGCTCTTCTGGCAGAAACTATAGTCTCAAAGTGTAACGGCTGCAGCCGACGACCCCAGAGTAGAACATGGCCTTGTAGATAGACCCCAATAAATATTAGCTAGTTTTACTGAATATTTTATTTTTAAGGTGTTGGAAGAGTTTAGATAGTTGTTAGAAAGAGACGGCGAATATATTCAATATGAAGAACTTAGTTGATTTAGTACAAATGAAATGTATTTTCTCCACGCCCTTGCTAGAACATTACATTTGGTTATGTAGTATTGTTATGGTACAAACACGCGTGCTAATCATCGATACGTCGATACGTGCGGTATAGTTGCACCCTCATTTCTATTTTAATGTATTGAATAATAAAACCAAATCTTTCAATTTATCAACAAAAATACTGATAAATTTAAATGTTTGTACAATTACTATAATTTTTATTTATTTTAGTATAATTGTAATGTGGTATGTCTATGATATATTTTAAACAAATTTTTATTGCAATGTAAGGGCATCAGGGCGTGCTACTTATTTATTTGAAATTAAATGACCCTAATTGTTTTAACGATATATATTTACCCGTTTGGATTGTTACATGTTCATAGTATGATGGCTATTTTGTCGTGTTTTGTATCACAAAGAGTAAATCATTCCATGTTTAAACATGTATATCAGTGGTTTATGTTAATAGTTAACATAATATATTCATATTCCCAATGTTAGTAATAATATCTGAATTTACTAGTTATTGACATACATTTACGCTTCAGATGTCATGGTGTGTGATAGAAGAATCTTACAATATCTAATATATCAACATTTTATATCAATTTCAAAATATACCATGTGATATTGTCATTTAGAGGTAATAGATGTAGCATTAGCAAGTACAGGGTTAGTTTTTGTGCAAATTCAAGGTTAATGCATCACATTATGTAGGTACCTAGTGCTGGCAATGTTATTTTCGTAAGTTAACTATGCAAAGAACATGTTTAGTAACATATTCAGATATCTTGGGATTAACCATCACACAATATCGTCTGTTCTATTTATGGTCTAATGTGGCGAGCGTATTTTGTATTTTTATATTTATTATTATTATATATTTTGTACCTACCTTAATCTGATAAAGCCGTACGTGGAATATAGAACATTAATTTTGTTGCCAGGAACTGCACTTATATTTTGTTATACAATAAATAAATGTGCTATATAATATATCTACCTTGAATGTATTTAAACTTACCCTGTACCTTTGATTCAGGCTCAAATAAACCTGTTCACTATTTATAAGTCATCATACTATATTTGTTAAATTAATCATATATTTTAAACGTAGCTAAAGTTTATCAATTCGAAAGACTAAAAATTAATTAAAAAAATGTTAACCAGCCTAATGTATTGTAACAAAGTACTAGTTTTGTTAGGAACAATAAAATGTCAAATGTTTTATAAAAACATGTTTTATTTCTCTCGCCAATAACACTTACAATAACATAACAAATGCATGAGAAATATATTTTTCAGATAGATAGGTACATTATACAATCCAGTAGCTTCAATACCAAAAGTTATTTCTACACAAAAAGGAATCTCCAAAATTAAAAAAAAAAAAATCATGCAGACAATCAAAGAGACTTTCGTCACCTCAAGGTTCCATCAAGATCGAAGTTAGCGTAGCAAGAGAACTCATTAGCCAAGTTGTTCCTATGCTGCGGTTGGAATGCACACTGCTTCAATTCTAGAAGCTTTTCAACATGTTCTTTCATTATGGCACCCGTACATACAACTATTTTGTCTTTTGCCATCAGTTTGATAGTCTCTGAAGTCTTTGTTATACATTCTTCAGATAAAAAAGGAGGGTCAGCAACAACTATGTCGTAAGAATTAAGAGCTTCAGGAGGGAGTTTGTCAGGAATGTTGTAGTCATAGAATATGAAGTCAGGAGTGTGGATTTCAAACCTCCTGTCGTACTCTAGTAGGGTTACTGAAAAGTAAATAAAATTAAGTAAGTAAATAGACTAGATAGAAATAATTGCGAAGGATCTTGGCCTTGCTTCGAGCCATGGCAGAGGTAAGCCCTCTGACTGCAGAATACTAGCTTCTAAGCCCCCCTAAACTTTTACCCTACATCTTCTATACCCCCCATTGCTCCTTCTTGGAGAACAAAGAGGTCAATAAGTCAGTCAGTCAGTGGTACCATCTTTATATAAAGTGATCACTAGGTGTTGGGCGGTGTGCTTCTAAGCGAAGCGCGGTCGAGTTTTGAGCCAATGAGGAAACAGAAGCCTTTCATGGTGAGGTAGAAGGCCAAGTTTTCGCTAACTTTATTTCAAAATGTCAATGATCTTCAATGCCCATGTTAACATAGGTAATGTGAATCATCATGAACACTACTATTAGTACAAGTAGATAGATAGATAGAAAGTGAACGCAAATTCAATAATAACAAACTATAGCACATGTTACTCCACAATAATATAGCTTTCCATAGGTGAAATAATTGGTTAAGGAGTTTTTTAGTTTATCGGTTACATACAATCAAATATTTCCTCTACAATATTAGTGTAAATATTATAATATGTATAATGATGACATAACAGACTTACATGTAGATATGGGCCCATGGTTCTCTTTTCAAAGTAAAATATAATAAAAGGGTAGTTCAATTGATTATTGTCTATTCAGTATGTGAAATAGGGTAATTATTTAATTAAAATAGTTGTATACCTGTAGCCCTGTTGCCTATTTGTCTCTTGAGAGGTACAAAAAGAGTAGGGCAGGATATTAGAGCAACTTTGCTACCATCAGCAATTGTCTTGTCAATTCCTTTCACAAGAGTTTGTACTGTTGTCTCGTCATACCAAAACTGGCTTAGTTGCTGTGAAACAAAACAAACATAAAATTTACAAATACCTACTTAATATGGAGCCGATGAACATGTAATAAGCACTTGTATGCCATGGAAAAATATAAGAGACTGGTTGTATGTTGATAACTAGCTGTTTAAAATTAAAATCGAGGGTAAGGTTGTGACTTTGAAAATATAATATATAAAAATTTGATGTGATCAAATCATTGCCAGTTTTATAAGTTATTTTTTTAACCCTTTGCATATCAGATATGTACATTTACGTCCGTTTCATTCATAAATCTTTTACTTTAATTATCATGTTATATGAAGGATTAGAATACATATTTAAGAGCTTTATAAATCGCTTTTGTGATTATGAATCTTTGATAACAAAATCTGCTTAACCAATTATTACAGCCATTAAGTTGTACACATTTTACCAAAAAAAAACTTAGTCATTGATATTTTAGTGTCCATAAAGTTTCATCATAATATATGATGTTGTAGAAGCTGAAAATGATCTTTATATATTTGACAGGCAAGCAGTTTGGCACCATCATGCTTTATGATCAGTGAAGATGCACACTAGAACTAAAAGAGAGCTGGTTCTCAAGGTGAGCTGCCAGATCACCTCATAAGATGCTTAATCACATATCCAGAGGTTTGGTACCAGGCAAAACTATCTAGATAGTGTCCTGCCCTTCATGTAGATTACCTCATGATGTTAAGCTCAAGCCTCAGATATTACCTGAACCAGTGACCACATCATTGGCAGGTAACCCTCACTATACCGACCATTGCATCATACTTATTTATTTTAAATCTGTTAATTATCTGAATATATAAGTTTTTAACTCAATGTATGGATGATTTGTCCATAGCAATAAAATATACTGAAATAACACTATTTGCAGAAACTTAGCTAGGAATTGATATTTTGTTGATTTACAAAAATTCAAAAACCGAACAGAGTAATCGCATTATTGCATTTGTACAGAAGATGTCTGGTTTTTTCAAAGACAAGTTTATGTTAAATACCTACCTAATGTAAGGAAAATATAGGTACAGAAAGAAATGAAATTACCTACATAAAAAAGTACTTAGTTTCTAAAAACTTGAAGCCTGTAGCTACACAGACCTTTCAGATATCTAACCATAGTTATTGTGTCGGTACATAATTTCTTACCCAATTTTCATCAAATAAAATGTTTTCATTCAATTTATTATCTGCCTCCAGTTTGTCAAATATTTCCTGTCTTTTCTGTTGTTCAGTATAGAATTCCTGTAATGCAGCGAAAGTTTCCGCTGACAGGGAAGGAACATCATCGTCGTCTTCCATTCTTGATTATTTGTTTTTAGATACAAACCAAATATATAGGTACCTAAGTACCAATAACGGTCAAAAAGGTTTAGTACACTCAAACGAAATATGTAGATTTTTTAATTAGAACTTTACACCTTCGAGCAATTCCTTGAATTCCAGTTTCGTTTTGTTTGTGTGACAGATAAAAATAGGGTTAGTCAGCTCAGCACTCCGCAGGCGTCGGTCGAGTCGGCTATCACCAACGAGCGATACCTGATCATACTCATATCATACCGCCCTCAAACCGGCAAGTACAACGTAATGCAACGAAATAAAAGCACAAGGAGTCCTTTCAAAACATCGGTGAGTAGTTTTGTTTGGATATTGAACAAGTTTAGATATCAATCTCGGTAAAGTAAATCTTTTGTAATAAATCAGCTGTGAGTTGAGGCTGTTGAGCTAAAATTAACCTTAAATTTACGATATTTTATAATTTCATTACTGTCAGTGTCATTGTCAAAGTATTATGACAAATGTTAAGCTTTTTCTTTTTTGGATGCGCATTTATTTTATTTACACTTCTGTTGTTACAATACTTGAAATCTACCATAATTACTGTACGGTAGGTACCGTTGGAAAAATAGAGCACTAAAGCGCAGAGTCGCTGGCAGCAATAAATGTACAAAGTAAGAAAGTTTCACACACCTGCTGGCAGCCGGCGCGGCGCCATCAATACGAGTATATTCAAATGTTATTTTATTGTTATCTGTAATACCTAACCTGATAGCTGTGTGATGTGTCGTTCTTGTTTTAGATGAAAGATGGAATCACATCTACAGGTATTACCTCTTCACAGACATCCAGAGTATTTGAAAGCTTGCTGCGATCTCATAAACGATGAATGGCCACGAAGTGAAACTGCCAGAATGATGTCCTTGCAGGCATCTTGCGATGAATTACCGACTAGCTTAATATTAGTTGATAACAAAAAATATATTTTAGGGCACTGCAAGCTCACGCCAATACCAAGTATACCTGAAAGTTGTTTTGTAGAAACCGTAGTTATAAGTAAAGTGATGCGAGGGCAAAGACTAGGGAGTTACCTCATGCGTTACGTCGAAGATTATTGCAAAAACGTGCTCAAACTGAAAATGGTGCATTTGTCAACCAAGGGCCAGGAGAAGTTTTACTCAAAACTAGGATATGAAGTTTGCGCACCAGTATCACTTTATGGCGTAAGAGTGCCAAGTAATTTTAAGTCAATGCCATTGGCCACTACAGTCGAAAGTTCAGAGTCAACAAAAGTGCAAAGTTCGAGTGACCCAGCTCCTCCACCGCCCCCACCGATGCCCAAAAAAGAAGCAACCAGCAGCAACCATACAATAAAGACTAGCAAGACCTACATGTTCAAACATATATAGTTCAAATAATCAAATTGAAAATAAACATTTTGCATAATTTTATAGTCTGTTTATTTCAAATGTCAACTTATATTACTTCAGCATAAATTATTAAAATATCTACATTCTACTGTTGTAGAGAGAAGATGAAAATGAAAGAATGTCACATGGTTTAAATAATTGTCTATTTAGAACTTCGCTGTTTCAATAAACTCCATTGCGCGTTGGCGGATATTCTCAACCTGCGCTTCATCTCCATGTTTCTCTTCTACTTCGATCCACTTCTTGTATAGAATCTTCATCTTGCGCGCGGGTAATTTCTGTGACGTCATTCGCTCCATAACTTGCCTGTGAAAAAAAATACAATATAAACGGTAGTTTTGCCGAATTAGATTGGAGTAGTGAAAGTAGTAATTTACACTTGGTGTTACGTGCGACCCCCTTTTAGTAGTTTGTAGCCTGTGGGTACTAATGATTGCTTCAACTCAAAAGTAGCAAATTAAGTATTTTTGTTTAAATTGATTATTAGAAGAAAGGTTGGAACTCTGGTGTTAAGACGTTTTCGATATGTAATGTGTGTGTCCATATGTGTCGTGACCACGGATTTAACAAGGGAGGGAATGTGTTGAAAAGTTGTGGCAAGTGTGGCAGCAACAAGTTCCGTAGAACTTGTTGGCTAAAATCGTAAGTATCGTTGCGACATCCGTTGCTGGTAGTGTTATGAAATTGTTTACAACTCAACAAACAAATGACGCAGTGTAATATTGCGAATAACCAAACCCCACAGCCGAATGGGCCGACAAGACCAGGGAAGTCCCACACTCCCACATAACACCGACGTGAAGTAGCATTGCGTTTCGTCGGTTTGTGGGAGGTTGCGGTGACCCGATTCCCCTCTTCCCCGTTCTCCCCTCTCCTTCACCTTCACCTCTTCCTTCCTATCATCCTTCCTCAAAGGTCGGCAACGTATCCTCGAGACCTCTGGTATTGCGGAAGTCCGTGGGCGACAGTATCACTTACCATCAGGTGAGCCGCTTGCTCGTTTGCTAACCTATCCCATAAAAAAAGGATACTCCCAGCGCGCATCGTCGCGTAGTGCAGCCGCTACTATCGGTGCCGGGAGTTATTAACGTTGATTGGTTGATTTGTCAGTTTGCATTGTAATGAGTTGGTGTAAGTAGCTAATGAGAGCGTTGCGTTCAGTGTATTTATGAGTTTATTGTTTCATTTGTAGGTGTGAAGTGCAATGGGGATGCGTAATGAAAAATTGCGACATGCGTATCAGTAGAATAAATGCCTTGCGCCATATCCCCTCCCTAAATCCGAGGTCGTGACTCGGAATCATAGTGTGGGGTATCTGAATTTTTTTTAACAAGTTCATATAAGAGGAGGAGTGACATTAGATTTTCTCACCTGACTTGGTCGAGGTCTCCCCCCTTCAGCAGCATGTCGACGTAGACGCTGACGACGTCGACCCGCTGCGGATACGTCGCCAGCACCTGCTCTAGTAGTGCCTCCGCGCGCTCGCGCCCGCCACTGTTACGTTCCAGGAGTGCAAACTGCACCAGCACCCTCACATCTGTCACAAGTATCATTTAACCTATCAAGTGACGAAACGAGCAAGTTATGTGGATAGATAGACACTTTATTGTATACCTTCACCATCAAAAAAAACATGAGAAATACAATTTAAAAAACTTAAGCACAGCTTAGCATAAAAAAAATTATTAGAGGCGCCACTACATATCGCAAATGTTTCTTACTAATTACGTGCCCTTTTCACTGTAATATTATTTGTTTACAACACACGAGTTATAGGGATACTACGTATTCACAATTCTACCAGAGGCAATGTAGAATTTTTACAATGTTGCCAGAAAAATAAAAAATAAGTTCCGTTTCCACTTTTTCTTGCCAAGCTGTAAACACATACATATATAACATAATACAAATACAATATATGTATTAAAATGTAAGTACAATGGGCGGTCTTATCGTTACTAAGCGTTCTCTTTCAGACAATCTTATGAAGGAAATGTCAAGTTATCAAGGACATACAAGGTGCGTTCGTTTAGCTTTGAGGGCATTGGTCGTATTGTCATTGATGGCTCTTTTGTTAAAGCGTTCGTAAATCTCAAAAACGTTATTTTTGCCACTTTCGCCACTTTTGCCCATACCCTACTCGATCGCTCAACTGAGCAATAAGACCTAAAATCGCATGATTATGCTGTCAAATACATAGTTGTCAAAAAACAATCATACGTCCGGATCAAAAATTGCTAATATAATTCTTTTTTGTTTTCCGAACGCTGCATAAAAAGAGATATAAACGACCTTTTCAACCACAGATTCCCAATCCGAACGACTTTGTGAGCGTTTTTAGCGTTTATTTCGCTAAAATCGCTCACAAGGGGTCTATTCGAACGCACTAACAGTAGACGGTGGTGTAATTAGAGTAGAAAGCGATACTGACATTAATTTTAAATAAGTTTGCGGCTAATCAGAGCTATGAAAATATATTTGTTTGATGTTACTTTTAGCGCAAGCCAGGCTTGCAATTGGCAACTTTTTGTTATTTGTTGTTTTATTATATTGTATGTATTAATATTAGTTATGAGCTTTTGTGTTAGATCTAATTATAAGTGAACCATGTTCTTTATGAGTAATAAAAATACCCAACTTTAGAGTTGTCAGTATAATCACACCAATTTTGAAGTTTGTATGTATAAACATTGTTACAGTAGAGCAAATACAATCAAACGAGTTTGCCCCTTTTACAGTTCAAATGACAAAATGACCACCTGGAAATCCCCTTTTCAAGGTAGGATTAGTTATCAATACGCTACGCTGCTGCCTGCGAATCGAAAGAGGTGACATTGGTACTGATTCGCTTGTGCGTACACTAAACTAAAATTCTCTAAACTATGGTAGTTCTTATTATGTTAACACTAAAATCTACATTCGAGTAACACTTAGAATGATAATTCCAAACATATGATTATTCTATTCAAATGTGGGTAGTTTTACATCAGTTTAGACTAGTTTAGAGAGCACGAACTTACATGACGATTAAATTTGCACTAAACATACCCACAATTAAACAGAAATGCCAAATTTAAGAATTATCACATGCATGCATTATACGAATTTGGACTTAAGCATGAACACAATAAGAATTACCACATATTTACTAAAAATAGATTTAGTTCGCTAGTTTAGTTTGGTGTTCGGAACAAGCGAATTACTACCGATATCTGACTTAATAGGGGTGCGTTCCGGTAAATCACCAATGTTCACGACTCTCGCGCCCCGGTTTGTCGTTCCCTTTGGAACGAATGCTTACAATGCTCAAGCCAAATGGCACACTCATGTGATCGCGAAATGCGCGCCAAATTTTCTGTCAATTAGATCAAATGTATCCTATACATATTTGATATTTTTACAGTGACAGCTCGCAACCACCGAAAAAATCCACCTTCGCGATTGTGGTCGCGGCGTGAGCGTTATCGGTGACGTATTGAGCTCGCTCTCTATGATTGAGAGTGAAAGGCTGTGCGAACGACGCGATCGATTTCGGCTCACAAAGGAATACGACCTAGGTGGTAGAACTCGTCCATTTATATCATAAAAAAATCTCGAAACAACGCGCCTGGGTCAACCTACACCTAAATCAAAATCCTCATTAAGTAAATACACATACACAAGATTGAAAGGTTTATTATAACAGCTATAAGATGAATACGAGAAGCACTCACGTTCCTTCTTGTCCAAGACTGCGATCGCCTTCTGCATCACGTGTCGCGCCTTCTCCACTAGAGACACCTTGAAGCACGCGCCACCCGCCTGGTCATATAACAATATTTTCTTTCCTTTATAAGTGGACTCGTATCTTTGTACATTTGCCATTTTTCAATTTTATAAATAAATTAAATACAATTTTATTTTCAAATGAATTATGATACAACTTAACGGGACTCAAGATTTTAATTGAAATAGTCAGAATCAAGGTTTTTACACATAATGTTGTTTGGTAATTATTTACTGTCTCAATATTTTATTAACATTTATATGTTTAAATATTTAATTGAAGCTTAGTTAATTAGTTGTTATAAATATTAATATATATATTATATACCTTTCAAAGACCTTTATTTTGGTACCCCACTCAATGAGATACACATAATTTACTTGATGGAAATCTAATGTAATTTATTTATTTATTTATTGTGATAAATACGATTTACAACCAGTTACAATTATCAGATACAGTTTAACCTACTTCTAGATGCATTTAATTGGAATCACTTATTAAACAGAATACAATGTCAAAGTAAAATAAAATATATATAAAATCATTAGTCAGTGAGGTAAATTACACAAAAAAACAAAAACATAATAAAAATAACAATAAAAATAATAATAATCAAAATAATAATAATATTCATTCAATCACTTAAACTACTATCGGGATTACCCGCATTACACCACTGGTCTGTTAAGCTTTCACAATATTTGATCACTGCAGGTACAATGGTAGATTGTCAAAAGTAATTATATGGGACAACATCCATACAAGGTGTTTAGGTCCAAGACTAGGCAGAGCCTGTACTATGGTAACCTGATGACTGAGATACACACCCAGATATAGGTCAAACAAACATGTTCATGTATGCGTTTAACCTGTCTGGGGATCGAACCCTAAACCAGCGGCCCTGAAGGCAGGGTTGCTCCCAATGCGCCCCCCGACTAGTCAATATGGTGGTTTATAGCCCCTATATTGGCGTCTTCTTTTCAAATATATCATAGAAAATATTTTTGAAGCAAGTGATTGATTTTGGAACGTCTAATGATACTTTACCTTCTTCAGAAGTCTTGTGATTCCATCTCCTTGCTTTTAGCACTGATCTATACCCACTATGTACCAGTACCAGTGATTTCACAAACTTATACGTAGACATACACTATCCTTCTTGCATGGCTAAGACAAATCTACTTTGTCTAACACAATCATACTTAATTTCTCAATATCGATAAACCCATTTAGATTCTAGAGTCTGACCACTGGGACAGAGAAGGATTCCTAGGAATCTTACTTATGTAAATATAAACCATACAACATAACCCATGAATTAAAAAAAAGAACATCTGATGCAGACAGATAACCAGCAAGATCTTGTAGGTTAGTGGTGAGTAGTACCTGAATATACATCTCTGGATCTTGCTTGTACTTCCTCAGCATGAGATCCACGAGAGAGCTGAGCTCATGCTGCTTGCCCGTCTCCGCCAGGATGTCCAGCAGCGCCGAGTGCACTTTGTACGGTTCGTTCATCTGCAGCGCGTCTTCTAGGGTCTTCTGTTGGGACTCCTGGGTAACAAGTGATCATTGCGTGACTATGGCGTTTGTATCAACATACTATTGAAATATTTTCAACAAAATTAACTATGCACTAAATCTAAATTTTCATTGAAGCAAAGGGTAAAAATCACACGGGAAGCACCAGCTTTCAAACAAAAAAAAGAATTTTGCGAAACGGTTCACCCTATCGAAAGTTATGAGGTAACAAACATAAAAAAAACCCTCGAATTTAGTACCTCCTCCTTTTTGGAAGTCGGTAGAAAAATAAAGTAAAGCAAAATAAGGCCTAAAGTAAAATAATTACACGCAGATGAATTAATAACTCGAGCTGCCAGTATGGGCGAGATTGGGAGGAAATCCACAGAATATTGGGAGATCAAGTTTCTGCTTTCAGGGGGCCTACTCCCACCTTTTACGAAAGTATTATAAATCAGAAGCGTTTTGTAATAAGCTTAGAATAATCATACTTACTATCGTACTCCCACCGACACAAAACGGTCAACCAAATTTAATGGTAAGGTTGCAATATGACTAATTTAAGAGATAGGAGTACGGATCGTCAAAAATTGGTCACTGGAACAATGAAACTTAGTGTCAAAAGTCACGTCAAAAGTCGCGAATTGTGTGAAATATTTGATACTACGTCATCAAAACGTCTATCGTAATGCATTATTATTTCAAGCTTGCTATATTGACGTGATGGTACCAAATTTAATGGTAAGGTTGAAACATGACTACTTTAAGAGGTGGGAGTAGGGCCCCAGTGCTCATTTGGCCAACTTCTCAAGAAATACGTCATCACATGAATATATGATGATTATCATTTTAAGGCAGTTGTCATTCTAGAACCTGTGTGATACCACCAACTGATAATAAATAACCGACTCAAATGAATAAATGATTTTGACTTTGACTTTCAGAAATTATGAAAACTTGCAAACAATTTTTACATTTTACGTTCCCATAACAAGTACTATTTGAAAAATTTAATACAGACTTCCATTCTATCAGTTATGATAATTTGAATGGGACCACACAACTAAACAAAAAAAAATACAATCGAATTGAGTACCTTCTCCTTTTTGGAAGTCGGTAGAAAAATTAACACAAAAATATCAACCTATACAATTTATCTCCAGTGTGCTTAGCACGAAAGTTTGATGGAGTGTGACGTAATCGCTTCGTGGACGTATACAGTACAAACTATCATTTATCTAGTACAACAGTGCCACAGATAACTCATAGTTTGTATTGTATACGTCGACGATACGATTACGTTACATTCTAGCAAATTTACGTGCTAGGCTATTACGTGCTTGGTGTAGCGTTTAACAAACACATAACTGAGCTCACAGTGGGAAAATTCAAGTTGACTGTAAATAACGTTTTAATGAAAAAGGATACTATAAAGTCGAACATTATATAGAAGATACAGTTGCTTGGAATACTCCACTTCTGGCAAGTTGTCATCTGCCATCCATAAAATGTAATAATAGTAGTACCTAGGTAGAAACATTATAAAAATCTATATAAAAGAATGGCCCTGAGTTTCTTGCCGCATCTTCTCAGTACTATATATTTTGGGAATTCGGCGGTAGAGTCTTTAGGATACTTAGATTATAATGAATAATTGACGTTCATAAGTGCGTATTTGATGCCTAAACTGAATAAATAATTTTTTATTTGATTTAAAAATCAAGTTCACATGTGCATATCGTACAAATAAGAAATCTACCTGTGTACCTACTTGTGTTTAATGTATGTGACTCACCTTATTCCCAAACCGTTGCTCCAAGTTGATCAGCGCCAGCCACACGTTCAGTTTCTCCTGCTCTTCGCGGAACGGTATCGTGTTGAGCGCTTTCCTCGCCACCGCGCGGGCTTTCTCCAATTCTGTCGCCTGCCAATTTTAACAATATCATAGTTTCTGTTTTCTTTGCCTTTCGTCTGCACAAAATTCTCTAAATACCGTTCTTTTTTCAAAATGGTCGCTTGGCTCAAGCACGCTCGCTCCGCTCAACCGGCTCGCTTCGCACAAGCGAGACTATACGCAAATGTGAATTTTATTATATGTATATATTTACATATACGAGTATAAGAGAATGTGGTTCGTCTGCACAAAATTCCTCTAAATACCGTTCTTTATTCAAAATGGTCGCTTGGCTCAAGCACGCTCGCTCCGCTCAACCGGCTCGCTTCGCACAAGCGAGACTATACGCAAATGTGAATTTTATTATATGTATATATTTACATATATAAGAGAATGTGGTTCGTCTGCACAAAATTCCTCTAAATACCGTTCTTTATTCAAAATGGTCGCTTGGCTCAAGCACGCTCGCTCCGCTCAACCGGCTCGCTTCGCACAAGCGAGACTATAAGCAAATGTGAATTTTATTATATGTATATATTTACATATATAAGAGAATGTGGTTCGTTTGCACAAAATTCCTCTAAATACCGTTCATTATTCAAAATGGTCGCTTGGCTCAAGCACGCTCGCTCCGCTCAACCGGCTCGCTTCGCACAAGCGAGACTATAAGCAAATGTGAATTTTATTATATATATATATATATAAAAGATGGTGGTTATGTTTAGAGCTAATTTTGTCGTCATGTGACTTTGTGATCTCTAAACTGATGTAAAACTACCCACAATTGTATGTAATAATCATATTGGTAGAATTGTCATTCTAAGTGTTACATGAATGTGAATTTTATTATAAACAAAATAAGAACTACTTACCATTGTTTAGAGAATTTTAGTTTAGCGTTCGGCACAAGCTAACTAATACCATTGTCTTTTGACATTTTGTATCTTTGTCTTTGACTGTCATAGATCTGTAGCGTATCGAAGACAAAAACACATTTCGCTCGAATGGCTCCTTTCGCTCATCCCGCTTCTAATCCAATAAATACTAACCTGAAGATGGAATGCCATGTAAGCAATCCAAAGCTGGCTACTGTTGGGGTGGGCTAGCACACTCCGCTCGAACTGATCGACGGAGCGCGGCTGGCTGTCACTGTCAATGGCCGCCCGCTCCATCGCTCTCACTCTTTCTTCTTCTTCGCGGACCTTTGCCAGTTTCTCGGCTACGGTTAACTTCTTACGTTTCTTCTTGGGCTGCTCTTGAGACTGAAAATCGAAAACGCAATGAGAGACTTTCTTCCTTGAAGCATTTAGAATTTACAATATAAGCAACATATTTATTTTATTTCTATGATCAATTTGAAGGTGCCATTTCAAAGCAATAGATAGGTGTCATTTTTTCTAAGAAATAAATTTGTCAGAAAAACTTAGACGATTGTAATTAATTAAGTTTAGGGTACGATGGGGCTGGCATACCATGTTGGGAAAAGCCCCTAAATAAACATTGAAAAAAAAAATATAAAAAATATAGGTGTTTTCTATTATTTATATTGCATGCTGTGTTTTAATATGTTTTGTTATAGTTATCGATTTTTATCTTCATTGTCATTAATACCGAATTGGGATTTGTGAAAGAAGAAGTGTTTAATCTGTCCGAATCAGCAAGCCTCATTCGAGGCAAGTTTCATTCATAAATTTAATTAATTTAATTGTTATTTTTTGTCCTGATGCGGACAGATTAAATTGTCCGTGTTAAATGTAGGATTGTTTTTGACATTACAATAATAGCAAAAACTAAAATGTTTACCTCATCTTCGCTACTGCTGGACTCCTCAGCTTGCACCTTCTTCGATAGGTTATCAGCACTAGCCGACCAGAAATCTTTCGCACTTGGAATTTCTAACGCAGGCTCTAAGCTTTCCACTACTTTAATCTCTTTGATTTTGTCTTTTCTCTCTTTATCCACTGTCTTCTTTTCAGACTGTTCTTTCGTTTCATTTGCTTTCTGTAATTTATTTGCTCTTTCTGCTTCCTTCTTTTCTTTCTTTCGTTTCTTTTGTTCTTCTTTATAACTATCGTCCTTCTCGCAACCCACTTCTGATAGTTTTTCTTGAACTTTTTCTAATGCTTCATATAGTTTATTTATACGTTCCTGAATGAGTAGTTTTTCTGAATGCATTGCGGTGTGGTATTTTTTGTTCTTAGCTGTCAATCCTCTTTCTTCTATGGATTCTATTTTGCCATCGATAGCTTCTATTCTTCGTGCTCTAGAGCCAATAGCTTTTTTTAAAGATACTAACCGTCTTTTGTGTTCTTTAATAGTGGTACAATCCGACATGTCAAGCAGCCCTTGTTCATGTGGTGTCAGTATCTCTTCGTCTTCATAAATATCTGTTTCTATCGCGTCACTTTCTTCCTCGACGACACTATCTTTCTTCTTTTTCTTTTTGCCATCTTTGACAGTCTCCTCGGAGTTGTCTTGCAGCGTACTGTCCTGATTATCGCTAATGCTTTCATTCTTTTTTTTTCTTTTTCTATCTTTGATAGTATTTTCTTGTGTCTCGACATTTTCTTGCGATGATTCTGTGTCGTGTCTTTTCTTTTTGTTCTTGGGGATGGAATTAGACTCATCTGTAATTTCTTCTTCTGACTGTTTGCTTTTTTTCTTTTTCTTAGATTTCACATCTGTTTCTTCCACATTTTCTGTTTTTTCCTTGTTTTTCCTTTTACTTTCAGTTTCTTCACCTTTTTCGTTACTTTTGTGTTTTTTGTGAGGTGCTTCGTCTGAGTCTAGCTGTCTTTGTTTACGTTTGTTTGCTGAACTTTTTGCTTCTCGGTTTTCCTGCAAATTTTAACAAATTATTTTCATGCGATATGTTAACATCCTTAGTACTAGAACAGTTAGCATGTTTACTTAAATATAATTAAACACATTTTAGATGAGTTAGGTTGGAGTTCACCAACTACAAATTAACCATTGATTACCTAATCGCTCCCTTAAACTTAAACAGTTGTTTAAACGTGTCGCGTTTTTTTGGTGTACACCATCTTTTTAAAGCGAACGTTTAACTAACTAATCGAGCGTTTTTGTACAAATGTGTCGTAAACGAATGAAAGGTATAATATTACTATGAAAAGATGGTAGCGTATCTTGTATCATTTACATTTACCCGAGCTACATTTAAATATGGTGAGGTAATATTAATAAACTACAAAATGTAATGCTTGATAAGTCAATGGTATGTTCACAAGTTGTATGTCTTTTTAATTAAGCACCTTTTTAATGGTAATATCAATGTTCGATTCGAAGTTCCATGTGTATTGTTTGCGTCAGAGTCGTTTCGTGGTAATTTTAATTTAAAATTCAAGTGATTATGGATTATATTATATTCCAACTTTCTTTAAATTAAATTAAGTAATTCAAAGGCACTATGTTTGTATAAACGAAATCTTGTAACGTCATTTTCCTCTAAATAATTGTGTCAACTTTGGAAAACACGGGGTGCGCATAGAATTCGCTCAGTATCTTCAAAATCATCCTAACACATTATTTTCTTCAAAGATATAATTCAGAGCATCTGACATATTTACGTAAATAAACAATAACCAATGGTTAAACAAGGTCAAAGACATCGTTTAATTTAAACAGCCGGTTACGGATCTTAATCAATGGTTACTGCTTGGTGAACAGCAAAATATTGCTAAACAGGCGTTTAAGAATTAAACATCCGTTTACAATTTACACGGGTCTTATTGTAGTGCAGTTGCTGATCTGATTAACGGGGCTAAGGTCAAGCTTTTTGAAAAGGATATTCGATGTCACAGGCGTTGTTATTATATCTTCATAGGAAGCACCAAAAATGGGATTCTCGAACGTTGGTTTTAATAAAAATACATTTCAATGTTGATCGCCAGATCATTAATATTATGTTTTGCTGTAAGGAGTACAAACCAAATGATATGAACCATTATCATCCTACTTATCTCACTTTCTTATCTAATGAGACTTGCATATATAATGTTAATAAGCATGACCAAACACTTACATCCTGTGTGAATGGCGCTGTGATGAGACTGGCCGTCATTTTCTTCTCTTCCGGCTTGACCTGTACCACCGTGCAGGTGATGATTTGCCCCACGTGGAAGGAGTCCGCTATGCTCTGGTCCTTGTCGCGCGATATGAACCAGCGCGGAATGAACGCTGTCACGTGGTCGAAGAACGTGACTAGGAGGTAGTCGCGAATAAACTGTGGACGGCACATAATCTATACTAATAAAGAGGTGATAAAAATATTATAAAGAGGAAAGATTTGTATTTTTGTATCAAATAAACTCCTAAACTACTCCCCGATAGGCTGACGGGCCGATTTCAAAAGCTATTACCATTAGAATGCTACATTATCCCTGAATAACATAGGCTATAATATAGCCTATGTTATATCAAAATATATTATATTCTGATGCATCGTCATCGAAACCGCGGAGCGCAGTTCAAATAGATATAATAAAATAAATATTGGGTTACCACAAACATCATTATGAACGTTTATAATCAAGGAGTGCTCTAGGGAATACATTACTGGTTAGAAAGTATAATAAAAATAAGATGAAGGGTTTTTTTTTCGTATCAATGGTACCACATTGATTAAAGCTTAATTTAAAGTTGCAGAGTAGCAGAAGTCTACAACTTTAAATCAAGCTTGAATAGAATTTCGCCACTTTAATTCAAGAGATTACAGACTATAATAGGCCACAGAAAGCCGGTAAAAAGGCTTGATATTAGAGCAAATCATCTATGTATATATAAATAAAAATTAACCCCTATTTATCCTGGTCACGGTCACTAACAATCTCGCTAACTCTTATTTTATTGTGTTTATTAATGAAAGCCAAGAAAAGATGGAAAGTTAGCGCGCGGCCGAAGGCCGAGCCTACTACGCTAACCAAATCGCGGGCAGTCGCTAGTTTAAAATAAAAACTAAATTAAAGTTTATTTAAAATATAAGAAACAATATCTTTTTTCTTTACTTTCATCTTTCTAAGGCATCAAATACGCAAATTTTACACATTTAGTATAGTGTATTGTCTTTGCGCTGTTACACGTTTTAGCATGTTTAAACAGCACGGTGGCTATACAAAACACGTCTAGTAGCAGTAGTTCGGTTGTTGGTTCCCTTAACCGAACTATAACAAATTTTCAGTAGCATTACTAAATATATTTTCCAAAACTTTTTACGTAATAGTGAAAACTTCAATGTAAGTTTGTTTGTTTGTATATAAAGGGTATATTTCAATACACGAAGTAACAAATGTATGAGATATCAAAAAGATCAAAAAGAAACAACTTACTCTGACAACTCCAACGTACGCCTTCCCGACCACGGCATCGTCGTAACTCTTGAGTACGTGGAAGTCTGGCGCCAGGAGTGTCGGCTTTAGCGTCAGCGCTAGAGATTGCTTCATTGGGTCTACTGCCAACACTCGAGCTGTTACCGACTGGCCAACCTGCGAGAAGGGAAGGAGGTAACGAGAAACATAACATTTTTACTGAATAATAATACTTATCGGATAGGTCAGACTATACTTTCGTCCAAATCCGGTGGTATTTTCAAGGAGTGTTCGGGACGCCCGCGTCGATGACGTCTCGCTTAGCACATGCCCACTACTCGAACGAACACTCTTTAGAAAAGACCACCGGACGTGTCGCAACTATAGTCGAACCTATCCGATAAGTATTACGTGAGTGATCCCGTATTATTGAGTAAAAATGAGTGAAAGCCACGAAATATATCATTTCTAAATTTATTATCACTATATTTTCATTTAATATTGACCATCGAGCCTAGACATAGTATTGTAGAAGCGTCGAACAAACAAATGTAAAAATGACATTATATTATTATGGAAAAGACTGTATCTATACATATGAAGAGAAGTCTCCGACCAATGTGTGTTACCAGTGATGACTTATGGCACTGAAACGTGGTCTCTTACTATGGGCCTCGTAAGTAAGCTTAAAGTCGCACAACGAGCTATGGAGAGGGCTATGCTCAGAGTTTCTCTATCGAATAAGAAATGAGGAGATCCGTAAACGAACTAAAGTCACCGACATAGCCAGTTGAAGTGGCAGTGGGCAGGGCACATAGCACGCAGAACAGATGGCCGATGGGGCCGGTAAGTTCTAGAGTGGAGACCACGGACCGGCAAGCGCAGCGTAGGTTGTCCACCGACAAGGTGTACTGACGACCTGATATAGGTAGCAGGACGACGTTGGATGCAGGCCGCTTCCAACCGGTCCTTTTGGAAAATCATGGGGGAGGCCTTCAGCAGTGGACGTCCTACGGCTGAGATGATGATGATACATATCAGTATCTAAATATTAAGCTAACAGCTAGACTTACCATTTAAACCATTTTAGCACTTAAACCATTATATAATCTGAAAATATGGACTATTTTCTGTTGTAAGATTGCATGTCAGAAATGGTTATTAATTTGCGACTTTTGATTACTATAACATCATTATACCATATTACCGCAAACAAGTATTGTATCATTAAAATTCACATTATACAAGTACAATTTGGAAAATGTAATACCAACTTCTATTCTATTAATTTATTGGAGTGTATCTGAAAAAGTGGACAGAATTTGATAAAATTTAAATGGGACCACACGGGAAGCACCAGCTTTCAAACAAAAATGTTATGAATTGGTTCACCCATTTGAAACTAATGAGGTAACAAACATAAAAACAGTCTAATTGAGTACCTCCTCCTGTTTTGGAAGTCTGTAGAAAATGGAGATTGGTATAACTTACAGATTACGAAAGGGAGTGGGCAGGGGGAGGAAGCGTGGTCGGGACGCGTCAATAAGTACCAATGAAGATGTTCTTTTTTTTAGTTAGACCTTATTAAATAAATAAAACCTTTATTCAAACAATTGTACAATGTTATTTCATACATTATAATGGGGCTAGAAAACATGAGCAAATTCGTGCAAGAGCATCTGCTGCCGAACTAGGTTCATCACCCGTGTTTCAGCATACAGCGCTTTTTCCCCAGCGTTGGACTACTGCTAGCCATTTTGGTACAATACTAATCTTAAGAATTTAGAATTAATCTTAGGTCCTAATATTACATATAAAGATGATGATAGTGTTTGTGTGTGTTTATGTGTGTGTAGGTGTGTGTGAGTGAGTGTATGTGTGTGTATGTATGTGTTTTACATCCCAAGTAAACTATTTAGGTGATTACTTTAAGAAGTTCTTCAGTATCGTCATAAGATAAAGTTTTTAGCCATTTATTCACTAAAATTTTGACATCTGATTTAACCAACGGATAAATGTTCAAAATTTTATTAAGCTTGTTGTATAAATAAGGCCCTAAAAATAAATAAAACCTCTTTGCAAAACGGGTACTAAAATGATGAGGTTGATTGCACACCAAGTATTTTCTTCTTTTTGTTAAATGTGTAGGCTCATAATCCAAAAAAGTGTGTTGTTTCAAAATTATACTATATATAAAAAGTTGGCGCACGGTAAGCACGTCACAATACTGATACAGTGATGTAGTGGGGAATAAAATAGGTTTCCCAGTAGCAACTTTCAATTTATTACTTCATGCATGACACTGTAATATGAAGTCTGAGCGATCGAGGGCAAAAGGATTGAACAGATTGAAAAGAACAGAAAGAAAAAGATTGAAGGTTGCACAAATTTTTTTTTTAGGTTTATCCGGCTACCAGTAGACCTTCCATCAGTTTACAACATTGGGACCAATCGAGGCTCGGTATCGACTGCCGCGAAAAAATGTATGAAAAAATGATCAGTGCCACCTTGTGGTTAATTGTAGAACTAAAATTGATAGCGAGTACGCCAATCACAAGCTTAATACCTACCTAGGTGAGATCGAGTATCGACTATAGATGACATTTATGTTGCCAACTCATGGTAGAGCCACAGAGGTGGCGAATGTCAGTTACATAAAAGTTAAACTAGCCATGGTTTAATCTCCGTCGTTTGTTTCCTTCTTTATCCACACGACATTAGCGAAATTGCGCAACCCTGCAAAAGCCATATAAATAAAAAATTGAAGTGAAGTGTAGCCTATATAGGTTTACAATGCGTTCGGTTGGCCAACCTGACGGCCGTATGCAGTGACACAGTTTGCGTGTAAAGTGATATATTGCTTTGCTTAAAAAAAACGATAAAGAAATTAAAAAAGGCGGAAACGTAAACAGCTAATTTTCACTGAAAAACATGAGCGTGCAGTTGTTTATCTAATAATTGAAATGCGTAAAACAATCATAAAAATGTAATCTTCAAGTGCTACGGACATTTCCGTAACTCCCGATTCAATTCGAAGCGAAGCTAAAACGTGATAGAAATATTATTAACTTAAAATTAGAACTTTATTGAATGGAAAAAGATATTTTCAGTTTTATTTTTCACGTATTTTTCTTGCAGTAGTTGAAAGAAAATCTTTTACGTACATATAAAAAAGTTCTTGAGTCATACGTCGTCGTATCGTCCTACGCCACACACCAGCACATTTTGTTGTATGACACTAATACTAGAAAGGCGAAAGTTTGTGAATGTGTTTGTATGTCTGTTACTTCTTCACGCTTCAACTGGCTGAACTAACTTTGATGAAATTTGGTATTGAGGTAGATGATGCGCTGGATCAAGACATATAATACTTACATCATCATCCACCACGACGCGGGTGTAACCGCGGGGCGGGTGTAACCAATGCATCAAAAAAACGAGGAAACTCTAAAAAAATTCAGAAGCGTTATCTAGAAAAATTTAGTTCTCACCTTAACAATTACTCAATACTCAATATTTTATTGCAGACATATGTGGGTACATGGAGTTCTTAAATTAACATGTTTAAATATAAAGTAATACATATGACCCTATTTGGGTATGGCAATAGTCGGAACGGAACGATCTATATTCATTTTGTCGAAATTATCATTGAAAAATTCTTCTAAGTTGAAATAACATTTTGATTCTAAAATACCTTTTAAGTTATTTATAAAAGTTACTTCTTTTTCGATATCTTTTAATTCATTTGGCAATTTATTAAATATCTTAACGGCCATTGATTTAGGGCCAGAGCTGTGTATTTCTAGGTTGGACTTTGGTTCGATTAATTTATGTCTAAATTGCGGCCTAATACTGCGCGATTTACCAGATGCCCTTTTAAAATAGTCTGGGTATTTTTTTACAAATTTGCACATTTCCAGAATATATGTTGACACTATTGTTAGTATTTTAAATTTTATAAAATAAGGCTTGTGAAAATATGGTATATTATAGTCGGGGGAATCAATATTAGCTAGAATGCGAATGCATTTTTTTTGGGCAATGAAAAGGTCATTCACATTCACACTGTTTCCCCGTATAACTCCATATCTAAGCCAAGAGGCAGAGTAAGCGTGGTACGCAGTTAGGGCTGTGCTTAGGTCAGTGGCTCGTCTAAGCTCCCTTAGAGCGTAGCAAAAACTAGATAATTTTGCTTTCATTTTATTTATATGTATTTTCCAGTTTACATGGGTGTCAAGTTCTATACCTAAAAGGGTCGCAGCGTCAACGCATTCTATTTTTTTATTGTTGTAGTTGAAATTAATGTCAAGAGAGGGTTTTTGGTGTGATCTAAATTGAATTATTTTTGTCTTTTTGAAGTTCAGGTCAAGATTGTGAAAAGTCATCCAATTATTAATATTATCAAGAATGTCAGTTAAATTATTATTTAAGTGTAGATTATTATTGCTATATGTCAATATTGATATGTCATCCGCAAAGAGGACACAGGAATCGTTAATTACTTCAGGGAGGGTATTTATGTACATTAAAAACATAATACATCCAATGACGCTTCCCTGGGGAATTGAGTGGTCAGTCTGAATGGGAGTTGATCTGACTGTTTTTATTGATTTGGAGTCGAAATCAAAGTTTTCAATATCGACGTACTGTTTTCGATTTTTTAAGTATGATTGGAACCATTTGTGAGTATTTCCGCGTATTCCCATGTCATATAATTTGTCCAATAATATATCATATTGGACTTTGTCATATGCTTTGGTCATATGTAATAAAATTCCTATTGCGTATTTTTTTACTATCAATTATTTTTAGGATTTCATCAACGTAATTAAAGACCGCTAAGATAGTCGACCGGTTTTTCCTGAAACCGTATTGGGAATCATCAAACAAGTGAAATTTTTCGCAGAAAGAGATTAAGCGTTTTTGCATTATCTTTTCAAAAATCTTTGAAGAGGTAGGCAAACGTGAAAAAAAATAATTATTACAATTATTATATGTCACTGTATATTTTATTTTATTATTTCTGTTAAAACTTTCTTTATAATTTAACTTCTACTAGGTGTGTTATGCAAATTGTTTGTTGTAGATATTATAGTAAGTACTATGTGTAACCGTGCGTGACGCCACCTACCGGCTTCAACGGAAGACCAACGCTTGTTGTTTACGATCAGGGCCCCGTTTCATTAGAATACAAGTAACAATTATTGTAAAATAAAATAGCAACATTGGCCTAAACTGGCAACATTATTCAGAACAAGTGTTTCACGTAGGACATTTTCTACAATTGTTAATTTTCTGGCTACTATTACATAGTTACAAATTTAGTCAAATTGTCTATTGTCACATATTGCAATAGTCGAACAAGTGTTTCATAAAGAATCGTTAATTGTCGGCACTAAATGTATATTTTAACTGTCATATTTAGTATATTAGTATAGTATATTAGTTCAGTCTACATAGCTTCAGAGTTAAGTAACTTGTAAAATCGTTTTATCCTCGGTGCATAAAAACAACTACTATTAAATATAGTACGATAATCTTAAACTACACAAAAAGATATTGCAATTAAAGGATTCCTCAGACGATGAAAACAACCGGTTGCCCAGGACTTTTCGTCAACCCATATCAACTTTTAAGACGGAATATGAATTCAATGAAAGATTTCGTATGAATTCCGAAATAATGGAGAAACTGTCTCTGGTCAGTGATGGTGATGATCAAGTGGTCAGTTTGCTAGGGGCACACGGGAAAAGAGAGGGCGCGACTGTGCTCATGTTGATATCGGCTCCGTATATTTAGCTTAAATAAATATAGTATAACCGTTTATTCTATTGCGAATCTACGTGAAATTAGAAGAGAAGTGCTTGAAGTTTGAGAACAAGTGTGGGCAAATTAAACACACCGTGATTTAAAGCAAAATTACTAAAAAACGGTTTACAACGGTTTTTGGATAAACATTGGAATAAAGAAAACAACTCTGGCCGTCTACAAGTACATGCAGGAAGTGTTCAATGTTTTAGATAGAAAGGAGTACGCGGTAGGTATACTACTAGATATGACGAAGGCATATGATAAGGTCCTGTTCGAAATACTATTAAATAAACTATATGGCGTAGGGATTCGCGGCATAGCATTTGAGTGGTTCAAATCATATTTGAAAAATCGAGAACAATTAGTAGAAATTGTACATTAAAATCATAAAAATAATACCATTGAAAATGTCCGCTCCGATACAATTAAGGTTAACTTTCAGGTTAAAATTCTCCAAGGAAGCGTTCTTGGATGTCTGATTTTTTTGATATACATAAACGACCTGCCTAAATGTATTAAAGAGCATTGTGTTTGTTTCGCTGACGATGTCTCCCTCCTAACTTCGACAAAGAATAGCATGAATGTACATACCAAACTCACCACAATGCTCCAACAAACTACCGACTGGATGCATACACATAACCTTGAACTCAATCTCGCCAAAACAAAAATCATGACTTTTCACCCGTACCAAAAACCATCACTTTATTTGAATTTCATTTCACGGCACAAAATTAGAAACAGTCAAAGAATTCACTCTGTTAGGAATAAAAATTGATACCCACATAAACTGGCAATCACATATTATGAAACTTTAATCTAAACTTTCATCTCTCACGTACGCCCTTCGCGAAATCAAAAAGACAACTGATTTGAAAACTGCAATTGCAACATATTATGCGAATGCCCATTCAAGAATAAGTTATGGTATCGTGCTATGGGGTAACAGCAACGCTGCGAGCGATATATTTATAATGCAGAAAAAATTCATCCGGATTTTAGCAAACATAGAACAGCTCGATAGTTGCAAACCATATTTTATAAAATTCAAAATTTTAACCATGGCTTCGGTTTATATTTTCGAAATTTGTAAGTTTGTACGCAATAACCCTCATTTATATAAAGCTCGGCAAGACAAAAAAACTCACATTACACTTCGACATTGGAACCGGTTATGGTTACCCAAATCCCGGCTGCAGACGCACTCGTCTAGTACGTAACCGATGTCAGTAATTATATACAACAAAATACAAAACCAACTTGATTGTGAACAAAATGACAATATATTTATGGCTAAACTAAAACTATTTCTACAAAACAAATCATATTACTCAATAGACCAATTTTTGAAAGAAAAATAATATAATTACGATATAATTAACTATTGACATTTAAATTATTTCTACCAATATGTTACAAATTAATTTATATGTATATAACCATAATTGCGTCTTCCTCTCTTCTAACTTTGCGGTGCCCGACAGGGGGTCCATATAAGACTTTACGTACATTATTTTTTTTAACACCTTTACATTGTATATGGAAGCAATAAAATATCTGAATCTGAATCTGACATTCTTAGAACACACAGAAATCAGGCTTTGAGTGTAAAAGTTCAACAGCGAAAATGTACCAAAAATAATCATCTTTTTTCTTCTCTCTTTTTTAATCTTCTCTATCCATCTTAGGTACATTTATAGCAGAGAATATAATATTACTAGGATTTATCACAAAATCAACTTTTGAACAAAGCAAACAAACAGAACAATTTGAAGACTTTGAAGTTTCTACGACGTAAGAGTGAAAAGAATGAATGATTGAACGAATGATTTAGGGTTGTACAGTTATATTAATGAATCGAGATTTTTACTTGTAACAAGAGTACGAAGCTAGTTTTACAAGTGTCAGTGGTGTTTATGAAGTCTGTGAAACACTTGTCATTGTAACTTGTTAGAATTTTTGGCTTGTAAATATTAAATTACAATTTGTTACTTGTAGCTTTATGTAACGGCACTATGCTGCACTATATTGAGTTGGAGCCTTTCTGAATTGGAGTATCTTATTGTGTTTTGTAATTATTGTTTGGATTTATGTGTTGAACAACGAAATGTTTTTGTATGTGTTTTGCCATAAATAAAGGCTATTCTATTCTAAGTGTAAAAACAAAGTTTATACCTTGAACTTTTTCTGCGGCAGTTTGGAGGTGCGTGCTTTCTTCGGGTCGACGAAGAAGCCGGTCTCCGTCAGGTGCGTTCGTGGTACAATACCTGCAGTATCGAACAACTTATATAATGTGCACACTTATACAATAACATAATACATCGGTGTACCTCTGAATTTCGACAAGTTCAATACTTCGACAGTCGCTTACTTCGAAAATCATAGTTCGACAAGTCATCGCTTCGACAAAACATATATACGGCAAGAATGACTCCCACAGAACGTAGCGAAGTATCTAGTCAGAGCAAAGTCAGGAAAGGTGACGTTAGGTTGAATCACAGATCACAAGGGAGATATGAATAGGGGCCGGAGCCGGTGTCACAGCATAATGCCCATAAACAGAACACATTGCTCGCGGCGGTTCGCAACTTTTGTATTATGTGACTGAACGCCGGTCGCGAAAATACATGTAAACAGCAGGGCTATCCCTATATATATATATATATATATATATATATATATATATATATATATATATATATAGGGATAGCCCTGCTGTTTACATATATATATATATATATATATATATATATATATATATATATATATAGGGAACGGAGAGCATTGTCAGTGCGTGCAAACATGTTGGTACATAGGTTTGCGCGGTGTTCAGTAGATGTTAAAGTTATACTGTTTAAAGCCTACTGTCAAAATTTTTATACCAGCGTACTATGGACTAACTACACACAAAAAACCTATAATGCTCTCCGCATACAGTATAATAATACCTTTAGGATTCTGGTGAGGCTGCCTCGATTTTGCAGCGCCTCGGGCATGTTTGCCGATGCGAGGATAGGTGACTTTTATGCCATTATGCGCAAAAAGTCAGGCTCATTATTACGCCGAATTCGAGGCAGCACCAACAGAATCCTAGAGATGATTACCGAGCGACCAGAGTCTGCAGTGCTGGGCAGATTTAGAAGTTTGCATGTCACAGGGTACTCGTAGTTATTCTAACTAGCTGCGGCTCGCGGTTTTACCCTCGTGGTGATGAATGATCATTAAAAGTATTATATTAAGTGTTACTCCCATCTATCTATCTACCAAATGTCATTCAAATCCGTTAAGCTGTTATGCTGATTAAAAAATAATAAACACCCATCCAAACTTTTACATTTATATGTTATTGTTATTAGTTAATTTTTTATTAATTGAATTTATAATTATTGTTTGTAATGGTATTTATGTGAATAATTAAATAATGTCTATCTCAAATAAATTAAAAATACTGATAATTTTAACTAACTTAGATGTAAGACTATGTGTATGTACCTCTACTGATTATATGGACAGATATTAGTCTGAAATAAATAAATTCTATTCTATTCTATTATGTATCTCAGTTGCTAACAACTGTTGATTGAAATCTTGAAAAATGGCGGCTCTGTGTCACTTTTCCAATTGCAGTAAGCAAATTGTTAGTAAGTTGATGACTGGAGCTGACAAAAGTGACATAGAGCCGCCATTTTTTTCGATTTCAATCAACATTTGTTAGCATCTGATATACATAATAGCCCTACTGTTTACAATGCTTGCTCTGTACTTACGAATATTCAAACGTTAAGTTTCTAATACCGCAGTGGATAATGAACTTATTGAAGCTAATAGAATACGTTGAATCGCGGAATACGGCCGCTGCTTGCGACAACAGGTTTTGAACTCAGCTCACCGATTGGCATGTTTCTTGATCTTTATGGGTTGAATGGTGACCACACAACTCCAGAATTAGGGTAACTTACACCTCAATAAGGATATATCACAGCACTGTATTTATTTAGGTAATTCTTTAGGGATAACATTCTTGTCGAATATATGTCCTGCAGCTGTAGCACAAACAATTCGCAAAAAAGTATTCGCATCGTAAACGTCAACATCTCACGCTCCCACGCACAATCTATGAGTTATCTGTGCCACAGTTGTACTAGATAAGTGACAGTTTGTACTGTATACGCCGACGATACGCTTACGTTACACTTACACACAATTTCGTGGTGCTGTTGTATTAGATATAAGATATAAACAGGTAGTAGGTACATTGCAAAATATATAGAACCTGTATATGCGTTGAAGGCGTAAATATAATGCATTCACAAACTCGTTCAAAGCACTGGATGAAGCAGGACGAACTCTTTATGAAGGAGTTCCGGGATAGTACTGCCACCATAATTATTCCAACCATCAACATGTATCATCATCATCATCATCATCAGGTTACCATAGTACAAGTTTTGCCTGGTTTGGGACCTGAAGAACTTGTGTGGATGTTGTCCCATCTATATATATAAAAGCGAAAGGTAGGAATTTCAAATTTTGCATGCGGGTTCTTTTTAGGACGTACGTGCTCACTAAGACGGGATTTTATGAAATTCAACCCCTATGGGTTTTTTTTGGGGTTGATAGTTTGTATGAAACTTCGTTACTGCGAGTTCTAAAAGTTTAAAATTTTGCATGGGGGTTCTTTTTTGGACCTATGTACTCACTAAGACGGGGATTTTGTGAAATTCGACCCCTAATTGAAATCTGACCCATTGAAATCTGTAATTACCGTATCCCGCGAGGCCACGCGAGGGAAGCCGCTGGCGGGTCAGCTACTATCTAATATTATTAAACGAGCAATTCGTGTGTATATGTATACATACATATAATCTAAATCTCAGAAACGGCTGCAACGATTTTCATGAAATTTAGTACGCGGGAAGTTTCGGGGGCGATAAATCGATCTAATAGGTTTCATTTTTAGAATCGTTTTGAAATTCGTTCTATCCGTGTTTTCAGGCAATGAAATACTGCAACAACTTATGGCAACTAGGGCCATCAGCTTAAACAACAACTAAACTGTTTTACCGACACAGTAATACGAAAGCTAATTGACAATAGATGGCGTTGTTATATATATATAATTTAAAAAAAAACACGATTTACCAAAAAACGAGCTAAGCTCGGTCATCTAAGTATTTAGATATGTAGTGAGCATAGTTAGTCACCTTTGACCCGTCCCACTGCGAGTTCCACCATGTTCTCGGAGACGCTGCGCACTGTGGCCGGCACCAGCTCGCCGGGAGACAGCTGCGCCAGGCTGAAGTACCGCTCGCGCAGCAGTGCGGGCTGGTCCGACACCGAGTACACGTAGTCCGACAGGTTGTAGCACAGCACGCGGACTGTGTGCGTGCTACCTGTACCATGCACAGGCAACACACTTCAGTACAATATACATAAACTAAATAAATACATACATAATATATAAGGCCTTTGTTAAATAGTGCACAATATTGCACTATTTAACAATTTTCACAACTTTGAAATTTAACAAGTTTGGAATCGATAACTGATGATAAAAGAAAAACCGGCCAAGTGCAAGTAGGACTCGCACACGAAGGGTTCCGTACCATTATCTTTGAATGTCCCATACAACAGACATGATTTTTTTGACGTTATTACGGAAACCTTCGAGCGCGAGTCCGACTCGCACTTGGCCAGTTTTTCAAATAATTGTTGTTATGACGGCAACAGAAATACATCATCTGTGAAAATTTCAACTTTCTAACTATCACGATTCATGATATACAGCCTGGTGACAGACGGACAGACAGACAATCAAACAGACAGACGGACGGACAGCAGAGTCTGCTGCGGGATCACGCCAAGGTAGAGTTCCGTCACAATCCTGACAACAACACAACTCAGCTTCTGAACAGATAGCATCTTGATCATTTTGTAGTAACTATTCCCGCTATAGCGTGACGTAATCAGTGCGCACGCGATCTTTGCACCATTTTGACAGCTGACCGCCGGCTATAAATGAGACGGCCGCCATTTTACAACACCGCCCCATCCGTTGACGATGTAAATGCCGGTAGAGGTAAACAGCAATTTGGCCCCTGCGCAGAGTTGTCCTCTCATGCAACCTGCGTAGGGTAAGAGATAACGGGGGTAGTTGCTCCCTGAGGTCCAGCAGCGGCAAGGAGCAGAAGCTCGAGGCCTCCACCAGCCCAGAGGCTGAAGAAATACACGTCAGTCAAACATCAATTAGCCCGTTCGACAAAAACTTTGCAACACCCATTTTGATGACGCTCTTCAACATATGCACGGCGTGTGATACTCAATGAAAATAATATACAATTACAATAAACCAGTGCATGTGTTGTGCCCGAAAGAATGGCCCCGAGTTTCTTGCCGCTTCTTCTCGGTGGGCTCTATATATTTTGGAACGCGGCAGTAGTCTTTAAAGTACATTATAATGAAAAAATTGACGATCATAAGTGCGTCTTTGATGCCTAAATTAATTAAATGATTTTGACTTCGACATGAGCCAAAAACCCGCCATTGGATCTCGGCCCAGCGACGCCACATTCTCATGACGTCACGGTAAATAAATCCATATCCACATTTCCTGTATCATCTTCCCATTCGGCCTACCCCCCATTCCGATAGTTATACAATATCATGTCCGCACAAGTAGGTACGTTAGATGAAAACAGCAGGGCTATTATGTATCTCAGTTGCTAACAAATGTTGATTGAAATCTTGAAAACTCTCTATGTCACTTTTGTCAGCTCCAGTAAGCAAAATATTAGAAATTTGATGACTGGAGCTGACAAAAGTGACATAGAGCCCCCTCTTTTTTTGAAATTAATCATCACTTGTGAGAAACTGAGATACATAGTAGCCCTACTGATTAGCTTCCTTAAACTAAATACTAAACTGGAATTTCCTCTTAACTTATCAATAAACACAATCATTTTCTTTGATGTAAGCCCGTTTAAACATAATATGTTAATATATATGACATATTATGTCACACTAAAACTAAAAATGCAAGAGTGGTGCGTGTATTTATTTGTTACTCTTCTCGGTGTCAAACGGCTCACAGATAAGGGCAAAACTTGAAAAGGAGAGAGCTAATACTACCTATGGATACACAGGCTACTTTAGTTATCGTCGAACACGCCCACAAACACGAATTTCTACCAGTAGTTGAAAATCTCGTCTT
Source organism: Selenia dentaria (assembly GCA_917880725.1). Classification (NCBI taxonomy): domain Eukaryota; kingdom Metazoa; phylum Arthropoda; class Insecta; order Lepidoptera; family Geometridae; genus Selenia; species Selenia dentaria. The sequence continues at coordinate 28,893,473 of OU862895.1, read as the reverse complement.
GTTTGTTCAATAAATTGTCATTGGTCAAGAGTCCAGGGCCCCAAGTCTCTTACTCGTACCTATTGAACTGCGTTATCGCACCTCAATTGTAATAAAACAACGTCACTTGCAAAGACAGGCTAATGACTAATTTTTTTTTTATTTATACGAAAATCGTGGTATTTGACAAATTTTGTGGTCTACTCACAATTTAACTTCGATCACTGTCCAGCGGCTTGCTATCGATAGTTTTTGACTTAATTGGTATTTTGTAAATTATTGTGTTGCGACTGAATTGCTACAGCGACAAATTTAGTTATCGTGATATTTTGAAGGGTTTTCGGGAGTAAAATTATTAAAGACGTTTTTAATATGCAAAACGGGATTCACTCACGTAAAAAGTCGGATCTTTCCGACTATAGTTTCAACCGCATCCGGTGGTCTTTTTCAAGGAGAGGCGAGGAGTGCGAGGCGAGACGCAACCACGAGCTTTCTCCACTCTCCTTGAAAAAGACCACCGGATGTGGTTGGAACTATAGTCGGAAAGATCTGACTTTTTACGTGAGTGAATCCCGTTTTTCATATTAAAAATGTGTACAAACCACGTTAGTTTTCATAATAAAAACGTTTTATTATTGTGTTGTGTATTATTGGATTTTTTGTTAGAAATCCACTGTATTGATGTTTTGACTGACGCAAGATAGAAGTTTTTTAATCTTATTTCAGCGGCAACATTCGCACAACTGTGATTGAGAACTAGATCTAACAGATTACAGATTTGACATTAAACGCAGTTTAATCGCAGAAGACTTGCTGTTGCATGAAGTTTGTCAATAGCTAATAGACTTGGGGCCCTGCACCAGCATCTGTCAGAGATAGAAGTGAGCTCACCGACTGGGTAAGACTTGGCGACGACCTCCTCATCAGCCAGGTCTTCGTCCGTCTGGATCCGGCGCAGGCTCATGATGCCCACACTGCCGCGGCTCAGCTTGAAGTGTACGGATCGACTGATTATTTTCAGGACCTGTACAAAATGTGCTCAAAGTTATTGTACATTAATCACTTTCTCTTTTGAGTGCGCTCGTGACCACGGTCAATGCAACTTGGCCGAAAAGTCGAGGTTCGTCAAATTGCTATTCATAGATATACTAATATTATAAAAGGCAGCGATCCGGAAATTTCGCGAAGTCTTCTCGTTTAAAATACCTCAGTGCCTCAAGACAAGAATCTTCGACCAATGTGTGTTACCAGTGATGACTTATGGCACTGAAACGTGGTCTCTTACTATGGGCCTCATAGATAAGCTCAAAGTCGCACAACGAGCTATGGAAAGGGCTATGCTCGGGGTTTCTCTACGTGATCGAATCAGCAATGAGGAGATCAGTAGAAGAACGAAAGTCACCGACATGGCCCAGAAGATTAGCCAGTTAAAGTGGCAGTGGGCAGGGCACATAGCACGCAGAACAGATGGCCGATGGGACCGGAAGGTTCTGGAGTGGAGACCACGGACCGGCAAGCGCAGCGTAGGTCGTCCACCGACACGGTGGACAGACGACCTGATAAAGGTCGCACGACGAATTTGGATGCAGGCCGCTTCCAAACGGTCCTTTTGGAAAATTATGGGGGAGGCATATGTTCAGCAGTGGACGTCCTACGGCCGAGATGATGATGATGATGAATATTATAAATAGGAAAGCTTTCTTTGGTAGATTGAATTGAATAGGCTCTAAACTAATGGAATGTATCCTAAATTATCTCTGATGAACATAGGCTATGTATTTTGATTCATCATCATCACCGCGCATCTAGTACCAAATAAAAAAAAAAGTTCGAAAAAATTTAAAAAGTACTTAGATCACTTCGCCGCCGATGAGTATGTGTTTTGAGTTCAAAACGGATACCTCATTATTTTTCGACCACAATTTTTTTTATAACCATTTAAATAATCTCATTCGGTAATATTCTAATTATGAAATGAAATACAGACTTTTATTGGCATATTTTATTTACATACTTCTTTAAGAATATAAAAAAAATAAATTAAAGCATTATTCTCCTAACAAAACAATGCTTTAAAACTTTTTTTAATTATTAAAGTACAAAGTGTCCCGACCAAGGAGGTTTCAATTCAATTTAAGTACACATTATCTGTGGTGAGCGCGCTGGTTCCGAGCCAATAGACCAATAACAGACTTTTTCCACTGATATTGGTAAAATTGTGGTTACTCCGCACAAGCCATACAAACAAGAAGAAGAAGACTTCTTCCATTTTGGCGCTATTTCGTACATACGAATTTGAGTAATATTTTGTTGGATAAAACTTTAGTAGCAAAAATGTCATGAGTTTAAATAAAGTAGTGTATGCAACTGCATATAATTAGGTATTAAAACACTCGTGTAATCTTATTTATACAAACTACACTCATGTTTTAAAACCCTCTATTATATGACAGTTGCATAAACTACTATTATTCAACTTACTTAGACACCAATGACTAGCATACTTATATGAACTTTAACTATCAATTAAAACGTGTTAAGAAACTACTGCCACGTTCTAAAATAAATAGAGACATTCATACGGCATAAACTCGTAGAGCAGTCTTCACAAATTGTTTTAACATTGTAGTTTACTAATTATTCAATCGCCTTTGAAACACATGCACCTTTACTTTATGGTTATAGACATTAATTTCTCAAAAAAATAAAATCACTTATACTTATAGAGAAATACAGGATACCTAATTAACTGTAAGTCTTAGCAAATAAGCACTGAACGGCAGGGTATTATGTATCTCAGGGAATTATGTATCTCAGTTGCTAACAAATGTTGATTGAAATCTTGAAAAATGGCGGCTCTATGTCCGTTTTGACAACTCTAGTAACCAAAAAATGTTAGTAACTTGATGACTGGAGCTGACAAAAATTACATAGAGCCGCCATTTTTTAATCAACATTTGTTATCAACTGAGATACATAATAGTACTACGGTTATTATTTGTTGTTACTGTAGGTACTGAATTGATAATAACATACGTGTTAGTCTGTTCAAACTACAGTGGAATGCTTGTTTGTTCATTTCAAATACGTACACAGGTTATCCTACTAGTTTTAAATACGACCTACTTAAAATTAAACCTACTAAATCATACATATTTTTTCAATGAAGGTAGGCGAAGAACTGAAAAGCAACACCGCTACTCGTTCAACAAAACAACACGACAAGTCGAACTAACTGGAATGAAAATTAGCTTTGTTACCTGTGCACCCTCAACAATATCACCGTCCTTGTACTGCTGTTCTGCGTCCAGGTCGGGGTACGTGCTCTCGAATATGTTCCTCATGGTGAGGAACGGGGAGTTTCTCGTCGGCATCACGTACAGCACTCGCGCGCGGATCTGACAATATGGAGTTCTACTTGGTTAAACAGAAAGCGAAATTATCATCTGCAGTGTTACGGCCGTTTAAACCTTAGGGTGCGTCCACACTTGTGGCAAGACAACGGACCGGACTACGTGACGTCGTACAAGACATGTTACGCTTAGTGTGGACGGTCTAGGATTGTGTCGACACGGTCACAAACCATGTACGATGAAATGTTACAAGTGTAGACGCATGGTGTCGAACTAGAATGCTTGGCATGGCATCGCTACAGGAGCGTGACGGCGCGGCGAGGAGCGGGCGGGGGACGTACCGTGACACGACACGACGTGATCCACTCCTACTCCGTGTCTGTATCCGTGTCATCTGGCGTACTTCGACGTGTGTCATAAACGCAAGTGTAGAGGTCTCCTGGCCACGCGGACAATAGCGTACATCCTTTGAAAAAACCGACTTTCGATGGATTGGCTCGTAACACGTAACTTAGATGCGTGACAGTACACAGACCAGCGTCCACACTGGACCGGGCCAGTAGATTGTAACTCCGTACATTGTCCTGCCGTACATTCTGTGCCTTCAACGTTCGGAATGGGTTGAATCGTAACTGCAGCTTGTAACAATTTTTCCCATAACAAAACGTGCACACTATCGGTATTGACACGCGTGTCTGTAACGGTCACGGGATAATGTTCGGTAAAATGTTACAAATGTGGACGCAGCTTAACATTGCATTGTTATCATCTAGAATAGTGCCTATCTTAAACAATATAAATAAAAAATGTGATGGGGCTGCATCATGGACGCGGCCGTGTGAGTAAGAGAATACATTTCTCCGAGTCAAAGTTATACTAATTGTAAATCTCGATACGCACCAAAATAACTTCAAAATGGCGGCGCTTGTCCCTCCACCCCACGTGGTGCATCACTGTTCTCGTTTATCGTCATGAATTCTTTGTTCCTTTAGCTATCCATTGGTATAATTTAATTTTGTATATATGTAGGAATATAATGGAAGTAGATGCGTGAAACAGAGCGTAATAGGTGTGAGTGAAAGAGAGATGAAGCGGGATGGGGAACACACGATATGGCAAGATGGCGACAGTGAGTGGTGCAGTTTTAAGAGAATATTAAATAAAAAATAATCTGTGGATACTTAAGTGTGTTTTACTTGTCCCGGACCCACATATAGATGGATTCGTAACTACAACGCCAAACTGTATCCCCGATTTTGTTATTGGCACGGGTAACATAAATAAAGACGTTCTCGTATTCACGTTAAAAATAAACTTTAGAAATAAATATGCTTAGATATAATAAAAAAAAATGACCTGGCAAAGTTTCACTAAACTTCAACTGATGTGTCCATGTAACGTACTGCTTCTTTGAGTTTTACCTCTTTTATTGAACTGCTTAATGCTTCGAAATGGCTTTCCACATGTAGTCTAAAAAGCGATATCGGATTAATCGTGTGAATCCCACTATTTCCATGGAAATATAAAATAGAAAAAGTGGGACTAGCGTTTTTTTTTCATATTTATTTAGCCTTTATTTATAATGCGGCAAAAGGATAGGTACGACGACGAGCAAAGCAAGGGTAAGTGTAAAGGAGGTTTCTTTTGGCCAACCCGCGCGAGCTGAGCGAGCGAAGCGAGCGTGCCGCGGCAACGGTCGGCTTTGCGCCACAAGAGTGTTAGAGTAGTTACTTTGTTAGTGTTAGTCTATGTGTTAGCAACGGAAAAAGTTGGAGAATCTGTCCCAGTATTTCTATCAATAGAAATACCTAATGGAAATAGTGGGATACACCCGATTATTCTTCATTATTGGGGTGCTGACGCCACAGCTCGTATTTACATTTGCATATTTATTCCTCAATAGCTCCTTGTTTCAATATCGGGCCCTTAAGAGTTAGAACGACTCTGAGAACCCCAGTCTCGTGGGAATTCCACTTCTCTCTCTATAGAGCTCGAGCTATCCTCTCAATGTAACTACCAGAATCTTCTATATAGAGCTAAGCGATGTTATTTTTCACTAAATCCGGAAACCTTGCTTTTGGTTTTTCTTTCTCCTATTCACTTGTCTTTGTCAATCTAATGTTTTTTTTTCATATTTACATATCCTTTGGCCAATTTGGTTTATTAAGAAAAAGTTATCTTTCTTTTTAGTGACCCTTGCTAACGGGGTCTGTCATTCACTGTAAATTACGACCTCCGCCCCCACCCACCGCCTCTTCCCACTTTTATCGCGATGACGTTCTACTTACTCGGGGCCGCGCGGTCTAACTACTTTACTCCTAGCATTAATAAAAGAAAGGTATACAGGAATAGGTAAATGTTGTACTATCGATATGTTCTGCAACAGAACTGACGCTTACCTTCTGTCCAAGCGCGGGTTTCTTCCCCTTGACTTTGTCGACGTGTTGTCTCTGTATGTAGCATGTCGTATCCCCAAATATGGTCCCTTCGATACCGTTGTCCAAGGGCTGGAAGGGGGTTAGTATTATCATCAAAATAAACTAAAAAGAACCGTCGCTAAAAAGGAAAGGTCAGCGACCCTCCCAAGACAAAAGTAGTGCTCCTAAATATAGCGCTAAAAATTAACCATACTTTAGGCTACTTACTGCTACCCTTTGCACATAAATATGAATAAAATGATACATAATCATCTCAACCGTAGGACGTCCACTGCTGAACATAAGCTTCCCCCACAAATTTCCAAAAGGACCGGTTGGAAGCGGCCTGCTACCTTTATCAGGTCGTCTGTCCACCTTGTCGGTTGACGACCTACGCTGCGCGTGCCGGTCCGTGGTCTCCATTCCAGAACCTTCCAGCACCATCGGCTATCTGTTCTGCGTCCTATGTGCCCTGCCCACTGCCACTTCAACTGGCTTATCTTCTGAGCTATGTCGGTGACTTTAGTCCGTCTACGGATCTCCTCATTTCTGATTCGAAAGTGTAGAGAAACTCCAAGCATAGCCCGTTGTGAACATGTTGAGACATGAGACGTTGAGAACATAATGAAGCCGCTGTTTCAAATTTTTGTGTTTATATAGAAATTTGAGAAAAGTAATCATAAAATCTCTTACAAATCCGTCATAATCATCCAGTTGTAACCGGTTCATTTTATGTGAGAGCGACACCCCTGACACATCTCTGTGCGTTATACTACGCGAGGGCGGAATTCTAAAATAATTCTTCCTCAGTCGGGGTTCGAATCGTAAGCGAGGAAACCAAACATACTAGGTGGGAGGCCTCTTGTGCAAGATGCCGTCTTGGTCGGTACCACCGCAGCGCCAGACATTCTGCCGCGAAGCAATAGTGAGCAATACTGTGTTAGGGGGTGAAGGGCACTATAGCAAATGAAATTACTGGGCGAATGAGATTCTTAACTAATGTGACAAGCCCAGTGCAGTGGCACGCGCAAAATTTCAGTTCTAATTCTCTGTGACACTACAACTGTGATGGGCAGGCGTAGAGCTTACCATAAGGCCCACGATTTGATTGTCCCGTCCCTATAGTTTGCATAAAACAAGACCACTTTCCATCAAACGAGTCACTCGCCTTTCCAGTCACATAGTATGAAAAATTTTACGTCAAACTTACATCCAGTGTGCCTAGCACGAATAACTGCGCGAGTGTAACGTAACGTGTCGTTCACGTGAAACAGTACAAACTGTCATGTATCTAGGGCAACTGTGACACAGTACACTCATAGTTTGTAGGCCGAAGCTTGACACGTTGACAAACGTCAATGTGTCAAGCTTTAATACTTTTCGTAAATTGTTTGTGTCATGGTCCTCTGCTTTTGCGAGTTAAAAATAGATCTTCAATTCTTACCGTGTCCACGGTAAATTCAACTGTAGTCCCCGGTAAAAGGGGGGTTTTCTGTTTGCGCCGCAGCACGCCGCCTTGCACATAGTTAGGCGTAGTGGAGAGAGTCAGTATGCTGTTGTCTGCAGACGTAGTGACCGATTTGACGGCGCACCACGTCACCATGCCTACATCTGTGGACAGAAAACAACATACTCACTAACCCTGCTTTCCAATTTAAGTCAAAATCGGTTTTGGCGCTGTGATCGTCATTCCAAATCAACTAAAGCGCGACAGCGTAGGTCCATGTGACGTCATGGATTACGTAACCGTAGACGCAGTTTCGAACGTAAATCACCGCGAGCAGTTCTGTTAAAAATTACAGTTCGTTGATGTGTGCGTGTGTTTACTTAACTCTTCTTCGTTCCGGCAAAATAAAAGTTAAAAGAGGCCTTTTGTCGTTTATTTTATTTTATTTCTACTATAACGCGGACCGGGACGGCATGGCAAGGGAATTTTTATTTCCAATGGACATTCAAACGTATAATTATAGAAATACGACATAAATTGCTATGCTTTAAAATGATGCCATGGCGTACTGCGATAGGCAACGGCACGGCGGCATGCCGTGGACGCCGCCGGCGCTCTTTGTGAGGCGCATATAAAATAATTATAATATTAATGGGTTGTGCGCATTTCTTCGTCTGCAACAATTGATATTAACACCAATGTACAATTTTAAAACTGAGGAACACTCGATCAAACGCAACTGAAGACTAAATGTGTATCGGGCAGCAGGAGCTGCCGACGCAAACTTTGTCGTGCCGCGGCAACTAAGCGGCTAGTGTGCGTATGTTAAGTATTTTGCCGTCAGCGCACACTAGCCGCTTAGTTGCCGCGGCATGTGCGTATGTTAAGTATTTTGCCGTCAGCGCACACTAGCCGCTTAGTTGCCGCGGCATGTGCGTATGTTAAGTATTTTGCCGTCAGCGCACACTAGCCGCTTAGTTGCCGCGGCATGTGCGTATGTTAAGTATTTTGCCGTCAGCGCACACTAGCCGCTTAGTTGCCGCGGCATGTGCGTATGTTAAGTATTTTGCCGTCAGCGCACACTAGCCGCTTAGTTGCCGCGGCATGTGCGTATGTTAAGTATTTTGCCGTCAGCGCACACTAGCCGCTTAGTTGCCGCGGCATGTGCGTATGTTAAGTATTTTGCCGTCAGCGCACACTAGCCGCTTAGTTGCCGCGGCATGTGCGTATGTTAAGTATTTTGCCGTCAGCGCACACTAGCCGCTTAGTTGCCGCGGCATGTGCGTATGTTAAGTATTTTGCCGTCAGCGCACACTAGCCGCTTAGTTGCCGCGGCATGTGCGTATGTTAAGTATTTTGCCGTCAGCGCACACTAGCCGCTTAGTTGCCGCGGCATGTGCGTATGTTAAGTATTTTGCCGTCAGCGCACACTAGCCGCTTAGTTGCCGCGGCATGTGCGTATGTTAAGTATTTTGCCGTCAGCGCACACTAGCCGCTTAGTTGCCGCGGCATGTGCGTATGTTAAGTATTTTGCCGTCAGCGCACACTAGCCGCTTAGTTGCCGCGGCATGTGCGTATGTTAAGTATTTTGCCGTCAGCGCACACTAGCCGCTTAGTTGCCGCGGCATGCGGCAACTAAGCGGCTGAAAGCAAAATCGTTTGCCATCCCGTCTCGGTCTGCGTTGGCTTTATGTATTAACGTTTTTTCATACTTAGTTTATTATATTGCTGACATGACGTCTCGTTAATATCTTGTTAGAAGCGTATAACTCACTGTCAGTCATGCCGCGAGTGACGTGAGCGTGAGTTCAACTCTCATGATCTCACCTGTCAAAAGCGGGATATTGAATCGGAATGAAGAATAATAGTGATAATATCACCAAAATCAATGTTGACTTCAATTAGATAGCAGATTACGTACGAGAAAGTTGTTTTTGAAAGAGCTGTTAGTTTAGACTTACAAACAGACACTTCCATTGTATTTACCTGTACAGAGTATAGATGTATAGATAAAAAGTGTGTTGTGAAAAAATAAACCAAACCTAATTCCAACTCAGGGTTGATTTCGTCCTTCGGCAAGAAAGCTCTCGTGTTTGGAATGCCGATATCCATCACGTAGCCGTGGTCTTCTATTGAGGACACCGCTGCTTGGAACAGCGCACCTGCAAAATATAACGATGGTGCGTTTTCACATTGGACGATAACTACACGATATCGTCGGACTGCTAGTTTGATTCAACCACTACTGCTTTCACACTGTGTCGTTGTAGTTAACGTTATCGGCGCCGACAGATTGTCGTGCTGATATCGGGTGACGACACAGTGCGGGGTGAAGCAGGATCGTGGGGGGGAGTGGCTCGGGCAGGCACCAGCATAACACACTGATGGTTATATCGTGTCACATACCTACCGATATCGTTGTTGTCCGAGCTGACGTGCCTCGGTGTCGTTAACGTCGCATTGTGAAAACGCCCATACAAATGACACTATGTTACAGCAACTGTTTAGGTAAAATCGATCTTTTTAGTGAGAAATTAATTTTCTTTGATTTATTTTGTAACTGGGCTTGATAATAGACTTACGGCCGTTTTCAATAACCTATCTATAGCCGGTTTACCTTACTAGAGATAGATATTCGACACTGTTTGTATGGACGTTATATCAAATTTCTATCGGTAGTAAGGAAAACTATGGATAGATAGAATATTGAAAACGGCCGTTAATCGATAGATAATGTAGAATATTATTTATATTATATATTTAGTTTTTTAACACTTATGCAACTGGTTATTACTAGTTTTAACATAATTGGCTGCATTAGTATTAAAATATACATATTAAGGAGATGACAATTTTTTCGTCTATATGTGTATAAGTTTGTGCAAAACTGAACAATTGAGGACTTAGGGCTTTAATGCTAAAAAAGAAATGTAAAACGCCTAAAAATATAGCCAATACTAGGGGTCTTACTTAAAAACGATGCTTAACTTCAAATGACGATGTTTAGTACTGCGCACAGCAAATTTAACGTCATTTACATTATATACACTTCAGCAGCGTTTATAAGTAAGGCCGAAAATCTTTATCAAAGAAACTCAATTTTTCTAGAACGGCGCCAAATTTTTATGACATTTGGAAACGGTACAAGCTCGAGGCTCATCTGATGTTAACTCTGCCTAGAACAGATGCATTCCGCCACAAGTGATAAACTGTACTGCGCCCGTAACCCTTAGACATAATATAAGTCTCATGTGCTTGTCTTTCGCCGGTAACCATACCTTCAAAACAAAACGCAGTATTGCGAACATTACTGCTTCGCGGTAGAAATAGGATGTGGTGGCAGTGCTACCCTGGACGAACTTATTCAGAAAGAGTTCTACAGCTATTAAATGTAATGGAATGACACTCAAACCTCAAAGCTTGGACCACTACTGAAGATGGCGATATAGCCGATTGCAGGGGCCGAGCACGAAAATCTACTTAAGTGTAACACTATCGTATAGTAAGAGTTTAGGTTCCGACATATATCTACTTTTGAAATAATAAAAACATTTAAAAGTTTAAACGTTAAAGCAACAGAGGATTTATGGGGATTATCCGTAAAAATGCTAGAGTCAATAATAGAAGTTATAGCGCCACATTTGATGATCATATTTAATTTATGTATTGATAGAGGTACATTTCCTGACCTAATGAAAATGAGTAAAATCACCCCTATTTTCAAATCAGGTAGTAAGGCCGACCCCTCAAATTATAGACCGGTCTCTGTGCTTCCGGCTTTGAGCAAAATATTCGAAAAGATAATGCTTCAACAACTCTTGTCTCATTTTAATGAACATAGGATTTTACACGAAAATCAGTTCGGTTTCACGAAAAGCAGATCAACAACAGATGCAGGAGTCCAGTTAGTCAAGCATGTGCTGGAGGCTTGGGAGAGCTCACAGGATGCCATTGGCGTATTTTGTGATCTCTCCAAAGCTTTCGACTGTGTAGAGCACCGCACTCTAATTTATAAGCTACACCACTATGGAATTCGTGGAGCTGCTCTGAATCTTGTAGAATCATACTTATCTGATAGGCAGCAAAAAGTTGGCATTAATGGCGTGACATCTTCTGGATCTTTGGTTAGAATGGGGGTTCCACAGGGGTCGATCTTGGGTCCGTTCTTATTCTTAGCATATATCAATGACTTACCACATATGGTTGAGGGCCTTGCTGACATAGTTCTTTTTGCGGATGATACTTCTCTGATTTTTAAAGTAGATAGGAAAGATAGAGAACTAGTTCAAGTCAACAACGCGTTAACTATTGTTTCAAATTGGTTCGCCGCAAACAACCTGCTTCTCAACGCAAAGAAAACGAAATGTTTAAAATTTTCCATGCCTAATGTAAGACATATAGAGCCAAACGTATTACTCGACGGAAATAAATTGAAAATTGACAAGGCAATAGTCTTTCTAGGTATTAGCATAGACTCTAAATTACAATGGGGTCCTCATATTGATGCACTATCTGGAAGACTGAGCTCAGCTGCATATGCGGTTCATAAAATTAGGCAATTGACAGATATAGCTACTGCTCGACTGGTCTACTTTGCTTACTTCCACAGCATAATGTCATATGGTATCCTGCTGTGGGGGTCAGCGGCGGACATAGAGACAGTTTTTATATTGCAAAAGCGGGCAGTTCGAGCCATCTACGAAATGGGTCCCCGCGAATCCTTAAGACAAATGTTCAAAGAAATTAATATATTAACTCTTCCATCTTTGTATATCCTAGAAAATATAATGTACGTTCGTAAAAATATAAAGAAGTTTAGAATAAATAGTGATATGCATAATATTAATACTAGAAATAAGGATAGGATAGCTGTATCTAAATTTAGACTCACGAAAACTAAAAATAAGTCCTTCTTAGGCAATTGTGTACGTTTCTATAATAAAATCCCGAAAGACATTACTGAGCTCACTGAAGGGAAATTCAAGTTACGTGTCAAAAATATACTAATGAAAAAAGCCTATTATAAATTGAGTCACTACTTAGAAGACAAAGATGCCTGGAAGCTTTCCACTTCTGCCTAATAGCCAACTATTGAATAAATTTGTTATTTTAATATTACTCATATGTAACCTCAATGTACAAAGACTTGAAAAAATAATGGCCCACGAGTTTCTTGCTGCTTCTTCTCGGCGGTGGTTCTTTTCCGAAGACAGCGGTAGAATCATTTAAAAATTTTTGACGTTCATAAGAGTGTCTATGATGCCTAAACTGAATAAATAATTTTTGAATTTTGAATTTTGAATTTTATCGTTTACGTATTCAGTACAAACTATGAGTGTATCTGTGCCACTATTGTACTAGATAAATGACAGTTAGTACTAAATACGTTAATGATGCGATCACGTTACACTTAAACAGATTATCGTGCTCGGCCCACAGATGACATGCGGAAAAGACAAGTACTCACCTTTGACCATATCACAGTGCTGTTTCTCGCCATTGACGTGCTGCGGCATGGTGGACAGCATGAGACTTTGATTCTGGGCTTCCACGACTTTGACGGCGATGTACTGGCCAGGCCTGAACATCTGTGATAGCTCTCTGACTTTTTCGGTCTGTCGGAGAGAACATAATAAAAATGCATAATCACGTATTTCCAATGTTATACAAACAGACTAATTTTCATGCGAAAGTATATCCGTTTGTATGTATAGATGTGTGGATGTTTGTTACTCTTTCACTCTAATAATACTTAACGGATTTTAATAAAATTTTGTATGTAGATAGATAGATATAGATGAGGTGCTAGAAAAACTTAAAGAATACTTATTCTCATTATGATCATCCATCACCACGCGAGGGAAATCGTGGGGCACAGCTAGTTATATATGAATGTAATGTAAAAATAATAGCGGTTTTCTAAATTATTAAATTATATTATTAGAAAATGTGAATATATATTATATATATTACTGCATTTAGTCATTTTTTATTAGTATGTCATACAGCGAAGTCAGCTGAACTTGTGGCTACTCTTAGTCGATACAAATAGAAATTATCGCAATCGCAAATCACAATTATATATTGATAAATGTGTATATCATATTATATAGATATGATTTGACATCAATGTTATTTCAGGTAACACACAAACTTTCACGTTTATAATATTAGTAGCATGTATATATAAAGTCTATATTATGTACCTATAGGAATAGTTCTTACTTGATCATTGACGTAAGCTTCCAACAGCTTGTTATAGGGCTCGCTGATGTGGCACGCCATCACGTTGCCGATCATTCTGCACGGCAGCATCACTATCACTTTCGTTTCGTGGATATGACGTACTCTGCCGAGTATGAGGACTCCTTTTTTTATACTCTACAAAATATGGTAAACAAAATAATTATATGATTTTTAAAGCACTAACACCTTATTTAGATCAATCGCAGATAACACACAAATAGACAGCTCGAATGGGTGACTCGGTGGCATAGTGGCCATGGCATCTGACACGGATCGTCGGAAGTCACGGCTTCCAATCCCATCCGACGATGTGCATTTTCCTCTCTACAATTGCAAAGTATCGTAATGATGTTCTTATGATGATGATGTCTTGATGTATTATTATTTAATTTTAAACTAGCGACTGCCCGCGACTTCGTTCGCGTAGTAGGCTCGACCTTCGGTCTCGCCATTACATTATGTTAATGAAAAGATTTTATAAGAGCCTTGTACAAAGTATTAGAAAACAGTTAAAAAAAGATGAATGAAAATGGTAACGCCGTTCTCAAGTTATTGAGTAACCAGGAGAAATGGGGGTTAATTTTTATATACGTATTCTTATTCTGATTGGGGGCGCTAAGTCCTGCACTGACGTCCCGCTTGGGGTGTATTGTGCATTTCCCCCGCCAGCTACCCTAGCCATCCCAACTCCTTTACATAACGTAGTATGACCCTGGGTCGCTGGCACATATATACATATATTTGTAATCTTGTTTAAAAAGTAATAGTTACTTATGACAATAAATTACCTGAATGTATATTATAGATGGAAGTTTATTGATTAATCATAGCTTGCTTATAAAATATTTTGTAAATTTGTCTGATAACATAAAACTGATAAGAAGTATTCATACTGAGAAGGCTAGTAAAAATTGGTGTTCCTGAAGGAAGTTTAATTTGCCCACTACTTTTAATTACTTATGACAGTACCATTATTTAGTAGATAATAGTCGGAAATCTGTCAACCCAGAGATCAGGACTACATTAAGTAAAACTATTGATTTGTTGACATGTAATTATCTAGTAATTAGTCGATAATTATATATAATATCGATATAATATTGACTTGACTTCTTTGTTAATGGCGTGTCTGCTTATTGCAATTCTGCCAGTGTCTGTTCCATGGTAGTTTCATAAACTTTTGGAGGTTGTTTATCCAAGCGTATGATCGGTGAGTTAAAGGGAGAGTCCACTAGACTTCATAGTAATTAGTCTTGTCCAGGACAAGACTAATTACCTAATATTTGACAGTGTAAAAGTATATGCAAATAAATTAGTTTTTTAAATGTGTAGTGATTGAGAAATGCTAAGAAATATTATTAACAATGAAAAGTTTATATAATATGTATATAAATGAATTATATTAGTGGCCGTCCATTAATCACGTGACGCTCGAAAAGGGGGGAGGGGGTACGGCAAAAATCACGAAATATCACAAGATGGGAGGGGGGTGTAGTAAGATATCACATGTATTTATTTTTTCGTTAAACGCCAGACAATAAATATCTTCATGTATATGTAGTAATATATTTTTCGCATTATTACACCATTCCTTTAATATTATTTGTAAGTATGGGAGTAAAAAACAACCTGCTTCCTTTCTGTCTAGACTTTTTATCAAGGTCCTTAATACACCACAATAAAATTATTAATTTTATACCTGTATTGTATATGATTTATTTTTCGTCCTAAACCTCACTACGTATCACCAAGGGGGAGAGGGGGTTAAAATAATGCTAAAAAAACATCACATGATTAATAGACGGGCCCTTAATAAATTCGTACTTCTTCACTATGAAGACTTCAAGATTCAGACCTCGAATGGAATATGCACAAAAATGGGGCTAAATGTGGTAGTTCAAGAGTAGATGTAAAAAATATTCCGTTCATAGTGTGACATAGAACTGATATAAATATTAGTACTTATTTCAGTTCTAGTTCTAAATAGTATCTCATGAAGTAATTAATGTTTATTTTATTAAAATTGAGCCCATAGTACCTTTCACTGTCCTTGATCTTTTCTGATTATCCAACTAAAAAATCACCCTGCATATTGGGTGTCCCAAAACTCAATGAAAGGCCAAGGTTTACCAGTTAGGCAAAAAAAAAATTTACTTGTCACTTAGCCAAGCCAAAATAGTTATTTTTCAAAAAAGTTGAAGATATTTTACGATAACTTTTTTATAATGTAATTCTTAAATAACAGTGTTCTTAATTGCAACCTTATATCGAAGTTATAAACATAGTAAACCTAGTTAAATTAATAGAGTTTAGATGATTTATGGTTTACAAAATGATTGTCAGTTAACATTGACGCTCCATATTGGAAAAAAATTTGATTATTTTTCTCATTTTATTCCTAACCCATCACGTGTTGCGCTTACAGCATTTGTATGTACAAAAAAGTGCTAAGCCATGTCACACGTAGTCCAAGTGTATGCACATGTTTATACCTCTTGTTTGTAACTAATTTTATTAGATTCAATGCACTCAACCGGTATACACTTATTTTTAATTGGTGAAACTATTCAAGAGTAGTATTTTTTATCTGAACTTTTAAGTGTAGTTCGAAAATTAACTGAAAGAACTAGACATTGGACAGGTTAATTGGTATACCTTGGCCGCTCTTGGAGAATAGCTTGTTCATGCTCTGCTACCAGCTCATAATCAAACACTCATGTTTGAATTGTCTAATAATCACTTGAAAGTGTTGGCCTAGCTGTACTGCATTAAGGTAAAGTGTGCCTTTGACTACTAATTCATCAACAATCAAATAGTGAAATAACAAACCATAACATAATACCAAATCTAAAGTACAACTTACCAGAACTCATTGCATAATTATAATAACCATTGCCGCAATAATAGATTTATATTGTACTAAACATTTGAGTTGATATTTTAGATTTCAGTAGAAAATTATATTTTATATTACATAAACTTACACAATCTAAAAAAAATTACTTACTTTGTAGCTCAAACCTATGGCACAATTTCTTGCAGATAAATCTATTTCTCTGGTATCTTCGTCTGATAAATAACCATCATCTCCTTCAGCTTTTTTCTTCGGTCTTCTCTTTTTCTTTTCAGTCTTCTCGGGAGCTCCTAAAAACTAAATAAATAAGAAGAATCAGTTACAAGTATTCGATTCTAAAAACCTACTTTACTTATGTATTACTCACGTTAGAACTTTTTTTAAACAAAACTGAAGGTTTTTTTCCTCCACGAGGGAAGTAATCTTCCGTTTCTGCCATGTTTTCCTTATTACAAAAGGTTTATGAAGTTAAAAATGAAAATCCAATGAATGTATTGTTTACATGTACACATGAGTTTTTGAGGTTATGCTATGCACCATCAGTGCTGCCATACGCCTGCAAGCTTTTGTCGCCCAATTTGCGATCTCAGGTAGCCCAAATCTTATTTATTTTACCTAAAAACGTCACCAAGACTTAACTAATTTTATATTATAATTATAAGATTATATATAAGAAAGGATTAATTAATAATGATAATGTTATATGAACTTCAAATAGGTATGTCATTTTTATTCCTTAATATCAAGTATATTTTATAGTTTCGATTATTGCTTCCACGTCCGTGTCTTCTGTTTTCGAATACTTTGTTGTAGAAGATAAGAAGCGCACCAGCATGTCTTTCGATGGCCCAAACCTATGACAGTCTGTTTTTTGTTTACCTATTGTTCAATACAACATATTGAACAGAAGATCAAATTTAAAAAGTCAAATTGTTATTTTTTAAACACCTTTTATTGCAGCAATTCCATAGCTAAATGGCATTAAAAGGTGTTTATTTTGACGTGATAAAGTCTTATAAATCGATAAACACCGGCTGCACGCATGAAAAAGGTATGACTGTCACGTTCCACCTGAGCCGAGCGTGCAACAAGCGAAAGCGCAGAACAAGCGATAGCGAGACAGGATAACTCTAAGCGTTTGGCTTGTCTAATGCCGTTGTTACGTAAAATTAGCTTCCGTAAACCGACTTCCATTTGTGAATTACAAACCTATGCTTGACCAATCAGTAAATTCGTATTTCTTCGTGTTTTTCATTTATTCAAGAAATTAACTAAGTAAGTACTTCTTTCTTTCTTTATTAATATATAAAATAACCGAGTAAGCCCAATTGGCTAAGTCGCCAATCCGGAATTTCTTGTCGCCGCTGGAGGCTCTTGAGTCGCCCAATTGGAGATAAATCGCCCAATCTGGCAACACTGTGCACTATTAGCTTCTGTTCGTCTGTGACCATAGGTTCCATAGAACAACAAATACTGCAAGGAAAAGAATGACATCTCCATAAACAAAATGGAAGGACGAACTTCTGAACTGAGGTTCTAACGCCATCTCTGGAAGACCCCAGACTGTATTTATTTGAGCTATACATACCCTGCTCATAATACTTTTAATAGGTACTAATAATCGTTCCTTATCTTTTACATGCGAGATTTCGTGAAACGCAAACCTGTGCGCATAATTATATAATTTTAAGAAATGAATAATCGAACCTCATTTAAATTCTGCGCACAAGTTTGCGTTGTACTAAATCCCGCTTGATAAAGATAAGTAGCGAAAGGGGTGTGTATAGTCAGGAAATCCCGCGGACACAGCACACAGCTACTCAAGTTAACCTAGCACTAGTAAAAAATATGTAAATAAACAGTTTGAGCACTTCTCTGCTGAAAATATATAGTTCCGAACAGGGGCCTTATTATAAGCTTTAAAGCAGGACTTCTAGAAAACTGCCCAGCTTATTCGTGCCATGAGAACGTTATAGCAGGCCTGCCTAAGCGCACTATTAAAAAACCGTAGATTCACCTAGTTTTAGTATGGACTGACGTTATCGTGATACTTTTAGTCCGCTCAGATTATCAGCTTAACGTCTACGCATCTGCAATGTTGGTAAGAGTAAACTGTTAGACAGCCAGAGATAACAACCGTTAATTTTTGAAGCAAACAATGATCAAACAGTTCACCTAAATGAGCGCATGGTATGATTTAATTCAAAACGGTTTAAACCAGGTTTAGGAACTGCATGGTTTTTACAAAGCTGATAGTAAGGCCCCATGTCTAAAAATATATAGACTAAGTAAAAAAATGCATATTCATCATAACAATTATTTAATTAAATAGTTCAGATAAACGCTCCTTTCTCAGGCATGGTGCAAAGCCAAAATTGGGATTTGTATTATCCATTGCATATGAAATTACAAGGTGGCTCCATTTAGCTACTCCTTTAAATAAAATAATTAAAAGTTGTTCATCAGTTTAACATTTTGAGTTTAAAGTAATAGCAATAATTATCTGTAGATAAATGCGTTTGAAACAGTGGTGACATTGTTAGGGTTTTCAAAATGTAGATAGATAGATAGATAGATAACACTTTATGGAGACACCACATTCATGACTTAATATAAGAAAATAAAATAAAAACAATCCTAAAAAGTAGGTGCAACAGCTACAATGGGCGTTCTAATCGCTGAGAGCGATCTCTTCCAGACAACCCATTCGCAGAGGAATATTAAAAAACAGATGGACGGTAACAATACATAAACAGTAAACACACTATAAATACATAAATGCTATATTGAATAAACTAATTCAAATATACGAGTATAAACAGCATACTTTTATAATATATACGTAATTATATAAATACAAATAATAGTTTAGTTAGTTTAGTTTATATATATATATATATATATATATATATATATATATATATATATATATACACATCTTGACAGTATTCCAATAGTTTAGTGTTTATTACATGTAAACACAAATAAAATTTTGAAAAAATATGAAAAAAATAACATGATAGTTAGATAGCATATTATAATACAATTAGCGAGTAAGAGTTAGAGTGAAATATAATTCTTTTACCTGATCTTTGAAAGTTTGAAGTGACGTAGCACGCTGTATTTCCAGTGGTAGAGAATTCCACAAACGGACGGCTTTAACAGCAAATGAGAAGTAATAAAAACTTATTCTATGTAAAGGCGTTTTTAGCTTAAGATTGTCTGATGACCGTTATGATAACATATGGGAAGTGTGCAAAGTGAGTATTCCGATGATAGCGCATAGGAAGCCACTTGAGCTTAGTAGGTACGAAATTTTGAAACATGGTCATATTTACGCAAGCCGAATACGAACCTAATACAAAAATGTTGAAGACGCTGCAGTTTATTTAGCTGATCCTGCGAGATATCAAGACAGCTGGCGTTTGCATAATCGAGCACAGGTAGTAAAAGAGATTGTGCGAGCGCACACGATCTTAGTGGTAGTAGGAAGAAAAGTACGTAGTCTACTTAGGGCAAACATCTTCCATGGTTGGTCAGAGTTATATGAGGTCCCCATGTTTATATAAAGATCGATACACGCGTCGATAATTTGGCTAATTTTCTTGCTAAATTTGGCTTGTTTTCTGTTTTTGTTATATAGTTTTTGTTTTGATTATTGTTTTGTTAAGTTTTTTGTTACTGTTGAATATATAAACTGTTGAACTGTGTTCAAACCAGAATAACATGGGGAAAGTTATACACAGTGAAGGGATAAATCTCAAAAAATCAAATCAAAAAATGCCAAATAAAAAAATATGAATTGGGTAGCCATACAACAAATGTGTGTTTTTCCTATTTTTATGCTCAATATTAATAACAAGTAACAGGTAGACAGCTTAAACTTTCACAGAATATGTAGTTGTATATTTATTTAACAAACTTAATTTTTAATAAATTTTTACTCGATCTTAATAAAGACCACTTGGCCGGTTTTTTTTGCACACCGTACTTGGGCGCCAAAATGACGTCACCTGGTAAAGCGTCTAGTTAATGTGACCCCGTTGTACTTTTGAACCGTTGTCATACACCGTCAATAACGATATCATCGAGATATGCGACACACTTTTCAGTTTCAGTATTTGATGAAATTTAAATAGTTAAGTAATTATTATTAATATTTTATACAATTATTATTTTATATAATTATTTTTATATAATTAAAAATAATTTAAATAGTTAAGTATTTAAATAGTTAGTAAATTTAAACCTTGGAAGTATTCTCTATAAAACAAAAAAAAATATTAAAATCAGACTATTTTGTAAAAAGGTTTGCGTCATCATACACAAAAGTAAATATACACGTCAACTTGAGAACATCCTCCTTTTTTAGAATTCGATTGAAAATATATGAACTGAACGTTTATAATGATTATAAGTACCTATTTGTAAGTTTACACCATATGTCGGAATTTTCCTAAAGCCACCAATAAAAAAAACAATAACAATTATTCCGTATGACGTACGATTTTTTCACTCTAAGTCATTATACATACCTAGAGGAAGACTATATTCATATCCTTTTCCTATTAATATTATAAACGTGAAAGTTTGTATGTATGGATGTATGGATGTTTGTTACTCTTTCACGCACAAACGGGGGGGCTAATGTTGATGAAATTTGGTATGGGGGTAGATGAGGCGCTGGATTAACACATAGGATACTTTTCATCATCATCATCATCATCATCCATCACCACGCGGGTGAAACCGCGGGGCGCAGCTAGTATACAATAAACTATCCTTATTTCTTAGAACTTTTCTAATTAACGGTCCCTTATAACGGACATAAACTTTAGTTTATACCTAATATTTAAGATGGTTCCGTAGGTGCTAGAAACGGTGCGAACCGGGGAAATACTCATAGCTGTGTTTCCTAAAGATTCCAGAAGAATCTACGACTGTCAGAATTATGGCCATACGTTATCCTAATTTGACTGGATTAAAGAAGTACATGACACCGCACCATTACTAGCTTCTGGATATCTAGAGGATCTAATTATATTAGTCAGAATAATAATATTTTTTTTTCAGTTATTAAAATAGTCAAAACTTTAAGCCCGAAATGACAAATTGTCGAACTGTCATAATTTGTTGCGCAATTCAAGTTGATGACCTTGAAACAACGCTGTGAGAGACAAAAACAGCGTAACTTCATCTCTGTCCAACACATTTATATCGTTCATATACTTGTCTCTTTATTTATTGTGGAAGCGGCGAAGAAGATGTTCTTATCTCTATTGGTTACTCCCTCTACGGATGTATGGTTTAGTATCTTCAAGGAAGTAGTATATATATGGATCCATAAATTTGACAGCATAATCATGCGATTTAGGTCTTAGGCTCAGTTGAGCGTTCGAACAGGGTGTGGGCAAAAATAACGTTTTGGAGCTTTACGAATGCTTTAACAAAAGAGCCATCTTGACAACGCCACCAATGCCTTCGCCTTCATAAGCTAAGCGAACGCACATTGCCATCTAAATTTAGATATAGTCTGATTAATCTATGGTACACACTACACTACACACACACACACACAGACATAGTGCGTTCGAATAGCAGTACGGTCCCAATTGAGCCATAATCACTATTAGCGCGATAACAGTCGGTCCCTTTCACCGTGAGCGTGATTACGATGGCCCACGCTACGTCATCGATGACGTCTTAACTGCCGCCATATTGACAATAACATGAACCATGCTCTACACCATAATCGTCGTGAGCGTTCTGTCAAAAGTGACAGGTGATTGTTTATTTCTACAATGTCTTTACTGGTGTCCCTTCCTTTTGATGTTAAAGTTGTAAAAGTCGGTCCATCCATTCCATTATTTCTTTTTAATCCACACATCACATAGTTAACCTTCACACTATGCACGATATTTTTATGAATTTGTTTTTCGCGCGCAAATGATTTGTTATTGCTACAACTCTGGTCCGAATTAACAACACGCTTACAGTGCCACGAGCTGTCAAAATCGCGATATTTGTCTCGGACCAGCTATGGTAGACGATAGCACTGTGAGCAAAATTATCGCAAAACGGACCACGGCATAGATCACTTCTGATCGTTTTTGGCGAAAATAACGCTAAAAACGCTCACAAAGGGCGTTCGAATAGGTAATCTGTGGGTGAAAATGTCGTTCATGCCTCTTTTTTTTTAGCGTTCGGAAACCTAAAAAAGAGGAATTTTTGCCACCAACCAGTTAAATTTTTGACCCACGTCCGGAGCATAGTTGTTTGTGATCGTTATTTGACAGCATAATCATGCGATTTTGGGTCTTATGTTCAGTTGAGCGTTCGAAAAGGGTATGGGCAAAAGTTTACGAACGCTTTAACAAAAGAGCCATCAGCCATCAATGACAACGCCACCAATGCCCTCATAGGCTAAACGAACGCACCTTAAACCAGTTGAATGAGCTGAACCTCTACATATATATAATTTACTCTATGGCTGAACCTGTGTAATTTGTAAATTTTAAAGTAGATTGCAAGGAAATTGTACTTTGATTGTACTAGCGGTAGATTGCAGATTGTAGCAAGATCTTAAAATTATTTGGTGGAGTATTTAGTGATTTGAATTGCTAATTTATATTATTTGTGCTGTAGCAAACACGTAATTACTGCCCATTTCATTCATTCGGTAAGTCCATTTAATTTTTTACATTGTTTTTTACAACGTCGTGCCAGTCAATCATTATTAAATAGATAGACTAAAAAATAAGTTGAGTAAGTAGTTTGTTTCTAATCAGTTCAGTTCTCGTATTGCAGATAAAAACATGAAGAAGGTCGTAATTTTTGGCTCTACCGGTATGACTGGGCTCTGCGCCCTGGAAGCAGCGGTGAAAAAAGGTAATTATTTCACTACATATTAGAACTGATAATTTCCATTAAGAGACGCAACTGTACATATACTTCCTCAAAATTGGGATTTGGAACAGATGGGGCGGGAAAGCTTCACTTGGAGAGATAGCAATTACCTACCTACAACCCTTGTTTATTAAATACCGACCTTACAGTAAGTATAACTTTTTGTTGAAAAAAAAAAAAACAAAAGGTTAATCATTAACACGGTGAAGCTAAGAGGAACCAATGGGCCTGCCAGTGATAGCCGATATCTGGCAGGCCCGAGGTGGGACCGCTCCTATGGGCTTTGCCCTCCAAGTCCACACGGGAGCGGTCACTGTAGGTAGCGGTGGTGTATGGGCGCCACTGCAACTGAGGTGGGCTGCGGTGTCGTATGGGCGGCACCGCGGCTGAAAGTTAGGGGCCGCGGCGGTAGAGGAGTGCCGGTGTTACGGTCAGCCGCTCTCCCTGCCTTCCGCGGCCTTGATGGGGGCGCCACCGTTAGATGGCGGACGCGGTGGGGTTGCAGGGGAAGAGGACTGTCGGTATTGAGAGGCGCCGCTGTCCCTATCCTCTGCGGCCGAAGTAGCAGGCGGTGGGGCTACTCACCTGACCCATCGTAGGGGGACTTAGGGCGCCCAGACTCGGGGGAGTCTGGGGTCCATTTGCGGGCTAGGTCCCCCGTGGCGGTTGCGGCACGCCAAGTGTTCTGGCGTGCTGCAAGAGAAATGGGCCCGGCAACGGACAGCCGCGGCGGGTTCGCGGTCGTGTGCGAAATCTGTCCCGCGTTCCGGTACGGAACACCGCAGAGGTTTGGTGGGTATGCTGCCCTTCTGGCAGAGACTCCCACATAACCACCGTGCTCCCCCCGGGGCCGGTGATATCCATAAAGGATTACTCTGCGTCAAAAAAAAAAAAAGAAAAGGTTAAACATATATCCCCCCAGAGGCGGGGGGGCTCAGTAGCCGTGGCTTGGATCACCACGGTGAAGCCAAGAGGAACCCAGGGGCCGCGCCGGCGTTTGGGTGCGCTGGCCGGCTCAGACGGGGGCCGCTCCTATGGGCTTTGGCCGCCAAGTCCACATAGGAGTGGCGGGGTCCGGGCGCTCTGGCGCAGGCTCGAGTAGGGGGGCCCGGGCACTTTGGTGCAGGCTCGAGAAGGTGGGGTCCGAGCGCTCGGCGCAGACTCGAGGAGGTGGGGTCGCGGGGGGGCTATCCCCTGTGGCTGACGTAGCAGGCGGTGGGGCTACGTATCCGACCCACCGCAGGGAGGCCACGGGCGTCCAGACACGGGGAAGTCTGGCGCCCATTGTCGGCGGGTTTGGTCTCCAAGGCAGTTGCGGCGCGCCATGTGTTCTGTCGTGCCGCGAAGAGAAGGGTCCGGCAACGGACAGCCGCGGCGGGTTCGCGGTCGTGTGCAAAATCTGTCCTGCGTTCCCGCCAAAAGCGGCAGTGACGGAACACCCCGGGGTTTTTGTCGGTATATGGACTCCCACATAACCACCTACCTCCCCGTGGTGGGTGGTATCCATAAAGGATTACCCCGGGACAAAAAAAAAAGGTTAAACATTCATGAAATTTGATACAAGTGTGTCTACTCGCACACAAACATCAATATCTTCTTAAAACTAGTCACCCGAATGTGAAGAATTTGTAACTGGGAAGGTTGGAAGGAGTTATCCCAAGCACCCAAAATATCTGCATATAGTTTTAGGTGGCATGTGGTTGCATAGTGAGATAACATTTTTTTGCAATTGGTTGCGAAACTCAGTTGCAATGACAGTTGGAGAGGACAGCTGTAGCATAGCAAAACTAGAAAAGTATGTTGGTTCTAAAGTCTACAGTACTCTGACCTGCATATGCAGGCTTATTATAATTAAATGGTATATAATAGTTATGTATATGTTTTGTAGTATATAAATGTATATTATAATCATGTAAGTATATATATATCTAGCCACATTCTTGAGTAATAAGTATTTCAATAATAACTGACATAAACATAAACATAATAACACAGATCATATAAATTATGTAGTTATTTGATTCTGAATTTGAATTAACCTGTCCAATGTCTAGTTATTTCGGTTTATTTTCCGAACTACGCATAAAAGTTCAAATAAAAAATACTACTCTTGAATAGTTTGACCAACTCAAAGCAAGTTTATACCGGTGGAGTGTATTGGATCTGATAAAATTAGTATCAAACTCAAGGTGTAAAAATGTGTATGCGCGACATGGCTTAGCACTTTTTTAAATTTACACATAAATAAATTATTGTTATTCTTTAAAGTAAGTTTAAAGTTAGATATTAGTAGAGGTTTATTTTATGCCATAAAATGTAATTATTAAGTGAAATTCAAATTTATTAACTACCTTTTAATGGGTTTAAATCTAAAGAACTCTTGTTTTAACAGATATTATACATATAAATTCAAATCTACAGCTACTTGTAACAATACAAACTGTTTCATCTTGACAGTTTTGTCAGACAGCAATTCAACTGGAAAAAATCATTGAGTAGAATAAATATAAATGCCTTGCCCATCTTGTCACAAGATAAAAATATATATCAGTAGAAGTTTAGATAGATTGAAGATTACTTATATCTTATATCTCTAGGCGAGCTCTTCAGTGAAGGCCGTAATAGATTCTATGAATCTTATTTAAAGCATAAATTCAATCAGCCATTACATTTACCCACTGCTGTTAAGAGGGTTTTTGTTTCTTTGTCTTAGGGTCATAATATGCTGCTGTTCCAGTGTGGTTGATAGGATAGCGGTTAACCATAGTGTCCAAAGTTTCAGACTGGTCAAATTATTGCTCAGTATATCTAGTTTACCATATTATTAGTAAGAGTTAATCAAACAATATACTTTAGATTTAAAATTGCAGCAAACATTTAACAAAATCAGGAATTCTAGGTTCTGATTGGTGTCAATTTAGGTAATGGCTTCCCGACCAACAAGCACTTGTATTGTTTTTCTTTGTCCATGATGAGAGTGAATAGAAGCAGAAATCCGTGGTATCTGCCACCTAGTGATGTAATAGCCTGTCACATTGTGATCTTAATCCAAATACTTGGTTTGCATTCCGAATTCTAAAACCCTCAGAAGTGTTATAGGTTTTCAACAATGAGTATAAATATACAGTTTGTGCAAAAGAGATTGCCATGTGTTAGTGATAGCGCTATAATCAATCGCCAAAACGCGACGTCGCTGTCAGTAAACAAATTAAATTAATTGAAAGCCAATTGGAATGTAGGTATTTGTTGTATGTTGTATGGTATATATGGCATTTCTATATTTTTGACGTGATAACGTCTTATAAAATCGTTACACGCCGGCTGCACGCACGAAACAGTATGACTCACGTTCCGCCTAAGCCGAGCGTGCAAGCGAGAGCGCGGAACAAGCGATAGAGAGGAACGATCGCCCTAAGCGTTCCGCTTGCCTTATGACGTTGTCACGTAAAATAATCGTCCGTAAACCGACACAGGCAACCATTTTTTTAATACCATTGTTTTCAGCTTACAGTTTGAGACAGGGAATTCATGTTGCTTATGTGTTTTGAACTGGTTATAACAGCTTGAGCCTCTGCGCGAGTCTTCTGTCACCATACCTCTGTAATAGTCTAGTACAAGGGAAGGACAATCTGATACTATCTAGGGCATAAATCTTGACGCAGCATACCAGCCATGTCAAGGCAGTTGATTCCTATTGAATTAGATTTAAATACATTAACACATGTTACACTTGAATTTAATTTATGGAAATTTCCTATTTGATGTAAATGTACTACAGAAAGCAATGTCGCACGCTGGCTTGCGTGAATGTTTAAGGAAAATACTCCTATCTCCAAGAGAAAGGCCCGGGTCCCATTTGTGGGGACATAATGGGCCGATTAACGTATAAAGGAGCCCATTACTCCTTACTGCAGGGACTTGGAGGTTTTCACACAGGGAGCGGACTATTATCTACCACTGGGGCCTGCTGAGGCTGAGCGGATCATGCTTAATGCTCTATATATGTGGATGTCAATGAACCTGATGTGCTCACGAGTGATTGAGCAGTGAGTCGGGATAAAAAGTAGGCTATGTGTTAACCCCAGGTAAAAACGTTCAGCCGTTGTTGAGTAACAAACATACAAACTTTAATATTATACATATCATTATATGAATATATAAAACAAAGTCTTGTTAGTAACACAATTTTTATCTCAAGAATGGCTGGGCCAATTACTATTTATGAGTTATAGAATAACTGAAAAATCTCTCTTCTCTCTTGCTTGATCTTGATGATGTCCTCATTGACGGTGTTTTTCGATTTGTCATATCTCGGGGAAGGACAGGGTACTTTTCATCATCATCGTCATCCATCAAAATAGTACGATACTAGATTTTTTTAATAATATAAGATAGAAAAAAATACATATTCATCATATTTATTAATATTAAAGTATTTTTACTAAAAAATACGGGATTAGCGTATATTCTTATTCAGTAATCTGTGGTATAACGTAGACGTCGTCGACTCGGGAGTCTCAAACTCTCCTTTAAAAGACCACCGGATGTGGTCGAAACTATAGTTGGGTCTATCCGGCAAGTATTACGTAAGTAATCCCGTATTGTTCAGTAAAAAATGAGTGAAAACTACGTTAGTTTTCATAAAAGAAATGGTTGTATGTAATGTCGGTTTACGTACGATTATTTTACGTGATAACATAAGACGTGCTGAACGCTTAGACCGATCGTGCCTCTCTATCGCTTGTTCCGCGCTCTCGCTTGTACGCTCGGCTCAGGCGGAACGTGACAACGTAATGTTACAAATAAGTCATGCTTTTTTGTGCGTGCAGCCGGCGTTCATTGCTTTATAAGGCGTTATCACGTCTTAACCATTGAAATACTTAATTTTGCCGTGTTCACAGGGTTGCAAGTCCGCGCGTTCGTCCGCGACCCTTCCAAGATCCCAGGGCATCTCGCAGACAAGGTGGAGGTGTTCGAAGGCAACGTCCTGGAGCCGGACTCTGTGCACAACGCCGTCGAGGACATGGACGGCGTCGTCATCGCCCTCGGAACTAGGAACGCTCTGGAACCTACCACCGACATGTCAGAGGTAGATTTTCTTTTTTCAGATAGGAGAATAATTACATAGGTTTATCTTCGGTATTTGAACCGTGTCTCCCTTTTCTTTCTAGGCGTTGGTGCTCAAAATTATAATTTAAAAAAATGGTGGTCTGTAAAGTCGGTTTACGGACGATAATTTTACGTGATAACGTCAAGACAACCGCAACTCTTAAACCGATCCTTCCTCTCTATCGCTTGTTCCGCGCTTCACAGCGTAATGTCATATGGGATATTGCTATGGGGTTCAGCGGCTGATATAGAGACCATCTTTATCCTTCAGAAACGTGCTATTCGAGCTATATACGAAATGGGTCCCCGTGAATCTTTGAGAGATTTATTTAAAGAAATCAATATATTAACGTTGTCTTCCTTATATGTATTTGAAAATATAATGTATGTTCGTAAAAATTTACATAAATATAAGTTAAATAGATCACCACACTTTTAATACTAGAAATACAAATAGGATAGCTGTACCTAGTTTTAGACTTGCGAAGACTAATAAGTAATTCCTAGGAAATTGTGTGCGTTTTTACAATAAAATCCCAAAGCACATAACTGAGCTCACAGAGGGCAAATTCAAGTTGACTGTAAAAAACGTTTTAATAAAAAAAGCTTACTATAAAGTTCGACATTATATAGAAGATAAAGATGCTTGGAATAATCCACTTCTGGCAAGCTGTCTCTCTGCCACCCATAAAATGTAATATTTGTAGTACCTAAGTAGAAACCTTGTTAAAATCTATATAAAAAGAATTCTCGGTGGGCTCTATATATTTTGGAACGCGGCGGTAGAGTCTTTAGAGTACATTATAATGAAAAGTTGACGTTCATAAGTGCGTCTTTGATGCCTAAATTGAATAATGACTTGACATGACTTTGACTTCGCTTGCACGTTCGGCTCAGGCGGAACGTGACAATGAGTCATGCTATTAGTACGTGCAGCCGGCGTTCATCGATTTATAAGACGTTATCACGTCAAAAAATATAGAAATGCCATATATAGCATAAAACATGCGACAAATACATCCCAATTGGCATTTCAATTAGGTTAGTTTGTTTACGGACGCGTTTTGACGATTGATTAAAGCGCTATCACTAACACATATCACAAGATTAGACCGATCGTGTCTCTCCATCGCTTATTCCGCGCAGATTCTGACAACGTGAGCAGCGTGCGTGGAACGTGACAATGAGTCATACTATTTCGTGGGTGCAGCTGGCGTTCATCCATGAGTCATGTATAAGACGGTATCACGTTAAAAAAGTATTCAATTTACTTGGTAGATCAGCGTTCGAAGTTCTACGATCATTCACGGACGCTCCTTGAATTATAAAGTCTCTGATTGACGATGCCATCTACACCAACAGTGGCCCTAGCACGAATAACTGCGTAAGTGTAACGTAACGTGTCGTTCACGTGTAACAGTACAAACTGTCATGTATCTAGGGCAACTGTGACACAGATAACTCATAGTTTGTTCGCCGTAGTTCGCGTTGACACTTACTATACGAATACTACAGATTGTTGCCGAGCTTTATGCGTTCCGATGCAAACACCGAAGGAAGTTTGATTGAAATAGTGTTCATTTTCGCGCGCTTCATCGTGACCTGTTACGTCAAGCACCTCGGCAGGAAATGCATAACATTAGGCAAATCATTAAATTGGAATCAAATTTAAGTTAAATTATAAAAAACCAATTTTTCTATACCTATAACTTATGTACACCTTGAACTATAAAAGTTTCTTACAAAGTTACTATAAAAGTATTTTTTCAAAATCAATGCAATATCGATAAAATTTTCAAAAGAATCGTCATAATTAATTCAAAAGAATCGTCATAATTGGCGGAGTAATAACGTAGCAAATATAAAGCCGAATTTGAAATTGTTCTGTTTTGAAGTCGTTTCATAAAAAAAATATGAAAAAATGGATCATACCATGATAGTTCAAAAGTACCTACGAGTATTATCACAATATTGTTGTACCGACTTATTCATGTTATTTGACAATTTCTAGTGTCAACGTCGGTTCCATTTTTAGAAAAAACAATCACCCTTCTAAGGCTACGTTCCAGGAAGTGCCGTCAACGCTCACAACTGTCGCGCCCCGGTTTAGCGTTCCGGTTAGAATGAATGCTTGCAATGTTCAACCCAAGCGGAACGGTTACGCGGTCTCGCAAAAAGCGCGCCAACTTTTCTGTCAAAAATCGATAGAATCCTATTTATTTGATGCTTTACAGTGACAGCTCGTAATTGACCGCGAAAACCCACCTACGATCTGCGAGCGTTGTGAGCGTTTTCAGTGACGTCTAGATGACGTATAGAGTTCGCTCACGATGACCGTGGGCTTTTAAGGGAATGGGTGTGCGAACGCCGCGAGTGATTTCAGCGCTATCCGGAATGTAGCCTTGCTAATTACGAGGTCGATTGTCATTCACCGTCAATGAGGATATCATCAAGATCAAGCAAGAGAGAAGAGAGACTTTTCAGTTATTCTATAACTCAAAAACAGCTTGACCGAACTGGATGAAATCATCAAAGTCGGTTCACGCAGTCGAAAATACTGAGGTTACAAGTTCACTCCTCCTTTTTTGAAGTCGGTTAAAAAGAAACCATGTCATTTTGATCTGGTTAATGTAATGCAGGTTGTTCCATATTACCGGTTTCCTATTACCTTGATACATATTGACGATGCGAGCTGGTTTACTACAAGTTAATGTATAAGCGTACATAAGTAGAATGTTTTGAAAACCATGTCAAAGTCATGTTGTTGTGCATGTTGATGGAGTAAGTATTAAGTTTATATCGTACCGGAGAGTACCGGTTACAATGTTGTGTTAAATATGAGTTTCCACCCAAATATGGCCCTTAGCCCCTTCCGCAGTACAGTCGAGTATCGGGACCGGTTTTGTGACTTGCTGCGTCCGGCCGCGCCCGCGCTTGTTTGATCGCTATAAGAAATACGAAGCGAGTTTCGTGTTTTTTGCCTTTAATACAGCACTGGCGCAATACTGTTTGCTGTGATTTGCATAAATGTAGCTTGAGCGATATTTTTTCCTATGGGATAGTAATTTTTACAAGCATCCTTTACAAGAATGTTCCGTCCTAGTCTCAGTTATAAACCCAAATGTACGAGATTTTGTACAATTATACTCGTAGCTTAGAAGCCGATCTCTTTTTTGATGGTAAAACACTATAATAAAGTATTACGAGTGTAAGTGTGGCGCTACCACTGAAATGGAGATGAAAATATGTTTATATCGGTTTATACCATTCCCACTCTAAAAAGCTATTTTTAATTAATCACTATTTTGGTGTTTGAATTTAGAACACATCAATATATTCGATCTCCATCTCAATGCTTATACAACTTCCTTGCGCAAAAAATACTCGATACAAACTCCTTGCGCAAAGAATGCTCGGCATACAAACTCTTTGTACAAATAACTCCCCGAGATTTGATTGGTCTATATTGCGACAAGGAGTTTAGCATTAGAATAAAAACTGTACCTATTGTGTTCTCAGAAAAAAATATAATGAGAACATAATTAATTGTTAAAATTTTAATGTGCATTTGAATAAATTTTACCTTCTTTTTTTTTCGTCATTAACTATTTTCGCTCAAGTTATTTTTATTCTCGTAGTCATGGTATAAAGTATAGTATGCAACTCTTGAATAAAACGGATTTATATCGAAGGCCATGAATCACTCGCATCGCTCAGGATTCTAACACTTGAATAATTCGCTACGCTCGTGATTCAATCAACGAATCACTCCCTGCGGTCGTGATTCAGTCGTTAGAATCCTTCACTTACTCGTAATTCATCTACGGCCCTTGCTTTAAATCCATCCTTTATTCACTAATTTCAAAATATACTATTACTGCATTTCCCCGTGTGGGGATCTCACGGAATAGGTCTTAATAAAGTAAAAGTACTTATAATCTTCAAAACTTTATAAAATAAGTACCTAGTCATCATCTCAGCCGTAGGACGTACCTAGTAAAATATTCTTAAAAAATATATTATGAGCATTCCGATGATATAAATTTTCACTGAATCTGTAAAATACACAAGACGCCCTAGTTCAAAGGGATAATCCTAGGGAACCAATAATTTTAGAAAACAACGCTGCTTTACTAAATTGATTCCACCGTAAAAAATATTTGTTATGTTATCATGTCACACTGCTGACTTTGGCAATGATTCGGAAATAAGTTGAAGTTTTCTTTACCTACTGTTCCATATTGGAGTCCAACGTTACGCTTGATGGAGTTTAATTCGGAATGGACAAGGCAATAGTCTTCCTAGGCGTTAAAATTGACGCAAAATTCCAATGGGATCCTCATATAAATGCCCTGTTTGGGAGACTCAGTTCTGCTGCATATGCGGTACGTAAAATAAGAGAACTAACAGACGCAACTACGGCGCGGTTAGTGTATTTTGCATATTTCCACAGCGTAATGTCATATTGCTATGGGGTTCAGCGGCTGATATAGAGACCATCCTTATCCTTCAGAAACGTGCTATTCGAGCTATATTATACGAAATGGGTCCCCGTGAATCTTCGAGAGATTTGTTTAAAGAAATCAATATATTAACTTTGCTTCGTTATATGTACCTATTTGCAAATGTAATGTATGTTTGTAAAAAACTAAATAAATATACGTTAAATAGTGATCACCACCCTTTTGATACTAGAAATAAGAATAGGATAGCTGTACCTAGTTTTAGACTTGCGAAGACTAATAAGTCATTCCTAGGAAATTGTGTGTGTTTTTACAATAAAATCCCAAAACACATAAACTGAGCGCACAAGAGAAAAATTCAGAGGGACAAGGACCCAAATACATAAGAGCATTTTGTATTCTAGGGCACCAAAAACATAGTGGAGGCGATGCGCGCTAAAAACGTGAAGACCGTGTCGGCCTGTATCTCCGCGTTCTTGTTCTGGGCGCCGGAGAAGGTCCCCCCGCGGTTCGTGGACCTCAACGAGGACCACAAGCGCATGTACGAGGCTCTGAAGGACAGTGGCCTCAACTACATCGCCGTCTACCCGCCACATATTGCTGGTAACTATTTATTTCGCTCTTTATTTATATTGTTTACGTATATGTTACTATGGTTAAGTGCGAGCTGTACAGGCTTATGAAGAAAATAATAAACACATAGATTTTAAGAAAAAACACCTTTTAAATACATAACAGAAGTAAATTGTACTTGCTGCGCCCCGCGGTTTCACCGACGTGGTGATTGATGAGGATGAAAAGTATCCTATGTCCCTCTCCGGGATATAATCTGTCTCATTGTTAACTTTCATTACGATCCGTCCATGCGTTTAGGCGTGATATGGCAGCAAACAGACAGAGTGACAACGTTACAAAAGTCTCTAATAATAACAAGAATTACATTTATTGATTATTTGGAACTACAAACAGTACACCACTAAAATTTTAACATAATAATTAAATACACAAAACATGTTTGACAGGCCGGTTGGCGCAGTTGGTAGCTCCCTTGCCTTCTAAGCCGCTGGTCCCGGGTTCGATCCCCGGACAGGTCATATATTTGTAACCATGAACATGTCTGCTCTGTGTCAGGGGTGTGTATATGTATATAAGTGTGTGTATCAGTCAACAGGTTACCACAGTACAGGCTCTGCCTAGTTTGGGAACTGAAGGCCTTTGTGTGGACGTTGTCCATATGTTATATATTATGTTTATGCTTCAAGTAATACATGTTAGACCCACACCGTAGTCCACGAGTTAACAATTTGCGGTTCGTGTGTGCATAGCTCGCTATTGTAAAGTACTCTGAATCTATTTTATTTGAACAAAACTTTATTTTTATTTTAGTATGAATGGATGGTACTGGTTTTACTTTGTCTATAACTACGAAGAAATAATATCAGGAAGAGTAACCGCCTTAAAAAATGACTCAATAAAAGTCGTGCTAAATCAATAACATCGTTCACGCCGCTATGACTCAGCTGTCATAGTAGACGATGCAGCACGCGCGTGGACCAATCCCTGCTTTCCTTCTGAAATTTAAACCAACCACCGAATAGACATATCTATTTGTAACCTCGGAAGCAATTCGTATTTGGAATCATACGTCGTTTAAGTCGATTTGGTTGGAAAGACCACTTTTTGTGTGGAATTTGTTCTGAGTTATGCTTCCTGACATTATTTCTTCGTAGGTCTATAAGGCTTCTTTATGAAGCAGAGGCCAAAGTCAAATTTTAGTACTACAGTAGACAGTAATTATCGATAAGACAGCTCACGATATAGCTATCGCGGCTAGATCCATACTACAGAAAAGGTACAATACATATAATTCAGTCTATCGACGGGACAAATTTATCATATATACATGTAGATCCATGCTCGCACTGCTGGGCAAAAGTTCTGTCGGATCACTACAACTATGCAAACTAATTAAACATTAATAAAACGGGTTAATTCACTCATTGACCTCTGACGGTGTACTTTAAATTTATTATGCATATTGATGAAACCGATTTAATATAGAATCATTTACTATTCTATAGCATTCATTTGGAATCTACGGGTGATGTAAGGCATTTGCATTCTAGCTGTGGATTCTTTGTTTTTCATGTGGAGCGTTTGGTGTGATGAAGCTATAAATTAAAAGTAGATTCATTCACAACCAGACTAGCGAGTAAAAAATACAACTGGGGCTCAAATCTCTTAGCTATTGAGAAACGCCACGCTGCAGCGATGCTTCTGCGATTGAGCTGCCTTTAAAGTCAAATTCGATAACTGTTAGATCTAGCTCTCAATCGCAGTTTTATAGCAATAGCATCTCTGTTATATGTCCGTGCTATGGCTTGCGAATGTTGCCGTTGAAATAAGACTGAGTTTTCAATCTTAAATCAGTCAACACATCAATACAGTGTATTTCTAACATAAAACACTTTTAAATTTTTATTAATCATTTCGTTTCCTAAAAACCTTTAAAACATTACTGCCAATGTACGCAACTGTGGCAACAGAAACGCAACACAATAGCTAACAGAATACCGATTAACGGCCGGTCCCTATAATCTACCTATCGCCGGTTTACCTTACTAGATATAGATATTTGACACTATTTGTGGACGTTATGTCAAATTTCTATCGGTAGTAAGGTAAACCGTGGATAGATAGATTATTGGGATCCTCCATTAGTCAAAAACTATCGATATCAAACCGATGGCCCGCGATCGAACCTAAATAACGAACAGACTACAGAAACTGTCAAAAACGACAATTTTCATACAATTGAATTGCGATAACGCGGTTCAATAGCTTAGAGACTTGGGGCCCTGAGGTAGTGGGATCAGGGAATTGCGATTGGTCGGCTGTGGTGCCGTTACCGCAACGTGAACAGGGGGCCGATTCCACTAACTAAATTTGTTATAACTGCTGTCAAACCGTAGCTGATCTAAACACATTCTTATTCTGCTATTGAAAAACAGTGCAGCTGCAGTTACGTTTCTATTGACGCCAGCGATCGAATAACATTTTATATTATGGTAACTCGATAGATCATGAACACGACGCTAACTTATATTAGTGTTTAATATTTGACTATTATATAGTAGCGTTTACGATACTTTTACGTGACGTTACGTTCCAATTTGTGTACCCAAATAGTAGAATGGCTTTTAAGGTAATTATCGAACGACAAGAGCAGTCGGACTGCAGTTGCAGCGGGGTGAATTGTTTAAAGTTGTGAAATAGTAGAATTACCCCAAGAATGACTTGCGGCTGTTTCGATTCACTTTACTAAAGAAAGAAATTTGACATATAAAGTCTATACAAATTATATTTATCACATGTAAGAGTTAAGACCAACTGTTGATAGGCCAAGAGACTGGCCGTTAGAGAGATGCGCTATGTTATCGGAGAAGATAACGCACACACCTACATATTCGTTTATCACCATTAGTGGATGGGTTGATATGTTAACAACCTGCAAATAATCTTATCATATCGTGTTGTCAATATAAAGTTATCTCTCATCATGACTAAGGCACGTCATGCCATAACAACACTACACACTATAAAAGACGCGGGGATTTCCACAATCTCACCTCTCCGATGTCTTGTGCGCCATCGAAAGTAACGCTGCAAGTATCAAGGCATATATTCTAAGCTGTTTCCTCAAAATTGAGCTCCACTCCCCTCCACTGAATTTATGACGACTATTACAATAGACTATAGCAATGATAGTTAATAGTTCATTTATTTGTAAAAATGTTACATGTCAATTTTCTAAACAATAATGTGTTACAAAAACAAAATATAGTAAAAATACCCTATATACATAGGCTTTTTTTATAATGGTTCATCAAAGTGACTCCCTCTCGCCTGATGGAAAGCGAAGATGGAATCAAGTAACGATGTCTATTAGTGAAGCCGTAAGCTGCACTAATCGTCACCCCTATGATGACTTGACAGATGCTTTTTCACGCCCCGCTTGAATGACCCAGGGTCATATCTGCAAGGAAATACTTACATGACAGAGGCAGGATCTGCCAAACTTTTTGGTCCATGGTAAGTAGTTTTGTACAATATATGGATGCAATGCCAGGCCGGAACGAGTAGTTCGGGATTGGAATGGTGAGGCTTCAATGTCACTTACATATAAATATTTGTGTCCGTTTGTTCTTCAAACGAATAGAAAACTTGCTCAATGAGCCAATGATTTCAATCGCTTGACTCCACTTGGTTCAAGGCAAAAGCTACCGATCTCAAAGAAGCATGTACGGAATTCCTAAGATGTCCTTGAATAAATGAACCGAATAACTTTATAGTATACTGAGATGCCTCTATGCAGACACTTTTAAATCGATGATAGACCAGTGGTAACAAGAGTTGGACGTCGATTATACAGTCACTGGTTCCATCCCCAACTCAGGTTTGAACTTTCAATGATCGTGATGAAATCCACAGCATGGTGGCACTTCTGGTGTCCGCTTGTCTAGCTAACCTAACAGTGTGTTCTGGCAGCTGTTAAGAGCCAGTAGTTATTCTAATTCTAGTGTGATACCACCTTCGAGCGCAACATCACTAACCATCATCAGTGACATGGTAGTCAAACATTAACCTATCAAGTTTAAAAAGAATAAACTTTGAATGTTACAGGGTATTAAAATGCATTAAATTGACTTCCAGACGAGCCAAGCCGCGAGATCCTGGTGACGATTAACCCCGAGAACGGCCCGGGCCGTACCATCTCCAAGTGGGACCTGGGCTCTTTCCTCGTGGACTCTCTCGACGAGCCCCAATACCATAAGTCTATTATAGGCATTGCTAATGCCCCTAAAGCTTAGAATTACCATCTGTTAGCCTAAACTAGAAGTAGGGTACTGTCGTTCAAAGGGCAAAAGGGGTTTTTGGATGTATTTGTAATTCAATGCAAATTGTAATGGTAAATTTGAAACCAAGATTTTTGCCTACCGCTCCGAGAAACTGTCTCTTCCTACATGGGCAAAACGCGAGACTGACACGCTGTCTTAGAAGACATATATCTAAACAACAGTGGCCTTATACCCTCGAGTACTATAAACGCACTGGGGCTCTGTAATGTATTGATATCTGATATCGTATGATAGAAGATTAGCTTTTGTGTGTGCCGAGTAATTAAGTTTCTATTGCCCGTTTTCGCCAACATTTTAGGTAACACCTAAGCCAAGTTAGGTGACTTTTTTGTAAGTGTTACCTAACTGTTTTAGGTCTTACCTAAAATGTTGGTGATAACGGGCATATGAATCAAAGAAAAAAAGTAGTCAGTTTAGCTCGAAATTTCCAATTTTCTTGGCTACTTTTTAAATTTTTCCTCCCTCAATTACTTCTTCAGAATAGTATGAAAGACATTAAGAAAATATTGGTCCATCCGTTTTTTGTACAGCTCTTACCGACTATCAAGTATTATCTATTATTAATTTGTTGAACAATGAATGATATTTGTGTAATGTAATCTAAAACGTGACCTAAATCAGTTTATTGATATACGTATTCTGATTTTAATTTAATTGTGTGTCTTATTATTATTGTATTGTATACTGTAGTATGACCTTGTTACTTTGAACTTGACAAGTCTCTTGCACGAATAATTTGCGCACAGGCAAGTACCTAATCGTATTGTTAACGTGAAACAATTGGATTACTTTGAAACTATATTTAATGAGATACAACTGGCACAGATAACTCATAGTTGGTACGACGAAGCGTCGCCGCATTAATTCTTTTCGTGGTTTGTTCCCATTGGGTAATTCGCCCGTATCTGCACCATAGTCAAAAAATTCTTAAGCTATTACTTAGTATTATTATATGATTTGAAACTCTAACACCGGCTTAACGATAAATTTTGC
The DNA here is from genome assembly GCA_917880725.1 of Selenia dentaria. NCBI lineage: Eukaryota > Metazoa > Arthropoda > Insecta > Lepidoptera > Geometridae > Selenia > Selenia dentaria. Next base: position 28,854,787 of record OU862895.1, on the reverse strand, counting down.
AATTTTAGAGAGAGAAAAACATTTGACATAGTCCAGACTCAGAGCAGTAGAACTCTTTGTGAACGAGTTAGTCCGGGGCAGTACTGCCACAATACCCTACTTCTACCGCGAAGCAGTATTGTTCGCAATATTGCGTTCCGGTTTGATTGGTATGGGTGCCGGCGAAAGACAAGCACATGAGACTTATATGTCTAAGGGTTACGGGCTCAGTGCAGTTTGTCACTTGTGGCGGAATGCACCTGTTCTAGGCAGAGGTTACCACTTAACATCAGATGAGCCTCGAGCTTGTACCGTTTCCTAATGTCATAAACAATTTGGCGCCGTTCTATTAAGAAAAATTGGGTTTCTTTGATAAAGATTTTCGGCCTTACTTATAAACGCTGCTGAAGTGTATATAATGTAAATGACGTTAAATATGCTGTGCACAGTACTAAACATCGTCATTTGAAGTTCAGCATCGTTTTTAAGTAAGACCCCTAGTATTGGCCATATTTTTAGGCATTTTACATTTCCTTTTTATTATTACAGACACATGAGACTTAACATGATGAGACACGTGTACTTAGTTTATCTAGCAGTCTCAGGATAACGGGCGCAGTGCATTTTGTCGCAAAATTGTTAAAAACACGTTTCTAAGTCATTTCTTAAGGATTTTTCACAATGGTGCAGACGTAAGGTATGCTAATTAATAATTCGTAATATGTAAGTTTTTAAACTGACATGGTCACTAATGCAAGAACGGGAAAAATCCCGTTTCTAACGTTAATTCTTGATTCGTAATATGCTCAAAGATTACCGATTTAACATAGTTTTAATCTGAGGGAAGTCTTAGTTTGCTATGTAATTAAACTTTGAATGACAGTAGACTTGGAAGCGATGGAATACAATGGTATGTCGATACTTCTTGCCTATTTACTAATGGCGGGCTTGTATCGTCAAAGTCCACTACTGAAGATAATTTGGCATTAATTGTTTGCTATACGAATAGTGTCGAACTGTCAAGTTTTCTGGTAGGGGTAACTACCCACAGGGGCGCGTTCAGGACCTCAGAGTGCGGTTGTTTTCTAACTCGCTCTGATGTACGGAACGGCCACGGTTGTTTTCTAACCTCAAACAGACTTTGAACAAATTCGAAATTGACAGATCACTTGATCCTTATCTAATTTTCTTTGAGAAGTAGAAGTTTGTTGTGGTCTGATTGGTCAAAGTTATGTCAGATGCGGGTTGCAACCGTTTACCGATCCATTTTGATGGTTAATAAGTTGCTCAGAGGTTCGGAACAGCGTTAGTGCGAAAAGTTGCACTCCGAGTGCACTCTAACCGAGGTTATATGTTTGAGCTGACTTGTACAAGGAAGAAATGAACTTGGCGCATAGTCTGACCGTTTAATATGTGACTTTTGACACTGGCAGCTAACGTCAACCAATGTTGAAAATCCAATCGACGAAGAAGAAGAAGAAGAATTGTGTAGAATATGTCGTTATTAGTTTTATATATTTTATTATGATTACAAAAGTGTTGGGGCAACGGGCAATTTATATACGTAATATATTTAACATTAGTTTGTTGAAGCATTTTTAAGGCAGGAATGATATTTTTACCGTCGAATTCCTTGTCATATTTCCGTCAATGTTATTAAAAATGTGTTATGAGCAATGTATAGCACAATGTTTATATTTTAAAGATATTTTTATGTATTCCTACACTACAGTTCGGCTCATCGAGATGTCACATAAAAGCGTATTTACAGCATTTCCCAGAAAGGGTCAATAAACTGGCAACACAGTGTGACCTAAATATAACGGCCCAGGAAAAAGAAATCAATCCTACACAACAGTAACATGTTTTTGAGGCTAAACATCAATACAGGGTTTTCTAGTAAAAACAATAAACAAATACATTTTTATTTTGCTATCTAAAAACCTTCAATAGATCACGGAAACCGAGTTTTATACGCACGAAATAATCTATCTATATAATTTTCTACTATATAAAAATAAGTCGGGTTTTCCTTCCTGACGCTATAACTCCAGAACGCACGAACCGATTTCCACGGTTTTGCATTCGTTGGAAAGGTCTCGGGCTCCGTGAGGTTTATAGTAAAGAAAATTCAGGAAAAATTTAAAAAGAAAAGCGGGATTTTTTTTTCTTTTTTTCACATACAGCGCCATCTCTGATACATAGCATGTACTACAAACCAATATTTTAAGTAGATGGCGCCAAACGAAATGTTACATAAAACGAAGCCATCTGGTGGCGAAACGGAGTTCGCAGGGTTTGCTAGTAGGCTATAAAGATAGATTATTTCGTGCGTATAAAACTTTTTATACGTATATATAATTATTTTAATATGTTACGAGTACGTCCAGTGGTAACGCATTGTGCTGGATGTCAGCCTCATGATCTGAACATTAATCGCTTGTCGACATGAAACATGAGCAACACTTCGATTCTATTTCTTAGATTATGACCTCTGCGGGATTGCCGCAATTTTGCCAGTGTCGTGTTTATAGAGTAAAACCAAACGAATGGAAGGATACGTGTCGGTGGAGGAAATATGGCTTCTGGATCATTAAAATATATGCTTAGAGAAATGCTAATAGTATAGGTATAAGTTTTGTTTACTGGGCCTTCAAATTAAAGCCTCTACTGTGTTGCCAACTTAAAATACTCGGTCACTTTCTGTAACTTCCTGTACAATATTTTAGGTGTTGTTTATATATTTATAGTTTCAACCATTTTAGTAAAGAGATAATCGTATTCAATATACCTCACCTATACATACTGTAGTTTATAAAATAAGACAATATTTCGAATAAATATTTTAATTGTTTTTACTGTTTTTTTTATGCTTTACCTTCCTGTCTATAACCCAACAGTTTGTTCTCTTGACTAAGATCCAATCTAGGAACGGGTTACATTCTAGTGTGGATGTGTTTATCACACAGTTCATTGGCGTCAGGTTTTCTTTTATGGCATCCATACTATTGGTACTTAAGCTCTGTCTGCTTCCTTTCTGTGAAACCAGAGTCCAAGAATCTGGGTACGAATCGGTGAGTTCTAAATCACTTGCATAAGTGGAGGGACTCCAAGGGTACTTTACTTTTAGTTTAGTTATAGGTTCAACAAGTTTGGGAGGCTCGATTGGCAGCAATCCAGTACTGGTAAATGACTCCATCGTCCATGTACTAACGTCTTCGTCTTTGCTTTTAGCTTTAATATGGGAAGCTTTGCTGATTGAAGGAGAATTTTGCTTGGATAGTACTGCCAGCGTAATTTTGCTCGTACTTCTAACATCTGAACTTTGGTTGCCATAGGATGAGATGGAAACTGGTCGAACAGATGTGGAGGTATCTTCGGTGTACCAGTATTCCGAAGGCGACATGTTTGTATATGGTTTATCCCAAGAGTCGTCTGTGCTCCAAGGAGTACTGATCATGCTCAGAGTGCTGCTATCTGAAGTGGCAGAAACATCTGGGGCAAATGAAGAAGTTGTAAACGAACTACTGCTTCTGTAATCTAGCTCGCTGTGGTCATAATCGGGGATAGGTCTCAATAGCTTGTTGGTAGCTTTGATGTCAAGTTCATATTGGGATTTTAGCAGCACCATTGTTTTATAAACTATTGCATAGAGTGGATTTTATTGGAATATGACGCATGAGTTTTGTTTATCTTAGCAGGCGTTTTATTTGGTTTTTATGTTGCGGTGGTATGCAACTTGGACATCAAAGTGATGGGATAGCAGTGGTTGGCTAGTTCTAGTAGCCATTGATATTGTTGTAGCGAACTCACGAACGACTCCAAGTATTTTAGCGGGTTCATAATTAGATCCGGGAGACGCGAGAGTAGTCGCCTCTTCACTCTGCGCTTAGTGCTTGGTTAACATATTGTAGCAGAAAGCAATCACGTAAATCACTTTTTTATTACCGGTAATGAATTTCGGTATAGGTACTGAGAGTAAATATATTTTTGGTATTTTTATTTGCTAACTTGATTGCAAAGATTTTGATGTTTGACAATTGGTTGACAAGAAAGTTTAGGACGATGACAAATAGGTAAGTCATATTTGACGTCATTATTGTATCGGCCGTCTCTAGGTGAACCTATTTGGGTGTTGAGAAAAAGTTAGGTTCAATATGACAACCCGTTAGCCTGTTTGTTAGTGAACTTGCCTTCGAAGTGTGGGGTCCTAGGTTCGCCCTACCGTGGGCGGGCTTGTGTGATGAGCAGAAATGCTTGCTGTCGAATCTTGGATGTGTGTGATGTCCATGCCTCCAGAAATTCATGGAATCCTAGTAGGTACCCAAAAGCAAACACTAAAAGTTTTTAGTGTAGGCATGTAAGTATATTCTAAAGAGCTCTTTAATCTTATTCCTTCCTCACCATTCCAATCTCGAACTATCGTCCCGGCCTAGCATTGCATGCATTATACTCGTACTGTTCAAAATTTGCCATTACTTACCACAAACCACAAAGTTTGGCAGTTCCTACCTCTGTCGTGTAATTAAATTGTGGAATGTTCTGCCGTACGTATTTCCTGCAGCTATGACCCTGGGTCTTTCAAGCGAGGCGTGAAAACCATCTCTCACGTCATCATGGGGTGGCGATTAACGCAGTTTAAGGCTGCATTAATGGTCATCGCTTCTTGATTCCATCTTCGCTTTCCATCAGGCGAGAGAGAGTTAGTTTGATGAACCATTATAAAAAAAAAAAATGATTTTACTGACACGGTTAAGACGGCGGTGGCAGCATACGCCATGTGGTGCACACAGCCTATGAATGACCGCACCCATATGGAGGCTGATTGTATACGTGGTCGCGATCCTCAGCCGTGATACTGCTCTCTCTGCTGAAGATCGTGAGAGAGATGATATCATCCTCGTTCCCTCATTGCTGCAGTGAGGGAACGAGAAGAGATATCGTTGAAAGAACTATCGTTAAGTACAAACTATCATTTATCTAGTACAACTGTGGAACAAGAACTCAGTTTGTACTGTAAGATCGCGGTCTTCTATAATTCTATCGTACGTCAGCGATACGATTACGTTATCAAAGTATAGGTAGGTACCCACGAAAATATGTCTGCTAGGCCCATTAAGTTAGATAGGATTCTAACTCAATGGCTATGCCCGGACACAGATCGCATTTTATGATTTTATTTTTTAGTTGTGACAATACAATACAATAACACTTTATTGACACCAAAATAAACTAATAAAACAGATTAGAAATATATCTTAAAGCTAGGTACAATGGGCTTATCGCTCTTATCGCTTAAAGCGATCTCTTCCAGACAACCTTAAGATGGAACACATATGTAATCTTACATAAACTTAAGTTTATGTAAGATTACATATGTACGAGGGTGAATCAAAAAGTTCTTAGAAGTGCATATATATGAAACCTTTTTGGATCAAGTTCGATATTCAAATTAAAGAGTGTCTATCACACTATATTTATGCAGACTGTCACTTGTTTTTGTCAGTTCGTTCGCATGTAATAAATTTTTTTGTGCAACGAGTTGCTAAAAAGTCAAAATTATGGATAAAAGTGAGTTACGTGCGGTGATAAAATATCTCAGTTTGAAAAAAATGTCTACGAAGGAAATTTTTTTGGACATTCAGCAGACATTAGGGGGTGATGCTGTACCCTATTCTACGGTTGCGTACTGGGTGGCTGAATTTAAAAGAGGTAGATCAAGCTGTAAAGATGACCCGCGTTCTGGGCGGCCTTCAACCTCCGTTACAGAAGAAAATGTCAAAAAGGTTGAGAATCTGGTTTTGGAAGACAGAAGAATGACTATAAAACATATAGCTGAGATCCTAAAGATATCTTTTGGTAGCGTTCAATCCATTTTAATTGATTCACTGGGGTTCAAAAAAGTGTCTGCAAGATGGGTGCCACGAATGTTAACCGACGAAAACAAAAAGCGACGTTTGGAAATTTCCAAGCGTAATCTCGAAATGTTCCAGCGTGATTCGGATAATTTTTGCCGTCGTCTTGTCACCATGGATGAAACGTGGGTCCACCATTTTGATCCTGAAACTAAAAGACAAAGCATGTCTTGGAAACGACCATCCTCTCCATCCATTAAGAAATTTCGAGTTGCTCCTACCGCTGGCAAAGTTATGGCCTCTGTGTTCTGGGATAGGGAAGGAATCCTTTTTATTGATTACATGCCAAAAGGCCAGACGATTACTGGACCCTATTATGCAAATTTAATCCCGAAAGTGCGTGAAGCGATTAAAGAAAAACGTCGTGGAAAACTGTCGTTGGGCGTGTTGTTCCTTCAAGATAACGCTCCTGCTCATCGATCGGAAGTTGCGCTCAACGCAATCCGCTGTGCTGGCTTCAATCTCCTTGACCACCCACCATATTCTCCGGACTTAGCCCCAAGTGATATTCACTTATTTCCAAAATTAAAAGAGGAAATTCGTGGAATAAAATTTCACGATAATGACGCGGTTATAGCTGCCGTAGAGGACTTTTTCGAGAGTCAAGAAAATAATTTTTTTTCACAAGGAATAAGGAAGTTAGAAACGCGTTATTCTAAATGCATTGCATTGGAGGGAGATTATGTAGAAAAATAAAATATTATTATTTAAATCTTTGCATTTTTTAATATTGATTCCAAGAATTTTTTGATTCACCCTCGTATATATACATTATACATATTTATTATGGCTTACAGATAGGAACCAGGTAACATTAATGAACAGGATATTTGGATTTGGACGACGGGCCAAATGAGTACAATGGAGGCAGGTCATTAAGTATCTAGCTAAATTTAACTTGATGGTGTTTTAGGTCTTTTTCTTTTTGGTCAGTAAGTGAATAACGGGGTTTGATGAAAGTCAGGGCCGTATCTTCACTGTTTAGACCTTTTTAAACCCTAGAATAAGATGAAGTGCGGACACATATTTAAAAAAAGTATCCTTACTTCTTTGGACGGGGACCATGACTAGATATTTTATTTAAAAGCACCTTGTGTCATAAATATCATATTATTATACTATAGCTAACCCGCCAGCGGCTTCTCCCGTAGACCAAGCGCATGCCGCGGGCGGGTTAGCTAGTGTGTGTTCAGCGACAGACTTCCGATTCTGAGTGATGGTAACAAGTAGCAGGTGGGCACTACAAAGTTCTCCAACATGCGGTGGGTTTCCTGACCACGAACACCTGCAACGGAACTTGCCAGCTTGACCCAGCGACTTCCTGAACAGCAGCCGAACCTCACTACCCATTATCGGCTCTATTATGTAGGTATAAACAAAAATGTGTCTATGTAAAATGGAGTAAACTAATCCATCGATTTTTATTTAATATGGAGGAAACTCAGATACATAGGTACCTAGATTTTAAACTTTGAGCTTAAATAGCTTTTGTCACATTTTTGCCAGTATCTAATGGTTTATAGTTTATTTCTCATAACTTTAATACATTCACTTAGAATTAGCATTTTACAAATAAATTTGTTACTAAAGTAGGGGAGAGAGGGGTCAAAACTAACAAACTTTAGATAAGATCTTGTATCTCTGGGACGGATGATTGTATAAAAATGGTTATTACGAGAAGATCACGGGAAAGGAAAATTATCTGACTCTCAATAGTCAATAAAAAGAAATATAATTCAAATTAAACAACTAACAACGACACCCTTTTTAAAAATTGTCTCGTGTTAATTTTAGCCCCAGTGTTGGGGCTGGTTATAACATGGATGGGGCAGGTTTAAACATGGGGGGGCATGTATTAACAGTAGGTATCAAATTCATTAAGTTTTCAAGAACAATTTCTTGAAAACTTAATGAATTTAATTGAAATAATAAACTACTGAACATTACCTTTTAATTATTGATTATTTATAGATTAACGCCTGAAATCACATTTGATGAATTTCTCAAATATTTCTATAATATAGGCAGCCTAGCTTTAACATACTTTAAATAATACAAATTATAACACGTTATCAGTAATAATACTCCTAAAATCACATTTCTTAAATCACATATAAAGATTTTCTCAAAAATTTCGAGTAAATAGGCAGTCTTGCTTTATAATACTTTAAATAATACAAATTATAACACAGTCAGTAATAATACTAGGGTAAGAAAAATGCAGACAATTACCTAGTAAGTATAAGACTAAGTGTTAATATTACAAGTAACAAAATATAAATATAGCTTTAAAAACTAAATGCTTGTCTTTATTTTTTCTTACTTTACTAACCAAGAAGAATACAATTACTATGAATCACGTAATTCTTAACTATAATAATATCTTGAAACTACCAAACAGTCTTCACGTTCCTATTATCATAATGTATACTATATAAGAATCATGCTATAAAAAAAAATATGAAAGAATATGACTTCCTCGTAATCGTCATCCGAGTTGCAGTTTGTGCAAACAAAGCATATAGTGTCTCCTCTCACACAAGTGACATGGGCCCATTGCTTGCAAACTGTGCATTGTACCCAATCAACACCTCTAGAGTCAAGAGAATATAATTCTGCACAGGATAAACAAATACAGTCATCATCTTCTGTTTCACTATCTTCCCTCAATATCTTTTTTTTACTCTATCAGCTTCATTTTTAGTTTTTTTTCCTTTGCCTTTTCCTTTGTCCATTTTTTTCTGTGTGTTTTTGGTATCTATCGCAGGGTTTGGTTTGTGAGTTCGTTTCTTCTTTGCTTCTAATTAACTTCCCTTTTTTCTTCTGTTTTTGCATGAACTCTTCTTCCAGGTTATTTTTCTAGGGGGCGTCGGTGAAAATTGCTGATTTGCGCGTACGTTTACGTATTATTTCTGTTTTTCGTGGTGGTGCTTTCGGAAGTGGTCTTACAAATTCTATGTCAAAACTTTTGGAGATTGAATAAGTCCGGATGGTCCTGGTTGCGGTTCAGAAGACATTTGATCTATTACGTCGGAAACACTGATGTTCAAGCCTCTTTCTCTTTCAAAGTAGTGCCTCTTTCCGTTCTTCGATTATAGGTCCTCATTCTGCATAATAAACGAAAATGAACTAAGAAAACTAAGAAATCCAGAAGACGGTGCGGGGCACGTATTAACAAGTTAATTTTTACCCCAGTCGGTTTGTTACTTTTAGCCCCGTGCCCTCATTTATAAAAAAATATCTGTTTATTAATTAAGTAATGACTTTTTATTCAAAATGCAAGTAAAATATACAAGCCAGATAATCAATGCACCGAATAAAACAATTAAACATTAATTTATAACTTTAAATAAACAAAAACTCAAAAAATTGCGTGAGTAAAAAAGATCGTTTACCTTGTTAAATTGACCGCAGTGCCACGACCTATTCTAGTGGCGGCTGAGCGCATAGTGGCTGGTATGTACACGTTTGGCACTATTCAAAGTATTGGAATATTCCGCGTATGGAGTAATATTGTGATTGGTTTGGCGACAAATCGCTTGTTAATTGTTACCCCTGTTAATTGTAACCCCGGCTTCCCCTACCTAAATAATCAAATAATGTACGTTAGCAAAAAATTTGCTCTCATTTGAGTTTAGCTGCTATTTATGACATTATATAAGTACAGTAATCTATAAAATATTATCTTATCTAATAAAATACTCTCGTATAAAATATAAGCATTTAGAACTTTTTAAGTAAGTAGGTATAATCAGGTTTTATTTATTTAACTGTAACACGTATTTTCATTGTTAGTTTAAGCTTAAAACGAAGTAATATTCATACAACGACAAGCACTTAGACTAATTATTATGTAACCTCGAGCTTCGTCATAATCCCGAAGCAAACGCGAAGCGGGATTCCCCGATGTCGAGTCCAAAGCTAGCATGAAATCGCTAAGGCTTATGACATAGTGAGAAATTTAGCGATGGCTTACAGTAATTACTATTACTTACAGTATCAAATAGTTACATTTATTTACAATATTACTATCAATCGATGAAAAATCCCATTAAACACGGATCGTTAATAGTTTTTTAAAAGTACGTAAACAGTTGACTTATTTGATATCCGTTGGTTATTTATTATATAGTGTTGCGCCTTTGTACCTTATATTTTTTTCCATAGTTGGTCCGAGGTGGTCTTAGCCAAATATTGTTTGCTCGTCTACTGATACGTTTTTGGGTGTGTATTCTTTTTTAAATGTAATTTATGAATTATCTTTAGTCAATATCATTCTTATACATTATTTATGAGTTTGTGTAGGTTCATGAGTTTAGTTTCTTCATATATTTTTCGGAGGGTTTTAGTTGTAGTGTAAAAGAGTTTTAATTACCTACCTAATTTATGTTGTATGTATTTATTTGTAATATTACTATTTGTAAGTTGGTTTTAGCTGCTGTTCCTCATAGCTCTATCTAATAGTCTATATGAGATTTGACCACTGAATATTGTAATGAAATGGTGTGCTTCTTGCCATGTCTCGAAAGGCATTTGACTACGCCACGCAGCGCGCCTGTGCGTGATACAAGCTTGGATCTGATGTGTTCGATGTGTGGCGACATGTCAGCTAACTAACAAGCATCAATCTTCTATACAAAGAATATTATAAAGATTTCTCAATTTGAATTATATAGCTGAAACTACTAGACCGATTAGAATAATTCTTTCACCATTAGAATCCTACATTATCCCTTATGAACATAGGCTACCTATATATTTAGGTTCATCACCATCTATCAACACGCGGGTGAAATCTTGGAGCGCAGCTAGTCCTAGAAACTTTATTTTTTGTATTTTCTTACCATTTGTAGTTATTGCATATGCCAAGATTTTATTTTTTAGCTTTATAGGTAATATTGTTAGTTTTAGATGCTCAATAGTATAGATTTATGCTCAATAGTTTTGACAGAGTCCCTTTACCTATTACATAAGTGACGCAATCCTTCTTGAGCTTCTTTTATAATAGATTACATCAAGTGACCTGAATAAAATATACTCGTGTAGTCAGCATACAATGTGATGTCTCCCTTTGGACAATCTCAAATAAGCTGTTACTACAGACTAAGAATAGTAAAGGACCAAGGATTGATCCTTGGGGAACACCGCAAGTAATTCTTTCAGGTTTGCTCTTGTGATCACCGAATTTAACAATTTGGTATCTGTACTTAAGATACGATTCTAATATGCCATAAGTTGAACCAGTGTACTTAGTACTTACCTACGCCCAATACTTGTATCTGTGTCCGAGTAACAGAGCATATATAGGTACATATTAATACACCGACTCCCAGTGTCTGCTGCTGGATGTTATCTCAATATTTTTATGGAGCCGCCAATTCACAATGACCACGCAAGTTCTAACTCCAACTGTGGCCAAGTCGCGAATTTCCCTAATTGTTGCTTTGCCAAATATTGCGACATGTTTTAACGAAAAATATTTACACAATATTGCGCAACAACCAATTAGCATATATACCACTCGCAACTCTAGAGCAAGTGTATCGTACAATCTACAGCCATGTAAGTAGTACCTAAAGTTAACAGATATCACTGTTTCATTTTTATACTAGCTGAGCCGGTCGTTACTTCGCTCGCTTGGTCTACAGGATAACACATTAAATTCACTGTAAATATCAATTCCGAGTGCAATCTCCACTATATAGCCCGGCTCAGACTGAGGCTCCTTTGTGCGCACACAAAAACTGCCTAAAGGTGGCGACGAAATTTGCCTCAAGGCGCGGCAGGATCTTCTTTGGACTGCCTCGGGTCGAGAGAGCCGCTTGACCTGACGCTAGTGGATAAAGCAACATGACCCAGTTTTGCCAAGGCGACACGAGTGACGACTTGGCACTTACGGTCATTATCAATAATATGCTGGCGCTATATTAGCGGGACACGGTGTATTCGTGTTATCGCGACAAGTGTAGCCGAGCAGTTCGTCGCATCGCGTAGTATTCGAGCGATGACGAGTGCTTATAGCGCCACTCTCGGTAAACTGGCGCACATCGAAGGGTTCCTTTCGCGACAATATTCGCTTCCGTGGCTACAACTCGCCACTTCAGTTGTAATGTGGTTGTAGTCTCCACTTCGAGCGGAGCGGATGTGTGATTTTTCTTTTTCTTCTGATATTCTATAGTTTGAACTGGAACAATAAAAAGTTGGTGTTTATTCAGTAGTACATAACTTTTAAAAAATGCTGCTAATGAAAGCTGGTGTTTCCCGTGTGGAAATTTCCCATTTAAATTTCATTAAATTAGGTCCAGTAGTTTTTGAGATACACTCCAATAACTGAATAGAATGGAAGTCGGTATTAAATTTTTCATATTGTTTGTTCAAATTGTTCTTGTGAAAAATATAATACTTGTATAATTGTAACAAAAAATAATATATACCGTCATTCAATTCAACGCCACTACTTCATCCATTTTGTTAACTTCTCAAGAATCATCACCTACGTCGGTCTTGTAGCAGACACGTTTATACGCGCCGCCATCGCGACCCGAATATTTGCGCGTTAATGTAGCCCCAGCATTACTGAAGATAAGAATATCTATCATGTGATATGCTTACTGCATTTCGTAAGTGTAGGTATCGAAGGATAGTGGAACCGATCGGTTATATTTATCGATCGGCAGGAGGGACTATCCGTTACGAATAATGTGCAGCATAAAATGTATTTTAATAACCGTTTGTTATCTAGCCGCTCATTCCGGTGGATTGACACCACACCACACCATTGACGCTTATTAGATGTCCCAAGTATGTATCTCTTCTTCGTCTACTGTGGGGATTTCTAGGGTTTCTTTGTCGGTTGTGAACCATGGGGTGTTAATAGGGCACGAAGAATTTCATTTTGAGCGCGTTGGGTAATAGCTTTTTTGAATTTGCTGGCTGCATTCCATATGGCCATGTGAGTTTGAAGATGCTATGTATCAACTGGTTGGTTGGCGGAGTTTGTAGCTCCCCTGCATGCCTTTTCAGCCAATAGTCCCTGGTTCGGTCCCGTGACAGGTCAAGCATTTGTGTGCATGACCATGTCTGTTTGACCTGTGTTTGAGTGTGTATGTATTTAAGTATACCTATGTCAGTCATAAGGTTACCATAGTGCAGGCTCTGCCTAGTTTGGGACCTGAAGACCTTGTCCTGTGACCTTGTAAAGTGCCCCATTATTTATTTATTTACCAGCTGCTATTGAGTAGTGATAATCGAGATTATGACCCGAGCAATCATTATGAATAGCTTTTTAATCGATGGTCAGGATCCAATAACTTTGCCCTAACATGATACTTCAAAATCAAGCGTCTATCGGATCCTATAGATCAGAGAATCAAGGGTCTATCCAGCGTGAACGCAACATAATTATTTGACTGTACCTTTATGTGGAAGTACATTTTCATTCAGATTGATGAGGGGGTACACGTCGCCTCTACAAAGTGCAAAAGTGATATGCGTCGATTTAGCGGCCTTGATATGAATTATCTATTTATGGAGCCACTACAGACGCTTTGTTTGAAGACTTATCACAGTAGGTATATGATTGCAATATTATCTGCAAATGTATATAGCATCATGTCTGGTTGTTGAGGTAGATCCGATGTGTAGATATTGTAGAGCGCTGCGCAAAGCATTGAACCCTGCGGAACTCCAGCTATAATGTCATGTAATGTAGATTTAGCTTCTTCATGTTTTATTTGGAAGATTGTGCGAGAAAGGTCAGATTAATTCTATGGACAGAATGTGTGAGGTAGTTGAGTTTTTACTTCACAAAGCAGTCCTGACAAAACTATATCAATTGCCTGCTGCATAGCAAGGAATGCTGTGGAATAGTACTGTTCTGTTCTGGGTATTTTTTTATCACTGATCTATAAAAGATTTGTCCCATAATGTGGAATGACCATATCTAAATTCAAATTGGTGGTCTGGAATGGTAAAGAGAGAGCGCTTTGGTCGCTTAACAAGGTTTTCCCATAATGTAACGGAATGAGACTTATTGGTTAATAGAATGTTACTTCTTTTGTTGACTTACCTGGCTTTTGTATTATCATTATTTGTGTGACTTTCCCGTGAAGTCGGAAACTGCTAGAGGTTGTGTTAAACAATGAAGTTAGGAAGACTATTGCTTTCACCAATATTAGCAGTTCGAAAAAGGCATTTTTTTCAGTATTTTAGGAATAATGAGTCGAAATCTAGGGTCTCATACTAAAATTATTTCAGGCTTTTCTCTTGGCATAATTAGTTTGAGTAATTTGTTTGGTCGATTTAGCCACTTCCTGCTCACAAATCAAGCCATCGTTGGGTTGAAATGTAGGGAAGTAAGGATGTGTGGTAAAAGTTTCTGCTTATTGCTCTTTTGTTTTTTGTTATTGGCAGGATTGGTATTAAGGTCTTCTAAACTGTTTAGTCTCTTTCCACAAAGATTGATGGCCTTTAACAACGGAACGAATCGTAATGAAATTCGCCAAGGAGATAGATTATATCCCGAGGAAGAACATAGGTTACTTTTCATCATCCATCACCACGCGGGTGAAACCGAGGGGCGCAGTTAAATATAATATAAGCGTTGACTTGAGAAAGTCATCCTTTTTAGAAAGTCCACCTCCTGTTACTCCTTTAGGATGCGGAGATATAGGAAGTTCCCTCCACCACCGCCGGGATGAGTGTCGTAGGAGGCGGAGGACACCCAAACTAGGTGGCAGGCTTGTTGTGAATGAGGCTGTCTAGTTGGATACCACTGCCAGAAACAATTTACGACTATTTACTGAACTTTACGATTCATCTTTATCTCAATGGTGGATGGTAAATGAAGGTACATTATGCCCTCATGGAGAGTTCCAACTTATACGTGTAATTTTTCTTTTAATAGAGAAGCATGATGAAGAAAATCGTTATATTTGGTGCCACCGGCATGACTGGCCTCTGCACCGTCGAGGCTGCTGTGAAAAAAGGTAATCAGTACCAATTTATTATTACTGATGAACCCGTAACACTGTTATGGCATCTCTCATCTATTCCTCCCTCCGACGCTCTTGAAATGAGAGATGCCAAACATCTTCTGCTGTCAATTTTTTTATTCTTACTAGGAAACGATACAAGCCCACCCACCTGATGTTAAGTGGAAACCTCTGTCTAGAACAGATGCATTTCGTCACAAGACGAACTTCACTGTGCCCGTAAGCCTTACACATTTAGTTGTCAAGTATTATGTATCTGTAATTTCGCCGGCAACCATACCTTCAAACCAAAATACGTTACTGATTCATGGTAGACAAAGGTATGGTGACAGTACTACCCCGGACGAACTCATTCACACAGATTTCTACTGCTCTTAACTTTTCCGTGCCACAACGCCACGAAACAGATGGAGAAATAGAAATTAAAAAACGCCTAAGGCGATCAGAGGAATAACATGGTGGCTTGTTCAATCTGCTTGTTGAAATTCATGCGTAAATTCAAATTCGATGGGCCGTAATTAACACATTACATACCAGGCCTACAGGTGCGCGCGTTTGTACGTGACCCTGCCAAGGTCCCGGAGCATCTAAGGGACAAGGTGGAAAGCTTCAAAGGGAACGTCCTCGACCCTAACCTCGAGCCCGTGAGTAAGGCAGTGGAAGGCATGGACGGCGTCATAATCGTGCTGGGAACTAGGAACGTTTTGGAGCCTACCACGGAGATGTCCGACGTAAGTTACAACAAAACAACACTATTAAACATCATGATAAAACGCTTGGTACATGTAGCTTTGTGAAGCTATCAACAAGGCCTAGAAGAGATCCGTAGACAAATTAAAGCCACTGTCATAGCCCAGAAGATAAGCTAGTTGAAGTGGCAGTGACCAGGGGCCTTACTATGAGCTCTTAAAGCAGGACTTCTAGACAACTGCCCGGTTTATTCGTACCATGACAGCTTTAAAGCAGGCCTGTCCAGGCCTTCTATTCAAGAACCGCAGAAAAACCGTTCACCTGTTTTTTTGTACGGACTCTCGTTAATATTTCGCTCTAAATCAACTCAGTTTATTAGCTCACAAATGTCTAGGCGTCTGCAATATTGGTTATAGTAAATTGTTAAAATGCCAAAGACAATATTATCCGTTCACCTTTAAGAAAACAATATTCAAACAGTTCACCTAAATGAGCGTCATGGTATGATTTCATTCAAAACTGTTTATGTCAGGTTTAATAACTGCACGGAACTTGCATGGTTTTTACGAAGCTGATGGTAAGGCCCCTGGCCACATAGCATGCAGAACTGGTGGTCGATGGGGTCTGAAAGTTGTGGAGTGTGAACCACGGACCGGCAAGCTACGGTGAGGTCTTTGAGCCTAGTTTAGGAACCAGGTATTCGATGAATATTACTTGTTAATGGCTCTTGTGCCATACCTATAGCGAGTTAAGAGACGAAATTTTTGTCAGAGATAGTTGAATAACCAAGAAATCTGATACATAAACATTAATGTCAAATGTATTAGTAAAATGTTATGTTACACGAGGACAAACTTGACGTAGCCGAAAAAATCAGAATTGATGTGGAAAAAAATTGTAATTTAAAAATTTTACATTAATAGGTTTTTTGCGGTAATTAAATAGTAAAAACACATATCTATCTAATTACATTCAAATATTTGAATTCGTAGAAGAAATAATATCATAAAAAAAACTTGCAATCTGACCACAAAAATTAAGTTTTATCAATAAATAATGCTTACCAAGACAGGATTTTGATATGATATTTATAAATATTTTGAATATCTAGAACAGAAATATTATTTTTACCTAGTAACATATGCTTAGGTTATTAATAATTACATAAAAAATAAGAGCAACTTTGAAATTTCGGCCAATAATGATTTTTTTTTCAACTTGGGGGCCCATTTTCTAGACTTAGACATGGTGATTTCCAAATTTTTTTTTATGAAATATAAATTTTCTTGTTGGTTTTTTTATTTTATTGGAATTCTTATTATAAATTCTACAAACCAAACTAGGTTTCAAAGAATAATTATATATCAGAAATATTAAAAAAAAAATACAAATTTTGAATTTTTAGTACAAGCGAATTTAACTGTCACGTGACTTTGATTTTTTATCGATCCTGACATGATATGGCGTATATATCATATTCTGAGTGGGTATAATTACTTGACAACATTATTTCTGTGATATTTTACAATGTAAAAGTATAATCTATTCAAAATAAAGCAAATTATAACCAATCATAACAATGAGAAATAAGCTTACCGAGTGTTGTCGATTCGTGACAAATTTATATCGTGTAAATTTTGATGTCAGAACTTAAATCACTATTTACAGTATTCCTTACACATTCACGATCATATTCATGTTTAATTTGTATCACAATCATGAGTTTAACCCGATTAATTCACTAAAAACTATAGCACAAAACATAACCTCACCGCCAAACACAGATCAAAATATAAACATTGATTATATTTTTTTTTAAAGTTCACAGATAGAACATGTCCGTCTGTAGTGTTGCCATAGAAAGAAAATATATTACGCTAAATAATTAAACTCTATGGTTAAACATTGGGATGACTTTAAAAAATAAACAAAAGAAATACGCGCGTGACACTTACTTGCAACAATTGTTGCGCCGACACTTTGGACCTCAAAAATCCTTGCAGTTTTGTGGCGCGGGCAAACTAGTCGTTAATGAACAAAATCATTGAGTTTATTGTTATAACACCAAATTTTTGCTAAAATAAGTCATTGAAAGAGCAAAAATCCTAATAGCTCATTGAAAAAACCAAATCGAACGTGCTAAATTGTGTTTGATGATTTCTAACATAAGTATTAGCAATACAGCTATGATATTTAGCTATGATATATCAGGTTTCCCATTTAATAAAATGTGAGGCAAAGGCACCATTCAAATAACTAGGAGCTTTTTTTGACTTTACAATCACGCTTTCAGCACTCTCCCTCCCACTTCTGATTATAAACACTCCAATATATTCTCCAGGGCACCAAAAACATTACCAGAGCGATGCAAGCAAATAACGTTAAGACCGTGTCTGCCTGTCTGTCTGTATTCCTGTTCTGGCCGCCGAGTGCAGTGCCATCAGTTTACTCGGAACTCAACGAAGATCATATTCGGATGCACGAAGCTTTGAAGAGCAGTGGACTTAATTATATTGCGGTTAATGCACCACATATTTTCGGTATGTATTTTATTCCATTATTTTCTCGTCAGAAATACGATAATTGTCAAATTAGTACAATATATTATGTACCTATATTTTTTCAGAGGAGCCAAGTCGTGAGGTCGTAGTGACCATCAACCCTGAGCAGGGGCCAGGGTACACCATATCCAAGTGGGACCTAGGGACCTTCCTTGTAGACGCCCTCGACGAGCCGAAGTACTACAAGGCTGATATTGGTATTTGTAATCCCCCTACTATTGAGGACTGGACGAAATTCGGCAGCACGTTAGCGTAATAGAGCTAGCTAAATGTACGCATTTATAATATTAATAACATAGGTTAGAAAGGTTAGGTTATAAGTAAGATAGACGGTACGCTTTTTTAAGTTTAACCAGTAATAAACGTAAAATTCTATAATGATCTTTGTTTTATTAACATGTGTTCCGTTTCTATTGACACCGCAACAGGTTAAAACCATGATGTAGTATCTGTGGTATAGCTATAGTACAATGGAAACACTCGGGAACCTGCAGAAGCACACCACAACAAACACACAGCACAGCCTTCACATTTCCAAATTATCCTCAGGGATAAAAAGTAGCAAGTGGGGAGTACAACGTTCCCCACCCACCCCACGGTGAGTTTTCTGATCATAAGTATATAATACCACGGTAACAATTAATAATATTATCTATCCAGTATTGTACCTCAGCCCTGTCCTTGAACTAACTACCTACAGCCGCGCGGTACGTACACACGCGGTAGGGCTCCATGCGTATAGTATTTTAATTAAATCTACCTACCTACTTCAGTTTCTGTCTAGTATTGTGATTGAAAATGTTATATATTATATTATTTAAAAAAGTGACAGTCGTGAATAAATATTCTAAGAAGTACCTATTCAATAAAATACATGTTGTGTTTTTTAAGCAGATTTAATAATGAAAAACACCCTTTTAAATTAAGGACTGAGAAATATATGCGCCTCGGCTGAGACGTACGGAAATCGTTATTGTAAAATTTAGTTGTATAAAAAATCTGTGTACGGTAGTACGGAACCCTAAAAACTACCTAATATATAATAATACTCAATTAAATTGCAAGAAACTGCTGACTAAAAAAGCCGCGAAGAAAATAGTAGATTGTTAATCGAGGGTCGAAAGAATCAATTCCCGAGGCATTTAGAGGCTATAGTCCGAGTAGGAATTGATTCTTTTACCCGTGTTAAACACTCTACTTTTCATTTCGAATATGAGGAAAATAAAACTAGTTGTTAACTAAACTATTTATTGATAATTTATAATAATAGGTATTAGTAGTGCCTATTTAAAATGAATAGTCAAATTAGGACAATTCGTGAAATTAAAAGTTACATTTTTGTTTGGAATGTTTATGCTGTTTGATATATTATGACAAATTTGGCTGTTCTGGATATAAAAGTAGGAGACTCTGGTATTTCATCAGACGATGGATTCCATGGCGGATACTCCCTGGAAGTTGTCGGCTGAGGCGAATTGGGGCGTATTTTTATAGTTTCAGTTAATTTGGTTGAAATTTTTGTTTTATTTTGGACTGAATCCTCAATGTAGCCTTCGGCGACTGTGCTGGATTTCCAGCCTCCATGTCTTTTTAAGGTTGTCATGTTTGCTCCAGAATCGGCTAAAAGTGTTGCTGACGTTCGTCTATAACAATGTCCGGTATACTGCTCACAGTTTTGTACTCGTAAATTCAAATATTTTGCTATCGGCATACCTGAGATTTTATTTTTACCGATCACTTGTTTATAGCATTTTCCCTTCCGATAGGTGAGAAAAAAACGGTCCGTTTTTACATCACTGGGTCTCATTTTTGATATTTCATTACTATTTGTGTAAACTCTTCTTGTACTACAAACGAGCGCTCAATTTTTGTTTTAGTCAGTTTTACTATACTAATTGGCCTTGACTTTCAATGTCCTTAATTGTCAAATTTGTGAGTTCACTGCTTCTGCAAGAGCCACCACCTGTGAAAATCATGTATTTTTTTAGTATTTGTGTAATATACCTATACGTTCATTTTTAGAATTTATCCATAAATACTTAGGTAAACTTACCTTCACTGCCAAATATATCTCGTCAGGAGCATCATTTATAAATTTTCCACTTCATGAGAGGTAAAAACCTTAGATTTCTTACTTTTGAACTCATGACTTGAACTCCGTCTTTTCAAAAATGATTAAAATTATGGAATTTTTCAAATTTACATTGTGCTTTACACTAAGTGTACTCGTGAGCATTGAATATCGGCTCCATAGCGTAGAAGGCTGTTTGCTACACAATCCATTAAAATATGCAAGAAATACACTCATTGGGGCATTCATTGGTGGCGTTGCTATGGTTCGCTCTTTTGTTAAAGCGTTCGTCAAGCTCAGTTTTGGTGGCGAAAATAACTCTTTTTTAGCTTTTCAAACACTGAACAAAAAGAGCCATAAACGACATTGTCACCCATAGATTCCCAATTCGAATGCCCTTGTGAGATTTTTAGCGTTATTTTCGCCAACTTAGGGCTATTCGAACGCACTACTTATAGTAAAACCATTTCGCGCCTTTTTTCTTTTGTTTTCTGTATACATTCTCCGTACTAAGAGTATTCATACAACTAACGTTCCAAATCCAAATCGCTTTACTCCCCAGGGAGTCTCATACAACTTTACAGCCCCGCGTATTTAATGCCTTGCTTTACGTAGAGATTGCGTGACATGTAATAGAACATTTTCGAGCAGGTGGTATGAAAAGTTTGTTATTTCCTCGCATGTGTGATGAAAAGCATCGTATGACACGCGTGTGGGATGTTGATCGTCACACACTTGTATCATCATGTACTATTCTTGGTCAGTACCGCTGCAGTGCCAAGCATTCTACCGCAAAGCAAGCATCACTGTGTGAATGGAACTGTAGCAGTTTAAATGATTATCTGGTCAACTCAGCCCACACCTCACTCAGCCCATGGGCCGAAATGCCCACTAAGAAATGTATTTATATTTTCGTATATGCAGCTTATAGCCCGTGGACCGGAACGACCACTATGAAATGTAATCTATACAGATTACTATAAAGGTACATTGGACCCGTATCAGGACCTTTATAGGATGGCATGCTCCAATTTCGTGGCTAGGTGTGGATTAAGGAGAATAAGCTAGCACATGCACAATGAGTCTGCTTTTATTACGTCACACTGAGATTTATTATTACTTAGCACATAGTATTTAGAGATCAACTTGAATTTAAGAAACAAAATAAAAAGTCAAGACAGAATGTTGTGAACAGAGAAGTGAGGCCAGTTTTCTAAACTACATGTGCGTGACTCGGTACTGTCATGGTAATTCAAGTTATATTAAAGTTGTTAAAAAAATATCAATAATTAATAAATTTAAATTAAATGTTAATTAAAACATTACGTGTTGTTTCCACGCGCCGCGATAGTTCGACTGACGCGCCGAGGCGTAGTTTCGTTGTAGGTTTTGTATGTAAATATGTATGGACACGGCGAGGCGTAGTTTCACCCGGTCTCACTTTTCTGTTAACAACATTCTGTCTTGACTTTTTTATTTTGTCTGAGGGTCCAGAAGGATAGTTTTCATACAAATGACATTTATAAGTGAAGCAACAAATATTTTTTTGAGGTTGGCCATCCTGCCAGATCTGACAATGTTACAAAACAATACTTATGGTTCTATCTTGCCATAGGAAATCTTTTACCCGCATCATCGGGTAATTATAATATGAACGGATTGAGTGGTTTTCTCAACAAAACTATAGAATTTAATGCTTATATATTTGAGTGTTGTGTTTACCTTAATGCGAAATCTTGTGAGTGTGTTGGTATGTCTGTGTATTTGTTATTCCTTCACGTTGGAGGGATATGCACGTTTTGAACAATATTTGCCGATACTTTGAAGATATGGGCGTTCGCAGTGGTGATTACAGATACTACAGATAAACACTTAATGCTCCTTTTTTTTCATCATCATTATAATTACCACTTATTACACAATGGCGGGGTATATAGTATTCTATTAAAACACTATTGCATCACTAGTGCATCTTAGTCCTATTTTGTATTTGACTTGATCTTGTCAACTCATTGATAAACTGAGTGGATAAAAGTTGGTTTTACAATCAACTTTAAACAAACTTTCATCCCAGTATTGGTCTCGTAACCCAGTTAAAATATAAAATCCAATTTGGAGTCGAAATTTAAAAAAAAACACGGCTGAGTGTTGTAATATAAAAAAATTAACAGTAAGTAAGTAAGTACATGGGAATAGGTATATCATAGAAAACTATGATTTTTACTTTCATGTACCAGTACGCTAAAGCCTATTGTAATAATATAAAGTTTGTTAGGGTAAGGTTTATGTAAGCCAACCGAAATAAAGTAAAATAAAATAAGGTAAAATAATGTATTTTTGAATAGTACCTTGTAGTAAAAAAATAAACAATTACAAGTTATATTAAGTAAGTATATGTAATGTCTAAAAAATGCATGTGAGCGCTCCTGTAAAGTGATAATCTCACTAAGTTATCTAGAAAATTAATAAGAAAAGAAAGTTCGGGCGCCTGGAGCGACTTTTCACACAAAGTTTATATATATATATATATATATATATATATATATATATATTAAAATTAACAAAAATTACCTGGAATAGCAGCTGTAGAGTTTCGGTACTTTTAATCTTCAAGCGGGGGAGAAGTTGAAATAAACGACAAAGCATTTAGTTTAATTCAACTTTTATTTCCGGGAAGGTACACAGTGTTACAATTAATTTAGAAAAATTTTATACTAGTTTGATAATGTCTGAAGGACTCCTGCGGCTATACTGATGTAGGAAGACAGCCTGAGGGGCTTTATAAGTTTTCCCATAGCAAGCTAAAGTGACTTATCTTATTTTTATCGCACGCTATCGTTATTGCACCCTTATTTAAAGGAAATTAATTATTTTAAATTTTTATAATTACACGTGCCGAGAGTTGGCCCGTACAAGGAAAATAATAGACGATACCTGTCTCAAAGACGTCCTGTGGTAAAAGTATTTACGTGGGCATGATTCCTTCCTTCGGGTACACATGCGGCACCCAGCGAGGGTCGAGGAAATGCCGAGGTGGTCGGTCTTCAACTTCCCACGGTGGACTCCATTCGACACGTATATGTTAAGTGTCTAATGGAAGATTTTAAAGGAAAAAATCTCCATCAAAAAAAACTATGAAGCATAAATCATGGTTTCAAACTATTCAGGAAAATCCCGAAGAAAAACTCCTTAAGAAAAACGCCAGTGGCGTTTTCTTTTAGGTTATTGCAGACACTCCAAAAAATCCATTATTTTGGTAAAATCACATCGAATATATAAAGCCCTTGACTTGCGGCTTCTGAATTTCGCCTCTACATCTTGAGAAGTCTGCTCGAAACTCAGATTCGAATGGATAAAATAAAAAGTAAAAATTATTATGACTTCACATGTCGGGTGTTGATAGGAAAGTGAATCGCTTTTTTTCCATCGACCAAATGTCAGTCCCGACACAGATCGCCACAGCCAATTATACAGATAAAAAAACTGATGTCCAGAGACAATACCTTACAGGGGCTACAAAAGTGTTACTCTTGTAGTAAAATAAGTTAACATAGAATAAATTTCACCACAGATTAGCAATTTGAAACCGAAATACGTGTCTAGAATCGACAACGTGTAACGGAGCGAAAAACGAACGTTACATTACATACCTTCCCAAAAAAAAATAAAAGAAAGACTTTTCTTTTATGACCAAAGCCAACCCTCCACCAAAATCTACTAAATATTCATCAAAAGGATGACAACAAAATTCAGAACTCTACCAAACTAAGGAGTCTCATAGTAGAGAAAGCTCTTAGCTGGAATAAACAAAACCAAAACAAAAATAGTAATCCATAGGATAAGAGTTGCCAAACAGCAAACTAAAATAATAAAGTTATATATAAAAGAAGCATAAACCTAGACAAAAGCAAGTTAAATCTTAACTTCCATCAAACCCACTTTCAAGCCTATAAAACTCCCTTGAGTAGGATTAGGCACCTTCGCCACCGACTCTTACAACACTGATGTTAACAAACTATCTCCTTACTCTACCACTCTATGAGGTACGGTTGGACGCCTTCGTCACCGACTCATACTCTTCAGTCCTAAACTTCGGTTAAGCTTTCGCCGCCGACTAAGATTTTATAATTTTGAAATTTCCTCTTACTCAGAAGTGCGGTTGGACACCCTGGTCACCGACTCTATTCTCCTCTACTCTACCCTTCTCCGAAGTACAGATGGACACCTACGTCTCCGACTCCTACTCATCTGGCCTAAAATTCGGTTAAGCTTTCGCCGCCGACTAAGCTTTTATAATTTTGAAAAACAACTTAACTTCACACCGACGTTGTGCTCTACTGTAAAAGTATGCAGTACACAAACGGGTTAAAAGATGACAAATTGTTGAGAAATCAACAATAAGATTTTGCATGAAAAGCAAAATTGAAGAAAATCACTGTTTGAAGGAACAGCGAAATGATGCAATAGTGACCGGCTTAACACCACCGACATTCCGTGCACTATGCAAAAATAATGACAATAGTGACCGGCACACCACCACCGACTTTCCGAGCACCATGCATTAAATATCTGTTGAGAAAAAAACAGAAAAATAAATTATTCCAAATCACTGCTTGAAAGAACAGGGAAATGATGCAATAGTGACCGGCTTAACACCACCGACTTCCCGTGCACTACGCATAACTGTTTAAAATAACAGGAAAAAATAATTTTAGCAATAGTGACCGGCTTAACACCACCGACTTCCCGTGCACTATGCATAAAAAAATATGACCACTGTGGTCGGCACAACTCCACCAACTTTCCGCACACAATGACATATAAAAGGAATCAATCTAGGTACAAGTGTCCATAGATTGCTGATGTTCATCCTAACAAAAAGGCGTAGGACTAATTATCAAAAATTAGGACGGAAATTCAAAGATTTCACAAATCCAAAGTATAGTCCAAAGAGGTTGAGTACTCAAGGTGTCAAATCCGATATACTTAAATTAAGACCGGTATCTAACAAAATATGTTCTACTAAATAGACAGAACAATTAACCTAAGGCAATAACTCTAAGTTAATATTTATATATATAAAATATTTATATAAAAGGAGGATAATTAAGTTCCTTTATAAACTATAAATATACAAAATTATATGAGAAATAAGAAATTAGTTCCCATAAAAAGAAAAAAGTAAAAAAATATTAAGATCTTTTGATGTTGTCAGGTATATTATTATAGCAAAATCCAAAAATGACCTAAGTTGAATTCTAAACATTTTATGAGTCAGAATTGATAATATAAAATAAGTTCCTATCATACTTCACCACACAGATTACGATAGCAGTTCATTCCTCATCTTTCAAACGTAAAATAACTCAATTAAATTATCAAAACCAAGAACAAAATTATAGGTTATAAAAAGGTAATTTTAATATTTAATTATATCTTTAACATGATAACGGCCTGAAGTACCTTTGTTCAAGTCCTTCAGAACATAAACGTTACTTGAAACTCTTTCAATAACTTTACACTTTATAAACTTAGGTGCAAACTTAGCCGAAAAATATGCAGGTGCATTAGATTGAACAAAACTTCTTCTCCAAACAATATCTCCAACATCAAAAGAAATGACCTTCCTACCAACATTATAATAACGGGCATTCCGTTTATAAGCTTTTAAAAGATAAGCCTGAACTTTAACATATATCTCACTAAGTGAATTTAAAGCAAGAGCAAAGGTATTTCTTTCACCAATCTCCAACTGAGTTAAATTATCAAAAGAATTACTAAAACGATGTAAAGAAGCATCAAAAATTAGTTCTCAACCAAACATTAAGAAATTAGGTGTAAAGTCTGTAGCTAGATTTACACTATTATTCAAAGCTAATTGAACATTGGACAAAAACTTGGACCAAGTTCGTTGATCATCTTTGACAAAACAAGATATGCAAGTTTCTACAGTCTTATTATATCTTTCAACTGGGTTATTCTGCGGTGTATACAAGGTGTTGTAGAATATTTTAGTTATATTATAGCCTTTCATAAATTCAACAAAGTGTCTGGAAGCAAATTGTGTTCCGTTGTCACATACTATAACTTTAGGACAACCAAACTTAAGAAATATTTCTTTCTCAAAAAGTTTATTAATTACTTTAGTAGTAGCATTAATCATAGGAAATAACCAACAATATTTAGTAAAAACGTCAACAACAGAGAGAATATATTTATGACCCGAATAAGTTCTAGGCAAAATTCCAATAATATCAACTGAAAGCATAAGCATTGGCTTATTTACTTTTTTAGGATTAATCATAGTTCCAAAAGGAGGAGAATTAGAATGTTTATAAGCTTTACAAGTTTCACAAGAAATAATGTACTTTTGTACATCACCAAACATACCTTTCCAAAAATAATGTTGCTTTATTTTTTTAATGTTTTATGAATGCCAAGATGGCCTGAATTTACATCATCATGGTTTGATTTTATAGTGTCCATGATATGTTCTTTAGGTATGACTATTTTCCAGTTTAAATTACTATTTATATCAAATTTACTCCTACAATATTTATACAAAGTGTTATTCTCTACTCTAAAGCTTTTAAATTTAACAGGATATTTCTGACAATTTACAAATACTTTCCTATACCAAAGATCTTCGATCTCTTCATCTGGTGAAATAATATTGACAATGGGAGAGTTTATAACATTAATTTGAATTCTACTCAAAGCATCGGGTACCAAATGTAAGCTACCTTTTTTATGTATAATATCAAATGTAAATTGGGAGATTCTAGCAGCCCAACGAGCTAATCGTCCACTAGGATTATTCAATTTTAATAGCCATTTTAAACAAGCATGATCAGTAATTACTGTAAATTTCATTCCTTCAATATAAGGTCTAAAATGTTCTATGGAGTCTAAGATTGCAAGCAATTCGCGCTCTGTAGTGTTGTAGTTAGGTTCGCATTTATTAAGTGATCTTGAATAAAAAGCAACAGGATGCTGTTCACCGTTATCTTCTTCTTGACTCAAAACACTACCGATCCCAACAGAACTAGCATCGCAATGTAAAAAGAAAGGTTTCTTGAAATCAGGGCATTGTAAAACAGGTGCTGTTATTAAAGCCTGTTTAAGGTTGTGAAATGCGGTTTCAGCTTCATCGTTCCAATCAAGTGGTCTCTTTGAATTTTTAGTTTTACTACCAGCTGTTAATTTAGTCAAAGGAGATGCAATGTCAGCAAATTTACAAATGAATCTACGATAGTATGAACACATTCCAAGAAAACTTCTCAATTGTTTTATAGTTTCTGGACGTGGAAAATCATTAATAGTTTCTAACTTTGAAGGATCAGTACGCAAACCGCTACTGTCCACTATATAACCAAGATATCTGAGTCTATCTTTGCAAAATACACATTTCTTAAGGTTCACAGTCAAACCAGCATCTCTAATAATGGCTTGGACCTTCCGCAGGCATTCTATATGAGCTTTAAAGCTTGAATGGACACAAATTACATCGTCAAGATAACAGAAAACTTCATTATCAAATCCTGGACCGAAGAGTTTATCTACTAATCTCTGTAGCTCGGCAGGAGCGTTGGTTAATCCATAGGGCATACGGACAAATTGGTACAGACCTTTTCCAGGTATTACAAAAGATGTGAGTTCACGCGAGGACTCATGCAGACTAATTTGCAAAAAGGCCTTAGAAAAATCAATGGTAGAAATAAATTTAGCTCCCCTAAGGTTATCTAATATCCTAGATGGGTAAGGTAATGGATAAGAGTCCTTAATTGTTATAGAATTTAAACGTCTGGAATCCAAACATAGTCTAGTACTGCCATCTTTCTTTTCTACAGCTAGTACCGGAGAACACCAAGGAGAGTTAGAAGGTTCAATGATTCCTTCCTTTAACATAACCTCCGCTTCATCAAAAAGTTATTTTTGTTTAGCTGGACTTAAAGGCCAATACCTACATTTAGATGGTTCACCAGTTACTCTAATCATATGTTGAACAAGGTGAGTCAAGCCTAAGCCTTTCTTATCATAAGAAATATCTTCAAACAAAGCAATAACTTCATTTAATTCTTGTTTCTTAGAAGGAGAAAGTTCAAGTGCAGAAGTTACAGCACAAACATGTGGGTGTTTACTACTAACAAAAGTTATATTTTTCCATAGTTCCTTAGCAAGGTCAAATTTAAGCCAAAAATCAAATCCTAAAATAATAGAAATATCAAAGGATGGTATTATTAAAAAGTTAACACTCTTTGTCAATTTATCACAAGTGACAGGCAAAGAAATAGTTCCAATGACACGTTGAGACGAACCATCAGCAGTATAGGCAGAACTAGAAGTAGGTTTTACTTTATAACCTAGTTTCTCAAATTCCAAATGACTATTTGAACCTAATACACAGCTATTCGAACCGCTGTCCAGAAGTCCAGAATATTCACAATTATTTACCTTAAATTTCAAGAAAGGACGAGGGTCGTCACTCTTGACAAAAAGAATAGGTGCCGCTCTATAATTACTGAAGAAAGTCTTCAAGTAACCTAACCAATCATCAAACTCTTTTCTACTAGAAACATCATCAGGTTTATGAGAATGTTTATTAATATGCATCGAAACACGCTTAGTTTTCTCATGAACTAGGGCTCGATGTCCAATTAGTTTTTTGACTCCGGAGAGTGAGATTTATCCAAATTACATACATCACAAGTCTTGATGGTCACCCCAACATTTTGACACTTAAAACAAATCATTCCAGGAATAGAAGGGCAATTTTTATAACTATGTCCTTTGGACTTACATTTGAAACAAGTTAAATCATTGTTGCTTTGAACTGCATTAAATTGTGCTGAAGGCTTATAGAATTTAGGAGGTTTGTTAGTAATCAAACTCTTCCTATTTGCAAAAACTTCTAATTCTTTACCGAGATGTAAGAACTGTTCTAGAGATATAATGCTTCTACCGAACACAAAAGGTGTATAAATTGACAGCATATTATGTTTAATAATATCAATGGTAGTTGCTTCTAACATTGGAGTAGAAAGTCTACTAGCCAAATCCATAATTTCCGTAATGTAATCTGGAAGAGATTCATTCGGTTTCTGTTTCCTAGTGCGGAGATCAAATTCCAAAAAATAGTCAAATTCTGGTTTATTGAAACGTTTTAATAACGCCTCTTTAAGCTGTCGCCAAGATCCAATGCTAATCCGTACAGTCCGAAACCATTTCAAAGCTATGTCTGACAGTAGATCAGAAAAAGAACCAACCAAAACATTTTCATCAAAATTTTTATAAAGAAAGTATTCTTCGACCTGAGTAATGAATTCTCTAACACAAGCCTTACCATCAAACACAATCCTACTCCTTTTCAGGTCCAACAGTTTAGTAGTTGCCGGAAAATTCTTCTTAATGTTTTCGTTAAGTCGTGCATTCAACATATTAAAAGAAGGCAAAGTCGAAGGAAGTACACAAGATGGTGAACTATGAGCAATGGTAATGTTGTTTCCAAACGGATCTGGAACCTCAGTAACATTAACCGCCTCCTGTACAACATTTTCCTATAAGGTACAAGTTGTATCGCCTGAGTGTTGATTGTCCTTCACCCCTAACAACGATGGAAATTGAGTTTGTTTATCCATGATCAACACAAACAATAAAAACCCAAAAGCAAAAACACAACTGAGATGTAAGAACTCAATAAACTCCAAGAAAATATTTATGAAATTACTTGAATATTTGAAATAATTCAAAGGTATTTATTTATTTAAAGTTGAATTTTAAAGTTTTAAACTATTATTTTCTTTCTAAACCCGATTTAGTATTTATTTAAGTTAAGAAAAGGTTATTTTCTTTTAAAAGGTGCAGTAATGATTTACAAAGTATTTTAACCTCAAAATGTAAACATCTATATAATATAATGTTATTATAAACTCACCAAAATCCAAGTATACAATAGCATGAATCCATTCAACTATTTATAAGTCAAAACAATTATACAGTATCATATCTCCATAACATCAGTATCGCTGAATTCAATTACACAACACAATAACACATTTATGCCATAAATGTAATAGCACTACCCATATTATCACAAGATATAAAAGACAGCATCAAAATGGCTTAATTAGTCTTGTCAAAGTGCAAGAAAACATGTTGCAATTTATAACACACAAAAGTATTGTCTTGTAATAAAACATATATTAAATTACAATAAATGTACAAGACAGATTGCAACACAAGTACAAAGAAATGCAATAACGATAGTTATCTATGTATGAATTCCTTTCCTAACAGGTCCCTGTTCGGGCGCCAATTGTAATATAAAAAAAATAACAGTAAGTAAGTAAGTACATGGGAATATATCATAGAAAAATATGATTTTAAGTTTCATGTACCAGTACGCTAAAGCCTATTGTAATAATATAAAGTTTGTTAGGGTAAGGTTTACTCGTATGTAAGCCAACCAAAATAAAGTAAAATAAAATAAGGTAAAATAATGTATTTTTGAATAGTACCTTGTAGTAAAAAAATAAACAATTACAAGTTATATTAAGTAAGTATATGTAATGTCTAAAAAATGCATGTGAGCGCTCCTGTAAAGTGATAATCTCACTAAGTTATCTAGAAAATTAATAAGAAAAGAAAGTTCGGGCGCCTGGAGCGACTTTTCACACAAAGTTTATATATATATATATATATAAATAAACAAAAATTACCTGGAATAGCAGCTGTAGAGTTTCGGTACTTTTAATCTTCAAGCGGGGGAGAAGTTGAAATAAACGACAAAGCATTTAGTTTAGTTCAAGTTTTATTTCCGGGAAGGTACACAGTGTTACAATTAATTTAGAAAAATTTTATACTAGTTTGATAATGTCTGAAGGACTCCTGCGGCTATACTGATGTAGGAAGACAGCCTGAGGGGCTTTATAAGTTTTCCCATAGCAAGCTAAAGTGACTTATCTTATTTTTATCGCACGCTATCGTAATTGCACCCTTATTTAAAGGAAATTAATTATTTTAAATTTTTATAATTACACGTGCCGAGAGTTGGCCCGTACAAGGAAAATAATAGACGATACCTGTCTCAAAGACGTCCTGTGGTAAAAGTATTTACGTGGGCATGATTCCTTCCTTCGGGTACACATGCGGCACCCAGCGAGGGTCGAGGAAATGCCGAGGTGGTCGGTCTTCAACTTCCCACGGTGGACTCCATTCGACACGTATATGTTAAGTGTCTAATGGAAGATTTTAAAGGAAAAAATCTCCATCAAAAAAAAACTATGAAGCATAAATCATGGTTTCAAACTATTCAGGAAAATCCCGAAGAAAAACTCCTTAAGAAAAACGCCAGTGGCGTTTTCTTTTAGGTTATTGCAGACACTCCAAAAAATCCATTATTTTGGTAAAATCACATCGAATATATAAAGCCCTTGACTTGCGGCTTCTGAATTTCGCCTCTACATCTTGAGAAGTCTGCTCGAAACTCAGATTCGAATGGATAAAATAAAAAGTAAAAATTATTATGACTTCACATGTCGGGTGTTGATAGGAAAGTGAATCGACTTTTTTCCATCGACCAAATGTCAGTCCCGACACAGATCGCCACAGCCAATTATACAGATAAAAAAACTGATGTCCAGAGACAATACCTTACAGGGGCTACAAAAGTGTTACTCTTGTAGTAAAATAAGTTAACATAGAATAAATTTCACCACAGATTAGCAATTTGAAACCGAAATACGTGTCTAGAATCGACAACGTGTAACGGAGCGAAAAACGAACGTTACAGTGTTTTAAGGCTATTTGATCAGAAAAAATAGAAATAGCCTTAATGATATGCAACAGACTATACAATAAGTTTAACAAGTTTCTGCATACGGTTTATATTTGGCCTTCGCAAATATGACCATATCTCTGAATTCCATACTAAACTCGAGTGGCTTCCCATCTTTGTCGCCGGAATGCTCATATATTGTCCCTACTTTATTATTAGTATATTGTTCAATCCCTCATTCCCACGCTATCTTCAGGAAAAAGTTGAATTTTTACATGTTGGAAGCTCTTTTTCTCTACGATCATCAGAGAACTTAACGTTAAGTACCCCGACAAACCGCAAAATTTCTTTTGGTTCAACATGGTGTCGAAGCATTTTACTTCGCGAAAAAACTAACTGCAAACCTACTTACTATCTTTGTTATAATAATTAAATGGTATATGTATAGCTATGTATATATTTTGTAGTATATATGTATAGTATAATTATATAAGTATAATTTGTATATATTATAAGTAATTTATATGTAGTGTTTATTACACTTGTTTTTTACACCACCGCCTTTATAAGTGTATGCCTATTTCATTCCGTGCATGGTTGTCTGGAAGAGATCGCTCTGAGCGATAAGACCGCCCATTGTGTGTATTTAATTGTGATATTTTTTGATTGTTTTATTAATTTATTCTTATTGCTTTACTTGTAACATATATTTGTATTGTGGTGTTACAATAAAGAGTTAATCTATCTATCTCTCTATCTATCTAACTATCTATCTAATCCGAATAATCTCTGTTTTTTTTGTCTACGTGTTAATAAAAAATTAGTCATACCAAATAATATAGATTAACCAAAATACAAAAATAAAGAAATCTAGAAAGGCAATCTATGATATTATTAATGTACAATAAACTGTCTCTAAGAGTTACCAATCTACATTATAACTTGTTCTTAAAAAACTTGTTTGTTTTTTCTAAACTAATAGCATAGCAAAAATATTTATAAGTTAAAATAAAAATATGGATATGTACCAAAGTGTATCTTTAACTGGATCTTTTGGAAACCTAAATGACACCCAATCGGGAAACTAAACAAGTAGAGTGGTAACACTAATTGAGTTTTGCATACTATTAGAAAAATCTCTTGTACCTAAAACACTTAAAAAGAGGTGTTGGAGACTGCTTTCGCGTGAAGGGCGACCGTGGTCTCCTTTATTTTACATATACTTTAATTTTTACGCAATCTGATCGCACAAAATAGTATTTTTGATTTTTCATCATACTCAGTATCCACAGCGAGTGACACTTGTCGACTGATTTTGAATTTGACAAGTGAAAACCAAGTAGGGTTTGCTAGGGTAAAATTTTTTTGCTTCATGAATTTTGACGTATTGGGCATCTGGAGACTATATATCTATGATTAACAGTTTTTCACTAAATGCTAAAGATATGAAAGTATAATATGGTACTTACATAAAAAATCCAATTTTAAAATTTTTGTCTGTGTGTCTGTTTGTTCCGGATAAACGGCTGGACCGATTTTGACGGGACTTTCACTGGCAGATAGCTGATGTACAAGGAGTAACTTAGGCTACTTTAATTTTAGAAAAAGAAATATGTAGAGTTCTGTCCCTGTCTGTTTGTTACCTTATCCCGAGTAAACGGCTGAACAGATCGTAATCAAAGGGAAGGTTGTAGATTATATCCCGGAGAAGCACTATAATATATTATGACAGGCCTGTTGGTCTAGTGGTTAGTGACCCTGACTGCTATGTTGGAGGTCGTGGGTTCCATTCCCACCCAGGACAAATGTTTGTGTAATGAGCACGATCATTTGTTCTGTGTCTGGGTGTAATTTATCTATAATATTGATGTATTTAGAAATATATAAGTGTATTTATCAGTTGTCTAGTACCATACATAACACAAGCTCTACTTAGCTTGGGACTAGATGGCGTTGTGTGATAGTTGTGGAATATTTATTTATTATTATTATTTATATTTCATCATCATTATTTATCACCGCGCGGGTGAAACCGCGGGGTGCAGCTAGTAATAGGCCGATTTTTTTGTATTTGTTGTTAAAGCGGCAACAGAAATAATCAGTGAAAATGTCAAGTGTCCAACTACCACGGTTCATGAGATACAGCCTGGGGACAAACGGACAGACATACAGACAGACAGACGGACGGAAAACGGAATCTTAGTAACAGGATCCCGCTTTACCCTTTGGGTACGGTACGCTACCAATACGAAATAATGTCTCGGGGTTACCAGACACACACAGACACGGAGAGGGGTCAACAGATACATAGACCATAATAATATAGTGATAAACACTGATGCGGGAAATTCCAAATGTGATTTCTATCATATTTAGTTTTGTATTGTGGCAAGATTAATATAAAAAAACCGGGCAAGTGCCAGTTGAAGTCGCATCCCGAGGGTTCCATACAAACTTGTAAGAAAGGTACCTACTTAAGTACATATTTAAGTTATTAATTTTTAAATTAAGCATATTAATAATAATAATAATTAATATATTATTATAATATATTAATAATAATTAGTCACCATTGATGGCTCTTATGTTATATGTACGTATATGGCCGTTTAGTGGGTGGCAAGTCACCACCTGCCCAAAATTTTTTTAAATGAGACTGAAATTGGCAGGTGCCGTAGTCTCTTTCATAGCCTATCTTGCTACTATCTTGCTTATCACTAATAAGTTCATCTCAATAGCCTTGCCATTTTACCCATTTTTATAATAGATATACCATGTCACTATCCATCCAAAAGTTTCTGTTTTTTAAACTACATTGTATTTGTTATATCAAACAGACCTCTAAGTGTTGGCTACAGCTCCACTTATGCCTTTGTAAAGGACCGGATGAAATCCGTGATATAATTGAAATACAGATAATAATAATAAGCCCTCTAAATCCAATTACACGTCCTTATCCACCATCCGATCACGTAGGGGGCGGGTAACGCATTTAAAAGATTCTGGTGCGGCTAACGTGGCCCTGGATCACGTAGGGCGGGGTAGGACTAAAGTAGAAATTTAGGCGAGATGGCATTATAGCCACATTAGGGCTCTTAGGCAAGTAGGTACTCCTTACTGCTTATGTGGAACTTCAACAATTAGTGTAGGATGTTGATTCTAGGCGGCGGCGGAAGAGTTTCTTGCAGACCAACGGTGGCGGCCCCGGATTTAGTTAGAAAGTCCACTACACACTCACACATCCTGGATAAGATGTGATGAGTTAACTTTGTCCAAATCACAAACATGAATAGCAATCTGATAAATTTTCCCCAAGTGCCCGGCGATTCCACGGGGAAAGCTGCTTGCCCGTGCTAGACTTTCGGACTCTGATACTTCTGAAACTATTACATCGTCGACAGCTGCGGATGTTGTGCGGAAGGCAAGCGCCGACAACCCTGCACCACCAAAGCTAGTAGGAGTGCACGCAGGAAATGGACTGAAGCCATAAATCTCCTACCTCACTACCTGCCTATATTATAACAGGAACAACCTATATGCTTAGTTATATTATATTAACGGGGCTTAATCGCGTTAGTAACAGTATTTATTTAACTCGACGTTTCGATCAAGTTGCATTGAGCGTGGTCACGAGCGGACCTATATGCTACCTGAAGTCAAAACTGACCTAGAACCCTG
Source organism: Selenia dentaria (assembly GCA_917880725.1). NCBI lineage: Eukaryota > Metazoa > Arthropoda > Insecta > Lepidoptera > Geometridae > Selenia > Selenia dentaria. The sequence continues at coordinate 28,819,124 of OU862895.1, read as the reverse complement.
CTAAGTATAAACCAATAACATGTCTCCTAAATATTTACAAGATTATAACATCATGTCTGAGCCAAATAATTTATATAAACACGTCACCACACAAAAATTGTTAGCCAAGCAACAAAAAGGATACAGAAAAGGAAGTTTGGGTTGTAAAGAACAATGAACTATCGATACAACTGTCTCTAAACAGCGCTTACCAAGAAACGTAACATTTTCACAATGTATATTGATTATAACAAAGCATTCTAGTTTATTTTTTTTTTTCTTTCTTTCTTCTATGCTTAGCTTGGGACTAGATGGCGTTGTGTGATAGTTGTGGAATATTTATTTATTTATTTCGATTCGGTTCCTCACAGTGGCTTTTATACATTCTTGAACATAACAAAATTCACCCACTGATAATAGACATCTTGCGCAACTCAATGCTAAAATGGCAAACCATTCTCAAGGTATTCAATGGAGTTTCTTGTATCGTGACTGACCCAATAGCTATCCGGAGAGGCTTATTTCAAGAAGACGCTCTTAGTCTCCTATGGTTATGTCTAGCACTAAATCCGTTATCTACTCTTCTCAACAATATTAATAAAGGATACAAAATTACTCAAAATAACACTCATCATATTCTGTCATATTTACTATAAGTACATGGACGATATTAAACTTTACGGTAGTAGTTACAAGATGTCCATTGCCTAGCAGATATCACAGAAAAAATTTCGTCCGACATTGTAATGGAATTTGGCATCGATAAATGTAAAACACAATCGATTCGTAGAGGTATAATCGAAAAAAACTCATACCTTCTTCAAAATAGAAGCGAAACAGAACCCGTAGATGAACTATCAGGATATAAATACCTTGGTTTTAATCAAACTCACTGAAAAATTACAATACAAATATTAGAATAACAGTTTAAAACGAGGTTACATATAATACTCAATACACAACTTGCACGCGATACTATAAAAGCTATAAACACTTATGCTATCCCAGTAGGTATTAACCTACTCATTCGGTGTTATTAACTGGACGCAGTCCAATCTCATAAAGCTTCAACGACTTATTAACACAACTATAACAGCACATAGAAAACATCTCATCCGCGTTCCTGTTTTGAAAGACTCACTCTTCCTAAAACTGACATCAAGGGGGTAGGGTCCTTATTGATATCCGTAATCCCCACAACTATCAAATATCATCCATTCATAGCTTTTTCCGCCAACAAGCTAATAAAACATCACTGCATAATGCCAGTCAACGCTGATAGCAAAATAACTCCCTTGAACTTGAAAGAACTCACAAACCATAAAAATTAATATATTGTTTATGCGCAGGAAAAAAGTAACTGCTGGCTCCAAAAATCCCTCCACGGAAGACAACACCGTTGATAAACCCATTAGTAGACTAAGTAGCGTCTAACTCGTGGGTCAAGCGCAGCTAGCTCTTCCGAGAAACGGAGGGTTTCATGCTAGCTATTCAATATCAAACTATCCATATACTTATTTATAGAAAGCACATCATAAAAGATCACTCACTTCAATCAGATTTATGCAGACACTGTCACCATATAGCCCAGACACTAGACATAGATAGACATAAAGTGATCCTATACAGGTTCATTTTCCTTTTGAGGTGCGGTACCCTAAAAAATGCTACAAAAAGAATAAAAATGAATCGTTTTGGTAAATTTCATTGGAGCAGGTCATACAGGTTTCCGGTATAAATAGTATTTATCTGTTATGCAGGTAACTTGACCGAGCGTTTTAATTGGTCTATTAGCGGACGGGTTTTAACGATACCATACCATATATCCAGGGTCGTATCTTCACTGTACGTACAGATTATTTAAAAAAACTAATAATTGAAAAAAACAAATAAATAATAAAACAAATAAATACATAGGTATGTATAAGTGGACTAATATTTGAAAAACCGGCTAAGTACGCGGGGGAGGGGGGAGGGGGGGGGGGGGGGGTTCGCGGGTCGGACTCGTGCACGAATACCATTATTATTATCGCGCACGAATTGCGATCGAGTTCCAACAGTGTGCGTAGCAAAATACAGAGAAAGAGGGTAGACAGATATGTCTGCTCTTAATGTTAATTCTTCCACCCATCCGCATTCTCGAGCTTGCAACAGCGTCGAAATATCTGGACTAATCGGGAGCTCATTAAAATAAATACCACGTTTTTCATCCTAATATGTATACCATTATCTATACTTAATAAATATTTCGAGTTTCTACCTCTTATATTTTAGATTAAGACCTATAAAAAATTGGAAAACATCACGTTTGTTGTATGACAATTAAATATTTATTTAATTTTAATTAAATTATATATTTTTAAAGTGTTACTCAATAAATACGTCTCCCAGGTAGCCAGAGTGGTGATTTAAAGCCGGGTCCGCAGCGCCGTGTTTTCGTGTTTTCAAACAATATAACTCTGTTTGCTAACCAAATAGGGGCGTGGCCTAACAGTTTTGTTAGCAAAAACACAATAACATGTTTGCCGAGACGAATGGATAACATCCCCGCGTTCGCCTGCGGGGAGGGGAAGTGACGCATTTTGTGTTCGCGCTCAGTAGAGGAAGACGTCATTATCGTTTGAAGAGCGTAAATAATTCTCTTCTCTTTGGCATTTGTGATGGAGTAGAATAAAGAAAATAATCAGTTCTTGTTCTCTATCATATATATTGAACGAACGAGGTTGCAGGTAGAGTCGGACCAGGAATCTATTGCTGTTTCTTATTTAGAGAACTAAATCTACTACTATTGCTATAACAGCTTCATCGTGTTCTTCGTCGGAACTCATTTTTGAAATGAAACAAAAACAATAACAATAGGCGCAGCGAATTACATATTGCAATATTATACGAAATGCAGCGTAGCTGCGACCTACTTGCGCACAAGCGGCACAAAGTGCAACACGAGGCGCCGACTCAGCACACGTGTCGAAGCCGACACCGGACGAGCGGAGCGGCGTTTGCGTCACTCTTGGTACACACCTCGACCGGAGTACATAGCATAGTTTAGCAATAGTTAATTAATTAAATTGTAATAATTATATTTTAAAATAAATTAGTTGCCAACAGTTTTGGTTTTTTTTAAGTCCTTCGGCTGCAGCTAACGTAATTGGCGCAGTCGGTAGGATATTAGAGTCAGCGCGCGCGGTCTAAAGCTTGAAAAGCTCCAAAAATCGTTGCACGGCTTGACTCCGATAGTCGCTGGCAGGCTCCTAAGTCTTCATCTAATATCCGAATCTACGTGGCCGCAGCTCCGGGGACCAGTATCCGACAATTGATACGCAGAGGAAACCAGTATGCAACTGTAAGTACGCAAAAACTTTCTTTTTGTGTTGCTCCTTTTAGTCCTTACTTATCCTTGTAATTTTTCAAGATTTTTCATCCTAAGAATCGGGGTGATCGGGAGACTGTATCTCGCCAGTCTCACCGTCATAGGGAATTAGATAGTATTAGGGAAATAGATTTAGATTTAGATATACATTCATTAAAAATGCCTTATGACCCTGATGTTATTTTTAAGGCCTTACGCCCAGTGCCAGATTTCGATGGAAATCCGAACGTGCTCACACGATTTATAAAAATATGTGATCAACTTGTTTCATGTTATATGAGTGCTGAGGCCGGCAATGAATTAGGTAACTTGTGTCTATTAAATGGAATATTAAATAAAATAACTGGGCCCGCAGCCACAATCATAAACTCAAATGGCGTTCCTGATAATTGGTTAGGGATCCGCGAGTCATTAATAAATAACTTCGCTGACCAAAGAGATGAGACCGCATTGTATAATGACCTCTCCTTAGCCACGCAAGGTCACAGGACTACACAGGAATTTTATGACCATTGTCAAACGTTATTTAGCACGATTATGACATACGTTTCATTGCACGAAACTATCGCCACAACGATTGAATCAAAGCGTTTATTATATAGGAAGCTCTCTATGCAAGCTTTTGTACGAGGTCTACAGGAACCCTTAGGTTCTCGAATTCGTTGTATGAGACCTTCAACGATAGAGCAGGCATTACAATTCGTGCAGGAAGAAGTGAATATACTTTACTTGCAACAGCGAAATAATGAAATACATCCTAGAGCTCAGCATCAGCAGAGAACTCAACCTCTTACTCAAATGCCTCCTGCACCAAGGCACGGTTATCAACCACCTATGATGTTAGCACCTATTAGTCAGAGGCCTACGTTCATGTCGCCTCAACCATTTAAATTTAGTCCGCCACAGAACCAATTTAAATTTAATGCAGGACCACAAAACCAGCCTCAATACCGCATACCGACTCGAACACAGCAGATGTTTAGTGCACCACCACCAAACTATAATGCTAGGAGTAACGCGTTTCGAATTCAACCTCGTAATCAACCCCAAAATTTTACCCCTAAGCCTATGAGCGGTATACAACATTTCACCCCTAGAGCTTTACCCCCGACTGGACTAACTGGACACGACTGGAGTAAGCACGGCAACCCACCACCTACAAATTATTTTAGAAGCCGTGAAATGAACTTCAATGAATGTACAAATGATGGTTATGATTATCACTATGAGCCTGACTTTAACTACTGTCCTGATTACAATGAATACCCGACTTATGCGTACGAGTACGTTGACCACGAGAACTACGGGCCGGAAACGGCTCAAGTATACGAACACTATAATGTCCATGACACGGTTGAAGAGCCGCAGCCTTCCACTAGTCAGGAAATTTTTTTTCAGAAGGCCTCAATATCAGACAAGCCAAAATAGAGGTCAATCTGCAAACTCAACGACAGCTACCCTTTGTTCAGATTTGTAATCCACCCTTAAAACTCCTCATAGACACCGGCGCGAATCAGTCATTTCTCAGCCCGGATGCTGTAGAGAAATTTTACTCGCATGTAAAGTTAGATTATGATCCATTTGAAGTCACAAATGTTCATGCTGTCAGTCAGAATGATTTTTCTATTACAGTTCCCTGTTTTTCAGAAATAAATGACCCTGAACCGATCAAACTCTTCGTGTACAAGTTTCACGATCATTTTGATGGATTAGTTGGTCTTGATCTGCTCACTAAATGGGAAGCTAAAATTGACTTAAAGAGACTTTGTTTAAGTACTAAGTCAGCAGTAAATCCCATCTTATTGTATAACTCACGAAATGTAAATTTATACGAAGATATCATTCCGGCAAACAGTACGAAGTTAGTCAGAATACCTATAGACACCCAAGATAGTGAAGTTTACGTTCCGGAACAATTCATATGTAACTGTATTATTCACGAATGCATTACTAGCGTAGTTCAGAACAGAGGTATATTAGAAATAGAAAATCCAAACAACAATGACGTTGTATTTTCATTAGATCAACCTGCTCACGCAGAGTTGTTTAATGTTGAGTGCGCGCGCACTGAAAAACGGCCCGCGCGTGTTAATGAAGTCTTATCGCGACTTCGCACGGATCATCTGAACGAGGAAGAAAAGGCTAACTTAATGGCTCTTTGCTCAAAGTATGCAGATGTTTTATATATTGATTGCGAAAATTTAACATTCACAAATCAGATAAAACATCGTATCCGAACTACCGATGATATCCCGGTACATACAAAGAGTTATCGTTACCCTTTTGTTCATCGACAAGAGGTTAGCGACCAAATTAACAAAATGTTGACTCAAGGTATCATACGCCCTTCTGAGTCCGCGTGGAGCTCACCAATTTGGATTGTTCCAAAGAAGGCGGATGCCTCGGGTAGACAAAAGTAGCGTCTTGTGGTTGATTTTCGTAAGGTCAATGAAAAAACCATAGACGACAAATACCCCATCCCGAACATAGCGGATGTTCTGGACAAGTTAGGGAAGTGCCAGTACTTCACAACCCTAGACCTGGCCAGTGGGTTTTACCAGGTAGAGATGGAACCCTCTGACATCCAGAAGACCGCATTTAATGTTGAACATGGGCATTTTGAGTTCCTTCGGATGCCCATGGGTTTAAAGAACTCACCTTCTACCTTTCAGAGGGTGATGGATAATATCCTCAGAGGTCTGCAGAACCAGGTATGCCTGGTCTACCTTGATGATATTATCGTATTCAGCACCTCGCTGCAGGAGCACATGACCAATCTTGAAAAGGTGTTCCAAAGACTTAGAGAATCCAACTTCAAGGTACAGATGGATAAGTCCGAGTTCTTGAAGCTGGAAACAGCTTACCTAGGTCATGTTATTAGCAGTGAAGGAGTGAAACCCAATCCTGACAAAATAGCGGCGATAGAAAAATATCCTATCCCCAAAACGCCTAGAGAGATAAAACAATTTCTGGGCTTATTAGGGTACTATCGGAAATTTATACCGGATTTTGCACGGGTTACAAAACCATTGACTCAATGTCTAAAGAAGGGCAAGAAAGTTACCTTTGACCCTGAATACGTCAAGAGTTTTGAAAAATGTAAAACTTTGTTAACAAATGACCCGATACTTAAGTACCCTGATTTTGATAAGGAATTCGTCCTCACAACAGACGCTTCTAATGTCGCTATAGGGGCCATTCTATCTCAAGGTCCCATAGGTTCCGACAAGCCGATTGCCTACGCCTCCCGTACACTCAATGACAGCGAACTAAATTATAGCACCATTGAGAAGGAGCTTTTAGCAATAGTTTGGGCCACTAAGTATTTCAGACCCTATCTTTTTGGCAGGAAATTTAAAATACTTACAGACCACAAACCGTTGCAGTGGGTTATGAGCTTGAAAGAGCCCAATTCGAGACTCACGCGATGGCGTCTCAAACTCAGCGAATACGATTTCACTGTGTCGTATAAAAAAGGAAAATCCAATACTAACGCCGACGCGTTATCTCGTGTAGAGATTTATAATGAGGAAACCAACTCCCTCATGGTAAATCGTTCGGAGCAACCCGACCCAGATGACGAGTCTGCGACTGTGACAGCTCATACCAGTCACGAAAATCCAATATTGGAAGTTCCTATTACCGACGACCCGCTAAATAGATTTCATCGTCAGTTAGTCTTTACGATTGTTAGTGATGTCAAAAGGCGACCAGTGGTATCGAAACCGTTTGATACACATACTCGCGTATCTGTACAAGTTACCGAATCTAACTTAGAACATGACGTCATTAATGCCATAAAAGAATTTGTTAGCCCAAAAGTTAAAACAGGACTTTTAATTGACCCTCCATTAGGTTTTTACTCCATAATCCCAATCATACAGAATCACTTTAAGAGTTCATCTATGAATCTTGTGTTAACTAAGATTGAACTCGAGAATGTCAAACCTTATCTCAGACAGCAGGAAATAATTAAGCACTACCACGAAGGAAAAACTAATCACAGAGGTATCAATGAGTGCTACTTGTCCCTCTCAAGGAAATATTTCTGGCCAAAAATGAAGGACCATATAACGAAATTCATTAACGAATGCACTGTATGTGGCCAAGGGAAATACGATCGTAATCCCGTACAACCGCGTTTCAATATCGTTCCACCACCTAAAAAGCCTTTAGAAATAGTTCATATGGACTTGTTCACTGTAGACAGCGAAAAGTACGTTACGTTTGTAGATGTATTTTCTAAGTACGGGCAAGCATATCATCTTCGTGATGGAACCGCCATCAGCGTTCTTCAGGCATTATTAAAATATTGTACACACCATGGTTTACCACTAACTATTGTTACAGACAATGGAACTGAATTTAGCAACCAATTGTTCTCGGAATTTTTACGAACACACAATGTGAACCATCATAAAGTTCTCCCACACTCACCTAACGATAACGGCAACATAGAGCGGTTTCACTCGACTTTACTTGAACATCTGAGACTTTTAAAATTACAACGTAAAGACGAACCAGTGGTAAATCTTGTACCATACGCGATAATCGCTTACAATAGCTCAGTTCACAGTTTCACTAAATGCAGGCCATTTGACATAATTACTGGACATTTCGACCCTAGGGATCCCGTAGCAATAGATTTGACGCAGCATTTACTACAACAATATACTCAAAGTCATAGAGATCAGATGAAATTAGTTTATGATATCATAAATGAATCAGCCCTGCATAATCGTACTGTTTTAATCGAAAATAGGAATAAGGATAGGGAACCTGAAATTCAATACGATCCTGAACAGCAAGTCTTCATAAAAAACCCGTTAGCTAGCAGACAAAAGTTAGCGCCGAGATACACTAAGGACAAAGTTCTCGCCAATTTGCCCATACATATATATACGTCGCGAAAACGTGGTCCCGTAGCTAAATCTCGCCTTAAGCGAGTACCTAACAGTAATAAATTGTTTCAGAATTCTGCTGATGATCATGGCGCATCTTGTTCGAACGCAGGAGATAAGACTTGAAAGTCTTAACAACGGTCCAGGACTACTACCGTATAAACTCGGACAAACTCGTCTTATAACTCATTATCATAGTTTCTTACAGTACATTCAGATTAATGACATAGAGAATAAGGCTCTCGCGGTTAGGAAGCAGCTAATGGATTTTGAATTTAAATTAAATAATGATACGCACGCTTTATATGAGCTACAAATTAACTATTTATCGCAGAAAATTGAGAAGGTCTTAAATCATTTGAAAATCTTAGAGCCTAGCCGGATAAAGAGAGGTCTAATTGATGGTCTAGGGTCCGTAATTAAAAGTCTCACTGGTAATTTGGATTATCAGGACGCAATTAAGTTTGATAACGCGATTAAAATTTTTAAAACCAATGAGAATAAAATTATTGCCGAGTTCAACTCCCATATAAGCCTTGGTAAAGAATGGATGACGCAACACAACGACGTCATAGACCAATTAGTAAAGAACCAACAATTTATAAATGCTACACTTGAGCTTCTATTGAACAGCGATGCTTATAAAGATACTAGCCTCTTAAAATATGCTCAATTTGCTCAGCTATTGACTATTATAACGGAAAATGTTGATGATTTATTTAAGGAATTACTTAGGATAGAAAATATTTTAGCTTTAGTGCGAGCATCGAGCACGCACCATTCTATGGTAGACGTAAATACTTTAAGAAATATGATAGATAGAGTCCATATAATCTATGGAGATAGTAGGATATTAAATTTAGATTTACGCGATTATTATAGTATTATAAAGCCTGGGTCATACTATGCTGACAGACAAATAGTCATAGTTTTCAAAGTACCTATTGTTAGCAAAGACATATTTGATTTATACAAACTTTCAATAGCCCCGAATAGGTATAGTCAAGTCCTTATTCCTCCCTTTCCATTCCTCGCAACCAATAAGGAAGCGTACTATGCGTACATGGAGGCAGAATGCCCGAAAGTAGACAAGCAGTACCTCTGCGTAGAAGACACCATAAACCAAATCAAGAACCAGCATGACTGTACCCGAGAACTCGTCATCAATCATGCGTTGAGAGCAGCCTGCAACCTCACCACTGTCATCCTGGAGAAGGAAGCAATGGAGCAACTGGACGACAAGGACTACGTCGTTACATTTCCTCGCACTACAAGAACCCACCTGCGATGCGGAAGAGAAGAGTACAAGCAACTTCAAGGGAGCTACTTAATCACCGTTCCTATTAACTGCAGCCTGATGACGTCAGAATTTACAATAGCTAACGAAAACGACCAAATATCCGGCCATCCGCTTCTGATCACGGATATCTCACATAATTTCAAGGAGAAATCTGTGCGCTCACATAAGATATCTCTGCAATCTATCGATTTAAGAAAACTACATAAAGCCTATAACCAAGCCATGATGCAACCGAACTTAGAACGAGACACGACGGCAGATGACGCAATCTACCATACCACCCTACCTTTTTATGTGGTACTATTCGGTGCATTCGCACTTGGACTCACCATGATTCTACGACGTCTCAACCTGTGGAAACGCAGCAAACCTCAACATCAAGATGACCAAACATCTCCGAAGCATGTATATGAAGATCCTGAAAAACCTGCGGCTTTTCCAGCAACATTTTCACTAAACGTTGGAAAATAGTTGCTGATCTGCGGGTGGAGGAATTACATATTGCAATATTATACGAAATGCAGCGTAGCTGCGACCTACTTGCGCACAAGCGGCACAAAGTGCAACACGAGGCGCCGACTCAGCACACGTGTCGAAGCCGACACCGGACGAGCGGAGCGGCGTTTGCGTCACTCTTGGTACACACCTCGACCGGAGTACATAGCATAGTTTAGCAATAGTTAATTAATTAAATTGTAATAATTATATTTTAAAATAAATTAGTTGCCAACAGTTTTGGTTTTTTTTAAGTCCTTCGGCTGCAGCTAACGTAATTAGCGGACTTGCGGTTTTGCTAACATGTTTTGCGAACTTATTTTGAAAACATGTTTTGTTAGAAAATTGGCGCTGCGGACCCGGCTTAAGAGCTAGCAGTACGCTATTTATATAGCGGATAGCTGTAGTGATTGTCGGGTAATGGCAGTTGTAAGCTTATATTAAGCTTCTACACAGCCGAATTGAGCGCAGTTTTACACACCTTTTACGTTTTATAGTTACGTTTTAAAGCAAATATTTTTACACTTCAATTGTTTCACTGAGACCTTTGCGTCCCGAAATGCATCATGCATTGCGGGACGCAAAGGGTTAACTCTCGGTTAAAATAAGCACCAGACTAGACAGACAGGCAGACAAATAAAAAGTAATATATTAAATTATTAAAGAATTAAATTATTTTAATAAGAGATTAGTTCTTATATTGAGCTTTCTTATATAAATGGTAAATTTTTGCTTAGGAACATACATGGTCTAACTATGTACATGTAACATATGTAGTTGCTCCTCGCGGTGGCTCCTCGAGTTGGTGATGGATGATAATGATAATGAAAAGTATCCTATGTGTTAATCCAGCGCCTCATCTACCTCCATACCAAATTTCATCAAAGTTCTCCCGCTGGAGCGTGAAGTCGTAACTCAAAAAGTTTCGCACTTATAAAGTGTGATTCATCGGTGTATTTCGTACAACCTCACAGGAATAGTTCGATTAACCAATATAACTCATTATATAAGGTCATAGTTACTCGTAATTAGTGCACAATATCGAATGTCCACCACATTCGAATCGATAACTGGATTATAGTGAGAATCATGTTTTTTCTTATTATGAACCCAGCTAATAACCATTGCACGACTGAACGCACGCCGGTACATCGCAGAATAGACAACAGTGACTACGCGAGACATACCTATTCCACAGATTACTGCCTATTCTAAGCGGGTAGGTATGACTCACGCATTTACTGCTATTTATTCTGTGATGTAGCGGTGCGTTGGGTGGTGCCACGGTAAGATAATATTACCTACCGTGGTCGTGCGTTCAGTCGCACTCGCTCTTAGACGTGGATCGGCGAATATGGGTTCATATTAATAAATAATAATAATAAATATGTAACTTTTTTCTTTTACTTTCATGACCAGTTATCGATTCCAAACCACCCCGCTCAATATTGTGCACTAATTAACAAATACCTTATTTTACTCAATTGTATTACTGTTTAAATTTAACATTTTGTATCCTGCTAGGTACTTTACCTTCCACAATGGTACCTATCATTCCATAAAAATAATCGCAGGTGCATTTTCTTCTTCAAAATTGCTCTTAATACGTCCCTACATACATACGTACCTATATACCTATCCTATATACAGCTTCTTTGAAGTATATAGGTGTAGCTACGTGCCTATGTGTGTGGTACTGCACACGTTCCAAATATTTTACATAGGTCATTAACATTTTGTTTATGAGAGTGGACGTGCATAACTGAGATTTGCCATTGGCAGTGTTTGGGGCAAAGACTGTGCACATTACCTTCGTACAGCTTGCTTCCAGCCCGATTGACTAGTGTAAATCAAATCGGGACAAGTATCCATTATTCAAAGAATTAAGGCGGGAGTAGTTCTAGAAAAATACAGGAAACTAGAAGCACAGAACTACTCTAGCAGGACAATGGCAGGGGAACAGTCTGACCAGATAATAAACGACACGATGAAGAGAATAGTAATATTCGGTGCCACCGGCATGACTGGCCTCTGCACCCTCGAAGCTGCTGTGAAAAAAGGTACCTACTTTACTTACTATTCTTTGGATACTTCTTTGGCACGGACGCAAACATCGAAGATCCGGGAAATATATTTCAGCTCATCACAACACGTATACTTTCCCCGGCCAGGGACTTAACCTGGGACCCTTCGCTACGAAGCTAGGGTCACTATTAGTGGGGTTGTTAAATCTTCTAGGTACTTATACATGTCTATAAAAAATCATTAAATTTCGTATTCGATGGGCTATAATTAAGACATTATATACCCCAGGTCTACAGGTACGTGCATTCGTACGTGACCCTGCTAAGGTCCCGGAGCATCTAAGGGACAAGGTGGAAAGCTTCAAAGGGAACGTCCTCGACCCTAACTCCGTGAGTAAGGCAGTGGAAGGCATGGACGGCGTCATAATCGTGCTGGGAACTAGGAACGTTTTGGAGCCTACCACGGAGATGTCCGACGTAAGTTACAACAAAACGCCATTATTTAACATCATAATAAAACGCTCGGTACATGTAGCTTTGTGAAGCTATCAACAAGGATAAGCAACCCCCACGGCAGTAACGACTTGGATGGGTGACCTATAGTGGCATTATACACCAATGCTTCAGAGGGCACGTTAAGCTACATGTCCCGGTTGACTTAGGACAAAATTCGTCAGTAGTAGTTCAACAGTCGTTGGGCTATGTCGGAGGCATTCGGGTAGTTCTGGAAACTGGAGAAGGCGAAGTCTAATCAGAATTAAAGAGGTAGCCCAGAGAATCAGTCAAATCAATGAGTGCCTAATCTTATAAGAAATTTCTTATAGGAAAAAATGCAAAGGTTTCAGGCTGAGCGCACATTGAAGTCACAACAGTTTTAAGACAGACTTTCCTCACATAGACAAGTCTGTCTTAAAACTAAAACCAAATTGTTTTGCCTATGACACGTCGCACATCTAAAACGAAACAGTGTTGACTATGACACAATTTTGTCTTTGAGACGTTTTGTTTGAAGTGTGCGCGTCTTCATATTTTTGTAAAGCAATAATCTATATAGTCTGATTAATCTATCTATATAGAGTCTGTCTTAAAACTATCGTGACTCAAGTCTGCGCTCAGCCTTAAAGTTGGTAAAATGATTCGTATTGCATGGAGATTCTTGATGCAATTACCTAAATCAATTTGAGAATGGACAGTAAGTATTATTATTTAAGATATTGAATCAGAAGTGTAACTATGACGTGCCTAGTAAAACGAACGCCGTTATAAGTTCAATAAATAATTCTTATTCGTTATTTATAGAGTCGATATTACCTCAAAAGAAATTATTAAAATTTTTTGCTAATATCAAAGAACCTGATACCTGCAAACCCCATTTCATAAATCAAAAAATATTTACTCTTCCATTTTTATATATATATTTGAAGCCTGTAAATTTGTAAGAAAAAATCCTGAATTTTATACGATACGCGAAGATATACCCACAAAATATTATCTAAGACATAGCCGTAAAAACAACTAGTGGCACCCGGCTGAAACTCTTATCATCTGGGCCATTGCACATGTCCATAAAACTATACAATCACTTAAGTACCTGAAATAATAAAAAATGCAGTCAGAGATAAAGAATTTATTAAACAATTAAAACATTTACTACTTTTAAAATGCTACTACTACTTCAGTTGAGGAATATTTGAATGATAAACTGTAATACAACACATAATAAACATTTAAAATTACTAAAATACCTAATTACATAACATACACACTAACCTACATTATACAACATAAATATGTATCTACTTGGGTAAAATAGAGATTACATAAATATTTTATAATACATTAATATAATAATAATAATACTATAAATATACTATACCCGCAGGGGCGGCCTTGTGGCGAGCCGTCGGTGAGTGGCGACACCATGGACCCTGATTCTCCCTGGGGCTAAATGAGACCCCTGACCCCCGGATTGCCTTAATTGGCCGTCCAGGGGTGGAGACGCAAGAGCAAGTAACAAAAAGCTCCAAAGGGTGGAAGTGTTAAAGGGCATAACGCCGGTAGTAGCGCTCTAGTGAAACCGCAGCACACCTCTTGACACTCTTTAGCCATCCACACCAACGTTGCCCCTTTTGTCACTACTCATGGTGGCCTTTATGGGGGGTCCGTTTAGTGGATGACAAGTCACCACCTGCCTAAATATTTTAACATGAGACTAAAATTGGCAGGTGCCGTAGTCTCTTCACCTATATATATCTTCACCTTAGCCCACTATCTTCCTTATCACTAATAAGTTCATATCAATAGCCTGGCCATTTTACCCATATTTGTAATAGTTATAAGTACCATGTTACCCTTCATCCAACATTTTTTCTGTTTTTTATACTCCTTTGTATTTTTATACCAAACGGGCCTCTAAGTGTTGGCTACAGCCCCACTTATGCCTTTGTAAAGGACCGAATGAAATCCGAGATTTTGTTTTGAATAAAAGAAATAATACTATAATATAAATGGTCGTCTCTAGAACAGGAACATAATGATACACACCATATACGCATACACACACCTTTACAAACGCACATTCTTTATTGATAATTACTTTATATATATATATATTTAAGGCGCGCTCGTACCCTGATTAAAGAAAAAGCAGAATTTTTAAACACATAGTAACAAAACAGATCGATAGCATATTATGAAAAAAATATAAAGGTTAGAAAAATATAATAGGAATAGGAAAAGAGTAATAACCGAATAGAATTCATAAATGTAACTCTCTTTCAGCAGAAAAAAATCCTGAATAGGTCCACAAAAATAAACTTTCATGTCCAAACTGTCAGAATTTTCAGCGATAACACTATTTTTTTTTTAAAGTAATACTTAGTAACTTATAGTACTAAAGTTATAACCAGCAGTTTTTTCAATTTTGTTAGTATATATCGAAAAATCCTTATCTTATCCTTTGTAACCTTACGTAAAGCATCGTAAATTATTTTAAAATTGGGGTTGGACCGCGTCTTAATATAATTTGCTAAAATGTTACGTAATACTTATGTAAATTTTCATAAAAAATAATAGTACCTACATAAATCTTGATTTTAAACTAATGCACAGCCTCAAACGCGCCTGACTCTTTTTTAACTAGGTTTTGCACCGTCGTGCGTCTTGATATTCTGCGTAGGCGCTTTCTAATTATTCTGAGGTTAAATTGGCGACTTTACAATAAAAGAATAAAGGATGTTCCTTTTGCGAAAATATGTCTTGCTACAAAGTGGCACTTTTTCCCTTTCCCTTTAGCTTCTTATTTTACAGAATGTAATATTTTCTTCAGGGCACCAAAAACATTATCAAAGCGATGCAAGCAAATAACGTTAAGACCGTGTCAGCATGTCTGTCTGTATTCTTGTTCTGGCCGCTGAGTGCTGTGCCTCCAAAGTACACGGACCTCAATGACGACCACATCCGGATGTACCAAGCATTGAAGAACAGTGGACTTAATTATATTGCGGTTAATGCTCCATATATTTTCGGTATGTATTACAATTCCATTATTTTTCCGTCAGATATACGTCAATTTTCTTACCGCTATATATTTTTTCAGAGGAGCCAAGTCGCGAGGTCGTAGTGACCATCAACCCTGAGCAGGGGCCAGGGTACACCATATCCAAGTGGGACCTAGGCACCTTCCTTGTGGACGCTCTCGACGAGCCCAAGTACTACAAGGCTGATATTGGCATTTCTAATCCTCCTACTCTTGAAGAATGGAAGAAATTCTGCAGCACAGTACCGTAATCATAAGTGCTAGTACTTCTATTACTTGCACGTACCTATTTAGATTAATACTCGTAACTTATGAAAGTTCAAAGTACACTACCTATATAAGTTTTTAAACTATCATGGTCACAAACATAAGAAGTATTCAAATTATCAACGGGATAATTACCATGTACATTTTCTAAGAGTTTCCGATATTTCGGCACTGTTGCAAGCGCCATGATCACGGATGAACTGAGGAATTGCGGGTGGGTGAATGTTTTACGAGCAGACGAAACGGTCTACCCTCTTCCGTACTCGGTTGCTATACATGCTATACATAAAACAAAAACAGTAATTAGTCCTAAGGTTCGGGCTGATACGGTTAGTGTTGTGTGTCGAGATAATACAAAAACTAACAGTGCGAACAATAGTAGTGGTCCCTCGCATAGCAAACGAGTACGGAAGAGGGTAGACCGTTTCGTCTGCTCGTAAAACATTCACCCACCCGCAATTCCTCAGTTCATCCGTGATCATGGCGCTTGCAACAGTGCCGAAATATCGGCAACTCTTAGAAAATGTACATGGTAATTATCCCGTTGATAATTTGAATACCTCTTATACACTACCTATAGTTTTTAAGGGTAATAAATATAAAATGTTAATAATGATCTATGTTTATTAACATATTACTCCGTGTCACGATGTAGTATTAGTACCTGTGGTAGTGCAATGGAGCCTACAGAAACACAGCGTCATGTTATCAGCGACAGACTTCCCATCCTGAGGGTAACTAGTAGAAGGTGGGCACAAAGTTCCCCACCACGCGGTGAGTTTCCTGACCACGAACACCTTCAACGAAAACGCATGCATGAGGTATGATTCGATCCAGGGGCTTCCTGAACAGAAGCCGAACATCACAATAGATATTTGTCATCTGTTTGGCTATGGTATAAAGATACATAGATTTTTAACAAATTGTCTCTGTTACTTCGACTTCGACGACCTCAGTGGCGCAGCGGGCGAAAGTCCGCCTGCGACGCAAGAGGGTGCGGGTTCGATTCCCGCCTTGGGACAAATTTGTGTACGACCTGCAGAAACTTGTTCCGTTGGTCTGGGTGTTCTATGTATAATAAAAATATCTATGTATGTATATAATGTATTAAATATATCAGTTATCTAGTACCCATAACACAAGCTTTGAGTAGCTTACTTTGGGTTAATTCAGTAATCTGTGCTTTGGGGCTAGGTGGTGCTGTGTGGATTGTCCAGTATTATTATTATTATTATTACTTATGTGTGAATTCTGCCAAAGTTTGTTACTTGACTGGTTTAACTTATATCTACAAGTTAAACCTGCGTAAACAGCCTCAACATTACAGCACACGAGGTACCCAATGCTGCGCATTATTACTTCACGTGTCATCTGTTGTTACAGCGATTGTACCAACCAATAAAGCCATATGAATCTTATTTAATTAGGCTTCACCTGTGTGTAAAATCGTTTTGTTTGTTAGACTAGATACTTGACGGAGTGTAATGGTGGATATGCTCGGAATTTGATTATTATTTCGACAACCTTCTTCGAGATAAATCGAAATTGTTATACACTGGTTTAACTTTATGGTAAATCTACAAGTGGTTAAACCTGCGTCATTGTACCAACCACACGTAATTTATAGTAATAGAGTCACAGAATAGAGAGGTAATATAACAACAATGAAAACACGTCTACATACACCCAGTATGTGCATTCTGCCGCCGCGCCGCCGGAATTTATATGAATTATCTATGGCGCCTCCAAGTTACAGATAATGCCATTGTGTGGCCAACTCGACTCGAATTGATTGGCTTAAATTGCGACACAACTAATTCGCATACCACTTGCGACTCTAGAGTATAGACATATATTGTATACTAACACTAGAGCTAACGCATCGTACGTCTACAGTCATGTAAGTGAGCATTTCAATACAGATAGATTTTAATTTTTGTACTAATGCGGAAAAATAAAGAACAATTAAGTATATTTTAGCGAGGCTTATGTTATGCAGCAAGCGACTGAAAGATGCGTGTGGTAACAAATAATAGCTACGAACTCACAGTGCATTTTTGGAGGGTTGGCGTCAGGTTGGCGACCGGGAACAAAACCTAACAATAGCACGTTTGTTTAATGAAATATTGAAAGTTAAGTCGCGGGCGAGTGCTAAGTAGGTACTGCAGAGCTATTATGTATCTCAGTTGCTAACAAATGTTGATTGAAATCTTGAAAAATGGCGGTTCTATGTCAATGTTGACAACTCCAGTAAGCAAAAATGTTCGTAAGTTGATGACTGGCGCTGACAAAAGTGACATAGAGCCGCCATTTTTCAAGAGTTCAATCAACATTTGTTAGCAACTGAGATACATAACAGCCCTACGGGTATATCGCACCACTCACATCAAACTAATATTAGAAAGGCGAAGGTTTGTGAGTTTATAATATGCCTGTTTATTACTTTACGCTCAAACGGCTGGACCAATTTTGATGAAATTTAGTAGGTGATGAGGCGCTGGATTAACATAAAGGAATTCATTTGAATAGGTCATTTTAATAGGAAGGTAATTTTCATCATCATCATTCTTCGTCACGCGGGTGTAACCGCGGGCGCAGCTAGTCACACCATTATAAATGCGAAAGTTTATGTGTATATATTTGTTATTTCAAGCTCAACCGTTTGAGCGTTAAACGGGGACGTTACAGTTTAAGTATTACAAAAAATACTTATTTCGGTTGGATAATAATATTTGATAATATCGATTATGGCCTATTGGGACCGCAGTGACAGTCGATACTCGATCTCGTCTACCTATTGAGCTTGTGATTGGCGTACTCGCTGTCAATTTTAGTTCTACAATTGACCGCGAGGTGGCACTGTTCTTTTTTTCATACATTGTTTAGCGACAGTCGATAGCGAGCATCGATTGGTGTCAATGTTGTAAATTCATGGTAGACCTACTGAACGCGCCGAGAGGATTGTGGCAGGACTGGGTATGCTCGGCCGCCGCGAGCGAGTGGCGCGAGTAATCGCCCGTCGCACTCGCTAATATCCCAGCGACAAAACTATCGGAACTACGCACCACTGCTCGCCAACTTGTTTCTACTTCCTGCTCGCTTCTCGTTCATCGTCGGCGGTGGGACCACTGCCTTATAGGCACGCTATGTAGGTAGGTACCTATTACTTAAGTATATACCTAGTCTGGGTGACCTTGTCTGTGTTATGCAGCGATATTTCGGTGTTGTTATGTAATACTAGTTACGATAACTTTATCTCAATGTTTTTATTATCCAGACAAAAAAATTACACGTTTTTAATGCATAAAACTCTTTGTGAATGAGTTCGTCCGGGGTACTACCTACTATAAGTACCACCATACCTACCGTCCTATTTCTACCGCGAAGTAGTAAAGGTCAAAATAGTTTGTTATGGTATGGTTGCCGGCGAAATTACCGGCACATGGGACATATCAACTTATTGTATCAGGGTTACGGGCGCAGTGCATTTAACACCAGGTGAGCCTCGTGCTTGTACAGTCTCCTAATAACATAAATAAACGCTACCACAAACTAAGACGCCAGTAAAGGAGATGGTGGATTCCATCTTAAATTACTCCATATTAATAACTAGCTGCTCTCCGCGGTTTCACCCGCGCGGTGATGGATAATGATGATAATGATTCTTATATACCCTATGTTACTCAGGGTGAATGTAGCTTTCCAATGGTGAAATAATTTTTGAAATCGGTCCAGTACTTTTTGAGCCAATTCGTTACAAACATACTTATATACAAATCTTCCCTCTTTATAATATTAATAAAAATTATTATAAAAAGTTTGTAATTCTGTCACTCTGTTTGTTGCCAAATTGCGTATCTAATGAAATTAGGCAAGGAGATTAATATGTCGGGTAAGGACATAGGATACTTATCATCATCATCCATTTACCACGCGGGTGAAACCGCGGCTGTATCTAAGTGAGTTTTTCAATACCGTAATCTTTTCAATCCATAACCCAATATAATGCATGGGCATTTTAGCTTCCTGCAACAGAATACCTAGCATATGCGGTGCATCAACCAAGACGGTGTCTTGGACAAGTGAGCTAGCAGTGCTAGCACCTACAGTCATGCGGGTCGCCTCGCCTTTACGATTCTCACCCTGATAGCGGATGCTATAAAATGCTGGAAATATATGCTGGAAAACTTCTTTAGGCACTATAAGTTTTTAAACTGACATGATCACTAATGCAAGAATTAACGTTAGCAACGGGATATTTACCATGTATTGTATTTATAGTGAGCATTTATAGCATGCAACTGTCCCGAAATATCGAGAGCTCACTACATATACAATACATGGTAAATATCCCGTTTCTAACGTTAATTCTTTCTTTAGGCACGTTGAGTACTTTTTGGATGAACAAGAATCATGGAACTTGCGTCACCGAACGCTTCAAGTTTCACTCCTATTAGCAGTCCCCAAAAACGCATGATTTTTCACTTCTATTAGCAGTCCCCAAAGACCGCATGTTTTTTTACATATTGGTCCATCAAAGTGACTCCCTCTCGCCTGAAGGAAAGGGGAGATGGAATCAAGAAGTGCAGCTTACAGCTGCATTAATCGTCGTCATACATCTATCTTAGGTCATCACCTAAGAGATGATTTTTCACGCCCTGCGTGAAAGACCCAGTAGGGTTATAGCTGCATGGAAATACGTACGCCAGCAAATCATTTCATAATTTACTTACACGACAGAGGTAGGAACTGCCAAACTTTTTGGTTCGTGGTATGAAATTTTGAACAGTATATGGCGGCACGCTAGGCCAAAACGAGTAGTTCGTTCGTCCATAGCCTCATGGAGATTATCTACACCTGCATTTTTTTGAACAGAGAAGCATGATCAAGAAAATCGTTATATTTGGAGCCACCGGCATGACTGGACTCTGCGCCGTCGAGGCCGCTGTAAAAAAAGGTAATACCTCTCAACTCATTATGACTAACGCTTGTCAACATTTTATAATCACACGTAGGGTAGGTACCACTGTTATGGCCTCTCTCTTTCATTCCTCTCTCCGAGACTTTCAAGATAAGATAACCTGTAGGGCTATTATGTAGGTATCTCAGTTGCTAGCATGTTACCTAATAGGAAAAAAAATGGCGGCTCTATGTCAACTCCAGTCATCAACTTACTAACATTTTTACTTACTTTGTTGTCTTACTCTGGTTTCCCTTCAACACGAATAATTCTTTCGCCTTTTATTTTTGTTGTCAAAACTGACATAGAGCCGCCATTTTTCAAGATTTCAATCAACATTTGTTAGCAACTGAGATACATAATAGTCTTGCCGCACATGTTCTGCTCTCTGCAGACATCCGCGGCACTCAACACGGAGGAAGCGAGTCCCAAGCCATCACGGCTATCGAGTCTACAGTTTCGTCAGCTGCTAGCACTTATCTTTTATTTCTGACTTTTTGAAGAGGTTTCCTTTCATCTTTCGTCAGACTGCTCCTGCGCTGAGGTGCTAATGGATAAGAAAATAAACACACGATGACTCGTTTAATCTGGTGGTGAGGCGGTGAGTGACGCACTAGTTTTTTGTTCCACTCTATACAACGTTGTTTTGGACAATGAGTACATACGCCATGTCCCGGCGAACCAGGAGATAAACTTATCTAAGAGCATAATTTCTTATAGAGGTTTCCAATTCCGCGAACCAGCCAG
Organism: Selenia dentaria; assembly: GCA_917880725.1. NCBI lineage: Eukaryota > Metazoa > Arthropoda > Insecta > Lepidoptera > Geometridae > Selenia > Selenia dentaria. The sequence goes on along the minus strand of OU862895.1, from coordinate 28,797,543 downwards.
TGAAGCCACCAGGGAGCCGATTTCCGAACCGTAATACCTCCTGCGGATCGATCGCTGTCATCAATAGGAACGTAACTGCAGCTGGACTGTTGTTCAATAGCTAAATAAGAATATGTGTTATTCAGCTACGGTTCGATTGCAGTTGGAATATATGTAGTTAGTGGAATCGACCCTTAGGGCTCACGTTGAGGTGCATAGATTGTCCACTGTTTATATTCAGTAATCTGTGCCACTGTGCTCTCTATGTGCTGGTCAGAGGGATACGCACAGGAATTAACCTTGCCAGGTTCTTCTGTTAGGTACGGGGCAATTATCAAACTGAAGCGTTTGTTTGATTGCCCAACATTTTAGGTGTACCACGGGGACGTTTTGGCTGCTAACACCTAAGAGGTCGTGTACGTACGAGTAATTAACGATAAATGCTGTTCAAATGTATGATAAGTAAGTATAAAATATAAATACTCTAACTAAATATAGGCAGTATATACACAATTTCTATGTACAGTTTATAGTTATACAATCTAGAAGTTTTGAATCAATAAAAAACAGTCCTCCTGAAAAATTGGTAGGTCTGTAATTATCATGTTTGTCTTCTAGACCATCGATATAAGGATGAAACATTTGATTATTTGGGTACTTTAAGAAATCAAAGGATGAACCTTCCAGGTTTTATCATCAGGCGAAGGCTCTTTATTTTAAATGTAGTTCACGAGATTTTGAACACAGTCGACAACATGGAAATAAGAAGCTACTTCATCGAAATCCTGAACTACCTATGTATAGGTACTTAGGCCTTCAGTTGTATCAGGAACCAGATACAATAGAAAATCTATTGTTATCCTGGTTAACGACAGTTAACAGGCTATGTAGAATAAAAAGAAAAAAGAGGAAATGGTATAAAAGTTTATTGCAGGTATATATATATATATATCTCATGCCTGAGGATGCGTGCGTGTAGAGGCGAAACACGTGTCGAATAGTTTCTGGCTGATTGGGTAGTTTTGTGTATATTCTGTATAGTTCCTACTCGTATTTACAGTTTGTGCAGGAGGGTGGTGCACACCACAACTCTGCCATAAGCATTGTTTCCGGCGGAAGTGTCACTAAGTATTTCTTTAAATATCGTTTTTGATAATGGATATCCGTAAAGTAACGCCTGAATCAATAAATTAGTATACATAAGTACTTCTTATGATTAGTTGAATAAGTATTCTTTTAAATAAGTAGTTTCAGACGAAGACACATATTAGTCCCAATTCGAATTTATGAAATTCGTTGCTTACCATTTCTAAGAACTCTTTAGTATAGGGGGCCGCGCGACTGCGCGCGACCCGCGAAAAAACCTCCCAGGAAGCGCGAATCTACATAGGTTAAAGGGGTTAATGGTTCCAGGATTTCAAGTGCGTGCGTTCGTCCGCGACCCGGCCAAGGTCCCGGAGCATCTCAAAGACAAGGTGGAAGTCTTGAAAGGGAACGTCCTCGACCCTGACAACGTGCTGGATGCAGTTGAAGGCATTGACGCCGTCGTCATCGTCTTGGGAACTAGGAACGTGTTGGAGCCAACTACGGAACTGTCGGACGTACGTGTAGCATAATTTAAGTACCTGCTACCTATCTATCTAATACCTACATCTAAATGAGTATTTCTTGTATTTATTATATTTATTATACCTACCTATATAGGTATAATCTGAATCTCGGATGCGGCTACAACTATTTTCATAAAATTTACTAAGCAGGGGGTTTCGGGGTGTCGATATATTTATAGCGAAGGTAAATTTTTAGAAAACTTCGTTTTATCCGTGTTTTCAGGCAATGAAAAGTTACTACAATAGCATTACGGCTACTAAGGCCATCTACTGTTTCACAAACAACGCAACACTAAAGCTACTTGACAATAGATGGCGTTGTTAAGCAACACTTTGCAGTATTTGCAAAGTAAGTAAAAATGTATATCTACTCGGGGCCGCGCGGTCTAAGTAGGTAATTTGGTTTGAGGTTAGACCAAGAAAATCAATTCTTTACTTACGAGCAGAGACCGGTCATCCGTGCTATCACATAGTACGTTTAGTACGAACGTTTATCCCCGCACTAGGATTCTGTGTCGCGGACGGCATGGACATACACAGTAACACAACACAACATGCAATAACAAACATTTCTACGCATCTCACACTCCTTTTTTGCTCCAGGGATCGACCCTGGGACCCCGCGCTTCGAAGTTAGACTCGCCACCAACTGCATTGAAAAAAAGTTTTGTACTAGGTACATAACCAATAATCTATAATAATAAATCTAATAAATCTCGTCTACGAGTTACATAAAACTAGTGACAGCCGAACCAGTGTCGCAGGTAAGTAGAAAAAAACCGGCATTACAAAAATAAAATTGATGACTATTATACTCATACGAAGACAAGGCTGAATAGCGAAGCGACCTCTTTTGTCATTGGACTGAATGCATGGTGTCTATTGCCAGTATGATGGTTAGATGTACGCGAACTTTGAGAAAGAGTGAAGTGTTTTTTTAATTACTTACCGCCCTAGTGCTTTTCTAGTTACATTATTACCCTAGAGCGCTAATTGGTCATCTACAAGCCCCATTTGTGTTTTTTTAAATTACTTACCACCCTAGGGCTTTTCTAGCTACATTATTACCCTAGAGCGCTAATTGGTCACCTACAAGCCCCATTTGGGGTAATAAGGACCTATTTACCGAATATGAGAGATGTAAAAGCCAATTATAAGCCTCCACAAATAGCATTTTAAAGTAAACTACAGTAACTAGGTACAAGTCAAATAGAACATTTACAGAATGTATATTATTACTTGATATCTATGCTATGACGAGGGCGGTATTCACTGCTGTCAGACTGCTTGTGAACAGGTCAATGTGTGCATGCTCCGTTTTTAATACTTTATTAAAGGTAGCGGGTGCGCGTAAGAAATAAGGGCTCTTACGGTAAGTACTTAGTGCGCGCAGGGTACATGTAGTATGTCTCTATACCTGGAGTGTCGAGATGGAACACTTAGCGATATTTTGTAAACAAGTTCTGGACAGTCTATTTTTGATTGTGCTATTCTCATAAGACGTAGATCAGAAATGTATCTACGTGCAGCAAGAGATAGCAAATGGAAACGCTCACATCGTTGATTGTAATTTATACGAGGAATTTTGAATTTATAACTAAATAGTGCGTAATTTTTTTCAGAATTTTTTCTAACCTTTGTTTGTATATTGCATAGCTCGGGTTCCACACTTGGCTGGCATATTCGAGATGACTACGAACATATGCACAATATAATATTTGTATAGTTTTCATGTTATTTAACGAATAAGAATTACGGATAATAAATCCTAAAGCTGGCCTTCAATTTTTGGCTCCCTTCGTTTGTGGATCGAAGTGGCATATAAAAATATAATTATTTTTGGATCCCTTCAATGGTCGATTTAAGAGGAGATAAAGGTATCCGCGGATTCACATGTGGAGCCGAGCTGTAGATCCAAGTGGACGAAGGAGTGGCTATTACGCCTAGGAACGCGCGCTAAAACTTAAAAAAAAACTATGTGCCTAAACAAATATGACTATAAAATGACTACGTTTTGTTTTTAATTCCTCGAAATCAACAAAAACGGGATTGTCAGAAAAAGTATCAAGTACACAGCATAATATTATCAAAGGTTAAATTTAGAATGACACACTAGTAAACACTACCGGCGTTCCGCAGGGTTGTATACTTGCCCCTTTACTATTTCCTGTTTATACAATTTTAAATGATCTCCCAAAAGCTATACCCAATCAAGTATGACTCATGAAAATTTTGACCTTCAGGCAGTGACGTAGCTATAGCTATCAAATCTAAACGCTCAAATCATACTCATTACATAAAATGGGTAGGTACATGATATTTCAACTGCATACACACAATAGTAACTTATCTATAAGTCCATTAAAATACAAGTTTAAGAAATGTTAGTACATGTAGCGGGCATAAATCTTTTTATACTAGTTATTCTAGCCAATGCCCGCGACTTCGTTCGCTTAGTAGGTTCGGCCTTAGGCCTCGCCATAACCTCCCATCTTTTCTTAATATTTTTTAATGTAATATTTAAATGTAGTGCGAAAGATTAGAAAACATAAAAAAATAAATGAAATCGGATAAACCGTTCCTAAGTTAAAGCGTGAAAAAATAAAAAATAAATAGGGGTTCATTTTCATATAAGTATATAGATGAGACAGCAACTTTTATCTAAAGTACCTATCAGTGCCTCCTTCATTAAATGATGATAAGTATGGCCAATTTAATAGTTTAGACACGTACTCATATACGCCCATGCCTTCAGGGTACCAAAAACATCATCAAAGCAATGCTAGCGAAGAAAGTAACGACGGTGTCGGTCTGTCTGTCATCACTGCTGTTCTGGCCTCCCGGCACGCCCAACAAGCAAAGTAATCTTATAAAGAAAGATTATAAGTCTGTCACTACTAATAGCGTTCTTATAATGGCATTGTGATAGACTCTTTATCTTATAATAGCATTTACCAAGCTTTAACATACTCAAGTGCATTAGTTTTTATATCCCAGTCTTAAAGTTCACTACAAGATTGACCTATAAAACATTTAAAGGATACATTTACTAGTAACGGTATTTCACAAGCGTAGATATCCTCAAGAGCATTTACTTGTATAACTCAGTCTTATAGTTAGCTACAAGATTGTCTTTTAGGACACTTTTAGGAACATATCTCCTATAACTGTTTGCTGTAAGACTAAATAATCCTGAATAATATGTTGATCCTATAGTAGCATTTAGTAAGAGAACACGATATAATAGGTAATATACTTAGCTCAGATCATTATAAGTTTGCGACGTAATAATCTGGCTAGAGACTATTTTAAGTCTAATAGTACTCCATAAGATTGCTTTAAGATCAAAAAAGCTTATAAGCTACCTGATCAATCACTTTATTAGAATACGTCAGCCATTTTGTTGAGATTCAGTTGTTCCTGCTTTGTATTGGGAAAATAAGTTAAACATGAATTTAAGCGATTGGAAACGATTAAAAAGAAATGGTAGTTACAGGAGAAAAGTAAAAAATTTGTATAATGAACTAATGAAGCCAGGATCATCAGGAATAACATCAATAAAAAAATCAAGCGCGTCAAGTGCAAACGCGGGTGAAGTAAATGAGGGTTCCGTGACCAAATATTATTTTTCAGACTTAGCCCACCACTCAGAAAGTGAGGAAGTCGAAAATTGGGAAGAAGAATACGATTTAGGTATAGGAGAAACCGCTGACGTTGAAAAAAAACCATGAGTTGCTTAAAGATATGCAAAGCTGGGCTATAAAATTTAATATACCTCTGCGGCTGCACCTGTATTGCGTACAGAACTATGATATAGTTTTATAGCAGTCGTAATCGTACCTTTACAATATTTGCCGAAGTGCGGTAAAGGAAATCCTTCTGAATTTAATTGGTCCGACGCATGAATTTTGTCTTTTAATAATGTTATATACATATGAAATTCTTCAAACATACATGGCACTTATTATGTGTATTAAGATATTATGTGGCTACGAAATTAGTAACATATTGTGCATTCGTCTTCAATGTAATGGTCATATATGCTGTACTGGGAGCAAGTCGGGCACCAAAAAAGAGACTTGATGCAATAAAATTAAAATGTTTTCTTGACTACACATTAAATGAGTGGGTCTATACATATTATTTAAAGGAACTGGAAATCCACATTCTTTGCAGCTTTCAGATAACACAAAATGTGTATTTGTCCACGGCCATCTCATATGTGTCAGTAAAAACAATGATTGTTTTGTTAAAAAACAGTCGACATCAAACTATACAACCATCTTGTTAGTTAAGTCCTAAAAGAAGTGAAATTCAAACATTAGCAGGCGTATTTCAAAGGAACCCTAATTTGTTTTCAAAATGGAGGTGAGTTATCTGGGCTGATACTGTAACAAGTACTAATTTACCTATAATGGTTCTACAAAGTACTTAATGAAGGACAATTTCAAAACATGGCGAATTTTCATGAGAGTTAATGAAATATTATTTTACAACAATATATCAAAGTGCAATTTTTTTGGAGGGCATTAAAAAACTAACAAAATTGCGGTATTTATTTACAGTAAAAATGACTTCCCACAAATTCACACACTATATATTCATTAAATCATAAGTAATTTTCTACAACAAATGATTAATTATTAATGTAGTATTATAAACTTACAATAATACAAAATAATGGTAATTACGTTTTTAATATATATTACCAAATAACCGGAACCACCAGTAGAAGCCAGAAAAAATATAACCTCTATTAAAATGCACTTATAAGTAATAACTAACTACATTAATAGTGCATTATAAACAAAATTGCTTTAGTAAGATACTTATAGCAGACACTTACAAGCGCGTGTGTGCTTATAATTGTGCAGTGCATATCATTATAGAAGCTATTGCACTTCGTCAAGTATATTAAAGGGCTTACTAACATTTTATAAGTTGATTATAAGAAAGTTATAAACACTCCTATATTTGCGCCTAAATCGGGCTTTGTAGCATTCTACAAGTTTCTTATAAGTAAATATAAAAATAGTCTTAAGATTGTTTTAAGTACTGATTTTGCTAGTTGGGGGTGCCTCCGATGTACTCAGATGTTAATGACGACCACATCCGGATGTACGAAGCATTGAAAGACAGCGGACTTAACTATATTGGTGTTAATGCTCCACATATTTTTGGCAAGTACTTACACGATTTTTTTCTTATGTATGTATACTTGTAACCAAGTAGGTACCTATATTTTTTAATTAAGATTCCCGTGCCATTGACTAACTAGTTGAAGCAGTTGGTAGCAATCCAGCCTTCTTCAAAGTCGTTCTGGGTTCGATCACCTTACACGTCGGTCGCCGAACATTTTCTGAAAAACCATTTTACCAAGTAACAGACCCCACAGAAACTTTAAACTTTTATAATTCTCATCGAATTAACTACACAGGCCAATGGTTACTCCCACAGAATGTAGCGGAATATCTAATCAGAGCAAAGTCACGATAGGTGCAACGACGAGGGAAACTAGGAGGAACGTCAGGATGAATGATGACCGCACAACGCACGAGCCGAGAAAGCGCAGCGAGTGTACCGCGACAACGGCCGGCGAAGCGGTAGAAGTAGTTGTAAAAGTGTAAAGTTTCTGTATCTTTTTCTTGGTAAAATGGTTTTTGACAAAATGTTCAGCACTCCAAAGATCTGTTGGTCAATTGTTTATTGGCCTGTAGTTAATTCGAGGAAAATTATGCCTAACACTTTACCTACTTACACAAGCAGGTAAAGTTTCTATGGGATCTATTAGTTGATACAATCATTTTAGACAAAAACGTTCGGGTCTCCATAATGTACACAGTAACACAGATTACGGCACCAATTTCATTTGTGCCACTCTGTGTTTCTTTAAAAAGAAACGATCCGATTTGCTTGTCAGTCTTTTTGTATGAGATGAATGTCTAAATGTTACGCCGTTTAGTTTTTTTTTCTAAACTAAATATAATCCGTCGAAACGCACCCTTATTGAAAATTAAAAAAGTAAATATGTGTCAACTAACGATGTTAGGTGATTTAATAATATTTCAAACTTCCAGATGAGCCTAGCCGCGAGTTCGTAGTGACCATCAACCCTGAGCAGGGGCCAGGGTACACCATCTCTAAGTGGGACCTAGGAACCTTCCTCGTGGACGCCCTCGACGAGCCCAAGTACTACAAGTGTATAATCGGCATCGCTAATCCCCCCACTATTGAATCATGGATACAATTTGGCATCAATCCTGAGGTATACAAAAACTAAGGGAGATGCTATGCTTCCCCTAATACGTAATAAACTGATATTGACGGTTTTTATCAAATCAATCAATTTTCCTTACCAAATATTTATCTCTGTTTCAGTTTAAAAACCTAAACGTCAAACTGTAAATTATCACTAACATGCAGGTACTTACACGTTCAGAGATAGGTTTCAGATCTCAGCAGCTCCACTACCCGCCATTGGCCTATTGCTAATGGCATGCTTGCTGTCGTCATCTTATTATTCCTTACTTCGTTAATTACCTGTGCTTCAATAACAACACTTTCTTACGTAATTATCTACTCATTATTTAAAAAAAAGTTTGAATAAAATGCTATACAATATCATATCATTGTACAATGTATCAGTGCTAAATATTCTTAAAAAATCCGACTTTGTGTTGCCACTAAACATGTGGTACAGATACTTTATGCAGTATTCGCCAAAAACAGGAGTCCAATCGTTTTGTATCCTACTGCTATTGAAATCCTATAGTCTTGAATTCCTCTTCAAAAACGTTGACTGGTATTAGTAACCGGTTGGTGGTCGGCCGTACGAATCAAAATATTGGCCAAGCCGCCTTTGTCTTTGTGTGCAGTCACTATCCAGTGAGATACCCGCTTTGTATCAGGATCTACATTGCTTATTAAGTATGTTGCCACTTGAGCGTATATTGGCATTCGGTTTGCAGCATAAGTACACATTATATTATAAACGTGTATCAATTTTACTTAAATATTCCTGTATTTTCTATTGTATCCATTACGCATCGACGACCACTTCTCAGTGTTCAATGGATCACATGCAAGTGTGGAATTAAAGACAACCACTTAGCATTTCAAGTCTGATGGGATGGTGTAAATGAATACAAGTGAAGTACTTACATGTAATCTTTACATGTACTTCATAAATGTTCAACACACGGTATATCGTTCCTCGGACGTATACCAATTCGTTTGAAATTTGAATGGTTTAAAGGCCGCCCGTGCCATCTCGGCGCCCGACGCCCATATTATTTTTTTATTTATTTATTATGCTTCTCAAGGGTAATTACATCACATTTTACACTAGGATACATGTAAGTATATATTATTCGCTAAATGTATTACCTATTTAAGAGAAACACCGCAAGCATAAACATTAATAACATTAAAAAAGGAGTAGCTAACCGAGATATAACATGCAAATAATTATAATAATAATAATACCGCCGGGGCGGCTTTGTTGCGTGCCGTCGGTGAGTGGCGACACCGCGGACCCTGATTCTTCCTGGGGCTAAATGAGACCCCTGACCCCCAGCTTGCCTTAATTGGCCGTCTGGGGGTGGAGACGCAAGAGCAAGTAACAAAAAGCTCCAAGGGTGGAAGTGTTAAAGGGCATAACGTCGGTAGTAGCGCTCTAGTGAAACCGCAGCACACCTCTCGACACCCTTCAGCCATCCACACCAACGTTGCCCCTTTTGTCACCATTGATGGTGGCTCTTATGGGGGGCCCGTTTTGTGGGTGGCAAATCACCACCTGCCTAAATATTTTAAGATGAGACTGAAATTGGCAGGTGCCGTTGTCTCTTCAATAGCCCACTATCTCCCTTGTCACTAATTAGTTCATATCAATAGCCTTGCCATTTTGCCCATTTTTATAATAGATTTACCCTGTCACCGTCCATCCAAAATGTTTCTGTTTTTTATACTACATTGTATTTTTTATACCAAACAGGCCTCTAAGTGTTGGCTACAGCCCCACTTATGCCTCTGTAAAGGGCCGGATTGAATACGTGAATTTTGTTTAATAAAAGGAATAATAATAATATGGAACAACATCCACACAAAGGCCTTCAGTTCCCAAACCAGGCAGAGCCTGCACTATGGTAACCTGATGACTGATATACATACTTAGATACATATATAACTTAGTAGTCATTACAACATTGAAAGATTTACGTCATTTATATAAGATATAAGTAATTTAGAAGTAGTAATAGTAGAACAGTCAAGAGTTGTTGACCGTTACGGTCCTAAGTGAGTTTAATTTAATCTTAAATTCAAGCAGAGAATCCCCAAAAATGTCTATCGAGTTGCTACAATCATTTATAAGCCTACACATTCGGGGCACCTTGAATTGGCACCTAACATAGTCCTGCGAAAAGGGGTTGAAAATGGTGTCAAAGGCTTTCGAGGATATCTAAAAGGTATTCTAAGCTTAAAACGGGAAAGCAGATCGGGGCAGTCTACCGCATTACTAAATATTTTATGTAAGGTTATCAAATATATGTGGGGTTAGTGCCTTACCTAGTGATGTAGGAACTTTACAGCAATGTCTCGAAATGTTACTAAGCAAGATGAAACATTGCACAAGTGACTACCTAGTTAATAAGTTTATATACGAGTATATGATAAGTACTTATATAAGTAATAAAATATAATATACCTAATAAAATATTTAAAAAAAATTGTGTGTCACAACTCAGTGAAATAAAGTTGAAACTTGACTACACTGTTTCGGCACCACACTCGTCCTTATCCTTTATCTGTTAGGATTCACTTACTTATCAATAATTAGTAGCTACTTTTCCATCTGTAAACATCGAAGTTGGGCCACTTTTATTTTAAGCCATCGCATTTTTTTTGTATATACTTGATAGCTGTTATATTACTATCTCACATAACTTTCAGTGATAATAGTGGTATAACAGATCCCGAGGATTTGTATATTTTCTCTTCTCAATCCTTCCTCATCATCATCATCTCAGCCGTAGGACGTCCACTGCTGAACATAGGCCTCCCCCATGATTTTCCAAAAGGACCGGTTGGAAGCGGCCTGCATCCAACGTCGTCCTGCGACCTTCATCAGGTCGTCTGTCCACCGTGTCGGTGGACGACCTACGCTGCGCTTGCCGGTACGTGGTCTCCACTCCAGAACCTTTCGGCCCCATCGGCCATCTGTTCTGCGTGCTATGTGCCCTGCCCACTGCCACTTTAACTGGCTAATCTTCTGAGCTATGTCGGTGACTTTCGTTCTTCTACGGATCTCCTCATTTCTGATTCGATCACGTAGAGAAACCCCGAGCATAGCTCTCTCCATAGCTCGTTGTGCGATTTTGAGCTTATCTATGAGGCCCATAGTAAGAGACCACGTTTCAGTGCCATAAGTCATCACTGGTAACACACATTGGTCGAAGACTCTTGTCTTGATCCTTCTCAATCAATCTCAATCCTTCCTATAACGTGATAATTAAAACAAAAGATTTATGAATGAAACTGACGTATATGTACGTCTCTGGGACGCAAAGGGTTAACATTGTAGATAATTTCAAATCTATGCTAACGTGACACTGCACGATAGTCGTCACCCCCAAAAAACCAGTATTGCCAGCATGGACACAGAATGAATAATGGAACTACCCATTGGCCTAGAATGGCGCCGGGCTTTCAGACAGATGGCACGCCGTCAGATGCTTAGAAATTGATCTTGAGAGTGGTACCCGACCAGGCGGACACCTTACCACCATGCTACGATTTCAGCACGATTATGTTAACTCAAAGCTCGAAGTAAGGATCAATTAAACAGGCACCGGAGTAATGAACGTTCATGAAACCTTTTTGCTCCCAGAGCAAAAGGGTTTCATGAACTTGTTTACTTGTATGAACTTGTTTCATGCTTTAAATATGGCGGTTGTAGAAAAGAAAATTTGACATACACACCGACAGACTGACAAACGGACAGTTATCAAAATCTGCCCGTACGGGTACATTTTCATCTTTTAGGAACAAATTAAAATAAACAACTTAGTATAAAACATTGTTTAATACTATTTGTTAGTACTACACAAACAACTTATATTTACACTAACGTAGTTATAAGTATTTACACATATTTAACACTATGGGGAATATCTCGATAAGATACAACCTGGCGCCGGTACATGCCATCTAAAAAAAGGTTGTAACGCACCTATTTTATTGTTCTTGTAACTATTCTATTCAGTCAGTATTTATTTTTTTATTTAACAAAACAACTAACAATTATAAAATAGGCACCAGTATCGATATAAATACAACCCTCGGTCCCACACTAGGAGAACCTGTGTCGTGTCGTGTCGTGGGATCTAGTCTCTTACGCTTACATGATATAGTAAAACATCGTTCATACTTTACAGTTCACATGTTAACGTAGTAGGTATGATTAAAATGTCGGAAAGCAGTGACTATGTGCTTATGTAGCAGTGTGTGAGTAATTGTGTGTGTGTGTGTGTGTGTGTGTAGATCTTCAGATATGTATGCCAGGTAGTAATCAAATGTCAACAGCCAATATTAACCTCATGCTATGTGTTTATTAATTAAGTAAAATATAGTTACAACCCGGTCAGAATATATGTGCACCTCGCTGGAATGCGGCGCCTCTCCCGCTTCCCCTGTCACCTCTCCGCGCACTCCCCGGTGCGACAGTACGGTTAGCATCTTCGTTGCTGATACGCGTCCCGATAATTTTGATATTTTCGCTTTGTTGTTGTTTTGTTTTATATATATATATATATATGGAACTTGGTAAAGCAAAGGGTGGCAGATAAAAACATTAACCAATCGGAAAACAAAATAGAACAACTTACAAAAGATGCGATTAAGTCAATTACGCCAGCTGACTGGAAAAAAGAAGTGAATCACGTGGAGAGACTACAGCGAGAATACTGGGAAAAGGATCATCTAGCAGATGACAACATCACACAACTTTTAATATCACTAGGGGAAGACAGTTCGGAGAGTTCAGAAAGTGAGAGTGAGGAAGATACAATATCAGGCATAGAGTCAATAATTTATAGTGACTAAAGTTTAATAATAAATGTTTTTGTAAACAAAATTATTGTTTTTTTTTATAACAAACCCTTCATCAATAATAAATTGATTTGAAAAGGTTAGTAATTTTTTTTACCTCCACATTTCTCGAAAAAACTTTTTTTCACACCGTACCCAGACCGCCGATATGACGTCACGAGGTCAGGTGCACAGATATTGTGACCGGGTTGTATTTATAGATTCAGCCGATTGTGTTTGGAACAATTTGTGTAGGGCCTGGTATATCTCGGTTTGGCTGGTATTGGGTTCCTTGCAGTTATGATGCAGATATTTTTGTTCAGTTTTACCAGCCGAGCAAGAATGACCAGGCCGGTCCTAGTATTAATAGGTACAGAGATGACATGCAAGGGAACATCCATTAAATACGCTAACGTAAGCTCATAATTGTCCTCATAGATAGAAAACTCTTTATTTGAACACTATAATAAAATATAAAAGAGAAAAACATACAATAGAAAAAATATAACATAGTTGTACAAAAGGCGGTCTTATCGCTCATATAACTTGCCCTCGGTAATTAGTTAAATAAAATGGACTTAATTAGAACCTCACATCAACTTTAAAAAAATATGCTTATCCACTTTATTAAAACATTTTTAATAGTGTCTTTTATTTACACAAAAATAGAATTACCTATATGATGAAATTCACAATTTTTTTATTTTCTTTTTATTTTTAAATTTGTCTGTTTTAAATTTTTTATTTGATTATAACTTGGTTGTAGGACACGTTTAACGTAGTATTACTTCTCTGTTTTATGAAAGTATAATTAATTGTAACAACTAGTAGGGGGAGTAAGAGGGTGCGAAAAAGGAAAAACAGCTCACGAAGTTAATGGATGCTCTTTAGCATATCAGTTTAATTTAATGACCTTTGAATGTGATACTCGTAGTTAATAATACACAAGAGATAAGATCTGAAAAGAGCTTGTTCTCTCTGTTTCACTAACTGCCCATTTCTCAAATATTTAGTTCCCCAGGGCAGTCCATACATATAGTAAGCCCCGTGACGCTTGTACACCGTGCTTAAGACATGTGAACCACATCTATATATATATATATATATGTACTTCCGTTTACTTGTCCCATGTATACCTGTTTAGTCATTCTCATTTCATTCATTCTCTCCACATGTCCAAACCATCTTAACATACCTTTCTCGATTTTTGTCACTACACCCTCATTCACACTACATCGTTCCCTTATCACACTATTCCTTATCCTGTCACTCCGTTTCACTCCAATCATGCTCCTCAATGCTCTCATCTCCACAGCATTTATTCTACTTTCATGCTTTTTCTGCCACACCCAACTTTCACTACCATACATCAGTGTCGGAACCAACACTCCCCCATGAACAGCCAGACGAGCCTTTTTAGACACCTTCTGACTGTTCATAAAAGCGTGCAAAGCTCCGTTTACCATGTTTCCAGCGTTCACTCTCCTTTCTATATCACTTTCACACTCACCATCTTTTGTAAACATGGATCCCAAGTATACAAACTCTTTCACTTGTTCCACTTTTTCACCCCCAATCACAATATTGCAATCGGTCACTCTATCATCTCGTTCAAACACCATCACTTTCGTCTTACTTACTTTATTTTCATTCCCTTTCTTTCTAAAGCCTTTTGCATAACATTTACCATCATTTGGAAGGGGAAGACCTAGGCGAACGTTCCGAAATCAGATTGAAGACGTTCTGAAAAAAGGCCAGGTCAAAAGTACCCTAAACCGACGCTTATGTATGAAAGGATTGATGAGTATAGATGAAGCGAAAGAGATATGTCAGGATCGTAGTAAGTGGAAATCCGTGGTCTCTGCCTACCCCTACGGGAAAGAGGCGTGATTTTATGTATGTATGTATATATATGTACAATCCATGAGATTGACTAATAGAGGCGTTTTACTCCTTGAATATGAAGTATACACATGGCAAATTTTATACTATACCTACCTGTAGCTAAAGTACACAACTCGCACCACGACATTAACTACATTGACAAGATTAAAAGAGCACGAAGATATATGTTAGTATGTAGTTATATTGTCAGAAAGGGATAAATATATTATTAACAGCGTTCGCCTGTGACCGACCATTCGACCGCCAATGACAGACTCGTTCTCTCTGTCGCTCGCTACTTGTCTCGTTCTCATGGGTGGCGAAGCGGCAACGTCGCAGGAGTTATTTTAAATTAAAATACAATTTTTGATGAATAACATAGGATAACAATACTTACAAATGAAAAGATACATCATTCTTGTTTTTACACTTGTTCCAGTATATGTTCTGTAGTCTCTGAACACATAAGGCATTTTTTCCTAAATGTAGTACACATGCTGCATCGTTGCCAGACAGGCTGGAACTAAGTTCACTCAAGACACGTAGCTCGTGTTGATGTCGCCAACCCAAGCGCAGTAAGGCGTATCTGCGTCAGTTTATATCAACATCATTGTGTACAATAGCTAGCTACTTACAGACCGCGCACGTCTGTTAGCGCAGCCGGACTGCCGCGTAAACTATATTGCGTGATGATTAACTAGAATAGCCCATAATTTCGAGCCCCCGAAGTCAAGATTTACTTATTTCCTGAAAAAAGTATTTTAAAATCTATACTAATATTATCAAGAGGAAATATTTGTATGTATGTTTGTAACGAATTGGCTCAAAAAGTACAGGGTCGATTTCAAAAATTCTTTCACCATTGGAAAGCTACATTCACCCTGAGTAACAGGCCATATAAGATTCATCATCATCATCATCATCCATCACCGCACGGGTGAAACCGCGGAGGGCAGCAAGTTATATATAATATGCGGAAATTCGCATAATTTAATTAATTAAAAACAGGGCATGCTTGGTTTCAATACAAATTGTGATGCTTGCATTGTCTATTGTACATACATCGTGTGAACATTTGTTTTGATACAGAATATTCTAGCACCTAGTTGGTACCAAGATGGTATCTTTCCAATAAGTAGCAATCGTACTAAGGCTAGGTAGGTACAGTTCTTAAATCTCAATGCTACAAATGACTACCCTAACACTGCAGCGCTTGCACACTATTCGTCGATGCTATTGAACTCATACCAATCAAGGCGGACCCTGGACCTCGAGCCCTACTCCCACCTTTTAAAGTAGTCATATTTAAACATTACCATTAAATTTGGTAACACCACGTCAATGTAGCAAGCTTAAAATAATAATGGATGACGATAGACGTTTTTATGACGTATTACCAAATAGTGCACTCAATTCACGTACTTTGCAAATGTAGTGTTTATTCGGGTTGGCATTATACGTATTGATCCTGAAACGCATTATAAGGATCGATTTCGGCTATTAGTATTGAAGTAATATGTTCGACCGTTTTGCGACGGTGGGAGTACGATAGTAAGTATGATTATTCTAAGCTTATTACAAAACGCTCCTGATTTATGATAGTTTCGTAAAAGGTGGGAGTAGGCCCCCTGGACCAAGTATGTTACCAGGTATAGAACTCTAGTCTACGCCAGCACTTGTTCCACCTCTCTACTTCTATGACTCTTCTCACTCAGCAAATCTACATCCAGCATCATTTTCCCGAGTTCTCCAGTCCTAAAGGCTTTGATCATCTTCTTGGCGGTCTCCACGAAGTCTGGAACTTGTCTGACGCTGCCGTCGAAGTCACGCGTTGTCCGGATGTGGTTGAAGTGCTTCGCTCCACCCAGCAGCACCTGTGGAGGGCGATAGTGTTTAAATTCTGTTATAAAACTCAACTTTTTAGTTATTTGTATACAATGCAATTTGAAAAATTTAATACCGATTTCCATTCCATTAGTTTGGTAAAAATCAGTTATTGGAGTGTGACTCAAAAACGGCTGGACCGAATTTGATGAAACTTAAATGGGACCACACGGGAAGCGCCAGCTTTCAAACAAAAATCTGTCATCGAGGTACTAATAGTTTGTCACACTCACGAGAATTTCAATACAGACAAAAGAGTACAATACAAAAGAGTACAATACAAAAGAATTGAGAATCGGTCCACCCAATCGAAAGTTATGAGGTAACAAACATTGAAATAATCGAATTGAGTACCTCCTCCTTGTTTTGGAGGCGGTAGAAAAAGGGTAAGGTGTCAGTTTCGAATTTATCTTGTCCGAAAATGAAATGAACTAACTGTTGATAGAATTGGCCAGCGCTAGATGTTTTCTTTTCTTACACACAATTTTGTTACTTCGTAATTGATAATTCGTAAATGACTGCAGAGGTCTCGTAGTGTTACATGTTAACGTTTAGTAGATATTTTTCATTTTTGACAGCTTGATTTCAAATTAATAAAGTCAGAAGTTATATTTTCCAGTATACTTTAGGTCTCTTTTTATCTGCTACAGCGAAGTCAAAAAAGAGGCTTACGTGTTCGGCATGTTCTATCACACAATTTTATGCCTGACCAGTTCAAAAAGGCTTTGCTTTGCACATGTGCATTGCAAGCTAACCCCGCCTTTTATTGTATTGCCCAATGACAGCCATAATAAGCATTTCCGTTGTAAAAATCTTTTGTTCCTACATCTTTTACGAACTTTATGATTTTGTCAGGTCAGTTGTGACTAGCACACATTTTATTATAATAAAAAGTAGTAGTTCTTTTAAACGTGTTGACAGTACTAAGGTTTTTTTACTTATAACCGTATACATAGCTAAATTAAATTTATATCCACTTAGTATTTTTAGTGTTACCTTGAATAGGATTATTGTATTTTATTGTAATAAAAAGTAGTAGTTGTTTTAACAAAACATTCACGCAAAATTCACCCTTAAGATGGTCAGGCAAAAAATTGAGTGATAGCTCGTATACTAGTAGTTCTGGAAAAAAACTTTTTTGACAGACAGAAAATGACAGACCTGTCATCACTAACAGGTTAAGAGCCACTGCACTGTAATAACACACACCTTATTGATATCATCACATGGCTCGTCCAGTCCCATATATGGCACATAGCTGAATTTGCCGTGCCTGTTCAGCCAGTACAGCAGGTAGTCTGCGATAGCCTCCTCTCCGACCAGGTGGTCTTGCAGAGATGCACACAGCGCCAGTTTCAGCCCCATCTCAACATTTGTTACAGAGGGTTCCAGGATACCTGGAAGGAAAATATATTAATACTAACTCTTCAATCCTGACAGACCTAGTGTGTATTGTTATTAAAGTTATTTGCCACAATTTAAGACAGAACAATATAAAATAATGAATGGTTGAATGTTTATTTGTATAAAAATGGCTAGCAGAAAAAGATTATAAATAAGTAGTAGTTTAAGCATCTTGTATATTATATCTTTTAGCATACAAATCTATACTCTATACTAATATTATAAAGAGGATTTTTTTAATGTTATATGTAGTATGTTTGTAACAAATTGACTCAAAAAGTACTGGACTAATTTCAAAAATTCTTTCACCAATGGAAAGCTACATTCACCCTGAGTAACATAGGTTACATAAGATCATCACTATCACATCGCGGGTGAAACAGTGGAGAGCAGCTTGTATTGATATAAGCATCTTACCATATATAGTGTGATACTAAACATATCAAAAATCATTTGAAACATTAAATATATTTTTGGCAACATCTAGGATCAACAGATTAATGTGACATTTAACTGCTCAGCCTCTTATATATGCTTAGAAATGAAATATTTATAAATGAAACCATGTCAATTGATGCATAATGGTTGAAGAGCACAGAAGCACTGAGCGAAAATGCCACTATCCATCACTCATCCAAGTAGTGACATTAGCAAAATTTGTTTAACCCTTCTCGGCAAGTAACACCTACTTGAGTGTAGACAACAATTGATTTGTGTGAATTTAGCATTAACGCTTCTCCTACCGTAATTAATTAAAACAAAAGATTTTATTCATAGAATGATGTATGACTACATGCTTGGTAGGAAAAGGGAAAAATAAAAAAATAAAAATTAATATACTATGACTGCTATTCAAAACTCTGCGATTCTCTTGTAATACATATCCCAGCAATGGGGACATTGGTTAACTATCTCCTCATATACTGATATCTACATAATAGTGAGGACAGCTTACCCGGTGTATCGAACATGAAGATTTTAGGATCATTGTTGATTCTCATTTTTGTCATCAAGCTCCTTGTCACTCCAGCAACTGCCCCAACTGGCAATGCATGCCTAATACTCATGTTTCGTGATCTTAACATATTAATTAGTGAGGATTTACCCACATTTGGTACACCAATTATCATCACATTATATTCAATTTCTTCACTTCTATTATATCTATTTGACGCCTTGATTATATCTACCATTAAAGGTTTGAGTGTCTTCAGACCTCGACAGTGCTGATCCTTACTATTTGTAAACACAACATTAGTAACCCCTTGTTCTGCAGTCAGCTGGTCTTTTATTCTTGTTATTAATGAGGGGATAGTCAAGTCTCTCTTATTTAAAACTAGTATGTGAGGCTTAGCACCTGTTAATGTACTAGTAAATATCGGATTTCGACCAGTAAAGGGTATTCTTGCGTCGTGAACTTCTATGACGCAATCAACGCTCTTCAACTTACGCTGCATTTGCTTTAGGCCTTTGTTCATGTGGCCAGGGAACCAGCGTAGCAAGTCCTTGGCAATGTACGGGTATTTTTTCCGAAAATTGTACGCTGCAGCGTCGAATTTAGTTGCCATACTTGCCATTATGAAGGTGATACGGATACAGGTGGCTGTTTTGTTTTGATTTCGAGGTTATGTTAATTATTTCGTATACT
This sequence comes from Selenia dentaria, assembly GCA_917880725.1. Taxonomy (NCBI): domain Eukaryota; kingdom Metazoa; phylum Arthropoda; class Insecta; order Lepidoptera; family Geometridae; genus Selenia; species Selenia dentaria. The sequence goes on along the minus strand of OU862895.1, from coordinate 28,778,049 downwards.
AAAATCAACTGCTTTTACGTAAATCATTTGATTGAAAAAGGTATAAACTTAAAAATTTATGAATGTATGTACAATTTTTGTATGTATGTAGGCAATCAGTTTATTATCATTTATTCAAAACAAACAATGATCTTCTTCTTTGGATTTTTGACGTTTTTCTTCTTCTTCGGATTCTAATAGAAGTTTACATTGAGTTGCCGTTGACGTACCTTTACGTTGATATGCTTTATAAATGAACTCGTATGTTTGTACATTTGCCATCCTGAAGTTAATGAATAAATAAATAAATAAATATTATTAATAAATAAATATATGAACGTTTATAATGATGACTTAAATTGTAAAATATTCATTTTAATATGTACGCGTGGTAAGGTTATTTTGGTACCTATATCTATCTATATGTAGGTATATAAAAATTGAACCCCTGTTTCTCCTGGTCACGCTATAACTTGAGAACGATGGAACAATCTCGCTAATAATTTTTGTTGTGTAATCTATTGTTAGGAGAACGTTTTTATGGAAGATAAACCTAGAAAAAAGATGGGAGGCTATGGCGAGGCCGAAGGCTAAGGCAAATCTACTAATTAAGCGAACGAAGTCGCGGGCACTAGTAACTTATATTAAACAAATCCAAGGACAGCCCTTTCTAATGTCTTTCCAACAATCTGATACCAATGAAGTAAGGCCCTACTTAAATCACATACTTGTTTACAAAGTTATGCCTTGTCATACTGATTGAGACTGTCATGGACTGTCATAAATACGAGTAAATAGTCAATTTCATAGCACGAAACATTGAGATTTTATTTTTATTATTTGAATTACTTCGTGATAAAAACCAGACTTGAAGAACATACTAGAATAAACCCCATTAGTATATATCCGCCAGGTGATTTAAAATACTAAAATGTCGGACACGTTTCTATTAGAGCCGGATATTATAGCGGCAACAGAAAATGTAATGCCCGATCTCAACAACGAGTTGGTGTTGGCGAAAAACTTCTTGAAACAGCAGAGTGCCGCCACTGGGGACACATTGTAAGCACAATCAGCTCATTATACTCAACACGGCACACGGGTCTACTTGTCATAGAGTACGTAACATGCCTTTTGTAAATCTTTTCAATTCAATCAAGGGACGAGATGGGAAAGTCATACGCCTGATGGTAAACACTACGCTTACCCATGACAATTGCAGTACCACCCAGTGCTTAGAAATGTAGTTTTACGTGGCACTGCCTGCACTCGTCACGTCATTGTTTGTCTCTATAATTTATAACATCCGGGATGTTAGAGACAAACAATTAAAAAACTGTTAGGCATCGTGCAAATAACCACAATAAAGTAAGAAAAAGCTACTTTTTTTCTGAAAGATCTTTATAAAGTTTAATTTACCACGGTCAACCTGTGTTTTAGGTGATCTTATATCCAGATTCTTCGTTTTTTATTATTAATTAATATGTAATAATATTATTTGAGGAACTATATAACAGGTCTAGCAACAAAATACATGCAAAATCAAGAATATGAACACTCTATATATTACAGCGTGAACGATCGAGACGTGCGGCTCCCGAGACGGATTCCGATAGAATGTACGCTTGCTATATATTATAGTACCTATCTGCGCCGTGTGTGGGGGGTTAAGTTAACATAACTTATACATTCGTCGCTACAATATATATTATCTTAGTCGTGTGTGATGGGCTTAACACGGTAATGCTTGCGCGCAATGGCTTCACAGCAAAATACGGCAGGCACTGCGGTGGTACCCACCAAACCACGGCCAAGTGCACCAAGATTCCTGTACCTATACCCACCTAGCCCACCTTGTGTGTCGTGTTTCATTGTTCCTTACGATTCGTATCCCGACGGCGAAGGAACTCTACCTCTTATCTAACTCTACTTAGGTACACTAAATGCAATTGCTCATTGTATAGTCTTTGTTATCAGTGCATACGATCTCAGTACATGTATATCATCGCTTGAAAACACCACAACTGTAACTGTTATGTTCTAGATACGACCACTTAGTAGACATGGTCCACAAGATCCTTTCCCAAAGACCCCCCGATGTGGTGGACAGGTTCGAGCAGTACTCCTGGGAGGTGAAACAGGAGAAATTCCGGCCTAACTTCGACTTGCTCAACGATGTGTATATCTCGCCACCACAAATAGCGCTTGTCAGGCGAGTGGATGAGATGTTTAGGGTAAGTGTCTAAATTACGCAGGTTATAAACACGGTAATATCGCGTCCAGGTAACAGCGGAGTAATATTAAATTATATTAATCTGTAGGAATAGTCAGATCTTGCAATTTGCCCCTCATTTGACAAATGACTCAGATGACAAATCAGACTTATGAGTTTAGTGATGTGGTACAACGAATAGGTAATTGAAATAATAATATGTCGATAAATTTCTATAGGTAATCAATTGAAAAGACTGCGATGATAGGTATTATCGAATTCCTAAATTATATGTAAGGCGCAGGCCACACATAACAGGCGCGGCGTCGGGCGCGGATATGGCACAGGCGGTTTCCTATTCCATTTAAATATCATTCAAAATGCATGGTAATAAAGCGCAATTTAGAAGCTGCCTATCAGGCGCGGGCGCCGAAATAGCGCGTCATAACCACGTCCGAGCAGCGACATACCGTGTGTTCTAAATTGCGCTTTATTTCCATGCCTTTTGTATGAAATTTGAATGGAATAGGAAGCCGCCCGTGTTATGGCCGCGCCCGACACCATTTATGTGTGGCCTGCACCTAAGGGTACATATTTAAAGTCTTAAAATAAACAGGGTTAATGAACACATTCATAGTTATACCAAAGTCTATGTAAACCTTTTTTATAACTTAAACTACTGAGCTAAAGAAACAAAAGTGACCATGTTCACTGAAAAGTGTTTGAAACGTCGGGACAAAATAATACAAAATTATACGCGATTGAATCCGTTTAAAATTGCTTAATTTCAGTTTGGTTTACGTAGGTAGTTTCCAGTAAATACGCGGCGAAAGAAGACACGGGGGAAGAAGAACAAGAACTAGACTTGGAAGAGGATGACGTGAGGCCGAGAGTTGCTGATCTCATCGAACATAATTATTATTTTAGAGAGGTTGGTATCGATATTTTTTCCCAAACTAGCCAGCTACAGTACCTCCCCAGGTGTTTCGCAAATATATAACAGGATTTAAATTCGACGATCAAAGACAAAGACATACCATTGTTTTGTCTTCGTTTGAAAGCATTCCACAGTTGAGTGCCAACACTGGGCGGTCAGACTTTTGTCCGCCTCGTAGTTGCAGTCTATTGACCAAATTTGTAATTAGTGTGCTCCTCATTCAGATATTTTGGAACTCAAAAAGCGTAACCACTTCTTAAGCCGAAACCGGTCAGTGGGGTATTCTTATTAAAGATGTTTTCACCTAAGTAAGTTACGTAATTACAATGTTCTACGGATAGTTTAATCACGGACCTACTTATAATTGCCGGATTAAGAATGTGACTGATCCGTATGTAAGGTAGGTATATGTCTCAAAAACTGCTCTCGCCCGTTACCTATAATTTATGCAGTCCAATAACACTGATAGGTACCATATTTGGCCAATAAAACAAAAACAATCTCAGAAATCATACTTCTTTTCCAGGAATTGCGACATGTGTGGTTAAGCACTGCGCTTGCCCATTACACTCGCAGTGTCACCCAGAGCTCATAACTATACTCTTGCGAGGGACTGCGCTCGTCATCCCAAGATTCTTCCATAGTTTTTTAGTCTCTATCACACAGTCATTTCACTTGCTACAGCACCCTTAACGCCCTAACACATTAATGCTTGCGGTAGAGTACGTCACTGCAGTGGTACCTACCAAGACGGCCTCTTGCTAATTTATCGGTTGTAAGCTACTAGGCAGATTGCTTTGACAGGTCAAAATATCAAAATCAAAATCATTTATTTAATTTAGGCATCAAAGATGGACTTTGCAAACGTCAATTATTCATTATAATGTACTTTAAAGACTCTGAAGCTGAGCTGAAAGAGCTGCTGGCTTTCTTAGGCGACACCGGGTGGCTGGACTGATCAGCGTCACCCAGTTATCACGCAAAATGGGCCGCGTCACAGTGACCTGGTTGCGGAAAACAGCCAGCCCATCAAGTACCAAGTAAGTAAGTACTTTAAAGACTCTACCGCTTCGTTCCAAAATATATAGAGCCTACCGAGAAGAAACGGCAAGAAACTCGGGGCCATTCTTTTTATATAGATTTTAAAATGTTTCTACTTAGGTACTAATAAACATTTTTGGGTGGTAGAGTGACAGCTAGCCAGACTTGGAGTATTCCAAGCATTTTTGTCTTCTATATAATGTCGGATTTTATAATATGTTCTTTTATTTAACGTTTTTTACAGTAATATTAATTTTTCCTTCTCCAAACCTTCCTTTTTCCGAGCTGCGTGAATATTTGAACTTTGAGCTCAGGAATTGATGATATGATGAATATTATGTAGCTGCAAATGATCTAAAAACACATTAGCAATTGAAGTTGCGAACGATACTCATTAACCATGCAGTTAATCGAATGTTTTTGAGAGTTTGAACTGAATGTTACCGATTCATGTGTGAAGGCCAGTCATATTGTTGCTTGTTAGAAGACCTTCCTTGATAGATAGTTATAGTAAAAAAAACGCGCTTCAGCTGTTTCGCAGCTACCTACTCATCATCTCATCAAATCCTGTCAAAGCAATCTCACCAATAGCTTACAACCAATAATTTTGCATACAATTTAGCCACAGCTCTTAGTATACTGGTCGAATTACAAAAACAATTTGAATTGACCCCATGATCGAGCGTTCCATACAAATTCATGTAATTGCACCAAAACCGCACTTTGACTGGATAGGAGTGTCATATCATTACGACGCGAGTTGTGGTGGTAAGCACATGTGCTGGCTTTTGTTTTTATTGAGTATTTTCTAAAACAATACTACTAGAAAGTTATTTGGAAGTAACGGCTTTCGTAGCTTTGAAAAAACAGCTTTGACACGGCCGCGCAAGGACATAGCCAAAGAATCAAGACCTGACTATTGAAGACTCGCTGAAGATGTTGAAGAATCCTTTACCGAAAGACCTCAGGACTCTAGCAACTGTAAGCAAGGTCTTTTTAAAGTTTCCAACTGTGTGTCTTTTATCCCAGACAGATCTACACGGGCCTTGAAACAGCATCTATACAGAAGCTTTAAATTGCCTCAAGTCTTTATCACTGGATTATCAAAAGAGTGATAATTATGGTAATGGACTAACTTCAAAAGAACTGTGAAGTGAAAAGTGACTACCGAATGCTTCCAAAAAGTAGTAACAAGCAACACAAAAGCGCATTTTCCTTTTATTAAACTTGAGACATATCCGCCCCCATCTGCGTATTACACCGGGATGATTTTCTTCTGTGCGTTTTCAGATTTTTTTCAAACCTACTAAGTATAGGTGATTCTGCGATGAGAATGCAAGAAATTCAAAATGTCTGTGTGTTCATATAGGAATGACCCCAAAGTTTAGGTATAGTACCTATTAGGTTAGTATTTACCTTTACCGACCCAATCCGTATTGTAAAGGTGTCTTTTTATATAAGTACCTTTGTTCAAAAACAACGAATAGATCGAGACAAGTAGCATAGTTTGCGAGACATCTGGCAACCTAGAAGACGTCAGACCAGTTCAAACTGGAGTTTGACTTTCGTTTAGGATGTGTTAATGATTTAAAACATAGTTAACTATTATTATTAACCGGCAAAACACTCACGTTAGGGATCGAATACGTCTCGCCGGGTTTCGAGCATGTCCGATGCGCATCTTCAGGGCGAGTGCCAGTTAAAAACAATAGTTAAATATGTGTCAAACTCACAAGAATTTCAATACAAAAAATTAAAACATAATAATAATAATACCATACACCTAATACCTACCAGCATAAATTGTATTTCCCAGGCTGGCTATGGTCTTCCAGACAGCGAAGCCTACGCGGTCTACATTTCCCTCAACATGCTCGCCATCAAGGAACCCGTGGCTACCGTCAGGTAAGAAACTAAAAAAGCTTCCAACTACCTTAATCTAAAACATTCGTAAACCATATCGACTCAACACCGATTCATAAACTTTTCAACTGTCTTCTATCAAACCTGATATCAACCAATTGATGAAAAATAAAAAAACAGTTTCATACCTCCCATTAGTTAGATTTTTGCTTTTTTAATAAGTATCTTCTATTATTGTACTTGCCATGTGGTAAAGTACCTAAGTAATAATTAGTAACTGTTACATTGTACTTTTATTATGCTTATTAATAAAGAATACACTTTCAAAAACTATTGTTTTATTGTAGGGTTCCATCAAGTATTTTGCTTCCCAAAAGGGTTCCGTCACCAAAAAAGTTTGAGAACCACTGATCTAGGCTATATTACCTTAGTCCAATGTCGTCGAATACTTAGTTATCATAATATCGATGATTTTTGAAAAAATTACAAAAATCATATGGTTATTCGTTCATAGTGTTCAAACAGACAGTTACTAGTACCTAAAAATTTATTTGCATCCTAGCTTCATGTGTATTCAATCGATAAACACCAAATTAATCATCTGTATCCACAAAACTGACTGAATGGGAGGTGTTTCATAATTAAACATTAATCAAAAATAAAAGTACTTTTTAAAGTAATGTTATTTAAAAAAAAAAAGCAACTGACGACTTTTAATAAGACTTTGATTGTTCTTCAGTCTAGCTAAGACTGCTCGGGCATATTGACGCATTTACTTGCATTTGCGCATTGATTCAACACCGATTCATCTCGCTTCACAGTCCACTACCCGGGGGCAATTCTGCTATCTCACAACATTTAACAATCTATCCCGCTGCAACTGCAGTTCAACTCATGTTGTTGTCCGATAAATAGGTTCCCCAAAAGCTATTCTACTATTGCAATATGGTAAATGGAACGTATTAGATATATAATGCCATCGGCATCATCTAAATATATAAATTTTAAAAGATATATAAATTTGTTAACAGCCGATTTTTTTCACTTTTTTATATCTTTCGTTTCGTACAGATTTTCAAAATTGCAGGTTTTTTGGGAAAATTTACGGCATCAAAGCAAATTACTATGTTGCTGAAACTGATCTCACAACTGACGAGCTGGACAAGCGAATCAGGGTATGTACGACGATTGAGTAGTGTCGGTGCTCCGGAGTCCACGACGAGAGGCGAAAAGGGTCTCTCCCTGTTCGCCTCCACAAAGTCGAGGCGAACGGCATGGGCTCATTGTTAACTAAAGAAATGATTATCAAATAAGTAGAAAAGATCCTTCCCATACGACAAACTACATAGACAAATACGCGCGGTTGCGTCTCACTCTGTGTGGTTTAAATTACAGTATTCACAGTACCCGAATTATTTACGTACCGTTTTACGTTCCGTGTGTGTTGTAAAATGATACGATACCATGTTATTATATTACGTTAGTTTTAAATGGCACGGTACATATTATAGTTACGAAATTCCACACTCGGAACAACCTCTTCTATAACAATGGGCTACTCGTACCTGTATACAGCGTATGAGTTTTAACCACGGATTTAGTAAGGGAGGGGATGTGTTGAGAAGGCGTGGCACGTGTCGCAGCAACAAGCATGTTGGTTGAAATCGTAAATATGGGTGACACAGCGTGTAGCATATTCATTTCGACATCCATCTCTGGTAGTGTTATGAAATTGTTTACAAATCAACAAACAAATGCCGCAATTCAGTATTGCGTATTCCGATATTCTCAGCGCGCATCGTCTCGTAATGCGGCCACTGCTACCGGCGCCGCGCCGGGAAGAAGGAGTTATTAGCGTTCATTGGTTAATTTTTCAGTTTGCATTGTAATGAGTTGTTGTAAGTAGCTAACGAGAGCGTTGCGTTCAGTGTATTACTTTACGAGTATATTGTTTTATTTGTAGGTGTGAAGTGCAATGGGGATGCGTAACTGAAAAACTGCGACATGCGAATCAGTAGAATAAATGCTTTGCGCCATATCCCCTCCCTTCCTAAATCCGTGGTTTTAACTCTCTTATCTTTCTGTTAATAGCATTAAGATATATTTTACCCTCATATCTATATTTAGTTTCACCTAAACCTACACGACATCTTCTTGCTGACTATGGCCTCTTTCGAAGCACTAGGAGTGTATTGGAAAGTAGAAAATGAATACCTTTAACGTTTTACTACTGTGTTCGTCTGTTTAGGAGTTTGAACTGAAAGACATGCCTGGTGAAGGAGAGGATATGGAAGAAGCCCCGCCTCAAGAAGTTGAAGAGCATAAAGAGGAGAGTAAGTTAAAAATTGACTTAAGACAATCAAAGCATTGATTAAAACTGTCACACCGGTGGGACATGAATTTATTGTAACCATTTGTTATATATTAACCCAACGGTCTCCAGGAGTTGCTTTATATAAAGTCATCACTTACCTTAGTGACTACTTTTATCATTAAGTTAATACCTATTATTTATTTAAGTCACGACTCTTACTCGGTGACATACAAGAATAACTGTTTTTTTATCAAATAAAATAACTTTTGTTTGAAAACTTTGCAAAAATAGCGCTTTTGATTAAAAGTTAACAAACTAAGACAAACTAAAAGTTTAATAATTAGCACTTACTTACATTATATGTGCGTTTGGCAAAGCCTCCAAATAACGCCAACAAACGCTCACAAGGGCGTTCGAATTGGGAATTTGTGGGTGAAAATGTCTTTTGTGACTCTTTTTGTTCAGCGTTCGCAAAGCGAAACAAGAGTTATTTATGTAACCAAAAAGTGCAACTTTTGACCCTCGTCCGGAGCAAGGTTGATTGTGATCGTTTTTTGACAACATAATCATGATATTTTAGGTCTTATGCTAGGCTTAGCGTTCGGGTAGAGTGTGGGAAAAAGTTGCATAAGTGGCAAAAATACGGTTTTTGAGCTTTACGAACGTTTTTAACAAAAGAGACAACAATGGCAATCTAATTGCTCTCATTGCTAATCGAACGCACAATATATTGCTTAAAATCCACCACCATCCAGCTTTTACGCAGTCGGTTAAAATTGAATGACCAGAAGAAACGCATACGTTCATTTGATAACTAGTAGAGCATACTTCACTTTTGTTCACATTCGGGTGATCAAGGCAAATAAACACGCAGGGCATTCGGGCACGGTAATATTACCTTGTCGATGGGACCTCCCCACCTGGGGATGGTGATGGGACCTTGTGCAACAGTGCAATCTTCCGGATATTGATGATGATTTCACTAGCAACACTATAATAAACAATTTCTATGAACCATAATGTCTATAGTAACGCAGCAAGAGCGCGTAACGTTTCTTCTAAGAAAAGACTTCAACGCTTTCTTATAAAAAACTTATCGAAAGCTTTTGCACTAGTTTCCGTTTGAATGTGTGTAACATTGCTAATTGGAGACAAGCTAGTCTAAACGGGAACTTACCATGTTTTAAGAGTCCATTGTTTAAAAATAAATTGTGGTTATATTTTTGTCGCGAATTTTTTTTTTTTGCTAAAAGTAGGCAGACAAGCAGGCGGCCCACCTGATTGAAAGTGTTGACCGTTGCCTATAGACGTTTGCAACACCAAGGAAAATACCAACGCGCTGCCGACCTCTAAGAAATTTATTGACGCCCTTTTTAAACAACCCCATATCGTAGCGCAGAGGGACCTCGGCGGGAAGCTTCATCCAGATTCTTGGTGTACTTACGCGAAATAATTGTTCTTGAGAATCGTTGCGTAGTTGAGCTGGATACCGGCTGCACTCACTTGGTGGTCACTTATTATGTGGGTCTGACGACGTTAACGCTTGGAGATCTCCGCGCGTGACCACTCACTGAAGAAGAACAAGAAGAACGTCTTATATGTTCGAACCGTCGTCGAACTTACCTAAATCGACATAATAGCAAAATACCAAGTGAGTGTAGCCGGTAAATTTATTTAGAAGGAAAATTTTAAAATTCTTTATCGATAAATGTTATTATTCGGTCAAAGACTTCTTAAATGATAGAAATATATGTAATTAATTGCTACGTCTTAGATTTATATATAGTTTTATTGACATCATTCTAGACATTACATTATTATTAGGTTTTGTTAGGGTAATTACTTTGACATTAATGAATTATTATTTTAATTGAATATGAAATGACAATCATTTAAACATGTTAGTTATGTATGCAATCGTTTTATTCTTTCTATTATCAATAATATTGTAACCTTCTCAAATTAATATTTGTACGCCTATTAAGGTAGGCTTTTGATGGAACCTTAGCATTAAGAACTTAGCTGCTATTGTGTATACTTAGCCAAAACTCGTACAAATAAATAAATTTGAATTTGAATTTTTGGTATATTTATTTTATGTATTATAATAGTATAGAGTGTGACACAATGATGCTTTTCGCATCCTTATGAGAAAAGCCATAGATGTAGCGCGTCGAGCATGTTCGCTGATGTAGGTACGAGTACCAGATTTACTTTGCTGTGATTAGCAAAATATGCGAGCATAGCTTCCTTTTTGTTAGGTTAGGAATTCGCAAAACGGCATAAGTACTGCAATGTTTGGGTGAATATATGAGTAGCTCTTTATTTAAATTTTGGTCGAAATTTAGCATCAAAGCAGAAATACAATTTATAGAAAATAAATTTACAATTGATTATAAAAAATACTAAATTATTATAAATTACACAGTCCAAGTTGGACCAATAGGTCACCTTAGTAGTATTTTATAATAATATGTAGATATATATTACTTGTAATTTTGTATTGAATACGTACAATTTATACTTACCTAGACTGAATTGTTTTCATACCTTAGATTAAGACTTATTATTAACAAATTTCAGTGGGTGAGGGCGAAGGTAAAGAGGTGAAGACCAAAGAGCTCGTGCCTCCAACGCTTCCACCAGAGCCGGTGTCTACGTGGCAGGCCCCACCGCCTATACCGGTCGAGAGGCCTGGACAGGGAGTTAATAAGAAGGTAAGGTCATGGGTAACATATAAAGGATGAACAAAACCACGTACCTCTCTAAATATTTCTAACTTTTGTCTAAAGAGATTGAGATATGTATCTACACAGTCAATCAAATCAATTTATCCGTGTGTGCTCCGAAAGAGTCTTTAATTAGACGTAAACACAGACGTATCCTTCCACGGCAACCGGGGAAAGAGATAAAATGTTTCCTTTTGACGTATCTCGTAGACAGTATGTCCCGCTACTCCCGCTATAGAGCACGGACTCGTCGAAACGTGGATATAATTCTCTCCGATTGACATAACGCGGAGAAAGGTTATCACCTTCTTTGAAGATGGTGGATAAAAGTTTATTTTCATCCAAAAATGCCTCGCGCATATTATAACAACATTTTGTAGCGGGAAATGGAAACAATGGAAAGAAAATTACACCGAAGGTACATCCGAAATGTCACAACCCATTCGATTACCCAGATAATTAATTCAGGCACATATTTCAATATGTGCCTGGTCAATAAAGAAATGGTCCTAAACATAGGTCAATAAAGAAATGGCGTAGTAATGCATTGAAGCCTCGAAACCATAGGAATGTGCTCCGTAAACCATCCGTGTGTGCTCCGAAAGAGTCTTTAATTAGGTATATTTCAATATTATTCTTATGTGAAGGGTAAACTGTGGTGAAGGTATGTTTCTGCTTGATGGTTAGTCATGTTAAATTATTTTTAGGTTTCTGAACCCAAAGGGTAATACGGGACCCTATTACAAAAACTTCACTGTCCGTCCGTCACCAGGCGGTATCGATGAACTAATAGTTAAACAGTTGAAATTTTCACAGATGATGTATTTCTGTTACCGCTATTACCATAAATACTAAAAACCGGCCAAGTATGAGTCGAACTCGCGCACGAAGGGTTCCGTATCCATACCATTATCCATAAAAACGGCAAAAAATCGTGTCTGTTGCATGGGCGATTTATAGATAATGGTACGAAACCCTTCACGAATAAGTCCGACTTGCTCTTGGTAGGTTTTTATGTTATTAGGAGACGGTATAAACACGAGGCCCACCTGATGTTAAGTGGTTACCTCTACCTAGAACAGATGCATTTCGTCACATGTGACGAACCTGGACCATTAAGTCCTGTACCATTACACCCATACCATTCTTAGATCCAGAACACAGTATTGCGAACATTACTGCTTCGCGGTAGAAATAGGTAGGTATGGTGGCAGTAGTTCCACGGACGAACTCATTCACCAAGAGTTCTGCTGCACTTGAACTCATCAGTTCAATCATCTCAGTGATCGACTCGACTTATTAGCCGATGGATGGTATAGATGGGGAGCCATGCATGCCTGATAAGAAGTAAAAAATCCTCTGATTTGGAAAACTTTTGATTTGTGCTGTTGAGTTTATTAATGCAGCACTCAAATATTATATTTATAAGATCCCTGGTAGTACATGGATCTCAGTTGTTATGCAGGTTCGAGCTGGTAGCAATGTTGAACTTCCTAATGTGTAAACTGACTCAATTTTTGTTGTTTGTTATAGATTTACCTTAAAAGATAATGTAAAATTATATAATTTTGGTAATTTTGTTATGACCTTTATCATAATTCTGAGGCGTTTCAAGGCATCATGCAGCAATTTTACAGGATTTTTTTACAAATTATTTTATATAAATAAAAATTAATCGTCGTAATATGTACAGGCATAACTTCTGAACGACTTTACCGATTAGAATAATTCTTTTTTATTTTGGTTACTATGATGCAGGGATGGTTTAAAAGTCTTTACCATCAAACTCATCCATCAACGCGCAGGTGAAACCGTGGGGCGCAGCTAATTATTTATAAAACATAATACTAATTAAATGACAACTTCGCATCAGGTCACAGTAACAAATAGTCTCCCAAAAAAATGTTTTTTGATTTTTTTTTATTTATACATTGAGATATGTACCTACTATTGAACACTAAAAATATCTTATGACGTATGCCAGGTGTACTGGGTGTGCAACAACCCCGGCGAACCCTGGGTGTGCCTGCCTGACCTCACTCCTGATCAGATCCGAGTCGCGCGTCTCACCGTCCGCTGCATGTCTGGGGAACTAGATGCCGAGGTAAGCATCTAAGCACCACCTGAATTGGAAGAAGGGGAAACCTGGATTCCCTAGTAGGTGGTAGCATGTGGAAGGCCTCAAAGATTCCTATAATTAAAGAGTTGCCCGCAACTTCGACCCCGATCGTGTATAAGTGAAAACTGAAAATTTATAATTAGATAGTTCATTTAAAATTGTTGTTCTTAATATTTTTTGACATGTGCGTCTTACACTGTAGTCGTCAACACTGACATACAGCCGCCATTTTTTTTAGATTTCAATAATATTTTGTTAGCCCTCCTGAGTTCTACACGCAGCTGTCATAGGCAAGACCAAATGTTCGTCATTATCATCATCATCCTCTAACCAAGACGAGTGTGGACTGTTCCAAGACCTATACTAGCTATATAATAGTAATCATCTTCACTTTCGAGGTTGTCGCAAAAATACTTCCATATTGGCTGATGATGGGCATAACTAGAGTTGGGTTCGGAGTTAGACTCTTCAGTATCCTCCCGAATGATAGTTGTGTAAGCCAACAAAGGGGTGTGTTGCCCCCCTAATAAACCAACAATTACTATTACTTAATTTAAAACCAACCAATAACCAACGATTTTCATGAAATTTAGTATGCGGAGGGTTACGGGGGCGATAAATCGATCTAGCTAGGTTTCATGTTTAGAAGACGTATCCTTCCACGGCAACCGGGGAAAGAGATAAAATGTTTCCTTTTGACGTATCTCGTAGACAGTATGTCCCGCTACTCCCGCTATAGAGCACGGACTCGTCGAAACGTGGATATAATTCTCTCCGATTGACATAACGCGGAGAAAGGTTATCACCTTCTTTGAAGATGGTGGATAAAAGTTTATTTTCATCCAAAAATGTCTCGCGCATATTATAACAACATTTTGTAGCGGGAAATGGAAACAATAACAAGAAAATTAGACCGAAGGTATATCCGAAATGTCACAACCCGTTCGATTACCCAGATAATTAATTCAGGCATATATTTCGGGTCAATAAAGAAATGGCGTAGTACTGCATTGAAGCCTCGAAACCATAGGAATGGTTTGCCAGTGCATATCAAGGTTATTATTGTATTACTTTCCTATCTACATTCTGTGAAATACCTAAGTTAAATAATATTTGTTTTTAATCTACAAAAATAGGTCCCCACTTCCATACGCATAATGAGTCTTAGTAAATGAAATAGGATACTACGTATGGATAGCACACGCTACTCAGATACTTTTGTTACATTTGCTTTAAATGGCACCTACGAAGTACAAACCATAAGAAACGCTACTCCCGCCGTGTATCCACGTGGGTAAACTATCCTCCGACGTTGCCGTGTTCGCAAGGGAGATAATAATGACATGGTGGAATAGTTTTTTCCCCTTCCACGGAGAGAAATAGTCCACTGCCCGTGCTAGCCCTGCAGCTTAAACAACAACTAAACTGTTTTATTGACCTGACACAGCAACGCTAAAGCTACTTGACAACAGATGGCGTTATTATACAATTTAGTATTCATTTGTACTTATAATAAAAGAGTTACTTATATAGATAAAATATGATTTATGATGAAACGTTACTTCAAAAACAGATCCAAACATTTCCTCCATTCAACGGGACGGAACGAAACTATCTGCGTGCTCAAATCGCTCGCATCCAGGCGGGCACGGCCATCTCTCCGCAAGGGTTCTTCACCTTCGGCTCGGGGGAAGAAGAAGAGGATATTGATTTGGAAGAGGGGATGGGTAACTTTTACTTGATTTAGAAATTCGGGTTTTTAGCATTTACGGACTCTATAGGTACCACACACGGATTTAGGAAAAGAGGAGATATGGGGCGAGGCATCTATTCTACTGATTCGCATGCCGCAGTTTTCAATTACGCATCCCCATTGCACTTTACAACTACAAACGAAATAATAAACTCTTGATACATTGAACGCAACGCTCTCATTATCTACATACACCAACTCATTACAATTCACACTGCAAAATCAACCAATGAACGCTAACAAATCCGGGCGCCGATAGCAGCGGTCGCACTACGCGACTATGCGCGCTATATCGCAATAATGCATTGCGGCATTTGTTTGTTGAGTTGTAAATAATTCCATAACACTACCAGCAATGGATGTCAAAATGAATATGCTACACACTGGCGCGCCGATATTTACGATTTTAGCCAACAAGTTCTCTGGAACTTATTGCTGCGACACGTGGCACGCCTTCTCAACACATCCCCTCCTTTCCTAAATCCGTGGTACCACATAAAAAATAACATGCTGATATTATAAATATTTGATTCTTTTAAACGAATATTTTCTTACAAAATAATCAAATATTTAGTATACATGTTCCGGCAGATGTGTTTGAAAGCCATCTGTCATTCGAGGTATGTATGCACCATCGACCAATGTATCACTGCTTCGATTAGGTATCAAATCCTTCCTCCCCACTTCCCCCAGGCGACCTGAACTTCAACCCGAACCCGTTCTACCAAGGGCACACGCTGAAGGACCTCGTGGACCCCCACCTTACGTACTGGGTCCACCACGGGAGGCACATCCTGCCACAGGGCCGGACTCTCTGGTGGAACCCTAATGTTGGGATGGTTAGATGCTTTTGTATCATTTAACTCAATTGGTTATTCTATTTGCCGTATAACCGCTGTAAACCTGTTATTTGAACGGAAACACTTTTATGTTTATCGTTGTGACTGGTATTTTTATTCGTTTTGGGACGTTTGGGGGCGATGCGGCCTGCCCTGACGTCCCGCTTGGGGTTTTTTTATGTTTTCCCACTGCCAACATTTACTCAAGCCAGCCTAACTCCTTCACATAGCGGAGTATGGCCTTGGGGAGATGGCACAACTGCTCCAGTGTTATGTGGTAAATGAAATAATAAGTGGTTGAACGAACCTCGCAATGTGCCAATTCGACGACATTTTGATTAATATCTGGCGGCATTGATCTTAACTTAAAACCCAGAGGCAAGCTATTGTTTTTCGTATTTTAGGTTCTAACTAAATACCATCTGAAGTGAAACAGTTCATTGATAAACCCAAGCTCTCTCTCAACTCTTCGGCAATATTTCCTGCACATCAGATCTACCGTTCTCAAGTTTTCATACCGAGGTTTCGTTGAACAAATATAAAATAAAAATAAGTACAAAAACCGATTTGTCCTATTCTCGGTCAAATTATTATAATGAGGGTATTAAGGGAGAGATGCCCTCATATAGTTTTCCCTATTGTAGTGTTTTACACATGTTGATAGTTTACTGTAGAAATTTAATACCCATACATGAACTCAACTTTTGGTAAAAGTGGGTAACTAA
This sequence comes from Selenia dentaria, assembly GCA_917880725.1. NCBI lineage: Eukaryota > Metazoa > Arthropoda > Insecta > Lepidoptera > Geometridae > Selenia > Selenia dentaria. The sequence goes on along the minus strand of OU862895.1, from coordinate 28,761,538 downwards.
AAACAAAAGTTGCTTCGTTATAAATAACTATAGCTGCTCTCCGCGGTTTCAACCGCGCGGTGATGGATGATGATGAATCTTATATTGCCTATGTTACTCAGGGTGAATGTAGCTTTCCAATGATGAAAGAATTTATGAAATCGGTCCAGTACTTTTTGAGTCAATTCATTACAAACATACATACAAATCTTTTTTCTTTATAATATTAGTATAGATTAGTATAGATAGATAATAGTTTGCGACCGAAACCCATCGTAGGTAACCAATAGCTAATTTAACTCTAACAGGAAGAAGGTCTAGAAGAAGAAGAAGACGAAGGTCCACCGCCTGCGGAGCCAGAGATTGGACCTCCTCTATTCACCCCTCTCTCTGATGATGCCAAAGTGGAAGGTTTGAACCAATGGGTGGCCCGTGTGAGTAACACGCTGGCGCCAGATCGCGCGGTGGCAGTAATGAGGAGTTTAGTGTGGCCTGGCGCGGTGGCGTATGCTACCAATGGGAAGTGAGTGTGATCAGAACATAATATCGTAACCATCGATTAATAATATTTAGAGTTGTCGTTACCAAGGTATGCCCCTGTGTAGACTTCCGTATCTAGACACGCAGTAGCGTGTTAAGCCAAGTTCAAGATAGCAGAACTGGCGAGCAGCACCGTGTGTATTATTACACGAACCGTTTGGAGCCACTTGTAACTCAAAAACTATTTGACATAAACATGTCAAATTTGGCTCATATGTTGAGATTTTCGAGATACATATGTGCTCCAAATTTCATAAACACACCTCATACGGTTATTTAGATATTAACGTCTAAAATCGTCATTTTTATCACTGACTCAACTATAGATCTAAATTCTAACCCACATCCTGATGACCTAGAAAGTTCAAATTTGGCATCCAGTTGGGTGAATACAAAGGAATAAATCAGAAACTAGCAAATCTGTATCATTTTATTATATTTTTTCAGTTAATTGATTTCAATCCATCAAAGGTCGTTGGTCATCATAGGGCCAGACACAATAGAAATGTCATTGTTATAATATAACGACTCTTGAAGGGATAGGACCACTTACTTATAGTGCCTGTTATGTAAGAATCAGCAATCAGAATTGATGACAGCCGGTCTTTATGTAGATATTAAGGTCTTCACGTGAATATATAACGATCGGAATACTACCCTTAATTTTTTACACTCAAAAGACAATCATTACCAGTAAACGTAGGCAAATACCAAACCATTTGGTATTAATTTTACTATGGATAAGTACCTACTAATAATTTCCGTACAAAAATTATGATATCCAAGTTCAATATTATGATATAAATGTTTCGGTTGGTGACTTAAACGACAAAAGACGTGAGATCTAAATGGGTGCCATGTATTTATAACCACATGAACTATTTTATAACAACTTAAAATATCATTTCTTCTTATAAGTAAGTTGGGATAATATATTGAAGCCTAAGGTCTGACATGGCTAGTTTTCATATACGAATTACATTACAGTCTTATATATATATATCTAGTTCTTATTTTATTCATCCGAAATTTTGACTTGCTGGTAGAAATTAGCTATCAAATATTCTAGGGTTCTTCCATGAGTGTTTTAGAAGATACTAAATAATTTTCGTATATGAGAAATAGCTAAGTCAAACCTTAGGCTTCAATATATTATCTTGAATTCTAAGAAGAAATGATACATTAAGTTGATTAAAAATATTTTATGTGGTTAAAAATACTTGGCACCCTTGGCAACGCTCAGGTCTGAATAGGCCTTTATCCAGCTTGTTTGGCGACTGTTAGAAATCGCATTACAGCTAAGTTCACTGAGTACCTAATTACGTTATTTCCTATTGGACAGAAAGTCCGAATGCTTGTACGTGGGATGGGGGCTCAAGAACATGATCCCGAACTACAGTCCGATGCAGCTGCCGCGGCCGCAAGACGAGTACGTCATCGGGCCCGAGGTCATGGAGATGGCTGACCCTACCTTCGCTGACGAGGAGGTAAACAAGGAAAGAACAAAAATGGTTCACGGACGATTATTTTACGAGATAACGTCAAAAGACAAGCCGAACGCTTAGGCCGATCGTGCCTCTCTATCGCTTGTTGTAGAGGCACGATCCGCCAAGTTCAGCCGCCGTTCATCGATTTATAAGATACGTACGTTATCACGTCAATAAAAGCTTTATGTACCTATAAATGTTACAAACTTTAAAACCTATCGCACTTTCACATTAATATTAAAAAGGTGAAAGTTTGTGAATGTGTAAGTGTGTTTGTCTGTTATGATACTTCTTCACAGCCGGACCAACTTTTAGTATGGAGGTAGATGAGGTTTTGGATTAACATATAGGATACTTTTCATTATCATAACATCAACCATGAAACCATAGACGAATTCCTAGATACAAAATAGAACGCATCCCATTACATAATCAACCCATTAAGGCCCCCCTGTTGGGACTCTAGCCTTGCTTTCAGTGAGAGGAGTTGGCCCATAATCCACAGTGCGGCGTACACATCTCATCACGCTATCCCATTATCTTTAGTAATTTGTCTATGGTTTTTATAAATTGCCTAAATCAAAGTATATTATAATGTATGCCTCTGTCCAGGCGTACCGCATCGCGCACTTACCGCCGGCGCCTCCGCCCGAGCTGCTGGGGGAGGGGGAGGGATTCAGCCCCGAGGAAGAGGAAGAAGAAGACGAATAATAATTATGACTTATAGAGTAATTTTGTTTTTTAATTTTTAAGTGGACGCGTATGGTTGTATATTTGCGATTCCTCAAGTTATTATATATTTTGTATTAAGTGAGGTTTTTATTCAAGTACTCAGGGCCAGCGTAATTAAAACGCTTTATTGTTTATCTTTACGGAGAATGGGAATGGGCTACATTTTGGCATTTGAATCCCATTCTGGGCGTAACCCTGCACGCCTATTGGCTGGAACCATCAATGGGAATGAGAATGAAGTGTCATTTCATTCTTCAGATAATTTAATATTCTGGCCATTTTAGAGGTAGAATACATGTAAACAAGCCAAAACTGACAGTAACCTAAGCAGTAGTGACACTATTTCGGACATTGCAATTTTGGAGTTCACATCCTTAGAAGGGATTCAACACCGCGTCCCGCCGTGATAATGCTGTCAAAGCTGTTCAATAGATGTCGCTCCGTCCCCATACGACGCGACGGTTTAAATCAAATAGAGAGTTAAAATTCGGTGTTCGGACCTCGTGCCTCGGTGGCCTATGGTCTATGGTGCTCATGGCGTTTGACACGGAATGTCTGAAGACGCGGGTTCGAATCCCTCCCGAGGATGTGCATTTTCCTCTCTAAAATTGCAATGTTTAGTCTCGCTAAGCAGTCGTAAGTGCTTTAAAACTCAAATTACACTATTTCGGATGTTTTCGTAAACTTGCTTTAAAATTATTAACTTAGTAATTGTTATATTAGCACTTTTGTGTCAATAAGTAATTGAAATATTTACGATCTATGATCTTTTATAGATATGAGTAGAGAATTTGTTTACGTAGCACTGTACTGTTCTTGACATTCCGGTACATTGGTTTATACCGGTTTGTACACCTTGGTCGGTTTCTATTCTAAAAACCGACCAGGGAGCGAGTAAAGTACATTTTATTTTATCTTTCCAGATGTTTTTTTTTATTTTACAGCCCAAGGGCCTTATAATCTATCGTCTATATAAAAACCATGCAAGTTCTGTGCAGTTCTTAAACCTGGCATAAACAGTTTTGGATGAAATCATACCATGACGCTCATCTAGGTGAACTATTTCAACATTGTTTTCCTCAAAGGTGAACGGATAATGATGTCTCTGGCATTCTAACAATTTACTATAACCAACATTGCAGACGCCTATAAGTTTGTAAGCTGATCGGATTGAGAGCGTCATTTTAACGAGAGTCCATACAAAAACACATGCGAATGGGTTGTCTGCGGTTCTTGAATATATATATATATATATATATATATATATATATATACTAGCTATAACGTTGTCATGGTACGATTAAGACGGACAGTTTTCTAGAAATCTTGCTCTAAGAGCTTATAGTAACGACCCTGATGCTCTTTCGAGTACTTTTCGCTATTGGTCATGATTTCAAGTAAGTATATATATATTGCGCAGAAACTGTGCAGCTGTAGATATTCGTTTAGCGTTGAGTCGCAGTAGGTATTGTTAGGTTGTGTCTGGTCGCCCGACCTGCGTTTACTTTTTCGCAGATTTAAAAAATAATAATCAATAAAACATGCATTTTATTGATATGAATGACCGTACTATCTTTACTTACTATACCGTAAAACGGGGAAAATAGGAATGGCGGGGTAAATCGGAACAAAAGTCAGACTTTCTAAACGGCTCTTAGTTTCATTACCAATTTATGAGATAACACTATTTTATTTTTGAACGAACTTATATTTTTTGCCACTCATTACACTTAACATTTAAACCAGCCAATCAGGGTTTACTAAGAAAAAAACAGTATAAAGTGAGGTTGTCATGGTACTTCTTACTGACAGAAGTTTAGAGACATAAACATTCTAACTGTTGTCTCTCAGTTTATCTATGAAAATCTAATGTATGTAAAGAAAAACATTAGCAGTTTTGATAAAAGGAGTGATGCTCATTCCATCAACACGCGAAATAAGCACAAGCTATCCGTACATGTAACGCGTCTCCACAGAATAAGTCATTCTTTTATGGGACAATGTATACGATTCTATAATGAAGTTCCCAATGTTATCCGAGATTTGCCTATTAATAAGTTTAAAATTACTTTTAAAACTAAACTCTGTCAAAAAGGTTATTACAAAATTTCGGATTACTTGGAGGATAAAACAGCTTGGGACTGATCACTCCAGGATATATCTACTCGTGTACTAAGATGTCAAAGTGTAGCGTGTCTTGCCCTACTGACACCATTATTATATTATTATGTTTTCTTTTGTAAGGCAACACACTGGAGCTAATATCTGTAGTACATTGTAAAACATCTATATAAAAAGAATGGCCCCGAGTTTCTTGCCGGTTCTTCTCGGTAGGCTCTATATATTTTGGAACGCGGCGGTAGTTTTTAAGTACATTATAATGAAAAATTGACGTTCATAAGTGCGTCTTTGATGCCTAAATTGAATAAATGATTTTGACTTCTATTTTCACATTAGTTGGCTTGTTATTATTTCTGCTGTTCACGGCATTTTTACTTTGAGATTATTAGTCTGCAAAGAGTGACCCGTCGCGTCGTTACGGTGAACTAATATTCAGATAAGGCGCCCAATCCAGCTAATATCTATCTGTCACGCAACTGTCAAGTGTGCACTTCGACTCTTAAAACTATAAAGCAGTAAATAAGCAACAATTTTCTTGAGGGTTTTTGTTTGCTAGCTTTTTTAAAGCTAGTAAATAAAAAACCTCAAGAAAATTGCCACACGCGCAATCTCGGAGTCTAGGGACAGTACGGCTATTATGTATCTCGGCTGCTAACAAATGTTGATTGAAATCGAAAAAAAATGGCCGCTCTGTGTCAGTTTTGTCAGCTTCAGTCATCAACTTGCTAACAATTTGGCTTACTGGAGTTGTCCAAAATGACAGAGCCGCCATTTTTCAAGATTTCAATCAACATTTGTTATCAACTGAGATACATAATAGCCCTGCTGATCTCTTGTTGAACAGAATCTACTCTTAGGAGGAAAATTGATGGTTCATTAGTGGATTTAGGTACTATACTACTATGTTATAGGTATAAAAATGTTAAAGTTGATTCCCACCAGGCATGTTTATTTTATAATTAACGTTAACAAAACAACTTTCTTAAAGTTACAAATAACATTGCACTCGGCCTCCCACGTAGAGCACATTGAGAATTAACAAGTACAATTTGAAAAAAATAATAACGACTTCCATTCTATTCAGTAATTGGAGTGTAACTCAAAAACTACAGGACCGAATTTGATGAAATTTCAAACATAAAAATGATTTTGAGAATCAGTTCAGCCAGTCGAAAGTTATGAGGTAACAAACATAAAAAAAACATACAGTCGATTGAGTACCTCCTCCTTTTTGGAAGTCGTTAGAAAATAGTCCACAAAGCGGCGCTGTCGTCTGGGTGAACCAATTCTCAAAATTATTTATTTGTTTGAACCCTTATCCGTGTTTAATGGTTTAAGGGAATTTCTTTAATTTGCTTAGACCATGGTTTAAACTTGGGACTATCTTTAATCCACGTTTTATGATAGGCAAAATAATTCCTTAGAATATGTGAACTTCATATTAAACAAGATAAAGTTATTTAACAGTCTCCGTCAGGACAGGATATTTATTAATTATGTTTTTTAATAAACCGGGATTAATGTGAGACTTAAGTTTTGTCGATATCACGATCGACAATTAAAGAAGGCTAAACGAAGCCGAAACATTTGTCGATCATGATGGATATCGACAATTACGTTAACCAGTCGATTGTCAATATAACAATGAAATTTCTATTGTATCTGGGTCGTTCGACTGATGAAATAATAATCGACGTAAATCCCACGTTAATCCCGTTTTATTACAAAACTATAATGAACGTGAGTTTCCATAACATTACATTTATTTCTATAGGAAACAATTGCTGTTATAAAAGTCACAGAAGTATTTTTTAAATTATCTCTCCCTAAAACAAGGCACATAAAAAATACTTAAATTTCTTTTTGCGGAATGGTCTTTCCGTATTGTAGTATAATACATGTTAATCCTTTTTTGATGATTTTAATTACATATATTTTTACTCGCTATCCGCATCGGCTTCACGCGAGTGTCATTTAGAAGAAAAAAAGGTAATTATGAAGTTTGTTTCTTTCTACTTACATAAAAACTTAATTAGGCTTTATTATATATAAATCTTCTGTGAATAATTTCCTATCTAATGGTGAAAACAGCATCAAAATCCGCTACCTTGTTTAGGAGCAGTTAGTGTATACAGATGTTAGGTGCATGGACCGACAGGATTTTGGGGGGTTGGGGGGGTTTCCCGATAGATCCTATGTCCTAAGTGTCACGGTAGTTTAGATATAGGTATATTTTTTTAGTTTTTTTAAATCACCCAGTATCTTGCCTTTAAACCGTCATAACTTTTTTGTTTGTGGTGTGATACCACAATAGTAGTTTATGTAACTACTAAAGTTTTATCCAACAAAATATTACTCAAATTCGTATGTACGAAATAGCGCCAAAATGGAAAAAGTCTTCTAGTTTTGTATGGCTTGTGCGGCGCTCTCCACTGAACGGCGACAGATAAAGTGTACTTAAATTGGATTGAAACCTCCTTGGTCGGGACACATTGTACTTTTATAATTAAAAAAAATGTTTTAAAGCATTGTTTTGTTAGGAGAATAATGCTTTAATTTAATTGTGTATGTGATGAAGTATGTAAATAAAATATGCCAATAAAAGTCTGTATTTCATTTCATAATTAGAATATTACCGAATGATATTATATAAAATAACTTATGCTTGTATTCTGCAATGTATTCTAAGATAAACTAAATAAATTATTACTTGATACGATTAATATAAAAAAGCTTCTGAGCTTTAAAAGTGGGAAATCTGTGTAAATGTTATGAAAAGTGACAACTTTTAAATTCATTACAAAAAAAACTAAAAGCCATTTTTAATTTAGATTTCTTTTAAAAAGTGCTTTAGTTATTTACTCTTTCCAACGATATGCTACATGACATAATTATGATAATTTTTTTTTAATATTAATTGTATCACATAATAATTTATTTAGAATAAGAATACATTGCAGAATACAAGCACAAGTGATTTAGTGGTATTGGACCAACAAAAGAGTTATGACGGTTTAAAGGCATGATCCCGGGGGATTTAAAACAAATAAATAATATTACATTATCTAAACTACCGTCGTGCTAGACATAGGATCTATCGGGGAAAACTAGCGCATTACCCCCCCAACCCCCTAAAAAACCCTGTCGGTCCATTCACCAAACATCCTGTATAATGACAGACAGGCAGACGCGTAAAGTGACTTTTATTTACATTATATATAAGGAAAAGATATTGTCTCATTTTGCACTATGTGTATGTTAGGAGCGTCATTTCTTGTGTTTGTGCAGTTGAGGTGCGGAAAGTTTCACTTTCCCGGGGAAGTTGCGGGCTACGTTCTCCTCCTGCAATACACACAGTAAGCATTAGAAATTAATACATATTTGACGTGATAACGTCTTATAAATCGATGAACATCCGCTGCACGCACGGAAAAGTATGACACATTGTAGCGTTCCTTGTCCCGTTCCGCCTGAGCCGAGCGTGCAAGCTAGAGCGAGGAACAAGTGACAGAGAGGCACGATCGGCCTAAGCGTTTGGCTTATCTTATGACGTTATCACGTAAATTATCTTCCTTAAACCGACTTTACAGACAACCATATTTAACTATTATTTTACTTTAATCTTTCGAACGAAACGAAAAGTATACAATGCAGATCTCGCTCACGGGTCGCACATCGAACTCATATCGGAGGTGGAAATGGTACCCCCTTCCCACGCACCTCCCCTCGCAGCTTTAGTTTGCTACTTTTATTAAAGAGCAAATCTCCGGATTTGCTAAATACGGCCACAATCTTGAGAATAGTCAAAAAATCCAGAAATCTCTGGACAAACCCTGAGATGTGGTAACCCTAAGAGAGAAACAATAGAGCGTATTTCGCCTAGTTTTTCAGGGATGAACGTGAGTCGGTATTATATATACTTTGGTTACTCATATATACATAACTCGGAATGTTTATTAGTTCGGAACTAGTAAACATTCAGAGTCTCAAGTTCCGAGCAAAAATGAAAAAAAAAACTGTAACAAGTGATTTTTTTAGTTTGCGTTGACTTTATAATTGCATAGCCTATTAGTAAGAAACCTAGTTTTGAAATAGTCTCGAAAATCTCGTTTTGTTTCGATTTAGTATCGATTATTTTTTTCCGGGATTCAGTAATGCATTGAGACTGAAAGCCCTACTAGTTCCTGTGATGCAGTAATTAGGTTTAATTGTATGCACGCCTCTGCGGGTGTGGTTTTAGTATTACTACGTCTTTTTGTTACACGTCGTATATGTTCCCTAATTGACATCAGCTGAGGGCCGGCGGTCACGTATACGTATATACTGAAGGATACCGTACAATGGATGTTCTAATCCCAAATTACAACAGACAACAATACAGTACCTTGACAGCTTTGAGTAAGTCCCTTTCCCGCGGCGTAGCGGCCTTGTCCCGCAGGAACACTTGCACGGCCGTCTTGGCCGCTTTACCGCGCTTGCTGGTGCCGGGAGTCAGTTTCACTTTGTACCTAAAATGTATGTTAAATTCAATACAGGTAGCGGCACGAAGCTCTAGGGCTGACCGTTATTGCGCAGAGGTTAAAAGTTTAACATAAAAGTCACTGAAGAAATATTCACATTGACTATACAAATTACCTGTACAAATCTTGGAAAAAGCTTTTTCCTTTTGCATGCCCTGTTTATTTGGCATAGATTGAGTGTCCAAAAGCGTAGATTTATTGACAATAATATAGTGGCAAACGTTCACTGACCGGCATGGCTAATACGTATCTCGGTAGCAATATAATGGTGAAAGAAATATAAAAAAATTGCGGCTTTATGTCAGTTTTGTCAGCTCAACTACTTGCAGGTAGCGGCACGAAACTCTAGTGCTGAACGTTATTGCGCAGAAGTCAACAATTACAATTACTATAGAACAAAAACAGAAAACAAGCCAAATTTAGCACGAAAATTAGCCAAATTATCGACGCGTGTATCGGTAACAGAGATGCTGACCGTACTGACACTTGCCGGGCGAGAAAAGGGAATGCGGGGGGAAGCGGGCGGGGACAAGCATTCCAGCGATGCGTCGAGTTAATGTGACCGCGTTGTACGTATTACCGGGGGGGATAGAGGGACGAAGGGTGCGGTTGGCTAGCCAGTCGTATTACGTCTCCCGCCCTGATACTCTGTCTCTCTCTCTGTGTCACATGTGCCTGACTGTACCCTTGCGCAGCTATTCCCTCCACATTTCGCTCAGCGCTAAACTTACGTGCCGCTACCTGTATTACAGTATGCCCCTGCCAGATCAGTCATTAGTTCTGCGTGCTATGTGCAGGGCGAGGGGCCAAATGACAACGTTCAACAATCCATCCCGCTGCAACTGCAGTTCGACTCGTCCAACTTCTCGTTCGATAATTACACAAAAAGCCATTGTACTATGTATTTGTCTTCCGGTTTGAAGGGCAATGTTTCCAGCGAAATTACAGGCAAGAAATTTGACATCTTATTATGTCTCAGCAAAATCAAATATTCTAATTTTGGAGGGAAACAATTACACATGGACGGAATTCGAGCTCGCGTTTTCCTTACAATCCGTATCAGACGCCATGTGCACCGAGGGATCCATCCGAACATTTATCTCTAGCCCATTTTAAGAGGATTGCATAGCTAGTACTTGCCCACACTAAAAGAAAAAATCTCTTTTCTACCTCTTGGCATTGTCCGCTTTCAGTGATTTTTTTTCATGCAATCGACACATTGTTTGCTGTTCCTGTACGTTTTGATTTTTTCAGTATTTTAGTACTGAAAAAATTTTACTGAAATCGGACAAATCTCAAGAGGTGGAAAAGAGTTTTTTCTTTTAGTGTGGACAAGTACTAGCTATGCAATCCCCTTAACTGTCAAATGGCAAGGATGACACGGATTCTTGGAAGAGGCGAGTTCGAAACCCGTCTGAGGCGTGTAATTTTGTATGACACTGCACTAATAAAATTGCACGATTAGTTCACAACTTACTTGTAGTTATGTAACGCGGCGTACGGCGCGACGACGGGCACGGCGAACAGTAACTCGTCGTCCGCGAACGGCACGCCGGTCAACTGGCCCAACATTTCCGTGTCCGCATCGGGCCCCTGCTGTTCCGATTGTTCCGCCTGTACAAATCGTACAATACATTAACACTATACTAGAACTCTCTGTATGTAATCTTAATATTAGTAGATTGTTGTGAGAACTAGTCCTCATGACACAGGGAATCCTAGTATGAGGGCTAGTGGCCACACTATTATCCACACTGTAAAGCTGGTAAATCGATGATTTGGTTATCTATTTATTTCTATCAACTTATTTTACTACTATTATGTACTATGTTAGGACAATAAAGATTAACTAGACGGCCCATCAGCTGCTTCCCTCGCTTCACGATCTTAGGGGCGAAGAATTTCAAGGCTGGTAAATGCTTACAACATAAAAGGGACAGTGCACCGTATTGACACAATTCTATTTTGACACATTTTCAGTCTGCCACATTCCTATATCGACACTATTTTTTATGAGGGCGGAAATGATGTGCAATTCCTTTCCGCCACGGGGGTGACGGGCGTGTGGGGCTCAGACCCACTAAAACCCCCCGTGAGCAGTCCTCCGCCAAGGTGGGGCGAGATGGGGTCACGCTTGCATTTACTATCTCGCCCCAGCGGTAAGCCCGGGTTAACCGGGCCTCAGCGCCCGTGAAGGGGTGACCACCAAGGTCACCCCCTAGAAGTGTAGGGCGGTACAAGCCGGGTTCCTATATCGACACTAGTCCAAAATGACACAAGTACAGTCAATAAATAATACAGTGCTTGAATGGGCTTATTCCAGAAATCCCCTTTACAGATCCCCTGCGAAGGGGACTTCTGGACTTTAGCCAATAATAACTGGTCACTACCTACCCAAAAGTTTATCTACATGGTCTACCTACTTTGACCTCAGGGTTAAAAAATAAATTTGTATTGGAGTTATGAACATACATTCAGTCAAAAAGGTATCGGGAATGGATGATTGGTTTATGGTTTTCAAATACATTTTTTTTGTTGTTGTTAGATCGGCACAACTGTTATCCATTTTGGCGCAGAGTTTGAGTTGCATCTCTTATTTATCTTAAATACAGTGCTGTTTTAGTTAGACCATATCTAGTGTGAATTCACAATTTCATACTGGACAAGAACATCGAACAAAGAGTTTGTCTTAAATTTTACATTACCAATGGAATTTCGTGTTCGGAGTCACTGAAAATGTTACAGAAGACTTATGGTCAATCGACTTTATCAAAACAGGTGCTTATGAGTGGTACAAAGCGTTCAAAGGTGGTTGAGATATGATGGAAGATTTGCCTCGCCCTGGTAGGCCATCAACGTCTTCAACTGAATTTAGTATAGCAAAAGTGAAGGAAACAGTGACTGAATAATATTATAATATATAATAAACTATATTTTAAACTATATTATATAATATAATAAAGTTTAAAAATGTTTTGATCATGGTATTATTCGTTAGCGCAACAACGTTGTATTGTTTCTGGTAGAGCATACTTTGAAAACGATAAAATAAATTTGGATAACTAACTAACTATAATTTTGTGTATTATTGATCTTTTCCCGGTACTATCTAGACACTGTAGTATATTTTATTTTACACATGGCATTGAAAATGTAGCCGCCGCCGGTTTCGGCTCTGCGTTGACGAATCATTCAGTACAAGTAAATATATTATACTCGCTGCAAACCGTGTCAATTCTTCGGAGTGAATGAGCCACATTGCAGTCTTTTTCAAATCAGTGTAATTTTAGCAGGTGCTCAGTGGATAAAGTTGTACTCTTTGAGGAGGACGTACTACAAAACTTCCCTTCACCGTCGGGGTCCGAATAGCAAGATGTGAGGAAACACAAGATATGAGGTGGTATGCCTCTGGTGCGGGAGGACGTGAGACATTGGTTATTCAGTTTCTTTCTTCCAGTGGTTGCATTTGCTACAACGCCCTCTATACCCTAACTCAATAATGTTTTATTTAACTCCACTAGAACTCTTTGTGTATGAGCTCGTCTGGGGAAGTACTGCAACCATACCGCCCTGTTTCTACCGCGAAGCAATAATGTTCGCAATACTGTGCTCTGGTTTGAAGGTAGCGGCGCTGGTGAAATTACAGGCCTTTAAGAATTTGATGTTTCAGGGTTACACGGGCGCAGTGCAGTTCGTCACTTGTGAGGAAATTCATCTGTTATAGGCAGAGGTTACCTATTAACACCAAGTGCACCGTTACTTAGTAACATTAAAAAAATATTTCACACTACTCCCTCGCAGAATAGCTGCTACTGCAGAGGTATTAACCAAGACGGTGTCTTGCATAAGAGACCTAAAAAGTCAAATTCCTCGTCTCTTACTGTAGGGACTGTGGCGAAGCTTGAATGGCTATGTAAGCGAATTATACCAATGCCCGCGCACCCGGCACTGGCCTCGCCGGTCGTCTCCTTACTCCGTAAATTGTACTCGCGTATATAGCACTAAGGCTACGTTCCGGGAAGCGCCGAAATCACTCGCGGCGTTCGCACACCCATTCCATTAGAAGCCCGCGATCATCGTGAGTGATACGTCTCGATACGTCATCGATGACGTCACCGAAAACGCTCACAACGATCGTAGGTGGGTTTTCGCGGTCGTCGGCGAGCTGTCACTGTCAAACATCAAATGTATAGGATTCTATCGATGTTTGACAGTAAAGTGGGCGCGCTTTTCACGACCGCGTAACTGTTCCACTTGGGTTGAACATTGCAAGAATTAATTCCAACCGGAACGCTAAACCGAGGCGCGACAGTTGTGAGCGTTGACGGTGTTTCCCGGAACGCAGCCTAAATGATTCTCTGTCACGTAATAATGATGTAACATTAACGTGTATGTAACCACATAAACTGTAATACGAATAGTCTTGTATAGTAAACCAGTGTTGTATTATTTACGTCCAAGCTAGGAATTGGTCGAAGGCAAGAGTCTTCGACCAATGTGTGTTACCAGTGATGACTTATGGCACTGAAACGTGGTCTCTTACTATGGGCCTCATAGATAAGCTCAAAGTCGCACAACGAGCTATGGAGAGGGCTATGCTCGGGGTTTCTCTACGTGATCGAATCAGAAATGAGGAGATCCGTAGAAGAACGAAAGTCACCGACATAGCTCAGAAGATTAGCCAGTTGAAGTGGCAGTGGGCAGGGCACATAGCACGCAGAACAGATGGCCGATGGGGCCGAAAGGTTCTGGAGTGGAGACCACGTACCGGCAAGCGCAGCGTAGGTCGTCCACCGACACGGTGGACAGACGACCTGAGAAAGGTCGCAGGACGACGTTGGATGCAGGCCGCTTCCAACCGGTCCTTTTGGAAAATCATGGGGGAGGCCTATGTTCAGCAGTGGACGTCCTACGGCTGAGATGATGATGATGATGAAGCTAGGAATAGACAATGCGAAGTAATTCTACATGCCTTAATCTACGACCTATACCCGGCCGTGGTGGATTCACACTTAATCTGTCCGTATCAGGACAAAAAATAACAATAGATTTATGAATGAAACTTGCCTCGAATGAGGCTTGCTGATTCGGACAGATTAATATTATAAAGGCGAAAGTTTGTGAGTCAGTTTGTATGTTTGCAAAAAATTTCACAATCAGACGGCTGGACCAATTTGGTATGGAGGTCGATCGAGGCGCTGGTTGATCCCGCGGATACACATCATCTACCACCGCAGGACGCAGCTTTGTATAGTATTGTATAACTCCGTCCCATGACATAGGTAACAACTGTACAAAAGTTACGCAATTATATACAAACATAGTGTTACAATAGACGGGATTATCGCTAAAAGATTCTCACTTCAGGATCGGGTTCCTCAGGGTCCGAGTCGGCCTCCAGTATGAGGGGCGCGGGTTGCGGTATCTTCGGGCCGCGTTGGCTCGCTTTCGTCTTCCCACCTTTGTTGGCCGCCTTCTTCAGAGCTTTCTTCGATTCCTTTTCATCTTTCGCCGACTGCAAATAATAGGGCGGGCGGGAAAAAACCCAACAATGACTTGATGAATGATTTTGTAAAATACCTAGGCGCTAGTGATACTCAAATAAGAAATATGAAGGGTTGCGGTCATATTGATCACAACCCTTCATCCCGTTCATATCAATACGAAAGATTAGTGTTTGTAAAAACTCTTCTTTGAGTCAAACAAAACTTGTCAAGCTTATCGATACATGGCGCTCCGTCCTTATGCGACGGTTAAAGCAACTCAATAAATCAAACAATAAAAGGCCAAAATCATTTATTCAATTATTCATTATAATGTACTTTAAAGACTCTACCATCGCGTTCCAAAATATATAGAGCCTACCGAGAAGAAGCGGCGATAAACTTGGGGCCATTCTTTTCATATAGATTTTTACAATGTTTCTACTTAGGTACTACTATTATTACATTTTATGGGTGGCAGATGACAACTTGCCAGAAGTGGAGTATTCCAAGCATCTTTGTCTTCTATATTCAACTAGAGTAAATTAGCTAGAAGAGTAGTAAATTCGCTTTTTATATACAGGTTGTTTGGTAGAGGGACCGACAAACCAAATGAGCGTGTTCGGGGGCCCACTTGGAGAACACAAGTTGGCCAAAAAAATCCCCGACACCCGGTGACCTTAGCCATCTTCAAACTATCGGGGAAAACACCTGTACTAAGACAGTCATTTATACAGTTTGTTAATTCGGGAATTATAATCTTTGCTATACACTTTATAGCCTTTGTACTTATACCATCCAAACCGGTGCTGGTGTTTGAGTGTAGGCGATTTATAATTCTGCTAACTTCATACATAGTGCAAGGACGAAGATAACTCGTTTCTGTAGATGGTTTATTATTAGTATAAGTCATGGTGTAAAACGTGTTGTTTTGATATGTTTTTGGAATGTCATTCGCTAGTTGTATACCAACTGACAAAAAAAAGTATTGAAATAGTCACACATATTGTTAGGATCTACTACTGTAATATCGTTTATTATTAGCTTTGAAGGAGCACAACTATCCTTTTTTATTTTATTTGTCACAAGCGAGTTTATTAGGTGCCACATTCTTTTTGGGTTCTTACAATTCTTAAATTCTTTTAGATACTTAGTGTTCCTCCTTAGATTATTTAATAAGTAAACCAGTTTTGTTTCTCTGTGAAATAAAATCTTTATTCAGTTTTTCATTAGTTTTTTCTTTTTTCATTTGCTGCCAGAGTATGTTTCTTGTATTAATTGCATCGATAACAATTTTATTGATCCAGTCATCTCTAGGTGAATTTAAGATTTTTGTTTATGTTATTTTATTATTGTCTATACATGTTTTTATTAATAATTCTAGCTGAATATACGAACTTCCTCTTATTGACGAAACTACTCCAGAAATGCTATTGTAAAGTTTTGGGTAGTTAATGGCTTCATATTTAATTTTTTGTTTTCGTAACTGTCTCTGATGCAAAAGTTCTAGGACCAGCTGCTTGTGATCAGATAACGATGAATCGATTAGTGTCAGTTGACAAGATAAGTTTCGCAGGTTTGTACATACGTGATCTAGTATTGTTCTAGTTGTGGTAGTTTGCCGAGTACAGTAATCCTCATGTATCTTATTTATTATATCATAACCAGCCTCCTGCAGCATAATTAAGTAGTTAGTTGTATCATTACCATAAACTATATAAACTGTGGTAATGTATTATATTAAATAAAATTGTAAAATGTATACAAGTTATTGCTGGCGACTGTAACTGTGATAGTTGCTTACATTGTAATGTAAATAAGTGATACCTGTAACATGAGCATAGCAGCGGCCCGGTCTTCGTCGTCTTGGTCCTTATACTTCTCTTTGATTTTCTTCATCTTGCCGTGCTGCCCGCGCTTGCCCGGTTTCTTCTCTTCTTCTTGATTCTTCTTTTTCTGCTCTTGCTTCTTTGGCGGTTTCTTGCCGGTTTTTTTGGGTAGAGAAGGGAAGGATAGGGCCTTGTCGTCGCCTGTGAAAGTTTCATTTGTTAGTAAGTTATCTGTAAGTTAGCTCGCTACTGGCGTCGCTCGCTTGGTCTTTGGCACAATTTCTTTTTTAGACTAAGGGCCAGTCATATTGCTTCTTAAAACCCCAAGGGCCAATATCTAGTGAACTCATCATAGCATTACACATATATACAAATTAAGTAGGTGAATATATCGAGTACTAGTTGGCCCGCCACTGGCTTCGCTCGCTTGGTCTTGGTGTAGTAGCGAGAGTTATTTCTTACATTTTAAGAACTTTTTTTATATATGAATCGATGTGAAATGGAACAAACACCAATGGTTAATTGAAGCTTACCACAATATATTAGTAAAAACGGATCGGATAATCCGTTTCTGAGATTAGCGTGCACAAACGCACAAACTTTTTTACTATTTTTTTCATTATATTTTCGTTTATATAAGTCTACGAAGAAATAATATCAAGAAGCATAATTCAGAACAAATTTCACTCAAAAGTGGCCCTTCAAACCAATGCGATGTCTGATTCCAAATGCGAATTAGAAGAATTACGAATACAGGTAGGTTCATATTGTTGTGCCGGGGTGTGTCGTGGCGCGCCAGAACGCTATCGGTTACGTTTATTTCTTGTGACTAGATTCACATTAGTGGGTTGTGTTGGGTTCTGGCGCGTTCTGGCGCGGTCAAATCGCTCGACGTTCGGTCGCGCCAGAGAGGTGGTGGGGATCTGTCGCGCCACAACACACCACACCAATGTGAATCTTTCAGTACGACGCGCAAAGACTACAATGAATACTGGGTTTAGACTGGTAACTCTGTCAAATTTGAAGGAACGGTTATGTGCTGCCATCTATCCACACCTAACGGTAAAAAATTAGAATATACATATACCTATAGGTATGTATGTATATATATGCCTACCTACCCACAGGTACCTATATAATATATTGTATATATATACAGGTTCATATACACCTACTTATTTTCTTGAACCTATGTTGTATATATATGCTAGCAGCTAGTATATATGTACAACATAGGTTCAATAAAATATGTAGGTGTATATGTACCTGTATACACAGCTGCTGTGCTCCATGGTTCATCCTGCATTTTGATGGATGATGATAATGAAAGTCTCCTGTGTTAATCCAACACCTCATCTACCTCCATACCAAATTTCATCAAAATTGTCCTAGCCATTTGAGCATGAAATAGTAACAAACATCTGTACATACATACAAACTTTCGCGTTTATAATATTAGTAGTATAGTATATTATATGCATTGGTCATCCTATAGGTATGTTTAAAGGCATATTATGTTGGATGCAGCAAAATAATTTAATCAGCAGGGATTTCACAAGATTGTGAAAGATAGCTTTAGAAAGGTCTAAATGCCAAACATTAGCATTTTGATCTTTTTTATATTTAGCTTACACAATCTTTGGAAATCTTGCTGAAAATAAATAGTTTCTCACAGATGAAAATCTAAGAAACAATAAAAACAGTATGTTTTCAATATATATAATTTATTTCAGGTACTTAACTGAGATCCACATTTTAGTACAAAAAACTTATACTTAAATTAAATTATTATGCTAAATTAATAATTAACTAAGGTGAATAAATTAAATTATGAAGCACTTTAGGCAGCAGATGACCAACATGTAGATATAATTATTGTGACACCATCCTCACAAAATGCTTCAAAAAGGTGACGGCTAACTCCTTTGCTTTGCCCACACTCTGCTCATCAATGACACGATTTTTTTGCAATGATGGCATGAAAACCATCAGTTTGCTTATCATCAGTCATGACATGAGCCTGACTCTTGAGTGAAATGACCATTCGCTAGCCCCGCCTATTCTCTGCTTATTGGTGTGTAATAAAGGCTTATTGTAAGTACAAGTTTTTTTCACATAGTTTTTATGAACAGAACAGAAGTAAACAACATGCTTAACCCGTTGATTTGCCATATTTGGCCATTAATACAATAGATTTCGCAGAAATCAACCTACTTTTGTAGGAACTACAACATGTGGAAAAGTTAAAAGGACTAGGTACTATTTTTTTATTTTAGTATAATAAAATACAATAAACTGATTTAACGTCACACGTTGCAGTTCCTGGAAAAGTGGGTTGATTTCTGCGAAGTCTATTGTATTATTGGCCAAATATGGCGAATCGCGAGTCGATGGGTTAAGATTACTTATAATATTAAACCAAGGAGGTAG
This sequence comes from Selenia dentaria, assembly GCA_917880725.1. Taxonomy (NCBI): domain Eukaryota; kingdom Metazoa; phylum Arthropoda; class Insecta; order Lepidoptera; family Geometridae; genus Selenia; species Selenia dentaria. The sequence goes on along the minus strand of OU862895.1, from coordinate 28,742,417 downwards.
ACCTATAAGGTATACAAGAAAAAAATTTTGTAACATCAACATGTTGAAAAGAACTGCTACTTTTATTGTAATAAAATACAATAATCCTATTCCTGACAAAATCATAAAAAATTCTAAAAGATTTTTACAACGGAATTGCTTTTTATGTCTGTCATTGGGCAATACCATAAAAGGCAGAGTTAGCTTGCAATGCACATGTGCAAACCATAAACTTTTTTAAACTAGTCAGGCATAAACGTTACTGATTTTATTGGACGCGTTCCTACACGTTGTCCTCATCCAGTGATCTTTTGGCACAATTGAACTATAGACTACCGCATATAGCCTTGACAATAAGCTTTTATTAGCATGATGTTGACTTGATCAGTACATCGGGTGAATCTACAGGCCAACACATTATATCAGATGGCGAGCACCCTACTCTCTCTCATTTCACACATTGTCATTTAGTTGTTAGTAAGAAAATGCCCTAAATATTCAAGTTAATTAATTATATATTATTTATAAATAAACAATAGTTAATTTATAAACTCTGTTTAAATTAAAGCCATTTAAGGTTATTGTAATAGATATATTTTCAGGGCATTTACCGGTGGCATAAAATACCATGTATTAGCTTTTATTCATATTATATGTCAGACCATGTCTAGCAACAAAGCTCTCACAAATCTTCAGCATCTCACCGAGCACTCCCAATGATGGACTCACCAGCACCGTGTTGTCCGCATATAATATAATGGTAATATTATTTGTATGCAGTAATGGAATAATAAAAATCATAAAGCCACTAAATATGACATGTGGATTATTTACTACATAGGTTTTTTGCATTGTAGGTATTTACAACTGGACCCATATAAACTGTGTACTAGCACAGCTAGTAAATCCATATTTTTTCTATTATTGCATAGTGGCAGTGATTATTACTGTGTGTGATATTATATAACCTTATTGAACAGAATACAGACATCCTAGTAATACAATATTGATTGTTGTGAACCAATTGGGATCCACAGATGAGCACAATATAATATTTTGTCCAATAATACTGTGTTATTTTATTTACATGTTTCAATAGCCTTTTAATATAGTTTGAGATGTAAATTGTTCATGCCTTAGGCTACACTTAATCACTACAATTACTTCTGATATCACAAGTCTTAAGGTAAGGAACATTGCTGTATGAAAATTTGTAAATCTGTGCAAGTTTGGGTAAAATAATGTATAAAAGTTGTATGGAAATAATATGACAATTTCCAGAGCCACTGAGCTTTTTTAAGTTTTTAAAATTAGCATGTGACATTATTAAACAGCATTTTTCATTAGTGCATTTTCTTATCAAAATAATTGTTAAGTTAGCCATAACATTTATTATATCTGAAAAAAGTTGGAGTTTAAAATTAATTGAAGTAGTGGATACATACACAATTATTACTTTAAGTTTCGATTAATATAGTCTTTTTCTTTTTTCATACAATAATGTATTTTTTCAGGTAGCTCACACTATTATGTCAGTACAGTATTGCGCTGGCTGCTGTATGCATTATAAGTGTATGTATGTAGCTGTTGTCTTTCATTTATGAATTGTTTAAAGTTAACCACAAACTTTAATGTAACATTGTGGTAAGTTCTATGGGTAAGTAGAGAACTATATTTATGTGGGTAATTGCATATTACTGAGAATTACATTCAAAATGCATAATATGACTGATATACAAGAAAAGGTGCAGGTGTAAACAGAAAACAATACATATTCAGATATTATTAGAATTATTAGAAGTACTATCCTCACATATGTTTTGGGGGCATGTAAATCATTACTTACCACTATTGTGAGGTACTTAGTTTCTGGAATGTATGACTCCATGTCTACTGCAGTAATTACAATGTTCCATAATAACAGGTATTTGTGAGTTTCCTCTGTGCCTTTCCAAGTGGTGATGAAATGTATATGTATGGTTTTTTGATATTACACAGAATGTATATTTTATTATCCTAGTATAACACACAAAACATAATGCATATAATTTTTTTGAGGTTGTCTTCTCTTCTTATTAGTATAGCAGGGCAAGTGTCTCCTTTTCTCACAAAAATCTGTCATTTTTTAATCCATACATACTGGTATTGGCAAGTTCTGGCTTGTCTTGTTCTTTAACTTTCTTAAGCAAAGCCTTATTTTCCACAGTCAGGTGCTTGTTTATATATATTTTGCGAGTATCCCCAGGCCGGTCCAAATGCCTAGTAGTGATGCCTCGGCATTTTATAATTGAAGGAAGGAGAATTAATAGGCGTTCCCGCTGCTGAAGACTATTGATCTCATCGCGTACTCCGTAAGAATCTGCATCATGGATGTTGGACTCCAACGAGTGTACTTTTGGAACTAGGTCAGAGTGAGAGTTACTTTGGAATTCGATGGTAGCCTAATGTTGGTTATCTCAGCGTCAACTGAACAAAGTTTACTTTGAAAAGACGCGTAATCAATACGCAGTTTCTTGATTTCGTACTTCATGTTATTGGACTGGGTCGAAAGTGAGGTTAGCTCACCTTCTATGACGGAGTCGATTTTGTCATTAATTACACTGTTTTCCACCCATTCATTTTAGCTATTAATTCTGGTATCTGTGAGGAAAGTAGGTCCTCCGGCATTTTTCTCTTCTGATCTGACGCGTCGTTAGTCCGACGATAGCAGGCGGCGCCGCGGCGTGGAGGATTCTTGCTTAGGAGAGCGCAACATTGTAAATACTGACGCAACTGTTTAATAAACTTATTTTATGCCAATAATGGCACTATTGTTACTTTCAGGATATCAAAATTTTAAATATAAAAATCGCAATGATCGCATAAAAATTTTACTTTTTTTTTTAATTTTGTTACATAGCCATGGATACAAAGTCATTCAGCCGAAATAATAAATCTATGACATCTTGAGATAAATAATTATGAACTAGAAAAGTAATGACACAAAGATTCAGACAACTTTATCTAGATTTTTTCTGCGCTATTTGTAACAAACTTAAACACAGGCATAAAATATGATACATTTGACAACAGATGGGGCCTCATACCATGAGCTCTTATAGGACTTCTAGAAAACTGCCCGGCTTTTTCGTACCATGACAACGTTAAAGCAGGCCTGCCCAGGCCTTCTATTCAAGAACCGCAGAAAAAAACGTTTACCCGTTTTTTTGTATGGGCTCTTGTAAACATGACGCTCTATATCCACCTGTTTATAAACTTACATATAATTACTGCAATGTTGGTTAAAGTGAATTGTTAAAATGCCAAAGAATGTTATCCGTTTACTTTTGCGAAAACAATATCTAAACAGTTTACCTAAATGAGCGTCATGTTCTGAATTATGCCAGGTTTAAGAACTGCATGGAACTTGCATTGTTTTTATGAAAACCAATGTTTCCAACCTGTCCTTTTGGAAATTTCTAGGGAGAAGACGTCCTCCGGCTGAGATAATGACAAACTCCATGCCCATGTTTCGAAGATATTTTTTCGAAAATTTGCGAGTTAAAGAAGAAATTGAAGAAGAAGACAGGCGTACGTTATAAATTTTAAGTTATTGCTTATTCTCTGCTGATTTTTGCGTAAGTATCAGTTCTGAATAAGAAAATATGTTCTTGTATCTTCTTTTTGCTATTTTATTAACCCGTCGAATGTATACTTCTTTCGGTTTCTTTTCGAACTACGCATAAAAGTTCAGATAAAAAATACTGCTGTTGAATAGTTTGACCAAATCTAGATACAATAAACGTAGTAATTCAAATCAAAAATAATGATAATTTTATGCAAATGTACATTACAATATCTAATTAAATCTTGTGCAAAATTCAATTATTTTTTAAATGAAAGGCCATGAACCTAGCTAGTTTTGAAATCTGAACAAAACTTAGGTTAAACATATCAAAAATTATTCGTTTATTAAGAGTTGCGAATATCATAATTACCTAAAACTGAACTGACATTTTTTTTCTTGCCATTAAAAGTAAAAAAAGTATCAATATTAAATTACAAACCATGACACTTTTCAGTATGGCATATGTGGTTGAAAATAATTAGTGAATTGATCGGCTCCAAAAATCCCTACATCGTTTCATTAAACACCCTGTATATGAGAATAAAAATAAATCCAGGAATATAGTAACAAATAGAGTTATTATTTTAATTATTCAAAGACAAAAAACACTTTGAACTCGTTATTCTCAAATAGTCGTATTAGGTTACGGCGTTTTGTCATCCGAGGGCTGTACAGTCTTCCAGCCATGCGTATAGAGAACATAAACATTGGATTTGGTACTTAAGAATTCTAAGATATCAAAATAATTTTTCTCAATTACTCAAAGTCAAAATCATTTATTCAATTTAGGCATCAAAGACGCACTTATGAAAGTAAATTTTTAATTATAATGTACTTTAACGACTCTACCGCCACGTTCCAGAATATATAGAGCCCACCGAGAAGAAGCGGCAAAAAACTCGAGACCATTCCATCCATTTATATGTTTACAATGTTTCTACTTAGGTACTACAAATATTACATTTTATGAGTGGCAGAGTGACAGCTTGCCAGAAGTGGAGTATTCCAAGCATCTTTGTCTTCTATATAATGTCAGACTTTATAATAAGCTTTTTTTATAAAAAACGTTTTTACAGTCAACTTATTGAATTAGCTTCTTTATTGAAAATTTCAGTTATGTGTTTTGGGATTTTATTGTAAAAATGCACACAATTTCGTAAGAATGACTTTTTAGTCTTCGCAAGTCTAAAACTAGGTATCCTATTTGCATTTCTAGTATTAAAAGGGTGGTGATCACTATTTAACTTATATTTATGTAATTTTTACGAACATACATTTTATTTTCAAATACATATAAGGAAGGCAACGTTAATATTGATTTCTTTAAATAAATCTCTCAAAGATTCACGGGGACCCATTTCGTATATAGCTCGAATAGCACGTTTTTGTAGAATAAAGATGGTCTCTATATCAGCCGCTGAACCCCATAGCAATATCCCATATGACATTACGCTGTGGAAATATGCAAAATATAGAAACCGCTCCGTAGGAACGTCTGTTAGTTCTCTTATTTTACATCTTATTTTACGTACTTACCGCTTATGGAGCAGAACTGAGTCTCCCATACATTCCATTTAGAAGAGGTGAGTGCATTGTAATGTTGCGTCAGTTTTAATGCCTAGGAAGTCTGTTGCCTTGCCCTTGTCCATTACGAGCTTAACTCCATCAAGCGTAACGTTGGACTCCAAATATGGAACAGTAGGCAAAGAAAACTTCAAACATTTTTTCTTTTGTTAATACAGAATATAAATTATTAGTTGAGAACCATTTAGATATACTAGATAGAGCATTGTTTACTTGAATTAGTGTGCTATCTTTCCTATCTGCTTTGAAAATCAGAGATGTGTCGTCCGCAAATTAAACAATATCACAAAGATCCTTGGCCATAAGTGGCAAGTCGTTAATGTATACTTAGAACAAAAAAGGCCCTAAAATGAACCCTTGTGGAACACCCATTCAAATTATAGATCCCGAAGATCTTACACCATTAATGCCAACCTTTTGCATCCTGTCAGATAAATATGACTCGATGACATCAAGCGCAGCTCCACGAATACGAACATAATGGAAAGGCTTTCGAATCGGTATACGGTGTTCCACATAATCAAATGCTTTAGAGAGATCACAAAAAACACCAATAGCATCATGTCAGCTCTCCCAAGCATTTAAGACATACGTTATTAACTGCACACCGGCATCCGTAGTTGATCTTGCTTTCGTGAAACCGAACTGATTTTGGTGCAGTATTGAATGCTCGTTGAAGTGCGCCAAAAGTTGTTTGAGCATAATTTTTACAAAGATTTTTTCAAAGACTCAAAATTCTATGTGGCAATTCTTAATATCTAGGTATACAATCAAGCAATTAAATGGACATTTATATATAGGCCATTTATCAGTCACATATATATTTTTGTAATACCTTTTAACATACGTCATTATAGTTGAAACTTCAGGTAAACATCCAGAAACAAGAGTGTTGGCTGAAAGTTCAGGAGTAACAGTTAGCTGAGCAATAGCTGTGGGATGTGAAACAGTACTAAGAACAATATCATTGTTCGATGATAACTCCGTAAGGCAGAACTTCTCAGCTATATGCAAGCGTCGTAGAGTTAATGGGGGTATGCCATTTTCTATTTTCATAGAGTTAATTGGTATAGTACGCATTGCTCCGCTAATTACTCTCAATCCTATATTTTGAATTACATTAAGTTTTTTTAGCAAAATTACACTAGCTCTTATACTACATGCTTAGTGTCTTGGGACTGAACCCCAAAATGTTCCTGCCAAACATCTTAAAACATTTTATACTTTTCATAGCATTTTTACAGATACGGTTGATATAATATGTTTATTGAATTTCAGTTTGTCATCTTTTATAACACCTAAAAACGTATGATGATTAACAACAGGGATAGCTATGTTGTTCTAAGTTACTTTTACAGTAGAGTGAGCTGATGGATCTTTGCTAAATACCAAAACTGAACTTTTGTCAGAGCTAATGTCTAATTTTAATATTATGTTGTAATAATGTTGTAATTGATTTAAAGCAGAATTTATATTATTCACTGCTACATTCAGATTTTGATTTTCACTGTAAATAAGTAAAATCTTAATATTTGAGGTGTCAATGTAGTCATAAATTTGCGATGTATACAAGCTATACAACAGAGGTGATAACTAATGATAATAATAAACTAATGACACATGAAAATATGTATTTAAAATGTCATATTTTAGATATTGTTTAATTAATATTCCAACTCCATTATGTTCATTAGTGGAGTTTTTGAAAATAAAATTATCTAAATTAAAATTGGGAATTTTGCTATTACTTTTAAGCCATGATTCATTTAATAAACATATGTCAACATTTTGTTCATTAATAAACTTGTTTAGTAAGTTATTTTATTGATTCAGGCGTTACTTTGAGGAAATCCATTATCAAACACGATATTAAATAAATATCTAGTGACACTTCCGTTGAAAAACAATGCTTATGGCCGAGTTGCGGTGTGCACCACCCTCCCTCCCGCACAAAATGCAAAAAGGAAGTATACAGAATAAACAACGCACAAACAACAACCCGATCAACCAAAAATGATTCGACACGTGTTTCGCCCCTACACGAGGCATCCCCAGGAGATGTTGACTCGTCTCCGACAGTGAGAAAACAACGCAAAATGGACCGCGTATATAGTATGCAGGTTCCGCCTCTTAAACTTGTGAATGAAAGAATACTACGTATCGGCAAATATTGACTTGATAGTGAAACTACCAAGAAACTACATTAAAAAAAGTAAAATTTTGACAGAGACTTTTGATGACAATGACATTTGTAAAATTCAACTCTTTAGTTCTGTTAGGTACGGATAGGTGGCAGCAGCTGCTGAGCGTTCCGTATAAAACGTTCTAAAATAGCATAGCATGACGACGCGTAACCGCGAGGGATACAGTTCATTCCGTAAAACTAGAAATTGCATTTATTCGGTTCATTCTACGTAGTTCTACTAAAAAAATCCTATTGGTCGGCGAAACTGCGTGTGTATTTCTTTATATTATTTTCTATTAAAGCATGTACATGCTCAAACTGTACAATTATAAATCTGAAATATAGATGGAATCTTTCGACATAACTTTGTAATTCTTGAACGAGACAGTGAAATACGCCTCTGGTCTCTCTTAAGCGATTTATAGGATTAATAAGAGTCGCCAATACCAGAAATTGAATATCTTCATCAAAATCAATGTCAGTACCTATTAGATGATTTTTTTCATTTTAAAACATGTTTTTCCACAACTCTCACACGATTAATGATCCAAAAATGCGCCATATTGCGCCCCAACACAACACATTAGTGTGAACGCTCCGCGACACGACACAAGGCGCCCCGACACACCCCAACACAGCAATTTGAACCTAGCTTTAGATTTGAAGTTTGCTCGCAACATGTGAAGAACACGACTTTTGTTTTTTCAAGGCAGTTATGTTTCCTGACTTATTATTTCTTTGTAGATATAAGTCCCAATTTTTTTTTCATTTATATCTTCTATGTACACTTGTACAGACAGCGATCTGTTACATTTTTAATATATGTATAGATTCAATTTCACGCACTTGTCTATTTCCCTGTTATATATAGTTCACGGATGAGCATATGCTGATAATTGGCGCGAGTGTATTTAATCCACATCTGTAATATCAGTGGAATTATCGCTGGCTGGATTATGTGGTGCTCGAGCCGGATTTCACGCGCAGGCCGTAGTTTGGAGACCCCTGGGGGTCTACTCCCACCTTTTACGAAACTATCATAAATCAAAAGCATTTTGTATTAAGCTTAGAATAATCATACTTTCTATCGCACTCCCACCGTCACAAAACGGTCGAACATATTACTCCAATACTATTTACGGCGTGTTCCTTTTTAGGCGAAATGGATCCTAATGGTTCGTTCCAGGATCAATACCTATAATGCCCAACCCGAATAGAACACTAACGCAGTTGCAAGGTACGCGAATTGAGTGCACTATTAGATACTACGTCATCATAACGTCTATCGTAATCCATTATTATTTTAAGCTTGCTACGTGGTGGTACCAAATTTAATGGTAAGGTTTAAGTATGACTACAAGAGGTGGGAGTAGGGCCCCTGGTCATGGCCCATATATATATGACACAGAGAAATAAATATTGAATTCTTCTTTCCAAGCCATAAGGATGAAATTTCCAAAAACCTAGTTTCACCTGCATGGTGATGGGTGATGATGGAAAGTCATATGTATTATTCCAGTGTCTAATCTGTATAACTACCAACATCCAAATTCGTTCAGCCGTTCTGATCAACATATATTTAATACCTTTAAACGAACAAACTTTAGCTGCGGGTGTCGGCTTAGAAAAAGTCGGCCGTAGAAATCGGCTAAGGGATAACAATCAGAACGTGGAGCAGCACCTTCCCAGTAAAACACCCCCAAACTGCGCTCGCCAACCCGCCTGCCAATTTCAATGTTTGAGATCGCTAAAGCAGGTGTTACTGCTTTAAAAAGTAATACTATAAAAATTATAAGGGTGGCGATGTCAATACGAAAGTTTAAGTATTTCTAAATAATGCTTCTTTTGGTTGGATAGTACTGCCAAAGCTGTTCAATAGATGTCGCTCCGTCCCCGTAAGACGGTTACTCAGATAGAGAGTTAAAATTCGATGCTCGGACCCGAACCTCGATGGCCTAGTTGGTCAATGGCGTCAGACACGGAGAGTCAGAAGACGCGGGTTCGAATCCCGTCCGAGGATGTGAATTTTTCTCTCTTGAAAATTTTCTTCTTCCCGAACCCCCCGCATACTAAACCTATGCGGGGGGTTCGGGAGCGATAAATCAAGCTAGGTTTCATTTTTAGAAAACGACGTTTGATCCGTGTTTTCAGGCAATGAAAACTGATAAAATATCATTATGGCAACTAGATCCTTAAGCTTAAACAACAACTAAACTGTTTTACCGACACACAAACACTAAAGCTACTTGACAATAGATGGTGTTGTTATGCAACACCAAGCCAATGAGTGTTTGGGTTGAGGTTAGATCAAGAAAATCAATTGTTTACTTACGACCAAATTCGGTCATTCAGGTTCTGATATTAGTAAGATGCTACAGGTTTATAAAATAAATTAATATTTTTTTAAGTTCAGTTAATTTAATACATCTGCGATAACGTAATGGCCCTTTAGCCATTACGTAGTTAGTTACGTTTTTTATGGGATAGGTTGGCAAACGAGCAAGCGGCTCACCAAATGGTAAGTGATAACGTCCCCCATGGACATCCGCAATACCAAAGGTAGGATCTCGAGGATGCGTTGCCGACCTTTGAGGAAGGATGATAGGAAGGGAGAGATAGAAGGGGTAAAGGTTGGAGGGTTAGGAGGAGGGGAGGGAGAATGGGGAAGGGGGGAATCGGGCCTCCGAAACCTCCCACAAACCGACGAAAAGCAAAAGCAAGCTATGTTACTTCGACGATGCGTTGCCGACCTTTGAGGAAGGATGATAGGAAGGAAGACATAGAAGGGGTAAAGGTTGGAAGGGGAGGGGGAAGGCGAGGGCAAATGGAGAAGGGAGAATTGAGCCTCCGGAACCTCCCACAAACCGACGAAACGCAATAGCAAGCTATGTTACTTCACGTCGGTGTTATGTGCGAGTGTGGTACATCCCCGGTCGTGCCGGTCCATTCGGCTGTGGGGCAGCGTGGCACTACTACCGACAAAACGTCTACAAATCAAAGGATTCCTATAACAATTCGGAGAACGAGCTTTCTGTACTTACTTCTATCTGAAGCTTCCGATATGGTCCTAGCTTTAGACTGCATTATCACTTCTCCCGTCCCATGGTCCACTTTTATATGTGTATCTGGGAACCCGTCATCGGACGAATCGTCACTATCTTCCTCCTTCTGGTCATCTTCTTTTTCCTTCTCTTCTTGATTTTCTTCATCTTTCTCTGCTTCACCATTCTGAAGACTTTCATGGTTGATTTTGTAGTTTTGCGATTGCAAGGCATTTTTCTGGTTTTGGGTTTGGACTTCTTTTAGTATATGTTCTGTATTTGTTGTCGATTCTTCTTTTATTGTGTGCAATGGTTGGTGTGATGGATTATCTTCTTTGTCGGATTCATCTGTAATTATAATTATAAACTTCAGATACTTTCCAAATCTAAAATTCACCATCAGGTTTTTTTAGTAATACCATTAACTATAGTCAATAAAAATAAATACATAATCAATAAAAAGACCTGAATCTTTGTCATTTGCAATTATTGCCTTTGTTTGGATTTTTTTTTGTACTGTGCTGTTGAAACCTCTGCGACTTTTTAAATGTATCCACGACTAGACTGTTCAGCCCTTCAGCAATACCATTAAATAGTCTGCCAATAAAAACATCACAATGTTGTGCAAAGTTTTAGTATGCAACTTTTAACCTTGTTACCCAACTGCGGCGAAGTCCAAAAGGAGGGTTAAATGTTGACCTATATGTATGTATTTCCTTCCTATGTCCGCTCGTAACTACTCAACGCCTCAACTAATTCTGATTAATGGATACGTCATTAGATTCGTCTTGATGGTTTGAGTATCACTGGGAACAATAAAAGCGATCGAAAGCGGCAAAGCCCAAAAGTAACGCAGACTTTATGTGCTATAACTGTTTGTGTCTAAGAGACGTAAATATACGTCAGTTTCATTAATAAATCTTTTTTAATTATCACGGTATATAGGATTAAGGTGGGGGCTAATTATTTACGTTAGTCAGGTTTTCAAACTATAAGTTGTTTTCATGTTTGTATTGTTTTTGTACTTACCATCATCGGAAACGAGTATCTCCTGATCCTCTTCCTGTTCCTGTGCGGAAGTGACGTCAGACACGGAGTCTTCTATAGTGATTGTTTTACGTTCGTCTCGATGTTTCTCTATGCAGCTGTCTTCTAGCTGAAATACAAACAAACAGATCCACAATCAGACCTTTGAGTCTGTACTTCAAGATAACCGCATTGACAATTCGATCAATCGATTGATGCGATAATCATTGACATCGCAACGATGCATGAATGTAGGCAAAGTGTACAAAAATTTAAACATTTTCTCCTCAATCGCCGTACAAAGTTTTAATAATTAGAGAAGCTTTAAAATTAAATAACAGGCCTATTTATGTGCATGTTTCTTTACTGGCTACTTGAATTTTTATCTCACTTGATACTCGCATAAGTTAGAGCCCAGATACACAAGCTTCAAGCTGCGCCTGCACAGTGAACTACAGTCTTCTACGTACACATATACACGAAACCGCTCGAGCAATTGCAAGTGCTTCGGACGGTTGGTGTCAAGCAGTCGCCAGGCATACACGGACTGCTCGAGCTGTCGTCCGCGCTCTTTATTCCACGTCGCACGCGCTTCCCGCCCCCGAATTGAAATTGTCACTTGTTCAGCAGTTAATACCAACTGCTCGAGCAGTTATCAATGGCAGCTTCAAGCTGTTAACTATGACTGCAAGAGCGGTCCGTGTTTGTTGATCACTGGCTAACTGCTCGAGCAGTCCGTGTATGTCGGTTCTAAGTATTAAAATATCTTGAGGAAGGGTACATATAAAAACGTACAGTAGGCGTTCTTATAAAGATACATTTATTTTATAAGGTAAAATTAATTATTTCTGTCTTCTATACTTCAAACGGAATTATCATATACCCCACTACGAAATCGATTACAATTAGGGTCTTATTATGCTGATGTTTCATCATCATCATCATCATCATCTCAGCCGTAGGACGTCCACTGCTGAACATATGCCTCCTCCATTTGGGGGGGTTTTGCCAATACTCGCCACGCTTGGCAGGCGGGTGGGCGAGCGCAGTTTGGGGGTGTTTTACTGGGAAGGTGCTGCTGCCCACCTTCTGATTTGTTATCCCTTAGCCGCTTTCTACGGCACCCACGGGTAGAGTTGGGGGGGTGCTATTCTAAGCCGACACCCCGCGGCACTGCTGATGTTTACTACACATTAAATGTATTTCTCTGCAAGTGATTTTTTGTAAATTCTTATTAGAAATAAATGATTAAAACCGTTAATGAAAGTAATAAACATTGTAAAATGTAAGTAAAATAAAGTAAATTTTTTACGAGTTATGGTTTCAAAAATAGTCAGTTAACTATGACACTCCATGTTGAAAAAAAATGTACCACACTACCCTTGGCAAGTTATTTCAAATGATGACCCATTTAGTCTAGATTTCAAAATAGTACAACAATTGCCACTTTTCTTGCCAATGAAAATGCTACTTCGTATTTTTTGCGAAGGTACCTTATGGAAAACTTAGTAAGTTATCTATATCTATATGTACTAATATTATAAAGAGGAAAGATTTGTAAGTATGTTTGTAACGAATTGGCTCAACAAGTAATGGACTGATTTCAAAAATTCTTTCACCATTGGAAAGCTACATTCACCCTGAGTAACATAGGCTATATAAGATTCATCATCATCATCAACATCCATCACCGCGGAGAGCAGCTAGTCATGCATAAAAAACATATACGCGTCGACTTGAGAACCTCCTCCTTTTGGAATATGGTCAAAAATAAACTCACTCGGAACATAAAGCTGAAGCCGAAGTGCAGCTGGTCGCACAGCAGATAGTTCTTCTTCCCGCGGATCATGAACGAGCCCGTGGTGAGGTACTCCCCGGTCGGAGCGGACTTGGACACTTGATGCGCGAGCACCCACCACGCGCGTGTTAGTACTTTGGCTTCCCACGCCACACTGGAAAGAGAAATATGTTTCATTTTACGATGCGAGAACTCTTTATTGACATAGACAAGATAAACTAACTATGTAAAACTTTTTACATACTTAACAAAATATCATTTGAAAGTTGCCAGATCGGTAATATAAATAAAAAGAGACAGTCACTTGTTTTTTTTATTGTATGCAAGTACGTGTTTGCTAGTGTATTATTTAGTCAAAAGTAGTAGTATTATTGCCATTTCGAGTAAAAAACTAAGGAATGTATTATGATCCTGCTAATATATGTTTTTATAGACAGCGGCCATTTTGTATTTATTACAAGTGTGATCACGAGTATAACCTCTATTTGTTAAAAATAAGGTTCATATTTATTTAAAAATGAGTACAACTCTTTTGTAATTTTTTTGATAGTTTTTAAAAATCGTTGAACCTGTATGTATGCTTGTTTTACTTGTGCTCTAGAGATTTTTATAGTCTGTGTCGAATTATTATTATTTTTATTTTTTATTTTTACCCTGTCGTCTCGTAGTTGAGTTATCTGGTTGACTTTACCTCTATGGTTTATTATGGTGGTACTAAAAGGAAACAGATGACTTATTCTTACAATCAAAGAGGATGTACTGGATACTTAGTGTTACTTTTTGCCGTTTACAATAGCTTCAATAGATAATTTACTTAAACTAAATTACCGCGACCACGCGCGTTTTTTTAAATGGCGGTTTTTCGCGGGGTTTTTGCGAACACTGGTTCGTAAATTTAACTATGGCTGGCCCGGTTAAATAACTAGAAACTGACTTTAACTAGCGATATGGAAATTACCTACTTACCAAAACTTTACACTACTACTATGTTAGGGTGGTATTCGAATCGTTAAATTTATTGGTCTAAATTGTTTGTTAAAATTTCTTTGACGGTTCCCATTCCACTCGTCAAATATTTATTTGTAATTTGCGACACAAACGTCCGTAGTCCAAAGCACCCCAAACGCAGAAGTCCGCAAAGGATGGAGGCGCATAGCCAGAGCTGCATTATTTAAAGAAAAGGCATTGTCTTCAACCAAGTCCACTCTGTCAAGAGTGAACGACTAAGGAGAAGAATTTGCGCAGTTTTTGCTTTTATATTTTATTGCATCTATCGAAAAATATATAAAATACGCGAAAATTTCTTATGCATTTCTATATAACTTTTTATCAGAATAACACTTTTAACACTAATTAAAGATGAGTTCCATGTTATGAAAGTGAAAAATTAGCATCAGAAAGTATGAAAATAAACGATAACAAGTACAATTTGAAATATTTGGATACCGACCTCCATTCTATTCAGTCATCTCAAAAACTACTGGACCGAATTTGATGAAATTTAAATGGGACCACACCTTCCGGTGTGACAAACAAAAACAATTTTGAGAATCGGTTCACCCAGTCAAAGTTATGAGGTAACAGACATTAAAAAAACACAGTCGAATTGAGTACCTCCTCCTTTTTGGAATTCAGTAGAAAATAGTTGTTAATTTGGATTTTGGCTACACAATTATACTAAAATTATTTAATCTCAGCTCTGGATCCCTCGAATCGAGCGCTACGCTTAGAATTTTACTTCATAACCCTTCGCTTTGCTCTGGATTCAATAAATTGCTCTAGCCCTCAACATATTGTTGTGGTCCCTTGTGACACAATCTGCTATTGAGAATTCATGAGTAGGAAATTGCAATCCCGCAAAGCGGGATCGCGCATTCCCGCGGGATACCGCTGCTTTTATTAGGCTGAGCGCAGACTTGAGTCACGATAGTTTTAAGACAGACTATTGCTTTACAAAAAATATGAAGACGCGCACACTTTAAACAAAACGTCTCATAGACAAAATTGTCTCATAGTCAACACTGTTTCGTTTTAGATGTGCGACGTGTCATAGGCAAAACAATTTGGTTTTAGTTTTAAGACAGACTTGTCTATGTGAAGAAAGTCTGTCTTAAAACTGTCGTGACTCCAATGTGCGCTCAGCCTTAATCTACTGAATCCCGCACTTTCAAAGCGCGGATCCGCAATATTAACTTGTATTATTTTGAAGATTATTGGATTGGGTTGAAAGTATTTTTCTTCTAAACAATTTGTAACTAATTTCATACATACATATATATTTCAGCAAAAAAACACTGTATGAAATAGTTCTAAAAGTAATTCTGCATAAATGATCCAAACTGTTTATGCGTTTAGTCTTGCTTGTGTTTATAATTTTTCTTACATGAGAATTGAAAAGTAACTAAACGACAAAAGTAAAAGAAGTATTTTTTTCTTCTTTTACTTTTGTCGTTATGTTTAATTAATTAGATTAGATTAATTAATTCCCGAAATATATCTACGTAAAATTTAATCCGAATCAATTAAGGCGCGCTCGTATCCTGATAATAGTAAAAAACAGAATTTTCAAACACCTAGTGTAACGAAACAGATCAATAATATATTATGAAAAAAATACTAAGGTTAGGAAACGAATAGGAAATGAGTAATAACCGAATAGAATTTATAAATATAACTCTCTATCTGCAGAAAAAAATCCTGAATAGGTCCACAAAAATAAACTTTCACGTCGAAACTCTCAGAATTTTCAGCGATAACACTATATTTTTTTTAGGTAAAACATAGCCAACGTATAGTACTAAAGTTATAACCAGCAGTTTTTTCGATTCTGTTAGTACATATCGAAAAATATAAAGAAAACGTACAAAATTAACGCATTTTCGCATTACATCGTCCAATCTAACAAGCAATTTTCAACCTTACGTAAAGCATCGTAAATTATTTTAAAATTGGGGTTGGACCGCGTCTTAAGTTGTTACAGCCTAACGAAACTACAAAAATTAATATTTATACCTACTTACCGATAAAGCTACATGAAGATGAAGAGATGATGAGAGATAATAACCATTTCATTAAAAAAAATATTTTATAACATAATTTCAAAGATGCGGGATCTCGCGCGGTTCGACTAATCCCGCATATCAATCCCGCGTGATTGAAGGAGCTGCGGGATTGCAATCCCTATTCATGAGGCAAGTTATGCCGAGGATTTGGTTTGGAAGCAATAATCAACACAATATTAAATTCATAATAGGTAACACTGTTGTTACGAACTCTGTACCCATTCTTAGCTTTAAAATTCGTTTTATGTATACCTGTAAGCTATAGCAGCTTGCCCGGCTTCGTTCAAAGTTTTGGGCGGGATCGGCCCACCGCTGGGGTTCTTGATAATGACAGAAGAGGCGCCGCTCACTTCAGCGTGGACGTACACGTCAGTGTTGCGCATGTAACGTTTCACTAAAAGCTCGTTTTGTTGCTGGTCCCGACCTCCTATCACCTGCGAATGACCAATCATAGCTAGCTTAGCATAGCTATATAGGATTTTTGACTTAGTAAGCTGACACTTTGAGATGTAAAAGACAAAAGAAAACTAAGCACTTTAATGCTAGTCGGCAATTACAATCATCAGACAAGGAATTAATATAAATAATTGTAAATACCTTCAAGTTTTTTTATATGAAATACGACGACGAGACGCAACCGCGAGCGTTCTGCACTCTCCTTGAAAAAGACAACCGGATGTGGTTGAAAATATAGTCGGAAAGATCTGACTTTTTTACGTGAGTGAACGTTTCTCATATTAAAATGTGTACAAACCACGTTAGTTTTCATGATAAAATACCTTCAAGATTTATTCGATATGTCGACCGAGCTGTAATGTAAATATGATAAGTAAGAGCACGAAAATCTGTTTAAGTGTAACGTAATCGCATCGTTAACGTATTTAGTACAAACTGTCATTTATCTAGTACAAAAGTGGCACAGATAACTCATAGTTTGTATTGAATATGTAAACGATACGATAACATTGCACTTAGGCAGATGTTCGTGCTCGGCCCACAGCTGCAGAATGTATATGTGTTCAGTATGTCAGGCAGGTACTTTAACAATTGACTGTGTAAATTTTATAGTATTACTTTTCAAAGCACCAACGCCTGCGTTAGCGATCTCAAACATTGAAATTTATAGAGAGAAAATTAAATTACCGTCCGAGGATGTGAATTTTTCTCTCTATAAATTTCAATGTGTAAATTTTGTTTAACATAAAATTTGGTCTATGGACTAAGCTCTATTTGTAAATGTACCCACCAGATACCTTGTTATGTGAAGATGTGTACCAGTAGAACTTTTGAAATTATCACTTCAGCCTTATTGCTGTAGTAATAAAGACTTCAACATTGAATTTAGTCTTCATGCTGAGCTGATTTCATAATAAAACTACTATACACCAAGTGCTTACTATTATATTCTTATTACTTCTGCTAATGTAAATAAACTCACCAAATAGTTATCCGAAGATATGAACCAGAAGAACTTCTCAAACCAGTATGTCCGTCTCGCCTTGATGATATTGCTGACGGTGTGCGCTTCCTTCAGCGTCTGCTTGGTCTTACGTTCGGCGCTCTTGAGAGCTTTGTCAGCGGACTCCAGAGTTTTTTGCTGCTTCTTGGCTGCGTTGCGTTTTTGGTCGTAATATCTGGAAGGATAGGTAAATTGATTGTCAACATTTAGAATCCACTGGTTTTTCTTGTATTCTTTACCATAAAGTCAATGTCAAATTCATTTAAGTATTCAATTTAGGCATCAAAGACGGATTTATGAACGTCAATTTTTCATTATAATGTACTTTAAAGACTACCGCCGCGTTCCAAAATATATAGAGCCTATCGAGAAGAACCAGCAAGAAACTCAGGGCCATTCTTTTTATATAGATGTTTTACAATGTACTACAAATATTAGCTCCAGTGTGTTGCCGTACAAAAGAGAACATAATAAAGGTATCAGTAGGGCAAGACACGCTACACTTTGACATCTTAGTACACGAGTAGATAGATCCTGGAGTAATCAGTCCCAAGCTGTTTTATCCTCCAAGTAATCCGAAATTTTGTAATAATCTTTTTGACAGAGTTTAGTTTTAATAGTAATTTGAAACTTATTAATAGGCAAATCTCGGATAACATTGGGAACTTTATTATAGAATCGTATACATTGTCCCATAAAAGAATGACTTATTCTGTGGAGACGCGTTACATGTACGGATAGCTTGTGCTTATTTCGCGTGTTGATGGATAATACTGACATAATGACTTGAATCATTCATCAGCCTCTTTATCAATACTATGTTATGTTAAGAATTAATCGTAGGAACATTTAAAATCTACTCCACACTGCGATCTTAAGGGTCATCGGCTTGCTCGAGCATCATAACCTATCTATAGTAATTGACTAGTAAAGCGATGTGTTCGCAAACTAACCTCCTAGCATTAGCAAACGCAGTCAACGACAGGTCAATATCCACCATCATCGGCTCCAGTCTTTCCGCTCCTTCATCATCGTCATCATTATTACTGCCATCGTCATCATGGGTGTATGGGTCGGTGAGCAGCAGAGTGATGTGATTAGTGCTCAGTTTGAGGTTCTTTATACAGGAAGCCACTGGGTCGTTGTTGTCTTGTGCCGTCTTTACTAGGAGTTTAATGTCATCCCAGGACATCTGTGGAAGGTATTACAAAGGTAAACCATTGATGGACGCATTTTGGAAACTTATTATTTATAATAAGCTATTACTTGCTTGTTCGAAATAAGCTGCTGTAATGCAATCGCATTACAATAATCTGAAATTTCATTATGATTTGTAACCTTTAGTAACGGTTTCGTAGCACAATACCTACTATCGCAATTTGTTGAATTTTTAATATTTTCATAGCACAATGCCACAGACCATATAACCACTTGACTGCGTGTAGTTCAATTTCTTCTAAGAACACAAGTCACCACTGCGGGTCGGGGGGCTACGTACAAAAAAGGATTTTGATTGGCCGGCTCAAAATGTAGCTCTACTCATAGTACCTAAATAGTGTTGTGGTACAGCATTATGTAATCACCTTAGTTGTCGATAAAGTTCACTACAAATTATCGTTTACCTTAACTGTACAAAGATCTGAAATATGTATGTAAGTATTAAGCAAATAAGGTTATGTAAAAAAAAACTTCTATTAATGAAATTATCTTAATAATTCATTCGATGTTTCACGGTGAAGCAGAACACATTGATCTGAGTATGTATATTTTGCGTTTTAAAAATAGTTATCACTGTCTGTTTATCGTATTCTTACTGATTATTCAGTATGTAAGTACTTACTTAATACCACCATCAAATAATTATATATATTTTTACCACAGTAAAACAACATCGTTATAATTTTAAAATAGTTTTAATTGTACAAAGTATCCAAAGCCTTTACACAAAATGTGATTAGGTAATGATTTTAAACAAACAATTAGATTATATTTATATACTTTTTCGGCACTGTATATTATACAGTCATTAGGATACAAGGATACAACACCTTTTGTGTTTATTTACATTATTATTAGATAAGATATAATCATCATGATGATGATTATAATATATATAAATATAAGATAAGATATATAAATATTGAAATTTATAAAGAAAAATTCCATCCTCGGACGGGATTCGAACCCGCGTCTTCTGACTCTCCGTGTCAGACGCCATTGACCAACTAGGCCACCGAGGTTCTGGTCCGAGCATAGAATTTTAACTCTCTATTTGACTAACCGTCTTGCGGGGACGGAGCGACATCCATTGGACAGTTTAACAGTACCATCCAACCGAAAGAAACATTATTTAGAAATACTTAAACTTTCGTATTGACATCGAAGCCCTTGTAATTGTTGTTGTTAAAATTTCAATGTTTGAGATCGCTAAAGCAGGCGTTAGTGCTTATAATATATATATAAATATATTTAACACTATAAAGATATATAAATGTTACTACATAATTGATGATAACGTGAAGGTATAAATAAAAATAAAAAAAACACCGAATATTTATTTGTATTTTTATGCACTCTTAATATAATGAATATAATGATATTGAAAGAATTTTTCATCCGCTTGTTCTCCACGCTCAGTCAAACTGGTACTGACGTGTTGGTTCGATATGTTAGCTTTTTATTGTCATAGTCTTGGCAGCTGAGGGGAAGCCGTATGAGCAGTCAAGTGGTTATATGGTCTGTGCACAATGCCTACATTTTGATACAACCATACATTAGATCGCACGAAGCATACTTTATAGTTTTTTTCACATAATACAATTTTAGTCATTTCGCAGTTTGTCAACTTTATAAAAGTTCTAATCTAGCAATAGCATAATGTCTATCTGAGTGCGGTTTCGTTCGTAATGTGTATGTTCTTAATTCCATTGAAAGTTAGTGCGTAGGGGAGTAGCAGTTGTGCCACCAGTATGAAACGGATTTATCATATACGAAATCAATTACAATTAGATAGTTACTATTTTCCTAGGTCTATGAGATAAGATGTACTTTTCTCCTGTTATCTAAGATCCAAAGAGATTGTATTTGTCTAATGAGTTTATGTAGGTGGTGCATGCACAATGTAAAAAAGTGTAAAAAGAAGAATAAAAAATACATCAATTCTCGTGACGTTAAATTGCAATATCACTGAATTATGTAAATCCTTTCAATTTATCGGCTAAACATATTTAAAATACGGGCTTCATAAGATTTTTTTTTTACCCGAACATACTTTTTTTTTAAACATGTAATTTCATCTGGTCGTAAAGGAATATAAAAGGAAAAATATTTTATGAAGTTTTATTATTCTAATTAAACTATCCAGTATATATTTGCTGAATAGCTCTTGCAACATCAACTGTAAAACAAATTTTGTGTTGTCTGTAAAATTTTTAGGCCACTTGTATATTAAAAGTACTGACGATAACTAAAGTAGGCATACTGCGATTAGAATATTTATTATAGGAGATTTTTGTCTATGTGCAAATAAAGTCTTCATACGACCAAATGTAAGGTGGTATCAAAATGTTGGCAATGTGCTACCGATTGCTTAAATATATTAAAAAGTTACCAAAAGGCAATACTAGGCATCGTGCTACGATACCTTGGTAACTTTATGTGTACTCTTTAAAATTATCATGATAGGAGTTACTGCACTAAATAATTTTACTATTATAAGTAATACATAGTAATATACTATATGTGAGAAAAAATATTATTGGGACTTATAAATAAAAACAGAAATAATTTTTTTTTGTTAAAACTTTTGTCTGTTTATCTGTTTGTCGGTATCTGTGCGTGTGTGCACACTAATCTTAGCTCAGAAACGATTTATCCGATTTAGATGTGGTTGCACTAATATAGTGTGGTAACCTTTACTTAACACTTTGAAAATCTGTGGAAGAATATTAAAAGTGAATGCATCCAGCCCACCTGGTTAGCTATGGCAGTCTGCACGGCTATCCTGGCCTGCTCGATGAGCGGCTCGTTCCGCGCGATCAGTTCCGCGGCGCGGCGATCCTTCACTTGCACATGGGACAGTTCCGTCACGCGCTTGTCGTGATCTTTGCGAACGTTAGACAACTTTTTCATTGCCTCTCGTTCTACTTGGACGGTCTGGAATGATCATAACCTTTTTTAACAAATATTTGAAACTGACTTCAATTCTATTATACCCACTGTTGATGATACATTATCATTAAAAAAACTACTGGTCAGATCTTGATCAAATGTATATGGGACTACATGAGTAGCACCAGTTCAAATAGTAATAAAGTAAACAAAATTGGTTCTCTTATAAAAAAGTTATGAGGTAACTCACAAAAAATACGAATTATCAATTCTTATTTTAAGTCGGTTGAAAATAAATATTTTTTAGAAAATTAATCAAGACAAGATCTCTAAAATACCATTTTACTAAAACCCTACTTTATCGAAGGGTGCACCGTCGAAACGCCAAGTATGAAATGTCAATATGATCACAGCTAAAAATAAGAAAAATAGGTACAATTAATTATGCTTTTCTTAGGTGAGAATGTTTTTAAAAACATTGTCATATGAATACAAATGTGATTCCCAAGTTGTCCGGAAAAGAAAGTCTCTACTTCTCTCAAACAATTTTTTTTTTATCATTGAACTCAAGGTCAGTTTCCTCCTACTTAAAATCATAAACATCAAGTGGGTTTTTCCTGTATGCTATAGCAAACACGTTAACAGACTCAAGGGTCAAATTACATAGCGCAGCGTCAAAATAAGTCGGTCACGAATTATTACGCGCCTCGCGAACGCCATGTGGACCTGGCTTGAGCATTTGCGTAATTGTAACGTTATAGTATGTAGGTGACTTACATCCTTTTACCTACATTACATTAATTGACCTATATAAAATATAATATTGTGTCTTATGTTATATAAAATATACCATATCGCGTATACCAACTGCCGCCCTAAATAGTATCGTTGGCGTAAACAGTACAAACTATGAATGATATGTGCAACAGTTGTATTAGATAAATTATAGTTGGTATTGATACGCCAACGATACGATACGATCTCAGGCGAACTACTTGCCATACCAGTACACGCATTACGAGATATACATATATAAAAACAATACCTTCATATCAATTTTCTGTCCCTCCAAAGCTGAGAAGAATTCGTCAACGGCTCGATCAAAAGTCGGATACTCCACAAAGGGAACATCTTTTAGTTGCCTATACAGCATCGGGTGGAAATCTATGTTGGTTAGGAGATAGGTAGGGTCCCCACCTTCTGGATTAGGACGTTCCTCTTTCTTTTGCGTTATGTAACCCTGTAAGGCAAACTAAAGTTATTATAGAGTATTTGTGCAACCATTGTACAAACAGGATTAAAAAACTATAAAAACGATTTTGAGTCGGTCAATGGGTTATGAGGAGGAAGCGACATTTATTGAATAGTTTGACAAGCTTTATCCAACTGAAAGGAGAGTTGTCAAGCTATACAACAACACAATGTCGCTCAGTCGTAACCATACGACGGTTAAAATCAACCAGAGTTAAATTCGATGCTCAGACAGATCGCCTTAGTGGGTATATATTGGTCATGGCGTGTGACACGGATTGTTGGAAGATGAGAAGATGGATTATTTCTTTCTATAATTATAAAGTTTGCTTTTTGCTTACTTGGATTTTGAACTGGTTGTTCTACCGAAATATCGAACTGCAGGGGCCTTACTATCAGCTTCGTAAAAACCATGCAAGTTCCGTGCAGTTCTTAAATCTGGCATAAACCATTTTGAATGAAATCATACCATGACGCTAATTTAGGTAAACTGTTTGAATATTGTTTTCTCAAAGGTGAACGGATAATATTGTCTCTGGTATTCTAATAATTTACTACAACCAACATTGCAGACGCCTAGACACTTGTAAGCTAATAAACTGAGTGGATTTAGAGCGACATGTTAACGAGAGTCCATACAAAAAAAACAGGTGAACGGTTTTTCTGCGGTTCTTGAATAGTAAGCCTGGGCAGGCCTGCTTTAAAGATGTCATGGTACGATTAAACCGGGCAGTTGTCTAGCAGTCCTGCTTTAGGAGCTCATAGTAAGGCCCCTGGTGAAATTTAGCTACATAGTAATTTTGTTGGAATATGCTGAACATCAAGTTTACATTTTTACAAGATGATAAAACTCTGGCAATCGTGTTTCTATAACATCCTTGTTTGAAACAAAAACAACAAATACTGGAGATTTTTTGTAGCACAATACTATTTTTTACTGTGGAAGTTTATTTCGCCTTATGCACCACATTATGGAGGTGGGTAAAATTTACCTATTATTATATTATATTTACAAACACGACATAGATATTACCTTTGCGACCGAATTCCTAGCATCATCAAGTAGTTTTTCAGCCTGTTTCAATGCTGTCGCCAGTTTCTCAAGGTCGTCTTCTATGTTGAAACCTTTGCCGGGTTCTTTGGCTATTTTCATGTTGCCCGTCAGACCATTCTCTAGGAGCACATGATCTATGATTGACGCACCATATTCTGAGGAAAATAGGTTGTATGATTTTAACACATAAAACTTTGGACTTTAAACTTTCTGAAAAAATGTATCTATGTAATTTTAATAAAGGTTAAACTCAACCACGAAATAAACATAATTTATGAATGTATTTATGGAATTATTTACAATAAGATGGGACCATTAAGGTGCAGCAGATACTTAGGGTTCCTCAGATTCTTGGGAGACCACAGAACTCCAAAAATTACGAATTTCTTACCTAAGTTAGGATTAAGTATCTTTTTAAGATTATCCCCAGGTCTGCTCCGTGAGAGCATCTCTTTGATAGCGTCACTGGACGGAGCCTCGTAGCTTGTCTTTGCTCTATCTAGTGGGTACTTTTCTTTAACTGCAAACCTGTAAAGTAGTTACAAATTCCATGCAGAAAAAGCCATATCTTTTGTCATAACATGTCATGACAGAGTGACAAACATTGCTGATGTTACTATAAGTATCTCACTAATATCATAAACTCGTAAGTTTGTATGTTGTTTGTTTTTTAGATGTATGGTTGTTTGTTACTCTTTACACTCAAAATAAAAAAGGCCAATTTTGGTGAGATTTAGTATGGAGGTAAATGAGGCGTTGGACTTACACATATGATGCTTTTTATCATCATTATCTAACACCATGCAGGTATAACCGAGGGGCGCAACTATTGTATGATAAATCGATGTTGAGAAGTTCACTCAGAAAACTGTTAACATTTTACCTTACAGCTCAAAATAACTGGGCTGAATTCTATGTTGTTTTCAAATTTGCTATAACTTAGACATTTATAGCTCAAAAGGACTGAGTTGTCACACTACCTTTCTACTTCATCAACTCGTTTCTCAGTCGATCAGCGGCCCAGTAAACCACTGAGTAATAACTAGGTGATGATGCAGCAAAATGTAGAGTCGAGATGGTCTCCGCAAACCAGAAATAATGTGGTATGTATTCATAATTTAACTTTTTGAACCAAGTTAAGAGAGAAAATGGATAGAAACTTAGCAAATATTTTTTTTATGTTAACAGTTACTTTACCTAATTTTGTCCCCCTCAACGTGCGGCCGCAGTACATTCAATATCATCCAGTCACAGTCAGTAAGGACTATGTTTCCTCTATCATATAATTCTAGTATGACATGATATGCAGCCTCACCACTGCCGAATTGCAAGTCTATTATACGGTCGATGCCGAGCTGTGAAAGTTTTTCAAGGCGTTTGTTCTTGAGGTGCTTACGGAGCTAGAATGAGAATTTATTTGTTAGTTAAAGTTTTTTTTAATTCTTAAAGGCATTTTTGTATAATTATGTAAAGTATATAAATATATACAGTAGAATCTAATGTATATATTTTACATAATCCACATAATTACATAATCTTTTGATTATCTACTCAGTAGAAGTAGAGTAGAATACATTGAACTTGCAATAGCATTATAAATTATTAAACTGACATGGTCACTAATGCCCTTTGTACTTTAGTTTGTAGTTTATTACTCTGTGTATGTTTTAATGCTGTAACTGGTGTACAATAAATTATTTTGTATTGTATTGTAATGCAATAATTTACTTTAGAAACGGGATATTTACCATGATGATACCATGTATTTATTTGAGCTAATTTTGAGTTTACTTGTGAACATAGCGCATGCAACTGTGCCGAAATATAGAGAGCTCAAAATAAATACAATACTTAATAAATTTCCCGTTTAAAACCATACTATGACATGAACACTTCAGTAAAACATAAATTTAGACTAGCAACCCGTGCGTGGCTACATCTGCTTGGAATTTGAATCTACACTGTGAATAACTATAATGTTGCCCACATATTTAAATATTTGTAATTATAAGTGCAATTCCAGGTTCTTGACTTTCTCTACTGAAAGATGTAACAATATTAGATGTAGCAATTCACTTGTGCAACACAAAAAACTAAAATTCTCTAACCTATGGTAGTTTTTATTCTGATTGTAAATGAAATCCATATTAGTGTAACAGTTAGAATGGCAATTCTAAAAATATTATAAATTTATTCAATTGAGGTTAGTTTTGTATCAGTTTATAGAGCACAAAGTTACACGACAATTCAATTTGCACTAAACATACCCAAGATTAAACAGAAATGACAAATTTAAGCACTTTAACCTGTCCAGATCAGCAAGCCCCCAGTTCATACATAAATCTTTTGTTATAGCATTTATGTTATAGCAAATTCACAAGCAATATATGTATTTTATAGGCATAGGTGCAATAATACGACCTACTCACTATAATATTATTTTATTTACGACCTGACACGTTTACTGTATAGGAACTAGTGATAGGTAAATACATTTCGACACGAAAAGTTGCCGTGGCAGCGTAGGTGCGTGAGCGATCGACTCATGCGCCTCGGACCGACTTCAATGTCACACTAAACTCGCATACAATCCTTGAGTCGCTTCGAGCGACGGCACTACCGCGGCAGAGGGGTGAGAGGGGTGAGATAGGTAGCGGTGGTTTAAAGCGGGCAGACTTATTACAATTTGGACTTTAGCATCAACAGAATAAGGACTACCACAAATTACTAAAACAAAATTTTTATTAGTATTATAGTTTAGTTTAGTGTTCTGAATATTGCTACCAATTTCATACAAATTTCATACAAATTTCTATACCACCATAATGTCAAAAAATTAGACTAAGGATTTACTAAACTCTTTAATCTAATTAACTGAAACCCAGATAATAGATAGAGATCATGATAAGACTTACAAACTTTCAACCACATTTTACACCCTTAGTTAATTTTTATACAAATTAATTTCAGATGAATTTGATTATATGGTATAATTAATTCATTATTGGTAATAATTTGTTAAAATGCAGATTTTTGAGTCTCAAATTTCTCTAATGTTTTTAATTTAGACTTTAACCCTTAGACCTGAATATACAATACTAGGGCAATAATAGAATAGTTTTCTTGGAAAACATGCTGTATCCAGGAATTGCAACATGGGTGGTTAACCCACTTAATTCTTCCCTATTGTAAAATCCATTCTTGGGAATTTTATGGGTGGTGAGCAATTAGAAACTTATGAAAAATAATTTAACATGACTGAATGAATGAATAAATTACTGGCTTTGTTTTACAATCGTTTTCAATAATCTACCTATCCGCGATTTCCCTTACTAAGGATAGAAATTTGACATACCTCCATACAAATAGTGTCAAATATCTATCTCTAATAAGGACTGACAATAGATAGGTTATTGAAAACAGCTGTTAGTGATTAGCTTATCTATCACTGAAGTTAAATCAGACAAATCTTCATACTATTACCTTCATAGTAAACCCGGTAGGAGCCACATTCTTAGGCCATTCAAAGTGGGTTGTATGAAATCTGTTTCCCGATTCCAGCAGTAAAATACACTTTTCCTCAGATTGCTGCAGTCGAATCACATATGTGCGGTTGTCTATGTCATAAACTTGGTTTACTCGCATTCCAACTAACCTGGAAAATGAAACACGAATTTCAGAACCATAGCATCATCAGGATTTATCTAGTAGAAAATTCTTCAAATAAATAAATCCTTGGGACCTAGAATTCCAGTATGAAAGGTATTTACTACTACTCGTAGTATTTAAACCGACAATTTGATTTAGCAACAGTAAATTTGTGACTAATTCATTACATTTATATTTCTATGAGGACACAGGATTGTCTTACCTTTGCAGCTCAGTGACCATGCACACTATATCGTATGTATTGAAGCGGGTCTTCATTTTGTCTAGTACGATGAATATTACACCATCAAATCGTTTTAGCTAAATCTACGAATTAACGCTAAAAATATTGAACGAGAAATACAAAATAATTTCTTTTCTTTGGTGTCTTGGATTTGTTTTGACGCGTGATTTGATTTTGTCATTTGACGTGGATTTGACGTTTTGACGCAATTTGTTTTTTTTTGAGAAGGCTAAGACCATACCGCCTCGTCATACGTAAGACGCAATTTGACATTTTCAACCGATTTTGGCGCTGTGAACGACATTCGCAAAAAGTGCGACAACCGGCAACCCCATAGACTAAAATATATACTAGGAAACTAGGCAACCCGTCCGTGCCGAAGCCGACAGAAAAAAGATGTCCTTGATTTTTTATAAAATGCCCCAGACAATAATTATTTACTAATGAAGGTAACTATTTTGTATTCCTCGTATCGTAGTTTATAGCACTGTGTACTCAGGAGAAAGTTCTATTTCGAGAGTTCGTTTTCTCCCCTCGGTGTATAATATACTATTGCGTATATTGATGTCTTCTACAAAACTATCATAAATCAAATGATTATGCAAAAGTTTTATCAGCATACGCAAAACAAAGTTTTTTTTTCACTCCTTGGGTTACCTATACAATCTAAGTTTTCATTGAATACGGATACTAGAATTCTACCTAACTTTTTTGAAAATATTGTATAGCCTATGTTCATCACATATTATAATGTTAGATTCTAATTGGTAAAGATTTTTTCGAATCGGTCCGGTAGTTTCGCAGCCTGTGTTGTTAAACTCAAACTCAAAACATTTATTCTGTATAGGCCTACGGTGGGGGCACTTACAAATTGTCATTTTACATTTATTTTTTCTTGAATCTACAACCGGATCGGAACGCGACCATGACTTAGAAGATCCGGCAAGAAACTTAACGGGCTTGTCTTTATAAATTTTTTGTTTCGCCAATTTCTTAAATGATATAACAAATGTTCGCTTATTTTTAGCTCCAGTGTGTTGCCTTACAAAAGAGAACATAATAATGGTATCAGTAGGGCAAGACACGCTACAATTTCTTCTTTCTTAAGGATATCATCATCTCATCTCAGCCGTAGGACGTTCACTGCTGAACATAAGCCTCCCCCATGATTTTCCAAAAGGACCGGTTGGAAGCGGCCTGTATCCAACGTCGTCCTACGACCTTCATCAGGTCGTCTGTCCACCGTGTGGCATGTGGGACTCCCCGGCACTGAAGTTCATGCCAGTATACCCACTAAACGACCCAGCGGCACTCCAGCTTCATCTGTGTGGAAGAGGACTGAGGAGTTGGCAGAGCCTTTACGTCCAGTCCCCCACCGACGACTGCCCGCTTTAACAGCGGGGCCTGCACGCCCCTCCCACCAGGAGGGGCCCGGGAATGACCAGGAGTGCTTGGCCATTCCCGCCCGACGGAGGTGGTGAATAAGTGCAATGCGAGAGAAGGCGCCCGGCCCCGCGCCTATCCCTCGCTATTCACTACCGGGAAGGAGAAGGCGACTATCATTCAATCGCCTTCTTCCACCCCTTCTTTGTCTACGCAGTGGCGCCGCAACGGGGTCTTCCTCCCTTGCACGCTCTGCCGCCTCCTTTTGAGACATCACGTCTTCACAAAAGGAGGCGACCGCTGCCCAGTTCCCCTCGCCCTCCAGCATGGCACTGACAACGCTCGCTGGGGAGCGAGAGGTCCGGCCCGACTACGGCAACCAAGCTGTGGCGCAGCTCGCACCACGACGTGCACACCTCGAGGGTGTGCTGCGCCATTGTGTCCGTCATTGGGGGGATTTTGCCAATACTCGCCACGCTTGGCAGGCGGGTTGGCGAGCGCAGTTTTGGGGTTTTAATACTGGGAAGGTGCTGCTGCCCACCTTCCGATTGTTATCCCTTAGCAGATTTCTACGGCACCCACGGGTAGAGTTGGGGGGGTACTATTCTAAGCCGGTACCCCACGGCCAGCTTAAGGATATACAGAATAATTATGGCGATGTTAAAAAAGAGAATTAGTTATATCTCAAGTATATATGACTCTATTTAATTCTGTAACGAATGATCTACACTTATATTATAAAGAGAAAGGATTTTGTTTGTGAGACACCAATCAAGCCATAATCGATTCCGAGTATATCCGATAACAGTAGGTCCCTTTCACCGTGAGTGTGATTACGATGTCCCACGCTACGTCATCGATGACGTCATAACTGCCGCCATATTGATTACTTTAACCCCGCTCACCAAAGGCGTCATGAGCGTTCTGTCAAAAGTGACAGATGTTTGTTTGTGGTCACAAGGTCTTTACTGTTTTGTCCATTGTTTTTGGTGAAAAAGTTGTAAAAGTCGGTCCATCTAATGTTTATTTTTAATATACACACACCACACAGTTAACCTGCTCACTATGCACTTCTGTTTTTCGTACGCGAAAGGTTGTTTGTTATGGCTACAACTCTGGGGCCTTACTATGAGCTTTTAAAGCAGGACTTCTAGACAACTGCTCGGTTTATTCGTACCATGACAACTTTAAAGCAGGCCTGCCCATGCCTACTATTCAAGAACCGTAGAAAAACCGTTCACCGGGTTTTTTTGTATGGTTTCTCGTTAACATGTCGCTCTAAATCCACTCAGTTTATTAGCTTTCAAACGTCTAGGCGTATGCAATGTTGGTTATAGTAAATTGTTAGAATGCCAGTGACAATATTATCCGATCACCTTTGAGAAAACAATATTTAAACAGTTCACCTAAATGAGCGTCTTGGTATGATTTCATTCAAAATTGTTTATGTCAGGTTTAAGAACTGCACGGAACTTGCATGGTTTTTACGAGGCTGATAGTAAGGCCCCTGGTCCGGTTGATCAACGCGCTTACAGTGCCACGAGCGGTCAAAATCACGATATTTATTTCGGACCGGCTTTGGTAGACGACAGCACTGTGAGCAAAAATATCGCGAAACGGACCACAATGATAGCCTGATTAATCAGATTAATTATAATTATTTTGATTCTGATTAATTATATATTTTCTCTGATATCTTTAACAGTGTGACCATTTGTGGCAGATTTGTCATTTTGGCAGATTTTGCTCCTAAATTTTATATGTGGCAGATCATTGTGACGATTTACAAAAGTGGCGGATTTTGACAGATTAAAAAAATTCCAAGAAAATTTAAATTTACAGTTTCTTATTTTAAATTTCAATGAATTAATTCTTATTGAAAGTAATTACATATTATTGTTACGGCTATAATAATTTGAAAACAAATAATTACGCCAGCGGGAAGCGTTATGTGCCCTAAGGCTTATGGCGGTAATAGAAAGGTTTTAAGTGGACTGTATTTTTGGGGGGTTGCTGGAAACACTAACTAAAAGGTGCGTGAGATAACGTAGGTTAAAGTGATTGGGAAGGGACTTACTGGTAGAACATCTCCGGTCAGGTCTGCGTCTCCGTTATTCGGTATTTTCACATAAATTCCTTTGTTGGTTAAAGCGGGTAGAATAAAGCGCGGCGCGTAGCGGGTTATCGTGGTGGCTCGTGTGTACAACTCGGGTGTCGAGCGACCATCATCTGTCGAGCCGGTTCTCAGTATCCGGCCGGTTGAGGAAAGGGAGCGGGTGCGGGGAGGAAACGTTACTCACTATTCGCTGCAAGGCGATTGGCAGTACAAAGCACAGCAAGCGCGTAACTATATTGTCTTAGCCGATTTATGGCGATAACATGTATAACTATAGATTAAAAATGATTTTCTCAAACTGGCAACTTTTCCGTGTAACGAATAATTAACTATGATGAGAAAATACCAGCTTTTTATCAAGCTGATTGGAAGCAAGATCCCTTGTTTTCTTCCTGGTTGTTGAGGGCCAAGGATAATCAGGCAGGACGTTGCACTCTGTAAAGCTTGCAACTGTAAATTCATTACCAGATTATCTTCTTTAAAAGACTATGGATCATCTCAGAAGCATAAACATAACATAATTGGGTATAGTGGCCAATCATCTGTAAGTAGTTTACAAAATCTTGGAGAGTAATGGTGGTAAAAATAAAAAATATCTAAATATTACAAATTTCGTATATATGTTTGCCCATGTCAAACGCTTCTTGCGAGAGAATATTCTCCTTTAAATAATACACAAATCAGGAATATGTTCTTAAACCAACATGTCCTAACTACAATTACAACAAAAGAGGGGATAATTAGGGGATAATCAGTGGCTTCAATCTTAGTGCAAAAGTAAGAAGCAATAACCCAAATAATTTAAGGTGTCCATTGTCTGTTCTATGATAGTTTTCGTAACTGACTTTTGAATTTTGTATCATAGCACTATAATTTAGGGTCATCTAGAAATTACAGATAGCGCTGTTATCAAACTAGATTGTGTTCCTAACCGAATGAATTATGAGAAATTGTAGTTTTTTTCACCGTAAGGTACAATTAATATTAAAATTGTTCACCACGAAGTTAAAAAGTTATAGGATTGAACAAAAAACAGTAAAAATAGTTATCATTAATTTTCAGGAAAAAATAATAAATATATTGCAATAAGGTAAGGGGATTTTAGTACGTTATTTCGATAGTTTTATTTCTGGTGCGAAAATAAGCATTATCTACTTATTTCAACCAATTCTCTATGAATTAAACCTTCTAATAAATCTACATTTTGGCGACTAAACTGAGAGCAATGTAATGCAGGTAAGCTTGCATTTCCTTTATCTTTTCCGAATTCTACATATTAAAGTAGGTGCATATGGATTTTATTAATAAGCTATTATAAACACTGATTTTTTAAAATACCGAAACAGACGCTAACAAGCAGAGCCAAATCTTACTCATATTATAAACATGAAAGTTTGTTATTCTTTCACGCTCGAACGGCTGGGGCAATTTGATCAAATTAGGTTATGGAGGTACATGAAGCTCTGGATTAACAGATAGTAGTTATACTGTTCATCATCATCATCATCATCCACACGAGTGTAACCGCGGGGCGTAACTAGTATGTTTAAATAAAAATCGAAGTAAACCTCATGCATTAAATTACTAAAAATACTTATTTATACACAAAAGCTTTCAAACCGATATCGTGTTTAGTATATGATATAAAAACTTTTAATAATTATGAGACTATAGGTGCCGTAATACCGTATCCATTTATACATTTACATATTTTTTTAATATTTAACTTGATGGGATATATAGTTTTACCTTAATTGATGAATTCATCAGAGTTATCCCAAAACGTTCCAACGGATACGTCCTGGATCGAAATTGCTTGACTACAGTCGGCTGAACAACAAAGATGGATGACATGCCAACTCTATCGTCGAACACGTCTACTTTATCGAGCTGTCAAAATCACAATTTGATCGCTTAAGTAACAAGTGTTACATGGACATTTCGTCCGACATTGCGGATGTAACAATTGTTACACGTTTTTTACACGCGCGTTTTTCTTGTTAGGGATTTATGGAACGCACCCCAAGAGTGAAAGTTAGTGTGTAATCCTGCATTAGAATATATTTTCTTTATATTGCAACACCAAAAAAGAGCAAAATTTGTCTGTGGGCTGTGACAAGCGAAAAAATCAAAGTGTATTTTTTTTGTACAAGTCTCAGCGTTCGGCGATAGAAGAACTGCTAAGTAATTGATTTATTTAAGTGTAAATTAATACTTTTGATACAAATTATATATTAATATTATTGTGAATGTGTAAGGAATACTTTGTATTTGTTATTTCAGTCTGAAATCAAAGATAAAACAGAAAAAAGTGACAATTATCGATCTGCTCATGTGCGTGAATTTGTGACAGGTTATTTCGAAGGAATAACATATTATTTTTAACGGAATGGACTTCTACATTGTGAAATATCATAGATCTAATATTGTTACGTAAATATAAGCAGTCACATTATGCTAAATACGCCGTACGGTGCCAGGATTGATGAAAACCGATGTTGTTGTATTGAACAAATTCAGTGATGCTCTCTCATCACGAAAGCCCTGTGGTGATCTGGTGAACTAACTTACTTTGGATTTGAAATGTATGCGTTTCCATGGAAACGGACAATAATATGGTTCGTTTACACGGCGATGATCATTTTTGAATATATAAAATCTGCCCTGGTACAATGAATTCAGTAGGTACCACCAGAGTGTCTTGACTACACCATCAGTACAACTCGTGCACCATCATCAGCCAGTTTCTGTCTGATTTTTGTGATCAAAGCATGTAAAAAATGTGATCATCATATACAACAGTTGTTTCACCATGCCTCGCCTTGTGGAATATATTATTTTAACAATGTCTTTATAACTTTTTTTAGAATATCAAATGGCTCGAGGCAGGGGGGACGGAGTTACAGGCGTGGACATGGTCGAGGTCGTGGCAGTAGCGGAGCCAGGGGGCAAGAGACCCCTGGCCAGGTGCCCGTCACTACCGCACCAAGGTATGATATACAATATATTCTTTTTTTTGTGTATGATTTAAAGACAAAGCGATTTATTGCATTAATCAGTAAACAAGATGACATAAACAAGAAAGAATCACATATGAAACCATTTGGGTATAATAATATTACCATGAGTGGCATACTATTATACGAACATATTTAGAATCATATCATATTTATCATCTATTCATATTTTCTTCACTTATTATGTCATTTGGTAAGTGATTCTATATACTTTAATTGAAGAGCAGTAGGTAGGGACTTTTCAATACCAATGTTATAAAGAGACAAGATTTGTTTGTTTGTTTGAATTGAATAGGCTCGTAAACATATGAACAAATGTGGGCACCATAACAAATAAAATCAAAAACTGGGCCAATTTCAAGCATTCCTTCACCATAAGAATGCTACATTATTCCTGAGTGTTATATGGTATATATTTTGATTCATCACCATCATCATCATCACCATAACAAATAAATTTGGAAACTACGGGGCCAATTTCAAAAATTCCTTCACCATTAGAATGCTTCATTATCCTTAAGTGACATAGGGTATATATTTTGATTCATCATCTTCATCATCATCACCATAACAAATAAAATCAAACTACTGAGCCGATTTCAAACATTCCTTCACCATAAGAATGCTACATTATTGCTGAGTTACATATGGTATATATTTTGATTCATCACCATCATCATCATCACTATAACAAATAAACTTGGAAACTACGGGGCCTATTTCAAAAATTCCTTCACCATTAGAATACTACATTATTCTTAAGTGACATAGGGTATATATTTTGATTCATCACCTTCATCATCATAACCACAACAAATAAACTTGGAACTATGGGGCCAATTTCAAAAATTACTTCACCATTAGAATGCTACATTATCTTCTTGTTTTTTATATTAACACATAACATTTCATAATTAACAGATTTATAAAATAATGTGCACTTCTTATATTTTTTTGCAGTTGACGAAAGCATCATTTTACAACTGCGGCCGGCAGACTTCGCCAGCACCTCCCCCGCACCTGCTCACCACCAACCACCACAGCAGCCATCGACATCGGCACAGGCTGACGTTGAGGCTCAGAGGCTCGCTAAGTGGTTGGGCACGCTCAGCGACGCCGAATACTATTTTTTTGGATGATGATGGTGGTGGTGATAGTGATGAATGTACAAATTTAATATCGGTTATTTATGGTTACTACTTGCATTTAAATATGTAAATTAATTGCTGACTAACTGTTACCAAAGACAATGATAAAATGATGATGATGTCGGTGATGGTGATTGTGATTAATGTACAAATTTATTATAATGTTGCTTTCTGGTTACTACTAGGATTGCAAGTATTTAGGATTATTTTGTAAAAGCTTATCAATATGGGCTTGAACAATGTTTTACATGTTTGTGATGAAAATAGTAATCTGAATACTATTTTTTTGTATGATGATGGTGGTGGTGATGGTGATGAATATACAAATTTAATATCCGTTATTTATGGTGTTACTACTTGCATGTAAATATGTAAATTAATAGATGA
This sequence comes from Selenia dentaria, assembly GCA_917880725.1. Classification (NCBI taxonomy): domain Eukaryota; kingdom Metazoa; phylum Arthropoda; class Insecta; order Lepidoptera; family Geometridae; genus Selenia; species Selenia dentaria. The sequence continues at coordinate 28,706,318 of OU862895.1, read as the reverse complement.
CTGTTATTAAAGACAGTGATAAAATGATGATGATGTCGGTGATGGTGATTGTGATTAATGTACAAATTTATTATAATGTTGCTTTCTGGTTACTACTAGGATTGCAAGTATTTAGGATTATTTTATAAAAGCTTATCAATATGGTCTTTAACAATGTTTTATATGTTTGTGATGAAAATAGTGATCTGAATACTTAATTTTTGGATGATGATGGTGGTGGTGATGGTGATGAATGTACAAATTTAATATCTGTTATTTATGGTTACTACTTGCATTTAAATATGTAAATTAATTGCTGACTAACTGTTACCAAAGACAATGATAAAATGATGATGATGTCGGTGATGGTGATTGTGATTAATGTACAAATTTATTATAATGTTGCTTTCTGGTTACTACTAGGATTGCAAGTATTTAGGATTATTTTATAAAAGCTTATCAATATGGTCTTTAACAATGTTTTATATGTTTGTGATGAAAATAGTGATCTGAATACTTAATTTTTGGATGATGATGGTGGTGGTGATGGTGATGAATGTACAAATTTAATATCTGTTATTTATGGTTACTACTTGCATTTAAATATGTAAATTAATTGCTGACTAACTGTTACCAAAGACAATGATAAAATGATGATCATGTCGGTGATGGTGATGGTGATGAATGTACAAATTTAATATCTGTTATTTATGGTTACTACTTGCATTTAAATATGTAAATTAATTGCTGACTAACTGTTACCAAAGACAATGATAAAATGATGATCATGTCGGTGATGGTGATTGTGATTAATGTACAAATTTATTATAATGTTGCTTTCTGGTTACTACTAGGATTGCAAGTATTTAGGATTATTTTGTAAAAGCTTATCAATATGGGCTTGAACAATGTTTTACATGTTTGTGATGAAAATAGTAATCTGAATACTATTTTTTTGTATGATGATGATGATGATGGTGGTGGTGATGGTGATTAATGTACAAATTTAATATCTGTTATTTCTGGTTACTACATGCATGTAAATTAATTGCTGTCTAACTGTTAGTGAAGACAGTGGTAAAAATGATGATGATGATGATGATGGTGTTGCTCTAGATAAATGTATCAATTCAGTCACTGTTACTTTCTGGCAGCTACTTGCATGTAAACAAATAGCCATCTAAAGAATACAAACATGATGGTTATGATGATAATGATGATGATAGCGGTGATGGATGATGGTGATTAATGTAATGTACATATAACTGTTGTGACGCTGATATAATGTTATTGTCTGCTTCCTACTAGCATGTATGCATGTATAAATCATTAAGAATCTAGTGATGATGACTGTATCAAAATAGATGATGATGATGATGATGATAATGGTGCAAAATATATCATTTCGTATTTTAATTTATAAGATAATTTGTTTTATTTACCCCCAATATTAGTTATAGGGAACAAATTTGGGAAAAATCTTTTCTTTTTTATTTAAAACTTCTATTTTTATTTAAATCGTTTTCGTGTAAACTAACCATAATTTGGCAGCCATCTTGTCTAAACATTCGCTAGTTATGGCTAATTTTTTCAAAAATTCGAAACTTTAGCAATTTATTTCTGGCTGATGGTTTTGAATATTACTTTGAAACTTAACTTTTATTAAAGTTGATCATTACTCTGATTTATCTATGTAAAAACATCTATATTTTATATCTATATTAGTATACTGTTGACCCGACAGTCACCATGTCTAATCCTAGAAAATGGGCTCCCAATGTTGAAAATAAATCATTCTAGCCTGAATTTTTAAAGAATCTCTTTATTTTCTTATAAATATCAATAACCTAAGCTTAGGCTTAAAGGTAAAAATCATATTTTTGTTCTAGGCATTCAAAATATTGATAAATATTAATTCGTAGTTCTGGCTTGGTAAGCGTCATATTTTGTGAAATCCTAATTTTTGTAGTCTGTTTGCAAATTATTTTTCGGATATTTTTTCTTCCATAGATTAAAGTATTTGAATGTAATTAGTTAGATACGTGTCTTTGCTATTTAATTAAAGCTAAAAACCTATAAGTTGACGCTTTAAATGTTAAATTAAACATTATTTTCCATTTCAACTACGATTATTTCGGCTAGGTCAAGTTCGTCCTGGTGTGGCATAATATTTTACTATTACAGTTAATACAAATGTTTAGGTAACGAATTCCTTGGTTATTCAACTATCTCTGACAAAAATTTCATCCCTTAACTCGCTATAGGTATGGTACAATAGCCGTTTGTTACCAACTCGGCGCAAACATACTGACGTGGGCGGGGGACGTCGCGCTGCGGCGCCCTCTGCGCAACTCGAACGGCGCTACAGTCGATCATAGCGTGTTTTTGACTAAGTTATCAGAAACTGACACATCTTTGGCATAATTATATTGATACAAGATAAGTCATCATTACAACCTTCCCCCCCGAAGGGTTCCCGCATTGACGTGGCGGGGGGGCTCAGTAGCCGTGGCTTGGATCACCACGGTGAAGCCAAGAGGAACCCAGGGGCCGCGCCGGCATTGGGGTGCGCTGGCCGCTCCTATGGGCTTTGGCCGCCAAGTCCACATAGGAGTGGCGGGGTCCGGGCGCTTTGGCGCAGACTCGAGGAGGTGGGCCCGGGCGCTTTGGCGCAGGCTCGAGGAGGGGGGCCCGGGCACTTTGGTGCAGGCTCGAGGAGGTGGGGCCCGGGCGCTTTGGCGCAGGCTCGAGGAGGGGGGCCCGGGCACTTTGGTGCAGGCTCGAGGAGGTGGGGTCCGGGCGCTCGGCGCAGACTCGAGGAGGTGGGGTCGCTGGGGATTATCCCCTGTGGCTGACGTAGCAGGCGGTGGTGCTACGTATCCGACCCACCGCAGGGAGACCACGGGCGTCCAGACACGGGGAAGTCTGGCGCTCATTGTTGGCGGGTTTGGTCTCCGAGGTAGTTGCGGCGTGCCATGTGTTCTGGCGTGCCGCGAAGAGAAGGATCCGGCAACGGACAGCCACGGCGGGTTCGAGGTCGTGTGGAAAATCTGTCCCGCGTTCCCGCCGAGGGCGGCAGTGACGGAACACCCCGGGGTTTTGGTGGGTATACGGACTCCCACATAACCACTTAACTCCCTGTGATAGGTGGTATCCATAAAGGATTTCCCAGGGACAAAAAATAAAAACAAAAAAACATTACAACCTTGACGTAGGCGGAGATTTTGTTAATTTGTCTTTGCTGTGCCTAAGAATATTACCCTATTTCATCCACGTAGTGATGAACGATGATGGTGATGATGATGATGATGATGATGCAAAGTGTCCTATCTGTTATATCCAGTGCCTAATCTACCTCCATACCAAATTTCATCATAATTGGCCCAGCCGTTTGAGCATGAAAGAGTAACATCCATACATACAAACTTTCGCATTTATATTATTAGTAGAATGAGGTTATTTAAAATAATGTATTGCTTTAAATAATCGACGTTGTTATAAAATGTAGCACTGTGTCATAGCATTGAAAATAGCTAGTGCCCGCGACTTTGTCTGCGCAGGATTAGTACTTCGAGTAGCTTATTATCTTCTCCAAGGTCAGATCTATATTTATACCAAAATGTCATAAAATATTTACATGGTCAAAGGCAATTGCAATAATAGTATTATAAGAGTAAATATCAATATTTAGTAGGTACTCTTGATTTGGGCGCGTATAATTATGTTTTTAAAAACTAATTATTAATTTAATTAAAATTATAAAATAAAATACGTGTTGCCGATTTGGAGGCTAATATAATTATGATCTAAAGTACATGGGCAGTTCACACCTGCCGAGACACAGGCAGCTGCGTCTGCATAATGACAATCTTATGATCTAAGAGTTTCTATGCTGAGTAAGCACAATAAAGCTTACTCAGCAGCTTAATCTAGTACGGAGGGGCCAGGTGCATCCATAACTCCTCCCTCCTTAAGTGTAAAATTATCGGAAGAATCCATTTTACGGTTATTCCGATAATTTTGCGTAATTGACAAAATTTTCGTTATTCTTTTTCGATAAACATAGAGAATAGAAATGAGAATACTTAAAATTAATAAGCTTAAAGTTACGAATCCTAAGCCCGCACTAAAGTTATGTTTTTCATCAAAAAACACTTTCTATCACTTTGTTCACTTCACTTTGTTTGAGCGAGTACGACATAAACTTCAACTCGTCGAGGGCGATCCCATGCATGTTAAGTGCATGTGCACTTAGTAGGCTCACGTTCATAGGTAGCCGTGGTAATGTTATGACTGGAAAGGGCTCTACTACACTAGTTTCCATAAAGATATGATGGCGAATCCAGATTCCGTTGATCTCTAGGTCACAAGGTTCATCTATCGTGACGAGGTAAGTCCCGAAAACAGGTTGTTTACTGACCTCGTAGTTACATTGCTTAGTTAGGGTTGTCTGCAAACGTGCAAATAGTATCCAACTGTCAGTGTTTACTCTTTGGATCTTGATTTCTTCGAGTTCGATTTCATGCTGTCTACAGTATGTTAGATCGTTGTCAAATCTCATCAGCTGTTCAATGCAACTGAACCCTTGATGCAGAGGTATATTATCTTCTGTGCATAGGAAGTTGTCGCCAGCGGAAAGTGAGCGGCACGGCTTATCTATTGGTATGTACTTCGTTCCTTTCGCCAAAAGGTAAGGATATTCTGGGATAATAGACGTGGTTATGTTTTTGGAATGGTGGAAAATTGGTAAGGAGTAAATCTTATAATAATTATAGGTACAATTATCAGTGAGTGGAACTTCCATAATAAACGTGATTTGGTTTTTCTTAATAAAACTTTTTACACAAATGGTCTCTTCTAAGTCTATCAAGTTCATTTCATTAGGTGGATATACTAGTGTTGCGAACTTAGATATTACTTGTAAGTGGTACAATAGCTCCGTAGAGTTTATAATCGATTGATTCATGATAGATACTTTACTTAATGCTAATGCTGTTTCTAGCTCACTTAGTCTAATAAATATAGTACGAAAACTGCTTATAAAGACATTAAACAAACCTAAAATATATGTAGAAAAAACCCAACTACTTTCTTTAGCAGCTAAATCTTGTAGCATTGTCTCTACTCTTTGGAGACGTTTATCCAAAATTACAGAATTTTGATTAATCGTTTCCGTTACATTAATAAAGCTGTCAAACATTTTAGAGACCAGAGTAAGCTTTTTGGAAATAATTACTTGATCTTCGCTTAATTGAAAAGTCATTTTGTCATATTTTAGAGCATCGTCATGGTCCAGGTTTCCCGTAATGATTTTAATAATTGATCCCAATGGATTTATAAGGCCTCTTTTTAAGCGTCGCGGAACAAGCTGTCGGTATTTTTCTATTGTTATATTACGTATAAACTCTGTATGCATTTTGATACTAATAAATTCTTCACGATAAGGTTTATTCCTATCGATTAGATTACATAGTTGTTTAAAACTGTTCGTTATATAATTGAGATCGCTATAAATTCTTCCTAGGTTTATAGTCTTTACTATAATCCAGTGCTCAGTTTGAACGTATGCTTGACCACTTTTAATCGGGAGTATCCCCGGGTTCCCTTCAAGAGATTGCAGATGAAGGGCCAGCGCCGGCACCGTCACCAGCAGTATGCACCACCTGTGGAGGGCGTTTTATATTTTTAACAGGAACTTTTGTTTCCCTTTCTCTTACTTGTACGGGCACTACATTCCTTATAGGCTTACCTAAAACTTTTGCTTTGACATATCTGGGTTTATCCTTACTTTTCCGTTTGTTTACATCTTTAGCGTAAATAGTTTTTCCTTCAGGAAACTCTATTTCCGCTTCTCCCCCTTTCTTCTCTCTAACCTTTTCTTTTATTGATACCATTTTCCCAGCTAATAATTCATACAAGACTCTTGTTCGCTTTGCGTGATCTTTAACTAATTGTTGCAAGTATTGCCTTTCAAAATTCATACTAAAGGGGTTGCTTGCATCAGTGTGCCCGAAAACAACTTCAAAAGGTGTTAGTTCGGTAACAGAATGGATTGTGTGATTGTAAGCCATTACTGAGTAAGTCATTACTGAAGCTGCGTCTGTACATCTCTTTTCATATTTAGCTAGTCTGTATATTTCTATAATCGTTGAGTGAAAACGTTCAATGAGACCCATTGAATTTGGATTGTTAGGGGTGCCAATGTGCAGATCAATTTTATGTAAGCCTAAAAACTCTTTCAGGAGCTCATTATTGAATTCAGTTCCTGGATCAGTACTTATCTTTCTGGGTATACCATAGTACGAAAAGTACTTCATTAAAGCTCTAATTACCTCGGGAGTTGATTTAGTTTGAATTTCTATTGCTTGTCCTAATTTGCTGAAGGCATCAATGAGAGTCAGGTAGTATTTCCCTTCAATACTAAAAATGTCTATAAATACTTCTTGGAAAGGTGAATCTTGTGTTTGCGTTAATTGCAGGGTAGGTTTCATAGGTTTACGGTCATACTTCATCTTTTTACAGGCTGCACATGCGTTGATGATTGCAGTAACTGTTTGTTGCATGTTACTCCAGCCAAAACTTCTACGAATTCTAACCAATGTCTCTTTAATCCCACGGTGGCACGTTTTGCCTTCGTGGTATTTTAATACTATTGCTCTTTGTTCGTTTTCATCCTCAACATATACGACACGCTCTGTGCATTCATATATTCGAACCGTATCCTTTTTGAATAGTTGAACTATTATGTTACTAAATTGTTTTCGGTGTTCACTTTCCTCAAAATAAATAAAATATTTAATCTTTGGCCTAATGTATTTTTTTAAGAATTCTTTTATTAATTCCAGGTTATTAATTGGTAAAAACACCTCTAAAACCTTTTGTTGTTTCCCAGATTTGTCATTAACATGCATTTCATTTTTAAGCCATGAGTATACCAAAACTTGGTTAGGCTTGGTGTCTATAGCCTCATTTAAAATTGGTATTCCTGTTGAGTCTAAGTCACCAGCAGAATGTATCGTCTGTGTTCTACTACTTTGGTCTGAAGGTTGTCTTACAGGGTATATAGATATATCTTCAGTGTTAGAAAATGTTGAAGCGTCGGATATAGACATAGGACCAGCTGATATCGTACCACTAGAATCTGAATCTACTATTATAGGTTTATCTAATACAAGTGGCTTGGGACTATGTTTCTTTGCGGGTGAAAGTTGAACAATGCTTTGAACGACCTCCTCCATTTGCTTTTGAATTTTTCGTTCTCTCTCTAAGTTAACTTTCATTGAGTTTCCATCATCATCATCCGAGTCTACAACATTAACCCTAATGCGTGAGAGGGCGTCTGCGTTGGTATTTTGTTTACCCTTCTTATATATGATTTCGAAATCGAAGTCTTGCAGGCGCAATCTCCAGCGGGTGAGCTTACTATTTGGATCCTTAAGGGAATTAAGCCAAGCCAAAGGTCTATGATCCGTATAAATGTAAAACTTTCGTCCATATAGATATGGCCTAAAATGTTTTGTTGCCCAAATTATAGCGAGTAACTCACGTTCTATAGTGCTATAGCGCGTTTCTGTATCACTTAACGTACGGCTCGCGTAAGCAATCGGTTTATCACTACCTATTTGCCCTTGGGATAAGACTGCTCCTAAAGCGACATTCGAAGCGTCAGTAGTCAAAATAAAAGGTTTATCATGGTCAGGGTACTGTAACAATGGAGCATGAGTCAATAGCTCTTTACACTTGTTGAAGGCGTCAATGTAAGTTTGGTCAATGATGATCTTGTTTCGTTTTTTCAGGCATGATGTCAGTGGTTGGGTGATTTTGGCAAAGTTTTGTATAAATCGTCGGTAGTAACCGACAAGGCCAAGAAAACTTTTAATTTCGGTCGTAGTTTTAGGTAAAGGAAACTCAAGAACAGCTCTAATTTTATCGTCATTAGGTCGTAATCCATCTTTAGTTATAGTGTGCCCAAGGTACAGTACTTCTTTCCGTAAAAACTCGGATTTATCTAACTGTACCTTTAGATTCGTCTGTCTCAGTCTATCAAATATTAGTCTTAGTTTTTGTAAGTGTTCCTCTAGACTACTTGAGTAGATAATTACGTCATCAAGGTACACCATGCAGTGGAGGCCTTGTAAGCCTCTTAACACATTGTCCATTGTGCGCTGAAAAGTTGCTGGTGCCGTTTTGAGGCCAAATGGCATACGGAGAAATTCAAAATGGCCGTTTTGTGTACTAAATGCTGTTTTCTGTCTGTCCTCTTCCTCGACTTCGATTTGATGGTACCCGCTAGCTAAATCTATCGTACTGAAGTAAACGCTTTTTCCTAACTTGTCAAATAAGTCGTTTATATTCGGCAAGGGGTATTTGTCGTCGGTTGTTAAGTCATTCAGTCGTCTGTAGTCGATCACCATTCTATATTTCACTTCTCCTGATGCGTCCATCTTCTTGGGCACCAGGTGTACAGGTGCGCTCCAAGGAGAATGAGACTCTTGTATAACATTGTCTGTCAATAACTTTTCTACTTGTCTATTTATTTCGTTTTGTTGAGTCGGGGCCTGTCTGTATGGTTTAACGTATATCGGGTCTTCGTTTTTGGTGCGTATAGTATGTTTGACCTGATTAGTAAATGTCAAGGGTAGTTGGTCACAGTAAAATATGTCCTTGTACTCTAGACATAGTCTATAAATTTTCTCACGTTCTTCGTCGTTTGTATGGTCAAGTCTAATTTTGTCCAAATTTTCAGTAAGTAAATTGTCTGTGTCAATGTCTGTCATATTTTTCGTGAAATTAAGGTTGCATTCTGTTTCTTTAAATTGAACTACTGTTAAAGGTTGTTTTATAGTTATAGTCATAGAACGCTCTAAGGTATTCTGAATTACCGTAGATGCATAGCCATTAATGCAATTCACTATTGCACTAGGCATTCGCAAACCATCTGCAAATTCTTTGAAATCAAGAATAGCGTCACCTGAATGTTGGTCAATAGGCAGTTTGACTCGCTGTTCTGATCGTGGTGGTAGTTCAATAATGTAATTTAAATTATTGTTGATTATTGGTATACAAGCCGCATTAGTTTTTAATACTTTGTCCTTTAAATCAATAAGGGCACCTAATTGTTGCAAAAGATCGTTTCCAATAAGCCCATCGTAACGTGCATCAACGTCATACAAATAAAATTTGTGATAATCGTTGCTATTAAAGGTAGGCATTAGTGGAATTTCTATAACCTCATCATGTCTACTCGATGCATGAGTACTGACTACTTGGAATGGTTCCTTACGTACAAATTCACCAAAATATTCATATGCTTTTCGAGGGCTTATGAATGATCTCATACTTCCTGTATCTATCATAAAATTTGAGTCTATTTCTTCTATATACACATACGGAAGTTTTAAATTTGGATCGCAATTTAGTTCTAAGATTTCTTGTCTGTCGAAGCGGTTTCGCAAAAATCCTGAGTTTGAGGAACGTCAGTCTGTTCTAATGCTTCACTATGTTCGTCCGTGTTAGGTTCATCATTATAATAGTATGATCCGTCATCATAAGAGTATTCGTCTTGATAGTAATACACGTCATCATAGTTATTATGTCCTTCATCACTGTCTAATGTCAGTTCGTTTAGTCTAAAACCCTGTTGTGGCCTAAGAGGCGCTGTCCTCATGGATACGTCACTTACTTGCAATTGGGGCTTCTGTACCTGTGGTGGTGTATAGCCAAATTGTTGGGGTGGTCTATAGCCCATTTGTTGTGGTGGCCTATACCCAAACTGTTGAGGTGGCCTATAGCCAAACTGTTGAGGTGGTCGGTAGCCAAACTGTTGAGGTGGCCTATAGCCGAACTGTTGAGGTGGTCTGTACCCAAGCTGTGGCTGAGACCCCAGTTGTGGCTTATAGCCGAATTGTGGCTGCGGTCGGTTTTGACCTTGCATTTGCGCGTTAGGAGGAATACCGAAGTTAAATTTAGGTGTGTTAATAGGCATAATGGGTCTAAACCCAGTTGGTTGAGGTACGTTGCCAAATCGAAACCCTGGTGCACTTGGAGTATGCACGGTTATACCTATAGCTGGTTTTGAAACTTGGCTGTTGCTCTGAAATCGGTTACGCGCGCTATACTGCTCGAGGAAGTTAACTTCTTCGAGTACTATACTCAAAGCTACTTCCAATGTTGAAGGTGATTTTAGTCTGACTATACGAACCATATTTTCCGGAAGGTTGTATAAGAATACGTTCAGAGCTGTATTGTTGTAAATAGTTATTTTCGCGCGTTTCATTTCTGCGTCCGTAATTAAATTAACTTTTGAAATTAACACTGACCGAACACTCTGGATCCTGTTACAAAACTCTAGAAAACTTTCACCGGATTTTATTTTCATAGATTCTAATTCAATACCAATACATGCTTCGCTACGCGGATCTCCAAAATGTTGCTGAAGTAAGTCTTTTAACGCGGACCAATTGACGATATCGTCACGTTCCGATAACAGCGCAGCTGCGTTCTCCGTAAGCCTGCTAGTTATCGTGTGAAACACATATAGATTCTGCTCTTCATTGCCTCTACTATTAAATCTTTCTATGACATATTCACACTTTTTAATGTATAAATTTAAATGTCGCTTATCACCATTAAAAAGTGGAATAATTCTAATCACTTCGTTTGGAATAGAAACTATGGCTACATTTTCGACCGACATTGTAGAGCAGTTAAGGTTTAGAGAGTACACAACACTTAATTGTGAATAATCCTATAATTTTAACACACACAAAAACACATGAAATAAAACAGTATAATACACACGTACACAAGAAAATATTTTTGTAAAATTTGTAAATGTGAAGTAATATTTTTATATGCAAATATAGTTTTAAATATAAATATTTTAATTATATTATATCATATTAGCATAATATATGATTCAATTATTACAGAATAATGATCTATTTCGAGATCAGTTATTTATTCTATGCTAAATATGAGAGACAATAACAGAATCTAATTTATATTCTGTTTTGTCTGAATGTTTCTTTACTCTATGTAAATTCTATATTTAGATTATCCTTACTAAAAATTCATATTAAGAAAACCAAGCACGTTATATTGAGAGAGTTCCAATCTCAATAATAACAATCACGTTACTTAATTACACCAATGAGAAATACAGGAGGATTTAGGAAACAAAGGAATGGCGAAAATTTTGACTCACCAGCCGATGCTCACTCTTTCTCCCATACTCGTTTATACGCTTACTTTGACCCGATCAAAAAGAAATTTATTTGGTTCGACGGATCCACTCGCGGCTTACGCAGGGTTTTTCCAACGGTTTTGTACGTCGGGAAATCTCCATACACACTCGCGAAACTGGTGAAAATCCGGCACGGCTGCGCCACTCTTGATTTGGGCGCGTATAATTATGTTTTTAAAAACTAATTATTAATTTAATTAAAATTATAAAATAAAATACGTGTTGCCGATTTGGAGGCTAATATAATTATGATCTAAAGTACATGGGCAGTTCACACCTGCCGAGACACAGGCAGCTGCGTCTGCATAATGACAATCTTATGATCTAAGAGTTTCTATGCTGAGTAAGCACAATAAAGCTTACTCAGCAGCTTAATCTAGTACGGAGGGGCCAGGTGCATCCATAACTAGGTATATCAATCAGTGAACACCAATTATAAAATCCAGTAGTTACGTACATACAAATATAATCAGTGCTAAGCGAGACGTCATCGACGCGGGCGTCCCGAACACTCCTTGAAAAAGGCCACCGAATGTGTTCAAAACTATAGTCGGACCTATCCGATAAATATTACGTGAGTAATCCCGTATTTTTAATTAATAATGATTGAAAACCACGTTAGTTTTTATAACAAAATTACAATTAAAAAATTAATCACCGTGGAAAAAAACAGTCATTACATTTCATCACCCGTGACGGTCGTCGACACGTCTAGTGTATCGAGTTGTCATCATAATAGCGTGCTTTTGGCTTAGAAACTGTTACAAACTTTGAATTCTTTCGGAATCTTATTGTTTTGTCTGTGCTGTGCACAAGAATATTACACTTTTTCACCCGCGTGGTGATGGATGATGATGACGATGATGATGATGAAAAGTATCTAAAATGTTAATTCGGCCCCTCATCTACATCCATACGAAATTTCATAAAAATTGGCGCCGCCGTTTATGCGTATTTTATAATGAAATTCAGAGTTACCTACTTCATTTTCATGTAGCTTTTATCTGTAAGGAGGTATAAATGTTTATTTTTGTGGCTAGGGCTGTAACAGGTGAACTGATTGGGATGAAACTTTACGTATCATGCAAGAAAAACTACGAACACAAGTAAGGTAAAAGGCATAAATAGTTTTGATCATTTATGCAAAATAACTTTTAGAACTATTTCATACAAAGTTTTTTTACAGACATTATCCAGACTACTTTTTTACTCCAAACTACATCTATGAAATTAGTTACAAATTGTTTAGATGAAGAATACAACTCAACTTTGTCTTAAAATAATACAATAAGTTATACAAGTTCATATTTGATGGTAGAATAAAGAAAAAACACGTCTACAACTTCATCACTATCTCAGATTGGTTATTCTGAGGGTTGGAACGTTTAGGCATAACACGGCCCAATTGCACGGCAGACATAGAAGTAGATTTTAGTATTCATAGCTGGCAATTCTACCAATTTCTCAAATTGCAAAATCATTATAGTCTGTGTGCAAAATCATACATAAGAATGTCACCGTTTGCCATGGGTAATTTTTTTGGGTTATATTGAATTTAAAGAGTGTTTATCTGTATAATACAAATTATTTTCCGTATATTTCGTATACAATTTTATGGATTTGCTGTGCGGGACTAATATTTTGTTCAAGTTTGTGTGTTATGACTTTTTCTGTGATGATGCTAGTTTTTGTGCCGGATGGATGTTTTGGACGTTTGTGGATACTTTGAATACCTATTAACCAATAAAGATTGCATTAATTACATAAAGCATATCATTTATTGCTTATTACAGATTCTGATGTACCTACTGGTTTTAGCAATTTCAAGGCAGTTTAAGTGTTTGTTGTATTGTATACCAATGTGATACTAATTTATATTGCAGCTAAATTGATCAACCTTGGAAGGGCAACAATGTTGTGTTGCTGATTACATGTATAATTTAAATAGTTAATCAAATCATGTATACATAAAAGTACAAATACCTACATGAATAAGATAGGTTTTAGTATATAAATATATAGGTATAATATAGCTATAATCTACAACACACACAAACACGTACGCCATACGTATGTGTGGGTATAGAAGTAATGTCTTCTAGAAATTACAGATGGCACTAATGTGCTGAAAATACTGGTAAACACTAATTGACGCCGAGATTGATCTCTATTTCTAGTATAAAAAGTTACTCTATGGGGATAATTGAACACGGAGACTGTGTCTCCGTTAGACCGGCGAATAATAAAATGATAAGAAAATATCTTCAATATTTTTATACGATGAAAATGAAGAGGAACGTTTTGGAACAAAAGGTAATACTACAATATATTTTAGTTGATTAAAGAAATTCCATTGAATCCATTTAATTTGGTTTTCATGAAGGCATATTTTGATACTTTTGACGTTAAGCGTGGCAGATGATGTTTTTTTTTTCATCTATGCAGATGATGTTCACACTGATCTTTAAACTATCTAATCCATAGATTAATCAGACTATATCTAAAGATAGATGGCATGGCAATCACTAAAGCAAACAACGGAACGGGATGTTTAATTTTTTCAGTGTCATCCATTTTGACGGCTCCTAGTCGGGCGCTCGTCTTCCATGTGTGACATTAGTGACGTGGAACGCATTAGTGTCGAGGAAGACGAGCGCGTGGGTATCGATATTGATAAATAGGGATGTGCTGTTTGATATCGAGGTAGCAATAAGCGTTTCTATCTAATTTATTAAAATATTGTTAAGTATGGTTTATGAAATTAAAAATCAAGTTGATAATTTAATCCATTAATTGAAGAACACATTCTTAAATAACAAAGATTATAACTTATTAAGAGTAATACATATTGTTTACCTTACATATTGAAAGCACTTATGTTTTGGGAGATGACGATTCAAAACATGCATGATTACAATTTCTATTTCAACATTTTCGGTTTGTTATTTAGGTAAGTACTTAACTATAAATTAATATTTATTAAATAACTGTAAATACGTACATATTAGTCATGATTATGTGAAACAGATATCAGTAATGTTTTTAACGCATGGAACAAGTGTTTACATTGATAGTAAAAGAGTTTTGAAGAAAATCTGGGCTAATAGGTATCAAGGTAATACCTTAATACAAGAGTTTTTAATAGAAGGTTTATTTACGTAAATGTTACAATAAATTATTAACTTTAGTTTTATAATATCATGACTAGATTAAAATTTTCAATAATGTGTGCTTTTTTCAGTAGAGATTTCTTGCTTAGTGTGGTTTATCCGTTAATAGTGCAGTATCTTTGGTGTTTGTACTTGGATCTATACTGCACTGTATAAATCCTGCATTTGTAACAGCTTGGTCTTCACGCAGTCTATAGTCAACTCTGTATTTGAGTTTTCCATTGCAAGTCTCATTCGTTGAACATGTTTCGCTAAGCCTTGTAGCTTTGACAAAAGTCTGCAGCGGTTGTTTACACCTATTTATTCAAAAGCTGACCTTAAAACTTACCATGACACCTTTGCCATTTGTGCATATCTCACGTGAACCAGGCGATGTGATTATATCATCAAACATATCCTCGCTCTTTTGCTTTTTTGTCTCTCTTTATGCCTTATCAGAATTCACCAGGGTAAACATTTAGAATCATGGCGCCTGAATTCGGAGGGGGGGAGGGGTTCGGGTAGTGCCCCCCCCCCCCGCAAACTCCACACGCCGGAGACCATTAGTTTTCGAGTTATGTTTGTTTAAGTATTTTGAGGTTAAGTACTGCATTTCGATCTACTACCACCCCCGCGTCGGCTCTGCAATCCGACAAGACTGCTTGAAATCGGGGTGCTATGAGTCGGTTCTGTCTCTGACTTCGACCTATTCTAACTAACTATAACTAACCTATAGGTATGTCACAGACAAGTGACTTTGCCAATTCATTAGATAGCTACTGATATACTATTGTGCACAAATTTGGAACAAAAGTAGTTTGATGAAGCGCTCGCCGGCCGCTGCCGCGGCACGCTCGCTCGGCTCGCGCCTGGTGGGTCACAGTTCAAACCTAACCTAACCTATAGGTTTGTCACAGACAAGTGACATTGCCAATTCATTAGGTACTAAGCAGTGTCCAGTGAGCAAGCAGGTGTCGTACAGTAAAGCAGCAAAATCGGAGTCCAAAATCGTAGCAAAGTCGTTGAGATTTCAAAAGAAAGCGCAGAAAAACAGGAGAAAACATTCACGTACACTCGGAAGTAACGGAATGACGCGAGTATTCCGACAGTGACATTACGCTATCTTCGATGTTTGCGTTCCGTTTCAAGAACTTACATACAACGTAATGTCAAAAAAGGCTAAAAGTTACCTAGAAACGTTTCGTTTTACGCATTAATGTCATTTATGTCACCTGTCACTATCAAAATTACGGTGTTTTATTGAAACTTTAAAAAACTATTTAGACTATTTTGGCGTGTCTCCGGCAGCTAAAATGTTGTAAATACGCTTTCTACAAACCCCTTCAACCCACCCACAGTTTTAGTTTCACAAAATTCAGGGGTCACGATTCTAAAGCCAACCCTTCACCAGTGTCGTATGAGTGTACTTACTCCACAGGTCACCATTACACTCGATCATGAATTTCCGTGTATTGTAAAATGAGTTTCCCTCTAATTTCTGTATGTATATTAAACTCATACCCGCATCGTGTGCCGGTTGCGATTTATCCAGTCGTTCGCCACTCGAAGTTGTGCTTGCAACTTTACCTTCTGTAGCCATATTACTGTTTACATCCGTTCTTAATGAAATATTGAATTGGCACATAACCTGAACGGGATTGAGTATCTTTGCTCACCGACAATGTACAATGAAGTTACACAACATTTGTATATATATATACATACATTATAGGTATAGAAACACGATAATAAAATATAATTTAGCTCATAGTAATTTTCACCATTGACATACGTCAATAAATGACAACTCAAACAAATGATGATTAGACAACGATATAAGATTACGCAAACACTTTTTCTTTGCTCTAATAGAAATGAAGATAAGGAAGCCACCGTTTAATAGAACATAGATAACTGTGGTGTTGTAATACGTGGTGGCACAACCATAGATAATATCTATCTAAGGCCCACAGGGCAGTAAGGAAGTGAAACCCCCGTGATCTAATCTATAATCCACAGACTATGAAAAGTGTACAAACCATAGAGAAAATTGTATATACGAAAGAAAAAAACACAAACATTTTATGAAAATCTAAAAAATATGATTTTATGAATTAATTTGCTATAAGAATTAACATACAGGAGTCACTATCAAAATACTCCATTCTATTCTAGTCTTTAAATTACCTACTTCTAAATTTCTCTAAAATGGTAGTCGCAGATGGAGACCTAAAAGATTTTAAGCTTAAGCCTATGCAATGCGAATTGAATTTTCTTAACAAATCGGATGGTTCTGCGCTTTTGTCACAAGGTGAGCCATTGTCAGTCTCCGGGTTGCTCGGCACGAAAAGGGGTGAAGAAGGGAAAGGAAATAACCCCTCTGTAACCCTGCAACACTTTACCTCGTCTTATAAGGAGACTGTTAAAACAACAGGACAATCTCGGCTAGAAATAAAAAAATTAACTTTTGGTACAAAAATTTACTTCCTTTCAGATGGGTTATGTGGATGATCTAACTGCATAAAAACTTTAATTAGTTGCATTCCATTCTAAACAAATTAATTTCACCGAAAATGTATCTCGCCTATGCCCTGAAACTGCAGGAAGTGTAGCCCTTTCTGGCTGGGATTCATCTCACCCTGCAATTCCAGCTTTCTAAGAACATTCCAATGTAGGGTAGTGGACTGGTCCCATAGCAAGTTGGGGTAATCATGACTAAGTATCATGGACTATTTCAAACCTAAACCTGTTTCAGAGTCACCAAATTCTTTGGCCTGGTGATTCGAAATGATTTAAAAACAGTACTATAAACTATTTTACTTTGCATGCCCAACCCAAAACTTTGAAATAATAGTTCCATATTGTTTAACCCATTACGTATCACACATACACCATGTGTATGTTAAAAAAGTGCTAAGTCATGTTGCTTGTACACAAAGTGTGTGTACACTTAGACCTCGAGTTTGCAACTAATTTTATCAGATACAATACACTCCACCGATATAAACTTGCTTTTAGTTGGTCAAACTATTCTAGGGTAGTATTATTATTTGTACTTTTATGCGTAATTCGAAAATAAACCATAAAAACTAGATATTGGACGGGTTAAGAAAAAAACATAGTTTCATTTATTTGACACATATAAATTAATTTACTTACTTTAAAAACTGCTTTACTATCACATTTAACATTTAAAATGTCATTATACTGTCCAACATTATTACAAACATTACTATATTTATGTCACATTAATGGTTACGTGGGAGCAGTGTCCCACACAGAAAAAATTAAAATACAACATATTTGTTCTATTTTTAATTTTTGACAGCATCCACACAAGGTCTTCAGGTCCCAAACTAGGCAGAGACTATTATGTTAACCTGATAACTGATATACATACTTATGACACATATATACACCCTGACACAGGTCAAACACAGATGATCATGCACACAAATGTTTGACTGGTCCAGGGACCGAACCCAGGACCGGGGGCTCAGAAGGCAGGGTCCCTACCAAATGTGCCAAACCGTCCAGTCAATTAAAATTTCCCATTTTGCATACTGAAAATATGTATTATTAACATCAGTTTAACAACTATTCCAGGAGACACAGTGGCCCTAGTCAGCGTGAATGGCCCTCTTGACATAAAAATGGGCAATCAGAGCATAGAGAAAACCACATTAGAAGTCCTATTCAGTACAAAGAGTGGGAAGCCTTCAGTTGCTGACAGGTATAAGTACATTTTGTATTGTTAAATATAGAGAATAGAAAATTTGAAAGAAAGGTGGCTACACTAATATAATAGACAAACAAGCTTTATCGGGAATTTTATGGTGTATGTGTGTATTGAACTCTGACAAGAGGCATAAAACAAATATAATTTGTATTCCCTTTCTCATTAATTGATAGTTGTAGTCGTCTTACCTGCTCATGAGTGTTGCAGTCCCACCAGCCTTTTTATTATTAATTAAGATAAGATAAAACTTTATTGCATATAAGCCTTATGTACTATGCAGTTACAATTTGTTACGTAAACTAGTTAATAGGCTAATATTACAGTATATGTGGACCCTACGTCACAAACTTGTTTAAAAAAAACTGTGTCTTGTGAGACAGTGTTCCGGCAGTCAGCTAATGACAATGATAGCCCGTGACACTACAATAAAACTTAGGGATGATGAAAATAAGGCAGCTATGAAAATAACTAGAGGTGAGTATTTATATAACTAAGAAAAAAATACGTTGTTGTGTGTGTGTGTGCATGCTTTGTCTGAAAGTTTATGGCGCCCTGTGAGAAAATGGTGAAATTATTTTAATAATTCAAAAATGTTTACTTTACTTGGTACAAATGGTTTACTATTTTATTTAATAGTTTGTTGGTATTCACCTTGAAATCTCAGTCCATAACTCAAAAACTTTGGTTAAACTGCTGCTCTAACCACTTTCTGTGAGTGCTGTTTTCGCTATAAGTCTAATAGTTAGAGTAATAATAATAATATGTGACAACATCCAAACAAGGTGTTTAGGTCCAAAACTAGGCAGAGCCTGTACTATAGTAACCTGATGACTGATATACACACCCAGATATAGAAAGAAGTTGATGTCACATTTTCTTGTTTACCAGTCAGCGAGGGCAGGCCAGGCTCTCCAGACTGCCAGCAACAATCACTAAACTTAACCACACACATTGCAGTTCCTGGAAAAGTAGGTTGATTTCTGTGAAATCTATTGTATTATTGGTCAAATATGGCGAATCGCGAGTCAACGGGTTAATGTACATATATCATAATAGCATTCTGCATTTGGCTTTGCATCAAAGGATTATTAATATATATATATATAATAGCAATATACTTTCATTAAAATTTACTAATTAAATATGTTAAATTGTAATATTGCATGTTGCTATGCGACAAAATGTATATGGTACTGTTTATTTTTAAGCTTCAACTATATTGTAACCTACATTTTAAGCCAATAAATATTCTAATTCATTGTAATTTGTATTTGATATTGACATCTGATTTTGATATAATGATTTTGATTCATTTGATTGTGTAAATATCATATACGAGCTAACCCGCCAGCGGCTACGCTCGCGTGGCCTCGCGGGATTCGGTAATTACAGATTTTTAATTATCCGACGGGAACTCTTTAATTTACCGGGATCTAAAATATCCTATATGTTGATCAGAGATATAAGCTACCACCATACGAAATTTCATTTAAATCGGTCCGGTCGGAGATTAGCCCGTACAAACAGACAGACAAACATACAGAGAAACAAACAATTTGAACTTATTTTTCACTCCTTACATCCCCTGACTCGTTTTTTTTGTCATAGTTTTCATTGTACAGAAATTTGACCTCTACAGTTTATAATATGTAGTAGTTTTTACATCCCTCGTTTTACCCCCTTAAGTTATCCATGACAAAAATATTGAAAGCATCACTATTTATTTTGAATTACCTATTCAGTTATCAATTTTCATCACTAGCTCCAAAAGCAAAGAATTTTTGAAAAAACCTCCATTTCACCCTCTTAAACCACCAAAAAAAAATTTGGTCTACATTTTTATTTTGAATGACCTATCCAAATACAAATTTTCACAAATAAGTTCAAAAACAAAGGAGTTTCATACAAACGTTTTCACCCCTTTTGACCCCCTTGGGGGTTGAATTTCATAAAATCCCGTCTTAGTGAGCACCTACGTCCTAAAAAGAAGCCGCATGCAAAATTTGAAACTCCTAGTACTTGTAGTTTCTGAGATTTCGTGATGAGTGAGTGAGTGAGTGACCATTCGCTCTTATATAGGATGTTTGGTAGAGGGACCGACAAACCAAATGAGCGTGTTCGGGGGACCACTTGGAGAATACAAGTTGGCCAAAAAAAATCCCTCCAATATGTGTAACTTTTTTTGTGATTTGTCCCTTTTTCTCCGAAATTGTACCTATTTACCACCATAACATTTGTAAAATCAGTTTTAGACCGGATGTTTTTAGTTGAATTTGGTCTCTAATACACCTTCAGGCCACGCAAAGCAAAATTGGATACAAAACAGAGCTAACTAACTGATTTAGTTAAAAAAAATTGGGGTGTCGGGGATTTTTTTTTGACCAACTTGTATTCTCCAAGTGGGCCCCCGAACACGCTCATTTGGTTTGTCGGTCCCTCTACCAAACACCCTGTATATATACAGTCGTGGTCAACTAATTAGGGACATGCAAGATAGTGAAGAACAATAACCGGTTATGTACATACAAATATAAAACCCTATTGATTTCTCAGTAACTATTATTTGCATAATTTGTCCGATTATTATGCTTTAAATGGCTGTAAATAAAAGAATAAATAAATAGAAAAAAGTATTTAATATCAAAGGTTGAACATGTATTCAATTTTAAGGTATAATTCTGTAGCTGGACATTTAATTAAGGACAGTAAACTATAATGAAAAATAGAGTTAAACAAAACTAATAATCTGCAGTATTATAATATCTTTAACAGCTCCATTTTATTACGTGTAAAATCAGTACCCAGTAGCAAAACCTTTGTTAGTAATTACCGCTTGACACCGATGTGGCACAGACATTATCAGTTTCTGGCATGTTTCGACAGGAATGTTTGCCCATGCCTCACAAAAAGCTTCATTAAGTTCATCTAAAGTTGTGGTACGAAAAGTGGCTACTTTTTTCTTGATTTCGTGCCAAAGGTGCTCGATTGGGTTAAGGTCCGGGCTATTTGCTGGCCAATCTAGCACCGATACTGACTGACTGGTAAGAAACGACTTGACTGAACGGGCGGTATGTTTCGGGTCGTTATTATGCTGAAACGTCCATATAATAGGGAGATGCTCCTCAGCATAGGGAAGCATCGTTTCCTCCAATATTGCCTTGTATTGATGTTGGTCTAAGTTACCCTGAACTTTCCTCACAGGTCCTACTCCACGTCCAGAAAATGAACCCCACATTTTAATGTTTCCACCGCCATGTTTCACCTGCTTTTTTGTGAATCTTGGATTCATTTCCGCTTTTACTGGACGCCGTACGTATTGCCTTCCATCTGAAGAAATCAAATTAACCTTGGTCTCGTCAGAGAATAATACATGTTGCCATTGGGCGTAGGTCCAATGTCCATATTTACGTGCAAACGCCAAACGAGCATTTCTATGTTCTTTGTTCAACAACGGTACTTTGCGAGCCACTCTTCCGAACAACCCTGCTTCTACCAGACGTCGTCGAACGGTCCTCGCTGAGACACCAGCTCTTTCGTCTGTCCCAAACACTTCGTGTTTAATTAAAATAGAGCCTAGAAACGGATCTTTCTTAGCTAACCTGGTTATCATTCTATCTTCTTGCGGAGTTGTTTTTCTCGATCTTTTTGTTCTGGGCACATTTAAATCTGTGTTATTGCGTCTGACATGTTGCACTGCATTGTATACCATAGTTTTTGAACAATTTAAATGTTCTGCTATCCTTCGGTATGGCCAACCATGCTCGACAACAAACTTCATGATAATTTTTCGTAGTGTTGGATCGCAACTTTTATTTTTACCCATTTTTCTTCAAAATATTTTTCAAAACTTAAAATAAATATCGGGATTGCCGCCAAAACTACCACGAAACAATAAGAGAAGAAGTAAAAAAGTATTGAGATTCAAATTTAGAAAATAGAACGCAATATCTCAGTGTCCCTAATTAAATGGCCAGCCAGCATTATTTGAACAAATAGCACTACGATAATCTATCAGCTATACTGTAAAGAGGTTTAATGTTTAAGAAGTTGTTATTGTTTGTATAATCGGGCACATAAATGACTAATTATACTTACATGTAAGAGATATGGAATATGGTTTAGACTCGTTGGAAAATAAAAAATAAATTCACAATTCGCTTTAACCAAAGAGTGTCCCTAATTAGTTGACCACGACTGTATATATATTGTTAATTTAAGCCGTACTAGTTATAATTATTATCAATATCATTAGTGTAAGTCGTTGTAATGGTGCGAATTTGAATAAAAATAAATAAATTAATATCTTAGATGAATATTTTTCTGGGATAAACAGTAGTAACCTTTGTGTTATTCCAGGCTATTATGTCAGAAATTTCAGCTAGGCACAGTTACAGTAGTTTTGACTTGAAAGAGTATCAAACAACCAGTAGGGCTATTATGTATCTCAGTTGCTAACAAATGTGGATTGAAATCTGAAAAAATGGCCGCTCTATGTCACTTTTGTCAGCTTCAGTGATCAAATTACTAACACTATTCCTTACTGGAGTTGCCAAAACTGACATAGGGCCGCCATTTTTCAAGATTTCAATCAAAATTTGTTAGCAACTGAGATACATAATAGCCCTGATGGTGTCCGGCATGCAGAATCCTTATAGAGTCGGCTTTTGTCATAGAGCCGATTCAAACATAGAGTATTAAAACAGTGTGAGCACTTCCATGCCGAGTTATTTATTTATAAGGTTCACTAACAGTTGATAAACAAAAACTACATTTATCTTATAAGTAAAGTCTTAAACTATGTGCTCAACAAATAACAGGTGGACACAACATGCATAAGGTTACAATATTATAATAATTATGGGTAATTACGACTACAATAAATATGATTTAGATTATTGAAAACAACCTGTAACTATAACAAAAAACTAAATGCTTGAATTATTTCAATGATGAGCTATAAAACGGCGTTTATATTTTATATCGTCCGTCGTTTTAGAGAGAATCATGCCACTACCTAGGTAAATTCACAAGTTGCTTTGTAAGGCGGGTTTACACTATGAAACAAATGGTGTAGAAAGCAGTAATAAACAAATTATAATAATTCTTATTAAGGAGTCTAGATTTAGGAGATTAAATTTGGAAATACATAGTGATGTTATAGGTCGCGCCATGTAAAAAGAACGCTGGAAGAAAGTGGAGTTGTGTGCGCATGGGTACACTCAACGGCGCCAATAGCGCTCCAACAAGCATGCGGCGTGTGACCCGCCCGCCCCGCGCCGCACCTCATACCGCCAAATAGACCGATAAATCGCCTACTGCGCACCCTAACCGCTAGCGTTCTTTTTACATGACGCGACCTGGCCCGTTATTCTAATTCACTCGCAAACGATTCGGATACTGAAACGGCGTATCCGTCTCTGTCATCCTGAATATAGATGACAGAGATGCATATGCCGTTTCTGTCTCGGAATCGTTTCCGTTTGAATTAGAATAACCAGCTGTACTATACTATAGGTAGTAATATGATAAGGATTAATAGTAAATCTGTTGATTTCTGCAATATTTCTGTTTTCAGGTACAAAGAGCATGTGATCAAACAGAACTGCGAGACGTCTATACTTGGCAGCTTGTACCCTCGCTCCGGGATCACTGTCACAATCCAGGAGCTGGAGGACTTTGGAGGAGTAGGTTTTTACTTACTTTTTAACCGACCTCCAAAAGCAGGAGGTTCTCAAGTCAACGCATATTTTTGTTATGTATGAACGCATAACTTCGCGCGTCGTTCGTCGCGCGACTTTGATGTTACATTCTGACCACATTTTCAGCAAGTTATTTAAATCCATTTACCTGATAAGTTGAATTGTACATTGATGATTATATTTACATGCAATTATTTGTATCCTTTTCAGTTCCTATCATGTTCTATAAACTGCTGCTGCCTCGCCCTCCTCAACTCTGGCGTGATGATGAGGAGCACCTTCGCAGCGGTCTCTTGCGCCATAGACGACCAAGGGAATGTAATCCTGGAGCCTGCAGGCGAAGCCCTAGAGAAGGCGCGCGCTCTCATGAGCTTCGTGTTCGATAGCCGGGACAAGATGCTGGTCACAGGTACTTACTGGTGTCTTATTCTTATTCTGATTGGGGACGCTAAGTCCTGCACGGACGTCCCGCTTGGGGTGTATTGTGCATTTCCCCCGCCAGCTACCCTAGCCATCCCAACTTCTTTATGTATCGCAGTGTTGCTCTAGGTCACTGGTATGCATAGTCCAGTTTTAATATATTATGTTCTTCTGAGATCAAGAAGTCCTATTTTATTTAGTTTGGTCCTCATGCAATATGGTGTTCGCATCCTGACGATGGAGGAAATATTGTAATGTGTTATATTGGAAACTTTGTTCCATCATGGATAAACGATAATTATTCAATTGTATTCACTCTATACACGATAACTTTACGCTTTCTACCTATAAACTTCGTTAAATAACTTGAAAACCAGGAAATTTTTATTAAAAATGTAAAAACAACGACACGAAACTTTAAAAATAGTATGAAATACACATTTTGAGAGAGTTGTTAAAAAAATGTAATTCGCCATGTAATTTGTAGTAGCGGCCATCTTGGATTGTTGAAATGTATCATAGTGTGTATTCATTCTACTAGTCAAGCCTTATCATTTGATACCATATTGAGAGAGTTGTGAAAAAATAAGTATATAATCTTAATAATCCACCATTTTGTGGTTGCGGCCATCCTCGAAACGGGGGTTAAAAATGGTTGGTGCTACAGTCAGAATATACGAGTACCGAGTAGTTTAAATCTTTTTTTATAGTATTACTTCTGTAGCACTAACGCCTGCTTAGCGATACCAAACATTGCAATTTATAGAGAGAAAAAATCACGGGACGGACGGGGTTCGAACCCGCGTCTTCCGACAATCCGTGTCAGACGTCATGACCAACTAGGCCACTGAGGCTCGAGGTCCAAGCGTCGAATTTTAACTCTCTATCTGCTATTAACCGTCGTATGGGGGCGGAGCGACATCTATTGAACAGCTTTGACAGCACTATCTAATCGAATGAAGAATGTTTACAAATAATTAACTTTCGTATTAATGTCACTATTACTTGTTTAAAGCACTAACGCCTGCTCTGCGATACCAAACATTGCAAATTATAGAGAGAAAAAGTCAGTATACAGGGTGGTTTTATGAGAAGGGCGGCCATGGCCAAGTCCGGAACCATGAGTTAGAGAAAAATCGTGAAAGGAGACATGCCCTCGATTTATACGAAAACAATAACTGCTAATATTTAGTGGGTTTTTTTTTAATTTTTACTTTTGTCGGAAATCGAACGAAATGATTAAAAAAAAATACAATTTCCTTTAATTTTTAGTAATGCATTTCTTTGCAAAGATTGATCTTTATTAGCAAGAGAATCCATTAGTTCCTATAGAATCGTTAGTCCTTTCACGATTTTCCTCTAACTCTCGTGGTTCCGGACTTTGCCATGCCCTTCTCTAAAAACCACTCTGTATATCCTGACTAGAAGAGAAGAGTTATTGTGTTCTTACCGTTGATTTTTTTATTTCAGGGTTTACAGAAGGCAGTTACAGTGAAGACGCGTACAAAGAAGCGCTCGAAAAGTGCAGAGCCTCCAGCGATCTCATATTTGCCTTCTACAGAGATATCGTTAGAAAATACTCTAATGTTTTATGATGAAGATATAAATAGTCTATTTAAATTAACTAGTTTCAATTTAATGATTGCCTAAAATGCCACTTTCGAACAGCTAACAACAATTGTTCCATTTCTTTACCAAATGTTCCTTGTGTTCCTCTGGTACAAACTACTACTTACTCGGCTCGGCCTTGCGAGCATGGATCTCACGATAAACTTGTCGAGTCGATAAAATTACTTCTATCAGCTATCTTACATGGTCGCTCTGAGCGATAAGACCGCCCATTGTGACACTTAATTTTAAGTTTTTCATTTGTTTGATGTATTTTATTATGTGGTGTTGCAATAAAGAGTTTGTCTATCTACCTACCTTACCTTGCCTGTGGTATGGATCACGCTGCGATAGTATGTCGCGGGCTGTCTTTTACCGGTAACTTTTATCCTATCGACAATCCTCATCATCGACATCATCGATCTCTCGACTCTCGGTGAGAACAGACGTATCGGTATAATAATTGCACAAATTAATAAATAAATTCACAATCTGACCTAGTTCAGAGTCAGCAAAAGTTATGCCAACAGTGTAATTGTAAACTGTGTCGTTGAAATGTTTTGATCTTATATCTACATCAAAACAACATCATGGATAGCCCTTTTGGGCGAAGTAGTAAAATAGTACGCAGTCCACCGCCCACCCCCCGAGCCGAGCAGCCCCCGATGCCGCCCCCGCCCAGGATTGATGTGCCCATTGAGGCCGTGAAAACGGTGGAGATTCAGAACTGGATGGACACCATTGAACAATGCCTGAATGAAGTATGCTCTATTGCCTCCGATGGCAAACTCAACTCAGACCAAAAACTTAAAATCAATAACTTGTGCAGAAAGGTATGCCATGGTACATCCCAAATGGCCGTTGAATACCAAGCTTTGAAGCAAAAGACCATTCAAGCGCATGCACATATACAAGCCCTCAAAGATAGGCAAAATCTATCCGAGCGCCTGCATGACCTGCGACAAAGTATTGAAGAGTCCTCATTACCATCAAGTAAAGCATCGTTTGCCGACATGGTTAAAAAGAGCACAAATAATTACATCCGCCCTACACAACTTAGCTCTGTCGCGATTTATCCCAAGGATAAACTTAAATCCAGTGAGGAGACTAAAAGCTTAGTACAGAAAATTATCAGCCCTGAAGAAATGAAGTTACATGTAAGGGGACTTCGGAAGACCATAAATGGAGGTGTCATCATTAGTACAGACACCAAAGATGACATTGAGAAACTAAAAAACTCAGTTCACCTGTCCTCATCAGCGCTTACTATCGACGAACCAAACAGACGCAGACCAAGAATAGTGGTAATTGGAGTACCATCAAGCATGCAGGAGCGAGAGGTCTACAAATGTATGTACGAACAAAATCTGTGCGACAAATTAATAGACATGTCCCGAGATCAGTTTCTTGCTGCCATCAAACTGAGCCACAAATCAGGAAGAAAGGGTGCTGAGTCGTGCAACTACATAATAGAGGTTTCTCCTACTATTCGTAAAGCCCTCATCACTCAAGATTGAGTCTTTGTGAATTGGTGTTCCTGTCCCGTGAGAGACTTTACTTTTGTGACCAGATGTTTTAAGTGCCAACAATATGGACATGCAGCAAAGACTTGCAGAGCGGATGTATACACCTGCGGACACTGCGGCGATCTAGGTCATCAATCATCTGAGTGCACTAAGAAAGAACAAGCATCGAAATGTGCAACTTGTCTGCGCTACAAAAAGCCAAGTGATCACAAGACAGGTGACCCAGATTGCCCCGCCAAGAAAATAGCCGAACAAAGGTACATTAACTCGACAGATTATGAAGGCGCCTAAGAGCGCCGCGTTCACTATAAGTCTAGCCTTAATATTAAACAACTATGTCTCATAGAATAGTTAACGATCTTGATACTTTCTCAGTTTCCGAGTCTATGTCCTGCGATGTTGAAAATTGTATACAACACATATCTGCTTATTCTAACGCATTAACTATATTAACACAAAATATTCGCAGTATTCACAAAAATATTAATAATTTCGGAGACTGAAACGGCGTATCCGTCTCTGTCATCCTGAATGTAGATGACAGAGATGCATAGGCCGTTTCAGTCTCCGATTCGTTTCCGAGTGAATTAGAATAACGGGCCAGGTCGCGTCATGTAAAAAGAACGCTAGCGGTTAGGTTGCGCAGTGGGCGATTTATCGGTCTATTTGGTGGTATGAGGTGCGGCGCGGGGCGGGCGGGAATTAGAATAATGTGAATTAGAATAATCCAGCTGTACTATACTATAGGTAGTAATATGATAAGGATTAATGGTAAATCTGTTGATTTCTGCAATATTTCTGTTTTCAGGTACAAAGAGCATGTGATCAAACAGAACTGCGAGACGTCTATACTTGGCAGCTTGTACCCTCGCTCCGGGATCACTGTCACAATCCAGGAGCTGGAGGACTTTGGAGGAGTAGGTTTTTACTTACTTTTTAACCGACCTCCAAAAGCAGGAGGTTCTCAAGTCAACGCATATTTTTGTTATGTATGAACGCATAACTTCGCGCGTCGTTCGTCGCGCGACTTTGATGTTACATTCTGACCACATTTTCAGCAAGTTATTTAAATCCATTTACCTGATAAGTTGAATTGTACATTGATGATTATATTTACATGCAATTATTTGTATCCTTTTCAGTTCCTATCATGTTCTATAAACTGCTGCTGCCTCGCCCTCCTCAACTCTGGCGTGATGATGAGGAGCACCTTCGCAGCGGTCTCTTGCGCCATAGACGACCAAGGGAATGTAATCCTGGAGCCTGCAGGCGAAGCCCTAGAGAAGGCGCGCGCTCTCATGAGCTTCGTGTTCGATAGCCGGGACAAGATGCTGGTCACAGGTACACTAACTGCTTGATATATTAGTTATGATGTCTTATTATTCTATTTGATGGCGCTATAAGTCCCGCACTGACGTCCCGCTTGGGGTGTATTGTGCATTTCCCCCGCCAGCTACCCGAGCCATAAATGTATTTAATTCAGACTAATATCTGTCCATATTATTAGTATACATGCACATAGTCTTACATCTAAGTTAGTTACAATAATCAGTTTAATTTAATTCAGATTGACATTAATAAATTATTCACATAAATAGCATTTCCAACAATAATTATAAATTAAAATAATAAGAGTTCATATTAACTAATAACAATAACATAATATCATAAATGTAAAAGTTTGGATGGGTTTTGTTACTTATTACTTTTTAATCAGCAAAACAGCTGCACGGATTTGAATGAAATTTGGTACTTAGATAGATAGATAGATATGTCAGTGATATGATATTTATGTAACGGAGTACTGCTGTAGGTCGCTGGCATGAATAGTCCAGTTTTAATATATTATGTTCTTCTGAGATGGTGGAGCCATTCCTATTTGATTGAGTTTGGTGCTCTTGCAATATGGTGTTCGCATCCTGACGATGGAGCAAATATTGTAATGTGTAATATTGGAAACTCTGTTCCCTCATGGATACACGATAATTATTTGTACTGAATTCAATTGTATTCACTCTAAATATACGATAACTTTACGCTTTCGATCTACAAACTCCGTTAACTTACTTGAAAACCAGTGAAATTAAATTAAAAATGTAAAAAACAACTGACACGAAACTATAAAAATAGTATGAACTTTGTACTTTAGTTAAATTCGTCTATTACTCTGTGTATGTAATGCTGTAAATGTGTACAATAAAGTATTTTGTATTGTATTGTATGAAATACACATTTTGAGAGAGTTGTTAAAAAAATGTAATTCGCCATGTAATTTGTAGTAGCGGCCATCTTGGATTGTTGAAATGTATCATAGTGTGTATTCTACTAGTCAAGCCTTATCATTTGATACCATATTGAGAGAGTTGTGAAAAAATAAGTATATAATCTTAATAATCCACCATTTTGTGGTTGCGGCCATCCTCGAAACGGGGGTTAAAAATGGTTGGTGCTACAGTCAGAATATACGAGTACCGAGTAGTTTAAATCTTTTTTTATAGTATTACTTCTGTAGCACTAACGCCTGCTTAGCGATACCAAACATTGCAATTTATAGAGAGAAAAAATCACGGGACGGACGGGGTTCGAACCCGCGTCTTCCGACAATCCGTGTCAGACGTCATGACCAACTAGGCCACTGAGGCTCGAGGTCCAAGCGTCGAATTTTAACTCTCTATCTGCTATTAACCGTCGTATGGGGGCGGAGCGACATCTATTGAACAGCTTTGACAGCACTATCTTATTTTTTATTTATTTTTATTTTATTTATTTAACAAAAGTTCACAGCTTTTATTCTTGTTTCTTATAATTAGTAATACATAGTCTGTAATTGAGTCAAGGAGAACTCTCACTTTGTAAGCTAAATTATATAAAAAAAATATTGCATGGGATATAGCATAGTTAATGTATCACATGATAATTTCACAGAAATAGTTTGTGAACAAAATACATAGGTGTCAAATGAATATACAATAAAATACAGCGCAAGTGTAGTGTATGTGTAGTGTAAGTGTCGTGTTGTGTGTGTTTGTTCTGTAGGAAAATAGTATTTGTTCTGAGTAAAACAACTAATCAGTGCTTAATACAACCTAACAGTTTATGTTTTACATAATACCGCGGGTAACCTTCTATCGGGTATCTAATCGAATGAAGAATGTTTACAAATAATTAACTTTCGTATTGATGTCACAACTATTAGTTGTTTAAAGCACTAACGCCTGCTCTGCGATACCAAACATTGCAATTTATAGAGAGAAAAAGTCAGTATACATGTTGGTTTTATGAAAAGGGCGGCCATGGCCAAGTCCGGAACCACGAGTTAGAGAAAAATCGTGAAAGGAGACATGCCCTCGATTTATAAGAAAACAATAACTGCTAATATTTAGTGGGTTTTTTTTTAATTTTTACTTTTGTCGGAAATCGAACCAAATGATTAAAAAAAAATACAATTTCCTTTAATTTTTAGTAATGCATTTCTTTGCAAAGATTGATCTTTATTAGCAAGAGAATCCATTAGTTCCTATAGAATCATTAGTCCTTTCACGATTTTTCTCTAACTCTCGTGGTTCCGGACTTTGCCATGACCCTTCTCTAAAAACCACTCTGTATATCATGACTAGAAGAGAAGAGTTATTGTGTTCTTACCATTGATTTTATTGTTTCAGGGTTTACAGAAGGCAGTTACAGTGAAGACGCGTACAAAGAAGCGCTCGAAAAGTGCAGAGCGTCCAGCGATCTCATATTTGCCTTCTACAGAGATATTGTTAGAAAATACTCTAATGTTTTATGATGAAGATATAAATAGTCTATTTAAATTAACTAGTTTCAATTTCATGATTGCCTAAAATGTCAATTTCGAACAGCTAACAACAATTGTTCCATTTCTTTACCAAGTGTTCCTTGTGTTCCTCTGGTACAAACTGTTGAAGCTTAAATTGAAAGATGAGATTTGAATAATTATGTGAAATTTTGAATCACAGGCTTCAAGTCTAGATAGATATAAGGAAAAATGATAGGTTATGTACTCACAGTAGCAGCAGCTCGACACACACTTCACCTTTCGATAGTTTTAATTTAATTAGTGTTTTATGCGCCCGCGGGACACTTAGTTTTTGTTTCTCAAGATGGTTGATTAGTTCATATTTTTGCCGTCGAGTCCAGTAGGTGTCGCGTCGGTCGGCAACGTACTTCGTTGGCGCGAAGTTTGAATTTGGATAGGGTATTGGATGTTGGAAGGAACAAGGAAAGACGTTAAGCCTGTTCACAAACTACTACTTACTCGGCTCGGCCGTGCGAGCATGGATCTCACGATAAACTTGTCGAGTCGATACAATTACTCCTATCAGCTATCTTACATGGTCGCTCTGAGCGATAAGACCGCCCATTGTGACGCTTAATTTTAAGTTTTTCATTTGTTTGATGTATTTTATTATGTGGTGTTGCAATAAAGAGTTTATCTATATATCTACCTTACCTTGCCTGTGGTATGGATCACGCTGCGATAGTATGTCGCGCTGTCTTACCGGTAACTTTTATCCTATCGACAATCCAAGCTCGTGCCACTGGTACTGACATAGTCTGGCAGGCGATATGAAGTCATTGTTAAAAAAGCATTGGGAAATTGACTAACTGTACTAGACTAATGCCTTAATAAAATCACACGATATGATGTCAAACAACAAAGAAATATTTATATGTATATACACTAGCGGATCCACCCGCGGCTTCGCTCGCGTTACCTCGCGGGATAGATACAGCGCCAAAAAATAAAAGTAGCTTATGTAAGTCCTTATAACAGCTATCTGCCAGTGATAGTCCCTTCAAAACCAGCCCAGCCGAGATCGTGCAAGTCTAGAAGCGCCGCTTTGGATTCTCGGTTGAACTTTTTCCACACAAAACTTAATAACTTTATAGAACATCATGAGTTTATATAAAAAAACACGTTACATTATTTACTTTCTTGTTTGTTTTGTATACAAACTTTAGAACTCCTACACACCTCCCTAAATTAAGTGTTATATTTTTTTAAATTGTTTATTTGTACCGAGTTTTGAGTGATTTTGACCCAATGAGTAAAAGTTTCCATACAAAATTAACCATCCTGACTGATCCCCTTAGGGGTGTATATTTAATAGTTTGATTAGCCTTTATGTTAGAACTCTAAACTTTCTACATTCCAAATGTCATCAAAATTGGTTTAGTAGTTACGGAGATATTATTTCAATTTAAACAACAAGCACAATGTTCAAAATGTTCAAATACAAAAATACTTAAAGGCAACTGTTGCTTAATCGCTTGTTAATATGTAGGCCTCGTGGTTTTATCCGTGTGGTGATGGGTGATGATGATGAAATGTCTTAATTCTAGGGCCTCATATAAGTATCTACATACCAAAGGGATTTGAACATTTTGAACCTCTTTATGAGACGCTGGCATATAATATAGAGGAAAATTTTCTAAACACCTGCGTGAGCATATGTCCTATGTATATCTATAGAGGATCTATAGACAAAGTGCCATAAACATAAATTTCCAAAGCGCAAGGTTAAAAAGCTTTTGGGGGATTTTTTTATCGACGACGTATGAACATTTTACCTCATGAACTAAGTATTTGCAGTCGGCTGACAAAACGGCGGACGCGGCACGCTATAACTGCAAGTGTTGCTGTAGGTCGGCGGCAGTGGCGATGGCCGCCGCTGATCTTCGAAGTTAGAAAGTTGACGGCTGCCGTCGGAGCGTCAAAAAGTGCCGCCGACGCGTGTCGACAGCTGCATTAACCCTTTGTATACCATGACAATTAAAACAAAAGATTTATGAATGACACGCACGTAAATTTACGTCTCGGGTATGCAAAGGGTTAATGGCTCTTACACACGACGTTGTAAGATTGGTTGGCAACATGCCGCTCGTGTGTAAGAGCTCTAAGGTCAAAAGGGGTTTTTATCCCAAGACAGGCACGTTGTGCTCCTGATATTAAACACTACACTTTCCCATGACGGTTGTAGTGCCACCCAGAGCTTACAACTGTAGTTTTGCCTGGCACTGTACTGCGCTCGCCACTCCGAGACTGGTTCTAAGTCTATACTAAGTCCCTTTCGCCCTGTAATTTGCCTTCCTTCATTGCCCTTCACACACTAACAGCGTACCTAATCATCATCTCAGCCGTAGGACGTCCACTGCTGAACATATGCCTCCCCCACAAATTTCCAAAGAGACTATTCGTTAGCGGCCTGTATCCAACGTCGTCCTGCGACCTTTGTCAGGTCGTCTGTCCACCGTGTCGGTGGACGACCTACGCTGCGCTTGCCGGTCCGTAGTCTCCACTCCAGTGGGTGTAGCACTCATAACTGCGTAAGTGTAACGTAACGTGTCGTTCACGTGAAACAGTATAAATTGTCATTTATCTAGAGCAACGGTGACACAGATAACTCATGGTTGGGAGGGTACACCGAAGCTTGACACGTGGACGCATAGGATACAAATACCTTTTTGTAAATTGTTTGTGCTACGGCCTTTGAACCTACCGACTCCATCGGCATCTGTAGTGCGTGCTATGTGCCCTGCACACTGCCACTTTAACCAGCTAATCTTCTGGGCTATGTCGGTGACGTTCTTCTACGGATCTCCTCATTTCTGATTCGATCACGTAGAGAAACCCCAAGCATTGAGTTGCTTATGAGGCCCATAGTGAGATACCACATTTCACACACTGTTACTTAAGACTTTGTCTTGAACAATGAGGTATTTTGTACGAGAAGACTACGCGAGTACATAATGCTTGCGCGCTATTGCTTCGCGGCAGAATATCTGTGGTACGAAAATTGAATCAAAAAAATGTTTGCCTCTTTGTCTGTGCGTTTGTGCACGCTAATCTCAGAAACGGCTTATCCGATTTAGATGTGGTATTCACTAAGTAATATAAAAGGGCACCTAGGTGTTGTGGTAAGCTTCACTAAACATTTAGTGATTGTTTCATGTCAATATCGCTTTATAAATAAAAAAGTTATTGAAATTTAAAGAATAACTCTCTCACCACTACACCAAGACCAAGCGAGCGAAGCCGGTGGCGGGTCAACTAGTTATGTACTTACAATAAATAGGGTGATTTCCAAGTGTAAGTATCGAATAACTAGCTGCTCTGTGCGGTTATGCAAGCGCGGTGATGGATGATGATGATGATGATGAATCTTACATAGCCTATGTTAATCAGGGTGAATGTAGCTTTCCAATGGTGAAAGAATTTTTGAAATCGGTCCAGTACTTTTTGAGCCAATTCGTTACAAACATACTTACATACAAATCTTTCTTCTTTATAATATTAGTATAGGAAACAAAACATTTTATACATCATAATATTTGACCAATGTCAAGTGGTTTCCAGGTTAATTCAATCAAGATCGCTATTCACACACGTTGGCCTTCTAAAGGTAATTACGGAATGTTTATCTGAGCTGGTGCACCAATTAGGCACATATTTGGCTGTATGATAGCC
The DNA here is from genome assembly GCA_917880725.1 of Selenia dentaria. Lineage (NCBI taxonomy): Eukaryota > Metazoa > Arthropoda > Insecta > Lepidoptera > Geometridae > Selenia > Selenia dentaria. The sequence goes on along the minus strand of OU862895.1, from coordinate 28,671,464 downwards.
ATCACTCGAGCCAGACGCGAATACGTAAACAAAAATAATACGAGGAATAATTGAATGCACTCCTTTGCCGAGCCGCTACCGAATATAAAGGTAAAAAGTAAAATGTTTATGCTTGCAGGGCTGGGGCATACTGAGAGTAGGTACCTATTAAAATGTCCACGGGCCCGAGAAAAGTGTACTTTCGAGGCATTATTATTTTCATACTTATTGATGTATCTATTTCATACAGCTCTCATAAGAACACAGAAGTCATTTGGCTGCATGGGAGAGAGTGAGTCGGTATAGCCACTCGCTACTCCCTATCGTCTGTGGCTGACGTAGCAGGCTGTGGGGCTACGTATCCGTAGCTCTACCATGAGTTGGCAACATAAATGTCATCTACAGTTAGTTGAGCAGTTTCCTGCAACTATACGATAGTGGGAAAGGGTGTTTTTTAGGTACCTGGGTTCCGTGGGGTATGTCGGGAGGCTCTGGATCTGACGTGGGCTGGTGACCGTGAGTCCTCGTTGGAGGCGTCCTGCTGTGGACGTCGTGCTGAAGAACTGTTGTTCACTTGTAGTTATAGTTTGTATTGTCTTATTGATGCACTGGTTCACGCACTCGTGTACGCGTATTTTACGTCGGTAAAATTTGGGGGCGTATCCGGGTCGTAGCGAAATGCGGCGGCGCAGAGCGGATTTAGCGGGATTTAGCGTGCGCGCGAGCTGATTGCGTCTCGGTCACTTGTTTACGTGTAAACACGGGCTGATTTAGGCAGTGGTGTGTGGCCGTGCCGAACACACCCTAAAGGTCACTGTGAGCTGACGCGTAACGCGAAGGGTTTATGCTGATGACGGTTGCCGATTACGCCGTGCAGACGCGACGGCGCCGAAAAGGTGACTGGTTGGCGGGCGAGAGCCGCCACGCTCCCGTTTACCCCTTGCCCGGCCGACGATCGTCTTATCGCGCCGGGGCGGCGGGGTGGCGCGCGGGAGGTGAAGTGACGTCACGCTTTCGCGTGAACAACAGTTGATACTCGATCTCACCTACCTACTATAAGCTTGTGATTGGCGTACTCGCTACCGATTTTAGTTCTACAATTGACCGCGAGGTGGCACTGTTCTTTTTCCATACATATTTTCGCGACAGTCGATATCGAGCATCGATTGGTGTGAATGTTGTAAACTCTTGGTAGGACCTACCGACCCATCGTACCGTGGTCCCCACGGGAGTCCAGACTCGAAGGAATCTGGCGTCCATTTGCGGGTTATATATAGTCTCCCGAGGCGGTTGCGTCGTCGGCGTGCCTTGTATTCTGGCGAGCCACAAGGGAGAGGGATCCGGCAATGCGCAACGGATTCGCGGTCGTGTGTGAGAACGTTTTCGGGTTCACACCAAAAGCGGCAGTGATGGAACACCGCAGAGTTTTGGTAGGTATGCATGGTTATACATAAAGTATTTCTCTGCGAGAAAAATAAGGCCGATCCATTCAGTCCACAAATATCATACCTACTGTAACCTGTTAGTCTGGTTCAGTAATTAAAAATTAAAATATTAGAAAATAATTCTAGCCAAATCACAACAAGTATCGCCATCTAGGTGGAAGTATTACTAGCTCGAAGACTCCTACGATACAGAGGGCGCTATTGCTGATAAAGCAAGTATATAGTCACCTGTGGCTAATAAACAACCAGAGCGAGATACTGTACTTTATGGCCCAAACTGGTTTTAATATAATTCCCCCCGCAATTCAGCTCCCTTTACCTAGAATAGCTTTTTTGAATTAGAATAGAATTGCCTGGTAATGTTTTTTGGATTAACTAACCCCAGAGACAAGGGGGCCACTAGCGCGATGGGTAATTCAGCAGGTAGGTAAATTTAGCGCCAAAGAAAATGTAAAGACGTTATAGGTACGTTTTGCTTCTGTATTATGTTAGGAACCTGATAAAGACGGCATGCTGAATTGAATACGTGGGAAGCTTATTTATTGCATTAATATAAATATAGTACAACGAGACGGCCATAAAAACAATTAACAAATCTGTGATGAAAAAGCTTTATTTCATCAAGTTACCGACGAAGAACCGTTATATATCTAATGTGCAAATTCCCTTTACTGTTTTAAGCTGCACTCGTAATATCCACACCTTAGCCACGGATTGGCGCCAAAAAAACCAAGATGGCCGATCAACGCGATCTCGGATGCAAATGGCGGCAGCAAAAGCGCCGCCGGCACATTTAAATGTCGCGAGATGTGATCCCAAGACGAAGTCTGCCACTTTTTGCTCTATTTACCGGGCACACCATTGTGAACGAACTATGGGAGCGTAAATAGCGGAGTTTGAATGCCTGTTTCATGTTGAAGAGATGCATTTATTGATATGCTTGTCTACTTTGAATGCACAACTGACAGACTCCGACTACTATTGTAACTTTATTATGCTGTGAAATATAGATAAGGTAAGTAAATAACTTTGCACAGATGATACTTTGACATAGAAATCTATGAAGATTAAACTTTCTCTAACATTGTGTAGTTTATCATTACACATTAGTGACGTAGCAATAGCTTTCAGATGGGGGGGGGGGTCCGCAGGTAAAAACTAAAAATCTATCTAACTTAAACTAGATAGGTACAAACAATAGTTACTTACTTTAAGTACATAAAATAATATTTAAAAAATGTTAGTGTATGTAGCGGGCATAATAGTACCTAGATTATGCACCAAGGGAGTAAAGCAGTATCTTACGTCATGGGCGGTTGAACTTGAATGTAACAGGGGTTCTTGGGTTAATCCCTGAGCACAGCGAGGGGATTAAAATTTAATTCCCGAGCGTAGCGAGGGAGTTATGTAGAGTCCTGACTAAAGCTAGAGGTTAAAGCCGCCCAAAACGAAGACAGGCTTTATCCTCGAGGTGCATACTCTACTTTTCATAACTACTGCGAGACAATAAAAACTCAGAGCTGTAAAAGAGCAGTTATATGGTTAAAAGTAAAATACATTAACAGTTAATATTCATATTGGACACCAGAGGATTGGAGGGACAGAGTAATATTTTTGGAAGGAACATTTTATGGAAAACACCGTTCTAGACTTTCGCGGTTATTAACTAAGTTATAATTAGTACTCACAAGATGTAGACCACGATTTAGTTGATTTTGGAACACCCGATATTTCGGTACAGTTACATGCGCCACGTTTTAAATTATAAAATTTTATGGAAAATGTTAAAATAACATCAAAGATAAGGGCACGCAGCGCGTTGCTATGGGTTACGCTGTGTAACCCATAGCAACACGGCGCACAACATAACACTCCATAGGAGCGTTCGTTTAGCAATAAGGACATTGGTGGCGTTGCTATTGTTGGCCCTTTAGTTAAATCGGTCGTAAAGCTCAATTTTGGTGGCAAAATAACTCTTTTTAAGCTTTTCGCTGAACAAAAAGAGCCAATAGCAACATTTTCACCCATTGATTCCCAATTCGAACGCCCTTGTGAGCGTTGTTAGCGTTATTTTCGCCAACTTAGGGCTATTCGAACGCACCACTTATAGTAAAACCATAAGAGTATTCCTACAATTAACGTTCCAAATCCAAATAACTTTACTCCCCAGGGATTTCATACAACTTTACAGCCCCGCGTATGTAATGCCTTGCTTTACGTAGAGATTGCGTGACATGTAATAGAACATTTTCGAGCAGGTGGTATAAAAACCTTTTTATTGCTATATATATGAGGCACCAACTTTCATCTAAAGTTCAGTGTCTCCTTCATTAAATGATGATAAGTATGACCAATTCAATAGTTAACAATCACTAAAAAGTTTGCTGAAATGTTGCCCGATAGCAAAGTATTTGGAGCGCGCGGCTTCTATTTACTTACTTACTTTTATTAGTAATTAAAAATTAAATAAAATAATAATAATAATAACATTCTAATCTATAAGCCCCATGGTGGGGGGAAAAGTGGCCAAAATGCTGGCGGCATTGCCACGCTGGATGGCAATGCTAAGTTTTTGCCCAAAATAGGCGCCAGCATTTCGGTCACCTGACGCCTCAAACAAACGTTTCGCCAGATCCCTAAACAAGTTGAGAGCGGACGGCCCCCATGGGCCTAAAGTTTCGACCCCAAACGGCATAAACATGTACATTCTGTCTAAATACACATATTTATGACGTTTGCGGTCTTCCGCTTTAGACGCGGCAGCGCCAGCCCGATCAATCGTCCCAGGGAGATGAGACGGCGCCAGTGTGTCCACACATGTAGCATCCCAAACCAGGGGCTGTCCCATCTTCCACGGGACGATAGTCATCCCATCTGGTCTCTTGCCGTCATCCCGCATCAATCCGTTCGGTTCCAAAACTGACGGGACTCCAGCACTGACAAATGCCCGACGGATGATATCATTCAAGCTGGCGTGCCGCGGTATGCGCCCCGCGCTCTTTACGCATGAGAGTGCGTGGTGGCCGAACCGATCCACCATTTCACCGCAGACACAACGGTGAGGGACCTGGCAAGGGGCACCTACTCGTAGGGATACGGCTATTCGGAAAGTATTGTTGTCCAAAAGATTTCCAACATTTTTAGACGGCAAAGCATGTAGCCAAAGCCCCGACTCCCATCGAGTAACAGCTAACAGGCGAGCACGCTCTGCGGAAGAACTAGTTGAATTGATCAGGTTTTCAAGTTCTAACTCACAGAGCGGCCCGTCCCACTGCCTCTGAGAAGCAGGAGCTTTGGGCAGGGACTGACTTGGACAAGCTATTTTCCAGTTTCCTAAAGCCTCAGTCATATAACTAATCTGAATAGAAGGCGATAAAATTGCCTTTACTAACTTTTGATTACTGAAAATTGATGAAAGGAATGCGGGTACTTACTTGATTTACTTGGGACTCAAGGCAGCCGAAAGATGTTATCTACATAGATTATGAAAAAGCTTTTGACCGAGTGATTATCAGAAGACTTATTTCTAAGTTAGTAGATTTTGGAATCCGTGGCAAACTCCTAAAATGGTATAAAAATGCTTTACGGATACCTAAACTATGAGGTTTATTATACATAGCCATGGCATAAATAGATAGTTAAGTGTCGCGACGCGGGCTCATATTTTTGGCACAGATTATACCTAAGTATTATCCGTCATTATATTTCTTGATTTTAATGATGTCGTATGTTAATCAGACCTCCTAAACCCCTCCCTTATATACGTCCATGGGCAGTTGTATATGTTTGTTTAATGGTCAAGTTGTGTTCCTAAAGATCATACTTAGGTAGTCTAAGTAGGGACAGCGTGTTTATCTACAACTACAACATCACCACTATCTAATAAGATAGGTAGGTAGTGATCAAGCGCTAGCTAAGAGAATTCAAACACCTAAGTATAAAAAAAATATCGATTAAAATCTATAAATAAATGCAGTTAGGGAAGCGCATCACTTTAGAACGAAAGGATTCATTTACTTCTTTGACTGTGTTATGACATATTATAAACTAGCTGCTCTCCGCGGTTTCACCCGCGCCGTGATAGATGATGGTGATGATCAATCTTATATAGCCTATGTTACTCAGGTTGAATGTAGCTTTCCAATGGTGATAGAATTATTGACATCGGACCAGAATCAGAAAACGCATAAAAGTCGCCGTTCAGCTACGGTTAGAATGCAATTTAATTAGTGGAATCGGCCCCCAGTACTTTTTGAGCCGATTCGTTACAAACATACTTACATACAAATCTTTCCTCTTTATAATATTAGTACCGGGTCGGGTCTTGAATCGAGTCGCCTGAATTTGAGGATTCTGCTACTGTGGAATGGTCAAGGGGCTTTGTCTTGACCCTCCCAATTCGATTTTGGCTGCCGGAGTTACGCGAAAGTATTTTAAATTAATATTTAAAGTTTCTGTAATTTCACACGAAAAACATGCGGATGCGTGAAACGGAACGCAATATCAGGAAATATTGCATAAATTTGAACGTCTGCTATGTTTATGTTCGTGAAACGAAACGTTTTGATCGCTATTTTTGAGGTTTGTGATTTAACTATGTTTACAAAATAAAATAAATACTCCTACATAGTTTTGTGAAAATTATTTTCCTCCCTTACCCACCCAGAGACCAACTCAGACCGGTTAGGTTGAAAGTAGTCAGAAAACCGACACAGAGCACCCCGACTCCACCTATTCTTGTGGCTACTACCCCTAGAGTGTTTATAAATAATGCGGGAGCCAGAAGCTCAAGGGAGGTCCTGAACGAAGGGGGGAGCTGGCGAGCGAAGCGAGCCGGCGACCTCCGTAGCGAAACGAAGGCCGAGTGTGGTGAAGCAACGTTCAGGGGCGACCGCTAGAGCTTCTGGCGGGAGCCCACCCGGAGTCCAAGTCAGACCGGTTAGGTCGAAATTAGTGACAAATCCAACTCTGACCCCCCCCCCCCTAAATTTAGGTGTAAAAGTGTTAGTAGAGTAGACAAAATTATCTTTGATATTAAATTTAAAAAAAAACTACGCGGTTCCGGCAGGGGGAAATGGTAGGGGGGGTGGGGGGGGGTACCCTGCCCCCAACCCCCCCCTCCTACCCACTCCCCCTCCCCCAAAGTTAAGTGTAAAAGTGTTTAAATAGAGTAGAAAAATTGATCTTTGATATTAAATTAAAAAAAAACTACGCGATTCCGGCAGGGAAAAATGGTGGGGGGGGGGGTTCCCCTCCCTTGTGACGCGCGTTGTATAGTCAATAGAGTGTCATTTCAACTTTACACACTTAGGCCTTTATTAATAAACGTTGCGTAAACCATTAGGCTTAGCATGCTTTGTCTTGCTTTCACGCGTGACATTTACTGCAAGCGAAAAATAATAATTGACAGATAGATGTTTTAACTACTCCGGGTGTAAGCCAAGTTTACTAATAAGGCCGAATAGGTATAACTTCACTTTTTGACATGACCTTTATCTGTATACTAAAAACAAATTCTATTGAAATGAAATATAAAATGAAATTAATGAAAAGAAATATATTTATTCGGACACACACAATATTTTAGAAAACCAAACATAAAAACAAAAAACCAAAACTAGAAAAATTAAAAAAAACAAAAATAAAATTATTAAAATTAGTTTTATTGTAATAGGTAGATTTATTTTAAACCAGTAACTTTGTACATAGATAAAATTTATTTACGTGTATGTGTTTAATAAATAACTAATATAAATTAGAATATACACATGAGGTTAATGTAAAAATTTAAACAAATTGTTTATATAGTGGTTATTGATTATATAGTGGTTATTGGTTTTATAGTGGTTATTGGTTATATAGTGGTTATTGGTTATATAGTAGTTTCACTTTATAAAACCTCCTTCAATAATTTTGAGCATGTAATCTCATGTGTATCTCCCACATCCCGTACTCCCGCACCCCCTGTACCCCGTGGGCGAGGACTCATTATACCGGTCTGGCTGTAACGTAGGTTTTTTTTGTTGGACATTCAAACATACACAATATACTTACCTTCTTGCTGTACTTATCGAAATCAGCGTGTGTCCGACAATTTAAACCTGGAGCCATGCCTGCAGCGGGCAGCCACCCGCGGGCGTTTCGCTCCATCCCATACTTCGTCCGACTGGCAGTACAACTTCTTTCTTTATTTTGTTGAAAGCCGGATAGCCGGTGGCATCTTTCAATCACGAAACCAATACTTGTGGGAAGTACCTAAGTTGGGAAATTAAATTATCAACGAGTACAATTTGAAAAATTTTAAACTCATTTCCATTCAGTTTAATTACTGTAGTGTAACTCAAAAACTACAGATTTTGATGAAATTTAATGACCACACGGGAAACACTACTCGTACCTTTCAAACAAAAAAATATACAGTCGAATCGAGTCCCTCCTCCTTTTTTGGAAGTCGGTAGAAAATGGCGGTCGATGAGTTTATACAGTTCATTAAAAAAAACCGGCTTTCTCGAGTTCTAGCGCCTAATAGGTACTGAACAAGTCAGTAATACTTGTACATACGTATATCCAACCATGTCTTTCAGTCAACTTGCGCATTTACCTACTACCTCCCGAGCTTAAAACTGTTTTATGTTTTTTTCTGACAAAGAAATGCTCAATAACAGTCCGGAGTCTGCAACAGTGCCCCCTAGCAGGCAGTAGACTTTCCCCCTGTTAAACGGTACCAAAAACAACACGCAACGAAACGTGGGCGTTTTTAAAAACTCCTCTGCCTATCCCGTCGAGAATATATAGGCGTGGCAATATATTAAATTATAAATATTTATTTCATCATGGTTAAATTTTAATAATTAGATCAGCCTATGTGTTATTCGTATAGGTATAGCCTATTCCAGAATGTAAACTAAGTACCTACCTAAAGTTACTTTTCCATATTTAATCAAAATAAGTATAGAATTTAAGGAGATATTTGGTACTTAACAAACATTAACACAAATAAACTCTCCCATTTATCATATTAGGTATTTACATAACTCTCAAAATACAATAAAGTCCCATAATATACTCTGGATTACTGAGTTTCTCAAGTAATGTCCAGTAGGCCAAGAATACCTAAGTACATTAAATCTGTATATAAGTAATGAATGGGTTTTTGTTTTCTTATAATTTGCCATCTCGACTCTATATGCACAATAATGTTTATTCCATCAAAGGTCATTGGTAATCATGCGGCCAAACACAATAGAAATTTAATTGTTATAATATAACGACTCTTGAAGGGTTATGTTGGTACGTATGTGGGCAGTGGTGGTTTAGAAAAACATAATTTTGAAATTGGAACGAGCCGTTCGATTTACGAGCGCGCAGGCCAGTAGGCGCGCGACTCCGCCCACCTATTATCCCAAGTTTTTATATTTCGAACATGATCCAAACTCGAATGCTGGCCGTCGAGGTGCCTATTAAAACGCTATAAATAAAAAGAAAAAATATCGACAAATGTGCCTGCAATAGTGAGCCTAATAATTCGTCAAACCAATCATCTAAGGAAGTCATAAATGTCAATGTTGTACCTGTGTACTCAGACAAAATAAAAAAGTCAAGACAGAATTTTGTGAACAGAGAAGTGAGGCCGGTTTTCTAAACTACATGTGCGTGACTCGGTACTGTCATGGTAATTCAAATTATATTAAAGTTATTAAAAAAATATCAATAATTAATAAATTTAAATTAAATGTTAATTAAAACTTTACGTGTTGCTTCCACGCGCCGCGATAGTTCGACTGACGCGCCAAGGCGTAGTTTTGTTGTAGGTTTTGTATGTAAATGTGTATGGACACGCCGAGGCGTAGTTTCACCAGGCCTCACTTCTCTGTTCACAACATTCTGTCTTGACTTTTTTATTTTGTCTGAGCCTGTGTATTTAATAATTAAGGTGCTGTCATAATATCACGATGTCGATAAAACTGAGGGTTTTTAAAGTAGTTTATCTATGTGAGCAGCCATATAATTTAAACTACAAAAATAATATGACATTTCTACGACTTCTAAGTACACATTGACGGAATTAAAACATATTTTATCATACTAGAATACATAAAAAAAATCATACATACCACTTAATTTCACCTTTAAAACAGTTTTTCTCTTCATTCACTATTGTATTTGTCATGAAACACATATCATCAAATAGCAATTTTTAATACACGTACATTGATGATTTATTTTTTATTTAGGAGTGCGCATTATTCTTTTATGAAACTTGTACGTTTTACGAGATGCGCAAGTAAAGGAAATTGAACGCAGCCAAGCGCTAAGCTGACAGCGCCTTAAGTACCTTAAAAATCAATTTAATTATATAATAAATTTACATATTTGTTTTAGGTAGGTATATATGGTACATTTAATCATGGGCACACATGTAGGCTAGTGTTCACATGATTACAATATTAAAGGTATCATACCTAGACAAAAAAAAAACGTTCGGTAGCTAAAGCATGTCAAAGTCTAAATCAAAATAATTTATTAAATTTAGGCATCAAAGACGCACTTATGAACGTCAATTATTCATTATAATGAATGACTTACTAGCTTAAAGACTCTACCGCCGCGTTCCAAAATAAATAGAGCCTACCGAGAAGAAGCGGCAAGAAACTCGGGGCCATTATTTTCATATAGAGTTTTACATTGATTCTACTTAGGCACTACTATAATCACATTTTGTGGGGTAGCAGATGACAACTTGCCAGAAGTAGAGTATTCCAAGTTAATGTCGGTGTTTGTAATATGTTTTTTATTAAAACGTTTTTACAGTCAACTTGACTTTTCCCTGTGAGCTCAGTTATGTGTTTTGGGATAATATTTTAAAAAAGCACACAATTTCCTAGGAACGACTACGACAAGTCTAAAGGTACAGCTATCCAATTCGTATTTCTAGTATTAAAAGGGTGATCATCACTATTTAACTTATATTTGTGTAAATTTTTACGAACATACATTATTATTTGCAAGTGAAAGTCATGAAAGTCTTAAAAGCCGCACAAAACTAAATATTATAGACATACTTAACCAGTATTCCAGAAGTAGGTTTTTAGTGATCCTTGTTACTTACGGGATCGATTGTCATTCACCGTTGATTACGATATCATCAAGAGGCGAAACACTTTTCAGTTATTGAAGTGTATGAATTGATGAAATTTAAATGGGACTACCTCGGAAGTACCTATACCTACCTTCTATTTCAAATACTTTTTTTAAAGAAGAAGATATTTTTAATAATTTTGAGAATCCATCAACAAATGGGGGAGAAATCGGTGAACATACATAAAAAAAAGGTACCTACTTACAGTCGAACATAAAACCTTCTTCTGTTATAAGACAGTTATAAAATGGGTTGTATCTAAATCTGTTTCGTACATATTGTGTTTGACATTTACGGCCCGTCCCAATAATCTATCTATCGCCGGTTTACCTTACTAGAGTTAGATATTTGACACTATTTGTATGGACGTTATGTCAAATTTCTATCGGTAGTAAGGAAAACTGTGGATAGATAGATTATAGGGATATATCCCCTATTAATAAGATATTATAGAATTATAGATACATAACTCTCCCAATAGCTAGATCATGTACCCTGCAAAACTGTAATACAGTTTATACAAGTATCTACAAGGACAGGAACGTATATACCAAAGTCAAAGTCAAAACATTTATTCTGTATAGGCCTACGGGGGCACTTACAAATTGTCATATTGCATTTATTATCTACTACTTCCAAAAAGGAGGAGATACTCAATTCGACTGTTTTTTAATGTTTGTTACCTCATAACTTTCGATAGGGTGAACCGATTCTCAAAATTCTTTTTTTGAAAGCTGGTGCTTCCCGTGTGGTTCCATTTAAATTATTTTTATCAAATTCGGTCCGGTAGCTTTTGAGTTACACTTCAATAACTGAATAGAATGGACGTCGGTATTATTTTTTTTCAAATTTTTTTGAAACTACTTTTTTCTTAAATCTACAACCGGATCGGAACGCGATCACGACTCAGAAGATCCGGCAAGAAACTCAGCGGGCTTGTCTTTTTACATATTTTTTTATCGCCACATACTTTACTTATATTTATCAAATGCTCATTTATTTTTAGCTCCAGTGTGTTGCCTTACAAAAGAGACCATAATAATGCTATCAGTAGGGCAACACTCGCTACACTTTGACATCGTAATACAACTACATACTACCTACACGAGTAGGTATAGATCTTGGAGTGATCAGAAGCTGTTTTATCCTCCAAGTAATCCGAAATTTTGTAATAACCTTTTTGACAGAGTTTAGTTATAATAGTAATTTTAAACTTATTAAGAGGCAAATCTCGGATAACATTGGGAAGTTTATTATAGAATCGTATACATTGTCCCAAAGAATGACTTATTCTGTGGAGACGCGTTACATGTACGGGTAGCTTGTGCTTATTCCGCGTGTTGATGGAATGAATATCACTCCTTTTTTCAAAACTGTTCCTGTTTTATACCCTTTAATACCTGTACACCTAATGTATACACATTTTATACCTCTGGTTGTAACTAATTTTATCAGATAAAAATGCACTCCATCGGTATAAACTCGCTTTTATTTGGTCAAACTAGTCAAGTGCAGTATTTTTATCTGACCTTTTTATGCGTATTTCGGAAAGACACCGAAAGGACTAGACACTGGACGAGTTAAGCATATAACCATACACATTTTCACATTTATAATATTTAATTAAATAGTGTGTTTGTCTACCCTCCTGCCTCATCATACTTTTTTTAAATAAAGGTTATACACTTCATATTCTTCAACGTTGTTCTCTCGCGAAAAGAAAAATATTTTACATCGTAGGTATTTTAGGTATACGTCCACTTTATAATGGATATACATTACATATCCGAAGCGTTTCCGGTTTCCGGCTAACATTCCCATTATCTGACTTGTAAGCTTATACGGTTGGCGTCATGCTGTGCGCATGCGCATCGTTCCGTTTTTATGGCTGTTATAAAAACGGATTTAGTACGGAACCGCGAAATCGTTCAAATGAGTTCACATTTTATGAGTGCTCATTGGAATCATCTTGAAAATAAAGGTAAAAAGGTAAACAGTGACTTAGTTGCTAATAATTGTTGATTGAAACCGAAAAATAATGGCACCTCTAGTCACTTTTGTCAGCTCTAGTTATCAACTTACTAAAATTTTTGCTCACTGGAGTTGTTAAAACTTACATAGAGCCGCCATTTTTCAAGATTTCAATCAACATTTGATTGCAACAATGACTGGGATACATAATAGCTCTGCCGGTGTAACATAACATGTATGTGGGAACTATTCCAATCCAAGTGGTGAACACAGTGTATTAAAATAAAAGAAATAGCAGAATTGACCCTATCCTTTCTTTGCCGTTTGTACCTATTGTGGCAATTGGGACAGAGCTACCTACTCTGTGCTCTATACTTCAAGTTACCCTTGAATCTTTTAAATTTCGAATATGAGCATAATTATTGGTCAAGTGCTTTCCAAGATAATAGGTTGTGAAGTACCTAATACTTACGTAAAATTGCCTTTGAAAGACTATGTGCTCGCGAGGTTTACTGTTGCCTGCGAAGGATATTTGAGTTCTTTGGCCACATAGCCCGTAAACCCAGCGACAACCGACATTATTACCAAACCATACCCTATAATTAAACAAAAGAAAACTTCAATTTAACTGTTTTTTATTCAGAGAAAGGTTAAACCATTTTTATGGTCCAATGAATAACTTAATTCCATTCGAAATTCTCAATTCAAAATTTAAATGTCAGCGGAAGTGACATGCTCCGATAATGGGAGATGCGAGCGCGGGAACGACGCCGACGTGCGATCGGATACACGCTGCATTGACCCGCGCGTGACATTTCGCCAAGTTAGCATTACGGAAATTATTGTAATGATGCATGCCTCTTTGATTTTTTCTTCGTTGATGGTTTTTATACGTAGTATCCTATAGTCTGTGGTTATTGCTAGCGATACTAGGTGCAATAAAAAAAAAGGTTGCTGGTTGCTGTCATATTTCAAGATTTCAATCAACATTTCATTTCTTAGCATTTGATTGCAAGTTTATAAAAACTTACTCTACGATTGCAAGTGCATTACATTACATTTTATATTTTACTAGCTTGCTCTGCTCTTCCCCCTTACTCCGTTTCGCCAAATATCTCATGCTATTTCGGAATAATGTAACTTTCCGTAGGTGAAACCTTTCTTAAATCGGTTATTAGTTTTTAAGTTAATATATTGTAAACAATCAAATCTTTCGACTATAGGTATTAGTGTCAATTTTCTTATATTCGTGTGTACAGCTATCCGAGTAGGTATTTATTACATAAAGTAGGTACCTACCTTCTTAAAACATATTCTACAATTTACTTGTTGCTTAAATATTTACATACTTTTACGTAATGTTATAATAATATAGTTTTACGAAAAAAATGCTAATTTCCTTCCTTCTTTGTTTATATTTTTTATACTAGCTGACCCGCCAGCGGCTTCGCTCGCTTAACCCTAGAGTGATTAATTGTTTTTATAAAATCCTCCTTTGTGGATGCTTACACATAAACAGCATCAATTGTAATAATGGTAAATTAAAGTTTAGCCAAGCGTTTAGTTAGTTTGGTTACTGGGTTCCGATGTTAGGCAAGAGTAGTTTGGTTTTCCGGTTTCCATTGTCAACTCATGCCAAGTAGGTAGGTATAACCTCGTCTTCAGCTTTGTGTAAATCGAGTAATTACTTCTTTTAGGAAAACAGAGACTTTAATAAATTAATTAACTAATTTAATATTTAACAAATTATATTGTTAATTTAGAACTAAGACTCGTATGTAAATTTCTGTCAATAATAAATTTATTATATTATTATTATTTTTAATACCTAACTACTCTACTGTTACAAAGTCATAAGAACATACTTTTTTCTTATGGCAGAAAATAACACTTACCTACCTCTTTGTTGAAACCTAATCAAAAAACTAGCTGTCAAATCGACATTAATTTATTCCGCTAAAATTTCTTGTACAACATTAATCGTATATTAAGTTTACAATATATATGTATGATTTGTAGGTGTAGTGTTATGTAAATAGCAAAAGCATGCATTTGATGACCGTTGCTTTTAGTTTTAGGAGAAGTTTGCAGACGATACCCCATCATAGTGGGGTGAGGATAAACGTATTGCAGACAGCTTGTTTTGCAAGGTTACAGTGAGTTACATTGAAAATTTTCTATATTATCTTTTATTATTACATTATATACAGGGTGTTTGGTAGAGGGACCGACATACCAAATGAGCGTGTTCGGGGGCCTACTTAGAGAATACAAGTTGGCCAAAAAAAATCCCAGACCCCCCAATTTTTTTAAACTTTTTTTTTGTGAAATTACGGAATACTTCCGAGTTGGTCCCGTTAAAATTTCACCAAATTCGGTCGAACGGTTTTTGAATTACACTCCTTTAACTGAAAAGTGTTTCGCCTATTTCGATAATATCCTTATTGACGGCAAGGGTCATTCATTAAAAAGGGCGTAAAAACGGATTTGACTTCATCACTAAAAAGTGTGAAATAACTTGTCGAGTACAAGTCGATAGATCGAAGCATGCGCATGCGCACAATATTGCGATAAAGATACCTTTGAGCTATCACGGTACAGACTTTAACAAGTTACTTATTTCACACTTTTTAGTATTGAAGTCGATTCCATATGGTTAAGTAATTTTATTTTGAAAAGAATATTGTATGATTTCGCGTCGAGATGGCGCTGATATGAATATCTGCGCCAACTCGAATGAATCCACTTCTCAATAATTTCTGTTGTAGTATGACTTTTGCAGTCTACGGAAGCACCACACCTTTACCAGAAACACAAAAATCGAGAGCCACGTTACCGTAGTGCGTGAGGTTTCGTGTAGAGATGGGTTGTACTAGGTAAAATAGAGACTAAGTGCACCTGTTCTAGTCCATGCAAATACGTGATCCAAATACCTGTTCCTCATAGTCTTACCTAGTATCACCTACGATTTGCGTAATGTAGCGTATACTTTAGTCTTAACATAGGTACCTAATACTTTAAAGAATGACTCGATACTTCGATTCGATTGATGAGAGCTTTTTGAATTATATAAGAGTAGATGAGATGACAAATAGTTTATTTCTTATATCTATTAGTACCATTATTTGCTATATGATGAATTGATATCTTCCTTTCATACTTTTACAAGCTTAGGACTGTCAAATTATTATACTTTCTATTATATATTATTTATTCAAAGCGTAGGCTTCGTAAGATAGCGTATTTAAGATGATTCAATTAAATTTCATTAAATTTACTTATTATATAAATGTAATCATATAAATAAAAAAGAAAAGTTCGTTATAATACATAAACAAGCACTGCACAAATACTCTAGGTACATAATTACTTTATACTTTCTCAAGAATACTAGTCTGATGCTCAATTCTACATGTAATAATTATCATTTATGACTGACGGAATCGAATTGCACGCAATCTCCGTACGCGACACGCGTACGCGATCCAATAGGTACCTATAGCTGTACGGCAAACTCGAAATTCTAGCGTGTGAACTATGACCTGGGGACCTACTCCCACCTTTATGAAACTATCATAAATCAGGAGCGTTTTGTAATAAGCTTAGAATAATCATACTTACTATCGTACTCCCACCGACACAAAACGGTCAACCTAATTTAATGGTAAAGTTGCAATATGACTGCTTTAAGAGATGGGAGTACGGATATTCAAAAATTTTACACTGGATCAATGAAACTTAGTGTCAAAAGTCACGTCAAATGATGCGAATTGAGTGAAATATTTGATACTACGTCATCAAAACGTCTATTGTAATACATTATTATTTTAAGCTAGCTATATTGACGTGGTGGTGCCAAATTTAATGGTAAGGTTGAAACATGACTACTTTAAGAGGTGGGAGTATGCATACCGAGTTTGGCCCTAAAAAACCTAAACCCTGGCCTATGCAAACCGGTTTATCCCTGTCAACCCGGGCACGTGTAGTGGAAGGCCGAGCAGGACGGTGTATGTATGTTTTGCATCGTCTCACTTCGACCAGACTCCAACTAGATAGAATAGAAGATGGCAAAACTCGTATGAGAGAGGGAGATACTCGTAGTACAGGTGTTGTATTGACTACTGAGTGAATGCTTATTATGAAGGAAGACTAGTTAGACTTAGTATTGCGAAGATTGGAATAAGTGCCACCTAGTCTTGTAAAATACCTGTTCCTTGGATCTGTTCTAGTAAATACGGCTCACCTCTACTTTTCGTGACTATATTATGAATACATGGCACATTCGTTGGTTTATACCAACACTAACGCATACACATATATATGTGCTTATTACTATAAAAAATCTGTAATCCTCCAGATCTCACAACAGCTGGGGTCCTGGCGCGCGTGAGGAGTTAGACTGGCGGGACGTGGTCTCCGAAGCAGAACAGATTGTGGGCTACCCACCCTCCTTCCTCAACCTGCGCTGGTTGTTCAACGATGAGATCGCTAATACTGCTATCCACCTTCGGAAGTTGGTTAGAATAAAAAATAATTTTGAAGTCAAAGAAATATGTATATACCTACTTTACTTTCTTTTCTAACCTTGCTCATTCGCAGGTCGGTACCAACCATCCTCTTCTGAAATCCGCTAAGAATCTCCTAATCGGCTCCAAGAGTACCCTTCAATCCGTGAGCCTGATAGTTCTCCTAGTCTCCAAGGCTGCTGGCTTCAGCAAATCACAATTCTCCAGGGATCAATACGACTCTGGTGTACTATACAGCCAAAGAGCTTTGGCAGAGATAGTGGAGATGAAGAGGACAGGGCACATGATCCATAAGACCATGGTAGATCTTAGAGAAGAGAAAAAGGGAGACAAGTACAAGGATCTCCTTTATGGGAATAAGATTGCTCTGTTGACCGGTGAGCTCATATAAAATAACCAACTAAAGTTTTAACGTATTTGGTTGAATATTTTTAGTTGTTAGTTTGAGGAAATCATGTGGTAGAGATTTCTACGATTTTGCGATATCTATCCGTAATAAACACTTGACCATGTTTACCAAAAAGAGTTATACGATACGAAACGTCGCGATAAAAAATAAAAAAAGTTAACGCGATTCACGTTCCGTTTCATTTCAATCCTGTGGTAGGCTGTATCCGCACACTTCCTGGATATATAGTCATCGCAAAAGACGACCACGGTTAAAGATCTGTTCGATGCGATATGTGTAGGTAAATCTGACATGACAGTAGGTATAATGTTGCTGTGCATTAGGGGTACAAAGGGGTTCATTTTGTATCCTATCAGCCGACTGGGATTGGTTGTACAAGTGTACCAACAGTAATTCTTAATAAGAGTTAACATCAGTCAGGAGGCTGCTGTCCACTAAACCTAAAGCCTATTATTGTATACTAACGCTCATGATTTGAGTGTCCCCAAAATTGTGTGGTCGTATAAAATACCGATTGGTAATGGTCAAACGTAGGTAATAATAATAAGTGCGATTCGAATTCATTACGTGTATCGTCATTAGTAGCCCATGTATGCCCTGCATACTATGGTGTCCAGTGATGACCACACCACAGCAGCAGATATTTTACCTCAAAGCTCCAATGTATGCATTCTGGTTTGAAGGGGGAATTATACCCACTTCAAACCCTAAAATCGTATAAGGGTTCTTGGTATTGCAACGGAACTCTAAAAAGTAGACCGCATAAGTTTTAAAGAACGTATGCCTCATTCTAGGCGACTTCCTCCTTGCGACATGTCTGCAGCATCTCGGGGGGTTGCGCAACAACGAAGTAACTGAACTTATCTCCACCGGCCTCAGAGACCTCGTGGAGGGAGAATTTTTTGGGGAACACGATAAGGATAATAGGCCTCTGCCTTCGAAACCAAAAGGTTGGTATCAATGCTACTGATAAATTGAACTCTAAACGAGCTGATATGTACAGTATATTTGTATATAACGTAATACCCTACTTTTATAACATGCTTACAAACACACGTGGTAGTAGGTACATACAACCCGGTCAGAATATCTGTGCACCTCGCTGGAATGCGGCGCCTCTCCCGCTTCCCCTGTCACCTCTCCGCGCACTCACCGGTGCGACAGTACGGTTAGCATCTTCGTTGCCGATACACGTCCCGATAATTTTGATATTTTCGCTTTGTTGTTGTGTTGTTTTTTAATATTTATTGTTAAGTTTAGACTGTTTACTGTTAAGTTTGGACTGGTTTGGTTGTGGAGAGGCGCCGCATTCCAGCAAGGTGCACAGATATTCTGACCGGGTTGTACACATAAAAGCAGATGAGCAGGACTAAAATCCGTCTTACTGTGGGGTCTTAGTAGGAACTTAGAATACACTATTTATTCATCACCATGTTGTTGCTATATAAAGCCGAGATATGGATTGGAAGTTTTCGCCCTATGGTACAAACCACGTGTCGTGTGCCCATAACAGTTGCAATGTAGCCCTGCAGGGCTATTATGTATCTCAGTTGCTAACAAATGTTGATAAAAATCGAAAAAATGGCGGCTCCATATTGTCACTCCAGTGATTGATGACTCCAGTAAGTAAAAATGTTAGCAAGTTGATGATGTCGCTGCAACTGGTGCTCACTCTCAATGACTTATCTAGTCTATTGTGAGAAGGTATGTTCAGACTTCATCTTCCTCTGTTACTACTGTTTGGCTATGTCGGTGACACACTTTGGCGGCTTTAAGATTTGCCCACTTATATGCCACTGGGCCAGTATTGCCGATTAGAATCCATACTACCCTTTCTAAACGAAGGCTTTAATCCTTTAATGCCCTAACAAAAGGAACTTATATGGACTGAATGCTTAATAAGACTAGATCTTTAGAGACAAAACTATTTTGATACAGTGGTCTTTGTTTCGAGCAGGCAAAAACAACGTCGAGAGACACTACGACTGGGAGAACGAAGACAACCTCAGGAAACTTGGCTCCGATGAGTTCCTTGGCCAAGGAAAAGACGAATGGACACTCCGCACCATCCTCCAATCAGGCAGCATGCTGGGCAAAGGCTGCCAAGGTGCCATGAAGCTCGCCAATCGAGGAAGAGATATGGAAAAGGACGCATACAAACTTGGCGGCCACCTAGCTTTACTTTGGCAACTGTATCTGGACGTCAAAGACTTTTTCACACATCCATATTCTTATTCCCTAGTCGGTGCCCCTACTATGATAGCTTTGTGGGAGTACCCTCAGCTTTACGGTCATGTTTTAGAGGCTAGATTGGAAAATCAACCGATTGAATATAAGCAGTTGTATTATTCTGTGAGAGGTACAAGATCTATTGAATATTTGACCCTGTTTTTGAACTATGAGCTGGCTGCCGTGTTAAGATATATAGAGAGGCTTCCTGAGGGAGATGCCAGGTCAGCGCTGCAGAAAATGGCGTTGACTATTCATGATGAAACGTTGCAGTATATTGAGAAATAAATGATGGATGATTAGTGTATAAATGTTTTTATTACCATTGCAACTTTATACCTATACAGGTGTTTGGTATAGAGACTTAGCCAGCCAAGAGTGGAAGGTAGGTGTGTCGGTGGATCTAAGTATTTCATTATATTAATTCTCTTACACCACTTACATTCTGCCCTCGGTCCATTAAAATACATTGATTGATCTTTTTGCACCTTCATGTCCAATTTATTCCATTAACCATGATTTAATGCAAAGTGGTTTGTTTATACATCACATAGTTAGTGTCTAAAATCCATTGATGGATTTTTTTGTACATGTATATGTCCAATGTATTCCTTTACGAAAGACAGGGACGTCGCAGGAGTGTTCGGCACTCAGGCTCAGAATCCTAGGGGGGCGCAACGATTGCCTTATTACACATAGGTAAGACCTACCATGTGTAGGTATTCTGCCTATACTAGCCTATCAATAATAACTCAATCCTCAAAATCTCATTCGACACATACTTGCTCAATTGTGATTTGCAAGGCACTTTAGGTTTTAAATTATTAATACGTACGTTAATTAAATTGATATTCATTAACGGTTTCATATAACGCGCGGTTAATAAAGATAGCTTGTGGCTACACTACTAGCATAAACATAAACTAGCACAAGCATAAACTACAACTGAGTGTGTTTGCCGCCCGCGCCCTTCGTCACGACCTCATTTACTAAACTAAATTGAAATATACCTACCGAAACTTTGTAAAATTTTGGGAGAAAAATACACATCCTCTGACGGGTTTCGAATCTGCGATTTGCTACAATGGGAAAGCAAATTGAGGACGCAAGTTAGAGCCCCGTCAGCGAGGATGTTTTTCTCTCTAGAATTGCAAAGTTTGGTGACTACGCAGTCGTTGGTGCTTTAAAAATCATATAATAAAAAGTTCACCGAAACTGTTCGCCCAAGATTCAGAATGTTGATTTGCTATGAAAGAATAGTATCCTCTTCTGTTTGTTCATTTTTCAATTCGTCTGGCGTACATTTATAATACAGTTAATTAATTTATAGTAGTCATGTAAAATCACATTTAAACTTTTATTTAATAAATTTATAACTATAGGTAACATCATTAATACTTATCACTTAGAAATAACAGAAACAAATGTATAAAATCCACTTTCATTCTATGTGTAGTAATAATTGCCCTATATTATTGAATTCGTTAAACAAAATGACTTTGGCCCATGGTCACAGATTTCAAATACATATTTGGTGAAATACTGAGATGTTCTAGCAGTAAAAAAATACTAAATTAATATAGCCGTAGAACAGCCACCAATTTCATGGCCAAAAATACCCGTGTGTCCACCAAGGTGTTAATGGTGATATCTACCAAATAGCCATAAATTCCATAAGAAAGCTAAACAAACAACAATTAGAATAAATAGCGGGAACACTTATTCTAGTGCAATAAGCCTTTGTACTTTACTTTTTAATTATTATTTTTGTAGTTTAGTTATTTTACTTTAATATTCTCTCAGCCAGTTGCAGAAACAATCTTTAACTTTTAAAGACGGCATTAAATCTTAATCCGACACTAAACTGTCCGCATCAGGACAAAAAATAACAATACATTTATGAATGAAACTTCCTCGAACGAGGCTTGCAGATTCGGACAGATTAAATCGTTTCACAAGCGAAAATTCAGAAAAATTTTGAAGTTCCTTTTAATTTATAAACGTCAAATTATCCTTTATCGTGTATTTTGAGTTGCACAAAACAGAGTCCATTAGTGTTTACTTCAAATTGATAGATCAGGGATCAAAAACAGACTTTTTAAGGTTATTCCTATATTACATGTTTTGGCTGTCTGTGTAGAAAGAACCATTGTGAATTTCATATCGTATCGCAATAAATGATTTGAATTTGAAAAAAATTATTAAATTCACTTCAAAATTGACCTCTATTGTCAAAATGCATCAAAATTTTGGGGTTTCCTAGTAAGTATGGTACTGGCAATTTTCAGTATAATATGGAAAAAAGTTGCCAAAGAAATAAAAAATGGAAACTGCTTTATTAACTCTTTTCAGGTTTGTATATAAAGTTAGGACAAAGGAGTCCTCTTGATTGTAACTTGTTAAATATAAAAACTAATAAATAATAAGTAGCAAAATTAGTTGGGACTGGAAGGGTAAACTTCCAATTCCAAGATAATAAAATGAGGTAAAATTGACTGACTTGTGATAAATTTCTGCCCTTGATGCTTTTTCTTTATTTGTATTTTTAAATCACATATAAATATGGTATTAAGTGCTAGTACTAACCAGTTGCATTATAAAGTTTTTATTAACCTTTTTATTGTTTCAATTGGCTGACTGTCACCAAACATTTCAACATAATTTCTAGCTTTATCTGCATTATCTACATACAATGACCTAGTCTGCTCTAATGCGTCTGTTTTTAAAATATCCAACTTTAACTGGTCTAAGTCTACATCACTAACATTTTGTGAATTTTGTATAAAGGTATATAAGCTAGGGTTATCATTTAGTGCAAATAATACAGGCGCACTGACTAATGAGTATGACTCTTTACATTCCGATGTGATTTTTTGGTATTCCGTTGCAGCTTGCCATGCTAAGCATAAGTGGCAGCCAAATTTATATGCATTTTCTTGCTCTTCGTTATTCAAACCAGCTAATAATGCAGCGCCTTGACAACCTCTACCAAATAACGAACCACCACTGTACATAGTCCGTAGTGTCCACTCTCTCACTGGCAGCCCTAATGTATTTAACACTTCTAATGGCAATGTATCACTGTTTATTGTGTATAGATTGCTTGATTTATCCTCTGGCTTGCCAGGTATAGGCATGTTTTGACTATCTCTCTGTCCAAAGAATTCTCCTTCACTCAAATCTCTCAATGCGGTTGATATTAAATAAGACAAGTCTTGGTTCTTTAACCGTGCAAGCATGCCATTTGCAGTGACAAGTAAATAGTCACCAATAAGTATAGCTATTTTGTTTGCAAACATTGCAGTGTCACTGGTGTTCCTCTCGCTTAATGGTATGTTGAGTAAACCTCGGTGCACATAATGCCCTGTGCGGATCATTTCAGTTAACTCTGCAAGTATACGCTGGTTCTCTACAGTCCTGTTTGTTTGTAGAGTACTATTCTGTGGAGTGATAGCCTTAGATAGCAGAAGGATCACCAGGCCCCAAGGTTGTAAGTTGTTATGCTCATTGTACAGAAGAGTCTTTACCGTTTTCACTATAGGATGATTGCTGTCAACCTAAAATAAATGAAAATTGAATTATAGTAAGTGTTGATATGATACTTGCTATGTTGAATGTATTTAAGGATAATTTGTACTTTAAATCAAAGTGACCTTGCTAATTCAAGTCACATGGCCAGCTCGCTCTATAACTATTACATAATAATTGTTAATTAGCTAAGTATTATTTTTATTGATCTTGGCATTGATTAATTCAATTCATTAGAGGGCTGAAAAGACAAGGACGTTCAAGCAATAAAGATTTATCAAATGAATGCGGAAGTGAATAGGTACTTCCGTACTTACAACTTTTCGCAAATGCATGGCCAAATTAGCGAATTCGTCACTCAAAAGCCACCTCAGGTTCATGAAAGAGGTCGGATAGCCCACTATCTTTTCAGCTTCTTTTATAACTTTGCCCCACTGGGGCACTGGAGGGCGAAAAATGAAGTCTTCCTGAGTGAGGATGTTCATGGTCGTCTCCAAGCGAATTTGCTGGGTTAACACAGCCGCACGACGTAAATGTCGCATCAGGGTGTACGACATTGTTTCCTATTCACAGCTAAACAAGTTGCTATCACTTTCATTCAATTTCACAGAGAATTTGGGAAAAAATATAAAAACACGGTTCTCAGTTTGCGCAACCGGGGTTGCCAGATGTGATTTTCTAGATTTCGCCTTATAACAATAAAAAAATCGCCAAAATTATACTATTTCACAAAAAAATCGCCATACTTGATTTAAATTTTTTTTTTTAATTTTTGCTATATTTTAATATAATCATAAAGAGTAATAAAATTAATATTTGTTTTTAAACATTTACGTGATTTTGTTGATCGCACATTGTTCATTAATAGACGTATATAAAGTGCTCTGCAAATCAATTCTTTCGTATTGTAATATTAGCATGAGCCTTACTATAAGCTCTTAAAGCAGGACTTCTAGACAACTGCCCAGCTTAATCGTACCATGACAACTTTAAAGTAGGCCTAACCGTTCACCTGTTTTTTTGTATGGACTCTCGTTAACATGTCGCTCTAAATCCACTCAGTTTATTAGCTTACACACGTCTAGGCGTTTGCAATGTTGGTTATAGTAAATTGTTAGAATGCCAGAGACCATATTATCCGTTCACCTTTGAGAACCAACAATATTCAAACAGTTCACCTAAATGAACGTTATGGTATGATTTCATTCAAAACTGTTTATATCAGGTTGAAAGAACTACACGGAAGTTTCATGGTTTTTATGAAGCTGATATTAAGGCCCCTGGAGTACTGGAACATGGACTAACGTATATGGAAAGTTCATCCCATTTATGATGGTGCTATCTCGTGTGGAGTAGCGGTACTTTAAGGGGTGCGTTCAGAGAAGTAATGTAAATCGATTAATATCGATCCCGGTACTCCTGGCCCAACAACTTAGAATTTTTAAATTTCGATCGTCGCAAACAAATAGGTGTGAGCCGTGAGGACTGGGTACCTATAAAATAAATTTATGATTTTAAAATACTCAGAAATATTATAGTCTAATAATAGTCAGAAATTTGTAAATGTCTCGAACATTAAATAAACCGGGCTTCAGATGTATCCGACAATTTTTTTTTTATTAAAAATCATAATACGGCGAAGATTGTAAGAAAACTAAAATCTGCACCACCTGGAAATTATTTCTGCCGGCGCCCATGGCCAAGCCACGTATGTTTTCCACCGTTGATTAACAGTTCGCCAGCTTTTTATTCTTGACTTTCTTAAATCCAAACAGAAGTAATCAACATTTCTTAGATGTAAGATTCATTTCCTCTACTAAACGTAGAAAGAAGATAGTTTTTCATACTCGGAAATTTAATACAAAATTGGGAAAACGTCACAAACAGTTCTTTAGTACATGTTTACATAATAAGGCGACTCTGCTTATACCCAATTTATCGAAAAGGAAAGAGAAGTACCAAGAAAAAATATTGAGAGTGTACGAATGAGTACGTAGAAATGAAGAATGAAAGATGAAATGAATAAATGAATGAGTTTGTCATGCACGATTTAAATACTTTTATTAGATATTGAGTGACTTCAGAATATTTGTGCGATCGTATCACGTGATATAATATGATATTCCATTTGAGGCATGCGATGTATCATTTACTATCATTATCGCCATATTTTCGCCCGTAAATTTTTTTCTGCCAACTAATTCGCCAAGGAATTTGTTTCGCCAAAATCTCGCCACGAACAAAATGTATCGCCAGAATGGCGTAAAAATACTCCAACCTGGCAACACTGTGCGCAACCAACTTTGTACGCAGTGTGACCAGATTCAAAAATACAATCCTCCTAGCTTGAAGAACAAAAAAATGCTAAATCTGCTAAATGTTTCATAAAAATACTGTTATCACAATTCATATCTAAAATTTTTCATGAATATGCCAATTTGTATGAGTAGAATGTGACTATTTTTTCTGCGTCTTGGAAAATTCTATCCCCGAAGATACCGAGATTATTTGTATACCAATTTTTCTCATACAGTGCTAATTTGGCTTGCAAAATTGCAGGAAGCCTTTAATTACCTTTACCTACTTTTAAATTTTTAACTCACCTACGACCGTCGTACAACGCACAACCCCAGACAGATACTTACATACATTATTGACAACTCTAGCTAGATTCTGGAATAAATGATTCATATTCTGTTCTTGAAGCTTCTGAATATTCTGGAACTTACAGTCCAAAGTTAATATACGAAATGCACACTGCACATTTATTTAATATATTTGAGCGTAGCGTCATACCGTCAAAAGGGGCGATTAGGGATTGAGGGAAGAGTAGGGAAAAAATCTGAAGTGAAATTGTCATCGTAATCATTTCATTGATCTACTAACTAACTATAGCTTCCAGAATGGCAATACGCTATGGTAGAATAGTTGTTTTTTTTTGAGAACACTAACACTGCGGTCCCAATTGGCCATAATCGATATTAGCGCGATAAAAGTCGGTCCCTTTCACCGTGAGCGTGATTACGATGGCCCACGCTACGTCATCGATGACGTCTTAACTGCCGCCATATTGACGATTAAATGAACCATGCTCTACACCATAATCGTCGTGAGCGTTCTGTCAAAAGTGACAGGTGTTTGTTTATTTCTACAATGTATTTACTGGTGTCCCTTCTTTTTGATGTAAAATTTGTATAAGTCGGTCCATCCATTCCATTATTTCTTTTTAATCCACACACTACATAGTTAACCTTCACACTATGCACGATATTTTTATGAATTTGTTTTTCACACGCAAATGGTTCGTTATTGCTACAACTGTGGTCCGAATTAACAACACGCTTACAGTGCCACGAGCTGTCAAAATCGCGATATTTGTCTCGGACCAGCTTTGGTACACGATAGCACTGTGAGCAAAATTATCGCAAAACGGACCACGGCATAATTTGACATGAAATTAGCAATAAATTGCCCAAACATCCATCTGAAGTTTCTTTCTAGAATCAGCCGGTGTTGCAATCTTTTTATTTTCACGATTTATATTATCTTTGTTTATAAAAAGTTAAAATAAATATTATCTCTGAAATTGAAATTTATTTCGGAATCTGTACATTGTAACGTTAGTACAATTACCTACATACCGTTTTTGATCAAAATTAGTATTTTATTACAACTAAGTATTTATTTACAAATTAAGAGGTTATTCGGTATACATCGGAGGGTGTGAGGTATGACTGTGTAATATATAACATATTTATTTCTTAAATACTTATAAGTACCTGACCTACCTACATACTTTAATAAGTGTGTAATTCTTAATACTAAGTTGATAGGTAGGTACCTACCTACCTGTCTAACTAAAATGTGACAGCCCTAGTGGTTTTTCCCAACAATGTCAATTACCGTCCCTATTACCCCATTGTGTGTTTAAATAGGGATGACCTATAATTTAAGACATACGTATAACTGGGCTTTTTATTTATTTAACCGTAAATTTCTTATGAATATTCCGGGTAAGACTCAGGTTTTGATACCCTATATTAGGTGGTAATGTGGCCCCTGCAGGTATATTGGCCCCCTTCGATATTTATAGTTTAGAAACGCGCCACCTAGATTTCTTTTGGTGCAACGCGAAGGTCCTGTGACATCGTTGATTTTAACCCAATAAGTCCACGAGGCGGCGTTACGTTTTGTTTTTCTGCGTACCGGTCGAAATACGAAAGTAGCAAACTTTTATTGTTGCTCTGCATTTTATCACATTTTACTGGAAATAAGTGAGTTTGAGCTTTGGTGATTTGTACATTGTGTTTAATAAACGTTATTCTACAGAATTTTGAAGGTAATTATTTAAAACATATCATATAATATTTATGTTATGATTTGTTTATAATTTCTTGAGTTTTTGCAATTTGGCCCCCTCATGTTGTTTGTATTATGGTCCCGGGGGCCATATTACATTTACGGTAGTATTATTTTCCTTATTTTTTTTATTTTCCGCTTTCAGATGCCTCGACAAAGTGTGTTATCTCCACCTTCAAAGAAAAGGAAAACATGGGATCCTAACCAAATGAAAAAAGCAATTGAAGCAGTGAGAACAAAGGTCATGGGGTATAAAAAGGCTGTAAAAATATTTTCTGTTCCAAGGTCTACACTAAAACGATTAGTAAAGGACTCACAAGAATCTCTGGAGTTACTTGTGCATAAGCCTCTTGGTAGGAAACCTATACTTCCAGCCACTCTAGAAGAGAAGTTAGTACAATATATTTTGTTTATGGAGTCTAGATACTATGGGCTTACTAGAATGGATGTCCGAAAAATGGCTTATCAGTTGGCATTAAAAAACAACATTGAAAATAATTTTAGAAATGAAGTAGCAGGGCGTGCTTGGTTGGATCACTTTTTGAAGCGACATAGAGATAGTTTATCATTACGTAGACCTATGGGGACATCGTATGCTCGTGTTCGAGGATTTAACCGTGAAGCAGTCAAAGAATTTTTTGATATTTTGGAAACAGAAATGAGAAAAATAAATTATCCTCCTGATAGGATTTTTAATGTAGATGAGACTGGGTTAACAATTGTGCAGTCAAAAGTGCCGCAGGTGGTAGGTAAAAGAGGGAAGAAACAGATAGGAGCCTTGACTGCTGCAGAGCGAGGGTCACTATGTACTCTTGTTTGCTGCATGAGTGCCTCGGGTATCTTTGTGCCGCCCATGATGATATTCCCGAGGAAAAACTTTACGGATATTTTAATGAAAGGTGCACCACCAGGATCGATTGGTAAAGTTCATCCATCTGGTTGGATTCAATCAAATTTGTTCACCGAATGGTTCAAGCATTTTATTGAAAAAACTAATCCAAGTGAAGCCTCTCCGGTGTTGCTCATCTTTGACGGACATTATAGTCACACTCGCAATTTAGAATTAATAGATCTAGCCCGCGAAAATCATGTCACCTTAGTCAGCCTCCCACCACATACGACGCATAAACTCCAACCGCTGGATAAGACTTTCATGGGCGCCCTTAAGAGTCATTACAGTGAGGAGATTCGCAAATTTCTTTTGCATTCTGAAAGAATGCTCAAGCCTTACGACATTGCTGAGCTTTTCGCGCGAGCATACCTCAAAAGTACCTCGGGGGAAATTGCAGTGAATGGCTTTCGTGCGACAGGTATTTACCCGTTCAATCCTGAAATTTTTACGGAAGTTGATTTCATAATGGAAGCAAGCAGTGATTTGTCTACACTTCAAAATCAACATACAAGCATCGGCGCTGAACAAGGCGCCCCAGAAGCTACAACTGCTGCCACAAGTATTGTTGGTGACCAAGGTGCCCCAGGAGTAAGTACAGTGGTACAAGAGCCGCTTTCTGGTTTGGTTCTGCCAGAAGATATTCAGCCGATCCCCAGGGCCAAGACTAAGACGTCTAACCGTGGTAGAAAAGCAACAACAGCAAAAGTGATCACATCATCGCCTTACAAAAACCAACTAAGTGAATCTTTGACTTTGGCCAAGTCTCGGGGACGTGGACGTGGACGTGGACGTGGACGTGGACGTGGACGTGGACGCGGACATGGACGTGGCCGTGGGCGTGATTGCTCTCTCGGACGTAGTCAAGACGGCGAGGGCAGCAGTAGCAGTAACTCTGAAAGTGACGCAGTCGAAGACAACGACTCTGAATATGAGGAACATGCCCATTCGTATAGCTTACCTGAAGATTCAGATACGATCTGCATATTCTGTGACTCCAGTTATTCCAACGACAGACGTGGGGAGGAGTGGATTCAATGCCAGAGTTGCGATTTATGGGCTCATACAGCCTGTGCAGGTCCTGAAGGCGAATATTATATTTGCGATTTTTGCCGTTAGTTTTGATTCAATTAATACATACATTTATTATGGCCCCTAGGGTGCCATATAACCCGCACTTGATCTCATATTGCCAAATTTGTTCTTTTTTAAAATACAAAAGTTTTCAATTATCCCATGGCAGTTTTATTTATTATACCGTAAGAAATGTGTAGGCTAATAAGTAAGGAACAGTATAGCATATTTATTACATTTCTGAGTCTAGTATTTTTTACATACATACTCAAAAACAAAGTGGGGGGCCACATTACCACCTCCTCCTTAATAGTAATATATTAACATAAAATATTCTGACTTACCCAGTAAATTTTTTAACTACGAGTAGTTGGGCCGTTTGGATGTTTTTCCCGTAGGCGCAAATTGTTGTGTAGATTAGCAAATATACCTTGAAGGCTCAACATTTATTACTAGCAGATTCTCATGACAGTTTTGTCCAGTCATTCCCCGCTACACTACCAAGCCCTACTGGTAGTGCAGAAGGGCGTATTTATTCATAGACTTCATTTGACTTAAAATTAACTGTCAAAGTGACAGTTGATGTCATATTTTGTGATTTTGTTTTCTAACTTGACTTAACTGAATCGTAAATAACACCGATATATGTCTAAGTTGTGACAGATGTCGAAGTGATAGTTAATGATTTATCATTTTTATTTCTTAATTAGACTTTATTTGACTTAACTATAATAGGGATATAGCTCTTGGCTGTGACAGCTGTCAAACTGACAGTTGATGTATTTTATGATTTTGATTTCTAAGTTGAGTGGCAAACGGATGACTGTATGGCCCATTTCCTCGTCAATTGAGTCTAAAACGTAAGTTAGCGTTCGAGGCTTGTTCATTTTAATCCATCAAGTGTCAAACCTGCACACACAATAGAAATTTCATGGGTATGTTGACTTTGACACTTGAGGGGTCTAACTTAAACAATAAAATTTTCAGCATCGTTTCGTTGGCTTCAATGCCTATGCTCTGCAGGATGCAATTAGCTCAATTTTGTTGGCTTCATGTTGGTGGTTTGTTTTTTGTACCGAATGGTACGGAACATTGTCCATAATTATCACATGCGGCCTGTCTAATTTGTTCAGTAAAATCAAAAAACACTCCTTAATTTTTTCGAAGTTCATCTCTTTGTGGTACTCGGTGGTCTTCGGCTCTCTATGGGGAATGATGGTCTATATTCATCAGTGGACACGTCGTCGGGCTGATGATGAGGATTGACATTAATTAGATGATAAACTAATTCTAATTTAATACATTTCGTCTACTCGTACAATAAACAAAAAACGATATTAAAAAATATTTAGTGACACTTCCGCTGAAAAGAAAACAATGATTTTGACCAATTTGGGGGCGTGCACCACCCTCCCTCCCGCATAAAATGCTAATAGGAAGAATATAAAATAAAAAACACAAGTTTTACTTGTTGGACATCACTATGTAACTACATTCTTGTAAATAAGTGATGTGATTTGATTTGACTTGATTTAATTTGATATAATTTTAATATAACTGCTACATAAAGTCACTCAGATTATTTGCAAACGGTACTTAGGTAGTTATTGTACTTATGTACTCGTACTTATAACATATCAAGTAATATTTTGAACGAAATCTTCAACAGCGCGAAATTTAAATTTACCGCGGGCGGGAATTTATGTCACAGCCGAAACGTTTAATTTTATTTGAAATATGAGTCGATAAGTAATTAATTTAGCGTTATGGGTCTGGTTTCTGGATCGAAACTCCTGAAAGGTAGAAATAAAGACTACTTGAGCATTTTGCTCATAGATTGTTTTGGTCGATCTTGCGTATGCAAATAAACTATAAGCAAGGTAATATTATCTATACAGAATTCTGTCTTCATAGAAACGGCCGAAACTCGAGTTATACCCACGCGCCTAGATATTGGTGTGTAATACCCGTGCAGCCAGTCGCAAATAATATTCTCTTTTGTCGCTGTGACGAACGAACGATGTGAAAGTTTTGTAAGCAGTAAGCGCGCGATTCGTGAATATTTGACAAAAATAAGTACAAGTACTTACTTATGTAGTGCACTACTAGATTATGTTATGATTTTATTGGTTGCTTGATTTGTTTCATTGTTCAATAAGGCACACAGAGCTATATTTTTTAAATTACCTGGAAACCATAAAATATTTTTATATACCTATATACAATATATTGTACTAATATATTTAATTTGTGTCTTTTAATAGGTATGTATTGCACTTATTCCACCGAGTAAAATATCTGGATTAATAAACTGTTTATTGTTTATTGATTATAAATAAGTAATAAAACATGATAAATATATAAAATTTAAATTAATCCTAAATAACAATTGCATGTTTAAACTAATATTCAATAAATGATTTTGACTTTGACTTTAATAATTGCTTATATTATTGTTCACGCGAAAGCGTGACGTCACTTTACTCACCGCGCGCACCCCGCCGCCCGCCGGCAAGGGGTAAACGTCAAACGAGGCGACTCTCGCCCGCCACCAGTAGCAGCCAGACGCATTCAGCTCGCGCGCACGCTAAATCACGCAAAATCCACTCTGCGCCGCCGCGTTTTCGCTACGACCCCGATCCGCCCCCAACCTTTACCGACGTAGAATTACGCGTACGCGAGTGCGGGAACTAGTGCATCCATAAGACAAAACAAACATTTAACTACGAGTAAACAGTTCGCCACCCCCTTCAGCACGTCGTCCAAAGCAGGACGCCTCCACCGAGGACTCACGGTCACCAGCTCCCACCAGTTCCAGATTCATCCGACATCCCAATTGGAGACCAGGTATTTATCCTTACACCCCTTTTCACCGAGCGTATGGTGGCAGATTGCCTCACCATATTTCCTCCGAGTCGGATAATTGAATCAACCCCCCTTGTCAAAAAAATTTTCTAATTCCTTTAATACAGACCACCCCCTATCAGCCCTATTTAATTTCCAAACTACTCAAAATACATTTTATTGACTTAATATTACCCAAATTACGTCTTACAAATCATTTGTTTGCTTATCAAACAAAAACCGACTAGCGATTAGAAGCTTCTAGAAAGGTGACGACATCGTATGACATTAGCGCGCCACAGAATACATGAGAGTTGTTGGTTTGACATTCCTGACTCATTAACGGCGATTGGAAGCCGTGGTGATTATTAACGCTGTGTTTTTATTTACGATTGTTATTAATATTGCTTGCAAGAAAGATTTGTAATTAAGAATTCTTAAGGCCAGTACTTACGACATTAAGTTTATTTATTAAGTTATAATACTAATTGTACTAAGTACGGTTAAAAGATCTACTTAATTAGGTTACATATGTTATTTATAATTGGATTAACTATTTATATTTAAATTAGGGTTCCGCGCAGTTATTAAATATTTAGTACCGAACGAATTTACAGATTTCAATTAATAAAGTAATTAAACCCTCAGCTCACATAAGGTTTGGTACACGCGTTATTAATTTAGGCGTTATTTTAACCGACTTCCGAAAAAGGAGGTGCGGAATTTCACCGACGATTAAATATTTTAATATTTTTATTTCGTTTCAATTTTGCTTGCGTCCTTGTGCCTGACTTCGCCTTCGACGTTAACGATGCCTTCAAAATCACAGGCAGCTTACTTTCGGGAGGGACTGAAGGCAATTTTTGCCCTTGCCGAGATGGCGTCATCGATGCGAGAGGGCAAGTCAAAGTACACCAATTTGGAATTTAATTCCAGATTTGATGACGTAAGGGCTTTGCGTGACAAACTCGACGCCGTGTACTATGGAATCCTAGACACCGACGATTTATCAGACGCCCAGGAAAAATCCTACCAAGAGCAATATGACAGGGCAATAGAAGCCTACAACGCGATTCTTTTTGCCCACAAAATTATAAACATATTACCATCAGCCCAAAGTGACGATGTACCATCAGCACAAAATAAGGGAAACGTCACAGCGCCAGCTACGGTAAACTCGGTTTTGCCCCAAATAGAGTTACCCAAATTTACCTCGCTACTCGAGGACTGGCCCTCCTTTATATCTATATTTAAGAGTTTGACCGATAACATGGCCAACCTTACGGGTGCAGTAAAACTGCACTACTTACTTTCCTGCCTAGCAGGGGAATCGCGATCGCTCATTGCACACCTGACGATCACGAATGAAAATTACGTAGTAGCCTTGGATATCCTGACACGAAGATACGAAAATCGACGGCTGCTCATCGATCGTTTCGTGGACGTAATTTTCGATCTGCCCACCATATCGTCGCGTTCGGAAATCAGGAGGCAGTTCCTAACTCCGCTCATATCCGCACAATCCGCGCTTACCAATTTGGAGCTATCCACTACTGGAGATAGTGGATATATTTTCGTGTCGATCGTAGTACGAAAACTCAAGGGGGAACTTAGGTCCTTCTTTGAGCGTCAATACGGGTCATCTGACCGACTCCCGACCCTAGCCGACCTCGTCACCTTCCTTGAGCATCACGCACGCTGCAACGAGGTCAGCGTATCGACCGCCACAGCTCCGCCCACGCTCGGACCAAACGCAAACCGAGCGTCACCGTCCGGGGCACAACGCGCGCGCACGTATCACCCCGACTACGCACAGGCTCGACGGGTATATACTGCAAGCGCCTCTCCGACACACTCCGAGGATTCGAACCCGCGACCTCAGCGTTATGCGCAGGCGTTAATCGCACGACCCGCGCGCTTCTCGCCCCCACCTCGACAGGTATCGAACCCGCAACCGCCGCGCTATACGCAGGCATTAAACCCATCACCCGCGCGCTTCTCGCCCCCACCTCAGCAGATCTCGAATGCGCAAACATTCTCCAGAGGCAATCATTACTGCCCGTGGTGTAATGACCGGGACCACAAGCTACGGGTATGCCCCCAATATAACAAACAACCAGTGCAGGCCCGCTGGGATTTTATCTACGCGCGCAACCGGTGCGCCAAATGTCTAGGCCCGCATTATGACGATGAGTGCACGTCAACGGGCCTATGTAAAACATGTGGCAGTGCAAACCACCACACAACCCTGCACAGGTTGGGGTGTACCTCACCTACGCACAATTCCGCGCATTTACTACCCGCACAACAGCGCGAGATACCACGCCGCCGTCCCTCACCTGATACGGACCGGATGGTGTCCTTCAGACGTACTCCAACGCGCACTACCTCGCGTTCACCACCGCCCCCTAGGCAATGACTAGGGCGGCACAATAAACGCACACATACTCAGCACATATCAGCCCAGCTCACGGCTAATCATCAGCACACACATCAGCCCGAAGCTAATCAGCACACATCCCAGCGCGTAGATAATCAGCACACATCTCAGCTCAATGTTAATCAGCACACATCGCAGCGCGCAGATAATCAGCACACATTTTATCAGCCCACAACTACACACACAACACGACGACAAAATGTCGTCGCAAACACCTTGAGTCATACTACTGACATCTCAACGCCAGACAGTATGCACAATAGACCTATACTACTACCTACAGTCTCACTCGAGATAGCAGACTGCAAGGGCAATTTTCAACAAGCACGAGCGTTATTAGACTGTGGCTCTATGATAACACTAATAGATGAAAACATAGTAAAGCGACTTTGTTTACCTACTCAGCGCACCCAATTAAAAATAAAAGGTATAGGTGATCAGCACTCAGAAAATTCTTCATCATATGTCGACATTACTTTTCGACCTGTACATACGGACAGGCCCGTAATAAGGACAAAGGTATATGTGCTCAAAAACGTAACGGGAGTTTTACCGCACACTAAACTGCCTAGTTTGGATGAAAGCACTAATTACGTTCCACTAGCAATTTTTCTTTTAACATACCTGCACCGATTGACCTTTTGTTAGGGTCAGACATATTAGGTAGCATCTTAGACGGTACTAAAATTTCTCTAGGGCCCGGCAGACCCATAGCCTTCGGCACGATATTTAACTTCACGTTATTAGGCCCAGTATCACAAGATACGGGCACTCAGCCTCAAGTCAACTCAGCTCAAATTGACCATACTGACTTGGCACTACAGTCCAGCCAAGACATCCAGTCAGCTCTAGAGAGATTCTGGGAAGTAGAAGAAGTCAGCAATACCATTCCCGATGGTACATCAGCTCACGAAGAGTGCGAAAAAATATACCAGTCCACCACCACGAGGGACCAGTCTGGTAAATATATAGTCGCGCTACCATTTGTTACGGATGCCCCCGAACTAGGGGCTACGCACGCTATAGCACTTCGGCGGTTTCTCAACCTCGAAAAGAAACTCCAACGAAACCCCGAACTCAGCTCAAAATATGTAGCGTTTATGCAGGAGTACCTAGATAAAGGTCACATGAACCCCTGCCATCCAAACACGTTCCGCGATCAGCCCCACTGCTACATACCGCACCATGGCATTTTCAAGGCCAATTCAGACAAGCTACGTACAGTCTTTGACGCTAGTTGTAAAAGCGCAAATGGCACTAGTCTCAACGACATCTTATATACGGGACCGGCTCTGCAGCGAGATATCACGGATATCATTTTAAACTTCCGAACACACAAGGTCGTTTTCAGCACAGACATACAACAGATGTTCAGAAACATCATGATTCAGCCCAACCACAGACGGTTCCAGCTCATTCTCTGGCGTTCATCACCAGATCAGCCCTTATTAACATATGCATTGTCCACCGTGACTTACGGATTACGCTCCAGCCCATTCTTAGCGAACCGCACCATCCAGCAGTTGATCGCGGATGAAGGGCAACGCTATCCCAGAGCCGCTCAGGTGCTCTCTCGGTCAATATTTGTTGACGACGTGCTCACCGGACATGATACTGTCGGTGAAGCCATGAACTTACAAACCGAGTTGATTAGCCTACTCGCACTGGGGGGTTTCCAACTGCGTAAGTGGACATCCAACTCACGCCAGCTCTTAGAAAGATTCCCAGACGACCAGTGCGAGATGTCGAAAGATTTTGACGTCAGCCCAGACGATAACTCCATCAAAGTTCTTGGCATACAATGGATACCACAAACTGACGAATTTACCTACAGTGTCTCAGTACCTACGGTAGATGGATTCACCAAGAGGTCAATACTCAGCACTATAGCACGTCTGTACGACCCATGCGGTTGGATCAGCCCCGTCATCTTCCGCGCTAAAACCTTGATTCAAAAGTTATGGCCTTAAAACTCGATTGGGACGAACGAGTACCCAGTGACGTCGCTCTTGAGTGTCAGAATATCTATCGTGACCTACCACGTCTCTCAGCGCTCAGGTTTCCAAGAAACGTCTGCTCAAACAAGGCATCCACACGCACCCTTCAGGGATATGCGGGTGCTTCAGAACTCGGCTACGCCGCGGTTATATACCTCCACGAAACTACACCTGATGGACAGGTACATGTGCACTTGCTCATGTCCAAATCAAAGGTAGCTCCTATTAAAAACCGCCAAACCATTCCTAAACTGGAGCTCTCAGCCGCTCACTTGTTGGCTAAGCTCATGGCCCATGTCACGGCCCAGTTATCAGCTCACATCACAGTTCATCAGCACATATGTTGGTCAGACAGTACCATAGTACTGGCCTGGCTGAACACGCCTGTACAATCGCTTCAGACATTTGAAGCCAACAGAGTCTCCTCAATCAAGGCAAATACATGCAATCTCACGTGGAGACATGTACCCTCCGCCCTAAATCCTGCAGACTGCGCCAGCAGGGGCATGTCAGCTCAAGATCTCTTGAAGCATGACATGTGGTGGTCACCGTCCTGGCTCAAGGACCCGCCACCAACATGGCCAGCCCTACCGCCCGCGTTGGGTCATCACGCCCTACCAGGCCTCAAGCCAAAGAAGGCCGTCGCCCACATAGCGGTACCTGACCTTGACGAGACTCGGCTCACACGATTCAGCTCATTAGATAAACTGATAGGTGTAACGGCGTGTATAAAGCGATTCATACACAATTGCAGACAGAGCCGCTCTGCGCGTGTCGCTGGGCCCATTACGGTCAGCGAACGAAAGGAAGCCCTTTTACATTGGGTGCGCCCAGTACAACACAATTGCTTTGCTGAAGACATACATCGCTTAAAACACAACAAAGAATGTACGATACGTGTACAACGCCTGTCACCATTCTTAGAGAACGACTTACTGAAAGTGAGTGGTCGACTCACCCAGTCTGCTCTGCGTTACGACGCTCAGCACCCACTGATATTACCCAGCTCAAGTCCACTAGTTGATCTCATTATAGACTACTATCATAAAATTTACTGTCATCCAGGTGCTGACACTATGCACTCACTCTTACGTCAGCAATTCTGGATATTATCAGCCCGCCGCGTAATTCGCCATCGAGTATACAAATGTACATTGTTTTCGTTTCCGCGCTAAACCTAAGGCCCCGTACATGGCCGACTTACCCACCGACCGCGTAAACGTTCAGCCCGTATTTAGCAAAGTCACGACGGACTTTGCTGGACCATTTTTGATAAAATCCAGTACACTTAGAAAAGCCAAGCTATTAAAAGGCTACTTCTGTGTTATAACATGTCTCGCCACGAAGGCGGTCCATCTCGAACCGGTATCTGAGTTATCCACGGAAGCGTTCCTTGCGGCATTACAGCGTTTTGTTTCTAGGCGCGGTGTACCGACGTTGATTAGGTCTGATTGCGGTACAAATTATGTAGGCGCTAGGAATGAACTTAGGGAAATACAGGCCTTTCTTGCAACCAATAATGACAGTATCGCACATACGCTTTCTAAACAGCACATAACGTGGTGGCTAAATCCACCAAAGGCACCCTGGTTCGGTGCACTTCATGAAACAGCGGTAAAGTCAGCTAAACAATTACTGTACCGTGTGGTCGGCGAACAACGCCTCACATTTGAGGAGTTTTCAACTCTATTAGCGCGCATTGAAGCAGTGCTCAATTCACGCCCTCTCAGCCCACTCTCTTCTGACCCTGCGGATCTTGATGTTCTCACCGCAGGTCATTTCCTTATTGGCCGTCCGCTCACAGCCTTACCTGAATATTCGGTAGAAGGCCGAGCCATTTCTGCACTAAAAAGGTTCAAGCTCGTCCAATCCTTATCCCAACACTTTTGGCGATCCTGGTCCAAGTCCTACCTGCACACCCTCCAAACCCGCTCCAAATGGACTTCCCGATCCAGCCCACCTCAAGTCGGGGAACTGGTACTGATAGTGGACGACCAGGTGCCACCTCTACACTGGCGCATGGGCCGCATCACCAAGACGCTCCCGGGGAGGGAT
Organism: Selenia dentaria; assembly: GCA_917880725.1. Lineage (NCBI taxonomy): Eukaryota > Metazoa > Arthropoda > Insecta > Lepidoptera > Geometridae > Selenia > Selenia dentaria. Next base: position 28,632,580 of record OU862895.1, on the reverse strand, counting down.
GGCGTCACCCGAGTGGTGGAACTCAAGACGACTTTGGGCATCCTGACGCGACCTGTCCTCAAGATCGCCCGCCTGCCTATCGATTGAGCACCACACCACACCTTTGCCGCGTGGGGAATATGTTCACGCGAAAGCGTGACGTCACTTTACTCACCGCGCGCACCCCGCCGCCCGCCGGCAAGAGGTAAACGTCAAACGAGGCGACTCTCGCCCGCCACCAGTGAGCCAGACGCATTCAGCTCGCGCGCACGCTAAATCACACAAAATCCGCTCTGCGCCGCCGCGTTTTCGCTACGACCCGGATCCGCCCCCAACCTTTACCGACGTAGAAATACGCGTACGCGAGTGCGGGAACCAGTGCATCCATAAGACAATACAAACATTTAACTATGAGTGAACAGTTCGCCACCCCCTTCAGCACGTCGTCCAAAGCAGGACGCCTCCACCGAGGACTCACGGTCACCAGCTCCCACCATTTCCAGATTCATCCGACATCCCAATTGGAGACCAGGTATTTATCCTTACTCCCCTTTTCACCGAGCGTATGGTGGCAGATTGCCTCACCACTAATACTAATAATAGTTGCTCGTACTAAAAAATAAATATAATATTTACAATCACAAAACTCGAAAGAAACTCAAATAGGTAGGTAAATTAATTTAAAATACTGTGCACGGGCAGCCCTACCGCGTGTTTACGTAGGCACCTACCGTGCGGCTGTAGGTATTTAAAATCAAGGACAGGGCCGAGTTACAATACTGTATAGATAATACTCGTATTACCGTGCTTTAAGTAGAATTACATGTATTTTAGAGAATTAGTTAGGTATCGAATAATCCGTTAGTGATATGACAAAATATATTTTATATCTTCTTTAAATTAAGTATTTAACATTAAGAAATCGATTATGTTCTTAAATATTGTTTGTTAGCATTGTTTTGATATGAATTTTTTTTTTTATTTAGTTGAGACATTGGGAATTTACCTAAAAAGAAAACAATTACCTACCTACTAGTACTACATTCAGTCTTTATTGTAGGTACCTACTTACCTCTACCTATAGGGACCCTGCGGGTTTAGCGGAACATTGCGATTACTTCGAAACTACTAACGCCATCTTTTGATTGCTTGTGTAGATAAATAAAATTAGTTCCTTCCTTCTCGCTCTCGGTCAGTGACCACGAGACTATCATACATTCCTATATCCTACAGATTATGGACGCGGTAAGCAGCTTTTTCGATATTTTGATGTAAATAATCCCGTTTTTGATTAGTCTATACTTTTATTGTACCTACTTGGTTTCTTGCTATTTTTCATAATACCATATAGTTATTTTCATTGAATTATTGTTACATATAGAACAAATGAATTCAAATTTGGCACATGCATATAACTTTTAAATTTCACATTGAAAAAAAGTTCAAGCAAAACTGACTCGGGCAAAACGGATGACCAGTCCGTCTTAACTTCATGTTTTTTTACTTCTAAAATCATTATTCATAGATTTTCGAGTCGAGTGAAGGGTTATTTACAGTTTACTGTTGCAACTAACTCTTGTTTAGATTTAAATTGTAAGAAAATTATGATTTTTGTAGGTAAATACATTTAAAAAAAGTTAAGTTAACAACGATGTTTATTTCAGATGGATAATAAATTTCAAAGAAAGACAGACAGGCAATCATGGACTACAGACAATATGAAATAGCAATAGACAAAATAAAAAATAAAGAAATGGGGTTCAAAAAAGGTTTGTTGCATGGGAGCCGATGGGTCTTATATGGCACCCTGTTAACTTTTCCTCGAAAAATGATGAAAGATGAATTAATGACAAAATTAAATGCTCCGCTAGGATCTTGGACAGTGTACCATGAAAGTGACTGGATACGAAAAGGACATATTTACTGAATGGTTTATGAAATTCATTTAGTTTTCTAGAGCATCTATAGAACCCCCTGTTTTGCTCTTAGTAGATGAGCATGGCGGTGGTGGGCTTGCCGTGGCGGTGCCGGCTTAGAATAGCACCCCCCCAACTCTACCCGTGGGTGCCGTAGAAATCGGCTAAGGGATAACAAATCAGAAGGTGGGCAGCAGCACCTTCCCAGTCAAACACACACAAACTGCGCTCGTCAACCCGCCTGCCAAGCGTGGCGAGTATTGGCAAAAACCCCTTATGGATTGGACAAAAAGAACCAGGCCCCCAGTCCCCGGCAGCCCCGCTATTCCTGGCTACGGTAGCGGTCACGGTAACGGTGGGGCAGGGGGTGCTATAAGAATCCCCGGCAGACGCCCGGCTACCACCCCCAACGACGACGACTGGCCCTGGTAACACACAACATACGCACGATGAGGACAGACGAGAAGATATATGAGCTGGAAGAAGAAATGAGTAAGCTACACTGGGACATTGTGGGGTTATCTGAAGTCCGTAGAGCGGGTGAGGACACGATAACCCTAAAACCAGGTAACCTACTCTACCACCGGGAGGGCGACCAACAGTCTCAAGGTGGTGTCGGGTTTCTCGTCCACAAGTCCCTTACTAACAACATAGTTAAGATCGATAGCGTTTCCAATAGGGTCGTATACCTAATACTCAGAGTATCCAAACGATATTCGCTGAAGGTCATTCAGGTATACGCACCGACGAAGTCGCACCCGGATGATGAGGTGGAGGATATGTATGAGGACATTAGTCGGGCCATACATACCTCTGAAACGCACTTTCTAGTTGTTATGGGGGACTTCAACGCGAAGTTGGGTAAGAGAAGCGAGAATGAGTCGAAAGTGGGGCAATTTGGCTATGGACAACGGAACCGTAGGGGACAGAGGTTGGCCGACTTCCTGGACAAAGAGGGACTCTTTATGATGAACTCTTTCTTTCAGAAGCCACCTCACAGGAAATGGACCTGGCTGAGTCCCGATGCTTCCACGAGAAATGAGATTGACTTCATTATGACCACCAAAAGGCAAATATTCACTGATGTCTCCGTGATCAACAGGGTTAAAACCGGTAGTGATCACCGAATGGTAAGAGGCACGGTGAATATTAATGTCAAACTGGAGAGGTCTCGTCTGATGAAGTCTACGCTCCGACCCACTCGTGCCCGTATTCAAGACCCCGAGAGCTTTCAACTTGAGCTATCCAATCGCTTCGATTGCCTTGAGAACATCGCTTCAGTAGACGAGATCAATAACAGGTTAGTAGAAACTGTCCATACAGTGGGTTCCAAGTACTTTAAACCCCACCGTACAGATAGGCCACAGAAACTCTCCAACGATACCCTCAACCTCATGGCTGAACGACGCTCAATGAAACTGCAGTCTTCGAATGATGCTGAAGCATATAGGCTGCTCAATAGACGAATATGGAAGTCCTTGCGACACGACATCCGGATCTTTAATACAAACCGTATTAAAGAGACGATAGAGCGGAAAAAGGCTCCAAAGTGTTTGCAAGAGACATGTCTATTGGGCAAAGCCAGTTGACGAAGCTGAAGAGAGGAGACGGCAGTGTAGCGTCGACCAAAGCGGAAGTGTTAGGAGAGGTCGAGAGTTTCTACGGACAGTTATACACCTCGGTCGCTAAACCTGTTAGCAGCTCGGTCAAAGACCCAAGAGCCAAGCTGACCCGACATTATACCGAAGATATCCCGGACATCAGCCTGTACGAGATTAGAATGGCCTTGAAACAGCTTAAGAACAACAAGGCGCCTGGTGACGACGGTATCACATCTGAGCTTCTGAAAGCGGGTGGAACACCGGTACTTAAAGTCCTTCAGAAGCTCTTTAATACCGTCTTACTCGAAGGTTCAACGCCAGAAGCATGGAACAAAAGCGTGGTGGTGCTGTTCTTCAAGAAAGGTGACAACACTTTACCTAAAAATTACAGACCCATCTCGCTTTTGAGCCATGTTTATAAGCTGTTTTCGAAGGTCATAACGAACCGTCTCAGTCGCAGGTTTGATGAATTCCAGCCTCCGGAACAAGCCGGTTTCCGAAAAGGCTATAGTACCATAGACCACATCCACACGCTACGGCAAGTTATACAGAAGACCGAAGAGTATAACTTGCCTCTTTGTCTAGCGTTTGTGGACTATGAGAAAGCCTTTGATTCGATCGAGACGTGGGCAGTGCTTGAGTCTCTCCAGCGGTGCCGTATTGACTATCGGTATATTGAAGTGCTGAAGTGTTTGTACAAAAACGCCTACATGTCAGTCCGAGTACAGGAGCAGAGTTCGAAGGCAATTCCATTGCAAAGAGGCGTGAGACAGGGAGACGTTATATCTCCGAAACTGTTCACCGCTACATTGTAAGACGCCTTCAAGCTTCTGGAATGGCAAGGACTTGGCATCAATATTAACGGCGAATACATCACTCACCTTCGATTTGCCGACGATATTGTAGTCATGGCAGAATCCATGGAAGACCTCAGTACAATGCTCGAAGGCCTCCATCGAGTTTCCCAACGGGTAGGTCTTAAGATGAACATGGACAAGACGAAAATTATGTCTAATGCCCATGTTGTACCTACCCCAATATCAGTTGGGAACTCAGTTCTCGAAGTTGTTGACGAGTACATCTACCTGGGACAGACAGTCAAACTAGGCAGGTCCAACTTCGAGAAAGAGGTCAATCGTCGAATCCAACTCGGCTGGGCAGCGTTCCGGAAACTTCGCGAAGTCTTCTCGTCAAAAATACCTCAGTGCCTCAAGACAAGAGTCTTCGACCAATGTGTGTTACCAGTGATGACTTATGGCACTGAAACGTGGTCTCTTACTATGGGCCTCATAGAAAAGCTCAAAGTCGCACAACGAGCTATGGAGAGGGCTATGCTCGGGGTTTCTCTACGTGATCGAATCAGAAATGAGGAGATCCGTAGAAAAACGAAAGTCACCGACATAGCTCAGAAGATTAGCCAGTTGAAGTGGCAGTGGGCAGGGCACATAGCACGCAGAACAGATGGCCGATGGAGCCGAAAGGTTCTGGAGTGGAGACCACGGACCGGCAAGCGCAACGTAGGTCGTCCACCGACACGGTGGACAGATGACCTGAGGAAGGTCGCAGGACGACGTTGGATGCAGGCCGCTTCCAACCGGTCCTTTTGGAAAATCATGGGGGAGGCCTATGTTCAGCAGTGGACGTCCTACGGCTGAGATGATGATGATGATGATGAGATGGGCATGCTGGTCACGGGCATCAGAAAGTGCCCTAGGTAGGGATTGCCGTGGATTTCGTCATATTACCCTCACTCAAAGTTCAAGCCTGAGGTAGGGATTGACACCACGGCCGTTAGATTAGCAGATTATCGTCATTTACCCCTATAGGTATCATCACTTCAGATGTTACTCACATAGATATAGGTAATAGCAGAATGTAATCAAATAATACAAAATACAACAAGTATGAAGAGCAGTAGAACTCTTTGCGAATGAGCTCTTCTGGAGAAGTACTGGCACCATACCTTTTCTACCATGAAGCAGCAGTAATTTTTGCAATACTACAATCTGATTTGAAGACGTAACTACAGGCACATGCGACTAACAATTTAATTATAAGTACTCACGGGATATACACCACGACTAGGCAGGTTTTGGAGTTCCCGATATTTCGGCGCAGTTACTCGTACATGCACCATGTGGTTTGAGAAATTCTATCCAGTGGTTAGAATTTCGTTGTCGTGACTTACAATCGAGGTCGAGTGCCAGTGGTATGCGTATTAAAGGACTGAGAAAGAGGGTAGCCCGTTTTGTCTGTTCGAATTCAATACTGCACGAAAATCAGTTCGGCTTCACGAAAACAAGATCAACTAAGGATGCCAGTGTGAAGTTAATGACGTATGTCTTAAAGGCTTGGGAGAGCTCATATGATGCTATTGGTGTTTTTTGTGATCTCTCTAAAGCATTTGATTGTGTGGAACGCCGTATACTGATTCGAAAGCTTTTCCAATATGGTATTCGTGGAGCTGCGCTTGATGTCATCGAGTCATATTTATCTGACAGGATGCAAAAGGTTGGCATAAATGGTGTAACATCTTCAGGATCTAATAATTAAAATGGGTGTTCCACAAGGGTCCATTTTAGGGCCTTTTTTGTTCTTAGTATACATTAACGACTTGCCACTTATGGCCAAGGATCTTTGTGATATTGTTTTATTTGCGGATGACACATCTCTGATTTTTAAAGCAGATTAATAACAATTAATTGAGAATAAAGAGAAAGATAGCACACTAATTCAAGTAAACAACGCTCTATCTAGTATCTCTAAATAATTCTCAACTAATAATTTACTTCTGAATTCAAAAAAGACAAAATGTTTGAAGTTTTCTTTGCCTACTGTTCCATATTTGGAGTCCAACGTTACGCTTGATGGAGTTAAACTCGTAATGGACAAGGAAACAGTCTTTCTAGGCATTAAAATTGACGCAAAATTACAATGGGGTCCTCATATAAATGCCCTGTCTGGGAGACTCAGTTCTGCTGCATATGCAGTACGTAAAATAAGAGAGCTAACAGATGCTTCTACGGCGCGGTTAGTGTATTTTGCGTATTTCCACAGCGTAATGTCATATGGGATATTGCTATGGGGTTCAGCGGCTGATATAGAGACCATATTTATCCTTCAGAAACGTGCTATTAGAACTAGGTATATACGAAATGGGTCCCCGTGAATCTTTCAGAGATTTATTTAAAGAAATCATTATATTAACGTTGCCTTCCTTATATGTATTTGAAAATATAATGTATGTTCGTAAAAAATTACATAAATATAAATTAAATAGTGATCACCACACTTTTAATACCAGAAATACAAATAGGATAGCTGCACCTAGTTTTAGACTTGCGAAGACTAATAAGTAATTCCTAGTAAATTGTGTGCGTTTTTAACTGAGCTCACAGAGGGCAAATTCAAGTTGACTGTAAAAAACGTTTTAATAAAAAAAGCTTACTATAAAGTTCGACATTATATAGAAGGTAAAGATGCTTGGAATACTCCACTTCTGGCAAGCTGTTTCTCTGCCACCCATAAAATGTAATATTTGTAGTACCTAAGTAGAAACATTGTAAACATCTATATGAAAAGAATGGCCCCGAGTTTCTTGCCGCTTCTTCTCGGTGGGCTCTATATATTTTGGAACGCGGCGGTAGAGTCTTTAAAGTACATTATAATGAAAAGTTGACGTTCATAATTGCGTCTTTGATGCCTAAATTGAATAAATGATTTTGCCTTTGAACCTTTTTTTACATCCACCCGCACATTCAGTCTACCCGTGAACATGGTGCATGTAACTGCGCCGAAATATCGGGAACTCCAAAACCTGTCTAATCGTGGTGTACATCTCGTAGTACTAATTATAATGTAGTTAACAACCGCGAAAATCTAAAATAGTGTGTAACAACTTAAGAGGATTGCATAGCTAGTACTTTCCGTACTAAAAGAGAAAACTCTTTTCTACCTCTTATCATTGTCCGATTTCAGTGATTTTTTTTTCATACTATAAACTTCCTTTTTTTGAAATTAAAAAAACTGAAAAAATCAAAACGTACGGGCATAGTAAACAATGTGATGATTCCATGAAAAAAAAAACATCACTGAAATCGGACAATGTTAAGAGGTAGAAAAGAGTTTTCTCTTTTAGTATGGAAAGTACTAGCTATGCAATCCTCATAATGTCTCAGGGTTACAGGCGCAGTGCAGTGCGTCAGTTATGACCAAATGGATCTGTTATAGGCAGAGGTTATCACTTAGCACCAGCCGGGCCTGGTGCCTGCACTGCGCTATAACATAAAAAGTATAAAAGGTAAGACGTAGGTGGGATAGGTAGGTACAATTTATTGTTTGATGGCCACCCTAGCAAGTAAGTATATACATTGTACTTACACATTGTAATTATGCAATAGTTTTTGTGCAAACATTACTCTGTGATCTAGTAGAATTGCAATGTTCCCAGCGAAATTACCGGACAAGATATTTATGCATCTTATGCTTTATAAAAGCTGCTACACAAACTTCTATAGTGCAAAGCACCCGAAACGCAGAAGAACGAGACGCGCTGCATTATTTAAAGAAAATGCATCGTCTTCAACAACGACCACTCTGTCAAGAGTGAACAACTAAGGAGGAGGAGTCTAAGAGTGACAAGCGCAGTGAATTAACATGCAGAGCAATATATTCAAGAAGAGCGGAGTGTTATGAATGTCACCGATTATTCTCTATACTTTTTTTTTTCGTTTTCCCTCCTTAGAGGGTTATGGTCCCGCACTTCTCTTGCATTTGCCAGTGTCAAGTTATTTGTATTACAAAGCTTTTTGTAGAATATTCTGGTGATATTAGTCGTAGTCAGTCAGAGTCTGAGTCCAAAATGTCAGTCAGTCATGGTCCAGTCAGTCTTTAGTAAAGTGGTGGCAACTTTACCATCAGCTTCTATGGAGTTTTGGAATCAACACGAAAAAACACGTTTCACCACATTATATCACTTGCCCACACTCATGCACGTAAAACAGCACTTAATGAGAAAAACGCCACCAATTTTAAACATGAACACTGAAAAAAAGCATAAGTTTTGATAAATAATACAATGGAAAAACGTTGACTTTCCGCGTTCGCGCCAAATCTCCTTCTCTATACTTAGTTTGTTGTCTGCTCTACCCATGCGCAGCAGATTTGTGGCAAACCAAGACAAGCCACAGAAGAAGTAGAAGTTGAGTAAATAACTGATAGGTACCACCTAACCTAACCAGAGACGCACATAATGACCAAAAAACTGATTTATCTATGAATATACAGTTCTTTAATATTGGGCGTAGGTCACTTATTCAGGCAGGACCTAACGAACGTCCCACGCCGAAGAAAATTTACCCGAAATATTGATGTTAGCAAATTTAACTTTGGGAACGTTCATCTATACCTATGTATAAAAGATGTCCTGACTGACTGACTGACAGAGAACGCACAGCCTAAACCACTGATCTGAGAGACTTGAAATTTGGAGGGTGTATTGTCCTTGATGCGTAGAGATGTACTAAGAATGGGTTTTTCGAAATTCTACCCCTAAGGGAGTCCAAAGAGATGAAAACGTTTGTATGAAACTCCTTTGTTTTTGTACTTGTTGTGAAAATTTGTATTTGGATAGGTTAAAATAAAAATTATGGACAATTTTTTTTTGGATAGTGGTGGTTAAAGGGGGTAAATGGAGGGGTGTAAGTTTGGGCGGTCAGCTTCGGGAACTATTCGACGCGTGCCTCACGTCGGGTCAGTTCCCGAAGCTCTGGAAGGACGGGCGATTGTGCCTGTTGCGGAAGGAAGGGCGAGACGCCGACTCGCCCGCCGCATACAGGCCAATCGTGCTGCTGGATGACACGGCGAAGCTGCTGGAGAGAATAGTAGCTTCCCGTATCATCCGGCACCTGGGGGGAACTGGGCCTGGACTTTCAGAGGCCCAGTTCGGATTCAGAGCAGGGCGGTCGACGATAGACGCCCTGCTCTGGATCAAGAGGTGGACGCAGGACGTGGTCGGCGGGGGGGAAAAGGCGTTGGCTGTCTCGCTGGACATTGCCAACGCCTTCAACAGCCTACCGCACGGAACGATACGGGAGGCGCTCCGCTATCACGGAGTGCCCCTGTATCTGCGTAGGCTGTTGGCCGACTACCTCCAGGACCGCGAGGTCCTGGTGGAGGGACGCGACGGTCTGAGGCGACGTCGCGTGTCCTGCGGGGTTCCACAGGGATCGGTGTTGGGACCGCTCCTGTGGAACATTGGCTATGACTGGGTGCTCCGCGGCACGTTTCCCGCAAGTATGCGGGTTGCGTGCTACGCGGATGACACCCTAGTCGTAGTCAAGGGGAGGGACCTCAGGGAGACGGTGCGGCGGGCCACGGTGGCCACAACACTCGTGGTCGGCCGCATACGTGCCCTGGGGCTGGAGGTCGCCCTCTCCAAGACCGAGGCCCTAATGTTCCATGGGCCTCGGGGGGGACCCCCTCCAGGAACGCGGATAGACCTGGACGGGGTCCTGGTCCGGGTTGGGACCCAAATGAGGTACCTGGGTCTCATCCTGGATGGGCGGTGGACTTTTGGGGCCCACTTCACTCAACTGGCCCCAAAAGTCATAGGCGCCGCAGCCGCCCTTGGGAGGCTGCTGCCCAACGTGGGCGGCCCGAGCGCCACATGTCGTCGCCTGTACTCCGGAGTGATCCGGAGTATGGCCTTGTACGGGGCACCTGTCTGGGTGGACGCCCTCGGTCGCGCCAATAAGGCTCTGCTGCGTCGTCCGCAGCGGGTCATCGCGACGAGGGCGATACGCGGGTACCGGACGGTGTCCTGGACCGCGGGATGCGCGTTGGCCGGTGATCCCCCCTGGGAGCTCCAAGCGGAGATCCTCGCCGAGGTGTACCACTTCGTGGCGGCGAGGAGATCCCGCGGGGAGCCTCCAGCGTGGGAGGAGGTGACGCGCATTCGACGGCGGGCGCGGGCCGCCTTGTTGGGGCGGTGGACGGAGGACTTGGCTCCACCGGTCCCTGGACAGAGGACGGTGGATGCCATTCGCCCGGTCCTCCGGAGGTGGGTAGGGCGGCGATTCGGGTCGCTCACCTTCCGGTTGGTGCAGGTGCTTTCCGGACACGGATGTTTCGGCAAGTACCTGCATCACATCGCAAGACGCGAGGCGACCCCCGCATGTCACGAGTGTGGAGCACCAGAAGACACGGCGCTCCACACGCTGGAGGAGTGCGCCGCATGGAGTCCCATGCGGCGCGCCCTCACAGCGGTCATAGGCGCAGATCTGTCGCTGCCGAGCGTGGTTAACGCTATGCTTGGCAGCGACGGAGCGTGGCAGGCGGTGGTCTCTTTCTGCGAGGCGGTGATGGTGCAGAAAGAGGCCGCGGAGCGGGTGAGGGAGGAAGACGTCCTCTCCGACCCGCTCCGGCGTAGACGAACTGGGGGAAGGAGAAGGCGATTCGGGCGCCTTCTCGCTCTATCCTAGTGCTGTGCGGATCACCGGTGGAGAGTCGGGGGATTCTCCACTGGCTTGCACGATCCCACACGTCTGGGGGATGGCCCCAATGAGCCAGGTCATCCCTCCATTGGCCGGGGCCCGTCACCGGTGACGGGCCAACCGCCGGGGCGAGATGGTGATTGCTAACGCTACCCCATTTCGCCCTGACTAGGCGGCAGACTGCTCATCCCGGGTTTTTAGTGGGTAACCTCCTTACAACCCCCCCGTGGGGGTAGTAAGGCCCTTCAGGCGAGGACTCCCACATAACCACTCTGCCCCCCCCGGAGCCGGGTGGTATCCATAAAGGATTTTCCCGGGAAAAAAAAAAAAAAAAAAGGGGTGTAAGTTTGTATGGAAAGTTTTTGTTTTCGAACATACAGTGGTGAAAATTAGCATTTGGACAGTTTAAAGTGATGATTTCAATATTTATAGACAGGGATGATTTAAGGGGCTGAAACGGGGGATAATTTTTGTTCAAAAGGTCTTTTTTTTGCAGCTACAGTGATGAAAATTGATAAAGGATAGGTAATTTAAAATAAATAGTGATGCTTTCAATATTTTTGTCAGGGATGAGTTAAGGGGGTGGAACGAGGGATGTAAAAACTACTACATATTATAAACTGTAGAGGTAAAATTTCTGTACCATGAAAAATATGCTAAAAACCGAGTCAGGGGATGTAAGGAGTGAAAAATAAGTTCAAATTGTTTGTTTCTCTGTATGTTTGTCGGTCTGTTTGTACGGGCTAATCTCCGAAACGAAGCGATTTAAATGAAATTTCGTATGGTAGCTTATATCCCTGATCAACATATAGGATGCTTTTGATCCCGGTAAATCAAAGAGTTCCCGTGGGATAATTAAAAATCTGTAATTACCGTATCCCGCGACGGCACGCGAGCGAAGCCGCTGGCGGGTCAGCTAGTTTATAATATTTAGAATTATTACTACTGATTTCAAGAAAAGAAAAGAAAAAATAAATAATAGTCCTGGCTCTGGCATGGGACTCGAATCGAACCCGCAAATGTAGAAAATATTTATTTACTCCTGTATTTTTATGATACCGATCGAAACGGTCATAAGGAACACCTCTCTGTAATAAACATTTCATCGAAAATTCGAAGAAGACCATGAAATCCAATTGCTAAGAAAAACTAGTCGAGTTGGTTTACGTCTATTAGTAGGCAATTTGGGTCCGTGGGGTCTAGGCGCAAACTAAATATTCAGGGACTTGGCGAAACGTTTGGTTGAAGCGTCAGGTGACCAGGATGCTGGTTCATATTTCGCACAAAAAATTAGCTTAGCTATTCAACGTGGATACGCAGCCAGCATTCTGGGCACTTTTCCTTCAATAAATGGTTTACCTACCTACTAAGTTTTTGAGTGTTTTTTATTCTTTGTACATTATTTTGTGTTACTTTATTATATTTATGAATATAAATATAAAAACAAATCGCAGGCAATTTAATTGGCTGTAACGTAATTTGTTTACTTAGATTATGAGGAATATCTCGATGCAGTATTATTGAGTAGTAACTAGTCCAAGTTTAAACCATGGTTTAAACTTACTAGTCCCAGTAGAGTAACTGGTCCAAGGTTAAACCATGGTTTAAACTAACTAGTCCCAGTAGAGTAACTAGACCAAGTTTAAACCATGGTTTAAACTTACTTGTCCCAGTAGAGTAACTAGTCCAAGTTTAAACCATGGTTTAAACTTACTAGTCCCAGTAGAGTAACTAGACCAAGTTTAAACCATGGTTTAAACTTACTTGTCCCAGTAGAGTAACTAGACCAAGTTTAAACCATGGTTTAAACTTACTTGTCCCAGTAGAGTAACTAGTCCAAGTTTAAACCATGGTTTAAACTTGGACTAGTTCCAGTAGAGTAACTAGTCCAAGGTTAAACCATGGGTTAAACTTGCTAGTCCCAGTAGAGTAACTAGTCCAAGTTTAAACCATGGTTTAAACTTACTAGTCCCAGTAGAGTAACTAGACCAAGTTTAAACCATGGTTTAAACTTACTAGTTCCAGTAGAGTAACTAGTCCAAGTTTAAACCATGGTTTAAACTTACTAGTCCCAGTAGAGTAACTAGACCAAGTTTAAACCATGGTTTAAACTTACTAGTCCCAGTAGAGTATCTAGACCAAGTTTAAACCATGGTTTAAACTTACTAGTCCCAGTAGAGTATCCAAGTTTAAACCATGGTTTAAACTTGAACTAGTTCCAGTAGAGTAACTAGTCCAAGGTTAAACCATGGCTTAAACTTACTTGTCCCAGTAGAGTAACTAGTCCAAGTTTAAACCATGGTTTAAACTTACTAGTCCCAGTAGAGTATCTAATCCAAGGTTGAGCCATGGTTTAAACTTACTAGTCCCAGTAGAGTAACTAGTCCAAGTTTAAACCATGGTTTAAACTTACTAGTCCCAGTAGAGTAACTAGTCCAAGTTTAAACCATGGTTTAAACTTACTAGTCCCAGTAGAGTATCTATTCCAAGTTTATAAGTATTAAGGAATGGCAAATGTACAAACCAACGAGTTCACTTATTACTTAGGAAATAGGGGGAATGTAAACAAAAAACAAATAATTGATTTCAACAACCGTCTATCTAATCTTACAGTAGATAATGTCATAATGTTTACATTTCCCTATAGTAATAGTTTGCCACAGGTGGAAAATGATATTAGATATAAGCTTAATTTAACATTATACACTATATGTAAAAATAATTTTTATGGAAATAAATTTAATTTAATTGACATTAATAATTATATAAAAAAATTCTACTTGACAAAAGATAATTACTATCTTTCTAATTATTATAAAAGACAGATAGCTGTGTCGCTATCATATTTATTTTATATTGCAGCCAAAAATTTGGCTAACAAGGTTGCTTCTATTGAGCAATCCAATAGTATTGACAATGCTTCTATTGAGCAATTTGACATTTTTAATTCAGCCAATTGCTTGGCTACTAATGACATTGTAAATAATTTAAATTAGTGCCTAAGACAATAGAGACAACCTCTTGCATTAAATCAATCAATATTGTTCATCAGAACATTCAAGGTATGATGGGCAAAGAGTTGGAACTGGAATTGTTTATAGATGATATCAAAATAGATATTCTTTGTATTACTGAACACTGGCTTAAAAAGAACAAACTCTTATTTAATTTTAATAATCATCAAGTTGCTAGCTCCTTCAACAGAGAAAAATCTATACGTGGTGGCTCTTTAATTATTACAAATAAAAATATAAAACTCAAAGAACGAAAAGACATTGTGAGCCTATCTGTTGAACGAGTAATAGAAATGTCCTGTATTGAGTTTGAGCAGTTCCTTGTTCTATGTGTATACAGACCACCATGCTCACCATATGATGATTTTGAAAAGTGCATGGAGGAAACATTAATTAAGCTATCTAATACAAATAAATCAATGATTATCTGTGGAGACTTTAATATTAATTTGCTAGAAAATAATCAGGTAGTGGATAAATTTTTGTTACTGTTTAAATCGTATAATATGTACAATATTTTCTTGGAACCTACTGGAACCTACTGCAGGTCGAACTTGTGGCTGTTATCCTAGGATAACAGCCACAAGTTCGACCTGCATAGACAATATATTTACTAATCTCAAACCTATTAAAAATTTCATTATAAATAATCTAGAATCAGACCACTGTGGTCAACTAGCAGTGTTTCCAAGAAAAACTAACAAACCCCAAAGCAAATATGTTAGCTTTGTTCCAATAAATGCAAGCTGCCTAGAATTGTTAAGAAGTAATATATCCCGGCGGAAACTGCCAGAGTTGCCCAGTCACAATGACCCAAATATATCATATAACTCACTGTTCCATCTTATCAGTGATGAATTTGGCAAAGTGTTTGTACCAAAAACAATATCTGTTGGTAATCGTGCTAGGTTTAGTGAATGGGCAACTCCAGGAATTTATAAAAGTAGGCAAAAGTTATATGAATTGTACCATGAAAAATCGTATAATCATAATCCAGTATTTTTGGAATATGTCAAACGTTATTCTAAGTTATTTAAACGAGCCTGTTCCTCAGCTAAATCTATTTATTTAAGAAATAAGATCAAAAATTCTGTTAATAAAATAAAAATGACGTGGAACATTATAAACAGTGAAACTGGTAGGAATACAGTGCGTAATCGAGACTTTCATTTAAAAATTAATAATAAAGATGTAAGAGCAGATTTGGAGGTAGCGGCCGAGTTTGAGAATTTCTTCACTAATATTCCTTCTTTAACAACCAAAACTCTAAAATCTTCCTCCATCTCTGCTGAGATCTTACTTAAACAAAGTGTAACTGAATGTGACACAACTTTTAAATTTTCAATAGTTAATTGCAAAGATATTGTAAGCAGTTTCAAAAGTCTAGATGCAAAAAAAACGGCAGACCTATGGGGTCTTTCTGTGAAGACCGTTTCTTCAATTATAGATGTCATTGCACCCAATCTAGCAGCTGTGTTTAATAGTTGTGTTGCAAGTGGTGTATTTCCTGACCTAATGAAGCACAGTAAAGTGGTTCCTTTATTCAAATCTGGTAGTACTACTGATCCAACAAATTTTCGGCCTATTTCTGTACTACCTACGCTAAGTAAGATTTTCGAAAAAATTATATTACATCAATTAGAAACTCATTTTAGTGCAAACAAAATTTTCCATAAGAATCAATTTGGGTTCACAAGGAATCGCTCTACTATAGACGCAGGTATAGAACTTATAAAAGATGTGTTTGATGCCTGGGAGAACTCTCAAGATGCCTTAGGTGTTTTTTGTGACTTATCTAAGGCATTTGACTGCGTCCAACATGATATACTTGTCAGGAAATTACAACACTACGGTATTAGGAACATGGCTCTCAACCTTTTGACTTCATATTTAAATGATAGAATTCAAAGGGTTGACATAAATGGTAAAAAATCGCCCGGCTCTATAATCTCAATGGGCGTTCCACAAGGTTCAATACTAGGGCCGTTCTTGTTTTTAATCTATATTAATGACTTACCTTATTATGTAGAGAAGAATCACGAGATTGTATTGTTTGCAGATGACACTTCACTGTTATTTAAAATTAAAAGGCAGTTATTAAACTATGACGATGTTAACAATGCATTAGCTAAAGTTGTGAATTGGTTCAATACAAATAATCTTCTCCTCAATGAGAAGAAAACTAATTGTATAAAGTTCTCGACGCCAAATGTGAGACAAGCAAAATCCAATATACAATTGAATGGAACAGGGTTGGACCTTGTGGAGTCAACGGTCTTTTTAGGAATTACTATAGACGCTAAATTGCAATGGGGTCCCCACATAAAAAAAATTGTCTAGTAGGCTCAGTTCAGCGGCTTATGCTGTTAAAAAAATTTGACTATTAACTGATGTAGACACAGCTAGAATAGTTTATTTTAGTTATTTCCATAGCGTTATGACTTATGGCATACTGCTCTGGGGATGTTCTGCAGATATTAATTCCATTTTTATACTGCAAAAAAGGGCTATACGAGCGATCTACAGTTTAGCTCCCAGAGTTTCCCTTAGACAGAAGTTTAAAGACATAAACATTCTAACTGTTGTCTCTCAGTTTATCTATGAAAATCTAATGTATGTAAAGAAAAACATTAGCAGTTTTGATAAAAGGAGTGATGCTCATTCCATCAACACGCGAAATAAGCACAAGCTATCCGTACATGTAACGCGTCTCCACAGAATAAGTCATTCTTTTATGGGACAATGTATACGATTCTATAATAAAGTTCCCAATGTTATCCGAGATTTGCCTATTAATAAGTTTAAAATTACTATTAAAACTAAACTCTGTCAAAAAGGTTATTACAAAATTTCGGATTACTTGGAGGATAAAACAGCTTGGGACTGATCACTCCAGGATCTATCTACTCGTGTACTAAGATGTCAAAGTGTAGCGTGTCTTGCCCTACTGATACCATTATTATGTTCTCTTTTGTAAGGCAACACACTGGAGCTAATATCTGTAGTACCTAAGTAAAAATATTGTAAAAACATCTATGTAAAAAGAATGGCCCCGAGTTTCTTGCCGCTTCTTCTCGGTAGGCTCTATATATTTTGGAACGCGGCGGTAGTCTTTAAAGTACATTATAATGAAAAATTGACGTTCATAAGTGCGTCTTTGAAGCCTAAATTGAATAAATGATTTTGACTTTGACTTTGACTTTGAATAAATAAGACAACTTTATTTCCATAGAAACCAGTAAAGTATATCAAAATATAATTCACTCTGATGATCGTATGCATGGACTGTAATCAAATACTTACACATTGTTTTAAAACCAAAATTGTTAATCAAAGTAAAAAAAGCAGACCAGTACGAGTCCGATTCTCACACCTAGAGTTCCGTACGGAAAGATAAGTCGGACTAAAGGGACACTTAGATAATTTTGTCCTAAGAAAAATGACCTCCCTTACAACACGTATATGCATTTTCCAACTGCGAATGTAGGTACCTAAGTATTCACATAACAACATATTTTTATATGCCGAGCTACCTAACTTTTTACAGAGAGTGTCAGCATTTGCCTTCCAATCTAGTTTCTTGTCTATTATCTCAGTAAAAATAAAAAAGTCAATACAGAATGTTGTGAACAGAGAAGTGAGGCAGGGTAAAACTACGCCTCGGCGTGTCCATACATAATTACATACAAAATCTACAACGAAACTACGCCTTGGCTCGTCAGTCGAACTATCGCGGCGCGTGGAAGCAACACGTAAAGTTTTAATTATCATTTAATTTAAATTTATTAATTATTAATACATTTTTAATAACTTTAATTTAATTTGAATTGCCATGACAGTACCGAGTCACGCACTTGTTAGTTTAGAAAACCGGCCTCACTTTTATGTATATTCTGTCTTGACTTTTTTATTTTGTCTGAGTCTATTATAAGATCCAAAAACTTATCAGTGTCTTCTTTGTTTACTTTCTCATTTTGGTATTTCACATTTATGTCACTTATATAATTAAATCTTTGAGTAAATTGCATTAAATTTGTTTTACTGATATTAATTTTTAATTTACTTACATTTAACCAGATAATTATTGAAGTTAGTGTATCGTTAATATCAATTTCATAATAATTTCTATTTTTACAGGCAATTGTTACCGTGATATCATCAGAGAATAGTGTCATTGGATGCCCAGTTACTTTATGTAAATCATTTATATAGATAATGAAAAATAAATAAAAAACTGTTAAAAAAATTACCTTGATCAATAATTCAATATAATTAAACGAATTTAAATTTCCCCTTATTGTATTGACTTTTAGTTATTATATTATTTGATAGGATGTCCGTCGTAATAAAGTATAAAAACTGACCTAATGAGAGTTGGACCTTTCACACCAAGGGTTCCGCACATTAAGAAAGCATATATGTACCATTATTGCGCTAGCTAAAATACCTACAAACTAGGTTAGACGACAAAGTTAACTTTCCCGTTCAATCTCAAGACACGAATACTTTTTTTTTTTTTTTTTTTTTTTTTTATTATCGTGTGGGGAATGCACTTACACATCCCCGCCAAATCCGGGGAGATTCAACGGGGTATGTCGGACTCGTCTTGTATCGCCAACTGCACCCATAGCAGCAAGCAGACCATACCGACTAAACCACCACACGGTGTTTCTCCGGGCGCCTTAATGTCGGGACTACGGGCAAGCTTTTGCAATCGTCCGCGGTCCCGGCAACGTTGGTCCTCTCATGAGAACCCCATCCCGGTGGGATGGAGCAGGAGTCACTCCACCCCAGCATCAATGAGGGGCACGCGGAAACACCGCGCGCGCCACCTCGAGGTCTTTAAATGGCGATGGACACCCCCGTGTCCATCACCGAGACCTCTGTTATGGGGGATGGAGGAGGGCTTGATACGCCCTCCTCCTACGCCCGGGTCTCCGGGTGCGGATCGGAAGAGTAGAGGTGATCTCCCTCTCCCTTTCGGCAGCCTCCTTCTGCGACACGACCCGTTCGCAGAATTCTAGCCCCGCGTCCCACGACTTTTCGCTCTCCACCATGGCCTTGACCAATGACGGAAGCGAGATGTCGTCCCCCACTACTGCGACGAGTTCACGGCGCTCGCTCTCCCAAGCTGGGCACTCCTCGAGCGTATGCTGCGCTGTATCTTCGTCACAGCTACAATGGTGACACTCTGTTGTCGGTTCTCTTCCGGCGATGCGACACAGGTACTTCCCAAAGCACCCGTGGCCCGTAAGGACTTGCACCAACCGGAAGGTAAGTGACCCGTGTTCCCTGTCCAACCAGTCCTGAAGGACGGGTCGGACAGCCTCAACAGTCCAGTGGCCAGCCCTAGGTTGGTCCAGCCGCTCCCTCCACCACCCAATAAGGGACTGTCGAGCGCGGTTTTGCCATGCTTGCACTTCTCTTGGCGGGAGAATCTCCCCTCGGATTCGGTGCTGCGAGCGCCACACGTACATATTTGCGTAGAACTCGGCCTCCAAATCCCAGGGGGGAGACCCCGCCAATACGCACGCCGCCTCGTAGGAGGTGGTGCGGTACCCACGTACGACCCCGATGGCCATCACTCTCTGAGATCTCCTCAGCAGAGCAATGTTTGACTCCGTTAGGGCATCCACCCAGATGGGGGCTCCATACAGGGCCATGGATCGCACCACCTCCAAATACAGGCGGCGACTGCTTCCTCTCGGTCCCCCAATGTTGGGCATCAGTCGCTTTAAGGCAGCGGCCGCCCCAATCAATCGGGGTGACATGCGAGTGAAGTGCTCGCGGAAATTCCACCTGCTATCAAGGAAGAGCCCAAGATATTTTATCGAAGACTCGACCCTGATCCGGGTCTCACCGATAGAGATGAAGGAACCCCTGGGTGGCGCCCTGCGAGGGCCGTGAAAACACACAGCCTCCGACTTATCGAGCGCGACCCGGAGTCCCAATAACTCTATCCTACCGACAACCAGTGCCACCATTTCCGTGGCTAGACGGGCAGCCACCTCAAAAGTCTCGCCCCGGGCAGTCACCAACGTGTCATCTGCGTAGCAGATCACGTGGGCGCCCGGATTGAGATTGCCCCGCAACACCCAGTCGTACCCAATGTTCCACAAGAGCGGCCCGAGGACCGATCCCTGTGGGACACCACACGACATTACCCGCCGCTGCTCTCTAGCTCCGCGCCCAGTGTACGAGATGTATCTCTCGGAGAGGTAAGCTCCAACGATCTGACAGAGGTAAGGAGGCACTTTATGGTACTTCAGCGCCTCCTCGACACACAACCACGGCATGGAGTTAAATGCGTTAGCGATATCGAGTGACACCGCCAGCATCACCCCGCCTTGGGCTGTCGCCTCGTTCGAGAGGGTCCTGACACGTTCGACTGCGTCGATAGTCGAGCGACCCCCCCGGAAACCAAACTGTTGGTCGGACAAGTTGGGTCCAACCTCTCCAAGGTGCTTCGTAAGCCGACGGGCGATGACCCGCTCAAAGAGCTTGCCAGCCTCGTCGAGCATCACGATCGGGCGGTAAGCGGAGGCAGACTCCGCAGGGCGACCGTCCTTCCTCAGGAGGACGAGCCTGCCCGTCTTCCACTGAGACGGAAATCGTCCCGTCTCCAAGCAGGCGTCGAGTAGGCGTCGAAACCGGTCCTCAAGGGTTCCGAGAGCGATGACCAAGGCGCGCCCAGGAATGCCATCTGGGCCAGGGGCTTTGTTGGCCCTCACCCTCAGCATGGCCGCGCCTAGCTCTCCCTGCGACACAGGGGGTATCTGGCCATCCTGTTCCCTCTGCTCACCACCTCCTTCCGGTAAAAGGGCCATCGCTGGGGGCTGGTACACCGCTCTGTTCGGAAACAAGGCTGCTACCACTTCTTCCAGCAACGAGGGTTCGAGAGTCTCAGTAAGTGGGGGCGCCCAAGCACGCATCTTCCCCCTGACCGTCTTATACGGGCGCCCCCACGGGTCGTGACTGAGAGTCTCGAGGAGCTCAGCCCTCGCCTGTGACTTGGCATTGCTGATAGCCAGCTGCAGGGCGATTACCTTCCCGCGGTAGGCCTCGTACAGCTGCTTCTCAGTATCCTCGTCCCGGCGTCGCCGTCGACGATGCCTGGTATATTGGCGCCTAGCCTTAATACAGTCAGACCGGAGATCGGCAATCGCGTCAGACCACCAGTATACCTGTCGCTTTGGAGGTCGAGATTTCGCTCGGGACATGCCAGCGTCGCAAATTTGCGTGAGGGCGTCCCGGAATCGCTCCGCCTCAACCTCTACCTCTACCGGTTCATCCGGGAGGGACTGCCAGGCATGGACAATAGAAGCCTCCACCAGCGTCTCTTTGTCCAAGCTCCTAAGAACCCATCTTGGGGGATTCGGGGTGTTCCTTGTTGATCGACGACGAGTTTCAGGGCTGTGTGAAGACGCAGAAACGTCAAAACGAACATATAGATGATCGGACAACGTCTCCACGTCCTCCAGAACCCTCCAACCCTGAACACGGCATGCGACAGCGGGGGATGCAAACGTGACGTCTACGATAGAGCCCCCGCTATGTCGCACGCATGTGTTTGTGGACCCTTGGTTAAGTACTGAAAGGCCAGCCATCGTCACCCACTCCTCAAGAGCCTCGCCTCGCGAATCCGTTGCAGGTGATCCCCAAGCCAAAGATTTGGCGTTGAGGTCCCCCGCAACAAGTACCGGACACGGTAGAGTCTGCCCCATAAGGGCCCCTACCGCGTCCAGGAACTGCTCAAACTCAGCGAGACTCCTGTTGGGTGAAAAGTACACCCCGATGAGGACCGTTCCCTTCCACTTGACCGCGGCGTACCCCCGACCCCGTGCTATCACTGGAAGGGGTCCAGCAGCCGGCGAGGTGATGATGGTCACTAAGCCATCAACGTCACCTACCCAGTTATTCTGGGGAGGGACGAAGTACGGCTCAGCGACCACTGCCACATCAATCAGCCACTGTGCCATGGTTTGCAAGAGAAGATCTTGCGCGCCAGCACGGTGGTTGAGATTTGCCTGTAGAAAGCGATGAGCCATAATCAATCAATTAATAAGCATCACCTCCTCACCTCCCTCAGTATCGAGGGGGTAGCTGGATGCTTCTGGGGCCTTGGCAGCTTGAGCCGCTGCTTTTGGCCCCCGTTTTGGTTTGGGTGGGTGGCAGGATTTGCTACCCAACCTGTGTTGCGCAGGTCTGCTCGCGGCTTTGCAGAGGGAACAATGAGCCGCAGACGCGCAACACTTGGCCGCTTTGTGTCCGGATTGACCGCAGCGATAGCACTCATCGCTACGGTCTACCTCAGCGGTGCACTGAGCACGAACGTGCCCAGTTTGCAGGCACCGGAAGCACCGCCTTGGCCTGGGTTCCAGCACCTTAACCTGCGCAGATATCCACCCAACCAAAAGCCGTCCACCATTTCCCAGTCGCTTAGCAGCGGCCACCGGACACCGTACGAAGAGGGAACAGGTACCCTGGGAATCTCTCCGCAACTCCCCATGTGTCACCGACTCCCTTGAGCAACCTCCGCGCTGTGCAACGGCAGCTACTACCTCATCGGCAGATACAGAGTCGTCGAGCCCTGAGACCCTCAGCTCTGCGCATTTCTCTGGCCTGGACACGGTCACGATATCCTCGCCTAGCGTGTCCTTAAGCTTTTGGGCCAATGCATCCGCCTTTTCCCCACTGGCTGCTCCTGGAACCTCCAGAATGCAAGCACCTGTAGCTGCCTTGCGGAACCGTACGCTAGCGATTCCGCAGCTAGCCAGGTCTACCTTTTGGCGGGCTTCCGCAAGCACCTTGGCGTATGTTGCGCCCTTCTCTTCGGCACCTGGCTGTAGTTTTAGGACTATAGCCGCCGATCGAGGAGGGCGCAGCTTAACCGGAGGTGGCTGGCTCCTGGGCTTCGCGGTCGCCGCTCCGGTTTGCGACTGGGATGTCGCCACCGTTGACGCCGACGTCTTTGTCTTCGTCTTTTTCCCCCGCTTTACCACCGTTGTCCATGGGACGTCCATAGACTCAGGTGCAGGTGGAAGATGGCAAGGAGTTCCCTTCGGGGGGACCGCTTTTGCAGCTTTACCCTTGTGCCCCGATTTTGTCTGTTTTGACCTCGGGGCGGCCGCAGATTTTGCCGCCTGTGGCTGTCTCGCTTCTGCCTCCGCGTTGGGCTTGGGAGTAGTCGCTGCCGCAGCAGCTTTCCTCCTATCAGCCGCAAGTGGAGGGCGTAGTCGCTCCTCCGGGGGAAGGCGTCCTTCCAGTGACTCGAACCGAGCGTTCAGCATGTTGCCAACTTGCATCATCAGCGACCGCTTCAGCTCCTCCAACTGTTCGTCTCCTTGCGAGAGTGGTCCAGGTTTAGAAACCCGCGTCCTCTTAGGTGATGGTTGTCGCTGGGATATAGGGGCACTGTCACCGGTGACTTTTGCCACTTCCCTTCGAAGCTCCGCCATTTCCTGTTTCATGGATGTCAATTCTCCTTGCAGTCGAACGTTGTCTGCTAGCAGTTTGGCGTTTAGGTCTGCAGAATTCCTCTTAAGGAGGACTTCTGTCACCGCCATTATGGATGAAGCCGATTCTTTTAGGGCACGCTGAAGTGTGCCTTTCAGGTTCTTCGACTTCGTCGCCACTTCACACACCAACGCGACATCATTCATAATGATGCGGTTGAGCGCTTCCGTCGTGTCGGCATCGTCGTCCCCAGCAACTTGTAGTTTTAGAGCCGCCCTGCTCGTCGCTACATCTTGAGCCCGCTCTTCGAGCATAAGCTCCGCCTCTTTCTTACCCGTCTTGAGGAACTCTCTTCGCCTGTTTGGAACATTCATGCCATCCATAGGAGTGGGTGACTTGAACGCTCCAGATTGCGAACATTCGCTCTCGCTAGAGGAGAGTTCAGACGGAGACCCCTTTTTCCGTTTTTTCGCCGGGTTAACAGGTCGGCAACTAATCACGGGTGATCTTGCCGATCTTTCCACTGTCACGTCCATGTCAGAGTCGGACGCTCTTGACCTTTCCCTGTTTCTCCTACTTCCACTTCCATCCCGCGACTCACTTCCTCGTCCTTCCTCCCTATCATCGTCAAAGCAGTTCTTGCCCCCCCCAGAATACGAGGGGCAGAATGCCGCTTCTGCAGTGCCCGTAGGCACTGCAGCAGCGGCACCGAGGGATTCTCCGGACCCATGCCGGTACCCTCCTGGGGTAGTTTTTTCGGAATCTGCCTTATTCATTATTTTATCCTTTTTTGTGAAGGGGGTGCGGTCCCCCAGGGTTCGCTCTCGCGACCGGTTACCCCCCGGCCATTCATACCCTCGGCGAGCGTGTCCTTAGTATTAGGGTTCTATGACGTATGGGACCTCCACAAGGAAAGATTCCTTGTTGATGCCCCCACTGCGATGTTTCCACCTTTGCCCCTACGGGCTTGCCGTGTAGTTTATGCTGAAACCCGCCTTACGGCAAAATGTCATAATGCTGGTTCCAGCTCAAACCACACCGCTCTCATCGTATCAGCTCGCACCGCCGCTTCCCAGACTATCCAGGGCGCCGGACGAGCCATTTACTCCGACTCGGATCGCCGCTACTTAGCATAAGGCCAAGACGCCGACCAAGTCCCACGTCTATGTTGTCCGACAGGGAAGCCGAGTTGACAAACCCTGCCGCACCGCTGGCCTTGCAGGCCTGCCGTACTACGACCCAAAGGTCCGCTGGGCAATTACCATCTTGCCCCTCTTCGTGGCGGAGCCCGCCTGCACCATCCGCTGTTCCCTATGCTAACATCATAGGGACACGCGGAGGAGCCCACCGTGTCAGATCTTTTGCCAACGGTCAACAAGATCCCGTGAAGAGAAGTTATTAACCGTTGCCCAGGATGCACCGTCCCGAAATACTGCTATTCCCCCGGGATAAACCGTATCCAAGAGGACCAGCAGTACTCGGGCACACGAGGAGGTAATCTGACAAGCACCCCAAGACACGAATACTGCACTAACCGCAAATAACAAAGTTTGTATCTAATAGTAATTACCTCCTTTTTTTTTTTATTATTATAGTAGATATTACTAGCTATTTGAATTTTTCCGCAAAGTAACGCCCTCACCGCGAATAAGGATTGTCAATAAGATAAAATATTTAATGATTTCAGCTTTTTTTCTTTACATGGTGCTATAAGAAATTGCTTCTTGTTAATTACATGATTCTAGGTCAACGGGAAGGAATGAAGGCAGAAATAATCAAAATCTATAGGGTTAATCTGTGAAATCGCAAAATATGCGATATTATCGTAAGTATATTAAGTATTTTGATCGCATTGCATGTTTGGTTTTTTCACAGTTGAAAGAGTCCCTAGACTCGGGTATAATACCATAAAGACGAAAGTGTGTGACTGTGTTTGCATGTTTGTTACTTCCTCACGTTCAAAAGGCTGGACCAATTTTGGTGAAATTTGGTATGGGGATAGATACAGTGCTGGATGAAACAAAGTATACTTTTCGTCATCATCATCATCCATCATAACGCGAGTGTAATCGCGGGGCGCAGCTAGTTTTATATACATTTCAACTAGACACCTCTACGAGTCTCTATAAAGGGTCTTGACCGACAGACAGATAGACAACAAAGTGATCCTATAAGGGTTTCTTTTGAGTTACGGAACCCTAAGAACATGAAAAAGCGTTTTGTACTTGAACTTGACCCTTTTGGTACCCCAAAAGAAGACTGACAGTGTAGACTTAGTAACAAGAAGCCTTGTTACGTACGGAACCCTAACAATGAACCTGCTGATAGGCATATAGGATGTATAGGGTTGGTATACACAAGTCAACAAGCCGCCAGCAAAGACGGTGGCCATAGCAATTAAAAATAAAAGCAATGCGTATAATTTGTAGGCAGTTTATGGCAGCCCCGTTGCCAGCGGTCGTAAAAAGAACAAAACGCGCCATTTGCATTTTGATCGCCTTATTTCTGATTGAGTGAGGTCCAATCTAATGTGTGTCGAATGCTATGTAATATGCATTTATATGTAGGTATACATTTATGAAGGTTATTAGTCAACTAACACCATATTAGCAGATAAATCTACCGCGAAGTACCTAATAATACTCAAGTATTATAGTGAAGCACTTGTAGCGCGACTTGGCGATCTTAACCGATCAACAAGTTAAGCAACGTTTGTTGCGGTCAGGAGTTGGATGGGTGTGTGCTAGTGGCACTGTTCAACTGAGCGCTTCCGTGCTTTGATTCCAGTTGGTTGTCTTTAGGATAACAGTCGTTAGGCTATGTCGAAGGCCTTCGGGCGGCCTGAAAACTTTGACATGGCCACTAACCTATCCAGGAAGCCGCACTGAGCCATCGTGTTGAATTCTGGCCCAACTCCTCTCTCTCTGGGAGGAAGGCTCGAGTCCCACCAGTAGGAACTTCATGAGCTGATTATTAAAGAGTGTCACGGTGTTAAGGGCTCTGCAATTAGGGTTACCAGCAGCCTTATTGTCTATCTTTACGGAGAATGGGAATGAGCTTCATTTTAACATTTATCCCAACTCATTATTTATCAAACCAATGGACGAAATCCTGCAAGCCTATTGGCTGGAACCATCAATGGGATGACAATGAAGTGACTTTTCATTCTCATTCAAGTTAGACAAATAAGGCGGCAGATCTCAGAATTTTCGGACTCTTCCCAGGATTACGGCCGGAATTTGTAAATATCAGGAAATCTCAAGATTTATAGAATTTTCAATAAATATCTACAGTACATTTTTAATGAAAATGAAAGCGGTGAGGAGCGGTGCGTGGTGACGCTGCTACCTGTACCGCTGAATGCGATGTGCGATGTGCGATGTGTGAGCGAGATCCTCGTGATCAGCAGTGTATAAAAACGATAATAATAAGACTTTTTTAAAATTCTTTAGTAATTTTGAGAGAAAATTCTCAAACTGCAACTAAATCTCAGGAATTTCAATGGAAATCAGGCCTTTTTTCCTAGCTTTTGATTTTTCCATCTGGTAAACCTAACTGCATTGCAATGTCACACAGAACTATAGTGCTGAGCTCTGGATGACACTGCCACTGACATGGTTATGGTAGTCACAGCTTATCTTCAGAGAGGAGTATGGTCCAAAATCTATTTACGCTAACCAAATATGGGTTAAGGCTGGTACAGGTAGATATGCTAATTGTGGACGGAGGACCTGGCTCCACCAGTCCCTGTGCAGTGGACGGTGGAGGCCATACGCCTGGTCCTTCGGAGGTGGGTGAGGCGGCGTTTCGGGTCGCTCACTTTCTGATTGGTGCAGGTGCTTTTCGGGCATGGTTGTTGCAACGCAGCGGCACACACATTCAGCGATAATCGGCGGAGATCTCTCGCTGCCGAGCATCGAGTTAACCACGCTCGGCAGGCTCACCAGGCGGAGGCAACCTTCTGCGATGCGGTGATGGTGCAGAAGGAGGCCGCGGAGCTGGTCAAAGAGATTGATGTCCTAGCTGACCCACTCTGGCGCAGACAAACGGGGGTACGGAGGAGGCAGTTTGAACGCCTCCTCTCTCCGCCGTATATATAGTTGAGTCACTGGCGGAGAGTCGAGGGACTCTTCACCGGCTTGCACGGCTCTACATGTACTAGGGGGTGGCCTTGGTGAGCAAGGTCACCCCTTCGCAGGCGCTGAGGCCCGGTTAAGATCAATCCGGGCCTATCGCTAGGGCGAGATAGTGAATGCACAGCGTGAACCCATCTCGCCTTACCTTGGCGGAGGACTGCTCACGGGGTGGTTTTAGTGGGTTTGAGTCCCACATTCCCCCTTCCGCCGCGAGGGTGGCGAAGTGGACAGCACTCCCCCCCCTAAAAAAAAGAATCTAAAGTCAGCCCTAGGGCCGGAGTCTGCACTCTAACGTGCCGAACAAAGCGAGCTAGAGAAAAGGAATCATTAAAAACAAAAAGGTTCAATGGTGTTTTTTTGAGCGCTGTCGTTTTGTATGGTCATAGAACATAGCGTATATGAGTGCGTTTCCTCAGCAAGAACGCCGCAGGCAGAGCAGAGCCACGGACTCCGAACATACTATACATACATAGATAACTAATGGCTGACCTGATTTATTGAAATAATTTTGTAATCTAAACATTTACATTGACACACCTCACGAGCCAAGCATGTATTATATCTTAATTTATGCACGAGAGTATGTTTAACTATCTTTTTATCTTGGCTAACAAAACAAATAATTGAAATAAAAAGAAATAAGTTTGTTATTAAACGAAACATACTGAACTCATTACAATGATACAATAATAAAACCAGTAGTAGCATTTGTTGTGTGAAATTAAATTGTTAAGGTAATATAAATATATAAATCTATATTATAATATAGATACCGGCTGCACTCACTTGGCATTAGCCGGTATCTGTATACAGGGTGTTTGGTAGAGGGACCGACATACCAAATGAGCGTGTTCGGGGCCCACTTGGAGAATACAAGTTGGCCAAAAAAAATCCCAGATCCCCCAATTTTTTTTAACTTTTTTTTGTGAATTTTCCCTTTTTCTCCGAAATCGTACCTATTTACCACCATAACATTTGTAAAATCTGTTTTAGACAGGATGTTTTTAGTTGAATTTGGTCTCTATACACCTTCAGGCCAAGCAAAGCAAAATTGGATACCTGGATTTTGAATTTGAAAAATTGGGGGGTCTGGGATTTTTTTTGGCCAACTTGTATTCTCCAAGTGGGCCCCCGAACACGCTCATTTGGTATGTCGGTCCCTCTACCAAACAACCTATATTAGTATAATGTGTGATACTCACGATAGTTTTCAAACTCTTATTTATATTATATATAAAAATGAACCCCTATTTTTCCTGGTCACGCTAGAACTTGAGACCGGATGGAAAAATCTCGCTCATTCTTTTTTGTTGTATTAATTGTTGTCAGGAGAAGGTATATACATTTGTATATAAGGTAAGCCAGCGGAAATGTTGGTTATTCGCCAGCACTTTGGTCACGTGTTGCCTGGACTAAGACTCTAAATGATCTTTACATTTGTAAATTTGTTCTGGGGCCTTACTATCAGCTTCATTAGAACCATGCAAGTTCCGTGCAGTTCTTAAACCTGGCATAAACAATTTTGAATGAAATCATACCTTGACCCTCATTAAGTGAACTGTTTGAACATTGTTTTCTCAAATGTGAACGGATAATATTGTCTCTGATATTCTAACAATTTACTTTAAATAATATTGCAGACGCCTAGACGTTTGTAAGCTGATAAACTGAGTAGATTTAGAGCGTTATGTCAACGAGAATACATACAAAAAAACTGGTGAACGGTTTTTCTGCGGTTCTTGAATAGTAGGCCTGAGCAGGCCTGCTATAACGTTGTCATGGTACGAATAAGCCGGGCAGTTATCTAGAAGCCCTGCTTTAAGAGGTCATAGTAAGGCCCCTGAAATTTAAATATTTAGGTACATTACTAGTAAGTACTTAGTTCAGCGGCAATTTGTCGCAGTCTATGAGCTACTCGTATCTGCATGGCATGGAAATTCAGAAAAGTTTACAAATATATATTTCGACTTCGAAGATCTCAAGACTAATTTTATTAAAATTGCATATGCAATGCTGTTGCTCTTTCAATGTCTTTAGTTGTTGGTATCAAATGTTCTTCCGAAAATTACCAAAATCGTATTCAGAATAAAAAAAAATCGATTCATAACCTATTGTTTCCGCAACCATTTGACCAATGATGCCCATATTTGAATGTCAAGTACCTAATGTGTATGTATAATAATTGTATCAAAATCGGTCGTAAATGGTGCCGCAGCAAACTTCCCTCTTTTTTTAGGAAAGTACTCCCCCACTCAAAAATCGCGAAAAAATATATATTGGAAGTAGTACATACCAAGTTTCAAGATTGATGGAACAATGTAACTTGTACAGGAGGACTAACATACAACCTAACAAACATACGGACAGATGAAACTCCGCTTGCTCGATCAATAAATTATTGGTAGTCATGGTAATGACATACAGTTACCTACAGTATACTTCTAAATTGTATTATGTTTGTGTGTTTTCAAAACTGTTTATACCCGAAGCTGTTGGTAGTTTTATTCGTCAGTTATATTTTTGTCGCCATATTGGGGTATCGCTATTGACCTCTATCGGGTACAGTTCCATAGTATGGAAATAAAGAAGGAATAGTACATTAACCCGTCCGCATCAGCGCAAAAAATAACAATAGATTTATGAATGAAACTTAACTCGAATGAGTCTTGCTGATTCGGACAGATTAATGCAGAATCCAGTAAGTTAGCCTTCCTGGCCAAGTAACTACCGTCTGGTTATATACGAGGCCAGGATGGCTTTCTTACTGGTTGAGGCTTGTATAATGCTTTTCTCAAAAATTAAAGAAAGTTTTTGCTAATTCGACCTCAGCTTTTAAATCAGGAGGAGTGCTATCTATTTTTCTGAATCAGATTCGCTTGAACTCAATTTTTGGGATTATCTATGTTCACGCGGTAAATCGAAACACAATTGTCGCAATTGAATGTGAAATCCCGCCGGCCTTTCTTTTTTACTAAAAAGTTTGCGTTTAGTTTTGAACATTGTTCTGTTTTTACATTACATGAATGTTTTAGTAAAAAATGTTAATCATTGTTTAAGTATATTATATCATTATCTCCGTGTTAATTTTAGAATGGAAAGCTTTAATCCAACTTAAACGATTTGTACTGAAATAATTAAATACAAACATAAAATCCAAAAATAAATAAAATAAATAAATAAATAAATAAAGTTAAATACAAACTATACGTCTACAACATTACCTACTAAGTACAAGTATGGGCCTCATAAGCAAGCTCAAAGTCGCACAACGAGCTATGGAAAGGGCTATGCTCGGGGTTTCTCTACGTGATCGAATCAGAAATGAGGAGATCCGTAGAAGAACTAAAGTCACCGACATAGCCCAGAAGATTAGCCAGTTGAAGTGGCAGTGGGCAGGCCACATAGCACGCAAAACAGATGGCAGATGGGGCCGAAAGGTTCTAGAGTGGTGATCACGGACCGGCAAGCGCAGCGTAGGTCGTCCACTGACGAGGTGGACTGACGACCTGATAAAGGTAGCAGGACGACGTTGGATGCAGGCCGCTTCCAACCGGTCCTTTTGGAAATTTGTGGGGGAGGCATATGTTCAGCAGTGGACCTCCTACGGCTGAGATGATGATGATGACTAAGTACAAAACGCATCGTGCATACTGTTTCTGCGTCGCGTTAAGTATCACATACTATAAAATGCCTGTTTAAGGCTCCAAAAATATATCTATCTCATAAATTATGAGATAGGTATATATTTCGAACCTCCCTCCTATAACCATGTATTATGTTTTTTTTTCTAAGCAGATCTAAAGAGGACCTACTGACCTACGGGCCAGTAAGTAAATTAAACACTTAAATTTACTGGACAGTAGGAGTTTCCAAATTTAAAATTTCGCTTCTTACTGGACAGTTGTGAATAAGTCTCCGGTAGAGTTTACTTTCTGGATACTTTTTAGAGATGTCACGGCAACATTACATACCATTTTTGAGACAATGTTTTTTTTCCAGAAGAACCCAATAATACTATGCGTGACGCTTAGGTACGAGACAACGATGCTCACAAAAATAGTTTCTAGGATCATGTTTGTAATATTAGGTAGGTATACAGCAGCTGCCAAAATAAACCATCGACTGAAACTTGTCCATACGTAAGTAATTAAGGCACGTATATAAAAGCAATTTCCATAAAGGCTGTTAGCACAACCGCCATTACGCTGTTAAAAATTAAGCCCTCGTCTATGGTCACCAAAACGATCGCTTATAAATATGCATAGAGTAATTTTTGAAAAGGGAACATTAATAAGTGAGGTGCGCTCCTCGGGCCGACGGCAAATTGCTTCTTCGGTTATTATTCGCCCCATCGCCAATCCTATACATTTAAAACCAATTATGTTTTATTACAGGTTGAAAAGGAAAGAAAATGAGTTGCATGGAGCGAGACAAGGACGGCGCGCTGACCACAGACTAGTGTAGTCGCCTCGCGCGCTTTTGTTTTTCTTTTTAATTCTTTTTCTTTTTTAATAAGGCACGGGCACGCTGTCTTGATGCCTGGCCGTGAATGGAGGCGTAATGGACGTTTGGAAATATAAAATTAAATCGGATATAATGAGTTACATAGGCTATCACGAGCGTGAGGATTCGACGGGTCGTGAAGGCTTTTGTCTGGAGTCCGTCGACCCGGCTCGCTTCAGTAATTAAAATGGCATGCCTTTTAAGTTTGTTTGCGTTGAGGCTAATGGGTAAAGTAAAACGCCTTTGTGACTCATAGATGCTCATTTATTCACATTGGAACATCGTGCAATTAAATGAAACTCGACAGTTGTTAATAAAATAAAATTGTTTGAGTATTTATTACGTACGAAACAGTTATCTTCATGTTTAAAGTCATGAGTCCATACGCGCCAATATATTAACAAGTACAATTTCCATTCTATTCAGTTATTGGAGTGTAATTCAAAAACTACTGAACCAAATTTGATGAAATTTAAATAGGAACCACACGGGAAGCCACCACGTTTCAAACAAAAAAAAATACTAATTTTGAGAATCGGCTCATCCAGTCCAAAGTTATGAGGTACCAAACATTAAAAAAAACGTACAGTCGAATTGAGTACCTCCTCCTTTTTGGAAGTTGCTAGAAAAGTAAAAGAGTGCTATAAAAATTAAAATAGTACATTGTTCACCGAGAGGAGAAAGTGACCGACTACCGTCGAGGGTGTCGTTTGAAGCCCGAGCCGTAGGCGAGGGCTTTAAAACACCCGAGATCGGGAATCGCACTTTCTCTCGAGTGATACATAGTGCTTTATACTACACCTAATTGAAATTTATATTGAAATTGTTGCAGCTAGTGAAGCTTAATGTAACACTTTTTCCATTAATGTTTGTTTGAGATGTTTGCGATAATGTAGGAGGAATAACTGGCTGTGCTGTTGGCACTGCGCTCGTAGAAGGCTGTGGTGCCAAAGGGGCAACTGGCTGCTGAGGGGCATCTGGCATCGCCGCGCTCGTTGATGGTTGAGGAGATGAGTCTTGATGCACATTAATCGATCCCGATATTTGGTTATTTATTCGTGTTTTGTTTTCTACGGAATTCTCTATGTAGCTTTCTGCAACAGCGGACGATTTCCAACCACCGTGACGTTTTATTGTGGTTAAATCAGCACCAGTATTGGCAAGAATAGTCGCTGAAGTTCTGCGAAAGCAGTGGCCAGTGTATTCTAGTGGATTGAGTAAATTAAGGTACGAAGCTATTTCTCTTGGCACAGTACTTATTTTGTTTTTCCCAATTACTTGTTTCGTACATTTTTTGTTTTTATATTGTAGTAAAAACCGATTGGTTTTGGGGTCACTGGGGCGAATTTCGTTATATTTCTTCACTATCTCATAAAATAAGCCCGATATAACAAATGATCGCTGAATTTTGGTTTTTGTGTTAGGAATATTGACGATTATTCAATTTTCGAGGATTTCGATATCGTCTGTTGTCATATCCACAAGTTCTTGCGAACGACAGGCCCCATTTACTCCTAAAATCAAAATAACCTGTAAACAAAAATATCAAACATGAAAACCTAGTAGATTTCTACTCATAAATAGGTACGTAATAAATTTTAAACCAGTGCATTTTGTTCATAAACTTACCTTCATCAACAAATATTTGTCATCTGGAGCATTCTGCAAAAAGGAATAAACATCCTTTGTAGTAAGCACTTTTGATTTCTTACTACGGAATCCCTCCGACTTTCTTTTCAGAAATGCTGTAAGTTTTTTGTATTCTTGAATATTTATGTCGTTTCTTGTCAATATAGTACTTTTCAACATTGAGTACATAGACCATAACGTACTTGGTTTATATTTTTGCGCTTTTTCACTGAAATAAGCTAGCAAAACAGTTTCAGAAAAAGATGCCGCATTTTTTTCACTTTTCCATTGCAAAAAATCGTCATAAGTTTTATTATATTTTTTAATTGATTTCTGTGGTAAAAGGTTATCAATCAGTATTTTTGCTGTTTCCTTCAACTGCGGCGGAGTTAAAAAATCTTCATCATCACTATCACTACTTATCATTTTGATAGTTTTATTTTACTTTTCTACGAAAACTGAATCCTCAAACAACACACAAATTGAAAATGGCGCCAATGGCGTCTGCAATTTTCACATGTTCTTTTTTCAAATTGTTTGACACCATCCAACACACAGCTAGTGGCCAGTGTCATTTTGCGAACTTGGAGATAAAAACTCACTGTAAAAACTTTTTGGCTTTTGATATTTAGGTTACCAGCGCATAGTCTTACCCAAAATTAAAAAAGAAAAACCACGTAAGAAATGGATTTTCATACACTTTTCTCTCCCGCTCAGATGCGTTTTCTCGCCGCATATTTATTCGATATGCAATGACGTACTTTCTACCGTAAATTTGATAAAGTATCAAGGTACTTTCCGAGCAGGTGTAGTATAAAGTTATTTTATGATGCAGTTGTTTGAAAATCGAAGGAAAATGTTGCATTGTAATGGTATATTTTTAAATTTACCTATCCTCGAAAGATAGGACGTGTTTATACAATCTTTTTTAAATTCATATTTCGTTGAGAAAAAAAAGATTGTAAAAACTACAATCTTATTTGAATTCATATTTGGAATATTACGTTGTGAGTGTAGATAAAGCGAAGCGCTCGCAGCGGAGCTTGACTTGGCGATATTAACCGATCAACAAGTTAAGCAACGCTTATTGCGGTCAGGAGTTGGATGGGTGTGTGCTAGTGGCATTATTCAACTGAGCGCTTCCTTGCTTCCGTGCACGTTAAGCCGTCGGTCCCGGTTGTTTGTCTTAGGACAACAGTCGTTGAGCTATATCGAGGACCTTCGGGCGGTCTGAAACCTTCGACATGGGTTGGCCACCAGCCTATCCACCAATCCGCACTGGACCCGCGTGCTGGATTATGGCCCAACTCCTCTCTCTGAGAGGAAGGCTCGAGTCCCAGCAGTGGGAACAAAATGGGCTGATTATGATTACGATTATGTAGATAAAGTATTTCACCATCGACAATTTCACATTTTATATCATGGAACTCCAGCCGAAATGAAAGGCCATTCATTACGCACTGTAATTATCATTACGGGCTGTAAAGTTGTAGTGAATTTCATTACAGCTTGCCGGTTAGCAATGTGATTTGAGGTTTAAACCTCAAAATTTAATGAAAGGTACGTACCCACGAGGACATAAGGTATGAAACTTCAACCACAGAATGGTATCTGCTTGCAAAAAAAAATTACTTTAGAGACATATGTACCTACACGAAAATGTATTATTACCTAGATGGTAGGTAGCTTGTGTAAGAAGCCGTCTTGGTACATACCACCGCAGTTCCAAACACATATGCGCGGAGCAATAAGTGCGCAAGCATTCATGTGTTAGTGTGTGAAGGACACAATAGCATGAGAAATTACTGGGCGAAAGAAACTCGTAGATCATTAATGTCTGGAGGTGACGAGTGCAGTACAGTGCCACGCATCATTTCAGTTCTGAGCTCTGGGCGGTTGTGTAGCTGTAATGGGCCAGCGTAGTGCTTATCATCAACCGCTTGACTTGCCCATCTCATCATCATCATCATCATCTCAGCCGTAGGACGTCCACTGCTGAACATATGCCTCCCCATGATTTTCCAAAAGGACCGGTTGGAAGCGGCCTGCATCCAACGTCGTCCTGCGACCTTCATCAGGTCGTCTGTCCACCGTGTCGGTGGACAACCTACGCTGCGCTTGCCGGTCCGTGGTCTCCACTCCAGAACCTTTCGGCCCCATCGGCCATCTGTTCTGCGTGCTATGTGCCCTACACACTGCCACTTCAACTGGCTAATCTTCTGGGCTATGTCGGTGACTTTCGTTCTTCTACGGATCTCCTCATTTCTGATTCGATCACGTAGAGAAACCCCGAGCATAACCCTCTCCATAGCTCGTTGTGCGACTTTGAGCTTGTCTATGAGATCCATAGTAAGAGACCACGTTTCAGTGCCATAAGTCATCACTGGGAACACACATTGGTCGAAGACTCTTGTCTTGAGGCACTGAGGTATTTTTGACGAGAAGACTTTGCGAAGTTTTCGGAACGCTGCCCAGCCGAGTTGGATTCGACGATTGACCTCTTTCTCGAAGTTGGACCTGCCTAGTTTGACTGTCTGTCCCAGGTAGATGTACTCGTCAACAACTTCGAGAACTGAGTTCCCAACTGATATTGGGGTAGGTACAACATGGGCATTAGACATAATTTTCGTCTTATCCATGTTCATCTTAAGACCTACCCGTTGGGAAACTCGATGGAGGCCTTCGAGCATTGTACTGAGGTCTTCCATGGATTCTACCATGACTACAATAACGTCGGCAAATCGAAGGTGAGTGATGTATTCGCCATTAATATTAATGCCAAGTCATTGCCATTCCAGAAGCTTGAAGGCGTCTTACAATGTAGCGGTGAACAGTTTCGGAGATATAACGTCTCCCTGTCTCACGCCTCTTTGCAATGGAATTGCCTTCGAACTCTGCTCCTGTACTCGGACTGACATGTAGGCGTTTTTGTACAAACACTTCAGCACTTCAATATACCGATAGTCAATACGGCACCGCTGGAGAGACTCAAGCACTGCCCACGTCTCGATCGAATCAAAGGCTTTCTCATAGTCCACAAACGCTAAACAAAGAGGCAAGTTATACTCTTCGGTCTTCTGTATAACTTACCGTAGCGTGTGGATGTGGTCTATGGTACTATAGCCTTTTCGGAAACCGGCTTGTTCCGGAGGCTGGAATTCATCAAACCTGCGACTGAGACGGTTCGTTATGACCTTCGAAAACAGCTTATAAACATGGCTTAAAAGCGAGATGGGTCTGTAATTTTTAAGTAAAGTGTTGTCACCTTTCTTGAAGAACAGCACCACCACGCTTTTGTTCCATGCTTCTGGCGTTGAACCTTCGAGTAAGATGGTATTAAAGAGCTTCTGAAGGACTTTTAGTACAGGTGTTCCACCCGCTTTCAGAAGCTCAGATGTGATACCGTCGTCACCAGGCGCCTTGTTGTTTTTAAGCTGTTTCAAGGCCATTCTAATCTCGTACAGGCTGATGTCCGGGATATCTTCGGTATAATGTCGGGTCAGCTTGGCTCTTGGGTCTATGGCCGAGCTGCTAACAGGTTTAGCGACCGAGGTGTATAGCTGTCCGTAGAAACTCTCTACCTCTCCTAATACTTCTGCTTTGGTCGACGCTACACTGCCGTCTTCTCTCTTCAGCTTCGTCAACTGGCTTTGCCCATTAGACATGTCTCTTGCAAACACTCGTCCTTTGCAATAACATTTAAAAATATAAAAACAAATAATCGTTTGGTTGGCGACACCGCGGACCCTGATTCTCCCTGGGGCTAAATGAGACCCCTGACCCCCGGCTTGCCTTAATTGGCCGTCTGGGGGTGGAGACGCAAGAGCAATAAACAAAAAGCTCCAAGGGTGGAATTGTTAAAGGGCATAACGCCGGTAGTAGCGCTCTAGTGAAACCGCAGCACACCTTTCAACACCCTTCAGCCATCTACACCAACGTTGCCCCCTTTGTCATCATTGATGGTGGCTCTTATGGGGGGCCCGTTTAGTGGGTGGCAAGTCACCACCTGCCTAAATATTTTAAGATGAGACTGAAATTGGCAGGTGCCGTAGTCTCGTCCATAGCCCCCTATCTCCCGTACCACTAATAAGTACATATCAATAGCCATGCCATTTTACCCACTTTTGTAATAGATATACCATGTAACCGTCCATCCAAAATGTTTCTGTTTTATATTCCCTTGTATTTTTATACCAAACAGGCCTCTAAGTGTTGGCTACAGCCCCGCTTATATCTATGTAAAGGGCCGGGTAAAACCCGTGAAATTGTTTGAATAAAAATAATAATAATTTAATTTATTTGCAATAAAACTTTACAAGATGTATGCTAGTTACTAGGTAATATTGTTATAAAAAAATGATGCAGATGAAAATTATCTTATGTGTTAACCCAGCGCCTCATCTACCTCCATACCAGATTTCAAGTGTGTCTTCACCCTAGTGGTGATGGATGATGATGTCGACGATGATATGTCTGTCCACTTCGTTAAGATTCAGTTCAGTACAATGTTCTACTGAACTGAATCTCAGTCGGAATTAGTTAATATGTCATTCGTGCTAAGCCCACAGATGTCTTTTGCAATACTAGACTTTATTTTTTGTTTTTGGTGTATATTTATTTCTACCTTTACCTTTTATAGATATATCCGCATAAGAGTACCTATATGTTATTTGTACATATACGAGTATATTGACCCCATATGTACCTACTTGTATGTACCTATGTTATATACTGAGTCTAGTCTAAACTTTGACTACTAGTCTTAACTCTAGACTCCTTCGTTAGGATCGAGATTCAGTAGATAGGGGTAAGGTATCACGCCTTTAATCCCTTCAGTAGCTTTTTCATGTTATTAGGTAGGTAACGGTACAAGCTCGAAGCCCACCTGATGTTAAATGGTAACCGCTGCCTAGAACAGGTGCGTTTCCTCACAAGTGACGAACTGCGCTACCTACCTATGCGTTGACTTCCGCGTCCGTAACAAGTCTAATGTGCCGGTGATGTCGCCGGCACCCATACCCTTCCAACCTGAACACAGTATTGCGAACATTACTGCTTCACGGTAGAATTTACGATAAAACACTGTTTTAAACTATCACGGTTGTTCTCTAAAGTTATATGATTATTAACGGGATATTTACCGTGGTAAGGTTGTGGAATGAGCTCCCGATATTTCGGCGCAGTTACATGCACCATGTTCACGGGAAGACTGAAGAATGCGGGTGGTTGGTCAAAAAGTTTAAAAGTTAGGTGCAGACATAACGATCTACCCTCTTTCTTAGTCTTTTGCTACGGTTATCACTGGAACTCGAACTCGATCCTAAGTCCCGACAAAACACACTCATTGTATCACTGCGTATAGTATTTTGAACACATTTTGAACGCGGACTTTTATTTTTAAAACAACCTAATACTGGATTCCACGCACTGGCGAGTTGAAAACCATCCCCTCTATTGAAATTCTGGCATTTCGAGATCTCAATAGTTTCCTTTACTAGCCTTGGTATGTAAATTAAAAAAAAAAAAATCTTTTTGACCAACCACCCGCATCTTCAGTCTTCCCGTGAACAAGGTGCATGTAACTGCGCCGAAATATCGGGAGCTCATTCCACAACCTTACCACGGTAAATATCCCGTTAATAATCATATAACTTTAGAATTTACGATAGTAGTACTTATGGACGAACTCATTCACAATGAGTTCTATACTGCACGTACCAAGTAGTGAAAAAGCATTACTGTGTTGAAAGGACATTGTAATTAATTAATAATTAATTGCGGGTAGTTTTACATCAGTTTAGACTAGTTTGGAGAGCACCAACTTACATGACGATTAAATTTGCATTTTAAGAATTTTCATTCGCAAGCGTTAAATAAATGTGAACTTTTACGTAACCAGAGTAAAAACTACCATAATTAAGTCAAAATAGATTTTAGCTCGCTAGTTTGGTTAGTTGTTTCGAAGCGATATGCTACCATTGTTAGACAAGCTACATGATAAATAGATCTATTTAATTGTACTCTGAGTGAATTTACTAAAATAGCTTTAAGGGTTTTGTGTTATGTTAATTAGGTAGGTTAGTGTAAGTCCTAATTATGCTACGCTATCGCATTAGGTTAAAATAAAAAACCTGTAATGATAGTTGTAAGTTAAGAAAATAAATAAATAAATAAAATAAATAAATTATTGGTCCAATTGATGATGAAATGATATTAATTGGTATTCAAGAACTTTTTAAAATTTCAAGTTATCACATTTTATTAACCGGCATCAAAAAACTTTCGACTACGATTTCGATAATTATTTTTATTTGAAAGCTGATGCTTCCCGTGTGGTCTTGTTAAAATTTCATCCAATTCGGTCGATGGTTTTTGAGTTACGCTCCAATAACTGAAAATTGTTACGCCTATCTTGATGATATCATCATTGATGGTGAATGACAATCGATCCCGTAAGGAGCAAAGGTCACTGAAAAGGGGAAAAATATTTTTACCACAAAAATAAACTTCGACAATTTATTTCACACTTCTTAGTGTTGAAGTCGGTTTTTTTTGTAACTACATACTTACACAGTGTTTTTTTTTATAAAATCATTGTATAGCACAAAAAAGTAGATATGATCGCAGCATCACAGTGTACATATAAACAGCCTGTCTGTCCGTTCGTCTGCTCAATGGGCGCATTAGCGTACAATGTAACAATACAAGCTTTTATCTCACCGACGACTGATGTACGTAGGTCTGTATATCTGTGTGTCTCTGGAAAGGTACTAAAGAAGTTAAGAAATGTTCAAATTATTAACGGGATAGTTAATATGTATATTTTCTGTATTTATTGTATTATTATGTAGTTTCCGATATTTCAGAACGATATTTTATAAACAATATGTAACAGTGTCGTAATATCGGAAACTCGAAGAGAATATACAAAAATACGATATTTTAAATTATTAATAAAATTATTTTTCTATTCGCTTTATTTGTTTATATTTTTAGTTATGATATACAATTTTTTTTTATAATCAATTTTTTTAATATTATTAGTGAGGTAAAATATATCTTGGCAATTTTAATAATCCCATTAATACCAATGTTGTGGTTTTATATTGAAACTTACTTAATAATTTATTTTTAAATATTTATATACTTAACTTACCTACGTAGATACGTATATTGACCAAGGTCAAACCGAGATATGACTGTGTATTTGCATTAGTCAAATGGCAGGAATTTCACCTGCTACGATGCCCTTCAACCTTAACACAATAATCGCTTCATACAATATTTACACTGTGACATTTGTTGAAGATGTATATAGCCGTAGTGATAAAGTATCCCATACGCGTAAAAACACGGCTGTTCTTTTCTTTTTATTTACTTTGTTAGTGAACTCGTACATTGTACTTTTGCCATTCTTTAAGTTAAATTGTTAATACATAAAGTTGCATCAAGTGAGTTTTCTTATTTAAGTAATCATAGTCAAGTAACAGTCATATAAATAAGTTTATTGTTAAGTCACTGTCCTGTCGAAGTCACGTTCTAAAGCGGAGGATACATTACCAAAACTTTCACGACTAATGAAAACAGCACAAGAACAACACTGACACATTTAACAGACTTTGCCTACACTTTTTGCACCTTCAAGGTTAATAATCCACCCTTCTTACACGTTATTACACATTTACCTAGATATGTAAAAAGATTTACATATTACGTAAATACATAACTACTTTTTAACCGACTACAAAAAGGAGGAATTGTTCCACGGTATATTTTTATTGAAACCGACTTCCATTTTATTATAGTCGATGTTGATAGTAAAATATTATCAAAAAACTACTGGTCAGCAGGGCTATTATGTATCTCAGTTGCTAACAAATGTTGTTTGAAATCTTGAAAAATGGCGGCCCTATGTCAGGTTTGGCAACTCCAGTAAGCAAAAACGTTAGTAAGTTGATCACTGAAGGTGACAAAAGTGACATAGAGCCGCCATTTTTTCAGATTTCAATCCACATTTGTTAGCAACTGAGATACATAATAGCCCAGCAGATCTTGATGAAACTTAAATGGTTGCACATGAGAAATGAAAAAATAAATAATAAATAAAAATAAATAATAACAAATAAAATAATAAATAATCATCAAAACCGGTCCTCTCGGACTCTAGGAAAAGTTATAATATACTGGCTGCGCCCCGCTGTTTCGCCTGCATGATGATGAAAAGTACCATATGTTCTTCCACGACATAAAATCTACCTCATTGCCGAATTTCATTACGATACGTTCAGACTTTTATGCGTGATAAGGTGACGAACAAACAAACTCACTTTCGCATTTATAAGATTACTTTTTATATTAGCACTGCCCGCGACATCGTTCGCGTAGTAGGCTCGGCCTTCAGGCTCGCCTTGACCTCCCGTCTTTTCTTGGTATTTCTTTCATTAGAAACTTTATTTTTTTACGCAGAGTATTCCTTGTGCCGCAACCACCTCAGGGGACCAAACCCGTAAATGGACGCCAGACTCCCCCGAGTCTGGGCGCCCTAAGTCCCCCTACGATGGGTCAGGTGGGTAGCCCCACCGCCTGCTACTTCGGCTGCAGAGGATAGGGACAGCGGCGCCTCTCAATACCGACAGTCATCTTCCCCTGCGACCCCACTGGGTCCGCCATCTAACGGTGGCGGACCCGTCAAGGCCGCGGTTTCATAAGAACCTTCTCCTGACAATAATTAATACATCAAAAAATAATTAGCGAGATTGTTCCATCCGTTCTCAAGTTATAGCGTGACCAGGAGAAATTTTACATTTTTATATGTAAGTATATATTTTTTTTATGAATGAACACATAAAAAAAGATTCAGATGCTGAATCTGAATCTGTTATTAGATAGTAATTTAAAAGTCAATTTTCTTCTGGTAATAACATTTCCACATACCATATTTTTTTACGTACCTAAGGTAAACGTAATATTTTTATATTTTTAATAAAATATAATTTTCAGTTAATATTGGCTTCCTGTCGTAAACGCGAGTTTCCACCGTGAATAGGGAAATAGCACGAGAGTATACGAGGCCAAATTTATTGCTCCATCTTAAAGTTACTAAATTGTTTTCCAAGTAAGCAAAAACAAGGTCTTTTTGCAATTTACAAATAGTACATAAAGTTCTGTAGAACTTTAAATGGTTTGCGTTACCATTTTTGTACCTACACTAACATGCTCTCATTATCTCAGAACCATCTAATGGTTCTAAGGTTTGGCATTAGAAAGTTCCGCTACCGCACACTAGATGGCGTAACTCGTATCAAATTGATGAAGTTTTCTAGACACTGTTTTTCTATGGATGATAATATCATGTTCTTATTATTCTGTTTGCCTCCAAAATTAAGCAAATATATTGTTTATGTGCCGCCCGACTCTACCTATGCTATTTAAATAAATTATTTTGGCGTTATGTATTGTATGCAAATTATTATATTACATGCGTTTTGGCCACTTTTTATCCACCATGGGGCTTCTGAATAGATTTTATTTTTATTTTGAATATTTTGTGAATAATATTTATGCTATGCAATTATATAATATATATATATATATATATATATATAAATTCAATTCACAAAATTAGGTGATATCCACCTAAGTGGACCAGTGGAGGTCCTAACGAGTAAGAACAAGAATTTAAAAATATATAATATTTCCCGCACCAGTCGATTGTCAATATAACAATGAATTTTCTATTTTGTCTGGGTCGTTCGAATGATGAAGTACTATAAAATATCTAACATTTTATTAAAATATAAAAACATGGACTAGTTGCAAAGTGGCTTCGAAATTTCCCTCAACCATAGGACTACCATTTAGGATTAACAATTGATAAAAAACTTAACTGGAAAGAACACATAGATAAATTATGTAAAAAACTAAATAGTCAAATCTATGCCCTATATAAACTCTCTACAATAGTTAATGCACAAGCTCTTTTAACTGCATTCCATGGTCTTATCGCCTCATAGATTAGATACCTACGGAAT
Organism: Selenia dentaria; assembly: GCA_917880725.1. Taxonomy (NCBI): domain Eukaryota; kingdom Metazoa; phylum Arthropoda; class Insecta; order Lepidoptera; family Geometridae; genus Selenia; species Selenia dentaria. The sequence continues at coordinate 28,588,822 of OU862895.1, read as the reverse complement.
TATATTTTGGGGTAACTCTACTAATGTCAACAAAATATTTAAATGCCAAAAGCGAGCTATAAGAGCTATGTTTCGGCTTAAAATGACTGATACATGTGCACCATATTTCAAAAAGTACAACTTATTGACAATTCCATCACTATACATTTATGAAACATCTATGTTCGTCAAAAATAATCCGGATTTATTCAATCAGCAATCAGATGTAGTTGTTAGAAAAAGACGTGACAACCATAAGATCTGGGTTCACGGCTCTAGAACAAAGTTGTTACGCACAAGTGTCTTCCGTATGTCTGCTTTTGTATATAATAAGCTGCCAAAATCATTAAGAAAATTACCTGTTACAGAACTTCAAAGAAAATTAAAAACTGTTTTAATAAATAAATGCTACTACACAAATAAAGAATTCTTGAATGACAAGAACATGACATTTTAATATTAAGAATAATATTGTAATTTGGGTGACCTTATTTTATATAATTGATAAGTTATTATTATTATTTATTATGAAATTCATTTTAATTTATTTTATTTTATGTGACATATTTTGTTTTAATTCATTGACAAATGATAATAATTGACACGCTTTGCTTTAATTAATTGTTTAAATTGTTGTATATAGGCATAACATTACATTATTATATTTATATTTTTTTTGCTAATGAGAGAAATAAAATTGTAATTGTAATTGTAATAATATCACATTGCACGCCTTATTAAGGCGAAATGAGTTCCAAATTTCACGATTCGACTTCGCGAAAACTTATTTTTCGACGCTTAAACCTAATAACCGAAGTTCGAAAAAAAACGTAGTGTAAATTGACTATACGTCCTTATGAAGTATGGGAGCGAATACACGATTGAGCAATTTTTGCTCGATAGAAAAAAATCGGCAACAATCCCTAAATTTCGCAATTTTTCTTACGTGCTTCGTGGGAAAAAGCATTTTTATTTAATTATGGGCAAATACATTTCAATTAATGTATCATATTCGAATTCCCAATGAAATTTACTAGTGAACTATGGACTCCTTTATCATTAAAATTTAATCATTTGATTGTACGAAATAAATATAAAAAGTATTAGCACGTATTCAATTGAATTTTTGCATTAAGTCATCTATTCTGGTAAGCAATCCTCAACCTTATGTAAAGCATCGAAAATTGTTTTAAAATTAGGATTGGACCGCGCCTTAAGGCAGAATACATTGAAACTGTTTATTATTATTATTATATTATCTTTGTATACATGTATTTCATGCAATAAATAATTTGATTGATTGATTGATTGATAGGTAAAAAGTCAAGTATTATTTGTACTTTATTAATCTTTATCATGACATTTATTTCTCGCTCGGCAGATGCTAGAGAAAACCATTTGTTGGTCATGTTTGGCAATCATATTCATCATAATCAGCCCATTGCGTTCCCACTGCTGGGACTCGAGCCTTCCTCTCAGAGAGAGGAGTTGGGCCATAATCCACCATGCGGGCTCAGTGCAGCTTGCGAGCCCTCGGACCGCGGGACTAAATCACCGAAACCTAAAGAGGTAGGATCCGAACCGACTGACCCATACTGTCTCTCAGCTATCATTGCATTTAAGACTCACTTAAGTGTGTGTGTCTCTACTTTAACAAATAAAATATACATTATAATCAGTACTCACGGGATGTAAACAACGATTAGGCAGGTTTTGAAGTTCCCGATATTTCGGCGCAGTTACATGCATCATGTTCATATGGATGTGATAAAGGCGCAAACAATCGAGTTCGAGGGCCAGTGGTATCCGTAGTAAAAGAGTGAGAAAGAGGGTAGACCGTTTTGTCTGCTCTTAATAACTTCGAACTTTTTTCACATCCACCCGCATGTTCAGTCTACCCGTGAACATGGTGCATGTAACTGCGTCGAAATATCGGGAACTTCAAAACCTGCCTAATCGTGGTGTACATCTCGTGAGTATTATTATAATGTAGTTAACAACCGCGAAAGTCTAAAACAGTGAATAAAATATATATTGCAATTTTATAAAAATACTTACACATTCTCGGACGCGATTCGAACCTGCGTCTTCCGGCAATCTGTGCCATGACAACTAAGCCACCGAGGGACACCGTCAGAGCATCGAATTTTAACTCTCTATAAGACAATAAGTATGGCATCTGACACAAAGTGTCGGAAGGCGCGGATTTGAATCCCGTCAGAGGATGTGAACTTTTCTCTATGTTTGGTCTCGCTAAGCAGGCGTTAGTGCTTTAAAAATCATAAAATAAAAATTTATTATTTTCGGTCGTAGTGTCATGCTGTAACCCCACAGCCGAATGGGCCGGCACGACCGGGGAAGTACCACACTCTCACATAACACTGACGTGAAGTAACATAGCTTGCTATTGAGTTTCGTCGTTTTGTGGGAGGTTCCCGAGGCCCGATTCCCCCCTTCACGTTCTCCCTCTCCTTCCTCCTCTCCCTCCACCCTCACCTCTTCTATATCTTCCTTCCTGTCATCCTTCTTCAAAAGTCGGCAACGCATCCTCGAAAGACCTCCAGAAACCTCGAGTATTGCGGATGTCAGTGGGCGACGGTATCACTTACCATCAGGTGAGCCGCTTGCACGTTTGCCAACCTATCCCATAAAAAAAAAACCAAAAACAATGTGTTGGATTTTATATCAAACAATGGCTAAAGGATCTTTACATACACATAGGTACATCAACAAATACTCCACGAGTAGAGTTAGATAAAGAATATCCTCTCCAGTTGCGAATTATAAGAAGAAAGGAAACCCAACTTCTAGGTGGAGGCCTCTTCCGCAAGAGGCTGTCTTGATTGGTACCACCACAGCGTATTTATTCAGCCACGAATCAATAGTAAGTAAGCATTACTGTTTTAGGGTGTGAAGGGCGCTGTTGCATGTGAAATTACAGGATAAGACTCAAAAACTTATCGGTAGGTCCCATTTGTTCTAAAGTACAAATAGGGACAATATTTTCTCAAATTGTTCTATTACGTCATGTTCCATAGAACAAACGGGACCTACCGAAACTTATCTTTCATGGTATCGCAGTGCTGTACCACGCGAATGTAGACAGCTATAAGCTCTGGGTGACACTGCCACTGACATGGGTAAACGCAGTCCTTACCATCAGAAACGATGGTAAGGACTAATCACTTGGTAATAAAAAACATGCAGGACGGTCTTTGGGACTGCCGATAGAAAACTAAGTAACTTGAAGCGTTTGGTGACGATGACCCCAGTTCCTGATTTCTGTTCACTCAGAAAGTGCTCGATGCGCCTGTGGAAGTTTCCACTTCAAAAAAGTTTATTATCATGTCTATACATTCCTTAATATGATACACTATAAATTGGATTCAAATAAAGGGGAATAAACGGTTAAGTATATTAAAAAAAAAACTATAAACTAAACTATATAGACAAATAAAAGACACATAAACTAAATTGGGGGCAGTTCTGCTAATTCAACTCAGTTAGTCATGATGGCATCATAATGACAGCTTTGTTACTATTGTTTACATGAATGGCATGCAAGGATAGATATATACTACAGTTCTGCTAATTCAACTCAGTTAGTCATGATGGCATCATAATGACAGCTTTGTTACTATTGTTTACATCAATGGCATGCAAGGATAGATATATACTCGTATATATATAATACTTGGCTGTTACACAAAAAACAAAACAATATGAGATCTTAGAGTTCTAGATAAGATTTTGCAATGGAACTTCACAATTTGATTCCGCCATCCCCATTCTATAATCGGACATCCAGAGATACTCAGAAGCGCCACCGCTTTATGGTGGATATTCCATTTACCCGAACGAAGCGATTTACTTCTTCGTTTATCATACGAACCGCTAGAGAATGGAACACCCTGCGTGAGTCAGTGTTTCCGGTTAAGTACGATATGGGGGTCTTCAAAACACGAGTGCATAGGTATCTTCTGGGTAAGCGCGCTCCATCATCGATCGCATCATCACTTAGCATCAGGTGAGATAGTGGTCAAGTGCTACCCAGTTCGGTATAAAAAAAATAATAAATTAAGAAATATAAAGTGTTACAATGGGCGGCCTGATAAGGCCCAAAAGCAAGGCTAAGAGCAATTTCTTTCAGGCTTAGGAGGGAATGTATAAAAAAATTATGGAGATGGGCGCGTTGTTAAAACATTTGAAAATATGACAATAAAAAAAGGGATATTAATAATAGTAGAGAGAGAAGACAAAAGAGATGACAATACGTATTATTGTGTTATTATTTCATTACTATGTACTCAGTAAGTGTGCATACACAACAATATATAAATGTGTAGCATATAATATATAACGAAACCTTTTTATCTAATTAAATGACAAGACGTTCACCCGATGGTAAGCGTTACGCTTTCCCCAGCGTTAGCGTTAGAATTTTTAGAATCAGGGGCCTTACTTTCACCTATTAAAGTAGTCATACATAAACCTTACCATTAAATTTAGTACCACCACGTGAATATAGCAAGCTTAAAATAATAATGGATTACGATAGACGTTATAATGACGTTTTATCTAATAGTGCACTCAATTCGCGTACCTTGCAACTGCGTTATCTGCGCATTTGTTTTATTCAGGTGGGGCATTATAGGTATTGATCTTGGAACGCACCATTAGGATCAATATCGGACTAAAAAGGAACACGCCGTAAATAGTATTGAAGTAATACCGTTCGACCGTTTTGTGACGGTGGGAGTGCGATAGTAAGTATGATTGTTCTAAGCTTAATACAAAACGCTCCTGATTTATGATAGTTCCATAAAAGGTGGGAGTATGCACCCTGAGCTTAGTAATGTAGTATTGCGTAGCACTGCACTGCGCTCCTCCCTCCGACACATTGGTTTTAGAGTCTTTTCGTCCAGTACTTTCACTTGCTAGGGTACCCTCACACTGTAATGCTTGCACTATTGCTTCGCGCAGAACTGCAGTGGTACCGATCAGGACAGCAGCTTGCACAAGAGGCCTTCCATTTCGTTAGTAGGTTTCCAAGCCTTTTACGATTCGCATCCCGACGGCGAAAAGGAATATTGTTTAACTCAGTCCCCTCACGAAGTAAAATTATATGGGTACCTAGTTCTTGCATAGAACATCTGTACTATCCCAAAAATAATAATAGGTATATGTAAACCTTTATTACCCACATCAAAAATGAGGAGGTTCTATGTTAGACTGTATGTATCTTATTTATGTATGTTCACCGATTTCTCCCCCATTTGTAAACCAATCATCAGAATTGTTTTTTATTTGAACGAATATACTTCCGAGGTCCCATTTAAATTTCATCAAGTTCGGTCAAGCAATTTTTGAGTTACACTCCAACTGAAAAGTGTTTCGCCTTCTTGATGATATCGTAATCGACGATGGATGACAATCGAGGCAAGGGCAAATTCAAGTTGACTGTAAAAAACGTTTTAATAAAAAAAGCTTACTATAAAGTTCGACATTATATAGAAGATAAAGATGCTTGGAATACTCCACTTCTGGCAAGCTGTCTCTCTGCCACCCATAAAATGTAATATTTGTAGTACCTAAGTAGAAACATTGTAAACATCCATATAAAAGAATGGCCCCGAGTTTCTTGCCGCTTCTTTCTTTTTCTTTCTTCTGCCGGTTGGTTCTATATATTTTGGAACGCGGCGGTAGAGTCCTTAAAGTACATTATAATGAAAAGTTGACGTTCATAAGTGCGTCTTTGATGCCTAAATTGAATAAATGATTTTGACTTGACTTGACTTGAATCGATCCCGTAAGTAGCAAGGGTCACTAAAACGGGTGTTTTTTTCCCAAAAATAGAACCGCCTTCATGAAAAAGTGTGAAATATCTTGTCGAGTCGGCACAATATTGAGATAATAAATACTTTTGAACTATCATACATTTTAGTGTTGAAGTCGGTTCCATTTAATGATAAAAAAAACTCAGTGGTAATAGATTTCACTATACCTTTGAAAAGTCATAACTGTTTATAACATCAGAATTGCCCCATGTAACAGAATGCAATAATTTAATTGCCTATAAAATCAGCACCTGCTCTCTGCAAGCGCCTGTAGAATACGTAATACCTTGTATTTGTGTTTATTTCGTTATATTAAAGTATCTCGACACCTGTTGTACACGTATTGTTAAAGAAATTTTTATGTCATTTTTATTAGTTTTAACGTTAGGCATAAGATCGCGTACCTTAAGTACTTAGGTACTATGTATCCTTTCTTCGTTTCGTTATTCTTAATCTATACACATAAATAATATTGAAATGCCTGTTTGCAATTCCAAATTAACAGCTTTCAATAAATGCTTATGAAAGTATATACTTAAGTACGGTATTTATTTACAATCTTTATCTTCTTGTATACAAATGAACCCATATTTGTTCTGCCGTGCGATTCTCTAATGATTGGTCGAAGCGCTCGTCGACGAGCTCACCGATACCAAACACTTTGAGACGTCGCCCTTGTACACAAGGTTGTTTTGCCAACGTTTCTTGTCATCTCTTCATATGTTTCACGGATGTTGTCAAATATGCAACGATGTTTGCTCTTAGAGATTCGCACGGTTGGTCACACTATAACTTGAGAATGGTTTCCGACCGATTTCATTCATTTTTTATGTTTACTAATACTTTGTAGAAGGTACATTACATTGAAAATTGCGCTGAAACTTAGAAAATTTAAACTATCTGTCTATATATACATAAAAATTTATCTATATTTCTCTTGGTCATCGCATGAAAGAAAAATCAGAAAAGATGGAAGGTTATGGCGATGCCGAAGGAAGAGCCTTCTACTCTAACGAAGCCACACGCAGTCGCTAGTAAAATTATGATTTATAAAAATGTTTGTATGTCTGTTTATTACGGCTAATCTTTGAAATGGCTGGACAGATTTTAACGACACTTTCACTGGCAGATAGCTGATGCTATAAGGAGTAACTTAGGCTACATTTATTTTAGAAAAAAATAAATATATTAAACTCTCTCCTTTGTCTGTTTGTCACCTTATCGCACGCCTAAGCGGCTGAAAGGATCGTTATCACATTAATATCCCGGGAAGCACATATACTTTTCATCATTATCATCATCATCACCACGCGGGTGTAACCGTATGGCGCAGCTAGTATTAAATAAAGTTACTTTCCGCGTCTCCCTAATCTCTAATGTAATATCTGCTCCTAGACCACGCAACGCATTTTGTTTTCACCATCAGTTAGATAATTTTACAATGAAGGTTTATTTATATAATAAAACCTGCTTAACTCAAGTGCAGTAGAACTCTTTATGAATGGGTTAGTCCGGGGCAGTGCTGCCAACATAGCCTATTTCTACCGTGAAGTAGTAATGCTCGCGATACTGTGGTCTGGTTTGACCCTACCGGTGAAATTACAGAAACTTAACAACTTGATGTCTCAGGGGCGACATCAACTGGCGCTACGGGCGCAGTGCAGTTCGTCTTCTTGTGACGAAATAAATTTGTTCTAGACAGACTGTAGACGCTACCGCTTAACACGCCAGGCTAACGTTTCCATAGAACATAAAAAAATCCTAAATAAATTTATTTATTTATGTTGAAAAAAAAAATCATTTTAATTTCACTTTTTGTCACACGCAACACAATTTTTTTTAAATGTATTCGTAAATAGCCGGGGCGGATCGCTAGTATCTTTTTAGCTCGTGGGTATATTGGTTATCGTTTTCATGTGTTTTATATTCGTTTATTTTTACTTAGCCAAATAGAACTAACGAACGACTAGAACTCGCATACGAAAGCTTAAATAAATAAAATAATCTCCAGTACACAACAATTAATCTACCTTGTATAAACGTATATAGAAAATGGCAGACTACATTCAGGCTAATTTTAAAATGCTTCACATATAAGTATAACCAGACATGGTCAACAAATAGGGCGGCACCAACATAAAGGATTATTCAATTAAACCGCATCCATTATACTCCACATCACCAATGTTAAATCGCTACTTATAAGGATTGCAATTTCTTCATTGCCTCATTTCAATTCAAACTGTGACGTCCTTGTCAATATAAGAAACAGGAGCTAGATGTCGCCACTTCGCATTGCTTAACTAATGATTCCAGACTCTTGAACGTAACTACAGCAAAACCAGTATGCAAGTTTCAACTCTAATTTCACCGTCACAAAATCGACGTGTATATCTAAATAATATTTAAAAGTTCTGGCAGTACGCAACCATATTTAAAAATATATGTTTCGAATTTGGAACGTTCTACATAATGTGTAAAGTTGGTTGATATCCCGATCATTAATGGTTTGATATTACCAGTATTTATAAACAAGTAAACGTGATTACTTATGTAAAAGTAATTACGACACAATTTTTGTTCCATAGATTATTATTTGCCTAAAGTGAGAACTGTCAAAGATTAGAATTCTAGTATAATCTAGTACAAACTCGGCTGAGAATTCTCACCAGTTCTAGTCACCATTTCCTTTACATAAGCATTGAGAACACGTCGATTTTTCGTTTTTATTGCGTCAAAAGTGAAGTTGTCTATAACAATGAAAAGCATCGAAGCTACTTTTAATAGATGATGGTGTCTATTCTGTAAGCATTCTCTTAACTAAAAATGTCTAAATTATCGCAGTACTTATTTTGTTTTGGATAAAATCCAAATAAGTATAACACTGCCAGCATTATTATAGAATGACAGCACTAAAATTAGATATTTCTCTTCAATTGTGGAACATATTATAGACAGTTTAGTCGTCACGTAACTTGATGCTCGCTAAACTAACCTAAAATAACCCATAATTGAATAGAATAATCCTATTTTTAGAAGTGTCATTCTAAGTGTTAAATGATTTTGGATTTTTTTGTTAACAGAATAAGGACCACCATAATACATTTTTAGTTCGGTAGTTTAGTTTAGTTTTTTTGAACAAGCGAATCGCTACCGATATTGATAATATTTTACCGGTGATTGAAGTTTGGATGATGCGGATCCAATATGCGATTATTCAGAAGAAAGTTTGAAAAAAAATTAATTTCTCCAAAATTGTTGTGATGGATGTCATTTTACTAAAAATTGTGGACTCTCAACAATCAGTGATTGAAAGAAGGCTTCCTGTACCCAAGTCAGTGGACTAATGAAGCCATCTTTCAGTCACTGATTGACCCAGCACTTTCAGTTATCCCACTAATATTATAAATGTGAAAGTTTGGATGGATAAATGGATGTTTGTTACTCAAAAAACGGCTGAACTGCTGAACGGATCTGGATGAAATTTAGCACGGAGATACATTATAGTATAGATTAGCATAAAGGCTACTTTTCATCATCATCATCATCATCATCCATCACCACGCGGGTGAAAAAGCGTAATATTCTTGGGCACAGCATAGACAAAATAACAAGATCTCCGCCTACAACAAGATCGTAATGATGACAGTTCTGTTAAAGTTTGTGCCAGTTTCTGATAGCTTAGTCAAAAGCACGCTATCATTTTGATAGCTCGATCGACTAGACGTGCTCGATGACCGTCAGGGGTGATGAAATGTAACACAAATATCGTCAAGGGTGAAGAAATGTAATGACAGTTTTTTTTCCTTTGTGATTAATTTTATATTTGTATGTACGTAGGTACCTACTGTATTTTATTAAGTATACGTGTTTACTGATTGATTTACTAAATATTACAATTTACTAATACTTTTATAGCAATTGCGTTTGACCATGTACATATTTTATGACATTTTGGCATAAATATAGTTATGGCCTCGGAGAAGATAATAAACTACATGAAATAATACTAATCCTGCACAGACGAAGTCGCGGGCATCAGCTAGTATTAAATAATTGAAAGCATTATTATTTTAGACATATTTAACGCGTCACTTGGAAGAATACTATTCTGTTAGATGTAGGTATATGCTATATAATTATATGTTTGTATATATATATATATATATATATATATATATATATATATATATATATACATCTATTTAACCCTTCAAGAGTCGTTATATTTATAGTTTTATAAACCTTTGATGGAATTGTATGGCTTTTAAAAAAAAAACTGTCTCCAAAAGAAACGCATAAACTTATGCGTTTCTTTCTTGCTTTAAAAAATTATACATGAAAATTCTTAAGAGGAGATTGTATTAGCAATTATAATGGTGTTTATTTGACACTACAACTGTCATGGGCAAGCGTAGTACTTACTATCAAGCGCACGACTTGCCCGTCTCATCACTTCATTGCATGTTTTATTTTTCTTTTTTTATATAAATACACATTCCCTGCACAACTTCACGTATTATATCATATGAGATTACAGACGGTTTTCTATTCCTTTCCACTGTTTTCCTTCCAGTAATTTCCCCCGCTATCTCTCACAATATCCTCTGCTCTTCATTCCTTCATATAAACACCAGCTCACTTATTTTAATTTCGACAAGCGACGTAGTAGCGCGTCATAACGTCGCATAAAGGTGTCGTTACACGTTACAATTATGAAGTGTGCCGGCCCGGGCGCCGGTGCGGGACGCGGGGGGCCGGGCGAGAGACTCAAGTACATTTCCTTCATTTCGGGATTCCCGCTCGCAATCATTGTAGCAATTTTCCGGAGCATCCGTCGCGAGAGCGCGAAGGTAGGCGAGGAGGTCGATAGGAAAAGTCTGAGATTTTTGTCTTACCATTTGTACACCCCTAGTACTGCGACAAACCTACACGAGGTTTACAGATTCATTTACATTTTTAGTTACAGATTAGTTTACAATAAATGTCTTTTTATGTCATCTATCTATATTATATAAAAATTAACCCCTGTTTCTCCTGGTCATGTTATAACTTGAGAACGCATGGAACCACCTCGCTAATTCTTTTTTGTTGTGTGAATTATTGTTAGGAGAAGGTTCTTATATAAGAAAAACCTAGAAAAGAAAGGAGGTTCGTACGCGATGGCGTACTACGCGGGCAAACACTAGTACTTCAATAAAACTAAAATAAAATATATTTTGGTTGTACTATGATTTTCGTGGATGATTTCGAATGTGTTGCAAAAATAGTCTCTGTAATACCTATACTTTGATTTAATATCTGTTTCAAAGTTGGATGTAAATGCATAGTACGAGCTATAGTTACGAGAAACGATGTCAATAAATAACTTTTAAAAATACGTTATTAATTCATTCCAACGTCGAAAAATCCATTAATAAAATAAAAACTTGATCATGCTGTATAATATTCAAATTTATTCACACTTATTATAGTGTGAATAAACATTAGTTAATTTAAACGAATATTTATACTAACAACACTGCACTATATTTCACTGAGTTACACATTGAAACTGTACGACCACCTCTCAACCTACACCGGGGAGGCAGGTGGGTGGTTTGGGAGGAAGGGGGTTGCAGTGACGTCGCTCCAGCGTGTGAAAATTACATTCCGCGAGTGCCTCGCATATCTATCACTAGCGAATTTAACTTTAGTTCGTACCGTACCGGCTCGACAGCCGGCCCGGCGCCTCCCGGCCGGCGGCATCCAGTGTATGCGCGCCTTAATAATAGTTGTAACGTCTTTGGTATGCGCTTGGTAGATGGTGGAAAGAATTCAAAATTGCAAGTTAGCAGGGGTTAGTCAAAGGCCAAATCTACAAAGACTTCATATATGTATGAAGAAGGGAACTATGACTATACAAGAGATAAATACCGATGCGTACCATAACAGATTTTTGCCAAGCGAGCAAAACAACTATTTAAGCGAGACTGTTTCAAATAAAAATAAAAAAAAGTCGAGCTTAAAACAGTGTTGCTCCCGAGGTGGAAACTGTACTTTTATCTCCCGCTGTGAGAAAATAAGTAATTGCGCAACTTATTATTATGAAAGGCCGCCAAGGCCTTAGGATTCATCATGAGATCATGTAAAGATTTTAATAATGTTAAAACTCTTAAAATTCTCTATAGCACATATGTTCGCTGTCACTTAGAGTATGCCTCTCAGATTTGGAATCCTAGATATATGCAGTATATATCGATCGTACAGAGCGCATCCAACGGAAATTATTGTGTCATATAAACTATCGAACTAAAAGTAACGAAGAAAATTACTTAAAATCATGCGCGAAGCATCATTATCTCCCGTTAACCGTCAGGCGTACCACCTCTGAAATCATTTATCTGAAAACAATTGTTACATTAAATATTGACTGTCCAGCAGGCCTACCATAAACTTTAGATTATTTGTCAAGTTCCGAGCAGTACAATAAAAGGATGTCACAATGACCTGCCAAAAATCGTACCATGAACTTCATTTGACTGACATGCGTTTGATCTGCTAGAGCTAAGAAGGGCCCTATATTATTGTCTCTGACAGTTTGTGTGAAAGAGATGACGCTCTACCACTTTGTATAACGCTCTTATTCTTTCATTTATGTTGGCTTATGTTATGTTCTGAAACTAAGATTAGCCTTATATTGGTAACGATCCGATTTATAAATTAGTTAAATTTATAAAGTATTGGATTATATATATTCCAATATTATTCACAGGCATTATAAAATTCGTTATGATAATAGTATTGAGGGGTCCAGTAGAGTTTGTGAACTTGATTTAGTGAATTAATTTCAAGTTACATTAGTTACACATAGTACAAATATATATTTTGTAATGATATTAGAACACATCCAATCTAGTAAACAACAGTGAACAGTTTGAAGTGGATTCTCCAAGATACGACCCGAATGATTATTATTTGTCTACAATATCAAGGCGGTGTTCCAAGTGTGAATTCTTATTTATTCAACTTGGAATTATGGCCGCGTCTACACCTCGCCGTCGAGTTAGAAATTCTCAATTAGAAGTACTAAATATCCATAGCGACATAACTATAGGCTATAATAAAACAGTTCAAGTGCGTGAAAATATTTGACGATTTTTTTATATACTTCTTCTAGTAACTCAAATAATTCGTATGCGTTCCACATTCTTCTACGATAGTAAATGAAACTATTTTTTTCACATTTGATAGAAATTCCCAGTTTTACGTTTAATAGGTCACAAAAAGTTGCTTTAGCTCGCCTGTTTTACGTGACAGCAATGCAGGTTACTTTGATGGATATCTAAAGTCAAAAAATACGTCATGGTACGCTTACAGCAGGTCAATTGCAGGCCGCCCTTTGCTGGCCGGCTAGGTCACGTGGGCAATAGTTGGCTGGCCTGCTAGAGTCCGTTAGGGTACGAATTTGCAGGACAGCTCAATAAAACACTTAACTGTCCTGCTATAAGGGGCTTATGGTAGGCCTACTGATCTGGTAAAATTTTATTTTACACACCTATATAGGTCATATCGATAAAGTCAACTTTTCTACATACCTCTAGTTTCTACAAATTATAGGCAGAACAGTTTTATTTATCGTACAACTAAAACTTAAGATTTATGTAATAACACAAATTTTGACCTTGACTTGTTTCATACTAGCATAACTTCATTACGGAAGCAAATTATTGGTAATTTCTTTATCACTTTTGAATACTCAACTGCAGTATCTTCTATTAGTAAATAATAAATACCTAGTTGGTATTAATCGGCAATTATTTAGTGTGTGCAAATGATGTCCATTTTCTTATTGTAGTAGCTGTGTTTTATTGTAGTAAGTAACCTTCCATCTAGAAACTAGTTTTTTTAATGCTAGAAGGGGAGAGCACTAAATTAATTTTAATTGTATTATTTTATATAGGTACTTTTGTAGTCGATAGTCTTCCTAATAGAAAAAATAATAATAATATGATACACAAAATCCGTAGAAAAATCAAATTAAATTAAAAATATTGAATTTTGACACCAAAAACACACGTCTTATAAACGAATATTAACTAATGTAGGTATTTTATAAGACAGTAGTCTTTTAAAGTTCGTTACTTAATAGCCGCGTTTCTAAATGAATAGCGCTGCTACCGAGTAGTACCCGCAAGAACTCAAGCAAGAATGTCGACTTGGCGGAGGCGCACCAAGATATTATGTCTATTTAATAATGACTACATAATATGCTTTTTCTTTAAAATATTTTATTTACGTCATTATCTTTCGGTAGCTATGTAGTAAGCTCGCGAACGGACTAACGGCCGGTCCCAATAATCTATCTATAGTCGGTTTACCTTACTAGAGTTAGATATTTGACACTATTTGTATAGACGTTATGTCAAATTTCTATCGGTAGTAAGGAAAACTGTGGATAGATAGATTATAGGGATCCCCTATTAGTAGGAAACTAGGCGGAGGCCAGTGTGGGCAGGCTAAGTTTTTGCATAGCTCCCGACTGAGTCACTTTCAATACTACTTCAAAATGGTGGATTTGTATCCTACATGTGTTGTTATGTTTCACTGTCAGGGGCCTTATTTGCTATGACCATTCAAACACGCAACGCACTGCGTTTCGATATCTTCATTGAACTATTGTGGAGTTCAAGAATTAAATTTAGAGACGGGATATTTACCATGTACTGTATTTATTGTGAGCTCTCGATATTTGGGCACAGTTGCATGCGCCGTGTTCACGAGTAAACTGAAGTATCTGCGGGTAGGTGTTGTTATGAGCAGACGAAACGGTCTACCGTCTTCCGCATACGTTTCTTGCGTTCCGTTTTATTACCTTTGCCACTAAAGTCACTTGGAACTCGATCTGGGTCTCGACACACATAACTCACGGTATCTGCTCGCGAGCTATTTTCGGAACTTCTTCGGATTTGCAAAGATGAACCACTGGACTCCAGGTTCTTACTGGATACTTCAGTTTAACTGACTTTAAAGGTTACAAAACTTAGGCTTTAAACATATTAGGTTTACACATATGTGTAAACCTAATGTGTTTTCGAAATACCCCCACTCGAAAATCGCCAACGAAAAACTGTATATTGTATATTAGAACTTGCATACCAAGCTTCGTTAAGATTGGTTGAAAAATGCGACCTGTACAGGAGGACCAACATACAACCTAACAAACATACGGACAAAGTTAGTTTATTGGCCAAGTAAGGCAGAGACTAAGTTGACAGTTCAAAAGTACCTGTTATCACAATATTTTGCGCATGGTACCGACTTCAACAAGCTATTTCACGATTTTTACTGTTGGAGTCGGTTACATTTTACGGTAAAAAAAAAACAACCTTTTTAGTGTCCCTTCGTAAAATTTAAATGGGACCTTCCTCGGATGTATACTCTACCAAACAAAGAAAGATCAATAGATATCGCTCCGTCTCCGTAAGACGGTTAATCAGATAGAGAGTTAAAATTCGATGCTCAGACCCGAACCTCGGTGGCCTAGTTGGTCAATGGCGTCTGACACGGAGAGTCAGAAGACGCGTGTTCGAATCCCGTCCGAGGATGTGAATTTTTCTCTCTATAAATTTTAATGTTTGAGATCGCTAAGCAGGCGTTAGTGCTTTATAAAGTAATATCAAAATGGGACTACTCTGTAAAAAAGTTATGCGTATAAAAATATACACGTAGACTTGAAAACTTACTCCTTTTTTGGAAGTTGGTTATTAGATATGTTCCGTAACTTGCAAATAAGTGCAAACTTAACCGAACCACAGATCACGATAATGCTTATAAAAATATATATATGATTGGTGCAAACTTACAATTAGGTACATTAGTACCTAAAACAATACGCGTCTTCTTCAAAACCTCCTCCTTTTCCAAGTTGGTTTTAAAAACTTAGTGAGAAGGCAGATTATAATACTTTCAGGAGAATATAAACATATAGCACTCGCCAATCTTTCCAGAAGGAATTTGCTTATATAAGTACTTGTTAAAAGTTTCTACTCGACGACCCCTTCCGGAGGTAAAGTTTCGTAGAGATTGAGTTCGACATGATTCTTAAATCATATTAAACCATAATAAAATTAAAAAAACCCACTATCGCAAAATACTTCCACTCTTGGGCAAATATCGTCTAATTTAGCTGGACTATAATGCCACTATAAACATTTACCTAAATAACTTGAGAAGTGGCCAATAAAAAAAAAAAACGAGTCCACACTAATAAAGGAAAAACATTTTACACTTCTGGACTCATCTATTGGCCCACCTTGTATTTTCAGTTTCGTTTAGTCCTAGCTAAAATTTTATATTAGGTCGAGCAAAAAGTTTTTATGCAGTTTTGAACCTGGCACATTCACAATTTCATTCAATAGTCTTTTTTTGAATTTCGAACACAGAATTTAAAGAAACAAAAGACAATTTGGAGCCTGTTTGTTGGTATGCCCCATATCCTTTCCCCTCCCCTTCCACCCTATTTCTTCCTCAAAGGTCAGCAACGCATCCTCCAGACCTCTGGTATTGCGGATGTCTGTGGGTGACGATCAGGTGAGCCGCTTGCTCGTTTGACAACCTATCAAAAATATATAAAATTCTCGTGAATTTGACACATATTAACCCTTTGCGTACCAGAGACGTATATTTACGTCCGTTTCATTCATAAACCTTTTGTTTTAATTATCACAATATACGAAGGATTAAACTATTATTATTAGCCAGCAAACACTCACGTTAGGGATCGAATACGTCGACCCGGGTTTCGAGCATGTCCGATGCTCATCTTCAGGGCGAGTGCGCAGCGGTGTCCAACGTCTTACTACGGCGACTTAGAACTAAATAGAGTTTTTAATGATGAGATGGTATGTGTGGCACGTTGATGTTAACACATAGGTCCCAATTCCGTAGTAGTGTAAATGTTCAATGTTTAACTAAAGGTCTGCGGCGGTTCGCATCGTTGTATTGTTAGACTACATTTTTCAGCCGCTCGTGCGGAAAGTGATCGCTGTGCTATCATGGTACTGCTCGCAGAAAAAAACGGAAGGGAAAATATTTTAATTTAAATAATTTACAAAGTTATTAATAGACTTGTAAGTTTGCATAACACTCGCGCGGGTGTCTATAAATATAATACGATAAACTGAAAATCGACGTATTAAATTGAGCTTTTTATCCGGGAACAGGATAGCTAAATTGTGTTATTCAAATATTATCTTTGCGTATATTCTTTAAAAAGTATTTAATGTAGTACAACTTAGAGTTGATCCGATCCGATTTAGCATATTATCGCTAAAAGAAGGTACTTTAAAGGTCTGTGCTAAAAGAGAAACGTCCTAGGGATTGAGGTCAAGGGTCTGCTAACCTGTTTTACAGTTTTGTTTGTATTTATAGCATATATTTTATTATAATGTTTCTATAGAGTCGAAGTTGATAGTTGATAGTTGCATGCCGGACAGATAATAAATAATAACTGGATTGCGATGCCCACAACTGAACGTTACTTCACTACAACGCCACGACTTCCTTTTTGCATGATGAATACTTTTAGATAATGAAAACAAGTTTTGGGTTGAACTCATTAAATGGACGAGAATCTCTATATACTCATTTAAAGACATATACGGATAATAATATGTTTTATGTGCACGTTTTATCTACATCCAAGGCGAGAAGAGAAAACCTAGGTATAATACAAATCAAAATAAATAAAAACTAATGCCTTAAACTTAACATCAACCGTCATTTATCCCCATGTAGTTAATTGTAATAATTTTAAAACTTAACTGCTTCGGCACTGCAAGAAAAACATGTCTTTTGCCCTTGCACAAAATAGCGCTAGCACTGTAATGGGCCGTGACGTATGAGGAATTAAGCTAATTTGACGGAGGAAGGCTGGGGCTACTCTCCCGCGGCGTAGTACAACAGAAGTATACAAGGCAAGTGCATACTGGTTGGTTGGAACTGTCCACGTACAGTTTCATATTGTATCATCTATTTCTTACAACGTATTATATGTACATATATTACACATTGTTTGGAATAGATAGTTAAGGATCATCCAGTGATTTTGATATATTAGCCCTTTGCGTACCATAGACGTAAATTTACGTGCGTTTCATTCATAAATCTCTTGTTTTAATTATCACGGTATAGGAAATGAATTCTAGTGAACTTTTTTGTCATCAGTACCCGTGGTCCGCGAGTGACGCACAGTCGCACGCAGCCGCGCGACTCGGCCGTGCAGGGTTGTCGCGTGAACGTTTTTCATTGCTCGCGTGATGGATCCGCTGCGGTGCGTGCTAGCCCTGCTGTAATGGATGCTGCGTGCGATGTTTTGTTGGATGGGTTTGTTGCACGCTGTTTAGGCCAATGATTCGTTGGTTAGGCATTTTTGGTTAGTATAAACCTTGAGGATGGCGGGAAAATTCCCAACGATGGCTATAGTTGATTTTGTTTAATTTTCATAGATTAGTGTTTCTTTTAGAGTTGATTATTAACCGTTAAAGTGTTCGTAGTAGTACATGAGTGTAAGCAACGTGAACAAAATCATTAAAAGTTATTTACGTTTTCTTCGTGAAAGAAAATTAGAAAGTTTTAGTAATGCATCCATCGCATTACTGGAATGGACTTGGACAGGACAGTGACTTGATGAATGACTTGTTTATTTGTGACTCTTGACTGCTTGAATGGTAATTATATATATATATATATATATATATATATATATATATATATATATATATATATATATATATTATATTATACTGTATTAGGTTTATCCTGTAAAAATAGTTGTAATGAATGAAAAAAATAAATAAATAATATCTATCTAGATGCAACTTTAAATAGTTACGTACATTACTTGAAAAGTGGCAAATGTAGGTACAGAAGTGCGAGACCAAATATGAAGGAAAAAATATAATAAAGAAAAAAAAGATACTTTTCTCGAAATTTCGAATACACAAGCACAAACTCTTTTTCTCGAAAAAGAGTTTGTGCTTGTGTATTCATGAAGCATTTTTTAAACTATTGGACACTTTCTTAAGTTCAAAATAACCTGTAAGTTAATCTTGATAAAACTAGCATAGTACAGTTTGGGACCTGTCGCCAGTTGAAGGAAAAATTGGAGATACAACATAATAATACTCCAATTGCAGAAGTTGAGACAGCAACATTTTTAGGGATTTGGCTAGATCAGCATTGTAATTGGAAGACACATATAACATGTTTGTGTGACAAATTAGATAAGTTTATTTATGCAATAAAACGGTTTAGACAAAGAGTATCTATTAATGCAGCACTGGGAGCCTATCACGTTTACGTTTCATCGGTGTTAGCTTATGGGTTAATTTTGTGGGGAAACTCGGTTGATATACAGGATACAGAAAAAATGTGTACGAGCCATCTGTGGAGCATGGAGTACGGATAGCTGCAAATCATTATTTAAAAGGTTTCACATACTCCCATTAGCGTGCATGTACATAAGGGACATTTGTGTATTTATGAAACAATATCCTCATTATTTCAAAAAACATTCGGATACTCTAGCCAGGAATACAAGGCCCAAACACAGACTGTATGTACCCCCATGTCGTCTGGACCTTGTCAAACGTAATGTTTATTATCATGGCATTACGATTTTCAATAAACTGCCAAATGACTTCAAAGATCTACCTTTAAACAAATTTAAATTGCAAATTAAAAATATGGTTATTAGACAAGTGTTTTATGATGTTAAGGAATATTTGACTTATAAAAATTTACTTTGCTGACATTTAACATTTTACAATTTTAATATTGACATTAAAATTTAAGCAGACTTCTATGATACTAATATAATTTCTATGTAATCTAAATCAGCTTTCAATTTGTTTGCATGATTACATTTAAGGTTTGACATTGTTATTAATAATTTTGGTAGGTCCATACATTAAAATACTTTATTTTAAAATTGTACTTAAAACTATTATTGCACGCCTTGATGAGGCAGAATGTAATGGATCCTTTCTATTTTAACTATAAGAACTACTGTACCTACATTTCTCGCAAATAAAAATTTATTATTATTATTATTCAAAATAAATCACGGATTTCATCCGGTCCTTTACAAAGGCATAAGTGGGGCTGTAGCCAACACTTAGAGGCCTGTTTGGTATAAAAAATACAAAGTACTATAAAAAAAACAGAAACTTTTGGATGGATGGTGACATGGTATATCTATTATAAAAATGGGTAAAATGACAAGGCTATTGAAATGATTTTATTAGTGATAAAAAGATAGTGGGCTATGGAAGAGACTACGGCACCTGCCAAATTCAGTCTCATTTTAAAATTTTTGAGCAGGTGGTGACTTGCCACCCACTAAACGGGCCCCCCATAAAGGCCACCATGAATGGTGACAGAAGAGGCAACGTTGGTGTGGCTGGCTAAAGGGTGTCGAGAGGTGTGCTGCGGTTTCACTAAAGCGCTACTACCGGCGTTATGCCCTTTAACACTTCCACCCTTGGAGCTTTTTGTTACTTGTTCTTGCGTCTCCACCCCCAGACGGCCAATTAAGGCAAGCCGGGGGTCAGGGGTCTCATTTAGCATTTTTTTTTCTCAATTTTTATTATTATTATTATTAAGTAATTATAGTTCACTGAAAAAATATAATCATATTACTTATTACCTTTTTTAGGCTAAATATTAATATAAATAAGGTGCATACTAGAATCCTCTAGCGACTTCTGGAATACATAGGTGTACGTTCTGTGGAAAAAAAATTATCGACGAGTGGAAGGAGTACTTGCTGCGGTTACACCCGCGTGGTGATGGATGGTGATTATGATGATGACAATTATCCAATGTGTATCCAGCGCCTCATCCACCAGGTACTAGGATGGTAAAATGTTTTTTTTTAGTATTTACCCATCATGGTAATAGTGCAAGAAAGTTGTGGTTTTCATTACAGGGTTGTAGAAGCACGTGTATAGATAAAACCTAACACCAACGTAGGAGTTGTGGTCAAAGCTAACCAGATGTTACAGTCAATTACGTAGTTGTTCGTGCGTGTTGATTTTCTTTACTTTGTTTAGATTTTGGAATGAGGTGTTTGTGCTTGAATAGACTTTTGTGCGGACTGTTCTTATAATGTAATGTACTTATTATAAGAAAAGTTTGATAATTAATTATAATATTCTTATTATAATTAATTATCAAGCTTTAATCTGTTTTTATTTATCAAAACCATAATGACAACTGCACTAGTATAATTTTACGATCATTATACCATACCGTTGTCAGTTATTAGGACTAAGTCATCAGCGAATCTTAAGTGGCTAAGTTGTCTACCTTCAACATATGCTACAACAGCTAACTGAGGCAAGCAGATAAGTTATGGTCTTACTATAAATAAATCAAAAACAAAAGTAATGACAAACAGAGAAGAAATACTCATAAAAGTAGACAATGAAGATATTGAATATATTAAAAACTATACATACTTTTTTAACATATATTTTACACACTACTGCAATCGCCTTCACACCCTTGTACCTAATTCTTGCTTCACGGCAGAGGCCTACCACATAGCGAAATGGGTTTCCTTGCTCTTAGGGTTCGCATTTCGATGGCTGCGAGTGAGGAGTAAATTTAGAGTAAATTCTAGCAGTTTCTACATAACTCATTCTACTTAAGTCTACAACAAATTACAAGAAAACGACGTATTCTACGTAAGATGGCCGTCCTAACCTCTAAACAATAACAATAATTCCCGCCGAAACGGAAATGCCCGCGAAAAATCGGTAAAACGGACCGAGTCCAGCCGAAGCGAGCCATCAGAGCAGTTATTTGGTCCATTAAACGTGAAATAGTTGCAAGCGGCGGTACCAGGCGCGCAGCGGGGCGGGGAGGTTTAAAATACGATTTATTAGGGCGGCAGCTTAAAGCCGGCCAGGCTTGGATGTTGATTTTTGATGCTCTGCAAGTAGGCTAGATCTGTGTGCCTGAAAACTAAAGCAAGTATAATTTTATTAAATAATGGTAGCAATGAAAATGCCAATTAATTATTTATCGCGCCAGACTGCCTGGCTATTTAGAATATTCAAATTCAAATGTTAAATTTTAGGGGAAAATCACACAATCTTGATTGGGACTCGAACTCGCGTCTTATGACAATCCGTGTCAGACGCCATGCCCGCTAGGACACCGTCTCTTAAATTGCAAAGTTTGGACTCGCTAATGCCGGCCATACATCATCCTTCCTATCGTCCAATCGGCACGACGCTGAAGGCTTGATCTTATCTGAAGTTCGTCCAAATATACCACACACGAACAGTTTAAACTGTCCAATCAGCAGCGATGTTCAGTTAAAGCCGTGGCGTCACCAGTGACAGACGACGATGTTTTAGCTGTTTTGGGCATTTTACTCCTGATATAGAACCAAAAAAGAAAAGAATTAGGAGAGTGGTGCAAATATTGCCTAATTAAATTTAGTTTACTTATACAAATGTATTAAAAGAATTGAGGTTGACGCCAAGAGAATTTAGAGAATCGGTCCTCAAAATCGCGGGAGAGTAATCGTTGAACAAAAATTAACATATAATCGAATATAGAACCTCTTCCTATATTAAAGACGGTTAAATATGGGTGCCCACCTGAAATTAATCCTCCTGCAGACGTGGATGACAGGGCCCCCCCAAATTAAAAGACTATCTAGTCAGTACAGAAAGTGCTAGAAAAGTACCTTCAACACAAGTTTCAAAAACATTTGGTTCTTTTCGACGGTTCCGTATTCAATAGCGCAATAAGGCGCGTTAGGCGCTCCTTTGTAAATACACCATACTATAACTCTTTATATCTACTGTGTTCTGACTGTCAAATTATCAAAGCTACTCCTAGAGCTGGCTGCTCTCCTGGTACTCGTGGCGCAGCATGACGCGGTGTAGAGCGCAGTGCGGGTTCGATTTCCGTGTCGGCACGCCGGGAGCGATTCGTGTACATTGGTTACTAATGATAGATTGTTGTATCTCTGAGACCATAATATAGGATGATGTGTTTTTGATCTAATCTTTACTTACAAGGATTCCAATATTCAATGATCCCTTAACGAATTGCTGAGTAACTCGAAATATTACTGGCATAAACAATTTAAATAGATTGCTTACGAACTGAGTTTGAATAAGTATATACTTTTAGAGTCGTTTGTGAAATCGGCCATATTTATATTTTTTCCTGTAATTAATAAACACACCTGAAATTTTGATATGTGTAACAATTTTATTCAGTAATATTATAATACCTAAAGCAGTTTATAATAGGTTACCTGTGTTTGGAGATTCTTTAACCAGCATTTTCAGATTTAATAATCTGTATTTGGCGCGCAATTCGAAATTCAATTACATTTTATTCGAAAGGAGTGTTATTTTAATTTAAATTCAGTCATTTGTTTTCGATAATGTTTTGTTTTTGTAAAATTGGGTGCAATGGATAAACTGAACATTTGCTTTATGCGGACTAATTGTTATTTCCGTAGTTGGTTCACTTGTAACTTTTATACGTTCTGAAAAAAAACATGAAAATCACAAAGTCTATGTATCACTATTAATTTGTAATCTTACTAAAATTTTATCTAAAATATAATTCTACACTTTACTATTTATATACTTAATAAAGGAGTTTAATCAAAAAGTCTGAACTTGGCTGAAATATAAAAAATGTGAGTCAGAAGACGTAAAACTACCTACTGAACAAGAATATGATGTTTTTGAAAAAATGACTGTCTGTGTGTATGTTTCGGTGGTAGTGCCACGCTGTAACCCCACAGCCGAATGGGCCGGCATGACCGGGGAAGTACCACACTCCCACAAAACACTGACGTCAAGTAACATAGCTTGCTATTGCGTTGGAGGCCCAATCCCCCCTTACCCGCTCTCCCTCTCCTTCCCCCTCCCCCGTTCTATCTCATCTTTCCTATCATTCTTCCTCAAAGGTCGGTAATGCATCCTCGAAGCCTCTGGTTTTGCGGATGTACATGGGCGACGGTATCACTTACCATCAGGTGAGCCGAGCGTGCGAAAAAAAAATGTTTACGCATAATGTAATTAACTAACTACCTCACAGATTTCGATGAAATTTGGTATATGGATAGAATAGAACCCGGAGCTCCCCACTATAAACTTTTTATCTTGATCCGTCTCACAAATTCAAGATGGCAGCTTGCTCTCTCTATGCTACACGGTCTCATATAAGACTGGGGTCTGGATTGACTGGTTGGAATAACAATAATTTTCAATATATTTATATTACAGTCCACGTGACCCGTAGATTAAGCGAGCGAAACCACAGGCGGGTCAGCTAGTTTAAAACAAATAGGTTTAATTATACTGAATAAAATAGAATGAACGCCATTGTACGTGTGTACCAGAAGTTAATCGCGAATATACGAACATCCTGTATACGCGAGTCGGTTAGAAATGATTCATGAACAGCTGAACGAGTACACAGTTACTGTTTGTACGGAGGAATAGTTATAGTATAGTTAGTACTGCGCATGCGCACTGTATACATAGATCAGTGATAGCCGTGTTACCTTATAACGCCTAAACGGCTGAACTGTAATCAGATTATCGATAATCAAGATTATAGATTATATCCCGGGGAAGTAAATTATGATAATTGTCATCGTCATCATCATCGTCCATCACCACGCGGATTAAACTGCGGGCGCACCTGGTTTAATTATAAAATAAGATATACAGGGTGTTTGGTAGAGGGACCGACAAACCAAATGAGCGTGTTCGGGGGCTCAAAAAAAATCCCCGACACCCCAATTTTTTTTAACTAAATCAGTTAGTTAGCTCTGTTTTGTGTCCAATTTTGTTTTGCGTGGCCTGAAGGTGTATTAGAGACAAAATTCAACTAAAAACATCCGGTCTAAAACAGATTTTACAAATGTTATGGTGGTAAATAGGTACAATTTCGGAGAAAAAGGGAAAAATCACAAAAAAGTTAAACATATTGGGGGGTCGGGGATTTTTTTTGGCCAACTTGTATTCTCCAAGTAGTCCCCCGAACACGCTCATTTGGTTTGTCGGTCCCTCTACCAAACACCCTATATGTACCTACATAAGTAAAGGACTCATCAGCATGCATGGTCTCGGTGAGCACCATCGCAGTGTAACCTATAATACGAAGAATTGGCTTTGTTCAAAGCTACAGCAAGTGGAAGGACTGGATATGCCTCGGTGTGTCGAGCTGAAACGCGTCACGGTGCTGTCAGTTCATGTCGATAAAAATTAAAGCTTTAATCTTTTAATTTTTTAAGTTAAATTTTATTTTTTTAAGTTAAATTTTAATTTTTTAATTTTTTAAGTTAAATTTTAATTTTTTAAGTTAAATTTTAATTTTTTAAATTAATTTTTACATTTTAGTTTATCTCATAAGCAGCGATTTAATTAAAATTACAAAAAATAATATGACATTTCTAAAGCTTCGAAGCACACATTGTCGGAATTAAAAACATATATTAACATACTAGAGTACAAAAAAAAACACTTATATTCACCTCTAAAACAGTTTTTCTATTCATTCACTATTGTATTTGTCATGAAACACATATCATAAAATAGAAATGTTCAATACACATACATTTACGGATTGATTTTTTATTTAATAATGCGCATTATTTTTTTATGAATATTGTACGTTTATACGAGATGCGCTTGCTTGATATCAAGTAAAGGAAATTGAACGTGGCCAAGCGCTGAGCTGACAGCGCCTTACATAAGAATGAATCTTAAAACCTCGCGAGCGCAGTTATTAATTTTTCGCAGTCTGAACTATCTGCAGACGGTACCAAATGTTCTTGCCGAATATTAATTTTAATTTCATACCCTATTTATCTGGGCCACCACTTGACCAAGTTCAAGTTCGAAATTCCTATTTAAGTCAGGTACCTACTGATGAGAGTACCAAATTTTATTAAAATCGGTTTGTAAGTAAGTAAGGATTGCGGACCAGCAAACTTCCCCCCTTTTTAGGAAAAGTAGGCACCCCATCAAAAATCACAGACGACAAAAAAAGTTTTAGAATATGCTCACCAAGTTTCGTCAAGATTGGTTGATATATGCGACCTGTGCAGGAGGGCCAACATACAATCTAACAAACATACGGACAGATAAAAGTACTCGTAAATTTGGCCCGTTAAAGCGGAGACGCTTCGCTTGCTCGAACAAAAATGTAATAATCACAATCCACAATCAAGCGTAAAAAAGTAAGTGTAGCTCAGCCTTAAGTTATATATAGGTATAATGTATTATGTACGTGGTATTTGAAACCCACGCGCCTCTGGACTAGATTAGTTGGATCAATTCATTATGATCTAGTAAATCTCTCCGACTCATTACAGAACAGTTGTCCGTTATTCGTTAATTACATCGGCAGGGAGAGGGGATAAATCGCGAACTTGGATTATTGTGCCGTTCAGGTGTTTTTGATTCAGTACTGATGGCAATAAAAGCTAATATAGAAGTACAATTTAAAAAATTTAATAGCGACTTCTTTTCTATTCAGTTATTGGAGTGTATCTCAAAAAGTACTGGACCGAATTTAGTGAAAATTAAATGGGACTACACGGGCAGCACCAGCTTTCAAACAAGAAAGAATTTTGAGAATCGGTTCACCTTATCGAAAGTTAGGAGGAAACAAACATAAAAAAAAAACTCCTTGTTTGGAAGTCGGTAGAAAAAAAATTACCTTCCAATTTTTTTTAGTGTAGAATTTTTATTTAAAAAGTAAAATATAAGCGTTTGAATTCATTGTTTTGTGTAATGGATGATGATGATGCTGATGACAACATTTTTAAAGGGAGAGTATTAAAAAGGTATAGTAAAACTGGTTTTACAGTCCAAAGTGTTCTATAAATTCGGTAACATTTTATTTAGAGGGCAATATAGTATAAAGGGGGTTGTGTCATCATCTATAACCCGCGGCTACACTCGCGATAAGACAAGTCTTAAAACTCCTGAATATACATTATTTGCAAATAACCCATTTTATTCTTTAAATGGGTTTATGGAAATGAAATTAGTAGACTCTTCATTTTTGTACAAAGAGTGAACAAAATATCACATATATTTCTCTGATTGTGAAGTTATAACAATTGACAAGCAAATAAAGTTGACTGTGTGACTCAACATTATTTACTTAACTTAACTATTATTATGTATAATTGACAAGTCTTAAAACTCCTGAATATACATTATTTGTAAATAACCCATTTTTTTCTTTAAATGAGTTTATGGAAATGAAATTAGTAGACTCTTCATTTTTGTACAAATAGTGAACAAAATATCACATATTATTTCTCTGGTTGTGAAGTTATAACAATTGACAAGCAAATAAAAATGATTGTGTGACTCAACATTATTTACTTAACTTAACTATTATTATGTATACTTGACAAGTCTTAAAACTCCTGAATATACATTATTTGTAAATAACCCATTTTTTTCTTTAAATGAGTTTATGGAAATGAAATTAGTAGACTCTTCATTTATGTACAAAGAGTGAACAAAATATCACATATTATTTCTCTGGTTGTGAAGTTATAACAATTGACAAGCAAATAAAAATGATTGTGTGACTCAACATTATTTACTTAACTTAACTATTATTATGTATACTTGACAAGTCTTAAAACTCCTGAATATACATTATTTGCAAATAACCCATTTTATTCTTTAAATGGGTTTATGGAAATGAAATTAGTAGACTCTTCATTTTTGTACAAAGAGTGAACAAAATATCACATATATTTCTCTGATTGTGAAGTTATAACAATTGACAAGCAAATAAAGTTGACTGTGTGACTCAACATTATTTACTTAACTATTATTATGTATACTTGACAAGTCTTAAAACTCCTGAATATACATTATTTGTAAATAACCCATTTTTTTCTTTAAATGAGTTTATGGAAATGAAATTAGTAGACTCTTCATTTTTGTACAAAGAGTGAACAAAATATCACATATTATTTTTCTGGTTGTGAAGTTATAACAATTGACAAGCAAATAAAAATGATTGTGTGACTCAACATTATTTACTTAACTTAATTATTATTATGTATACTTGAAAGTTGAATTAAGTGGCAAACGTGGATAACTATTTTCAAAATATAGGTAATGATATTTTGTGAATTTAAGTTAATTAATATAATCTGAATAGCTTCAAAGCTCAAGTAAAAGACTACTATTTCTCCACGTTAAATGTTAATCCCTGACATAATTCATTGATTGATATTATTTTATATGATTGATATTTATGTATGTGTAAGTATATATGTTCATGTATGTTTATAGTATAATATATGTATTATATTATTATTACGTGTAGGTAAGTGTAAGTATTGTTATATTTAAGTGTATTTTTATTAATTTGAATTTTACCCTTTTATCTAGTATTATCTAGTGTTACATCTGTTTCATGTAATACTAGGTAATAATATATTTCTTCGTGATGTTGCACCACCGTCCATGTCAATCATGTAATCGCTATCCATCCAAAGGTTGTCTGGAAGAGATCGCTTTTAGCGATAAGACCGCCCATTTGTGCCTACTATTTAAGTTGTTTCCTTATGTTGTATTTACTTTGGTGCAAATAAAGAGTTTTTGTATTGTATTGTATTGTATGATCAAACGAACTTACAAAGTGAAGTTCGATCATTATTATATGAGTCACTTCATTTGAAGATATAGTATTATTGTTATTTTAACCTGGTAGTACCTTTAACCTACAGGCAACATCGCACGTTTTTTAGAGTAAAGTAATCGATTATTAGGATATCAATCGATTCTTGTCATTCGAGTTTTACCTCACCCCTAGGTCGGCCATCTTACTTTCCTCATTCCTTTTAGAGATTTTCCCAAAACAAAGCTTCATAGTTAGGGTTCCGGATAGGTGATAGCCGTGTTTATCGGGTGGGCTTGGGTAACTAACTATATCTTCAAATGAAGTGACTCATATAATAATGATCGAACTTCACCTTGTAAGTTCGTTTGATCATATATTATATTACGTCACTTCATTTATCAGATATAGTATTATTGTTATTTTAACCTTTACCTAGGTAGTACCTTTAACTTACAGGCAACATCGCACAAGCAAATAAAGTTGATTGTGTGACTCATCATTATTTACTTAACATAATTATTATTATGTATACTTGAAAGTTGAATTAAGTGGCAAACGTGGATAACTATTTTCGAAATATAGGTAATGATATTTTGTGAATTTAAATTTATTAATATAATCTTAAATGTTTATACAATATTGTTAATTTATATGTAATGTGACTTACCGAATGTAACAATCATTACCTATTATAATGGAGAATAAATTTCTGATTCTGATTCTGGTACAACACTACAACAGAAAATTTACCTCACTCTCATGCTGAAGAAATATTGAAGAAATGTCTTGTCTCTAGTGGATTATGTAAAATCACAATAATTAACATTGTAAATCAGTATCGTGTGTGTCTGAAAGTTAAAAGAATTGTTATATTTTTATATTACGAAACAGTACATACACGAGGTTCACCTGATGTCAAGTTGTTACTCTGCCTAGAACAGATGCACAAGTGATGAACACTGCACCCGTAACCCTGAGACATTAATTGTTGTCTCATGTGCCTGTGCTTTTACCGGCAACCTTCTAGCCAAAACGTAATATTGCGAACATTACTGCTTCACGATACAAAAAGGTATCACCAAGAGTTCTACTGCATTTAAAATCATCATAAATATAACTTTTATACCACATATACATAACTAGAACTAGAACTTAACTAGAACGGGCTTAGATAGTCCCATTTAAATTTCATTAAATTCGGTCCAGCAGTTTTTGAGTTACACTCCAATAACTCAAAAATATTCCGACTGTTTTGATTATTTTATAATATCATTATTGACGGTGAATCACAATCGATCCCGTAATTAGCAACGGTCACTATAAAGGGTAAAGCAATTTAAGGGTGAAAAAAAGATCCATTTTTACCAAAAAAGGATAAGTATTTATAAAAAAGTACCTTTAACCAAATCTTTTTACTGAATGGTTACAATTTATTATTATTATTTTTAAATGTATTGGCGGTAACGAAATGGCAGTAACAATACTTATTTCATATATTTCTTTTGTATTGATATCTTATATATATATATTTCTTATTCCTTGACCTGTTTTGCGAACGCTCCTAGCATTTGTTTGTTTCAGTAAAACTTAAATTAACCAATAAACATGTCGACGCCCGCCCTTAAATTAGCTCTTCGTGAAAATTGGCGAATTCTACCTCGTGATGCCTTCGCGCCCTGCCTTGGTAGAACTTTATAACTATTTGATGAGAAATAACATCTTGGTATTACAATTATAAAAACAGTACCATTTAAGTGGAATATAATCCCGTACAAAAAATATCGAAAATTTATATAAAGCATATGTTAAGTGTGTTAATACTTAATATAAAATATTTAAATGAAATTATAGGAATAATTATGGGTTTAAAACTTAATGTATCAGAGTTACGGGCACAGTACAGTTCATCATTTGTGAGGAAATGCATCTGTTCTAGGCAGAGGTTCCCATATATAATTAGGTGGGGATCGTGCTTTTACCGTACAACCTGAAGTTGTAAATAAGGAATTATAATTTTTATTAAAAAAGCTACATACAAAAACTATAATTTTTTTATCAAGATCCGTTCCTGATTCCACAATCGTCAGTTACATCTCACTCACTCATAAACTTTCACTTTAGTAATATGTGGGTGACAAGTGCAGTGCGTTGCAAAAAACGACTTATTAAAAGGTACGTGTGTGTTGGAGCCTAAACAAATGGGTCACAGCTCAGCGAATAATATTGCTCAAGGAGCAAACACTGATTTTCCATCCAGAAACGAGTCCATCAAACAATCAGTGCAGCCGAAATTTGTTCGAAATTAATAGTGTCCAAAATGAGTGTGAAAATAAAAAAAAATATAATGTGAAATTTATTTTTCCTTAAACGATAAGAAACGATCCCTCCTCGGATAACCAGGGGTATCCAGACTCTTATGAGACTGGTTAAAGCTGGCTTCCCCAGAGCTCAGCACTTTACAAGATGAATGAGTGTTCCCTTCAGTCATACGACTTGCATCTTAGATTTATAGAAGTACGAAGTAAAAGTAAGTACATCTTAGTGATGTGCGCAGATTAATGATAGCTAATACCTACATGTAAGCGGTATATAGTATGGGAGAGCTTGTGTAAGAGAGAGAAGACGTAGATACTACATACTTACCCAAGATTGCATTCAACTCAGTTGATTGTCCTGAACTATTAAGGCTGGAGTTCACCAACACATGTTTAAACTGTAAACGGACGTTTAATTCTTAAATGACCGTTTAGCAATATTTTTTTGTTCACCAAGCAGTAACCATTGATTAAGTTTCGTAATCGGATGTTTAAGTTAAACGATGTCTGCGACCTTGTTTAACCATTGGTTATTGTTTATTTACGTGAAAATGTCAGATGCTCTGAATTATATCTTTGAAGAAGATAACGTGTTAGGTAGATGATTTTGAAGATATTGAGCGAATTTTACGCGCACCCCGTGTTTTCCAAAGTGGATACAATTAAGTATTTAGAAGAAACTGACGTAAAAGCATTCGTTACAAGATTTCGTTTATACAAACATAGTGCCATGGAATTATTTGATTTAATTGATGAAAGTTGTAATATAATATCATCCATAATCACTTCAATAAAACTGTCTTGAATTTTTAATTTCAATTACCACAAAATAACTCTGACGCCAACAAAACAAACAGATAGAACTTCGATTCGAACTTTGATATTACCATAAAAAAGGTGCTGAATTAGAAATACATACAACTTGTGAACATACCATTGACTTGTCACGCATTACATTTTGTAGTATATTAATATTACCTTACCATATTTGAATGTAGCTCGGGTAAATGTAGATGATACAAGATACGCTACCATCTTTTCAAAGTAGTATTATACCATTCTTTCATTTACGACTCATTCGTCCAAAAACGCTCGATTACTTAAACGTTCGCTTTAAAAAGATGGTGAACACAAAAAAAACGTGACATGTTTAAACAACTGTTTAAGTTTAAGGGGGCGATTAGGTAATCAATGGTTAAGTTCTAGTTGGTGAACTCCAGCCTAAGTAAAATAAGCCTAAACACTCCTACTAAGCCTATTCGTTTTAATCCCCTATTAAATGTCCCATCAGTTAACAGTAATTATAGGCAAAACTCTTATCTGCAAGTAATAAGTTTAACGTACACGTATTCTGCACAAGTATCGGATCGGCTAGACAGCTGATGAGCAGAGAGTTCTTTGAATAATCTTGGTTACTTAACATCATCACATACCTCATGTTATTGTTTTTGTATATTGTTAAAGGTATAACATTATATATCAATTAATTAATAACATTATTAATTAAAAATACGGGATTACTCATGTAATATTTATCGGATAGGTTCGACTGTAGTTTCGACCACATTCGGTGGCCTTTTTCAAGGAGTCTCGCTTAGCACTCACTTAAGGCACGTCCCAATAATCTATCTATCCACTGTTTACCTTACTACCGATAGCTATTTGACATAACGTCCATACAAATAGTGTCAAATATCTATCTCTAGTAAGGTAAACCGGCGATAGATAGGTTATTGGGACCGGCCGTTAGTGAGTGCTAAGCGGGACGTCATCGACGCGGGCGTCCCGAACACTCCTTGAAAATGGCCACCGAATGTGGTCGAAACTATAGTCGGACCTATACGATAAATATTACGTGACTAATCACGTATTTATAATTAATAATGATTGAAAACCACGTTAGTTTTTATAACAAAATTAATAACATATTTTATTTTGGTTTGTATAGTTCACATTATGTTTCCAGGCGAAGTTCACATTGTAATCCATTATGTTTATATCCGTGAGGACGTGTAATTGGCCCTTCGTTTATATTTTGTAACTATTATATATAAAATGGCTGTTGGTCTTTCTGATAATAAATAAATAAATAGATGGGTTTGCTGGTGCATGGTGATAATAACAATTTCCTAGAAGTCTGAATACTAGAAAAATATAACTACATCACAGACTTCCAAGACGCTCATTACTCTTATATTTATCCTGGGCAGGGACCTCTCTCTTCAAACCACTACCAACTTTTTTTGAGGGGCGGGGGTGCTTTGCACTGCCCACAGTAAGTAAGGTTTGCTTAACATTGATTATCAGCTCAAAACGAAAGGTTAACCGAGAGCAATGTGCAAGTGTACAATGAAGATTCAGTAGATTTCGTAACTTATGGACTAAGGTAACCATGCGAGTAAAACGGTGCGCGTCCACTAGTATCCGAAACAGCTGATCCCACCCTATTCATTCACCACAAACGGTTTCGGTATCGTTTGCTGAAAAGTGCGGGGGTGAGGCGAGGGCGGGAGGCAGGGAGGGGGCAGTTGGGGAGGGAGCTAAGGTTGACAAATGGGCCGCTCGGAGCGTCGCGATACAATCGGTGCGTTGCTTACTGCCTGGAGTGGGGAAAAAACCAGGGCTGCCACCAAGTGGAAATATATGTATTATTAACAGTTATACTCTCATACCGCACTTAGACCTGTGTCGCGGAAGGCATAGGCAATTAATACATTACAAACACCTATGTACAAAATGTCGTCTCCACACGTAAAACGCAGAAGGTGCACAGACGAGCTGATAAAGGACAACGGTTGTTACAGGCCGCTTCCAACTTAAGCTTTTTGAAATTTTCGGGGGAGGCTTATGTTCAGCAGTAGACATCCTACGGATGAGATGATGATGACAGGCCAATATATGCTTCAGGAATCGAACCCTAATCGTTGCCCATTGAAGACGTTGTAAAAAGCTACTACAAATAGAATAGGTATACAATACTCAATTGAGCTAATAGGGTTGTCATTAGCCGTAAACAATAGTAACGTCTGTTTTAATTAATTACAGTGGAGAAGCCACTATTAGTTTTAAACCACAATAACTTAACTTTTTTAATATATGATCTTCAAAGTTGTAACACCTGCTTAGCGTAACCAAACATTGCAGTTTTAGAGATGAAAATACACATCTTCATCCCCATGCGACAATTAAAATCAAATAGAGAGTTAATATTAAATACTCTGATGTTAAGTCTTGATGACCTAGTGGTTATAGCGTCTGACACGGAATCGTATTTTTCTCTCTAAAATTGCAATGCACTATAGCTTTTTATCTGTGTTCATAAATAAGCCAGAACCATAGTAGTTTATGCAACGGTCATATAATACCTTTAGCTAATTTTAGCTAATCTTTTTAACAAATGCCTAAAGGAAGGTGTGTACCCCACGCCCCTAAAAATATCAAAAATATCTCCTATATTTAAGGGCAAGGGCAAGCAAGACGACATGGACGCTTACAGGCCGATCTCCATCATTCCGGCTATTGCCAAGGTGTTCGAGAACGGTCTGAGTTCTAGGCTGGTCGCGTTCTTAACTGAGACAAACGCGCTCTCCGAGCACCAATATGCCTACCGTATAGGAAAATCCACCACATCCCTGACTCGCGAGGTGGTGCGTCGTGTATTGGACGCTCGTGAACGAGGGCAGCAAGTCGCAGTCTTGTGCTGCGACCTTTCCATGGCCTTCGACGTGGCGGACCACCAGGTACTCGCAGTCAAGCTGAAGCACTATGGAATCGTTGGGAATGCCTTTTCTGTACTCACTGATATGATGCGAGACCGGTCTCAAGTTGTCGACGCAGGTGATGGGTGCAATAAATCAGACCCACTATCGGCAACAATTGGTGTTGCACAGGGCTCATCAGTTTCGAATATAACGTTCTCCCTCCTGCTTAACGATCTGCCTGATGCAATCACGTGTGCAGACATCTTTATGTACGCTGATGATGTAGCTGCGGTGGAGACTGCGCCCAAACTAGACCAGCTCGAGGAGAACCTGAACATCACTGCGTCACACCTCGCTGGCTGGTTCCGTGTGAATGGTCTGGTTCTAAACTTGAAGAAGACTCATTTTGTGGACTTCGTTCTATCGGGCCATTCCACGAGACTACTCACGGTACTAGTAGATGGCATCAAGGTGGAGCAGGTAGGGAGCACAACTTTTCTAGGATTCGAGATCGACAGGTGTCTGACGTGGGCGAACCACATAGACACCCTGTGTGGCAAAGTAAGTGCCGCATGCTTTGCACTCAGGCGAGTATCACGAGTGGTGTCCACGGAAGTGTCGCGCGCCTGCTACTTCGCCACGGTGCACTCGCGGCTGCAGTACGGTGCGGAACTATACGGGCGCGCTGCCGACTGGGAGCGCGCGTTCCGATCACAAAAACATGCTGTGCAAGCCATCTTAGGGATCTCCCGCTACACCTCCGTCAAGCCTTATTTTAAGCAACTCGGTATACTCACATTGCCTGCCATCTTAATATATCAGGTCGCAACATACGTAAAAACGAATTACAACGTATACACGAGGCGCAACGACTCGGCCGCTTATAATTTTCGTTATGGAAGCAGGCTAACGCAGATTCCCCACTCCCTAGTCAGATCAAATAAATTAACGCATTATGCAGGTCCAGCTGTATTTAACCGCCTGCCGGAAAGTGTAAAAGAAGCTCCGAGTATCTGTAGCTTTAAAAACAGGTTGAAGTACTGGCTCATCGAGCAGGCGTTTTACAGTTTTGAAGAATTTTTAAACATTGATGGTACTAAACGTATGTAATATGTAAATAATTTTGACAAAGTTAGTAACTTTAATGTTATACCTACTTATGGGTTTAAGTAAGGTTTAAGTTCTAGTGTTAGATTACTACGTTATTATTATTATTACTATTACTACTATTAAATAATTACGTTGCATAATGTACCTATTAAATGTTGATGTATGAATTTATTAATTGTTAATGTTGATAAATGTTTTTGTTAATTTATAAATTATGATGATGATGAAAAAATGACTTGTAAATATGCATTTACCAATAAAAGGACTTTGGACTTTGGACTTTGGCCACGCGAGCAAAGTCGCGGGCGGGTCAGCTAGTTTACTTTAATATTCAGTCGATGTTACTGGTACAACATTTTGTTTGTCGTCGTTGAAAAATACAGGTCGCGTTGATGTCTTTTGTGTGAGCTCAACTTCTTTGACATTTTTTTGTTTTTTTTTTTTACTTGTATTATTATATCTAAAGACAACCCTATCTTTCTGTAAAGTTCAATTATATTTATTTAATATATACTCCTCTTTCTTTATTTATTGTTTTAGTATTTGCTTGTTAATAACGGGCATACGTCGTTATTAATGATTATTATATTAATATTTACTTATAAGTTTCTTATATTTCCAATTTTCTTCACGTAGGCAGCCCTGAAGCACGCGTCACTGGACTCGTCGCAGCGAGCCATTACTCACTGTCTCCCGCCATTTTCGAGCCGCCCCCTCCTCCCACCACCCCCGCTACGAGCTACGAGATGCTACGTCGTAGAGCTACGCTGCAGCCGCGTAGCACTTAGTCGTTAATTTTAATTATTAAAAATAGATGTTTTAAAATGAAGGAGACATTTTTCGTAGCTCGTCATTTTGGTAAGTTAGTAAAGTGTCTAGAGATGCGTTTACGATGTAGTGTCGATTGCGGAACACGCATCAGTCACGTCCCCACACATCGCCAGAGCTCAGGGAAGCCGCTATTCGAGAATGGGACAGGTTACCCCAAGAAATGCTGGATGCAAGGATCACCGCATGTGTTCGAGCCAGGGGAGGAGTTAGATTATATTGAAATAAACCTCTTATTAATAAATTGTTGATTAGGTTTAATTTAAATAATTATATCAGCATACGCTAGTGATCACGGACGTTTTTTGATGTGCGTACATATATATATATATATATATATATATATATATATATATAATTATATGATGTATAAATGTAGGTAATCAGTATGTTAACCACAGATATATAGATAACGCAACTATAATTATATGTATTGAAACCAAGCGTGCCGACTTTTTAATGACATGAATTTACGCAGTATACATTTTAAAATCTGTGATAGGAAATATGTCCTTTGCCTTTGGGGGCTCGAAATTTTTGGGGCTATTGTGGTTAATTCCGGCTGCAACAACAAACACTGCGCGGACTGTAAGTGGCGGCGGCCAACCTTGACGCTTGGTCGGGGTTCGGACGCGGGAAGTACACGCATTTGCGTTATCTATTGTGAATGAATGTATAATAAAATTAATATTGTTTAAAAATACTTTTTCGTTTTGTTTTACAGTATATACTTTTTATAATGTGTTTGTTGTAATTTAGACATATCGATATATGGAGATTAGTTTGACATAAGCACCACCGTGGGCTCCACCATAAGCACCACCGTGGGATCCACCATAAGCACCACCGTGGGCTCCACTATAAGCAATACCGGCTCATGCGAAGCCGACGTGCGAAGACGCATAGGGATGGCAAAGAGCGCCATGTCTCAGCTGCATAAAATTTGGAAAAGCCGCAAAATATCAGCCAGAACGAAAAAAAACTGGTACAGACACTCATTTTCTCCATATTTTATATGGTGCTCAGACATGGACCCTTAAAGCATCAGACGGTAAACGCATGCGAGATGTGGTGCTGGAGAAGGATGCTGCGTATACCCTGGACGGCACATCGGACTGACTTCTCCATTCTTAAACAACTCCATATCAGAGTCAGGCTTTCATCAACATGCCTGAAGAGAATTCTTGAGTCGGTGAGTTCGGTCACATAGCCAGAAAATATGGTGACAATCTGGAAAAGCTGATGGTCACTGGCAAAATAGAAGGAAAACGATCTCGGGGTTGCAGTCCGATGCGCTGGTCCGACCAGATACGCTCCACACTCGAGATTCCAGTACACAAGACTCTGCAAATCGCCGGCAACAGATCGAGATGGCGTTCAATAATTAAAGATAGAATACTTGGTGGAGGATGTCACGACCCTTAGTAATGAGGATAACTAATAACGGAGGAGGACATACTAACTTATATGTACCTACTAGAGCCTAGTTTTTATTGCTTGATTTTTTCTATTAATACTTGGTTATAGTTATATTATTCATAAGTCTTTGTAGTGCTTGTATCGATCTAAGATTGATCTTCCGGTTTATAAAACTACTTGTAACTCATTTCTGAAGCACTGTTTTACTTCTAATTGAGCTAAAAGTGCACAGCTTTACAGATAGTGTGCATGTAAATACACTATCTGTAAAGCTGACCAGCAGTGCGATTCTCTAATCACCCTTGTACATAAGGTTGTCTTTCCAACGTTTCTTGTCATCTCGTCATTTGTTTGAAACATACGTGAGTATGTTGTCAAATATGCAACGATTTTTGGTCTTAAAGAATTGCACTGCTGATGACAGCCGTGCGATTGTAGTGATTCGTCGACGAGCTCACCGATGTCAAATACTTTATGAGATATCGCCATTGTACATAAGGTTGTTTTTCCAACGTTTCTTGTCATCTCGTCATTTGTTTCACGTATGTTGTTAAAGAAAAAACAACGATTTTTGCTCTTAGAGAATCGCATGGCAGGTCCAAATGACACTACACCTTCGTGCTTGAATTTATTCTGATTTACTTACTGTCTGTACCAATGTAAAATATATTACAAACATATCTAGAAATATATATTTCACAAACATAATCGTGGTGGTTATGTAAACTCACTGATTGTACCCTTGTAAACATTATATTTTGTTGTAATAATAATATTATTCGATACTTAGTTTCAGCACATTGAGCAGGTACAACCTATTTTATATTTATATATTCCGTTGTAATTATATTTTTGTTCCCCGGTAGGCCAATAACATTTAACTCACACCTATTAATTCACATGGCATTGGTAACCATAACCTATTCAATCTATTACTACCCACCATGACCATCTAAACTGTATTTATCACCAGTACTATTTATTTTATTTTTATTTAATTTATTTTTGTACGTACTAATGCTGTTTGTCTCTACCAGCATTTACAGCGTCACCGGACGGATGGCGAGCGCAGATGACACTCAGCCAGATGCCAGCCGCACCGCCTCAGACGAGCGTTGAAGACGCTTCGCCGCAAGGAGAGGAGTAGGCGACTTGCTAAGGACACCACTAAGGTACGGACGTCGGCTTGGGGTCGCCAGGAGATAGGGGAGTTGGAGAAAATCGCCTCGGTACCTGAGTGTACCGTTGAAATAGGCCCCTATGAATTTTTGCTCTATGACTATTTGGAGAGAATCTAACCAAGATATCATTTTTGCCTCGAGCTCGCTGGCGAGCTCGGTGTCT
Organism: Selenia dentaria; assembly: GCA_917880725.1. Lineage (NCBI taxonomy): Eukaryota > Metazoa > Arthropoda > Insecta > Lepidoptera > Geometridae > Selenia > Selenia dentaria. Next base: position 28,549,597 of record OU862895.1, on the reverse strand, counting down.
GATTGATTTTAACTGTATTTTTGATATGCCTTTTTATTTATTTGACAGAAATGCTTGAGTTCCAGCGTGCTAATGCTGCCAGCGTTATGGCCACTTTTCCGCCCACCATGGGGTTTATACATTAGAATTTATTGTTACTTTTATTATACTGTAAATATTAGTAACTATAAGTAACGTCTGAATAGAAAACGATTTATTTATCACCATCTATTACTTAACCGTCGTCGGTTCGAAACTTACCTCAGGTTTAACATTTCGGCAAAGGTATAGCGGGTGTTAACGTCTTTTTAGTCCTCCCTTGCAACAATACACGAGATTGGCAAGCATTGAGTGTGTTAGCCTAGTTATCCGTTAGAACTAGCCACCGTCCTCTTTGCCACCTTCGTTCGCATCATCACTGCCATCACGGAAGGTAGTAGCAAAACGCAAAATAACTGATATAAAAAAGGGAAATGCTTGGGCCTTACAGTATCTGTTCAAATATTTACTTAATACTAAGTATCTTATATACAAACATTTCCGTATCCATTTCGACAGTTAAATTAGATGCTTGGAGGGTTAGCTTGGTGGTTTAGCGGTCATGGCCTCTGACACGGATTGACAGAAGAAACTGGTTCGAATCCCGTCCTAATGTCTATTGTTTTCTCTATAAAATTGCAATAGGTCATCCTAATTTCTTTAATGCAAGTTGAGCATACATAAATCGTTTTTTACGACTGTATACAGCTTTTCAAATGTGTGTGTATGATGAGGTTATGCAGAAATGAAACAGTAAAGTTTTTTTAAGGTTTTAATATTTTTTACACAATTCGTAGCATTCATAATGCCGACACTGTATCGCCATTCGCTTCGTCTCGTCAGCTTTTAGTTGTTACTCATATTTCATATTATATAAACCTGCTATTCAAGAATAATATTCACATAGGTAACAAGTTTGCGCAGTATGCATATAGATGGCGTGAGGTAGCGGGTTAGTCGAGCAACTAGGCAGCGATTGTACTCGTAAGTTTTGTTTTTTTTTTTACCGTCCCCCTCTTCTTTATCTATATACATACCACGGTATACTTCAATACCTATCAACCTCATCGAAATTATACAATATAAATATATAATTAACATTTTTCGAATTGAAATCTCCGCTGACAGACGCACGTTATTTTAGTAACTATATTTACAATAACTTGATGACTTCAAAATCATTACATAATAATGTACATATATAATAAAGAGAAAAATCTAAATAAAATTCTTCAATTAATACATTAATACCTAACAACTACTATTTAAGACTTTTCTCTTAAAAAAAATATATTACACGCGTTGCTGATAACAATAATAAATGTGACAACGAAATCCAGTGTTGCGTAAAACGGGTATAAAACATGATATTAAAGAAAGTGATTGATTTAATACTGAGAATTTAAAAGAAATGGTTTACACAAAGTAAATATGAAGATTATATAATGACGATAATAATTATTTACATAAAGTCAACAAACTTTTTTCTAAATAAAAATGAAGCGTTTATTTGTGGCGCGATTGATTTCTATAAAGATACTGTTGATGAACATATTTGTTAAAAATAAAATGTGAGGGTCGTATACATTGTTTTTTCTAATATTTTTATTATAATATTAATAAGGTGACGTAATCAATCGCACGACAAGTTTGTTAAGTCGATGGTAATTATTCTAGAATAAAGCTTGTCCGGTTAACTTTACCGCTACATTACCACACCTAGGGCCAATTCTGACGTTTTCTTTAACTTCCATCGTATACATGATATAAGGCTGTAATGCAAGGCATTACTAGTTCTCGTGATTCTTTAAAAGTATACAAAGAAACGTTGTGAGTGTTAACACATTTATAATTATCCAAACACCTGTACAGTATTGAGATTTTAGTTTTAATCATCTTTGGAATCTTTTTATGAGTAAAGTTGGCAAACGAGCAAGCGGCTCACCTAATGGTCAGTGATAACGTCGCCCACGGACATCCGCAATACCAGAGTTCTCGAGGATGCGTTGCCGACCTTTGAGGAAGGATGATAGGAAGGAAGAGATAGAAGGGGTGAGGGAGGAGGGGGAAGGAGAATGGAGAAGGGGGAATGGAGCTTACGGAACCTCCCACAAACCGACGAAACGCAATAGCATGCTATGTTACTTTACGTCGGTGTTATGTGAGAGTGTGGTACCTCTCCGGTCGTGCCCGCTCGTTCAGCTGTGGGGTTGCAGCGTTGCACTACCGCCGAAAAAGATTATATAAAAAATGTATGGTTTCGCAACCCTAGACAAACAGCATGTGGGAAATGGCATTGTATGTGGCATGTGTTTTATATAATGTGCAGCTGGGAGTGAGCGTTCTGTACGTTACACTGTTTTGTTCTGTGTTAACTGAAATAAAAATAAGTTGTTAATTATTATTATTCTATGTTACGTATTGAAGACCTCGTATGCAAGTAATAATAATTTATTAATAAAAACACTAAATAATAGATTAATTTAACATTTTTGGTTGAAACGTCATTGATTTTTGAGTTTGATGAGTTTAAAATACGGCAATAAGTGTTGCGTTTATTGGTGTTTTATTTATTATATTTTATCATTTACATTTATATAATGCTCGGTATTTTATGTGTAGGTAATTCACTACTTTATTTTCCGGTTTATATATGAATAATAAAAAACAAACGTAAGAAAAAAGTAGATCTTGTCTATTATCGTGAACTATTATGTAGTAATTGTGACATAGGTATAGAACCCATCGACTTTATGTTTGGAATATTTTTATTATACAATTGTGTTATTTATATAAAATCTGTTTTACTTTTTTAATTTAAAAATCAAAATGTGTTAACACGCACAGTAAAGTTCTGTGGCAGTTCACTTAATTCCTTACATAGTTAGGTATATATTAGGTATAGGTATACATTGGTTCTCACAAGTTTGAAAACCACAGAACTTTCAAATAAAGATCTAGAAGCTCTCAAGTTTTCAGTCATTCACACAACTTTATGTTCACTAAAATAAACATCTGTGCGAGTAACAGCTACAAATAGAAAAAAAATATTATTTTGCTGGTTCACTCGCGCAGAACACATTCATTTTTTAGATTTGTAGCTCTTATAGTGTTATGGTCTCCTGGTAACGTGAAGGCGATATCAGGTATCATCCACAAGACAAAATATACCTAAAATCTCTTTTTTTTTATAACATTGTAAAATATAATCTGTGATTCGTATACATCGGTTACAAATTGTGCTACATCATCGAACACCAAGGCAAGTGAGACAACGATATTCGATACAATATCAATATTAATAATAAATATATAAAATTCAAAGATATGTATGTCAAAAGTTACCTGTAACTTAGGAGAAGCGGACATTGTGGAAAAATTGACATTTTTAGAAGTACATTTGAGCTTTGAGGGTTAAATTAGTAGATGGTTACAGACGCAACACAGTCGAACAAAATATTTTACAGTTATACATTTACTAAAAAGCTAGGGTTGACGCATGCGAGCGAAGCCGAATCAGGCCGAACAAAATTCGGACGATGTCACTACGACTATACAAATGAAATATTCGGCCAATTCTATACAAGCTGGCCTGCAGTTTGACATGTTCATATCTCATCTTGCTCGCATAAGTTAATCCTTATATAACAAAAATGTTGGTCGAAAATCATACCTAAAACCGACTAAATACACATCTCCTTTACAAAATGTCCCAAATCTACCTTCCTGTCGACAACGACCCAAGTACTTCCAGTGATAGTTACAACTTACAACTAATCAATTATTTATTTATATTTACGTAATAACAATACACAATTAGCTATAAATATTTATAAGATAACTATCAAACCACTTTTTATTGTTACATTCATCAACTTTGCTCCTATTGTTCCGAGTGATAAAACCTTCGTTAATATTATTATTTATAAGTAGGTGATTGCACCGGTTACTTTACAGCGTCCATGTCACTTCATTTACATTTAATTTTAATATTAAAGTTGACTTTAAATCTTAATTTTAGGAGATCGTATACTGTTTCAAATATTACAAAATGTTTCGTTATGTATGTATGTACATAGCATCGTTCTCCTGTTATATCACGTGACTCGCCGCGTCGCATAGCGGCCGCGGAGCGGAGGCGGCGCGGGCGCGGCTCGCGGTATGCGTCGGCCTCAGCGCAAGCGAAGGCCGAACGATGTCACTGCTATTCATATCTGGAAGAAGAGAACATAACAATTACATTTTATTGTTGTTGAAGTCACATTATTTACGAAGATGTGGCATAAGTCGCTGCCAACAGAATATATTGCCGGCTTTGTAACACTTTATGGGAGTTCAATTTCAGTAACTCCATCACGGATGTTTTCTGATGTCATGCAATTGTATTGCAATTCATAAAATCGACTTAAAAGTATTTAAAACGACGCAGAAATGTTCGCTTAACAGATATTATTTTTATAAACTGTCGTAAATTTAAAATTTACAAAAAAATATCGAAAGCGTACGTACATTATGTAGGAATTATTCACAATGTTTCAAACAATTTAAATACATAGAACATACTTTTACGTGTCATGGTTTTTTTTTTTCAGGAAAAATCAATAGATTCCACTTCCTACAGTGAGAGTTGTGGATCTGTTTCACAAATGTAATTTATTAAACCGTGTATACTTACATGTACAATTTGGGGGTGCATTAGAGATGGTGACCGTAGTATTCGGCTGGGTAGTGCGCGTAGCCCTGGTGGAAGGCGGGATCGGTGGGAGGCCTGTGCATCATCTGCTGGCCATCCATCATGTAGCCCATGGTGGCCTCGGGACTGTACGCGCCGCTGGGCCCGGCATGCGGGAACACTGCCGGATAGAACACTGCACGGTTAATCAAGCTGGCTGTAGGATTGGTTGTAAAGGATCAAGATTTTATTAACCAATACAATCATATTTAATTATCTAATATGCGTTATTATTTAACACTAGCGGAGTAACAGTTGTACTTATTTGTACCTGCTATCGTCAAGTACAGGTCAAGTACAAGGAGTACACATTTTCTAAAAAAGGATACATTAATAAAAACATGGTTTATTTTAGAGTCAGTTATGAAGCGAAACTAAAGCAAATGTCGAAAAAATGGAAACTGTTTATTAGTATTAGTATAAGTATTGAAACAGTTAATTATGATTTTAATTATCTGTAAACTGTACCATTAAAACGACATAAATAGTGTCATAAGTTTGTCATAAAGTTATCAAAGCTTCCAATTCGGGCTAAGGCCGATAAAGTGAGGCCGAAAGTTAGCCGAACACTATTCAAGTGCATGACACTATAAGTGTAGAGTTCATACAATTCAGCCCAGCTGTCCATTTGAAAATTAGAGGTTTTATTGAACCTATGATGGAATATGAGGTGAAGGTCACCTGCCAATCACGCGATTACCCATTCAGATCTTACTTGTGCTTTTTTGGAAGATAACCACATAATGGTGGTAGGGAATTTGCTAATGGTCTCCTAACAAGCCCTCAAGATTGAAAATCTGTTGTTAAGTACTCAATGGTGAGGTCTAGCAGTCCTTGAGATCCAGGCGTCGTTCTAAACCGCTACCTTCGGCATCATCAAATGGGATAATGAAAAACGAAAGACTGTTTTCTACCGACCTCCAAAAAAAGGAGGTACTCTATATGACTGTATTTTTTTTATGTTTGTTACCTCATCATAACTTTCGATAGGCTAAACTGATTCTCAAAATTCTTTTTTTGTTTAAAAGCTGATGTTTCCCTTGTAGTCGCATTTAAAATTTATTAGTTTCGGTCAAGTAGTTTTTGAGTTACACTACAATAACTGAAAAGAATGGAAGTCGGTATTAAATTTTAAAAGACAATGTGTTTGCAACGTTCAGATTAAAATTGAAAAATGTATCAAATTATCTGCGATCTTTTCCCCAAGGTTTTTTGTTTTTCTGTAGTTCGTATCTATAGATTCACAGTATGGCGAGTGTGTGTTATGGAGGCCTTATCCCGGCTCGAAGCTTAGATTTCCTATACAAAAACACATGCCATTACCGATAGATGCAGTCCTCAAGGCGCAATGACGCGTGGCGCCATAAAGGCCCTAGGGCTCCGAGCACCCCCTGGCGGAAACCGGCCGCAGTAATGGGCCGCCGCCATTACTCCACTATTGATAATCCATGGAAATATAGCTTTCGGAAGACATAACAGTTTTGTGGGAAAATTGAGCGGATTTTCTTTGCGACTCTTTGCCAATTGATTTCGGAATACGTCTGTTGGGGAGTTATTGTTTTCGCCCATTCTACTGTGCTAGTCGTTACTGTTTGACGTAGATTTTTAGGGTTCCGGTATAAGATGACTTTGTGAAGAAAATATTGTTTTATATACAATAATATTCTTATACGAGTAGATATTTTCTACCAACTTCCAAAAAAGGGAGGAGGTACTCAATTCGACTGCATTTTGTTTTTTTTTATGTTTGTTACCTCATAACTTTCGACTGGGTGAACCGATTCTCAAAATTTTTTTTTTAAAACTGGTGCTTCCCGTGTGGTGTCATTTAAATTTCATTAAGTTTGGTTCAGCAGTTTTTGAGTTACACTCCAATAACTGAATAGAATGGCAGTCGGTATTAAATTTTTCAAATTGTATATAATTAAAAAATCTCTACAAGCTTTGCTAAATTTTAAAGGACAACGCCATCTGCCTATTTATATACTTGCCTTTCTGTATCTTTTGTATCTAAAATTTTGATATATTTGTTGAGCACAAACAAATAAATAAATTTAATCTAAGTACAAAGTTACTGATATAAAATAAATGTACCTTTATGTATTTTTTTTTCATCTTAATAGCCTTATTAGTAAATTGTCAAAGGTCACAGAATATATCATGAAAAATAGGTTCAACTTCTCAAACAAGAGTGCTGTTTACTTTAGAAACAACCCTGTGTGAGTAGGATTGACGCTAAAATTACGAAAATAAAATAAATATTTTAGTTAATATGTAACACAGAATATGGCGGCAAGTGACCGTCGACACGAGTCCAACAGATAGTAGTCGGCTGGTTATTTTATTAATCTCGCATAGTTACTATCTAGCTAACCTGATGAGCTACCGTGCAACATGTTTGTCCAGGAGCGAGCTACAAGCTGCAGCTTGTCGCATATACCCATATATAGGTACTAGACGATGAGAATATATCTATCATATATGTGTATATCTTCTTCTATTCATTTTTTACTTATAATGAAATAATAAAATATAAGGTACATATTTTTTTATTTAGTTATAGGTGGACATTGTATAGAATACACTAATATATGATAATTCAGATTGGTAAACAATTGAAAAAACAGTAGCATTAAAAACAAATTAATACGTTACTTTTACTTACTGCACAAAACAGAAATTGATCTTTCGACTAACATACCAGGGCCGCAGGAAGCAATAACCGAGCCCCGGAGCTACCAGGAAACTATGATTTAGTGGAGCCTCGGGACGCTCAGATGTATGGGACGGACGCGAATTGTGTGAAGGACAAGGGGGAGACGGGGGTAGTCTACACTCGGGATAATGATGATTTGTTGATGACTGCTGGCTCTCAGAGCTCTAAGCGAGATTTAGCACTGAAATTCGTACCCAAACTAGCACAAATAAAGCTATCATTTAGCATAATTGAAAGGGACTAAAATGAAATTACGATATAATACGAATAAGAAATATACATAGTGTATATCGGATCGTTTGAGCACCAGGGCGTCAAAACTTTTAGGGAGGCACTAAATGCCGAGCGAACATAAAACAAGCGAGATTCTAAATCCGGACGACACTGGGCGGAAGCACCGCGCGCCAAGTTTGCCGACATATGAAAATGGAAAAAACCCCGGGAAGGATAGATGGAAAATTGTTTTGGCAATGGACTAAAGAAAATGGCCACCGCATTTCCTGCGGTCAAGCCAAAAGGCGCTTTTCCAATCACTATATTATTTGCCGCCGGACGCGCACGTTTACGTATTCTTGCTGCGTGCGGTGGCTACGTCGTACGCACTGCGACTGTTGGCAGCTTCCACTGCTGGAACGACTCAATCGATCCTTTGTTCTTTTACATATACATCGCATTCAAGCATTGCTAACCGCGATTCACATACGAGCCGACAATACGGGTCATTTGAATAAATTAGTAGATACGTCGTTACGCGGACAACATGATTGTGAGGAATGCCAGATAAAGTACCAGCACTTCTGCTAATTGATTATTACGGAATATTTCTTTCAGACACACCCATAGGCGTCGTCAGTGGTATATTAACATGTCGACAGGTGCGTCCGTGTGCGTGGACACGTCGGCGTATGGACGAGCACTGCGACGCCGCAGGCTAATGAATTTATTATAAGGGCATAAATTGCTCTCTGATGCGACGCCATTACCGTGCCAGACTGTAAATTACAATTCGTTCGGCGTCGGCCATCGCTGCGAGCCGATCGTTTATTGAGCTTTTCGACGGGATTAAACGTGCGTCCTCTCGTCATACTCGCAGACCCACCTGCCGGCACTCGTTCGTCCGTGCAAAATAAATGGCGAGAAAGGTCTTTATTTCTAATTCTAATCCCTCGGAGCAACATCCGCACATATCTAGATTGGTGCGGCATCGGCGATACGAGGGGCGAGTGATGGATCGCCGGGGACGGGTCAACGAATTCGGACATTATTCTTTTTTACCCTTCTTGCGTTCCCGGCGTTCGCAAGAGTAAGCCCTTTTTCTGCGACGTCCTTTTTTCCCGGGAGGAATTTTTGCCCCGGGAACGTTTTATGGACTGTGCTACAATTACAAAGTAAAAATAGAATTGGCCGTTTGTAATGATATTCCATATTGTCGACGGCTCGCAAAAAGTTCCGGCGTGTTTTTGTGCTCGCAGTTAGGTGCCCGTTAGCAATGAGATTATCGATTTAAGTTCTGTTACATCGTGCTTCTTTTTGTTCACCTGTCTGCCGAGTTTGTTTTCGGACGTATTTGTCGTATTCATTTATTTCAAAAGACTTTTGAAGGAGTTCAAGAAAGGCTGTTTTCCCGTGGCATCTTCGTGTTCTCGAGCACGCTTTTCAAATAAGATAAGTCTTCGTCCCTCCCAAGTCAAAATTATTATTATTTCAGGGTATTCGCAAAGCATACCACTTTATTCAGTTACTAGATCAGAATTTATAAAATTTTACTAGCTTAACTCCATCGTTACTAACTCAAAAGCTTAACTTTAGCTGCTTCCACACTTTATTTGCAAAAGCTATATAAATTGGTTTTATCTAGTCATTACTTTGTAGAAGCTACCAGGCGCGCATAGCCCGGAGGCGGTCAGCAAGACATCCTCTAGGGAGTGGAGAGTGTATGAGTGTGGGAGGATGGGAGTGCCGCATGCGACCGCCTGCATACTGGATGAGGGTGGACGGACTCAGGGTAAGGCGAAACGGGGTAATTAATTCTTAATAGGTAAAAAGGTAATGAAAAAATAAGTGATATATATATATATATATATATATATATATATATATATATATATATATATATATATATATATACAGTACTAAACAAACTCTATTTGATAATAATTATACGCAAAAAACGGCGTCACGGTAACTACCGCAGTGTCGGGCCACACATTTTATCATATCATAAAATATCACACACATTTTATTAATTGCATTAGAATCCTACAGTTGTTTAACCAAAGAGCAGAGATAACTAATTGTAGTCTATTGCTTTAACAAAAAGGCACAACCAAGCCATTTCATTTTATTACACGTCATAAACTATAAGCTGTAGTAATGGGAAATAAATTAAGTGACAAAGGCAAGTAAGTTTTCGGGGCTGGCTCTGGTTCAAATAACCAGTCTAATGTCATATCGTATCGGTTAAATTGCTTTTCATTTTTATAAATAATCCTTTTCAAATGATAAATGTAAGTCACTTTTTTACTGTCTGTCTATTTTTTTCACGACTAAACACAAACTAAATAAAAAAAAAAATGTAATAGTAGGTTAGGAGTAGGACATACAATACTTGACAACACCATCGTCATCATCTTTCATCTCGAGGGTGAAACCCCGGCGACAGCTAACGAATATAGAATTTTTAAGATGCACGTTTACAGCTCTATGAGAAAAGTTTTTATTTCACTATGCTCTAAGATACCCCCATCGCACGCAGTCCTGGCTACATCTCTGGTCGACGTAGTACTTTGTGGTCACTAAACTCAATTCTGCACTTCAAAGTCAACCCGAATTCAGAATACGTGCGCGCATTGAGTATTCAAGAACAAAAGTGTTCAGATAATGCTGTGTCCGTCTGCTGAGGTGAGTCGGTGGTCAAACGAATACAGAATAACAGATGTTTGTGCATACATAGGAAATGTGCCTACAAACTTCTAGGGTTACCAGTTTACCACTGTAATATGTGCATGTTAGTAATATTTTATTTGAAAACTTTGTATTACAGACAACAACTAGACTAAAGTTTGCTGTTTTACGGTTCTATAATTATGTGAGCTGTGTTTACATTCCATATTATTTAATTTGAATACCTATAAGATAAATATATATACAATAATCATGACCTCTAAATAGTGACGGTGGTTCTATTTAAGGCGCGGTCGAATCTCATTTTAAAACAATTTACGATGCTTTAATAGGTTCAAAAATTGCTTATCAGAATGGACGATGTAATGCGAAAATGCAATTGAAATCGTGCTAATACTTTTTATATTTAGTTCGTACAATCAAATGATTAAATTTTAATGATACTCCTTTATAAGAGTCCATAGTTCACTAGTAAAGTTCATTGGGAATTCGAATATGATATATTTGTTGAAATATATTTGCCCATAATTGAATTAAAATGGTTTTTGCACGAGCCACGTAAGTGAAATTGCAAAATTTAGGGAATGTAGTCGATTTTTTCTATCGAGTCAAGTTTGCTCAATCGTGTATTGGATCCCGTAGTTCATAAGAAAGTATATTAAATATACACTACGGTTATTTTTCGATCTTCGGTGATTAGGTTTAGGCGTCAAAAAAAAAAGTTTTCGCGAAGTCGAATCATGAAATTTGGTAATATACACGTAATATACACTCATTTCGCCTTAACGTGCTTTTATGATAAGGTGTCTAGAATCACGTTCGAGGATGTGATTTTTTCTCTAAACATTGCAACGTTTGGTAGACTAAACGTTGCTAAGCAGGCGTTAGCGCTTTAAAAAAGTATTACAATAAAAAGTGTACAACATTTTGAAATCTTGTTTTTGTGTTTTTCGCGTCAATCTCACAATATTGGATTCGTACTAATAGGTATTTTTGAATTATCTTGGCACCGGCTTCAAGAAGTTATTTCACACTTTTTAGTGTTGAAGTCTGCGGTTCAACTTTTTGATATATTTTTTTGAAATAATAGACATTCATATACTTATGTATATCTATATATATCAGTTAATAGAACAAATTATTTTTACTTAGATCTTCCCAGTAAGTACCTATATGTACAATTTATACTATTTACAGATGTACAAGAAAAATGTTACCTGCTCTATTAGACTGGTCTATCATTGGCTGCACTATCCTACGTCTCGCATTGATGAACCTGAAACAACAAGAATAGTATTATTACAACCCGTTCGGAACATATGAGAGCGGATGAAGTAACATAGGTATGCTGCGGACGTAGCAATTGGACATAATAATAATAATATAATAATTTTTGTTAATAATTAATTAAATTAATTTAATGCCCCTTTGGCAGGCCCAGTGGGCAGGGTACATAGCACGCAGAACAGGTGGCCGATGGGGCCGAAAGGTTCTGGAGTGGAGACCACGTGGACAGACGACCTGAGGAAGGTCGCAGGATGACGTTGGATGCAGGCCGCTTGCAACTGGTCCTTTTGGAAAATCATGGGGGAGGCAAATGTTCAGCAGTGGACGTCCTACGGCTGAGATGATGATGATGATGAATGCCCCTTTTGTCACCACTCATGGTGGCCTTTATGGGGTTTAGTGGATGGCAAGTCACCACCTGCCTAAATATTTTAACATGAGACTAAAATGGGCAGGTGCCGTAGTCTCTTCCATAGCCCACTATCTTCCTTATTCTTTAGTTTTATTAGTTCATATCAATAGCCTGGCCATTTAACCCATATTAGTAACAGCTATAAGTACCATGTTACCCTTCATCCAACATTTTTTCTGTTTTTTATACTCCTTTGTATTTGTATACCAAACAGGGCTCTAAGAGTTGGCTACAGCCCCGCTTATGTCTTTGTAAAGGACCGGATGAAACCTGAGATTTTGTTTTGAATAAAAGATATAATAATATAATAAAAGCGCAGGGGCGGCTTTGTGGCGAGCCGTCGAGTGGCGTCACCGTGGACCCTGATTCTCCCTGGGGCTAAATGAGGCCCCTGACCCCCGGCTTGCCTTAATTGGCCGTCCGGGGGTGGAGACGCAAGAGCAAGTAACAAAAACCTCAATGATGGAAGTGTTAAAGGGCATAACGCCGGTAGTAGCGCTCTAATGAAACCGCAGTACACCTCTCGACACCCTATAGCCATCCACACAAATGTTGCCCTTTTTGTCACCATTGATGGTGGCCCTTATGAGGGCCCGTTTAGTGGATGGCAAGTCACCACCTGGCTAAATATTTTAAAATGAGACTGAAATTGGCAGGTGATGTAGTCTCGTCCATAGCCTACTATCTCCCTTATCACTAATAAGTTCATATCAATAGCCTGGCTATTTTACCCATTTTTGCAATAGTTATAAGTACCATGTTACCCTTCATCCGACTTTTTTTCTGTTTTGTATGTATATCCTTTGTATTTTTATACCAAACCGGCAGCTAAGTGTTGGCTACAGCCCCACTTATGCCTTTGTAAAAGACCAGATAACAAATACGAAAAAAAAAATTTTTTTTTTGATATACAATGGTAATGGAATCATCGGGTATCGATCTTGACCCCTGGCACAGGCATTACTGTCGTATTTGCCCCCTTCGGGAAAACTATGTCTATATTTGTCACCCTCACACGAGCGTCAGAGATCAGTAAATAAATTATAAATACCTTTACATAGACTTCCTATTGTTATTTGATATTACAAAAACAAGAAGACTTCTTTGAATTAAATCACGCAGTTTTTATATTATGTTAACCATTCCGTTTCTACCCGGCACTATGATCACAGAATAGTGTTTAAATAATATAAAATGTATACAATGTAACTCTAAAAGACTTGTTTAATGTAATTGTTTAGTGATCTCGAGAATATCGCATAGAAATAATACTATTTAGTTTGAAAATGCTCGTGAGTTTGATACATATTTATTTAATATTAAAACCGGCTTTACTCATGAAATTAGCCGACGTTAGTGATCTAGGTTTCAAGCATGTCCGATGCCCATCCTCAGGGAGTTTACGCTGTAAGATCGTGGCGACCACACGTGGTCTATAATGTCGGCTAATTACGTAAGTAAAGTCGGTTTTGATTTAAAAGAAATAATACTGTTGAGTATATATTGTCGAATAGTATAAGTTTTTTTTATCGCCATACAGGCAGGCGGCCCATCTGATGGAAAATGGTCACCGTCGCGTCGCCTATAGACGTTTGCAACACCAAGGGCGTTGCCAACGTGCTGTCGACTTCTAAAAGGAATAGAATGGGTGAGAGTGGACGGGGAATAGAAGGGGAGAAGGTGAGAGGAAGGGGGGATTAGGCCTCCGGAACCTCCTACAGACCGACTGGAACGCAATAGCAAGCTATATAACTTCACGTCGGTGTTATGTGGGAGTGTGGTACTTCTCCGGTCGTGCCGGCCCGTTCGGCTGTAACCCATAGAGTTACAGGGTGGCACTACCACTAAACGATGAGATTTGTCGAATAGTATTAGTACAAAAAATTACAGCAGCTGCCAAAGAGCTACTTGTAATGCAATTATAATGTGTAGATGCACACCAAAATGCATTAAAAGTGCAACAGTGCCAACAGTGCCAAACATAAGGTCGCCCTCACACTAGCGTCACAGATCTGCAAAATCTTATTACAATTAGGCGCATTTGCATACAGAACTGATAAATCAGACGCATGTGCGCGAGTGCATCACACAATGAACAACACGACACGGAGACCATTCGACACTGGCTATTGTAAGTTAACCCCTTTTTAGTCCGCGAGCTAGTGTAAGATATTATTACAAATCGTATTATTTTTACCCCACTTCGACGGAGCCCAAAAGACCTGTATGTATTACATAATTAGCACATTATGTTCCCACGGTTGGGACTGGAGGCTTCCTTACAGAGAGAGGAGTTGGGTCATAATCCACCACGTGGGCCCAGTGCGGCTTCGTGGATAGACTAGTAGTCAAATCATGTCGAAGTCTTCAGGCCACCTGAAGGCCTAAATGTAACGACTATTGTCCTGAGACAAATAACCGGGACCGACCGTGTACATAATAGATCTTGCTAAAAGCACAAGTGCTTGTAGAACCACAGTTTGTCCTCGACAGACGTACAATATAATATTGTTAGTATTGATTTATTACTAACAACATGCCAATAATTAAAAAATAAATGTCATTAAAATTATTACTAAATAATAATATAAAATAAACATGTCAGCCTCAATGTAGGTATACCAAATGATTCATTAATGTCATAAAATCATTTTTCTTTAAGCCACTTACAAAGTTTAGTTTTAAATTGTCTAATTGGTAATTCTCTTATATCTCTAGGTATCTTGTTAAAAATTTTCACTGTCATAGTCACACAGCTCTTACGAGCAAGAGCAGTTTTGCATGTGGGCATCATTAACCTCGTTGGGTCTCTATATTTTGCCCTAGAGTGAGTTTGGTCCTCATAGTGGTTGAAAAATGCATTATGTTCTTTAACAAAACATCCTATTTGATAAGCCTATTAGAGTCAGTATATTTAGTTTTTTTAAAGTGGTTTACATGACTCTAGTGGACCGACTCCACAAACAGCTCGAATACATTTTTTTTGAATTATAAAAGCTCTTTTAATATGCGTAGAGTTACCCCATAGGATTAGTCCGTAACCTAGAACTGAGGCGACGTAACCAAAATAAGCAGTCAGTGCAGTGTCTTATGGCATATATGAATCTATTTAATTTCTTACATACATTATCTATATGTGATTTTTGCATGTATGTATGTATGTTCGTTCATATATCCACTGCTAATTACATAACGACTCAACCGATTTTGATAAATAATACGTCATTAAATTTGTACTGATGGCGCCAGTGTCACTGTAGTTAATTCCAAAATAAGGGCGTATTTTATACACTTTAATGTGTGAAGTAAATACTTTATGAAAATGTATGAGATTTTTGTCGTTTATAAGCTGTGGTTTAGCTAATATTACACTTTGTACAAATACTTTTAGGATTTATAAATCACACAGATTTATGATATTAAGCTGGTTATAAAATAAAACATGTTATAAACCATCTAAATACAGTGTTTACACACAAGTTATTACCACGATCATATTGTGTACATATTTTTATATAATTTATTATATAAAAATATGTACACAATGTAACTACAATTTATTACAATATTCAATATACCCTAGATACTAATATTACAAACAAAACACCGTTATATCCTCAACATGCAGAAGAGTTTCCGAATACTGACCGCATTTCCTCGGACCGACACAGTATTTTGTTTTACCAAAGTTTTAAATACAAATAAATGTAAATATTACAAAATGAGTGTTCGTTGCTCATATTTCCTTCAACAATCTCTATAAGTAATTAAAGCCTGCGGCAGTCGCTTATCTACGTCAACCCTTCGCCGCCCAACCCGGGTCGCAGCGACCATCGAAATTAACAAATCCAGATCAGTGTTATGATTTATGATCCCCGGTTATCGGGCCGGCCATTACGCTCTGTATAAAATAAATACAACACAAATACAATACATTTATTATTTCATATGCAAATGTGACTGATGCAACGCTAGAAATTGTAATTTTGTAGTTCGGCCTTTTTGCTATTGTTCACTTGTGTATGGGTGGTGTTGAAATTTATTGCTATTTGTAAATGCTATTGATGATACAAAATATATTTACTCTCAGTAAACACATTGTGTTTAACGGAATTTAAAAATCATTTTAGAGTAATTAAATTCAGCATTTTGTATGTTTTTGTCTCAGTAAATTTACTATATTATGTATAAATTAGTATACATCATTAAGTTTTATACATATTATTAATTTAAAATCTTCACGGATTTCATCCGGTCCTTCACGAAGGCATAAGTAGGCCTGTAGTCATCGCTAAGAGGCCTGTTTAGTATAAAAAATACAAAATAGTATAAAAACAGAAAACAAATATGTATGGTGACATGGTATAATAATATGTTATCGTTTACAAAAATTGGAAAAATGGCAAGGCTATTGGTATGAACCTGTTGATATGAACCTGATAAGGGAGATAGAAATGGGCGAGACTACGGCACCAACTAATTTCAGTCACATCTTTAAATATTTATTCATATATTATTACGATATTTGGATTGTTCTTGTGGCTGTGTTATGACATCGGATTTAGATATTGATAATGAGTTATAAATAATTACGTTGATTCATATATGATAACTATGACACTTTGTAATAAAAGTGTTTAGAAATAGAAACGTATGTTCTTTAAACTCCGTATAAATAGGAGCACAATAACAAATTAAACTTAACGTAATTAAGCAAATGAAACAACAATTCCAACATTGAACCTCATCTCGACAACCGCCATAACAGTTCCCGAAACATCAAAATAACGGCTATAACCGTCGTCGAAATTAATACAAAGCGCGATTTAACAGATACCCTCTTAAGCGTCGTAAAATTCACCGTTTTTATCCCCCTCTCCCGAGGGGAGGGGAGATATACCCTCGGATGAAGAGTTAATGAACTAATCTGGATATTAACAATACATTAGACACATCGGACGGCAGCGCTACAAAGTAATTACCCGGTCCCTCAGACCGGGATAGTTGGGCCCTACAGGACCGGGTCGTGACAATTTTGGACGCAAGTAGTCAAGGGTTCGCGTAAATTGGTGATAATTTTAATGTTTATTAAAACGTTGGGATGGAATTAGAGTTGTAAATTTTGATACGGTCTAATGTAACTAAACTCCACAAACTGACGCTCTCACTAGAAGTACATACTCGTATCTAACAAACAATTTAATAATTATTTTATTATGTAAAACGCATCGTTACGGCGCATGTCTTAAGTTAATAATAGAAATGAATTTAGTTCACAAGCTTACGGTGCAATTTTGGTAAAATAAACTCATTTACAGGAACTAAACTAAAACAATCATCATCCTAATGGTTTTGAAATCAACGGTAATTCACAAAAGCACCAATTATCGGCACAATTATGAAAAACTAATCGAATCGCGAACCAATCGCCCGTGTATCTGGTTGTTCGTGCAAAATTCATTCTGACAAGTTAATTTCGAAATGCATCCAGGCTTGTGTACTAGGGAAGCGTCAGACTGGAGGAGGTATCAGGGGCGTACCGGGGAGATTACTTATTCAGCAGACAAATAACATATTGCTGGTGTAATTGTACCAAAATATGAACGTGTGCTCGGTTATGTACCCCGGGTGTCGGAGGGTTACTATACGTAGGAGAAAAAGTATTAAGGAAATGTAAAGTAAAACGCGCAAAGAAGGAACTACTTGCAAAGAAGCTATTTCATTACAATCTTAAACATTATCAAATTTATGAAAAACAACTAAATTCGTTCTTAAAACTAGGATGTTGTTATTTTTTTTAATAAAAGCTACTTAAGGCGCGCTTGTATCTTGATAATAGTAAAAAGCAGAATCTTTAAACATCTAGTGTAACGAAACAGATCGATAATATTGTATGAAAAAATACTTAGGTTAGAAAAGGAACAGTCAAAGAGTACTGTACTGAGTAGATAACCGAAGAGAATTCATAAATATTACTCGTTCTCTGCAGAAAAAAATCCTAAATAGTTCCATAAAAATAAACTTTCACGTCCAAACTCTCAGAATTTTCAGCGATAACACTATATTTTTTAAGGTAATATATAGCCAACATATAGTTCTAAAATAGTAACCAGCAGTTTTTTCAATTGTGTTAGTATAAATCGAAAAATATAAAAAAAACGTACAAAATTAATGCATTTTCGCATTACATCGTCCAATCTAACAAGCTATTTTCAAACTTACGTAGAGCATCGTACATTTTTTTTAAATTGGGTTTGGACCGCACCTTACCCTCATGTACAAGGGCGATATCTCATAAAGTATTTGACATCGGTGAGCTCGTCGATGACCGCATCGACGAATTATTACAGAATCGCATGGCTGGGCTCGTACTCCGCAAGGCATAATACTACTACTATTATAACACTACTTGAGTATTTCAGATTCTTGCAAAGTATATATATATACCTATTATATACAATATTATACATATTTATGTACTATAGTAGACTACACATAAAGTATTACAGACCAGTAAAAAGACGTACCGACTATGCTAACAGCAGTGTTTCTCTTTACGTTTTCACTGAACATCAATTCTTAAGAGAGGTAATATAATTTAAAGAAAACATCCTGACTTCAATAGATTGGTTGGCAAGTACTACCTGCATGGGATTCAGTGATCAAACTAATAAAACCCCCCGTCCAGCACAATTCTGCACTACCTTTGGAGACTGTAAGTGACTACTGCGTACATCGGCAACGTTTTGATTAACACAATATGATTGGCGGTGCCAAGATTAGCTGGGGCCTTCACCCAGAACAGCTTATTGAAGTGCAGAGAAGATTTGTTCAAAAGCTGTGTGGAGCATATCGAACCGTCATATAAAAATAATTTCCATAACTATATACCACACAGCTGTCTAATCTACCCGTGATCATGTTCACTGCACAGTGTTCTTAACTAATACTAAGTCAGAATAGGTGGGGGAATAGGGGTGGGTGGTCTATGTTCAGCAGTGGACGTCCTACGGCTGAGATGATGATGCTGATGAAGAAGAGTAGGTATTAATATTAAATACGAATGTTTGGATGCATGGATGTCTGTTACTCAATAACGCCAGAACAGCTGAACGGACTTGGATGGAATTTGGAAGGTTTACAGATGAGGTGATGAAATAACACTTAGGACACTTTTCATCATCATCCATCACTGCGTCGGTGAAACCGTGGGGCGCGGCATTAAATATACACCATTTAATTCGTAATTGTTTAATTTCAATGTGTAAGAACTTGGAAAGCCTAAGAGACCAGCAGAACTATTATGTATCTCAGTTGCTAACAAAGCATTGATACAAACCGATCTGCGGTTTCTGTAATGCTTTTAAATAAAACATTTATAAAAAATGCAACAATAAATGAAAAAAAAAATATGATTAAAAAGGAAAAAAATGGCGTCTCTATGTCACTTTCGTCAGCTCCAGTCAGGAACTTACTAACATATTTGCTTACTGGAGTTGTCAAAAGTGACATAGAGCCACCATTTTTTAGTTTTCTATCAACATTTGTTACCAACTGAGATACATAATAGCCTTATAGTAGTATTGCCTTCAATTGCAATGCATAGTCGTAATGGAAAGATCTACTTATATCTTTTTCAAAGATAAATATTATTAGCGTCGACTGTTCAGGCCCAGTATAATTATCTGTATGACGTCACCAAAGGACTCCAAAGCCATCAGACCCGTTAAGCAAAGCCAAAGCCCATGTTAAGCCCGATAGAGTCATAACTGAGATTGTCAGAGAAAAACTCAACCGTTACGATAATAGTGGCCCACACCGAACCACTCGAGCTCATGATGTCCCCATACCTACTTATTATTACAATTGCGATTTTCCCGTTTCGCCCCAAAACGGGGAAGTTAAAAAGGCCATTTGGTTCCGAAGACACGTCTCAACCCACCCTGGGGTACCAAAAAGTACCAGTGCTTGTAATAAGAGACGGGAATAAAATTTAATTTAGACTGGCAACTTTTTGGATTTTAATTACTTGAAAGCGAGAATTAAATAACGAGCTTCGTGGAATCTACCCCCTTGTTCTTGGGGGGTAGATCTCTGAATTCTTAAAGTGGATGATTTATAATTCATTATTTTGGCATTTCGCATGGGTGTCGCAATTATTGAAATTCAATTGGGAACAATTGTAAATTAGCTGGGTTATTAAAATTTATGGAGTACAGGTGGGAGGTTGATTATAAATTTGTTTGTATATTCGTCTGAGGAATTTAATTGGTTTATTTGCGATCCTGCTTTGAGGGACCAAAAGCTTATATCACATTATGCTTTAAAACTGAGTTTTCCGGAAAAAAGTTTTCTTAAATTTATTTCAAACCCTGCCTTCAATATGTTTTGTATAAGCAGCCTATTGTTTTCTCTGTTAAGGCGCAGTCCGACCCCAGTTTTAAAATAATTTACGATGCTTTACGTAAGGTTGAAAATCGCTCGTTAGATTGGACGATGTAATGCGAATGCGTTAATTTTGTACGTTTTCTTTATATTTTTCGATATATACTAACACAATTGAAAAAACTGCTGGTTACTAATTTAGTACTATACGTTGGCTATGTATTACGAAAAAATAATATAGTGTTATAACTAATAATTCTGAGAGTTTGGACGTCAAAGTTTATTTTTGTGGACCTATTCAGGATTTTTTTCTACAGAAAGAGAGTTATATTTATGAATTCTATTCGGTTATTACTCTTTTCCTATTCCTTTTCTAACTTTGGTATTTTTTTCATATTATATTATCGATCTGTTTCGTTACACTATTGTTTAAAAATTCTGCTTTTTACAATTATTATGATACCAGCGCGCCTTAAGTAACTTACAGCGACTTGATCTCTTATATTTCTATTTTCTTTGCTTCTGTACTTTTATTTATATTTATTTCACTGCGTATTTTTATGGCCCTCGCTTGAGACATATATTTACCTATTGTTTAATGATTCGATAGCAAGTATTTGTCTCACATGCCAGTAAGTTTGTAGTGCTCAAGGGGTGAAATAATTGAAAATATTGATACATAATTGAAAATATTGATACATAATTGAAAATATTGATACATAATTGAAAGTATTGCAGACACTTTTACAACCTAAAATCTTCAACAAAAAATCATCGAAAAAGAGAGAGACAAAAGCCTAGAATAAACTACTAGAACCAACTAACGCAAAACAATGGTGTCATGCCGTGAAGTTAAAGAGACGTTTGGAAAGAAAAACAGGAGAAAGCTGCTGGTCCAACAAAAGCACAGCCTTACTTTGCTTAGCTTTTAATCTAATTTAAGTATTTAATATCATATATAAGTATGTAATATCAGTCATCAGGTTACCATAGTACAGGCTATGCCTAGTTTGGGACCTGAAGACCTTTGTGTGAGTGTTGTCCCATATTATTATTATTATTTTTAATTAGATGAAGATTATTGGTCACAGTTCTTCACACAGTCTTACTAACATGTTTACAACTAGCAAATCGTTAGTTATGCAAATTCGGCAGCAATCGCTTAAATCAGAGACCAGAGTATCTGTCAGTGACAAATTCAAAGTTATCACGACACAGAAAATTATGTGATGTGATTTAAATGCAGTTTTTATCTATAATTTAACTAATTAGTATGTGATTTAACTAATTAGTATAATGTAAGTTGGCCCACTTTTGTATGTGTAAAGGCGTACACCGGCTAGTATTTGGCTGTGGAAATATTGTCTAGTATGTATTACTAGCTTCTACGGCGCGGTTAGTGTATTTTGCATATTTCCACAGCGAAATGTCATATGGGATATTGCTATGGGGTTCAGCGGCTGATATAGAGACCATATTTATCCTTCAGCTATCAAACGTGCTATTAGAGCTATATACGAAATGGGTCCCCGTGAATCTTTGAGAGATTTATTTAAAGAAATCAATATTATTATATTTTGATTTCTTTAAATAAATCTCTCATCACGTTGCCTTCCTTATATGTATTTAAAAATATAATGTATGTTCGTAAAAATTTACATAAATATAAGTTAAATAGTGATCACCACACTTTTAATACTAGAAATACAAATAGGATAGCTGTACCTAGTTTTAGACTTGCGAAGACTAATAAGTCGTTCCTAGGAAATTGTGTGCGTTTTTACAATAAAATCCCAAAACACATTATTGAGCTCACAGAGGGCAAATTCAAGTTGACTGTAAAAAACGTTTTAATAAAAAAAGCTTACTATAAAGTTCGACATTATATAGAAGATAAAGATGCTTGGAATACGCCACTTCTGGCAAGCTGTCACTCTGCCACCCATAAAATGTAATATTTGTAGTACCTAAGTAGAAACATTGTAAACATCTATATAAAAAGAATGGCCCCAAGTTTCTTGCCGCTTCTTCTCGGTGGGCTCAATATATTTAGGAACGCGGCGGTAGAGTCTCTAAAGTACATTATAATGAAAAGTTGACGTTCATAAGTGCGTCTTTGATGCCTAAATTGAAAAAATGATTTTTGACTTTGACTTTGAGTATTAGCTCAAAGTCGCACAATGAGCTGGATGGAGAGGGCTATGCTCGGGGTTTCTCTACGTGATCGAATCAGAAATGAGGAGATTCGTAGAAGAACGAAAGTCACCGACATAGCTCAGAATATTAGCCAGTTAAAGTGGAAGTGGGCAGGGCACATAGCACGCAGTACAGACGGCCGATGGGGCCGGAAGGTTCTGAAGTGGAGATCACCGACCGGCAAGCGCAGCGTAGGTCGTCCACCGACACGGGGGACAGACGACCTGATAAAGTTAGCAGGACGACGTTGGATGCAGGTCGCATCCAACTGGTCACACTCGGCTATTAATAAGATAGTAGGTTAGTGTAGGTATTACCACCAGCGCTGAAAATGCTGGACGGATTTGAATTAGACTTGAAATCCTGATAGCATATACCCAGGATTAAAACAAAGGTTTTATCCCGATTCAATGTGTAGATCCGAAAGGTCGTAATAACCTACTTCCACACGGACAATTTTGTCATTATCTGTCTTACCTTATATAATATAAAAATGAACGCCTATTTCTCCTGGTCACGCTATAACTTGAGAATGGATGAAAGTAATTCTTTTGTTTTTGTCGTGTTAATTATTATTAGGTGAAGGTTATTATGAAAGAAAACCCAAGAAAAGATGAGAGGTTACGGCAAAGTTGAAGGTCGAGCTTACTACGCGAACGAAGTCGCGGGCAGTCGCTAGTATATATATAAAAAATAACCCCTATTTTTCCTAGTCAGGCTATAATTTCAGAACGAATGGAACAAACTCGCTAATTATTTTTTGTTGTGTTAATTATTGTCAGGAGAAAGTTCTTATGAAAGAAAAACAAAGAAAAACCAAGAATAGATGGGAGGTTATGACGAGGCAGAAGGCCGAGCCTACTACGCGAACGAAGTCGCGTGCAGTTGCTAGTAAAAATAAATGACTATGATTACCAACCACATTTTAGAGGCTGTTAATAACACTGTCTAAGAGGTTATAAAGTAGCAAACAGATAAATGTAAATAAAAACGAAAATTTAATAAACAAAACACATTACTTAAATAATACAGCCCCAAAAGGTAATTTCCTAACGTACCTTAAAAACTATACAAACAAGCGTTCAAACCCCCAATTCAGTAATTGTTAGTTGGGGTCCGCACGGCAGGTGAGCAATAAATAGAGTTTTTCCTAATTAAGGTTTATTCAGGTGGGGCTGGGAGTGGGGACGCCCTTCAGGGGTGGAGTTTCTTCAAGGTTCAGGAGGATTCATGAGGTTTGTTGACAGGTTTTCGTTGTTAATTGAGTGAATTGTTGTTGTTTTTACTTATGTAAAATTATGTGTTCATTAAAACGTTTAAGGTCTAGTAAGGTTTTCACTGTTAACCGAGTTCTATTAAACTGAGTTTAGCGTAAACGAGATCTAATTCCCATGGAATCGAGTGTCGTTATTGGTGCCATATAACGGGCCTCTCATTTGTTATTATTATTTACATTTTATTATTTATTTATTGCATTATTGGCCAGAAATGTATGACGACTTTGAATAACTGCTTTAACTGCGTTTAAGTTGAATTGATTGTGTTCAATCAACAGTTTTCAAGCTACAATGGTGAAATCTGATCTAACTATGCATTTAATACCTTGGAGGTCAAGGTTTTAATCACATATTTTTGAAGTTGCCTGGCTAATATGGAACTGTGGAGATTATCCTCCCATATGAGTGTCAGTCGACTGGTGACAGCTGTACCTCCAACGAAAACATTCATGAAAGATTGAGATCACGCAGCCAGTATAGTCATGAAACCATACTTAAATCATTTACAAGGATGAGAATCATATTTATTTTATAATGGGATAAAGGTCCAAGGATCCTGACTGTACTGCTAATCAAACTGCTAAATGCACCGAAAATACTTTTTAGAACGAGCATCTAAACAGCGGCAGATGAAAGTTAAAGAGAACAGTTAATTTCCTAATCATTTAAATTACGGACACGAACCCAAAGTTCTCAAACTTTTATCAGCCCCCCCTCCACCCCTGAAGCCCGGACGAGTCCCAGGGAAAATCCCGAAATCGTAATCCCGAGGTACCAGGGTGACATAGCTTATCGCCGGTGGCCGGGGCGGCCGCCAAATGAAGGCATTAGTTTTCATAAAGCCGGACCGAGATAGCCCCCGGTCAGTCGCCCTTCTACCGAGGGATGCTCTCCTAGTACATGGGTTGATATATTGGCTAAGATATTTGAAGCCTTCAAAGGCCAGGGTGCCTGATAAGGAGTTTTGAGGTCCCTTTTTGAATTTACATAGATAGGTAGATATACACAGAGCTAAGTTAGAATTTGTGTTACTTTTTCGTATTTGCTTCGTAACAAAATGAAATAAGTAATAGGTTGGGTGAGGTCGGTCCTAAAACGTGCATTATATTACATACACAATGTTTCCAAGTGGACTTCTACGAGGCACTAAATTGTAATAACAAATACGCCAACAAGAAAAACAATATCTACAATACTCTCGATATCCCAAACCAGCTGAATTATGAAAAGCGAAAGTGTGCTGAGAAAGGCTAGAGGTCGCAAACAAGACCGGAGCGACAAAACATCGGGCCTCGTACACATAATTCACTATTACCAACTTGTTTTTCCTGAAGAAAGGGAAGACTTTCCCCGGAATAATACGAACAATAACAAAAGCTGGAAGATTTGTAATCGAAACCGAGTATTTGCAGACAACAGCGTTCCAGAAAGGGTGAATAATTCCTGGATTCCGGTACAAATGCCCGGGAATCCGCCAAATCCAGTGCGGTGCGGACGGACGGCCAGTCTCAAGATATCTACGGGCACGCTGCTTTGGTGATTGATAGCTGATATTCCGCAAATTCAAGCGGGTGTTCTTTAAGAAATTTCATAAAACTCTTGGGAGCTTTTTCATCGATTAACAGTAGGTAGATTTAGATAAACAAACCGTAGCGTTCAAACAATTTTAGGTTAGGAAACACTATCAAATGCAATTGTTGGACAAATGATCTTTCAAATGTTATCGGAATGCTGAGTATAATAGTACATATCATGCATACCTTTCCAGATCTAAGCTGTCAAAGCCATTCTAAGAGTCATATGGGCAGGCAGGATGGTTACCATCAAGAAAATAATTTGCCCGTATCTGTTATAATATGTGTCCCGTGCTTGCTATAAGAAAAAACATGGTAGGGTAAGTTTTTAAATCTGTTAAAAATATGCCTAAATATGTGAACATATATTACTCGTATGCTGGCAGTAAATGGATGAGAAGCGGTATTCGTCCAGGAGTGGACAAAATATAGAGTGATGATAAGTAGGCATATATACTATAATAAACATGTAATTACTAAACATTTTATTGAACATGCAAGATATTTTTTTAATGTGTTCAGTTTCAATATTCAGTAAATTTCCTTTGTGCAAGTAGACTCAGGCTAGGCAGGACAAATTATCACATTAATTATATTTTTTTTTGTGTGTTGCTTAAATTGATAGTTTAACAGCAACATTTAGAAAATTTTCTAGACCATATACAAAATAGGCTCTTTTAAATCCCCGTAACACTATAACCAAAATTATGAACGACTAACTAGAAAATTAGATCTTCCAAAAACATCCATACAGATATTGGATCAACAGATTTATTTCCAATCAAACACAATCCCAAATATCTAAGAATTCCACCAAAAACAAAGGTCCACCGCAAGCAATGTCACGTACGAATTTGTAGGTATCTACAAATACGTATAATCCAGGCCTCCCGGCCGGCCAATAAATATTTTTCATGAAATCGTGCGTCGCCGTGCGCATAGAAACTGCTCTAAATCAGGCAATCGGAGGTGCTGCCAGTACATAATATATATATTTATATGTTTATAACCAGAGGATCATCGTTAAGGATATTGGTGTCCAAATGGACTTCTGGTTATTAGCTAGAGTTCTTGTTATCTCTATTGGTTTGTTCGAATTTTGTTAAGTTTCGCAGTTGATTGGGGTTTTGCGTTGAGGGTAGTTTGTTCTTTGTTTCTTTCTTTGTCTATAATACAGTTAAATAAATCCTGAGTACTTTACTCAGGGTTTATTTTATTTGTAAATTGGAAACGCTGTGGTTTAGTTTTTAAGCGGTTATGTACGAACAAAACATGTTTTAGTTTTTTAATGTTTGATTTATTGTCATCAAATGGTTACTTATCAAATAAATATTCAATATTATCAAAGTGGACAGTTTGATATTGAATACATGACTCGTTTTGTGACAATTATCTATTTTAAAAAATTTAAATTACGAGAATGACAGCCATTTTAATACTTTTCAAGTCTAAAGCAATATCGGAGTAACCGAGTTTTCATCGACTGATTTCTGATGATGTGACAAGTACACAAAAACAATGTTAGAAACGACTGAACGTCAATTAGGAAGAAGGTTAAAAATTAGTAACGGGACGGATAATAATAAAAATGATGACCGGAACCGGTGAGACACATGCCTTGCTAAATACACCTTAAATTGTTATATTATATACATATTGCTTACAAGCTTCGAATACACAAAACAATGCCAATTCCAATACCCGACGTCCAACGCAACGACCAAAAATCACCCCATAAATTACTTGGCGGAAAATGCCTCATTTTAAGGAGAGTTTGCTCCTTAATCCTATGGGCTCCTGGTACCCGGTGGGAGTAATTACGGTGCGCAATATATCGCCCAATCCCCCCTCCTCACCTTCACCCCTCAGATCTCAGGGGGTGAGGTCCTCATCAGGAGAAATGAGTAACACATGGTCCCCGCGTTAATTGTTAGGGAACAGATTTCGCTGTTTTTATTCTATGATTGTTAGGGGACGCAGGGCTTTGACTCTGAGGTCGATGTAATATAAGTTGGTGTTTATTGTGACTAATATAATTCGCCTCGAGGATCTGCACTAAACTATTTTCTGAACAAAGCCATTTACATAATTATACCTATTATATTAACTAATCACATTCAACAAGTTGATTTAAGTAATCACAGAGTAGAGTAATACCTAGTTACGAGTAAATACTTTTGTTCTACCTATTATTATATTTTGATTTGGTAGTACTTTATAGAAATTAAACATAAGGGAAGTACACATAATTCAACGAGCAGAAAATTGACGTAGTTCCCATATGAACCAGATATTAATGTATTTATATTATCAGGCATATTACTTTAGAGACATTCGTGTTATGAATTTTGCTACAAAGGCTAAAAGCGTTTTAGATGACTCGCTCATGAGGAGATAGATAGATGATATTATATCATATCTTCACAAGGTATAGACAGGAAAGACATAAATATAGACGCATGCAAATGTGTTACTATATTTTTTTAATATTTTTAGCGTGTCTTACTACATATTTGGAAGTTGCAGTGCAGGCCACGTGCAGGCATATAAAAAAACTTTAAACCCTAAAGGTTTCACTTTTTGGTAAACCTGCATTACTTGATTTCTGTCAAAAAGGTGAACAAGTGCTATTTTCATCAATAACTTTTATATGTACCAACCTAATATAAAAGGATGCTAACGAAGCATTTTTGGAGACATCTTCCTTCGCAAACATAATATATTATTGAATTGTAATTTCATTTATTTTTCAGTCTTTTGGTAGAACATATATTGCAGACTCAATCATTGCCCTCTCTAATCGCCGTCAGCCTTGCCAAATCCAAGACAGGGTCGTGGATAACATGCAATTGGTATAATCGTCGACCCGCGCCATGTTGCTCTGATGGCTTGACGCGCGAATTTATTCGGTATTAAACGCGCGAAGCGAAGGGTTGAGGTGCGAACTCACCCTTATTTATGGTCAACATCTGGAGTTCCAAATTTGAATTTTATTTATATCCGGCCAGGTACAGGACTTTGATAAAGTTGTTACCCATTTTCTTCGTTGATTAAAGTAAAGGTTTGTTTATAAGCTGGAGGTTATTAAATTATAAACTTTTATATAAATTAAGTTCGGGAGGAAAATCTTCACACCAATTATAAATTTCTTAGTTAATAACAGAAATTTAATCAGTTTCAAATGAGAGTTCGGGACAAGATTTGAAAACACATGAAAAAAGAAAACTCCTGCTGTCTAGGTAGTATATTAATTTCCCATTTATATTTTCCATCGATTTTGTGATAAGTCCCATTAAATACTTTCACAGACACCACCCATGTACCAGGAAGGCATCAGTGCTCGGGGGTGACCACTAATGAGTGCGACAGCGGCGCCGCGCGGTCGCTGCGGCCAGCGCATGAACTAATTTAGCACGTGATTGATTGCCGCGCGTGGCAAACGTCTTCGATGTATTCAGTCTGCTTGGTTGCTAATTGCGAATTCTGCAGGCATTTATCATTGCGAAGGGCAATGTCTAGAGCTTTTAGACACCATCAAGGTTCATTGTTCCAATAATAAAATGTATGCATTTAGTTTTATACTGCTCTAAAAGATATGTTCGAAAAAAATTATACGTAAATTTAATCTTCAACATATTCAATATAAATTTATTTAACCATTCCCATACTGTTTCGTAATGGTTCATAATTTTTCATTCAAATCCATTGTAGTCAAGAACGTCATCTAGTAGCTTAATTTTTACCTACCTCAATATAAAATAACAGAACTTGAAGTGTAAATAAAGCGAGTGATCGTTTTAGACGTTGTACAAAGAGTAGTATGAGTCAATTCTAAATTCTTAATCTATTCAAACATTCGTAAAAATAACCGTATCATTAAAAACTTCTAGCTTTTGTTTAGAAGACTGTCATTACTCCAACGTTTCGTGTCAAAACAAAATTTAAAAAAATAACAATGCACAGATTAAAAAACCTAATTGGATCTACAGCAGTGTACGATAAAAACAACAAACGTTCTATTCTAAATTCAAATAAATTGAGGAACACACGCGCTAAGCCCGCTGCGCACTGGGCGTTCTGTCACTCCACGCGTCCCGTTACGCGCCGTCCATTTGTCAAATTAATGACGCTCGGATCTGAATTTTTGGCGGTCACCACCTGTCGCGTGACGTCACTGACGATCCGTGGACGTCTCTATCCTGTGAGAAATGCACTTTTTCTTCACTATAATGGTGCGCTCGCGTGTATGGAACGCTCAAATTAGCGGTGCACGTAGCTTAATCGGTGTGTCGCAATCGTGAAACTAACAATGCCGAAGCGAGCTTTTCTTTTTTTCCAACCCGACCGGAGATAAGGCCCTTGATTGTGCCGCGTTCCATTCTAGCGTGCATCAGTCTTATCGGACTAACGAAGTGCTCTTGCTGCTTTGATGCGAAAAAACATGATATATATTTTTTATTGTGTATCGCCAGTATTTTTTGATATCATAGTTATACAATAATTGTATTGGTGCAACAAAAACGTGATTAATTGCGAAGATAAAGTGGACGGTTAAACAGCTTCTTGCAAACTAGCTACCAACAATTAGAAGCCGATAATTTAAAAAAAAATTTATTCGAAATTCGAATTTGACGTGTAAATTGGCGGCCCTACCGAGGCGTAGAAGGTAATTTATAACGTCTGGGGAATGTTCTAGACAAACACATTAATCGAGAGGCTGTTCACTCTCCGTATCATTTCCGATATGTTTTTAGACGGCGCCATATTGTGATGCATTATTTTAATGGGCTAGCTAGATAGTGTAGAAACCGTCGCACCTGTGGGATGATACATTTATATTACTGTTAGAATTTGTTATTTGCCCACATACAGATATAGTTTTTAATTTATTACTGTCTTTATTTTATTGCAGCTAGAATCGCGAATCGTATGTTATTTCACACCTGCCTTAGAAAGATTACATTCAAATATTGATAATATAAATTGACGTTATACTTATTTGTTTTCATGCAGATACAATCACAGAATGGTTCGTTCGCCAATCATTCGTTCGTAAAATGATACGGACTTTCTTTTTTTGCAATTTCACGCTGGCCAGTAACAATTGTTCGATATCCTCTGGCATCTTTGGCCGAGACACTTTACGTTCACTAAGGGCCTCTAATGGCCCCAGCAGGGCTCGAGGGGCCCTTAAAAATTTAACCGCACTTTTATTTATGGCTGCGTTTGTCGCCGATACAGATATCGAGTGTTCGGATCTATTCTTTATGATTTCGTTGTCCAGTTTTTCAGTTTTCTATGGCTCGTTTTTGGTTATAGTACTTACTCTAATTTTTACCTTTTGTTTAGTGGGGTTCGAGTGATCAGCAGACAGCACTGAGCAGAGTGATAATGACAAGAGGACAGTGTGAAGTTAATGAAGAAGCAGTGATAAGAGTTAGGGAATGTGTGCTGAAAAGATTTTGGTGTTGAGAAAATATAGGTAAAGAATAATTTGAATAATATATAAATGCTTGTGAAATTCGTGTTTCTAAGATGAAATTAAACTAAAGTGAACCTGTCAAGCATCTGTCTATATGTATTATATTTGTTTGTATTTTTAAAATGTGTACTTTATAGTCGTGTGACTGGAGGTAGAATATTATATTGTTTCTAACCTATTCACCTACAAGGCTTTGCCTGAAAATTCGTGTCAGATGTCACAGATCACGGACATCTGACATATGTGCTGAGGTATCGGGCTCCATCCAAGGCTCCCATCTCTTTGACACATTGCTATTACTGTTGCTTACATTACTGTTTTTAACCTGTGTGTCAAATAAATGATTTTTCTTTCTTTCTTTTTTTCAATACAACTGGAAAAAGACCTGTGCTGTTAATGAAGCATATACGTACTTTGCCGTGTGAATTTGTAGGAAAAATTAGATACAAAATCATTTTCTATTATCTAATTAATGTATGTAACAGATAACATAAAATTAAAGCTTTTAAGCTATTTTTGTATTTGAAAAAAAAAAAATAATAAGTATTGTACCTAATCTACTTCAAGCAAAGTATTGCTTAACGAAAGCATGTCTAATTATGTAAATAAGAAACTTTTCACCTGGTATACCTCACTGGCCACAGTTATAGATCGTCACAGCGCTCGTTAATAAATCTTCGAGTCGTTTAGTTCTGTTAATTGCGCTTTGATTTATGTACAACTGTCGTTTATCGTCGCATCTACGCGATGGTCACCTCCATTACTACCTCGTCTAAACTCTGATAATTAGTCGACTCGACTAACATAGCTCGTTACCAGAGTGTGCGCGGCAATGAACATATTTCATCGGCAATTATAACGTTTTGAACGACAGCTGTAATTGCATTAATGCGCAAGTGTGAAATGTCATCGTACGAAAATGCTTAGTGTGAAAGTATTGCTGTTGACTGGTCGGTATAGACGACGCGGACCGCAGAATTGATGGTGTGAATGTACAATTATTGCGATGCCATAAAACGGAATAAAAAAACACAATAGGTATACAATCATCAATGCTACTAGCATACATTTTGTTGCTGATCATACTCTTACAATCTCGTAAAAAAAAGTTTTTTTTTAAATTAATCCAGGAAGCGGGAGGCATGGAAATGACGAGGCCATCAATATAAAACTATATGGTTTACTTTTTTAAATTTCTCTTATAATTCCAATTCACATTCCATTTTCAAAGTTCACATTTTTATTAGTTGACTTATGCAAATGCAACCATTACGCGGGATTATGATGATTTTATCGTCTTAAATTTAATTAAATGTTAATCTTGACACTTATTAATTGTTGTACCATTTTATAAGAATTTTTAACGATGGAAATAATCAGTCGCAGCGCGATTACATCGAAGACCAACCCGTTCTGTGACATGTGAGGGTATTTAAATTATCGATAGTTATAAATCACTGGAACTTAGAATGTATAAACTCTTCTTAAAATTGTCTAAGTTGCCAGTGTCTCTGTTACGCCCACATATTTTTTTATAACGGTAATGCGGCGATTAATTTTTTAGCTCAATGTTAACCTTTAAGCTCAATCGCTTATGTTGACAGTTTTTCCTCGTGGACTCGCGCGTTTGAACATTTACCGTTCCTCAAATTACAGTTTAAATTGATCTGAATTTTGATAAAGGATTTATTTTACTTTAGATCTACATATTGATGCAAAGAGTTTTTTTTTTATATTATTGCTTTTGTTCACAGACTCAATGGGTCCGTGGCATTGCCCACATTTATATTTTAAACTTATATTTTTTTTTTAATTACTAACGGAATACAGGAGGACATTGCAAAGAAATTTATTATATGAGTAAAATTGTACAATTTAAAAATAGTCATGTGCAATACATACATTCTGTATATTTACTAATTTTAAGTATGCTATTAATGACGGTGCTTCAGTGGCCTTGTGGTCATGACGTCTATCACTATTAGCCACATGTCAAAAGTGCGAATCCTGACCGAGAATATATTTTTTATAACTAAATTTACTTAGATTCCGGGTAAAATTAAATCTGGGTATTCACAATTATAATATAAACGCCAAAAGTAAGAGTGTGTTTGCAATAGTTTGGATGGATTGACAATTTTGTACCTCTTTCCCGCCAAATCTAAAGAACCGATTTGGCATTCTCTTTTTAAAATAGATAGAAATACATAATGCTCTTGTGAAACAGTCATGTATGATGAATAAAACTATGACAGGGACGCAGTTAGTACACCAACAACAACAAAACAACTCATAGATTCTTCAGAACTATTTTTGCAGTTCAGTACAAAACTAAATTTTTAATATCGTAAAACCAATTCATCATTAACTCTTACACGCTATGGGACAGGGAAAAATCCCATTTGTCCTCTGTGTAAGTTAAAAATTTAAATAGGCTTAAGTAGGTACACAATTACGGGCACTTAGAATGCAGGGTAAAGTAAACAGAGGGTCCGAATTCCGTCCCGCAGCCCTATATCAACGAGCGAGGAGAGTCAGGAACACCAGATTTAACACCTGAGCCGTTTAAAATTAAAAAATAGGGAGAGTTCGATTTTTAAATTCAAGGCGGGTAATTCGGATTTTGTAGCCGTGTTTTTTTTCTTATACGTGTGTGACAACTGCAATCAAGGCAAATTAAACTGCTTCCTCATACGCACGATAACTGCAGCTTATCGATAAGTACACCTTATCAAGTTTAAAAAAAAAAGTCATCCATACTAATATTATGAAACGTTTGTAGCTCTGTCACTCTGTCTGTTTGTTACTATATCACGCGTAAACGGCTGCACGGATCGTAATAAAATTCGGCAAGGAGATAGATTGTATGCCGATGAACGACATAGGATACTTTTTATCATCATTCAAAATACTTAATTTTAATAATTAATTACAAATCTTTAAACATTGTATGCGTTTATGGTAAGCAAAAGGCATCATTGTACCGACCACGTCTCAAAGGAAGGATGATAGGCAATAGATATAATAATAGCAACTCTGCCTACTGAGCCATTGCTCCCGGGTTCGATCCCCGGACAGGTCAAACATTTGTGTGCATGAACATGTCTGTTTGATCTGTGTCTGGATGTGTGTATATAAGTATGTATATCAGTCATCAGGTTACCATAGTACAGGCTCTGTTTATTTTAGGACTTGAACACCTCCTGTAGATGTTGACCCATATTATGTTACTATGTTTACTTATCTACATGTAAATTTCATCATCATCTCAGCCGTAGGACGTCCACTGCTGAACATATGCCTCCCCCATGATTTTCCAAAAGGATCGGTTGGAAACGGCATGCATCCAACGTCGTCCTGCGACCTTCATCAGATCGTCTGTCCACAGTGTCGGTGGACGACCTACGCTGCGCTTGCCGGTACGTGGTCTCCACTCCAGAACCATTCGGCCCCATCGGCCATCTGTTCTGCGTGCTATGTGCCCTGCCCACTGCCACTTCATCTGGCTAATCTTATGTCGGTGACTTTCGTTCTTCTACGGATCTCCTCATTTCTAATTCGATCACGTAGGGAAACCCCGAGCATAGCCCTCTCCTTAGCTCGTTGTGCGACTTTGAGCTTATCTATGAGGCCCATAGTAAGAGACCAAGTTTCAGTGCCATAAGTCATTACTGGTAACACACATTGGTCGAAGACTCTTGTCTTATCTTGTATGTGAATGTAAATGTAAATTTAAGTAACAAATAATATGTAACTGAATATAACGATATTATATCAGTAACAATCTGATCTTCTTTATAGTTGAATATGAAACTAAGAGAAAACAGAACTATAAGATAACCGCATCCAATACAGAATTCATTAAGACAAAAGCCGAGATGAACAAAGATCCGCACAGAACAATAGCACGAAAAAGGCTCCGAAACAAAGACAACGACCGAAATTTACGTTTAAAAACAACGTAAAATACCTCCGTATCTATCCTATTTAGATATTAATCTAAACGAAAAAGCAAAAGCAATTCAAAATGGGCAACAAGCTAGCAGAAGGGACGCGGGTAATTGGCCATTTATCAAAGAGAAGGGTTAGGGGTTTGGTTGTTGCCGCCCTGGTGCTGGGCGCCTGGTACTGCACGCCTGGTAGCTGAATGAAGGCTTAGCGACAAAGTTTAGTGCTAACTGCAGAAGTGTAAAATAATTCTGATATGCGAAAAAGAGATATCACGACCATATGACCAGACGAAGACATAATGGTGCATTAAACTAACATTTTCGTTTAGAAATAGCTTCTGAAAATGATAGCCACTATGTTTTTTTTGTAATGGTAATACGAGCCATTCGTTTCTGCGTGAATCGACACGTCTGCCATAAC
Source organism: Selenia dentaria (assembly GCA_917880725.1). Taxonomy (NCBI): domain Eukaryota; kingdom Metazoa; phylum Arthropoda; class Insecta; order Lepidoptera; family Geometridae; genus Selenia; species Selenia dentaria. The sequence continues at coordinate 28,514,243 of OU862895.1, read as the reverse complement.
GGTTGCATTACAGTAGAGATTGAGCGCTGCATGCGCATGTCACTCCAAGATCGAAGCTAGTCACCCTGCCTGATTAGATTTACTCTATGACTTTATATGTCTATAATTTAACTTGCTACAGTGATAGGTATATATGAAAGTGTACTGTGTAAGAGTTTAAAAAGCATTGAGGGGTTCCTCAATGCTTTTTAAACTCTTACACAGTACAGTCGCCTGCAATAAGATGACATTTCGAGCAAGACATTTCGTAATTTTCAAAACTGTGATAGAGTACTACATTTTATAACAATGTAGATAAGGATTATTTTAAGAAGTCAAATAATATAAATAGTTTCATTTTATATTATTATTGATGTACAATTTTTATTACATTGTATGCTGAGGCACTTTTGAAAATTGTGAAATGTATACAACTTATTGCAGGCCACTGTACATCTTACACACTCGACGTTTGGGGCAATACATCTGTTCTGCTTTCCGATTGAAGTCAACATCGATTTTGGCGAAATAATCATTGTCCTTCATTCCAATTCATTATCGCGTTCTTGACCGGTGAGATCTATCAGCAATTCGGAATGGGTTGAAATCAATCCAGGTTGCTCACGGCATGACTGACACTGCAGTGATTCGTTATACGCTTCTTACAAGATATTTAATGGGACAAGAAACAATATAACAATCAAAAACGTTTAAAACAGGCCTGTTTTAAAAAGTTTTGTTTTGCTAAATCAAAGAAGAGTGAACATACGCAACGAACTGTCATTTTTGACAGAAATGCTCACGGTGATTTCAGTTCGAAGCGTGGTCGTTGAAATTGCAAAATGGCTTCCATGGTGACGTAAATGACGTCACGTGAATCTACATTGTCGCGCTTTCGTTGATTGGACGATCACAGAGCCAAAACCAATTTTGACTTCAATCGGAAAGCAGGGTAGGTAATGCGGAGGTACTTTTCTAGTATTAATCTTATATTAATACAATATTTACTATAGTCTTATAGTATTCTTCTGTCGTACTCTAGATTGACACTAGCATAAGAGTCCTACCAAATGGTAAGCTACTATTTTGTATTCTGTTTATTTAGGTCGAAGGCCGATCATAATAAACTTAGCCACATTGTGATCTGCTACTAAGAGTATCTCATGATGGCAGTTACTATTGCATGTGTTTGGGTCATTGTGCTTCGCCTGACGCCGCCGCGGTATGCTCGCTTCGCTCACTCTCTTGTGCGTTAATATTGTAATAATAATAATACATTTTATTTGTCAACTAAACTTAAGTGTTATAACTTAAATACATTACCATAAACATTACATTTTCATAACTTTTACAAAATGTTATTTTTATATTATTACACTTTGGTCTCCACACTAGGACTCCCTGTTTTGGGACCGATAGTAACCTCGCTTCGCACGTTATCCTCTATGACTATGACAATATGTCTATTCTCTGATAATATGTAAGGTGGCTGGTTAAACCAGCCGTATATAAGTATATAATAGTTTAACCCGTCATTTCACTATGCCTAAGAGTGAGGTCAATAATGAAAACAGAGGTGTCGAATCATAATCTGGGTAGGAGCATTGTGATGTGTGCCCACATTTTATAATTGGCCTTTGACATTAATATATTTACATATAATGCGATATGATGAATATAACCGAACACAATTATTATTTTCATTTCACAGGTTTGGTTACTCTTCTTATCATTCAAATACCACGACCATGGTTATATGATTGCTAGCTACGTCTGTAGAAAAAGGGTAGTCATTGAACCATCTCACATCATCTTTCACATTTTGTTGAACTATTTTCAGTTGGGTTTTGACCTAATCATCCCAATAAGTAAATGTGGTCATCATCATCTCAGATGTCCACTGCTGAACATATGCCTCTCCCATAATTTTCTATAAGGACCGGTTGGAAGCGGCCTGCATCCTGCGTCGTCCTGCTACCTTTGTCAGGTCGTCAGTCCACCTTGTCTGTGGGCGACCTACGCTGCGCTTGCCGGTCCATGATCTCCACTCCAGAACCATCCGGCCCCATGTATACCTATGTGGTATATACATATAATTAGATGGCAAGAAAATTTTGCTTGAAAGTTCAGCGTTGTTTCAAATACTAACAAACCAAATTACGGTCCAATATGTCCTTCGTCGGAAACAAAGGTCACTGCTAATTACAAACCTTAATTTCGAACTGGCAACACAGAATTAATCTAATAACCAATATAAGCGCAATTTTCGCGGGCCACCCTATCGCCCTAAGCACACAGGTGGAACTCCATAAAGCTTGATTAATCCCGGTAACCGGTTTAAAATCCAACATTCCAGGGTTTTCGGGATATAATGAAAGTTTCTTATCAGTGGAACGCCCAGTTTTGAGTAACGGCTTTTTGTTTATAACACCCCCGCCAGTGGGGTACTTTCTCCTGGCAACCACAGCGAGATTACATTCCGATTTACGTATTTTATTTTGTTAATTATCTAAGATGTTGTACGTTGGCATTAATCATAAAATATCTGATATTGGCAATTTATTTTGTTATAAACTTTGGAAAATGTGTTTAATGACTGCAAGACAATGTTGGCTGTCCAGCTCCTAACGAAATAAAGAACATCATGCTATTGCATGGTTTGTGTGTTGATTGAAATGGTTTAGAGGTAGTCAGATCAAAACTTTTCCTTAACAGAAAGTCAAGTTTAAAATACAATTCTGTAAACAAGCTTCCCAAATCAAAGACAACCGTAATAAATTCATGTCTCCGTTTAAAATATTCATTGGTAGATAAACAAAACAAGCAAGCACCAATTCGTCACCCCATCCCCGATTGTCAAAGGGTAGATCCGTCTGCACCCACCCGTGTCTAATTTAAGCCTTTTGTCTATGGTGTTGTGATCGGAAAAGTTAACTTGTAATCTCTATGGTTACGCCTGCTTTGTCCGCTGACTGTACGCCGACGTCTTTCACTGCCACCACTATAATACTCCATGATGCAATAATTAGAAGCTAACTGGTACTTTATTAAAACAATTGTAAGTTTAATTATCCTTACAGTTAACTTTTTTTTAAATAGTGTACAATTTTTAATAGTGTACAAATTGGCAGCGTTCCGGAAATTTCGCGAAGTCTTCTCGCCTAAAATACCTCAGTGCCTCAAGACAAGAGTATTCGACCAATGTGTGTTACCAGTGATGACTTATGGCACTGAAACGTGGTCTCTTACTATAAAGGTCACAGGACAACGTTGGATGCAGGCCGCTTCCAACTGGTCCTTTTGGTAAATTATGGGGGAAGGTCTATGTTCAGCAGTGGACGTCCTACGGCTGAGATGATGATGAATAGTATATCTTCCTTGACCTTTATTAGAATATTTAAATTATCATTTTCATACAATTCATCTAGTTCAATACAGCCTGTTACTCGGTCGTAAAGTAATGCCTTATTTTATAATAATAATTACCAACCTTATTATTAAGACGATAAAACGAAAATGATCCAATTAAAATAGACTTTTATTACGTTGAAATGCTGTGTAGTACAAGCAATAAACAAAAGTTACTGCGTCTACAATGATAATTAAGAATGTTTAGGCGCATCAAAACGCACACTTAGCTCGTACTTTTTAAAAGAGACACTTTTATCGTACGAAACCGGAATATTAAAGCAACATTTTAGTTGACGATGGTCACCCTGAGTGTTTTTTCTAAGAATTCCGAGATGAATATCCTAAACTGTCCGCGCATCACTATGCAAATACAGGTTATAATTACCGAAAAAATATCTAAACAGCGATCTGAACTGATGATTGATGATCTAGATAGATGTTTCACTAAAGTTTCTTTGCTATCATGTTAATGGCTGTCGTCAGTGAGTGAGACCTTCTAGATAATAATTTATAAGTTCAGCGAGCATTGCTTGATGTAAAGTGGGAGTACAAATCACTGCCAGTGTTCATAGCATAGCATTTTTGCTTTGTTAGGCAGGTCAGTAAAATACTGGACAGAGACATAGCCCAACAACAGTCTACGATTGTAGAAGATGTCAACTTGTCACAGAGGTAAGCGAGGTGTACAAACAACAGGATACCATAATCCGGCATATCAGATCCGGCAAATCCGGCGTGCGCGCTTGGACGCACAACTTCGGTTATAAATTCAGCAGCTTCTGTTTGTAACGCAGTCATACGAAGGTATTAGAAGGACTCAAATTAATACGAGCGAGCGGCGAACACCTGCGCCCGCTCTGTTTCTTTCCTACAAAATTAACTCGCGTAGTTCCCAACAATGGAGCCGTGGAGCCCGCTTCGGCAAAACTTTTGCACTGTTATTTTTTTCCAACCGCGGCGGCTATATTTCAAACTGTCATACTTAATCTTTTTATCAAAGTTTGTTAAATGCCGTAAGAAGTGCACCCGTCTGCGTTGCGAGGTTCTCATCTGCTCTCTAATTACGTTTTCAGTTTGTTTCGCAGAGTTTTATTACGAAATTAAACTAGTTTTGATGATGCTCTTTTGTCATATTTAGAGAGCTGGGAGTATCATTTGCAAGACTAGTTGGAGTGGATGAAGTTTAATGCATATTTCTAAAAGTTTAGCCTGGTTTTAGACACACACACGCATACAGAGTGAGTGAAAATACACTTTGGCCAGCTGTTCGAATGGTCCGGGACTAGGATATAAAATGTTTGGTGCATTGTAAAGCTCCGTGTTATGTAAACCCCTGCGTTAACAAAATTTCAAGTTTCTACTATCATACAAATCGTTTCGTCTTCTCGAAAAACATTTCCTCCGAGCGCCAGCAGAGTAACACCAGAAAATCTAACTAATTAAAAGCCAACGGTTGTTTATTCAACATTTCGCAATTCGCAATACCAGGCGAGCAGCGGGGCCTAGGAGCGAATAATTTATATTTAATTTAAACAAGACGACATTGGTATTCGGTATACGAGTGCGTAATTAAAATTCCCGCCGCGGTGGTGACACCCCCTCCCAGTTTTCCTCCCCCCGCGTGCCCTCGCGACAGTTTTCGCGCCAATTTCAACGCGCCCGGAAATTCATTGTGACAGGAAGACGTGGCGGTCACATCCGCCAGCGTTCCGTTACACGCATTGTATTTATCGGCCAGTGTGTCCGTTCGTTCAATAAAAATATTCATCCCACGCCCGTGTCGTACTTGTGAAATGAAACGGGATTTTAAGTTTCAATTAACTTTCTTTTAACCTCTGATTCGTCTCGACAAAGGTATTGGATTTTCGATATGACGATTCGAGTTTATACTTTACGACTGCGTTCAATTGAATACTTGATGAAATTTCTAATATCAATGTGTGACTTTAGGTATATGTATATGACATAAACATTTCATTAATATGTTTACACGTAATACCCATCTGTCACGCAACGCTACAAAATAGTCCCGTCACAATTACCAAGAGAATCAGTCATGGCCGCGTTTCGGGCTCATTACCGTTTTTGTGTCAGTAACACGTATCATTTCGTCTGCCCATTATTATGATTATATCGCTGTAATGATAATAATATCTGTTTCAATTGGACAGCGTGACCGATTGGCCAATGAGAACGGCGAGTTCGGATCAAAAAAATTAAGAAAGAGAACATTACTCTTAAAACATAATTTAGAAAAGTTGCGGAACTAATACTAGTCTCAGCTGCAGCTCATCAGCTCTAGGTATGGAACTCAGCTGGTCATTAAGATACCCTCAAATTTACAGTTTTAGATGAGCGCTGTGGTTGCGTGCAACATTATGGTTGCAATGCACGTAATACGTATACTAAGACAACATAAGACCTTCGAAGTTATGAAATGTTACATTTTAACTATCATCTAAAGCAGTGGTTCTTAACCGGTAATCCGCGGACCACTGGTGGTCGCTGGAAGCACACGAAGTGGTCCGTGAAGACATCCAATTTGAAAACCACATTCGAAAAAGGTAATTTTGAAGATTTTTGACCTAATAGACAATTTCTTTCATAATGATTCTAGAAATACTGATACTGAAAACTGAACCAATGAAGTCACAAATTGCCATTAAAATAAGATACTTCTAAAATTGTCTTTTAACATTTAAATACTGTTTTGGCTTCGAAATTTATTATGCATGTTTCATTTATACTTTATTATACCTTAAAACAATTGGTGATCAATGGCAAGACAGACATTTTGTGAAATGGTCCCTTGTCACTCAGAGGTTAAGAACCACTGATCTAAACAGACAAGCAAGTCCATAGACAAGACACGTGAGTGCACCTGATGGTAAGTACCACACGTGCCCATGACAGCTCCAGTAGCATCCATAGCTTAGAAATGGTCATGGCACAGCATTGCCCTCATCACTTGTATGAATCTTCATTCGCCTAATGAATTCACTTGCTATAATGCCTCTCATACTCTAACACAATAACGCTTGCGGAACATCGAATACTGAAGTGGTACCCACCAAGTCAGTCTAGCACAAGAGACCTACCATCTATTACAGCTACAAGCTAGAGCTGTACCAGCGAAGTTAAATTTACGTTTAAATTCAAAAAAAATATTCCATGAATGTAGAAGAATGAAGATTTGGAAATTGTTGAACCGTTCTGGACAACACATGACTAAAAATAATTTCGAAAACCTAATCAAAAATGGACCACAAATTTGAATATTAAATTCAACCTTGGATGAAATGTATAAACTACCAGCAGCAACCCCGGTTCTGCGCGAAATATATCCTATTCTATGGAATATACATTTGCCTGGTATAAAATTAGCCTACAGCAGTGTTATTCCAGGTCATCATTTGCATCAATGTCACAAATTACAGCCAAAACTTACTATAGCAAGTATGGTATAGACTGCATCACAGGTATTCCCAGTGCCCACCCAACTTTGGTGTTCAGGGATATATAAAGTGATATGCACCTCATCCTGTTCCAGATATCAATAAAATCTTCCATGAAGAATCAATTGCATACAATTTAATTGAAACGTAAAAGTTACACCAATACACACAAATATTTTTGTAGTAACAAAACATATCAAAGGTTTTATAGTAACATTAACAGTCAGGAATGTAAACAAACATTTCATATCAGTGACGTTTTCTCCACTGCCTTGCGCAATAAATAGATGTTGGCTTTTTTAGATTAATTACACGATAAGAACACCTACGTTTTTAATGTAACGAAGATGCCACAGCGTGGGCAGTTCACTCAGATATCGATCCCAGTCGCATCCGATCCGATACACGCAGAATTAATGGCGCGAATCAACATAATCATTCACCATTCCAATTTCAAATATTACTAACAAATGAACAAAACCAAATTCAATATAGCCAACCAAATAATAAAATGTGAAATAGAGATAACGTCAAAATGTCTGGCCGGAAAGACGACGCTTCACTTTTTTTTTAATTGGAGTATTAACGGGGCATAGATAAAGTCACTCCGTCTTTAACTTTTTATTTTTTTTAAGTTTATCAGATGGCTTAGGACTTTGAATTTAGAGGTACGCCGAGTTACTAAAAAGTTTTAATAGACTTGAAGCAATCTGATCTCACTGACAAAAATACATTTAAATAAATTGTGCAATCGGGTTTGTTTTTAAGTTAACTTGGAAGTTTACGCGTCTAAAATTGTCAGTAGCGCTTTTGTCCTAGGTATATGTTACTAACCGACTTCAAAAAGGTAGGTAGTTATCGATTGTATATATTTTTTTGTGTATGCTCATCAATTTCTTCCCTATTTGTGGACCGATACTCAGTTCTTTTTGGATTGGTAGAGTATACTTCTGAGGTGGCCCCATTCAAATTTTATCAAAATCGGTCAAGCAGTTTTCCAGTTACACTCCTAATAACTGAAAAGTGTTACGCTCTTTGATGTCTTGATGATACCATCATAGACGGTGAATGACAATCGATCTCGTAAAGCATGGGTCACTAAAAATGAAGAAAAGATTTTCAACACCAAAAAGTGTGAAATAACTTGTCGAAGTCGGTACGATGCACACAATATTGTGATAATAGGTACTTTTGAACTATCATGGTACCAGCTTCAACAAGTTATTTCACACTTTTTGGTGTTGAAGTCAGTTCTAGTATTTTTATTTCTAGTATTGATTCTAGTATCTGGTTCTAGGTAGGTTCATTTTTTGGTAATTTTTATTTTATTTAATAAATATATATAGCTGTTGGTAATTTATGTGTTAAACAGATCCAACTCTATAAGTAAATATTTTGTTTCACAAAGTTAAACACGCAGTATCCATTTCATTACATAATGCGAGCATAACTTGTCGCAATAACTAGGTAGGTACATACGAAGCGAATAACATCAAACCGTTTTTCCTTCTTTCCGGGGCAAACACGAGAGAGGAAAAAAAGAAATTTGGTCAATGCGACCGTTCATAAATTGGCGTGGAGTTGCGCGCTCTGATTCCTTTGTTTGCGAAAACCGAAAACTGCTGTGGACATCCTACCAATGCCAATACGATATTTCACTCGCTCCTACTTGACTGATACCTTCGTGTTAGAAAGTGACAGATGTATTTGACACAGCTCCGGAAAACGTAACCGGGAAACTCGATAATCGTTTGTCTCTTGTTCTCTTAAGCCAATCTATCTATGCCTTATTGTCTATGCTATTATTGAAACCGCTAAAAAGCATAGTCAATTAACGCAAAACGTTTTTGTTCATATGGTTTCATAGATAATGTATTTTTCTATTTTCATTTATATTTTTATGCGCGTCTATGCCAAAAGCCCGAAATATAACTTCAATGAGTTATAAAGTTTAGGTTTATGTCTGTCAGAAAAAAATAGAGGTTGGTGGCTAGTTTTAAATGTGTTGGCGGAGAATAAGCTGATCGCTTATCAACTGCTTCAATGTGGGAAATAGCATTATTCACTTTATTTTTGTGGTAGAGTTTTCCAGAGTCCACTTGAGGAAGAACAACACCTTAGCCTGTAGCAGTAGTGTGCAAACATTACAGTAGGATGACGAGCGCAGTGAATTGCCCTGCAGGGTTTTGATCTGTTGTAGTTTAAAATTCTGAATAACACTGAACTGTTATGGGCAAGCGTGACGCTTAACATTGGGCGAGCAACTTTCTCGTCTGGTCACCGATTGACATAAAAAATATTTTTCAATTTGCAATATAAGATTTAATTTTCGAATATGCAATACATTGCAGATTTTAGGTACTTTCATTATAGATATTATTCGTATTTTTACATTATATACTATAGGTAGGTTATATATAGTAGGTTACATATATTTCTCTATTGATATTATATTTTATTATATAGGTTCTCGGCTAGAGATTCATTTTCTAAATACAAAAAACTAAATGCTAAAACGTTTTTAGAACCAATCGTTATGTTTATCGTTTTTAGAACCAATCGTTATATATATATATATATCGTTAAAAGTTAAATTTTAAATTAACCAGGCAATAATTTTCCTGTACGTCATTGACTGCATTACAATGGGACGCATATATGTACTGACTTAGTTCTGCATATGGGGTTCTTCGAAGCGCTCGCATAGAGCTTGACTTGGCGATCTTAACCGATCAAAAAGTTGAGCAACGCTAGCAGCGGCGAGGACTTGGATGGGTGTGTGCTAGTGGCATTCAACTGAGCCCTTCCGTGCTTCGGAGGGCACGTTAAACCGTCGGTCCTGGTTGTTTGTCTTATGATAACAGTCCCTAGGTGTGTGTGTATGTGTGGTAAGACTACTAAGGTCGTGTTTTAAGTTACTACAAGCACATTAAATTATTGGGAAACCAGACTTAAGATATAACAATGTTTTATTAAGGTTACGAGAACAGATAACTTTTCAGTGCTCTGGCTGACATAACAATGAACAGGCCTGACTGATTCTATCTACTCTATTATAGTACTATCATCTATGGTCTCATCTGTAGAATTTAAAAGACTTAACCTACGTGTTCTTCGGTGTAGTAGCGACTTGGGCTGGATTCGGTCTAGTAGACCGCACCATGTCTATTGGTTGGAAGGTTGCCAAGTGCTTTGTTAGGAGCACTTGCGAAGCCAGTTAGCGAATTATGAAGTCTGTTTTTATACTTTAGGATTTTATTGTGTGATGTTAGTACATTTCTTAGATGATATTTTCAAAATATTCATTTTTGGTTCTGATACCCATCTGTCTATTTGACATCACCTTGGGAATTAGCGTTTGTATTACAACCGTCTCCAGACGGCTGCTCACTGTAGCGTCAGGAATAATAGTTGGAATACTGCTGATGCTGTGCACCTTTTAATTCTTTACTGTTGACCAACGGCTTCGCTTCAAATTTACAAAATTCAAACGTTGCCAAAAAATCGATCTCTTAGGGGGAAAATTTTAAGAATTGGCTGCCGCTACTGTTTATGATTTGCTTTGATAGATTAGCCATGCGATTCTCTAATGATTCGTCGATGCGCTCTTCGACGAGCTCATCCATGTCAAACACTAATGAAATAAATATGAAATGATTAATGAAATATCGCCTTTGTACATAAGGTTTTTTTTCAACTTTTCTTGTCATCCCGTCATTTGTTTCACGGATGTTGTCAAGGATACAACTATGTTTGTTTTTCGAAAATCGCACGGCAGTTAGTCAGTCAGTGAGGACTACTAATTATATTTATAGAATCGTTATATACGTCATCCGATATATTAAATTCAATGTTTAATTGATTACTGTGAAAAATAAATAAATAAATAATAATAATAAACGAATGTCAATGAAATTTGAAGTGGAGATGATAAGTGTGTCTGGGTTTAACAACTACTTTTTATTCCGAGGGATTGCAATAAGATTGCAGACGAAATCGCGCGTACAAACTAGTATTCAATAAATAAGCAATTAAATTAATCAAATGTTCATGTTTAAAGAATAATAATACGAATAAGTAATTATTATTCTTTCTTTACTTATATACTTCAGGAAATATACTTCAGATCTCGCTAATCAGATGAATGATTAGAACACACCTAGCCCCTAATTAAAAAAAGGATAAATTTCCCGCGTAAAGCCTGACCATTCTTTATTTAAAACTCAACAGAAATGTAATCGTGAGAGGTGCGAGTAGGTGCGTTCCATTTGACAGCTACATATCGCATTGCAGGAAAGTGAACATGTCCAAGCCTTCATATCGAATATCGGAACAATAAAATATAATGTCTGGCCGGTAGGTAACGAGCCGCGATATAATGCCCCGTGTACATTAGCCGGGACACAAAGGAGTCCTGATTTATCGACGCCGGGATAAGGCGCCAATGGAAAAAGGATTTCCCGGGAAACTTCAATGGGAATAAATTTTAGATCGCTGATCGATTTTAAAGATTTCAATGCTGTTTTGCATGAGAAGTGAACTCGAATCTCTAAGCTATTTACCTTTACATAAGAGTATTCTTAAAATGTAATTTGGAAATTTAATTTTCTATCTTCCAGCCCCAGTGTGCCCAGCACGTACAATTGTAAGTGTAATGTAACATTATCGTTGATGTATACAGTGGCCCGAGCACGAAAGTCTGCTTAAGTGTAACGTTATCGTATCGTTTACGTATTCAGTACAAACTATGAGTTACCGGTGCCACTATTGTACTAGATAAATGACAGTTTGTATTAAATATGTTAACGATGCGATTACGTTACACGTAAACAGATTTTCGTGCTCGGCCCACAGAACAAACTATGAGTTATCTGTGACACAGGTGTACTAGATAAATTATAGTTAGTACTATATACGCCGACGATACGATTACGTTACATTGACGAAAATTTTCGTGCCAAGGACACTGTGGCAATCAATAAGGTCGAAAGTAAAAAAGTTTTCTACAATAAATATTAAAATATGCATAAATAAAAACTCATTAAAATTTTGCTAACTTACTACAGTCTTCGCTAAAATGCCTACCTACTAGTTTTCGAAATAAACAACAAGATGACGAATCAACTTTTAAATACACCTAATTTATTTTTGTATGTGGTTGTCTTAAATGTTTATTTGATGTACTTGCACATATTTTTTGTGCTTTGTGATAGCTTCAACTTGGTCTTATTTAAGCGATTTAAATAGGACCAACTTGAAGCTATCACCGAATATTTTATAGATATAGATTTATGAGTTAAATGTTTTCAATAAGTGGATTACATCGTCCATTTTGGATTATATTGTCCAAGATTTAGCATGTAGAAACTTTATACTTCAATAGTCTACAAAGAACAAGTTCGTTCCATAGTTTTTGTTAATAACTCGGTTAATTTGTAAGCTTTATGTAAGTTTTTATGTTAATTGGAATCGTTCAGCTTTCATTGCCTTAATCTAAGAGAAACAAGACATATTTATTGTAAGATAAAAAATCAAAACTAAGCTGATAAATATTTTCATTCACCAGATAAAACGAAGTACATTATGCATCCAGAAAAGATTTATGTAATCAAACTGACAAGACTTAGCTTCCAATTCCTCTCCACTCTATAAAACCCCGGCCAGATTCAACAGAAATTCAGTTCGTGATTATTGAAGGGTGAAATAACACCCTCATTATGCGATGAGTAGGATAACAATTACAGCGTCGGGCTAAGAGACGCAATGCAGTAAAAACGGAGGAATGCTTCGCCGCCACTGCAGACAGTTTCATACGCGGATCTGAGCCAAATTTTTAATTATTCAAACGGGAACAAAACGCTCACATGAATAACTATCCGACCGTTACACAACTCTGCCCAAAAATAAAAGATCAAAGCTCTATTTGCGAAGCTACACTTCACTATTTGACAGCCAGAATGTCAGTCTATTAAATTATAAACGTCAACGTCCCTTCTCACCTTCGCAGTTTTTTTATTCAATGTTACTACTAAACAGAAAGGATACATTATAGATACGCGGCGGAGCAGACACGTACAAAATGAAAATAGGGGAAAGGGAGCTCGGGTGGGGGAGGTATGGAAATGTTGGTCAAATATATCATCCGGCGTCTGACAGGCCAATTCTCTTATCTCACGCGCGGCGGCGGCGCGATCTAAGCTAGCTTAGCTAATATAAAATGGTTTTAAATTCAAGTTTAATTCGGGCTATCTGCAGCTCCGGGCTCGTAAATACGACCCCCGGCCCACATACAAAAGCAGTGCGATTTACGGTTTTGACGGATTTCGAATATCTTAGCGGCAGGTCGGGATTAGGCCGAGTTACGCGCGGGATCTCCGCGGGTCGCCTTACGTTTTAATAAGACGCTGATAACTCATGGGAACTATAGCGGGGAGTTCAGGCTGGCCGCGGATTTAATCGTGGAATTAATAATCGCGGAATAAACTAACCTCTTCTGTAATTACCTCTCGATCTCCCCGCGGCGCGGCTCTCGCGTCAGTTTACAGCGCGAGGACATCATAAAGTGTAAACAGTGACGGCGTTTTCCATTACAATATGTTTACCGATCCGTGCGCGGCGCATTATGTATGTTATCCTGGTGGGACGGGCGCCACTGAATTTATGAGACTCCCGCAAATATTTGGCGCTGCGAGTTCGGACTCGCCGGCTGACAACGGGAAGATTGTCGGCAACTGTTTACACAACGGAATATGGTAATTTTTCAGTGGCTTCTCTCGTGAGCGTATTCCGTTCACGGCGGTTCGGTTCCGGCCGCTTTGGTCCGCGGACGGGAACCGCCGGACGAGTCTTATGACGGACGAGGCAAACAGAGCGGCCTGACGTTTAGTGTCATTAAATCTCGTAATAGGATATCATAAATCGCAGGAGGTCGGCGGTGGTGGGCGGCGGGCGGCTGTCATCGTTTGTCAGAGCATTTCACGCATTGTTGGACAATAACGCAGGCGAGGGCGGGCGGCATTGTGCGCGTCCGTCCGGACGGTGACGTGACGCGTGCGCTGCTGCTACCACCGCTGACCGCTAGCTTTATTACATACTGTCTTGATCCATCATACACAAGCACTCCACAAATGATCCAACAAAACTCCCCGTTCAAGACGCTCAGCTGTAATGGACTGGCTCACTAATTCACGCCACAAGTTTTCAAGTTATTTAAACCGGCACCCGCGTACGTGAACCGCAATCAAATTTATATCGTCGGTCGAAAGGAAAAAAGTGAAAAAGTAACATCAAATATGTTCGGTATGCATCGTCCCGGAGATCACATCAGAAATTTAAGCTTTAAAGAAGCGGGCGGGGTATAAAAAAATAAAAAAGTTGAAAAGAGAAAAAGGTAGAAAAAATATAACCCCGCGACTTGGACTCGTAATTTCGAATCAAAAGGAATCAAATGTCGTACGCACGAGGTTTTTAACGATTATCAATTTATTACGTCGTTGAGTAAGTGTTACCAACCTTTAAAAGATACCTACCCAATATCGTTAGAGGTACTTATCTATTATCGTAAAAGCTATGACGGTAATATGACGATATTCAGTACGTAATTGTAAATTAAAATTTGAACCAATTTATACAGTTATTTAAACATTTAAGTATACAACCAAAACAAAATCTTTCAAAAATGTTTTCTAATATACTGATTATTATTGTGATTTTTTGCACGTTTTTTTACAATGTTATAAAATAAAAACTGGCGACTGCTGGTTGATCACATGAATCATCTTCAACTGTAACTGACTCATATGCCATAAATAATAAAAATAAAAAAGAGGAAAGATGTATAGGTAAGTATGTTTGTAACGAATTGGCTCAAAAAGTACTGGACCGATTTCAAAACTTCTTTCACCATTGGAAAGCTACATTCACCTTGCGTAACATAGGCTATGTAAGATTCCTCATTATCATCATCATCCATCACCAAGCGGGTGAAACCGCGGAGAGCAGCTAGTATGCCATAAACTTAATATCTTGAATAAATTCTCGATCAATAATCTTGTAATTTTAGTGAACGACTCATGAATGAACCTTAAGATCTGAACTCACCGGTCATCGTCATATCAATGAAAACTCAGAGACAACCAAAAACATTAAATTTATTGTAAATAAATTGGTTATACCTACATAACTAGAATAATGTCGATCTATTTTAGAATATAAGTTTACGGTCTACGTTGTTATCATAAATTTTATTTAAATGTTTCCATTCCAAGTCTCAGATTTTATTGTCGTACGCCATTATGGCCGCTTTTAAAAGTCAATTAATATTTTTAATTTCGTATGTAACATAAAATGAGCTAAGGTTGTGCGCAGCATGTGGTCCGGTAAGGTACAGGCAATCAGTTTCTTTTTTCACTTCATGATACCTTTGCAATAAAAAAGATGTTTTGGACGTAACCTACCTTTTTTCTGACGGTACCTATATAAATCTTGTTGTATCTGTGGTTATAATTAGGATAAATACATTTTATAATAATGTATGTACTATATATATATATATATATATATATACCTACTCTTAGTACCTTAATTATTTTTTTCTTCCATATTTTTCTATGGGCCTCATAAGCAAGCTTAAAATTGCAGAACGAGCTATGGAGAGGGCTATGCTTGGGGTTTCTCTATGTGATCGAATGAGTGATCAGAAATGAGGCGATCCGTAGAAGAACGGAGTCACCGACTTAGCCCAGAAGATTATCCAGCTAAAGTGGTAGTGGGCAGGGCACATAGCACACAGAACAGATGGCCGATGGGGCCGAAAGGAAACCACGGACCGGCAAGCGCAGCGTAGGTCGTCCACCGATCCACCTGATAAAGGTCGCAGGGCGACGTTGGGCAGGCCGCTTCCAACCGGTCCTTTTGGAAAGTTCTGGGGCTGATGATGAAGATAATGATGATGATTTTTTCTTCATCTAGCAAAAATAAATATATATCAGAATAACATTGCAAAGCTGTATCAAAAATCAAAACTTCAATCTTTCATTGGCGATTATACAATGCTACTATTTCAAACCTTCCTAATATAAGGTTCATACATTACATAACAAGTGAAATAGTAGACAAAATAAACAAATGAACACCCGGATAATTTACCAGAACAGATTACTGTGCACGGACAAACAGTAAGACAAATGTGATCTCATATATCGAGATGTTATCAAGACGAGTTCGATTCGAGACAGCGGCGGCGGCGCGTCCATGGGATGAATCACTTGGATTAAAACTCATAGATGTTGCCAGACAAAAAAAATATAACAGTATTAGAAGGTTTTTCGAAAACTTAAGGAGAACTTCCTCGAAGGATAAAATGGGCAACAGAAAAGTGTTCGTGGTCAAAAATGATGATAGTTATGGTTACATACTTGTTTCTGAAAATGTATGGTACCTAATTTAAAAGTAGTCATATAAGATAAATAATAATAAGGCCGAGGTCACCGCCATGTGGGATGTTGACTCGACGACCATTGCCCTGATAGTCATTTCCGCGAATGGCCTTATGATGAAGTGTCGACCAACACCTCAAGAGGCTCTCGCTTGATGGCTGGATCAAGGGTCAGATACAAAAAGCCGTACTCCTCGATACAGCCGTGCGATTCTCTAATGATTCGTCGATGTGCTCGTCGACGAGCTCACTGATGTCAAATACTTTATGAGAGATTACCCTTGTACATAACGTTGTTTTTCCAACGTTCCTAGTCATCTCGTCATTTGTTTCATGGATGTTGTCAAAGGAGCAACGGTTTTTGCTCTTAGAGAATCGCAGGGCAGCACGTATTGTCAGGAGGTTCGTCAGTCTGTAGCCCTAGTCTAACTAATTTGCCTCGCTGCCGTGGCAATCTATAGGTTTTTATTATGTCTTTACCTACAGCTTTATAAAAATAATTATTGTAAAGAAATAATGATTGCTAGAAAACGAATAAAAAAATATCTTATTGAAAATATCAACAGACCATTGAATTCTGCTCTTGATTTCTTTGAGCTTGATTAGTTTGTATTTTACCATTTGGAATGGTACAGTGCAGAATGTCAATGAGTCCGAGTTACCAAAGCTGAAGGCGTGTGCTCACCGTCTCCTCTGGCTCTGACTGTGTTAATATCACAGAATCATCATCATCATCTCAGCCGTAGGACGTCCACTGCTGAACATATGCCTCCCCCATTATTTTCCAAAAGGACCGGTTGGAAGCGGCCTGCATCCAACTTCGTCCTGCGACCTGATCACAAAACACTTAGCTAACCTTCTTATAATTTTTCCACTTCCATTAGTTTTTCTTCAACTTATGTCAAACAATTGTTTTGGCACACTGACAGCTCCACACATACACTAACTCTAGTAGAAGAATTGATGGGTTTTGCAAATAGGTTCCTCTCTAAACAAAATCTGTTCTCAGAATGTAAAATATTTAAGTAGTATTTTGATCACAGAATACGTAACAGTTAATATATAGGACGAGTTATGATGTTATCTATACCGTGACATTATAAGGAGGAAATGTTTGTTTGTTTGTTTGAATTGAATAGGCTCGGAAACTGCTGGACCGATTTGAAAAAATCTGGAACTATTAGAATCCTACATTAGCTAGATACATAGGCTATATATTTGATTCATCGTTATCATCATCAATACCACGCGGATGCAGCTACGAGTAGTGTCCTTTATATGAGAAACGATTCAATTCACTTACGAGTCGTACCTTTTTGGACCATTTTGTGTGAAGAACTCTAAAAAATGAATAATTAAACAGCCCGAACCAAAACGATTCTTTTCTAGAAATGGTAACCAGCAGAGCTTTAAGCTAACTATGACATTTGAAGTGACTAACCACTGAAGGTGTGATGTAAGCCAACATTTTCATTGCATTGGTATTGCACATCACAACGCACAACGGTGACTATCAGCAAGAGTATTATCAAGTTAGCTTTCCGCAAACTCGGAGTCCTGAACAGAGCGAGGTGTTTCTTTACTCCGGATCAGCGGTGCCTTCTTTATAAAACTCAGGTGCGCCCATTTATTCAATATTGTTGCCACTTCTGGGATGGATCCGCTAAGTACCTTATGGATGCTGTCTACAGACTGCAACGTCGCGCTGTCCGTATTATTGGAGACACTGAAGTCACTCAACACCTAGAACCCCTACAAATGCGTAGAACTATAGCTTCTCTAAGCGTTTTTTACCGGTTATTTCATGGCGAATTTTCTGAAGAACTTTTTAATCTTATTCCTTCCTCACCATTCCGATCCCGAACTACTCGTTCCGGCCTAGCATTGCATCCATACTGTTGAAAACTTCTTACCACTAACAAAATAGTTTGGCAGTTCCTACCTCTGTCGTGTGGAATGCTTTGCCGGCGTACGTATTTCCTTGCAGCTATGACCCTTGGTCTTTCAAGCGGGGCGTGAAAAATCATCTGTCAGGTCATCATAGGGGTGGCGATTAGTGCAGCTTACGGCTACACTAATTGTCATTGCTGCTTGATTCCATCTTCGCTTTCCATCAGACGAGAGGGAGTCACTTTGATGAACCATTATAAAAAAAACATGCTCTTGACAGCTAATCGATGAACAATTCGCAAGGTGATGATCACCATAAACTGTCAAATAAGGTACGCAATAGCCCTGCCTAATAAACTAAGGACATATAAGTCCATCGGACACTAGTAACTACGTAGGTACTATATTTACGTAAAGAATATCATTCCCGATGGGGTTGACACTTAGACCATCGTAAACTTACACAGGCTAAATAGCCACGTAAACACCCACTTATGTGAGCGCATTTATAAAATACATTGACTACTACCTGAAGCTGCTTGCAGGTCTTCATGAAGTAACTTACCTGAAAAAAATAAAAGTTACGTCAGATGAATGTTATTGATACAACGCCCCTGGCGGCGGAAAGCAGAACTATTGTATAAGTAAATGTCTAAAAACATAATGATGGAACTCTAAATAGGTAAGTATCTATTACATATTTTTTGATTACATTACTTATTTATCAGTGGTTGTTATCTATTAAACGATAAAGTTAAAGAAATATTGTGTTCATTTTCTGTTTTGTATAGTGAAATCTAAATTGCTTTTTAAATGATTAACATATTTCGAAGGTACAAGGAATTTATTTCGAGGCCGGGTCATTGACCGCAAACAAGCCAATTTAAAAACTAGACGCATTATAAAAACGCGATTTCCCGCCAACATTTTGCAAATGGCGACCTCCCACTGCAATTTTCGAGATGCTAATCATGTGGTGACATGCGATTGCCGTTTTCACTGCAAAACAATAATTTAATATTGTTCCGAAGGTATAATTTCAACTTGATACGGCAATTACAGCGTGATTAGCCGTTATATAAAATTGCAGATAATAATTGGCAATATCGTGTGCGCGGCCGATTCCCGCGAAAATAAGGGGAAAATAAATGATTTATTTTTAAATTGGGGGTTTGATATGAAACGTGTTGCCAGTGCCACATAGTTGCCATCGTGGAATTAGTGTGTTCATAGAAATTTTATCACGACTTAGCAATTTTGTAACAGATGTATCGTTTCGTAAGAATAATTACAGTGTATGTGGTAGTTGTATAGTCATTTTGAGTCTCTATATTTCTGTGACGTGTCGTGTTATCAACAAAGTGAATCATATGTAAGCATTCACAAGTGCAATTTGAAAAATTTAATACCGACTTCTATTACCTTAGTAAAAATTAGTTATTTAAGAGTAACTCAAAAACTACTGGACCGAATTTGATGAAAATTAAACGGAACCACTCGGGCTTTAAGCACCAGCTTTCAAACAAAAAAGAATTTTGAGAATCGGGTCACCCTATCGAAAGTTATAAGGTAACAAACATAAAATACAGTCGAATTGAGTACCTCCTCCTTTTTTTGGAAGTCGGTAGAAAATATATGGATTAGATTAGATTCTTTGTGTATGGCCTCTGCGACTTGCTTTGAGTGTCGCAACTTTGCTAGTATCTGTTACATTATAGTTTCATAAACTGCAGGAGAAATATATGGTTAACAGAATAATCAATTGGTATAGAAAATATCTTTCAACATGAGAAACTGTTAACTTTGAATAAAAAATATATAACTAGTATTTTTCTTTAACGTCAACGTGGATACTTTTTAGACTACTACATTTGCTATTACATAATTATATGTAATAGCAAATGTACAAACCGTACGAAACTTTACAAAAACAAAAATAAATTTTGTACAGTTGTAGAACAGTACCAATTTTTTTTGGATAAACGATATAAGAACCAAATTTACTTTTACTTTTATACCAAATTTGTTTTTTTTACATACGTATAAGTAAACGAGATAGTTTTACCACTAACTATGAACTAAATATGTACAACGTTGTACATAGTACATATTAAATTCATGTTTTATGCACAGTTAGTAGAGTTTTAAATCACTGTCAGTCAGCCTTTAATCATTATCCACCTACCACAGGTACCAACCTATAAAAGTAAGGCCTGAGGTTTTACTCAACCTTTTTTTATATAGGCAGTAGGCAACATTACAAGTCACGGTGCAAAGCCTGGCTGTCACTCAAACCACGTTTTCGTGATACGTAAATTGTTTCATTACGCAATTTGTTCCGTTTCTATTGAAAAGCTGCACAATTGCCGTGGTCATACCTACTGCCTGAGGATAATTGTAAAATTATAGCGATCATACATTATATGGTTAAATTGTAAATAATACCAGCATTGTTGGTTATGGGAATGTAAGGGTAATTCTGTGGTGGATCTAATAGGTCCCATAGTTGTTGGGGTCGTCTAAGTGGGACATTACATTTTGTTTATATATCTACTACCTGTACATTATCTCTTCCACGTTTAAATACATTGCATTTATGTATTCATCCTCTGTTATATCTCCGGTCGTCAATTTTGAATTTATACGTGTGTTTATAGTTAATTTAGCTAACACTATCAAGTGCGCGCGACTACGTCTGCGCAGGATTAATACCTCGAGTAGCTTATTATTTCTCCAAGGGCATATCTTTTTACCAAAATGGCAAAAAATATGTACATGCTCCAACGCAATTGCTATAATAGTATTATTCGAGTACATTTAAATACTTAGTATATCAATCAGTAAACAATAATAATAAAATAAAATTAATCACCATAGGAAAAAACTGTCATTACATTTCATCTTCTTTGACGGTCGCCGAGCACGTCTTGTGTATCGAGCTGTCAAATTGACTTGGCATTTGACTAAGCTATCAGAAACTGACACAAACTTTGACAGAACTGTCATCATTACGATCTTGAAGTAGGCGGAGATCTTATTATTTTGTCTATGCTGTGCCCAAGCATGTTACGCTTTTTCACCCGCTTGGTGATGAATGATGATGAAAAGTCCTATGTGTTAAACCAGTGCCTCATCTATCTCCATACCAAATTTCATCAAAATTGCCCCCGCCGTTTGTGCGCTAATGAGTAACAAAGATCCACACATCCATACTCACAAACTTTCGCTTTTATTATTATTAAGTAGGATAGGAGTAGGATTGATGGCTGTACGATTAATACTGGATACAATCCCTAATATACCGTATGGTATAGAATATAGTTTATTTAATACTATCCACGAACCGCGGCTCTATGGGTCTAGCACAAATAACTGCGCAAGTGTAACGTAACGTGTCGTTCATGAGAAACTGTACAAACTGTCACTTATCTAGCGCAACTGTGACACAGATAACATAGTTTTACGGTAAAGCGTGACGCGTTGACGTTTACGATACGGATACTTTTTCGCAAATTGTTTGTGCAACGGCCTCTGTCCTCGCTGAAAAAGTTTATCCCATACGATTTTGTTTCCAGAATAAATAGCTTCGATATGAATCCAGGTTATTATCTATTTAAATAAATGGATTCAGTATTTTTAACGTATAGAGCAATAATCGATCATCAGTTTACCATAGTACAGGTTCTGCCTTGTTTGGGACCTGAACAACGCGTGTGTGATGTTCCGTATTATTGTTTTTTATTAATTATGTTAAGCTATATCCACTCTTGAAGCGCTCGTAGCGGAGCTCGACTTGGCGATCTTAACCGATTAACAAGTTAAGCAACGTTTGCTGCGGTCAGGAGTTGGCTGGGTGACCGATAGTGGCATTCAACTGAGCGCTTCCGTGCTTCGGAGGGCACGTTAAGCCGTCGGTCCCGGTTGTTTGTCTTAGGACAACAGTCGTTAGGGTATATCGAAGGCCTTCGGGCGGGCTGAAAACTTCGACATGCGTTGGCCACTAACCTGCCCACCAATCCGCACTAAGTCCATGTGGTGGATTAAGGCCCAACTCTTCTCTCTGAGAGGAAGGCTCAAGTCCCAGCAGTGGGAACAAAATGGGCTGATTATGATGATTTGAATTCTACTCTGAATCCGTCTTCATTGAAAATTGGTTATTTGCTTCAGTATTCATCAAAATTATACAAAAAATTATAATACGTATACCAACTTTTTGTTTATTAATGTCAGTATTATAAATAGGTAGTAATTAAACGTGTTCTTAATTTTATATCTTAGGTTGAAGCTAACAAACAGTCACTTTGTCGTGGAACGTTGAAATGACATATAATTTCTAATTAGGTATATCAAATACATATTTTCATTGATTTGCATCTACCCTCTTAAATGTGCTCGGTGGTCAATGCTATTAATTTCTAACACGTTCTAGCACGCATAACCAAATGTAGTTCAGTTCAAAGTTTTATTTGTATAGAAAATCTTGTACCATCATGTACCTATATCAAACGACAGAGCGTTATTCAATTATTTTCATAATACACCTATTTAGTTTTAAATTTGGCAAAAAAAAAGTAACTTTAAGCTTTGCAACAGCCTTTTATTAAAAATATTCCGTGATATTCAGACCTCTTTTCCAATAATTCCAACTTGAAAATGACAGTCATGCTTATTCACAACTTTATTTCAACTTCAGAAGACCTCAGCTTGGATAAGACCTCTACAGAACTAAGTACAGTTTATGGGTACATCATTTTCACTAAGAATTGAGTACGCGACTTTATTATTTATATCCCATCTAAACATATAAATAAGTGCGTGCATATAGGCATACTTAGCTACTACATTATATAAAACAGTCCGCATATAATTTTACACAATAGGCATCGCCGCCGTTGGACATATAGATAGGCCTATCACTAGTTATTACCACATCAATGTAATTTTCATGAGCTTTGACATTAATTACAAGAAAATAAGTCCATTAAGGTGTCATTACATAAATAACCCGGAGTCCGGCTCTAATTAGCGGGTATGAGCCGAACGCGTCGCCTTTTTCTCAAGATTTCCCGACCGCCTTAGCATTTCCCTGGAAAAAAGTGGGTCTCCATCCCGTTCCCGCGCCTGCACCTTGCACCGCGCCATTATTTCCTTTTCACTCGTCTGCTACGTCGATGTGGACGTCTCGCTCCGCGCTCCGCCCATTTATAAAATCGACTGGTGGCGGCCGCCGCCGCCGTCTGTGCACCTGTCCCTTTCTCCGCCGACTGATTTATGTGAGAGAGAACGGGCTTGATCGACGCTTTGTTTTCCAGCTTCGAGTGTGACACCGCGTTCGTTTTTCGAAAAAAGGCGCGCAACGACCCAAGGATTAGGTTATACGTTATTACCGGGTGTAAATTCTGATAATGCGCAGCGATTGCGACGCGAATTCCGAGTGTCGGGTGTCGCGCTGTGGGAAACGTAATGCCTTTTTGTTTTGCGCGGTAGGTACGAGCCGTTTTGTAAAACTATATTTACGATAATGTTATCTCGCGCGGCCGTATTACATTACGTAGGTACGCCGCGGGAACGCGTGATTAATGATTAACTCTCCACGCGGAACCTCGCTCTGCCGGCCGGGCCTCGGTGGAATAAGAAAAAAATAATTCTAAGAAAACGCATTCGTTCGTAACCTAATGCGTATGGTTCGATCGCTCCGACACGACATAATGAAGCCATTTACAACGCCATCTATCTCCGCATCGAACAAATCATTATTGTCAATAGTGCGACTCTATAAATCGGTGCTGTTTTATGGTCTCTCCAAAATTTCGAATTAAGATTTCAAGGAGAGCGCGCGGTATGCGGCGCGCAAAAACCGCGGGCGGGTTGACAACTTGAAAAATGTCACGGGGCCGTGGTTTTTTGAGGTTACTTTTGGCGGGAATGCCATTCTAATCAAAATAGTTTACGCGTCGGCCGAACTTCAGATTAGATTTGTTTTGTTTCGACGGTCGATCGTGAGAACGCATTGTTTTTTTCGTCAATAAAATCTTTTGGGAACAACACCATTCAGAGGTCACACTTGGATGTGATAATTTATAACCTTTGTCTCTTTTGAATTCTCCCAATCGAGTGAACTCCAATTGGGTCCCGTACGAACTAACGAGTATCAGTTTCGCAGCCCGTTTACATATACACAGGCCGGTAAACCCGCTCGCATCCACTCACAAAAGCTCCGGCGTCACGTCGCAAACTCTACAAACTGTTATAAATCAAAAAGCGAACAAATAAAACGCCCGGCGAGGTGAAAACGTTATTATCTTTATAATTGCACGTCAAGGCAGGAAAACTGGGGGCACTTGGCGCGTTTTCGTCGGTTTTCTATTTTTTTAACGCCCCGAGTTGGCTATGATATATCGGCCCATGAATACGGGATGTATCGCGACACCTGCTTTGCTACCTTATGAATTCGAAATTGCGACTTTCTCTACGTCATTATATCCTCCGTGAGGGACGTCTGTTTAGATTAGAATGGAGAAGATACAGCTCAAATATATTTCGTTTTGCGTCGCTCGTATTTCCAGGATTCTCATTTCGTAGAAAGATCGCTTTTGTGTAGCCTTTTAAAGTTCCGATAGCTCCAATCGATCAAAGGAACAGTTTAAATATTCAAAGAATGTGTCTACATGAGATGAACCGTTCAGATTGAGAACTATTGCCGCGTCCAGTTATCGTACAAAAAGCACCGAACACGGCTAACAATGAACTAACACGAGTAAATCAAACACAAAACCAACAAAATGCCCGATAAGACCCGCCTCGGCGGTAACGAAGCGCGCACTATCGATGTCTCAGTCAAAAACTGTCAAAAACTTGACAGGCGCCGTGTCAGCTTAACGAGCCGCGCGGCCCTGGCACGTCACGGTGACGCAGCGTTATTGAGAGCAAACCTTTTTACGAGCTTTGAGACAGCGCCATCTGTTATCAGGTGGACGAATGGGTGGACCGTTGTTATGACTGATCGAAAGAAATAAAACCAATAACTGGCCACAAATACATAAAGATGCAAATGAGGCACGCCCGCAGGCGAACACATATATCTCTGCGCGCGCACCTCATTATCGCTAACAAGCGTTTCGAGCCCTTAAATCCACATAAATATTATATTTTACACCTGCACTAAAAGGGGCAGGTCGCGGATGGCACCGTTAGTAATTAGTGCAGCGTACGAATAATAGATGTCACTGGGTAATTTCAAAACGGGCTAACGAGAGTCGCTCATTACGGAGATGGCTTGATTAAAAATCCAGTTGTGTGGTCTCTCATGCCACACGCACTTGTTACGTGGAACAAGCTGTTCTGCATGTTTTCTTGCAATATAAATGTAACTTTGAATACTTATAATGTAAATTGAATGGATCCGTTCATGCAGTAGGTAGTGACTAAGCCTTCGAAGTACGGGGTTCCAGGGTCGACCTCTGGCGGGGGCAAATAGAGTGATGAGTAGAAGTGTCGGTTCTCGGGTTTTGATGTAAAGTGTTGCTGTGTGTGTCCATGCCGGCCGCAATGCAGGGAATCCTAGTTTAAGCGTAGAGTGTGTTATGTTTATTTTTATTTACCTACTACTAGCTGCGTCCCGCGCTTTCTCCCGTGTAGTGGATGATGATGATGAAAAGTATCAAGTTACAGCGACAGAGGAATTATTGCAAAGTCAAACCCCTCAATCATAGGACTAATAGCGAAAAAGGTCCCTGCTGGTAAGTAGAATCGTCAGGGGTGGCATTCAAGCTAAGGTGGTCAATGGCTACCTATACTTCTAGGGTGGTACGTGGTTTAAGTGGTTTCTTGACCACATCGCGTGTACCACTGAAATAAATACCAAGTGGTGCAAACCATTCTGTGACATTCATTAAACATTACTTTTACATTATGGATTGCATTTGGTAAATTTTAAAGTAACTAATGGATAAAAGAAAATGTCAACCTTTCTGCTTGGCATACATTATAATGTCAATTCTGGAATATACAATAATGTTGATTATAAAAGGTTCGTAACGATTGAACCGAAAGGTGTATTGTAAGGAGTGTGTATACTACCAACGAGTATTTCCAGGGAGGGTTGATGTCAGGCAGGATGCTAGCCGTTAAACCAAAGCTAAAATCTTTGACGATATGTGAATGTACACATATCGTCAAAGACGATAAGACATATTTTACCGACCCCACCTCGATGGTGGATAAGGGTGGTATTGAATGGTGATGACTGCACAACTCGACGTCGTAATAATAGAGTCCTAATCGATATCAGTATTTTTTATTGTTAATGTTAGTACCTTATTAATATCTTATATTATTAATAACTTATATTAAAAGTATAAATAACGAAAAAAAATGTCATACTCAAAAAATTTTAAAAAATCGAATAAATAATTAAAACTTGTATTTCAATTTTCATGATGAAATGTTATTTGAATATAACTTGAAGATGAGCATTTGGAATATTCGGTACCCGGGTAAGGAATCAAGGTATTGGATCCCTAACATTGCTGTTTTGCCAGTTAATTAATAATTTAAGAACAATGTTCTCCCTGGCCATACAACGCGGGAATGCCGCTAGCCTGATAGGCAAGTTGGGGCGAGAGGGCATTGATTGTGATGGACTTTGACAGAATCAAATGTGTTTTATGACATGATGTTAATTTTTAAGAATTTTTAATAATGTTTAATTTCAAGAACATGTATTTTCTTTTTTATTTATATTTAATGTTTGTCTTTAAAAGCAAAACAAATGCACAATAATGCAGAGCCCGAAAGGGTCTCGAATGAATTTTACTTATTTACCTACCTCCATTACCTACTTTGAATTCCAATTTCAAACGAATACAGTTTAAAGCAAAGAACCCCCTCACCTTTATGTTGGCACGATTGCTCGCAATCAAAATGTCAAAGGCCATTGAGAAAACAAGAAATAAAACACAAATAGTGGCCCATGGCCCATTGTCCGTCTGGGATCGTTCACAATTACGTTAATTCTAGTACAAAAGGAGCGCGTGCGCATTCGAAAACAATTTGAGCCAATCAGCGGCCGAGCGGAGATCCTGCGTTAATGTCACGATGTTTTCAAGTGACTAGCGCCGCAAATTGGCTAACCTGACCCCTGGAGTGCGTTCAACGATACCGCACAATTTTAATCAAGTTTAAATTTATTCATAAAAGATAAATAAATATTTTTAATTTAAAAATGACTAGACTTCATTGGTGGGGTAAAATTATGTACAGAATTCTTTAAATCATTGATTTTTTTAAATACTCGTATAGTCTGCCATACATTCGCCTATATCTGATAATTTTCGAGACAATTTTATAATAACGTTTCTACATCACACCCCCGCAATAGGACTCCCCGTGTGGAAGGAGGCATGGCCCGAGAACAAATACTAGCATCTACGTACAAAATTTCACCAAATTCCGTGTCGTGGGAGGCATGATACACACAATTAACAGATCAAAACATGATAGATCCAACAACATAGCTCATGCCAATATTTGCCTAGGGATTTAATCTGGAAGCTCGCGCTTTGAAGGCAGGTTTACTATCAGCTGAGTTATCAGGGGGTTAAGAGTTTGATATAGTATAATACGGTATGGTATTACCCTCAACTGAATGACATGCTCGCAGCACTCGCAACGCTCGCAGCGGAGCTTCACTTGGTGATCTTAACCGATCAACAAGTTAAGCAACGCTTGCTGCAGTCTGCAGTTGGATGGGTGTGTGCTAGTGGCATTGTTCTATAGAGCGCTTCCGTGATTCGGAGAGCACGTTAGGCCGTCGGTCCCGGTTGTTTGTCTTAGGACATCAGTCGTTAGGCTATGTCGAAGGCCTTCGGGCGGCCTGAAAACTTCGACATGGGTTGGTGACTAGACTAAGGCCCAATTCCTCGCATTGAGAGGAAGGCTCAAGTCCCAGCAGTGGGAACATATTGGGCTGATTATGTGAACGATATGCATCATCGACGCCACCCTTACCCGCTTGTACTGTCACTAGATAAAGTTTTTCAGATAGTCACTTTTGACCAGGGAAGTATTGCCATATCTAAATTCATCGAGACTCTCTCCAATCAATAATGTTCGCATTAGTGTTCAGCCATGCGATTCTCTAAGAGCAAACATCGTTGCATCTTTGACAACATCCGTGAAACAAATGACGAGATGACAAGAAACGTTGGTAAAACCACCTTATGTACTAGGTATATAGATTGTTGCACGTTAGTTCGGCACGTGCCCGCTGATTTTTGTCTGCGTACGAGGTATGATTCTTACGGAACAGTCCCATACATTCACATTCCTTACACAGCAGGTATTTCCACGCTATATATACTGTTGGGTAACTAGAGGTGTTCTCTCTTTTGAGCGCCACCAGCTTCGTGAACTGGATTCTTTCTTATGTACAAGGGCGATATCTCAAAGTATTTGACATCGGTGAGCTCGTCGTCACTTGTAAAGGAATACATCTGTTCTAAGCTGATGCTACTGCTTGGCACCAGGTACAGTCATCCGAAAATACAAGTCCTGATTCAAATTCCCGTTGCGATTGGTTACAATTACCGAGAAAGCTTCGTCCGTAAACGCAGCCCGGCGGCTGACCACAACAGTTATTACACGCACATTGCACTGTTTTAGCCAAATGTCAAGTCGTTTTGATATTTTTAAACACGCACGGAATTGCCTGCGGTTGCGGTCGCCGTGATTCTGCTGAAGGTTTGACAATGTGTTCTAATTGCCGCGTTTTTTGGTTTTGCGGAACGTTGACTCACGTTGGGGACCGAGCGAAGTCAGGCGCGTCCGTTGGAGAGTTATTTTTGGAGCATCGGTGCCAGGGTCAAAACATAGTGGTGTCAATTTAGCTCTTTCGTGTTTCGTTTGTTTTTGGTGGGCGGGCATACCTATACATACAATAAAAACTTTTTTACTATAAAATGAAACCGACTTCATACCAAAAAGTTTGAAATAACTTGTTGAAGTCGGTACCATGATAGTTCAAAAGTACGTAGGTACATTTGCACAATATTGTGTACATGGTACCGACTTAGTTATTTCACACTTTTTGGTGTTGAAGTCGGTTCCATTTCTTGGCAAACAAAAGTTTGACCATTTATAGTAACCCTTGCTACTTACGGGATTGATTGTCATTCACCGCCAGTGATGACGTCATCAAGGCAGGTGTAACACTTTTATTTTTTCGGAGTGTACCTAACTCAGAAACTGCTTAACCAAATTTGATGAAATTTAAATGGGACCACCTCGGAAGTATACGGAGTTAAATCGGCTAATGTACCCAAAAAAATACATGCACACGATCATATCACCTCCTTCTTTTTTGAAGTCGGTTAAAAATGTAACGGATCGTTGTGTGTTCATATAAGATATATAAGAAAAAATATGATTGGGGTTTTTATAAACGAAAACAGAATGAAAAAACCTGTGATAAAATTCACTTAACCCCTCTCGCCACTGCAACAAGACCAAGCGAGCGAAGCCGCTGGCGGGTCAACTGTATTGTATTGTGCGCATGGTACCGACTTAAGTTATTTCACACTTTTTGGTCTAGAAGTCAGTTTATTTTTTTTGGTAAAAGCTGCTTGACCGAATTTGATGAAATTTAAATGGGATCACCTCCGAAGTCTCTACCAAGCAAAAAAAGATCTTGAGGATCGGTCCACAAATGCGAGATAAATAATATACAAAAAAATACATACAGTCGAACATATAACCTTCTCCTTTTTTGAAGTCAGTTAAAAAATGGTACTCGTATTTACCTGTAGAGTGTCATTGGTTACGTCTGTTCATGTATCGGACAGTTTCCTATTCGCCAAGGCTAGACAATATTCAGTACCTACGACGTTGTATCGGCTATTGAATATTTATAATCGCGCGTCCCATTATAGCGTCGACATTTTGAATAATTAACAAGACTCCATTAGGGCGCCTGCTGAAACAGGCTGAAGTAAATAACCCCTTGGTTCAGGGGCGGATCTAGGGTGTGGGGATAGTCTCATTACTACTGCAACTTCACAGGTACGTATTCGACGTAAAAGGTATAATTTTGGATGGTAACAGAATTTAAAGAACAATTTTTTTAAAATAAATGTAAAACCGACTTCTATGGTACTAAACTCGATGTCGATGATAAATTATTATCAAAAAATGGGGTGTCATGGACACGGCCGTGTGTTGTACGTGAATACCTTTGTCAGGGTAAAATAATCTCAAAATATCAGTGTTTCCTCCTCCACCCCGCGCGATGCGTGACTTTTCTATTTTATCGTAATTAATTCTTTGTTTCTTTAGCTATCCAGTGGTATAATTTAATTTTGGACGTTTAGGATAGATTTGAAACTACAACGCCAAACTGTATCCCCCGATTTTGTTATTATTAGGTTTTGTGGATTGCCCCGTATAGTAGCAAATTTAAAGACGTTTATGCATTCACGTCACAACTGCAAGTCAGCATTTGATTAATTTAAATGGGACTACATGAGAAGCGTCAACTTTCAAATGAAAAAAAACCATTAAAATCATTTCACTTGGTAAAAAGATGTGAGTTAACACATAACAAAATACAGGTGAATTTGGAATCTCCTCCTTTTTTAAGCGAGTTGAAATTCCGTCCTATATACTTACACAAATATTGGAAAGACTACTACTCATGAAAATTAAGAATTTTACATTAAAACGATGCAAAACATAACTAGAGACTACTCCAGTAGAAAAGCGAAAATATTATTAATTATTTAAATTACAAATTAAGCTCGTCCTATTTCCGTAGAAGTAGGTTCCAAATAAAGTAAACTTCAAACTTCCTGATGATCCAATACACTATATTTTGTGTGAATTTGCATGCCAGAAATCTATACTATATACTAATATTATAAAGAGGAAAGATTTGTATGTAAGTTTGTAATGAATTGGCTCAAAAAGTACTAGACCGATTTCAAAAATTCTTTCACCATTGGAAAGCTACATTCACCCTGAGTAACATAGGCTATATAAGAATCATTATCATCATCATCATCCAACACCGCGCGGGTGAAACTGTGGAGAGCAGCTAGTAATTAATATGTCATCACTGTACCATATTACCGCAATAAAGTATTAAATCTACTCGTATCATTGTAAAAAATCTGTCTTCCAGCCACCGATTATGAGTTTACATAATATTACATAAAATCTTTTTATGGCATATCTTACTATTTAAAGGCTATCGTATAAATACTGTGGATTTAAGTATGATTTGCGACAGCTCGGAACGAATTTTATATCCATTAGATCAGTTTCCTTGCTTCTTCATACACCCCTTTACGATCCAAAACTCATCTATAAAGCTTATCCAAATATTTTCACTCTTAAAAATTTTAGAGTTTCAACCCTACATTTTCACTCTTAAAAATTTTAAGAGGCCCCCCTTCGCCTTTTGTTTCTAGATTCGTCTCTGTGATTCATAAATAATTTCCCTCACAATCGCCTTCCACGGCCGCTGAAGATAAAATGACACGTAACAGTCGCCCGAGCGACGGATATAATTATAAACTATTACATCGTCGTCGGAAAAGTAAACTTGTGGTGAACAGCGGAAACTATTACTCTCTAGGTAAACTTAAATAAAGCATGACAATAATTAGGTAGTTACGTCATAATCTCCAAAAAGCAGTATTAAAGAAATAGCTCACGTAGTGCGCACGCAAGAGCCAGGTGGTTACGGCACATGATCCGGAATGGCGGTAAATTTTCCGGATGCCTTCCCAATGATTTCCTCCGAGACCGACCGAGATACCGGATCGAATCGGGATGCGATAACGGTTTTCTCAATTTCAGATATTGTGGCCACGCCTTACTCCATTAAATATGTATGGACTCGATAGTTGCTTATTTTCTTTTTTCTTTTTTTCTCTAGGGAGTTTATCAATCGGTGTAAGAAGGCAGATTGACAATCACGGATCTTGTTACAATGTCAGCTTATTTTTGGATTTGGAGTTATTTTAGTTTAGTGTATAATAATAATAATAATAATAATTACCGCAGGGGCGGCTTTGTGGCGAGCCGTCGGTGAGTGGCGACACCGCGAGCCCTGATTCTCCCTGGGGCTACATGAGACCCCTGACCCCCGGCTTGCCTTAATTGGCCATCCGGGGTGGAGACGCAAGAGCAAGAAACAAAAAGCTCCAAGGGTGGAAGTGTTAAAGGGCATAACGCCGGTAGTAGTGCTCTAATGAAACCGCAGCACACCTCTCAACACCCTTCAGCCATCCACACTAACTTTGCTCTAATTGTCACCATTGATGGTGGCTTTTATGGGGGGCCCGTTTAGTGGGTGGCAAGTCACCACCTGCCTAAATATTTTAAGATGAGACTGAAATTGGCAGGTGCCGTAGTTTCTTCCATAGCCCACTATCTCCCGTACCACTAATAAGTACATATCAATAGCCTGGCCATTTTGCCCACTTTTTTAATAGATATACCATGTAACCGTCCATCCATAATGTTTCTGTTTTTTATACTACATTGTATTTTTTATACCAAACAGGCCTCTAAGTGTTGGCTACAGACCCACTTATACCTTTGTAAAGGACCGGACGAAATCTGTGATATTTGGTGAATAAAAGGAATAATATTAATACCGTTTATTTAAACTTCACAAGCATGACCGGTACATAAGCCTTTAGTAATTAAGTCATGTTAGAAGTAAATGTAATAATACATTTTTTATAAGATAGTGCATACCTTGTCGTACCCTTGAGAAGCTCTGCAGCCCACACTAGGTCTCTGTCGAGCCTGTATAGTGGATTTACAGTTAGTCCACATGGTTACTCTAATATATGCATTCTCCCTTACCATTGCAATAACGATGTTTTATGTGCGTATAAAATTATTGTAGCAATAATATTAAATAGTTAATTATTGCTTATCAGTTGTTATGATACTAAAACATGATTTTTATATTTTGGCAGTAATATTGGCATTATATCTGCGTGAACAAATAAAATTGCACTTATTATACTAACAAGTACAATTTTCACAAAATTCACAAAATTCTTTTTTCGTTTGAAAGCTGGTGCTTCTCGTGTGGTCCATTTAAATTTCATCAAATTCGGTCCAGTAGTTTTTGAGTTACACTCCAATTAGTTGAATAGAATGGAAGTCGGTATTAAATTTTTCAAATTGTACTTGTTATTGTTCCTTTATTCCATTGGCTACGCAAGTGGAGCTGCGGGGCATAACTAGTTGTGAATAAAATTTAAAATACAGCAATCAATATGTGACAAGAATTCAATTTAAATCGCCATTTGCAATATATCTTATTAATCACTTTCCGGTTAAAGGTCGAACGAATCAAAACGAAACAGAAAAACTTAGAAATTTCACCAGATATTTAAATATGCATTAGTATTACTGACAGTGGCAAATGGGAGTCTGTTAGGTATCACGCCCTGCGATGCCAAACCACTTGCTCAGCGAGGCTACTATACATAATATATATATAATTAATGATTCTCTATTTCTCTTTGACAAGACAAGACTGTCTTCCATTTGCTTGAAGAGAAATCTGCAATATTTTGGTCACATCGCTAGAAAGGAAGGAAATAACCTCCAGAAACTTGTGGTGACTGGAAAAGTCGATGGCAAAAGATCTTGAGGCCGCAGTCCAATGCGTTGGTCCGACCAGATCCGCACCACTCTTGATACATCCGTTTACGATGCTCTACACATAGCTGGTGACCGAGCACACTAGCGTAATATCTTAAAAGAAAGGACAATGGGTGGAGGAGGTCACGACCCTCAGACATGAGGATTACGACTCAAGAAGGAGGATTTCTCTTGGTCATCGCTCACGCAGAAGAATTATGCCAATTTTTTTGACATAGTAATAAGCGTGTGATAATTCTATTATCCTACTCGTACTAATATTATAAGCGCGAAAGTTTGTGAGTATGGATCTTTGTTACTCATTAGCGCTCAAACGGCGGGGGCAATTTTGATGAAATTTGGTATGGAGATAGATGAGGCACTGGTTTAACATATAGGATACTTTTCATCATCATCATCATCCATCATCAAGCGGGTGAAAACGCGTAATATGCTTGGGCACAGCATAGACAAAATAATAAGATCTCCGCCTACCTCAAGATCGTAATGATGACAGTTCTGTCAAAGTTGGTGTCAGTTTCTGATAACTTAGTCAAAAGCCAATTTGACAGCTGTATACACTAGACGTGTTCGGTGACCGTCAAGGGTGCTGAAATGTAACACAAATACCGCCAAGGGTGATGAAATGTAATGACAGTTTTTTTCCATGGTGAGTAATTTTATTTTATTATTATTGTTTACTGATTGATATACTAAGTATTTAAAATGTACTCAAATAATACTATTATAGCAATGGCGTTGGAGCATGTACATATTTTTTGACATTTTGGTATAAAGATAGATATGCCCTTGGAGAAATAATGAGCTACTCGAAGTACTAATCCTGCACCTGCATCGCGGGTACCAGCTAGTAATATTAATATTACTTTTAAAATAGATTTCCACAAAGCAACGCCTGCATCAATATAATATGGTTTACAAACATTCGAGTCCAAATAAACGGAAAAAAATTTACAATACTTTCAACCAGTCAAAATCTTGCCAATTGTTTATAGTTGGTACTGACGGGGTACCAGGGTAACATGTCGAAGGTAATGTCGGCCGGTCGGTAATCGGTGTAATTCCCGTAATCGTGGACAGTGGTGCCGATTCCCGGCCGGGCGCAGCCTCCAATGACGTGGTAATCACCGGTGCAGCGGCTGTGTGAGAACGTGCAACAGATTTTGAGGGAAACGGTTATTTTGAAGTAATTAACTCACGTGTATGTAGTTTGAACGCTTTTTATATTCGCTTATTTACTTTGAGAAGGTAAATTGGTTGTTTTATTTCATTGTTACGGTCTTGCTTCAGTGAAGAGAAGTTTTCTGTTTTTATGCAGCGATTGTATGTGAACGCGGAACATATTTTGAGAGAAACGGTTATTTTTTTAAAGTAATTTACTCACGAGTGATCACTTACATTGAACGCTTTTTATGTTGATTTATTTGCTTTCAGAAGGGAAATTACTTGCATTATAATGCGTTGTTTTCTTCAATTGCTTCTTCTGACTGACATCTCTTCAAGATGTTTTCAGGTACTTTCAGATCTTAGTTACTTAGTTACTTACATAGAGCAGCGATCGGTGACAGAAATGTCCTTTTTACTACACAAGCATTTACTTCAGCGTTTTTATTATAACAGAGTTCACCGAACGAATAATCCGAGTTGGGTGTAAACATGTAATATGAAAAAAAAATGTTATAACCTTAACAAAAATTTTAATAACATATAATGAAAAAAAAAAATGCCAACTTTACCTTTGGCAATTAAATAATTACTTATTATTGTATTTAGAATCATACCTTAATAATTAAAAAAGATGACCTCGATTTTCCTGCCAATTTTCTTTTCGCCTCAGTAGTAGTTTTATTTGTTTTCAGTAGAGTCTTCATCAATTAAATATGAGAAATGCGTTATTATTATCGGTAGCTGCGCTCTGCGATTTCACCTGCGTGGTGATGGATGATGTTTAACCATGTAAATTTAGTCTAAGTTCATCAGGGATAATAAAGCATTCCAATGGCGAAAGTTACGGAGCCTATACAATTCAAAGAAATAAACAAATCTTTCTCTTTTTAATATTAGTATAGATGTACTCTGTGAAGTGAAATTGTTAGAGGCCTACTGCCACTTCAACTGGCTAATCTTCTGGGCCATGTCGGTGACTTTCGTTCTTCTACGGATCTCCTCATTTCTGATTCGATCACTTAGAGAAACGCCGAGCATAGCCCTCTCCATAGCATGTTGTGCGACTTTAAGCTTACATACGAGGCCCATAGTAAGAGACGAACCAATATAACAATTATAATTAATAATACATAATTAATTATATATTATTATTATTGGTAACCCCCTATGGCAACGACATGTACAGATTATCTATGTCACTCGTTCAGGCCTTCATAAACTATGGTGAAACACACCAAGGCAGGCTCTTCGTAGTAATAGTGACAGTAAGGAGTAAGTTGGTACCTTCAATTATCCACCCTTTACAAGACAAACGGGTGGGGCGCCGTTATACCGTTAATAAGTTATGCTTCTGGGCGGCTGGGCTTGGGCGGGCGGTTAAGGCGTTAGTACCTACGAAGAAATAATGTCAGGAAGCATAACTCAGAACAAATTCCACACAAAAAGTGGTCCTTCAAATCAAAACGACGAATGATTCCAAATACGAATTACTTCCGAGGTTACAAATAGACATGTTCGGTGATTGGTTTAAATTTCAGAAGGAAAGCAGGGATTGGTCCACGCGCGTGCTGCAACGTCTTCTATGACAGCTGAGTCATAGCGGCGTGAACGATGTTATTGATTTAGCACGACTTTTATTTGGTAATTTTTTTAAGGCAGTTACTCTTGCTGATATTATTTCTTCGTAGGCTAGTACTAGGCGCGTAGCAAAAACTTTATGTTACTACTAGCGAACCTCCCCGGCTTTGCATGCCTTATTTAGATAAAAGGATATATTCCGTTCTTTACCACCAGTTCTGCCACCGTTGGCACAAACGGAAAGAAACGTTCCTTCTAGACCACTAGTGAGTTCTGTGTCATCAACGGCACAAAATGATGATCTTCCTTCTAGTGCGACTAGTTTTAGAGGTTATTTTTAAACCACTTATATATTATAAAGCCACCTTACTTATATTATTTTAATGACGAATCAACCTCATTATTTTATTATTATATTAAGTCCTTAAGTAATTTGAGTTTTATTTAATAAAAGTTAAACTATGATTTTATATATATTGAATGAGTATGTATACCATTATCATCTGTTTTTTTTTCTTTCGCCAAGGTTGAAAAAATTGTGGGTGCAAGAATCAATCAAATATTTGAAGGCAGTTTGGACAGGCCCATCGGAGTTTGATAGAACCTCCTTTTAAAAAGATATTTTAACCATGATAAATGATTTAAGTAGTCGTAGTCGTGTGTGAGCGGTTACGATGATTGATTCCAACTGAAGCTTCGAAGCCGCGCTCAGCGATGTTGCGGTGACCAGGAGTCGACGCATCACCTTAAAATATGGAATGTTAGTTAACCGGAATTTTGTTCCAATATTTGCAGCATTTACAAAGCTGTTCGGTTGGCACATTAAGCGCTTTAACAGCTATATAGCGTCTAATGACCGCGCTCGTCTCGGCCGGTAATGCGCCGCCAGGGACCAGGTTATGTTTCTAAATTAATGTTTTCCTTGCTTCCAAGTTATATGGGAATAGATTGCAGTACTGTGGTATCTTAAGCCCTGGTTGTGCTGATCTATCAGAAGATCTGTCTCAAAAAAACCTACTAGTTTTTTTTAGAACTACTGTTGTGCAAACATTAGAAACATCGCGAGCACATAGTCTTATCAGCGGCAGTTTGTCGCAGTATTTCACAACCTATTATCTCGGAAACCTCTTGAATAATTCAATTCAAATGCATACCAAATTTGACCTGTACAGGAAGACGTACTTACAACCTAACAAACATACGCATGAATGTCAATTTGGCCAGTTACAGCAGAGACGCTTCGTTCGTCAATTATATCTAATCATTACAATTTTAGAGAGAAATGATCACACCATCGGATGGGATTTGTAGCTGCGTCTTCCGACAACCCATGCCTGACACGCAAAACTACATTCTTTAACCATTTGAACAGAAAAGTAAAAAAAATCATACAAGTTCAATTGCAGATATTTAGCGTCTAATTACAGTTGAAGTCGGGGCATAGAAGCCATTCGGAATTTTAATTTTAAAAAAACTGGTCCTTGTGTATGCTTGTTAAGGGATCCACCCCTTAATGCAGTGGTTATCGTGAGCAGTCGCCTTGGAGACCAGCTTGAGAAGTGGAAAAATGATCTGCATTCAGTTGCGTAAAAAATCATAACTCCCATACAAGTTAACTCTGGATGGATACATGTGTCATGGCCGAGCGCAGTGCTTGACATTAGACGCACCAATTGTCCATATTATATACTTTACAGAGTAAAAAACAATTGCATCAAAAAGGTTCAGAAGAACGCATAGTATAAATTTACCTATTATTGCCGAAATTATTTAATTTACAAACATCTAGCACAAAGTACTAAAGCACTTTAACCACACACGTTGCATCAGTTCCTGAAAAAGTAGGTTGATTTCTATTCTTCTATTGTATTAATGGCCAAATATAGCGAATCGCGAGTCAACGGATTAAAAAGCTGAAAAAACCGAAACGTACAGGCATAGTTAAAAATGTGTTGATTCCATGAAAAAAATCACTGAAATCGGTCAATATCAAGAGGTAGAAAAGAGTTATTTCTTTTAGCATGGATAAGTACGCGCTATGCGTTCCTCTTAAGTGTAACCTTGCACTTGACAGATCATTTACTTCAAACACATGTAAATCAAACTTAGAAACGGAACCTTACACCTTTGAAATAAGGACTGCCAAGCTCAAACCCCGCTCCGAGCTCAACAAGTGAACATAGGCCGTTTTACGACGCCGTAAAAGTCTATCCTGACGTCTCACTAATACGTCATAAACTGAAATCGGCGGGTGAATCCGCGGAACACTGTCTCAGTGGTTATGGCGTATTTTCCCGTGGTTTATGGGGTCATACACTTTATTTGGTTAATAACCGTAAATGTAGTTGTAGTTTTGATACACGAAGAAAAACAACCACTAGTTGAAGTCGCTTGTTTTTTGGGTAAACTCGCTTATTTTGTATGTGTTGGTAATTTTGTATGAATCTACGAGTAATACCTTGAAACGAGCAATTCTTGTTTTATGTATAATATAAATCTGAATCTCGGAAACGGTTCAAGCGATTTTCATGAAATTCAGTATGTTGGTTTTCAGGAGCGATAAATCGATCTAGCTAGGTTTCATTTTAGAAAACGTCGTTTTATCCGTGTTTCGAGGCAATGACAAACTGCTAATTGACAAGTAAATAAAGTTGCTTGTGTGACTCATCATTATTTACTTAGCTTAATTATTATTATGTATACTTGAAAGTTGAATTTAGTGACAAACGTGGATGACTATTTTCAAAATAGGTAATGATCTAATGATATGTTGTGAATTTAAGTTAATTATATATCTTAAATGTATTTACAATATTGTTATAACGGTGAATAGATTTCTGATTCTGCTATAATATCATGGCAACTAGGGCAATCAGCTTAACCCTTTGAGTAACATTGACGTAAATTTACGTGCGTTTCATTGATAAATCCTTTGTTTTAATTATCATTGTATATGAAGGGTTAAACAACAACTGAAGTTTTTTAACGACACAGCAACACTAAAGCTGACAATAGATGGCGTTGTTAAGCAACACTAAGCCAAGGAGTTTGGTTTAAGGTTAGACCTAGAAAATCAATTCTTTACTTACGAGCAAATACAGGTGCTTTATTTGATACTTAAACTTTTACGAACAAGTTTTTGACACTGCCTTAGAAACGCTGGGTCCCAATTTTGATGAGTTCCCTGGAGCAGACATGTTTGCTCTCGGGTCTTGGAAGTTGTGATGATTGTGATTGCTTGTGTGTTGTAACGATTCACTTGTTCAAAAACTAAATTAAACTAGCGGAACAATTTAATTATAGTAGTCGTCATTCCGTTA
This sequence comes from Selenia dentaria, assembly GCA_917880725.1. Classification (NCBI taxonomy): domain Eukaryota; kingdom Metazoa; phylum Arthropoda; class Insecta; order Lepidoptera; family Geometridae; genus Selenia; species Selenia dentaria. The sequence continues at coordinate 28,474,323 of OU862895.1, read as the reverse complement.
CACTACAATCTAAATTCACATAACACTTAGAATGACATTTCTTAAAGTAGGATTATTATTATCAATTTTGTGTAGGTATGTTAGTTTAGCGAGCATCAAGTTACGACGTGACGACTTATCTGTCTAAAATATAGTCAATTGAAGAGAAATATCCATTTTCTACCGACTTCCAAAAAGGAGGAGGTACTCAGGCACTCATACAATCGCGTATAGTATTTTTTTAATGTTTGTTACCTCATAACTTCGGACTGGGTGAACCGATTCTAAAAAATCTTTTTTCGTTTAAAAGGTAGTGCTTTTCGTGTAGTTCCATTTAAATTTCATTCATTTCGGGCTAGTAGTTTTTGAGTTACACGCCAATAACTGAATAGAATGGAAGTCGGTATAACATTTTTTAAATTGTACTTGTTAGTCATGTCATTCGGAAGTGTTATACTAATTTCGATTTTAGTGTTGACACACCTAATTTAGAGGTTATTAGTTTAAAGAATGCTTACAGAATCGACACCAGTATAGGTCCAAATACCGTCCCATAGCGAGTGTACTATCAAAGAGGATTCCCAAGAAGTATTGTTAGTTAAATGCTCGACGAAATGCAGCCCAACCTATAACAATTTGCAGCTGTAAGCAAACCAAAGTAAAAAAAAAAATTAATATTAAACCAATAATTATATAATTGTAAATTTAGTGACAATGTTCTGTTTTGTGTGCCTAAATAAATAAATAAAAATAAAACTTCAAAAATGGAATAAGCCTAGGAATATAAGGTTCGCAAACGTTTACCAAAGAAGCAAACATTTTTTGATTACTTTAAGAAACGCATAATTTATATTTTATAACTAGTTCGGGAGCATAATAATTATATGCAGGTAATAGTTTTATGCCTAACAATCTATTATTGTTATTTTGTAAAGATAGGCCGTAATCTCGGTTAACATATATTTGTCTTGCGCATTGAAAGTTGACATAAGAATCAAAAGGCAGATCCTAAAAACTCACTTGCAAATTTTGACGTTGTTCCTTTGATTTTGATTTGTTTGACCCTTCCTATACCGTGATAATTAAAACAATAGATTTATGATTCTGAATGAAACGCACGTAAATTTACGTCAATGGTACGAAAGGGTTAACCTAATACCGTTAACAGATAATATTATACAGCGTATTGTTCAAACAAGCAAAGAGTTTTTATTTCTAGTCCTATAGAGAGAGTTTGACGCGACCTTAGAACTTTTTGTCGCGTCCTAATATCTCATATAGAGTTTAAGAGTTACTACGACCAATATTCTTAAAATACATCTCTTTAACAATTACCATGAGCCCCCATTACCCTCGAGATTAATGTAAATGGTATGTAGACCCACGGCTGCCTCACTACCACCTCAAGCCATAAATGGTCATCCCCGCCGCGCTTGCAAATTGCGACAACACATTGTCTTCCAAACATGCCCTCCTAGTACCTGGTAGCTACGCTACCTAGCATTGCTGCTCTCCTGGTACATCACGAATAAGGGCAGAGATAAACATCGGAACTGGTCTTGTTGGTATGCTTAATTATCGTTTTGATGTATTTATTATTTTACGAGATTTATTATTAGTCTATTATGCATGAAATATCCTTCAGAATGTTTATTCATACCTCTTAACAAATGTAGATGAATAGGTCTAACTTGTTTATTTCAAGATATTATGTCTAACTTCTCTTTTTAAACTAAACTTCTCCTACTTCAAAAAAAGGAGACGGTTATTATGTATGTATGTATGTTTTTATGTGTATGTTAATCGATTTCTCCCGCATTTGTGGACTTATTATTTAAATTCTTTTTTTTTGTTTGGTAGAGTATACTTTCGAGGTGGTCCCATTTAAATTTCATCAAATTCGGTCAAGCTGTTTTTGAGTTACCTAAATTCCAAAAAACTGAAAATTGTTGACGGCGAATGACCATCGATTCCGTAAGTAGCAAGGGTCACTAAAAATGGTGAAATATTTTTTTTTAGCATCAATTCGAACCGACTTCAATACCAAAAAGTGTGAAATAACTTGTCAAAGTCGGTGCCATGCGCACAATATTGTGATAAAAGGTACGTACTTTTGAACTAACATGGTACCGACTTCAACAAGTTATTTCACACTTTTTGGTATTGAAGTCGGTTTTATTTTTAGGTATTTTTTTTTAATATACTACTACAATAAACCTCAATACATTATATTATTATTCAAATACACAAGGCTTGTGTATTATGATTAATACATAAGCCTATGATATTAATCTCTTGTCTATAAAAAATAAAATCAAAGCTCAAATCTTCGTCGAAAAAACATAGAAAAACCTAATGCCAAAATTGGATCCACTAAACTAAGATTTATTTTGTAGCCTGCTTGTAAGATCCAATTTATTCAGCTAACTTACTCTACAATCTACATCCTAACTATTTGTTTTCCATTTCCCTAAGTTTTAGCTTAAAATAGATTTGTTTCATTATGAGTTGAATAAGATACGATTTTAATCACGATTTTAATAAAAACGCGGTTTCAATTTAAAACAGAACCGCCTATCACAGCGATAAAAAAAAAACTTATATGACAATCACAAAATGTAACATTGCCAACTGATTTTGATCAAGATATAAATTTCACGGAAACGATTTCTAAATACCATAAACCAATATTAACGCCACAAACTATAAAAACCAACAAAAATAGTAAAGCATCCAATATAAATACTTTTTAATATAATAAAATTCAGTTTACTGCTCTAAGATTTATGAATAAGACTTAAATAAAACCTGACGTTAAGCGCCGTGGCCAAAAAAGAGAAAACTATAAAAAAAATCAAAAGAGGTCTTCTACCAATATATCACCAAGCCCGGTAGTTATTTTTCTAACTCGTGTCATAAGGAAAGGAGTATTTTTATGTGTCGATAAATTATGTGGATTGAGAAAACAATGAAGTCTTTGTAATAGTATAGGTTGTAAAAGATTATGGCGTAAAAAACGTCTATTTGACGTTTATATTTTGACATGTGACGGGTGTTCTGACAGTGCTTGGTCGCAGGCGCCAGTGATTCGGTTTAAGTTAATTTTAGAATGATTTATGGCTTGTTTCGAATGTTAGACAGTTTTGATAATGAATTTGTGAGGCGTAGACTTGCAGTTTTGGGTTTCGTTGTTAGCTCGCCTGCACGTATGTTTTGGATGTTTTTATTCGGTATATATCCTGGGTTATAAGGCATGAAAAATACTCGTACATTAAACAGGTTGGACTAAACGGAAGGAAAGCACCTATCTCAAATATTAGAAGAAGAAGAAGACGAAAACGAAGAAGAAGAAGACGTTTATTCAAACAAGCACTGTAAACAACAACAAATAGTAAATGATTAAAATACAATACAAAACAAACATTATTTATTGGGAACCAATCATAAAAAAAATACATAATACAATAAAAAGCGCTACAGTAGGTACAATTGGCGGCCTTGTCGCTATAGCAATCTCTTACAAGCAATCTTGAATGGAGAGGAAAATAAATGGTTAAGTATGAGTATCATAAATAATTAATTAAATTATTGAAGTTAGCAAATTTTAGTCAAAAGAAACATTTTTTTACAATAATTAAAATATTGATTATTGAATTATTTCCGATGTAGTAGATGCTTTGTGTATGGCAACAACATACCCTGTTGTTTTTTGTCCAGTACAATCAGTTGGAACAAAAGATCGGTCACGTATTTTACGTAAATTACATCTAACAAATTCTGCAAGTACAGATACTCTTATTTGTATGCATGGTTTCTCTTGCATGGCGGATGCTAACAGATTTCCAATTTTCTCATCAGGCGTGTTACCAACATGACCGACCTGAATTACACGACACAGAAAACATAATGCATGCATGCAATTTGTTGCCGTCAGTTGTCGGCCATGACGGCTGCATCTGCGGCCAATTAGGCGACATCGCGACTCATTAGCTAGTGATGTGCCCGTGATTACGGTAATCAGTTAAATTACTGGTATTACCTCGTCTATACATTGTCGTACCTGTTTTCATGAACTTGAAACGCGTTAATGGAATAGTATAGTGAATACCCAATACTCGAACGTCTCTCGTCAACCTCTCAAAACCTTAGAACTCTTGGAGGTGTAAAGAGGTATTTACTTATTGTGTTCCGAAAACAAACGGACATTACCGAAGCGCCTTACTTTATCGTAGTATTTATTACTGGTATAATTAATAAATGTTAGTAGGTACCACAATGTACCACAAGGTACCACAATGTACCACAATGTACCACAAGGTACCACAATGTACCACAAGGTACCACAATGTACCACAAGGTACCACAATGTACCACATGGGGGAGGCATATGTTCAGCAGTGGACATCCCACGGCTGAGATGATGATGATGTTAATTCTTTAGCGAATTAATGAAGTAAAAACACAATTTGGATCGATTTTGTAAATAAAATAGATTTTGTACGTTTCTAGTGATTTAATAGCATTAATTATATTATAAATACAATTTTGTGGACCGACCAGAGTCGTTGACCTTTTTTAAGAAAGAAAAAACAGGGTAGCTGGCGAATATTAAATCTCATTAAACGTAATGCCGTTTAACGTTGGCTATAGGTAAAGTGTTAGGCGCCAACAGATGATGATGATGAGGTACCACAATATTATAAAATTATAATAATGTTCAGTACTTGCGTGAACCAGAGTTTAAGCTGTTTTGCATTATCAAAAATACTAGGACTATTATAATAGTTATGCTATACGGATGTAGTAGCATGCCGGATAAAATTAAAAAAAAAAATTTAAAAGAAAACGCAACAATGACTATCATTGATTTGTTTTTTTCTTTATTAATTTACTTTGTTAACTTGGCGGGAAAACTCCCGCAATAGCTATCATTAATTTGTTGTTTAATTTTTGTAGATCTGTGTTTCTTTGAGTTTTTACACGAAATGTTATCTGGTGAATTATTAACCGGTGTTGAACGAGGGAATGTCCAAATGGAATGTACAAAATTTTGTGCCGTTATTTGTGTTTTCCTCTTCAATCGCCGTAGAAAGTTTCAGTAATGCATCCACCGCTTTGCTACAACGTGACTTAGACATGACAGTGACTTAATTATTATTACACTTATTTAGGTATCCGAATATTACTTTAAAAATACATGAAAAAACTATAAAGATTTTCATACCTTAAGGAATGGCAAATGCACAAACGTACGAGTTCACATTTAAAAGAAAATAACTTTTTAACCTGCCATATTGATCAAACTAAGAACACGAGACAAATATATAGATAATATATTTAACCCAGAGCTTACGTATTTAGATATAGTCTGATTAATCTTTGCTTATACGGCCTAACTTTGATGCAAGTACCCCTAACTATAGTACAGCTTCAGTTGTAATTAGGGAGGTGTTATTTAGAAAGGAGGTTAATTCTCCCCGTAAGCTATCAACCTACTTCAGGTATAGGTGAAATTTCTAAACACTTAATTGATACAATTTTCAGTACTACATAGATATCTCTTAAGAAATAATTTACATGTAAAATTACATTTAAACACATAAACCTTTAACATATGTGTAATTTAGACACCGCAGATTGTTTAGCACGGACAAACAGACAGACGGAAGGGCGCCCAAATGCCTCGGGCTGTTAGTGATGGGGTAAAGTGATTAATATTTATACTGGTATACATACGTATAAATATGGTATAAAAATATACCTATACTATTAGGTACTCAATGTAGCTAATGGTATAGGTAGCATAAGCATTACCTACAATGTGAAAGGTACTGCAGTGCCCTTCACACCCGAACATCACTAAGGCACGTGAAATTACTGGGTGAAAAAAAATACAAAACCAATGTCTGTGGGTGAAAATCCACCGTAGTATCAAACCTTATTGCTGCATCGCTTTCTTGTCCCAAAAAGTTATTTATGATATTTGTTTATATCATGGTCATTATAACTGTTTACAACAAATTACCTGACCATATCAAAATATTAGCCAGTAACAGCTTTAAAACTAGAAGCATACGTGGTTAACGAACAATTGTTTTGACAGCATGTAAGAATATCTGCATTCATAAATCTATTATGACACAATTACAATTAACTTGAATAACTTAATTATGTAATTAATAATAATAATTGTACATTACAATTAACTTCAATAACTAAGTAATAAATATGAATATTTCTACGACTGCTTGCAGATTGAAATCGTTGACGAAATATTCATAACATCTGAAGATGTAGATGTGTTATCTGATAGATAAATAATTTTATATACTTTGAAAAAAAAAGACGGTATGTACCATTAGTGCTGCACATTTTCACTGCATATACCATTAGAATAACGTATTTGTACTCGGTATCTAAGAATTATACTTAATTATTAACCGTACGGTTGAACCATTTCATAGTAAAAAAATACCGTTATAGTGACCTTACGGAATCGATTGTTTTTCACGTCAATAAGGATATCATCAAGATACGCGAAACACTTTTCAGTTAGTGGAGTGTAACTCCAAAACCGCTTGACCGAATGTAATGAAATTTAAATGGGACCACCGCGGAAGTATACTCTACCAAACAATAAAGAATAATCGAAATCGGACTACTCAGTAATAAGTTATGCGTGACCATAAATTTTAAAAAATACGCGTTGGCTTGAGGACCTCTTCCTTTTTTTGAAAGTCTATTAAAAATGCAATGCAGTGTCAAAACTTGCGTTCTTAACACTGTCATGGTATCTACCCTAAGGCACACAACTCGTCACTTGAACAACTTTGTAAGAAAATCAATTCTATTATTATTATCCCTTATTCAAACTAACGAAGTTAACGGTTGCAACGCCTTTGAAATAATATGGTACCAGTATAGATACCGAGTAAAAATACGTTATTCTTATGGTATGTGCTGTGAAAATGTGCAGCACTAACCCCGCCTCGGGCGCCCGTCTCGCCAGATAGCGGAGCCCTACCCATAGATTGCTATGTGGGGAGCTCTTTTGGTGTTTGCTAATTTCACAGCTACGTGTTGGATACATACTATAATACAATGTAAGACTTAAAACTGACACGGTCAGTCATGCAAGAATTAACTTTTGAAACGGGATATTCACCATGAATTGTATTTATTTTGAGCTTTCGATATTTCAGCACAGTTACATGCGCCATTTTCACGACTAAACTGAAGTAGTATTTATTCTGTAGATTGTTCTTTATATTGTAAAATTAAATATCATGTTTGCCAAAATTAGATTCAATATAATTCTAAAACCAATTCAGAGATTTTTAAACGTAATTAAATAAGTGTTATATCTATATATTATACTTAATAAGATAAATACATCTGGAAGAGAAGAGAGAATAAAGAAACCTACAAAAAAGTAGGTAGTTAGAAGGCGGGTGTAGGATGAAGATAAATATATTGTATAAAACATGGGTAGATTATACATAATCAAAAGATATGCACATAGTTGCTTAGTTGAAAATTCAGTTCCTTCATGTTTTGCCTTTGCAGGCGTACAAATAGGTGATTATTTTTGTTGGTTTTACTTCGCCAAAGGAATTAGATCTGTGTAGGTACTTATTTAATTTCGTCAAGTAGGTACGCACAAATGAATACACGATAAAGAAAAATATAAAAAGGTCGAACCGTGTCCTTTGCAAAAAAAGAACGAAAAAAACAAAGGAATTCGAATAAATCTCGCTCTACACGAAATCAAAAACCTTGTACAGAATATCGAAAATTCCATACGAAAACTCAAAGTAATGAAAATAGTAACGTAGACAATTTGGCCGGCTTCTGTGACAATAGGGATGGGGGAGGGGGTGAAGGGGGATGATTAATTGTCTAGGGGTGCCCTGATGCTGGAGCTAGTGGCTTTCTCTCATAAGCCGTATATTTTTGTCGCGAGGAATCGATCTGTGTTTTGCCATTAGATTTTAGACGTCCTCTTTGCTTGATTCGATAGAAAAAAGCTAAACATATAAGCTTCTCTCTTTTAATATACCAACTGCTTAGAATGTAGATAATAATTATATAAATATTAAAAGAATAATAAATTTTAAAAGCTTAATGCCAAAAGCTGTGCTGCCAAATTACAAAATAAAAAAGTTTGCAAAGTTTCAAAATCGGAACCTTCTTAAAGCGCTTCCGGAAACGCGCAAGCCCGCCCGAACGCACCCGAATGCTTCCGAAAATTTCCGTGAGGGGCGACACAGGAAGATGTAATGATGTTTGTCAAATGGAAAATGAGATAGGGAAATGTCGCTACGAGCTGACTTCGGTGCCTTTTCGCTGATGCCACGCTACGCACCCCCTTTACTCATTCACCTTACAACAGTACATTACTCTCACATATTCTTTTTACTGTAGATTAGAGGAAACTTGCGAAGAATTTAATTAAATAAAAGTTTTGCCCTTTCGAACGCTATGCTGACATTTAATTAAAGTTGCGATGTTACAATTTAAACGGACGCGATTAAATAAATGATTATTGTTATCGTCAGGCCACCTGGAAATTAAAATTATACTAAGTAAAGTCTTTGTAAAACTCTAATATAGGCACAATAATCTTGATCGCATTAAAATGCGAAAGGTGAAGCGAAAATACGAGGCTCATTCGAAAACGGAATTCAAATAAGGAACGGTAAATTGTCGAATACACAAAAAAACGTTCCAAATTCAAACTGTCGGGATTCTAGCTGAATGGGTGCGTTCATAAATCTCGTCGTCTCAGCAGCTGATGTTCGAAATACGAAACAGCGGTGGCGCTATCGGCTGCCGTCCGACGGGCGTGTGGTGCACAGATAAAATAAATGGAGGAACGGTGAAAAATGATGACGCGTAGCGGCGGCGGCGCGGAAAGACATCGCTCTGAAAGGGGTCGGGCACGCGACTACTGGGTCAAATGCTTTTGTATTTCGAATGTTGTTTTATTTATTAATTATTAGAGACAAACTGTCAAGGCCGTGGTTTTTGATCTGTTCAAATTCTTTCAAATTCCACTGTTATTTAACATCAGAATATTATTAAGATGATCCACGTTTTGATAACAACATCTACATTCGGTAAAAAATATTTTATAATATGTACGTAGCTTTAAATTTATATAAATGAGTCTAAGAGTAATATAGGAATTATTGCTTTTCCAGAATTTCAAAACTGGGTTTCATTGAAGGTATATTATTATATTTTCGTGATTTTATGTTTGCAATCCAACTACGGGCATATGTTCTGTGTTCACGTCAACGTATTTTTGTACTTGGAACTCTGTTTTTATTTTTAATTATTATAAACAAATAACACCAACTTTATTGTTACCATTCGTTTGAAGTTGGAACGTTTTATTTCCCGCCTGTTAGCGATCTAGATGTGTTTTATAACCGTCAAGATTTATGTATTTAGATGCATAATGACTGGCCGTTAACTTTTTCTAGAAATCACGCCATTTTTTAGGACAAATAAAAAGGATCGAGTAAATATTTGTGTCAGAGGTTTCTTGGGAGTTGAATTGGTGCAGTTTTTAACACCAAGTTTTTTAGTTCGATTCGGTGTAAGATGTTGGTAGTTGCAGATATACCTACGCTTGTTTTTTAATACCTGACGTCATTGATTGTGGAACTGACGGCTTTTTTCAAAATTATATTTTCAATAGTTTCCGCAGTGTACGCAATGTAAGGACTTCTTTTGATATTTTTTTCCATACCTTGGGTTATATTATCGAAGTTTTTATACGGATCCCTAACTTTTTTGAAAATATTATAGTATAGCCTATGTTCATTAGGGAAAATGTAGGATGCTCATGGTGATAGAATTTTTCTCTTTGGTCCAGTCGCTTTGGATGCTTCAGTTCAAACAAACAAACAAACAACCAAATCTTTCCTCATTATAATATTAGTGTAAGCATGAGCAGTAGACTAAAATTTTTTTTTTTTTAAATTCGTGTTGTATTTTAGTATCTACTATTAATATGGTCATTAGAATAGGTAAATATTTAAACGAGACTAAAACTAAAGATTACCTGTTATGAGCACAATAATTGGCTTAGACTGTACATACATAATTTTGGCTTTAATATTTAACACATTAATCCACACGGGTGTTGTAAAAGCTGACTAAGGGGGGCAAGAAGCTAAAGCATATACCAAAAAAAACCTTAGAATTGCATCTGGTGAGATCAATAAAATGGCGAAATGTGGGTGTTAATAGTTACATCCGTGCCATCAACCATGGTTGTACTTATGTTTGTACTAAGAAATATGTCGTTTGTCCCTTCCAGGGTCCGTACTTAAGGGCCTCAAGGGGCAGGGGCGTTACAGGGCCTTAAAGGGCGCGAAAGGCCGCTTAATGCGGCGCTAAGTGTCAAATAGTTTCCGCGCCTGGTACACGCCTGGTACATGCGTTTTGGCTTAGGAGGTGCGATTTAATAGTTACGTAGGTAGATCTAGGAGTTGAGATGTTTGAAAAACACGAAAAGATACCATCTCTATTGGAGAAATTCATCAAAAAGTTGCGTTTCATCACGCGAAGTAATCTTATGGATTAGAATATGAAAAATAATTATTGATGTCCCAATAGGTATAAAAAAAATACGCGAAATAGACGCGATATCTCAGCGGTTTCTTCCGGATCGAACCAGTTACCTCCTGATTGGTAACCGAGCCTTACTTACTTCTAAGCTCTCTTGAGAACATAGCGCGTAAATAATAATTTCTATCATTTTATAATGTTTCATCAATACAATCAGCGAATATGGACTCTATAAATAAATGTTAAAATAATAACTCTACCTACTTTACTTTTGTCATAGCCGGCCAGCAAAATTATCTTCGACCACTCTAAAAAGAAAGAAAAAACCCGTTCTAAGAATGAAAACTTAAAAAAAGAACTTACCTTGGCTTATTATTTGAACCGTTGCATTACACCGAAAGGCACTTACCTAAAACAAAAGAGCGGGAAAAATTCAATTAACATCACAAAGGTATACTGCCTCATAATTTATTTACACAAAAAGCTCTTTTAATTATAATTAATATTTACAAGACGGGGAAAAGGAGTCGTAAGAAATGATGAGATCTGAACGTAGAATTGTTTTATTTTTAGCGCATTTCTAAAGGTAAAGTCCTTTCTTGAGTCAGTGAGTGTTGCCAGAAAGGTGCAATTGCGTGTCTGTAATTAAAGACTGAATAGGTAATATTCAAGGCAACCGTGCTTGGTCAACTGCATCGACACTTCACTTTGCAACACCAGGGTTACCTCGGGATGAAACGCGCAATTAATGACTTTTGGAATGACTCCATTAAAATATCATGTATGGACGAGTAGTAATTACTGGTGAGGATTTCATACTTTTCAGTGGAGAAAATCAGTTTTTTCTACTTATTGTAAAGATCACTTACTTCGCTTTATAGTAAAGGTAACATTTTATTTGTTTTTTATATCAGGTGATACACGGGTTGTAATGCCTAGGTCATCCACTGAAAGCTGGACAGACGACCTGATAAATTTTAAGAGACAAAATTGGATGCAGGTCGCTATCGGCAAAAATTTTGTTAAAATATATAATAACGAAATAGATAAAATTGAATATTATTTCATAACTCGTAGTCCAAAACATTTTGTATGAGGGTAATTCTGATTTAAGTCCGATGAAGCGCTTAGAGAGTTATTAACTCATGAAATATTTAAATTTCGAATCAAAAACTAAACTAATACTAGCCGAATACACCCGTAAAATATAAACGTTCCTTACACGTGCCAGCGGAAATATTTTAATAGGCAACACTAGCCGAAAATACGCCGTAAAAGAAAAAGAAAATACCTTCCTTTGTAGAAAAAAAATAAGTGAGTCGGAAAAAGCGCGCTCTTTCGCGCCTCGCTCATCTAGCGACGGGGTAGCAGGGTTGCCCGTAAAGAGACTCCCGAATAAAGGGCATAAAGGCCTTTAAGGGACTCCCTCAGTTATCTCGGCTAGTACCGTCGTAAAATAAAGGTTTACTAGACCATAAAGAAAATTAAAATGAATTATTTTGACGAGTGTAAGGGGGTTTGAGGCTTAGACCCCTGTTTACGGCGCTAGAGGTGAATTGTTATAGCGCCGTAAGACGTAATTGTTTTTCTTGTAATTCAAAGCTTGTTTTTGCCGTAATTGTAGGAATAAAGCTTTGGGGTTTAGTTTTGCATATTTTGGCGTTAAATTAATTTGGCATGGTTTTAGGGATAATTATGTGATAAGATTTTAATTTATGTGTGTGAACAGCTTTTTTTACGAGTGTCGGGAGGAGTCGTGCGTCTACTGGTAAGTACTACATCTATTTATGATAGTTGCAGTGCCATTCAGTGTTTAGAGAACTTAAGTTTAGTGGCAATGTCTGCTCCTACCACCCCGAGGCCTTGATTTTTGAGATTCATTTGGCCAGTAATTTCTTGCTTCTTACAGTTCACACAGTAACGCTTGCGCAATACTGCTTGCGGCACGTTATCTAGCTCTGTGGTGGTACCCACCAGGACAGCCTCTTGCCCAAGAGCTAATAAACATACGGATACGGATTGCGTGAAGAATGATATTTCTTGATAAGGTGTGAATACTGAGATAACATGATGGTAGTGAAGAGCAGATGAAGAATACGTCCTGTGCTGAACCCGCTAAGCGTGGGAAAATGACAGGGCAAGTATACATTTAATCCAAGTGATTAAAGATAGTAGGTATTGGTTATAAGATATAACTAACCGCCATACTTATTTTAGATAGTAATAAATACCAGTAGTTGATAAAATACTTAAGACGCTGTCAGTTCAGAGCTTAAATTCTTTAAATTTCTTTCACTTGAAATCAAGCAATCGCATCTCGTTAAAACGTACAAAAAACATAAAAAAATAATGTTCAATATTGAATAATAAAAGTATCCGTTAGTGTATGTGTATTAAAAATTGCTGTTTTCTACAGACTTCCAAAAAAGGAGGTACTCAATTCGAATTTTAATTCAAATTTACCTTATAACTTTCGATTGGGTGGACCGATTCTCAAAATTCTTTTTTTGTTCGAAAGCTGGTGCTTCCCGTGTGGTCCTATTTAAAAAAATAAATTTCGTCCAATTCGGTCCAGTAGTTTTGCGTTACATTATAATAACTGTTTTTTTACCAAATTAATGGAATGGAAGTCGGTATTAAATTTTTCATATGGCACTTGTATAATGTATGTTTTATAACAAATACTATTGTGAATAAAGTGAAAAGTTAGTTAAAGGTGATAAATTAAGTGATATGTTTGATGTTTCTAAATGTGCTATATATATATATATATATATATATATATATAGTATCTTTACTATGTAGTATGATAAAATATGTTTTTAAGCCCGTCAATGTGTACTTAAGGCTGCGTTCAGACGACACGCGCACGCTAAGCGCACGCCACCACAGATTACTGAGACGCCACGCTCGTCAACAACCGCGTCTAACACGCTTTGTTTTTTTTTAAATATAATTTAAGCACTATTATTACATCTATAGATCTCAAATTGCATTAATCAAAGTCCATCCGCACACGCCACACGCCCGCCTGGCACCCGCCTCGCGCCAACTACGCGCGCGCAGCGCATGCGCGGGGCGCGCGCGTAGTTGGCGCGAGGCGGGCGCGGGGCGGATGGACTTTGATTAATGCAATTTGAGATCTATAGATGTAATAATAGTGCTTAAATTATATTAAAAAAAAACAAAGCGTGTTAGACGCGGTTGCTGACGAGCGTGGCGTGCGCTTAGCGTGCGCGTGTCGTCTGAACGCAGCCTAAAAGTTTGTTAAAATTTTAAGTGAATCGCTGCTTATGAGATAAACTGCTTCAAAAACCCTCATTTTTATCGACCTCGTGAATTAACAGCACCTTAATGAATACACAAAGTTCTCGATCAAACTGTCTTTGGCTATTTCCGTAGGTACTTATTTCATAAACTTGTTTTATAGTCTGTGCAAATGTGTACAAATTTTGTAAACATTAAATTAATTTATGACTTATAAGAATAATTTAAAGGTAACTTGTAATTGTATTGATGTAAATGTAATATATCAGCAATAAAAATGAATAATGAACGGTGATAAATTTCAGTTGAAATGTTATTCACTGAAAAATAACAATTGAGTTACGTCGGTGTGTTTAATTGCTGTTAAAAGTTTGGTAATAATTATACAATTTAACTGTTTTAAACAGATTGCTAAGTCGCATACATTTTATGTTATTTTATTTTAAACTTAACTTTTCAAATACTTTTTAGTGATCGTGGTTTCAGTACCTGAAGAGTATTCGTATAGTCGGGGTTAACATAATACAAAATAATCAAATTATATATTATTTTTTATTTAGGCATCCGCGATATATGATATTTTACACTCGTGAAATCCTAAACAAGCATCTTTCGACACACACGTTTATAACAAATTTTACGAATAGGACGCTGTAAATTCACATAGCGAACTTTTTAAGAAAAACTGCTTGGTGTACTCGACTTCTGCTAAATCGAAATTAATTACCACCGATGTAGTCAATTATTGTAATATAATTATAAATTATAAAAAAATAAAAATAGCCTGAGTTCTTGACATTCGTTAATAAGGTTACAACAAATCAAAAGAAGTGCGTGTCTGCTTAAATTGAATTTTAGATTTGTTTAATTTTATTTTTCTGATCCGCACATTAGTCTAGAATTGGTGTGAGAGGTCATTTCGGAACACTAAGCCAACGTTACATTTATGGCAAAGTAAACTCTGGGACGCCAAATACTTTGTTTGTGGTATAACTACGTCAATGCTTAACTAATTAGGGGTAAAATGAACACTTATACGGCAAACTTAAATTAGTATTAAATAACTTCTTTGCGTATTCCCAAATAAGAGTATTGAAGCAAAGGACAGCATTACTGTGATGCCTTTATTTTCGAATCAGCCTATTCCAGAAACCCCGTAGAGATGAGTCGGTAAAAAGAACGCACATTTCAGCTCCGATTACAGAAGGAAATGGCTGTTTTATCACTGAGACCTCCCTACGACCTCTCGCGGTGTTTTGGAAACATAGGGGGAGGAAATGTTGGAGAAGACGCAACGGTTTTGTAAGTCACTTTTTTAAACAATTTAACACAACGATATATGCAAAAGCGTCTGTATACTCTCCCACTACCTCCTCAACAAAGTCAAATTATATATCATGCAACCGTAACCGAAAGTAAGGCATTTAACATCCCTAGCGGGGAAAAGTTACATTTCAACCCACTGGTCAGTAACATGATTTGAATTTAGGATCTACACATATTTACAATTATTTACAAAGAAAGCTTGGGTTTTCCACCACTATAATAATGTATCAAACATCTACGTTGATGACGATTTTGAAAAAGGGTATTTATTGTTATTTCAAAATTATAAACCTGTTATATTAGAATCTGCCTTTGTCTTGTAAATGTCATTAAAATGAGATGAAATTATATTGTTGTAGTAATTGGACGTCTATCAAACGTTTACGAATAAAGTCGTTATTTTTTATATAATTTTAATAGCTCTTAAATAATGTTCCTATAATATTATTATTATTTGTAGTCGCATTTTGATTTCGCAATTAATGTGAAAAAAATTCATCGTATAGTTTCTCCGATAATGTTTAAGTTATATGTAACGATTATCCAAAAAATAATATTTTTATAGAATGTACTGTCTCATAGGTTAACTATCTCCTAAATTTAGAGATTCCTATAATTATTATTATGACAAATTTAAAATGTAAAATGCAGACAGGGAC
Source organism: Selenia dentaria (assembly GCA_917880725.1). Classification (NCBI taxonomy): domain Eukaryota; kingdom Metazoa; phylum Arthropoda; class Insecta; order Lepidoptera; family Geometridae; genus Selenia; species Selenia dentaria. The sequence goes on along the minus strand of OU862895.1, from coordinate 28,458,511 downwards.
AATTCTCTCATTTGCCCTTAGAGAATTCGACATGCGACTATTTTGAAACCTCGCTTGAAAATATCGTTGCGTTTTCACCACAATACCGCCACGTATATACACACTAACAGGGAAGCCTTCAGTATGATGGTTCAGCCCCAATGTTCGCCCAAGGAGTACTAAACGGGATTCTCTGTTTTTCTTTACAATATGGAGATTTCCCTACAGTTGAGGGTTGGAAAATGGTTTTCAATGGCCGAAGATGATACGAGTGGTATTTAAATGGCGCCTTTTGATTTCAAAGGGTTGATTTGTACCTAGTTTATACATTTGCAAGATTAACATTAAACTGATTTTCAGTATTTGTTAAATACTATATACATTTTGAAGAATATTATGCCTTTAAATTATCATGTAGTAAGCCAAACTATATAAAAGAGAAGAAAATACTATAACTATAGTATATTAATAACAATGAAACGAAACAACGAAACGTGGTCTCTTACGAGCTATGGAGAGGGCTGTGCTCGGGGTTTCTCTACGTGATCGAATCAGAAATGAGGAGATCCGTAGAAGAACGACAGTCACCGACATAGCCCAGAAGATTAGCTAGTTAAAGTGGCTGTAGGCAGGGCACATAGCACGCAGAACAGATGGCCGATGGGGCCGAAAGGTCCGGAGTAGAGACCACGGACTGGCAAGCGCAGCGTAGGTCGTCCACCGACACGGTGGACAGACGACCTGATAAAGGTAGCAGGACGACGTTGGATGCAGGCCGCTTCCAACCGGTCCCTTTGGAATATCATGGGGGAGGCCTATGGCTGAGATGATGATGATGATGGTTATTAATTACAATTACTTCATTTAGTATATAAAACTTTTAAAATACTACATAATGGAACAAACACACCATCAAACCATGGGTTCCTATATCCAGAAACGGATCGTTACGACTCGTTACTTTATGACAGACTCTCATACAAAAGTGTAAAAAAGTTACGAGTCGCAAGCAAAATGATCCGTTTCTTTTATATAAACCCAGCGTAAATCACCAGTGTGCCTAGCACGAATAACTGCGTAAGTGTAACGTAACGTTCACGTCAAACAGTACAAACTGTCATGTATCTAGGGCAACTGTGACACAGATAACTCATAGTTTGTACGCGGAAGCGTGACGCGTTGACGCTTACGATACGAATACATTTTCGCAAATTGTTTGTGCTACGGCCTCAGCATTCGGAAAGATTCCCAGAACACTGGTGCATTGTCTCGTTGAATTGCAATTGTTAATTGACACTATTGATTTTATTCGCGTTCATATGATTATCAAAATAGATACATAGATAGATAGATAAACTCTTTATTGCAACACCACACGATACAAGTGCAATTTGAAAAATTTAATACCGACTTCTATTCTGTAACTTTGGTAAAAATCAGTTATTGGAGTGTATCTCAAAAACTACTGGACCGAATCGGTTCACCCAGTCGAAAGTTATGAGGTAACAAACATAAAAATATACCGCCGAATTGAGTACCTTCTCCATTTTTTGGAAGTCGGTAGAAAATACAACAAACAAATGAAAAATTAAGTGTCACAATGGGCGATCTTATCGCTCAGAGCGATCTCGTCCAGACAACCAAAATAAAGAGTCAGTTTTTAGGTATATACGGTCAAACATAGGATTCAACTTGATCGACACACTAAGTGTGTCGATCAAGTTGAATCCTATATTTGTTAGTACGTATTATTTAAAACGTTCTTTATGGATAATCAGTCCCGTTTAATAATGCAAAGATGTCGTTTGCACCGATAATAATCTCTATACTTATAAATAAACATATCGTAGACGAGATTTCCATTTATGAACACAACTTTAAACTGCCAAAAAGTTGATACAATACATATAAAACAAACAACAACACCAACAAAACATTGATCATTAAATCTCTGATGCTAATTTTAGCAAAATCGTTTTTTTATTCCTCAGACATGAGCATCCTAAAAGCCAAAAAATCCCAGCGATCTTATCTAAACCGGGTACTAAACAAAAATCCAGGGGTATTAAACCGAAGTGTCGTTCGCGAGTTGTTTTACGGCTCGTCAGGGCTCGTAAACCTTGGGCTCGGCGTCAGTGATTCCTGATGGACAATTTGAGAGTTTCCAGCAATTCCGGCAGCCATTCTGCGACCCACTGAGCCTTGGGGGCCGTTATCGAAGCACCATCTCCACTTCTCGAGCGTTGTCTTATTCAAAATGTGGACCGAAAGTGGCGTAAAAGAGTTTGTAGTCCTGCAGATATGGAAATTACGCTTTTACGGTGGAATGAAAAAGGTTGCAGACTGTTTTTTTTTTAAATATGTTGGAAAAAGTGTTGAGGGCAAGCGACACTATAGCGTAGAGAATATTTTTGAGAGAATATAGCAACAAACGGTATTAGGACGTTTTTGTACAACACTGATAAGGGAGCAGGGGAAATCGTTAGTTACTACCAATTCTTTAAAATTTATATTTGAGGAAAACTTTTGAGCACGATATGACTGCTGTCAAGTGAAGGAAAATTGCCTTCACTGAGGCCAATGATGATACTTTTAAAATTACACTCACATATCAAAATTTGTGAGTGTGTGAGTGAGAGGAGTCTGTTTGTTACTTCTTCATACCGAAGTTAAGGTATTTGAATATAATTTATGTTAAACTTGGGTATAAACAATAATATGATGACACAATAATAATATACAGGATGGAAACTTTCAGCGGGACTGTAAGGGGAAGTACCTTATCCGTTGCAGCTACTCGCAAATGGTCTTAGGAGACTATCCATAATTTTTTATGGAATTTGATCCCCATTCTTTCTGACGCAACAAACTGTCAAGATTGTTTTTTATTTAGTAATAACTAGTTTAAAAATTTGAATTGTTTTTAAACTTATCTTTTTATTCAGTCAACAAAAAGATCTTAACCGTCACTAAAAAAGCTTTTGCGTAAAATTATCATACAAAATGTAAGGGAAAAGTTTTTTACAATTTGTGACTTTTTGAGTACTCCAACGATGGTTGGAGTATAGAAGTTTTTGATCAGTATTAGAAACAGGATCGATTGGTATCAAAAATGTTTTTATGTCAAATGGCTATTTTCTTGCTAACTGTATTTTTTTTTAAATCTGTCAATGTGGTCATAATTCCATAAAAAATATGGATAGTCTTCAAAGACCATTTTCGAGTAGCTGCAATGGATAAGGTACTTCCCCTTACTGCAGGACGTTTTTGTACAACACTGACACGCCCCGCATGAAAGTTTCCACCCTGTATAGCTCAAATATTAAAATGATGATGGCATTTTATATTATTATTTTAATTAACATACGTCACTATTTCTGATGTAACATATCTCGCTAAACGAAAACAATTTTGCTTTTCAAAACATTAACTATTTTATTTACAAATATAATGTATCAATTAAAAATGTATCAGCAATATTAAATTAATTTTAACTAGGTATATACAACCCGGTCAGAATATCAGTGCACCTCGCCAGCTGACTGGAAAAAAGAAGTGAATCACGTGGAGAGACTACAGCGAGAATACTGGGAAAAGGATCATCTAGCAGATGACAACATCACACAACTTTTAATATCACTAGGGGAAGATAGTTCGGAGAGTTCAGAAAGTGAGAGTGAGAAAGATACAATGTCAGGCATAGAGTCAATAATTTATAGTGACTGAGTTTAATAATAAATGTTTTTGTAATCAAAATTATTGTTTTTTAATAACAAACCCTTCATCAATAATAAATTGATTTGAAAAGGTTAGTAATTTTTTTTTACCTCCACATTTCTCGAAAAAACTTTTTTCACACCGTACCCAGACCGCCGATATGACGTCACGAGGTCAGGTGCACAGATATTGTGACCGGGTTGTATAAATAATGAATATTAGTGAGATAACAATAAATTAAACCTTGCGAATTTAATTAGTGTTATGTTTTCCTGTATCGTTGTATAGACCTCTCAGCAGCGCTACATCCCTGGTACCTCTATCCACTCAGCCCCGTGTCACAGGTGAGGGCGACTCGTAATTGTCGGATAACCTGCAGTTTACGACCGCCCTAACTGACGGTTAACTGACGACGATGGGAGGGTCGGTGGCAGTTGTGTTTTAAGGTATCGGACAGTTTTTATTTAATCTTGGGAGAGGGTACTTCTATACTAATATTATAAAGAGGAATGATTTGTATGTAAGTATGTTTTTAACGAATTGTCTCAAAAAGTATTGGACCGATTTCAAAAATTATTTCTCCATTGGCAAGCTACATTCACCTTAAGTAACAAAGGCTATATAAGATTCATCATCATCATCATCCATCGAGGGGGAAACTGCGGAGAGCAGCTAGTTTGTTATATGTGTTGAAAGAGTGACACAATCTTCATTCATCTTCCTATGTATACCTTGATGAAAGTTTGCAAAAAAAAATTGCGTTCGTCTTCAAAAGTTCAGTTACGCGCAAAGCTGTTACTCTAGTAGAGAGTAAAGGCCTCTGCAGTGAAGGTAAGGGTAACTATTGGGTGAATTGGACTCAAAAAACCCCATGTCTCGCGGTGACAAGCACTGTGCACAGCATCACAAAATCGTAATAAGCTCAGGTTGATACTCCAACTGTCATGGGCAGGTATAGCTCTTACCATCAGGTGAACGAGTTGCCCGTATCGCCACTTGATAGCATAACAATACCAACCATGTTCTTGTCAGTACAAATGATGATATATATTTTATTTTTTTCAATACACCCACAAAATTTAATGAAAGTCTACGGAATAGCTTATATAACCACTTATATTTTACTATAGCATTGATAACACGTCACTGTCTTTACTCTAACCATGTTAAAAGCTGGGAAGAACAATTTGATCCTGAATATTGGTCGACTTTTGAAGACTTTTTAAAAATGAAACTCGCCGTATCACGTTCTTAATAAAAATTAAAAGGATAAAGTAAAAACTCAACAACGACTTGACCGGTATGAATAATTCTTTTTTCATCATCACCATCCCCGGCATCATCACTTTTATTTTATGGCTAGTTTGGCATACGAGCCGGCGGTTCACCTGATGGTAAGTGATCACCATCGCCCACGGACATCAACAATACCCGAGGTCTCGAGGATGCGTTGTGTTTGAGGAAGGAATAGGCCCTTTCCTTAAAAGCCAATCACGTCGATGAAACCGCAGTTAGCAGAAGTATAAAATTGTATTTGACTACAATGAGGTTGTATCGCAGCAACATCACGCAATGGTTCTACAACCCTTGCATCCCACGTAGCCATGAGCCCCCGTTTCATATATAATTCCCCGGTTCTGTGTCAGCCAAGTCTTGCATATTTAAAAGCACCACGCCAAGTCGCTTTGTAGTACCTTGTCTGTATGCCTTAATATTCAACGCGACTTGAACGCTAGTACGAATTTTCACCGCGTCTTGGAATGCAAAATGGATGTGGGATTTTCAATAAAATGTTCAAAGAATAGTGGTACGCAAGGGCATGTCTTGAAAAGATAGAAGGTATATTTGAGAACAGAAAAAAGCTAGGTGCATGAAAGCTGGACCCGCTCATCGATGGTTCATTACTACAATGTAATATATTATTTTTATGTAATAAAGTATTTTTTCGGTATTCTTTACGCGAGCGCGGTTTTTATTAATATAATTATAGTTTGAAAACTATCGTGAGTATCACACATTATACTAATATATATATATATATACAGAGAATTACACGAAGCTTGGTGACTCAATGTTTCACCGTTTTTAAGGTAGACCGAAGTAAAAAATCGCGAAAAACACGTTGTTTTGTCCTTTTATTTGTCAGAATATCCGCCATATTTACGAAGATTCTGTAAAAAACAATTAACTACCGATTACAGTCCAAATGATACAAACATTCATGGGTAGGACTGAGAGGTGCAGTCTATAGGGTTGCTGATTTACGTATAGGTACTCAACCTTAAAAATACCAAAAATATTTTGTATTTTCATATATAGTTTCACCATATCTATGCAGCCCTAGTAACAGCAAGAGAGCATACTAGCTCCGCGTATTTAGAACAATATGTATTCCACGTCACGCTCATCAAACCTGCCCTAATTATGCTGCCCTGGTACTTATCGACATCGATACATCGACAATAGAACAATCGACCACTGAAATTGGATTCTGGGGATGAATAGGTACGTTAGGCATATATTAGACTAGCTACATAGTTGTATGACGTACATTAGTGTTGTGCTTTTTGGGGTGGCCATGTTGAATAAAGACAACGATTGAGATATTTTGCTACTGAATGTCGATACTGTATCAGAATCATAATCAGAATCAGAAATTTATTCACCATTATAACAATGATTGTTACATTCGGTAAGTCACATGAAATATAAATTAACAATATTGTATACACATTTCAGATTATATTAATTAACTTAAATTCACAACATATCATTACCTATTTTGAAAATAATCATCCACGTTTTTCACTTAATTCAACTTTCAGTACAAATAATAATAATGAAGTTAAGGTCAATTGAAGGGGGCAGAGGGCGCTGCTTGCTTGTAGAATGTATGTAGATTTAATTAACTAGTTAAGAGCTCTCAAGACACTGTCAGTTTATTACAAAAAAATCTATGGTTATAATAATTATGTGAAAATATTTGTAAACTTCAACAACAACAAAAGTTTAATAAAAATCTAGGAAGTACCTAAATATCACTAAAAATTACAGTAATCATTGTAAGTTTTGTTTACGAAAATAAAACAGATAATTTATTTAAAAATACAAATGTAAATTTTTTTCAAATCAAATCAAATTAAGTCATTTATTCTGTATATGCCTACGGGGCACTTACAAATTTTCATTTAACATTTTTTTTCTTAGATCTACAACCGGTTTGGAACGCGACCACAACTGAGAAGATCCGGCATGAAACTCGGCGGGCTTGTCTTTTTACATATGTTTTATCGCCAGTTTCTGTGTATAACAAATGTTCGTTCATTTTTAGCTCCAGTGTGTTGCCTTATAAAAGAGACCATACTGATGGTATATATATATTCTTAGGAGTAGGAATAAATGAATTCAATAAAATTACTTTAATTGCAAAGATCAGTTATTTTCCGGCATATTCACAACGATATATCCCGTACATCGTAAGTCATACATATTTTATAGTATCCTCTTTTAAAAACGGTTTAAATGCACACATACACTACGCGCTAGGATTCTCTGTGCCATTCTGTGTGTGTGAGGCATGAAAAAAATGCTTTTATTTAACATTTAGAATTCGTAAAATCATTATTTTTCTAAAATACCCACTTTCAGGTTTTCTAAATAAATGTTTTTAAGAAACATTTTAAATTTGGAATTAGGTATTTGATTGCTCAGGCTGGATTGGTCTCCCTACCGAATAGTCTAGGAGCCAGTGTCGCGACAAAGGTTTATCGGCTTACACGGCTCGAGTTGATTAGTAGCCAATACATGGGTTTAGCGTCCACTAATTATTAGTTAGCCACCGTTACTGGCTTTAAGAGGGTGTTAATAATATGCGCAGCTGATTATTATAGATGCCTGATTAATCTAAGTACTGTTTGTTTTTTCTACCGACTTCCAAAAAGGAGGAGGTACTCAATCGACTGTATTTTTTTGTTACCTCATAACTTTCCACTGGGTGAACCAATTTCCAAAATTATTTTTTGTTAGAAAGCTGGTGCTTCCCGTGTAGTTCCCATGTACATTTTATCAAATTCCGTCCAGTAGTTTTTGAGTTACACTCCAATAACTGATTTTTACCAAAGTAATAGAATGGAAGTCGGTATAATTTTTTTTCAAATTGCACTTGTATATATCTAACTATGGCGTTATTTTCAAGTAATTCGTAATCGATGGACTGGTCCCTTAATTAGGTCTCGTTTGTAGATTCTGCTCACTGTTGTTAAGCGATCATGCGTAATTTTTTTATAACCGTCTCGTAAATCCCCTTTAGTCGTTCACTCATAACAGAGTGGTCGTGGTTTAAGACGATGGCTTTTCTTTAAATAATGCAGCCCTCGCGATGCGCCTCCATCCGTTACGGTCTGCTAGATTTCGGGTGCTTTGGACTATGCGCGTTTCTGTTGCAGCTTTTATGAGGTCTGTCCAATGCGTAGGTGATCGACCGCGTGACCACTTGCCTTCTTGCCCCTGGACTACTACTTTTCAGGAGTTTTCATTTCGTACAATATGTCCGAAGTATTAAAAAATAGTCGTAAATAGAGAGTTAAAATTCGAATCTCGGACAGTATGTCCGATAGTCACGTCTCGCTAAGCAGACTTTAGTGATTGAGAAATCATATAATAAAATAAAAGCTTTTATATAAAAATATATCATTGATGCTGCAATTGAGGAAGTAGTTTTTTGCAGTGCAAGTACGGTACTTTGTCGATCGATAAATTCGATATATAACATCGATAAAAGGGTTTTAACGATTAATATTTTATGAAGTTTATAATTAATACAATAGGTTCTGTCGAAGTCGAATTGTTGAATGTATCGATCAACAACGTATCGGATTTGCGCATTCGATGTAATTCACGAAAGCGTCTCTCACAATATAAATAAAACCATAAGCATTATCTGAAAGTGTTTAATGTCCCAGTAAAAAGTATCTCATAAAATGCTAGATTTAAATCTCAATGTGTTAAACGTTTAATCACTATGAAAAACGTCATTATTAAGTCATTCAATCGTTAAGTTGTAAATTATCTTTATTAATCCACAAGAATTTGATACGGTAACGGTAAATATCAATTCAAACATTTCTACCACAAAATAGCTCTTAACTGCAAGAAACACCTCAAAGTATACTACACTCTAATCAAATAAACAAATCTTGGGACATGATCGTAAACATAAACGGGACATGTCGTAACCCGGGATGAGCCATCAAACCGGGACGAGCCATCAAACCGGGACGGGTGCTCGAGCGTATGGTTGGGGTGTGACAAGCATTATGGGGAAATATCGAATGGAAGATGGTACTCATAGCTAGTTCAGAATGTCCTTAGTTTTTATACATTAGTTTACTAACCTTAGCTCCAATCAGTTTTTCAAGTGTTATTTTGACTAATGCGATATTTTGATTTGCGCAATTTAGTTTTAATACGCCGCGAAAAAGTAAGTGATGTAAGTTTGAGTTCAGTTCCGAATTGCCGCTTATCTGTATAAGGCTCCGAAATGAGTGAACTGATTTTGAAACGGTGTTTTTATTTGAAACCGTTTTGTAATATATGGTGATGCCGTGTTTGATTTTAATAGGTTAAATCATCGACAAGATCTTTGCCCATCACTTCTTTAAACACATCCTCAATAATTTACGAGGTACTGTTGTTAGAAATTTCGTGTCTAAGCTCAGATGTCTCTTAGAGCAGCTCTCACAGCAGTTAGCAGTTTATAGAGTCTGGTGTATGACTAGGTCAGACTTTAAGTTCGCCTCGTTAGGATGTTCAAAATGATTTCTTATGACTTCAAATTAATGCATGCCAAACGACCAATGTCTCTCAATCTAAAATGTTGATAATTCAATTAATGTCTCGAAGCCTGGTTCAGTTATTTTTACTTACGCACGTCCTCGTGCAGTTAATAGCATGAACAACAATAGTTATACACACAAATTTATTTATAGGCATATATTCATTGTATGATAAATGCAGGTAAGGTACCTACAGAAACAGTATCCTACATAATTATATTGACGATTCAATTTAGACTCGTCACGCTGTTGCCTTAAATCTCCCCAAAAATAACAAAAGACATCCATTAATACCCCGAAATCCGTATTTATTTCCTTCGCGTCCCGATAACGGTACAGCTAAAAGGAAAATTAAAGGAAAATTGAAGGAAAATCCATTCGGTATCCCCCGAGATGGCACATTTAAAATTCAAATGGTCGCGCCTTATCAATTACAAGTACTAGGAGCGCAACAATGAGAGGCAGTGACAAGCTACGCTTCTGGAGCATTTGCATGTTTATACAATTGCAATTAGGGGGGCGTAATTTGATAGAGATGGGACAAGGTATTTGAAATTGATACGAAAAAACACAAACCGTAATGAAGTAATAATGATATTTAGGTAACGTCAAAGTGTGTAACAGGTTTGCACCGGTACAAAGTGAAGAAAACAGCGATGATAAACACCCACCTTTGGCCAGTTGCATTTATAGTAACATGTAATAGAGAGAAAACCATGACATACTACATGCTGTCTACTGCACTCCATATCATCCTTTGGGCCGCTACTGAGTTGAAAATACAATAATATTATGTGTCATATAAGAATTAAACCCAGGAAATCTCATCAAACCTTATTTCCAAGGAGGCAGTGATTCGTATTTTTTTTTTGACTGTTGATTGATTTGAGGTCACCGCAAAACAGTAGTAACGTAGTCAAGTCTAGAAACGGATAGCTTTAATTTCATACAAACTACAGGCAATTAATGTAATTTTAAACATGTATAGGGCATAATATTTAATGAATATGAATCGCGATGGAACACACAGAGACGAATGTATTGCTCAAGATATAAATGTTGTGAGGCCATTCTAACAAAACTCTTAATATGCTTATAACTTTACCGTCTTATAAATGTCATTAAGAACAATAACCCCTACAGTTGATTTTTCTATACATGTGTACTTACATGTCCTGAATGGCGTATTCATCATCGCAGATCCGAAGCCGCTGGGGTTATAAACTTAAGCAGCTGATTTCATGTTGTAATCATCCACCAAGAAAGGATATTAAAAAAAACCTCGCCTAAGATTTTATTTCTGTGGATTTTCTTTCGTATCTCAAAGGCCAAGCAAGCAAGCCAAATGTATTTATTACGTGTCATTGGTTAATTACCAATAAATAACTGAATTTAATTACAGTCATTACAAATCTGCTGTACAAACACTAAAATTATTGACTAATTAATATTATAATTTTAAAAGTTCATCGTACACTTATCGATTTCAGCGACGACATAAGAATCGATATCTTTTGCAGAATCTATTGGCGATAGCCATCTCTATTCCCAGCCAGGCAGCCGGTTTCAATTTGATGTTGCGATATAACCCGGTAGTACAGAATGTAAAACAGAAGGTAATCTATTAGCAATGGTTAGGTCGTATTTTTGACTACCTGTATGGCGTTTGACTATACACCTTTATGACCAAAAATAGGATACAACATTTTTTGTTTTCTGTTCATAAGTTGTTTCTATGACACTGAGTATATAACTCAATGAGAATTGAGCAGAGATATAAGATGTTAAAGCTCTTGGTCTATTTAATTTACTGGATTCACTACTATATTTAGTACTGCATATTGATAATAGGCGATACACCTATTGAAGAGGTCTGTAAGGGGCAAATTCAAGTTGACTGTAAAAAACGTTTTGATAAAAAAAGCTTACTATAAAGTTCGACATTATATAGAAGATAAAGATGCTTGGAATACTCCACTTCTGGCAAGCTGTCTCTCTGCCACCCATAAAATGTAATATTTGTAGTACCTAAGTAGAAACATTGTAAACATCCATATAAAAAGAAAATGGCCCCGAGTTTCTTGCCGCTTCTTCTCGGTGGGTTCTATATATTTTGGAACGCGGCGGTAGAGTCTTTAAAGTACATTATAATGAAAAGTTGACGTTCATAAGTGCGTCTTTGATGCCTAAATTGAATAAATGATTTTGACTTTGACTTTGATTTTGACTTTAAGATTAAGGTCGTGTTCCTTTATGAGCCGAAATCAACCGCGTGTTTGCACAGTTCCCTTTCAAGCCCACAATCACCGTCAGCGAGCTTGATACGTCATCGATGAGTCACCGATATAGCTCACGTATGGATGGTGTTTGCGGTTGTAGCGAGCTGTCACTGCTAAAATTTCCATGCTTTATTCTATATAAATGAAAGAAAATTTGGCGCACATTTCGCGACCGCGTGAGTGTTCCATTCAGGTTGGACATTAAAGCATTGGAGCCAAAGGGAACGGTAAAGCAGGGCGCGATAGACGTGAGCATTGACGGCGCTTACTGGAAGTTAACCTGAGAGTTCCCTTACTGCCACCGCTACACGTAAGTTGAGTTCCTCCGCTAATGTAATCACGTCACATTTGCATCAATGTTATGTCCGCCTGGTGGCAAGGAACTGTTACTTTCAATATTAGATCGAATATATTATTGTTAGTAGCTGTTAACTAATTACGAGGGTGTTTTCTTTTAGGGCTTCATTTGTGTGGTCCATTTCCATAGAAATTGAACCCTGATTTCCCTTTAGAATGTATTCTTTTGTTTTATAATTAGATGATGATTGTATAATCTGTCCAAACCGCAGATTTTTTATATATTGGAAACTTAGAATAAGTACCTATAGAAGGTAGGTTTCCAAACGTTTTCTCAAAACGCGCGCTGCAATTTCGCTGTGTGCTGTGTTTACTTTCCTCGTCACGCACACAGACGCAAACATTATATCCTTTGGTAAAATGTATTCCTATAAAACTTGAGTGGTTGAATGGAGAAAATGTGTTCCATACATTGATTTAAATGAACACAAAAATTAAAAAAAAACATTTTAAAGTACTAAGAACCTGCGGTATTTATCACATTTATCAAAAAATACTGCTGTACCGACGGAGCAAGCAAAGTAAACCATTTATGGCTTCATTAGAACTGCTTACATTTTACCGCTGTGCTTGGTTTCTATAGATAATTATTCTAAGATAGACTTTTTGGTGGGATTGTTTTTGTCACTTGTTTTTCAAAACTAGTGTTTCGGCTGGTGTTAATGTGTAAAAAAATATAAAATTACTAATTATCCAGTGTCCGCGTATCAAAGTATCAGTTGTACCAATAGGAAATATAAAAAAGGTTTCAATGTAATCTTCTACAGAAAGGGCACTTAATGTTCAAGTACAGTTACTACTTTGCTGACAAAAGAGAAACCATTACTGGATATCAAATATAATAGTATTGAATACCTTGCAAACATGATACTGGCTAAACGCCCGACCGTGCGAAGCCAAAACAAAATATGGTTTCAGTGAGACTTTTTTAAATTTTGAAATCGCACAGCTTATGCATTTAGATAAAGAATGTTCATGACAGATAATCAGTAGTATTTTAGCGTAATTAGGCAATGCTTAGTTTAGAAACCACCCTTAGTTATTTACCTCTACCATTAATCTAACTACTCTTATTATAGATTAACCAACCCCGAGTTGTAATTACTTATAACAAACATTGTAGAAGGGTTGGTGCACACTTATTAAATATTTACTAACACAATTGCTCTCGAGAGGATGCCAGTGGCACACTTATGGCCTGCAGGAGTTTGTGGAGGTACGTACGTATCTGCATACATCCCTGAAGGGGTAAAAATCTGTCGTTTAAACTTGAAAGGTACGAATTTTAAGTCTGGGAAAATGGTGTTACTCACAAATCACAGAAACAAGGGAGATATGAAAAGGGCGCGGGGACGGTGTCGCAGCAATATGCCCATAAACAGAACACATTGCTCGTAGGGGTTCGCAACTTTAGTATTATGTGACTGAACGCCGGTCGTGATATTGCATGTAAACAGTTTACAATGCTTGCTCTGTACTTACGAATACTCAAACGTTAAGTTTCAACACCGCAGTGAATAATGAACGTATTGCAGCTAACAGAATACGTTGAATCAAAGTCAAAATCATTTATTCAATTTAGGCATCAAAGACGCACTTATGAACGTCTATTTTTCATTATAATGTACTTAAAAGACTACCGCCGCGTTCTAAAATATATAGAGCCTACCGAGAAGAAGCGGCAAGAAATCGCGGAATACGGCCGCTGCTTGCGACACCAGGTTTTGTACTCAGCGCACGAATTGGCATCTCTCTATGGTGTTACTCACAGGTTTTAGAGCTACTTATACTGCATTTTACAGATAGACAACATTTCATGGTTTTGTACACCATCGTGCACCTTTACGAACACTTAATAGTTAATAATCGATTATTATATTACACGCCATAGCTCGAAAATACATCAATGTAGGGAAAGTAAACATAATCAATATTATAATAATATGAAGAGACCAAAGTGTGTTACCAGTGATGACTTATGGCACTGAAACGTGGTCTCTTACTATGGGCCTCATAAGTATGCTCAAAGTCGCACAACGAGCTATGGAGAGGGCTATGCTCGGGGTTTCTCTACGTGATCGAATCAGAAATAAGGAGATCCGTAGAAGAACTAAAGTCACCGACATAGCCTAGAAGATAAGTCAATTGAAGTGGCAGTGGGCAGAACATTGCACGCAGAACAGATGGCCGATGGGGCCGGAAGTTTCTGGAGTGGAGACCACGGACTGGTAAGCGCAGCGTAGGTCGTCCACCGACAACGACCTGATAAAGATATCATGACGACGTTGGATACAAGCCGCTTTCAACCGGTCCTTTTTTAATTGTGTCTAATTTTATTTGTGTCTGTGTGTCACTTAGGCCTTGGCTGAAAATCAGCGCTGTAGGTTCGCCTGCAGCATTATGCTGAGCCAGGACCTTTTTTGGGCCGCACACGACAGCAATTTCTTTTCTTTTTTATGTATTGTTTACATAATATATTTTATAAATAACCTATAATATTAAACAATGTTAATAAATATACTTATTGTAATGAAGTAACTAAGGTTATTTGTATTTTACCTACATGTCTTTGCTGTATTATTCTACATTGCTTGCTGTGGTGTGGTTTGATGTCCAAAATAAACATTTTCTTTCTTTCTTTCTTTCTTTCTTTCTTTCTTTCTTTCTTTCTTTCTTTCTTTCTTTCTTTCTTTCTTTCTTTCTTTCTTTCTTTCTTTCTTTCTTTCTTTCTTTCTTTCTTTCTTTCTTTCTTTTGGAAATTTCAGCAGTGGACGTCCTACGGCTGAGATGATGATGATAAAGATAACGGCCGCACTCACTTGGCATTATGTCGGTTTTTCCGCCATTCCGCTTATTTCTTAGTATTGTATCAACGTACTAAATACAACGTAAATAAAAATTCAATCAGATCCAGCCATCCTCATTTTACCTTAATCAAAAAATCATTCGTACAGTTCCTGCCAAACACTCGAGTAGTAATTCGAATTAACATTTTTACGTCCAGTGGACCATTAGAAGGGGTTGGGGTGTACTACCCTTTGTGTAAACAGGTGGGGTTGGTGATGGCGAGTTCGTGTGGGACTTGTGGATTGGTTAAGTGTTGGGTTACTCTTTGTTATGTTTAGGCTGCATGTCCTGTTAGTTTCATGATGGCAACCATATTTACATTGTTTTTTTTCCACCTGTGTTATGGCTACGGCACGACATGTGCATTTTGCCAGTGGATTTTTGAATATGTTTGGCAATGGTTTCATGTTCTATTTTACTTAATCTCCTTTTGGAAAATTTTTATCGTAACTGCGTTGTGTACAAAATATGATACTTATTTATTATACATATGAGTACATATCATGTGTAATTAATCAAAGATTACATATATAGAGGTCTATCAGCCATAATTCACGACACAGTGGTGGATCAATTTAAAAACCTCAAAGTTTTTGGTTGGTCTAGCTAGGGAGTTGAATGTCTCTAATATGGATTAACGACTGTTGTCCTAAGACAATAAACACTGCCCGAGGACTCCAAAGTACAGATCGCTCTGTTGAACAAGCTTTCAAGATTTCACCCTTTCAAAAAGTGTGTGAAACTTATTGATCTACATTGAACGAGTGAACGAGTGAAGAAGTCCCGCAACGAGCTCTTCATAATTACATAAAGGCGTATGCTTTTCTGTAATTATTTAATCTAAAGACTGTTACAGATATTCTAAAAAAATAAAATTACAGGTCTTACTAATAAACGCTGCTTAACTTTTAATGCCGTTAGTACAACGCACAGCAAAAATGTTTGCGCCGTGCTAAATGACGTTATTTAAATTTAAGCAGCGTTTACAAATGAGACCGTATATGTTTACTACATGTATGCGTTAATATGAAAAATCTGCTTAAAAATTCTTATTACCTACCACTGTCAAAATGTATTTAACATGCGTTGGTTTTCTATCTAATAATTACCGGTTTAATTACAGTTCTGTACTTAGCTGTACCAGGCGTCCAGAAAATGTGAGAATGTAGACGCTGTCGACCTGCGACCCCGGCTGTCAGTCAGTCACCGTTGCCTGTCAGGTACTAGGAGGTTATGAGTTAATGAGAGATGCGTCATTGTGACGCGCATCTCTTTAATGTAGGTGTATGAAGCGTAACTCCTCCAAGGCTTTGTAATGGTGTGAAGAGACAGCTCATAAACCTACGATATTTTATAGGTAGTAGTTGATTCCTGCGACTTACTTTACGAAGAATAAGATTATCGTGATCCCGCAGGCACTATAATCGAAAAAAAGGTGTCATCCAGGATATATAAGCTTATACCGTGCCAAAATCGACTGCCAAAATAAAAGTTTACAGCCTCAGCCGGCTTCAGTCAGTCAGGGCAGTAATTTAATCTAGACAGATATTATATAGCTTCCTTTAGAATTCCCATTACTCTAAGCTTGAGCTATGTCGAAGGATGACGCTCTTTTAACAAATATAATGAGAAAAAATCTTCATGCATACGGTCCGGCCAGAGAATGCAATTTCGAATTTGTAACAGGTCGTTGATTCTGTCTGAATTTAAATTTATCAACATATAAACATTACTTGACCTTCGAGAAAACGAAAACCAGCACTCTCTTTATACAATAACGTATTATATGGAAGTATAAAATGTTCCCACGAGGTCCAAACACCAAGTTAACGGAGAAACGGGATAATCTGCCATTTTAGGCGGGAATAGCATACAGCTTGTCCAATACATCCGCCATTTTATTGACCAACGACAAAAGCAGCGCCTACGTACTTGCACGTGTTATAATATTGTTCAGACTTTTATGTATATTCGATGGGATTGGATGAATGAGGAGATCTTTTTAAATAATTTTTGATACATTTTTTTTACTGACTTCCAAAAAGGAGGAAGTATTCAATTCGATTGTATTTTTTTTAATGTTTGTTACGTCATAACTTTCGATTGGGTGAACCGATTCTCAAAATTTTTTTTTGTTTGAAAGCTGATGCTCTCCGTGTGGTCTCATACAATTAAATTCGGTCCAGTAATTTTTGAGTTACACTACAATAACTGAATAGAATGGAAGTCGGTATTATATTTTTCTAATTGATAATAGCTTCTGAGTTTAACCTCTATTTCATTAATAGTGCGAGTGCGAAGCATGAGCGACGCGTCCCTGCAATAGCTTTGGTAAAAGCAAAGAGAGCCTACGCGGAAAGTGCCATTCAAGCAAGTTATGTACCTACTGCATTCTCTTCATCAAGATATAAATAAACATTCTAACTCTTGTCTCTCAGTTTATCTATGAAAATCTAATGTATGTAAAGAAAAACATTAGCGGTTTTGATAAAAGGAGTGATGCTCATTCCATTAACACGCGAAATAAGCACAAGCTATCCGTACATGTAACGCGTCTCCACAGAATAAGTCATTCTTTTATGGGACAATGTATACGATTCTATAATACAGTTCCCAATGTTATCCGAGATTGCCTATTAATAAGTTTAAAATTACTATTAAAACTAAACTCTGGCAAAAAGGTTATTATAAAATTTCGAATTACTTGGAGGATAAAACAGCTTGGGACTGATCACTCCAGGATCTATCTACTCGTGTACTAAGATGTCAAAGTGTAGCGTGTCTTGCCCTACTGATACCATTATTAAGTTTCTTTTGTAAGACAACACATTGGTGCTAATATTTGTAGTACCTAAGTAAAAACATTGTAAAAACATCTATTTAAAAAAAGAATGGCCCCGAGTTTCTTGCCGCTACTTCTCGGTAGGCTCTATATATTTTGGAAAGCGGCGGTAGTCTTTAAAGTACATTGTAATGAAGAATTGACGTTCATAAGTGCGTCTTTGATGCCTAAATTGAATAAATAATTTTGACGTTGACTATAAAACACAAATTACTAAGTAAGCTAAACATAAAGAAGCTACTACCAGTATCATCGTTTTTTAAACAATTCGTACGGTAGAGTTTGAGCACCATCTCACTGCAATCAAAAGTTATGATCAGGTCCAAGTTGGTAGCACATTAGACTTTGGTTTGTCAACTGGCTCTCAAGAATAGGTGCCAGCTAGAGAGTGTGCCTACGTAAGCATGCTAAATAATCTTCCACGTGCAGTGAATTTCTTAAAAAGTTTTATATATGATATATATTTCTTAAAAGCATTTTCCTGAATATCACGCCTGAAAGTGGGATTTAAACCCTGGACCGCCAAAACGACAGCACACTATACTTAAATTGTCAGCAGACTCTCCAGAACGGCTGTCCGAACACATCTTTAGGTGTTTGCGATAGATTTTCAACTAGAGAGAACTAGCTACCTACACAAGCATAAAGGTCTTCCACGTGTGGTAAATTTCTTAATGTTATTGCATTTTCCGGATCACGCCTGAAATGGGATTTAAATCCAGGACCTCCAAAACGACAGCCGATCTCCATCCCGGAATTATCTTCACACTTACATTGACTATAACCATACCTACAGTTACAAAATAGCTGATTGTTGGTTTAAAACGCAAATGCATCGACAACCACAAGTTCCCATACATTATCACCACAAAACTCGCGAATAACTTAACCGATTCTTGAATCGCAATCTTTGCATCGACTCTACAAATGCAAATAACCAATATCAACTAGTACAGATCCTTATTTATATTCTCCGTCGATCGTTATGTAATGATTTTATAGTAATCAGCTGGAGAGTCGTAAAATCGCTTATTTACGTCGTTCACTACTCACCAGCTTAGTAAGGCACTTACAGAGAAATTATGCGAAAGGATTTTATTAGTTTTTGTTGCATTCGATGGAACACGCAAAATGAGTGTCTTTGTTTAGTGGTTTTCGAACACGGATAACTTTATTCTTGGCTTCACTGAAATAAGTGATTATGTCGGTCTGGCCTATGAAGCATTGATTGTAAAGGTTTACCAAAGACGGTTTTGTCTTTATATTTAAATACTTTACTAGAAACATCATTTAATTTGTTAGGTATTAAACTTTATACTGTACTAGCCCCCCGCATTTTCGTCCCGTGATGATGGATAATGATAAAAATCATCACATTATGTCCTTCCTCGGCACATAAGCTACCTCCATTGCCAAGTTTCATTACGATTCGTTCAGCCGTTAAGTCGTTAAAAGGTTACAAACTAACAGAGTTATTTTCGAATTTATGATAATAAATATGGATAAGAAAATAATCAGTAATGATTATGATGACTACTATAAATAACTTGAAAAATCAGTTACCAAAATTTAAAATTATAATGATGACATCATCACCATGCCTTCCTTTAAAATACATAATAGTACTTAAGTGAAAGATGATCACCATATATGTGTTATTTATTCGTAGATACACGATTGGTGCTTTTTTTTGTTTACCCCATAATAAGCTCCATGAAGGAAGTTAGAGAACATTCCGTCGGGATGCGATTTGTAAGAGGTGAGGGAACCCGACAAGCTAGACTTGAGTTGTCTTAGATGGTACCACCGCAGCGCGAGATATTCTACCGCGAAAAAAATGTGCAACAAATCTGTAGTGCAGTGAAGACCACTGTACCAGGTGAAAGAGACTTAAAATCAATGTCTCAGAGTCACAAGTGCAGTGCAGTGCAGTGCCACGCAACACAACAGATCTTAGCTCAGGATGGCACTGCAACCAACTGGCAGGAGCAAGCATGTTGCTGGCCATAAGACGCACCGCATGTCTCGCCACTCGATTGTCTTACATCTCGTGTAAGGTACACGATACACAATAATATATGGAGAAGATTATTAATAATGTAATAGTAATATATAAACTAAAACTCACCAATTATTAACTTGTAGTATCGTTAACCCTGTATCTTGTGCTAATTGCTTCTTTTGGTCTTCCGAGGGGTACGGGTGCTGGAACAACAGAAACAAATGTCTTGTTAAATTCGATCCTCTCAACATTTATGAAGTACTTTATTTAGTATGCATATGCATGGTTATCATTCATATAGAAATAAGTTTGGATAGAGCGATATTCTTTATGGCAATGCAATTTTCATGGGCAAGCATAGTGCTTACCGTCCGTCCTACAGCTTGCTTGACACTTGATTGCGTGTAAAAAAGTGCTGGATAGACAGCATTTTAGTTGCATCGACTAGTCGATCTAAAAGATTGTGAATACATAATGTGCCCAGTCCCCGCGGCCCTAGCATTCCAAACTCATGTAATTTATACTATAAGCATTGTCTTTAGCAGCTATATATGTGCCTTAAAAATCCTACGCTGATTTACACCATCAGCAAATAGCACTATAGTATATTATGGGACGACGAAATCGTGGTTTCTTACTATGGGCCTCACAAGCAAGCTCAAAGTCGCACAACAAGCTATGGAGAGGGCTATACTCGGTGTTCTCTACGCGATCGAATTAGAAATGATGAGATCCGTACATGAAGTGACAGTGGGCAGGGCTCATAGCATAGATGGAGCTAGAAAGTTCTAGAGTAGTGACCACCGATAAGGTGGACAGATGATTTGGTAACGATGTTGGATGCAGGCCGCTTCCAACCGGTCCCTTTGGAAATTTGTGTGGGAGGCCTAAGCCTAAATCAGTAGAGAGCACATCAATTCAGCAGTTGACGTCCTACAGCTGAGATAATTACTCGTATTATGATGATATTATGGGACAGCATCCGTGTATTCAGGTCCCAAACTAGGCAGAGTCTGTAGTATGGTAATCTGATGATTGGTATACATACTCATAAACATGTACACATCTACACACAGTTGAAACATATATGTTGCACATAAATGTTTGACCTGTTCGATAATCAAACCAGGGACTCAGAAGGCGTAGATCTCTAATTTTATAGCGCTAACCGGCCTGAACAAGTTGGAAGTATCCAAGTACACATAAATTTTATTGTATGATAAAAATCAATGCAACAAAGACATCACTAAAAGTTATTGCCAATGGCAAACGTATGAGAATTCCCATCGATCTCTCTATAGGTAATTAAATTTTCTTTTTAATGGGATGCCAATAGGAAAGAGAAGGAACACTGGTTTTGAGTAAGCAGTATTTATGCTCCGTTGTACTTGTTGCTTATTATTGGTGGACTTTATTGGTTTTTGTATCGGTCAATGTAGAAGCTTAGATATATGTATGTCAGATCATTTCTCATATTATATTTTTAAATACCCAGTAAAACCTTTACACCTATTTTTCCTCAAGAATTCCATAATTCAAGCCAGCTAGTACCAGGGCGACAGCGCACGTCCGACCTAATGTTATTGGTTCGTGGCGCGCTCGTCCCCGAAGGCCCTCTCCACTTTACCAGGGCAGCAGGTACCAGGCACAGGTACCGCGTAAATTATTCACTCGCTGGTCCCAAGGTTCTTTCTATCGGGATATAATTCCTTAGAAAAAGAAATGTGTATGAAATAAGCGAGGTTTCGTTTCGGGGAAGATGTGATATTAAATTCATATCCTCAGGGTATTTGTAAGATATTTATTTGTCTAAGTTATAAAACCTACTACTACTAGAAAAACTTTTGCTATATATGACTTTAGAAGTTCCAGAGATGGGTAATTGATCACGTTTATACACTCTCTAAATATGCCTGTAGAAACTGAATATTATGGAGCTTTCGCTGGGTTTCGATAATAATTACAACCATTTAAAATTAACGTGTCTGAAATTAAGCACAATCCTGCTGCTGAGACATGGAACATCTTCCCGCAGAGAGAATGAGTATTAGTCCACCACGCGGGTTCAGTGTGAGATAGATAGAAACTCTTTATCTGAACACTACAGTAAAACATAAAAGAAAAAAAAGAACAAAGTACTACAATATCCTTATATGTATTTGAAAACTAATATTTGTTCGTCAAAATTTACATAAATATAAGTTAAATAGTGATCACCACACTTTTAATACTATAAATACAAATACAAATAGGATAGCTGTACCTAGTTTTAGACTTGCGAAGACTAATAAGTCATTCTTAGGAAATTGTGTGCGTTTTTACAATAAAATCACAAAACACATAACTGAGCTCACAGAGGGCAAATTCAAGTTGACTGTAAAAAACGTTTTAAAAAACAGCTTACTATAAAGTTCGACATTATATAGAAGATAAAGATGCTTGGAATACTCCACTTCTGGCAAGCTGTCACTCTGCCACCCATAAAATGTAATATTTGTAGTACCTAAGTAGAAACATTGTAAACATCTATATAAAAAGAATGGCCCCGAGTTTCTTGCCGCTTCTTCTCGGTGGGCTCTATATATTTTGGAACGCGGCGGTAGAGTCTTTAAAGTACATTGTAATGAAAAGTTGACGTTCATAAGTGCGTCTTTGATGTCTAAATTGAATAAATTATATTGACTTTAGACTTTTTTATATAGCCGGTTTAATCGCATAAAGCGAATGCTGACTAGTTAGTAGATATGCTAATAGCCTCAATGGCAAAGTTTAAACCACTGAAGATCTATTCTAATGACTATTGTTTATATTATTGCAATGTTAATAACATTAACAAGCACCACGGACACTGCGGAGGGTTGTGGACATGATTTTTTCACTGGCTCTCAAGGACAGCTGCAGGAACACACAATTAGGTGCTTAGCGAATGATTATCAAACTTGATCCCGAGATCAAGAGAGAAACTTGACCTCGAGAAAGAGGTCAATCGTCGAATCCAACTCGGCTGGGCAGCGTTTCGGAAATTTCGCGAAGTCTTCTCGTCTAAAATACCTCAGTGCCTCAAGACAAGAGTCTTCGACCAATGTGTGTTACCAGTGATGACTTATAGCACTGAAACGTGGTCTCTTACTATGGGCCTCATATATAAGCTCAAATTCGCACAACGAGCTATGGAGAGGGCTATGCTCGGGGTTTCTCTACGTGATCGAATCAGAAATGAGGAGATCCGTAGAAGAACGATAGTCAGCGACATAGAAGAAGAAGATTGGCCAGTTAAGTGGTAGTGGGCAGGGCACGTAGAAGTAGCACGCAGAACAGATGGCCGATGGGGCCTGAAGGTACTGGAATGGAGACTACGGACCGGCAAGCGCAGCGTAGGTCGTCCCGATCCGGTGGACAGACGACTTGATAAAGGTCGCAGAACGACGTTGGATGCAGGCCGCTTCCAACCAGTCCTTTTGGAAAATGATGGAGGAGGCCTATGTTCAGCAGTAGACATCATGCGGCTGAGATGATGATGATGATGATCAAACTTGAGAGTGGTAATTAGCCAGCCAGGGCACCAGAAGTGCCCTACCACCATGCTATGGATTTCATCACGATGTTACCTTCAGCGAACCTTGAAAGATTGAGATGGGGATCAGTCCCGTGATCGTCTAATCAACGGCCAACCCTTGGGCTATAGTCGTTTCAAAATGGCAGCCGTCAAATCCAAAATTACGCAAGTAACACGACGGAAAATGATTCCATCTCTGGTTTAACATCTCATCTGAGAATAGACATACTCATACGGGAGGTCTGTTTGTTATTGTTCCATTGTCGAATTGCACTAATGCGTCCGATCTGATCTTATAACGCCAGGAAGTCGGGTTTACGTTTACTTACTCCGTGTTTACGTGTGAGGAGCTGAATATACTAAACTATGCGTCGGGGAATTATGATGGAAATTATTAAATTTCCAAGAATTCTTTGGTTTGGTGGGCTGCGTTGTCCACGGGATGATACAAGAAACTGTGGCATAATTTACAAAAACATGAACTTGTTGTATTCTTACTCAAATTTTATTCTTACTCATGTGTGTATTCTTACTCAGTTTTTTTTTTCAAAATACTTATTGTAAAAATACAAAATAATATTGAAAAATTGAAAAAAAATTGCCTTTATTTATTTCATGCTAATCTTCTAAATTGTGAAATTTACCAAAACTATACAAAACAGACTCAATACAAAATTTCTTAAATTTTTTTCAAAATATTTTTGTGTTATTTGTTTTCATTTAATAATTATTATATTTCAAAGCCCCCAAATAATCTGAATCATCTGAATTGACCTAAGAAATATATGATAAATAACTTTTAAAGAAATAAAAAAAACCATGCACTAAACTATAATAACTTCTATTCTGCCAGTTATTCTTTATGCAGTTCTAAATTTATGAAATTTAGAAAAAAGTTACACTATTCATAAAGGCCCCAGTTTGTCATTGACGTCCGGCCATCGACCCTCAACATTTTTTCATTAAATTAAACCTTTGTCAACAATCGAAACTTTTTGGTGGCCGCTACAAAAAGTTTCATCAAACATTTATGAAGACCATTAAAGGTGATCGCAAAAAGGAAGAAATGATAAAGTCCCGTTTCTCCTCGGGACTGTAACGGGATTGTCAAATATATGTTTAGCTCGCGTTTTTGTAAGATTTTGTCAACTTGTTTGGAAGTACCGTAACTTACAAATTTTCCGTATTTTTTTTCCCTTTAGTACGTTTATACATTTACCATTTCTCAAGTAAGATTAAATTAACACTATAGTTGCATAAAGCGAGATTTTTATTAAAGTGGTCGGAGTCAAGCTAACAATAAATCTGTCATTAATGACGGATTTATTACCTTAAGTCAAACAAAAATAATTCAAATATAAAACACCAAAACTTTTTTCTGCTCTCATGCACCATTATGAACACTTAACGTTTCATAATGTCAAAACTCAAAGACACAAAAGTTTAGAGAAATTAACCAAAACAGCAGTAGGCAATGTTTATTTTTTTCCTGCCATCTCTTGCACAACTTTGTTCTTGTAATACACCCCAGAATTCGAAAATATAGAAAAGTGAAATCTCTTTTAAATCACTTCAACGGAGTTTGGCAGGTTCAGAATGTATTCAACTCTAAAAATCTTTGGTCTCATTATTTGTTGCATTTCCCGTCTCAAATTAGCAACTAACAGACTAGTGCCATAGTGCTTTAAAAAATCAATTTATTTGTATATAATCGAGACACGGTTTCAAAAGCCGTGTTCAAGACAGACATGCGATGGCTAGTTTTGTTTACCAATAAACGTATTTAGTGACCTTGATGGCAAGGGGCAAATGAGAAGTACACATTAAGTTGTAACTAAACTAATTGTAATTAATTAACTTAATTAACATTGCAGAATTTCTGTTAGAATAGTTAAGAGTTTTGTGTTTACTTTAAACTTATGAACCAAAAACAAAGTAATTACATGGGTCATCATATATTTAAAAATAAACAACTTCACGCACTCCCCTAACCATAATACCTTCAAAAACCAATACCGTATTAGTTTACGAAATCCTTTCTGCAATACATCCATCCACCAGGGCATCATAAACAGTATTGAGATATCAAATTTCAAGCGCGGCTGCTGCCCGCCAAATAAATCACGCGAAAGCATTAAAATCTCGATTGCTTGTAAATCGAAATAGCATAAAACACAAGTTAAGGTTGTGCGTATAAGTTCTTACTTGAGAAAACGATGGGTATGTTTATGCACTCAAAAAAGAAATGAACTACTATTGAATATGTTTTTATTATAGCTATCTGGATTGTGACGTAGACAACAAGAGATTTTACTTATGGTTGAATACTAGTTTTTTTTGCCAAATCAGTAAAGCCGGTTAAAATAAATATAAACAAATGTAGAAATCGACGGTCTGAGCAGAATTCGGTTTCTAATTGGCAATTTTCAAAACACTCACCAAAATATTGATAATAAAAAGTTACATGTGTATACACGCCATTAATATCATGAAAATGTAACGTGATGATGACATAAACCATATCCTAAATAATACTACCACTAAGTTCCACAAAAAAGAAAAAACATCTCTCTAAAATATTCATTCCACACGTCTATGCAAAAACCGAAAATTCCCTAATGATATGCGTACGCAGACATAATTCTTTGCCAGTGTACGACGTATTTTACAATTTTCCCAGCGTTCGGTGTTGCCATAACAATAATAATATATTCACGGGCCCCGGTGATTTCCGGACGTGTCGTAAAAATAAAAATCATAGCGTCTCCGAGGAGCGGGTTATCTTGAAAAAAGGCGGGAAAGTGAGCTTCTGGCTTTGGAGTAAATAAAATGTCGAATGATCGTAAAGTTTATTCAATTCAGTGTTTTAAAAATAATGTTGCTGAGAAAACAATCTACATTATAGTACCTATACATTCTATAATATATATTGTTTTCTGCTTTATTAATTGGTAATACTTTTTATACTACTACTCGTATACCTTACACAGCTAGGTCTTGGGTAAGATCTTTGAAGCTTAAAGCTCTGGGTGGTATTGCCAATGTCATGGACAATTGTAAAGGATATCATCAAGCTTTTCAAGCAATTTCAAGCATTCAAGCAATTGTCTATATTTATACTTCCTGTTGCAGAAATAATAAAAAAATTCAGGGTATCAAAACCAGCGCCAAGATTTTTAGAAAAGCTAGAGCGACATTCCAAAATCATTGTAGTGTTTCTGCCATGCCCATATTACCACACCTAAAAGACTTAAATTGCTTATTTCTTATAGCCTTTAAAGGAACAATCTTACAAAATAATAATATAAAATTTAAAGTAACAAGTATAGTTTGTCTTGCAACCCCTCTCCTAAATTGCTTAACAGACGAGATAAAATGAGCAAATTATATCGAAACAGCCATGAGTTTTCCGGAGCTGTACTGAAAAATCCTGCATCCTATATTTTACACCCGAACATCGTGACTCGTGAGTCGTGTTAGTTTCCGAATGGAGTGAAACGTAACACGGCAAAGAGCGTGTATGTGTGATGGATTAAATTTTTCGGCACCGCGACGTGACACTCGGATTGAGCTCTAAATTATGCATCCCTAGCCAGGGCGAGAATCACGAACATACGCGAAAATAAGCTTTCCTCTGAACATTGTACTAAGACACGACTAGGTACATTACTTTAGATTTATTTCGTGACAGCTCGAAATGACACGAAGTTTCGGCTTAGAAGTAACATAAACATCGACGAATACGTTACGGGACTAAAATAGTTTACAGGGACGACTTGAGTCGTTATAGGGATCGTACCGACCACAAATAGACGTCAAAAAACTAGGGTCCCGCGTACGGGGCCTTTATGTCCCACCGGGGAGACATAAAGGTGCGGAGGAGGCCTAACCCTATCGAAGAGATGTGACCCGTTGATTGATGACCCTATCGCGGCCCTGCGAGAGTGTCCTTCTGTTTTCTGCTCTCCTAGTCTCGTTGTTTATTTATTTTATTTGTTGTTTATGTGCGAAAGTGAATATACAATACCTTCTGTTTTTCAACTTGAATTTATATACGTTCTCATTTGTTGACGGTTCTTATTGCATAACATATCAACCCATAAACGAGCGACGTAGGTCAATAAAAAATATATGAATATCGGAGCTAATATGACCAAGTTTCCTAATTTGGTAAAAGAGACCAACGGTAGCGCATATGGGTTTAATTGAAAGACACCTGTCAATTCTCCGCGAATCAGGTACATTTTTGCAGGAGCGCACAATTCAATGGCGTATAAAGAATTCAAACGCCCGATTCGGAGTTACCGCGACAGGATCGGTCTAAATTATGCAAAGCTATAATGGACGGGAGTGGCCGCTGTTTTAGAGACTAAAATAGTTTTTATGGAACTGTTTTGAATGCTATCAAACGTTCAATGGGAAATGAATATCTATTGACAGCGTTTAATCCACGATCCATTGATGCCGAATATTTAAATGTAAGTCTTATTCATCGTTTTTCGTTATAGATATCCATTTTTGGGCCGATCAATTTATGATGCTACTTCAATTTGAAATCGTATAATGTTTAGTAATCACATAACCAGTAACCAATCATCATAATTTGTAAAGCCTCTCATCTCTAATGCCAATAATTTCGATTACAAAATCAAAAAATGGAATCGGTTAAAAATTAGAATCGATTCAAAATTTCAAAAAAGAGCTGATATTCGAAATTCAATTGTGACAACGTCAGTAGCTTATTAATCCAGAAATGAACAAAGCTAGTGAGACGGTAAATGGCGTCGATACTAATCTGCGAGCCGGAAGCGGCCGGCTTGACGGCTTCGGAAACCGCAACTGGGCTAGGAAATGAGATAGGTGTACTAACCGTACAACACTGGCTCCTGTTGTTGTATGCGAGCTTGGTACCTGATTTGATGGAATTGGAACGATTTGTGACGTATACACGCCACATGGACTATTTGCTCAGGAAATTGCAGTCACGAGGACGAATAGACAACTCAACGTAGAAACCCAATCTTTGGATACTGAGCATGACAATTGCATTGTTCCAACTGCTGTGCTGACTAATTTCGCGTGGTTCATTCAATTTGTCTTACTGAAACACTGTATGGTGAACCACATCTTCAGTGTTTCACGTCAATAAAGTTGATGAACATTATTAGATAGATGCAATGGCAGAAACTACTTTTAAAGTCCATAGTAGAAAGTCCACGAGTCTGAAAGTTGTAAGACGTGAGTCAATACAAAGCCCATTAATAAGTAAAAGCATTTAATGCGAAAAATTATTTCAAGCTACAATGCCATATCCCATATAGTGCATATAGATAACTCAAATATTCCATCTTGTTGGCAATGGTACCCAGTAGGTCTACCATGAGTTTACAACATTAACACCTTTTTTACATACAATTGAAAAATGTATGTTAAAAAAAGACCAGTGCCACCTTGCGGTGAAAGTAGAACTAAAATTGATAGCAAGTACGCCAATCACAAGCTTAGGCGAGATCGAGTGTTGACTGTAGATGACATTTATGCCAACGCATGGTAGAGCTACAGAATAGTATCAGTTATGTTACCCACTGATATATAGTGATATATATGCTACTAACATATAAGTTAATAGTATATATTTATTTATAGTAGTCACACGATTAACGAGTAAGGGACAGAGTTTTGGACATAAGCCGGATCGACTTGAAGCACTAATATGTTTTAGATATAAAAATAGATACTAACATTTAAACAGTGAACGGAAATAATAAATGGCCTAAAGATAAAACCGCTTTAATGTTCAGATAAGTGAACAATAAGGAATTTTGCATGTCAATCGAAACATCAAAGCAAAGAGAATACAATACTGCGTAAGACATCAAAGAATACCGTGTCATTAACTGTGAGACAAACCCCGTACAGCTGCCAACACAGACCTTCCCTTACAAAAATAGATTCTTATTTCAAAAGACATAAGGCCTTTTCCCACGTTGCTGTACATGCGATTCACAATGTTGCCAACTGTACGAAATAATAGTGGTTCTAGTGATTCGACTCCAGCGCAGGCGGTACAGTCAAACGGTTGACAATAAATGTAAAATAAATGTAAAAAAGTCAATATTCATGAGGTGCTCGGTACAGATGCTGAATGAAAGTTAGGGTTGTCAAGTTCTTATACGAAAAAGAATGATTCTGCGAGTGTTTGTTTAAAACTACATATAAATAAACCTTTATAATAGAGTAAATATATCATTTATTTTATATACATTTTAGTGTAGAAACGTGTAATACAGAAGAGTTTCTCTGGATAACTAGAATGTTTATAATGTTGTCACAAAATAAAAATCGACATCCTTTTCCCGTGTCAATTCTACTTTTATTTTGCATACGAGTCTTGGCAATAAATAACGCACGGTTGACAAAAACGGCAAAAACCGGGGCATTGTGGCTCCGTCACACAACGCCGATACCACGCTTAGACTTTTTTTTAAATCAAGGACTGAATATGAGGTTTTGTGTTTTTGAAAATGTAGGCCTGTATGTAGTTTATATAACACTTTATCAACCTTAACTAATAAACCTTAAAAATAATTACGTGACGTCAATACAGTAGTAAATAATAAGAATATTACTAATACACAATTTCAATTGAATCAAACATTTGTAATAAAGAATTTGATATCGAATCGGAACCTATATACGTAACAGATTTGAAACTAATCTATCCCATTCCATGAATAAAGTGCATCAACAATCAGTTTATCTTGACCAACGCGGGTCGGCTGTGTAAACGCGCCGCCCGATTTATTCCGTTTCGATTAATTCGATGCCCATCGAACGAATCGATTATTCGAATATTATTTATTCGCTGACGGTAATCAACGCGCGACACTGCTTGAATCCATGAATTCATTTCGAATTGAGTACCTATAAATTAATGTTGTTAGACTTTTTACTTCGTTAATTTGGTGAGCTTTAATCTCTTGTATGCCTATTATAAAAATTAGCATACGATTATTTTTTATTTTGTGTTTTCCATGAAATATTCAGCTTATAACGTTGTTCATCGTATATTTTATTGTATATTTTTTAAAGTTTACATTATATTGCATGCTTTTTCGTAGACGCGGTTTTAAAAGTAAATATTTTATCAAGGCATTCATTTTTATGGGTGACTTGGACGATTAAATCTCACACATTAATTAATTTTAATTCATCACGTGGAGTGTTCCCGGGCACTATTCGGTCAACAGCTGCAGGTGAATTTCGCCATCACCATCGCTCTTTCGCCCACCTATTCCATAACAAACTAAAATAAAACATCCCTGCATTTCGGTCTTTTGATTGAAATTGTTAGAGCTAGATGACATTTTAGACATGTAGTTGGTATCGACGTCTTACCCTGATTACGTTGAACTCCACCTGGTGTTTTATGTTAATACTTAGTGCTAAGAAAATACCAAGGACCTTAGCAATCAAACGGCAGTGCCATGCCATATCGCGACTACCAGGCAAACATAGGGTAGCGTAGCTGTGTAAATGTTTGCTGTGCGGGGCGCGGCCTCCTCGAGATACCGTGGCCCTGCCAGTTGTTCTACGTTATGTAATCCTGGTATCTTAGAGCCTTCAAGCAGTCGTGTTTGCCTAGTAGAGTAATTTTATTACAAAAATATTTTTGTTGTTGTATGTAGACAACAAAGTAATGTAATAAATAGTATATATATATATATATATATATATTATGCAACTAGTGTATAAAGGACGGATTTAAAGCGTGGGCCATAGATGAATCACGAGTAAGCGAAGGATTCTAACGACTGAATCACGACCGCAGGGAGTGATTCGTGAGGATTGAATCACGCGCGTAGCGAGTTATTCAAGTGTTAGAATCCTGAGCGATGCGAGTGATTCTTGGCCCTCGATATAAATCCATTTTATTCAAGAGTTGCATACTATAAGTTATACCATGACTACGAGAAAAATAAATATCTTATGCAAAAATAGACATTTAAAAACGAAACAAGAAAAGTTAAATTAATTAATATGCACATTAAAATTGGAACAATTTAAACATAAAAGTTATTTCTAAATATTATTATATATTTTTTCTGTAATGGCAGCAAAGAACACAATACAGTTTTTATTCTATTGCTAAACTTCTTGTCACAAATATCGACCAATCAAACCTTACGGCCGAGGAGTTCAGTATTTGCACAAAGAGTTTGTATGTCAAATATTCTATGCGCAAGGAGTTTTCATCGAGTATTCAAGCATGCAAGTTGTATAAGCATTGAGATGGAGATCGAATGTATTGGTATGGTCTAAATTCAAACACCAAAATAGTGATTAAAAGGCCTTTTTATTCCATGTTTTCAGTGAATAATCAGTGAATAAGCTTTTTAGAGGGGGAATGGTATAAATGATGTATTAATTTGAGCCTGTATTAGTTATGTTGATGTATGTTTATAGTAATGTTTCGTGGTATCGTTTTTAAACTATCCGCCCACAGTAGCCCTACACTTGCTTGTTCATAAGAAGGTATCATATAAATGTACCTCACACTTAACATGCATTAGAAATTATCAGCTACAAAGCATCGGGAAACTTACGAAGTTACGAAAAAACTTTTCTTGACCCCGAAAAATAAGGTGGAATAAGTTTGAGGTAGATGGCGGGAAAAAACCCACAACAATGGTATTCGTTGATTTTCACTTTTCTAGATTTCTGTTGTTTCCTGTTTTAACGTGAATTGGGATTATTAACCGTTAAGTGTTCGTGTACCATGCACGAGTATAGATGTATAGTGTATAAAATAATAAGACATTGTTTTTGTGTTTTCCTCGTCAATTACCTTAGAAAATTTTAGTAGTTTAGACAGTATAGTGAATCAATGGCAGACTTCTATCTGTCACTGTCACTTGACTCTGACCATTTGAGTATAAATCTTCTTGATGCAACTTCATAGTTAACATTTTTTTTTATATGTTATAAGTAATTCGTCTAACTATTCTACTTAAATTATGTGAAGATGAGAAGAATATTGCTTACCTTGTCTAAAAATATATATATTAACACTACACCAATATTAAGATAGGAGGAATAACAAATAGGTACTTATGGAAAATCATTTATTTATTAATTAATCTACATTAACTAATTCTACTACCGCGTTACACAATAAATAAAAATTTTCGATAATTCAATTAGTGATTGCGTAATTGGAACTTAATAATATATTTTAATAACTTGACAAATCATTTTTTCTTAATTATATTTTTGTTAAAACATTTTTACAGACAATTTGCTAAATAATTCATTTTGTCGATTCAACAATGCACGATAATTTCCTATCACATTACCCACACACGTACCTACCGAGCTAAGCTGCGAACACAAACACCGCCCGGGCTGGACACCGACGCGCATAAACAGGCCCTCCATCGTTCGCTTGACAAATTCCATATCTAACCGATATCGATGCGACGTAAATCATCGCAGCCGACTTCCCTGAGTTATAGTGTGAACGAGGCTTTATTTTATCGCGTGATATGACGCTCGGTATTCTAAGTTTTAGTCGTACGAGGATGCTACTCGACTCAACCTCACTTTTTGAGTGTTCAGTTGAGTCGGTTGTTTACTGCAACATAAAATGCTGTCACTACTATGAACACATCAACATCGCTATGACAAGCATATAAGTAATATGTGCTTTTGATTTTTTTGCTTACGGCGCCTAAGCCTAGATTTTACGTAATGATTACATTATTGTACACTCCCACGTGATTAATTTATAGGAATCAAGTAAATACATAATTTTGTATGCTTTAAAGATAAATCAGATGCTCTCGAGTATCTCGATATTTAATCTTCACATGACTTGAACTATGGAAACGTCAGCATTGCCATGACAAGTATGAATCATGTGCGCGTTAGGCGTGTGCATACCACGCCTAGGGGACAACTACTATTGTACACTGCCGTAATATCTTTTGGCAACATATTATTAGAATATTTTACCACATTATAACTGAAGTAACTAATTTACACTGCCATGTCATACATTTATATGTGTTAAAAGTAAAAACATAGTTTTAGGTGAGAAAAGTATGATAGATATTTAAAATATGAAATTTATAGAGAGAAAAATTCACATCCTCGGACGGGATTCGAACCCGCGTCTTCTGACTCTCCGTGTCAGACGCCATTGACCAACTAGGCCACCGAGGTTCGGGACCGAGAATCGAATTTTAACTCTCTATTTGACTAACCGTCTTGCGGGGACGGAGCGACATCTATTGGACAGTTTAACAGTACCATCCAACCGAAAGAAGCATTATTTAGAAATACTTAAACTTTCGTATTGACATCGCAGCCCTTGTAATTTTTATAGTATTATATTGGAATTGTTCTCTTTATAAATTTCAATGTTTGAGATCGCTAAAGCAGGCGTTAGTGCTTTAAAAAGTAATTTAAAATACGGATTATTAAAAATGAATTTAAATGTTACGGTATAGAAATCAAAGATAGCACTCACTTGATCTGAATGAATGTAAGAATAAGATCTTCTATATACAAACATAGCCTTGAGTGTACTCCACAAATGACAATACTTATAATAAGTACTAATACAAACATATACCTACTAATGTTACGATCGAATCGTAGTGATTGGGGCAAATATTTATTTTGCTACTTACTTTTACATGTGTAGTATTACCTGAAGTCGCTTATAAAAATGAAAATATACCAAATCAATATGACTCAAGCCATAATCCTTCGTATGATTCGCCCTTGAACATGTGACCTTATTCTCACAACTCTCTTGAGTTAAACTTGAGTCGAGTTGCCTGCACTATGAATACGTCAGCATGGCTATGACAAGCATAGATCATGCGCGCATGATGCGTGCGCATAGCGCGCCTAGGTCACGTGTGTACATCACCCATTTATTGTTGTACACTTCGACGCGATGGATTTATAAGTGCGGTTGCATAGTTTTGTATGTTTTGCTCTGGCTTGGGAACTGTGGCTGCGGCTTACAGAAATGTCATGTTTGTGGGGACACTGAATAAATAATAAGTGAGGATTGTGATTTAGAACATGGCCTTGTCGTGTTAGTTTATGACGAGCGTAATGCTTGTAAGAGTGGTTTGTTTACACCAT
Organism: Selenia dentaria; assembly: GCA_917880725.1. Taxonomy (NCBI): domain Eukaryota; kingdom Metazoa; phylum Arthropoda; class Insecta; order Lepidoptera; family Geometridae; genus Selenia; species Selenia dentaria. Next base: position 28,423,938 of record OU862895.1, on the reverse strand, counting down.
TTTTAGGGTTCCGTACCTCAAAAGTCAACAGGAACTCTTATAGGTTCACTATGTTGTCCGTCTGTCTATCTTTCCTTCTGTCTGTCTGTATATCAATATCCTTTTTCTTAGGAACGCATAAAGGTATCGAACTGAAATTTATAATAAATACTCAAGTCTACAGTTTTTTTTGATGTAAAAAATCAAACTTCTAAGTCAACGCGATCAAAATGCATGACCGTTATATCGCAAATTTCGCAATTTCACGAGGGAATCAAAACCTATAAGGTAGGTACTTTCCGGAGAAATACTACCATGAATGTAACACAATGCATTGTCTTACAGTAAAGACAAAGAGGAAAATCTTAACAACCGTAAATTTAGTTAAATATAACAAAAAACTGAATTTTCTTTTACAAACTTATTATTTGCGGTTGGTGCAAATAGCCATGTCTGGGGACCGAACGGAAAAGTTAAGTTTGTCCTTTAACCTAGTTTGTCGTAGAGCAATAATATTAGATGCTTTCTTAATGTAGGTACGGAACCCCCGATCCGCTAATCTAACTCGCACTTTGCCGGTTTTTTCCATTGTCCACGGAGTTGAAAAACAGCACTGTATGCATGGATTGTTGGTTGGATACGATAGGATAAAATTTGACAGTACCTATCGATAATTTTATCTGCTGTTTATAGCAGTGCCGGCGTCAAGGCCACGGTAAATCGTTTCTTTTAAACATTATTATTTTCAACGATTCTTAGAGACATTTATATATATGAACTGCCATAATTTAGAGACTTAGTTTAGAGAATGCTTACAGAATGAACACAAATGACTCAATAAATGGCTCATATTGCAGATTCAAAGCTGCTGCGATTTCTGTGAAGGTAACAACGCGAGGAGATCTTCAGGATTACTTTATAGCTGCCATGCTCAAGAATGAACCTGTCACTAAGCAACTACCGGTGATAACCTATCTCCCAGGTCATCATTTTAGCTAGTGTGCGAGAGGAAGGCGCGAGGTCCAACTATGCCCTATGGCAATGAGCTGATCAAAGTAAATGAACTACTCAGCATGCATCATATCTATAGGCATAGTGCTTACACACTACAAATTTGAGGCACAATGCACTGCAGAGATCTCAATCAAGACAGGTTCTTGTACATTCACCTGATGCAGTTTGATATAATGTCGACCACAGAGGCTTTATTCGTTATGACCATTCAAACACAACACAGCTAGCTACGATATCTTCAAGGAATTAACGTGAAATCAATACAGTTTTACTGTCATTCCATGAAGAAATCGTAATACGCCGCGTCACGTGTCATGGTCAAAGCGAATAAGACCAGCCGTGCGATTCTCTAAGAACAAACATCGTTGCATCTTTGACAAAATCCGTGAAACAAATGACGAGATGACAAGCAACGTTGGAAAAACAACCTTTTGTACAAGGTCGATATCTCATAAAGTATATGACAGCGGTGAGCTCGTCGACGAGCACATCGACGAATCATTAGGAAACCGCACGGCAGATCAGAATGTAGACTGTTGTTTAATTCCCATTGCCAATCTTTACATTATAAAGCTACCAATTTTGCCAATAGTTAGTCACTGGTAAGGAACTCAGGGTCAAAAGGCACGTGTGAGGGCGGGCGCTCCGCCCCAGCCTAGGGCTCCGCTACACGTTTATGGCGGGGCTGGAGCGTCGGTCACGCCTCGACGATGAGCAGGCGTGAAGGTAAGTTGTTAGAGGTTGGATGCATATTAGATGTGATTGAAATGACATGGTTAGGTCGACTTGGATCCAAAACAAGAATACTTGATGAAGGTACTGGTTATTCTGAAAACAGTTTCACCAGTAGACTCGCACAAGTAAACAGAAAGCTGTTTACTTGTTTGTAGACCACTTGGAACAATATAATTTTTACAAAATGGCGGCGTAACTAAAGACTAACGAGTAGAGCTGCAAATTATTTTAGAGATTAATCAACCTTTTTTGGAGTATCAAGAACCTGCCGTATAGGTCTTAGCTCAACGGTAAGAATGCTCCGCATCATCGCAAAACCGACTAAGTGATGGGAATATACCTACGGCAATAGCCTCGCTCCCTAACACCTACGTGATATCTCGGTCACAACTGGCAAAATGTGATAATACACTCGAGAGCAATGAATCCGGGTCACTTAAAGAATCCTAAAAATCTCGGAAACTAAAAATGCTAGGTTAATGCAATAAATTGTATTTAATAGACAATGTAATACTCCTTAAATGAAGGTATTAAAACTTCTTAGTTATTGTAAAGTTATATCATAAAAAAATCAAATTTGAAAAAGGGCCACTTTCGAAGATGGAACTACGAAATTACAGCATTTGGTTTTGCTTTTGTTTGTAATCTGTCATTTATGTGGGTACATCAACCATGTTGATAGTGCTCTATATTCATTATTCAAGCTGAAATTATGTCGCTTACGCCTGAAGAATGCACCAGAATACTTACAATGCTGGAAACCGGCCGGAGTCAGCGCGATACAGCCAGGACTGTCGGTGTGTCGCTGTCAACAGTACAAAGAGTTCTCCGACGTTACGAAGAAACTGGTTCTAACCTACGCAGACCAGGAACGGGCAGAACCAGGTGTACCACAGCACGAGAAGACCGATACTTGGTGAACACCATGCTTCGAAATCGCTTTCTCACAGGAACTGAACTCACAAATCAGTTTCGACGCCTCGGAGGAAGTAACCCAAGTGCATGGACAGTAAGACGTCGGCTTGCTAAATCTAACTTAAAACCCCTTAGACCTGCAAACGGCCCTAAACTGGAGCGTGGGCATCGTATTTCAAGACTAAGATATGCCCAGAGCCACGTAAATTAGAGTATTGAAGATTGGTCAAAAGTTATGTTCTCCGACGAATCAAAATTTATGCTCTACAAGCACGATGGAAGACACAGAGTGTATCGAAGACCAGGGGAAAGATTCAAGCAAGCATGCATCGAAGAAAAAGTAGCCTACGGTGGTGGGTCTGTACTTGTGTGGGCCGGAATTTCTTCTGAAAGTCGCACAGAGCTGGTGATCATAGAAAACGGCTCTTTAACTAGCGAAAGATATGTGGAAGAAATCCTCAATGATCACGTTGGTCCATTTATGGTCAATTTAGGTGAGGATGCTATATTTATGCATGACAATGCCCGACCTCATACAGGTAGGATTGTGAATGACTACCTTCAAGAGATGAACATTACTCGTATGGAGTGGCCAGCGCGCAGCCCGGATATCAACCCGATCGAGCATGCTTGGGACGAGCTAGGCAGATGCGTAAAACAACGAAACCCTCCCCCAATCACGCTTCGTGAGCTCAAAATTGCTCTCACAGAGGAATGGGAGAATATTCCCCAAAATCGTATAAGGAACTTGGTGTACAGCATGCCAAACCACGTAAACGCAGTAATGGAAGCACGAGGAGGCAATACGAAGTATTAAAATTCAAGAAAATCGTAATAAAGTTCAAAAAATTCATGTTTCCTATTTTTGTTTTAAGGAGAGAGATCAGCAGTTTTTTTCTTTATGTAATTTTGTGTTAATAAAATGTATGGTGACTCATATTTTTTTTACTTTCATTTAAGGAGTATTACATTGTCTATTAAATACAATTTATTGCATTAACCTATCATTTTTAGTTTCCGAGATTTTTAACATTCTTTAAGTGACCCGGATTCATTGCTCTCGAGTGTATTTTCTGTGATGTTATATTCCGTTCTGTTATTTCTGTGGTTATGCTACAAAACCCTGGTATAGCATTGCATCACGCATTTGCGTCTCGAAGGGCTCAGGACAGATGTGTACATCCTCATTTCACTAATCATGTTGTTGATCTCATTTTAGAGAAAAAACTGTATTAAGTACCTAATATCAGTCCGTTTTCAAAACATGCGTGTGAGAGCATAATATGGTAAATTCTTAAACTATTTAGGAACTGTTATACGTACACATGAAAATCTTGTTAATTTTGGATGTTTTACGCAGAAATTTTACACAAAATTGGGCTAAGTTGAGCTGTACTTAACATGCATATGATAATACATAACATTTGTTTTAAAGCCTACATGTAACTGTCGTCGAATTACAGACCTTACATTCGACCGCCGTCATATATCTATCAAGCACTAGACATCAAGCCAATCACAGTGATGTCCCGATTCCTTGATCCGATCCATGTAATCCGTGTCCTAAGATGCCGGGACACGTCGCCCATAGCATCGCTACGACACCCGATAAATCAGCCGACCGATCGCCCCAACCAGGGCCCCGATCGCGTTAATTTATAACAACAGCAAACGTTTGTAATCACGCTTTAATTCAGTTAACACTGTGGTTCAATTTCAGTTCAACCGTGCCAAAATCGGTATTGCGCTAAAGTTTGAACACCGACCAAAGTTGAATTGTAACTGGTACGTCACTATGTTATAGCCATAAGGGATGTTACTTTAGTTTAAGTGAAATCGAAAATCGACTAAGCATTTTAACGGGAACAACACTAGTTTTGACAGCTGACACTGACAGTTATAAGCGTGAATTCGGTAGAAACTATGTAAAAACTATGAAACTATAGAGCGCAGAGGATACGTACCTACATGTTCTAAACGTTTGCCATAATAAAAACAAACAAACAAAACAAAGTAAGTACTTAGATCTCTTACCGAAATTAGTGTTCAAGTTTTGATGGGTTTAAAAGTGATTTGTTTTTTGGATATTGTAAACTCCATAACTCAAATTTTGTAGGAAATGGAAGAACGACGCAGATGGACATCGGTGCGGCAGTTAGAACTCCTAATAGAATTTATGGAAGCTAATCGAGACCTTGCTCTTGGACGAGTAAGGTCTAAGGAGGCTCGTACAGTTGCAGCACGATTATGGCGTGGTTGTGCTGAAATCCTCAATGCAGTAGGACCTGCCAGAACAAGGAAAGAATGGTCAAAAGTACTACTTCTTTTGTCTAGTCTTAGAATAATTAGAAAACTTTTTATGTTATGCATCATTCGTTGATACAAACAATATTTTAAACTTTCAACAGGTATGGAATGACCACAAGTGCCGGGTCAGAGCAAAGTTGGTCACCATTAATGCTAGCCAACGAGCTACTGGTGGTGGACCCAGTAATGCCCCTACTTTGACACCACTAGAGGCAAGAGTAGCTAACATTTTGGGCAGGGACATTGGCCCCCTGGCTGGTGTTAGGCAGGACCAATTTGCTAGTGATGTGAGTACCTAACTAAGTACAAACCTATTTTGTCATTATAATATCCAACTGCTAAATTTTGTGATGCATGGCCTTTAGTATTTACTAATGTACCTACTTGTACTGGCATTTATCTAAAATGCAATTACTATCTATTATAGGGTGAAGGTATGGTGTTGGAAGCAGTGATTGACCAACCACTACATTTAGAAGAGGTTCAAGATGCTTCAACAGCAGTACTGTAAGTTTAATGCTTCCTATGCCGTGATAATTAAAACAAAAGATTTATTTATGAAAATTATGTATATGTACATCTCTGGAACGCAAAGGGTTAAAGAATACTGTCTCAATCAAAGTTACTGCAAGAATAATATTATAGAGGTATCTTTTTGCCTATGTTCTATGTTTTTACATGCAGTTTCAATCTTAAGTATATCTGTGGCCAACAGTTAGTATTCATACTAGAATAAAATTAAAATATATAATTGAATATATATGTATACCTATATAATAAAAATATAAAATTTACCCACATAAGTTATTTATGAGGGTAATAAACAAGATGTAGAGAAATCCTTCCTGATTATGATTTGTTCAGCCCATGTAAGCAAAGCTACAGACAACAGCTTGTTACAAATACATATATTAGGTATGTAATTAGTTTCTAGAACTATTTAATTTTATTTTATTCTTACAGTTCAGATATTATTGAGGCTGATCTGCAACATGTACCAGCCACATCATCACCGGTACATGTGCATGTACTACCCACTTCCCCTGTGCCCAGTCTGACAGGCCAGGCACCATCTCATCAAACCACTCCAACTCACGCTGCAGGTTTGTTATTCTAAGATGCTTTTTATAAATAAATGTGAGACGACTGACTAATAATGATACTGAATTACTAACAGAAAGACCAAGACAAAGAAGAGTGAGAGAGTGGCGAAGGATTGAGCGTGCTCCACTCCACCCTACAACACCAATAGCAATGCACTGTAAGTTAAGGTCTAAACATATTTAAAAGTAAACAATATATATTTTTAACAATTAATTAATTTCTGTATTTATTAATTTCAGCCGGAAGAAATGCTTTAGAGGAGTCACGGCGAATGGTTCTTCACATAGAAGAAATGCGGGCAGAGGCTGCATTGAATAATTCCAGAACTGCCAGCACTCTCGCCGATGCATTTAAAGTCATTGCTGAGAGCATTGAAAGGATCAGTGAAAGGGTAAACAAAATACTTGAATACATAGATATATTAAAGTGGTCCTAATGGCAATATTTTGTTATTAAAATCTAAACCAATAAAATATATTACCATCACCTTGCTCGTATCAAAATCAACACTATAACAACTAAAAGAAACTATGGTGCATAGCATAACTAATCAGCCAGCACTGTTTCTATGAAAGCTATGATAAATTAGTGGTGTGGCTAGAAATCTTGATAGACAACTTCATTAGCATGACATCATGACACTCACTCTAAATATATTGTTTCAGCTTCTACTACGACAACCCAATGAGCCATAGGGAACTGGCAGTCTGGCTAGAGCAACGTAGCAGAGTCTAATGTAAATTACAAAAAAACTCAGTACTAAAATATATTCTAGTTTATTTAGGGTTAGTGTGATTAAGTGTTCAATAATTATTTTAGTATTTTATTTTGTTATTAAAAGTATATAGCACTTAGTTGTATAAAAACCACATTATTTGTATTTTTATTACACTCTAAATTTTTTTTAAATAAACTTCTAGTTATTGTCAAAATGATAGATGAAAGGTGCAAATCACTTTATTTTGATCTGTCCTGCAAGTCGGTTTGAATTTAGTACAAATAATAAGAAGTACAAGTAATAGTAATAAATTTGTTTATTTGTAGCTGAAATATTAACATACATGTTCAGGCTAAAACTGGTAAGTGAGTAATCAAAGAGAATAAAAAAATATGTATTATATTAAAAATATAGAACAAAGATTGACAAAATATACAAATATATTGAAATTTAGATAAATCCTTATAAACGTGAATTGTAGGTATGTATGGATGTGTGTTACTCTTTCACGCTCAAATGGCTGGGCCAGTTTTGATGAGAATTGGTATGGAGGTAGACGAGGCACTGGATTAACACATAGGATACTTTTCATCATCACCATCATAACCACGCGGGTGAAACCGCGGGGCGCAACTAGTTTGAATTTAAAAAACTATTAAATAACATACATAGGAAGATACTACTACTTTAATGAAATAAAAGCATTAAACATATCAAACAACTCAAACATCTTAATCCCTATCTCTAATCCTGAAAAAGTGACCCATTAACTATGTTTCACGATCATAAAAACTTAAAAATGACACTAAAATCAATTACCTACACTACATAACCATAATTATCACAGTTACAGCAAAGAAAATACTGTAACAAATTTCATAAGCTAACTTAAAAATACACAACAATCAAATTTCTAATAGTGAATTTAAGAATTTAAAGCATTACACTTTTATTAATAAAAATTAGGAAACATGTCATTATTACATACATAGAAAACCTCTGAGAACCTTGTAGTGTGAAAAAATATAAAGTATTATGAGATCTAACACAACACACCTATAAATCATTAAAATGTAACCAAAGAAACTGAACATTTTTGGGAAAAGCATTACACGAAATAAACTATATACTCTTAACAGTTTACAGCCCTGTCTGCCCACAAACGTTGTATGAGAGCTTGCTGTCGTGCACGTCCCAGCTGTAGGTTGCTGAAGGCGCGCGTGCCACGGACCCTCGGCGCGCTGCTGGTAGCACCCTCTGTCAGTGTGCGCTCATGAGCTGCTTCTTTGCTTCTTCAGCAGTCAGTGGGGTGAACTGAAGGCGAGCTTGGTGTGCTATGTTATGCAGCACACAACATGCATTTGCTATCCTGGCCGCAGTTACTGGGTTATAGTGCAACTTCCTATCAACCAACAGGCACCTGCAAAAAGAAAATACTAATTAAACACATGAAATATGAATAAGTACCTAATAGAAACGGCATGATCTCAACATGGTCAGTATTATATTATTACCTGAATCGGCCCTTTAAAACGCCTATGCAGCGCTCAACTACACTTCTAGCCGTCAAGTGCAGACCTTGATAATACTCCTCAGGAGATCCTGGCTCAGGGTCTGAGACCGGTGTCATCATAGTTGGCCTCAATGGATAACCTGAGTCTCCTAAAATAACAAGTTTAACATCTCAAATCAGTTATCTAAATTTGTAATGAATATAATATTAAAAACAGCTACATACCTAAGAGATACAGATCCTCTCCAGAAATAGTGTGGAGTCTCTCAAGGTAAGGACTTAATTTGTGGTTGAACCATATGACACTGTCATGTGTTGAGCCAGGATAACTTGGGTCTACGCACAATATATTTAAATTTGAATCACATATCTGAAAAACAATGTTTTTATAGACACAAAAAGGTGTAGTAATACTAAAATCACACATGCAGAAACTTGCATACAAGTGTTAGAGCCTAAGTGATGCTTCTCTGCATAGTAAAAAATCTGAATTATAAGTACCCCAAAGTTTTCTAATACTCAAGCATGTTATGGCTGGCCAAAAGTTAAGTTGTTACAAAATTACTCACTATTAAAACATTAAGAGAATGATACCCTTTCCTATTGAAAAACCTTTCTTCATGCTCAGTTGGGCATACAATTGCTACGTGGGTCCCGTCTATGCAACCAACAACTCCTGGCATTTTAAACTTATTATAAAACCTGAAAATTATAATTTTTTTAAACATTTATGTTTTTACACTTATATTACAGTATGCAAGTAGTAAGCATAGTAAGTAGCTTATATTAATTCATTGTAAGTATGTATAATATAATCTGTTGTATAAATCATAGAATGTGATCTGCACTTAAAGTTAAACATTATGATGATTAAGTTGAAGATTATATGAATTAAGTGTTATTGACTATAGACAAACTGTATAATATTAGCCACAGCATTTAATAATGTCTCAGAAGTGTAAGCTATATATATACATATTAACATTACCCACTTATGTACTAATACTTACTGTCTTTTAACTTGTTCCCTATCTATTTGTTGAAATGGGAATGCTATGAACTTCTTCATTATTGCTGGTTTGTTCAGAGCAATTGTTACTTGCTGTATAGCTTTTGAGACACTGGCCTGAGAAACACAGTGTTTCCGGCTGTCTCCAACAATGGTCTGATAAGACCCTGTAGCATAGAAGGCCAAGGCAATCAAAACCTACAAAATATTTTGTTATTAACATACATGAATACACAATACCTTCTTAGGGCAAGTTAGTTGTCATTGTAATTGAGACAATGCAAAGATTTAAATCTATTTCAAAAAAAGGTCTTTGTATCTATGTGCCTTAGTTATCATTATGCTCTGCACTTATCTGCTATAATGTTATAAATATATGTACAAGGTTATGTAGATTCTCAGCAATTATTGAAGACATTAAGTACAAGTATAAGGTAAGTATTGGATGGTGCCATACGAATCACTGTTCTTACCTTGGTTTCCACATCTAAAGCATCAGAACGTAAAGTGGGTGGCATGTGAGGAGTCAAATCATTAATAACTTGACGAGTTAAGTGTTTACTCAGTCTGTAACGTTTAATAAACTGCCGATCGCTCAAGGAAAAGGCCCCACTCTTGAGTCTTGCCCGTAAATTTTCTTTCTTGGCTTGAGCCCGAGCCACAGCCACATCAAAATCATAGGCCCTTTCCAGTAAATCCAAGTATCCATACATATTATGAAACTTATAAACACGTTTTCTCAGCCGCAAAACGAGCACTTCAAAGCAAAAATCAATTAACACAAGCACAAACGTTCGAGCAATGGTTCATAAAAAGTAGCGCCTTCACAACTTTGTCAAAATGGCTGCGGTAACGTTCCAGTTGCGAACGGTTTCGAGCTCAACTTGCTGTCAAAACATTAGCGCGATACGAAACGTTCAAAAATATTGTGGTGCGTAAGTGGTTCAATTACGTTTCAGCAGATATTTTTTAGTGCGATCGGGGCCCAGATCAGACCTAAATAATGGCCGCTCGATCCAATCCAGCTGGACTAATTACCATTCTAATTACTAAATAACTAAATTTGAAGAAATCTTTAAGTATCTGTGAACGTTATTGATATACCTATTATGTAGATTTTAATGAAGGAGCATTTTACACAAACAGGTCATTACGAAAAACCAAAACATATATTAGGAAACAATCACATTGTTAAAGCTCTCCCATGAATGGCCGCTTACAATTACAGAGCACGAGCCGAATATAACTCCAAACATATTTTTTTCCTAATCCCTTCCCACGCGCAAAGCTGGCCAGAATCAAACTAATTACAGGTTTAGCGCCGTAATAACATATCGCTTCAATAAAATTGTATATCATTTCGTTTTCCCGCGAATGCGTCGGGTGATTAGCGCGGCCATCTTGTGGGCGGAGACACCCGAGGCGACACGATCTCCGATTCCATTTTCAAAAATAACACTAATCGCCAAATCGAGCACGCGCACGAACAACGCGAACGTGTGTTTTTCAAATTGGGAACGAAACGAACCTCCTTTCCCGTTATTACCGAGCGGGGATTTGACTACTGTCACTTTTGACAGTTGTGATTGACGTTTATAAATACCGCTAGTCAAGTGCGAGCTTGTTACGTTCGGGAATTTACGAAATGTTTTTATTAAGACGAGGGAGTATTTCGATGTCGCCATTTCTGCGAGTATATTCGAATTGGTTTCAATTAGAGTCGAGGATTGAGTGTCTTGTGAGTGGCCGGCCGCCAACGTAGACGAGTGCATATTGAAATGTCAAAAATGTGTGTTCTTTTCTCTCATTTTTGAGCAGTAGCCAATATCCTTGTCAGGGGTGGAGAGACAGGCGCGGTGGTCGGTGGTATGAACGGAGATGGAATAGAAACCGCCTGTTTTCCAGGAAATGGACGAGAAATTGGAATTTTCAATTTCGTTTTAGTCGGTCACTTTGTATTGCAAATGGAATGCTGATGATTTCGCGCGAGATGGAAAACATTTATTTTTGCAGTACCTACAATTAAGTCATGCCAAAAAAATTACGAGCGATAGGTATGAGAAGAGTCAATAATATTTCAAAAGCAGATGCATTAGTCATGCAAAGCCAAATCCTCCAGAACGGAGGAAAAGAAAAAAAAATTTCAAAAAGGCAAAACTAATCTGAATAACTCTTATAAATTAAGCTTTTCGTAAGTATCAAATCTTATAATTATATTGTATCACTTATATTAAAACACTCACAGAGTGAAACAGAAGCAGTAAAACTTTAAAACTGGGCATAAGCTTCGGCCAAATTAAAGTCAGCAGGGGACCGCATCCAAAAGTTTAATCTAAGAAGCGAACGGCGAATCATTCATTCATATTCATAGTGGAAACGGCAAAGGCTTTCACGAAAATGGCTTCGTTCCTAGAGGAAACTCGGATGAGATGCATGAATATTAACACGCCTGTACCAGGACGCTATAACTATATTAGAGCTAGCGGCGGAGCGTACACTGCATGCCAACGGTAGGGGCACGTTTGAAGTTGCTGCGCCGAGCTACGTTCTGAAATTTGACATTTTGACAGCTCTCCGACGTCGGCTGCCTTGTCTCCCTCCCCCTTACACCCACCGGGGTGCTCATAGCCTCATCCTACTCCCGCAATAATAACATTACGTATATGAGATTCCTGTTCCTGCTACGTCTGACTTCTGATATGAATTGTTAATGCATCGGTAATTGATATTATAATTTTGATAGACCATTTTGTTTTAATGGCGGCGGCTTTTAGTGAGAGAGCATCTTTGTAAGCGAACGTGTCATGCGATATTGCTTTTACACTGGATTGTGGGGTGGGTGGCTGAGCCTTCTATTAAAGTCATTGTTTATTTTGCTGGATTAAGTAATTCATCACGAGCCTAACTCAGATTCACTAAAATTTAATATACCTATACCTAATTTTAAGTAAGCAACTTAAAATTAGGCACCACGCACGTTGCAGGTCTTGGAAAAGTAGGTTGATTTCTGCGACGTCAATTGTATTGAAATTTATAGAGAAAAATTCACATCCTCGGACGGGATTCGAACCCGCGTCTTCTGACTCACCGTGTAAATTTCAATGTTTGAGATCGCTAAAGCAAGCGTTAGTGCTTTAAAAGTAATACTATAAAAATTACAAGGGTGGCGATGTCAATACGAAAGTTTAAGTATTTCTAAATAATGCTTCTTTCGGTTGGATAGTACTGTCAAAGCTGTCCAATAGATGTCGCTCCGTCCCCGCAAGACGGTTAAAGTCAGAGAGTTAAAATTCGATGCTCGGACCCGAACCTCGGTGGTCTAGTTGATCAATGGCGTCTGACACGGAGAGTCAGAAGACGCGGGTTCTAATCCCGTCCGAGGATGTGAATTTTTCTCTCTATAAATTTCAATGTTTAAGATCACTAAAGCAGACGTTAACATTCTAACTGTTGTCTCTCAGTTTATCTATGAAAATCTAATGTATGTAAAGAAAAACATTAGCAGTTTTGATAAAAGGAGTGATGCTCATTCCATCAACACGCGAAATAAGCACAAGCTATCCGTACATGTAACGCGTCTCCACAGAATAAGTCATTCTTTTATGGGACAATGTATACGATTTTATAATAAAGTTCCCAATGTTATCCGAGATTTGCCTATTAATAAGTTTAAAATTGCTATTAAAACTAAACTCTGTCAAAAAGGTTATTACAAAATTTCGGATTACTTGGAGGATAAAACAGCTTGGGACTGATCACTCCAGGATCTATCTACTCGTGTACTAAGATGTCAAAGTGTAGCGTGTCTTGCCCTACTGATACCATTATTATGTTCTCTTTTGTAAGGCAACACACTGGAGCTAATATTTGTAGTACCTAAGTAAAAACATTGTAAAAACATCTATATAAAAAGAATGGCCCCGAGTTTCTTGCCGCTTCTTCTCGGTTGGCTCTATGTATTTTGGAACGCGGCGGTAGGCTTTAAAGTACATTTTAATGAAAAATTGACGTTCATAAGTGCGTCTTTGATGCCTAAATTGAATAAATGATTTTGACTTTGACTTTGACTTTGACTTTGTTAGTGCTTTAAAAAGTGAAACTATAAAAATCTATTGTATTATTGGTCAAATGTGGCAAATGGCGAGTCTATGGGTTAAGTATTTGCATTAGGTACTAAGTTTGTTCTTAGTGTTTTCTAGAAAATGTTCACATACCTATTAATCTTTTATTTGGGATATTATAAAGCATCTTTGTTAAAGATTGTGAAATGACTAATGAGTCTAATGACAACTAGAGCAGAGCACTCATGTCGAGAATCTTTGCAAACTTCTAAATATTACTGACATCGCTCCACTTTAGTGACATCAATGAAAATTTCAAGACAAAAAGACAGATTGATGGACAAGACCGACAGGACGGACGACATGCAACTTTTAAAACTACATTGTCACTTGACTGACTCCAAAATAAACGACTTTGAAGTGTAAAAAGACGTTAAAATTGCCGACAGTGTACATGTGCTGACTAATCACTGTCTAGTCTAGACTTGTGAGAAAAAAAAAGGAAAATTCAGATCCTAAACTCTCTGACAGTGCTTTCAATCGAGTATGCGCTGTGACGCCGAAAAAAACTTGCAAAACCATGTATTTAAAGCCTAAAATACGAAGTCATCCTCACTAGTTGCTCTGGTAAGGTATCTCTTTTCAAACTGTTCGGTGAGTACAGGAAAAATGACGAAACACTGTTGCAATTGTTCTGGAACGATAAAGTTGATTGCTTATTGTAATGAAACAGGACGCGAAAGCGTATTTCAGCATAACGAGAGAACGCCTTTTCAAGCAAGCGTTCTAATTTTAAAAGACTATGTATAAATTAATCTACCGACTTTCAAAGAGCAGGTACTCAATTCGACTGTATTTTTTTATGTTTGTTACCTCATAACTTTCGACTGGGTGAACCCATTTCAAAAATTCTTAGCAAAAAGCTGGTGCTTACCGTGTGGTCCCATGTACATTTTATCAAAGTCAGTTTAGTAGTTTTTGAGTTACACTCCAAAAACTGATTTTTACCAAAGTAATAGAATGGAAGTCGGTATAAAATTTTCCAAATTGTACTTGTTAAATACGTGTAAAAATTAATTAATTATGTAAATAAGGACAGTTTCACTACACACTACGAGACGGTGGCGCGGTGAAGGTAGGTCTACCATGAGTTTATAACATTGACACCAATCGATGCTTGGTAATGGTATCAACTGCCGCGAATAATGTATGAAAAAAAAGAACAGTGCCACCTCGCGGAATAAGAATAAGAATAAGAATAAGAATCATTTATTTGCTCAAAATACGAGTATACATACAACACAATAATATGCGCAGGTTGTATTAGATCAGGTGAATATAATAGATATAGATGAACTTACATCGTATTTTGCCCACAGGCGTGCAAATTAGTCGAGCGATGGCATGCATAAAAGGGACATTATTTTTTTAAATCAAATTAAATATAAACTTAATACAATGTGTCATTATAATAATAATTTGAATATCAATTATGTTAATGTATAATTAAACAATAAATGTGAAGCGATGTCATAAAATAATAACAACAATAATATGTCAACTTAAACTAAAGTCAAAAGCAAAAAAGTCATTGAATTTATAATAACACTTCTCAATTAGAACATTTTTTAAAGCCTTTTTGAACAAATTAATTCTTAAGTCTCTTATTTCTTTGGGCAACTTGTTATATACAAGGGGACCCATACACACTAAACTATTATTCATAAGGGTTGTCTTAGCTCTATGTTTACTGCATTTATTTTGGTCTCGCCTATTTCTTTTTACATAATCTGAGAGTGATGGAAACCGTTCAGGATTACATTTAACAAATAGAGCGACTTCAAATATGTACAATGACGGAAGTGTAAGAATTTAATATTTTTTGAAATAAGGTACGCAGCTATCAGTTTAGTTTTAACCTAAACATCGCTCTGATGCAACGTTTTTGCCTCTTAAAGATTATCTCATTATTGGTAGAGTTACCCCAAAATATGATCCCGTATCTTAAAATGGAATCAATGCGGTCAATTGTAAAACTAAAATTGATAGCGAGTAAGCCAATCGAGATCGAGTATCGACTATAGATGACATTTATGTTGCCAACTCATGGTAGAGCCACTGTTGTTAACGATTATAGTGCACTGAGAATCATTACACTTCATTAAAATTAATTATTATTACGTCTAAAAACTCCAACTTCTAAAATTATGTGGTAAGGTAACATTATGCAAAAATAAAACACTAGGTATCTACGAGATGATGATTGGCTTAAGCAATTGAGTTGAGGCCTAAACTACATCATAGGAATCGGTACCCGAAACGAATTAAGGATTATAGATGTGAGTCCTTAATCCTTCCTATACCGTGATAATTTAAACAAAAGATTTACGAATGAAACTTACGTATATTTACGTCTCTGGGACGCAAAAGGTTAATATATCTACTTCAGATTATAACTATATAATTGAATAAGTACAATTTGAAAATAAAAAACCGACCCATTCATTCAAAAGAGTTATTGGAGTGTAACTCAAAACTACAGGACCGAATTTCATAAAATTTAAATGGCACACGGGTAGCAAAAGCTTTAAACAAAATAAATTTGAGATTCGGTTCACCCAGTCGAAAGTTAGGAGGTACAAACATAAAAAAATACAGTTGAAATGAGTACCTCATCGTTTTTGGAAGTCGGTAAAAAAATCATTACCGTCACCATAAATCTATACCACTTTAGTAAGATTCGATCCCTGGAGAGGTCAAATATAAGTGTGCATGAATATATCTGTGCATGTGAACTGTATCTGGGTGTGTATGTATATAAGTATGTATGTATATAAATCACCAGGTTCAAACAGTGCAGGCTGTGTTTAGTTTGGGAGCTGAAGACCTTTAGAATTACCGACCTACATTTTTATATTGAAATTTTAGTTGGCGTTATAGTGACCAGTACTATATCGTTAGCAAGTTTTATCGTACATCGGTGACGGTGATTGGTTGTGTATGCTCTGACCTGTCACGTACTTCAACTAGTTTTCTACCAACTTCCAAAAAGGAGGAGGTACTTAATTACTTTTTTATGTTTGTTACCTCATAACGTTCTTAACTCTTTTACGTTTGAAAGCTGGTGCTTCCCGTGTGGTCTCATTTAAATTTCATCGAATTCGGTCCAGTAGTTTTTGAGTTAGGTACGCTCCAATAACTGATAGAATGGAAGTCGGTATTAAATTTTTCAAATTGTACTTGTTTTTTTCTTTTTAGTCCTACTAGGGGAAAATATGAAATAATTGCATTGTATTGTAGAAACAGAGCTACGTTACGAACTTTATATCTAACTGAATAAATTTTCATATTATTTATATCGATATAATTGTTTTCCAATCTGTAACATCATTAATTCAATAAAAGCAAATAGTGACCATAATAAATAAATAAAACTAGGTAACAAAAAAAAATCCAAATGAAAACAGCGAAGAGATGCACCGCGGTTTTATTCACTGCGAGATATCGCCCGCGTGCGTAAACATCGCATTTTATGCACGTTCGGACCAAGATTGTAAATTTTTTTGCAATGCACTGTATTTACTTTTATGAAATCCTTTTCTGATTAAATTGTATTTGTGTGCACTGTAATTTATTTGCAATATAATGTGATAAATATTTTTATTTTATTTGAATGGTACCACAGTGGAAGCACCAGCTTCTTAGCAATTTTAATTATTGGAAGTAAAAACTAGACATTTAGCACGAAAACTAGCGATCTGACTTTCCTCTCAGCATCACATGGGTCGTGTGAAAAAATCTCATATCTAAATGTATCAAACAACAAAACTCAGATAAACAGCTGTCAACCTGTTTAAGTTATCAGGCGAGCAGAAATCGACAAGAGGTTGCGTACCAAAGCTTTGATTTACAAAGGTGGATGTAACAAAGCGTGGCCCGAGGCGCGCGTGGAGAGAACGCCTAATCAAACGGACCGTTCACTTTGTACCTAGCTTCTTTGAAGTCCCTCGCTGATATGCTACCCTGGTAGTTTACGTTTATGTTGAAATGTAAAACGTCTTGAATTTGTATTTTTGACAGTTCTGCTGCTTTGAAAAGTTCTTTTACATTCGAAGAGAACTAAAGCAGCTTAAAAGGTTCTTGTGTTTTTAGTGACTCTACTTACGGGATACGCCGTCAATGATGATATCATCAAGATAAATCAACACTTTTCACTTTTTAGAGTGTAACTAAAAAAACTGCTTGACCGAATTTAATGAAATTTATATGGGATTACCACGAAAGTATTCAAACAAAAAAATCTAAACCTGTTTATAAATGACGAAGTTATCCGCGAACACACATAAACCTCCTCCTTTTTTTTTAAGTCCGTTAATAAACCAAATATTTTTCGTACATTAATGTAATTATGTATAGAACAGCGCCATATTAAACCTTAAACTGTACTAAACTGTATACGGTACATGCTCCATTTCATTCCAAATACCGCTTTAACAGTTCCAGATAAACCCTAGAATTCGAAATAATAGCTATTATACTATTCTAGTCCTAACTCAAATACAAAGACAAAAGATTTGACACTATAGCAACATTAATTAAACCAGATATTGGTTCGGTATTATAGGGTGCATGCACAGTGGTGGCGAGGAGCGATAAACCCAATCAGCGTGCGCGACGTAAAGAGGCATGCTCGCTAGCGGAATTCACGAGCACATTAACAATACGCTGTAACGGCATCGGTGTGGTGCAAGATTTGGGAACTTGCGGATGGGAATTTAGCGTTTAGTGGTTATTTTTTATAAGGTTCGTATGGAGCGTACGCCTATCAGATATGCATTAAACGAAATGTAACATTAAGACGCGGTGCAAACCCAATTTTAAAATAATTTACGATGCTTTACGTAACTTTGAAAATCGCTTGTTAGATTGGACGATGTAATGCGAAAATGCGTTAATTTTTACGTTTTCTTTATATTTTTCGATATATACTAACACAATTTAAAAAACTGCTGGTTATTACTTTAGTACTATACGTTGGATAAGTATAACCTAAAAAAATGTAGTGTTATCGCTGAAAATTCTGAGAGTTTGGACGTGTAAGTTTATTTTTGTGGACCTATTCAGGATCTTTTTCTGCTGAAAGAGAGTTATATTTATGAATTCTATTCGGTTATTACTCTTTTCCTATTCCTTTTCTAACCTTTGTATTTTTTTCATAATATACTATCGATCTGTTTCGTTACACTAGGTGTTTAAAAATTCTGCTTTTTACTATTATCAGCGTACGAGCGCGGCTTAAAGAAGTTTAATTATTTTGTAAGATCAAAAATATCAAATCTAACACTGATACGGGCAATTCTTGTATGTAATTATATATGATCTCGGAAACTCCAGTGATTTACATGAAATTTAGTATGCAGGGCTTTTCGGGGCGCTAAATCGATCTAGCTAGGTTTCAGTTTTAAAAAACGTCGGTTCATCCGTGTTTTCAGGCAATAAAAAATTACTTTTTGTTTGTTACGTTCAAACTAGATGACGTAACAGTCGCATTACAAATCTTGAATTGCGGTGACAAGATTTTCACGGAACATGTGTTGCTATTTTGTATTCGTATCTAAATCAAGCAACGCTCGGGCATTCAGATACTGTTATTTTTGTACTAAAGTGACGAGATGACTAAACCATGTCCGAGATAGTTGCAATTCCACTTAGCTAGAGCTTAGAACTGTAGTTGAGTGCCGTGTTACCAATTTAACCGAGACTTTAGTTGGTAGACGTGTGTATTTCTCATTTTGTTGCCTAGTGTTTACGGTATCAAAGTGTTGAACATAATTGTTAAGATTTTAATTATAAAATTACCAACTACAACTGTCTTCAAAATACTGCGTCTCCAAAATACGATACTGAATGATTAACAATTTGCAAAATTGAATACCAACTTACATTCTATTCAGTTATTAGAGTGTAACTCAAAAACTACTGGAACGAATTTGATGTAATTTAAATGTAACCACATGGGAAGCACCAGATTTTAAACAAAAAAGAAATTTGAGTATCGGTTAACCCCGTCGAAATTTATGAGGTAACAAACATAAAAAAAAACATATAGTCGAAAAAGATTTTTGCAACTTTAAAATGAATTTTTGTTTCCTCGCAAAAATAAAATAATTTTGCATTGTTTCAGCAATTTTAGCGTTATTTCCCACAAGTGTACATTAGCACGCTACTTCTCCTGACTTGCGCCTGTCAGTCCTCATTGTGCCAAGCCCGATAACCCTGTCAGCGGAGTGACGGAGTGCGCGGTTATCGCTCGCATTGTCCGCGCTATTGTTGTGCGCCCTTCGACGTCTTCATGCCCGCGCCGTGCCGCCGTAGCGAAGCCTCCGTTAGTGTGAACACAGCTTTACTTACTTGTAGAGTCTGAATTTCAGGTGAGAGGTATTGTCTTGTTGATAAGGCTTTTAAAATTATGTTGTTGTAGTTTTTAAATATGTTACGTTCTGAACGAAACTTTGTCTATACTTTTGCCCGTTGGCACAGTTTCTTGTTAATATGATTTGAATTAAAGTTTTCTATGATTTGAAGTAAATATTTGTATTTTTATTAAATTTAACCTTGTTTTTTTTTAAATTCTACGTCCCAGAGACGTAAATATACGTCAGTTTTATTCATTAATCTTTTGTTTTCTACCGACTTCCAAAAAAAGAAGGAGGTACTCAATTCGACTGTAATAGTATGTTTTTTTTATTTTTTTTATGTTTGTTACCTCATAAATGTTGACGGGGTGAACCGATTCTCAAAATTATGTTTGTTTGAAAGCTGGCGCTTCCCGTGTGGTCCCATTCAAATTTCATCAAATTCGCTCCAGTAGTTTTTGAGTTACACTCCAATAACTGATTTTTACCAAAGTAATGGAGTGGAAGTCTGTATTAAATATTTCAAATTGTACTTGTAATTATCACGGTATAGGAAGGATTAATTTGTCAATACTGCATTATCAGCATGGATAGAACAAAAATAAGGATAAAATTATCGGTAAAATCAGACCGAGATTTTGCTAGCGGCTAGATTCATGAGACACACACAGTCAATAGTTGACAAAACATTTTATCGCCGTGACAAGTTTGTCGTGAGATCCATTCTCGCACTACTGATGATTTCAATTGTTTTCTACCGACTTGCAAAAAGGAGGTACTCAATTCGACTGTTTATTTCATCAATTCGGTCCAGTAGTTTTTGAGTTACACTCCAATAACTAAATAGAATGGAAGTCGGTATTACATTTTTTAAATTGTACTTGTTTGTCAATACAGTTAAATTATTACATAATGTTTCTGTTGCGACCAAACACTGCTGACAGGATTTCTCAAACACACGAGTACAATGTCCGAAAACGAAACTCTGCAATAACTTAGTATTGCAGAGTTTCAATAGCATATAATTGTAGCAATACGCCCTAAAGTGCTGTCCAATCAAGTAGGAGACATCTGTCTGGCCGTCAGCCAATCACAAATGACGTAGGCATGCTAGCAGCTATCTATTTGTCTACATCTCTTGTATGGTTATTTGTCTAAGATTAGAAACAACCCGGATAATATTCCAACGTCCATAACGGATATGAAAAGTATCTTAGAATAATTTAGCCAGGTAATGTACTTTAAATATTCGAATAATTAAAATACATATGTATTATTACTTCATCACACTGACTTCCATTATATTCAGTTATTGGAATGTATCTCAAAAACTACTGGACCAAATTTGATGAAATTTAAATGGTACCACACGGGAAGCACCAGCTTTCAAACAAAAATGAGAATCGGTTCACCCTATCGAAAGTTATGAGGTAACATAAAAAAACAAACATAAAAAAAACAGTTGAATTGAGTACCTCATCCTTTTTGGAAGTGGGTAGAAAATTAACTGCACTCCACAGTTTCACCTGCGTGGTGATGGATTATGATGATGATGATGAATCAAAATATGTTGTTAGAATCTCAGACAAAATAAAAAAGTCAATACAGAATGTTGTGAACAGAGAAGTGAGGCCGGGTGAAACTACGCCTCGGCGTGTCCATACATATTTACATACAAAACCTACAACGAAACTACGCATTGGCGCGTCAGTCGAACTATCGCGGCGCGTGGAAGCAACACGTAAAGTTTTAATTAACATTTAATTTAAATTTATTAATTTTCAATAACTTTAATTTAACTTGAATTACCATGACAGTACCGAGTCACGCACATGTAGTTAATAAAACCGGCCTCACTTCTCTGTTCACAACATTCTGTCTGGACTTTTTTATTTTGTCTGAGGTTAGAATATGCTTATATTCATCAGGGATAATGTAGGATTGTAATAGTGAATTTTTTAAATCGGTCCATCAGTTTCGGAGCCTATTCAATTCAAACAAACAAATCTTTCCTCTTTATAATATTAGCATAGATTAAACATACTACTCTGTTAAGAAAGTGTCGGGTAAAGATCCATAATACACAAAATATTAGTTGTTCATCCAAATTTATTTTATCGACTTTCTTTAAAGGCGATAAAATAAATTCTATAAGTAGGTTCTTTCAGATACACGAACAAAAAAAACAAGATGTTTTTTAGTTACGAATAATCCATTCATCAACACATTTTACAAACGCTTTTTATTCCGTCTTCTACCGAATAAAAACGGGTGCCATGAAGTTAATGAATGAATGAGAATTTAAGTTCAGAAAAAGAAAAAAGTTGGCTTTAGCCATATCCTTAAAACGAAAACGTGATTTATCCGTGTTTTCAGCCGTGCGATTCACTAATGATTCGTCGTTGCGTTCGTCGACAAGCTCACCGATGTCAAATACTTTATGAGATATCGCCCTTGTACATAAGGTTGTTTTTCCAACGATTCTTGTCATCTCGTCATTTGTTTCACGGATGTTGTCAAAGATGCAACGATGTTTGCTCTTAGAGAATCGCACGGCAGAAATTAGTAGCGATTGAGTGATAGGTATTTCACTGGTCGAAGCATCGTCGTTCTTTCGAAACCACTATACAGAATAATATTCCATTGTGTCATAAAACGACTCAAAAATAGTCCGGTAATCACCGAACGACTCAATAAACTGGCGGCACATTAGCCCTCCCTAATAGCATCGCGGGCACTCCCCATATATCAAGCCAAGTCTTAAAATTCTGGCGCGCCTGCAGGTTTCAGTCTAGACTCAAACTAACGCGCGCTAAATTACACCTGCCCGGGAAGTTCACTACGTATGCACATTAAAAATGCAGTTATTTGAGTTACGTCGCTTTACAAATTGGCCCTCGTTTTGGGGACTTGATTTGTCGGAAGTACTTTCCATTTTGGTGCCTGCATTATGCAATGGTTTTAACCACACGCGTTGCAGTTCCTGGAAAAGTAGGATTGATTTTTGCGAAATTGCTGTATTATTGACCAAATATGGCGAATCGCAAGTCAACGAGTTTCTTTATTTTTGACGTGATAACGTCTTATACATCGATGAAGGCCGACTGCCCGCACGAAAAAGGATGACTCATTGTCACGTTCCGCCTGGGCCGAGCGCGCAAGCGAGAGCGCGGGACAAGCGATAGAGAGGCACGATCGGCCTAGGCGTTCGGCTTGTCTTATAACGTTATCACGTAAGATTATCGTCCATAAACTTTACAGACAACCATTTTTTTATAACGTTTCTCACGTTTCCTGTGTCGCAGTAGGCATAGAGACGCACAAAAACGCATCACAACATCAAAGACTCGAGAACAAACACCCCTTTGTCCTACAGCTCGTAGTGGGACTGGAGCACTCGTATTGGTACTTGCCTTGCCTTGCCAAATCGTTATAAACTATTTATAAGTTTTAACTAGGTAACTTTTTGAAAATATTATATAGCATATGTTCTTCAGGAATAATGTACGATTCTAATGATGCAAGAATTTTTCAAATCGGTCTTGTAGTTTCTGAGCCTGTTCAATTCAAACAAACAAACAATCAAATAAATCTTCCCTCTTTATAATATTAGTGTAGATGTAGATAAACCTACTATATAAGTGTATTGTTGTAAAAGAATTCCACACAAGAATGGGCCAACTCGGTCCCAATTGGCCCAATACAAGTAAAATACTGTTTGTTTTACCAAATTAAAATGCCACATGTGGCCTCACAAAGAAGGCCAGAAGCGCCGCATTAAATTGTCATTAGAATAAGGGCCAACCCTTCCCGTCAAAATAAAAGCTGTACCACCTGGGCCCGAACCGCCTGATCTTATAGACCTGAATGTATATTCTGTAATTTAGCCAGTGTTGTAATACAATCGAATCCATGAGTGTTGTCATAGTCTTAACTCTGTAATTTTTCAACCGACTCCCAAAAAAATGTGGAGGTTCTCATGTCGACGCGTATATTTTTTTTATGTATGATCATGCATAACTTTTTACAAAGTATTACAAAGTATTATTATTATTAGATTCTCGGTGGCCTAGTTGGTCAATGGCGTCTGACACGGAGAGTCAGAAGACGCGGGTTCGAATCCCGTCCGAGGATGGAATTTTTCTCTCTATAAATTTCAATGTTTTTACAAAGTAGTCCGATTTTATACTTATTTTTATGTTTGGTAGAGTATACTTTTGAGGTGGTCCCATTTAAATCACATTGGATTCAGCCAAGCGGTTTTTGAGTTGCACTCCAATAAATGAAAAGTGTTTCGCCTATCTTGATGATATCTTAATTAACGGTGAATGACAATCGATTGCGTAGCAAAGGTCACTAAAAAGGGTGAAACTTTTTTTTTACTAAAAATTGGAACGGGCTTCAACACTAAGTGTGAAAAAGATAGTTTTCTTTTGCTATTGGACTTAAATATTTTATGGCATACACAGTAAAGACTTCTTGGCTAAGTTGGTAGTAAGTGACACTGCCATTTGGGCTTCGCGTTCAATTCCCGTCAAAGGCAAACATTTGAAATGCACATATTCATATTATTAAGCATACAAACATCATCATGACGACAAATATATATTTTCTAGGGAAATATTTTCTATGGGTAATGAAAATTGTCCTATGTTACTACTAGAGCAGTTGTAACACGGGTATAAAGTACCCGTGTATATGGCCATAGATAGTAAGACTGGTAGTAACATGGGTAATGACTCCAGTGAAAAGTTTCGGGAAACCCCTGGCCTGGTATGGAGATGCGTGGGGACATCTCCATACCAGACCAAAAGATTTCTTAAAAATTTTGTGATTTGGAGAAGATCGGTCTTTTTATCTCAGGTTTTTTTAATCTTAATAAGTTCAATAGTAACTTTTTATAACATTCCCATTTCTCGTAATACATGTCATTGGAAAATAATTAAAACCAATAGTACAGAATTGGCCTCAAGTCTCAGACCCACAGACCCACGTCTTGGCTCGGCAATTATTTAAAGTGTTATTTTAAGTTTAAAGAAGTGGAGTGCATTATGAAAATGGCGGCAGGTGGCATCTAGCGGGAGGGAAAAGGGGGAGGAGGAAGACTATCGGGCTAAGTAATTGTTTCGAAGTAATTTGACGGGGATGTGGCCAGGGCTGATTGTTTAAGTCTTTACTCAGAAAAAGATATAAGTAAGTATATTTAACAATATAAGTTATAAACTTGTGTGATACTTAGTTTTCTCAGAATGTTTTCCAGTTTTGGTGAAAAATATTAACGCTACCATGGCAATCATAGTTGGAACTAGTTACCAACGGTTTCACCCACGTGGTGATGGATGATGATGATGATGAAATAAAAGTAGCCTAAGTTACTTCTTATAACATCAGCTATCTGCCAGTGAGAATCCCAGAAGTGCCAGAACAAATAGACAGACAGACAAAAAAATTAATATTTTTTATGTAAGTACCGTATGTACTTTCATATGCATTTAGTGAAAAGCTGTTAATTTGGAATTACAAAGAGACACCTCAATTTTTTTATCTCTGACCGCTAGAACAGCATTTTAGCATTATACTGCAGAACGTACATAAACCTCAAAAAATTATTTTGATTTTCTTTCATAATCGTTTTTACAGTAATTTAACTTGCCCTACAGTGTTCTTAAAACCATCACCTTTTTCGCGTTATTTAAACTACACTTACATTATAATATACAATCTGAATACATTTTCAAAAGGAGAAAATTTTGCTGCCTTGCTATTTACCAACGGATTTTATTAAAATTTGGTACACGCATTATGTACCTGACTTTGAAAAAGAATTCCGAATATGAGGATAACTGTTCAAGTAGTTGCCGAGATAATAGGTTAAGAAGTACTGCAAAAAATTGCTGCTGATAAGACTCGCGGAGTCTACTGTTCGCAGAACTACTAGTGTTAATTTAGTTATTTTGTATATTCTGTTTTTAGGTTTACAGCCGACGAAGATATATTTAAGAAGAAATATCAGGCTCAGGGACAAGTGTTTAGTGCGTAAATTATTACATCACTATATTTCCATTTGAATAACAGAACTGCTAAACAAATAAACCAGTAAATAGAGTAAAATAACTTAAAGGTTTTGCAGCTTTTCTCATCCATTTGCATCATCCACACCGATACGAGAATATTTCAGAATTTTCCGTTTTATTCTTTATAAAAATTTACTCTTTACGTTCATATTTTAGTGGATCTTCTTCTACAACCATACATCTGGAGCTTGGTCTGCTACAATACAGAGTAAGAAACAGTAAAGGCAATTCGTAAAAGAGAACTTATTTCCTTTCTAACTCAGTTTAAAAATGTATCCAAATTGGGAGGTGAATCACGCATCTGAAGCGAAACTCTCATCTCATTTCAAAAGTAGTATCTTCTAAAGCTTTATTAAAAACAAAGAAGAAAATATTCAACTGTATGTTTGATTAGGAGTTGGCAGGCCTTTCGCAGTTTTGCCCGGCAGAACACAACGCTCGTGACTCGTGATAAGCCAGGCTTAGTCATATAATTGATGATTCTTCAAATACTAAAAATCATAGCCTATTGTTTCATATATTCCTGGTACTAAATATTTGTATGGAATCTTGTAATGAGTGCGATGTGTAACGCAACGTCTAGCAGGCCACTTATTATCCTTATTCTTATTCAAAATGGAGGCGATAAGTCCTGCACTGAAGTCCCGCTTGGGGTGTAGTGTGCATTCGCCTGCCAGCTACCCGAGCCATCCCAACTCTTTAAAGTATCTGAGTATGGCCCTGGGTTGCTGGCACAACTGCTACAGTGATGTTGGTGGTTTGTTAACCGATGATAATCTAGAACTATACTGATCTTCAAATAGTCTGGTTGTGTTCCGTATATTTTCCGTAGCCTTGCACTCCAGCAGCACGTGCCTCACGGTCTCGTTCTCCTGCAAACATCCTCTGCACAGTGGACTGTCCGTTGCACCAGTTTTGTGAAGGAGATACGTGACGTCTTTGTATGAAATGGCTTTTGCTGCTAACAGTCGGCCCATAGCCTCTGCTTGTGTCGGTGATGTGGTCTTATTCAAGGTATCTCAGATTCAAAGGCCTTGAATAAGACCACATTACCGACACAAGCAGAGGCTATGGTCTAGCAGGCCACATTCGAGATCTTGAGGAGGCAACGGTTACTTAACGAAGCCAAACCCATTGTAATATCCACAAATAAGAAGTACTTATTACTACTGTCATATTATTTCACAAATAGGCTTGAGCGTAACTTTTTCCCGAGCAACAGTTGGCAATCTTTCTTAAGGTGCTCGTGAGCGTAGTTAGAAAATAAGTTTACTCAAACTTTCCTTACTGTTTATAGTGTACCTCAGTCCCGCTCCGCAAATCCGGGCTGACGCGGCCGGGGCCAATTCCGCTAATGGCGCTTAAACTCTACTTACACCCCGAGTTATGAACTTTCGCAAAAAAACTTGAATTCCGAGTTATACCGCTCTGCTCCACAGCCGTCGAGTAATGAGTTAGGGTTTTAGCTGATCGAATATTAATATTTTATTCTTGAAGTTTTGTCTGTCTGTATTTGGACGCAGGTTAAATTATTAATAAGTGTTTCTTATGATTAAAACGTGTTCGATTAAAGTTTATCGAAATAGTATAGATTTCAGTTGAGTATCAAGTTAAAACTAAGGTAACTATTAAATAATAATTATAATAAAAATTACAAATTAAATAGAAAAATCAAATAATAACGCTGAGATATTGATATTTATTATGCTAACAAGCGACGAGACGCGGACAAGTCGAGCGCCTGGGTGGTTAGTCATCATGCCTCGCCCATAACAATTGCAGTGTCACCCAGAACTTTTTGTTTGGGGGAAGTTTTCGTGGGACTGTTCGGAATCCTCGGAAGCCGTTGGGTTCAGCCGAATCACCCATTTCTGTAGGATAACCTTCAGCAAATCCTTAATGTACTCCCCGGATGGTGTCGATCAGGTGATAATCTAGGATATACTAGGCAGGACACGTGCGGTGACAGTATCCAGCAGTGATAGATATTCTGCCATGATGCTACACTTGTCATGGACAACCTCATCCAATGAAGACGAGGACCAATCCTACCATAGCGATCCACTCAGAGCTTTCAGGCCGTTCCTTTTTATACTAGTGAGTGTAAAATGGGACGGTCTCAAGGTTGCAGTGCAAGTACCGAACTTACCGATCGATAAATTTGAGTCTTAAATTCGTCATACTTCCAAAAAAACTGGCTTTATCGATCTTGTGTCGATCATTGCAAGTAAGGAACAAAATTAAGCTATCGGTAGACAAATTCGATAAGCTTTTACGATTATAACGATAACCCTAGCATGGAACTGTTCAATTACGTTTAAGATCGTCTATTTAATGATTTTAACGATTGGTTTGTCAGCTGTGATAATGACCTCGATATAGCTTATCGACAGGGACGGGAATTGGAATATTGTTTAATTGCGTTTGATCTTACTAATATTATAAACGCGAAAGTTTGTATTTATGAACGAATGGATGTTTGTTATGCTTTTACGCTCAAACGGCTGGCCCAATTTTGATGAAATTTGGCATGGGGGTAGATGGGGCGCTGAATTAACACAGGATAATTTCATCAATATCGTCATCATCCATCACCATGCGGGTGTACCCGCGGGGCGCAGCTAGTATTCAATAAAAATAGAGTTCGGCCTTCTTATGGTCATAGACTAGCGAAACGCTCGTAGAAATCTTCAAATGATAGAAGGATGCAAACAATTCGTAATAATTCGACTGTCGACAATTTGACGATCGTATAAGTCCTTACTTGCTAGGGGCAATACGATTTTTTATCTCAGTGACTCGATAGAATTAACGACTATTACGGTACTTGCGCTGGTTCCGTTCTCTTTGTCATCAGTTTCTTTTTAAAGTTGAACAACTTCAAGCTAAGCACATAGATGTTTACATACCAAAACTGGTCACCTTACTCGTGCACTAGATTCACATTGCAAATCCACAGACAATCAGTACTCGCACCTCACTTACCTGAAACAAAAGTAGTTATTACATTAAAATCCTTTTTGTTAACATCTAAATGCTGAGCTAAGCTCATCTGCTTTGTATGGAGCAGGCTTAAGGCGCGCTCGTATCCTGATAATAGTAAAAAGCAGAATCTTTAAACGTCGAGTGTAACGAAACAGTTCGATAATAATCTATGAAAAAAAACTTAGGTTAGAAAAAGAACAGGCAAAGAGTAATAACCGAACAGAATTCATAAATATTACTCGCTCTCTGCAGAAAAAAATCCTAAATAGGTGCATAAAAATAAACTTTCACGTCCAAACTCTCAGAATTTTCAGCGATAACACTATATTATTTTTTAGGTAATACATAGCCAACATATAGTACTAAAGTAGTAACCAGCAGTTTTTTCAATTGTATTAGTATATATCGAAAGATATAAAGAAAACGTACAAAATTAACGCATTTTCGCATTACATCGTCCAATCTAACAAGCGATTTTCAACCTTACGTAAAGCATCGTTAATTATTTTAAAATTGGGGTTGGACCGCGTCTTAAGGCGCTGTCAGTTCAAAGCTTGAATCCTTTCAATTTCTTTTACTTGAAATCAAGAAAGTGCATGTCGTAAAACCGTATAAAAATTCATAAAAAAATTCAATAAAAACAGTACCCGTCAGTGTATGAGTATTAAAAGTTGCTATTTTATGATATGTGTTTCATTAGAAATACAATTGTGAATAATGAGCAAAATTGTTTTAAAGGCGAAGTTTAGTGGTACGTTTGAATTTTATTTTAATGTACTCTAATATGTTAAAATATGTTTTAAAGTCCGTCAATGTGTACTTGAAAGTCTTAGAAATGTCATATTATTTTTTGTAATGTTAAGTAAATCACTGCTTATGAGATTACTGCTTCACAAACCCTCATTTTTATCGACGTCATGAATTGACAGCACCTTAAGGAAATATTGATTACCACGGATTAATATGTCGGTTACTAGATCTTATAGCGTTATGTGCTGGAGATATCTCTGGATATTGGCGAGTGTTAATATTTTTTATCGTGATATAGATATTGATCAGTGGCACGTCCTTATATATATTTTTTTTATAAATGACGTTTTTTGCGCTTGTTCTTGTTTTTTTAAAATTGAAAATTATAAAACACGAAGCTTAGACTCTAACATAAAGAAAACTAAAACAAGACCGACTTATTAAACTTTATAAGAGGTGACCGAAGAGTTATTTTATTTTTATTTTTTATTTATTATTCAACGAGGTAACGTTGTCAGCTTTTTGGGCACTCTACCCGTAGACAGGGACTTAAATGCTGGTTTTTTATCTATTATATGTCTATAATTTAGAAATATTTTAGTGAATTAGTTTTATTATAATAGGTAGATTTATTTCATATCAGTAACTTTGTACTTAGATTAAATAGAAAATTTAAATGTGTAGTAAATAAATGATCACTTCAAATTAAGCCCAATTATTTGCAGACTATATTAAAATCACTAATGTCAAATGGACCAGGGAAAATCCAGGGATTATCGGGGAATCTCAAGGGTGGGTTAGCGATACTAGGCGGCCAGGAGAGCGAGGCGGTCAGCGCCAATCGCCCGCGAGGCATTATCTCGCGGGCAGTCTCGAGTTAATCGACCGGCCGGTCTGATTAGCTAAGCCGTATCTGGCCCCCTGGTATTATGCAGGCACAACTGGCCTGAACCATGGTTTGGCAGTGACCAAACTCACGCACCACGAAATCTTACGGCGCATATGTGACAGTTTGTCACTGGTTTATCAAGTAAATAAAGTGGACTGTCTATTCCTCGTACATATTATTTCATTCATAGACAAATATTTGTTGATTACAAGAACTTAACATTATTTCGTAAACTCTTATCTTTACTGTTCGGTTTTTACAGTAAGAATGATCTCAGATTTAAGTACGTACTCTATCCTCATCCTCTATAACAAAGCATTTCTTTTTGTCTTACCTAAGTCGCCCTATACATTTTTATGAAGCCTGTAAAAATGATGTATACAGGGTTACTGGTAATCAATTATCATCCTGTTAAGGGCATATTCTGTACCTCAAAACAAACAACTTTTGTTCTAGAACTTTTCCCAAAACTAAAGAAATTGCCCTAAAAATGTTTATAAAGTTGCAAGTGCGGAAGTCAAGGTCGTCGTAGCTGTGCTACGCTACGACGACCTTCACTTGCGCGGGTGGTAGTTGGCGCCCGCCCGCCGCCGGCCGGGGCTTATCGGCATTGCGCGCGCGCTTTTTACATAGTGTTAATTATGTTTAGACCGGTCAAATTGATTTTTTATGTTTTGTATGGAAGAAAGAAAAATACGAATTTTTGGAAGTCGTAGAACAAAAGATGTTTGTTTTGATGTACAGAATATGCTCTTAAAAGTATGCTAATTGATTACCAGTACCCCTGTATACCTTCACATTATGTACCTATTTATTTTATAATTGCTACACTAAAATGTTTAGACAACCTTTTTTATGTGACTCCGTGGATAAGTCGTATTGAATCATTGATGACTTTCGAATAGTAGGTAACGTCATTTACTTTATATCTTCAATAATAACATATATTTTTTTGGTAATGGCCAATCAAACTCATATGTGCTACATTGTTTACTATTGCGTAATGTATCCCCAAACAAAACTTTGTATCTAAATGCGAATGACATGGTACTGTTACGATTGGTACTGTAGGCCCACAGCCTGCGGGCCCCGAGATAGTGGCCAGATAAAAACCAGCGGTGAATAGCTATGAGGCCCTCACAGAGGATTAATGATCTATGGTAATATCGGCATCAAGTGACACTCCACAGTAGTGGGAGTCGTGCGGTGGCGCGGAAATAGGGGTTCACGGGCACCAGAAACAAAACGGGGTTTGGATAACAGGATGGGTTCTGATTAATGGGCATAACAGATATAACCTCTTTTTCCCTTGCAACGAGTTTGCTTTTTACAACATCTCACCACAAATCTAGGATAAGACTGTGGAAGCCAGAGATAAGATACACGTAGAAGTTTCCTATACCTCCAAAAATTTCCGAAAGGTTATGTACGAATGGCTGAAGATGGCAAAACAATTGCGTTTAGTTAAAAAATTGCCTTAGGTTTTTGTAGAAAATAGAAGATCATGGCAATTCACAATTTTTAAGCATATTTTTCAAAATTAACTTGATAGAAGAGTGACTAAAGATGACGTGCTGTGCTTTGAGTTTAGAAAAGCATTGGAGCCCCATATTTGTTACTAGGGGTTTCTACAGTTCAAACTTACCAACTGGTACTATGCGGAACTATCCGATAGATGACTGCTGTTTTTTCTAAGCAGGAACTAACTGAAGCAGCATAAGAGCTATTATTCTATTAACTATAGAACTTTTTAAACTATCGTGAATCAAATACATGATTTAAGAGAGAATTTTTCACTCTTAACATTATCAAAAACTATAAAGATTTACAATGGACGACAAACGACATTACTTTAAAGTGTTTTCCATAGTTTAAAATAGTGCAACATGTTGGTGCGTTTGAAGAATAACGAAGTCAGTTGGAGAGATTTGAATCTTGATACATGAGTTCTAATTTGATTTGGGCCGAATAACGGAGCCTCAAATAATGAAGCCATCATTTTTTCAAAGCTAGCTTTTTTATAGGAAAACAAAGTATCCTTTTTGCTTTAAATTTCCACAGTTACTACTAAATTTGAAATGGAAATTTAATCTAAAACACGCAAAATTATACGTCAAATATACCAGGCTAACATAAACCGTTGGAGCTGTCGAGCGGCACCTGGCCGATAATTCATGGATGCAAATACACATTATCTGTGGCCCGCACCCGCGCCGAGTTTGTCTATGTAAATGTGTTATTAAAATTAAATAAATACATCCCTCTGTGGGTGATGCGACCCCGATTTAGAATTTAGTGGCTTGTAATTATGGGTGCTTGATTGGATTATGGTGGAAGGTGGATAAACAAGAACAGGACGTGTGAATTTTGAGAATTTTTTCTATAGAGGCGTTTGTAACATGAAACTTACGATAAACATTTACAACAATGAATTGATAGTGGGTATAATAACGGTGAATGATAAATACGTTTACATTTATGGAGCAACGTATGTACAAACATATAATTGATACAACAATAGACATGAAGTGTGTAAGAGACACCTTGATATGGATATATTCGTTATTAACGTAGCTATTTGTAACTCAGAAAGTCTTTAAAAAGAAGTATCACGATAAAGATAATGTTCTGCTTAATGTTTGATAATTAATCAATAAAGTGCAATAGGTAAAGAAAAATCTTTTCGAGACTTTTATAATTGAACCTTTTCTACGATACAATTTTCTAACTTTGAATCATATAATGATTGTCTTCACAAGGTCTATACAAAATATTTGGTACGCTAAACAGGCCAAATTGAGCTTACTGGTCGTGAAAAATGTACTATCTTAAGGAAAGAAAAAACGCAGAAGACCAATAACACCCACATCCGATTCAAACCTTTAAAAAAATTCACAAACTGAAATTCAATTCCAAAGAACGAAACAAAGTCCGGCTCCATTGTTTAATTAACTCAATGGTATTGAAGAGTTTCTAGAGAGAAAGTTCGCCGTAATCATTTACCCCCGCCTTATTGGATTACCCGTTCTGTCGTCCACACTTGCAATCTTGCGAACAAAACAGCAAAAGCAAAGTAAAAAGACGGCAAACACTTTTAGAGTTGGCTCGGCCCGGCTGAGTCCCAAGTTTCACAATCTAGATATATGGGAGAGTTAAGATGTGCATCTAAATAGCCTCTGCCGCCCTGGTACCTAACTTTAGATTACTTGCACCAACTTTGTTGGGGTTGGTTTAGTAAGGAAAAATTCCCTTGTGTAACCCATTCCCAGTGAAGCAAATTTATTGCTGAAGTTGGATAGTGCTAGAATCATATGCTTAATACGCAAGTTAACTCGGAAGACTTGTATTCTTAGCTGCAACGTGGCTTTTTGGCAAACTATTATGTTTTCTAACTAGTTTTCTCTACACTAGAAATAGCTATGTTATCAACAAATGTCCTAAGATTCAATGATAGTGAGTTTTCGAAAACATTAGAAAAAGCCCTAAAATATTTGGATGAGTGTAATATATACCTAAACATTTTTTTCAAACATTATATCAGCCATGGTTTGAATCTGGAAGCTCTCGTTTGAAGGTCCCTACCAACTAAGCTAGTGAGCAGTAATTACTAGTAGTTAGTAGTATTTACGCTTAGTATGTGACCACAACATGGTGATGGAAATTCAGCGGATGCTTTATGAATAGATAGACAAACATCGGAATGAGAGCGAAGTAACAAGTTAAGGTAAAAGTATACATAATTCTGCATACTTACTTTCTTGCGGACGGTACGGCGTTGTACTAGTTGGACTTAGCCACCTGCATCTTGATCAGAATAGTTTTTCTAGTGCAAAAAAAGGTCACTTCTGTTTTAGTTTGCACTTTTATTGACAGAGTTGCATTATTACCACTTTAGAATTGAAAATTGTAACTGTTTTATTTACCCTTCACAAACACCTATACTGATAAAGAAAAAGTGCCTATTTGTAATTCCAAATTAAAAGCTATGCACTACGAGTAAAAGCATATGAAAGTATATACGGTACTCACATAAAAAACGATTTTTAATTTTGTTTTCTGTCCTGTCTGTCTGTTCCGGCTAATCTCTAAAACGGCTGGACCGATTCCAATGGGACTTTCATTGGCAGATAGCTGATTTTGTAGGGAGTAAA
Organism: Selenia dentaria; assembly: GCA_917880725.1. Classification (NCBI taxonomy): domain Eukaryota; kingdom Metazoa; phylum Arthropoda; class Insecta; order Lepidoptera; family Geometridae; genus Selenia; species Selenia dentaria. The sequence continues at coordinate 28,389,318 of OU862895.1, read as the reverse complement.
TTAAGCAATTTATATTTCATCATCATTCATCACCACGCGGATAAAACCGCCGAGCGCAGCTAGTATAAAATAAGAAGCGAGTGTATTTTGTTCTTTTGGGGACTGACTTAAACGATATCTCCAACAATGGAAAATTAATAGTAAGAGACGAGGAAATACGGCTTAGACTTCTTATGTAAATATCTGTCTTGGTTGGAACCGCCACCGCAGTAACAAATATTCAGCCCCAAAGCAGAAATGCGAAACCATCACTGTTAGAATGTGAAGAGCTTTGTAACAAGCGAATTTATTGGGCGAATGATACTTAGAAGACCAATGTCAAAGAAAAACGAAGAATAATTTAGAGAAGAAGAATAACCGCAAAAAACTTTACCTACTGTTGCGGACAGGGTTGGTACTTACCTTCAGGCAAACGACTTGATCATCTCATCATTTGATAGTAAAAATAAGAATTGAGATATGTTACATTTGTATTCATGTGAGGTGAGTAAATCCAAAGCCAAGAACAGACAGTATACAAAAACAACAGGAAATCGATTTGGGACACCTTAAAAGTTCTAGGTCGATAAAACCTTTAACTGTATGTACCCTACACTTGAGTTAAGTGTTTCACAACCCCAAACTTAACAAGTTAAGGCAGCCCGTCTACTGATCTCGCTTCAAAACAAAAGATGGCTCATAAAAAAGGGTAAAATGTACCCCTCTCGACCACGACGTCCATAAGTCGAAGGGTTGATTCCCTATTACCTATTCATAAGGTAAAACACTTTGTCCGGTCGTCTAATAGGGCCTCCCGGATGGACATTCGGGCCTAACACTGAATTTTTAAAAAGGTTTTTCAATTGTGAGAAAATTGTGTTATTCTTTCAAAAGATATGGCTATTTCTTGTCTGTGAGGAAAAAGGTTGCCTAAAATGTTAAGTGTCTTGCAAAATTTTTCGAAGGAACTAATTGCAAAAAAAAGAAACAAAGTAAATGCTAATCACTAATTTGTATTTTCTTATTTTTGATGTAGGTACTAATGCCAAAATAGCGAAGCCCTGCTTCAGTGCAAAGAGGGTTCTCAGCAAGTGCAATAGATTTTGTAATAAAATAATTGACTATAGGCATAAATAGAATAAAAAAGTGGATATAGGCATTTGGAGCAGTCATGCTCACGAAAAGGTGTCGGCAGGCGGTAGCGTCGTGTGGCGGGTCTCCATCTTCTCTCAAGGTTCCCTACGGTTGAGGAAGGTGATGGCTGCCACATGCGTCAACTCGTGAACGGGTGCTGTCTGCGAATACTGGTCTGCTTTGAATGTTTATACCAACTTAGAAACAAAGTATCTACTAATATGAAAAACCGATTAGAAATCATAAATGTTACTCGCTTTCCGCAGAAGAAAGTCCTGAATAGGTCCAAAAAATAAACTTTCACGTCCTAATTCTTGGAATTTTCAGCAATAACACTATATTAAGCTAAGGTATAGTATTAAAATTTTAACCCCCTTTTTCTTTAATTGTATTAGTATAAATAGAAACATATAAAGAAAACGTACAAAATTAGTGTATTTTGTACATCGTAGAATATGAACAGCAATTTTAAACTATACGTAAATTATTTTAAAATTGGGATTGTACCGCGCCTTAAGACTTCCACTTATGACGTCAAATTACTCGACATAGACTGCATGGACAAACCGTGCGAAGCCAGAATAAAAAAATATGCTTAGATATACCCATCTGCAGAAGTGATACATCTTTGCAAATACCAAGTCTTACCCGGTGGGAGGGCACAGGTGGCTTGTCACATAAATACGGCAAACCTACCCTTTTTAATATACCCTAGATTTGCAGTAACACCCCCGTAGGGGTGGAATGGTATTCGCTATATAACTGTGACGTTCTGATGCATTAATCAAACGCCAGGATTTTTCCCAGGATATTACGTCGTAAGTTATATTTGGTCTTTGGATATCTCATACTTTGGGAGTTCTTGTAGATTTGGCTGTTATGTAGAATAAATAATATTTTACTTGGAACTACGGCCTAGATAAACAATAACTTTCACTCACTCATACCACAAAGATCTGTGTCATGTGACTGATAAACATATACGATCTGAAAACAAACCGAACTGTTTGTTTTCAGATCTTAGCTCATCAGAGAAATATGTGCATAATGGAAATAATTTTCTTTATACACCATTATTTCTCATGTAACTCGTCTTGATCAAAACTTGAAAAAAGGTTACTTTTTTCCATTGTCAAAATCTTTAAAATCTCATGAAAGATTCGTCGCTTATTGAGGATATAAATCATAATTTTAATATACGAGTATCTTTATTTGTTTCACTAACTAACTTACTAACCAATTGCGTGCGCCCGTAACTCTGAGACATTGAGTTGTTAAGTCTCACACACACAGAGACTTTCGCATTTATAAAATTCATGTGATTATATCTATTGAATCTGTAATGTTTACTAGCTCGTTTTGGGGGCTTCACATATATCATACATAGTTAAGTGTGCTAATTTATGTGGTAAAGTTATGGAACTAATTTTACGTAGAATATGGTGAGAAACAAGTACAATTTTAAAAATGTAATACTGACTTCCATTCTATTCAGTTATAGGAGTGTAACTCAAAAAGTACTTAATCGAATTTGTGTAATGGGACCACACGGGAAGCACCAGCTTTCGAACAAAAAAATTATTTTGAGAATCGGTTCACCCAATCGAAAGTTAAGAGGTAATAATGAACATTAAAAAAAAACAGTCGAATTGAGTACCTCCTCCTTTTTGGAATTCGGTAGAAAAGCCACAACAATGGCTCTACTGATATATTTCACTTTCCTAGATTTGTGGTTCTTTGAGTTTTAGTAGTGGATTAATAACAGTTAAGACAGGCAAAAGTACAAGTGAACGAGTCCACTTTTAAAGAATAAAAACATGTACGTACAAAACTGCGTAAAAGAGATTTCTTGCAAATTCCATCAACGTTTTCGTTTATTATACTTGGAGCTTTAGCTCATTCTCTCGCCGGTACCAAGGGTTAGTAGGTAGGCATATTTTACGCAATTTACGAAGCAGATAGGTAAGTAAAATATGCATCCCGTATCATGGTCTGTAATCCAATCTCTGAGGAGCGTACGTGAGCCAAACAGAACCGGCGGTCTGTGTGGATAACGAGGTATGGGGAAATTTGTCATTTTGTAATGTTGACAAAACTCATGTTTGTTGTTTTATGGAAATTATTTTGGAAGTTACAGTAAATGTTATGGCTGGAATACAACGCAATTTTTTGTTTGTACTTAAATAATTTGATATATACATTAGTTTTATTCGCAAGATGGAAAATATCCAAATATTTAAAGGTCCGCAGTATGTAAAGTCTGATTCAACTTACTGAAATGCTGTTACTAATACTAAATATTCTGTTCTGTTTTAATATATTATTACAAAAACATCGTAAAACAAGACAATGGTGTCGATTCTGTAAGCATTCTCTTAACTAAGAATCCCTAAATTATGGCAGTACTTATTCTGTTATCCAAATTAGTATAACAGTTTCGAATGACAGCATTAAAATTAGATATTTCTCTTTAACTGTGGGCATATTTTAGACAGTTTATTCGTCACGTAACTTGGTACTCGCTAAACTAACCTAAAATAACCTAAAATTGAATAGAATAATCCTATTTTTAGAAGTGTCATTCTAAGTGTTAAATGATTTTGGATCTTATTGTTAAAATAATAAGGACCACCATAATAAATTTATAGTTCGGTAGTTTAGTTTAGTTTAGTTTTTTTTAACAAGTTAATCGCTACCAATAAGTTAAGGATAGATTAAGACAGATAAAATATTTAACAATCCAATATATTATTATATTCTAGTGGGCATGTATGGAGAGAAGTTATAACAATGGATAGAAATAATAGACATGTCTAGTGATAACTACGCTCTTATTGATTATTATTAATATAGTGCATTATTATTCTGTAGTTCATGCCTTCAAACTTCGCTACTTTTGTTATTTTTGGCGTACACTACATTTGGAGTGTATTTCAAAAACAACTTTTGATTTTTCCAATTCATTGCACGAATCCTCGAAAGGAAGAATCCACGAATATGTTATTTTTATTTTTACTTTTATGGTATTGGGAAACGGTACAAGCACGAGACCCACCAGGAGGCCAATTCTGTTATTTCACAACATTCAACAGTCTATCCCGCTGCAACTGCAGTTCAACTCCGGTTGTCGTTCGATACTTTGGCAAAAAGCCATTCTACTATTTCCATAGACAAATTGGATTGTAGCGTCACATAAACATAACATAAACGCTACTTTTTGATAAATATATAATTGACACTACTATATACGAATGTAAGATAACAACGCGTTCATGATCTATCGAGTTAGCAGAACATAAAGTTTTGATCGATCGCTGGCGTCAATAGAAACGTAACTGGACGCAGCTGGACTGTTGTTCAATAGCAGAATAAGAAAACGCATAAAAGTCGCCGTTCAGCTACGGTTTGATTCCAATTTAATTAGTGGAATCGGCCTCCTGATGGTAACCTCTGCCTAGAACAGACGTCCGTAACTCTGAGACATTAGGTTGTTAACTCTTATGTGCATAATTTCGCCCACAACCATACCTTCAATCCAGAACACAGTATTGCGAACATTACTGGTTCACGGTAGAAAAGGGTATGGTGGCAGTGCTACCCTGGACGAACTTATTCAGAAAGAGTTCTACAGCTATTAAATTTCAGTTTCATGTAGGTATCTTCTTGGAGCGTCATGTGAGTACACATATATAATAAAAAAAACTTTATAACATCGATTATAAAACCACTAGATTCCAAAAAATCTCACATACCCCTCTATCCGGCAACCCGATCCGTGTCCGAGAGATATGAACTTATCTTAACGACCCCCTTCTCCCCACACCGTCCCCTCCATCCCTTGACCCCGATGTCGCGATATGGACCGGCCAATTTTGGTCAAACTACACCTCTACGATACTTGTATACTTGTTCTTGTTTATGTGCTCTTAATACTTTGGGGTAGTGTTTTGGTACACCATAGATAATATCTATATAATAAATAATGTACGTATATATGATATATATACATATGATCATTCTGTCAACTGGATTTATGTAAAAAATATACTATGGGAAGTGGCGCATTTATTTTTTTCCACGGCCATCGTTGAAACTTTGGGGTGAGTTGGGAAAAATTAACACGAAAACTAATGTATGAACGATTTTTTAATATATGCAGTCTGAGATGAGATATAACACCTCGAGATAAGAGTAAAAAACTTAATAATGGTCATCATGTCGTCTAAGTAAATGATTTGGATATATATCTATATACCATATAATGATAATAATAATAGAAAACCTCGTAACCTTCTCAGGCGCAGTTGTAAACAATCCTAGGCCTGTGATTGGACGGACTCGCTGAAAGAGTTTATACTTCTGTATCGGATTCAAAGCCGCGGCGGCGATGCGACAGGGATAGCCATTATAATAATACTAAAAATTGAGTTATAAATGCTAGTTACATGTTAATAAATACATTTTTTTTTACATAACAGACATAACTCAGTTCAGACTGATGTTAGGTTATACAATCATATAATAACTTTTGCTTATTATTATATTATTTTACACTAAATAACCTAGGTTTGGTCGATGGCCGCGGTAAAAAAATAATTGCGCCAATTTTGGTAATTGGCTTTTTAGACAAAGTGGTTTGCTTGATTACACTGTGAGTGTCATGATAGTTTTGGTCTCCTCCAGAGCCTTTAAAAGTATCGTTTGCTCTGCACTTTTTTCTGTCTACAGAGCCCTTCAATTTAAAACAGATCAATTCTGACTGAAGATTTCTAACCAAAAAGCTGAGAAGATTATACCTGATCGTTCGTTATGACTTCAGCTTTATATTTTAGTAGTGCTACAAATTTTGGTTTTTCATATTTGATGCAAACAAACCAAACTCACATTTCAAATTTCACAAAAAATTAATTATAAGAATTTTAAGAAAATATGAAGGGAGTATTTAGAAAACCTTGACTCTGAAGATTTTGAGGGTATGATAAAGTGTATATAAGCTGTAAAAACATAACCAAAGGGTTATATTATTCCGGAAACACACAACAAACAAGTATAGGTTAGGATGGTTTACTCACGTTTTTCATGAAACCACACTACAGATTTATTAAGTTAACAGCTTAGCTGCCTAATGTCATATCTTGTATATAAGTTGTACTAGTAGTATCCTCTAGTATCTATCTATTTCCACCCTTTTTATAAAAAGTACCCCCTACCCCTAATAGTAGAACATGTACACTAAGTTTCGTCAAATTGGTCAATGCGACCTGTACAGGAACAAGACATACAAACTAATAAACATGCGCATGAAAGTCAATTTGTCCAGTTTAAGCAGAGACGCTTCCCTCGCTCGATCAATTATAATAATGAAAACTGCACAAAATAATGGGAGCAGACCCTGGTACCTGAAATACAGTTTTGGCTAGTTTGTAGAACAACGGTCTCATAGTTACCATTGCAACAAATTCTATAAAAAAACAATACTGAACTTAATTGAAATGTCATTGACAAAATAGTTATATATATATATATATATAATATCAACAAAACATTCGTGCAAATACTGATCAGAAAATCACATACTCAAGAATAATGTCTAAATCATGCTCAAATGTTATATGCATTATGCATGATAGCATGCCTCTTCTCATGGCTAGTTTCTCCATGATTTTTGTAAAGCATGAAAAGAAGCGTCGAAACTCCAAGCTATAAAACCATTACCAAGTCTCCCATCAAGTAGGATAACCCCTAAACTCAAGTATCCTAAGTAAACCGTACGATAACCCGTCGTAATCTATCCCCGGGAACCGAACCCGCGACGGCAAACATCGCAACCCTTTCGCCAAAGTTTGCACGTATCGAGTTACTAAGTATTAATTATGAGGAGGGCTGATTTTCCCTTATTTTCGTGATAAGGAGATTACGAAATGTGGGTAGTTTGGAATTTCCTAGATTTTTCTTGAGAGTGGGTTTGTTTTTTTATAATGATAAAGAACTAGCAAATTATTTGATTGATAGTAAGTCCTATAAACACTAACTTTTATGTATATGCAAATGTACTAACTTTATAAATATATAACTGGTCTGAAACTCTGCAAAATTTCTTTTCTAAATAGCGTTCTGAAATGAATCCATACCTCACACGTTCTATAATCGCAAAATCCATCCCGAAACCCCATAAACGACGACAGAAATCATTTCCTTGCTTCCGCATTCGGACTTCCAAATACCCACTTTTTAAAGGCGCACGCCGGACGGGAAACTTACCGGAAATAGAGTCGAGCCGAGACGGTACTACATAAAGCAGGAAGGATGGAAAGAGACGGATGTATTCTGCATAATGCTATTCAAGAATTGGATTTTGAATTTGGAACGTTAAATTGACAGTTGAGGTAATAAAAATGAAATGCGTTCTGTTATCAGATTTGCGGCCAGTTTTCTGGATAGATCGAGGTTCGGTTAAATATCTTATTCTCTAAAGAAAGTAGTTTGATTTTTAAGGCATATTTAGAGGCAAAACGTACCTTAAAAAATAATGAATAATTCAGTTACTGCGGTCTCTATTTGTTAGCCCGTTAGTGTCATTTTTGACTCTGCGATTCCGTGCTTGGGATACTATGCGCCTGGTTATAATCTTAGGAGAACAGTAGTTAAGACATGTCTGAGATAGTTGGACGGTATGAAAACTTCGAAAGGTACCTCTTTCCACCAACCCACACTAGTCCCACGTGGTGAACAAGACATGTTCTCTGAGAGGAAGACCTGGGCGATTCCAGGGTGCAGCTGCAGCGTGAGCTATCTCATCTAATAACTAAATTAAAAAAAACCGTCTCTGGATATAATCTTACTCTAGATGGAGTTGCTTAGAAGACGTAAGTAATTGCTTAATTAATAAAATAGAATTTTATTAAACCATTTAAACAATAAGAATAACTCTGACTCTGACAGGCCGGTTGGCGCAGTTTGTAGCACCCCTGCGTTCTGAGCCGCTGGTCCCGGGTTCGATCCCCGGATAGGTCAAAAATTTGTGTGCATGAACATGTCTGTTTGATCTGTGTCTGGGTGTTTATATGTATATAAGTATTTGATATCATATACAAGTGTGTAATATCAGTCATCAGGTTACCATAGTACAGCTTTGCCTAATTTGGGACCTGAAGACCTCTGTGTGAATGTTGTCCTATATTATAACTCTAATATAATTTCTATTTTTCCGTTACAGTGTAAATAGCTAACTCCATCTATCTACCTATTGCCTATATCCTATCTATCCATATAGTTCACAAAAATATCACCAAGGAAAAAGTTCCTTTTCCCGCGTTAAAAATGTCGAGAAAACCTTATTTAGGGCAAGGGCGGCTCGTAAGTTCTGCTTTTGGAGCCGAGGGCAAATTGCAGCGAATCCTGCAGACGAGAATTTATTAATATTGGGAAAAAACCCGTCTGAATAAGGTGGCGAAAAAACTTGTGCACAGAACAGATAAAATGCTAACAAAGAGAACTAATCCATAGATTAATTACGTTTTTTTCTTTACGTTGTCATTGCTTAATTACATTCTGCCAGTATCGTTGAATTTTTTTTCTGACTTCTACGAGTAGGTTTTGATTTTTGAACATTACTCGTTACTAGTGTTTATAAATGAAGTACCTACATTCTGCCCATACGGCTGTTTTTTTTCAGGCTCCGTCTGGGTCTGATTTTTGAACGTTATTTGTTACTGGTGTTTTAGTATCTATAAATATACATTCGCATTTATAATATTGGAAATAATGTCATAGCAAACATTTAGGTTAAAAAGTTTTGTTTTAAATACGCCATTTTGGTTGTGGACAATACAGTACGCGACTAAATGCATGCAACAAAAATCCAGTGTTATTATTTTCATATGTAAATTTATTTTCTTATAATTAATAACGAACTCGAAACTGCTAGATTTGAGACATAATTTAAACTGGAAACTGTAGTTCGCGTGATAGCAGGAGTTTCCTGATATCCCTCGACTAGTCCTAAATACAAAAAATCAGACCTGCGTGCCTGTCAGAAACTCGCGGGGGTCCGCGATCTTCGCTCTAACATTGCTAGAGATGATCCTTTATCCGGCTAGTATGTTCAAACGCCGGAATGTAAGTTACATACCTATACCTATATTTGTATAACAAAAAACAAAACATAACTAATATACATACTTTTTTTAAATAATTATGTTAATTTTTTTATTATTTTCCTTCATATTGCAAGACGACGCAGAAAAGTTATTTTTAAATTTAAGCAAATAAGAGTAAGAACAAATATGTTCCGAAAAATCACGCAAGTGGGTTTATTCGCCTCTAGAACCGTTAGTCGTTAGGTATTTCAATGGATGCAATTCAAAGCATAGACCAAATAAGGAAAAGGAGCGTTGTCTTGAAGATATAATATGACTGATTTGACTAGATCAGATTAAGGCGCGGTCCAATCCTAATTTTAAAACAATTTACATAAGGTTGAGAATTTCCTACCAGATTGGACGATTTAATGCGAAAATTCAATTGAATACGTGCTAATACTTTTTATATTTATTACGTACAATCAAATGATACAATTTTAATGATAAAGGAGTCCATAGTTCACTAGTAAATTTCATTGGGAATTCGAATATGATACATTAATTGAAATATATTTGCCCGTAATTGAATAAAAATGCTTTTTACCACAAAACACGTAAAAAAAATTGCAAAATTTAGGGAATGTTGCCGATTTTTTTCTATCGAGCCAAGTTTGCTCAATCGTGTATTGGCTTCCATACTTCATAAGGACGTATATTCAATTTACATTAGGTTTTTTGTCCAACTTCGGTTATTAGGTTTAAGCGTCGAAAAACTAAGTTTTCGCGAATCATGAAATTTGGAACTCAATTCGCCTTAATAGGATATGTCACTAAAGTAAGAGTTAACATAAAATTAATTTGAGGTTAACTTTCAGATACATAAAAAAGATTTAATTTGCCTAATGGATTAACTTTACTGAATGTACTGAAGGTGCTTACCTAAAATATGAATAAAATAGTTATTTGCCTTAAGTTAGACGTGACTAACGGCCGTTTTCAATAATCTATCTATCCATAATTTTCCTTACTACCGATAGAAATGTGACATAACGTCCATACAAACAGTGACAAATATCTATCTCTAGTAAGGTAAACCGGCGATAGATAGGTTATTGAAAACGGCCGTTAACCTGTCAGGTAACCATAGGAGAGATATATGCAAAAAATTGCCGGATTTGCTTCTATCCGTCCAAAACACAACAAGACTCGACTCTACCCTGCACCTTTTCTATAATATTGTAAATAATATTTGAATCCGTGCTGGCTGCGCGGGCGCAGCGGCGGGTGGTTCAAAGGCGACCCGATACTGCCGTAACTCAACACCGCGCGCCTAGGCATCCATGGAACCAGCTCTTGTTTATGTTGCCCTGGTACTTACGTTAGAATATCTAATGTTAAATGGAGTGCATATATTTTTTACATGTTTATGGCATGTAAACTGAACCCCTGGAGTGTGTTCTACGAGGTAACATTTTTACGGATGAAAATTGGTCCGGAAACGAAATCAGGGCTTGCTGCTTACATATTACGTGTTACTGGAATAATGTATATCATGCAATTTATGTAGACTTAAAGCGTGTTTCAGTAAAATTAGGCTTAACTCAGCTCACAGAGGGCAAATTCAAGTTGACTGTAAGAAACGTTTTAATAAAAAAGCTTATTATAAAGTCCGACATTAGATAGAAGACAAAGATGCTTGGAATACTCCCCTTCTGGCAAGTCGTCATCTGCCACCCATAAAATGTAATAATAGTAGTACCTAAGTAGAAACATTGTAAACATCTATATAAGAAGAATTATCCCGAGTTTCTTGCCGCTTCTTCTCGGTAGGCTCTATATATTTTTGAACGCAGCGGTAGAGTCTTTAAAGTACATTATAATGAAAAATTTACGTACATAAGTGCGTCTTTGATGCCTAAATTGAATAAATGGTTTTGACTAGGTTTTATTTCTCCGTATAAAACTTGAGAAATAAACTAGGAAACACAATACAACGACAAAGGCCAGTGCTAAGGTAGTTGCCGTTTTGCGGATTATAGTGTAGATTTGAAATCTATGTCCAAATTGTATTTTCATACTATTAATTTTAAAAAATAAATGCTAACAGGCCCCGATCCTTCCTGTAAGGCTAATTATTGATGTTCCATATAGGATGGATGGATCAAGCTTGATAAATTTTAAGTATCTGAGGGCCATGGATTTCTAAATCGAGGCTGATTTGAGGTAAAATCAAACAGGCATAATAAATATTTTTGTTTGATTTTGGCTTGATGGCAGATATATGTAGGAGATATATTTTAGTGATTAGATGAAACCCAAGCTCGGTAAATTTTAACTTTTAACTGACTTCAAAAAAAGAGGTGGTTATATGTCGTGTGTGTGTATTTTTTTTATGTGTATGTTAATCGATATCTCCCCCATTGGTGGACCTTCTTAAAATTCTTTTTATTTAGTAGAGTATACTTCCGAGGTGGACATTTAAATTTCATCAAATTCGGTCAAGCACTTTTTGAGTTACACTTCAAAAACTGAAAATTGCTACGCCTATCTTGATGATATCATCATTGACGGTGAATGACAATCGATTCCGTAAGTAGCAAGGGTCACTAAAAATGATGAAAAAAATATTTACCAAAAAATAGAACCGACTTCAAAACCAAAAAGTGTGAAATAACTTGTTGAAGTCGGTACCATGCGCACAATATTGTGATAATAGGTGCCTATTTTTGAACTATCATGGTACTGATTCCAACAAGTTATTTCATACTTTTTGGTGTTGAAGTCGGTTCTATTTTTTGATGTTTTTTTTTCATTATTACTTCATCAGTCGAATGACCCAGACTCAATTGAAATTTCATTGTTATTTTGACAAGAGACTGGTGAGGTGATATACACTCCGAATAACAATGAGACCAATAAAAGGAAATGACAGAAAGTGGCAAGTCAAAATTAAAGAGCTCTTTGCGGAGTCTGATAATAATTTTTGACGTAATTTCTATGGGCATTTATGTCATGTTGATGGAAGACAATATAATGGTGGTTTAAAACCTCTTTTTATGAACACGAGGCCTGTTGTTAAGCGCTAACCTCTGCCCATAACAGATGCATAGCAGTCAACAAGTGACCAACTTCACTGCGCCCATCATCCTATCGCAAAACAGAATTCTCTCGACTAACGTGTGAGCTCAAACAAGGAGTATGCTGAAAACCAGCCCAGTATAAACATTACTGTTTAAGCAGCATTGCGCTGATCATACATTACATTATATATTACTATTGCCATATTCCATCAAAGGTCGTTGGTCATCATGCGGCCAGACACAATAGAAATTACATTGTTTTAATATAACGACTCTTGAAGGGCTATAAAAATTCTCTAGATTAGGTTTTTAGTTATTTGTCTTTTTGCGATGTGGTTTTTTTCTAATAAGCATTTATTTTCTATTATATCCTGAGATATTAAGTCGTTAAGTCTCATTTGCCTGTAATTTCTGATTGCGGTAGCAATCGGTAGAGTACCCGGATGTCCTCTGTCACAATGAGAACTATACTAACGTTAAATTTGATAGCCACTCATAACATCAAAATAGATGCCCTAGGTACAGCTGGGCCGGTAATGGAACCTATAAGAAGTACTCCTTTTTGGTTGATAAGACAGACTCGCAATGTAGTAGTAGTAACGTGCATTGTTCTTGGAGGCCACGCCAACTTTAAAGTTACCACACCAATTGTGCATTGTAGGGAAGTTGTCAACTTTGCAATCTGCCGTGCGATTTTCTAAGAGCAAACATCGTTGCACCTTTTACAACACCCGTGAAACAAATGACGAGATGACAAGAAACGTTGGAAAACAACCTTATGTACAAAGGCGATATCTCATAAAGTATTTGACATCAGTGAGCTCGTCGACGAGCGCAGCGACGAATTATTAGAGAATGGCACGCCTATTTTGTTGCAACGTTCCGGAAACTTCGCGATGTCTTCTCGTCCAAATACCTCAGTGCCTCAAGACAAGAGGACCAATGTGTTTTACCAGTGATGACTTATGGCACTGAAACGTGGTCTCATACTATGGGCCTCATAAGCAAGCTCAAAGTCGCACAACGAGCTATGGAGAGGGCTATGCTCGGGGTTTCTCTACGTGATCAAATCAGAAATTAGGAGATCCGTAAACGAACTAAAGTCACCGACTTAGCTCAGAAGATAAGCCAGTTGAAGTGGCAGTGGGCAGGGCACATAGCACGCAGAACAGATGGCCGATGGGGATGGGCTGGAAGGTTCTGGAATGGAGACCACGGACCAGCAAGCGCAGCGTAGGTCGTCCACCGATAAGGTGGACTGACGACCTGATAACGGTCGCAAGACAACGATACAGGCCGCTTCCAACCGGCCCCTTTGGAAATTTGTGGGGGAAGCATATGTTCAGCAGTTGCTGAGACGATGATGATGATGCAATCTTTTTGTGTTTCAAAATCAAAGACATCTTGTTAAACTGTGTCATGGGTTCATCAAGGTTAGTCTTTAAGATTCCTACACGCACGCGAAGACGCGTAATCCACGCTCTACACATTTATCAAACAGACAGAAACATTTCAAAAATAATCTCACCCAGCGTTAATCGTCGCATCGCTACAGCACCAAAGCCCCAAATCCCCCCCTAATGCCCCCCTAAAGCCGTACCTGGGACGTGTTCCCCAAAGAAATAATATTGAATAACGTGGGACAAATCCTACGCAGCGCCTTAAGCCCTTTCTGGGGGCTAAAAATAATTATAAGTCCGCGGTAATCTCCGAGTTATGGAGACGACTGCATATTGTTTTTGGTTGTTTTCTCGTCTTTCGTTAGCAAATCTTGTTTGGAAAGTAATATAAAAATTCTTTGATAATGTCAGCAAAGAGTTTATCTCGGAATAGTAGATAACAGATGGCAATTTACATTTACAACTACATATAAATGTAGTATGTATATAGAAAACTAAGATTTTGTCTGTTTTGTGTTACAAGATCATTTAAAAATGTAATAAAACACTGTATTAAAATAATATTATCGCTGTGTTACACTTTTGCATAAACTCATCTTTCGCCCTGAGCTATAAGCTCATTGGCTTTAAATGCTTAACTACACGATTTAAACTGTAACTTCAAATGAACGTGAATCGAACGTTCCATATTTGAATAAGTTCGACAGTCGACCTTTGCGGTCAAGGATTTGAACATGGAAAGCGCATTCATTTGTTTCCCGCCACAGTAGCCACCGCTGATTGGTCGGCCGCGCTGATGGCGGGAAGCACAGGTGCCGTGCTGTCAGCAAGTGGCATTCCATTTCCCGCGTCCGTAATTGAATGAATATTACAAACGCCAACATGACAGCTATCCAGTTTCACACCCAACATGTAGGTCAAACTCTCTTTTTGCACCAATTTAATACATTTTCCTGTCATGAACAGAACAAACAGTTTAAAGAGAGCACGAGATACATTAACAGCACTGCAGTTGCTTAAAAATGGATTAGAGAGAGCTGTACAGTTAACATTGACATATCCCGACCTACACCGGAACTGTTTTACAGGCGCCCGTAATGAAAGCACTTAACGCTAAGCGAAGCAATTATAAGTAATTTGGAAGCCAGTAATGGGCGCGGACAGTGTTGCGCAAAAACGTGCCAAACGGAACACGCTAAAAGCTCCCTAATTCGATTGTCGACGGTTACTTTTTAAACTTTGCAGCCTGGCGCGGAGATACTGAACCGAATAGAGACATAAAAATGCAAGTTATCAATTCTCAAAAATAGAACGCGTTCTTTTTTTTTAAATCGTGTCGATTTCGAAACCGTCACCGATCGCAATTAAAAGTTGTATAACTCTTTGGATTGCGAAAATTCGGAGAATTCATAGTCGTAAAGAAAACGGGATCGAGTTGGGCGAATGAAACAGAAATACCGAGGGCTCAGGCGACTTTGCGAGCGTCACCTGAACTGAAGCGGGCGCCTTCTTCGGCCTGGTGATTTATGGCCGCGGATCCGGACCGGTAATGAAATTGCACCCTCCCGCCCCGCCCGCACCTCGTACCCCACTCCGCGCCAAAATCCATTCTAGAAATTACTACGCAACACTGAGCCTTGCACTGGTGACTGTCTCTCTACACAGTTTATGCTAATGTTTTATTGAGATACCATCAAATTCAGTACTGGTTTAAAGAAAGCGAACTATTGTTCATTTTACTGAAATGTTCGCGTAATTGTCTTGTCTCCGTACAAGTTTTCAAAAGCTCATTGTCTACGCAATGAAAAATTTATTGCTCTCTGGAAAATTTTAATTGAAAAGCGTCGCTCGGCTTGGTTTCGGTACAATAGTACGGTATAACGGCACGGCGGCGGTCAATGCGGTATTGTACCGTTTTTTAAACTCTCGAACTACCCTCGCTGTTTTATTTATTGCAACTGGCAAATTTTTACGCAATTCCTGTGAGGCTATATGGAAAATAGCAATATGTCATTGGAGTTTCATAATAGATGAGGAAGGATAGACAAGCATAGTGTGTTGGCGGCTTAAAGTTTAAATTATGACAGTATTCACTGTTTTAGAATTGACTGTTGCTGGATATACGAACGTCATTAGAATCGTATAAAAACAATAAAAAAAATTGCATGACATAAGATGGCATTCTGGTTTAAAAATATTTAAGGGTGTCTAGTGCAAGATTGTGAAGTGTCTAAAAATTTCGTTCAAAAAGGAGTTGTTGCTTTCGAATTTATGATGAGTTGGGTTTTGTAGTTTTCTAAAAGTTTATAGTAATTCAATAAGTTAATATATGTAGGTACTTACCGTTAAATGCTGAAACAGCCACGCCCGCAGGATATTGGTGGCGACCTTCGGAAAGATGCCCCGTTTTTTCTGGTTCTTCTTGCCGTTCGTGTCGTCATCTTCTTCCCCCGTACCCTCACCGGAGCCAATACTCGCGTTACTGGCGTCACCTGGGGACAAACCTAGAAGTGAGTTTATGGTGTGTCCGCTTGTGGTGAGTTGGTGTGAGTGTTGGTGAGTTGGCGTGACTTGTCATGAGTTGGTGTGACTTGTCATGAGTTGGTGTAACTTAGGGTGTTGCATGGTATGGTGTGAATCGTGTGAGACTCGTTTTGAGTTTGTGTGTCTTGTCGTTGATGTTAGTGATGGTGAGTTCGAAACTCATGTTTGCTAGATATGACATTATTTCTTCGTAGAAGTTTGAGCTGACAGTTTCTGTCTGCCAAATTCTTTTTTCGACCGCTTTCGTAATAAGGTACGGTAAGAATACCTATCATACTAATAATGCAAAAAGTAATGAAATTTTATTATTAACTAACTAATAGAAAGCTACTGATGTGTTATAATAAGTACCAGGCAATTAAAATCAGTCAGAGGTTGAAAAAACGTTTTGCGCTGATAAATGTATGCCTGTCAAGACTACTCCAGCCCCTCTCGTCGACACGTCGTATAAACGACAAACATACAAACTGCACATACTCATAATTACAACAACGTGCTAACCGAGTACCAGGCCATCAGCAATCGCAAGAGACGTCTTCTTATCACGCGTCTGGCATATTAATTAGGCAGGACAACTTCTATTTATTTAATCACCTGCCAGTGATTCGTATCAGGAACATGTAGTAACTGTTAATTATTCTGCGGTAGTGTCTTATTAATTCTGAGGACGTCTCCAAGTTATGAAGATACTGAGATATAAGTAAGATGATGAATACCTTTATTGAGAAGTTACTTGCATATGCGTATACCTATTCTAATATATTTTTTTAATTTGGGAGATATATCGCCAAATAAATGTATATAGGATTAAAGAAGATATTATAATAAAAAAGTGCAAATTAAACTACCTATAAGATAGTATGATATATATATATCGTTTTCATTCATCCATGTACTAGGTTTTACTTTACACTTTACTGTGTTTAAATAAAATGTACAATTATGTACTTTGTATAAATAAATATTTGGAAACGAAAATGCTTAAAATTACAAGACCAGAGGCAAATTAACCAAGCAGGGAAGTAGAGATCTTGTTAAAAGAATTATTTCTGAATAATTCACATTGTATTCGGGTACCAGGAGGGCAGGAACGTGGAACACGATAAACAAATTAGTGTGCACTGAGCCGTATCAAATATTCATCGTAACAGGAACAAATCGAATCAGTTGGCGGGTGTGAGCTCCTTCTTCTTTCTGCGCTCTTGGTACTTCGTACATCATTAATAAAAAACTAGCAGCACGATTCTCTTTGTTTGTTTTTTCTTTTTTTACCTTCGTTTGTTTTAAAATCATACAAGTTTTTTATTCGGGTGGCTTAAGAACTCTATTGCAAGTAGTTTTTAAGTGGAGTGTGTAGGTTTACCTAAGAACTTTTAACCGTAACTTTTACCCTCATGAAAACTTTTGTTGTAACTTATTGAAACCTTCGTAAGTATTTAAGAAATGAATTTAAAATAATATATTTATTTACATTATACTATTCATTTAACCGTTTTATTAACTACCGGGACCTTAAAATAATATTAAAATATTTCGTATAATTTATGAAGCGTGTGGGTAAGATAATTTTTTTTATTTACATCTCTTTAGATTTCTCAAATAACGCCTACTAGTGATGTGCAAGAGTTACGCAAGTACGTCACTTATCGATAGCCCACGCAACGTGTTGCCGTATCTCATCCGACCGGTGGCATGCATTGTCATGGTAATGGGGGCAAAGTAATAAAATTACTTTTAGACCATTACCCGACCCCCTCGCGAGGGGACAGGGGACACCCCAGCGATATAGGGTGTAGGAGACACAATAAAATGGTTACACTTCGACAGAAACATAGGGATTATTGTCTGTGTAATTGTTTTATACGTGTACTGAGATTTACGTTTTTTAAATTCTTTAATTTTATCGGCTTACAAGATCGTAAGATATGGGGCGGGACTAGTTTTGTTAATACTTAGATATTTTGTTACGATGAATGGCTGAAATTGACTGCTAGCGTTTTCAAATGGGTTTGTGGGCCGAGCACAAAAATCTGTTTAAGTGTAACGTAATCGCATCGCTAACGTATTTGGTACTAACTGTAATTTATCTAGTACAATAGTGGCACAGATAACTCATAGTTTAAAAGTGTCGGGCTCCCAAGATACAGGCTTAGCCTAGTTTGGGGCCCTCAGGGAAAGTCAGGGTTCATATTAAGTATTTAAGCTAGTATTTAAGTTATACTGTATATACCTTAAGAAGATGTATTGAGATTGGCAAATAAACATTATTATTAAACATTATTATTATTATTAAAAAACGATATTAAAAAAAAAAAATAGTGACACTTCCGCTGAAAAGAAAACAATGATTTTGGCCTATTTGGAGGCGTGCACCACCCTCCCTCCCGCATAAAATGCTAATAGGAAGAATACAAAATAAAAAAACACAAGAAACCCCAAATCAACCAAAACTGATTCGACACGTGATTCGCCTCTACTAGACTACTTCGCTAGACCGACCAGTCAGTCTAGCGCTCGACGAGTCAACATCTCATATGAGGATGCCTCGTGTAGAGGCGAAACAAGTGTCGAATCGGTTTTGGTTGATTTGTGGTTTCTTGTGTTTTTTATTTTGTATTCTTCCTATTATCATTTTATGCGGGAGGGAGGGTGGTGCACGCCCCCAAATAGGCCAAAATAATTGTTTTCTTTTCAGCGGAAGTGTCACTAAATATATATTTTTTTTAATATCGTTTTTTGATAATGGATTTCCGCAAAGTAACGCCTGTATCAATAAGTTAACTCATAGTTTGTACTGTATATGTTAACGATACGATATCGTTACACCTAAGCAGATTTTCGTGCTCGGCCCATTGTACCTTTTATCATTGATTATATCTAAAAAAACTGGCTAAGTACAAATCAGACTCGCGTATAGAGGTATCCTTATTAATTTTCCTTTCCATTACAGAATATTTGTAAGCCTTACCATGAGTTTGATGCGATTCGGCGAGTTTTAATTATTTAGTGTTTTACTTTGGTGTTCATACTACATAATAAGCACACGAGGTTTGTTATATTCAATAGAGCATTTTTTAACATAATTATTTCTGAATTATATTGATATTGTGTTGACTTTGAGTCTTGAACTTTCACAGCTAAGAAGCCGTAGATCTGTAGCCCTACAATGAGTTGGCAACATAAATGTCATCTATAGTCGATACTCGATCCCACCTACCTATTAAGCTTGTGATTGGCGTACTCGCTGTCAATTTTAGTTCTACAATTGACCGCAAAGTGGCACTGTTCTTTTTTTCATATTTTTTTTTTGGCGCAGTCGATAGCGAGCATCGATTGGTGTCAATGTTATAAACTCATGGTAGACCTACTGAGTATTTGATATTAATTTTAATTTGTATACCTCCACGCGTTCCTATGTAAAATGGTCGTGACAGACAGTCATACCACGAGTTTATTTTATTCACTAGAGGTATGGAGTCGTAACAATATTGTATTAAGACATTTATTAACTTCAACTGGCGACTTTGTCTGCATCAGATGCAGAAAACGAAAAAAATTATTAGTAAATTCATGTTTAAGAAATCAAAAGTATCTTATGTCTTTGGTGCTTAATAAATCAGTAGTTACAACCTTGTTTAAATTAAAACAAAAATATATGCATAAAAACAAACTTTATTTTAATAATGACGTCATTGGCTCAAACTATTATTTTTGTGTTTGTAGACTATTCTAAAAAGTATGTATGTATTCTAAAAGGGTTATAGAGTACCCTTACTCCCCCCTTTTCTCCCTTAGTGGAAATACTTGTGGCGGACGAACGTTACTGTGCTATCGGTGCCTTGAACTAGGACATGTGAGACGCATGTACCCAATACAGTGGATCGGAGCTCGCGGTGCTATGCGTGTGTGTGAATCTAACCACCGTGCAATTGAATGTACACGGCCTCTTAAATGCCCACTGTGCTCAGATTTAGGTCGCCCTGCTGCTCAAGTGTACCTACCCACTTGCATTTAATAATAGTGACATTAAACCCGATTATATAGTGTTAGTTCTTTTAAAATCTAGTGATGCCATTAATTAGCTGCATACACACCCTGTATACGCAGCATGTGAAATCAGAGTGCAGTTGCAACTGCAGTCGTAATCCCCTAATTCATCTCCGCGGCACGCACACAGCCACTCACCCCTAATGCGCACTAATACACCCCAAATGGACGTGTATAAACAGTATTGCGTGCGAAAAGTCAAGAATGTGCCGAATTAACGTAGTTAGAAGCACGGCGATGATTTCGAGTGGGTTACATGAAAGGGGAAGGAGTTTGACGAGGTAGATGTTTTGTTAAGTTTACTTAGAAGTTTTGTTTAAGCCGTCACATAAGTTGAACTTAGTTCTAAGCTATACTAATATTATAAAGATGAAATATTTGTATGTATGTTTGTAACGAAATGACTCAAAAGGTACTGAATCGATTTCAAAAATTCTTTCACCATTGGAAAGCTACGAATGATTAACATAGGCTATATAAGATTCATCATCATCATCCATCACCGCGCGGGTGAAACCGCGGAGTGCAGCTAGTCTCTACACATAATACAACTGTAGAGATCGAATTTCTGTACAATGAAAATTGCTAAAAACCGAGTCGGGGGATGTAAGGAGTGAAATCAGACTAATTTAGTATTATTTTTTAATTTTTTTGTTTCTCTGTTCGTCTGTCTCTTCGTACGAGCTAATCTACGAAACGACTGCATTGATTTAAAGATTTTTTTGTATGGTGGTAGCTTATATCTTTGGTCAACATATAGGATACTTTTGATCCCGGTGAATTAAAAAGTTGCGGTGGGATAGTTAAAAAACTGTAATTAACCGTATCCCGCGAGGCCACGCGAGCGAAGGCGCTGGCAGGTCAGTTTTGGATAAAATAGAGTAACCAGTTTTTATTAGGATACAGCTGCTCATTAAGCTGATTTTAAATAATATAAATTTGAAGTTTAATTGTTACATGAGGGAGAAATTATGAAATATAATGCGACTGTTTATTACCCGATATACCCGAAATAATGTAAATCTTGACCTAAGTATATTTAATGATATTAACAATATTGATATGAACGACCACTCCTTTACCATTTAACGATCCTGTTGGCCTGGTAGTGACCCTGGCTTCAAATTGCAGCCCCCTTAGTGTGATGAGCTGTAATGTTTGTTCTTGGATCTTGGATGTTTGTGATGTTGTTTATATGTGTGTCCGTGCCTTAGTGCGGGGTATGGGTGTTTTAATGTGTGAATGTTATTAATAATGTTACTACTCTCAAGTATAAACATATATCACCAAGCACCTACAGTATGTTCCAGCAGCTGTCTTTGAGAGCCAGTCACTATTCTAAGGTAAACACTACTTAAGGTGCGTTCGTTTAGCAATGAGGGCATTGGTGACGTTGTCATTGTCTCTTTTACTAAAAAACGTTATTTTTGCCACTTTGCCAACACCCACACGCTAAACCGAGTACATGACCTAAAATCGTATGATTATGCTGTCAAATACGAGTTGTCAAAAAATGATCACAAACAACCATGCCCCGGACGTGGGTCAAAAATTTCACTTTTTTGTTGCATAAATTCGTCTTTTGGAACTTTGCGAACGGTGAGCAAAACCAAAACAACATTTTCACCCCCAGATTCCCACTTCGAACACCCTTGTGAGCGTTTTTAGCATTATTTTCGCCAACTTGGGGCTATTCGAACGCACTACTTATTAGGTGTAAATTAGATAAAAAAACAATTCTGAAGTAAACCCTTTATTATAAAAATGTCGAGATTTTATTATACTATCATAAAACACTTTTATATGCCTGTTTTTAACAAATCATTTCATCATAATAATATAATGTATTAACGCGCCCCGCGGTTTCATCCGTGTTCCGTCGAGAGGCGGTAGTTTCCCGGGATAAAAAACTAGCCTATATGTTAATCCAGGGTGCCTAATTTCATTAAATAAGTCCAGCCGTTTTTGCATGAAAGAGTAACAAACATCCATACATACAAACTTTCACGTTTATAATATTAGCATGATGTAAGTCTAAAACATTTCCGTGTCCCGTAAAAGTTTCTGCAAATTGGGTAGTTTCAATTACATGATTGTAGCGTAAGTGCTCATTAGAGGTAATCCTCAGTGTTTGGTCCCATGGACCCGTGGTGCCGCGGTCCCATGGCTCCGCGGTCCCAGGGTCCCATGGTGGCGGGTGTAAGCCGATTGGCAACCCGACACCAGACCCGTGCGAGCTGTGAGGGCACGCGCGAGGGTGTGGCTGGAGCGTTCCAGTCTTGGTGTAATTGGCAACGCTAGCAATGGTATGAAACGTTGTTATGCGAGAAAACTTCTTTAGTTCGACTTAAAAACATTTATTCGTAGTAAAACGTCTTCATCACACTAGTTATGCAGCCAATTAGGTAAAATAAACAGTAAAATATTAGCAGATAGCGTGCTACACTTCACTGTCCCCACGTTGTGATGGGTGATGATGATGATGAAAAGTACCCTAAGTGTTAATCTAATGATTAATCTATCTAACTACCATATCTCATTCAAATCCGTTCAGCCGTATGATTAAGTAACGAACATCCATACATCTATATTTTGCACATTTATAAATTAGTAGGAAATAGGATTGTGTTTCTACTTGCTGGGACTAGAGTCTTCCTCTTAGAGAGATATATATGGGCCATAATCCACCATGTAGTCTCAGTGTGGTGGATAAACTAGTGGAGTCAAAGTTCTAGATTTAAGTGTTCAGACCGTACCAAGTGCCTCATAGCCTAACATTCAACTGTTTCCTAAGACAAACAACCGGGATGGACGGCTTAACGTTTCTTCTGAAGCACGGAAGCGCTCTTCGATAACTCCTCTAACGGTCACCCATCTCCAAGTCATGCCCATCTATCGATACCGTTGTTGTCTTAGAACAACGATCTTTAGGCCATGTGGAGGCTTTCGGGGGGTTCGGCTGAAAGTGGCCTGGCCAACTATCTTCATTCATCATCATCATCATCATCTCGGCCGTAGGACGTCCACAGCTGAACATAGGTCTCCCCCATAATTTTCCTAAAGAACTGGTTGGAAGCGGCTTGCATCGAACGTCGTCCTTTATCAGGTCGTCTGTCCACCGTGTCGGTGGACGACCTACGCAGCGCTTGCCGGTCCGGGGTCTCCATTCCAAAACCTTCCGGCCCCGTCGGCCATCTGTTCTGCGTGCAATGTGCCCTGCCCATTGCCACTTTAACTCGGGGTTTCACCCCGAGCCAGAAGCTAGAACAGCCCAGAAGATTATAATCTTCTGGGCTATCTCATTTCTGATTCGATCACGTAGAGAAACCCCGAGCATAGCCCTCTACATAGCTCGTTGTGCGACTTTGAGCTTATCTATGAGGCCCATAGTAAGAGACGCATGTTTCAGTGCCATAAGTCATCACTGGTAACACACATTGGTCGAAGACTCTTGTCTTCCTATCTTCATTAGACCGGTTAGTTTGTTTTACCTAAAGGCTTAGTTTTTTTAATGAAATATAAACAAAAGATTATAGTTATATTTATCATCATTTTTACTTAATCCATTGTATATCTTATTTCCAGTGCGACCCCACGTCATTAGACACAGTTTTAAGAAGCTCTGGCATTGACACCGCGAGATTTATCGGCATAGTGCAGGGCGCAAATGAATGCAGGGTGTATCGAGTTACGCCAATCAGCTGAAAGTGCGTAGTGATGTCACTTGTGTAATGTCGGCGCAGGTTTGTCGATAAATTATTTTTTAATAAGGAATTCTTGTCAGTCTCCGAGTATGAGCTAGTAAGAGTGATAGAAAGAGACATGAATAACTGAAGTGTGTGTGAAAATAACGTATTGCTGTCTATACATGGAAGATATATGAGAAAACATATGATTAGGACTTTTATAAACGAAAATAGAATAAAAAATATGATTGTTAGAATTGTGTATGCTTGTCTGTTTATCTGTTTGTCTGTGCGTTTGTGCACGCTAATGTCAGAAACAGCTTATCCAATTTAAATGTGGTTTTCATTAGTATATTGTTGTAAGCTTCACTTAACATTTATTGTTTGTTTTATGTAAATCGGTTTATAATTTAAAAAAAAAGACGTGTGTCACTCGGAGACTGCCGCAGTAAAGCTATTAAATAGCTGTTTTTATAAACTTATGCAATTATAATTATTTAAACAATGCCATCTAGAGGCGAGTTGCTGAACTAAAGAGACAAGCGTGATATTTCAAAAAGTCATTAAAAGTTCTGCTATTCATCGATAGATGCCAAATCAACTTATGCAATTATAATTATTTAACCAATGCCATCTAGAGGCGAGTTGCTGAACTAAAGAGACAAGCGTGATATTTCAAAAAGTCATTAAAAGTTCTGCTATTCATCGATAGATGGAGTCGGAGTGGGGGGTGTTAGGTTATTTTCGTTACGGAATTTCTGGATTCGGTCTCCACGCTCAAGGCCCGCGATAGAAGCTATGCAATAGCTTAAAAGTTATTGAATAATAAAGGTTACTTTTATTTTAAAGCCGTCGTATCCCGCGAGGCCACGCGAGCGAAGCCACGGGCGGGTCAAATAGTAAATAATAAAACCATTGAAAATAAAACATGTAAGTAGTTTGCATTGTTATATTGGAAACAAAATCAGTCCCATACTCATGCTTATTACCGATGCATATAAAGTTAGAAAGAAAGAAAACACTTTATTGTACACGATTAAAATGACATCAACAAATACAAGTTATGCCTTGTTTGTAATTAAAATTTGATTTATAGGCTAATTAACCAATGTTTTACTGAGCTTATTTGCTGTATTTTAACGACATGATTCTATTTGCAATAAATATATGTGGCTGAGTTGGTATATAAGCGGATGTACAACTTGGAGTTTGAATCTTGACCAAGCAAAACATTTGTGTGTGTGCAAGACGTAGGTATTTTGTGACTTCTTGCTTTTAGCATCTAGGTATACTTTTTGTTTGTTGGTGTGTATCAAAGTAATTTATATCTTAATTTTTATCGATAAATCTGTCAAAATCGACATTCGGCAGCAAACTGTCAACCACTAAAGCGCGACAACCGTGGCGTCGTAATGCGTTCGCCGATTTGATGGATTGGCTTCTTCAGGCCCTCCTATTTGCAAACACCCTTATCTGGCAGGGAGGACTAATTAAAATTGGCAGCTTCGCTTATCAACTCTATTGTAATACCATAGAGATCATAATACCGTAGCAAAAATCATGTAATATAGTGAGTGGAGTTAGGTTGCAAGCTGTCAAAATTTTTCGTAAACTCTATTAAGAAAGAAATAGAGGTGATAGTACAGTGGCATGGTAGGTAAGGTTCAGTAGCTCTGAGAAATTGCGTGATGTAATAGCACCGCTTATGTGAAATGGCTGGTGTTTTTGGAAATTAAGTAATGAAGTTAGATTGTCCGTGTTTCTGCTTGAACTGAAATTATTGTAAACAAAAAAACTTGTGCGTCTCGGGACGCCCGACAGAAGTGATCTTATAGTGTCTACACACGATGCAACCTCGAACGCAACATGCTGCAGCAATCTCTTGCGATTCAGCAAATGTACCGTATGTAGACTAGTCTAGCGTTGTAGGTTAGAGTGAGAGAATGCGTGAGAGAAAGGGAAGACAGACAGACTGGCGCCGTAACGCGTTACGTAACGAATCGGTTTACCCTCCCATAAGAAGTAATTCGAGATCGCTCCAAAAACAATCTTTCAGCAGTGCGATTCTCTAATGATTCGTAGATGCGTTCGTCGACGAGCTCATCGATGTCAAATATTTTATGAGATATCGCCCTTGTACATAATGTTGTTTTTCCAATGTTTCTTGTCATCTCGTCATTTGTGTCACGGAGCAAAACGGAGCTGAACGGATCGTTACGGTGTTTCGTTCAGGATTAACATTTTCAAACGAGAAGTTTGATGAAAAATTTACTTACTCAAGGACCTAAAATAGAGTAAGAGTCCGTCCAAGGGAACAAACTAAAAAAGTTTCTATACATAACCAAACCGTTGTTTGAGAACTTTTTTACTGGCTAGTGTTTAAGGCGAAATTAGTTTAAAATTTCATGATTCGACGTCGCGAAGCCTAGTTTTTCGACGCTTAAACCTAATAACCAAAGTTCGAAAACAAACGTAGTGTAAATTGAATATACGTCCTTATGAAGTATGGGAGCCAATACACGATTGAGCAAACTTGGCTCGATAGAAAAAAATCGGCAACATTCCCTAAATTTTTTTTTTTCATTTATGTATATATTGTTTTGTTCCATAGCTACTATGACCAGTGTAGTACATATAGATATATATCTATGCTGTATATGTATGCACTCCGCGGTTTTCCCAGCGTGGTGATGATGATGATGATTACATAACTTGAGAACGGCTTTACCGATTTCTATAATTTTTTTACTTTGTTTGTCTTATACAAGCTTAGGAAATATATATTGTTTGTATATAAACGAAAGTGAAAATATGTGATGGTATGAGCAGGTGTGCTATAAGAACTATACCTCGTCCATCTATTAGTCTGATGATATCAAAACCTACTCAATATAATTTGAATAGGTATCTTGTCACGGTTTCCAATAGTAGATCTTGGTCGCCACGAAAAGCCACAAGCTAGGGTTTTTTAAATATAAAATACTAGCTGCGCCCCGCGGTTTCACCCGCGTGGTGATGGATGATGATGATGATGATGATGATGAAAAGTATCCTATGTGTTAATCCAGCGCCTCATCTACCCCCATACCAAATTTCATCAACATTAGCCCCCCCGTTTGTGCGTGAAAGAGTAACAAACATCCATACATCCATACATACAAACTTTCACGTTTATAATATTAATAGGATATACGTTTTATGGTCACCTAATAGTGTATTCTATATTCCCTGTGTCACGGGAGGCATGGACTTACATACGTTTTGCCACTTCGAAGGTTGGGCACTACTAACTAAGCTAACTGGGTCGGGGGCTTTTTTTTATATATGTGTGTTGATGGAGTTTTAAAATCCAAGTTTATATGTGAGATATAATTTTTTTATCGCACATCAATTAAACAAACATTCTTTAACAATCACCAAAACGTCCTTCGTAATCGTAAAAGTCCTTTTAAGAGGATTGCATGGCTAGTAGTACTTTCTCGTAAAAGACAAAACTCTTTTCTACCTCTTAACATTGTCCGATTTCAGTGATTTTTTTTCATGGAATCATGACATTGTTTACTATGCCCGTACGTTTTGATTTTTTTAGTTTTTTTAAGTTCTAAAAAAGGAAATTTATAGTACTTTGAAATACTGAAAAAAACAAAACGTACGGGCATAGTAAGCAATGCCATGATTCCATGAAAAATAATTGAAAAAAATAACTGAAACCGGACAATGTTAAGAGGTAGAAAAGAGTTTTCTCTTTTAGCATGGTAAATACTAGCTATGCAATCCTCTTACAACCTGAGAATATTGCACATAAATGGCAATATCGAAATATTTTTACAACTGGCAATACAACCCTTGCGGATCCCTTAAGAGCATCACGTCTCCGCGATTACACAGCATTGAAAATTAGTTTAATATCTCAAATTGACGATTCCGAGCGGAACGGCCAATTAAGAGGGAATAACACTTGGAATGATCCTTCTGATAGCCGAGTTATGGGGTGCCTTTATGGTCCATTAAGTGCGCCGTAACTCTGAGACGATCCACGAATATTTTGTACACTAACTGTTCGCATTTACAACGAACGCGTCTAAGGGCACGACACACGGCAAACTACAACCATATAGTAGCGCGTTTCATAAACGCACGACGCGCAAGAAGTCGTTTGTCGCATATACAACGCAAAATCAAAGTCCTTTGACTTTTGAAAAGTCAAATTCGTTTATTCAATTTAGGCATTAAAAACACACGAATGAACGTTAATTATTCATTACAATGTACTTTAAAGACTCTACTACCGCTGCGTTCCAAAATATATAGAGCTTACCGAAAAGAATCGGCGAGAAACACGGGGCCATACTTTTCATTTTTAATATGAAAAAACGGGATTCACTCACGTAAATAAGTCAGATCTTTCCAACTATAGTTTCATGCACATCCTCTTTTCCAAGGAGAGTGCAGAACGCTCGCGGTTGCGTCTCGCACTGGGGGCAGCAAAAATGTTACTTGGACACAATGAGTTATTTCAGTGACTTAACTCTTACAATAATATAAAACTAAATCACTCAAGCTATAAATATTTCATTAAACAACTTGAGGAATGGCAAATGTACAAACATACGAGTCCACTTACAAAAAAAAAATAAACACCCGATGACATGAGTCGCACATTTGAGTCAATGCAAACGGATGCGACTTTACCGTTACGAATCACTTCTATCGCGCATTGCGTTGTACCAGCAATACAGCAGTGCAAGAATGGATAGATCCACGAAAAATCAGTCACGTCGATATACTGATTTTCGTTTATCCTACCTAGCCAAGATAGCTTAAACACGGGCTGACTTGTATCGATAATTACGGTCACATTTTATTCTATCGATAATCCACAGTCGCAGTGGCGCGTTTATGAAACGCGCGACTGTGTCACTCAAAAAGTTGTTGTATGCTAAGGCCCTTAGACGTACCTCAAATATTTTATGCACACTGTTCGAATTTAGAACAAACGCGTTTTAACATTTGTCGCTTTTACGATGTTGCCGTAGTACCCCATAGTTGTAAAACGTTCCCCGATTTAAGAGTTGTTCAAAATATTTTAACGACATGTAATATGATGTCAGCCATCCAGATGAGAGCTTCAATTCATTATGAATGCAGGCTAATTAATGCGTAGATTTTTATAAACGACGTCAATGTCAAGTGTCAGATGCTTAAAAAATTGATGGTTGATAAAGCTGGTAAATAAAATAGTCAACAAGGGTTTACCCCGAAATGATAAAAACTTGGTTTATTGACCGAACTTGCGAAACGTCTCTGCTTTAACCGGCCAAATTGACATTCATCTGTCCGTATGTTTGTTAAGTTGTATGACGTACGTCTTCCTGTACAGGTCGCATATTTCAACCAATCTTGACGAAACATGGTATGCATATTCTACTATTGTATAATTTTATTTTGTAGTCGGCGATTTTAATTGAGTGAGGGGGGTACTTTCCCTAATAAGAGGGGAGTTTGCTGCGGCGCTATTTACCGATTTTGATAATAGGTTATGAAGTACTGCGAAAAATGCCAATGATAAGACTATGTGCTCGCGAGGTCTACTGTTCGCAGAACTATAGTTATAAAGGTTTATCCATCGGAGTTGTGTGTTTATTAATGATGTGTTACGCAGGCATAGTACTTACAAACAAAATACATGACTTTTTGTATCCTCATTAAAAATATAAACCAAGGAAATTGAAGTATACAATATCTGCCACTATACTTAGACTTAACAAATGTCACAATCATTATGAAAGTCAAACTTAATTCAAACATTTTATCAGAGAAACGACGAATTGACAAACCGTACGACTCCAAAGCTAATAAAAAGCATTGCCAGATGCTGACAGGCGAGCTCTACGAAGCTCTGTCGGAACGCGGAATAGCCATTCATCCGCGCATTGATTTCAATTTGAATTTTAATTGTGGAATATAATACAAAATTACATTGCTTAATATTCACCCCGAGCGCTGATTTTTGCATATTTTTAACCCTGCGCCGCCGGGCCGTTTGGGGCCGTTTGGGGCCGGGTGGAGCTGATAAAAATCGCATATATTAACTAAGAGAGGGCCGGATTGCGCGGAGATAGTCCGTCGGTTTTCATTAAAGCCGATACGGCGAGATAGGTGTCGTATTTTATTGCGTATACTTGACTCGGACCATTCCATAGCGTCTTAAAATTGTGCTCGCTAAGAGATTGTGCCATAGAGATTTTTAAGTTGGCATCTTTATTAGATGCTTCCGTCGGTCGTTTTAATTTAATTAGAAGCCTGTTGTTCTCGAGTTTCCTTAATTTTTGGAGCATAAATGAGCTTTTGCATTCATTAAAAATAATTTAAAACTTTCATTATTTTATTATCTAAATATCAATCTGGCTTCGGATTATTATAAACCATGAACGGGATTAAATTTTTATGTTAAAGGTTTAAATGTAAAAGTGAGTCATAGAGTAATATTTGTATATTAACAGGACGTGTACACATTACAAGCACATGCTTTCACGAACACAGAAAATTTACCATATACATATATCAAAACCCAAGAACAAGGTCAAAACAAATAAGCATTATTATGTGATAAAAACAAGTAACGAAATTTAAAAAAAAATCGCACCATGCTGTACATTTTTCAGTCGAATGCACTTTAATCAAGCACCAGACAATTCAATGTCGTCAAAATATGCAATAATATGCATTAGGTGTTGTGTCGGCGACGGCGCGGCTTAAATGGGGTTAAACTGCGCAAATGGGAAGAAGTGGTTCATGTGGGGTTAAACAGCACAAATGGGGGGATTCGAAGAAGTGGGGAGAGTACGAGCAGCAAATATGAACTGACGGGAGAAGAAAAAAACTACGTACCGTTGCAAATATGTAGAATTTAGTATGTTTTGTGATTCTTCGGAAACTCAATAGCGTCAACTCAATTTTCTTTAGCCACTGATTCCAGTTCAATTAGGCAGGTTAAACTTCGAGAAAGAGATCAATCGTCGAACCCAACTCGGCTGGGCAGCGTACCGGAAGCTTCGCGAAGTCTTCAAAATACCTCAGTGCCTCAAGACTAAAGTCTTTGACCAATGTGTGTTACCAGTGATGACATATGGCACTGAAACGTGCTCTCTTACTATGGGCCTCATAAGCAAGCTCAAAGTCGCACAACGAGCTATGGAGAGGACTATGCTTGGGATTTCTCTACGTGATTAAATCATAAATTAGGTGATCCGTAGAAGAAGTCACCGACATAGCCCAGAATATTAGCTAGTTAACGTGGCAGTGGGCACGGCACATAGCACGCAGAACAGATGGCCGATGGGGACGACGTGGAGACTACGGACCGGCAAGCGCAGCATAGGTCCTCCACCGAAAATGTGGACTGACGATCTGATAAAGGTCGCTGGACGTTGAAGGATGCAAGCTGCTTTCAACCGGTCCTTTAGGTAAATTAAGGGGGAGGCAATGTTTTGCAGTGGACGTCCTACAGCTGAGATGATCATGATGACTGATTTCAGGAAACTCTAGGAAGCTGCCTGCACAACTGTAAATTGTTCATGAACGTTTGTGAGTGCGAGTAAAGTGTACTATAATAACCGTGGTTTATTTCTTTGAAACCAGATATGACAGGAAAGTCGTGTAATCTGCCAAAAGACTGCTGTGCAGTCGTATGTCAGAAACCATCATGTCTGACATTGCCATCTATAGAGACGAAGGAAATAAGTTCTTAAGACGAAGTTTTGGGTGGTACTGCAAAACGCTTGTTCGCTTGGACTGATTTAGGAGTCTCATTTGCTCCGTATTTTCCCATGCCTTGCCTTTCAATCAAATGGTAGTACACTTTGTACTTGGGGGCACAATATCTGGCATTGGTACCACCCCTAACGCTCCATGCTATTTAACCCGTTGAATGGCGATTCGCCATATTTGGCCAATAATACAATAGATTTCGTAGAAATCTACCTACTTTTCCAGGAACTGCAACGTGTGTGGTTAAGGGTTATTTTCGTATAGAACTCTTTATTAAATAGTAAACACAACGTAGAAGCTAGGCAATCTGTATAAGAATACTACAGAATTTAGTCACTCTTGACTTACTTGATCTGATCGTCTTTGTTAGTCTTTTATTATTTTATTAAAGAGGTCTACCTGTAACAGGTTCGGCTTCCGCGTCTCTGAGGTTTTGCAGAAATCGGATAAACTCTCTTCGTCCCCCAAAAATTAAACATTACGGATATAATGGTGAGTGAGTTCGTGATGCGATTTTGATTTGCAATCGTAAATATGCAAATAGAGTCGGTGGTGAATATTTTCTGGGATTACGTAATGGTGTTGATTAAGAAGGAATTATTTATTGTTTACAAGCTGTAACCAGTATGCGTTGCAATGTCTTTTTTTCTTTCGTAGTACGTACATTACAAATTAAATGTATATATAATAAATACCTACTTACATTTAAAAATTAAATAAATAATATACAGTTTGACAAATTTTCAACCCACTTCCATTTTATTATTAAAGATTAGTACTATTACTCAAAATTCTAAGACTAGATTTTGATGATAAGCGTTATCCACAACAAGAACAATTTGAAATTTTTTATACCGACTTCCATTCTATTCAGCCATTGAAGTGTAACTCAAAAACTACAGGACCGAATTTGATTAAATTTAAATGGGATCAAACGGAAAGCACTAGCTTTCAAACAAAAAAAGAATTCTGAGAATTGGTTTTCCCAGTCGAAAGTTATGAGGTAAAAAAAAATACAGTCGATTTAAGTACCTCCTTCTTTTTTTGGAAGTCGGTAGAAAAACTACTGGTCAGATCTTGGTCCAATTTAAATGGGGCCAGATGAGAAGCACAAGCTTTCAAATAAAAAAAAGAGTAACATCAAATTCAATTCACTTAGAAAAAAGTTCTGAAATTACACACATAAACAAAAAAAACAGTTAAAAATAAGAACCTATTAACTTTTTGGAATCGTTTAAAATCGTACATATTAGATGTCCATATTTAGAAACTTTTATGTACCACTCATGCAAGTAAGCTTACTTGGAGATCTAAGAGATCTAATATAGACGCGGGCGTTCCGAACACTCCTTGAAAAAGACCACCGGATGTGGTCGAAACTATAGTCGGAACTATCCGATAAATATTACACAAGTAATCCCATATACCTAAGTAAAAATTAGTGAACACCACGATAGTTTTTATAACAAAGTAAGCCTACTTAGTTACTTAGCTTAGCTTGAAAAAATCTCATGCATTAAGGTAGCAATTATTCTACGAAATGTTTCAGTTGCATGGCTGATCAACTAAAGGTTATAGATATTTAAAAAAAACCATTCAATTACATTCACACTTTTTAGTGCTGACGTTGGTTCTATTTTTTGGTGAAATAAAAATATTGCCTTTTTATTGGTCCTTGCTACGAGATCAATTTTATTGTCCTTCGCTGTCAAAAAAGATATCATCAAGATAGGTCACTTTTCAGTTATGGGATTGTAACTCAAAAACCGATAACCGAATTTAATGAAATGGGACCACCTCGGAAGTACACTCTGTATAAAGTTATGCTTGATCAGGTCATACAAAAAAAACATATACGGGTCGACTTGAGAACCTCGTCCTTTTGGAAGTCGGTTGAAAATATCGTCCTTGCAGCATCACACGCGACACAATTCAGCATGACTTTAGCATGCAAATTTCTACATGCTGCTACAGTGCGTAGGGCCCGTGATACCGCTGGATTCTTGCTACCCCAACAATTCTTTTTCTATGTCAATGACTAAGTCTATCGCTGGACCAAATTAATATTTATGGTTTCACGATAGAAAAATACAGAAGTTTGGAAACTGACCAACAAATATAGTGAACAAACAAACCCAAAACGAATGTAAGTCATATACGTAATTTAAAATTAATACGTACTTTTAATGTATTTTATCTTA
Organism: Selenia dentaria; assembly: GCA_917880725.1. Taxonomy (NCBI): domain Eukaryota; kingdom Metazoa; phylum Arthropoda; class Insecta; order Lepidoptera; family Geometridae; genus Selenia; species Selenia dentaria. Next base: position 28,355,396 of record OU862895.1, on the reverse strand, counting down.
TTTACTATGTTATAACTTAAAATGTTTTATATAATTATATAAATAACTAAGTATAATACGACAGTTAAAAAAATTAACATGTTCCTCGCGGCTTAGGTCTCAACATAAATAGACCAATTTATTATTGAAAGCAAATTATCATATATTTTTTTATAAATCGACGGCGAATTTGAATTTGAACACCATTAGCTACTTATTATTTAAGATAATGTTGTTTTGCATAATTTTGGACTATGATAAGATATATACTCGAAAAATACGAGTTAAAACAAGTAATTATGCGATATAAATGGCAGATGTTCAATAATACATTCTTATAAGAGGTGATAATTTTTTTGTTAATTTCCAGTCAACGACACATCAAAGATCGTTCAAATGCGATTACAACTTTAATTCTGTTGATTCTTGATTGTCCTAATAATACCTTGATTGGAAAGCAATCGGGTAAATCCGTAAAACTGGCGAACGAAATGACGATCAAATGCCGCGGGGGGTCCAACCTCTCTCTATAGATCTCTCAGTAGGACACCTTCTGATTAGGGTTGCTCCATATACATTTTTAACACTTGCTCTTTTTGGCGCTTGCAAATATATAGTTGCAATGCCGAAATATCGAGAGCTTATAAGTAATACCATGGTATTCATCCCGTAATTAACAATATGGGTTGGTCCGTGTTATTAACAAAAAGAAAGTATGTGGTGTAAATTATGCAACCATATTAACTGTAACAAAGTTTCCAGTTTACGATATGAAATTGTGTGTTGCAGTCATAGCAAAATACAAAGTAAAACTAAATTAAAGTAACTAAGTTTCATTCTATTACTCGTAGTACTAGAGTTCTAGAGTGCAGACCGCGTCTCGGCAAACGTAGTGTAGGACGTCCTGAGGCACGGTGGAGTGACGATCTGCGCAAGACGGCTGGCAAAAACTGGATGCGAGAAGCCCAAGATAGATCTAAGTGGCGTGCAATTGGAGAGGCCTATGTCCAGCATTGGACTGCTACAGGCTGATGATGATGATGATGATGACTCGTAGTACTAATAATGTATATTTCTAACTATAAATTGCATACTAAACAATAGTAATAGCCATATTTGGCAATCATTATTGCTATACAGTATACACATATGTTACTTGGGTAGAAAGTTTTTCTCAGTTCCATATACAACTTCTATTAACTTCAAAACTATTAATAAGTTATAATTCTATTTGTCTAAGTTATTCTTTCTAGATTCAAAATCATCGTTTTTATGTATAATTTTGTACCAATGGTAATCGCTTAAAAGGGTGAGGTTATGATTTTATAATAATAACAATATTATTTACATTATCTTCATGTAAAATTATTATTCCTCTTGACTTCTAAATTAGCGACCCTATTAATAATGTTGTAACTTTATAAAACAATCAATAAACTATTAATACTGAGATATGAAGACGGTATTTTCAGAACTTTTTGAATGTGAAATTTAATAAAATCGAAACCATTTTATTAAATTGTTTAAATGCGGGTTTAGATCTAAAAAAAAATCTACATAAAGTATACTGTGACAGCCCTACGCCCGATCGCACAGGGATCAACGATGGTACAAGAAGTGAAAAATGTTTTATTACCTATCTAGAGCAGTAAAATAAATACGAGGATATAAAGGCTGGTTTAGTATCTCTCAGCACTTTGATGGCGTAGTAACTTAGGTAATTGTGATGGTTTTGCGGTAGCGTTCAAACTGCTCTATATATATATTCGTTTCGCACTCTTTTATAATGTCATCAAAGTGAATATACGGTCATAAACTAACTGCATTCTATATGTAATATCTTCAAACTTACTGTGTGTAGACTATTGAATAGTTTTTAAAATACAATAGAAAAATAGTATATTATGCAACTAGTGAATAGAGGACAGATTTAAAGCGAGGGCCATAGATGAATCACGAGTAAGTGAAGGGTTCTAACGACTGAATCACGACCGCAGGGAGTGATTCGTGATGATTGAATCACGAGCGTAGCGAGTTATTCAAGTGTTAGAATCCTGAGCGATGCGAGTCATTCATGGCCCTCGATATAAATCCGTTTTATTCAAGAGTTGCATACTATACTTTATACCTTGACTACGAGAAAAAGAAATAATTTAAGCGAAAATAGACATTTAATGAAGAAAAAAGAAAGGTTAAATTAATTAAAATGCACATTAAAATTAGAACAATTACTAAACATAAGAGTAATTTATTTATTATTATTATATTTTTTTTTCTATAATCGCAGCAAAGAACACAATACAGTTAATGCTAAACTCCTTGTCTCAAATGTCGACCAATCAAATCTCGAGGAGTTACTTTCACAAAGAGTTTGTATGTCGACTATTATTTGCGTAAGGAAGATGTAGAAGCACTGAGATGGAGATCAAATATATTGGTGTGTTGTAAATTCAAACACCAAAACAGTGTTTAAAAGGCCTTTTTATTCACTGTTTTCAGTGAAGTAAATAAGCTTTTTAGAGTAGGAATGGTATAAAAACAATTATTTTTTCAATCATACAGCATACATGACAGCTTAGAAACGAAGGGTTAGGTTAAGACCACAAATGTCCACGTTTTATAATTCTAGCATCCTTTTCTGCTAATTTTACTATCATCATATATATGTTTTATGGTTGTATGGTTGTGGGTTTAAGTCTCGACCTGAACTTTCTCCAGAACGTCACCAATTTAGTCGTTCCCCAGGGTTTTCTCTTTTTAACTATTTTATTTCCGTTCGTCTTAAAATATTTAAGATTACTTAAGATAATTTTAAAATTATTCGCTTTGGGATTAACCATGTGCATTTCATTGAAGTCTGCTTACCCACTTCACTTTAATTTAATGCTTGTTATATTTTAAATTTATTTTTATAAACCTTAGCATTACGTGTCCATACTCGACCTCCTGCCTCCTTTACAAATACATCTTTTTTGCAGAAAAAAACTGTTCATAAACACTACAAGTAGCGTCGCCCACGCATCTTGTACCAGGCGTAGATATTAATCCAAGTACCGAGGCCTCAGATATTAATCCATGCGCCGTGTGAGGCCGCTCATAACCGTATTTATGAACATGCTCGCCTGGTACGAAACGTTACACTACACTGGCCAGTTGATTAATGCAAGACTTTATAAAAATAAATCGAGTTCAAAAAGGTTTTTAACAATTTCATATAATAACTTTTTGGTTTTATCGTAGACCAGCTACGACGTAGCACCGTAGAGCATCTACGAGCCGATATTAGCTACGCTATTTGAAGAATGTTTAGGTGCTTATCAGCCGGCCTCATAATCTTTACAGTTTTCCTTACTACCGATAGAAATTTGATCATCACCTCATGTTTTGATGGAATGTGTCCGTAACGATGCGAAACGACAAGTTTTTTTTAATAATTATGTGCACGATATGGGAATCTGTAATAGTCTCCTTGGCTTTCCTTGTTCTGATGAGGCCAGGAGGCTAATTAAAATTTACATGTTTCTTTACGGTTGATATTTAACGCGTTGATTTGTCTTACGGGGGTGACATTGTCAACATCTGACCAAACCCTCGTGTAAAATTTAAGATATTAAAAAAAATTACAACGTCCATACTACTAGATAAATATATAGGGGATAGGTTACTGGGACCGGCCGTAAATGAGCCATGATGACTGTCTAAAACTACCAGGAAAACATAACAAGCGAGAAAGCAGACTAATGTCAATTTAACCCGAGACACAGAGTGAGTAACAGTATGTATACGCGAGATGGCTGCGGTCCATCGCAAACAGCCGTATTAAAACGGCTCACGAACATTACTTTATTTATCGCGTCTAATTATACGGCAAATATATTCGAATATTTATTACAGGAGACGGACCAAAATTGCGTTGACATAAATTCGGGCGTTAATCCGGGATTATTCACGAATGAACGACACAAACTGCATTTAACGGTTGCGTACGCGCAGGTTTATTTTCGTCTGAATAAATGATCGCGTATGGCTCGGCTTTATGATGCGCACGAGTCACTGTAATATTTGTGTTGTACCTGATTTATTTTGCACCTACGGCTGCGTAGAGTTCAAGCAGTAAAGATGCTTGAGGGAATCAGTTCGTTGAACTAATACCATGCAATGTAACAATTAAAGAATTCAAGATAGAAGACAAAGATGCTGCGAATACTCGACTTCTGGCAAGCTGTCATTCTGCCACCCATAAAATGTAATATTTGTAGTACCTAAGTAGAAACATTGTAAACATATATATAAAAAGAATGGCTCCGAGTTTCTTGCCGCTTCTTCTCGGTGGGCTCTATATATTTTGGAACGTGGCGGTAGTTTTTAAAGTACATTATAATGAAAAATTGACGTTCATAAGTGCGTCTTTGATGCCTGAATTGAATAAATGGTTTTGACTTTGACTTTGTTTTTCAATTGACCAAACCTTTTGCGTCCCAGAGACGTACATATACGTCAGTTCCATTCATAAATCTTTTGTTTTAATTATAACGGTATAGGAAAGATTAATATACCTTGTAACAACATTCATATCAACATTTCATTTAACGATAAAACGAAATAGGTACTTATATTTTGTCATAATTTTATTTTATGATTGATATATTGACCTATATATCATATATATATATGATATATAGGTATACAAAAAAATAGATTGAATAACAGTAAAATGACAGTAATACAATAAAATAAAATAACTCATTAACAAATTTAAATTATTACTCACATTCTGTTTGTATAATTGATTACTAACTCATCTAAATCATTATTTAATTAATTGCGTGTGTGTGTGTGTGTGTGACATGATATTTTATGAGTAGGTACATATAAAGTTATATGATTATTAACGGGATATTTACCGTGGTAAGGTTGTGGAATGAGCTCCCGATATTTCGGCGCAGTTACATGCACCATGTACATGCACCAATCGAGGTGATGGTTTTCAACTCGCCAGTGCGTGGAATCCAGTATTAGGTTGTTTTAAAAATAAAAGTCCGCGTTCAAAATGTGTTCAAAATACTATACGCAGTGATACAGTGAGTGTGTTTTGTCGGGACTTAGGATCGAGTTCGAGTTCCAGCGATAACCGTAGCAAAAGACTAAGAAAGAGGGTAGATCGTTATGTCTGCACCTAACTTTTAAACTTTATGACCAACCACCCGCATTCTTCAGTCTTCCCGTGAACATGGTGCATGTAACTGCGCCGAAATATCGGGAGCTCATTCCACAACCTTACCACGGTAAATATCCCGTTAATAATCATATAACTTTAGAGAACAACCGTGATAGTTTAAAACAGTGTTTTAGGTACATATAATTTAGACAAATATCACAACCCTATTATGCTGGGTTGAATCTTGCACAGTAAAATTATATTTGAATGGGTTTATATAGTCTCTACAATATTATATGTGCTATCGAAATTTTAATAATTATCTGATGTGACTTATACGATAAAGAAGAAGAAGAAAAATAAGAAGAAGAAGAAGAAAAAGACGAAGAAGAAGAAGAAGAATAAGTAATGGGAAAGAGACAAACAAAATCAAGCCACAAAAATTGAAGCAAACGGTTTTCCATGGTATCTACCAGTTCTTGCGGGTAACAGGTGTAATTATGTAGGTACATATGAATCACTATATCGTCAAAAATTCCATTTAATTTTAATTCTGTTTATGTTTCTCACGTCCCAGTATGAATTGTCCTACTCAATTGAACGTAAATGTCTGCATTCCGATTCCAATTTTGGAACGGACACGGAATGACAGCTGCATGTTTTTGCACTAAAATGTTCAATGTATTTTGGTACGGTTCAGTGTTGCTAGACATGGAAAGAAGATTTCCTTGTAAAATAAAATTGAGATACTACTATTTTTAAATTTAATGATATACTGTTGTACATAGACGTAAACTAAATAGACGTTAGGTAATCTTTACTAATGTTATAAAGAGGAAAGATTTGTGTGTATGTTTGTAACGAATTGGCTCAAAATGTACTGGACCAATTTCAAAAATTCTTTCACCATGGGAAAGCTACATTCACCCTGAGTAATATAGGCTTTATAAGATTCATCATCATCGTCCATCACCGCGCGGGTGAAACCGCGGAGAGCAGCTAGTTTTTTTTTTAATAAAAAGATAGTTAAGCGAAACTACTGAGTGCTGCGCCAATGCCTGAAAGCATTAAAGTTATTTAAATAATGCGAATTTTACTATATATTACTAGCTACGCCCCCAGGTTTCACCCGCATGGTGATAATAATAATAATAATAAACATATATTTATTTCCTCCTCACAAAAGGTTGGTAAAAACAATTACAGGTGATGGATGATGATGATGAAGACCTATGTCCCCCCCCCGAGATATAATCTATCTTCTTGTCCAATTTTATTGGGATCTGTTCAGCCCAATAGGCGTTATTACGCCTATTGGGCTGAACAAACAGACAGAGAGAGAAATAGGGTGACACAGTGACAAAGGTTTATAGAATACTAGCTGCTCTCCGCATTTGCACCCGCGCGGAAGATTCATCATCATCACCACCATCATTCTAATTTATGATGATGATGATGAATCTTATATAGCCTATGTTACTCAGGGTGAATGTAGCTTTACAATGGTGAAAGAATTTTTGAAATCGGTCAAGTACTTTTTGAGCCAATTCGTTAGAAACATACAAATCGTTCCTCTTTATAATATTAGTATATACTAGTATGGATTAAATATGAATGCGCTATTGCACGCTAAGTTTATTACATAACTTAATTAGGAACAAAAATGATATCTATGTCCATAAGTTTCATTATTGCATTTTTATCTAACCGAGTGTAGGGGTTGTATATTGGCATGGTCAATCATGCGAAATTTTGTGAGAAGTTGAATATAATGATGATCTGAGTCAGTGTGTATGTTTGTCACTCCTTCACGCTGAAACGGCGCAATAAATTATGATTATAGATGTGTACTAGCGCGGACGCAGCCGGGTGCTCGAGTGCTCTATGATGAAGTTGTGTGTCACAAAACCGTTCGAGATACTTGACAATACAGCGTTAGTTTAACTGTCACAATAAAAATAAAAAATTTAGTATGAATAATCTCGTGAGTTTGACAAATTTATTTAATATAAGATCGCGGCGACTCCTGAGGATGGACATCGGACATGCCCGAAACTTAGGTCGATAACGTCGGCTAATTATGTAAGTACAGTCGGTTTTAATATTGAATAAATAATAAAAATGTCTAAATACGACAGTTTAAATGAAGTTAAAGATAGCTTATACTTAGAAATAGCACATATGCTACTTTTGTCCCATTTGAAGGGGTAGTTCTTGAAGGCTCGCATTAATTAACTCCACACTAGTTGTGCTATGCGGTTTCGCCCGCGTGATTATGAATGATGATGATGCTGAATCAAAATTTATGGCCTGTGTTCATCAGGGATAATGTAGGAGCCTCATAGTGTAATCATTTTTCAAATCTCTCCTGTAGTTTTGGAGCCTATTCAATTCATACAAACAAATTTTTCCTCATTTTAATATTCATGATCATGAATATTTTTCTTTATAATATTAGTATAGACGATTAAGTCGCTGGTAGAAATTAATATCATATAATTTAGCCACAAGTGTTATTGCTAAATAATATGCATATCATTATGGAAAATAATCTATTTGTGAATATTTATTAACTATATAACATATATTTTATTAAATTTCATTATACAAGCTCTCCAGATACCTGTTTAAAACGATCAATTTATAACCTGTATTCATGTGAATAAAAGATACCTAATTGTTCATTTACATTCATATTATAAATTCGATAGTATATAAATGTTTAGGAATAAGATAATATGTTACACATGAATTACTTTTTTAAGCTGAAAAAGGCTATTATTACTAAATATTTTTAGCGCGGTTGCAAACACATGGCGCAGCTTCTCATTCATAGTTTAATCCAAAACATATTAATTTATAAATGTTATATATTAAGTCTATGAGCAGTTTTGTGTACATATATATCTAGAGTTCAAAAAGAGGGTGGACTTCAAACTATAATTGGAACTATAATCGAGAGTTGTTTTTTTTCTGTCAGAGTCTTGACCATGAACTAATAAAAATGGTAAAGGATCAAATTGGATCAAGCGCGCTATTGTGTTGCTAGATACGAAATAGTAGTTTGACATGTGCCCTCAAATCCCGCTCTCTTTCTGAACAGAGTTAGCCGACAATTTGCTTACTTTTTAACTGGCTTAAGCTAGTTAATGCCACACACATAAAGTTCTTAGCATTCAAATAAGACCTAACTAATTTGTAAGTATCACCACGATTGTGTTATTAGTGAGATTTACGAGGCTGTATTTTGTATTCTGTTTTGATATTCTGGTGTCGTTCTGTTACGGATATTAGATTCCTGCAGCAGTAGGCGATGTCATAACATTTTGTGGATTTTTTTTTGCACTGGTAATGTTTTTCGTTCATTGCTGGAAAACAATGTATTAGAATAAAAAAACGTATGCCTTACCTACTTAAACTTTCGGTTAATACTTTTAAATTATTGTAAATTACACACGATACACAGGTCTACACGATAGGTACGAAGTCACAGAAATAAATTGAATTCAGGCCCTTAGGGGGTGAATTTTCCAAATATCCTTCCTTATTAGATGCTTGCATCATAGAAGGCATCAACTACCAACATTTCAAATTTGCACCAAATTATTACAAAATTTAGAACCTGCACGGTTCTATATAGGTAGTATAGGTTGATGAGTTAGGCAGTTAGTCAGGACAAGTAACTATATCTATCTATATCTATATATAAACAAAGTCATGTTAGTTACACATTTATAACTCAATTAAGGCTGGATCAATTTTTATGATTTTTGTTTTTTTCAATGTGTTATATCTTGAGTTATATCCTGGTAGCTTTTCATCATCATCATCCATCACCACGTGGCTTGAACCCATGAGGCGCAGCTAGTAGTATAAATAAATAAATAATGAAAATACGTGAAATTTCAGTAAAACTCAAGTTATACTTTTCCGCACACGTCAGTAAAGAAACCCACAAAAATGTAATCACCAATACATAGTGCCTACTAATTGAAAGACCTATGTATTTCATTTAAAAAAACTGCGCAGCCTATTCTGCACTCTATATACAGAAGATAAAGCCCAAATATATATAAAGAAGTATGGAGATGGTATCAATGCGCGGGCGCAGGTTGAGTCAGTATCGAGTGATCGTAAGGGCCGATGACACCGCGCGGTTTTTTGATAAATATACCTACTCGTTTTGTTTCTGTTAGGTATTAATTTACACCGAGAGATACGCTGGGATAGTGCAACCTGTACTTTATATATGCAGTAGGTCAATTCACATGATATGAGTTCCCAAAGACAATTCTCACAAAATTAGGTAGCGCAATTATTATTTATCATCCTACTTCCTACTAATATTATAAACGCGAATGTTTGTGAGTAATGAATGTGTGGATCTTTGTTACTCATTAACGCACGAACGGCTGGGGCAATTTTGATGAAATTTGGTATGGAGATAGATCAGGCACTGGTTTAACGCATAAGATACTTTTCATCATTATCATCATCCATCACCAAGCGCGTGAAAAAGCGTAACATGCTTGGGCACAGCATAGACAAAATAATAAGATCTCTGCCTACGCTAAGATCGTGATGAAGACAGTTCTGTCAAAGTTTGTGTCAGTTTCTGATAACTTAATCAAAAGCCAAATCAATTTGACAGCTCGATATGTATATATATATATATAATATTCATGAAAATTGTTAGAGCTGTTATATTGTATATATATATAATATAAATCTCGGAAACAGCTCCAACAATGTTCATGAAACGCTACTACGCAGGGGGTTTCGGGGGCGATAAATCAATCTACCTAGTAATATTTATCGGATAGGTCCGACTATAGTTTCGACCACATTCGGTGGCCTTTTTCAAGGAGTGTTCGGGACGCCCGCGTCGATGACGTCTCGCTTAGCACTCCTTGAAAAAGGCCACCGAATGTCGTCGAAACTATAGTCGGACCTATCCGATAAATATTAAGTGAGTATTCCCGTATTTTTAATTAATAATGATTGAAAACCACGTTAGTTTTTATAACAAAACAATCTACCTAGGTTGTATTTGTAGAAAACGTCATTTTATCCTTGTTTTCAGGCAACGAAAAACTGCTACAATCACTGTTTACCGACATAACAACACTAAAGCTTCTTGACAAAACATGGCGTTGTTGAGCAACACCTAGCCAATAACTGTTTGGTTTCCGGTTAGACTAATAAAATCAATAGTTTACTTACCACCAAAGCTACTATCACGGTCATCCAGGCACTATAGAATTAAAAGAATAAAAATCTCCTTTAGACTTACCGTTTGCAATCTACTTAGACCGCGCAGCCCCGAGTAAGTAGAACGTCATCGCGATAAATAGGCGATAAAAGTGGGATGAGGCGGCGGGTGGGGGCGGAGGACGCTTGCCGGCAATTATAACGTGGGTGCCGGCAGAGCGGGTCGGGGTTGGTAGTTTTAAATGTCATTGTTTTCCACTGCGTAGGCATGCTACCAACAAAACGTAGATGCGATGTGCACTTGTTTTTTAGCGATGTTGACATCCCTATACGCGTCTCACGCCAAACCTGCGTGAACCAACGCTAGTAGGGAAGACGTTCTTCCCTACTAGCTACTACTTTGCCTACGATATTTACTTACTTTGCCGTTTGTTTGAATCTGAGTTACTGTACTATTTTCATACTGCGTTTCCATCTCACATGTACCTCGATGATGAGGTTCTGTGATATCAAAAAGATGGAATTTAAGGACCCACTGTATCAACCTGACTCGTTTTATTTGTTAAGTTCTCAAGTTACTCTTGCGTTCAATCAATCGGTCGAATCAGGTGAGCTAACTTTATTTTGGTTGAAGTGACGTGGCGTATAGATATATTTTTAGTTTTATTTTACTCGTAGTTATCACTAATCCAAACTAAACAATATCGCAATCGCAACAGAACCAGTCATTTGTTTTACTGGAATATAGTTATAATTTGCATATAGTAAGATAAGGTAGTTGAAATGGCAGTGGGTAGACCACGTAGCACGCGGATCAGATGGCTGTTGAGGCCGGAAGGTTCTAGAGTGGAGACCACAGACCGGCAAGCGCAGCGTTGGTCGTCCACCGACAAGGTGGGCCGAGGACCTGATAAAGGTAGCTGGACGACGTTGGATGCAGACCACTTCCAACCGGTCCTTTTGGAAATTTGTTGGGGAGGCTATTTTCAGCAGTGGACGTCCTACGGCTGAGATGATGATGATGGAATGAACGAGTGAGCATATATGCATGTTACTTCTTCAGTCTGAAACGGGTCAGCGGATTGAGCAAAATTTGGAATGGTGATTGATTTTACACAAAGTAATATAAACGCTTTGCACCCTGGAAAATGTTCCTTTGTGATAGTAATTTACTTGCAGGGCAGAGCAATGCGGCTCAGCTAGTCATGCCTTACTAATCCTACTAATCTAAACGCGAAAGTATGTATGTATGGATGTTTGTTACTCTTTTACGCAAGAACTACTGAATGGATTTTATTTAAACTTGGTATGTAGATAGATGAGGTGCTGGATGAACATACAGGATATTTTTCATCATCATCATCATCTATCACCACGGTAACCGCGGGGCAGCTAGTATTTTTATAATTGCATATTAATATTGAAAAGAGTGACAATTATATTTAGGTATATATTTGAATGTTGTTAACTCTATCGTCGTTTCCTTCGAAGCGATGACCTTGGTTCGGTTCCTGGCCCAGGAAAATGAACGTGTGATAGACAGGAATATTTCCTCTGGGTTTTTACGTATTGTGTTATGTATGTGTTTCCATGTCTCCAGCGGCACAGTACACCCTAGTGTAAGAGTACTATGAACGTTAATATTGTTATTATTGTGTGATTGCATAAACGAAATTAAGTTAACGTGTCTACTACCGTCCCAGTTTCGAGTGTTTTTTGTCCCAACTCGGCCGTTTGTTACCCGACTACGCCTACGACACATGCACTTTATTCATTACTAAAGATATTTTGTGATGTACGTAGACAGCTTCGACATAAATAAGCTTTTTTGAATTCGTTAGTTATCTAAGTAACTCTTGCATTATTATTATTATTAACTACCAACTGCCAAAAAAGGAGGAGGTACTCAATTCGAATGTTTTTTTTTAATGTTTGTTACCTCATAACTTTCGACTGGGTGAACCGATTCTCAACATTATTTTATTGTTTAATAGCTTTAAATTTCATCAAATTCGGTTCAGTCGTTTTTGAGATAATACTCCAATAACTGAATAGAATGGAAGGCGGTATTAAATTTTTCGTAATATACCTAACATAATAATAACGTATAATGTAATATTGAAAATATAATACTTAGAAACAGGACCTAAAACAAGCAATTAAGGCATTATTTTTGTTATGGAACTTATTTTTGATTTTCCAGTTTAATAGTCACATTCCGCACAGGCAGACCCGCGGGGCACAGGTATTAACCATTAACTTAATAATCTCAGACAATAACAAATAGCGACATTGCACATAATGACGTAAGACAATAAAAAATACAACACAATCAGCATTTGACAGTGACAGATTGTGACACATGCTAATTTAAAATTGGAAACAATTGAGTATTAGCTCTGATTGTGTACAACGGTATTCTAATTATGCATATGACGTTAGTACTAGGCACCTAACTTCAATTAACTACGTAAGCACTTACGGAATTAGTACTTGTGTAACTAGCCGATACTACTCTCAGAGCGAGGATTATGAGCCATAATACACGACGGGGGCCAGTGCTGCTTGAGAGATATAATGAAATCATCATCATCATCATCTCAGCCGTAGGACGTCCACTACTGAACATATGCCTCCCCCATAATTTTCCAATAGGACCGGTTGGAAGCGGCCTGCATCCAACGTCGTCCTGCGACCTTTATCTGGTTGTCTGTCCACCGTGTCGGTGGACGACCTACGCTGCGCTTGCCAGTCCGTGGTCTCCACTCCAGAACTTTCCGGCCCCACTGGACATCGTTCTGCGTGCTATGTGCCCTGCCCACTGCCACTTTAACTGGCTAATCTTCTGAGCTATGCCGGTGACTTTCGTTCTTCTACGGATCTCCTCATTTCTGATTCGATCACGTAGAGAAACCCCGAGCATATCCCTCTCCATAGCTCGTTGTGCGACTTTGAGCTTACTTATGAGGCCCATAGTATGAGACCACGTTTCAATGCCATAAGTCATCACTGGTAACACACATTGGTTGAAGACTCTTGTTTTGATAATGAAATAGCGATATAAAATGAAAAAGCAAAGCACACGTCTTCGAACGTCAAAGACCAAAGAAGAAGAAGAACGCGCTTCCTTACAGACTTTGAAGAGGTACCTGTTGTCAAAACTCATGTGCAGTCATTGCGCTCATAATTACCTGAGCTATTGGCTCATATTTTTACTTGTCAAAAAAACTGCTGCTATTGGAAATTAACCATCCGCCTTTTAAGAATATCTAAATCGAAATTTAAAATTAGTAATCATTTCCAGCATCGTTACCATAATAATGAAATTCCATCATTTTCGACGTGTGCTAGTCATTTGTTTGAACGATAGCCCGAAGCGTGGCCGGCTGACTACAGCGTTGATTGGCCCCGACCTGGACTCTACCTCTTGGACTTTATATCTTATTGGACCTCTCTTGTTCTAATTTTATTGAGTGAGTACTTAAATGTTTTGAAGGCATGTCGCCGCGCCCGTTAAAATGTAAATTTATGCACAACTCAAAAGATTTATGATCACGTCTAATGATGTTCAAACATTTCGTCGAAGCGCTTTAAATGTGTTAGGTGTGAACCACAATGACGCCAGATTGAGATAATCTCGGATATTTATGTGCAGTTAAAACTAAACTGGCAACCCTACAAATAAGCGAATATATTCGACCCTAATAGGTACATACTTCTACTGACTGATTCTTTACTTTTCATTTTTGAGGGAGGGGGCAAGGGGAGGGGATGCTGCGTTGCTATTCCACCACAGGAGTGACTGATCAACTTTAAGGAGCTTAGTAATCATCTTCCATAGGTTAGGTAGTTTCACAAATGCCTATTACAGCAGGATTGAGTTAAAGATTTCCTGCCTCGAAGATTTAGTTGAAGTATCACAGATCCATGCAGAACTTTGAAGATCTAACCTCTGGGTAGCCTGGCCAATTATATGTTTGCGATCTGCGTTGTAATGTTGAGAAGGTAATATAACGTAAGGTAAGGTAAGATAAGGCGAGGTGAGCTAAGTAAGAGTGTGTGTCATCGTGGTCACCGTTCATGTTGTATTCGTAAACTTAAGTAAGAAAATAATTTTCTATATGATATTTATTTTTAAATCTTGAAACGTGAATTATGCAAATACTCTTTATCTGCCCTCATTGTAAGAGACTTCATACATTTTCTATTATTTTCTGAAGATAAAACGGTAACAAGATGTAAACAATAACATAAATAGGGCAGGGTTCCACCTGCCGTGCGGGCAGAAGTACCAGGCTCCCATAAATATTAAAGAGATGGCGAGCGCGCGCCGCATTTGCATACGATGTTCAATTACGATGGGAATAAGGAATGCATTATTGTAACCAGTTATATTGTTATGTTCTCCGGGTAAACCACCTTCGTTTGATTGTTTCCTGGTAATCTCGGATCCGCTTTCTTTGGTGTTTCATTCTCACTACAGCGGAGGACACCTTTTGTTCTTATTTGACAAGTTTCTGAACATTTGTTGAACAATAATGCTCATTTGAGCATTATTTTTTTTCTGGCATTTCCATTCCAAAAATCTATTTGTAATTTAAATCTATTTTTTTTATTTCAATGGTGTAAGTACGTCAATTGCAAATAGACTGTTCTTAAATAACAGGCATCATAAAAAAGGTTGAAGATTGCAAGCTGCTAAGCATTTTGTATCTATCATGCATGCGGAGATATTTACTTCTCACTCATTAAATATATAAAATGTTTCCGTGGCTAAGACACGGTCCAACCCCAATTTTAAAATAATTTACGATACTTTACGTAAGGTTGAAAATTGCATGTTATATTGGACGATGTCATGCGAAAACGCATTAATTTTGTACGTTTACTTAATATATTTCGATATATACTAACACAATTGAAAAAACTGGTGATTATTACTTTAGTACTATACGTTGGCTATGTATTACCAAAAAAAAAAGCTGAAAATTCTGAGAGTTTGGACGTGAAAGTTTATTTTTGAGGATCTATTCAAGATTTTTTTCTGCTGAAAGAGAGTTATATTTATGAACTCTATTCGGTTATTACTCTTTTCCTTTTCCTTTTCTAACCTTTGTATTTTTTTTCATAACATACTATCGATCTGTTTTGTTACACTAGATGTTTAAAATTCAGCTTTTTCTTTAATTAGGGTACGAGCGCGCCTTAAGAAAATCCATGAATTAATAAATGACATGCGCTTATTAAAAAAAACAATTGTTTATAATCTCAATTGTATCTAAGAATGATTGTAACACAGAGAACGGACAACAATAATTACAATAACTCATCGGACAGCGCCATCTATCGACGAGTAGCAAATATATATGTATAAAATCGATTTGAAATAATTAAGCCTTTCGGATTGCACGTAACTACCGCCTCCCGGGGCCATAATTTAAATATCGAACGTTCCATGGAGGTAACTTGAGAAAACGGAATTTCAAAACAACTTTAATAGAGGATAGTGGGGAACAATCTAACAATGGCTATCGTATTGTTTAATTTTTCTAAAGTTGTGTTTCTTCGAGTTTTAACATGTACCTAATAGTGGAATATTAATACATTACTAAAACTTTTTAAAGTGGTTGAAAGGGAAAAAGATTTTTTCGACCTTTTAATAAAAGTATGTTAGTAACGGGATCGATTGTCATTCATCGCCAATCAATTACGATATCACCAAGATAGGTGAAACACTATTCAGTTATTGGATTGTACTCAAAAAAAACTTAACCGAATTTGATAAAATTGAATTGGGACCTCGAAAGTATACTCTACCAAACAAAAAATCGGTTTAATCTGTAAAAAGTTATGTGTTTTTATAACATTAAAAATATATATACCTACGCGTCGACTTGATAACCGCGAAAACAACGTTGCATGATTTTATACACTTTGCCAACACTCGTGTACCATTACGAACATTTAAGTAACTATAATGATCCAACTCTTTTACGTGTCATAACTGGAAGAAACGCTAATACAGGAAAATTAAACAAAATCAATGATAGTTGTGTATTTCCCGCCATTCGAGTTAAGTAGTTTTCTTTCCCGCTGCAACCAGACAGAGACAAAACGGCTTGCGGTCCTGCTCACTCGCCCGACCGCAGCGACTAGCATGGAGTATTTACACCTTTTTACTACAGACACTATAGTCTTATTTTAATATGGTTTTCTAGTACACCTCGTTACCGGTTGTTTTATTGTACAGATGTATTGGTACTTTTATGGTATTGTTAATTTAACTAGGTCGCGTCAAGTCAACACCGCAAAGTGTGGTTTTTGCGTCAAGTTATGGGAAAAAGTTGTTGTCTATTTTTCTATTCACACTATCTACTAATATTATAAAAGGGGAAAGTTTATATGTATGGATGTATGTTACTCTTTCACGCAAAAACTACAGAATGGATATTAAATAAATTTGGTATGTAGATAGACTGGAATAACATATAGGATACTTTTTCATCATCATCACCATCCATCACCACGCAGGTGTAGCCGCGAGGCGCCGCTAGTAATATTATACACTTTTGTATAGTTATATCTCATGAGTGAGTGAGTGAATAGCGCGTATCTACTTTACGTCTAGTCATTGACCAAGCTGTACGGTTTAGAGTAAAATTCTGAATGGAGATAGGTTATCTATATAAGCTACTATTTATCCTGGAAAAAGTGTCTGCGGAACAGTCATCGCACACGCCGGCAGACCCGCGGGGCGTAGCGAGTAAACTGTAAATAGTGTTCTAAGCTACGAGACGGTACTCATTATATTGATTAACTGCACAAAGTACACGTCGAATAATCCACGCGATTATTTCAAATCGCCGACACATTACATTAGAGGTAATCTCTGTAATGGCGGCGGTGATGGCCGGTGTTGCCAGTTAACGGAAACTCCACCCAATTGTGGGAGAATAACGGGGAAAGATAGATTTTAAATTGGTTTATGTACGTTTAATATTATTACGGAGGAGCATGTGGTAATGGTGGTACTTGTTAGATTAGACAGGTGTTACGCTGGTGGCTAATTGTAAACAGAATTTCAAACGCTTCAATATCAATAAGCAAAATGCATTAATCTGTTTTATATAGAAGTTTAATTGCACACAATATGTTTACAGTATGTTTTTCAAAGATAATATTAAGCCATTGCCGCTTCCAGTAGTTGGATAACAGTCATTGCACCAAGTCGGAGGCATTTGGGCGGTCTTGACACTGTAATTGACTTTTGGGAGGTTTTGCCAACCTGAATCCAATCGATTCTCCTCTCTTTGAGAGCAAAACATCTGTCCCAATAGAGGATCGTAATTATAGAATATAAAGTATATTTTGCTTGTAATTATATGCAGGTCATTTTATAGGTGAACCTTAAATAACATATTGTATTGAATATATTTACTAATGTATAATCAATGCCTCCACGAAAGTGTCCATTTAATAACTACATATACTAAAATACATAATTTTTATTTCACATAATGTAAAAAAACAATTCGTTATTTTTAAGATAGACTCATTAAAAAATATCACTGGTATTATCGCATCGATCACCATCACAAGCATATTATAAGATCTTTTACTGATTAGATTATTTACTACCGAAGGGACTTTATAAGTCACTGTAGTGTAAACAACCCCGAAAACATAATACCAAAGTAGAGCACAGAGGTCATTTATTGGTACGCTTGCTTCCGGGTATATATTTTCTGTAGTTTTTTAGATTACGCTACGTAATGCATAATTATTATTTCATATTTCAACAAATCAACATCAAAATAATAATACTTATTTTAAAATAAAACATAACAATTTTACACACACAACACTGATTTTTAGTCCAGTTTTCAGTTCCAGGGAATCCAGTTAAAACTTGGATATAATATTTAAGTTTTGCGGCTACTGTGTATGTTTCAATGTTGTGAATATAAAAAAGTCATAAAGAAATATCATATGATACATTGATCTTTTACACAAAATTTATGTTTGTAAAATAATTTCGAAACCTTCTTGTCAGGATTACGTCTTACAACTGAATCAAAGTTACGCGTCCTCAAAAATTTATAATAAATATGGACCGTATCGAAAAAGCAATAAGAAACACGTCAGATATAAGTTGAATTACAATTATAATCTTGTCAAATCCCCATTTTTATTGTGATCAGCTGGCCCGCGTGTGGAGACATAATTTTCGTTTCAATAAGAACTTCTCGCTATAAGAAATCATATTAAAGTCACCGGGACCTTGCGAGGCCAGATATAAATTCGCAATTTTTATATCCAACTCATTATTATTTTTGAACGCTCGAAACGGCCGCTTATGAATAAAAAGTTGGCTTTATTTTGATGCAAAAATGTTGTTAGCCAGCAAAAAGTGACCGCGTGCTGCGCGCCGCGTCGCGTAGGTGAACCAGGCCTTTTTTATCGACGATATAAAATCATATAATAAGCAAAACCTTGTACTGTTACGTCCGTCTTACCGCTGAGAGGTCAATAAAAATAAATATTACCCCATCCTATTAGTTTTACAACAGTTTTAACAACTTAGCGCTAAAGTAAGGTCTATGCGAAAATATAATCTTTGCGAAAAATAAAATATAACTTCCAATACTTGCAGTTTATGAGCAATATTGACCACATTCCTGACATTCTACAGCCATTATAGAACGTCTGTTTCTATCATAAAGTTTTTTAAAGAAGCGTTTATTTTAAGTAGATGTGTATTTCATCAAAATTACTATAATTTTGGTCAAACAAAACTACGAGCTGTCAAAATTGACGTCGGTAAATCATCGACTTGACCCTTTTTTGTTACCTACATTAATAATTTCGTTAAGGGCTTTTTAAACGAGGAACATATTTGGAATACCTGCCGGTACTTTATGGTCGAGATCATTTGTATAGGAATTTAAATAGGACCGTTTTAAAATTGGATTACAATAAAATTGAGAAATACCGTGAAGCTATTTTAACTATTCCACATCAAAGTGGCCCAAAGAGGATCAATAAAATATAGTAAGACAACAATAATCGATTTAAATGAACCGTCAGTTTATTTTATATGTAATCGTTAACAAAGCCGTCTAATGAACGACGTTTAACGGGAGGAAAACAAACATCGTGATAGACAACATGAAGCGAAAACTGTTAGAGTGACATGCCATGATCCGACATATCTACGCGTCACCGATAGCAAACTAAAGATTTATCTTTCTCTTTCATTATTCATATCTCAACAAAGAGGGGCATAAATTACTCGGCCGAAAATATCTAAATCCTAATCCATTCGCCTCGCCTGTCCCCGACTGAATCCGATTTTAAAATATTTATGAAAAGGCAACAAAAAAGAAAAGAAACACAAGTCCAGAGACAGAATTAAAAATAATAAAAAATACGCCTCGAGAGCGAACGTCGGAAAAAAGTTAAAATGATTGTAGGGCATCGAGATGTAGCGTGTTTTTTTAATGTATCCCCGTTTCATTAGATTCGTTTCAATTCTGTCGGGATTAGTGGGAGAAAGGTCTCTTAAGGATAAAATGCGATGTCCGTTGATTTATAAAGATGCTTTTCGTCGGCCGACGGGACGTAATTAATTGTTCACCGTGATCTATCTCCTTGTTTTTGTAGCAGGTGATCGGATATGTTTAAAGAAATATCATTTTCGGATGTATACCTATATATAATACGGATAACTAGTCAATTGTTGTCAAAGCCAGTGCGGGCTTACGAGGCACGCGCGTGTTTGCATTATGAGAAAGTGGAACGACGCGGCTGGCCGGCCACGTGGTTGGCCTGCTGGTGACAGCTCCCGAAATTAGTCACGTGGCCTTTAATAGTCCCGCGGGGGTGGCAGTCACCGTTTTTTCCAGCTCTCGTACGGTTGTTTACAACAGTTGGTGCCTATCGATCCGCCGGATATAGACGTAAATATGGCGTTATTCATCGGACCAGAGCCTGTTTTGTTTGCACGCCGCCCCCAATTTTGTCGTCTAGGCTGTTTTACATCGATTTTCCACTGGACTTAGTGGACCCAGCTATTGGCCCTCGGAGCGAGGGTATTATGTATTATCTCCAAAAAGGTTTTCGATGCGCTTTTAGGTATAATCGGTGGTAGTATCAGGCGGGCGAGATCGCGGCGGCCGCAGGCTGTATACGGCGGCGCGCCTGTGTGCGTCCGGCTCTCGGGGCGCACTGCTCGATTAGCGCGGCCGGCACCGCCACGCTGCCTGATTGGGCCATCCATCACAGCCGCGCCCCCCGCATCCCTCACCACCCGCCCTCTAGCCCTCCGATCCGAAAACTATCTCAACAGACTCTCGACCTTCAGCCGCCCATTTTTCGGTACAGTTTCCTACGGCGCCGTACAGCACTCTCGCGACGCGTTAATGCTGCGACGCGCGCAACAGAGATCGAGGCGTATTTTTAAGACGGATACTTAGTGCGTTACATTATTACTCTTTTGTTTTTTTTGTTTCCAGGAGTGTAACCCACACGGTTCGTGTTTTCATATGGCGGCCGGGTCGACGCACCGCTCCGGTTATGATACCGAATGCCTTTAGATTTTTGATTGAGGTTTTATTTTATTTGGTACGACGTTCGCCCCGATTACGTTTCTCGTATTCGTTTACCGCTCGGCCGGTTTTTGTTTCGACACGTTTCATTGTTCGTAACAAGATCGATTTTATCGATAAGCCAGAGCTTTTAATGAAGACGTGGGTGTGCTGCGTTTTACTCAATTGCGCTTTTATGCGTTCAAGGCTGTTGATAATGCGGCGTCGATGGTCTCCGATACACCTACTATAATAACTAACGGGCTATATCTGGAGGGAAGGGCCGGTTCGAGATTACGTTTGTCATAGACGGCCGCAATAAACATTGAAGGTTATGAGAATTTCATTCCGTACTCGTTTACATAAACGAAAGTTTATTCGTGTATTAGCATATAATCGGAGAGCGGCAGGCACCGAGCCGGCTACGGCACCGGCCAGGGTCGCAGGTCACGGCGCGCACCGGCGGCGGCGTGTGAGCGAAACTTACAAATTACATTCTCACGCAACGACCACCTCCCGACCACAGAGTCCCTTCCTACCTGAGCCTTTAATAAATTAAGATAAACACAGTTAATATTCACAATCGATTATTTGTAACGCAGTGATCGCGATTTCTACCACACACCGACCGCACAGACATTTTTCAATCGTCATAAGGAGATATCAACGGAATTGGTATACTCATTATTAATATTACCCGTTTTACGACGTTTTTACGATCGTGCGACGTTCTGCTTACTCCACTTCCGTAAACGCAGCGTTTATTGAGTTAACATGTTGTTCTGTGAGTTTTGTGACACATGACGGGTACATTATAATCGAACAAATTGATTATAGAAAATATCTTCAATGCCATAAAGCCTACCAGCTTCGGTTTCGTACATACCTTTATTGTTGCCTTCTTAATCAGATTCTTTACGGGATGAGAACGAAGACGTCATTATTAATTATCATCATCATCATCTCAGCCTTAGGACGTCCACTGCTGAACATAGGCCTCCCCCATAATTTTCCAAAAGGACCGGTTGGAAGCGGCCTGCATCCAACGTCGTCCTGCGACCGTCATCAGGTCGTCTGTTCACCGTGTCGGTGGACGACCTACGCTGCGCTTGCCGGTCCGTGGTCTCCATTCCAGAACCTTCCAGCCCCATCGGACATATGTTCTGCGTGCTATGTGCCCGTCATTATTAAACATTGTTAATACGTTAACCGTAAATAACACAGTAGTTGAATAGAATCGATACCAGTCTCGATTCCCGATCGATGGTCATTACAAAGTAAAGTTTTAACGCTCGTTTAAACGCTACAACGAATCACAGGCTGTTATTTAAATTGCTCAAGAACCGAGAGTAATTTAACTGGAGAAAAACTGGTTTGTGAGTGAAATTCGCGCGCTATCTCATCTCTTGTATCGGTTACGATCGCCTTGCGACGGAATAGATACACTTGAGTTAATAGCGCCGTTCGCCATCATAATAAAGTATATAAACGGCTGGTCATTGTACTGGACGTAATGAAGCCACAAGTGCAATTTTCGCGCGAGCATGACCTCGGATCACATCCAGACGACGTGCAGCGACTTTATCGTTCTACAGTTAAAGGTACAAACGAAATGAGTGCCTCGAGACTGGCAATACTGAAATGCATTTCTGTGCAATGTCGGTAAGCTTTGACTCTCTACAGACGTAGATTAAGATTAAACTGCACACGAGAAGATGGGTCGAAGGTAGTCGCGGTAAAAGCGTAAGTGGAACCGCTCTGAATGGCGGTTGTGTCTTTCCAGACTGAAACGATCGCTAACGAACAGCGATTCCCTCTCTAATTTGCGGACATGGCCAACGATCGATCTCATTGGATTTTTGAAAAAAGACCTAGAGCACGTTATGAGCCAGGCACAAATTGAGCAATTTAATGCTCGCTTGTTCGCTCTCGCATATCACTCGCTTGCCATCTCTCTCTCTTCGCAATTTTTTAATGTGTCTAATGTGAACTCATAATGAGAGTGTTACTCAGCCTCCTTTTACAACTTTGAGGTGAAATGACTATACGAACGAATTTAAGGTGTTAAATAATTGCCTGAAAAGATTAGTTGTACCTTTTTTGGCATTCCAGTTAATGACTTATCGATATACTTAATATATTTAATTTGGCTGCTGCAAAAGTAAAAGCAATTTGAAATACAGTATAATATTTAAACAACCCAAACAGATAATTCATAATATTTTAAACTAAGTTTTATAAGTAAGTACCTAGATAACTACTTATAGTGAAGATTAATAACTTATAAAAATATACAGTATGTACTTTTAATGTAACTAGGCTTTTGTTACTTCAAAAACATTGTGATTATGTCATCGTGATCGAATAGCATTCCTATGATCACTTCAAATACGTCGACATAAATAGCACAAGCACCCGCTCATAAGTCCCGCACACATCCATAACTCATTATCGGAAGCGGAGAGCATTGTTTTTGTTACTAATTTAGGTAAAAACACCGTTGGAGCAGGCAACCCAAGCTTACGAGCATTCCTGCGTGCCCGTCACCATGGTAACCCTCACCGCGCACATCGCACGCTACCCTCGCAAACGAACAACAGCCTTATTTTTTACTTGTCAAGGACCTAATTCAGAACACGGACAAATGAAGTTATAACATTCCGTTACATTACCGCACAATCATCAATGCCTAATCAAAACAATGAAACTGCGACCTTAACGTTTGCGACTAAAGTGCCATTTCGAACGCGTAAATGACCTAAGAATAGCGACATAAGGAATTGTTTTATCTCTTTCGCACGTCGTAAAGACAACGTCTCGCGATCTCGCTTACGCCGCCGGCTCCTTTCCCACTGAAGACGGACATGACCCGTTCGAGCTTCTCTTTCCATCGCACTTTTTGTTGTCTTCCCGTTGCCACTATCCATTGTTAATCCGTCTTCGGTGTTTCGTAGCGTTAGATAAAAATCGAAATTGTTGCCTCAAAATAAATCGAGTGCTATTTTTCCGATTCAATTTATTTTGCGCTGTTGTTTCCGCGTATATATATACACTCCTGCGAGATTTTGTACTGTTTCGAAAACGGAACAGTTCCAGTTAAAAATAGAACGGTAATCGAAGCGCGTGAAGCTCTACCGTACCGTAATTGATATAGTGTAATGGAAACAGGCAATGACGCTGACGTGTTAAAACAGAGAGAGACAGACGGGCGTCAACGTTCGGGTCAGAGTGAAATGGATAGCTATCAGTTTGTTCTGTAACGGTGCAAGTGCATTCCCATGTCAGGGTAATTGGAACTTTATACGCAGGAGTTAGCACATCATTTAGAGTTATAACGTGGCGAGAGTAAAGGGTTTCAACTGAATCGATAGATGGCGCTACTAAGTCGAAGTTTCAGTTAATGATTTTTATTATGAGTGATATCCACCTGCTGAATTAAAACTCTGTTTAATATTGCGACTCTAGTCGTTTAACATTTATTGAACTATTAAACTACTACAATAAAGAAATACCTAAAATACAATAATGTCAAGTTGACAACACTCGGTTGTAACATGTTTATAAAATGTACAATAACATAGCAAACTTGTTTTTCCTTGTACTTAAAATAGTAACCGAGATTAGTTATTGGTTGCCCGAAATGTTCCATTATAAACCTTATTAATTACCATGCGGGTATATGCTACATTTTTCTCGCGACCTTGCAACACTCAGCCGCATGAAAAATGGCGCGATAACTCGCGCTGTCACTTGCGCTTGCCCAGTCAGTCGATGGTCGATATCGATATGTACTCGATACCATATCGATTATAGTATCGATAGCAACAAAACTCTGCTTCTTTCTTTTTCTAAATCTATAATGTTTTTTACACGCTACGCTACAGGGGTGTACTTCATAATGTAAAATTATATTTATGTGAAATGTATACCTAAGTAGGCTACTTACTTGTTACTTATAACATTTTAGTACATATGTACATACTACGAATTATAAATTGTTAGACAGTTTCAGTTGCTTCAGATACTGTTATCAAATTTGTAGTATACTTCATATCCAGCCAGACTAACCGCACCGCATTCCAAAAATAGCTATAGAATGCAGTTCAATTATAAAAGCGTACGTATTAGGTACTATACAAACATAATTTTCTTTTACCAGTAGTAAAATTGTTTATTATTCATTATTAATACCTAAAATAGAAAATATTTCTATCATATAAAGTCACATATAAGCTCTCAGCTGTGTACCGTAGGTGTGTGGGTACATGACCTTGCGCGGGTTCTGTGCCGCGTCACCGTGATGGATGGAGCGCCATTTCTCCGCGTGACGTAGCCGGCCCACCGACAACGTAGCTGGTTGCTTGTACAACTTGAGTTACGAATTTTAAATTTGAATTCGGAACAACTTATCCGAAGTCAAGCAGTTTTATTGTAGGAGCTACGTATATTTGACGTTTGCCGTTTGATCCTATCGAAAAATAGAATAATCCTTATATAGGTACCTATGAATAAACCTTGTTTATCAAATTAGGGGGGTGGTCTTCGGAAACCTTGGCAGTGTGTTACTATTGAACTTAGTAGCCCTTAAGAAAACATATCCTTCATTCATTTAGATTTGACAATTCATGCCTAATGCCAATTATTCCTATGCCATTCAGATTTATACATTTGAATTCGTGTTCACATTACCGTTCAATTTATTACAACGAAAACCCTAATTTAACAGTTAATTACTCCTTTTCAGTAGATGTTAATGGTATTGCCAGTTTGCTCAATATTATTGTAAAAAAGCGGGAAATCACGTAATAATGACCGAGAACGATATCTAGAAACCCGTTCAGAAACGCGGTTGTCAATTTTACTATGACATGTCATTGACAACTATACTCACTGGTGAGTAATTTTATCATGATTCCGAACGCAACGTAAATTTCGTGTTTTATGTTTTATTTATGCATGAATAGATTGTGCAATAACGTAGTACTTAAATGTACATAACTGTTTTATAATTAAAAGAAACAAAGGCTTAGAAACATAGTCTTGAAACTAGGTAGGTACCTAATTCATTATCCATAAGTTTTTTTTTTAAATTCATATTTTCATAATTAGATATCGTAAAACATGGTGTTAATTCGGGGATGCTAGTATGTCTGATGCTAGGATGCTAGTCAAATGGGAAGACGTATACGGTCCTTAACAGGATTTGTACCAAGTATTTGATCTACAATACGGTTTATTTAATATGTTTTCTGTGACAAATAAACAAATTCTATTCTATTCTCTTTTCTATCTAGAAGTTTGTAGAAGGTATGTGTTGTGTATTAATATTTATGAGTTTTAGTGTGATTGTGTAGACCAGTTTAAAAATTAAGAGAGATCTTGGTTTTAAATTAAATGAAAACAAACCCTTCTCAAACAAACCCTTCTCTCTTTTCCTCTTTAAACTAGTTGTGGTTTAAAAGTTATTCTTTCATACAGGAGTGACTTGCGTTTTGACGCTAAAAATGGCGCCAATAAAATCCGTTAAAAATATTTTACACCTATCCATAACTCATTCTAGTTAAAAAGTGTTTTTGATCTGTAGTGTGTTTTTTAAAACCGAAGCCAAATTTTAAGACACTTTTTATTATGCATGTCTAGTTTGACTAATGTTAGTCCATTATTTTTCTAAAATACCTGCTTTGTAGCCATTTTTCTACAATGTAAAAGTTGTTTTTTTATAATTGACTAATTTTGTGCGATATTTAAAAATTTTAATTAGGACAGTGAACTTCTTTGTTATTTTCAAAATAATGTTACGGCTTGCCATAATCGGTTGCCAAAAAGAGAACGGAAAATAATATTTAAATGAAGTATTGCCTATCCGTCCGCCTGTCAATTTAGATTTTCTGCCAGTCACTGTCAAACTTTTCAATATGTAATTGCCTAATACTATGTAGAGAAGCACACGCTGGCTGATTGATTAACTCAACATCTTTCAAATAAGTACATGGTATAACCATGTCCCAAAAGCACTTTCCAAATTTTTAGGTTTATTTTTAAAATTTAAAATTGCAACGCGATGAAATTTTTAACGTTTTTTTCACATAGCTATGATCAAAACGCAAGTCACTCCCTCCCCCCTTGAGTATATCCCGCATTACCTGGGTACTCACCCGGGCTGCCCAGGAACACTGAGGAGTAAACCCGCCGCGCTACGTCCGGCGGGGAGGACCATTCCCGTCGCGACGGACACCATTTGCCTGGAACAAACAATTTTAAAATTAGAACGGTTATATACAATTTTAGGGGTTTGATCGACATTCAGACTTATATAGACAGATAGCTTACATGATTAATTAACACAAAGGTTAAACTAAACGCAATTAATTCCGAAAACGGTTAAGTACGTTTGTTACCACTGTAACGTCATAGTTCCAAATTTAGCAGAAATGATACATTTTTGTTTTATCTACTTAATAACGAAACGAGCAAGCTATGCACTTAATGGTGTACACAATTCGTACCCATTCCAGTCACAGTGCCACCCAGAACTATGAACTGAAGTTTTGTATCTTCATGTCCCCCCGTTTTTGTTTCGAAGTCTCATTCGGCCCTAAATTTCACATGCTTTACTACAGTTTCCACCATATCACAGAAACACTTGCATAGCATTACTTCGGCACAATATCTGATACTGTTGTGGTGTAGTGCCAACCAAGAGTACTTCTTGCACAAAAGGCATACCACCTTGTAAGTCGGGGTTTCTTGTCTTTTACGACGTGGAGAGAATATTCTTTAAATGTGCCCCTTCTCGGACTAACAAAACATCTTAACCTAATGAAAGATATTAAGACAGATGATGACTCATGAATATGAGATTTATCTGTCTGAAGTTTTTGCCGAGATTTTGAGTGTGGCAAAAAGTAAGGTTCCAATCACTATGAACGTCAGCAGTTACAAATCGACACAATCAAACGACTCGAAATGGATTTCAAGTTCGATTGTTTCTCGATAATGTTTGTATCGATTTGGTACAACTGAACACGTTCATAACCTATCAGACTCGAGAGCTGCTCTTCTGGATGCTTGTATCGTTTAAAAATAAAAAGGTTCATTAGGTACTTGCGTACTACATTTTTAAGAAACTATGTGGTTACACATCTCAGTTTATTTGATTTTGATGTTTCTTCGACACAACTACAGGAATAAATAATTTTAATATCACTGACAAAAAGTAATACAATGGTTTTGTTTCAGCATATGTAGCATAAATTGCACAACCTATTTTCATCACATAGAAAATAACCTTTTAAGTACAATACCATAACACGTCGTATACATGAATTATTGCCAGTAAAAAAATACCCTATAAAAGCGGTAGAGATACTTCCAGACAGAGACCGGGGTACAAAGCGGGAGATTCAGAAAAAAGTAGAAAAACATGTGATTTATTGTGGGAATGGGGACATCAGGAACGCAGGTACGGCAGGTGGTGAACCATACGGTCGTATAGTTATCAGATTTGTATAAAAATGTTATCACAATACAATGTGATGCTTTAGAAAACAAACTAAATGTAATTGACCTGAATGTGTTTTAAACTATTTCACTTAATAATTTCTTGAAGGAATACGAAAAGACTGCATCAGAAAATGTGGTCAAAGTGGTTATAACTAAACTTGAGGATTCTTACTTCAGACTTTGTAATTATCAACCCACTTCACCTCAATTTAAAACATCGAATTAAACAAATTAACAAAACACCAATCGCCCAATTTAAATTCTCAAACTGGCAACATTGGAACGAGTTAAAACAATAATTAATAGTTATTCCGTAAAAATAATTGTCGGTTACAAAATGATGCCCCAAGAGATTTAACATTTGATTCAAATTTCGAACGCAAACTATCATTATGGATATTCTGAATGATAGAATCGAAACAGCTTTCGTAGGTACCAATTGTTTTAATTTTGAAAAAGAATTATGTATGTTAATTGCCATGTTTAACGCGAAACGTTACCATTGTTTTGGGGAGTTTTTTTTCGGGGGTAATTGGGATTTAATTGATAGTTGTTTTGGTGAGAGATTGCTGGCTTTATCTGTAGATAAAGCCAGCAATCTCTCACAATATACCTGTAGGTATATACGAATGGAATAAAAAGAGGTATTCCGCAGTCTGTATCACGCCATACATACAATATCGTGTACATACATTATACATAGAAAATAGGCTCCTATTAATAATTTTTTTACAACTTTGTCAGTCTGTAGTTTACCGTTACTTCATAAAAATCAATTTAACGTTCGTTAATTAATAACGTAATGTTATTTAAGTTTCATTATAATCGTAATATATAAATTTACATCGCACGCCATAAATTGACGCAAAGGTCACACAAACAATTTACAAGAAACGGCTGGAGGCTACCACTTGATATAAAATATATTACCATAAAATAAAATACACTTTCCAATATTTTTAAACAGTTTATGAGCTGCACATCCCGTATTCATGCAGTTATTATTATTAGCATAGGACGTCATCACGTCCCCATACGACATTGTGCCCCATAGGTAACGGCATATTTAGACAATTTCCACGACAAATCCCCGCGGGGTTGCCCTCATATAAATATAACACCCATCGCCATCTCCGCTCAAATTCACCAGGTTATTACAATTTTTCGCATTACGAATATCGCAACACCCCTCGTCTCACCCCCGGGAGTCACACCTCAGCAATTCTACTTTAATTCTTATTTAGAGTGCACCTTATTTCGGTTACAAGATTTTTAGTATTTGTTTATGGCAACTCTCACCCCGATAGGGCAATTTTCGCGTTCTACAGACGATGTAATTTTACTTTATACCCGCCAGTTTAAGTTTCCCATTTTGGGCGCGGGAACAAAACGCAAATTGGCTATAAAGGCGTCAGGCGGGATGAGGCAGTTGTCTTTGACTTTCCGTTACTGCTCAGCTCTAAGCCAAACAAGTAGGTTCGACGAAGTGTCTCTTCTGGCATTTTTCCCGTCAAGTGACCCTCGCATTAGAAATATCATTTGTTTTAAGTTTAGTTAAGTAGAGGATTTATAAAGTATATGAATCCCTGTAATGAATGTGATTAACATTTTGTGAATCGTTAACGAACAGTTATTTAAATGATTACTTATTATACATAATCAGAATTAGACATTTACTTTCGTAAATATTACACGCAAAGTTTTGAGAAATGTAGGTACTCTTTACTAGTCTCGTAATACTTGTATTTCAGAGTCTGTATCGGAGGGTACATCTGCAGTGCCAGACGTTTTTCCACCAGGCAGTAGTGTGCACGTTTGCAGCACGCAGCGGTGTTTTGGCATATGTTCCCACACTTACGTACTGACTACTTAAATGCAAATACTTTATGTATGTCCGTCTGTTTATTTTAGACCTTTTCAATACTAAACGGTAGGTACATTCGTTATTCATGAATTTTGGTGTACATCGTCCGTAGGATTTATGGAGATTTCTACATGTATATTTTATTACGCAGGTGAGAGCGCGAGTTACAGCTAGTTGCATCATTCAGTATAACCCCTACTTCTGATGTGATCGTAAAGGTCAAGGACTTTTATTTTTTCAAAAATCGAATGTTCACGTGGCGCGCGCCGTCATTGCTCTGCTATCAATCATGTATGCACCATTGCGCCGCGCGCGCTTTTGTTCGAATCACGAATTTCGAAAAAGGAACATAACGTAAGAGAAAATTATGGTGGTTGCGTTCTTTTTGGTATTTGAATTTTGGGATTCGGCCCCCGCTGTGTTGCCAGCTAACGTATTTACTGCACTGTAACATAATTGTCATTAAATTATAAGATTAAAATGAAAAGATGATCGTTTCGTTAACCCTTTGTTTTAAGGTCGGTAACCTATCATTATAAAACAACATGATATCGTAAAATATTGTATTTTTATGCTATGTCATACTATAATAATGTATTTATACAGTGTGACACCGTTAAAAAAGTAGCGAAATTGCTAATGGTGTATGATATTGCCTCCCTATTCTGGGGTAAGCAAAGACTGGGGTGGTAACACCTTCGGTCTCTCAGGAGATTTTTTTGCTCAGAGTTTTTTCTTTTTTTTTGCGTAATGATGCCGAGGTCCTGGGAGAGTTGGCTGAATCCATTAGATAGGCGGGAAGAGCTTAATGTAAAGTTTTTTTCTGTGAATCGAAGGAGGTTCTACACATGTGTCGCGTTAAGACATTAGTAGCAATTGTAATGTTTTTTAAGAACTAGGGGTATAGAATTGTGTTCTGTCAAACTATTTGTTATTTTTGCGTTTGTTTTTTGACTTAGGTTATTTTATTAAGTTATTAACAACTATTCTACGTTTGCAAGGAGATGTTATAATTGGCACTTACTGTAACAATATGTTTAATTGCATTTATTTGACAGTTAATTGTAGTCTTTGTGAACAATAACACTGCGTTCGTCACCCTGAGACATAGTTGTATAGTATATAGTGTAATGCGTACAATAACTTCAATTTTAAACACTACCGCTTGCACACTACTGCTTTGAGGGTACCTATGCAGTAGTACCCATTAAGAGGATTGCATAGCTAGTTGCTTTCCATACTAAAATAATTAATTCTTTTCTACCGAAAAGAGTTAATTATTTTAGTATGGAAAGCACTAGCTATGCAATCCTCTTAAGACGATATCCTTAAATGTTTTTCAGGACGCTTTTGCTCACAATTTTTAAAAACATAAGCAACATCACATTCACTTTTTTGTCACTCTTCGCTAATTATTTTAAATTGTTTTTACCAACCTTTTGTGAGGAGGAAATAAATGTATGTTTATTATTATTATATTATTATTATCACTTCTTTGTATGCGCACGAAGAGGTTAGCAGAGGTTGTTTTACACC
The DNA here is from genome assembly GCA_917880725.1 of Selenia dentaria. Classification (NCBI taxonomy): domain Eukaryota; kingdom Metazoa; phylum Arthropoda; class Insecta; order Lepidoptera; family Geometridae; genus Selenia; species Selenia dentaria. The sequence goes on along the minus strand of OU862895.1, from coordinate 28,323,559 downwards.
TACATGTCGCCAGCCATGTCCTTGGGTCCCCATAATAAGAGCCTATTGCCGACTAATTCCATAGTCGGTTTTTACGACACCCGTGAGTGGATACAGCATAGCAGTACAGTTTATCGTATTCTTACTGTTATTCACTTTTTTATTAAAAATATTCCTTATTTCTACAAGAACAAGTTTCGTATTTCTTTTTTGCAACTCACTCCACCATTCTTACTACTACACTTAATACAATTGCTATGTTGAATTTCCCAGACCGTCTCTATCTAGTACCTTTACTCTACATTCCGTCTCACATAAAGCAATTTCCTTAATGGTGCACCGATAGCTCTCTCTAACTGCCTTTGAACCCCAATCGATCGGTTCTACTATACTCTATCGACTCTACATAGCTCTACTAATCACATTATGTATTTGCAGTATATGTTTAATGCATTTTGATATTTCTTTATTAATAATAAGAACAGAGACGGCTTTTCAGAAAGTTTTTGCTTCTACTCTACCTACATTTCTCACATTTAGCAATTTCTTTAATGGTGCACTAATATCTCTTTCTAACAGCCTCAGAACCAAAATAGAAAATTTCTAGCCTATACTCTACATACCTTTGCCGGTACTTGTATTATTAATTCTCTCTTTTATTTGACAACGTTATTATATTTCCTACATTAAAGGTATTCAAATTATCAACGGGATAATTACCATGTACATTTTCTATGAGTTTCCGATATTTCTTGCCTGTTGCAAGCGCCATGATCACGGATGAACTGAGGAATTGCGGGTGGGTGAATGTTTACGAGCAGCAGATAGTTTAAAAACTTATATTTTCCTACATTATGTTTAAAAATAAGTATTATTTAGAGGTAAGTATTTTAGTAGGAGATATCCTACATATTGTTTAAAAAAGTATTATGTAGAGATTGGTATTGAAATCATACAATTCATAGTTTACCCGAGACCGTATGATTGAATAGACTTGAATTCTCGAGGTTAAACAATAAAATATACTTACTCAATTTGATATTATAGTTTTATTAAAGACAATGAGATTAAATTCAAAAAAGTTGTTCATCTAATTATATAGGGTGTTTGGTAGAGGGACCGACATACCAAATGAGCGTGTTTGGGGGACCACTTGGAGAATACAAGTTGGCCAAAAAAAATCCCAGTCCCCCCAATTTTTTTTAACTTTTTTTTGTGAATTTTCCCTCTTTCTCCGAAATCGTACCTATTTACCACCATAACATATGTAAAATCTGTTTTAGTCAGGATGTTTCCCCGGAACACGCTCATTTGGTATGTCGGTCCCTCTACCAAACACCCTGTATAATTAGTGTTTATGGAACTATAGCACGGTAATATTATAGATAAAATTACCGTGCCTGTACATATTAATAAAGTTATATCAATTTAAACTAAAATAAATCTATTTAATAAATACCTAATACAATAAAAACGAGTTAGCTAAAACAATGTAATATTATAGATGAACTAGCTGCATTCCGTGGTTTTACCCGCGCAGTGACAGATGATGATGATGATGATGATGAATCTTATATAGCTTATGTTACTCAGGGTGAACGTAGCTTTCTAATGGTGAAAGAATTTTCGAAATCGGTCCAGTACTTTTTGAGCCAATTCGTTACAAACATACTTATATACAAATCTTTCCTCTTTTTAATATTAGTATAGGAAAACAGCTTTTAAACTGTCTATCACTGTCTGCGGGTATAAGGTGCCTAAAAATCTGGCAACATTACTTGATTGAATAGCCAGTTATTGTAATTCATTCATCTTCTAACGGTAAAAAAAAAATATCTTAAGTTTCGCATAACTAAATCAGTGTGCCTAGCACGATTAACTACATGAGTGTAACGTAACGTGTCGTTCACGTGAAACAGTACAAACTGTCATCTATCGAACTGTGACACAAATAACTCATAGTTCGTACGCCGAAACATGACGCGTTGCCGCTTACGATAGGTAAGAATAGTTTTTGGGAAATTAATTGTTGTGCCTCTGTACTTACCATTTAAAATGCATACATTTTTAAAATGTTAGTGACCGTAAATACTTTAGTGTACATCGTAAGAGCCGTAAGAAAATGAAACAAAATTTCAAGCTGACACATTTGTAAGCGTTTAGCACAAATATCGTAGTAGTTAAATCAGCAGCAGTGGATGCAGCATCAAAATTTAAGTAGGTGTAACGTAATTGTATCGTTAACGTATACAGTACAAACTATGAGTTATCTGTGTCACGGTTGTACTAGACAAATGATAGTTTGTACTGGATAAGTTGCACTTACGCAAATGTTCAGCTAAAGCTAGGCCCTCCGAGCAGGCCCGAATGTAAAATTAACAAGGCTATATTTCAATCTAAGGAACTAAACACAAATAACTTCGGTACAAACAATCCAATAAACTCCATACTTAGAAATAACTCGCGGTTATGGCTTCCTCACACAAAAACAATAATAATCAAGAAAAACGAAAAAAGCTGCACTTTTAAAACAGTTCCAAAGCGTTCGTAATTGCGACCGCCCAAGAAAGCCCGTCCCGCCCGCCCTAGCTCTAAAGTCCAGACGGATAGATGTTGTTTTCGCACGAGAGAAAACGTAACTTCTATCATCTCGCTTTTGAAACTTTCTTTTGTAGACTTGGAAATGTCGTAAGAAAAACTCGAGCTGTCGATGGAAAATGTAGCTTCGGTTTGAATGTGTACGGTGTAAAGTTGTGTGGGGGTAGGAAGGGTCGTTGGCTCGCCTAAGGGGTGGGTTCTGACGTATAACTCATCCGTAGGTACGGACAGTCGGCAGATCGATAGCATACCTACTTGTGTTTGTTTTGGAAGCTTGTTTCGGCTTCCAATGCCTGTCTAATAGGGGAGGAATGGTACTTATACATACTTATATATACTATGTCGACGTACATACTCTTAGCTAAGGCATGTCTCTGTCTATACATACTGTTAGGAATACTGTGCCTGAACTGTAGGTCTGTTGTTAGCAAGAACGGTACATAATAGATGGGAGAGATTAGGTTTGTACTGTGTAAACTTTTCTTTTAAGCAATGCTTCTTTTTAAAACGATTCGGAACACTCCGAATTGGTGTGGATCAGTGTTTCTTTACGGTTTATACCAATTCGGATATACGTTTCGTATGTTCCAACACGCCTTTGTCTTGAAGGGTTCGGAAGTTGTGAAAGCACTTATATTACGCCAGTCATGTGGTCTCATTACAGAAGATGAGACAATTTATCGCGTGTGATAGTAAGGCGAGCTTGTTGCCATCTTGTCACAAAGTTAATAATAATAATTGGATTGATAAATAAACGATTGGATCAAGGGCCAGATACAGAAGGCAGTACTCCTTGACACAGCACATATTGTCATGAGGTTCCTCACTCTGCAGCCCTGACCACCGGTATCTTGGGCCCTGTCCCGCTACTGGCGGAAAGCTAGATTTAGATTTTTATAATAATTTTATGTTATTTTATAAAAATATTATTAACTATAACAATAACTTTTATTGATAAAAATAAAGTTACAATTTCAAAATACTTGGTTAACCGAACTAGGTTAACCTGTATCTTGGGGACCACCTTCCTATATGGTACAATAATTCTTTAAATTCACGTTCTATTTTCGTTATTACTAACAATTAAAACGAACTAACAACTACTTTAGGAGTAATCTAAGCCAAAACCGAATGTGATCGCCTTAGAAGGTTACAAGCAACTTGTGTACTAAATTTTTTACACATTTGTTACATCATAGTTAACTCTTACTACATCCATATAGGGTTCAAATCAAATAATATGTTTGTGATACCAGGTTATTAGTAAACATCTTAACTAATAATATGTACATCGTTCATGCCGTGATCAGCCCTGTGTTATAAAGCTATATAAATGTAAAGCTAAGAGTCGTATTGCGTGTAATTTTTTATAGCTGAGGATGAAGCGATATACATAATCTTGCTAATAAAATTGCTTCTTGATGATTTGGGCTTGTAGGCAACAGATAAATGGCTGAAAATGGTGAAGTTCAAGGTATTCTAATGAGCGTGAATTTTTTTTCGAACCGACTGAATGCCGCCCACATCTCGTAACAGCTGTTCCCGCGGTACGATCGCGGCGAAGACAACGCAAAGTGAAAATGCCAATAGCAGTCACCCATCCAAATTGTGACAGCAACAAGTTTACTTTGTGAACGTAGTAGAACAGCTCTGAACAAATAAGCAAGCTGATTTAAAACCGGCCTAACTCTGACGCAGTAGCAGCTGTTCAGATTTGTGAGTCACAAGTGATATTATTAATCTATATATAATGTAATTATTTTAGATAATACTTATTAATAATATTATTTAGAACTAGCTGGTGCCCGCGACTACGTCTGCGCAGGATTAGTGTTTCGAGTAGCTTAGTATCTTCTCCAAGGCCATATCTTCCTTTATACCAAAATGTCATGAAATATGTACATGGTCAAACGCAATTGCTATAATAGTATTATATGAGTAAATTTAAATACTTAGTAGATCAATCAGTAAACAATAATAATAAATACAGGACTTACGTACATAAAATATATAATTAATCACCATGGAAAAAAACTGTCATTACATTTCATCACCCTTGACGGTATTTGTGTTACATTCCATCACCCTTGACGGTCGCCGAGCACGTCTAGTGTATCGAGCTGTCAAATTAACTTAGCTTATGACTAAAGTATCAGAAAATGACACAAACTTTGACAGGACTGTTAGAGTACGTGATAGGACTGACATGTAATAAAATAAAAATTCCTCTAATAAAAAAACTAGGCTAGATAGATAGATAGATTAACTCTTATTGTAACACCACATTATACATAAGTCATTTCGATACAATTGTATACACGAAAATATCTTATTACAATTAAATGCTTAAAACTAATAGTGGTCTTATCGCTCAGAGCGATCTCTTCCAGACAACCATGATAGGTCTGCTGTGAGCGCTTCAACGGAAATGTAAGTACTAGAATAAAAAATAGGGTACGTATACACGATACCTACTACCTACCTACATTATTTTATAAATCCTAATTACACTTAATAATTTAACAAAAGTGCAGAAGTTCAACATAAATGAATTATATACACCAGTTTATCACCATCATTTGTGATGAATTATTTTCATTATAATAATAACGGTCACTCGGATCCATTGAACGTAAAATGGGACTTAGTTTTTGCGGTTCACAATGATTCACGACTTTAAAAAAGTTAACATTGTCTATGACACAATTCGGACTCCCTCGATCATTATACCGATTGATACACAAAATAGCCGCTATCCAATAAATCTTACCACAGACCTTAAAAGAGGGAGCGGGTACAACAAGTGGATAGATAAATACATCAATCAAACAGTTTTACAATAAAAAAATATAACAAAGTTCGTCGACCCCGAAGAAACATGGCCGCTCCGGAAGGCTATCCATTACGGCCGACGGCGCGCGTTTTTCACAACCCGGCCACTGACAGCGGCTGTCAGACGCGCGTGACAGCTGTCAAACGCGGCCTTGACATTGGCAGCGGTTGTGGGCTGACAGTTCGTCATCGATCACGACCAGCGATACGTCTTCTGACGTCAGTGGAGCGGGTCAATTCGCCAGGTCATGGACTCGCGTACCTCTGGTTTATTTGGCCTATTATCTAATCTATATTGCGCTGATAAATTGGCCGCCTTGTGTCTGTAGGTATGAAGTCATTGTCGTACTTTTCAGACGTTATTGACCTATTGAAACGTCAAGATCGGATGTGGTCGATGCACAATCGAAGTGACGTTGACAGCTTTACGACCTAGTTGTTTTTATCGATGTTTTTTTGTGGATCGTATATCATTTACACTGCGTATAACTTGACAGTATGACGTGACAAAATATAATGTTTTAATCACATAATCGAATAAAGTTATGAAAGGCATAAGTAAGGACTTTTAATGAAGTCTTTAGTGTAGATTGCGCTGGAGAAAATGTTAAATATTTATATTGAAATTATAGAGAGAAAAATTCACATTCTCGGACGGGATTCGAACCCGTGTCTTCTGACTCTTCGTGTCAGACGCCATTGACCAACTAGGCCACCGAGGTTCGGGTCCGAGCATCGAATTTTAACTCTCTATCTGACTTTAACCGACGGGGACGGAGTGACATCTAATTGGACAGCTTTGACAGTACTACCCAACCGAAAGAAGCATTATTTAGAAATACTTAAACTTTCGTATTGCCATCGCAGCCCTTGTAAATAAAAATTCTATACATACGAGCGACAGCAGACGGTGTTAAAGAAATATGTAAGAGTCTGTTTTAGTTGGTAGTGTGCAATGTGCATGCATCCTCTACTGTGTTAGGGTTTGAAGGCCACTGCAGCAAGAGATATTACTGAGGGAATGATATTTAAAACCAAAGTCTCGGGATGAGCGCACTGCAAAATTCAGTTTATAGCAGGGTTATAGCAACCACTTCATGATCTGGCTTAGTCTCATTAGGTGCACAGTGCACTTATTTTTTGCTAGTAGGTATACAAATATGCAGAACTTGATGAATCATCTACGTATGAAAAGTACGAATATATGAAAGTATTTGAATAATGCAACTCAAAAATTATAATGTAACTGGTATGGTAGGAAATTTGGAATGGAGATAGCTTATAGTCAGGATTAACTATAGACTACTTTTAAATGCCGATTCAACGAGTTCTGCGAACGAGGCCGCGGCCAAATACTAGTATTAACATACAATACGACGCAAAGTTTAAAAATACTCTCAAAATAATTTACCACGAAGACTGTACTTAGTTTAATTTGAGAAAAAGAAAATGGTGCACCACTACAAAATGATCAAATAAAATAACGAATGATCGTGAATGACACCTCATATCATCATTATCATCACCTACTCTACCATTCCCCACTTACCCAACCTGCCCATTTTACACGTAAACCAATGAATAAAAAACACAGGGGTGTGCCAGTAACGACGTTTTGATGATGACTGCACGAGGGCAGTCGGCAAAGCGAGTCACTGGACAGATGTAATGCGACGCGATGACCTGCCAAATTTTATACACTGTCACCGCTGTAGGGGTGCCACTCACAGACATTTAAATGCTGTATTTATTACTTTGAAGACTGCAAAAGGCATGTCAGAGATCTTTATCGAGTAAAACAAGGATTGGAACAATATTTCAGATCTTTAACCAATTGCATGATTGGTTTGATGAGTTAGCAATCGAAAGCTATACGAAACACACTTTATGAGCAGATCGGAGAGGATAAGACAATGTACTGCGACCCACTACCAATAATTCCCGTTATTCAAATACCTTGTCGTCATCACACGTCCTTCTAATAAAACAGACGTTTGTATTTCTCCTATACTCCTATAAATACCGCATCGAAGTAGGTATTGCCAGGACGTAATAAAAAAAGCAAAAATACACTCCGATACAAAATTGTGCCAGTCACGAGGGTCGGCAACATACACGAGCGGGCCGTCATTTTCATAAATTTCACAGCCCTAGCGGTCCGTACTTAAAATTGGACTTTATCGTTTTAGCATAAAGGTCTGATTTTGATTATTTATTGGGGTGTTTTAGGCTTTTTAGGGATGGGGGTGTGAAGCTCGAATAAATGCGGAACGTATAGAAAAATTTGATTATTCATGCCGACTTGTAGAAAAAATTACAGGCGGGTTATGACACGGGACCGTGCGTAGGTACTTTGGGTACTTTATGGTGTATGTGCGCTCTGGGTCGTTACTCTATGATCAGCGTTATTTCGCTTCGCGGGTATAATGTGTCTATTGAAGTTTTTTTATCATTTTTAAGTGTGTTTTTGTTTCTTATAGAGATCCTTTTAGCCGCTCTGGCTTCTAACTGGATTTAGGAGAGTCATTGCTGCTTCACAGTCTAATAGTTTTGTTTATATTTCTACCTAGGGTTCTGACCTTTATATATAGCTGATATGTACCTAAGTAACTTTAATAAGTAATGTTCCTGTTACCAATGTGTGGTGCGTTACGCTCAAATATAAATTGTTCTAGAACAGAATTCAGAAACAATATCGAACTCCATGGTGCTCACTTGAGTCAAATATATAGAATAGATGGGGTCTTGAGCCATGTTGAGGTCGTCTTAGTAGGTACTACCGCAGTGAGCTATTCTGTCGTGAAGTAATAGTGCATAAAACCTGTGTTAGGGTGTGAAGGGCACTGAAGATAACGAAATTACTGGGTATGTGCGACTCAAGCACATGTAGTGTCTCAGGGTGACTAGCGTAGTGCAGCGTCACGTAAAAATTCAGTTTTCAGCTGTGGGTAGCTCTGCTACTGCCAAGGGTAAACGTAGCGCGTATCATCCGACGGATGGCTTGCCTGTCTGGTCACTTGATAGTAAGACTGCATTATCTGTAACTTTAGTCAATTTTCTGTCTACTTTTGTAAAAGCACTGGCCAATTTACTGAAACTATTCATTTCACGGGAGATGTCATACTGGATATACTACTACTATATACGGTTAACCTACATCAACACCAACATCAATACTAGAAAACACATCTATATTGGAAAACAAAACTGCAAGTCCAAGTCTCAACTTTTTATCGAATTTTAATTTATAAATACACAATGCAATTGCAAGAACTGCAGAAATTGCGATTGGGCGGATAGTTATATGATTGTATATTTCATGATAATCATTGGGGCTGATTTACTCCCGTCTGCAGTACTAGAATGACTATCATCAGGTATTTCCTCCATTATAATGAAAGGAAACGTATATTAGACGCAATTTTTTTTTTATAATTTTTAATTTTTTTTATTTGGTTCATCAAACTGGACAGTACACTTATTTAACAAACTTAAATAAATAAACGAATCACGTACATACAGTTAAATGCACGACCTTCTAGAGATGAACACTATATGCTTTATAAAATTAACTGTCACACTCACGAAATTTAAAAACAAAGAACTATTAAGAATTATTATGTACTTACTATATTTTACAATGGTTAAAAGTACGTTAAAAATCTTTTAACATTTTTGGTGGATGTATCGAAAATATCCAAATCGTGACATATCTTGTTATAAGCTGAGCACATTCGATACGACGGAGAGTTCTTAGCATACACAGTATTGCATGTATCAAGACAAAATGTCATTCTGACAACTAGATGATCGATGCACAACCAGATTTAATTTAGAAAGCAAATTTCGACAATCAATTCCGCCATTTATAATTTTATGTAGAAACACAATATCAGCGGCATCCCGTCTGTTTGCTAAAGTTGTTATGTTGAAGTGCGTAAGCCTAGATTCATATGACAGTACAGTGCGGCAGAGTTTTGAAGCATAAGATAAATGGTATAAAAACTGTTTTTGTATCCTTTCAAGCCTATGTGAATGAACAGCATATGAAGGAGTCCAAATAGGGCTGCAATATTCCAAGATAGAACGCACATAACAATTGAAAAGAATTATAGGTATTTCTGGGTCCTTGAAGAGTTTGGTTTGCCTAATCACAAACCCAACTCAAGTTTATTTCCTGCATAAAACTATTTAACACCCCTAAATTCGCATTTTTTGCTAGAAGCAGGCTCTTTTTCAAGCAGTTTTCCACCGAAAAAGCCGTCAATAATCGATCTACATTGCCATTCTCGATCAGCAAGTACCAGGATGGTAGAGCTCTACCACAAAACTCAAGCCTTGTTTATTTCTTGCATAAAAGTATTTAAAAATCCTAAATTAGCATTCTTTTGCTAGAGGTAGGTTCCTTTTCAAGCAGTTTCCCGCCAAAAAGCTGTCAATAATCAATCTACATTGCTATTCTCGATCAGCAAGTACCAGGATAGCAGGACAAGTGAGAGTCTGACTCAATATACAGTTACAGAGAATCCTATCCACGTAATAACGACGAGGCACCCCGCTGCGGTGTCACAGGCAGACTTCGGCTCTATAACTCTGCTCTACTGCAACTCTACCTCACAAAATTGGGACTGATTAGTAATATTTGTAGTCTGTATTTATGATGTGACAATTCAGCAGAACTGGCATACAGAATGCGGCATCGTACATTGTAAACAAACAATATAAAAAGCGCGATAAAAGTATAACAAAACAGACCAAATGGCTAATTTAAGAATTATGTACAATTTTAACGTTATTTAAGTATGAAATAAACGTACTTCCTTCCTTGTTAGCAACTAAAATAACGCCAGGGATGTCACATTCATATTAGTACTTGCAATATTTCTAAACTAGCTGCGCCCTGCGGTTACACCCGCGTGGTGATGGATGATGATGATGAAAAGTACCCTAGATGTTACTCCAGTGCCTCATCTACCTCCATACCAAATTTCATCGAAATTGGTCCAGCCGTTTAGGCGTGAAAGAGTAACAAACATTTATTCTATTCATCCATCCATCCATCCAAACTTTCACATTTATAATATTGGTGGGATAGTGGGATATGTTTCAGTGTCTGTCTAAACATTTTTCAGGCCAGTTTTACAGGCTCAATACCGAATAAAATACTCAATAACAGCTGAATATCGATAATCAAATTGAATGGGAGGTATTATGTATACAACCTAATATCTAATCTCAGTGGGAAAATAGATGTTTTGGCGAAGGTCTTCTCTGTGTGTTAGTTCTGTTACCGAAGCAAGCAAAAATTGTTTTCTTTTCCACATAACTACCTCTTATATAAACAACAGTCGTCTATACAAATTCCTATACCACTATAATACTAGCGGGTACCATACGCAAAGTATCAACAAACCACTGAAACGACCACCCACCAAAATAACTCTAAAGCTCACATCCAAACGACCGCTACGCCAGCGCCGATACGCTACATATTTTTGGCGTAACTTTAGTAATGATCATAGTCAACTAAAACTAGAGTTGTGTTTAGGTATCCCTCAAAAACTTGCTACATTTGAGTGTTAGGGGTAGCGGGGGTGGGGAGGGTGTAGAGGGGAAGGGTGGGACGCGGGGACCCTCTGTAACTAAATTTTCAACTGTCACGTAGATTAATGATGCCAGCCCGTGCGATACGCGCTAATGCCAGTCGCTTAGTGTGGATACGCCGCCGAAATTCTTGTTTATTGTTTTTATTTCATTATGTGCTCAGAATAACTCGGCTGATATTAAACTTAGTGCCTGCACATAACAGTTACAATATATTACGATATATATATTATTAAGGACACTGCACTATCTCGTCACCCACGAGATAAGGTCTTACTTGTGTATCACAAATAAATCATATGAAATACTTAACTTTATAAATACTATACAGAATGAGAATTTATTCGGTAATGTTTTATATAGTGCCCCTCTTAAATACCCTAATTTAACATCAGTAAGCTCGCACTTCCAGAAATGTTACTGTTTTGTTCGCTCGGCTCACTGATCTCAATCGAATTCTTAGAAAAGGTAACTAGATTGTTGAATAATTACTGCACAGCATCTTGGATAAGGCTGTTACTTCAAAATTGTAGAACTGCGGTGGTACGTACTAAGGCGGCTTGCTGATGTGTTGTACTATCTGGTGATAACCTGGTTTCTATGTATGCACAAGTCTGTTTGAATTTACACTCGTTTAATTGTGAAAATGATTGTTTTATTGAAAATGGAGACAAAAAGTATTTTTGCAATTGAATCTAAAAAAACTTAAATGAAAGTTGGAAAATAAATTGAATATTATAAAATATAAACATACTTGCTAAATAATGATATACAGTTAATTGCCCGATTAAATCTTTTGCATGAGTGGCAAGGAGTGAACATAAAAAATAGACTAATTTAAAAAAAAACATGCTTAGTTAATAAGATAACTAGGCAGTTGATGTTATTGAATAATAAAACTCGCCATACATATGAGTTATTGCCATAGCTGTCTTTCAGCATTAGTTATTAGTTAAAACACGTAACGATAAAATATAGTTGGTAATTATTTTATCGTGAATAAATAATTCTTAATTCTTAAAATAAATAATTCTTAATTCTTAATGAAAAGTAGTCAGATACCCATAATTAAATCAATCAAGGTTACGATAATCATCAAGTGTTTAAATAATAGCTAGAATTAGAACATTTAACACAACACAATTAACTTATTATTTTGACTAAATGTATTTTATATTTAAGCAGTATAAAAAAATATCTCTATTATATATTAACAGACAGCTGTTGCCACCGATGGCAGGGTAATGCAGTTAATTAAATTATATGCAAATAAGATAATGTATATAATAAAAAAAACATATAACTTGTTCATGATATAGTCACCACAAGTATAAGTTATTATAAGCGTCCCTTGTTTAACCGCAGTGAGATATTAAAATTGTTATACAGCAGAATAACAACAAACTTTGTTACGTTAACGTTACGATTACGGTGGACCTTAAATTATTACACAATAAGATCAACAAATCAAGCTGAACTTTGTATAATATCACTTGTACATATAAAAACGTAGCTCGTGTCTTATCCACACAAAACGAACATCCCGCCGTCGCGCCGCTGCTGCCGCCACGAGGGCACAAAATGGATTTCGGAAATCGATTGCTTCCAAAAATATTTACAGGGACCACGTGCGCCGCACGCACACTGCGTAGTGTGTACGCACCTTTATTACGTACTGTGGGCCAATGCTAAGCGACGAGTATCAAGAATAATGTCTTTTACTTATTTTTTGAGAACTTTGAGCAGGTATAGTAGAGCCACGGTAATATTATCTATCTACTATTACCGTGGTAGAGTCAAGTAGAGCACAGGAATTTTGAAAATTGCTGTTTTTAAATTGTGAGTTTAATCCTTAGTTGATTTATGGTAGATATATTACAGAATATGTAATATATATAGGAAACTGACAGAAGAATACAGCTAGGCTGGGCAGCATTCAGAAAACTTCGTCGAGTCTTCGTCGCGAATTCTACAATGTCTGAAGACTAAAGCATTCACTCAGTGTGTCCTACCCGTTATGACATACGGAGCCGAGACGTGGACACTCGCGGTACGACTGGTCCACCAATTTAAGGTTGCTCAGCGAGCTATGGAGAGGGCTATGCTTGGAATTTCTTTAAAGGATCGTATCAGAAATGAAGTGATCCAACAGAGAACCAAGGTAACCGACATAGCCCAAAGAATTAGCAAACTGAAGTGGCAGTGGGCTGGTCATATTAGCCGAAGAACCGATAACCGTTGGGGTAGCCGTGTTCTTGAGTGGAGACCGCGACTCGGCAAACGTAGTGTAGGACGTCCTCCGGCTAGGTGGAGCGACGACATACTGCTACAGCTGGATGAGAAAAGCCGAAGATCGGGCTCAGTGGCGTACATTAGGAGAGGCCTATGTCCAGCAGTGGACTGATACTGGCTGATGATGATGAATATATATAATGTATATTGAATGTAGATATAATGTTTTATAGAGTGGTTAATTAGTTCTAATCATAATCTGGAATAACTTTTATGTATTGTGTCGTATAGTTTCTTAGTAATTGAGTTTTTTCCTCTTTGTATAATGTGTTGTAACAAAGAATTGTGTCGATGTTATTTCGTAGGAAATAACTTACTATAGGTAATTAGTAAACATAGTTATTTTGATGTTAAAAATAACAACAGGTGTAAGAAAAACTTAATTTATTATTTTCTGAATTAGAATTATTTTATATCTGTAGTGCATTGTTGTTGTAAACGTTATTTCGGTTATAGTAGGCGCGTTAAACTAATATTTATAAAGTTATATATTCGTAAAATAAGTAAATAAATATGGTAGGCATATTTAGGCTGCAACATCGACCAATCGAAAACGCGTAACTCAAACCGAGTTTATACCACACGTCGCCAAGCACGATAAAATACAAATTATTCGCTAAAACAGCTCACGAGCAATTTAAATAAGTTATAGTGACATAACGATTTATTAATAAATTGTTAATAAAATAAGCGCAAAATTCCCAAAAACCGCACCTCGTAAAATTTATCGGTGAGGAAGACCACATTGGCCGATATTAGATTATTCAACATTATAAATAAACCGCGACCTATCCAACAGTTAAAAAACCACTATAATATAAATTATGAAAAACATTACGCACTAGCGCGAGCAGTAAACGTCACGCCGATCAGCTGATCAAATATATTGCTACTATAAAAAGTGAAAACGCAAACTGCTCTGCCCCCACACTTTGTCTTCTTCACACTTACCGTTTCCCTTTGCGAGTGAAAGAGATAGGGAGTGCGACCCGTCGTCGCGTAAAATGATATATTAATGTCAGCTGTGTTTAGGACCTTGTGAGTACAAAATAATAGATGGTAACAAATAAATTACTTGCGGAGTGCATTTCTGAACAAAATTCGGTCGGTCGTCGACCTCGACCGTGGTTCGTATCGTAAATCACCATTGATATACGGCCAGCGAAGGTCGCCATCTTGAGCTGAACGTTCGAAATTTGAATCTGTACTCGATTGGTTCGTTCCTATTTGTTTGTGGTCGTTTTGGCGGGAGATTGTAATATGTTTCGTGACTTTGGACGTTTCAGTTTCATATTTTGCTCAGTAGGTACTTACATATTATGATAACAAACATCTTTCAAACTTTTTGCTCTTCAACTCATTTGAAAACCGGCAAAATTGCTAAAAATACAAATTGAAATCGTAAATTATCATGTAATTAGCAAATTGCAAACCACTGGCTACAATAACAATTACTCGTTCAACGGAGTGATTTGTGTAATTGTGTAATTATAAGTGCAGATGGTAGATAGCTTTGCAGTTGTCAGCGATTAGTGCTTGAGCACTGCATTGTTTTTAATGGAACGAGCGTGAAAACTGTGACATTGTGTATTGAACGATTGTCACACAGAGTAGGTAGTGATTAATACAAAATAGGGCAGTATGGAAGCGTGATTTATGACAGATAAATAGTAAGGGGTCAATTACAAAGCTTCCGAATTTAAGATTCCGATAAAAAACTTGAAATTTTGAACTGCAGATTGTTGAATGTGTAAAGCTTTTTAGGTACCTATCTATTTAAGTTTTTATACTGACATTTTGTGAATGATATTTAACTGGAATTTTATTAGGATTTATTATTTAAGTTTGACATTATATATTATTTTCATTTTAAATAAATTATATAATTAAATTAGTGAAGATTTTGTTTTACGTACTGGTAATATCTAATTTGCAAATGCATTCATATCTTGATAAATAACGTTTTTATAATCGTTTAACTGATTGTTAAGTTTAGATAATAGTTTAGAAGATTGAGGGTAAAAACATGAATGATTACTGTTGGTGTTTTACAATTTTCTTGTTTTTCTCACGTTTTTTGTGTGGAATAAAAGTCCTCTAGTATTAGCAACGGTGCTCCATAGAGAAGTGTTAAATTTTTTGACGGTGGTTAGCCCAGTGACCCTTTGAAGCTAAGGGAACCGGGTTCGATTTCTGGGCAGAGCAAATATTTTTCTGAGGAGAATTTTCAAAATTGGTTATGTCGTTTTTGAGTGTATCCATTACGAACAAACAATCAAATATTTACACTTTAAAATATTAATTTAAATAGTAATCAAAGCTTTCTTAATGGACCAATTACATGGTAGATAGGTACTTATGAAATGACTAGCGGCCATGTCCGCGGCTTCGCTCGCGTGGCCCCGCAGTTTATGAACTAAAATAAAACTAGCCAAAGCTCTCTATATTATATCAGAAAACACGTCAGTCCGTTTCAGAGATAAGCCGAGACAAACTAACAGACTAAAAGCTCTATATAACATATTATGTACTTTGATAATTACCTGTGAATATGGGTTCATAATAATATTTTTTTTTTATTTTCTTTCAGTTTTATGACCAGTTATCGATTCCACTCCAAACAAGAGTTCCTTTTTAGTTTGGATTACATACATAGGCATAATACAGAAGTGGGTTATATTTGATTTGTTGTTCAATTTGTAAAAGCAAAACAGAAGATGAAATATGCATTTAACCGATCATCAAGATATTGTTGTTATATCCCCCGCGTTTTCTTTTATATTGAAGAAATAGTAGTTACATAAATTTCTAAAACAATACCCAAACTGGTAGTGGGTACCAGCACCAGGGCAATCTATCCTGCTTATTAACAAGTAGTAATAACAATAGATACGAATCAGTGGCTTTGCGGCCATGTCTGCCGAGTACTGCTTGTACTGGGCCATTAATCATTTTTAGGGATCCGCAGGCTTGACAGCTAAAAGCCAAAGCACTGGATGATTATGGCGAGGAGTTTAAAGGAATTCACCAGTTTTGACAGGAGATACCTGCTTTTGTTTTTTATCTTTTTTGCATTACATTACGGAACCCTTCGTGTGATATTGTGTGAGAGGACACGTCTTATTATTTCAGCGCATACTTAGTGTTTATTTTCGGTATTGATGTTTTTTGAATGGTTTTATATTAATTAAGGTTTTATTGTATGATTTAGGAATGTCATTATATTTTTAAGTGTGTATATTTCTGTCAACTTGGGCACCAAGGTAGGGTTTGTAATCAAAAATAATGTCAATTTGAGACCGTCTCTTTTTTTAACCAAAACCTAAATTAATCTGTGAAGCTGACAGAAGAGACATGACTTTAAATAACGTTATTTAGTACTGTGCACAGCAAAACTGTTGTCCGCCGAGTTAAATGACACTATTTAAATTTAAGTGTCGTTTAAACGTAATTATATTACCGCTAGATATTAATCTCTAGATTGTATTTACAGATTTCAATCAACTGTGATTGATTAATATTTAAAATAGAATCTAACATAGATTATACGAAGTTTGTTCTGTTGTTTTAAACACTCAGATGAATCAAGTTTATTAAAGTATTAACTCTAGCTAAAATTACTTATTAACAAAAATATTAAAATTGTCTCCTTTAAATTCAAGTAAGACATTTCTATAACTATTAGAAATACAATTCTTCTATTTCAAATAATTCCCATTAAAAGTAACTTTTTTGAAGGACAGACCTAATTTTGATCAGGGAATATATTGTAACATTAGTTTTTAACAATGATTGATAGATTGATGATTGATAACTAGAAGTGGAAATCTTTGGTAGCATTTTATATGATCATTCTTATATCTAATTTAATATAAAATGGAACTCTTACCGTACTAGGTAATAGGTATAATATACCTCGTAATATAGTGGTTTTTCCATAATTATTACAATCAGTTACGCTCGAATATAAATGGTAATAAAACTATATTCTAATCTAAAAATTAGATATTTCAATTCGATAACCATAAATTGCTAAATGGAACGGAAGTTTTAAAATTATTTCTTTATCAATAATCACATATCACCGGTTATTAAAATGAATACTCGTATAATGATAGAACCAGAATTGGGAATTGCGAGATTGTGCCTCAGCCTAATTAACATACTGAACCCACAGAATGGTGCTCACAACGAGAAATATGCAGATGGCAATCAAGTTGAAAAGAAACAAAGCTCATTCTCTCAGTAATTAATATTATGAGCCGATACCGTCCGAGAACAAATCAACGCACGGACGAACAACTCGATAACACGAATTGAAACAAAGAAAAAGAAACACATATATCCATCCCGCTCTGTCAAGTTATGGGCGAGAGAGAAAAATAAGTTCAATTTTCGAGTTCGTATTTTATGATAAATAGCAAAACGAACGCTTGAGTGTGTTCCCGTGTCCGATTGATATTGTTCGAATTTTAATTTATTTTATGCAGCGGACGAATTTCGCGCCAAATGAATTCGCGGTATCCGATGGTGTTTTGACTATGTTTTTTCTCTGAAATAAAAACAGCGCGGTATTTTTTAAACTGCTTTTACTGATGTAATGAATAATATGCAGTTTTTGTGCTGTTTTTACCACCTACTTTTATATTTGCTGTTTCGAGTGCATACACATAAAAAAATTACTTCAAGTAGTAATCCTGGGTTCAGTTTTATCTTATCGTTCTAATATCGTAGTCAACGTAAAGTAAAGAAAATCTACAACTTAAAAAAGATAGTTTAAATGTCTTCACTATGACCATAATTACAACATGGCTTAGTTTCGATTACACGCAAAAACTGACAATGTAAAAGGTCATAAAAGCCGTTCCATAGCCCAATGCAAAATATACGCTTACCCGATATTTTATAGGTCATTTTCGCGTGTTTATAGCAAATGAGAGTTCGAACGTCGATAAATTAGCGTTCTTTAATGACCTAATCAAAGTTTATGACGCGAGGCGAATTCTGGACTCCTAGTGTTAGCGATTGACTTATTGTGCGTAAAAAACGCGCCACGAAAGTAATTATTTCCCGCGTTTTATGAAGATTGGAATTTTTGTTAACATGATCTTTTTACTGGTGGTTTGATTTATGACGTTTCCTGTAGTCCTAAGGCCCATGTGTGTCTGGTTCTTACCCATCGCATCTGAAACAACGAAAAAACATACTTAAAAATATGCTCTAAAAATATGGCATTCAAATAGTGACATTCTGAGAAATATGGCTTTAATTAATGTTTTTATGTTCTTAATAAGCTCGTTATGTGTGGTGGGAAAAATTAAATGTGTCAGTTTTTAAAACAGATTTTGAACAGTTTTAAGAAGCGTTAGAACATGTTGCATGATTAGTGCCATTATAAAGAGTGAAATAAATAGATATCAGGAACGTTTAGACACGCACCCTGTACTAGGATATTATGAAATGTAGGAGATACGGGCACACACATTTATACATCGCAATATATACTTCTCATCACACAAATTTCAGCCTCAGCCAGGAATCGATCCTGGGACGCTACGCTTCGAAGGCAGGGTTACTACAACGGGACCAAATTATAGAAAATGTGATTTGCAAGCGTAATTTAATTTTACAAAGGACCAATTAGGGATGAGATATTACTTACATCATCTAAACGTATTTTATATCACACAAATCAAATAATACATAATTATATACATATATATGTAAATTATTTGTCGTGACTGACTGATTTATAAACTCAAAGCCGCTGGAGTTACAAACCATAAATATTGACAATTGATGCCTTTTATGTTCTAAGCACTCTCTAAGAAAGATATTTCGAAACTGCACCCCTAAGGGTGAATTTTATTTATTTTTACAATGAAAAAAGTGAAGTCGCTAGCGAGTCAGCTGACTGGTGAAATATGTAACGCATATTTTTTTACAGAGTATTCCATTTTTTTTTTGTTTGGTAGATTATACTTCTGAGGTTTCATCGAATTCGGTCAAGCGATTTTTGAGTTACACTTCAATAACTGAAAAGTGTTTTGTTTTTTTTTTGTTTTTGTTTTTTCCTCGATGATATCGTAATTGACGTTGAATAACTATCGATCCCGTATGTAGCATCACTAAAAAACTTACTCACAAACATTTTTTTTTGCCAACATTGGAATCGACTTTGACACTAAAAAGTGTGAAATAACTTGTTGAAGTCGGTACCATGCGCACGATATTGTGATAGGGTACTTTTGAACTATCATAGTACCGACTTCAACAAGCCACCTTCGCACTTTCCAGTACTGAATCGGGTTCCATTTTGTGGTAAAAAGAATTACATTTCTTCTATACCTACAT
The DNA here is from genome assembly GCA_917880725.1 of Selenia dentaria. NCBI lineage: Eukaryota > Metazoa > Arthropoda > Insecta > Lepidoptera > Geometridae > Selenia > Selenia dentaria. The sequence goes on along the minus strand of OU862895.1, from coordinate 28,303,900 downwards.
AGGTACGTACTTGCGTTATATAGGAAGGTGTTCTACTTCCATGACGTAACCAGGACAGATAATGTATACTTCCCCAAATCTAAGATTATCACCGTTATCAATATTTCAAGGAGCTACGCGCCGTTATCGGCCGGCTATCGTGACGGATTTGACAGTTTGACAGCTGCTAGTTGTGGAAATTTGACAGTTTGACAGGTGAGTGGCGGTAATCGCTCATCGTGCTGGTCGCATGCGCGGAATACATTGTTTTTATTGAATTTATTATTAACTACAGTTAAATACCGTTATGATATTGATTCGCTCGGAAAACAATTTTTTTTCTTCTATTAGTTAGAAATCGTATGCCTTTAAACTAATATTCCCAATGACCTTTTTAACCATAGACATGTCATGTTCTTACTTCATTGCACACCTAATTCGGATACACTATTTTAAATTTATACATGTAAACCTGAGTATTCATGCCATTGACCAGTATTTCGATAAAAATGTATTCAAGGAATGCGCAAGAGAAATATAGATAGTCGTCTAGAGATAATATTTTCATTAATTTAAACATTTATTAATATAATCTAATGAATTATATTCTTAAGAAAGAATTCCAGTCTAACGAACTACGAATACAAACATTTATAATAGGAAATGCTACATATATCAATAACCTTAAGAAGAGTAGAACTCTTTGTGAATCAGTTCAGTTAAATACATAGTACAAATAGTGCCACTATACCATATTGAACTATGAAGCAGTAATGTTCGCAATACTGTGTTTTGGTTAGAAGGTATGGGTGCCGGCGAAATTACAGGCACACGAGACTTAACCACTTAATGTCTCAGTACAGGTCGTCACTTGTGAGGGACTGCATTTATTCTAGGCAAAGGTTGCCACTTAACATCAGGTGGATCTCGTTCCTAATAACATAATAAAAAACTATGAAAATACATTAAATAATTAAGATTAAATAATAAACATAAGTAAAGGGTTCTTTCAAATTTCTACTATATATGAAATTTAGATAATTATATTATAAACAAAACCACTTATGGTATGAATTTTACATTACAGTTAATTATAATAACTGGATTGAGTTTGGAATGTCAATATCCAAAACCAAAAGGCATGTCTTATGTATAGGTTTAAAACCTCGTTGGATCAGTCTTGTTTTTAATCGACTTCAAAATAAGGAGGAGGTTTCTCAATTCGACCGAATGTATGTTTTTTTTTATGTGTGTTTGCGGATAACTTCGTCGTTTATGAACCGATTTCGATGATTTTTGTTTGATAGAGTATATTTCCGTGGTACTAGTCCCATATAAATTTCATCAAATTCAAAAAACGATATTACACTACATGTTACACACAGCGCTATACCGACAGATTTGTCGGCGCGCTCGACGAGTCAACATCTCCTGAGGATGCCTCGTGTAGAGGCGAAACACGTGTCGAATCGTTTTTGGTTTATTTGGGTTTTCTTGTGTGTTTTTTATTTTGTATTCTTCCTATTAGCAGTTTATGCGGGGGGGAGGGTGGTGCACACCCCAAATAAGCCAAAATCATTGTTGTTTTTTCAGCGGAAGTGTCACTAAATATTTTTTAATATCGTTTTTTGATATTTGATTTCCGCAAAGTAACGCCTGAATCAATAAATTATTCATCAAATTCGGTGAAGCCGTTTATGAGTTATACTTCAATAACCAAAAAGTGTTTCGCCTATCGTGATGATATCATCATTGACGGTGTATCCCGTAAGTAGAGGTCACTAAAACAGGTGTTTTTTTATTTTTTTTAAATAATTCCGACTCCTACACTAAAACAAGCGAAATAACTTGTCGAAGTCGGTACCATGCACGCAACATTGTGATAATAGGATACTTTCCAACTGTCATGGTACCGATTTCAACAAGTTATTTCACACTTTTTAGTTCAGAAGTCGGTTCTATTTTTTGATTAAAAAAAATGTAAGCCCAATAAAACTGCATTTCTTCTACTAATTTTGGATATTTTTATCAAACGTTACTCCTGTATTATTAAACATAGCTATAAGCACTGCTAGAAATCGCGCCCTGTAATTAAAACGAGCTTTGTGTTCGGAACGAGAACAGTCTAGGACCGCCCCCTTCCTCCACATAATTTGACAAGACATTTCACATTTACTCAACACCTATTACTGCTTCTCTACTATGTAGCTCAAGTAGTCTTGGTAGGAATCGTGCAATGTGATTAAAAGTGCCTCTCGGTCCGTACAAGTCTGGTCTAGCACGATCGCGGTTGCCTGTGCCGTTGTAATTCTATTTACATTCCGGGCTGAGCACGCTACGGTCGATTGTACGGTTGGGTTAAACGATGGTTAAAGTAGATTGGAAGACGGGATAAAGAAGGTGGTTAATCTGTCAGCTCGCGGGGGTGTGGGTCAGCCCAGTTAGATAAAAGAGTTCTTGGGTGGGAATAATGGCATAAACATATTACGTGGGATTTAACTATGGATCATACTGTTTCTTGAACAATCGTTTTAGTAGCTATGAATAATTTGATGATATTTTATGTAAAATAAATGGAATGTAATCATATTTTTTTCAATACGATATCGCAAAAACAAAATGTTAAGTCAAGCCACGTTAATGAATGTGTGTTTGTACTAAGTACAAACGAATTGGTAATATTTCGTGTAAATACGTAGGTAAGTGTTTTTCAAACGCCAAAATAAACGATATGCCCACAATACTTTGGCTCTTTCCATTTTGATTGCAACTAATTGTTTTTCTAGTAGATTAACTATTTGATGTTTGATGATCTCGACCAATAACTAGCTAACAACTGAAGTGTCCAGACATAAAAAACACTATGCGCATATACGTTAGAAATTTGATTAACAACATGTAAGTAAGTTCGAAACATTTTGAATTTGTTTTCACTGTTGCCGCAAAAAAACTTAAATGATTGTAGAATTTTATTACTTATTATTTAAAAGCATGTGCAAGCACAAAAGATAATTAAATCCTAAAATTTTAGTATGGTTTGAAATAATTTAATTTTAATCACAAATTTAGTTAGTAGCCAGCACCTTCGTTGGAAATGATAAATTCTGTAATTTTGCCAGTCAACATCCTTCAACAAATCCAAATGATCAGTAAACTGGTCTTAACAAACATGTAACCAGTGCACGTGAAACAGAGCCCTTGTGTGACGCGGCCATACTTGGAAATGTACGTATGATTCCACTTACTGCTGCTGTACGGCTCACATGGAGCTAAAGATGAACAACATTGTTTATATTAGTAGAAGTATTGGTGATGAAATAACACCGATGAAGTCACGGCAAAAAGCTATCGTCAAGTATAATCACCATCGTGATCACCATCATCAGTTTGTAATAGTAGTATCCACTGAACATAGGCTCCGATTAGATGCCACTGAACTCAGTACGTCCTCAGTCTCTTGATAATAATTATAAAATAATTATTACCTGACGATAAATCACTTTACAAGGTTCTACTAGGACCAACGTATACATTATAATACTTAATAATAAATAGATAACATTTCTAATAGACATAGCAAGTAATACCATTTCAGCAGCGTACTAGGTCTATCCTGCATTATATTGTCAAAGAGTTTGTTACTCTACCTACCTGCCCCTGAGGGTGTAATAGACTAAGTGCTCCACCAACTCATGGTCTTCAGTCTAAAACACGTCTACCCCCACCTATTATTAGTTCAGCGACCAATCCAACCCATTCTTATAATTACTCTTCTAGCGGGTTATGACTATAGCGTTGTCACAAGTCACTAGTCTCCAACTTCTGTCCGAAGACCCTTCCTCTCAGAGAGGAGATGGTCCCACTTACTAAGTGGGAGGCCTCTTGTGCAAGAGGCTGACTTGGTTAGTTCCACCGCAGTGCCTGGTATTCAGCAGTGAAACAATAGTGAGCAACAATTACAGTGTACAGTGGAACCGATAACCGGTGGAGTAGACGAGTTCTTGAGTGAAGAGCACGTTTAGGCAAACGGAGTGTAGGACGCCCTCCGGCCAGGTAGAGAGACGACCTGCGGAAGGCGGCTGGCAGTAACTGGATGCAGAGAGCTGAAGACCGAGCTCTGTGGCGTACTTTAGGAGAGGCATATGTCCAGCAGTGAACGAATGTGGGCTATTGATGATGATGACAGTGTAAGGGCACTGTACCAACAATGTCTTTGGATGATGAGCACACTGCAGTGCATCCCAGAAACTACAGTTTTGAGCATGAGTAGTAAATGTCACAATTGGATTTTCACCTTAATACTCGATATGGTAGAGATAATGTTCTTTAATACAATTTTACAACTTTATTATTTGTATGCCAAAATGGCTGATCACGGCTTGTATTATTTAATTTTACTACCTGTGTATCACAAATAAAATATTTGAATTTGAATTTGAATTTGATTTTCATCTGGAAGCGTTTACACAAATGGTGATAATAAAATGAAGACTAAATAATTTTTCTACCTCGTGACGACTTTTCTGATGTCTAAATGTCTAACTTTAGTGCTGTCATTCGGAAGTGTTATACTAATTAGGCTTTTAGCCTAAACAAAATAAGAACTGCAATAATATAGATTTTTAGTTTGGAGAATGCTTATAGAATCGACACCAATATCGGTTAATTAGCTTAATATTTTCAATAAAGTTCAAAATACATGCTAAATATAGATGAAAGTCGGCGACGTTGTATGCCGTAGGAATTTTGATTGTAATGCTGGTGCTTATTTTCCTGCAAAATTCAGTCCATGTCAATTGTTGAAAAACTTTCGCCATTGCTATATCTATATATTAGATGATACTGACGGCCGTAGCACTACACTTTGGCGTCGGTCTCTAGGTAGCACTACATTTTGGCGCCGATCTCTAGCTAGCACTAAACTTTGGCGTCGGTCTCTAGGTAGCACTACATTTGGGCGGCGATATCTAGGTAGGGACATTTTGGACATAGAAGCACTGCAACTGTAATGGGCAAGCGCAATGCTTGCCATCAGGCCACATTACAGATAGTTTTATTAACCCTTGTTATACAATTACGAACTTGGTAATCTTTACTCTTCAAGCGATTCAACGTCGTTAGCTTTTGTTCAAACCCTTCTCCACACAGCGTCATGTAAGTATGCCCGTGCCGGTCGGGTTGCGTGCAGACCGAGTCTTAATAACCGGCTGAGCCGTATACCGATGCGTTGCACTCGTACGTCGGGAACCACTGCGCGGTGTGTCGGGATGTCATTTTTGCTTGAGGGGCGACTTTGACATGTTTGTGGCGGAGAGAACTTTGACAGCTTTGTTTTGTTTTGAGGTTAGTTTCTAAACATTCGTGGTTTAGAGAAAATTTACAGTAGGTACATCTGTTTAAGGCTTAATCATATTAACAAATATATTATTTATGTGTAGTATATCGTAATCTTCAATTACAATTTCATAATACTTAAACGCTTCTCGCTTTTATTATTATGAACAAACCTATACCTAAAAAGGTTTATGAATGGAACCTGGGCCGGCAGTTAGCATAAACCCGCATACGCTGGCCTCACTTTGACATTGACAAAATAATCACAAGCAGTGATTAAAGAAGACTACGAAAAATGTAAAAAGCTATGACATGATTGGCGGGAAAGTACACAACACTAGTTGTTATTGATTTTTTCTAGATTTGAGTTTCCTCCAATCGGTATGATGTGTAGTAGTGGGCGATTATAATTTTATCATTTAACGAGTAGACAAAGTGTTTTTGTATCCTAATCCGATAATCATTTACGAGTACAACCGCTTTACGGAAACGCGACTGAGAAAATATGGTGACTTAATAACAGATTTTTATTTGACTGTGAATATTTGAATAAAAATCTTATTTGATAAAACTATTATAAATATTTACCATGAATAGTTAAGACGCGGTCCAATCCTAATTTTTAAATAATTTACGATGCTTTACGTAAGGTTGAAAATCGCATGTCATATTGGACGATGTAATACGAAAATGCATTAATGTTGTACGTTTTCTTAATATATTTCGATATATACTAGCACAATTGAAAAAACTGCTGGTTACTAATTTAGTACTATATGTTGGCTAAGTATTACTTACAAAAAAGTGTTATCGCTGAAAATTCTGAGAGTTTGGACGTCAAAGTTTATGTATCAAGATTTTTTTCTGCAGAGAGCGAGTAATATTTAGGAATTCTGTTCGGTTATTACTCTTTGACGGTTCCTTTTCTAACCTAAGTATTTTTTCATACAATATTATTGATCTGTTTCGTTACAATAGATGTTTAAAGATTCTGCTTTTTACTATTATCAGGATACGAGCGCTCCTTAATGTCAAACAAAATACAGCTGCGACATTATGTTTGTCTTAGTCTTTTGAAATAATGTTTAGACATTGTTATATTATATTAACGGGGCTTAATCGCGTTAGTAATAGTATTTATTTACCTCGACGTTTCGATCAAGTTGCATTGATCGTGGTCACGATGTACACGTAATCACGTAAATAAATACTATTACTAACGCGATTAAGCCCCGTTAATATAATATAACTATGTGTTCAAATCGCGAAAGTTTAAAAATTTCTAATGTTTAGACATCACTGTTGTACTTCATGGGTTTACATTTTACATGGAATATTTTGTTATGATTTCAGGAAACGATGTTATATTTGCTATTTATATATTATGTTTTGAGTAAACTTATATGATTGACTTGTGGTTTGATTTGATTTGATTCTGAGCCTTTGTAGTGGTTTATGAGGTTTTGATATTAAACTGTATTGTAGCGGAGAGAAGGAAGCATATAACTTTTCTTTGCATGCACTTGTTTGTGGGTTTCATAAGTTTTAGTTGTGATAAGGGGGATGAATTGGTATGTCTGATATTACTAATCTTACAGTAAGTTGAAGTTAGAGCTACGTCATACTTTGCGGGTAGCCCAGTTAATATTTCATGTCAATTATACACTAAAGTGGTTTCTTAAAGCTTCTTAAATTATATTATCAAGAGTTTTCTCCTAAAAATCAATTTTTGGATGTGAAATATATGTTTAGTCAGTTATACTTGTGTATCTTGTACGTTATGAATAAACAAATAAATATTACTATACTATATGTATAGGTACGTAATTATTTACGTCACAATCATCAGACAATAGACAAAAAAATTGTTGTCAAAAATGACGTATTTGGAGAACAACAATTCCTAATGTAGATACACTACCACTGAGTATCACTATTCGTTTAACTAATATACCTAGTAGGCCGATGAACATATATTTGCACTTGGCACTGCCTGGCATTCCAGGCTCGGTCATCCACGATTAGAGAGACACAAACAAACTCACAAACAAGGTATATTTAAATATAGCACATTAATCGAAGTGACCAGGCGGGCAGCGGCGCGCGGAGGTGTCCCTTGTAATTTATCGCGTTGGCGACGCGGCTAATGCGGCGGGCGACGCTGCGACGGTGAGTGATAGCGATGCAGTGCGACGCGATATGATATGATACGAGTGACGCGGCTAAGTGCGATCGCTTGTACTCCGATACCGCCGGGATTCGCCCCGCCTCGCGCTCTTGCTTCCCTGGTACTTCGACTCGGGTGACACGACTCGTTCATTACTTTTTTATCTCCCGGGATTTCGATCACATGCACATACGAAGAAAATCTCGAATTATTTTCATACCTTCCTCAATCCCTGGGGCTTTTCAAGAAACTCGAATTTTACGAGGAATATCTTTAGAGGTACGGGGTTTCTATATCCCCACATATCTTTTATCATTTGGACTGTTCCCCGATCCGGGAGCAAATCCCCGTATCCGGGCGGGCCGGGGCCGGTAATCCCGGTTAATAACGCCCGGGATCCGGGCGTGTCGTCTCCGTCTGATAATGGAGCATTAGCTGGAGTTATAATTGCCTGGTTATTATTAATCATTGATGAAGGAAACGCTCGTTCGAGTAATTTGACGCCTTTTGTTTGACGACATCTTGGAGTTTGAGGACAATGGAAAGTTTTCAGGATCATTTATTAGTAGGTAGGTAGGTGTTAACATAAAGTCGGTCGCACTACTTATCGTGTTAAGCTAGATTACCAGCTGGATCAACAAAGATTTTAATTGTGAAAATAGTTCAACGTTATGTTATCATAATGAGATAATGGATTTAATAACTTTAGTAATCCAGTAGAACTCTTTGTGAATGAGTGCATCCGGGGAAGCACTACTATCATACCTTCTACCGTGAAGCAGTAATGTTCGCAATACTGTGTTCAGGTTGGAAGAGTATGGGTGCCGGCGACATCACCGGCACATGAGACTTCACAACTTAATATCTCTTATTGTCGAGGATTTGCAGCATATCTTGACGGAGTGTGTGCGGAATGAAAGTTATAGACGGTCATGCTTCAATCCAGCAAGGTTGATGGCGGTCGGATACTGCAACAGTATCCTAGCGAGTCCTATGTCAGATCAGGCAATTAAATTGTATAGACTAGCAGAATTAGCCCTATTATAAGTAGTTAGTAAGTCTATTTGTATTATGTAACAATTGGGCGATGTGGTCGCTCAGCGACAAAGCCCATAAAAAAAAAAGAAGAAAAAAAAAAAAAACTTAATATCTCAGGTTCTCTTCGGTCACTTGTGACGAAATTCATCTGTTATAGGCAGAGGTTCACTTAACACCAGGTGGGCTTCGTACTTGTACCATCTCCTAATATCATAAAAAAATTAAAGAGATATAGTTTGGTATAATTTTACAACCGATTTGTAAATACAAATATAAATTTAAAGAAATTATGTGAAATTCCGAGTAACAGTTTCAGACTTTAAAGCCGTAAGTAAAGATGAACTTATTTTATTCTTAACTTCTCCTTACACTTTTTAAATTAGTTTTAGACCTTATTCACCTAGTGTCAATCTTGCTGTTCACAAGCATGGAGTAATAAAATGACACGAACTGTATAAAATAAAATAAAAAAAACATCTTTCCATTTAACTACGAGTAAATTCCGCAAAACAAGTGTTCAGGCGAATATTTTCAAGCCGCGCGAGTAAATTTTAAGGGCTATTTTGCTGAACAAACACGAACCCCTCGTGAAAACTCCGTTGTATCCCGAAATATAAGAAGAAAATCCCGGGAAATTCGCCAATAGTTCCCCGACGGTACCAGGGCTTCATAAGGCTAGAGGAGATTGTGAGGCTAATGATTGCGCACGGTACAAATCCTACCAATATGGAGTGCGGAAAATACCTGGAAAATGGAACGAAGAAGTGAAATCGGCGAACTCAGGAGAGGGCGTACGTTATCTACAATTCAAGTGTCAATAGGAAAAAAAATTGGTACCTCATTAGCCTATGTTTTTTAGCTAAGCACCCAAATACTAATATTACTACTATTTTTAGTAAACCTGCACTAATAATATGTAATCAGTATAACCGCTGAAGTCCTAGCGATAAAATAATAGATATATTATGAGAATGAAAATGATTGTAATAGGCTCTATTACAAACCAAACCAAGCTTCTGTCAAACACAACTTGATCGAGTTAAATTAACTATTAAAAACTTTAAATCGGTTAAAAGAAAAAACAAATGCCCCAAAACTTAATTCCTAGATTCCCACCTTTCTCTTCACATGAAACGAATACATGAAGTAACGAGAAAGAAAACACCGAAAACTCCCCGAAACGTTCTACTAAGTTGTTACTTTTAATTCACATCAACGTTTTTATCACCAGCCAGTCCTTTGATCTACGCCCATCTGTTAGAAATTCGTCGTAAGGGCTGACCACACACGATCGTTTACGATTCCTAACAGTTTTAAATGCAAACAAACAGGCGATTCCGAGCAATGCCGTAAGCAAAACGCACTATCAAAGCCAGCCGAAATTCTCGATTCCTAGTAACTAAACGAAAGTTCCTTCAGTTTGAAAATAGAACGATCATTGTTCTTTTTTTTTCTTTTACGGAAGTCACTCGTCTGAAAGGTCGGGCAGGTGACGCATTTCTATCATAATGCTGTTAAAATGTTTAAATTGGCGGCAATGCAAAGTATCTAATTATATTTAGAATTTGCATATAAAATCTATTAATGAAAGATGATGCGTTTTAAATAATGCGAATATTGATTTATCATAAAATATTGTATCTTTTCCATTAAATATTATGAATTAACTTTACTTTTACTATATTTCTTGTGTTCAGTTATGCTGCTTTTATTACTTATTATTATTCTGACATATTCAATAATGACTAGTAAATTATAACCATTGCGACATGTATACATTTTGTTACCTGCATTTGACATTTGTTTCTTAATATTCTAAATAATTTAATTTAATATTGTAATGTTGTTTTTTTTTCTTTTTCCTTTTTATGTGTGGATTTTACGTAGATAATGTATTTTATAAAGGAGATATTGTTTGGTAAGGTTATTGTAAATGTAAATATATGTAGTTTTTTTTTATTATATTTTTGTGATGAGTTTTGAACGTTGCACACCTCTATAGGGGTAAGTTGTAAGGAACATTTGTAATTATACCTACTTGTAATACCTTTACCTACCTACAACTGGCAATAAATAATTTTGAATTTGAATTTTGAATAATTTGAAGTATTTTTCTTAACTATATGTTATCTAGTAACTAATAAGGTTTTAGCAGCTATTTTAGTTATGCACGTTTTGAACAATACCTAATAATTTAAAATGGCATAATCAAAATTATGCATATTAAAAAAAGCTACTTGTTTACTTAGTAAGGGATAGAGATTTCAAGATAGATTTGCATTCAATAATACGTCATATCAATATAATATTCAATATAAATTAATCAGCCGTTTGAATTAATGGTTTGATTAATATTATTTCATAAATAAAATATTGAAGTTATTACTGTCACTGTAGTAAGTACTTTGGCTACGTTCCGGTAAGTGCCGAAATCACTCGCGGCTTTCGCACACCCATTCCCTTACAAGCCCACGATCATCGTGAGTGACTGAGCGAACTCTATACGTCATCGATGACGTCCTCGAAAACGCTCACACCGCGACCACAACGCTCGTGGATCGAAGATCGGTTTACGTGGTCTTTGCGAGCTGTCACTGTCAACCAAAGGGAACGGCAAACCGGGCCGGGACAGTTGTGAGCGTTGACGGCGCTTACCAGAACGTACCTACCCCTTGTATATCACCATGTGTTTTAAAATTATTTTGTAATATTGTTTAACTATAAATAAGTATATCTACGTATATCTAAGTCACAAATGTATAATAACCAAAAACAATCGTTAGCTTAGATTTTATTCAGAATTAAACCACTAAAGGATTATTTTGACATCTAGGTACCACTATCATAAACTAGAGATGTAATACCTAGGTAGATCGAGTCACACCTAGAGATGAAATACCTAGGTAGATCGAGTCACACCTAGAGATGAAATACCTAGGTAGAGAGAGTCATGCCTAGAGATAAAATACATAGGTAGATCGAGTCACACCTAGAGATGAAATACCTAGGTAGATCGAGTCACACCTAGAGATGAAATACCTAGGTAGATCAAGTCACACGTAGAGATGAAATACCTAGGTAGATCGAGTCACACCTAGAGATGAAATACCTAGGTAGATCGAGTCACACCTAGAGATGAAATACCTAGGTAGATCGAGTCACACCTAGAGATGAAATACCTAGGTAGATCGAGTCACACCTAGAGATGAAATACCTAGGTAGAGAGTGTCACGCTTAGAGATGAAATACCTAGGTAGAGAGAGTCACGCCTAGAGATGAAATACCTAGGTAGAGAGAGTCGCAACTAAAGATGAAATGAGCTGTGTGTCATTTCGCGTCAAACTGGTACTCCCATTTCTGTCTCTCAATACAATGCCGGTGATTTACATTTAAAACTCTGGCAATAAAACGAAAATGCCGCCATTTCGAGTGTTGGTTGAACACGGAATTTTCTATTCGAGAGGACAAAGGGCACCAATTAACTGCCATTGTTCGTAGGGCGGCGCGTGATTGGTTCATTATTATAAAATTTTACGTGAAACTGCTTGTGCGGGTACTAGGAATATGATGTTTAGCTTCCATAGCCATAAATACTGTCAAGAAACTTAACTACTGAATGTGCAGTGAAATTTATGTTATTTAAAATAGATTGGCGGCACTTTAGAACATAAGTAAAGAAGCCCATTTCGTTGATTCTCTGTTTGTTTTTAGTCATAAGACGTGTAATTTATGCTATAAATTATTCTCGCCTTTAGTATGTAAAAAAATATTTTTTTTTAGCCAATCATAGGCCTTCTGTGTACATAAAAAAAGCTCACGCCTGTTTCCCGATGGGGTACGTATATATAATTTTTAGCCATAATTCATTTTAAACCATAGAGCTATTAGTACCTAATAATTTCTCAAAGTTTTAAACATACGATTTCCTAGTAGATCCTTCTTGGTATAAATAATGATCGTTTCTAGTAAAGAGTTACGTTTAGTAGTGTATAAAAAGTGAATTATATAATGAACGTCAAAATTTGCTATGTTAGCTACTAGAGGGCGTCACTTAAGACGCGGTCCAACCCCAATTTTAAAATAATTTACGATGCTTTACGTAAGGTTGAAAATCGCTTGTTAGATTGGACGATGTAATGCGAAACTGCGTTAATTTTGTACGTTTTCTTTATATTTTTCGATATATACTAACACAATTGAAAAAACTACTGGTTACTATTTTAGTACTATATGTTGGCTATGTATTACCTAAAAAATAATATAGTGTTATCGCTGAAAATTCTGAGAGTTTGGACGTGAAAGTTTATTTTTATGCACCTATTTAAATTTTTTTCTGCAGAGAGCGAATAATATTTATGAATTCTGTTCGGTTATTACTCTTTGCCTGTTCCTTTTCTAACCTAAGTATTTTTTTCATAGATTATTATCGATCTGTTTCGTTACACTAGATGTTTAAAGATTCTGCTTTTTACTATTATCAGGATACGACCGCGTCTTAAGTTCGAAGCAAACAAACTTTTAATTAATTTTTCTTGATTGTCAGAAGTTCATAAAAACGTTCTAAAATGAGTATATTTTCTGTAGAATTACTTCCACAGAACTTTTTAATTAGATATTTATATTCAAACAATTTACAAACTTTGTAACACTTTATATATTCTAGGCAAACTGGAGTAATAAACAATCAATCGAAAAAACTAATTTAAACACGCATAAGATGTGATTGGTGTAGGTTTTAGCATTTATTTTGTTTGCCATTGTGTGGAAAGTATACAGGTATAATAGTCTAAAAAGAAATGTTTCGATGACGCTGAAAACATTTTTGAATGATTGTAAGTGTTTAATTTCTTTGTTAATAAATACAGGAATCCTATATTTTAATACTTTTGAACTCCCTAATAGATATATTTATCTGTAAATATAGATACATCCGAATAGCGCTCCCAATCTTTTTACGCGTATGAAATTTCCTATTTTTTACGTTTTACAGTGGTGGCGCCATCTGCAATAAGCTTTTTTTGGGCAACATATCTTTCATTGTTCCAAGCTTCCTACTTGACGGGAATACAAAACATTAATTAGTTCCAATTTCGTGCGGTAGAATTACTGTAGTAGAGCAGAGTTATAGAGCCAAAGTCTGCTTTTGACACCGCAGTGGAGTGACGCGTCTACCGCATTACATGATTGGGTTTCTTTTAACTCTATATTTGGGAAGTATCTACTTGTTCTGCTACCCTGGTACATGCTGACCGAACCATGGCAATACTGCTACTACAATTGGTGGACAAGTTTTGACCAGAAACGGTTTGTAGACGGAACTGCTTTGTAAAATCAATCGAATTCATTCAACAATTACACATTTTGTATTTGTATAGGTTTTCGCCAAATCCTCAACTTCTATCGACATTCCTAAACTTATATTTGTCCAAAGTCACTTCTATAACTTCTATTCAGTCCAATGTATCATCTTTATGCTTAGCTTATGCCATCAACACCCATTCATCCAACATATTTTTTTATTGTTTTTATAAGCAAGTACCAGGGCGGAAGCGTTGGAAAGCGTCGTATTTATTAATAGAGTAAAATCAAAGGACGGTTCCGAGAAATAGTCCCGTTGTTTTGTTACACGCATTAGCTGTTCTGTTACTATTTCATTGTTTACTGAAACATATGAAAGGGGTATTGTGAATAATTGTTTGTTATAAGCTTTTAAACTGACATGATCACTAATCATGGTAAATATCCCGTTTCTACAGTTAAGAAATTGTTTGGTCTACTTAATTATTAAATCAGAAGAGGTTATAGGTTCAAAAGTTGATGTCTCTCAGGTGGATGGAAAAAATGCCTACACTGCTGACTTTTTTGTTATGTTTTCGTGTACATATATTGTATATAGGCTTTTTGGTAGAGGGGTCCGACAAACCAAATGAGTGTGTTCGGGGGCCCACTTGGAGAATACAAGTTGGCCAAAAAAAAACTGTAAAAACTGTAACACCCAGTGTGTTTAAAAAATCTGCTTTTTACTATTATCAGGATACGAGCGCGTCTTAAACATATTTTGGTAATTAGTTTAAGGTTTTCTTTTAGTATTATTATATTAGCAGTACTACTAGCTACGAACACACACGCATGATTTATAATTAGTACAGATGTAAGCGCATGTAGTTGGATTGCAATCCAGCTTTAAAAATAATAGAATCTATATTTTATATTATTTTGATTGTGATCTGTTTTGTGCTTTAAATAAATAAAAAAAAATCAGCTGAAAGTTTAGGTCAAAGTCAGAGAGTTAGTTAATGGTAAATATTCATTACCGTTGGGGTAAACGAGTTCTAGAGTGGAGACCGTGTCTCGGCAAACGTAGTGTAGGACGTCCTGAGGCACGGTGGAGTGACGATCTGCGCAAGACGGCTGGCAAAAACTGGATGCGAGAAGCCCAAGATAGACCTAAGTGGCGTGCAATTGGAGAGGGCTATGTCCAGCAGTGGACTGCTACAGGCTGATGATGATGATGAAATATTCATTTGCAAGTCAGTAACTTACGAAACCACCACTAAACTAAAATGTGACGTTGACAATACGGAACTGAATTTTTGAAGAGAAAACAGTTTTTTACTGTATTATGGATTATTAAATGTATACATTTTTCACTAAAGTACTCGTCTTTTATTGAAGGGCCGTCGAGTACCGCTGCGCGCGCAACTAACGAAGTATCAAATGTGAAGCAGAGGGCAGATTCGAACCTAATAACTCAGAAAGTTATAAGGTTCGAATTATTAAATTGGTTACCGCTAACGATTTTTTTGAATATTTAATTTTCAACGCTTTCTCGGCGCTTTCGCATCAGCAGTTGGTAGTAATACCAGCGGTCGTGACGACGCGAGTGAAGAGAGCGTTAAAACTTCAGATAGTTCCTGAAAAATCGCAAATAACACAGAATTACACTGAATTTTTGAAGAGAAATCTATTACTTACTGTTCAGGATTCTGACTCTTCAGCACAGATCTGACCCTATATTCAGCGAATAATTTTACTTGACGTATGACAAATGATGGGAAAATACCATTATATCGCGAAATCGTATCAAATAAATAATTATAATACCGCATCCAACTACACTCGGTTCCAAAAATAACGGGTCAGTCACAAAAATTGAAATACCTCCAGAACTGTAAAAGCTAGATCAATGAAATAAAAAACAGAATAAAGACTTTTTAGTTGCGCTTCTAATAGCATATTATTTAAACTGGTTGATGAAAAAAACTTCATTAGAAAAACAAAATTTAAAAAAATGACTATTTTTAAAAACAAAATTTTTGTTTCATGTCATTATGGATGCTTTCCATTTCTATTCTGTCACAAAAAAAATTATCATGAACGTCTTCCACGTGCATAATTATTATTCTGTGAGGTGAAGCATGGCAGTCACGCTAGAGGAATGTATCAGAATCCTAACTTTTTTGGAACTTGGGCGGAGCCAGCGTGAAACAGCCAGAAACATTGGTGTATCTTTGTCGACTGTTCAGCGGGTAGTCCAGCGGTACCAAGAGACCGGATCACACCTTAGAAGACCAGGAAATGGCAGACCACGATGCACAACGGCCAGGGAAGACAGACAACTGGTGGCTACAATGCTCCGAAATCGTTTTCAAACTGCTGTTGGTCTAAAAACTCACTTTATTCGCTTTGGAGGTGGCAATTTAAGCGCTCAAACAGTAAGAAGACGTCTTGCTGAAGCAAATTTGAAACCATTGAGGCCCGCAAATGGCCCCAAACTGGAACGGGGAAATCGAATTGCAAGACAGAGATACGTGCGCGAACACCTAAACTGGACACTAGACGATTGGTCTAGGGTAATGTTCACGGACGAGTCTAAATTCATGCTTTATAAGCATGATGGTAGGCAGTTGGTGTACAGAAGACCAGGGGAGCGCTTCCATCAAGCGTGTGTGGAGGAAAAAGTGGCGTACGGTGGAGGCTCCGTACAAGTTTGGGCTGGGATTTCTGCTGAGGCCCGCACCGAGCTGGTGCTCATTCAAAATGGAACTCTAAATGCAGAGAGGTACGTGGAAGAGATCCTCAATGAACATGTAGGTCCTTTCATGGCCAGGATGGACCGGCATGGCATATTAATGCATGATAATGCGCGTCCCCATACCGCCAGAATTGTACATGACTACCTTGAAGAGGTCGGTATCGAACTCATGCAGTGGCCAGCGCGAAGCCCGGACTTAAACCCCATCGAGCACGCCTGGGACGAGCTTCAGAGATGCGTGAAAGGTCGAAACCCCCCACCAATCACGCTTCCCGAGCTCATACAAGCACTGGTGGAGGAATGGGAAGGTATTCCTCAGCACCGGCTCCGAAATTTGGTGTACAGCATGCCTAATCGCCTGGAAGCTGTCAGAAGAGCTCGTGGAGGCAATACAAAGTATTAAATGAAGAAAGTGATGAAAAACAGCAAAAAAACAATCATAAAAAAAATGTAATCTTAAGAAAAATATGACTACTTTAGTTTTTTTTTAATTTAAGATTAATATTGTGGGTGTAACTAAGTTTTATTTTATTTTTTATCTGTATAATTAAATTCTCAATTGAACAGTCTTCGTTTCATTAGGATGGCATACGTAGTTCGGGAGATATTCGGGTTTATGTGACTGACCCGTTATTTTTGGAACCGACTGTAGTATAGAGTAGAAATAACTAGGTAGCGTCACTGTTTTCATTTATCTACTATAGTACTTTAATAAATCACCCGATTAACACTAAAAATCTTTCGATAAACCGCCGGTATTTAGAGTGTCGTATGTTTTTTTTATATCCTACCATAGAGATCTAGAGAGATGCCAATCCGTGCGCTGAGTCCAAAACCTGGTGTCGCAAGCAGCGGCCGTATTCCGCGATTCAACGTATTCTATTAGCTTCCATAAGTTCATTATCCACTGCGGTATTAAAACTTAACGTTTGCCTATTTGTAAGTACAGAGCAAGCATTGTAAACTGTTTACATGCAATATCACGACCGGCGTTTAGTCACATAATAGAAAAGTTGCGAACCGCCGAGCAATGTGTTCTGTTTTTGCGCATATTGCTGCGACACCGGCCCCGCTCCCTTTTCATATCTTCCTTGTTTTTGTGACCTGTTTATCCTACCGTATACAGCTATCATGTCATAAAGCCTGATTGAAAAATTACGCTTAAGTACAGATCTGAATAAATTTGTTTCAATTAATAAGTTTCTGGAATAACGACCTTAAAAGTAAAACTAGCTTGTTTCAAGCCATGCTGCTACCAAAGTCAGTCTTATCAAAATCCCTCCATATTTACGCAACAAAAACTGGTAGCGTGTCAGGCGCACCGCTCCTTATCTTTACTATATTTGCCGTTCCGCTAATCACCGAGATGCTCCACTATATTACTTTACAGCTAATCTGTAAGCTAACAGTCATTACGCTGACGGCAGATAACCGATTGAGATTCTGAAAGACAAAAGACAATCATACGCTTGTAGTTTGTGAAACAAAAATATGCGTAACTGAAGCACAAACATTGAAAAGAGGTTTTAGCAGTAAAAACTTATTTTAGTTTTTAGTATGTACTACTAAATGAGGAGACGGCTAAGTCAAAAGCTTGGCACAAGCCTCCTACGAAAGTTTAAAAAGACATTTGGGCCTTACCCTGCGACATTAGTTTTCGAGAAGTATGTCCGAAGCAAGTAATTTTCTCTTGCTATACAAAGAGAGAAGCACTACGCCATTTGAAGCAGAATATGTGCAACTACGTAGTGCCAAATAATGTATCCAGTATTCCTTCCAGTTTTAGACATTGAAGGGGACCACTATCATCAAGCATCTAAAAATACACGCCTTTTCCCCCAAACGCCAGAAAATGTCTCTTCAACTGTCACTTCTGACACCACGTAAGTAGCAACACGAACCAGAAATACCAGGGCGCAATGAGAGCGCAGCAGGTATCTGTTGAAATCTATATCAATTAGCGATCAAAGAACTCCTGCACGGGTATGTGTGCCTGGTGACTGCGGTGGCAGTGACGTCTGATGGACGGGCTTTGGGCACAGATTACTGAATAACTTTGGGTGACAGCGGAATAAATATATAAATAAATACATACATATAAACTATTACTAATATAGTAAACATTTGTATTTTGTACGTTTGTAACGATACTCAAAAATTACTGGACCGATTTCAAAAACTCTTTCAAATTTAGAATGCTACATTAAACCTGAGTAAAAAAAGCACATAGTTGATTCTTCATCATCATCGTATCACCACGCGGTCAAACCACGGAGCGCAGCTAGTTTTTTTTAAAATGTAATTTACGATGGTGCTTTTTCTTTGATGAAAAACTGATATAATTTTTATAGTGTCGAAAAAGTTATAGTTGATAAAAGTATTGTCAAAAAGCTACGAGTATTAAGTATTGAAATAGACAAAAGGAGCCCCTTTCCTAAATATGTATTAGTAGCAGCACATATTATAGTATTTTATTATTATACTAGCTGGTGCCCGCGACTACGTCTGCGCAGGACTAGTATTTCGAGTAGCTTATTATCTTATAAGGCCATATCAAAAGCCATATAAAATATGTCATAAAATATGTACATGATCAAATGCAATTATTGCTATAATAGTATCATATGAGTAAATTTAAATACTTAGTATATCAATCAGTAAACATTAATTATAAAATACAGGATCTACGTACAGTACATACAAATCGAAAAATTAAACATCATGGAAAAAACTGTCATTACATTTCATCACCCTTGACAGTATTTGTGTTACAGTTCGTCACGCTTGACGGTCGCCGAGCACGTCTACTGTATCGAGCTGTCAAATTGGCTAAGCTATCAGAAACTGGCACAAACTTTGGCACAACCGTCATCATTAAAATCTTGACGTAGGCGGAGAGCTTGTTATTTTGTCTATGCTGTGCCCAAGCATATTACGCTTTTTCACCCACTTGATGGTGGTTGGTGATGGATGATGATTATGATGAAAAGCATCCTATGTGTTAATCCAGCGCCTCATCTACCTCCATACCAAATTTAATCAATATTGCCCCCGCCGTTCGAGTGTGAAAGAGTAACAAAGATCCACACATCCATACTCATAAACTTTCGGGTTTATAATATTAGTAGGGTAGTTATATTTGATATTTTGTCAGTGAAGTCACGAATTCAAATTCAAAATATTTAAATAATACTGATCCATCAACAGAACTCAAAGCAACCTTAGATCGGAGGACCAAAATATCAAATATTGAAGGACCAAAACCATGGTCGAAAATTAATGAAATGAAATGGTATATATTTCCTGAAAAATTGTTTTCTCCTTACTATGTCTTCAGTTAGACTCATTCAGTATTTTCTAAAAGCATCCCTTAAGCTCGCGTGCATAAATCTAATTGGTTTCGCCACCCCCACCCAACTCGCTAAAATAACTAATTAATCAGTGAGCAACTTTACTAACACCAGAGGTAGTTGGGGGTTGAAACTGGGCGTAAAAATAACCGGTCATATTTTTGGGGATGGTTGATTTTTACAACTCGCTAATTTGGTTAGCGCAGGTGAAACTTTTCTTTCTAACTTTCTATTTTTAATCCTGAAACGGTTAAGAGGGGTGCCATGGTTGGGTTGTATGTCTGAACTTGTGTCTGCGTGTTTGTCTAAATGTATATCTGGAAGCCTTTGATATGGTTACCGCAATTTTGAAGGGCTGTGCTGAATAGGGTTGCATAACATACTTTTCAGAATCAAATGTATATACGGAGCAGTTTTCTAGACTTCCAAAAAAGGAGGCGGTACTCAGTTCGACTTTTTTTTTTAATTTTTGTATCCTCATAACTTTCGATAGGGTGAACCGATTCTCAAAATTCTTTTTTTTTTTTTTGAAAAGTGCCCGTGTGGTTTCATACAGGTACATTTCATCAAATTCGGTTAAATAGTTTTTGAGTTACACTCCAATAACTGAATTGAATGGAAAGTGGTTTTAATTTTGTCAAATTGTTTTTGTCATACTTGTGATTATGAGGGCATGACGAAATATGATTTAGTTAGTGGAAAAAATAGATTGAGACAGAGGCCATATGCAAGCCTATTCGGAATTTGTAAATGTGTATTCTGGCAAATCATTTCATTTGTAGTGCGTTCGAATTGCGGTCACTTCTGAGCGAAAGCTAAAAAAGAGCACTGTTTAAGCTAAAAAAGAGCACAAAAATTGCAATTTTTGACCCACGTCCGGAGCATGGTTGTTTGTGATCGTTATTTGACAGCTATGTATTTGACAGCATAATCATGCGATTTTAGGTCTTAATGTCAGTTGAGCGTTCGAATAGGGTGTGGGCAAAAGTGGCAAAAGTGGCAAAAATAACGATTTTAAGCTTTACGAACGCCTTAACAAAAGAACCATCAATGACAACGCCACCAATGCCCTCATAAGCTAATCGAACGCACCTTGAGTAATAATAAAAAATAGCCTATAAAACATTATCAAAAAGATGGTTATTATTATCGATTTACTTATAGGGTTGGTTTTGGTAGTTCCATCGCGTTGAGAGCTTTTACAGATGTTAGGATTATTCAGATAAACGCAGGGTTCTGTAGCAACCGCTATAAAATCGCTAAACCTGATCGACAGACTATTCTAGTCTGGTCGTACTCATACTGGTCTGCTTTGGTTGTGCCAACCTCACTTCGGACTCTCCCCCTCCTATCGCTCTCCCCTCATCTCTATCTCTACTCCTCTCCCTTCTATTCTTTTAGAAGTCGGCAGCGTGTTGGCAGCGTGTTGGCAACGCTCTTGGTCAAAAAACGTCAAACGTCTATAGGCGACGGTGACCATTTTCCATCAGGTGGGCCGCCTGCCTGTCTGCCTACTTAAGGCAATATTGAAAAAGACCTATTACCATGCGTTTAGGAATCTGGTCTCCAAGCGCTCTCTAAGAGCCTATTTTGGAGGCACAATACCACATATTTTGCTTCCAAACAGTAGTTTAATCATAAATTATTGTGTATGTGTAAAGAAATACAAGTGGAATTAGAGGCCGAATGGGAGTTAAGAAACATGTTACGGGTGGAAAAGGCCAGATACTTTAATGAGCAAATCTGGCGATTAACATCACACGAAGGGCTTGTCAGTCTAGCAGTCACTATATACAATGAAACCTGTATCACATTCCGATAATGGCGAATGTTAAAAACATCTAATTCCGACAAAGTAGGTAGTCGTAAAACGGTACGCAGTAAACCAGCGGCGGGGCGTGCCGGTACGCCCTGCGTTTTACCGGCGTGCAAGCTGTCTTTATTAGCGAAATGTTTTGTGTGCCTACTTGCTCTAGTCCCTTCCATCTAGCTATTCTGTGCGACTGTTTTGTTGATTTCTGTATTCTAGCGTGGTTATATACAGCTGTGATGGCGGGAAAAAGAAAAATATCGTTGATTTTGTTTAATTTTCCTAAGTATAGATTTGTGTTTTAGTTTGAAAATTCTCGTGAGTTTAACACATATTTATTTAATATCAAAACCGACTTTACTCACATGATTAGCCGACGTTATCGACCTAGGTTTCGGGCATGTCCGATGCCCATCCTCAGGGAGTTTACGCTGCAAGATCGACTGACTCAGTGGTCACCGGCTAATTACATGAGTAAAGTCGGTTTTAATGTTATATAAATAGATTTGTGGTATTTCTAGTTTTAACGTAAAATAGTGGGAATTATTAACCGTTGAGTGTTCTAGTGCATGAGTGAAGTCAAAGTGAACAATATCATGAAACGTTGTTTGTTTGTTTTCCTCGTCATCCGCCATCGCGCTATTATTATACGTAGTAATAATTGCTCAAAGTCATCCGCTTAGAAAGTTTTAGTAATGGATAGACCTTGTTACTAGAACGTGACTTCGACAGGACTGTGACTTAATGATAAACTTATTTATATGACTGTTACTTGACTATGATTACTTAAATAAGAAAACTCACTTGATGCAACTTTATGTATTAACAATTTAACTTAAAGAATGGCAAAAGTACAATGTACGAGTTCACTAACAAAGTAAATAAAAAGAAAAGAACAGCCGTGTTTTTACGCGTATGGGATACTTTATCACTACCGCTATATACATCTTCAACAAATGTTACAGTGTAGATATTGTGTGAAGGGATTATTGTGTTATGGTTGAAGGACATCGTAGCAGGTGAAATTTCTGCCATATGACTAATGGAACTACACAGTCATATCCTTGGTTTGACCTTGAAGGTTCAACATACGTAAGCAAAAAACTCAGCATCAGTAAGTATTAATATTGCAAAGATAAATTACCTCAGAACTAGAGTTAATAGAAGAATAATGACACAATTATATGTATTGACGGCCCTCGCGTGAGGTGAGAGGACCCCAGGACCCTAGACAGGGGCTCCGACCCCAAAAAAAACTCCCCATACAAAAATAATTTTGATAGACACTTCGCGTGTGACCAGCAATTATGTTACGCTCAGTAATTCCAATTTGGCACATTATCGGTGCGTTACCGATTATTTTCTAATAATTCGAATGAAAAAAATCATTCGCACCTTTCTAATACTTCGTTACGCCTTGTTTGTTTTTTTTCTGGCATATGGCATTATTTCAATGCTGCTAGGCGGAATGCTAACGGATACATAGCTGCACTCACGTAAGTTTAAAAATAAATTATTTTGAATTAAGAACAGATAAATTAACGACGTAAACTGGTTAGTAGTTTTGGCGCTAGATTTTTTCTAGTGACATTAGACTCGTAGTGATGTGACGTGCAAACACGCCGCCGATCCGATTTTGCTTGTTTACGGTTACGGATGGAAAGATCCACTGTTATCGTTCGGTAGCCTTTAACAAACATTGAAGTGACTGTTACGTACTCTGCGTCTATATCCAGACGACTCAGATCGCAGCATCCGGCGTTATCTAATCTACGGTCAGTGTTTGTGGAGGCGAGGATGATGTTCACCGAGATACGCCAAGGTTTGTGTATCGAAAGTCAGTACTGCGCTGTGGGCTGTGTGAGATAACATTCTTGTGGCGCCTTGGGTATCTTTGCCTTTGAGGGTCGAGTCTCGTAAAAATATGCGTGGCATTGCTTATGATATGTATGATATCAGAGGCAAAGTTTTGTGTATTGGCAATAATATAAAAACATCATTAATTAAGTATAACATACAACTTCTTCAAATATGCGCTCAGAAACTAGGTTCAATAAAATTAAAATGTGTGAACCTTAAACTCCAAATGACATTACGTACACAGTCTCAAGTATTGTTACTACAGATTACTGAAGTTACGTGTTTGTCGAGCCCATTGAGTTTTTAAGTGGTTTTGAACAAACACCATTGAGACGAGAACAGGGTACCTCTTGTGCTGCCATGCTGCCTTGGTAAATAACACTCAACGTTTTATATTTATTTAGAAAAATCTAATCTTGACGTGGAGTGCTTTATCTCCGTATCCGGTAGATCTAGAAGGTCCCAGCACTACTTGAAACTTTTTGTGTTTAGAAATTAAACAGTGACAAATGTAGTCTGTTAACCTTTCTCACGGCCGTCCAAATTCCACGTCAAATATAATGTATCAATTTAACAAAATCACGTTATAACTTCTAAAGAGAAATCAGTTGCTATTCATTAAAAGATCTAAGAGTCCTTTCAAAAGAACGTCAAAGCATTTTTACTCGGATATAAAACAACAAAAATAATGAAATACAAATGTCTATCCGTGTCTATTCTATTACGAAACATAATAAGCTCCGTGGAAAGGCTGCGTGGAAACAGCATAACATTAATTAACTCAAGTGACACTCTCACACGACGTTCATTAGGTATATCGCGTCATTACTCATCCGCTTCTATTTCCGATACTTAAAGTTTTTCACTGGAGACGATGCCAAAACTCATGTCCCATGTTCCGAGTTGACTGTTAATTAATTTTAACTGACGCACTCCCAGTGAAAGTCGGAATAGAATCCTCGAGGAGCATAAAGAGACGTATGAATGGAGTGCATGAACTTAAATTAGAATGTCACCTGTTCCACGCATTGATGTTCAATGGCAACAGTACAACGTTGTCATTCATCTGAGCCGGGGCGAGCTCGATGTCAAAAGTCAGCGACGGAACGAGCGTTGATTACAGATCCGGTATCGGCGCGAAATTGGTTTCACTCGAATTTACAGAGCGAATGCCCGAAATCCAACGATCCCGGCACAAATTAAATTTACAATCGCATGTATCATACATAAAACATAAAACTCGCAGTGTAAGATACAACTCGCTAAACTGTCGTTCTTATTAGTATTCGACACTCTCGTCAAAATATTCAAATTGAATTGTGTCTCGTCATCGGAATACGCAATGGATCGAGTCAGATTCGACTCGTTTACGACGTGTTAGTCGCGGAACTAGTATCGTTTTGAAATCGATTATTCCACATTGTTTGACATTGTGACATATTGTGTTTTTTGTATAAATAAATCGCCTATCATAAATGACGTGAATATTAATAGCATTGGACGCATTTTTAATAATGTGTTTAGTGGTTCGATTAAATTGTTACGGCGCGTCAGCACGTCCAAACTGCATGTTAGTTTTTGTTAGAAGATGCGCTGGCATTCGATGATAAAGATTTTATCTCGTAATCTTGTTACTCGTCGCCTTTAGATCGAGATGTTTATGTAAAACGAGTTCAAAGTTAGGCGTCAAATTCTCAGACGCCATAAAGCAGTGAGTGTGACGTCCTCAGTTTTGCATAATCTGGGTGTACCCTCGAGGCTACAGTGGCATCCCTCGCAAAAATCGGCTAACAAAGTAACACTCGGCTCAAGTGTCGCCAAGTGGCGGTCTCCGATTCGATTACCGACTAGTGTCGAGGGGACTCGATTCTAAATAACTTAACGCATTTTGCTCGAGTGCTCGATTATTCGATTACAATGCGTAAGTGTTGTCGACAGTTTTGAGGTTTGCGTTTTTAGTGGATCTCTTTTTTCGAGATTTTGGGTGATTGACACGACGCGGCCAAGGTCACCGTGTAACACTTTAAATTCTGAATATGTTTCTAAATTCAAATGGGTGTGCTAGGCGGCCGTTAGGCGGGTACTTTCCATCGACAAGGCGAGCCGGATCAGGTGATTATTTTAGAGATAAGAACGTATTACGCTCGTTTGTTAAGATTGCGTTTAGATAAAGGCGTGAGATTATTTTCTCAGCACTATAAACATACCTAAATCCTCCAAGTTCTTGGGAACTGAGTAATTAAAATTGCTACAAGGAACGCAACGTTTACCAAAGTTCTAGGAAGCTATTTCGCCATATCATTTCCATAAGACTCCCGTCTGTTTGTCTAAATAATTTAAGAATGTGTTCGTTACGAAACTGTTACGTAATTATATTTGTATGGTCGTTTCATCCTATTTCTAAGTAAATGTTAACATCGCTTAGTATTTGGTAGTTCCATAAAAATATGCACGAATGTGTTCTAAGCCCTCCAACACAATTCTGACATATCTTACACAGCATCTTAAGAAAGCTCCCCTTGTTTAATTACAAAGCTCGAGCGAACTCTCGTAGCTCTTCAAACAACACGAATTCCATCAAAGCACAGCAATCTCCCCCTCTTATATACAACTAGCGGTGCTCCGTGACTCCAGCTGCTACGTTCCTATTTTCCCACGGAAGCGGCGTTTTTCCGGGTAAAGTTTGGTTCATGGTATCATTGTACTTTCTGCCCAATACCTATTTACAAACATAACCACTGAAGTTGTTGAGATAATAGTTGAGGTTGTAGATAATAGATTTTAGGTTTTTAGTTTTATTAATGTTTATCAAAGTTTAAATGCTAGCCCACTTATTGTATAGAAAAGATATAAAGTTAAGTTAGATTTGTCATAATATACTATATTATATAGTATATTTATAGATGTGTTAATTAGTATTTTAAATATTTAATACTGTTGAATACTTTATTAATCGGTCCAAATCAGCAAGCGTCCGCTTCATTCATAAATATTTTGTTATAGCGTAAACCTGATGGGGGCAGATTAATAATAATGTGTCTAATTATGCATTTGCGATCGAGACGCTAGGCGTATCAGTAACTATAAGTCACGCGTGAACATGAGCGTTCTTTCATTGAAACTTCCTTCAATATTTGCATCAACCTGCGTAAAGCTACGCTGGTTACGCTTTAAATAACACCACAGGAATCAGAATGAGGATTTTGAGGGTAATTTGATACTATTGGTGGATGACGGAATCCATTCTTCTAAATGAGACTGCCAAAAGTGCATGCAATATACCAAAGATGCCTTTTGCATATCACATCTCTGGTAACATTGTCGTAATACAAGAACAACGGTTCAAAAAGCCTATTGCACCAAAAGGGCCCCGTCAGACCCAGCGACATCGATGTATAAAATCTGTATGAGCGTTAAATGAACCCCTACGACCTATAAAAACTCCCGTAGCCGCTTAGGGTTGATACCCATACATATTACAAGAATCTTAAGAATAAAATCTAGTAAGCAAGCTAGAACCTCATTTTTACGTCTTGAATTTGAAAGTCTCAAATGTTTTTTTATTTAAATTGCAGCTGTCAAAGTAGGTAATCTATATATATATATCATGTTATCCAACTTACTCGGGATTTGGCCAAAACAAAGCCTGCACACCATTTCCTGAGTAACAGAGTAGTGCATAACTGGAATAAACTACCAGAACATGTTGTGTCAGCCACATCAATAAACAATTTTAAAAATAAACTGGACAAATGGCTATCTACAGAAAAGCCATCTCTTCTGAAACTATAAATCCAACACTGCAATGATATGGACACATCAGCATATTGCTGCTCGTCCATTAATAATAAATAAATAAATAAATAAATGTTAGTTAGAGGACATATGATACTTTTCATCATCATCGTTATCCATTACCACGCGGGTGAAACCGCGGGGTGCAGCTAGTTAAATCGGGATCGGGATAAACCGTAGCATAGGCTTTTTTTATATATAAACTTTCTCCACTTTAAATATCATCCAAATGCGTTCAGCCTTTTCTACGTGATTTAGTAATAAACATTCACATATACAATACAACAATTTACTCAAGCGTGACAACCCTACTACCGCCATCTTTGTTTAGAGCTAACTAGGGCCACTAGAGTCGCGATCACAGTTTATCTTTGGATACATTTTGCGGCGGCAATTAAGTTTTTATAGGTTTTACTTTATGGGATAAGGTTTACGGCAGCGTCGTGAGTGAATCATGATAGTTTGGTAAATGAGTCTGCGTGCCATCACGGTAATATTAAATTTGTTTCATTACTTGAAAACTGTATTATTTTATTTTTAATGAATACAATTATTAAATCTTTTAGCCGTAATAGTTACAATCGTAAGCTACTGAATGTTGATGACATTTAGGGCAGAACTATTATGTAGCCTGAACAGTAGTTAAATTAATTATCTCCTAAAATGTATCTAATGGGTAGTCACTACGCTTTCGGGCAGAGATGTTGGCATAATATATAATATATAGTTGTATTATATGAAATTGTTTTGTATACGTTCTAAGACTAAAAGGTCCTCCTCAACAAGATACTCATGCTATTAAAAGTGGCTCCAAAAACTTTCTAAATAATAAATCATAAAGATGAACACCTTTTTTATCACAATGTCTATAGAAATTGACCGATCACGACGTCATTTTATGGTTATATATTATTCAAGTTTGCCTCATTAGACCTTGCAAGGCCTTTCTTAGAAACGACGATTACACTTTAAATATATTTCCCTATTCCCAACTTGTATTCGGACTTTGGATTGTAGTTGGACTAAAAATATTTAATTAATATTGCCCATTTTCTTATTTCTAAATAAAGCTTGTAAGCAATAAAAGTTTAACACCGTCAATAAAACCATGAAACATAACAATAGCAAAACGGATGTCTTGTGTTTAATCACACAATTGAAACGTCACAGTCTATGGCCTGACAAATTCGCACGCCCTCGAGATCGTCTTAAACGCACACTTAACTGCTACCCTTCCTTCACCCTCGGACGCCATTCTTTTTATATCGCAACTTTATTAACGCATAAAGGTCTGGTGATGGCCCTTTAAGAATTAGGATGCGTCCCGTCTCCGGAGTCAAGCTCACTCGAGCTGAACAAATGGAGTGTTGGAACTTACGCGGTCCGGAATCGTCTGTACTCCGCACCACTGTCCCATCCCTAAGAGCAATTAATGCTACTGTTATCGCGCTATTCCAAATTTGAATTCGGATTTGGCGCGTGAATCTGTTTTATTTTTAAATTAACTTTTTATACATACTGTACATGGCTAGGATCAAGCGGAAATAGCGCTTTTTTCTATTAGGGATGTAATACACACATAATGGGGCGAATCGACGATTCGTACGAGTATCGACGTCGTGAAAGCAATCGGATTTACATGTCTACCGACGGCGTACTAAAACGAAATCATGAATGAAGCGCAGTATAGGAAACCCAAAACATTATCCTTATGCTCCCATTTTACGACCTTTACCCCCATCGAGTCGAAAGGGTCACATCGGTACGACACGTTGTAAAGCTTGCCTCCCGCTCGCACGCGAGCTGCTCTCGTAAAACAGAGCGAGATAATCACGAAGATGAGTCGAAAATTATTTTTTTTATTATCACCATCGGCGGTGCTCTTTTATTTCCTTTTTACGGTCCGAGTACCTCATAAAAAGACAATAAACTTACTATTTACAGACCATCAGGAAATTGTTAGCCGAAGAGGTCTCTTTACGACACATGTTCGGGGCTCGGGCGGTGGCGCGAGCGAACTGATGCACTCTTTACGATTGGCGCGCCCGTAAAATGAACGGATGATACATTTTTATCTGTCAGTGTATCACGCCGTGGAAATCAACTGGAAAACTTTTACCGTCTATGAATATCGAACGGCCTGAACGGAGAACGAAACGACCAAGAAGTACGGAGTGAGCGAAACTAAGTAAACACCGGGAGCGTAAGTGCCCTGTTTACCGGCTGCTTGTAACCGGCGGTATTGCCAGTCGTAAAATCATAGACACGTTAAAAACCATATTTAAGTTAAGGTTAAGGAGTACGTCCGTAATCGGAAGCTGCCGCAAGCCCTTCACTTTTACTATTGGGGAATTTCGTCAAGAGTTTAATAATAGTTATTAAATCGCTGCCCGTGTTAGCTAATACATCAGTTAAGTGCTCTTTTTATGATTTAACACTGATTCTCCTCGATATTACTGGCCATAAATTACGGGTGGATTACCGGCTAAATTGTTTTATGATATGTTTTCATTGTTTACGACTGATGTTCTTACAGTGACGTCAGAAGCGAAAAAGCGAAATCTTATTTCCAGCAGTTGTGTAAAGTGCGATTTACTTACGTGTTAGTTTGCGATAGCGGGGTTTACATTGGGGTTTAGGTATATCTGTAGCGGGAGGGCAGCGGGGGTGTGGGGTGCGACGCGCGGAGGACGCAAGGATTTCAATATTGTGAATTCCGAGGATGGTCTCGTAGTGCGTGTAATGAATTTCGGAATTGTCTTGCGGTTTTTCGGTTCCTACCCTCGGTTTTACCCCTATATACACGCGCTCTATTGGATGCCGCTACATAATGTACAAGACGCCTAGAACCTTAACTGGAATACTTTGGGTTTTTTCGTGAGTCGAACACATAGAAGAAAGGTACGCGGCGCAGCGTGGCACGGCGAGCCTAAATATATGGAAATAAGGGCGCGTTATTTAGGTCCGGCCATTCGTATGATAAAACTGAACCACTGATATTTGCCCGCAGACAATTCCTATGGAGATTCGGCTCTTATTTCTGGGGTAAATCTGTGCATGGGGATGATATACGAACGACGAATTCTCCTTTTCCCTCTAGCGAATATCCCGTACATCGTACAAAGTGGAAGAAATACGCGGGATTATTATACGGTCAAATATTGTCGTTCATATTATGCGGACGCTGGAATTCAGCTGTATATTTCCGCGGGTCAGCATTTCTTATGGGAGGGACTGAGAATAATTTTCCCAAATTTTCCTGTACATAGATTGCATTTACATCTATTTAAATAGTGTGGTTGAACACAGTAAGTAATAACCGACAAAAATGGCGGGAATCCAGAAGTTGCCAGTATTTCAACGCTATTTTGTCTTGTATAGAATAAATAAAAACAATAACTAGAGATTATAAATTAGAGCGAAGATTTACAACTGCCATTGTTAATTAATCATTAAAATTATATTATAGAAAACCTGGACCCTTACAATATAACAAAACATTAACTTTTTAACGCTGGCAAGGCGAATGCAAGGTAAGTCGAACAGTTTACGGCTTGCGGTCTCGCCGGAGGCATGGACGGCTCTAATTAAAATACTACGTTTTCTGCGGTGTTCATTATGATCGTTTAAAACGGTTTTTGTTGCGCCCTCCCCGGTTAGGTTGCGTTATTGTTGTGGGCTGTTACTAATTTACATGTTAATGAGATGTTAGTAATGTTATGTTAACCTATCTCGATAATAGTTAGGCTGAATGCGAGATTACCTTTGCCTAGATTAACGTTGGTTTTATTTGACTGTGGTTTTGTAGAGTTTTATATGTGCATAAGGTTTACTTTAAGTTTCATACAGCTTTCGATTTCTTGTCTGATTTCAGAGAATATTTACATTATCTGCAGTAATAGCAGTATTTTCTAAGACCGTATAAGTAGTTGGACAAACACATTTTAGGTTAGGTCAGGTTAGGTTAATGGTTTCTCCATTTTATTTTATTTTTATACAGTCATACTTACATACATTTACATTTGGACTTTTTGACTTTACTACGGAACCCAAAAAGTTTACATTACCAGCCTTTTAAAATTCCTAATATTCATTAGCATTTATGACAATAGCAGCAGGGCAGCAGAAGCGCGAGGCGGCCGCGCATTCCCTCGCCTTTGTCTCCGCTATGCTAATGTGGAATACACCTGTGACTCTTTACCCTTTATGTGTGCTTGGTACCTGGAGCCAAGTACCATGTGGTAACATTATTTTTTGTTGCTCCTTTTGCGGTTACCGCATGTTTAATTACCGTATAGTCTAAGCGAGCCTGTTTTTTTAATTGGCAATTCTCTAACCACATTCGATGGTTAAAAAGATTGCGTAGATTGCCCTCGAGAAAGGATGGCAAACAAAAAAGCACGGTATGTGCCTGGTTAGTATTTTGATGAAATCATAAATTAATCTTAATTTACAAATACTAACTTATTTGCAATAGTATACTTTGACTTGAATAAAATATGACAAAAACCAAAAATTTCTATGTAATCAAATATGCATAGGTACGACTGTCAAAATTACAGTTTTATACATCTAAAAAAACAAGTGCGAAAATTCAAATCTACGCGAACAAATAGCACCATCCATATTATAATAAAATAAATCCGATATTTTTTCCATCATTACTGTTAGTGCTGTGCCTACACCGACATCGATGATTTAACGCGTGCCTTTATTATCGATATATCGACGTTAAAGTGCATTTTAATTATCGAGTGGACGGCAAGTAGCTCAATCTACAGCCCATAAATCTCACCGCGAATGAAACCGCGAGTTAAATGAAAACTCAAAAGAGACGATATAAAAGAAAAATATTGATGTTCTTTCGCGAATTGGACGATTAGTTGAAGTTAATGACTGAAAATAGTGACGATAACTTACAAAAATAGCATGTTTTCTTTTTTAATAAAATAATTGAGTGCCACTAGAAATGTCACTTGTTGGATTTGGTTATCTTAATGTTATCGATATAAATCACCATGACATTTCTAATACATGAGTATTATACAAACAAGCGAAAGTTCATATGTAATTATGATTGCCTTCTGTAATGGACTTGAATAAAATGTTAAATGGATATTGCTTAGATTAAAACCTATTTTTAATTTATGGAATTTTTATTATTTGTCTGCCATAATAACTCATATTATGTGAAACAACAACTGGCAATATATATATGGCAATAGAGACAGACAAGAAACACATGCATACAACATATAGGCTTTATAAGGCCCTGTAATGTTACACTTCATAATTGAGACTTTTTTAAATAACGATTTTTACAAAGCGACCCCGATTCCCATAAGTCTTCATGAAGTTCAAAATCAGGAGCTATTTTTACTTTAAAAGTTATAAAAGATAGCATCTTTTATATCTTTTCTACCGACTTCCAAAAAAAGGAGGAAGTACTCAATCCGACTGTATTTTCTACAGACTTCCGAAAAGGAGGAGGTACTCAATTCGACTGTTTTTTAAAATGTTTGTTACGTCATAACTTTCGATAACCGATTCTCTAAATCCTTTTATTGTTTTAAAGCTGGTGCTTCCCGGCTGCTGGTGTGGTCCCATTTAAATTTCATCAAATTCGGTCTAGTAGTTTTTGAGATACACTCCAATAACTGAATATAATGGAAGTCGGTATTAAGTTTTTCATATTGTACTTGTTCTACTGTGATTTTTGCGTGTAAATCATGGGATGCAGATTGTGTTGCAAATTAAAGGCACCATAGTTTTTCCAATCTGTTTGCTTGACAGACTGCTCAAAACACGGTCCGTTATGATGGTTTTCGTGCATCAGATTATTTGTGCGCCGTAGGGGAAGCCTTCCCTAGTTTAAATATAATTATCTGGCAATATACTGCAAAATTTCAATTGTAATTTCAACGGAAGCTTCTGTTCTTCGTTGCAATTCATCAGAGCGAGCGTGCTTGGTTCTTGTCACAGCCGCGTACGAAATCGTTTCGACACTCGACTGGCGAGAAGCGCCAAGCACCGCTTCTAAGAGGGCCACTGAGAAATCGCTCATCTATTACCATAACAGCTTTTTTAATCGCAGCAAAATTTGATTCAATTGATTGGTACTTCTGCATATTTTTACATTTTTAATTTATTAAAAGTTTTAGCTTTTGAATGTATCAGGGAGCGAGTGTGTTTCATTGATGTCCATGTCTGAAATCGTTACTATTTTCAAGCGCCGGTGAAGCGACGTGTTATATACGAGATCCGCGAAGTAAACTCCATTGGGTACCTACTCATACCCGAGTCGTGGTTTGATTCCACTATAATTTTGTATGAGGGCCGAACTAATCAAATATGACTCAGTAAATTCAAAAAAGTAAAATCTACTCGTACTTAGAGGAAACACTATCTGTCAACTACAAGAATTAACGTTAGAAATGGGATATTTACCATGTATTGTATTTATTGTGACGTACATGATGAACATGGTGCGTGCAAGTGTGCCGAAATATCGAAAGCTCACAATAAATACAATACATGGTAAATATCCCGTTTCTAACGTTAATTTTTGCATTAGTAACCATGTCAGTTTAAAAACTTAAACTCTGTCAACTATACGTTGGAATCTCAAGCAATCATGTTGTGTGCCTCGGTGAGACTTAATCTGTCCGAATCAGCAAGCCTCGTTAGAGGCAAGTTTCATTCACAAATCTATTGTTAGTTTTTGTCCTGATGTTGACAGATTAGGCAACTATAAAGCGACACGTCAACATCTACTATAGACAATAACGCTATCTTAGATTTTAGGAAAATTAATTTTTATACACTGTTTTTAAACCTGACCATGATCACTGAAAAGTGACTGAGAGTTCGAATGTGAAATAATCACACTAATCAAGTCAGTATTTTTCAGGCGAAAGTTTGTGAATGTGTTTGTTTGTTACTTCTGCACGCTCAAACGGCTATACCGATTTTGATGAAATTTGGTATGTAGGTGGATGAGGCACTGGATTAACACATACCTTTCCTCATCGCCATCGTCCATCACCATGCGGGGCGCAGCTATTAATATTTGTACCATTTAATATTATATTATAATAATATTTTTATAATATTTATACCACGCCACCCGTTTAAAGCTGTAAAATCAGCGATAATATTAAGAGGATTACATAGCTAGTACTTTCCATACTAAAAGAAAAAACTCTTTTCTACCTCTTAACATTGTCCGATTTCAGTGATTGTTATTTCATGGAATCATCACATTGTTTACTATGCCCGTACGTTTTGCTTTTTTGTAGTTTATTTAAGATCTAAAAAAGGAAATGTATATAACTTTGAAATACTCAAAAAATCAAAACTTACGGGCATAGTAAACAATGTAATGATTCCATGAAATAAAAATCACTGAAATCGGACAATGTTAAGAGGTAGAAAAGAGTTTTTTTCTTTTAGTATGGAAAGTACTAGCTATGCAATCCTCTTAAGGGATCTCATCGTCACAGCTAAATCTAAATCTACTATAGATTGACCGCAACCGTTGTACCGCGCCTTATAGGTATGTGCGCGGTGAGGCGCGGGGGTCCGCCCGCGTATACGAAGCCACGCGCTGCCACGGATTACACCATAGTTACTACGGCTTATCCTCTCCGCACCACGTCTTTCACACCTAAGGCGTGGCACAGCGGTTTTGTTCAAACTATAAACTACATGCTTTAAGGATTCCCGAGGAGAATCGATATGTTTTTTTTTAGTATTAAAGTTCGTTTATTACCGATGCTTCACGCTGCAAGCGAACACTCTCGATGCGATAAGTTTGTGGCCCAACTGTAAGCCCCGCGGAAGACGAAAGCCTCTTTACTTTAGTCTAAGTTGTGCTTTACTTTAAAAGCGGCGCGAACTTATCACTAAGTTTGAGTGTATCCTTCTGTCATGCGGTTAATTTGGAATGTGGCTTGTTGGATGATTAAAGTTGTTTTGAAATGTGAAGCAGAATTACTTTTTTAATATCTCCTCTTTAGATATACTCTATGTTTTCCGCTATGTGAGTGAATAAAACCTATGTAACGTTTCCGATTTTATGTCACCTGTTTTTGATATACGTGCAATATGTTGATGCTACTGGGCTAAGTCGGTTTTCGTACATAACTTAATTATCTAAATGTTTTTTTGACAGACGGATAGACAGACGGATAGAGGACTCATAATAATAAAGTCCCTTTTTACCCTTTGGGTACGGTACCCAAAAAATAAGAAGCAATCATTAGGGTACGTACATAAAGCGTTTGAATGTAGTAGGTTCAAACTATTATTTATCTAGTACAGTTCAACTGAGGTGCTTACATGATAACTGCAGGAATTGCAAGTTATCGATAATAATATATTTTTCACAGGTCGAGCCTACAAGGGGCAAATCATACAGGGTAATTGAAGGTAACTATGTTATCTTTGAACTTAACCTCAATACAAACCTAATTCTGTCCACATAGAGACATAACAAAAGAACAAATCATCTAAGCAAGACCACCAACAGTCGCCGCCATGTTCAAATTTGGAACACTATTTAAAAAAATGCTAATCTGTACAATGGCGTTTTCCCGCCTCGATTTGCAAACAGAGACGCCGTGACGATTGTATGGTGATCGCGGCTCGTGTCGTCGCATGCACTCTGCCCACGTGATATATATTACAGGAGGTTGTTATAATGCTGAAAGCTCTGATTAGAGGACTGTGTACCCTCACATAAGAGTGAATAGTTCAAAATTTAAAAAGAAAATCACTCGTAACATATTTTGAAGCGTAAAATATATTTTCACAAAAAATACTAGAATACTTAGGAACATACAGTATGTTCCTTCAGCTTTCAATATACAAACGAATATTAAAATAAGCTGTCAATTTTTCGCACTTTCGCACACAACTGTAGAGTAATCTGTGTGATATATTATTTTACTATTGTACCTAAGGCGGATCAAAATTCGTTAAATTCAAGGTAAACATAAGGATTAATTATTCTATAAGGATGCATTATTATTTTGAACTTCTTGTTTGACTTGATGCATTACTTCGACAAATATTAGCCAACCCGAATTTAACCAGCACTTCAATTACGTTGTTGAAAAAGTTGATCTAATGCTCATTGAATTTTTTAGTTTTATTTCGTAGAAAACTATAAAAACCTACCCGCGCAAGTGCATCTGTAAAAATCTTGAAAGTGAAACACATCTTTAACTTATCCAAATTCTTAAATTTCCCACCCGCAAAGTCATTCCATAATAATTCAAAAATATGATTCTATATTTAAAAACGTCGCGGGGTACGCGCCCCTTGAGCAGAGGAAAAAAATCGATTGTGTTGCCAGCCTAAACGTCACGTGATAAATTACCTTCGGGAAATTAAAACTGTCTTTGTAAATGCTCTGGAACAATACAATTTTCTTTTTGCTTCTATCTGTATTCAGGATGAATACAGATAGAACAGCTTCAATGTTTATAATTTGTATGTTTCGTCTTGCTCTAATAAGAAGATATGATGAGGACACGAAAATACTATGAAAAGTTTTTATTAAATTATTTTTTACTTTTTATTATTTTAACTAGCAACTGCCCGCGACTTCGTTCGCGTAGTGGGCTCGGCCTTCGGCGTCGCCATAACCTCCCATCTTTTCTGGATTTTTCTTTCGTAGCGATTTCGCTAAATCTTATTTAGCGAAATATAAAGCGGTAAAGCCGCTCTCAAGTTAGAGCGTGACCAGGAAAAATAGGGGTTCATTTTTATATTACAGATTATTGTCCTCAATCGTTCCTTCGTTGTTAAGGACCGTGCTTCTCCCCATGATGTTTTCTTCCAGTCCAAAATCTTTTTCCAGTTATTTCGAACTTAGACGGATCACTACGTTAATTTTTAACTGATACACAGATGATAACACCAGATCAGACCCTTGTTTCAGAGTTCGGCCTCTAGGGCTTTCACCTTAAACTTTTCAGTTAGTTCCTCTTTCCAGGTTGTCAACATGGAAGGTGATGCACTTTTGTCAATTACATTATCTTTTATAACATTATCCACTTATACAATTTTTAACCGCCTTTTGTCTAATATGAAGCCTCTTTGGAAATCTTTGTTACTAAATATTAATGAACCTTAACAAGGATTGAAATAAGCATTTTATTTAACAATTAAACTGGACACAATGAGCATAGCACGTATCCCTTGTAATATAAATTTATAACAAACGAAATAAAATGATCTTCAAACGACCAAAATAATAATAGCACACAAACTTTCCAACTACAAATAAAGCGTCTCAAAGATGTGCATCTTCAATCTAATAATTAAAAAGCAAGAACATCACAAACACATTAAAGTCCCGTCCCATACCAAATCTAATTTCTCCAGATGATAAAAAACAAAGTTAATTACTTTTTTCGGGCAATCTTGGAGATAAGAGACCCTATTTGAATCCGTTATCATCTCTACTCTACCCTGCCACCCTGGTACTCCCTTCAATCCACAGACCCCCTGGGTACCTATCAGGCGTAATTTAAAGATAACTAATGCTTAAGGTCATTAAGGACCGTCGAAGGAAAACTCGGGAAATGCAGCCAAATGCATTTTTAATATTTGGAACTGACTGTGGTTATCTATTTTGAATGTCTGTTTGTGATTTTCTTTATAGAAAGTTGCCAGTATATAAAAGATATTAGTTGCAGCCGTGGACGAATAATGATTATGAAAACAACCTTATGCCAAAATCCAAGACCTAGGTAGCTAGTAATATCAAATTTGGTGAATCTCTGTTCTGTTGTGCAGTGGAGAGAAAGCAATAACACATGCTAAAATATAAAGTCTGCATTATATATTACTACAAATGGATAGCTTCTCACAAATTTCAATGGTTAATAAAATAGTGTCCGGATAACCTAGCGTTGTTCGTAAGTAAAAAATTGATTTTCTTGGTCTAAGTTCTAAACCAAACACTCACTTATAGTATTGCTTAAGAACGCCATCTATTGTCAAGTAGATTTAGTGTTGCTATATCGGTAAAACGGTTAAGGGAAGCAGTTTTCCATTGCCTGAAAACACGGATAAAACGACGTTTTCTGAAATACTAGCTTGATCGATTTATCGTCCCTGAAACCCCTTGCATACTACATTTCATGAAATACGTTGGAGCCGTTTCCGAGATTTGAATTATCATAATATAATATACGCAAGGATTGGTCGTTTAAAGGTATTGCTTATTAATAATTGGGCTTGCGTTAGTTCACTAATTCCAACGGTTGATGATGTGGTACGTTCGCCTAAAAGTTACCTATTCACTCATGTGGTTATTTTTTTTTACTCCCAAACTGTACCTCTCAGTACTACTAGACCCATATAAGGAGTTCGATTCCTTTGGCGGTTTGTTTTGTATGATAAATAGAAGCAAAACGCTTAGTATTGGATACGAATGGCAATGTATTTGGAATTTCTACCAAGTGATGATGACGCATGGTAGTAATTTTGTTCGATGGTAAAATAATGATGGCAGATTTTGATTAGGAAATGCTGTGGTATACTCCCCAAAATAAACTACCAAAATATAGGGATGGTAGAATTAAATTATTAAATCTCGTGGTATACCCCCCAAAATAAACTACCAAAATATAGGGATGGTAGAATTAAATTATTAAATCTCGTGGTATACTCCCCAAAATAAAATACCAAAATATAGGGATGGTAGAATTAAATCTCGTGGTATACTCCCCAAAATAAAATACCAAAATATAGGGATGGTAGTATTAAATTATTAAATCTCATGGTATACTCCCCAAAATAAACTACCAAAATATAGGGATGGTAGAATTAAATTATTAAATCTCGTGATATACCCCCCAATATAAACTACCAAAATATAGGGATGGTAGAATTAAATTATTAAATCTCGTGGTATACTCCCCAAAATAAACTACCAAAATATAGGGATGGTAGAATTAAATCTCGTGGTATACTCCCTAAAATAAAATACCAAAATATAGGGATGGTAGTATTAAATTATTAAATCTCATGGTATACTCCCCAAAATAAACAAACAAAATATAGGGATGGTAGAATTAAATTATTAAATCTCATGATATACTCCCCAAAATAAACTACCAAAATATAGGGATGTTAGAATTAAATTAATAAATGCCGCGGTGCTTCCCAAAATGAAACTACCAAAATATAACTGGAGGTAGGTGATCTACCTGCAACTATGTATTTAATACGTACCCTTCAATGATTCTCAACGCATTTGTTACTGGAAGTTTTACTCAAAAAATCATTACATATGGTTTTATTTCAGCTTCATAATTCGTCAAACTTTTACAGTAGGTACATTTTAAAGCTATTATACTCCCAAAAATATAGCATCATATTGGATCAGATAATTTATATTGTCATAGTGACGTCTTCCAACACATCTATCTATCTAGGACAAAGGAGAAGAGGAAGAAGAAGAAGAAGAAGAAGAAGAAGAAGAAGAAGAAGAAGAAGAAGAATCCTATTTTACCTTGATACTTAGATAATACGTGTTATAAGCATATTTACAGAACATGTACATTGTAAGTACTGCCGAGTACCTACATCCTTTATTAGGCAAATGTATAACACATAAATTTAAATATTTATAATTTCATCATCCACTGTTAATTATTAATTTGTATGCATACCGATCTAAGCTCACCGTCTAAAATTATCAACACATATCTTAGAGACAACATAAAAATAAATACACATCAGTTCCGGTCGTAACAACTTTTGAGTTAATTTAAAATGATACCCGTTGAGATGGCACCAAATTATGTAATTACGATTAAATTTATATAAAGAACTCATTTAATCCATACGAATAGATTTTATTTCCTATAACACTTTACGATATTACCGGCTCATCATCAGTAAAGACGTAAAACTGTTCAAAAAGTATTTATTACGTTTAAAATTTTATAACCCTATAAATTTTTTGAATGAAAATCTCTTACGACTATTGTTAGAATAGGTCTAATTGACCCTAAGATTTTAAGTCCCAATTTTTAACGATCGAAAAAGGTTTTGGAATTAAAAGAAGTTTAAATACGTCCACCGTCGCGACAAGGTGTTTATTTTTTTGGTCAAAAAACGTAATAATCTTACGGCAGTAAAATACTATCGGACTTTTACGACGAATTCACACAAGACCTACTTAATAAATCTGACAAAATCTTAAATTTATGCTCGCGAACGCAGGACGAGAGAAAAAAAAGATTATTTTACGACGCCGTAAAACTGCTTAGAGCGTGGACGCGGGATAATTCGGGAAAATCCATTTTAATTATGGTATTTTTATGATTATTGTGATGAAAATTATAAAAGATGATTTCCTTTTAATGGGCGCCATGAAAACTTTCGTCGGGGAATATTTTCATATGGAAGTTATTAATGCGGTGTTGCAAATCACAACCTACGCAGATATACAAGTATATTATTTTATAAGTATTCAGGGTCGCATAGTCTCGACATAGATCGCAATCGCTTTACAACCGATATCGTTCGGTAAACCTAACGATCCAATTCGCAACGATATTCAGTAATACTCTACTGTCAAAGCTATCGACTGTTATCCGTATCTTAGGGAACTTATTCGCTGCCTTTATTTTTCCTAATATTTGCGAATAATTTTGCGACCATTTAGGACGTCTTGCAAACTGTTCGGCACGATCGTAAGCTGCAATTAATCTGAGCAATTATAGTACAGTTTCGATAAAAGCTATTCCCCAATTTTTTAAATAGAAAACATATCGGTGCATTATTAATATGATTTTGTTTAGTAACGAGACGTAGCGTATATAATAACGTATAATTAATGTAATCGTGAATGATCTTGAAGATTATTAACGATTAGAGAGGTGAATAGATTGTTTCTAGATCAACATGTCCCATCCACGGTCACTGGATGAATTTGCGCACCAGTGGCTTGGCGCCACTAGTGCGCAAATTTTAATTATCAAGGATTAAAGGTAATATTAAAAACAATATTCCGTATCTTTGATTTTATGCATTACTTGCATTTGTCATAAGCAGCGTTAACTCAAACGATATTTATCGATCGGTAGTTTGCGATGACATTGCTTTTTATGTGGAAACTATGGGCCAGTTCAACTACACATTCAGAATGTTTACTTTTATAATGGTAAATCAAAGCTACTCCCTCTCGCCTGATGGAAGATGGAATCAAGAAGCGACCGTAATCTCCACCCCTATGATAACCTGAGAGATGCTTTTTCACGCCCCGCTTAAAAGACCCAGGGTCATAGCTGCAAGGAAATACGTACGCCGGCAGAGCATTCCACACGACAGAGGTAGGAACTGCCAAACTTTTTGGTGTTGATGGGGCTGTCCCACTATTACGCATGTTTGCAGAAACACGACCTAATTATTTTTAACGACAATACGCAAGAGGGGTACTTCGCTGGTGCAGTAAGTGAGTGGCATGCAAAGGTAGTGCTCGCGGAAAGGCTTGACTGTAGCTACATGAATGAGCAAAAACTGTGCGAATGAGACAACACACGTTTTGGGTGACGAGTGCAAGTATTGCTATCCAGAGATTGAACATATATAGCTTCTTATATCTTATCTATCTTGGCTTCGGATAGCCCTGCAACTTTCATGAAAAGGCGTGGTAGTAGTTGCTTTAGGACAACAGGTAGTGTTGGAGGCATCTAATCATCATCATCTGATCTGTCACATTAAGATAAGATAAGATAAGATTTATTGCCAATAAAAGTTAACAAATTTTAAAACAGTTGTATGTAACTATACTTATTAGCGAAAGATAATTATGGGCGATCTCCAAACTAAGGGGCTTATGTATTGGAGCACATGGTGAATTATAAATCTTATCTCTGAGAGGAAGTTTCGTATTCCCACTAAACGAAATTAGCGAAGAAATGAAGAAGTGGGTAGATCATGTAACCGAGGTCGAGATAGTTGACTATACCTACCGTTGTACGTCAAATAAAATCAAAATAAGCCTTAATTCGAAACAGATTTAACAACATTCACGCAGCTCCCGTTTCTACTACTATTTAAACCTACACATTTAAAATGTATTTAAATGCTGTCTAATGAACCAGGAAGTCTCGTTATTTTTAACATTTTTTTTCACGTTCACGCTTAGGCAATATTGTGATCGCGTCGCAGGAATGTTAAAAAGTGTTCTTGATTAAAATAAAATGTCGCCACCGAGGGGACAGCAGCACGTGATAAGAATTAAACGCGGTATTAACGTCTCGCCTCTAATGCCTAACTTAGATTTTTATAGCGGAAGAATTAAAGTAATTTGCTGTCGACATGATTTATTATAAAGTCAATGACACTGACATATTATAGGAATATAATGTGCCCATTTAATTTGGTGTCGAATACGGCCCTGGACACGAAGGAATAGGTTACAATTTGTATTTTAGTGCTGTGTTATAAATAATTGAAGGATCGAAAGGAAATCTTTAAGTGAAATAGTGTTCAAATAGTCTTATTTAATTCGTTTATCGATTATCCTCTAGAAAACCCGCCAACAGCTTCGCCCGCTTAGTCTATAGGACACGAGGCCACAGCAATAAATTGATTTCACCATAGCATTATAGTAGATGCTGATGCTATACATAATACAATAAAACTGTAACTGGGCCAAATATATATATAGTCAAAAACATATATATCTATACTAATCTATACTATTATAAAGAGGAAAGATTTGTATGTAAGTATGTTTGTAACGAATTGGCTCAAAAAATACTGGACCGATTTCAAAATTCTTTCACCATTAGAATGCTACGTTCACCCTGAGTAACATTGGCTATATAAAATTCATCATCATCATCGTCCATCATTGCGCGGGTGAAATCTGATCTCTCTGAAATCGGAGAGCAGCTAGTTGTATATAAACTGTGATTTTGATGACACATTTTCAGCACACTTGATGTTATATATATGTTGGATATTATGATGGTTTAACATAAAATATATTTTCTTGTATAAAATTAAAGGGTTTCATCCAGGATGTTTTGATGGAAGATTGCACTCCAATAGAATCTTTTTTAGAGAGGCATAATCTTTATTGAGCAGATTAACAAAGTCAAAAACCCTTTAATGGGATATAAGCAAGGGTAAGCTTATTTCGTTTTCTACATATCTACACTCAATTCTCACAAATGGGTCAGCTAGTACAACACAAAAGCATCAACTCCCAAATTTTATTTTTGTTCTGCATTGATAAGATTATCATTCAGTGTGACAGAAGAAAAAACTTATACTTATATATTTTATATATATGTAGATTAAAGTTATAACTGAGCACGACAATTTACATTCAAAAAGTGAAACGTCGTAAAATACACTTTATCTGGCAATCGTACAACCATCTAACCCT
Source organism: Selenia dentaria (assembly GCA_917880725.1). Taxonomy (NCBI): domain Eukaryota; kingdom Metazoa; phylum Arthropoda; class Insecta; order Lepidoptera; family Geometridae; genus Selenia; species Selenia dentaria. The sequence goes on along the minus strand of OU862895.1, from coordinate 28,260,106 downwards.
ATCTCTTACAAAAAAAAAGAAAAAAGCTATCTTTATTTTTTTATTGGCACTGGTATTTCACCCATTCATCCTACATTTTTAGATTTATCACAGAGTTTTGACCTGCGTAATATAGATAAAATCTAGGCAATAACTTCTAGTTTCATTTAGGCAGTAAGTAACCTAGTCTAGATTTACGTGAGATAAGACAATCTGCTTCGTAACCGCTACTGGTATACGCTTATCTCTCCTTTCTTCACAGTGTTCTTTATAATACACGAGTGTTACCAGTTTTAACTATGGAAATATAAAGAGTTTAGTTTATTTTTAAGATAATAGGTACTTACGCTTGACTTTGTATATAGGATTAAAACCGTCTTCGTGGCTTACCTGTAAAAAAGAAACATGAATTATTATTAACGTTTAATATTAATAAAAGGTACAATATGTCCAATTTATGTCGACACATTTAAATAAGAAATAAAAATAACGTATACACATTCATAAATTACGTGGACTCGCATATTAACAGTTCGTAACTTCCAAGTCCCGAGAACAATATTTGGCATTTGTTAACATAGGATACTTTTAACCATCATCATCATGTATCACCGCGCGGGTGTAACCGCAGGCAGAGCTAGTAGTTAAATAAATGATAAAGGTCGCAGGGCGATGTTGGATGCAATCAGCTTCCAACCGGTCAGCTCGGAAAATTATGGGGGAGACTCAACAGTCGATATCCTACGGCTGAGATGATGATGATGATTAAATTGAATAAGAGATTTTTTTTAAATTTCACGGGTATTTATATTACTCACATTATTATAATAATAAGTAATGAAAAAATCACGGATTCCATGACGGGATGGAATCCGTGATTTTTTCATAACTTATTATTATTATATTTCGACGCTGTTACAAGCGGATTGGTCGCGGTTAATAATGGAAAAAAGTTCTGCGCTGGCAACATGCTGGTGGGAAGTATGGCGGGCGCGGGATGCTAGTTTTGAATTTGGACACAAATCACCGCTTGCAATTACAGGTGGTCGCAGTTTCTTTTTTTTTTGTACTCTGCGGGAATATATTAATAAATTTGTAAGTTTCTATATTTAATTATAATTGTGCCAGATTTATAGTTTACATTAATGTAGCTGCTACAAAAATGACAATAGCGTGTCCTTTAAACAATATTATTCAGATAAACCTTTCAAGTAAAGGGAAAACATTTAACTCCGAAGATATCTTACTTTACCAGCCTCGATGATTATCAATATTAAAATCTGTTAAACGTTTACCAAACTGGTTGCTAGCACGCAACTAGTATTATTCCACTGCGATCCCTACAGACAGACATTATTAATATTTATATATGTCATATGCAATTATTGTAATGCATTCAGTGCGCACCTTTCGCTCCCAACTGTCATTGGGTGTAGGGTGACCAAGATAGGATGAGATGGGGATAAACTAAGAATTTTTGTTTTGCGAAAAAAAAATGCAATATGTCTAGCTGATTCGCCAGTGGTTATGCTCGTTTAGTCTATGGGATACAAAGCCACAGGAAAAAAAAGATATAGTGGATACTAAAACATTACCCAAAATATCAAGTTTGTCCCAGTCGTTTAGACTCCACGTTGACGAATCAGGAAGTCATCCAGAACATGTAATTATTATTATAATATAGGCTTTCGTCTGCCTAATACCTCACTTGGTGATCAGGTATGATGCAGTCAAAGGTAACTGTACCTAGAACAGCGATTGGCTCTCTAAGAGCTGATTTCCAGAGACACTCCGTTGTAAATCTAGCCTTGAGTACAGATCTTCCTGATGTCTAAACTTAGCAGACAGAATATTGTAACAGCATGTAGCCTTCGTTCTGGGCACATTCCACTAAACCAGTTCAAATACCTCATGAAGAAAGTTGATTCACCAGATTGTGAGATCTGCAGCAAAATACAAGACACTCAACACTTTTTAGATGTAAGTAAGAGAAAGGGGTATATTTTTATTGGGTGTAAGTATCTTCCAGAGTATCCTAGCAGTGTCCACAACAGACATTGCTGAAATGCTTTATGGCAAGCTCCAAAATACAGGAAAACTCTTTTTATCCAACAATGGGCTGGCAATGGTGACTAAAAGTCCCTTTTAAAGGAAAAAAATAACAAAAATAAATACAGATCTGTGTAAACTTTGTGTGTCATTTACTAGCTAATCTCCACTCAAGTCTAGATACACAATGACAGCTAACGGGACACCGTTAGGTATCTAGCGATCGATTTTCAATTGTGAGGGTGATAAAGATGTATTATTATTTACTACTTATGTGTGGACGGACTAGGCGTGGATGTCATTACAACATCTTCTACAGATTAGGTAAAGCTATAATAAATTATATTTATTATATTCCCCTGCGTATTCCAAACAGATAGAATATCATCCTGGTAGAAGAGTCAAACAAAAAATAACTTTTTATAATTTAAGTTATAAGTAATTATAACTTAAATAACTTTTTATCGTGACTCGTATTGTATGTTTATCGACTGATTTTTATTATTATCTTTACTTAACGTGTACCTATATCGATGTTTTTTATACCTTTCCTTGTAAACGTTAATTTTATTACCGTTCTTATATTTCTCAAAAAGCTTTAATAGTTATTTGCTAATAAACTAAGGGTCTTGTTATGAGAAGTGTCGTCACTTTTAACAGCGTTATTTTTATTGCGTTACTTTAGAGTTGATCTTTACGTTTATAAACATAATAATAATGTTTATTACACGTTTAAAAGTTAACCCAATTGTTTTGTAACTATGTCTTGACAATGACATAACGTTTAATAGGGTTTGTGCTATAATATAGCTATAGTATTTCAGCGACAGTATCTGTGTGTTCACTTTTTTATGTAGCATTCTTTTAATATACTATTAATGCTACTACTTTTACGGGACTCCGGTACTATTTTTAGGGTCTTATCTCAAGAACGCTTGAATGTATCAAGTATAAATTAATATCAAATACTTCGGTCTTAAATTTAGCTTTAAAAATATCTAACTTTTCTTTATGAATTAATAATTTTACATTTTTTTTATTACTTTTACAAGCAAAAAATACAGTTATTTTCGACGATCCGTGATAGTCTCACCAAAACGATCCCGTGTAATTGTAAACGAGCCTATTGCCATCCTATCCATCCATTATCCATCCTTCAAGAAATAGAGATAAGTAGCACCCTCTAATAGTAAAGTTCAATTTCATTCTTGCATGTCCAAATACAATGTTATGAAAAATAATATAAAGCATTTTATTACAATCCCACAAATGCAAATGACAAACACATAATCGTTATCTTCTCTTAGTCGCGTTATAAAACCAGCATCCCTCGTGTAAGTGACGTCAGATTGACATCTGTCAGTCGCGGGGTCCGCGCATCTCGCAGGGGTACCTGACCCCATATCGTTACTACGTTACTGGGGTACCTATCTGACCCCATATTTTTGGCTGGTGGAATAAATTTTTAATCAAAATATTTTCGCGTCCCCTCCCATTCTGACACCCGTTAATTTCTCTATTGTCATTTGGTGACACAAGTTAAGCCGTGATGGGTGATGCTTTGCGATTAATAAAAATATAAAAATAGTGTTGGTGTAACTATAGCAAAGATAAATAAAACTGATGTTTTTTATTCAATGAATGTAAGAGCTTTGTGGAAGTGTGTGGAAAAACTCCTGTTACTTATGAAACTTATGAGTTATCAAGTGAAAGAATCAGTCAGTAATCAGTAGAAATACTATCAAGTCTCAATATTAAAATTATATGGATAAAATTAGCTGACCCGCGAGCAGCTTCACATACACAACAGGAATGCATCACCTGTAAATTTGAACTGTCTAACTATCACGGCTCATGATGACAGACGGTCAGACAGACGGACGGACAGCGGAGTCTTAGTAATAGTAATTTTATTATTTTGGTATACGAAACCCTAAAAAGTAAGTAGTGATAAGTATATTTATTTTATGAAATAGCAAGGTAAAGGAGAGGACGGCTCATCTGAAACACCAGATGTCTCAAGGATTTGTTGCCAATGTTTGAGTAGATAATACGCGGTTTTCTTGCAGGTTCCCAAATGAATATTCCTAAGTTTAAAAAGTAAAAAGCAGCATGGTACCCCGCTACAGAAATGGAGTAGGAACCGTGAACAGATCGAAATAATTTTATTACTCATCGATCTGCCATTAACACAATATTAAATCTTTTTTTACAAACAGTACGTTACAATCTTTCAAACAGTGAGTAGATTTATGACGTATAGAGATTTACAACAATTTACAACATACAATAATGGCTGTTTTCATTCTTCACTGTTCGCCACTTTACTGCAATTTATTTATAATGTTGTATTTAACGGAACATTTATTGTTTGTTGCGATCATTTAATACGTGTTAAGCAATTCTCTTAAGAAAGATCTTTCGGTTTTGTATTGTATATACTTACTCGTATATTAATACGTGTTAATTTTTTGTATGTTATGTATTATGATATATCGAGCAGAGATTATGCCGTTTAGCATACAAGTGTTTTATTTAAATAATATAGTAGTAAAATATTATATATAGTATACTTATAGTAATCACACTGTCACACTTGTCACGCAAACGTTTGAGAGTGTTTAACTGTGTTGTATGTTTGTTTGTTTTTATTATGCTTATGTTTGTGTAATATTTATACCAAACATCTGGACCAATTTTGATGAAATCTGGTATGGGGTAGATAAAGCGCAGGACATCCTAATTTACATTTTCATCATCATCCATCACCACGCGGGTATAACTGGTATAACTGCGAGGCATAGCTAGTAATATGTAATGACTTACCTTTACTAATTGAATGACTCATAAACGCAACGGTAGTACAAACTTGAAATTTTGACAGTACATGCCTTTTATGTTGTAAACATCCACTAAGGAAAGATTTAGAAACTTCACCATTTACATAGTAGCTAAAGCGAGCATAGCCGCTGATGGATCAGCCAAAATGAAAATTATTTTAGATAGACAAGTTATTTCCTGAAACTGGACTCGAACTCGCGTCTCCACATAGCTTTTTACTCGAGAATAACACATAGGCTACCTTTTATTCCAATTTAACAGGTAATTCCCGAAGAATTACTATAGCGCGGAAATCGTACATTCGTACACCTGAGACGTTTTTAGAGTTTTTAGTGATTTTAGTCTGTTACTTCCAGTTATTTCATCAACTTGGTACAATGCCCTTTATGTACTGTACAGTAATGCTTGCGCACTACTACACCACGGCAGGACATCTGGTACTGTGCTGGTGAGAACCAAGATGGCCTTTCACACATGAAGTAGGTGTCTTACCTAGTAAGTACCACTGGTAGTAGCTCGTAGTAGTAGTAAAATTATATACTCTCAGAATTCTAATTGACAGTCAGTATCAGTAGCAAGTGTACCATTATAAAAATACGTATGCAAATAACTCATACAGTATTACGCAATAACTCATTGTAGGTACGTCACAAGACCATATCACATCTATTACCTACATCGAACAAGCTTTTAATAGTCTTATGGATGCTTAACGATCATGTCTTGAATATTTAATAAAGGTATTGTTTTAAAACAAGATGACGGACCACCAAAAGTTTGCATTTTGTTTTGTTGCTAGCAATTAATTTCCGTGCGCGCTTCGCACGCGTGGTGTTGAAATAAATCCTTTGTATCTACGTACCTATACAATAGATTGGTACATCTATCGTCGTACGTGTAATCTTTATTTGACTTTATCAAAACTTACTCAAAAGTATTAGAGTTAAATGACACCTACTAAACATAACGGGAGCGTAGGCACGGACGAGACCTAGTCCATTTAAAAATCAATTTAGTTGGCCTGCTACAGTTGACAAGACCTGTACCTTATATTATTAAAATAATTTAAAAAAAATCAGTAGTTTCGGAGACTACTTCCTACATACAAATTCTCAAATAACTTTAATGCGGTTCCAAATTCCGTACAAGAAATGGTATTTTTCTCGCCAATATTGTATAATTTGACTTCGTTAAGAAGGTTGTTTAAAAATATTAGATAAATAACTTTACCCATTTGTAATATTAGTGTAGAAATGCTAATGTAGATAAATGTGATTGAGCTAAAATAAATTGCATATAATATGAGACTTACAAATAAATATCTTATAGATATAAAAGCTGTACCTTCAGACCGCGTCACCGCCTCACATAAATATACAGTAGTTATTCTGAATAATAAGACAATGTTAATTTAATTTAATAATGAAATAAATATAAATACTATTTAATAATATAATCTTATATTAAATATTATTTAATGAAACTACATTTTATTTAAAAATATTATATAAACTGGTAAATTGAAATGGACGGGTTTGAATGAAATTCGGGGTGGAGACGGTTTTGTCCCGAAAATAACCTAGGCCACTTTTTACCCTTATTCAATGGGTGATTTCCGAAAGATCGCGATAACCTTTATATAACCACTCAGATAAAGTCGCGGGTATTATCTAGTACTATACAACGTACTATACTTACAAATGGTTTTTTTTAAATGTAGTGTATGGAAATGACCAACCTTTTAAATTTATCACTGAACAACGTAAATATTGAAACTCTATTACGTTTTCATTAGTTATTAAAAATTTTGTACTACTCAAGTATCATTAAGACTACGTTTAGTACTAAAGTATTAATAATATTTTTTGACTACGTACAATCCTTTACGCTAACCAAACAACTCCAGACGTTTCTTTGTTTCAAAAATAGAGAAACAAAAATGACAATATCTCAATTCGTTCCGGCAGTTTCCTCTACAAGCGAGCGACCTGAATCCACAGATACCTATAAATATCAGCTAAACAAAGAAATTAACCTGAAAATGTCGCCGAGACAAAACTACGGGAAAAAACAATGGCTGAGCAATTAATACAGCATATAATAACAATAGAGACTTAACAAAAATGGCCAATGTAACAAATACGAGGTTAAAATCCGTGTAAATTATGTACATACATAAACTTGCATAGTTTGAGCGCTATACACAAACACAAGTGGTAATTGGCTTTAATTGGTCACGGGTATCCGTGGACATACACGAAAAATAGTTTTATGTATTTAAAGGTAAACTTTTCACAGTTGTCCGATTTTTTTCGAAGTCATAGCCACCCTGGACTATTCGCTAGTGCAGCAGTAGCTTCATTATTTTACTATGCTCAATATAACATTTTATTCTTTGAGTCTGTATAGTGGTGTTGCATTTAAAAATACATTTTAAATTAACATTTTCAATAGCAAATGTACGAGTATCTACTGAATTAATAAAGGAGTGCAACTGACTTGGAGTGATGTCGACAATGAGCTCAAATTCTTTAGATGTATAGCCTGTTAGCCCTATTTGTTAGTTCTCAGGTTATGGACGTTTGGGAAAAATTCATATGTGTTTCCATGCCTATCACTACACAGATAAATCTAGTGCGGAGTTGTGTGTGTAAACGTAATTATTTAAACGTTATTCCTAAGTATGTAGTTCTCTCTGCCGTATTTATAAACAAGTAAAAGTACTTACGTTACTTAAGTAAAAGTAATTACTTAAGCAACGACTTAATTCTATAGTATTTGCCTGAAGTTAGAACTATCGAATGCTAGAAGTCTTAGTCGAGTAAATTTTTCGTTCATATTGCAAAAGTGAAGATGTATAAAAATGACATTCGCACTCAAGTCTGAACTGTGAAGGATCTATTATGCTGTAAAAGCTAAAATCCCATGGCAACAACCTAATACAAGTGTAAAAAGATACATTCAATTTTGATAGGGTTATGTCATTACTTACATTTACTTTAGTAAGTAACGTTCATTGCTCGACTATAGAATAAGATTGTATGTTGAAGTATTTTATCGTCAAGTAATTAGTTCATTGATAAATTACTTAAACAAGTAACTACTTGTTTATAAATACGAGTGTTAATGTTTTTATACATTTGAGTCTTTAGTCTTTATTATCGACATTTGCTTGTTATCAAAATATATTAAAAAGATATAGATTATTATACGCTGATTTAAAACAATAACTTTAAACGGATTATTACCAAGTAAGCGTCTTTGTAGTATATTTCAATCCCTACTTTCAGAACACATTTTGACCACTGGTGATCGGGTTGTATTGACCCGAGTTTATATTTGAAATCGTTTAAACAATAGACTCGCACTGCCAGGAATTGTAATGGTTCGTGGGCAGCAAAAGATCCAAATGATTTCTAAATATTAACAGAAATTTCTAAACATACACTAATATTTAGGTATAAAGAAATAAAGTTAATTTAAGAATTTGGATGTAGCGACATAAAGAATAAATCCTTAACATGATATAGCCTTAAGTGGTCAGGGTATAGCCTGTACTCAGCCTAAGTAAGTGTTTAGGATTTGATTCTGGACATTTCACTAATAAAAAGGAACATTATCCAAGATTTATATATGTAGGTACTTTTGATGAGTGTCTACTTTTCTGACTAGCTTCCGCATACGGTTTCCACGAGTTTACGCCTGCGTTAATGTTTACTCTATACAACCCCATAATGTATGAGTGGTTGGTTTTATTTTATCTCTATAACATAGCATTTAAAGTTTCTCAGCAAAAAGATTGTTCGTAAATAAAATTTGCATACACAAAAGTGTTCACAAACCATTTTATGTACCTATTTAATAATGGCACAATCTAACCTAATTTGAAATGCAGCGACATACTCACCCTGAGCGAAACGGGCGAGCGGAACGAGCGGAACGAGCGGAATGAGCGGAATGCCCCGAGGAGGACGTTGAATAGTTACAATGTCTAGGAAAATTACATTCCCGGTGCTAAAACCTAACGCTACTGCGGCATTCGGAATGCAGATTATTTTGAGTCCAGTCCAAAAGTTCAGTGTGAATTCCCCCGTTTCTAGTCCTCCAGATATTGTATGTATCTAGATCTACGTGTCGTTACTGAGACAGTGAATGAATTTAAACTAGTGTCGGCTTTACTGTTCCATTAATTTTAGTAAAGCAAATAGGACCTATAGTTAAACACAGTACAATTCAAAAACTAACCTAACGCAAAATTTTGGTTGATCATTTTGAGGTTATGTTTCCATTTTACAAAATATACTTATGTACGAGTACTAAGGGTTGCCTGCATGCGTGGTGCTTATAGTGAACTACACGAATTTACTGCCTACAAAAAAACCAATTAAATGTTCAGCTTTCCAATCATCTATGCCTCAAGCAGTAAAAGGGGCCTAAAATTCCTCAAAACTTTAGGTTTCACAAAGTAATTCCTTAGCGACTTGGCGAGTGTACTACCGTGCCTCAAATTGCACTATGAGTGTATTAATACACTCACAGTTCAACTTGAGGCAACGTAATACTATTAAGGTACCTACCAAAGTAATAAAAAAATCTTAAATTATATTGTTGGTATCTACATAGTTTAAAAACTAATGCAAACAATACAGAGGTTTATTGTACTTACTTATTACTTATTCTGATGGTATTTGTTGTGTTTTGTAATTTAAACCAGCAAAAACTTCATTTAGGTACATATAATCGTGTACACGATAATACAATGCTAGTTAACAAGACATTACGTCTATTCTAAAACCCATCTGATTTATCACCATTACCGCGTCCCTTCTGACGCATTACAAACAATCACAAATAGACTACTTAAATACATATTTCCACCTAAAAATGCTAATTCATGCTGGCCAGCAGACAAGATCTCTTGCATATCGTATCGTTAACAAAAATGTATGGCGTTAACAGGATGCAGTGGAAAGTGAGAGGCCAAGTAATGGTGGTTCGTCTAGGAATGCCATTTATGGTAGGCAGTGTACAGTAGTCAAGTTTAATGAGATATTGTACGCTTGGCATAAGTCGTATGTTGATGAGCAAGTGTGGCTGTATTGATTTGTATAATTCGATAATTAGTCTGGAGCTACTTGAATAACTGACAAAGGTTTTCGGTTCATTACATTGTTTTATTCGACTCTTATTGTCTGAGCTCAAAATTTGGATGAATAGACAGTGGACAGAGAGAAAAATGCGGCGCAGGCGCCACTGCATTAACTTAAGAAATGTCTGACATTTTGTGTTGTTATATTTGGCAGGTAAAATAGTGTCCTGCAGGGCTATTATGTATCTCAGTTGCTAGCAAATGTTGACTGAAATCTTGAAAATTGGCGGCTCTATGTCACCTTTGACAACTCCAGTGAGCAAAAATGTTAGTAAGTTGATGACTGGAGCTGACACAGTACAATATAAAAAAATTATAACGACTTCCATTCTATTCAGTTATTGGAGTGTACTTATATCTTAAAAACTACTGAACCGAATTTGATGATTTAGATGGGACCAACGGGAAGCACCATTCAAACAAAAAAATAATTTTGAGAATTGGTTCATCCAGTCGAAAGTTATGAGGTAACAAACATAAAAAAAACAGTCGAATTGAGTACCTCCTCCTTTTTGGAAGTCAGTAGAAAACTAATATGCATATCTAGACCTGATAAAGATTCAAACGAGTATACTTATGAATACTGTCCAACCTACAATAACATATGAAACGAAATAGAAGTATAACTAAACAATAATAGACAAATAAAAATATTTTCACGCTGGTTGCGTGCACGCATCGCTGTAATTGGCGATTTGTTCTATCCTATTCATCCTCTGTCCCGTTCACACGCGCAGCTGTCATCTCTGTGACGAATTACTTTGTCATTTTGACAGCTTTTTGTAATGCCGAATGTTATTCGCACCCTTTTCATGTTCTGTACAGTCGGCCGTGATAATAGTTCTTAATTTTATTCATCTGTACATAGAAATGGTTGACGATAGAAAATACTAGCTAAATTATGAACAATTTTTTATATTAGTTACGAGTTTTTACTTTTAATATATTTTAAGCTATCGGTGACACTGAAAGTGGGCATGGTAGGGGCTTAAAATCCAAGTAATGCATTATGTCTCAATATAATATATGATTTAGAAAATCATTTGTTCAACTAGATATCAAAATTCTCTTTTAATGAGGTTAGATACCGACTTCGAATCCCGAGCAAGCAAAGGAATCTACAAATTAATCATGAGTGTACCAAGTGATTTTTAGTATGAGCCCCGAGTGTAGTGGATTCAAATGCACAGCAAATAATAAACAGACCACTCATTCACTATTCGCAACAGAATAAATACAAGCTTTATGAAGGACTGGAATATAAGTAACAATCTTTGAATACGTTTAATTTTCCTAGATTTGTGTTTGGTTTTTCGAACGTGATAGTGTTAAAGTAGAAAACAAACTGCAACGAACTTAAATTAAAAGAGGCAGATATGATATACAACACACATACATGTATACAACCAGAACGATATATGTAATAATTTGCTATCCGTCATAGAATGACGTATAGAAACCTCAGCAAAATACGTTCTTGTATGCGCGAAAGTTGGGACAAGATCATATAGTCTGATTAATCTATGGACAATATTGACTTCGCGTCAGTTCTAACTTACTTACCTACCTCTTTTTAATAAAGGATCATTGACAAGCTCGCTTGCACTGAATAAGATTTTACAATTGTAGGTATATTTCAGTAGGTATTAACGTGTTCTTTATGGGAGTGATTCTTCTGTACGTATCTAATACTAATATTTAATCTGTGCCTGTACAAAGTTAACAAATTCATGGTCACATTACTCAAAGATAACCTCAACCAGTCGTAAACTTTAAAAACAGGATTACCAAAGATACGCGTAGCGTAAGGTAAACTACATTACGATATGAATAAATTCAAAAATAATCTAAAGCAGTCATGTATATAAAACTTTCTAAGTTCAAGTTCTCATACACTACATTATTAAATTACGCGTACAATATCAAACACGACACCATAAATAGCCGCCATCTTTGTTAACTTTTTTCTTTTTACGGCCATAGAGTATGGAGCAAAGAGTAGAGATACAAAGTATTAGTTTCCATAGACAAACTACAATAGACTCATAATGCTGTATGATTGTATTGTGCTAACCCTTTTGGTTTTTTTTGGGGAGCTTAGCCGTAGTAATTGTTAGGATAACAGATTTGTCGGGGCTGGCAGATTAAGGGTTGAAGTTTGGAAGAATTTTCTGAGTGTCTTCTGAAATATGTATTTTTGATTTGTTTATACTTTACACGGGCAAATCATAGGTACGTTTGATGGTCAATGTTTAAGAATTGTATGTTTCTAAAGTTCGATACTTCTAGATGCCTCCTCCTTTTATATACGCACGCAGCAAACTATATACTAACTAGCTGGTGCCCGCGACTACGTCTGCGCAGGATTATTACTTCGATTAGCTTATTATTTCTCCAAGGACATATCTATCTTTATACCAAAATATCTAAAAATATGTAAAAACCATGTCCTGAGAGTGATTTAGAAAAAATCTGTTATAGTTTAACATTGTTTTAATTCAATCCAAGTGACAGTTGCGAAAAATAAAAAGACATCTAAGGTTATTATAACATTTTTTGCTAAACTAACACAGCTCCTAATCATCATATAGTATAGGACAACATCCACACAAGGTCGTCAGGTCCTAAACAAGGCAGAGCCTGTCCTATGGTAACCTGATGACTGATATACATACTTATGTATATATATATATATATATATATATATATATATATATATACACACCCAGACACAGGTCAAACAGACATATTTCTGCACACAAATATAGGACATATTCTGGGATCGACCCCGGGGCCTGTAGCTCAGAAGGTAGGGTTACTAACTGCGCCAACCGGCCAGTCAATCTCCTAAAGATTAAGCTTTTGTTTAAAAAAAACTGTGTTACTAAAACGGGCGTAAATCTATTGTTATCCTGCTTAACCCACAAGCCCATGTTATGTGGAAGGGAAGCCCAAGAGTATACAATAGTTAGTACGCAGAGAAAGCCATGTATTGAGTTACTCCGTTTTGTCACGCTCGCGGTTGTACAAAGTAAAATCTAAGTCTCTAACTCTTAATTTCATGTTTACAATGTAGGTTTTAATTGTGGTTAAATGAATTAAAGTGGATGGTTTTTGGGATACCGCATCTCAATATGAAAAAGGAACCCTTGTAGGTTCACCTCGTTATTCGTTATTTAGTATATTTACCTGTTTGTTTATATGTCTGTCTGTCAAGACTTCTCAGTGACGCTTAGACGTGAGCAATCATTGTGCCAACTTACACTTGACTGTTTTTTTTAATTATTAACCCGTAAAGCTGCCTTAGCATACCTGTATGCCAAAAAACATTTCGTAAAGCCGCCTTGGCATACCTGTATGCCAAATCAAATAAGGATCCAATTCGAAATGTTATCTGTTCAAATATACAATAGATTTCAGCGAACGTTTTGTTTTTTTGATGCTGTAAAGGACCTGGAAATGTTTTTTATATAACAAATTATCATTTGAAAGATACCAGATCGGTAATATCAACGAAAAAGCGACAGTCACTTGTTTTTTTGCGGGGTTTTTGCAACTCTGGTTTGCAAATTTGATCATAGTCGGGAGCTCACTATGTAAATAGTGATGTGGTCAAACGCTAGCTAGCATCTATAAAAGTTAATAGAATTTGAACTACCACTAACAATGAGCTTAATGGCAGGTCTGTAGATATTGGGTGTAATTAGAAGAAATAACTGGATAAGATGAAGAAATTGAAATTCACGCCACAGGGTTACTTTCTACTGCAAATCACTTCGCGTAACCAATCCTCAGACATCCTTCCGATTGGCTCAATCCGCTATCAAAAGACAAAAGGTCATAACTCTAAATTTTCCCATTTCCAAACGAACGACACCAGCCAATCATAATCCGGGAAAAGTCCGTAGGTAACGGGAATCTATCACGAAGGAGCCACGCCCTGGGGAAGCAGGGCGAAGCACCCCGACTAATCTAATATTAAACACATTCGGATATTAGATACAAAGTGAGCATTCACAAAATTTAATAATCCCGCTCCCACACCTAACACCGCCGTCCTTTTCTATCATATACATCTATCCCGCTCTAACATGAATTATTAACAACAATTTTATGATTACATTTAGCATTGAGTGTAAGTGCCGCGCGACGTGATACGAAAGCAGAGTGGCCGGTGAAAAATGGCGGGAAAACGTTACGAGTTAATATTTTATTGGTTTCGATAGGTTTGAGTTATGTAACTCGATGGGGTTCCGGTAATTTTCAATTTTGTGCCTGAAATATTGATAAGGCAGACCCTGGAGACGGTTTATTGGCTAACTTGAAAGCGACTTGAAGTATTTGCGGCTAACGATTGCCTGTACGCCAATATTGCGTTGGGTCCGAAGTTATTTATTGATTCTCCCGGTTTGGGGACAGGCCTGACAGGAATTGGGTCAAAAAGTTTGTTTTCAATATTCTGACATTACTATAACAAATTACATAGGTAGATACGATACCTACATAACACTATTTAAAAAAAAAATGAAATTTTCATCTTCAAATTCTGGCCAGGCTGAAGCTTTCGGTAAAAACTGAACCTTAAATGTATCTTTTCGGGCGCTTTTCATATGGTCAATAACCAGTGTTTCACTCAAACTTGTACTACAAAAGCTATCAATCTATACTAATATTATAAAGAGGAAAGATTTATATGTACCTAAGTATGTTTGTAACGGCTCAAAAAGTACTGGACCGATTTCAAAAATTCTTTCACCATTGGAAAGCTACATTCACCCTGAGTAACATAGGCTATATAAGATTCATCATCATCATCATCATCCATCACGACGCGGGCGAAACTGCGGAGAGCAGCTAGTATAATATAAAGACATGGAATACTCTAGACTAATTGCATAGCATCTCTTCGGCTATTTTCCACCGCAAAATTGCGGGTTTCTCAACCGCATTTGGTTAGGAACAACTGCCGTATTCTTATCTCTTCTCTATTTGCACTTTAATTACAACATCTCATGCTCTCATAATTTCATTTTCAATCGGATACTCCTCAGCCAATCAATCAGATTCACAGTCCATTTTGGATTTCACGTCAATTTAGTAACTATAAATGTTAAATCAATTGTGTTTCCAGTAAAAACATCAAAATGCATGTGAATGTGTGACTGACAGGCGTACGGAATGAATCGATTTCAATGTTTAGCTGAAAGCCATGACGAGTTGAATAAAAATTTCTTTTAGTTGTATTCAACAAGGCTTTGTTTACAGCATTAATTTTATTTGTTCAATCTGTATTATAGTTAAACATATTTCTGCGTTTGTTTTTACTGCAACTTTTTTGTTTTATGTTTTAGCAGTCAATTAAGAATATTTACAAGTTTTTAAGAACTTTATTACAGTTTGGTACAAAGTTTCCAAATCAATGCCTTTAAATGGTATATCAGACTTCCAATGGACTTTTAATTGAATTAATGTAATAGCTATTTATTTTTTTTCAAAAATTAATCATCAGTTCGGTCATACCTATATTAAATCACAAGCTACTTACACGAATAAAAGCCACATAACTCTTAAAAACCATATAATAAAAAAATGAATTTTATTGGCTGTGGATTATGGACTGAATTATATTTTAAACGCATTTTGTGACACAAATTACATACAACATCGATTAAATTGACTATAACCGAAGCAAGGTTGTTACTACTGTAGATTTACATACTAGAACTCATTCCAAAATTATTGCAAAACAACTCCTTACATCATTCACAATCTTTGACTATGGCTTTAGTATGCTATCTTCCTAACACATTTGAATAATTCAAACACTACAACTAAGCTTCCATCCTATCATACATTGACCACAGACTAACTGCTAATGTATGCATAAACACCTAGTTCCAAAAACACTTAATAAAGCTAATTCTAGAAACGTCATAAATGATACTGTCGCGGAAACTTACCGAGCATACGCAAATGACGAGTGACGTGAAATGAAGCTGATTTCTTAGAACATACTGAAGTACTGGGGAGTTTTGAATGTCATGGTACGAACTAATATATTTTCAAAATGGATGATTGTCATCGACTTCTAAAACCTCGTATGAAACTAAATGTATTGTTATAAAACTAACGTGGTTTTCACTCATTATTAATTAGAAATACGGGATTACTCACGTAATATTTATCGGATAGGTCCGACTATAGTTTCGATCACATTCGGTGGTTTTTTTCAAGGAGTGTTCGGGACGTCCGCGTCGATGACGTCTCGCCTAGCTAGACGTGCTAACGAAGGTGGCCGAAACTATAGTCGGACCTATCCGATAAATATTACGTGAGAAATCCCGTATTTCTAATTAATAATAAAAACTGAATGTAATTGAAAAAGAACGTAAAATGAAATAAAATCACGTGCTAACTATTGTATTTTGACACTGGACTTATATTCACTCTCGAACTGCCTGTAAAACGTACTAGATGGCGCTTTTACAAATTTCAACTGTTTTGGGTTGAACAAAACCTCGCCCTGACAGATTCATCATCCGCTAAATGAAACACTCGTGAGTGACATTAGAGAGACTAATTTTGTAAATATATTGATTCCAATGTCACCAATGAAATCAAGATCGCACCCACGTGTGTACGAAGAATGCACCGTGGATAAATCCGCAGCGTTGTGCTGAGGGCAGACAGTAATTTCATTTAGTTATGGACACTTTCTGACAGCACTGTATATGACTGCGATCCTATAATATCTAACTAATCGTATAATATCATATTCTATTAGCATCAAGTATATATATATATATATATATAATATATATTATCAAATTCGACCAGAGAGCACTGCTCTAGAAAATTTAAGATGTAGCAGGAACCACTAAGCGGTCACTCTATCCGTGAGAAGAATCCACAAGTACCCCTGATGCTCAGTGGGGCGGACTCAGGGGGGAATAATGAGAATAGGACCTCGCAAGAGGGGGCAGGCACGAGGTAATTCTATTTAGAGTTCTACCCCCGGGCGTAATGCGATAATGCAATAATCGTCATATTTTTTACGAATTACGGGTATTGGATTACATTACAATATTCATTTGTGGCGTAAGAGTTTTTCTTATTTTAAGTGTAAGGAAATAATTAACACCAAATATGCTTTTAGTTTATGCCTGGAACAGATAATTAAAACATTGTATTGCGGAAACCAGAATATAATATAATGTGTCATAGATGCCATGAATTAACCACACACATGTTGCAGTTCCTGGAAAAGTAAAGGTTGATTTCTACGAATTCTATTGTATTATTGGCCAAATATGGCGAATCGCGAGTCAACCAAAGTTTATTCCTCTTCATTTTTGTCTATGAGCGTGGCTGTGTATCAGCTGTTTACGACAAAAGGGACTTTATAATATTTTCCATCACGCGGATAAGACCACGTGGTTTATTAGTAATTGGTTCGTGCCATGCAAAATTACATTTATTGAACATCATCCTAAATTACATAATTCATATTGCATAACATCAAACAGACAACAAACAAGCGCATACAACACTTTCAAATTCATATTGGTTTTCGAAACCTATCTACCAACATAACGGATTAAAACCACAAAAACACGACGTCATAAAATTGCAGGGCTGTCACACAGGAAAAAAGTTCACGCTCGCAGATTGACAATCGGAATCATCTCGTCTCATCCGAATTTCATCGCATAATTGTCAGTTGATAATTGAAAAACGTAATTACTGCCACCGAGCGTGTCAGTTAATTAATATTAAATTCTGAAATAATCGCCCCTTCCTCCCGCCTCTCCTGGGAGGACACAAAGGGGGGAAGCGGTCTGATTGAATTATAGGGAAATTTTGAATTTTGAATAATTCAGAAACGTGAGTTAGCCCTTTATGGTACTTAGGGGTAGACGCAGTGACAGTTCGCACGTATTTTAGGATTTGATTACTTTTTCATTATTTTATTAAGTAACAATTTCAAATTAAGTCTGTATTATATGTTGACTACTCGATTTGGTTCACTGCATTATCTTGTTTAGCACATTATTACTTTAAAAGGTTAGTAATAATGACTTTATAATGTATGGTAGGAGCTTCATCTATTATTGTTTAATCTATTGACTTTATCTGTTATAATAATGATAAATTAAATAATAACAGAGAAACAGCAGTTAACCTTTGCTCAGCGATAGTAATTCTCAACGGAAATGTTAGTTACCTATTTCTTTTAAAAATGTGATAACATTTTACTGGACAGTGTTTTTCTGAATGCATTAAAAATATAACACTCGCCTGGTGCAAAAAAGACGTGTTTCCTAGTTACATATCGGGATGGCAGTCGCGGCTCACCGAAATTCAATTTAGCCGACATTTCCCGCGCTCACACCAACGAAACCGTGTGACAAACCAAACAATTACACATACGTGGATGGAAAGTATAATTTTCCGACAAAAACTACGTGGAAATGTGCAAAAAACACGCCCGACGCGATGACACTTTGTTAGTTTTTCGCGCCAACAAGTCGACCATTTTTGACAGCTGTCAAACGCTAGCGTTTGTGATTGCGTCTTTTGTAGTCACACCTTTTATCCAGAGACATTTTAAATGCCGAATATCAAAGTCAAAACTGAATATTTTACTTGTTATTTGAATAATACACAATGTTATTTGAATGATCCCACACAAATCGCCGAGCTCACAGGAATATGGCCGCGATAATCGTTTGAGATGGCGGCGATACATGCATCGGCGTCACTTCAATACCTATTGTTGCATTGTCTGAAACGAAACGTCGTAAGTGCGTGTTCTACGTACACCCATCAGTCATTTTCTGAATGAATACATGACAGGCAATCCAGAATCGAAACGTCACACTTCCATGTATCCTGACGAATGACACTAGCCTTCAACGCGGATGACTCAACGCTGACAAACGGGTAAACACATCTCGATGCGTTTCTTCCAGAGTCTTTTTAAACAAGTGCAAGTGACGCGCTGACGTGAGGCTGTCATTTCTGAATTGGCTCTTGTAAAGGTGTCGACGTACCTCGTCGTATCTGCCGCAATCTGAGTGAGGACATGTTAATTGTTAGGTACGGACGTGCGTAGGAGTTAGCTTGTAATGCTTATGCATAACCTTTTCAAAAACTTGTATCACCGTTGCGTATCTACTGGCTTTTTGCTTTCTAACAGCCATTCAGTCTAGCGTAAAAATGTAAGCTAAACTTGATGCATTCGCGATATGGGTACGCAATAATTTATTGTTAATTGACTTCGAAGATATAAACGAGCATACAACTAAGTAAATAATCGGATGTGTGCAACATTGTTGTTTTAAGTATTAGAAGAGGCCAAGCGAGACTGCAGGAGTTATGCGCGACATAGCTGCTAAAACGGTGTAGCATCGAAGTAATAAAACTTTAATGATGGGTTAGGAAGAATAACATTCTTTCAGCACGAAATAAAGAGTAAGGAAAAAAGTACGAAGGAAGGAATAAAGCGTTTACTGCGTGTTATGTGGCCATTCTACACGGACTAACTAATCTATGGTATATGCACCGTTTGTAGGTATGCAGAAATTGTAACGGTGTTATTTCATTCCTAAGCAATTATTTAATACGAAATTACATAAAGATATAGCTTTTGTGAAGAAATTATTTTGGGTTGCAAGTTACAGTGTCTTTTTTCATTTTCAGGTGCAGGGCGTAACATCAACGCGTAAAGCTAGTATGAACGATATTTCATTGGGAACATGGATTAGATTTTCCTAGAAGGTACAGGTTCACACACTCGAAGATGTATCGATATCGACAACCATGTATCGATATCGGGATAGACAAATCTAATTATGTAGTCTAATTATGCACTCTCGTTGAAACTAGATGGGCTTTGAAGACGTTCCTGGCACCGGACTTCTGGCCTGAAGGGATCGTTTTTCGACGGTACAGGGAGCCTAGACCGAATATAATAAATCCTGAACTGACTGTACGCTAGTTAAGCAACCATATAATATAATGTATATATGTTAGTCTATAAGGTATATATATGTTTTGTATATGGGGCCCTGGTATTTTTATGCTGTGTAATTCTACTATTGCCTGAAATATAGATTATTATTATTATTATTTACATAAGTCCTTGGTTCCTAGTACAATAATGGTACAAGCTGATGATGGAAACTGACCTGGATCCGTCGCGTCGAGGGTCTGCTGCGGAGGTTGACTGAGCGGTCCGGGGGTGCCGCCGGAGCCCGGCGATCTGACGTCGTCGTTCACGGCACCGCCGTATGATAACGACGATGAAGGTGGCCTCTGGAACAAGTGAATACTTGTATTTAGTTATGGTCGCCTAGTACTTGAAGCGGTAAATTTTAAGAGTTTATCGCAACTTGCACTCATTCCTTTATTTTTATTTTTTAATTCCTTTTATTGGATGATCTATTCCTGCCTGTTTCAATTATCTATCTTCACGCATTAACATCACGTCTAAGATCTTTAAATTTGTTTTCTCTTGTGATTAGCTAGGTGTACATGAAAGTTATTCCGGATAAGCATATGAATAAATAAATCTTTACTTAACCAGCTGTGTCACGTTTCAAGTAAATCAATTATTTCGTGGAAAAACTACCTTGAGTACGACCCAGGGTTGTGTACAAGTTGCTAGAGACTGAGTTAATATGTAATAAAAAAGTTAATTGTAAAAAGATCAGTTTAACTACTATATATTTATGCAAGTTCAACCACATCTTCACTTTTCATTATATAAACTCTAGGCATAATTTTTAACAACTGAAGCACTCAAAAGACACCATAACAAGGGAACTTAAGTATACAGCCGATTTAGTTGTAACCTTTTTAATTAAGTCCAATCAAGGTATTATCTGTTTACTGATCTACTTTTTAAAAAGAAATGTCAGTATGTAATCTCATATATGAACCTAGTAAGCCTTTTCTTCATCGCAGCTATAAAATAGATCTGGTCAGTAGATCATTAGAGAAGGAAGGAAGACTCCACAGGGCCAGCACAAAAACTACGTGTGCAAGACCTATTTTCATGATTGATTTATCATCTGGTCAGTTGTTTTTTTAAGAATAATTCTGATTTCACATTTCTAAAAAACATTTACCAAAGATCACTGTCGACGAACTCTATTCAAGTACTACCAAATTTCTTAACAATAGCTATAAATTCCCCATTGTCTATTTCATTGAATTTACAATGTTGTAGTTGAATTAAAAACACCAGAGTGTTCAATGAAGCGCGTCTCCAGCTGTGCCCACCCAAGCTAGACGGTGTAAACCGTACATCGAGATACATTTGGATATTATTAAAATCATGGAAATTTTATGATAAAAACTGTAGATTATTTTGAATTAAGCATTGAAATTTTTAAATTTAAACAAGATCGTATGCACGATAAGGATGACACGGTCGAGTACTAATCCTATTTTGAGTATCAACAAACGCGCACAGATCAATTATTCGAATATTATCTATTTCTCTAATAATCTAATTCACTTTTACCAAATTATTCGTTACTCATAAAAGTTTGGTTTCAAATTCACTATTCTACCTTTAATTGCATCACCTCTCCTTAATTATTTAAAAAAACAAATCTGTCTTATATTCAAAATCGATTTAAACAAAAATCGATTAGTATTCGAAAAACGGAAGGATGCATGTCATCCATCACAGTACTTTCAAATATGGAACGCATTACAAAACGCTAAATTAGGAGCATTCGGCGATTGCCGTAACACTTCGGAAGCGATCGAGCGGTAATGAGCCGCGGCGCACGCCATCTAGTCGTTACCTTATGAACATACACCTGCCGTGGTGCACTCGTGCACCTGTAGACCAAATGTGCTAAAGTCATCACTATACAAAATGCAGTTTCAAACTTTTAACAAAGTTAGGTTTATTTCCGTACAAATTATACTAATTTTCATTGTCTTTATCCAAATCTTTAACCAAATACGTCGCAATTTCTGAAATCGTAGTACATTTTCTGAGAATTCTTTTGTATCATTGGCCAAATATAGTGACTGGTGAGTCTACGGATGTAGCTTCTGAACAAAGAATTTTTGCAGTTCTAGAGCTTTTGAAAATGATAAAATGTGTTTTGTTACAAACGTACATTAAATGTCCTGACTGACTCACCTTCTGATTCATCTAATTTAAATTTTGACAATTGGATACCTATCTAGTACTATAGTAGATACTAAGGAAGAATTTTGGTGGTTTCCGCTAGCAAATCAGAGCTAGTGATTAATACTGTTACCTTTTCAAAATTTTCAAAGATTTTTAAAGATTAATTGAATTAAAATTTTGTAATTATAATTATAATATTATTATGTATTTTGAAATGACACTTTTTACATTAGTGGTAATTTTTATTTTGACATTAATAATTGTATACCCACCTAACTAAATATGTAAAATTGTATTGTTTACACGTCGCTATGCGACACACAAAGAAGCGCGGAAGGTGTGGTTGCTGGATCAGTGTTTTTATTCTCTAAAGGATTATTTAGAATAAGTGTTCTTCATTATGTTTGTATTCTTTATTTTAATGTGCCTAATGTATGAAAAAATAACTAGATAGTATTAGGTACCTATATTATAAGTTTTTGCATGCTATTTCATTAGCAAAGTGTGTAAGGTCTTACTGTAAATGATTAAATCCACCTAAATTGTACTCACATTTTATGCAAATAAATATTATTCTATTCTATTATATTCTATTCAGTAATGGCCACCTCAAAATAATAATAAAAATTGACACAGACACAGAAATGAAGTTTTTTTTGGTTAGCTGCAATAGGCAGTCGACCAAACCAAACCATTGAGTAAACTACCTAGTGCACCATTACCCTTCACCAAAGACATGTCTTACACTGCGGAAATGTAGAGAAATGCAAACATTACGCGTGAGTTGGAAATGATTTCGCGAAATGACTTAATTCACATAATCCCCGTGTTTCCACGAAGGCGGCCTATTATACACAATTTATTAGCACAGCTAGCTGTTTCTAGAACACCTCAGAACTCACAGTACTGCAATATTAGTGAAGGAATTAAACTGATATTTCTATGAATTCTCGTAGATCTAGGAAATGTGCTTACATATATACACAATAATATGTCATCTGTGTAACATACCTAGATATTTTTAGAAAATCCACTCATACAGCAGGTAATTCTTTCACTTAAGGGCCAACCTACAATTGTACAGTTGCAGCACGTAATAGTAAGGGCCAATTTTACAGTTGCAATGCCATGTGACCGCACATAAAAGCTCCAAAATGTTGTAGGCTCTTGTAACGTACAGAGCTCGCAACCTAGATACATCTTAAGTATAAATTAAGCAAATTTAAATGGATTAAATCACTTTAATTTCATAATATTGAAATCCCAACGTTTCAATCATTTGAATTTCAATTAGAACTTATTTCAGTGATCATGGAGAGAATAAGGGTAGAGCTGATGAGAGCAAGATACCTCTTAGTAAGTCCCGCCATTTGTGTTGTGGAAGACATGTATATATATATATAGTACTTTTAGTGCAAAAGTTTTTCTTTTATATGTAAAATTATAGTACATAATGTCTCATACTTAAATAATTATTACAAACCAGCTTATCCCAAACTTACGTAATCAAAAGATCCTTGGGCCCATCTCGAACTTCTGCGTAAGTATAACGTAATCGTATCGTTGACGTAAAACAATTGAATTCAGTACAAACTATCATTTATCTAGTACAACTGTCGCAAAGATAACCCATAGTACAACGAAGCGCTGCGCGTTTTTCAATAGTTTTCGTTTAATATACGAATAAACTTTTCCGCAAATAACTCGTGCTACGGCCTCCTTTTTCACACGCTGCAAAATAATTGCCCGTGTAAACATCACCTTATATGTACAGAGCCTCAAATATTCAAATTACGGTATCATATACGATAATTATAATTATACCGTCCATTAGTAACACAATTTCGACACAGCTCTAACGACCGGCGCAATCTCAATGTGAACAATTATACTGTTCAGTTTTTTATACAATTAGTGCCGTAAATGGAAGGATATCAATCAAACGTTATAGTAGAATACATTTTGTAGGTGTCAAATAGTAAAGAGGTCGAATTTCCCTTTTCTACCGACTTCCAAAAAGGAGGAGGTACTCAATCTACTGTATATTTTTTTTGTTTGTTTTGTTACCTCATAACTTCCGACTGGGTGAACCGATTCTCAAAATTATTGTTTGAAAGCTGGTGCTTCCCGCGTGGTCCCATTTAAATTTCATTAAATTCGGTCCAGTAGTTTTTGAGATACACTCCAATAACTGATTTTTACCAAAGTAATCTAAGTCTAATCTAAGGTTTGATTGGCCGGTGGCGCGGTTGGTAGCCACTCTGCCTTCTACAGGGCTGTCATGTATCTCAGTTGCTAACAAATATTGATTTATATAAAAAAACCGCAGCTCTATATACGTTTTGACATCTCCAGTAAGCAAAAATGTTAGTAGATGACTGGAACTGACAAAAGTGGCGTAAAGCTGCCGTTTTTTTGATTTCAATCAACATTTAGCAACTGAGATATTTTAATAGCCCAACTGGGCTGCTGGTCCCGGGTCCGTACTCAGGACAGTTTGCACATTTGTGTGCATGAACATGTCGTTTGACCTGTGTATGGGTCCATATATATGTATATCAGTCACCAGGTTACCATAGTACAGGCTCTGCCTGGTTTGGGAACTGCAGACCTTGTGTGGACTGTGGATGTTGTAAAAGGAGCTATGAATCTTGACTGTGACAATTTCGGAGGAATTCGAACAGACGCTAAAGGACACAGGTTATCTGTGTTAAGATGAAAGTGATGAGGGTAGGTACATTAAAAATATATATACGTTTACGTTAGTAAAGTTAATTGTGCTTCTGCAAGAGTCCGTCTTGTTTGTTGTCTTGTTGCTTGTTTTATGTTAGATTGCAGTTCTCGGCCAATTGTTGATCGATGTTTTTTGAATACCTTGTTTTATTTGGGTGCTTCTTAGTTGGTTTCATTTTAAAAGTTTTAAAACGGTGTAGTACTCCATAATAGAAATACGTGTTGCATATGGCGTTGATATAATAGTTTCAAGCCCTTTGAACTATTTATTTAGAAAAACATCAAAAGTGAAGTCAGTGTCGTATTTTTTTCAAGTAATTTATTGTAAACTTCATACGATTATGCTGTCGTCATAGTCTCACTGGGCATACGGTTTCGCGATTGCAGAACGTAGCTCTCGCAACGGTAATGCTGCTGTTCATCACCAGACTGTGGTATTTAGTTACGCTGTTCTGGATAGTTATACCGCCTTCTTTCGGTTGGCTAGAGCTTCGTGCATGCAGAACAACCCACCACGGGCAGTGGGCTTGCAGTCAGTTGAAGCAGAGAGTTGGTAATTTCTCCATACATCATTACTCCTTAATGTGATTAATAATGATATAGTTTCCACGCAGCGTAGCATTGACTAGAGCTTCTAGTCAACTATGCTACCCTGATCAGATAGATCTGACAGACACAGACAGACTAGAAGCATATTCTTTCCCATTCCGTTAAATTATCATTCTAAACAACGGACATTTATAATTCTAAAAAATTCTGCTTAATTTGCAAGACTGAGATGCAATATTTTGTTCTACAATGATTAAATAAAACTCAGAAAGTCATATTTTTATATAAGAATCTGTTTAGGTACATCACACATTAGGAAAATTGCGAGCAGAGGTAGACTCAACGCGAAAAACTAGTGAACATTATCAAATAATAGGTTTTATTCTTATGCCAAAACATAATTATAAGTAACAGACAGAAATCATAACGTTCTAAAATAGAACGCTGCCGACCGCCAATTTCAATAATCGTTAAAGAAATCGTACAGACGGCGAATTTGAATTCGAATTTGGACCAGATGATTTGAATTCGGAACAGATGTCCGTTGCCGCTCTCAATTACAAGCGTAGTGCAGACGATTGGCAGATCTAGAGTTAAGGTATTTGCTCATTGGTAGGTGCAACATAGTAATATGGATCAGAGACTTGTCAAAGATGTGTTAGATGTTAAAATATATCTTTGATGTGCCTTTGTGTTGACAGGGCATGTTGAAGATTTTATCATTGTTGGAAAATTATCAGAAGATTATTTCAACACAACATTTCTACGACACAATGAAATTTCACGTGGTTCATCCAAACATATTTTGAAGTTTGGCTATTTATGTTACCTCACCCAAAATAGTGTAGATACATTCATCTTGGAGTTTTGTGATTGTGACTAGACTATATTTTACGCAGATGCAAAAACTAAATTTCAAGTAAGTATGACAACATAATTCTCTTGGGTTTGAACACCTAGTGCGGCATAGTGGTGAACTGTGTTAGTCACTTTGAAGAACCTGATATGTACATGAATAGTTCCTTTAAACTTAAAAAGGTTGCACTATTGCACTCCTGCTTGGGTCAGATCACTATAATTCTGCCTCCTCTGAGGATTAACACCATCCGCTAAAATTGGCTCCAGCTGAATGTAGTATAGTCAATCGTTATATAAGAAGTTTTGTTATCTTTAAGAGAATTAAATCATAAATAGACTTAATCAAAAACATCCTCGAGAAAAACAAATCATTTAATGTTTCATTCAACTACAAAGGTAATTAAAAGAGATGGGTAATTACAGTTTACATAAAATTATATTGATCATATAATATCAATGTGTCACCTATTGAATAAGCACCATTAAATACGTCAAGTGATCTCAAGGACCTTTCCAATTTTGAATCCCTTTCTCTCAACCCAATTCTTTGTTCCTTTCAAAACATGCCATTCGAATGTGTTCCATTTTCAAATTAAGTCTATTAGAGGTGCGCGATTGAAAGATTAGTCGAATTGATTATTTCGAATTGAATTGTGGAATCGTGGTTGTTTGTTTGAGTTTGTGACGAAACAATGACACTTTGATGCTGGGGTAGGACTTTAGTTATGCTTGAACCTCCGTACGTGAGAACTTTTTAAACTCATTCGGACAATATTATGCTAATAATATTTGAATTCTTCTTAACTAGAGTCTTTCATTCCCCTGAACATAGGTACATGTCGTAGAATTGACTACGGGATAGAATGGCAATAAGCTCGCGCCTGATAACCGTTGCCGTGTGATAGTAATTCTCATATGAGACGCCAATCCTCCCACAAGAACAGGGATATGCCTGCCCAATCCGGGTAATTTTAAACCTCTATGAACCTCTTAAAGGATGTACAGTTTACGCGACCTGCATATTTCTTAACTGTAGACAATTCAGGTTTCTTTTACTTTTATTCTTTCATAATATCACTTTTGCCTAGTAACGTGTACATTTTAGTAAAAAATCGTAACAAGTTTGACCCATCCGGTGACAAACAGATATAAGTCCGTTCTTAAAAAACACCTTTAAAATATTTATTTTAAAATCTAACAAGTTTTGGCTACTTTATTTTGAGGACAGTTTATTACGTTAAGCGTAATGTTTATCATTCCCTGCTGTGCAAATATCCGATATCCTCTCATTATTTTTATTATCGCAATAATATATTAAAACAATCTACTCCACATTTGTAAAAACATTCAAAGCATTAGTCGAATACGTTAAACGTTAGCACAACTCTAGTTTTATTTTTTTTGACAGGAAGTGTGTCCACTAATGCGTTCCGTTCACACCATATGCTTGAATTCGAATTAGGAATGACTTACTCTGTTCCTCATTATTTGTGTTTGTATTTTATTATTGTAATTTTGTTTGTAGGTGTGGGAGCAGTTTTGTCGTTAGCGAATCTTGTGGTGTGGATAGAACAGGTTTTTTTAATTTTATGTTATTAGTTTTAATTTTCTCTCTATACTTAGTTATATATATAAGTCATGCATTAAATTATAAAAGCTTCGCACTTGTTTTTGAATAAAATGGATCGGCAGACTCTCTGATATGTTCAGAACTGGCCGACCGTTAATAATATGTATTAGGTACATACAAACCGTGTAAAACCTCATTACGGCAAATTACAATATCTCCACTTAAGGGAGCTGATGATATTTTAATTGTGTGTTCCTTTAAGACGCTAAAGTATACATAAGTCCAATTGAACTGAAGAAATTTATAACCTTAAATACTTACTTACATCCATCCGACTTTAAAATTAAACGCTACCAATACGTAAAAACAGACCTAAATATGAATTAAGTACTAAAGATTTTATAAGTTCTTCGCATAAACTTAGATTTTCTGTTAACTGTTTGATTTTTATAATTCAATCCATAATAATATCTATTTAACGGAAAATAAGAACGAACTAAATATCAACAAAAGTTGCCCACAACAATACTAATAAAAATATAAAGGTGTTGTCCGTAAAGAATTATCCTTAAGGAATCATCTGCATTATAAAATACGTTTGTAAAAGTTTTTAGCACCTTCCAACAAATCCGTTAAACCTGGCACCACTAACTTCTCAACCCTACATTGTTAGCGATATAACAGTTAACAGGGCAACACCACAGGTAACACCTCCGTGACAGCCGGTCAATAGTTCGATGAAATAAAATAAAAAAATGCGCTGACACGCGATTTCACACCCGTCTACGGACAAACATCATTTCCCGTAATTTCTATGTAGACACCTGACTGACGGAATAACAGTTTTTTGTTAGATTGGGGATTAACGCATGTTTAATAATTTTTTAAACAACTGTCTGTTAAGCTAAGTTAAGTAAGTGAAAGACGTGAAGAAGGTTTAAGTAAATACTGTTTAATTGAAAGTATAAGTACCTTGACTGGGTGATAGAGCTTTGCTCGAGCGGGCTAATTGCTGTTTGCCTCTAGTGGCATTTACAGCGTCACCGGATAGAACAGCGATTACAATATAGCAACACATGTTTCTTTCGCAATCTTGTCACCGCGATTCAGGATTTTGCAATGCGAAAGTTACGCCATCTAGTTTGAACGCAACGAACAAACTTTTATTTTTCATTGTCTGAAATCATGGATGAAACGACGTTTCCTCAAAATGAAACCTAGTTAGATTGATTTATCGCCTCTGAAACCTCCTGCATACTAAATTTCATGAAAATAGCTGGAGCCGTTTCCGAGATCTAGATTTATGTATAGCTCGTTTAAAGTATTAGACTAGCTGACTTGACATCGACCTCGCACGCTTGACACCCTTAGTTCGTTCTTCGTTCCTTAGTAGATGCTTACAACAAATGCAACAACTGTCAAAATATCAAGTTTCCAGCCCCAGCTCTCCGTTAAGGAATCAGGATGTTTCTTATAAGCTTATCTTCACATTAATATACTTTGACAAGTTTGGTGGTCATATATTTTTTGGTATAATAAGTTACATTTAGTTATACTATATATCTAATGTCGATGTAGGCCATCAATTTTTTTATAATACCATACTACTATTACTATAGTTATGATGGTATGTCAATAGTTTTGTCACAGAAAAATCTCTGGTTCTCTGGTTTACCTGGCTAGGTTAAGCGACATTGGTGAGTCGAAGTGTGTATATTATTTAAGTACTCGACGTTAATAAACGATGGGGTATTCAAATCCTTATGAAATTTAACTTACTATGAAATCAGAAATAAATTTAAGTTCCTGCCAATGTGATAATTGTTTTAAACTAGGCCAAATGGTGGACAATAAAAGGTTTTACTGGCATATTACAAAACCGTCACTAAATTTATCGTAGTACTCGTTGTTTTTAGAAAAAACATGGAAACATGAAAAAAATGCTTGTCATCGGGGTAGAGATCAATGCTGTAAGATATAAAATGGCAAAAAATACGTAACGATGTGTCGCAGTAAAATCAATCCATTTCGCAGGGTGACTTCCATGCTTGTCTCATAGCAAAATAATAATACGCCAATATCACAAAACACACAATTGGCTAGACTGGGGTCTCGTATTCTCATGACATTTGATACTCGCCACGCGTCCGCGACTGTCGCCCACTGTAGCCCGTGTGAACGCGCCATTATTCGCGTAATCGCGGTGTTTGCGAGGGGCATTAGTTTTAATTTCATTAGTGTCATATTAAATTTAGCGAGTTATTTGATAGATACGCGAAGTAGACTTGAATTTTCATCGATTTATTATATCTTTTACTAGGAATTAAATGAACATGTTGCTCTCCAAATACCAAATCATACGCCTACTTATTTCCACCTACCAACTATAAGTCCTTAAACTGGCAATCAGTTAAAGCAGTGCATGCTGATATAAACCTTATTTGTTTGGTATTTCATTCCAGAATGCAATTTGAGGCGACTTAAATTTACGCAAACTACTGACCCTTGAATCGCGACTCTTGGAATTATTTCGTTTCTTAGAGCGTTGACCAGTAAACAATAAAACAGAAACACGTATATTATCTACATTTTAACTATGTACTAAAGCTTTAGTAACCCTAGATCACATCTTACTGCTTACAGATAAAGACAGATGCTTCCCCCTCCCTCCCTAGCTAAGCGTGGGAGGGGGGCAGCTACTCGACTTTTCCATTACCATTAATTTGGTCAAATGAAAGTTTAGTATCGTGTCATCTTGAAGGGCTATGCGTCTTCATGAGAATTGTGTTTTTTTTTTCTCAGCTCAGATGGACAACGGGTAGAATTGTATTCTGCCTAATTTCAGGTTAAAATACGCAATTTACTTTTACTGTAGTAATTTTAATTATGAATTGTAGTTACTGTTTGATAAGTAACGATTATTTAATGTTATTTTAGTTGTTTCTTGTGTATAACATTTTTAATTTAAGTATTTATAGAATTTGCGCAAAGCCCGTCACAGATGGCGCCACCACCGCATACCGTAAACAAAACAACATGTCATGTGCAATGATAGAATATATTACAATTATTTAATTATAAATTTATTTCATAGCTAAAAATAAAAATAACGAGTGATGTCAAATTGGAAGAAAAAATGGTTAATTTTAAAGGTAGTTTCATCATAATATTTTGTAATAGTGTAAGTGTTAGTGTGTTTAAAAACATGTCTGTTTAGTTTAACCGTTAAGATCAAAGATCACAATGTTTTCATGGGTAAACAAAGCTAAATAAATTGTATACTATCTAACATTTTAAAAACTATAAAAACCTTTTAAAACTCCACACATTTAAAAACGTCAGAACACATACACAGAAATCAGCAACAAAGCTGCAATAACGAATAAAAATAGCATTTTTGTTACAGCGATTAAGAACTAATTAAGAAGTAGTAAAATTAAAAATATAAACTTCATAGTTTAAATATTCTCATTCACAAAAATATTTAGTTAAAAGTGTGATTCTAACAGTACCTATAATAAACAGTCATCAAAGCTGAACTCCCAAAAAGCAATTACTCCAACATTCAACTCCGTTCTTACCGGTTGTTTTTAAAACAACAAATCAATAAACATACGGCCCCCACCCATTCACAATAGGGTTAAGACTTGTAAGGAACACTGATCGCAAAACCCCAAGCAACGAGAAAAGAACAATGATAGGGGTTGGATTGGAACACAAGTTGGAGCATTGGAACAAAAGGTTGGAACGATTGGCGCGTGCGCAATACATGCGGAGCCAGGTGACGTCATTGATGTAGGAAATGAAACGGAAGTACATTTATGTTCAAAATGTAAAGAGAAAAGGCGAAAGTACGTAATTTGATATGAAATCGAATTTGAAATTTACGAAACTTTACACCAACCAATACGAGAAATCCTTTATTGAAGTCCAGCACATATTAAGACGGTTAAATCAGCAACTGTGTACCAGAGACTGCAAGTTTGTGATTAGAATGGAATTATGAAATAACTTTTTTCACTTCAGTTTAGATCAAACATGTAGGTTTTGCTGCCTGAAATCAGAGAGCAAAATGCGATTTTGCTCACTGAGTGACACAAAGTAACTTTTTTTTTCAGATAGCCGCGAATATCTTATTCAGCCTTGGGTTAATCATACAATTCGAAACATTCACACTCTATCTCTTTCCCGCCATTAGAGAGAGAGAGAGAGAGAGACAAAGACCAGCCCTTTCGAAGTTTTTCGAAGACAAACACGTTCGGAATTTTGTACTAACTAAAGAAATTTTTCAAAAAAGATAATTATTTTAATGTAATTTATTGTTTTACTTTTAATGTAATTTATTGAATTGGTACCTCTACCTACAATGTTACCTATTTTGAATCACAAAAATAGTTATTTCAATATATTCCTGTTTATTATTTTATCTTCTAAAGTGTTCTCGCTGCTGAAGTGAAAAGTTATGTGTCTTTGCATCTTATGCCTTTGAATCCCTCGCCTCACTCGGTATTCAAAATCAGCACTCGCAGTAAAAACGACT
Source organism: Selenia dentaria (assembly GCA_917880725.1). Lineage (NCBI taxonomy): Eukaryota > Metazoa > Arthropoda > Insecta > Lepidoptera > Geometridae > Selenia > Selenia dentaria. The sequence goes on along the minus strand of OU862895.1, from coordinate 28,227,681 downwards.
TTGCTCTTTTGTTGCACAAATAACTATTAAAAATACGTTCTGCCAAAGCCTAGCTTGCATAAAATGACCACACAATATGTTCCCCCCATACTTCTCGTGTGGTCATCAGGTTTTAAATCATCACCATCACCCGCTCGCAACACCAGAGATCTCCAGGATATCAAAGTCAAAATCATACAATTATGGCATCAAAAACGCACTTATGTAAGTCAATTGTTCATTATAATGCGTTAGCTTTTCTACCAACTTCCAAAAAGGAGGAGGTACTCAAACCGACTGTATTTTTTTTAATGTTTGTTACTTACCTCATAACTTTGGACTGGATGCACCGATTCTCAAAATTTCCTTTAAAGACTCTATCGTCGCATTCCAAAATATATAGAGCCTACCGAGAAGAAGCGGCAAGTAACTCGGGATGAGAACTCGCATGCGTCGCTAACCTTTAAGAAGGGAATGAGTCCTTTTCTTAAAAAGGTTCCTAAGTTGCCGAATCTTGTTCTTCAAAGAAATACCAAGCAGGTGTAGTGGCGAGAGAGTTATTCTGTAAACCTCAATAACTTTTTTATTAATGAACCGATTGACTTGAAATGAATACTAAATGTTAAGTGGAGGTTACCACGAAACTAGTAAACACCACATCTAAATCGGATAAGCCGTTTCTGAGATTAGCGTGCTCAAAAGCACAGACAAAACAAACAGAAAAAAATTCTGACAATTTTTTTTTCATTCTATTTTGCTTATAAACGTCTTAATAGTATTTTTTTCATACATCTTCTAGGTACAGACAGCGATCCGTTACATGTTATTATATATAGTTATATAGTTATTGTGACATTACACACTTTAGGCAATAGTTAGACAATGGTATTTCATACATCATCATCACCATCATCATCATTTCAGCCGTAGGACGTCCACTGCTGAACATAGGTCTCCCCCATGATATTCCAGAAGGACCGGTTGGAAGCGGGCTGCATCCAACGTCGTCCTGCGATCTTCATTAGGTCGTCTATCCACCGTGTCGGTGGACGACCTACGCTGCGCTTGCCGGTCCGTGGTCTCTACTCCAGAACCTTTCGGTCCCATCGGCCATCTGTTCTGCGTGCTATGTGCCCTGCCCACTGCCACTTCAACTGGCTAATCTTCTGGGCTATGTCGGTGACTTACGTTCTTCTACGGATCTCCTCATTTCTGATTCGATCACGTAGAGAAGGTATTTCATACATTTTTTGTTATATTGATGTCCTCTATAAAACTGAAGTATATCACTTTGCTATATTTTCAATAATGCCCATGTATGTTTAGATAGATGGCATACGGTAGGTAATGTTAGCACCCAATACAGCCAATGCGTATCTTTTCAAAGTGCTCTTAAAAGAGAAATCTCAAAGTCAGACGTTAAGGCGGAGTCGTTAGTAATTTCGCATTGTACTGCAGCTTCGATTCCCGGTAAAGGCGTGGCTCACAGATTAGTGGGAAAGTTTTTATGACCGTTGGACGTGAGAAAAAATCTTATTTTGACACGTGTGAGCTGGCCGTCTTTGAAATTGGATATTTTTGGTGATTAATACGGGATGGAGAAATGGTGAGTTTCGCAGATCATGTTTCGGTATGGAGGTATTTTTGCTATGTGTTTTTAAGTTATGTATTTAAGAAAGTGTTTAAAGCTATGTTGATCTTAATTCATCATCATCATTATCAGCCGGAAGACGTGCACTGCTAAACATAGGCCTCCCCACTTGGACGGGCTCCTCGCTTCCTGCATCCAGCGATACCCCGCGGTTCAAACGAGGTCGTCGGTCCACCTAGCGAGGCCTACACATCGTCTTCTGGTGCGTGGTCGCCACTCGAGAACCTTTCTTCTTCCTTTTTGATCTTAATCCTTTGCGTCCCAGAGACGTAAATATACGTTAGTTTCATTCATAAATCTTTTGTTTTAATAATCAAGGTATAGGAAGGGTTAATTGGAAGCTTATAAATAATTTAAACTTCTCAATATTAATAAGTTCTTGAGTTATGTCTTTTAGACCAAGACTGGCTTTGGTGTTACATATCGTCAGTTTCCAAAATAATCTATAGAAGTTTATAAAAATGAACCCCTATGTCTCCTGGTCACGCTATAACATGAGAACGGCTTTTTGTTGAAACAACGACGAGACAAGAAACGTTGGAAAAACAACCTTATGTACATGAGCGATATCTCATAAAGTATTTGACATCGGTGAGCTCGTCGACGAATTCTTATAGAGGATCCCAACAATCATCAATCGACAGTTTTCCTTACCACCGATAGAAATTTGACATAACGTCCATACAAATAGTGTCAAATATATAATCGCTAGTCCTTACTAGCGATTATATATTTGACACTATTTACCGGCATTCGCATCGCCGGTTTATTAAACCGGCGATAGATAGATTATAGGGACCGGCCGGTAGAGAATCGCATGGTTGGTTATGTAGAAGAAGAAAAGGTTTTCTAATTAGCCAATTGACGTAAATGCTGTCAAAAGCTTGTGACAGATGCGCTAATAGTTAAATCGATTTGCCACCACACCTAAAAAGGTCACACTTTCCAAATAACCACGCCACCCCAAAAAGGTAATCAATAAATAAAACAGAAACCAAATTATATAAATTATATAATTGGCCGATTATACAGTTAGTATACGTCCGTTCAAGGTTATGTTTTATTGTTTTTTAATCTATGCGCCCGCCGCATTGGTTTACGGCAAGCCGTGATCGCAATACTCAAGCGCGGCCGGCGGCGCCACTGTCGTAATACGCGGCCATAATAACTAATGTGGAAAAAGTATTTACGCATTTTGAGTGATGTCACTGACATTTGTTTTACATTTCTAGTTCACATAATTTCTTCTTCTTCTTCTTCTTCTTCTTCTTCTTTGGTTTTATAACGTCGAAACAATTGACTTTTTTGCAAGTAATATTCCAAACTTTTTATAAATATTCATCGCGCCACGTTTCCCAAATTTTATAAAGTACAAACTAAATATAAAATATAACTAAAACTAACAAAGTGGATAAGATATGAAGAAGAAAAAACAATTTGACACTGGCAGATGCAAGTCATGCAACACCAAATCTTCCCATGAGCGGAGGAAAGAAAAAAAAACACGTGACTTTCTTAGTGTCAAGCTCTGGGATATATTATATCTTCTTGACTGACTTATATTAAAAATGGAATAACCATAGATCTAGTCAAGTAGACAAAATTATCTTAACCCGTTGACTCGCGATTCGCCATATTTGGCCATACAATGTGTGTGTTTAACCTAGGGTTTGACACTGACAGGTTAACGTCAGCAAAAAAACCAAAGAACCGAGGCCGTAGCAAAACAGTTTGCGAAAAAGTATTTGTATCGTAAGTGTCAACGCGTCACGCTTCGGCGTACAAACTGTGAGTAATCTGTGTCACAGTTGCTCTAGATACATGACAGTTTGTACTGTTTCATGTAAACGACACGTTATGTCACTTACGCAGTTATTCATGTTAGAACCCCTAATTACAATACGCAAGTGCGTAATACGCAGCCATAATGAGTGATGTGGAAATATAATATCTGCATTTTGTGTGATGTAGATTGTTTGTTTTTTTCTGTTATTATTTTTAAATGTTTATACTCTAATGTAATTATTTTCATTCCGTACCCAAGATACCCCTGGAATATACCCCTGGGGGTGTCACGGGAACTTGGATTAGGACCCTTGGCACCCCTAGATCCTAATATTCATACATCTGTGTACCAGTGGTATCATGGGTCCTATTTACTAGTTCCCATGAATCCACCAATCGAATAGTGATGGGAATGGGACAAAAAGACGATGGATGTCGATTTCATCTTATTATAATAATGTATTTGACTTAAAATCTTAACTAGCTAGTCAAATCATGAGACTGGCGCTTACTATCAAGCAAACAACTTGCCTATCACACCACATAGTAACATAATAAAATGTAAATATTAATGTTCAACAGAATGTATAGCCTACCTTGTAACAAAGTCATCGACCATCATGGGAAAATTAAGCATCACGCGTATGCGACAGGCATACGTAATCATTTACCCATCTTCCTTATTACCAGGTGGTAAGGATCATTTTATGTCGTATTGTAAAGATAGAAGAAATCCCAGATAAGGACTATCGGTCGCGTATCTACGTTTCAAGTGTTTGTAATGATTTTTATAAGTTTTGGTAACGCCTTGCCCTAATTCTTGAAATAATATTTGGCAAGATCTTGTTGATAAGTAATTTATGGCTAATATTTGCGGGCATTTTTGATTAGAGAAAACAGTAATAGAATAGTCATGTGTGATTTATTTGTGATCACAGGGTTCTGTACTTACTAACTACACTAAATACTACTAATAATAATAATAAATATTTAAGATGAGACTGAAATTGGCAGGTGCCGTAGTCTCTTCCATAGCCCACTATCTTCCTTATCACTAATAAGTACATATCAATAGCCTGGCCATTTTACCCACTTTTTTAATAGACATACCATGTAACCATCCATCCAAAATGTTTCTGTTTTTATACTACATTGTAATTGTTATATCAAACAGGCCTCTAAATGTTGGCTACAGACCCACTTATACCTATGTAAAGGACCGGACGTAATCCGTGAAATAAATGGAATAAGATAAGAATAATAAAACAGCAGGGGCGACTTTGTGGCGAGCCGTCGGTGAGTGGCGACACCGTGGACCCTGATTCTCCCTGGGGCTAAAAGAGACCCCTGACCCCCAGCTTGCCTTAATTGGCCGTCTGGGGGTGGAGACGCAAGACGCAGTTTTAAAGGGCATAACGTAGTAACGCTCTAGTGAAACCGCAGCACACCTCTCGACACCCTCTAGCTATCCACACCAACGTTGCCCTTTTTGTCACCATTGATGGTGGCCCTTATGAGGGACCCGTTTAGTGGGTGGCAAGTCGACACCTTCCTAAATATTTTCATTTGAGACTGAAATTGGCAGGTGCTGTAGTCTCATCCATAGCCATCTATTTTTCTTACATGGTATAAGTTCATATCAATAGCCTTGTTATTTAACCCATTTTTGTAATAGATAATCCATGTCACCGTCATCCCAAATTCTGTTTGTATACACTTGTGTATAGTTTATACCAAACATGTCTCTAAGTGTTGGCTATAGCCCTACTTATGCCTTTGTAAAGGACCGGATAACAAATCCGTGAAAAATTTGAAATAAAATAGTAATACTAAATACAACGATCAACCATTGTATATAAAAATTTCTGTAACTCTGTCTCTTTCTGCCACTTTCTCTCTGTTTGGTTGTTACCTTAAGAGGATTGCATAGCTAGTACTTTCCATGCTAAAATAAATAACTCTTTTCTACCTCTATCGTATATATACTACACTAACATTGTCCTATTTCAATGATTTTTTTTCATGTAATCACCACATTGCTTACTATGCCGGTACGTTTGGATTATTTCAGTTCTTTTTTAATTCTAAAAAGTAAATTTATAGTAAATGGTAATTAATTACAGTAATGGTCATTGCTTCTTGATTCCATCTTCGCTTTCCATCAGGCGAGAGGGAGTCACTTTGATGAACCATTATAAAAAAAACTGAAAAAAATCAAAACGTACCGGCATAGAAAACAATGTGGTGATTACATGAAAAAAAATCATTGAAATCGGACAATGTTAGTGTAGTATATACACGATAGAGGTAGAAAAGAGTTATTTCTTTTAGCATGGAAAGTACTAGCTATGCAATCCTCTTAACACGCATAAACGGCTAAAGGGATCGTAATCAAATTTTGCAAGGAGATAGATTTCCTGGGGAAGAACGTAGGATACTTTTCATCATCAATATCCATCAGCACGCAGGAAACCACGAGGGACTTTTAAAAAGTCTTACAATGAAATCAGTTTAGATAATGATAGTGACTTCAGAAGCCATAAAACATAGTTACTTTTCGAAAAATTATTCCTTGCATAGAACATATCTATAAATTATTAAATTATATAAAACTATTCTTATTTTTTTTTACCGGTACTAGGTTATCGTTGAGTTTACATACACTCTAATGCCATTTATTTCCATATGCATATTTAATTACGCCTGAATCTAACACTAGTTGAGTTCTAATCTAAATAAACATAAAAATCCCATTAATTTCTCACCATGGCTTAATTAACTAATGCAATTTAAAGCTTTGCAACAAACAGCATAAATAAAAGTACTAGGAGCACAACAGCATTACGAGAAATACTAGGGGCACAGAGAAATCAACCTTATTGGATACAAGATACTAGGAACGCAGAAGCTAGGTGTAGCCGTAAGCCATAGAGAAATACATGGTACTGGGACCGCAGGCAAATAAAGGAGGTTAGATGGCGATTTATAGAAGAAAAATGTAGTTACGTAGATTGTAGAATATACCTACTTTAGGTAATGAAACTAATAAGCAATGTGGGGTTGATTAATAAGATTTGGTTATACAAGTTTAGTGTAAAACTTGATTAAAGTGTAAGCTCTCAAGTAAAACAATCCTACTAATATGTATTATAAACCTGATAATTTGGATGAATGGATGTTTGTTAATCAATCACGCAAAAAATTGGATAGACTTTGGTAGGTAGATAGATGAGGTACTTAATCAACACATAGGATACCTTTCATCATCATCATCGTCATCCAACAACTCTCGCAGGGCGCAGCTAGTAAGTAAAAAAAATAAAGATAAGTACATATCACGCTTGCGCTAAGGTTAAATACATGACATAAATATTTTTTCCCGGTGGTACGGAACCATCAGGGCGTGAATCCGGCTCACACTTCACCGAAACTTTTTTCATAATCAAAATGTTTTTAATATTAAATTATTAAAGGATAAACAGAATATCACCTGGTGAGAAAGTATTAAAATCTTAACAGGTCAAGGCACGCATAATTATGATGTCACTAACCCGTCTTTGTTTTTTACATATAACTACTTTTTATTCAGTATAGGTACTTTTAATGGTGAATTACGACAAAATAGATAACCCTTCTATTCTCCGTGTTTATCGTCCAAGGAGTTGGAGGCAAGCATGTAACTTAACAAGAAATCCCTTACCCTGCGCTGAACAAAGCTAGACTTGGAAATTAATACGCGCTCATTTAATATGCTAATAGCCAGGCCCAGCTTATCTGCCTTGTCCGGTTCGTTCAATCACGGTGTCCTTTCTGTGATATCTCTGCGCAATCTACTCTTTGCTACTCACGGTGCGTACATCTTCTAGCGTCTTTGCTATCCTGGTACTAAGATTTATACGTCGTCGATAATGTAGCTTGTTTTATCTGATTTGGAAAGTGACTAATTAAATATTAATTGACGTAATTATAAAATCTCGCAGTGGAATTCTTAGCTTTAGTAACATGTACTGTAAAAGCTAAAAAAATATTCTGCATGATTTTTATAGACTTTTAAATTTGATGCATCGTTATTTCATAGTAGTTTATGCAACTGTCATATAATAGAGGGTATTCAAACTTGAGTGTAGTTCAAAATAAGATTACACGAGTGTTTTAATACCTAATTATATGCAGTTGCATACACTACTTTATTTTAACTCATGACATTTTTGCTACTAAAGTTTTATCTAACAAAATATTACTCAAATTCGTATGTATGAAATAGCGCCAAAATGGAAAAAGTCTTCTTCTTGTTTGTATGGCTTGTGCGGCGTAACCACAATTTTGCCAATATCAGTGGAAAAAGCAAAGACCTTACGTTAGTAAGTATAAGGTCTTTGGGAAAAAGTCTGTTATTGGTCTATTGGCTCGGAACCAGCGCTGCTCTCCACAGATAATGTGTACTTAAATTGAATTGAAACCTCCTTGGTCGGGACACATTGTACTTTAACAATTAAAAAAATGTTTTAAAGCATTGTTTTGTTAGGAGAATAATGCTTTAATTTAATTTTTTAATTTTCCTAAAGAAGTATGTAAATAAAATATGCCAATAAAAGTCTGTATTTCATTTCATAATTAGAATATTACCGAATGATATTATATAAAATAAATGAAGGTTTCCTATTTCAAAAGTTTTTTTTTTGGTATTTTTTTTATATTTTTATTTCGTAGATTAGGTCATTATAAGAAACTAATTTCAATATTTTTGTTTTATATTCAGTAGTTATTTTATAATATTTTTTTGAAACTTTGAATCCTATGACGTCACTTTTTTGCACAAATATGTAGTTGCGTTGAGGAGCCAAGAAAAGCACGCGAGTAAAAAAAAAGAAACTAGAATTTACTTTGACACTTGACAGTGACACCTACTAATTCGTAAGTCTCTATTCAATCAAAACAAAAGTCCGCTCGTGTTGTTAGATAAAGTTTTACTTCAATAGTCACACAGATAATAAAATGCAAAAAAGTGACGTCATTTAGAGGTCAATGAAAGTCGAATTATTTCATCGTTTTTTGTTAAAATAAATGGCATCTTATCGTTTTAAAAGGTCAGAGTAGAAAAATAAGGGTTTGTAACATAAAATCTCGAAATGGTTTCGGAATTGGCATAGGTTAATTTTTTTTAGCATACCGAATTGCTTGAACTCATTACAATAATAATCACATGTTAAATTTCTCGTATCAAATTCATGATTTAAGAGAATATATCAGGACTTTTTGCAAGTTGCATCGAGTAGACTCGTGTCGTGACCTGGTACCTTACTCGCTATGATCATTCATGCACGTAACGCTGCAAGATACGATATCTTCAAGGAATTATGGTAAAATTGCATTGTATTCACACTTATTCCTTAAAGATATCGTTACGCGCCGCGTTACATGTTTGATTGGTCATAGCGAATAAGATCCCTGCTGCACATCGAAACGTCAAAGTTAATCAAAATTATGTTTTGATAATAATCTGTTCGCTAAAAACTCCCGTTATTCATTTAAAACATGAATATTTAACAAAAACACGCATTCGAAGTTATAGTATACCCGATGTTAAAAAAGTGTCATTAACGAATTTATTTAACCTTTAATTAGATGCCACGTCATCAGTAATTGAAGGCAAAAATAGAAAAAATAGTTAGATCTGATAATCTTGTGTCAATTTTTAATGAATCCAAGTCACACACATCTGTAGTACTAAACAGTGATCATTAGTACTTTCTTTGACAAAATTATATCAAAGGAAAACCGCATACGTAAACGTAACACCAAACCCAACGCCTACCAAAATAACTTATCGAAACAAACACACCAAAATATGTTTTCCTTCACACGTCCCCCTGAGGCGTGCACACATTGGAGCGTGCTTGGTTACTGGTTACCTAAACAATGGTCGTCCCTCTATTGTACACTTGGCATTATTGGAACACAATTACTCCTGATTAGCTATAGAAACTGTATAAAGCTATAGAAACGGCAATCACGACCCGTTATAGTTATATTCTGTTCAGTTGTTTACTTTAACGTAACTCTTTGAAATTAATTTTGTGGTATCGTAAGATAGAAGACATGTATATTTAGGAGTGATTTGTTTAATTTTGTACTACTACATACTTTGTAATACTACATACTTCTCTATGTACGTACTTTATGCGTCAACAATATAATGATCATATAAAAAAAAATCACCGTGTTTATTTCCAGTTTTTTTCGTATTCATCCTATTGATCATTTCGATAGATAATAGGTTATATACTAATCCGCCATCCTACCAAAATCGTGATTATGAATTTACGTTTCGAAATGGGTAAATGCTTAAATTTCAACCCTCCGTTTATGACATTTAAATCTTTTCCGCTTCTTGTTGGCAAGTTATCGTTAAACCTGGTAAAACATTTTCCAATAATAGCATGAAAAGAAAATGCGGACCGTAAGGAAAAAGACGAAATCAATTTGTATCCCCAGATATGAAAATTTAATGATAATTCCATAGAAGACATATCTACGACAGCGACGAAACATACCTCCTTGAATTTCCTTTCCGTCTGTCATAAATCCTAACGTCACTACAACAATTACATCTAAACTACAAAACAATAGATTAAAAATAGCTACCGGAAGCTCAATAGGAAGCCCAGACCTAAGAGCCAAGAGCTGACCAGCAACGAGCCCTGCATAATTGATGCCCTCCGTTCCGTTACACTGAATGCTTAATGGTCTATGCCACTGAATATTCACTTTTAGTTGTGTTAATAATGCTCGACGTCTGCGATCAGTCTGTCTTATAATTATCTGTTAGGTTCGTAATGTTGGCATCATTGTGAAGTGTCGTTAGGACTGCGAACTTTTCTGTTGGCAAGCTTTATTTTACTTTAATGATGGCACATACGTATGATGGGCGATAAATATGGGATAAAGTAATTTTTATATATCAGATGTATCTTGGACTGGACAAAAATTGCTCAGAGAGTATATGGTTTGTTCGATTTTACAATATATCGCAGTTATTTGCCAAGTTATTGGTTAAGTTAGAAAGTAGCTAGAAATAAAAGTAAATCTTAGTATATTGGTCATCTCAATGAAGTCTATAGTAACTTATAATCTTATCAATCTATGTGATATACAACAGTTATGGTAAAAAGCATGATCTTATCACAATTATTATAAATCACTATTCTAATGCCCATTAGATTAAATTAAAATCATCACAGAAATAGATGTCTGTAAATAAACGATCATGAATTAGTTGAGTAGCTATTAATATCTGGCCTGAATAGTCCTTTTATTTTGCATCTCATTTATATTAATCTAAATTCAAGCCGTAAAACTTTCTGATTCACCGGAATCTACATACAATAATGTTTTATTTATTAATATATGATCAATTAGTCTGGCGATACTCATGTCTGCATATAATAAATTATAATGACGCGTATCGTAGAAGAACGATGTACTGTGCATTGCATTAACGTCCATGACATTTCCATTGCTTCGATTACCATAATTTTACTGAATACCTTTATTCGGAAATTATTTTATAATATGCAGACGTTTGAGTAAACTTCTATATGTGACACGTGGAAGATATTTTCACTATAAAAATCTCGCTTAATACTGTACTACTACAATTTACAGTTAAAAACTAATTTATTTCATAACCTTCCACATGGAAGTCGTAAAGCTGAGTAAAGGATGCCCGAATAGGATCGCCCTTTATTACAAGATTTTAAATCTTAGCTGACAAAATGACATTATTTCACTATTCATGGTTTATAGAATGATGTCCTAGGGTATTCAAAGTGTATGTATGAAATATTTGATACTTGTAATAATTTAGTGTTTATTTTCATGATGAAACCGTGACTTTAATAAATTAAAAGAAGGAATAGGTTGGTGACTTACGAATGAGCACGACAAGTACAATGCTACAGGTCTTTCCAGCTTAAACTTTTGGAATCTTTTGTATTTCTTATTTTTACCCTAAAACTAATGGCCTGCTTGACTCGACAAATCGGCCTAGTATAAAATAATATGGTAGATAGCTTTGGCGTTGACTACAAAACATTATGATTTCACACGCAGACTATAAACATTAATGTATTCAAAACCAATCAAAATCAACAACGGAAACCGCACGATATTTCAATCAAATATTTAAATCCTATTTACAATGTCAAACGTCTATTGGACTTGGCTTAAGCGTCCGACAGAGGGGACCATGGGATTTTCAATAGGTTTTTTCACTAAGGCCTTTCATTGTGGGCTTAAAGGGTTTCTGGCGACAATAAAGCCTGAGTTTAATTAACCGAGTTTAATTCTTAATTGTGAGTGCAGTTAAGCCACGGAACACGTGTCAGAGTCTCGCAAGGCGCTGTTTTGGGACCACTTTTGGATTCATATTGAAATTGCAGATTGTTGAATGCTTTACGCCTTATTGAATCGTGGTTAATTAATTTTCCGGTGTATTTTCTTTAACTACAGGTTTACAAAAGCTGTATCATCATATTAAAATAATAATACGTTATTAAATAAATGTATACTTATATATTTGTGTTGTTTAAAGGGTTTAATTTTATTTATTTCATTAAATACTTGGGTAATGAGCTTCTTCTTTGACGTCGGGGTGCATTATCTTAAAAAGAATTATAATTTATTGAAAATCCCTTTACCAAGAGCCCCTCTATGTATGTGTCACTGTAGTGATAACGTATAATATGTGAAAACCGGAAAAGTTGCTAGAACAACTATGTTTTTCGGTGAATGATCGATATTACTGGGTTAGCCCAGCGCTGTTTAAAATAAGCGCTGAGTAAAATTTCAAACTCTGACCGGCACTACAGCTGTTATTGGCAAGCATGGCGAACTCAGAACTATAAACAAATTAACTTACAACAAACCACGATTATTACAGAATACTACGACAACCGCATGTTTGATAAGAATGGTCGTATGTTCGTGATGTCATAATTAAATTATAAAGACAACGATCCGTTTGCAGTATTTGCAAAAAAAAATGAAGCCGACATTCTCGTGCTGTAATGAAGAATCGCCAATTAAAAAGTCAAATACCTCACGCCATGTGCGTCATGATGGCATCAAGAGATATTTTTTGCTCGCAAATACTATCACAATCAAAGGTCAGAACCATCACCCGCGCGTAATGCTAAGCCGTCTTTATTGAAGCTTATTTCCACCGCAACCAATTTACAGGAAAACCAAACAGTAATTACTGAACAAAAACAAATAAGAGGAAAAATCGTTAGGGGAGTAGGTACGTGGGGGCGACCACAATAGGGAACATGAAGCGTTGGAGTACCTCGATTGTTCAGTAGTTGGCACAAGGCCTAGGGGTGCGGCTTCGACAATGGCGAGGCGAGATTACTTCTGTCGCCTGTCAGCCGCTGGGGTTGAGGGTGTACACCCTTAATATTGTAGGAAAAATAAAGAAATAACAAGATATCGTACACATGCTAAATGGTAATGACTGTGTATGCAAACAGAGAATCTAAAGGAAAACGCACCACAAATCTATATTCTATATGCTAACCACATAGCATATAAACAAGATAACAAAATATAAAACATATAAACCAGAATCCAATAAAATGTACTTGTTTGATTGTTTTTAACTATTATACAATGTAGATGTAATGGAAGTTAGTCGAATTTGAAATGTTTAGTAAAATTTTTGTTAAAGAGGGAAATGGGTAATTGACACCTGAGTACTGGTCCAAACAAGCAAAAGTCATAGGATTAGTAAAAGGTAGGTATTACCAAATTTCTCCTCAATTTTTTCCTGTCCATCTGGCGCAGGCGTCCTGCGTATTTTGTAACCTGATACCCCACCATTGTCCTACTCCCCCACGATATCGTATTCCTTCTCTATGAGCATAACTGTTAAACCCATTTCTGCGGTTTTCATTCACAGGTTTTAAAAAAGTAGGTTAGGGTTATGCTGATGTATAGCGGCAGGAAAACAAAGGTGTAGAGGAAGTTTTAAGCTAGCAACATGTGTAAGCTATAAGTAATTATTCATATCATTATTATTTCGCTTATTTTGTGGTTTTCAGACGGTCCACTGCTGAACACTAGCCTCTACCATGTATTTTCAAAAGGACTGGTTGGAAGCGGCCTGCATTCAGCGTCGTCCTGCTACCTTTATCTAGTCGTCTGTCCACCTTGTCGGTGGACGATATACGTTGCGCTTGCCGCTCCATGGTCCTCACTCCAGAGCCTATCGTCCCAATAATTGAACCTAGAGTGTTAAAATAGTAAAGAGCCCCGTTGTACTTCTTAATGTACAGCAAAATCAATATGCTGCCGATTCGATGCGTTTTTTCTCATAACCTTCAACTTTACAATTATTAAATGGAAGGACATGAAATAGTCTCCAATCCTTCAGTTGAATGACGTCGTCAATTGAGACGCCTTAAGTGCATATATAGAAATAAGTATTATTACTTCCTCAGTCGAACGATCCAGACACAATAGACATTTCATTGTTATATGGACAGTCGACTGGTGAGGGGTTATTGAAATAACATTCATACTGAGCGGCAGTACCTCGAAGCAAATTTTGGTACATTTTTAATAAATACCAACAAAAATAAAAACATCGTCGTAAATTAGTTTACGCATGATGTGTTTAATTTATTTTAATGAGTAATAATGTAGCGCAATGGCTACAACTGAAAAATTAAGGCAGATTTATAGGAGTTCTCTTGGTTTTTTTTTAATACAGGAAATATAAAAACATTTCAAAACTTCACTGGGAACAAATGTCGTTTTAAAATAATATTTGTCTTCATAATAGATGTGAGAGTAGCGAGAAATTGTAGTGTTTTGGATTCGATCGATGTAAAACCTTTAAGCCTAGAAGGCATATGCACATGCACCATTTTTAAAGCATAGAATTTCCTTGGCAAATGACAAAGTATTATGTTATGTTAATTTGCATATAGACTAAATTACCTTTAGTAAATATCTAAGTATTTTATATAATTTAAGTCCATGAAGTGTCAGCTTGCATTTTTTTTCTGGAAAAACAATTTTAGTTATAAACCTATTCTCAGTAAGTCGCCACCATTTCTCAGTGTTTATGTTTTCACTGACGTTAAATATGAAGTAAATATGCTCAATGCAAAAGATTAGATTATTGTGAAATGAGATAAAATTGAATCTTTTTCACTTGAAACCGGCGGTACAGTACATAAATAAGACGTAAACGGAGAAGATGACTAATTTATGACGTCTGACATTGCGCGTTGTAGAATACTGAGAAAGATGATACAAATAATGATATCATTAAGAATCAGGGCACCGATTCTAAAAAAAAAAAATTGTAAACATACAAATTGTCTAATACTTACTTTTATTCCAGAAAACTGACAAATACATGTACCATTTAATAGACATGGTTTTAGTTTAGAAAATTCTTTAAATGTTCCTCACGGAGAAGCCCAAGGTAGGATTTAAACCTGATTGGCAGCCTTGGCTACTATATTATCATCCCTCTTTAAATACTTTCTTACTGTAGAAAATCTTTAGCATAAGCTAGGATCGACAACAATATATTTAATTGTCAATTTTCATGTTAGATAAGTATATTTAATTCAAGAGTAAAGTTTACAATTTTATCAAGACGATTGTCTTTTTTCAAAAACATAAAATAGCATTTCAAATAAGTTGTCACAGAATCTGACAAGTTGTAAACTGTTTAATAAATTGATATACGTAATCTCTCGGATGAACAAACCATGTATTTCCTCTAAAAGGAAACAGTGCTTAAAGGTATAAAAAGAAAAAGTTTCGGATATCGGAGACAAAAATGTATGATTGAAACAAACATGCCAAAGTTTTCCGACACGTCCTCTCTAAGTGTATTAAGCCGCCCAAAGTTTGGGAAAAAGTGAAAACAGACAAAGTGAAATAATAAATACTTTCAATAGTAAAAAGTTTGTATTGGTCGAAGTTTTAGGATGTGGGATAATTCATATTCTAAGGGTTTGGTTGAAGTATATTTTTATTAAGTGTATATTTTCGAGGGATTTGATAGAAATATCTTTCTTAAAGCATAGGTTTGGATGTAATAATAAATACTGATACTGATGGCAGAGTCTATAAATATTCATCACATAATATACAGACAAAAAATGTTTGTTTTTGTACTTCCAAATTAACAGATTTTCACTAAATGCATATGAAAGTATATACGGTACTCACATAAAAAATCAATTATAAAAACTTTTGTCTGTCTCTTTGTCTGTCTGTTTTTTCAGTATAATCTCTGAAATGGCTGGACTAATTTTAACGGGATTATCACTGGCAGATAGCTGATGTTATAAGGAGTAACTTAGGCTACTTTTATTTTCATCATCATAATCATCATCATCATCATCATCCACCACAACGCGGGTGACACCGCGAGCTGTAGCTAGATATCGTAGACAATATAACGTAAAGCGTGTACAAACATATACACACGAGGTAGGTAGGTACTATGGAAAATGGGGTATTATCTATCGTACCGTTGTATGTGGCGTGGCTTTAGCCAAGATATAGCTGTTATCGCGGGCTGTCTTTTACCGATAATTACTGTCAAGTTTTATCCCATCGACAAGCCATGCTCGTAGTACTGTTGTTAATAAGATTAAACTGGACATTTTCAGTTCTCCTTTAACCTGTATTTACAGGTCTAATAGAATTACATCAAGATACCAAGACATGACTGTCAAAATGTAGGTTCCTACATTTTGACAGTCATATACCTATCTATACCTGGACTGTTAGTAAAACTACACAACAACTTCCTATTTTATCAAAACTTGTCTATTCCATAGTTTAAAAAATGCAGTTCATTATTTATCAGATTTGTTAAATATATACCATTGATATCATATCTCTAGACTCTCGACCCTTGGGCCATCTCCCAAGTTTGTGTGAGGGGTCTCTCTCCACGCTGTTCGGAACGTTCAGGGTGCATTATGATAACGCATTGGGAATAGCAGAATACCCTCAATGTCACAACTTTCTCTGTCTCCGGTAAACAGGAATTTACTTCGTACTTTTGAACGAGCTTCATTGGTAACGACAGGTCTGTATTAATGTTATTTTGAATATAATTATAATTATAATTAATATAATTATAATTCATAGTTAATTTGAATTTGTTTTAGTTTAAAAAAAAGTTGTTATTTGGGTATTGTACATGGGCTATCTTACAATACAATACAATACAAAAATATTAGTTACAAAGTATACTCGTAAACTAGGAAAGTACAATGGGCGGTCTTAACGCTTATAGCGAGTTCTTCCAGACAACCTTTGTTAAATACTCTTATACCTTATCTTTCATCTTATACCGTATCGTTAGTTTGTAATGCAGTAACAATATTATAAATACGAAAGACTAAACCGATTTTGAAGAAACTTGCTACCACTAAAAAGAGTGCACTAAATGTTAGTGTTTGTAAAAATATAGCCTACTAGCTAAACGACTTCAACCGCGTAGTTTTTTTTAAATGACTACCTAAATACAAATTTTCACATAATGGAAACTTATAGAAAGTTCCTAAACAAATGACTATCATACAAATGATTTCACCCATTTTTACCCCTTAGTAGTCAACCCATAAAGGGTTAAAGAATAAAAAAAAGAAAGGGTTTCACAAAACTTGTTTCACAAGACTTGTTTTTATATATGTATATATATTATATTGTATACATTTTCCTCTGCAATAGTCAAAATGCGTGTGTGTGCAAGGACTGTGTTAACATTGAAGAACGCTTTAGCAAGAGATAATATACTAGACGAATCGGACTGAACAGTTATGTCTCGGAGTGAGGAATTGCAGAGGGATGCAGTGTCACGCAGAACTGAAATCTTAAAGCTCTGCGACAGACTTGATTGACAGACAGACAGCAGGTGTGATGTCACGAAGGAGTTCTTATAAAAACCTGCGCTCGTTACCATATTATTGAGTCCTGATCACACTTAACAAAATTTTCCGTTTACACTTTAACTTAACACTCGACATTAAATAAACGAGGCATAAGCACACACATAACACATCACAAACATCCAAGATCCGAGTACTAAATTTCTGCTCATCTCACAGTTATTTTCTTCCCAGGGCTCGAACCTGAGACTTTCGCTTCGGAGGCAGGGTACCAACTAGGCTAATGAGGCCCCATCGATGACTCAAGAGCACCAATATGCATACACTTTCCTAAATTCAAAAGCAATTTTCTCGAGAAATAGCGACATGAAGAAGAATCTTTTCTATAAAAATTATGAGTTCCAGTATAAAATATTCGTAAAAACATGAAATTTAAATCAGCACAGTAGAAGAAAACACTTTGAAAAGTTGTAGCTTTCAGCTGTATTAGGAACCAGACTCAATATAAAATCTATTGTTATTCTGGTTAATGACAGCTCAAGGGTTTTAGGTTAACGGTTTACATATTGGTGTTCGTGATTGTACCATCCTAGACCTGGTCTCTTCCACATGCTTTTTTTTTTTTTTTTATACCGAACTGGGTAGCACTTGACCACTATCTCACCTGATGCTAAGTGATGATGCGATCGATGATGGAGCGCGCTTACTTTCTACCTAGTAAATGCTGTTATTATATTTAGACATCCTTATCATCTTCTCTCTTATCTTCATCGATGCAGAGATCATAGCCCAAAGCAACAAGGGTCAGTTGTCGATTAAACAACCACGAAATCGATCCCTCTGGCTTCAGCTTTTAGAGAAGGTGGCATGGTGATGAAATCGACAGCATATGATATAAGGCAATTCTGTGCCCATAGCACGAATAACTTCTTATAACGTAAAATGTTTTATTGTTCTACCAAAGGCACGAACAAACTATGGCAAAAATGGTTACGTTTGAAGGAGCACAGCTTTTTAAAAAATTACCCTCAAGGTTAAAAAAATCTAGATCATTTAGCACTTTTAAGGTTTAATTAGCCCAGTACATAATTAACAATAGCAAATTACTTGATAAGACTATGATAAGAGTAAATAAGACGAAACGACGGTTAAGTTTGTTTATGTATAATATTGTTCTCATGTAAGTGATGTTAATCTTTTTTGAAAATATATTTCTGTAAACCTAAAATGTCGTTCACATGAAACAGTACAAACTATCATTTATCTACGGCGACTGTGACACAGATAACCTACAGTTTGTATGTTGAAACGTGACATTTTGACGCTTCGCTATACGAATACTTTTTCGCAAATTGTTTGTGCTACGGCCTCTGGTAGTAAAAGTAACTAACTAACTAACTTGCCTGACTAACTACCACAAACTACTCGAGTTTTAAAGTCTATCGGTAAGCAACTAACAGTGTATTCCAGTGGTTTTGATAATACAAGTACAATTTGAAAAATGTAATACCGACTTCCATTCTATTCAGTTATTGGAGTGTATCTCAATAACTACTGGACCGAATTCGATGAAATTTAAATGGGACTACACGGGAAGCACCAGCTTTCAAACGAAATAGAGAATCGGTTCACCCAGTCGAAAGTTATGAATAAACAAAAATAAAAAAAAGATATGTTGATTTGAGTACCTCCTCTTTTTTTTGGAAATCGGTAGAAAACCAGTCGCTATATAGTGCGATACTAATTTCGACCGCATCATCACTGATCATCATACGAGATGGTAGTCCAATATTAGCCTATCAAGTGTAAAAAATGATGTATGGCCAATCGTCGAGTTACTATTGTGCAGTTACAACACTTTTGATAAATGGAATCAATTGAAACGCGAGTTTAGATTTAAGATCTTTGGCAACTGTTTTGAATTAGGCATAAGGTCCTTGAACTCCAGCGCAAAATAGCTGGCTTTTGATTTTCTATTGGATAATGGTTGGCAAGTTAAGGTTATAATTATATGTATTCTTTTTTCCTGTTTATGTATCTCAGCCATGACTATAGCCCAGGCTCAGAGATAAACTCAAAACTCTCAACAGTGTTATAATCATGTAATCATCAACACAGGCTGCGTCAGCCTCTTTTTCCCCAAGTAACCTTTTTTATGTAACTATATACTATACTAAAAATAAAATGTATCGAAATCAGTCAATCCGTTCGCGAGACCATCAAAAAGCCGATCCATACAAAATGTATGAGATACTAAAAGACCTTTATTATATTTTCTTGCAATTTTTCCAAAAGTGCAATTCTGCTATTTTGGTCGGAGACAAATCCAACAAGTTAAAGATCATAAAAACCAGTCCGGCCGTTCTTTAGTTAAACAATGATGATAATAATGATTTAGTTACCTACTGCTTTACTAAAGCTTTAGTTAAAAATCAGTATTATTTTTTTGTAAAAAAATTTGAGTGAGTATAAATTATCTGCTTTTAACTATCTTTTCAGTTTAACTTATCTAAACTTAGTGCCTCAAGGGGGATCCCAATAATCTATCTATCCACAGTTTTCCTTACTACCGATATAAATGTGACATAACGTCCACACAAATAGTGTCTATCTCTAGTAAGATAAACCGACGATAGATAGGTTATTGGCACCGGCCGTTAGTGAGTCATCCCTGATAGATAGGTACAATCTAGAATGAACTGGGGGCCGATTCCACTAATTAAATTTCAATCGAACCGAAGCTGAACGGCGACTTTTATGCGTATTCTTATTCTGCTATCGAAAAACAGTCCAGCTGCAGTTACGTTTCTATTGAAGCCAGCGATTGGTCTGAACTTTATGTTCTGCTAACTCGATAGATCATGAACGCGTTGTTAACTCATATTCGTATATAGTAGTGTCAATTATATATTTATTAAAAAGTAGCGTTTATGTTATGTTTATGTGACGCTAGAATCCAATTTGTCTATGGAAATAGTAGAATTACTTTTTGCCAAAGTATCGAACGACAACCGGAGTTGAACTGCAGCTGCAGCGGTATGGATTGTTGAACGTTGTGAAATAACAGAATTGGCCTCCAGTTTTCATCTAGCATACTAAATCTTAGACTGCTTTACATAAGCAGTCTAAGATTGTAACAGCGGACAAAGGCAATCTTAATTGAAATACAAATCTTTGCATTTCTTAGACTATCTAAATTTTCTCTGATGAGACTATGGAACCACAGATTAATATCCAGTTATTGAGCCATTGACATCATATCCATAAAAATGGATTCCCTGATTTATCCTATTTAGACCTTAACTATACTATATATTATACTGACCATTAACATTTTATGATTACAAATTTTTGAATAGTTTGTTCTGATATAAGACATGACACTCCGAAGTTTTTTTAAAACTAACTGGTTTCTATATTGTCCTCTCCCAATAAGTAGCTTAAGAACAAGCTATAGGAATATAGGAACGTGTCTATTGTCAGATCCAAAGAAGAATGTACTAGAGTGCAAAAAGAGTGAACATTGGTATTACGGTGAACTACATTCATATTTTCTTACAAATGTTATATGTCAGCCTGATCCAGCTATTACCTGTCCCGTGACGCAACTGTCAAGTGTGAACTCCAACCGAATGCAATAAACAGTAAATTGGCAGCAATTTTATTCAGCTTTTAACTTACTAGCATTAAAACAATTAGCAGACACACGACCATAGCTCCTAAAACGCTTTTCTTGTTGCACAGACTCCAACTAGAAACAATTGTGTTTTACCTTATATTTTCACTTAATCTACAACATATATCAGCTAATTGAACCGTTTTCTTAAGTATGTAACTTTATTATCTAAAAGAACGCTGTAGATATCACAACACACATCCAAAAACCGCTTGAAACCGTTATCGGTCAGTTCAATTTCGTCATGGTCCTTATCACGCCCTATCTTAGCCTTTTCGATATGTAACTGACAAAATTCCCATGATATCACAAAAGTATACATTCCTACATTCCTATAAATTCTACAAACAAATATTTACTATGACATTTCTTTAATAAAATTGATTTACGATCATAAACCTTATTAGGATTCTTGTAACGATCCAAATCAATAGTATCGATGATTTTAGCATAATTATTTTTTATTTTATAGCTTATTTTATTGCGATACTAAAATTATGTGGTCTATTTGATTAATTCGGCTAATTAATTGGATGAGCTTCGTAAATTGCTTTTATTGAGATCTGAGGTTGCAGGAGTTTGGGTTGTAAAGTTATTGGTCTTATATCATCTATTGACTTCTTAATTCCGATTACTACTTTATTAAGTGAGAAGCCTTTTCAGGAAGATTCCGCCATGGTTGATACCAATGTATATCTAAATATTCCGTCTGTTTAAGTTTAAGTTTAAGTTTGGAAGTACACTATTACATAGGAGTGACGAGCGCAAGTTTGTCACGCAGTGTTTCAACTGATTATTGAAAATTTGATGTTCTGACGTGGTGCTTACAATCCTCGACGTGCCAGTCCCATAAGTTGAAAGTTTAATAAATATAATTATTTAAAACATTAAAAAATATAGAACAAATCAACTACGAGCTGACATTTAGATCCCGACACAAACGACTGAATATTTTTCACTAGTAACCAATTTACTTGCGTTTTTATTAAAGATATCTTATTATTAAAATCATAACAAAAACATACTGAAAATAATAATAACAATTGAACATCAAGCGACAATCTTGCTGATTTATAGTAAATCTGTTGACACGACAACTGTAATACCCTATAGGAAATACGAACTTGGAATTAATGACGAGGTATCGCTTTCTAAGCTAACATTCGTACTCGCTAATAATAACTTCCCCTAGCACCCTTTAAGAATTCCGACTAATAGAAACTGGATAGACAGACAGACGATCCATCACTGGGCCCCCTTCAATGTATTATTTATGGGACATCCAGAGCTACCCATTGCTAATCTTTCAATATCTTCAGAATTCTGGGGACATGGATTTGGGGATCGCATCTTGCTATTCCATACATCCCGATCGCACTTTAAACTCCTTGACTTAGAGTTCAATTTTGCTGAGATGGATGATGTTATTACTGATAATGGAACTGCAGAGGAATCTTCAGATGCTAATGCAGATGCGGTTGTACAAGATCTTATTGTCAATGCAGGAGAGGTTAAATTATATTGTTTTGCATGTTCAAGCAATGTTGTTTGGTTAAAATATCTATAGGATTTGTTTGTTTTGGTGAGGAATGAGAGTAATAGCATCGATGTGGTCCAGAATTAATGGACGCTCTTTAATTAATTTTCGTTATGAAAGTCACAGGCTGTAATTGGGATTGTTTTATTGCAAATGGTTGGTAAATCTATTTCATGATTTCACTTACGAGATAATAAACAAGATATATAGACAGGTGGGTTTGTAATTACAAAATGAATTTTAACAATGGTTTATTCATTGTTTAAATGGACATCTACATTTACAAGTTACTTAAATTATATGTTTGTAATACGACAAAATGTCGTCATTAACTTTGATAAAGAAACGTTATTTGGTTTGAAACTCAAACATTCAGCCGGAGATTTATGCGGTAGTGGAGATTATTTCAAGTTGTTTTTAAAGACGATTTTAGTGGATGCCACTAATCCCCCGAGGCTCGAAGCTTAGTTCTCCAGTTTCGAAACGAAAAGAAAAAAGTATCTTCCTATTTCTACTTATTCAGCTAAAGATAAAACAAAATAGGAATCGAGCCGTGCTCCGTCTATTTCTATAAATACCACACTTAGGGATGTGTAGAAAAAAATATTTTCGAGGTTGAGAGAGAGAGAGGCCCGAGAATAGCTCCCACAGGGACTCTTTACGTTGTAACCCGAAGTGGTTTGTTCGTTGGGTCTTATAACTTCATTTGTAGGCGGGAGTTTGATGGTACTTATAGATATTTTGTTATTGTTTAAGATTCCCTAGAACATGTCATAGTGATGGCGATACAGTTGAAATTAAAGTTTTAGATATTGTTATGTTTTTCTTTTCTATGGTAAGTAAATGGCAAGTTTTAGTCTGTTGAATTATAGAAACCATTTTTTTATTTATTTGTTGAGTGATGGAACTATGAATGTCAATTATCTTTCAGGCTTTATTAAACTTGTATAAAAGCCAATTGTCACTTTTCTACTTATGAATGCAAATTGAAGTAAACAAAAAACATACTTGTGTATACGATACTGAGAAAACCAGCAAAAACATTAAAAAAGCCGTACCAACTAATAAGCAATTATAGAAAAGAATTTTAACCATTCTATTCATCATGGCGTTGTTTTTTACTTTTCTTAATTTAAAAATGGCGGACGTCGATGCGCCCGCGCAACTCATTAAGCCTCTCATAACGAGTGTTCGTAAATCAAACGGACACCCATAGGGCATTCTCTTGAATTTCAAATATAGAATGCGAATCGATTTTAACAAATCGAAAACGTCCAGGATGATCGATTTGCGAACAGCTGTGTATGATGTCGTTATTGAAATGTCAAGTTTTTTAATTGCTAATTTTAAATGAAGAAATGTCAACACGTACTTTACATGTAGTAGCAATTGAAATATTGCAAAATCAACCTAATTACCATTTATTTTGGTTTAACCGATCGAACCGGTAAATCTTTATCAATTAATTGCCAAGTCGATAATGACACGTTTAGTAAAATAAATATGTACTATCGAAGCTTTACTCCTCGTCCCGTAACTAAACTAAAGAGGGACACCTCTTTTCAGTGGACGGCACGAAAAAACCGTATATACAACGCGGTCACATTAACACGACGAAGCGCTGGAATGCGGGTCCCCGCCCGCTTCCCCCCGCATTCCCTTTTCTCGCCCGGTGTCAGTACGGTCAGCATCTTTGTTACCGATACACACGTCGATAATTTGAATATTAATAACGGTAACAGGTACCTTACATTTTCACAGAATATGTAGTTGTATAGGTAATATTATTACCTTTCAAAATAAATAAATATTTTTATTCATTTAACAAACTTAGTTTTTAATAAATTTTTACTCGATCTTAATAAAGCCGGCTAAAATCACTTGGCCGGTTTTTTTTGCACACCGTACTTGAGCGCCAAAATGACGTCACATGGTCAAGAGTCTAGTTAATGTGACCGCGTTGTAGTTAGCGGTACAAGAATTTAACTATATAGTCCCATGTACCTAAATGTGCTAAAATTCTACTAAAGTATCACCGTAGTAAGTACCTAGACGACAGTTTTTGTAAGCTCACCTCATTATACCTAACATGAGAGCAAAAAAAATAACCGTCGAAATTTAGATGATTTAAATTTTTAATTTTAGCTTGTTCGGATTCCCTTAAGGATGACAACGCGTGATGTAGTTGTTTTTGTTGATAGTATTGAAATGTCTTTGCTCATAGTTAACATTTGCCACGTCTCGATTTAGTTCTATAATTGCGAAACCCCGATCCCTGGCACTGCGCGCACGATGACATCGGATTTGTCTATTATTTGGCATCGTTCGCTCGCATTCTAGGTCACAATGACCAAGATCACCCTTTTGTCTTAGCTATGTGTAAACAACAATCAATATTATTATGTAAAACTTAACGCTATGATGCACGTCGAAGTTATTTCTCTTGAAGAACTTTCTAGACGATTGCTCAGTTTGCATGTTTTAGTTTGTAATGATCCTTGGACATATCTAAACGGCTTTATGGATTTTGAAAATTACCAGTGGGATTTGGTTCGCCTCAGTCAAGTGACTTTAAGTATATAAAACTTATAGAAAATATAATTATCTTATTTTTATTTAAACACTTTTACCTAATAGCATGGGCACTAAAAAGTTATGTACACCCCCCTCTGTAACCAAAAAATAATTTCAATAATGCTTTAGATTTTTGACAATCTGTCGCCAGCTGTGGTTGGAAGCCAGTTGCCCATCTAGTCACCTTGTCATCCACAACATAATCGATGGTAGTCAAAAAACTGACTTATCGAGGGTAAAAGAAATTTTACAGAAATTCCACACAGTATTATGTCGCAGTAAAATTTCATCTCTTTCGCCGCTCTGTTTGTCACGCTTCGTTTGTTTATTTGAACTTCAATGTTAATGATCTAGTTAAAAGCTGTCAACAGAACGAACAGTTGATGGGTATCAAGAGTTTTCCCTTAACTCTGATTGGCGTGATGATACTTTGATGGTCACACTGGCTGACCAGTATCCAAAATTATCCAATATAACTAACAGTTCCAAATTCAAACCCGCATGAAATAACGCAAGTCCGTTTAAGAAAACAATTGACAGCGCTCGGGCTGGTTCGTTCACCCGTTCGTGAATCATCGCGATGTTGATCAGTTGATCAATGGCACAGTGATGAAAGTTACAACAAATTGAGATTGGAATTAACACACTGACGCATATTTATATTTATAACTGGTAACCGAGTGGACGAGGAGTGTCAAATGTGTATGTACCTAAATATGATTGACGTGTGTATTATAACGCTACTTGCGCCACAAGACACACGTAGTTATAAAATCATAGTATTAAATAGATTAAGATTCAGTAATAAATGTGGTATTTTTAAGTAAAAAGTACTAATAATTTACTACAGTAAAATGTTAAATGATATCACATCGTTACTGTTTTTTACTATAGTAAATTATTTGTTTTATCGCCTTTTGAATATAGTCATCATCGTCTTTTATTTAGTCTTTGATTTAACTTAAAGAGAGACTTTAGTATTTTTCTACTATACTACATTTTATTTCTTTATAGTATATATAACAGTACTTTGAAAATGACAACTATTTTTAAAATACTGTTCTTTTCGACTTCAAATATCAACTTCAAATAAACGTCAAATATAACTTCTTAAACTTATGAAAAGTTTTTTTTTAATTTAACTCCTGTTTAATACAAACAGCTATTTGCTGCCTTATTGAAGTGACTCTAGTAGAGCTGCAACATTCGGCAACAACCGCTTGCATAGTCATTCACTGTGGATCATCTTGGTTATACGCAAAACTAGCTCCTGTGACTACTAGGGTAAGTGACTGCTGTGTTATTTTCACCCAAGCACTTTCTTGGTTCGGAGGGCAAGTTAAGCTATCGGTTTTGGTTGTTATCGAAAACTAACAGTTAGCTTTCACAGACGTTTTGAGGTGGTCTGAGTATTCCTACACAGCCAGGCGACACTGGAACATAATGTATATGTTATGGCACATACTCTTAAATGTCCTCACTTCCTTTCTCTCTATCCGTACCCCGTGTGTGTTGGAACGTAATGGGATGATTATATAAATATATAGGGATAGAAACATACTGCAATAGACATAACATACTGCACTAGCGTGATCACTACACGTATAACAATTTACTATACCGTGTAAAGAGTAGACGACTGCACAGCTAGCATAGCCAACACACCTGTAAAAGTTTATCTATGTCAATCTGCTCGCCAAAGATATGGTACTGCCATGTAGTATACTGTGCACCACGTTGGAATTAGAGAAAGAACTGATATTCGAGTTTAAACCGCATAGCTAACATAGCCAGATATCTGCAATAATTATGTCGATGTTATGAGGAAGGTGTTCTACTGGAGTCCGACAGTTTTGTTCTGCAAGCCCGTTTGGCTCCCGGCCTAATCGTCGTCGCCGGGCCCCAATATATCTGGTTTGTCATCGGCGCTCATTCCTCGGGCCGCGCGCTGCCGGGTGGCGGGACCTGACAAATTGACGAGTGGGCTTCATTCAGCTGTCCACAAACCCACGGCCCAGTATTTGTCTCACGTGAACGTGATGATGTGTCTATGATTCTAGCTTCGGGTAGTCATCTGTGACGAGGAATAAGTAAAATGATACATCACAATGTCACTTCTTCGGTTGTTCTTAGATTCTTGTCCTATATCTTTTCACAGATAGTAAATTCTTATCTTCTAGATACTAACGTTGTACGCATAGTACTTGGTATTATATACTTTGCCAGAACAGATACTTAGATTTAGCTGTTCACATACTGCAGCGTAGCACTTTTGGTTCCTCTTGTTTATGATAATTATTTACGTCCACTTTTAGCGATAAGCTTAGCGTAGTTCTTATGTTAAGATTGCCTATATTAAATTCTCACCTCTACAGTTTAAGGTTGACTGACATTAACATGCATAAGCTGTCATAAACCCTTTCCAAATATAATCACAATTATTTTTCAGTTACACTAAACCTCTACATTTAATTTTACGACATCTTCCGCCCACCCTAACATTATCTGTAAAAATATCTCATTCTTCTTTCCCTAGTATCAGACTGGTAAGTACCAGGAGACAATAAGCGCGTCTCCGCCACTAACGAGTGTAACCGGACTCCGTAACCGATAGCTTCATTACGCACCGCCTCGTCGCTCTGCGCGCCTGGTGATGCTGCAGAGATGTTGTTGATAAAATTGTGTATAATATTTCTAAGAGAAAATAAAGTTTTTTTAATTCAATTTCATCTTAGTACACTTAACTATAGTTTTAATGGAAATACATCTAAGACAGTAAATCGCATTAGCACGGGTGGTCAGGTTTTTTTATTTGACAATAGGTAACGCCTAACCATGACGGTTACAAAGATAACCAGAAATTTTAAAATCAATGCATAGCTCCTAATGACAGTTTTGCGCATAGAGGTCTATCAGAGATGCCAATCCGTGCACTGGGTACAAAACTTGGTGTCGCAAGCAGCGGCCGTATTCCGCGATTCAATGTATTCTGTTAGCTTCAATAAGTTCATTATCCACTGCGGTTTAAAACTTAACATTTGAATAATCTATTATATTCGTAAGTACAGAGCAAGCATTATAAACTGTTTACATGCAATATCAAGACCGGCGTTACATAATACAAAAGTTGCGAACCGCCGTGAGCAATGTGTTCTGTTTTTAGGCATATTGCTGCGACACCGGCCCGCCCCCTTTTCATATCTCCCTTGTGTCTGTGATCTGTGGGTTTGCGTGAAATGGACAGCAAACATTCCACAAGTGCATCTAAATGCGGTATTTCTGCTTTCTTCCACAAAACTCATTGTCATATGCTTCAGAGACACACTACAAGGGGTCATTATATTACTTGCTATGAATATAAGATGGACACAACAAGGATCCAAACTATGAACTACTTGTTTCAAAACATTTCCCATCGGGTAATATAACGGGGCCTAGTGTAGAGTACAAAAAGTATTTGGAGACGGGTTCCAAACCCACCGAAAACCCGACAACACACCCGTCACTGTTAATGAATGCTTTTTAATTGAAACAAGCTGTAGAATGTCATCCGATGTCTTGTGGTGGTTTTTGGCGGTGGAGTGGTAGAGTTTGGTTTATGTGGTTCCGTAGTTTTGAGTATTTTCATTACGTGTTACTTTACAATGTTCTATATGTCGTACACGTGATTTAAAGTATAGAATTATAATAGGCATATCCTCTATTTGCCACTCATTCTTTAGTGATGATACCGATAAAATGTTAGGCAAAATGTGAGTGTTCAGTGCAATGGCAACACAGCTACCAAAATTTGCCTATTTGCAATATTGATCGAAAGGAACTTTTATCTGTCTCCCCTTAACAGTAACGATGGGAAGAATAGGCCGGCCGACTATTGACAGGCCGGTTGGCGCAGTGGTAACATCCCTGCTTTCTGAGCCACTGGTCCCGGGTTCGATTCCCGGACAGGTCAAACATTTGTGTGCATGAACATTTCTGTTTGATCTGTGTCTGGGTGTGTATATGTATATAAGTATGTATATCAGTCATCAGGTTACCATAGTACAGGCTCTGCCTAGTTTGGGACCTGAAGACCTTTGTGTGGATGTTGTCCAAAAAAAAAGTTGCCCTGTTAGCAGAACGTTTAGGAATACAATTCTTGAGTCGGTTGGAGAAAACTCTCATGAAGAAAGTCAGGCCAAATTGGGTAAAGAATCTTGAGGCTTGTGTCCAGCTGTGGACAATCGTGAGCTTGTGAGCTAATAAGCTAATAATATTGTGCTTTTTCGACGGCAATTTTTCGTTTAAAAGAGTTAAACTATAATTTTCTAGTATAATAGCGGGTACTAGAGTGGTACCTGCAGTTTTATATATTTACATTTCTGTTAAAGCGCACGCGTGCTTTTCCAAATATCTACTGGAAATGTATATAACCAAACCGAAAGCGTTTATGGATGCATATAAGAATCAGGCAAAACAGACAAGAATCAGATAAATGTCCTAGAATGACTTTGTATGTAGGCTATTTCCAATCGGTTATTGTGGCAATCCATATGTAGCAGTGTACGTCTTACGGCTGAGATGGTGACAATGATGATGGACAAAACTTGCATATTTTTACTAAAAGCAGATGATACTAAAATGAGTCTTTCTTAGTATATCTCTCAGATCGCTTCACGGAACCCTCTCCTCATAATTAGCAGCTACAATAATTAAACGCTCCGATATTATG
Organism: Selenia dentaria; assembly: GCA_917880725.1. NCBI lineage: Eukaryota > Metazoa > Arthropoda > Insecta > Lepidoptera > Geometridae > Selenia > Selenia dentaria. Next base: position 28,197,840 of record OU862895.1, on the reverse strand, counting down.
CCGCAGCGACAAAAACCTATCAGATATTCCAATTTCGCTCGTCGTATTTTCAAAATCGGCGCGCGGTCATCTTCCAAGCTTGAATTCTTGTACACCCCAATCAAATAACAGCCTATATAATTTGAATCCACATCCAAAACTCAACCCTGTCTTCATAACCTTAAGTTACAATTTAACATATTTAGTTGTTGGTACATATACCAAAAGTCTTGCAAGAAAATAAAATCGCAAGCGCAGGTCGCCTCCACAAGGGTGAATTATTCTCGAGATAGTTCCGAAGATATCACGTTATGTGTTTCGAACAAAACTAATTGAAATTGAAACAAATTGAGCTTTAGAATGTATTCGTTTCTTGTTTGTGGGCAGAGTCTTTGTGTTTGCAGTGTTTGTAATGTAATGGTAAACAGAGGTTCTGTAATTTTGTAAGTTAGTAGATTTATTTTCTTAACGATTTACTTCATTATCATCATCTCAGCTGTAGGACGTCCACTGCTGAACATACGCCTACCCAGAAATTTCCAAAAGGACCGATTGGAAGCGGCCTGCATCCAACGTCGTCCTGCTACCTTTATGTCTGCCTTGCCGGTGGACGATCTGCGCTGCGCTTGCCGGTTAATTTACGATTTACTTAGGTACGTTAATATAATTAACAAACTTAGTATAAATTTACAATAATGAGGGCCGAGCACGAAAATCTGTTTAAGTGTAACGTAATTGCATCGTTAACGTATTTAGTACAAACTAGCATTTGTCTAGTACATTAGTGGCACAGATGACTCATAGTTTGTACTGAATACGTCAACGATACGATAACGTTACACTTAAGCAGATGTTCGTGCTCGGCCCACTGAAGAGTAAAGAATGTTGAGTTGTTTCTAAAATTGTATTAAAGTCGCTATTGTATTACAATTTATTAAACTCTATTAATGTATATCATAATGTACTGAAGCAAATTCAGGATCAACACTTTTATTTTTATTTAAGCCTGCTGGTCAGCTACGCTGAGATGGCTTCTGGATGTTATCTTCTTTGCTGATCTTTCATTCTTGCAGATCGTCTGTATCTTTAGATTGTATTATCATGTAGGTTTTTATTATTTAGGTATTACTGTCTAGTTTTCTAAATATCTATTATATATATATATATATATATATATATATATATATATATATAAATCTACGTACGTAGAGTACTCACTTATTAACCACACACGTTGCAGTTCCTGGATTTGATTACTGTGACATCTATTGTATCATTGGCCAAATATGGCGAATCGCGAGTTAACGGGTTAAAATGAAGTATTATTACTATCATCATCATCATCATCATCATCATCAGCCTGTAGCAGTCCACTGCTGGACATATGCCTCTCCAATTGCACGCCAGTTAGGTCTATCTTGAGCTTCTCGCATCCAGTTTTTGCCAGCCGTCTTGCGCAGATCGTCACTCCACCGTGCCTCAGGACGTCCTACACTACGTTTGCCGAGACGCGGTTTCCACTAGAACTCATATTATTACTAAGGTACACATAATACATGTTGCACTATAACTGTAAAATAGATCAACATGTATCATTGTGTTTTTCCCAATCTTAGTTTGTTTCTTGTTAATTTGCAGTCGTGAACGGGGAAAGATGGTAGTTTCAGATAGAGCTGAGCTAGATTCGAAGTAGAAAGTCAACGTTTGATTGCGTCAACTCCGGAGCGGTATTGCCATTATTGCCAGTAGATAAACTAAAATATTGACTTGCTTACTTTTAAAAATACAATCATTCCGATACAAAAAAGACTAGGCCTCTTTTAATTGAAATTAAATGAAGCTACATAATTATTACTATCATCAATGTTTTTTTGGTTTTTACTCATCTAAACTTCATAGTTCTAAAACTTTCATAAGACTTTAGTTTATTATAGTATGGTTATTATTTTTAAGTCAGATTTACATGTATGTATTACAAAAGCTTCAGAAGGCTATGCCGGCATATTTGGACAATGAAATCCGTTTATGTGTGTTATTAATCGAATACATTTTAATACAAAATGTTCTTAGATATATAACCATGTATATCCAGCTCACGTATTTTTTTTCTGACAAGATTGTGCCAACACATAGACAAAAACATCAAAACTAACCTCAACCTACTTGGCGTCAAGTGTACGAAAATCTGAAATTCGAATACTGGCCGACAATCATTTGAAATTTAATAAATGGAACCCGCCGGACGCCACTTATACTTTTTAATTTTATATCTCGAGGAATTGACCTTCGACGCGAATGAATACATCGAAACTTTTTAGTCGACTCGAGACGTCGCCTTTTTTACATACACCAAAAATGTAGTATATAAAAAAATACTTGCATAATGCTGGCCATAACGGCATATTCCATTTTCGGAACACATATTGAATGTCGAGTTTTAAAAACAAAAAACACACTTTGAAGAAACTTTATTCAAGTTACTGAGTGCTAAGTGAACACACGTGCGTCGGTCGCGGGTTCGTTTCCCGGTTAAATTTAGAACATCCACGGTGCGAGGGCAGGGTAGAGGGGGAATTAGTAACGAAGCACCTTTTTATAGAAGCTGCGCCGGAGTCGCCTCGCCGCTATCTCGTAAACATACTTGAGTATAACTAAATGACGTATAGCCGCTAACGAGGAATTCTCTTCTTATAATTTGAATAGGGAATGCGGCGTGATATTCTCGTCGAGTTCGCCGCCAATGAAGGGGCATAGACAAAAATTAATGTTTTTTTAGGGACCGCGAAAATTAAGTTCATGGGAACCGCTAATCGGGTACGCGCGCGTAGAATTAAAATGGTGTATTTTTACATGATTCTACAGTAAAACCTGCGCGAGACGTAGCGACGTAGCCAGCTGCATCGCCGCCTCTTGAATACAAAATACATTATAAGTGCACATTATTTGCATTTTGAATTACGCGGTCGAGGCTTGGCGCCGTTGCCAGCGGGAATCATGAGGATAAACTACTGCCTGTATCAATAAAATACTGCCAGGTACTGCCAGTTCCAAGATACCCAATATATAGCATTGGTGCGTCAAGAACTGCTAACGCTGTTGCTTCGCGGAGCGGCTCAAATATCGTTGTCTTCTTTCGAAATAAGAATAGATAATAAACTTAAAAAAAGTGCACTCGTATCGAAAATAGAAGGAGATGTTATATTTTGGTAAAACCTTAGGTGTACTGGCCTCATCCATAATATTCCCCTAATTTACTTCGTTAATGACAAATTTAATTTTAAATGTCGAATTGGGAAAAGGCTTAATATTTTATACAAGTATGCTATTTAATTTTTTTATTATTATATTTTTGTCGTGAAGAGTACCTACCTACACCTAGCATATACGAGTAACAAAATATCTTTTCATTTATTTTTGATATATTCAAACTTACAAATGAAAGCGAGGAGGATGGTTAGAATATCAGGCAGTGGAAACAATATAATTGGGATAATAATAATGTCATAATATGCAGTTCTGCTTGACGCATAAAATATGTGTCAAACTTGATTCTAATGAATGCGCATATCTTAACGTGAAATTTGTGCTCTTAATATACATTATATTTTTAGGGAAAACTGGAATATTTTCGTGTATATTTTTTTTGTGTATTTCGTAGAATATTTCGATGTATATGTGATAATATTACCTTAACTTTTATATTATTATTTTGTAGCATCAATTAAGTATTCGTACTCAATTAACTGTTTCGCCCTGTACAGTGATATGATTGTATCTTTGTAGCGACAAGGAGAGATATTCAACACGCAGAACATAGAAAACGTAGATACAAAATTTTATTGTTATTCTATAGTACTAAAGCTCATGTCTTTCCAAGACATTGACTGCAACGTCATTTTTCATATACTGTAAAAATACTGTTATGGTTTACCATTCACTACCGAGTCATTGAATATTTATTGAAGACTAGCTGGTGCCCGCGACGTCGTCTGCGTAGGATTAGTACTGCAAGTAGCTTATTATCTTCTTCAAGGCCATATCTATCTTTATAGCAGAAGTTATAAAATATTTACATGTACATACAAATATAGACTTCATCACCATGGAAAAAACTGTCATTACATTACATCATCCTTGACAGTCACCGAGTACGTCTAGTGTAAAAATGATGGTGAAATGTCAAAATGATAGTGAGCTTGTGAAGTTGTGCGTGTGAAAAAGCTATCAGACACAAGCTTTGATAGAACTGTCATCATTACGACCTTAACCTAGTCCGAGATCTTGTTATATATCGTGTGTCTATGCTGTCCCAAGAATAATACGTTTTTGGACCCGCGTGGTGATGGATAATGATGAAAGTATTCTATGAGCTAATCCAGCGCCTCAACTACCTCCAAACCAAATTTCATCTAAATTGGCCCCGCCGTTTGAGTGTGAAAGAGTAACAAAGATCCACACATCCATACTCACAAACTTTCACGTTTATAATATTAGTAGGAAGTAGGATAGTAGGAACAAGAAGTTGTATTACATCCGTAAGCAGACCACATCTGTGTTTCAGCAAACTTCCAGAATAGCAGGTGTGAGTATAACTACAAGGACAAGCATTAAGCTGTATGCGAAGGCTTTCGAAGCTGTTCAGGTAATAAATTAGCATAGAATAAATGCGTGCAGAACATAAAAACTTGTTCACGCCAATCGTTTTCACCCAAAATAAATCTTCAACTTATTTATATTTACTCCTGTCCACAATCAAACTACTACATATAACATTTTTACATGATAATGCATTACTTTATACTATCGCTCATTATCTATCTATACTAATATTATAAAGAGGATAGATTTGTATCTTTGTTTGAATTGTATAGTCTCTGAAACTAAAGGACCGATTTGAAAAATTATTTCACCATTAGAATCCTACATTATCCCTGATAAATATACGTTATTAGTTTGGATTCACATCACCATATAACCACAAGGGTAAAACCGCGAAGCTCAGCTAGTAATTATATAAATAGTCAAATTCAAATCAGCTAACATGAGCATCTGCGTAGAAATGTACAAACATTATACTTGGGAAATAAGCTCGCGTCCACTCGCACCAAACCCTTATCTAAATTAGTATCAGCGATTTATTAGCAGGTCCGTCACAACGACAGCAGTAGCAAATTTAAAAAAATGCACGCGTACTGATCCTATCTGTGATGGACAACCTTATTGGCTGGGCGTGCCTGCCCATCGGTGGTCTATGGGCTAACTAAACGATTGTTACAGCTTCTGAACACTATTTATCTATAATACAACGATTATTGTAGCATTTTAAACACACTTTATACATGTTTAAATGGTTATTGCAGTGTTTAACACAAAATAGTAATGAGATGCTATCTGTCTTGGGTTTTATTCGTAACTCTGTGATTGTGTCCTTGTATGGAAATTATAATGCAGGTTCGTTTTGTAGGTATTCTTGTATGGAAATGCGATAATATATTAGAATCGACATGTTGAATTCATTGATAGTCAGCCAACAATTTCAACAATAAAAACCTCTTTTTATTTGCAAGTAGGTAAACAGGTAAAAATTAGTGTTAAACGTTATTAAACGATAAATACTTTGTAATGCACGAATATAAACAAGGAGTGTCCAACCAACAAGTGTATTTCAATCCTCATTGTCTATGAACACTATTGTAAGTAGCCCATGGGAACTTCCCAAAGCAAATTCATTGTATTTATCCATTATGTATTTGGTATAAGTGTTGCGCGTACGCATACGTGCCGCAGCGAATGCTGCGCACGATTCGATCGAAATCTTGCGCGGAACCCTCGCGCATCGCATGTCAATGCACGTACCATAGACAACGGGGATCTACGCATTCGCGTTCTAAACTTAAAATTCATAGCTCTTTTCGACCAGGATGTCTTATCTGTGCTAAGCTTCCAAATTCAATTTTTGTTATTTTTTTGATGATGAATATTTAATTAAGTATCTCTTATAACAGGTGGAATAATGTATGATGACGTCATAATCTTAAATTAAAAATGTAAATAAATAATCAAAGAATGTAGATAATGCTAATCACTTGATTCCATTCAAAATAGTATTATCTAATCTCCATTAGACATCTATTCATAATTCCATATTCCAATAGGTTTTTAAACTTAATAAGTAGGTATTTATGTACATATTGTGTTTCTCTCTACATCACATGTTATATGTTAATGTATGTACATTATATAATAAATTACTACAATCATTGACGATGAGCAGAAATCATTTTTTAAAAATCGGACACCCGAAACCCGCCCATGCGCAAAAAACTATAATAAAATTATAGTGATTAAACAATGAAGCAATTTATAGAAATAAATGATATTTTTTTCCTTCAGGATGATAAAAATGACAATTCTCATTCTAACTAATCGACTTGTAGCTTATTTGGGGACGTGCGACAAACAATGGCCACTAAACGAGTTTAAATCGCGTCTCTTTCGGACGAGACAAGCATATAATTAAAGAACCAACTTAGATCTGCCTTCATTTAAACATCTACGTCATCTTCAACGCCTTTATTGCTAATGGTATAAGATTTATGATCGTTAAATTTCAAATTTATGACGTGTAAAGTGATGTTTGTTAATAAAATGTTATCGGATGGTATTGAGACTTGGACTTGGTTTGATGAAGAGGCTATTAGTGAAGTATGAGCTTATTCTGCGCGCGATATTGACACTTTCTTGTATATTTGATGTGTAATTTATAGTTGATCGTGTCATATTTACATAATTTTACAAAATATAGAGTCTTTAGTCAACCTATCCAATCATATCTAAAAGTTTAAGCAATGATCACAATTTTATGGTATTTGAATAAATATTGCGATGTGATTCCGAAATTGATAAATTATGTTTATATTTACATTTGATTCATTTGTTTTTATAAGCTAATGATTTATATTTCCTATTATAATATTGTTTTGGCAGAATATAGCCAGTTACGTTATATAACGTTGATTACATTTATTTATAACATTAAAACTCTTGAATTTAACAATAGTCTTTAAAAGTATTTAGTTAAACTTACTAATTGAAAATCTTGGCATTTAAAAATCCCAGCACCCAATTTCTCGCATGATAGATTCACGCCAAATAAATTTCTATCTAATTAACAGTTCTGGTGCATACCACCGGTTCAAAGCGGTACGTATGCCAGGAGTGTGTAGTCATCTGTCACCCGTCACTGGTACACCTCCAGACTTGGATAATTATAGACTGGCTAATTAATTGGGATGAGGACGACTGGAGACTTTTCGAGGATGTCTTTTTATCTTCAAGGCAAACACAGCGTACAGCTTTGCATTCAGTCCCTGTTTGAAGAAATAGAATAATGATAAAAAAGAAAAGTCCGAATGTGTTAATGAAAATATAAAAAAGTTTGGCATTCAATCAGGTAAATGGGGCTATTATGTATCTCAGTTGCATCCAAGTGATGTTTGAAATCTAAAAAAGAGGCCTTACTTAATGTTACTTTTGTCGGCTCCAGTCATCAACTTACTAACATTTTTGCTTACTGGATTGTCATAACTGACACAGAGCCGCCGAGCCGCGATTTTTCAAGATTTCCATCAACACTTGAATGTACCTAACTGAGATACGTAATTGCCTTGCTGGTAATGAATCAGTCAACTCTCCGCTCTTTGCTAAGATTTCAAGCTCATGTTCCAAAAATCCAAAAATTAAAAAGTGATTTGCATTGATATGAAAGACATTATGGTGCACTAACCTTTTCTGAATCTCAGCCTTAAATCACAAAATACATAGTACAACATACTTAGAGTAATAAACAAGAGCATTATGTTTCGTTATATAGTAATGAAATGAAATTTGAAGTTAAACCTTGCCTTGTCAGTTTTCATTTCATCAATTGAGAGTAGCTACCATCTTTATACCATGGGTGTGTACTTATTTGTCACCAATAACGCTTTTGTACTACACATTTGCTAATTACAGACATGCTTTAATAACGAAGTTGCCAGCTGTCTTTCTGTATCAAACTTCAGTACTTATTTTTACGGTTTACTCAGTTGGAGGAAGCGAAGCATTTGGAAGTGATATGCACACGGATATTTTCAGCTTTATATCATTCTTGTAAAATAACTCATACAGGTACACTGGCACCATACATGAATATTTGAGAATTTCATTGTAGACTCAACGTTCCTTGAAATACCTATGTAAATAATGATTGTGTGATTGTAATAAAACATTACGTGTACTACCCAACAGCTAATTTGTGTTATACAAGCGGTGCCTACTGAGTCTGAAATAAGTACTTGTAAGAGAAACAACGATCGTTAGCAAGAGGACAAGCGCCGCTGAAGTCATCTCTAAATCAGTCCATAGGAACGTCGGTGAATCAAAGTTAAAGGGCCGTCGTTTTGCTTAATTAAAAGTGATTAAACACGACAACAACGAGTCCATTGAACTCTCATACTTCATAATGCAATTTGCGTGAAATGCTCTAAATCCTAACAGATAAATAGACACGTCATCATTAGACGGCAGTCGATGATAAACTGCGCTTCGAGTGGTGACAACTCGCATGCGAATGGGATAGAGATATAAAAAGGAAGGAAGTAGAAGCGAGAGGGTACGCGACAACGTGAGGTATAAAAACTGAGGCCGTTGATTTCATAATTTATTTGTTACACATTTGTCGTTCCGTGAAGATCGGGTAAGATACATGAGCTTTTTGTTACGAGAGGGAAATGCGCATCAGATGTGATTTGAGATGTAATTTATAGTGTTTGTAGCGGATGTCACTACATGTGACGCCATAAACAAGTGCCCGTTTAGACACAAAGAGATTGTGTTGAGACAAGACTTGGCCGATTTGAAATACGAACGTCTTACTTTAGGGTGACGGTTAGCAAACAGGTTTGATTTAGGAATGCTAATTTGAAATAATATTCAGGCATGTCTAATATTTTTCTTTGACAAGACGCATAATCTATGTACGTTAGATATGGCAGCGTCCAGTACGAGATATTGTGACATTTCCTACGATTCCATTCTGAATCTCATTACATGTAACATCAACGTTTTCGGAATCAGAAAGCAACAACTTTGAGGCACATAACTTAACAGCCAGTTCGGAAATCAATCATGCACGTATTAACCGAGTTTTGGAACGCGCCAACTCGCTGTCCGGTCGGACGGGGCAGCCATATTTCAATTCTGTTTGAGATATAGAGAGCGTTTTATCAATGCATCGTCGCGCTGATTCCGATGATAGAATATTGTAATTATTGTCGTTGTTAATGTCATTTTCACGGTACATTCCTCATGTCTTCAGGTTCATTTGCAGTTTGGATGTGCTGCGTTAATGTTCTTTTGATGAAATCATTGTTCTAACAGTTGTAAGGGTATGGAACAGGGAGATTTTTTACTGTATGTATGCTCATTTTATCTTCGTTTTTTTATACAAGAGGAACATAAATCTAAATCTTAACCTTAGTTCTAATTCTCACTTCTATTCTTGCTTCCATAATCTCAAATTGCTTTACTTTCACATTACATTACTGTATTACATTACAATTTGAACTTCGATGTTGAGTTTGATGTCAAGACTATTTCTACTTCTTAGAATTTACAACTTTTTCATAAATTAAATATATAATTCAACTTACAACTTGAAGCTACCTACTGTCAGATACATTTCACTGTAGTTTAAGAGAGCTACGACCAAATAGTCCAAATAACATTTAAGAAGTAAAAGTTGAACGTCCTAAAGATTCATCCGAGCCGATTCTGACAGTTTACGTTGCGAGCCCCAACTTGGGATAATATATAGCTCATGTTCAGACGGATGCCGTAGTGGAGTGAGGGTAGGGGCGGAGGAGGGGGAGAGACAGCCGCAAATAGCGACCATCTCCAGAGAGCAAAACAATGCGGTATGATATTATAGCAGACAACACTGAGGGGCATGTATGAAAACTTTTTGGGTATTTCATATTGATGTTGGAGAAAAAAACTTAGGTTATTAATCGTGCGAATAATTAAGACGCGTATTTAAAGAAATAAATATAGGTAGGTAAATACCATCCTGGATTATATTTGTTAATATACTGTAGTTAAGTTATTTATAAACTTACATAAAAAACCTGCCATTTTTTATCTACTCAGCTGATTCTTTATTAAGAAACTCTATGCGTTTTAACATTAGAAACCCAAAAACAAAACATATGAAATTCGAGTTGGATGTAAAAACGGACTTATAAAGCATTTATGTAGTAAGTACCTCATTAAAATAATGTCAATAAAAATCTGTAAGTATAATTTAATTTTATCTGATATCAAAGACTTAAAAATATATTATGTTGTTATAAGAAGTATATTTTACTGTGGCAGCATGAGAACTACTTCTACCAATTTGACAGTGACCAAAAAAACAGATTGTCGTTGATTGAACACAAACTCAGCCGCTGCAGCGCTTTAATAAATGATACCCGCTGAACGCAACAAAAAGCCATAACAAGACAAAGAAACACGGACGTCTCCGTTCCTATATTTACAAATATATATAATAACGTAGGGACAGACGGACGGACGAGCGACAGCCGCGAGACGAACTATAAATAAATAATGCGCCAACATTTTATTATTATCATAGCGGGGGCACGTGCTGTGACATTCCAGTAGAACTGGCAGCCTATAACGTACTGAAATAACGCTGGCAACACTGAGAGAATTAAAACAATAACGGTGAGCATGCAGCCAATGTGCTAGTGATTGGGCTATGACATTTTACAGCTTTCTGAGCGTGCGTATCGTCATAAAAAATGTCTTGTATAGTTTTGCCTGATGTGCCAAGAAGTGCAGTATTGGCTCAATCGAAATATTTAAACAAACTGCTGACAATATTCTGTTATATGTGTCTTTCAATGAGTACATTTTAGCGCACATTTTAACAGTACTTACGAAAAGAAACACCTTTTTAGGTAGAAGTTTATATTATTTGAAGTTCTTGTGCCATAGATGTGAGTCTAAGAAAAGAACAGGTCCGAATCTCAAATAATCATCGATACTTACTTCTAATTAAGTCACAACACGCTTTAGAGCAATTAAATCCAATATCAAGTATTTAATTTAACAGTCGCTGTTAAAGGTTTGCTTGAGCCGTGAGCAAACACATTAATCATAAATGATTATGGCTGTAACGGAACCTCACTGTACCTTTATAGAGCCCAATTAGCGCGATAAAGAAACATTCCAATTCCAAATTCGAATTTGAAGATTCCAATTTCGAACTCCAAATTTCAAAAGCTTCACGTTTACGTTCGCAGAATTAGTTCTATTCGCGATGCCGCAAGCGGTAGTCGCCTCATTGATTATTATTTTAACGCACAATTAAAATTTGATGGCCTCTTGTACGTACTTCGTACATCTTCGACTCGCTTCGTATACGTTTTATTTCTCAAATTTCCACTAACTACGGTAAAACATGTTATTTCATTTTCATCTCTATTAGCTCTGAGATAAAGATTAATATTGATCATATAAATTTTACTTGAGACGTTTTGGCTCCAAATCTGAGCATACGAGTGTCGTGAGTGAGCGTCAATAAAAATAGTCGTAAAATTTTGTAAGTTTCAAAGTTAAATGTATCTTATATCGCGTAAGATAAGACTTAAATTATTATTTACGATCTTAACTTTCAATATTCGTAAGGAACGTGTGAATAAAAATCATGAGTATGTACACATTCGTTAAGAATTGACACTTATTAAGGGGTATAATTTTTTTTAATTGGACTGACGTCACCAGTTAACATTGATGATCGAGTGAGATGTCAGCGACTGTTCAAGAATTCCCTTTGCAAACCATTGTTGACAAAGTTAAATTGTGCCTTTCTGTTGACACTGCCTTTAGAGACCGGATTTAAAATAAATGAGTGATTTTATAGATGGACGTTTATTGCAGAATTTGGTCCTAATTATGATATTTAGTTTTTATCAAAGTTTCACTGTAATATTGTAACTGTCTACTCTATGAGAGGACCAATTCCTAACACAACATATTAGAATCAGTAGGCTGAGAAGGCTGATGCTCTGACTTTTGAAAATTTACTTCGGCCATTTGAGGTTATAATACTAATGACGCTCTTACCTTAATTAAAAACGAAACTAATCCTGTTGTCTATGTTATTTTTATTGTGGAACGCGACCGTTCTAAATTCAAATTGCCCGATTCTGATTTGGAATAGCGCCGCGGCCGCCGACGAGCGCGTGACCAATCGCTAATTAGGAAATGTTGTGATGCCCCACGGAAGCCGATCGTACCATAATTAAACTTTAAAAATTTAATTCCAATTTTAAAATATAGAATGCGCCATTTCCACTTCTGGTGTTACTGTGTCGGCATTTATGGCCAGTGTTTTTATTATGAGAAAATAAGCAAGTCGCGAGACGGCCGCTAACGGTTGTTGATTACTATTGGATTTGAGAATTAGATTTGTGAAATGACGCTTTCAATGGCGTTCTCACAGGTTCGAAAAACACTAATTAACGGCATTCTATGGCACTGATGGGTTCCCATATCTCCGATATTCAATTTGTGAAAACTTGTTCTTGAATTACAGTTGATAGCTAAGCCTGACTTTTCTTTAATCACAATAATATCCCATGTTGTTTTCCATCACCGAGCGCAAATGAACAGTAAGGATAGTTGCATGAAACTATTTAGAATACGCATACATACGACTCATACGACTAACATGGTTATCAACATGATATCTCAGATGGTCATAACATGCTGTTGCATTTTTAAGCCTCCTGACACGTGATGAAGGATCAATCCTTTATCCGAGTCCACGGGATCCTGTCTATGCCCTTAACTTATATTCGCAGTCTAGTCCTAACAGCAAGATTGAACCATTGTAGCACTTCTGATTGGTGTGGGTAATCTTGGAAGTCAAGCTAACTACCTTTATCACAGCTATTCAATACGCTATTATGTAGGAAGCTTGCTTGGAATAAGGACTTAGTGCAGATGCTCTGACTATCATGATGTCGTTCGTACACTCATACCCCTGTACTAGGGTTTCCTGGTACGTGGGAGAAATGGATACTCACATGCTAGTGACAAGTTTTAGACGACAAGATGCAGCTTCCAACTATTACGTTGGACATTTTCACCTAACCTAAAGCGTTTTCGATGATGCTAATTTGACAAATATAGCATTAAGTAAGAAACTTACAAAACTTCCCATACTGTTATTTCCTCAGGGTTCACCCATCCACGTCTTGTATTAGGAAACCAGCAATGGTCGAGTCCCTCGGAAGCGGGTCCCGTACAAATGACGCAGTGGGGAATCCCCTCTCCCTTTTTCCATGATGGCTGCCACAAAGGACGACCAAAAGGAAACATTTGTGGCATTTTTTGCACAAATCCGATTCAATTTCCGGATGATACGTGTTTTCTGGTATGTAAATGGGGATAGAGGGTGCTTTGGGTCATTTTATAGAGGTTTTTTTTCAAATACCTTCAGCCAGCAGAGTTTTTCAGAGCGGGAATACACTAAGTTAACTATACAGTCAAGTTTCCAACCAGATTGTAAAGAAAGTTATCTATGACATTAGTTAAGTAATCATTTGTTCTGCCTGGAGTCTGCAACGCAGACTCTAAACCGTTGGGATATAAATTTTCATTTTAGCCATTGATGTCTTTTATATTGAAAGCATCCATTTTTTTCATTTAGAATTCAGTTTATATAACAGTTTCCAAGTAAATTCAACCAAATAACTCAAGTCTGTAGGACACCCTTCAGCGAATGGTTACACCTAGTGGCTGGATTGTGATCATTCAGTGAAGTACCAGGTAAGGACTATTCTGCAAGTGTCAGTTGTGTCAGGTACCGTAAGTGTCACATTTCTGCCTCGATTTTATAATGTCTAAGTGTTGTTCATAAGTGTGTTCAGGTTTGTAGTTTCAATATCAAGTGAAACTACCCAATGAGACTAAATCAGCTATGTTTCAGGCTGACCTGCGAAATGCTTACAACTTTGACGTGTGCAGATCTGCCGTGTGATTCTCTAAGGAATGCTACGTTGTTGAGATCATCGACGAGCTCACCGTATGTCAAATAAGAGATATCGCACTTATTGACAACGTTATTTTCCATTGTCCCAATTTCATAGTTGTCAAAGATGCACTGATGTTTTCTCTTAGAGAATCACACTGCAGGTCACATTAGAACTGTCATGGGCAGGAGTTTCCTCACGAACTAGTATATATAAGAGTTGGTGAAATGCTTCCTTTATGCTTAGTGAAAAGGACGTGAATTATGTTCAGTATAAACAAGTTTTAATACAAGGCATGGACAATACCTAACTTACTTAATACCGCCTTCACTAAAAAGTACCTACGGTATGACAATGCTGAGTAGGTCCCGTCACTTTCCTGTTCCATAACTGGTACAACTGATGTCATCTGGCCATCTGGCTCCAGCCCACGCTTCTTCATTATTGGGTATTGCTGCTTTTGACAGAATTCAAGTTTTGTTGTAGAGAAAATTTTACTCTTGACCAATTGATTTTAAGACGTTTTAACACTACATCGTATTAAAATAATCATTTTATTTGTCAGTACACGCAAACATAAAAACTAGAATGGGAGTTATTATTCAAATCCAAGTACTAAATCAAACAGGGAAAGGATTTAGTTTATAATTTGCCAAGGTTTTGAGTGAATTGTTCAAAATATGTATTTAATTGTATGTTACTTTATCCCGACGTATCGAATACTTTTCAGTGAACATGGGTAGATTAGATGACAGTATGACAGTTGTCTGTTATATAACGTTATGAAAATTATTGTTATGTACCGCCGATCATATTTTAATCAAAACTTTCCCGATGCACGCAGTAGTGAGCGCACAGTGAGATCATGCAGTAGTGTGCTTACCTACTTTGGGTTTTTGTTGTATTAATTTAATTAGTTATTCTTTAGTTATCTCTCAACTGTTCTATTTCATTAAGTTCTAGTGTTTACACATGTTTAACTGCTATTTTACTGTATGATCGTGAGAACCTGGCTTTCTAATGTTATTTTAGTCAATATTTTTGTTGTGTACAAGCTGTTGGTTTTCCAATAAATAAATAATACAAATTTATCACTGAATCCCAAGCAGGTGGTACTTAAATGATGAGTACATCATCTCTATTTAAATTAGGGTATTTTTAATTTCCTTGGCCCCATTTAACATTCTCGGCACATTGCGGATTAGCTTACTAGCTAGAATTAGTTTTCCGGATGTAGTGGTTGCTGGGCTTATATAGAACATTCTTATATACCTACTGCAGACTTGATCAAGCGTCTGTTCTTCATGCCAGCTGTATGTTCTTTAATTTCTTTCTTTAATACTTTATTTCTTCTTTTATGTTCTTTCTTCTTTAAACCAACGCTTCTCTTTGTTCATTTATTATTTACGTCGGTATAAAATGATATAAAATTATACTTAATAAAGTTATTTAATTTTAATGTATCCCGAAAACTTAAGAAATTACAATTATTATTGTTGATATAAGTAAATTGATCTTAGTCCTAATCTGGCATAAACATCTATGACATCCTACATCCTTATATGGTATACAATAAAGTCTCTTTTCGCGTTTCGGTATCACTGCTAACTCTCGTAAACCACGCAACGGTATTTGATGCAAATTTCACCATCAGTTAGATCATCTTTCACAGGATGTTTATTTATATAACCTAATAAAGTTTCTACTCGTACGTAAGTCGAAAAAATAAACTTATATTTTTGTTCTGTTTTCTAAATTACACCCTTACCAAACCGGGACGGGTCGTTAGTAACCTATACAAAACATACCTAACATACATTGCAATTTTTAGAGAGAAGAAGTCACGTCCTCAGACGGGATTCGAAACCGCGTCTTCCGACAATGTGTGTCAGACTTAACATAGTCGTAGGCACCAACTATGCATAATAACTCCAGCAACTAATTATGGTCATTGCAATACCTTGGAGTCGCACTCACAAGTCAACAAGTCCATCAAGAATCTCATTCTCTCATTTGACTTATTTGTATATATTAATAACTTTTTATCCTGTTCCCTTATGGTAGACATCAATGTATTTCTAATCTGGTCATTGTCAGACCCTTATAATTGTCAAACGTGAGAATTGCACCATGTAACTGCAGCCTCACATCTTGAAATTTCAAGCTCCAGCTCCAGATCCTTTTAAGGATGAAGCTGATGATGGCTCATGATTCAATTTGGATCAAACAAAACTTAGTACCCCCTCGTTAAAACCGACGCCTACATTTACCTAGAGCAGACAGTTAAACTAGGCAGGTCCAGCTTCAAGAAAGAGGTCAATCGTCGAATCCAACTCGGCGGGGCAGCGCTCCGGAAACTTCAAGACGTCTTCTCGTCAAAAATACCTCAGTGTCTCAAGACAAGAGTCTTAGATCAATGTGTGTCCAGTGATGACAAATGGCACTGAAACGTAGTCTCTTACTATGGGCCTCATAAGCAAGCGCAAAGTCGCACAACGAGCTAAGGAGAGGGCTATGCTCGGGGTTTCTCTACGTGATCTGATCAGAAATGAGGAGATTCGTAGAAGAACGAAAGTCACTTACACACTTAGAACTCCCTCGTTAAAACCGATTTTAATTTTAAACTGTACTGAAATTGGATCTTTCATTTTGGAATGGTGTCACAAACATATACAGACACGAACGTCTTACATGCACCCAGAACTCCTCTTTTCTATCGGGATCCCAACACTGCTTCTGTGATATAGAGAACTAAGCATTTTGGGCGCAGCTATTAAATCTAGGATACTTCAATAGTGAAAACCGTAACGTTACATGATCATAAGTTCAATATGTCTATTACGCTAAGGAAGTGTTATCGTGTTCCTCTGCAAAGATACGATTTAAAAAAAGTTGCTACGTACCTATCTCAAATAGAAGAGACTCACGAGCTATGGGAAGTAGAGTTGTCAATAAAATTGCGCGGGGCGGAGAATTGTCATTCTGGATACTATTATATTTAATTCTGTGCCCCTAGATTTCCAATTATTATTGATATTTTGAACCTTCACCTGCCTAAAATTTAGTTGGGACTTTTAAAACAGAGCATCAATTAAGTACTCAGTACGCAATCAATTTTACCACAACAACGGCTCGAAATGAAGACATCGACCATCGACGCCCCGCCGACTCTAAATGGAACACGCCATATCAAAGAAACAGCGGGCTATTATTGCCATACCGAAAAATCTTAAATCTACTCTCTTTGAAATCTATATTGCTAGCAATCAGATAAAATAATGTTGTACATTTTTTTTGAGGGATAAAAGCGGTTAAGACAAATGTTAATACAGAACTCAAAGTGCTTAGTACCTCTCACAAAATATCGAGGATTCTAGATTAATTGGAGAAAATTAATCTAGAAAAACACGAACCGTAGTATTTTTAATTAATTTTAAAGATATCAAACAATGTTCGTAAAAGTTTAAATACCGAATTACATTTTATATGGTCACAAAATACATATTTTTAAAAATTTTGCATATACCAATTTGAAAATAAACAGGGTATCGGAAATTCAATTTAAGAATTTGCCAAATTCAAAGATCGAACTCCAGCCGCCAATTCAATTCCAATTTCAAACTTTGCGATCGAAAAAGCAATTTCAGCCGCGAAAAAGTTACGACTTGACTTTTTTACTGTCGAAATGCACACAAGGAGTAATGATGTTATTCTTATAAAGGAAATAATTACGTAGAACGCAATGATAATAAATTACATGGCGTTTACGACTAATTTATTAATAGAAATTTTGCGAGTAAACCTTAGGACTCGTAAATAAGTAACCGCTGTGCGGCCAATGGTTGCTCATAAAATTTGTCTGCGTCGGCAGATTGGCCAGCGCTCGACCAATCGTCTCGCGTTCTAGATTTGAAACCGACGGTTTACGATCGACAGACGCCGTCTTTTTGCTGTTTTGGCGCCAAAATTGACAGGTTTAAGTCATGTCCTTTTATTATTTAGGCGCCAAATTGATAGGTCTAGGGGTCAAAGATCTAGAAAGCTGGTCACCATTGAAGCATCTCTATCAATGGTAAAACACTACATATATATATATGCCACTGTGCTCATATTTGACGTACTTTTGATAAGTGGTAAGTTATCTTAGGTCTAGGGCAAAGTATTTATAAGTTTTAAGGACTGCTTTAACTTAATAGTCTTACTTGTATTCGTAGAAAATTAGTACGTGGTGTTAAGTTATTTTATAATGTGTATATATCGCATAGTTACCGCATTCTAGATGGCAGATACAATAAGTAATTTTCTTTCGACGTTTATTTCATTGGTGCTAATTTTCATAGTTAGTAAGTAGGTCGTAGTTTCTAAGTTGCAATTTTTAGACAAGCGTTGGATTTTACACTAAAAGTTAGTCTTAAAATAAATATGTACACATTATTTTGTACCAATGAACTTTAACATCTAAATAAAGCTAGCCCGAGCTAAGAAAATCTCGACATCAAAAAAGCACTACGCCTTATAAACAGAATTAATTGAAGAGATTTATGTGACGTCCTCGCTACCACGATTTAGAATGGTGGACAATTTACAGTGTTATAAAGCAGTCGGGACTCGGGAGGTCGAGACAGAGAGACGAGTCAGCTAATGAGAATGCGTGGATGCGTGCGCGCACTAGAGTTGTCGAGAATGGCCGCTAGTGGCGACTCTGAGCATAGCAATGCGTACTGAGGACTTATTATGATTGCAGTAAAGAGTTATAGCTTAAATTGTCTCTATATCTTTTCAGGTTTAATTTAGACGAGCGTTTTAAGTAAATGACTATTTACAGCGGTACAAGCGAGCCTAACGAGAGTATCTCTTCACTATGGTTGGGCATGGTTGCTTCAAGAAGGCTATATACTGTGTATAGTAGAGTGGGACTTAGTATTTAAGTAGTTTCAATTACTATCAAACCCAGATTTATACGCTGATGATTCTTTTTATAGTTTCTACAAGTATTTATATTTAATTGTCATTAGGAAGGCAATCGTGTGTATATTCATTTCTAAGTGAAACCTGTGAGATACATTATCAATTTCCCATTTAAATACTATTTTCATTGTCATCTTCCGGGATAAATAAAAACTTACTTAGACCTCTTATAGCTAAAACATCCTTTAACCAATTTTTATTTTTCTGGTTTGATGTTTGTTACATCACCCACAAAGACAATGTATAATTAAATTAAACCCTTTTAGGTTATTCTCAAGTGGACATGAGTGTTTCGGTATGGACTACACAAAAGTTTACACTTATGTTTAATACATACCATAATATCTTTTAAATCACCAAAGAAGACGATTTCTGTAGTAATTATTACTTACAATAATTTACTTATGTACCCTTCGCTTTAGATTCTTCATTGAGCTATGCAAAACGGGGTGGATATGGCATTTTATTTGTCATGGTTCGAATCTCCTATCATATGGATAACCATTAGTTTAGTTTGGTTTCTATCTCACTGGAGATCTATTCTCTTTTTGCACTGGTGAAATTATTTCCTGTAGTGTCAAATTCCCATCTGTGGCACAAGTGAATTCCTCATCTACAATATTATCGCTTGCGTCACGCGTCCGTGACGAATCCGACACGGATCCAGGACGAATTGCCTCGCATCATCCAAATCCCGGCTTTGTCCCCCTTTGTCCTATATCCCCTTGTCCTCTCCCTATTATTATTTTCTTCTACATTATTCATAGCACGATCAAATGTTGGTGGATTAGAAGAGTCGACGGTGTAATTGGTATCAGTTTATTTGTCATGGTCAAGCTGTCACCATGATGTTTAGATCAGGTTCTACCTATTCAGTAACAAGTACTGATTGTTAAAAATTATGAAACCTATTTACACTACATATTAGTATGAAATGGTAACAATAACAAACTACTTATAACAAGCACAATTTGAAAAATTTAATACCGACTTCCATTCTATTCAGTTATTGGAGTGTATCTCAAAAACTACTCTACCGAATTTGATGAAATTTAAATGGGAGTTCACACGGAATGCAACAGCTTTCACACAAAAAAAAAGAATTTTGAGAATCGGTGCACCCCGTCGAAAGTTATGAGGTAACTAACATAAAAAAAATAAACAAAAAAATATAACAGTCGAATTGAGTACTCCCTCCTTTTTTGGAAGTCGGAGGAAAATACCATTTAAATAAGGACATCCTTTCTTTCATGTATTGAAGTATATATTGCGATTGGTACCCACTTAAATAAATGTTGTTTTAAGTATCTGTAGTATGGTGCAAACCTATAAAAAATATATAACTTACACGTTACATTTTTATGACAGTTGAGGTTAAAGTTTCTTCCATTGTTGATCACAATTCACAAACATTTCTTCCGAAATTGATAAAATTTGAATGGTAACTGGTAGGTAGTAGATTTAGTTCGCCTCATCAAAAAATAGAATAATCATCACAATTGCATGAACCAATAACAACTAAGTATGCGTGGTCATACATTGCTAACAAGCGATAAAACACTCATTTGAAATCAAGTATGTATATATTAAAATAAATTGTCTGTATGTAACATTTTTCGTACTTAGTATACGTTCTTATATTTAGTACAGTTTCTAAATACACCTAATCTTCTCGAATACTACAAAGTCTAACATCAAAGGTACATTATTCTTTTAAACCCACACCAATTATCCCCGCCTTCCCCCAATCTACATCCATCAAACGTCAATGGCAGACTATAAAAAATAAATAAAATATCAGATTGTCGCGTAAAAACTGCCTGTTTCGGAGGTAGGAGCAGATTAGCGCGCGGGGTGCCGTAAAGAAACAATTTTCCGGCTTTCCCGCGCTTTTCCCGCGCTCCGGGAGCCCCAAAACACTTATAGAATACTGGCACATGATAAAAATGCGATATTCTGCACAGTTTCCTTTTTTAAACTTTTTTCGAGACATTCTTTCTTAGCGGCGCTGAGTTTTGCAGAAGTTCCATGTTTGAAATTTTGTTGAATACACTCTTTTTACGAGATTTTTTGGTTACTCTGTGCTAGTAATTAGGTAGTATGGTTTTAATTTTAGCTTGGTTTATTAAAGTATGGTGATGGTTTTATTAATGTGACAATAGTGATGTGTAAAGTAAACCGCCATATTTATTTCAAACAGAACATTTTATTGTTTAATCCGTTCAGAAAATAAAACTATAAAATTAATCACATTGACATACAAGATGGACGTACACCAAATAGCATTATTAATATACAATTACGTTTAGTTAGATTTAAGAAAATAAGTTTTCAACGCGAAAACTACACACCGTATTCTAAAACCTAACTTAGACATGACCCAACTACACAATTGTTAAAAAAACTCATATACAGACAAAAAGATAACTAATATTTTTTAGATTAATAAAATTAATCGTTCCCCAGCAGTTAACATTTTGAAATTAGAACAATAATCACGCGCACCTTATATTAGTTATGGCTTCAAAGTTAACAAATGCGGGAAATAATAATATATAACACAAACAAAACAATTCAGTCTCAACGCCCAAAAATATCCCTCAATATAAACAAATATGCAGATAGACGTATATTATGTACGCCGATATTATGCCTAAGAGTCGTTAAGAAGGCTAGCTCAATGTCGTGAGAAGAACTAAATAAATACTTTTCAAAAGCAGTAAAAAAAACAGCAATAACAGTGTTGCCATATGGGTAGTATAGACTCAAACCCATTTGATTTATATAAATTTAGTAACTGTAAAATGTGTTGTATAATATTGACTAAGTATTTATTAAAGAGATCATCAACATGTAAATAAAAAAAGTTAGTTTATTCCAAATTAGCAGTGTTTAGTTTGGAAATAAGATGTTTTAAATATAATCTTAATGTGGCAACACTGACAGCAATGTATAAAAATCCTATACATTCATTCACTTATTATATGGAAATATACAAATAAGCAACTTATAACGCGCGGAATAATTCGAACATTTGTAAAGCAACTAGATATCTATCAATAATTCACGTACATAATTATTTATGTTTATTCTAACCGCTGATGTTCCCATCACTATTTGTAATTACTAATCATAATTACACATGATCCCTAATTACAAATTAATGACGAAACGAGCGAAACACACGGATCGTAATTATACCTACCGTATACTGTATACGTATTTCTTTTTTTTTCACTAACTAATTTTTATTACATTTCGTGCTTCTATCCCATTAGTAAACGTAAAATATTAACTATTTACGTATATGATTGTATTTACTAGCCGAAACAATAACACTCTAACAACTACCACCATTAAATCAATTACAATAATTTAAAATTCTTAAGTATTCCTTAATATCTCACTTAGGCAAGTTTAAAGTTGTATTTTTACGTATACTTCGTTTTCCAATAGGTATCTTTCGAATAAATCTAATTACGTTTTTTTTTTAATTCTAAGCTCCGTAACTTTTTAATATTTGTACGGCACAGGAGTCGCGGCTATTCAGCCTCGTCAGACAACAATGGCTTCGAAAACTTGAATGCATTAATTTACTTAAAAGTTATATTAGTATACACATATTACAATCAACGTTATACGTATGTTTTTTTTCAAATCGTATACATAAATTCCGGTGCAAAACAACACAATAGAGCCGTAAATGTCCAAGCGTAACACTACGATGAAATCAAATCGAGAAATCTTAGCGAATCATCGCTGCTAATGTACAGACGGTCCAGATTTTCGATTCGTAACTTTTTTCGCACCCATTTTTTTACCCCTTCACTGTAACGTTTGTGGTTGTAAATATTAATTTAGAAATTATTATGTACTCTTTGTTACTTTTTGTAAATTCAATTGAATCGTACAGTGTTAAGAGGTTGGCCAATTGCAAAAACGAAGATTTGTTCTAAAGGAACTTAGCCTAGCGAATATTCCTTAGGCTTTCGATTTGAACATCGAAACCCCTCAGAATCTTCGACAGCGTACCGTGATCCGTAAAAGCTACCGTGTACTCAATTCCAATTTTGAATTTCAACATTATTTCTTTTTTATGATCAATACTCATAGATTTTGTTAGCTATAGACTTTTAAAATGTGCAAAAGCACTGTCAGGTTAAACTGACTTTAAAGTAAATATAATCTGCGCAGCTATAATTTCGAATTAGGCAGACCATTTCCATTTTGCAGTAAGAAACTTACAGTTTGTATAATAGAGCTGTAGAAAGCACAGTCTAGCTTTAAGAGAATTCCTAAGAATCTCACACATATGACATTGTAAATTACGATCATAATTCGAAAAGTTTTGATATTCTTTGGAATTGAGTACACGAGCGCCACGGTATTATAAGCTAGGGAGGCGGGAATTAAACTAAAATGCGAGCACCCCCTTTTCATACTTCGTTTTTGCAATGGCCAGACTAAGAGCAGGGGTGCACGAGGTAGCTCGTGGTCGAATTGGGTGCAAGCTGGGGATCACGCCTCAGGAGATGGGGTTTATAGGGGGTACTCACGACGTCAGGTGTGGAGGCGCCATCGTGGCTGGAGTCGGGGGCGGACCGCTCGCCGTTCGCGTCGGGGGGTCGCGCCGACTCTCGCTCGTCGATGACCAGGTCGATTGGCATCTTGCCCTTCAGGCAGCTGATGTAGCGGTGGCAGAAGTTGTCGCACAGCTCGTGTACCTGCCGAGGAGATCACCGTCAGGATTCTGCTTCAATAGTTGAGTCATTTTTGTATATATTTGAAAGGCGTTCGAGCACTATCTTGATCATCAGCGATAATGCAGTCAAAGGAAGGTATGCACAATATATCTCAATCAGTAATCAACTGGACAGATGCTGTGCTGGTACACATGATTACCAACAGTGCCCGTCGAGAGATCGCAGATGCCACTGCGCACTCACCCTGGAGATGAGTGTATGATATTATTGAAACCCGGAAAGACTTATTCAATCCCTAACATGACTGTTTTGCCGATAATAACAGATGAATGTGTCAAACTCAAGAGAACTAAAATACTAAAATAACGTTAGGTGCTTATGGACAGCCTAGGTTTTCAATCTTCATAGTGGTAGCTGGGGCGTCACTAGTATTTGCCCTCCCACCATGCGTTGGATATCCATATACATAACAATGACTGAAGGTCGCTGATAGCTTAAACCCGAGGTAAGAACTAACAAATTTCATATCATATCCAATAAGTATGGAATCTGATGGATTCATGTTGTATGGTAAATAGAATTAGGCATAAATTAAAAATTTTGATTCCAAGCTTCTTTCAAATGCTATTTAAAAATGGCATGTTAAGAAATAGCTAAACGTCGCGCTTGATGTCGTCTCGTTTACCTCACGGGACTTCCAATGCAACCTTCGCTATCACCATACAAAGCTCTAAAAACATAAAAACAACAATAGAAAACAAAGGAACACATTTGGAACGAGTCGCGAGCCAACTGTCGCCCTTCACACACTTGTAAAAACTCAAAATGAATCGTAAAAACGGTACAAAAACAAAAAAAATACCGTATTTCTTCCTTTTCCTCTAGTCTTCGATAAAATAGGACCCCCGACGGGGAGCGTATTAATTCTGTCGGACTTATAAATTTTCATAGGCATAATTAGCTACGAAATTAACATAAGCCAATAAAAAGACTAACGAAATTTTTAGATAAGATTTACACGGTGAAAAGTAATAAAATACCGGCAGGTGGAGCGAAACCCTTGTGAAAAAAATATTAAGAAAAGGAACGCTGAGCTCCAATCGTCTTGGCGGATTTGAAAATAGAACGCGTCGACGGAAGCGGAAACACCGCTACCCGCCGTTGACAGCTAATTATGTCTTCGGGAGACTAATTTCCCAATCGGCAGGTTTTTCTAAAGCACAGTGAAGTTGTAAAAGTAGTAAAAACGCACAACGCCCCGTGTGGTCGAATATCGTAGTTTGTTTATCATAATTTGAATTTTACAACCGCACCGTTGAAATTCATATTTACGACTGCGTGAATTTTATTGACACTAGAGCGGATAAACGCTGCCGCTTTACAATCGCTCGAGCACTGTCAATGTCAAAATCTTGATTGAGAGTGCTTTTATAACTGGCCGTCGACAAAGTAAACAGTATTCCAAATAATCCGCGTCTCTGTTACTATTTTCGATTTTAGTGACGTTTGAGATTTGACATCGTAACTCTTCGGTGATTCAAATTTGGAACTGTCTCCGTAAATCGGAAAGGATTCGATGTTGACTCAGCAAGACAACGTAAGCCATCGTACTTTGACTAAAGAGTTACAGTCGAATGGAAGTATGCGTTTGATACGACGTTGTTTAGTTACCGGTAATACCTTTAATGAGATATTACGACATTCCGAGACGACTCCAGCCCGATTATCGTTCCGAGCATCAAACTCTTTCCAGAAATTTAAATTTGGAACGAGCAGTGGATTGAGATATGGAGTGTTTCTGAACGGATACTTTTTAAATTTGGAATGAAATGTGATATAATGGGTATTCGTTGACGTATGGTCGTCGTACCCAACTGTTTTTAAAAATAGAGTTCAGTCAGTTCTTTCTTTTCAATTTTTCTTTTAAATATTCCTTTTTATTCGGCCAGGTATGTCGCGTTAAGATGTTTCGAATGTTTTTTAAGTGGCGTTGGCGGTTGCCAGGAGTGTGGGTTGGGAGTAAGATCTGTGCCACGGCCAAGAGTGGTCGACACACGGTTAAAAGGGTTTTTCTCATAATATGCGGTTTCCTTCACACTAATGCGCATGTGGGTGTGACTAGGTGTTCAATCGGCGACTTTTTCATTTAATCTCTTTTCGTTTGACAGCTAGGGTAGATACATCGTATATCACTGTCTAAACGCTTTGAGGCGGTGTTAAACCTATATTTTACGCATAACTCTCATTTAAAAAACGCTGTTAAAAAAACTCAATTACTTTCAAGGAGATAATTACAAAAACTATGCCTGATGCATTTATATCTACAAATTTGGCCGCATTCTGTCTGTACCGAATCATAGAGAATGCGTCTTTCTTTTAAAAAATGGTCCATTCCATATTCAAATTAGAACGATCGCTTCTCACTTAAATCCAGCCAGAGGTAAAGCAAAATAAAAAAAAATAAGTAAAAGACATTGAATTGAATCAACTAAGAATTCAAATACGCACAAAAAGCAAAAGAAATTAACAAACATAGAACGCCACTTTTGCACAAATGGACAATTAAAAGTGTGAGATCGTAAAGAATTTATTTAATTAAACAAAACATTAATATAACGTGTGGCGTAACGTAATATAGTAATTCAACCAGAGAATTAGAGTTGTATAAGAGTTGTAAAACTTAGGGGCGCTATAAACGCGGGTCCGAAGGTAAACCAACAAATCTGACCTGGCTCGTAAATCACTTAGCCACGTTGTTACAGATAAAGTTTATGAACCAACTAAATATGAACGGAGGTTTAGATTTGAACGTTATTAAAAACACCTTCGGGACTATGAAAGTATTTGTGTATATGTTTCTACGACTATTATACACTTTTGTTCACACAAAACGAAAGCTGTGTGTCTAAGTTTTATGAATTTATGTGTACTTGTTAGTAAAATGGCCGTAATAGCCGTCCAACCTGAGTTTTTTATCTTTTTAAGCTAAAATCAAGCAGCACACGTCTTTGTGTAAAACGTAAAAAAAAATAAAACATTCCAAATTTGAAATTATACGGGTTAGTAACTGGCCGTTTTGGATTGTATACATTATGCGGCATCCGAAAAAGGAATACGAGCACGGCATTAGGGATTCGGGCGGGTACATAACGTAATTAGGGATCAGTCGGTGACTACATAAAACCTGCTAGAGAGGGCCAATCATCGACCGATCGGCCGAAAGGACCCGACGTCACTCGATGTGACCGCCGGCGGCCATACTTAAAATATTAAAAACATAAATCAAAAAATGTTATTGGATATTTTAATGTAAATGTATATGTTCATTAAATCAATTGTTTTTATGTTCCTTCGTAAACGCAAACCGTTATTAAAGAACTTTTTATCGGAGACAAACTTCAAAATGTGTAACAATACCAACAAGGAAAATAAAAAACTTGTAGTCTAAAAAAGGCACCAATCATAGCCCAAGAACAAAAAAACGAGTGCACTTAACAAGATCTCATTGTAAGCGCGAGTTGGGACCGAGTTTTCTTTTTAAATGAGCGTTTTTATTTCACTTTTAATTATTATAAAAGCTCAAAAAAGGAACATCACCTATGAACGGTGGGTAGTGGAGCGGAAACAGATCGAACTAACGGCTTTTTTGTAGACAAAAAATTTCGATGCGATAGTTTTTGACGTGTGTAGGATATTCCGTTAAGCAAAAAGAGACAGGTAGGTAGAGATATCATCTAACTTACTCTACATCTTACTTTTTTATTCAATATATCTGTTGTATGTTAATAATAAGATAATAAACATTCAACTACACCCGGGCACTAGGATTTATAAGGATTTCCAGTGTCGTGAGAGGCATAGACACACCACAAACATTCAAGACTCGAGTACAAACTTTTATGCTCATCACTCTAATATTTGGCTCGGCCAGGGACCGAATCTGGGACCCTGTCCTTCAAATGCAGGATCACTACTGATTGAGCTAACCAGCCGTTGTTACTTTATTACCGACTAGCAGCGCCCTCCTGATCTAGTCACGGAAAATGGCTAAGTATTTCTCATAAGTATTATAAGACAGTTTTTCCGAAATAACATTTAGCAAGTGTGTTATTAAAATAATCTCTTTATGATAAAAACTTACACAACGTCATGGATGTTGTTTTAATATATATTATGTAGCTATTAATTTTGTATCTAATATAAAACCTAGAACCATTATATTTACATACCTTCAAATTCGAACATAATCATACACATATAATCAATCGGGCAATCAAAAAGCGAATACCTTCAATCGCGCCCTCACTCGCTCGAAGCGGTATTTGATTTTGGAACGTTTTATTTTTAATATTGTTTTTTAAACGGCCTTTATCTCGCCCTCCGGCCAGTGATTCGTACAGCATGCAGCCTATATCACATTACGGGTACAGGTGTATACAGGGTGAATGTTTACAATTTATATTGATATGTTACAAACTATTGGAAGTAGAGCAAATTTGACAAAAGTATCTTTATCATAATTTTAGTAACTATCGCGTAAACTCTCACTAATTTTAAAGTTTGTTACTCAAGCAAGTGAATATGGGATTTGGTATAAGTATTTGTTACTTTTTTATACTGAACCTGAGAGGATTTGGAATGGTAGCTTATACTCAAGCTTAATACATAGGCTAATTTTATCTCGGCTTAAGAGGCAGCTCCTACGGGATCACGATGGGCTTATTCCACGCAGACGAAGACACGGGCAGAAACTAATAATTAAAAACCGAAATATAATTTGAATATACGATTTCAATAAAAATCTATGTAAGCAGTGCAAGTTTTGCAAGAGATCAATAAATTTACATTTTCGGTTTTTTAAATTCTACTTAAAATAAATAAAGCAATTAGCCATGTCTTTTACTCATTTGTAACTATTACGGCGAGAATCAACTCAGCCTGTATATTACCAGTTACTGGCTTACATTAGTGCGGACATTTTTTTACTGAATTTACCGGTTTCTAAGGTGCCGGATATGTGGAATCCGATGGGAGCTACACATATCTCTTTCCTCGAGATCTGACAGACGTTACCAAACTAGTTTGTAACCCGGCTATAACAGTGACAGGTTATATTAATACGTAGCGGTAAAATATCGACACTTGTTTACTATTCTCAATATTATGGTCGCTAATTAATGCGCTCAAATTGTTCGATCTGATTGTGGCGGCAAAAACCGTCCCGTTACCGTTACGTCGCCCCGAGAGCATAATGGCGCGAATTGCGATGCGACACACGCAAGAAACCGGCACTGGCCGGCAACGGAACATGCCGAAATGGGAGATAAGGGGAAAAAACAAATAGAAAAAAGGAAACAAACATTCGAAATTCGAACGCTCCCATTCACGGCCTACGAACACCTGATCTGACTCAGAGCTCTGAATTTGAAATAGTTTTTGAAATTCGTAATTTAAAACGGGAGGAAGAGACCGGTTAGCTTTAGGTCGGCTACATACGTTCATAGCTATTTTACCCGAAACAATGTATTTAAAAAATCAGGTTCTTGTGTTTGTGAACGATAATATAACGCTTAAGTTACCTTGTAGAGTACGTACACATAGTAAAGTGGGTACCAATTTACTCGAGGCAAACTTTATCAGTTACCGACAGAGATTAAAAAACTTTCATCAACACAATCAGTTGAATTGAAACTGACCCATTCTCTAACTATGCCTAAAACTATATCTCTGAAAACACGCCTATGTTAATCTATATTTTTCTTTTGATGGTTATTGATACCAAACTTAGACCTATGATGCCCAATATCTCTCATGGATAGCTGCCAGAGCACGCCATAAGGTGGTTGGCTACAGACTTAATTTTAACGACGGTATAGTCTACCACCATGCCGTAATTTTTTTAGGGTCTTACTTTTAACGGAAGCTCAAGGTTGGACATGAACTCCGGACCCGTGCTCTACTGTTGCTATCCCTCCCTGTGTACCAAAATGTACACGTTATTTTTTTTTCCGGATCACGTTATCAAAATGTGTATGAAGAGCCTAAGTCTGTAGCTCCATCCGACGCTTGTGTGCGTGCTATCGATATCTCGATTTAAAATCGTACCCTCAGATAATCGAAAGGTGTTATTTTACAAAACCGGTTCGAACTTCGATTCCAAATGTATTCCGAAGATTACGAAACAATATTAAATGTCTACTTACTTTTTCTAATTCTAATAGGTGAAACCGTAAGACTTGTATTGCTTGCACCATCTGTAAAGAAAAGAAAAATAAATGAATATTATATACAAATAACAAATATATGTATCTACCTATTACTCTGATAAAGCTTAAGAATAGGTTACACTTAGGTATACATATTTATTTAAACAATAAAATAAAGAGTTCAGTAAGTTTATCACGTGTGGCGATTTTTGTCATCAAAGTCGACTTTACGCGATATTAGGCTACTGTGTACACGTTTTATAAGCCTGTATAGATAGCTGGGATTGCTTGTATAACGTCATAAATGGCCAGCCATATATGGCGTGTCTCAGATTCCGGGCGAGCACAATCTAACAAAGCCAACCGGACAACAATGGAGTCACAGACTGCGTAGTGACGTGAACATTGCACTGTGAACCAATTCATTATCGATACTGTTACTAATATCGATACTATTGACATTGATAACGACGCTATTTTCATTATCGAATAATGTTGAGTTATGTCATCATTTCAATATTTTTATAATTTTCATTGAGTACTTGCCGTAACAACTATAAATTTAACGTTATACTTTTATTTAACCCTTTGCGTCCCTAGACGTAAATATATGTCAGTTACATTCATAAATCTTTTGTTTTATTTATCACGGTATAGGAAGAATTAATCTATGTCTTCACTAATTAATCGCTTATGACTGTAATGATATTGTATTATGAATCTTATTGTAAAACAAACATTGTAATTTCAAAAAATCTAAAATCTAATCAGTGACGAATACAAAGTAAACAAGAAGAAGAAGTTGCTCAGATCATAGATATCTTAAGTGAAACCTCAAATCTTAGGGTTAGATAAATTAAGAAAAAGCTAACGCATATCAGAGGTATACACTGATGTGACTTTCCTTAGCATAACTAGGCCCCTTTCAACTATCTCCGAAAATATTTAATGCGGCTAGATTAATAGGTACCAGCGGCAATTGTCAAAGCTAACAGATGGTCCACAGTTTTTAAAAGCTCTAGATTGGATTCGCAAACTGGTTTAATTAATTATTTATTCATTGAGACACCAATACAAACATTAGGCGATCTATCAGAAGAGTAACTTGACTTCAGTCACTTTATGAGATAAGAGTATAGATTTTCTCAAGTAGTTTGCGTATGATCTACAGTTAGTGCTTGTAGCATTTGTTATGAATATTTCGGTCGGTCATTACACTTCGAGCGAGGTCCCGATCCACTCCCGATCATGCAGCGTGAATGATACATGTCCTACAATCCCAACGTCTCACGATCACGCACGAAGGAACCCGAGCGCGAACGATGCTATCCGCCAGTATTGTTTGATACCGAGATATACAATCGAGTTTTAAATCGATTGGTATCTAAGGGTAATGCCGATTTAATAACGCCTTGTTTCTGATTGCCACGCGATGCAAGCGGATTTTTAAGTCCTGTTTTTAGTCGGATATTTGAATTTTAGTGACTCAATCTTGTTGCTGCATTGAATATTATGAATCCAGATTAACATTCATAATTGGAGACGGGGAAAACTATGTAGTTATTAATATGCAATTCTGTTTCTCTAACATTATCTTTAGATTATGATATGAGCAGTTTAAGCCGCACGTTTAATCAAAAATGTCCATTACACTGTCCGGACTCTAGTAAGTTAACTATGTTGTTGCAATAGAAAACTAGTTAGTTAAATTTATATTTTGGAATCTGAGTAAGAGGACAACTTATTATAAGTTTATATTCTCATGATTAGAAAGTTACTGGACAAGAATTTGATATTATCTTAACAGGGACGGTGGCACCATGGACAAATAAAAAAACCGTTGAACTATGAAGAGTATCAGAAATAGTGATGTGCAAAAACTATCTTACTTAACCGGAATCATAAATACATCTACCAGCTCGTTAGCAGCTCATAACAACGATATTTAGAAGGAGGAACTCTATCCATTCAAGAAAGATTTAGTTTATGAGTCTATCTAGCTCACAAACGACCACACAGCAATAAAGAAACGATGGTAATATATCTAAATGTTTGCTTAAAGTACCAGGAGCGCGTAACATCTGCGGAGGTCGTGCTGCAATGTCAATTAAATCTATACGTTCTAGCGCCACCCTCACTGTTTATACAGTCGACGGCGTGGTTGACACAGACGCGAGTACCAGATAAAAATGTGTTTGTCTTGTTTAACTTTCGCCACTGAGCCCGTGTTTGGTCTGGGAGCCATCGGCCTATCGCCACTTGGATCTTGGTTTGGGTTTGTTATCCTTTTTATAAGGAAACTTCTTCAAACAGCTTGGTGTCATTTTATTGACTGATTGCAGCTAACAGTGACTTTTTATGAGTGTTGCTTCTCTTTACATTTTGTAGCTGTATAAAAAGGCGTCTTATCCTATCTAGTCGAAGTTATTATTTTATTACATAATGTCTGTTCAATCTTATGTCTCAACTATGAAAACGTTTAAATAGTAAAACTCATTGTGATAAATCAATAATGCGTTATACTCATTAACATTTTTAACTTAGTCAATCAAATCAACGCAAATAAGAGTCTGGAACACTGTTAAAACGAGAAAAATAATTTAAGAATCGTATTAGCAATAGTATGCTTTAATTAGCTAGAGTTAGTGTTTGAAATTAGTCTCATCCCAGACATTCCCTTTCAGAACACTCCTAAAGAATGTTAAACCCAAACATCAGTAACCAGCTCAGCACTCCACAAGTCTAATGATACGTATCACCAGCTATTCAGCGTATTTGCCCCGCTACTGGCTGTGTTTGAGGAGCTTAAACTCTCAAAAGGCTGTGACAGACCAAACACAGATGTGACGGCAAACAGGGCAAACAGCTCTCCGTGACCAATCGTCGGGGCTCGGACGAATGGGTCTATAAAACTGTGTTGGTTTTTGGCTTGTTTGCATTTTAAACTTTTTGGTTCTGAGCTCTTTGGGGTTCTAAACTGATGCTAATTGGTTTTTTAAAAACATTTAGATATTTTTCAAAATTCGATCAACAATGTTTTTAAATTGTTTATGTGATATTTAGCTTAAACTCTTCAACTATTATCTATGGACTTCATCAGTTATAGCAGGCTCTCATATTTTTTTAAATTTGACTTTGTATGGGACTAATGTTAAACTTGTATGTCTAACAAAAAAACGCGGGTAGATAGGTTTTATAAACTAATCGTAGGTAACGGCTTGTAATAGCGCAACATTATTTCTAAAGCGCTCGTTAGTCGATGACTTCACTTCAAAAACAGAACGAAACATTTTATTTATTTTAAATCTGGAATGCGTATTCGGCCAGTATTCCCAAAACTTGACATTACCGAAGACTCGAGTTTAGAATAAAATTTAAGAGCTTTAAAGCATCAACGGAATATTAATTATACGTAGAATAGTTCATAGTTTACTTTGACAGAAATAACTTATTATAGCAGAAGGTTGGGTGTGATGATGTCATAGCAGTCACACTGCAAGCTGTCCTTTATCTGGGGCTCGTTAGGGATAACCGAGAAAACGAACATTGTATGGACCACTGAGTTAAAATATAGGAATATTCAAGTGTTACCAGGTTAGAAAGACTTTTTGTATTCCTTAAAGAGACTGATTAAATAAGGTGCTGTTTTATGGAAGCTTGTTGAACTTTGAGATTAGTGATGTATAAGTACATAATTATTAAATAGTTTACAGGTTTTTTCTTATAATATACAAAGTATCTGCTATCAATATTGCGATAGTTAAATTGAGTTATTTAATAAATTGTATCATTATTAATTACTCACGTAATATTTATCGGATAGGTCCGACTATAGTTTCGACAACATTCGGTGGCCTTTTTCAAGGAGTGTTCGGGACGCCCGATTGAAAACCACGTTAGTTTTTATAACAAAATTGTATCATCCCAAGCTTTTTAATATATAAACTCGTAACGGAAAAAAAAACACGCGACAATGAGAACGAAGTAGTCTAATCGAAATGAGAATTTAGAAATGTTATTTGTTAACACCGCCGCACTGCAAACTCCTGTGTACGAATGTACAAAAACTGGTCTAAACTGGGTGAACAAAAACATCCCGAAAAAGCAGCCCTGAGGTGTGTTCTGGAGATCAGAATATCTACTACAAATAAGACAGAACGCTGACATGTGGCCACCACAGAATACTCAACAGTCGCTAGTTATATGCGCATACGCGTATTGTTGTTAACGAACACGACAAAAGCCTTTCAACTGTAATTGAAATTGAAGTAAATTACGCGAAATGAGGCTATTGAAAAGACACATTGAGAACTCAATGATGTATTGAAAATGTTCTTGCTAAGTATACTTTCAATGTGAGTAATTTCTTTTGAGGCTTTTCTGAGGCTATTGGAGCCCTGAGGCGTCCACCGCAAGGCTACAACAGTAAATTAAAAAATGTTTAAAGAGGTCGGTCAATAGTGTTTAACCGCTAAAGAAATAAACAACTGGCCAGAGTGAAAACAAAAAAAAACTGTTCCAAAACGCAGGCAGAAATAGCGTAACACATGCGCGCACAGTGGCACCACATGTCCCAGAGTGGGACAAAAAATGCGAGATAGTTCACCTATTTTCCGTTTACTCTACGCCCGGATGTGGTGGCGCTGTTTGCTCTAGCTATCTAAGGTTCAGCAGTGGATGAATGACACTTATCAGGTAAAGCTGACGTCTCATTTTATGGCATCATGTCACGCTACTGTTTTTTAAACTCTTTAATTTAGGTTAGTTATTGTACACGGTGTTAAACGTCATTTTGTTTAAGTTTTCGACTCGAAATGTGATAATATGTGGTTTTATCCATTATTTTACATCTGAACAAACAAGGTGAGGATTGGTTTGATAGGAAGCGCCTGAATACAATAATTGCAATGATTGATTTTGTCTTTAAATTGTGCTGTTTTTATGTAGGTATGTACCTATGTAAAAAAACAAAACGCTCATGTTACAAATCATATTAATTAAGCTCAGACGCGTTGTTCTATGAAAAAATGGCTCAGATGGCGTTTGAATGATGTATCTATGAAAATGAGCCGGACAATCACGAAACCGAGATCTTTGACTATCACACATCCATCGAACCACAAAAATACTAATAAAAGTCAGTCAACCGCAGAAATCCAAAATTTTACGTTGCAACTTAATAAGCGTATAAAACTAATTGCAGCGTAAAAGTAACATATTTTTATATCTCCCACTATGGTGAAGGCGCCACTAAAAACTTATCTTTGACCCCGATTATGGTAAGAAAGAAGAAGATACAAATTTTCACACAGCTATGTTAACAACCGTGCCGAAGCCGCGCGTCAGTTACAAACAATATGCGATAGCAGTTACGTGCGTAGCCGACGAATAAAATGAATTTTACCAAGTTAAATATCGGCCAGTCTGCCGCTGCCCGGCGATTCGTAATGCCTTAGATTTTATTTGTTAAAAATCGGTTAAGTACCCGTGTCGAACGACTCCGGTGGGTGGCCGCCATCTTTTTATTATTTCACTTTTTGTCCACAAGCTAGCCGCGGGAGGCGCACGGTGCGATTCACCTTTTTATGAGTGACAATATACTTTGTTAATCTTATTTCCCTATTCTGAGAAAATATTCCCAGTTTATTTTTTTCTGATTTAATTTCAGCTCTTTAGCTAATCAAATCGTAAATTATTTGGACGCTCATGTCGACTGTAAAGTGGTCACTATTTTATAGCGTATTAAAAAGATCCCACGTAGGTATTTATCTTGTGTGGTGTAAAAGAGCTTTTATGCAGTATAAAATGGTTTACAAATGGATATTTTGTTAAATTTAACAATGGAGTTCACATCACTACGCTTGAACTTAAAAAGTGTTATGAGCTGCTAAATTTAAAATATGTCTAAATTATAACTTTATTTAAGCCTGGCTATCTCACATGCCTATCAAACTATAATTCATGATATTTTTGATCAGACAAGAGTTATCACTTTAAATAGATATGACTATAATTTAACAAACCTTAACCATAGATAAGAAAAAGAAGAAGCAAAACAAAAACATCATTTGTGTTATTTTTTGATTGGACAGCCGCTACTCATATAACTTTGATAGATTTATCAATATACCTTAACCATAGATAAGTAAAACTATGAACATAACTACAATAATTTTTTTTTACTTATTTCTAAATTCTATTATAAATATAGAAAATACTTACTAATGAGTCGACCTCGGGGTCTGCTATGTAATAGGGTTTTTCTTGACGAATCTGTGGACACACAAACATATACATCGTGTTAGTAAGAATAATAATAAACAGAAAACAGCTGATTAATGACAGGCGCAGTCAGCCGAGGAGCTTATACGAAATGCTCGCTCGCATGGCTGCGCTTGCGCACATGCGCCATAGTGCAGGGAATGAATAGAGAGGACACGTTCAAATTAGGTTACCTACATATATTTTATATATCACTATTTTAATTAAAACTAGATAAAAAATTACTAAAAGGAAAATGTAATAAATCTAATAGTATGTTTTAAACTATCACGGTTGTTCTCTAAAGTTATATGATTATTAACGGGATATTTACCGTGGTAAGGTTGTGGAATGTTCACGGGAAGTCTTCCCGTGAACATGGTGCATGTAACTGCGCCGAAATATCGGGAGCTCATTCCACAACCTTACCACGGTAAATATCCCGTTAATAATCATATAACTTTAATAGTATGTTATTCGATATCTTTTATATTTGAAAAAAAAATATTTAAAATAAGCCGTGTGAACTTCATGAGAGTTTCTTCTATTTAAACGCGGCAATAGTTTTTATTAGTACTCCTCTGCTGACCTCTTCTGGGATGTTATGTTAGCATTTATGACAAGAACATTAACTAAATAGCTAAATTAACGTTGACATAAGGTTATGACAAAACATTTAAAAACTAAGATTTGAAAAGGAATTTTTACTATTACTCTTAAAATTATAATAAATCATGGTTTATCCTCGACGTTATTATAGGTAAGGTTCATCAAGAAAATATAATGTCAAAGCGTTGACAGCTCCAAGAGCCGCCGACTAGCCTACATCTACACTGACACTTTCTACTGCTTCTCTTTAGCGGTGTTCCCTGGCTAGTTATCATCCTCAAGATTGAAGACTTTGTCTAACCCAGCGTCTGACGCAGCAAAAGAATTTTTATTATGTTTAAATCGAGTGTAACCAAAAGTAGGTATATATTAAGGATTGCATAAAAATAATTACTGAGTTTTGGCTTACATTAGAAAATACTATAGGATGGGGCTGACGTGTGCTAAATATAATATACAAAACCTCGAAAAAAATCAGAATAAAAAAGATTGAAATCTATCGCTATGCACCTAGTGGTAGGTATATGTATAGGTACATAATTACTACGTTAGCTGTATTTAAGAGGAAGTGGCCATTCAATCCCGGGATCCTGGCTGTTTCATAGCCTCAAAAATCCCGGGACTGGACGTAACTAATCTCGGGATTTTTGGAATTGCCACAAACAGAACTTGTTTGCATCAGTGTGACCAGATTCAATATTTGAATACTTTTTCGTTATTGCTTATTGACTTTTTCGAATTTCAGTATTTTGAAGGTATATTGGCGGAACAGCAACATATAATATAACCAGACAGCATATAACAGCAAATAAGTGGTTATTGTCTATTATTACAACCAGCGTAGAACCTGAGCGAGCGTTTTCAGCTGATGCTTATATTGGTAATAAACTACAAAGCAGGTTTGGCTTGTACTGGTGGATTGTATTTCGAAATTCCAAATAGTTTTATTTTTTTAATTTTTGTTTTCTTGCAAAAGTATAGTTTTTTTTTGTCTTTTTTTCTTTTCTTATTACTATATTGTAATTTGTGTTAAGCACCGATATTAAAAGCGTTATTTAAGAAATTACGCTCAAGTTTATTTTTTAATTTGAGCCCAATTAGAAACCACATAGTCATTAGACTATGTAATCCGGGATCCCGCATCAGAAATCTCGTAATCCCGAGATTTAAAAAAAATGCTCGTGATAGTCTCTATACAGACCGCATCATCACTGACCATCGATTGTTCAAACGCCAATCAATATAAAAATATGCATAAATTAAATTCGGTAAGCGTATTTCAACATCGTTATTAGATAAAAAAACAACAATCAAAGCCTGTACACAAATGTACCTACTAAATATTCATGCTATGCTATGTAATAGATAAAAATCTCCAAAAACGCCCATTGTCGCTTCTACACCAGATTATCTCTATCACCTCTTAAGAAACACTGTTTTAGACCAAAAAACCTGTTCAAACCGGAAATGCGATACTATCGCGTATACTGACCGACATTTTCATTTTTAACATTAACATTACTCCTTTTGGAATCCTCTCATTTCTAACATTAATTATATTTATAATTATGTAGTAATTAGGATTACACGACATTAGACTTTGAATTTTATTTATTAATGTGAAGTTTTATTGTTTTGAGTTTTGATTTAACAAGTTTAATTGGGGTTTATTAATTTTAACTATGCATTTATTTTAGAGGGTAACATTTTGTTTTATTGGCTGGCATCAATAACTACTACATCTATATTTATAGATGCCATGTCTATCTGTAGGAACATAAGACTAGTTTTCTTTTATAGCGGAAAATTCAATATACTCGTATAAACTTTTTTTATTGTGTAGCTTATTTGTTTAATCGAGATTTGAAGATTTTTTAATATGTTTTTTAGACGTATGTAACCTTTTACGAGTGTATGAAATGCCATTTGCTGTATTCATTAGGTTTTTATATGTGTTTATATATGGTTTTCCGGAAGAGATCGCTCCGAGCGATAAGACCGCCCATTGTGAGACTTAACTTTTTCATTTTTGAGTAATGTTTTTCTAATATAATTTTTTTTTATTATTTTTTGTTTGTTATACTTTATAATATGGTTTTGCAATAAAGAGTTCATCTATCTATCTATCTATATTTAGATCGAGACAAATTTGTCATAATCAAGTCACAGTCACGATGATTTCCATTTTTTTTCCGTCATTTTCCTGTATACCTAATCACATAACAAATACAGTGCTGTGACGTATGCATTATTAAAACTATCAGGGTCAGGGGGCCTACTCCCACCTTTTACGAAACTATCATAAATCAGGAGTGTTTTTGATAAGCTTAGAATAATCATACTTACTTTCGTACTCCCACCGTCACTAAACGGTCAACCTAATTTAATTGTAAGCAATATATGTGGTATGCAATATGACTACTGAGAGTACGGATCTTCAAAACTTTGACATTGGAACAATGAAACTTAGTGTCAAAAGTCAAGTCAAAGTACGCGAATTGAGTGAAGTATTTGATACTACGTCATGAAAACGTCTATCGCAAACCATTATTATTTTAAGTTTGCTATATTGACGTGGTGGTATCAAATTTAATGGTAAGGTTAAAACGTGATTACTTTAAGAGGTGGTAGTATACCTTCAGGGGGCCTACTCCCACCTTTTACGAAACTATCATAAATCTGTAGAGTTTTATAATAAGCTTAGAATAATCATACTTACTATCGTACTCCCACCGACACAAAACAGTCAACCAAATTTAATGGTAACGTTGCAATATGACTACTTTAAGAGATGGGAGTATGAATCTTCAAAATGTTTACATTGGAAGAATGAAACTTACTGTAAAAAGTCACGTCAAAGTACGCGAGTTGAGTGAAATATTTGATACTACGTCTATCGTAATCCATTATTATTTTAAGCTAGCTATATTGACGTGGTGGTACCAAATTTAATGGTAAGGTTAAAACATGACTACTTTAAAAGGTGGGAGTAAGGCTGCAGATCGGTTTAGGGTGCTCATAACCTTGATTTTACTCAGATCGCCTGCAAGCTGGTCCTCCTCAGCTTCTTAATTTTCAATGTAAAATATGAAATATTTTATTTTATAGTAAAAATTTTAGTACCTACGCATAAGTTCATCCTGTTTCATTTCATATCTAAAAACATGCTAACTTGTCCAAAACAATAAAAACACATTAACCTATACATAAACTAAAGTTAGTTAAAATATACTTAAGTTAACAAAACCATTAACCTTTAAAAGTCAATATCAGCTCTACTATTCAACATGTATTTGTTATTTATACGACCTCTATAAACCTTAGCATTAACCGCTAAATGTTAAAACAAATTAACAGTACGCATGAGAAATCAGTTTAAAAGTAACAATTAAAAAACAATGGATTTATTTACATAAAGTTAAGTTTATAATGGAACATACAGAACATAAATAGACCATTAAAGTTGCTTATGGCAACACTTTTATTTAATTTCGAATAATATATTTTTATTTTCGTACTATGTGATACGTTTTTTATATTGTTTATGACTACCAAAAAATATTATCAAATTATATAATGTATTACTGTTAAGTTTTTATTATCATTAACATAATTATAATTGCCTATTAAATCATTAAAATAACGTGCACTTGACATTAATGTATATTTATTATGCATATATATACTATACTATCTACTTGCACAAGACTTCACCCGCGTGGAATAAGACGGTATTAATCCCTCTGGATTAATGAAAAAAAATGTCCGCTGTCCATTTCATATTTGGAACAAATCTGTTGATCCGTTTAAGGGTGAGGAAGTAACAAAATATTACTCACTTACTCACGCATATATCACACATTCACAAAATTTCACGTTTATGTTAGTGTGAATTCACTCGCCTGTTGATATGCAATTCTAGAGAGAAGAATACGAATTTAAAACAAAAACTCTTTCCGTTCAATAATACTTGCCAAGCTGTTTAATAGATGTCATTCCGAACCCATACTACAGTTAAAGTCCAATAGGGTTAAAATTCGATGCTCTGACGGTATGCCTCGGTAGCCTAGCATTGATAGCGTCTGACACGGATTTTACGAAGACACGGTTTCGAATGAGGATGTGTAATTTTCTCTCTAAGACTGAACAATTTAGTCTCGCTAAGCAGACGTTGGTGCTTTAAAAGGTATATAACAGAGATAAAGATACTTTGAAAACACACAAACGTTTCAGATTAGTAATATAGTGCATTTTTATTCTGCTACATTACAATATACCGGTTCACGTAATTATTTGTCGGCGCTCGTAGGGCCTTGGGTTTTTAATCGTATAGTTGTCAGTGTTATGACAAAGTGGTACCAAATGCCTAGCAATTTCCCTACTATTATTGGTATTGTTAAAACTGTACCATGAATTAAAAAATAATAACGATGAATATAAGACTGAGCTGAAAATAGAATACCACCGCCATAGACCATCAGACAGTGATTTTTTTAAACAAAGTGTTATACATATATTTTATATATCGATTGAAGTACCCTGTATCCAGATTATAAAATATAGTATAAAAATTGAATTATTGACATATAATAGTTTTGTCATTATAAT
Source organism: Selenia dentaria (assembly GCA_917880725.1). Lineage (NCBI taxonomy): Eukaryota > Metazoa > Arthropoda > Insecta > Lepidoptera > Geometridae > Selenia > Selenia dentaria. The sequence continues at coordinate 28,156,422 of OU862895.1, read as the reverse complement.
AAAAATTAGACCTCTATTTAGTCCATAAAAGTGATGCTAAACGCTTGTATAGGTACCTAAGTACGTGTAGTGTAGTTATTTCAATTCTGATATAAAATAAATTGCATAGTGATTCACTATGACATTGAATCGGGCCACACAGTTTTATACAGGTAGTCAACAATCAAGATCGTTGCCGGTTGTTGAAAAATAATGCAATATTACAGATGTAAGTACACGACAATAATAATTGCTAGGTGCAGTGGTATATTGATAAAACGTCAAAAGTGATAAGTCCGAAAAATCTTAGCTGATGGTTATAACATAACGGAACGTGGGAAATTATCCCGAAACGAGACGAGACGAGACGCCTAAATAAACGAACTGGTCTAATCAACAGCCAAAGACCAGGTCGTTGACACAGATATTTTAATAATTAATAAAATTTAAATAATTTAAAATAAACTCCGCATGGTGCTTATGTTATGCCATGTTCATAACCATATCATAAATGTTATAAAAACACTATTAGGTATATATTATGTTTTGTGTCATCACTTGCGGTTTGCGGTGTGGGTTGGGATTACTTGGGATGAGTTGCGATGTTTGTTGATTTTACTCGTACATCATATATAATTTTAGAAATTAGACCGAAATGCTTTACCGAAAATCGCCCCTTGCAGCGTGTAACCAATCGAAATGGCCGAAAACAAGGCACATACAACAAAGATAAATATGGGAGCCACTCCTCCACCCTGCGGCGAGGAAGTCCCTCATTCAGGGGGGCAGCGACCCGTGAAACCCCCCTCTTTTGGACAACTCGAATTAAATGCTAATAAGGAGATCGACTGATATCAACTTCTGGGTGGAAACGGTCAATTTTTGTATTACGAAAAGATTTTATAGTGAGATTTTATTACTCGAAACGGGTTAAGTATAATGTTTATATCTTTTTTCCTGTTTTGGTGTGAGGTGTTTTGTGCGGAGAGCTCTTTATGAGTGGCTGCAGACAACGAAACGTCCATAAGTATTGCTGTTAAAATGCCATTGTTAGTCATATCCTTGGATAAATCTCGTTATGTATCGATAATGTCCTGTCAGAACAAAACAACGCGTCGGGTAGGTGACGATACAAACACGTATGAGTATGAATCGCGAGCAATGGCCTCCACTTTTTTTCTTTTTATGCGCTGCGTTCGACTGCCATAGAGACCATTCTATCGATTTAACTCGAAAAAATGTGGCACACAATAGGCATTTTTATTTCCGCTTTTGTGCCGAATGTCCCGTAAAAATAAACAGGCCGTATAGAGAATAACTTTTGACTCGTCCCAAAAATCATTGTCCTGCGACAATTGTCGTTTTCTCTATTCATAACGTTTACCTGAGCTTTCATTATTCCCCTTTTGTGCACTTTCAGGCGAAATAGTGTATTGTTTGTGTAATTGAATAAATGCCTTCGTGTAAGCCCTTTTGTGGGGTACTATGGGAGCAAAGATGCGTGTAGAAACATTCGCCACATCGTAGTACTTGAAGTAATCGATTATTTTTTAAATGTTGGTGTTTTATGCATTGGAAGCCCGGTGACCGTCGTGTGAGCAGAGATCGCGGCCCCGATCTCTCGCTACCTGACCGTTCCAAAAAACTACGGAACTCGTCATTAAATCCGTAAGGTCCTCTTCACAAACTCAAATGACCGCTCAATGAAAATTAAACCCTATTAGCGAAAATAAAAGTGTATAATCAAACGACAATTTAAAAGGCTGTTATTACTACAAGTAGCGGACCAACAACGGCATCAAAATCGCTACCAAACGTGGGTACCCTGTAATTTGTAATAAAAAATCTATTTATAAGATAAAATAAAGCACCGAGAAGCTACCTAAGATGCTCGTCGATCGATCTCCGCACAGTTTTAATAAATCAAGAGTTTCGTGGCATTTTGACGCTTGTCACGCATAAACATACGTTTTAGAATCGCACGTGAGGTACACTAGCGTTTAATGGTAAATTATTCTATAATGTTCAGAGGTCGAGTTTTGTAATTTGGTTAAGTCGCCTCCTATTTAATAACTTTTTATTCGAACGACCGTGGGCAGGTGATTTTTGATTCGAATTTTAAACAAGAAAAAATGCTCGCTCGAGACGAAGCGCTACTGAAGTAGTTCGAAATTTTAAATTATAGTGTATTAATACGACGCGTTCCTGTTATGAAATTTTTATTTATAGTGAGCGCGTGGTGGCGCTGTATGCGCGGCTCTGACCACGTGACGCGGAGTTAGCGTCACCAGCATGCGTCCCGCCCGCGCCCGCGTCATAAAGCGCCGCGATTGTTTTGGCAACCCCGACGCTGCCTATTGGCTATAATCACCTGTTTGTACACAACGACGTGCGAATATTATTCCTCTCCGTTTACTGCCGACCGTAAAGGGACGTAATGAACAAATGTCTTTATGGTATACTTGTAAACGTCAAATATCAGTCATTTCTCCTTGGCGAGCACAAAAAATGCCATAAATATTCTTAACAAAATGGCTCTCCTACTGAATATTGTAGCCATAAACTGAGGTCTATAAAATGAGGTTTGGTTGTTTAACTTTTGTTGTTTAGTTATGTTGGAATTAAAAGAACTTAGACGCGGAACAAAGCTTTTGTTTGCATAGTATAGTGATTCTATTCTCTATAATAAAAATGTAAATGATCGAAAATTATTCATAGCTAACAGGAATTTATAAAAATTTTACGATTTGTTGTTAACTTGGAGCGCGAGTGGCCTCGAAACCAGCGACGATGTCACAAAGGTCATCCGAAAACGTCTCTATTTCGCACAACTTTCCAAAATAAAAGTGGTTGATCTAAAAATTTCTAAATGACGCTCGAGTGTGGACGCGCGGAGCGTCATCCCCATTAGAGCGGGACGGGAGACGGAATGTGAAAGAGGGATGGATAGAATGAAAGGAACGTTTTTAGTGCGTTTTTTGTCCCGAAATCCGTGCGTTCAAAAATTTTATTTTAATACAAGAAAAGTATTCAAAAGATACGAGGGCAGGTAGAAGACCGGGCCGGGGTATTTATTTGCTTAGTTTCCTTTTTTTATCGCACAAAGAATTCGAGTTGATTTATGGCCGTGGTCTGTGACGATTTGTGACCTGTAATTTCTGATGTGAGTTTTGTCACTTAGGATTTAGATGCTTTGATTTATTAATTTACAGAGCATCCGTCGCTGGGAGGCGTGATCCGGTTTGACAGTTGTCAGGGTAACATGTAATTTAAATTTTATCCCTGTTTACGTTTTACAATTAATGACATGTTATTTTATGTGCCGTGAATTAGGATTGTTAGGTTTAATGAAATCGATTTTAAACCTTGTTTATATTATGTTATGATTTATATACGAGTGACACTTCAAAGACGTTAAAAATACATTTCAATAATGTCATTATTTTTGGCGCACCGTGCGCGTTTTGGCAAATGACACGTTGTCTGCTCGTTGTTGGCGTTAGTTGGCCGTTTAAGCGTTCCCTTGAGTTCCATTTAGACCCGGAAGGTCAGTTTTTCGGCCATTAATGCGATCAGAGGGCTGGCTCGAATTAGAGAGGGCTATAAAGGTGGTGTAATGTCTCACTTCGGGGTGCTCGGTTAAATGGTGGTTACAACTATCCGACTATTATACGCCATCTAAATCTTACTTAATTGTTGTTTTTGCTTTAACTGCTAATAAAGGTTTCATTGCTGCTATTTATAATTACTATTTAAATATGTATATTCGTTAAAATAAGCGTGTCGGTTGCACACGATTTAACTGGTATAAGCGTGTAAAAGACAAATTTACTAGAGGAATTGCTTTATTAAAATTGTTAACTGCCATTTTATATTAGTTATACAAATTTTATTCATATAATGTTTTATAATAATTACAAGCAATTTACGCTATACCTACTCTACTTAATATGTTTGTGTTACTAAAATGCCCAGATAATAAATAACAATATATATATATATTATATAGATAAAGATCTCCTTCGTTTTTTTCTCTTTAATTGACTTGACTATTTTGCATCTATTTATTGCATCAACTATATGATAGAAATATGGTGCGATCGAATTGCTGTAAGGCATTGTTAGCATTTTCAAAATGTGCATTCTTGAAGCGATCGAGAAGCAAATTTGTGTATACTAAAAGCTCAGCTTAAAATAGCCTCTTACGCCTAAGACGTAAGTCGATAATTGATTGGCACTTTGAAGGTACATGACCGCTGAACCATACAACCCATAACGTTAATTTCATCCATACAGAGAAAACCTTTTGTGAACTTTTAAGCATTACTGTTATTTTTGCCGATTGGAATGCACTAATAATAATATACATTATAATTCATCTAATTAGTCTGTTAATTTGCAATGACACTAAATATGTAAAACTCTGTGAGCGAGTACCTAACCTACCTATTGAATATTGATAACCTTACTTATAAACGCTGCTTAAATTTATGTAACGTCATTTAGTACGGCGCAGAACAGTTTTGCTGTGCGCAGTGCTGCATAAGGTGCTGTCAATTCATATTCATGGTGTCGATAAAAAATGGGTGTTTAAATCAGTTTATCTCATAAGCAGCGCTTTACTTAAAATTACTAAAAATAATATATTAGATAGTAAGACTTTTAAGTACACATTGACGGAATTAAAAATATATTTTAACTTTTTAGACTTTTTTTTAGAGTACAATAAAAAAAAGTTAAACATATCACTTACTTTTACTCTCAAAACAGTTTTTCTATTAATTCACTATTGTATTTGCCAGGAAACCCATATCATAAAATAGCAGTTTTTAATACATATGACTTATTATTTTTTTATTTAATTCTGATTTTTTTTATGAATTAGGTATGTTTTTACTTGCGCTTGCTTGATTTCAAGTGAAAGAAATTGAAAGAATTCAAGCTCTGAATTGACAGCGCCTTAAATGACTGTACTTAAATTTAAGCAACGTTTATAACTTTATAAGTAAGTTTAAATTTAAGCAGCGTTTATAAGTAAGGCCGGAGTGTTTTTGTTACATGTTTACGCTGAAACGGCTCTACAGATTTAAATGAAATTTGAATCCGAGATAGCTTATACCAAGAATAATAATTAGGCTACTTTTATCTCAATACAACGGGTAAGAGGGGAGTGATGGCAATAGTTTTCTAAGCGGTTTCGCGATTCTGAGTGTACGAAGCGGTTAGCTTATTTATTTAATCTTAGGTAGACTATCGACTAATACAATTGATTAATACTTCTGATAGTAACACAGAGTCATTATAAGTCTCCACTTATAGCGCTAAAATACGAGTAATTTGTTTTTTTGTGAAAAATCATCCAGAGTATTTCAAAAAACGCTGTGAAGCTCTTACCCGGCAAGCGCGAGCAAGGTTTGACAACCTTCTGTACCAACCCCCAGCACGGAAGGATTTGTACAGAAGGAATGTTTATAATATGTGCATAGTAATATATAATAAAATACCAAATGACATTTAAATATTAAATGGCAATAACTTTAGACGAAAATTGACTAGTTATTTGCTGGACAAGAGTTTTTATAGTGTTAAGGAGTTTAGAGACTCAAAATTGTAATGATTTGTTAATAATTTGATTTTAATGCTATTTATTTCTTTATTTTGACATTTATCTATTTTAATTACAATACCATTTTTTCTTTTTCTAACTTGATATTTACTTTAGTATTATATACAATCTTAATTTTTTAATTTCAAGAATTCGCACGTCTGCTTGCAGATTGAGTACAATTTGCCACATTTATATTATTTAAGACCTTTATGACTGTATTCTGGCGAATAAATGATTTGATTGATTGACTGATTGATTGAGTAGCTTACTAAATTGAGCTTATAATGTATTAGGACATTATACATAAACGATATGATATAATACTGATTCTACAAAAATCTACACTCACTTACACAATATTAATAAGAAATATGGAAGAAATGCAACAATCTATTAAAATTACTTAGTCAATTAGGAATTGTTTAGAAAATATTCGCTTAGCTGTTTATTCATAGAAAAAATACTAGTGTGAAAAATGACAAAAATTATTCTCTCTATGCACCTTGTTGAAGGTTCTACACACACGATATATAACACTGTTCTGCCTATAGGTCGTTGAAACTGAAGGAAGATAAAAGAGTGGGCTTTCGCGGAAGGACCTAGAAGGTACTTAAGGTAGGTTTAATAGCTTTCAAGCATTTTGATAATTCATATCTTCACGCACGTTGTCACACAAAACATTTAACCTCAAATATTAAACATGTATTTAAAAATAACTGTCAATCTTAGGTCAAGCAAGGCCACATCCGTTGAAGACTCGTATGCCCTTAGGTATAAATACCAGGTAATTACAATATATATGCAAAATATCAATTCTTAGTACGCCGTAAAGGTAAACTCTAAGGAAGACTTCAGGTAAAGCAACTTGAGCTTTGGTGTTGACGCTTTAAAGTTGGTTTTAAGTTAGAAGACAGTTTAATGATCCAGTCAACCTCGACAGTCTTGTCGATGTAGCGGTTCGATATGAAGACGATTAATTTCCATTGATCTAATAATACAAGTGCCTGCTACATAAAACAAAGAAGTACTAACGACGCACCCCGTTTTCGCATGGATTTAAATAGAAAAAATACCGTCATAATCATAATCAGCCACTGCTGGGACTCGAGCCTTCCTCGCCGAGAGGAGTTGGGCCATAATCCACCACGCGGGCCCAATGCGGATTGGTAGATAGGTTAGTGGCCAACCCATGTCGAAGTTTTCAGGCATAAGACCTTCGACATAGCCTAACGACTGTTATCCTAAGACCAACAACCGGGACCGATGGCTGAACGTGCCCTCCGAAGCACGGAAGCGCACAATTGAATAATGCCACTAGCACACACCCATCCAAGTCCTAACCGCAGCAAGTGTTGCTTAACTTGTTGATCAGTTAAGATCGCCAAGTCGAGTTCCGCTACGAGCGCCTCTCAAGATATATTTGAAGATATATTTTTGAAGATAATTAAGTTTTATTGTATTTACCTATACAAACCTAACCAGTAAACCTTCTCTGAAAAATAATTTAATAATTGTGAAAACGGCATCAAAGTTTGTTGAGAAGGATTTCGCTGATATACAAAGCTTAGCTGTGGCCACACTCGCGTGTTGATTGATGATGATGATGTTGATGAAAATTATCCTGTGTTAATCCAGAGCCTCATCTACCTCCATGACAAATTTCATCAATATTGGTCCAGCCCTTTGAGTGTGAAGAAGTAACAAACATACAAAAACACTCACAAACTTTCGCCTTTATAATATTAGTGTGATTGTCTACACACTTCATACTAAAATTTTGTTACGCGGAAAGCGACTTTATTTTAAACCTTATAGGGTTATGAAAAGAACAGCATATGCCTACTGTGACACAGATAGCTCATAGTTTGTACACTGAACCGTGACGCGTTGACGCTTACGGTACGAACAGTTTTTCGCAAATTGTTTACGCTGCAGCCTCTGGGAACATACCATTAAGGCCCCAGATACACGAGCAGCTTGAAACAGTCAGCATGTACTGCTTCAAGCTGCGACTGCACTGCGAACTACAGTCTTCTACGAACACGAGAACTCTCGAAGAATTGCAAATGCTTTGGGCGGTTGGCTGTCAAGCAGTCGTCAGGCATACCCTGACTGCTCGAGCTGTCGACTGCTCTCGCGCAGTTAGCCCTGCCCTCGCTCTTTATTCCACGTCGCGCGCGCTTCCCGCCCCGAATTGAAATTGTGACTTGTTGAGCAAAGTCAAAGTCAAAATCATTTATCCAATTTAGGCATCAAAGACGCACTTATGAACGTCTATTTTTCATTATAATGTACTTTAAAGACTACCGCCGCGTTCCAAAATATATAGAGCCTACCGAGAAGAAGCGGCAAGAAACTCGGGGCCATTCTTTTTATATAGATGTTTTTACAATGTTTTTACTTAGGTACTACAAATATTAGCTCCAGTGTGTTGCCTTAAAAAAGATAACATAATAATGGTACCAGTAGAGCAAGACACGCTACACTTGACATCTTAGTACACAGCAGTAAGCAGTTAATTCCAACTGCTCGAGCAGTTATTGATGGCAGCTTCAAGCTGTTGACTATGATTGCAAGAGCGGTCCGTGTATGTTGATCACTGGCTAACTGCTAGAGCAGTCCGTGTATATCCGCTCTATGACGTCATTCTAGAAGGTTCTCTACAAACTCCATATAAAATGGCGTATTTATGTGGTTTTTATTCATTCTCTCAACAGTCAGTCACCTTCACGATTCGCACTCTACATTTTTTCACGATAAAACGACAACCGATATAAACACAAAACACACCTATGAATTTAAATGGCCGCATTAAAAGTTTTTTTTAATCCGTTGTGGATGAGCTCTTTAGGGATGGCGAGATTCGGGTTCAAATGTTTCGGATAAACTTGTGATTTCATTTGAATAGTTATTTATTGGAATGAAGACCTTATGGTGCTTGAAACATTGCCAAAATTAAATCAATTCGGAAAAAGGTCCTTATTGTAAAGTAACTTAAAGCGCTGTCAGTTCAGAGCTTGAATACTTTGAATTTCTTTCACTTGAAATCAAGCAAACTCATCTCGTAAAAACGTACAATATTCATAAAAAAATTATATTCACTAATAAATAAAAAATAGTCCGTAAATGTATGTGTATTAAACATTTCTATTTTCTGATACCTGTTTCATGGCAAATATAACTGTGCATAAAGAGAAAAACTGTTTTAAAGGTGAAATTAAGTGGTATGTTAAGAATGTCAACTAAGTTTTTATACTATCATGGTTACAAAAATTAGAAATATTCCAATTATCAACGGGATAATTACCATGTATATTTTCTATGAGTTTCTGATATTTCGGCACTGTTGCAAGCGCCATTATCACGGATGAACGAAATATACATGTTAACTATCCCGTTGATAATTGGAATATTTCTAATGTTGAAATATGTTTTAATTTTGTCATTGTGTAATAAAGTCTTAGAAATGTTATATTATTTTTTGTAATTTTAAGTAAATCGCTGCTTATGAGATAAACTGCTTTAAAACCCTCATTTTTATCGTATGAATTGACAGCACATTAAGTTTAATTTCCTGCTACTTTATTGCTTGACTGACTGATTCTTCAATGCAGTGTCTAAGCCACTGCAAAGCTCTGTCTAAAAACCTGAAAATTTAATAGTTGGTGCCTTTTAAGTTCCAAGCATTACTAACGAAGCCGCCAGATTCCCAGTTAGTTTCCACAACACTTAGACCTAAGCCTAAAAACTTAAATAATATGCAACACTTACTAAGTTTACTGATTAGTTAGTTTAGGTGGCATGAGTGTAATTTCTTGTTCCAATTTTTATATATAAAAATATATAACTATTCGATTGTGAAAATAATAGGCTGACTAGCACAACACTAAATACAATTAGATAATATTAAACATGTTTAAACCGCCTTGTCTACTTACAAAGGAAAGAGAAAGAAATAGATTGAGTCAAAGTTATATATTAGTGTCAAAGATTTACTCATATTTTGACACCGTACTAGTCTATATCTCTAATAGTAAAATAAACTATGACAAACACTATGAGATATTATCTTATAATTAATTTTAATATAATCTTTTTACCCAAGGAAAAATATAAAACTATGTAGCTAAACAACGGAAAGTGAAAGTATGTAAATTAGCCAATAAATTCATCGAAACATGTCGGCGCTCTTGGGAAAATATAATGCAGTCACAACACTCGAACGCAACAATAATATCTATAAATCCGTATCCTATAGTTTATTAACCCTTGAAATGATTTCTCATGAGCTGACTACTCGCACACGCGTATAACATACAAATAAACAAACAAGCTGTTTGTTGAATTCTGAAGAGCACTCGCTCACGCCCGATTTCAAAATAAACAAGTCAAAAAGTGTTTTTAAACATAAAATTTAAACAGAGCGAAACTTGAGTAAACAAATAAGGAGCAGCCCTATTTCGGATGTTCTACAATGCATGCAAACATAATGGAATAATAGGTACCGAACTACGCCATTTTAACTTACACGCATTGTAACCCTACGGTGCTCGCGCGTTTCTAACAGACACGGTACCGCGCGCATGTTTGAACAAAAATAAACGCTCTCAGTGCGCGGCGCATTATGAATAACTAAACATATTCACCACCCTTATATTTCCCTTTTTTAATATCAACCCCTAAATCCCAGCAGGCCAGAAATTAAAGTGTAATGGTGCAATGTTTAATAACTTATCTGCGGGTTGGCGTAGTGTTTGCCTTTTGTTAATGTAATTTTTAAAGTTGCGAGGGTTGCGAAAATCGATAAGTGAAATTTGATATTTAGATAATCGATTGTGGGAACTTGATATCTTGTATTTTGCTTGCGCGATATAATAATTATAACTTTTAACCAAAATTATTAGTTATACTTTAAGAGGAACTATCCTGGAAGGAACTATAGTCCCGACGTTAAGCCCAGGACTATCTTTAGTCCCATAGTTTTAGGGAATTAAAGGGTTAGTGTTTAATCAGATACGCGTATATTTAAATCTTATTGATCTATTGATAAATAAAATTACAGAGTCAGGATCAAGTAGAGAAAACTAATTTTCCCAGCGTTCCCGCTTTCCGATTTAACCCCTAATCATCGACACATTGACGAAACAATCACAAACCCGGGGCGCGAGAGGCGAAGGGTTAGAAGCATTACTGGACGTAATCTTGATTGATCTGGTACAAATAATGTTGGTTTCGCAGCGTGCCGAAATGTCCCCGCGACGCTTTCTTTGTTCGATCATTTGCAGCGGCCAGTGGGGGGTTGAATGCGCTTTTCGTGCCACTATGGTATATTTGAAGTTTGAACGCGTAAAACTTCTTTTAGGGGCTTCTTTTTAAGTTTGTGGAAGGCCTCATGTGCATTGAGTCATCTTGTTTGGTACCACCCCAGTGCCAGAAATTCTGCCCCAAAGTAGTAGTGTCTACTAATGCGTTTTTGAAGGGTACTGTATAATGTGAAATAACTGGGCTAATTTAAAACTCCCATTGTAGCTTTATTTCGTTTCGTAAATTATAGAAAAATATTTATAATTATATTTTATAATGTAATTAAGATAATTGGTTATTTGAACAAATATTCATTATGTAAAAGTAAGACTTTTACATTAGATACTCGTGGAAGGTCCACATGTAGCCGGATATTCTGCGACAAATACCATCAAAATCGGCTTTATTACACACACAAAATTATAAACTCAAAAGTATATCTTCAATGGATCTTTGTAGCTCTTTTGAACAAGGTAGGTCGGCTAATTTTAATGTAATATGTAGATTATGACTGGAATAACACTTATGCCCTCCATAGATATCCCTGTGGAACATTCATCTATTGCACGGTCGAAACTGCGAGGTGCAGTTCGTAATTTGTAGACCTCAACCTAGGTCGTAAAACAGTGTATTGCAGAAAACCGAATGAAAATCTTGTAAGTAATTTTAGAGATAAGCGCGTATAAACCTACGAAGAAATAATAGTTCTTCGTAGGTATAAACATACAAACAGACAAGATATACTGTGGGGTTATTCTATTGAAGAATAATAAAGAGATTTGTACTAATTCACCCCAGCAATTTCAAAGCATTTACAGCACTTTAAATATAATTACTAGTCTACTTCAGTACTCAACCCTAGAATCCCTAGGCTATAATTTTGATACCTAAGGGAAATTCAGTGGGAAATTGGCCAGGGCATACTAAATTAGAGGGCGGCAGGGTAGTGTTTAATCGCGTTTGCAGTAAAACGTAGTGCTGAAACATTCAGGGGGTTGTAACCACCCCCAAGTAATGACGGTGTGTTTGACGACTTGATTGTGTACCTGTTGTGGTGAATCACCAGCTCATCAGCCAATAATAGGAAATTAATGAAAATTATCTTGGTTAAGACAATACAGTCTATTTTAAGGTGTGTAATTTTATGAAGCGATCATATCCCCCAGGGGTAATGAGAATTGGCCACCAATCCGATTGTCATTAGATGTATTGCTATCACGGACTTGCACAGTAATGAAACTAACAGCATGGTTGTAGGTCTGTTTCTGGTGCCTACCTAAGCTCAGTCACCTGTTACACATACATGTGGGACAACATGGAACAGTTCAATTCTTTTAACGCGGGAACTGTACAGGTTATAATAATGCAACCTTACCTTAATTTAAGCTAATAATTATTTATAATTTTTAGTTGTGCATAAAATAAATACATAAATACTAAAATAACATGCACTATCTGCTCCCTGCTTTTGCCTGTACGGAAAATTATTATCTTACGCGAATATGTTTTGTAATAAATTGTATCACTCTCCGGTCTTTTAAAATATATCTAATTCTATGCCTATTCTGGGAAGCACCAAAGATGAAAAAAGTAATGAATACAATAACAAATATAGGTACTTTCACATTTATTATGTAGTATTAATGGTATTGATTTATAAATTAATGTTTTATTAATAATGTTTATCGAAGTGTCAATTTCACCCATGTCATATTTTCTAGGGTTAGATAAAAGTTTCTACAGTTAGTTTTAATAAGAAACATTTTGTATGTATAAGATATGTATTTGTTTAATGAATATGTATATAAGTAACATTCAATAACGAATTGAGGAGACGCTACAAAACCCATATTAGTGTAATAATTTTATTTTCACATTTTTTGTGAGATGGGTTTTTTTTAACATTCATACCAAGCAGATGGTAGTTAATCTCCTTAGTAGTTGCATTCGTGTTTGGAGCGTCATGATAGATTCAAATATTTTTTGTATTGTTGTGTGCTTATACGTTAAAATTAAAGATTATGAATATTTTTAGAAGTGCATTCATTCATAATGTTATAAAAACTTAAGCTTGATGGCGTTAATATATATCATATATCTGTATGAATAGGCATATGAGCAATAAAATTGTGGATTCATTTGAAAGAGTCGTGCAAACCATCGCGTCGAATATACATTATTTTATACAATTTTACATTTATTGGAAAAAAAGCTCAGTTTAAAGAAAAATAATAGAGACAATCAGCTCTTTCAATACCCTCTCAATAACATAAATGTATAGTTTACAAAAAAATACGCTAATTAAATCTTTATTTATCTATGTATACAATACGCGTTTTAGTAGGAGGTAAATACATCTGTTAAATTAAGTATAAATATACTAACTTTTTGATATAAGTTCTAACGTACCATGGTCAAAGATATAACATATATTTATTTACATTATATATGGGATGGTACGACACTTCTTCGTACCACATATATCTGGTACGAAGAATAATCACAGATGAATCCAATTCATACATGCTCATGCATGCCATCATGTCACTTGCAAATGTGCCGAAATCTTAATTTTTAAACCGACATGTTAAGTATCCTGTAAATAATTGTACTTTTTGATGCCCATTTGGGAGCTACTGTGGTTTATACACATTTTTAATGTGAAAAACGGGAATCACTCGCGTTAATAAGTCAGATCTATTCTACTATAGTATGAACTACATCCAGTGGTCTTTTTTAAGGAGAGTGCAGCCGTGCGATACTCTAAGAGCAAACATCGTTACATCTTTGACAACATCCGTGAAACAAATGACGAGATGACAAGATGTTGGAAAAACAACATTATGTACAAGGGCTATATCTCATTTGACATCGGTGAGCTCGTCGACGAGCACATCGACGAATCATAACAGAATCGCACGGCAGAACGCTAGCGGTTGCGAGACGCAGTATTTGGAAGCTATGATACTAGCTCATTATAAAGGGGTTTGCTTACTGTCACGCTAGTTTATTGCAGTAAAATATCACTTTAAAATAGTAATATCAAAAAAAATACAAAAATAGTCCTACATTCATCACAAAATTAAACATACCCTAAACGGTAGGTATCGCCGAAAACGCACATTTCCACCCTACAGTAGGTAAACCCACCCTAATACACGTCAGCTGCTTGTGACTGGTCGTCCACCCGTCCTTTCCCCTACCTACCCTTATTTACAGCAAACAAGCATTGACCCCGCGACGGTAACTGTTCCTTCCGGACGCGAGGTCAAGTTTATCTGGTGATGCCTTCCCACCACCATTTTAGGTAGAGCTTTGAATTTCGCAATGTTAGTTTATTTTTTGTAGAGTATGAAAAAGTTCAAGGGTCGACATAATTTGGTGTTTGGTAGAGTTCTATCCCTGTCAAATACATAATAAGTTTTTTTTTTATTTTCGCAGTTAAACGCGACGGTTTCGATCGATGGCCCACAGACCTTGCTGGTACTTCTGTTATGTTTTATTCTTACTAAGAGGGTAGAGCTTGTTCGTATTTAGAAGTTGTTTATTACTGTACAGAAAAACTTATTTACATTGTAATTTGTGAAGTCATCCGTTTTACTCTTTCAACTAATTTCACGACTAATATGAATAATAATAAATATAATAATATGTCAAAACGGAACGGCTTGCTCTACAAATAGAGTTAATAGTAAAAATACGTATTCGTCTATATATTTTGATTAAGTTACACGGTAGAGTACCCGTTGCGATGAACTAAATAATTACGTCTCTACATGGTAGTAATTTCTCTACATGGTGGCTTATTGACGACTTGTTAGTTGAACTGACAGCTGATCTGTTATTTAAAGTATGCTCTACTTTGACTCTACTAACTATGATTTTAAAGCTTACACAAAATGTTTTAAATAGTAGGTATGAGTCAAGCAAAGTACTTTATCATCATCCATGACCACGTGGGAATTAAGAATAAAGTATACAGTAAAATGTTTTAACTACCTCCATTTTTTTCTAAGTCAACGTACAATGTTGCTCCAGAGGTTCGAAATTGGAACCGCGGGCGAAACGTCGAAATCCCACGTGACGGTACGCGACGCGCTGAATCGGAATGCAATCACTCTATAATCACCACCACTCGGTATAAAGGGTGATGTTTGTGATTGATGATATAATTTTATTACATAAATATATTTATCACTCTGATAATGTTGATATCTATATTTAATTTTACAGGTGGAATTCGCACACTTCATAAAATGAAATCAATCATTGAAATCTTGACGTAATGAGATCGTATCAGACATGTCTGAGACAGTGCTATCAGGTGCCTGATGGTCGACCAGTGTTCTTCGAACAACTGCTACATTGACTGACCTGGTATGGTGCGGGGATGGGGATTCCACGGCATATAGTGGCTACTCTATACGTACTTGTGTATTTATTTTCAACCGACGTCCAAAAGGTTCTCGCGTATTTTGTATGTATAACCACGCAATTTTTTTTACAGAGGTGACCGAATTTTATAATCCTTTTTTTGTTTGGTAGCGTATACTTCCGAGGTGGTCCCATTTAAATTTCATCACATTCGGTCAAGCGGTTTTAGAGTTACAATCCAATAACTGAAAAGTGTTTCGCGTATCTTGATGATATCTTTATTGACGGTGAATGACAATCGATCCTGTAAGTAGCAAGGATCACTAAAAAGGGTGACAAATGTTTTTTTCTAAAACATGGAACCGACTTCAACACTAAAAAGTGTAAAATAACTAGTCGAAATCAGTACCATGCGCCCAATGTTGTGATAATAGGTACTTTTGAACTATCGTGGTACCAACTTCAACAAGTTATTTAACACTTTTAAATGTTGAAAATGCTTCTATTTTGGTAGAAAAATTTGTACCTAGTTAAGAATTGTAACCTAGCAATACCTTTTGGCAATTTCTCACCTAACTATGTGATGATTGGCACCACCACAGTGCCAGTTCCTCTCTGCGAAGCAATACTGCACAAGCATTACTGTGTTAGGGTGTGAAGGGCACTGTAGCTGGTGATATTACTGGGCAATACAGACTCATAAACCAATAGGGTGATGGGCACAGTTCAGTGCTACGCAAAACTACAACTTCAATCTCGTTGGCACTGCAACTGGCAAGGGCAAGTGTAATGCTTAGTCTATTGAATGTCACACTAATATCTGTATGTATATATAAATGAACCCCCATTACTCCTGCTTATGCTATAACTTAAGAACGGATGGAACAATCTCGCTAACTCTTTTTTGTTGTGTTGAATATTGTCAGCAGAAGGTTCTTATGAAAGAAAAACCAAGAAAAGATGGAAGGTTATAGCGAGGCGAAAGGCCGAGCCAACTACGCGATAGATGTCGCGGGCAGTCGTGAGTAATATTATAAATGCGCAAGTGTGTGAGTGAGTATGTATAGCTGTCACTTTCTCACGCTGTAACGACTTAACTGTTTTGATTAAATTTGGAGACAGATTATACTCCAGATCAACATTACACTACTTACTTATAGTCTACTTATTATCCCGATTCATGAAAGGGGTCGCGATAAACTTATTCCACGGGAACGAACCCCGAGAACAAATACTAGTTTTTAATATATATAAGCTAAACAACAGACAATATAACATAGTATTCAACGTCAAAATAATGTCATAATCAACATTATTTTTAAAATGAAACAGTCGCAGGATAATCTGTCAGAACTAAACAAACACCTCAATCTTACCCCTAAACTAATAAATCATCCTATACAACCAAAGCTCGCACCTAGTGTATTTATGTCATTATTAACCGGTGCGAATTAATACTCATTTGGCGTCCATTTATATCGCGAATTTTCTGACGCGGCGACAAAAAGTCATACCACTAGCGCGCACCGCGTCTCGCCGCGACTTCTTTTTTACCCACCATCCGTCGTAGCTCGCTCCAGGTCGATCCAAAAATGGACGACTAATCATCTACACACTCTACACACATTAAAAATTCCGTTTAAAAAGGTACGCAGTAATGACATCACCATATAGACAAAACTACGCCAATCATAACGTGACGCGAAATAACGCTTCCTGATTGGCGTATTCAAATTTTGATCCCTCGAATCTTTAACGTCCCTCTCCAAAACGAACAGGGTGACTTTGGCGTGTGTCTAATGACGTATCTAAGAGCAATGTTTAGTAGTTTCATAATGAGCGCCTAATGGTACAGGTTTAATGAAAAAGTCAATGCAAGTCAGTCGGTCGTGGTGTCACGCGCTAATCGAATCGCGCACGCTATCCTACTCGTGTGGAGCAAGCGCGTCCATCAAAGGTTATATGGCGAATTCCTTCAACGAGCGCTCCGCTCCACCTGACCTTAGGTAACCGCTTTTACACAATCGCATGAATTGTCCATACTAGAGAATAGTCAGATCATGTGATTATCTCCATTGTGTGCCATTTCGCTATCAATAGACCAATCATCTATTGAGAATATTATATTCGAATTATGAAAAGGCCTGTAATAAGCACAGTCATTTTACCAATCCAATGCCAATCTAGGTGCTAAGTGGCAGTTAGGCATAATGGCTACAGTTTGTTATCGTGACAAGATTTCATTAGCCTCAATAATTAAGTTCGCAACGCGAATGCTTTTTACAGCGAACGTTTTATGTTGGAAGAAACACACATTTAATAATGTACACTTTCACGGAGATGCCACTAACAATAAAAGAGAGATTCGAGTGACGTAACCTTGTAAAAGCGTCGTTGGTAGCCGATTAATCGATTTTTACTTATTAAATGTTGCACAAAATTCAAGAAAGTTATTTGTTGTTATCGATATATTTCGCATTCTTATGCAGCTTAACGTTAATAATACCTAACACGTCATATCTATAGGGCATCTCGTTTACTTCCCTCTGAAGGCTTCGAAGTGAACCGATTCACGATGTGATTGTAAAAGCGATAATGTCTCCATTATCAACAGTTGACAATTATTGTCGTACATAATGTTATGCAAACAATAATATAATCGTTATGCGTAATGCGCTGTAAAAGTGTTTCTTTTATCTACGGTTATGCTCAGACTAAAGGCAGAGTCGCTATCGTAGAGTATAGCGGACTAATGCTTGGTATCACTCATTAAAGCTGGGGAAGTCATGGCCGCCGACGGCTCTTTGTTTACGTACAGCTAAATCCGTTTTCCCACGTGGCGGACACCGTATCTATCAGTTTTTAACCTCAAAGCGAACCCGAAACGAGATGCGTAAGGAATGCCAAACGGCAAAAACCACTCGATGGGGACGATAAAACGAAATCGCCGATGCGTTGTTGAAAAAAAATGCAAGTGCTGCGTGCGAGTGAGAAACAAAAAACGTATCGTATCGCGGTTCCACTCTAGCGCGCGCGGCTAATGAATACGCGGCGCGGGCGCAGCTGCGCGAGACAGCAGCGCCCGCGCCGAGCATCGATCCGCCATTATTTATTTTATTTCGGTGCGAAACTCTAAATTGGATCACGGCGACAAAGAGGTTCAATTGCGCGTCACAATCCTATGACAGTCGTCGATTACTGAGAACGGGACGCGGACAGATGTAAACAAACACACAATGTCGAACGTTTCGCGGGGATGCGCACAAAAGAACAACATCGCTCGCATTTAACAGCTTTTTTCCGATGTGTTTGGTATTCAGTGGCAGAGTCGGTCGAAAGTCATACAAGAGCGAACTAATTCTAACGTAGATCAATGAAGATCATACCTACAAATAGATAATCTCTGCGCGGGAGACGTGCGTGCGCCCATCCATCTCGGCTCGGTTTCTTTCTCGGGCGCTCTTCGCTTCACATAATTACAAACTCTAGTTACCAGCGCATCAAAATGTTAGGGAAACTGCACGGGTGTTGCGCGAATGTTAGATATTATCTACAGCGATTGAGTCTTGCATTAAACTGATCGATGGCTGACCAATTGCTATTCAACGATTATGCAGCTATAATGGAATCGTGGAAATTCCTTCCAGCTGAAAGTGATTAGACTGATTAAATTCATACGCTTCAACGTACAACAGTCGATAGTGAATAACGACATCCATAATATTATTCAGCAATTCAAAGACAATGCGAACGATTATGTCTTCGCTAATGAAGTTGCTCACGTCGAAGAAATATTTCTTTTTCAACTAAGGTGGGTGGACCATGGAAGGCCACTCTAACGAGTAAACACTTTTATTCGTTTATTTACTGGATAAATGAAGGAAACAAATTATTAAATGATACTTTGTTCTATTGTGCACCACATAAATCACTTTAATTTTACCTAACTTTAACCACTATTAATTAAAGTTTAGTTTTATTAAGCTCTTCCAAATGGCCTTGCAAGGAACACGGCTCCAAACAAGGCCAATATTATACATCAGTCGTTCAACTTAAAAATAGAGTTGTAACATTAAATATGTCGGCTTTTACTAAAACTACATTATAAACTCTATAATTTAAGCGAAACTTTTAATGCTCAATATATTTTTATCATCTATAAAAAACTCAACGAACATTACTTGAACACCATCGTATAACTAAGAATATAATGATGGAAATTATTTAAAAATAGTAGTAATGAGTATTATATTGGCATCAAATAACTTGCCAACGCGTTTTATAGTGAAATAAAAAACTTTTTTATTTACCCAAAATGGCCTTCGTATGGGTCCGTTCTTTGTAAGGCCAAAATGTTCCTTAGAAGGCCAGACTAACAATTATGACTATGACTTTAATATATTAATTATAATAAAATAATAGAAACTACAGACTACCGTAATTATAAAAAAAAACTTATCATGGCACATAGTCAGCCTTGTAGTCAGGAATGTTTAAAATCAACTATTCTTAAGATTAAAAGACGAAAATAATATAGTAATTTTCGTCTAACAAAATAAAATTTATTTCGGAAACAAACTTAGAATCTAAAACGGATATTAATTTATGATATTTTAATCACAATCTGGCAATTAATATGAGACCTTTTTAGTGAGACCCATACACTCCTCGTGATACCACTTTTAACATTCGGTACATTGCCTCATGTCTCCCATTTTACACTCGCCACATGAGTGACAGTATCACTGCTTCTCTTCACCTTCTGCATTTTTCTTCTTCTCTATTTTAGATCTTTTGATGTTTTATTTTGTACTATTCTTTTGAACCTTTTAGTTTTGGTTTTCTTCCTTTGGTCTTGTTTAATTGTAGACTTTCCTTGTTTCTTACTTATCGTCAGTTACATATTCTTCTTTTTGACTTCAGTTTAAATAAATCTTTTACTATTCTTTGTCCCTTATAACTAATAGCTTTTTACCGTGGAGGTGAAAACTTTACCGTAGCGTAGTTTGGAGTAGGCTAAAAAATATGAAACGATTCTTCTTTATCCTTTATTAGCTTAATTACCGGTTCGTCATCATCCAAAGATCTGGTCTCATGACTCTTTAGTTGAGCTTTTGTTTTAATTGAGCTTTTGTTTTGGAGTAATTCTGTTCGAGATCATCATCAAATGACGAAGAAGAAGTGTATAAATCCGAGACTTGAAGTTTAGTCATGTAGTTATCTTTGATAAATGATTCACTATGATTCAAATCATTCATCTGATTCAGGACTAGAACAGACGATGTTTGTTTGTAGGCCCGGACCTACTCGGGAGAGGATTCTCGTACAGAGATGGTTGAGAGTCATGTTTCGTATCTGCGACGTTGAAACGGTGTCCTGAACTAAGCAGCATGTGGCGGCACTGATCATTGTTCGTAACATCTAATTTAAAGTCTGAACCATCAGTTGAAGAACTGGTTTCATGTACTACCTTTTTTCTAGGTTTTGACTCTGATATTTTTGAAATCTGAAATATTTGCATAAAATTTAATCATCAGTTCCATCCGATTTATTGTAATAAAGAATTTTGCTTAAAGTTTAGTTATAGACAGACTATGTTATATATAACTTACCGCAGACTTACTATCACATACTTTACCGTTTTTAACATGCACATATTTTTTTATATTCGTTGCTTTTCATGTATATTAGTTTAGTTGGTTTTCAGACAAACCTTTCCATAAAAGAAATTTAAATGTATACTGGCAATAAAATAATTTTGATTTCAATCTGAGTTAAAAAGTTTATTAACGCTAATAAATGAAATATTATAAATATAAAACATTGTTTCAACTGTAACGATACGTATTTGTTACTAAAAAGTAAGTGTTCATTTGTTCATGGTTTATAAATGTTCCTTGTAAGGCCCATGTGCCATAGCAAGGCCAACCGTAAAGTTTTTGATTGGCCTTATAAGGAACCACCGGCTTTCCTAGGAACACTACCGATATTTTAACTTAAATTTAGGCAAAACTATGTTTTTTTTCTTTAGTACCATAAATATATTCTTATACGACAATTCTCAGTGAAAAAATATGTAATAATAATAGGTTATTGACTAAAAACTTACCTTCATCTGTGCGCGCGGATAACAATTGTAACGTCGACAACCGAACTCTACGAAGCGTGAGATCGTACTGCCACAAAAACGGCGCGATCGACTCGAGGCCGCGTTTGTGTCATTGAGTTTGATGGATCTTAGTGTGTAGTAGCAGGAATATGTCTTAACATGTCAATAACTACGATTTTTTAATAGTTGGCCTTCAAAGGAGCGTGGCCTTCCATGGTCCACCCACCTTATAACCATCGAAGGCGTTCGGTCTCAATATTAAATGCAAATCATTGATCCAAGAATACAAACTTGATTATCGTCAAGTGACGATCAAGAACTGAACCGTGGTTTAATTACCAGTGCAGAAATGTTTGTGAGAACTGCACTAAAAACTCATAGCAATGGGAATCAGGTATGATTATGACTGTGCTCACGCTATTCGTGTAATCAGAAGGAACAATGAAAGTGTGAAAGTAACGAATGATGTTACTAATGTCACCGCTGTGACAATGATTACTGAAACGGGCGACAATAAGATTTACTGTCTGTCTAGCAGTTTGAAGATTTACAGCACGCTCTTATGACACCCGACATGCATACATTGCATACTCGATAAAAAAGTCATCGGCTGTCGATAAACCAACGGGTATTACTCACTCCCGTCGCGCCGCGTGTACACTCAAACAAACATACAAAAAGTATTATCAAACAGATTCATACGTCGATAGATCGTCCCCCACGATGTCAATTAACATTCCCGCAATTATGTTTTAATTACTTCTCATTATACGTTCCGTTCAATAAAAATATCAACTTGATTTATCCAATTAGTTGCGAAGGCGCTACTGCTGACAATTTTCGTTTTAGCATTTCATAAATTAACCGTCCTCATCATAACTGTTTTAATAAGTCGTTTAAAAACGAGCGTAATGGCTCTTTGAGGGATCCTTTCAAGGAAATGTGCCAAACCAAAGCACAATTTAAAAATCAAATGGTGTATCGTTCGGGAATCACGACGGAGTAGAGTAGTTCGAGAGTTCATTAGTTATAGCAAAAAGATCGCACTAATTCATGAAGTGTCAACGCACTCGAATAGTTGAAGCAACTGCAGCACTGGCCCAGTGACGCGCCGAGCTGTTGTCGCGCATATCGATGACAGCTAGGGATGACAGTATCACAACTAAACCGATCACTTGCCACCGAGAGCACTATATCAATCACTCGCACACAATCGTACCGCGCGAGTCCGCATGCCACTTAAATAAATTTATAACATATTAAGTACGTTTAAAATAAACACTTTACAGTTTATGATTTATTTCGTGGTGCGATGAATTATGGACGTCACTTATTAAAGAGTGCGATAGAGCGGGACGTCCGAATTTTTATCTCTTTTTGTGGTGATTTCACGTGCCACCGCTACCGATAAACGTTTTATTGGAGTAATTAAACCGACCGATTAGCCTTTGTACGTGTTACGTCCAAACATGATAAATGTGACACTTTACAACGCTCCTAATCTCCAAACGATAATATTTTTATGCTACTATCAGTTACATAATAATTCGAATAGTGATCTAGGAAACTAAATACATTTTACTATCGAATAGTGTATCGCGCAGTGAGTCAACGTTATGCATAAATAACATAATGGTCAGTTCCACGACACTGACAAGTTATTTATCTCAGTTATCTTGGGTCGCGGAGGTCGCAACTGCTTGCAATATTACGGTTATAAATACAATTTAATTTCATTAATTACTACACAGACAGAGTCTTTGACTGATAACATTATCAATAACAATTTTATCTAAATGGTTAAAAGTGAAACTCTATATTCGATACAGAGTCACTTCCGGCGAAAATAATACACACGTTCGATTGAAAGTATTTTATTAAATTGCATATTATCGGCACATGTCAACGCCTATTGTGCCTATTGAAATAAAAAACGAAGAACCCACAAAGAAATTGCGGTATAATAAATTTGTAAAATAAATTACACGGCTCTTGATTGTTGGTTTGTGTCCAGATTACCTGTTTTACGAAGTCGAATTGTTATGAAATGACTCCATTTATGTGGGCTTTTTCGTCGTTCAAATAATAAGTGTTACTATGTCGATTTGCCTTGTCATGTTATTACGATGAACCGCGGAATGAAACGGCGTTTTAAAACTTTTAACGCGACTTTCTACTTAAACATCCCGGGATGTTGTTGGCTGTAATAAAATAACAACAGAATGGTATTTAACCTTCCGAGAAACGTAAAGACATTATCTGTTGAAAGGCCATATTTTTTTCGGGCATAGGTATAGATGGATCGGTTTGTCTTTATTTATTATCTTTGAATATCATAAATCACGTGCATCCCGTCAAGTTTGCTTGACGTTCGATCTTTTCCTTTGATTAAGATAGTACGTCTATTTTACAAATTTAGACCGGTAGTTTTGTTTTCAGGCATGCTTTATCAAAGGCCTTGTTTTACAAAGCAATGCTAATCGATTACAATCACAGAATGTAAATTAATTTAAAGCCATTGCGTCCAAACAATATCGATTCGAATCGATAGTGCATACCAAATCAAGAGACGTAAAAACGCGTAAACAATCGATAATGGACGAGAACTGGGATCCGTGCATCCACCGGCACTAATTACACTTTATAGTTATTAAAGCATCAAGAAATTGCAGCTTCTGATTTACGAGCCGCCATTTTGTATGCGACATTTTAATATTCGAAATTCGAATGCGTCGGGAACCCAGGCTTTTTTTACTTTTTAATTTTGATGAGCAATGGAGGCAGGTGCGTTGTACAAAGTTATACCGTTTGGTTCTCTCTTTTCGAAGTAATTTTCGAACGGTGTCCATGAATGGGTTTTTATGTATGGAATGGAATTGGGGATGCATAGATTTTTATTACTTCGGCGTGTTTTTTTCGGTTTCTGGTTACCATTTTCGTTGGTTGTGCGGCGTGGAATGATATCATTTTAGGGTGTAACCAAGTTTACGAATGCTTTAAATTGTACCTTACAGCAGACACGAGTTGTTTTGAAAAAGCTTCGTTTTCAACAGTTTGTTTTCGAACAGTTATTTACTTAAATATATTAAGTTACCAACATAAACGCTTTATTTTATTATGCAGATAAAAATATGAAATAGTAAAGTTTAATGTTATTGTCAATGAAACCTTTGGCAGTGGGGAAAGCACCCAGAAAATAGAATGCTGCATAATTCATACAATAATGTTGAATAATGTTCGATTTTTGTCTTACGTTCCATCACCTACCCAGTTTACTGAGTGAGGGATGGAGCTACGGAATCTGTTCTCCGCCATCGAGACACGAATCGCAAGAATAGGGAACGTTGACATACTAGGTGGTAGATCTCTAGTGCGAGAGGGCATCGTGGTTAGACCGCAGTGCGCGATATTACGCCGTAGCAATAGTAGGCAACCATTACTGCGCCAGGGTGTGAAAGCTTATGCAGCAAGTGACATTATAATGTGTCATTTGCGTCCGCAAATTCTATTTAAATGTTATTTATTATTATTAATTATTATTCTTACAATGGTAGTTAAAGTGCTACTTATTAGAACTGGAGTATCGCGCTGCATTATTGCACTGCAGTGCAAAAGAATAGTAATAGTAGGACAACATTCACACAAGGTCTTCAGGTCCCAAACTAAGCAGAGCCTGTACTATGGTTACCTGATGACTGATATACATACCTATGTATATTATACACATCCAGACACAGGTCAATCATCATCTAGCATATAAATGTTTAACCTGTCCGGGGATCGAACCCGGGGCAAGCAGATCAGAAGGCAGGGATCTACCAACAGTCCTGGCAACAGTCCTGGCAACAGTCACCATAGTTCAATGTTTACCATAGGAAAGCGTAGTGCTACCATCAGACACTGGACTTGCCAATCTCATTCCTTAATAGTACACAAAACGCATTTAGATCAGAAGTTTCCTCCATTGAACGCTTGGCTAGGTCTTTATATCAATTGTCCACCCTTAGTATAAACTATCGTACCTGTTTACTGAAAACGGCGATGTCCTCATTGAAAGACTCTGAGGAGCAGACATCACCGCCCGCCACACCGGGGTCTCGTGGAGTACACGTCGCCAGCTCACACTTCTCGAAGATCAGAGCCAGCAGGGGGAACAGGGGATGCCTGGAACGTTCACAAGGTGTTGAGTTAGAATGAAAATGTTAGCAATATTGACTTGGAAAGAACGGACGGCAATCTGTTGAATTAGAACGGGGATGCTGGAGATTCGCTATGTGTTCGATTATTTATAAGAGATCGGTGATGCGTTGAGTTAGAGAGAAAACGCAGTTAGTTTTGAGTTAGAAATAAATGTAGAGAGTTCGTAATAAGATAAGATATTTGAGGTTGGTAATATGTAGAGTTGGACAAATTAGTTCAAAGCGAAAAAAAAACTTTGTACTTATTTAATAATTATAGTATATTTTATTCCAACAGGTATAAAGTCGGGCAAGTCTTGAATCTGATGGATAGCACAACACTGGCCCCTGAAAGTTGCTGTGTCATCCGGACCTTTAAGCTGAAGCTATGCGTGGCCCTCCACAGCGTTTAAGACAGGAAAATATAAGAATATACTTTTTTTTATAATCAGTACTTTATTTTATTTCATTACTTTTGTTAATGACGTAGTGTGTACGTATATAAAACATGAACTTAGACCGTAGCACAAACAAATTAAAAAAAGGTATTTGTATCATAAGCGTCAACCAACGCGTCACGAATCTGCGTACAAACTATGAGTTATCTGTGCCACAGTTGCCCTAGATACATGACAGTTTGTACTGTTTCACGTGAACGACACGTTACGTTACACTTACGCTGTTATTCGTGCTATGCCCACAGATAAATTTTACTGGACATGGACACTCGCGTATAAATGTCACCCGTATACCTACACGAGGCTTTTATTAATCAAAGAATGTAAACGATTTTATCATTTTCCAATAGTGCATAATTATAATTTACCTACTTCCAGATACACAAGGTTTCTTAGAACAATTTAGTGTAGAATTGCAGTGCAATCTTTAAGTGCAGTATTATATGAGTCATTCTGGTGCAGTATAAAGTCCGTTTCACATTAACAATATGTAAGCATATACAATACAATGTTTTTATTGGCTGTGATTTTATTGACCTTGAGTCAATGATGTACGGAAGCGCTCAGTTAAAATGCGATTAACGGTTACCCATCCAAATGCTGACCGTTGCTGAACCGAATTTCTAATCGGAAAGCTCAGTTAGCTCAGCTTAGTAGTGATCCAGCTTCGAAGTGGTCCTAAGTTCAATCCTTGGCCGGGGATAAATATTTGTGTGATGAACATAATGTTTGTCCGCTTGTATGTTGTGATGTTTTATTGTGTGTGTACGTGACTCCCGCACCTCAGATTATTCTAGTGAGTGTGTTTACAACATCTATATACAAATATAAAGAGGAAAGATTCGTATTTTCGTTTGTAATGAATAAACTCAAAAACTACTGGAACCATTTAAAACTTACGTCACCATCAGAATGCTACATTATCCCTGAGTAACAGAGGCTATATATTTTAATTCATCTTCATCATCATCATCCATCACGCTGGTGAAACCGCGGAGCGCAGCTAGAGTATTATAATTTAAAAAAATATACCTAGGCAACACTTCGTTACCCAAGATAGACCTAAGTGGCGTGCAATTGGAGAGGCATATGTCCAGCAGTGGACTGCTACAGGCTGATGATGATGATGATGAACACTTCGTTTTAATTTAGTGTTTAGAACAATTAGAATTAATCGGCAAGATCTGCTAAGCACTATTCTAATAGTAGTCACGTCAGTTACAAATACACGATATTATTTGTATCCAAGATAGACAGAATTTTTAATGTATGTCAACATCCACACAAGGCCTTCAAATTGCAAATCAGCCGGCAGAGCCTGTACTATGGGAACCTGATGAGTGCTATACATACTTATATATACCCAGGCACATATACAGCTCAAACTGATATAGGAATTAACGTTAGAAACGGGATTTTGGTTTACCATGTATTGTATTTATTGTGAGCTCTCGATATTTCGGTACAGTTGCATGCCATGTTCACGAGTAAACTGAAGTATCTGCGGGTAGGTGTTGTTATGAGCAGACGAAACGGTCTACCCTCTTCCGCACACGTTTCTTACGTTGCGGCTTATTACCAATGATACAACAGTCACTTGGAACTCGATCTGGGTCTCGACACACATAACTCACGGTATCTGCTCGCGAGCTTTTTTCCGAAATATCTCTCTCACAATAAATACATGGTAAATATCCCGTTTCTAACGTTAATTCTTGCATTAGTGACCATGTCAGTTTAAAAACTTATATCGAACTGATATGTTCATCAGGGATCGAACTCGGGATCAGAGGTTCAGACGGCAGGGTTGGTTGACCAATTGCGCCAAATTCTGGATATTTTACCAACCATTAAACTCATAACTCTATTTCAATCACAATACTCTGTTGCAAAACAATTAATTAATTATGGTTTTGATTACCACTTAAACTTGATAAACATCTATCTTGGAAATGTCGTCAAATTCTATACTACCCTTTTGTATGGTATCATTAGATCAGTAAATCTTTTCTAAATGGATGATGATCAACATTTAGCCCTTTGTAGGCCAGATCTGAGATATGATGGCGCGACCTTTACCACTTAAGCAGCCATTTACCACAATCTCAACCATATCAGATCAAAACTTGTCAAGAAACTTGGAGGAGCTTATGTTGATAACAATAGGGCGTGAGTGTTAGCGAGCGCACAGACACACCTTGGAAAGTTTAGGAATGTGTTTTTGTAACAATCCGACTGTATTTTTTAATATTTGTTACCTCATAACTTTCGACTGGGTGAACCGATTTTCAAAACTCTTTTTTTGTTTGAATGCTGGTGCTTCCCTTGTAGTCCCATTTCAATTTTATCAAATTCGGTCTAGTAGTTTTTGAGTAACATTCCAATAACTGAATTGAAGTCAGTATTATTTTTTTCAAATTATACTTGTACACAAATTGTTTGTGCTACGGCCTCAGGTGTATTTATATGTATTGTTATGAAATCGAAAACTCGCTCGTCATTGGTCATTAGTATAGAAAAGCACAGATGTGGCACTTCCGTCCAAGCTGTTACTCTTGTGTTACTTCAACATTTCTTAGTTACAGATATAATTCTACAGTGAGCCCAGTTTCGAGTAACTTGTATGTTCTCAGTTGTGGATCATGATTGCTGTTTTTATATTTTCCTTTGGTTAACGGTGTGAAAGTTATTGCAATTAGCCGGCAATTTATATGTCTGTACTGTATTAGTGATTCGCTTGACGAGGCCTTTTTAGGGATCCTTGTATTACAGGTAAAAACGGAACCTCCTCGATTCGTATTCCTCATGTCTGAGGGTCGTGACCACCTCCATCCGTTCTCTTCCATACGATGTTTCGCCATCTACTCCTATTTTTGTCTACATGGATAGCATCGTAGACGGAAGTGTCCAGTGTGGTTCGGACTTGGCCAGACCATCGCATCGGGCTCCGACAACGCGATCTCTTGCCTGCCACTTTGCCAGTGACAACTAACTTTTCCGTCCTTTCTGGCAATGTGTCCAAAGTATTCAAGGATGCGTTTTAGGCAGGTACTTGAGAGCCTTGTGATAATTTTCAATTGTCTTAATATTGACGCGTTGGTTCGAAATGCCGTCCAAGGACACGGAAAAACGGAACAGCCACGTTGAAATTTTATAACATTATTTTTGAATATTTAAATTTAAAGCCTGTTTATGTCCCACTTATTGGTTTTCATAATTGTCTTTCGCCATATCTAAATTTACAGCATGTACAGATATTAACATGCCCACATATTTTATGGTTGACAAACTTGGAGGTTTTTCAATCAGACCTTGAATTAAACTACTATATTATTACACGGCTATTAAACTACTGTAAAATATACTATATATAATATACTATTAAATTGCTATAAACTATTTTTAGGGTTCTGTACCTCATAAAGAAAACCTTATAGGAACCTTATAGGATATCACAATGTTGTCCGTCCATCTGACTGTCTGTTTGTCACTTTTTTATATTCTCTACGGAATACTCGACAAGTAAGCTTTATTCGCATTTGGCGGTATTATATTTAAGTGTATCGTTAGGAGTGAGCGCGGAAAGGAAGTCAATTGCACGTCCATGCTCCACCGCGCATACAGTAATAGATATTTTTTTATAATATAAAATATTGTTCGTTTCCATGCTTCGTAATTTATAACCATTTTTTTAATTGAGTCTTCACTTCGTTAGCAAAAAACGCGAGGCAATAACATTTTATGATTTCCATTGATGATTTTCGCAACCATTATTTTTAAGAACCGTTCAAAAACCAATCGAAATCGTTCATGAATAATTCATTGTCAATTATGTGATTCTACAAACTACTGGGTTTTTTTTCAATGTTCTTTCCGCTTATCGCTCTCACAGAGGCTCGAGCACAATAGGCATGCAGATCATATCGATGTCACGTCTGTACAATCTAGATCTAATCTATAATCTCTCACGCGCTTCACTACTTGGGCCTCTCAATTACTCTTCTGTTTTATATTGTATTCTTGTTGTTTTATAAGTTGAAAAGAAGTTTGCCAAAGATATTTTTGATAAAAAAACATTTTTTTTTTCAAAGTTTGGAACCAACTTCAACATCAGTGTGAAATAACTTGTTGAAGTCGTACCGACTTCAACAAGTGACAGTGACATGACATGACAGTTCAGATTTACCTATTATAACAATATTTTTTATTCTTTCTGGTATTGAAATCGGAAATGGATGTCATTTGTTGGAAAAAAATATGTCATCATTCTATGTAACTGACCCTTGCTAATCACATCATTGATTGTCAGTCACCGTCAATGATGATATCATCAAAATAGCCGAAACATTTCAGTGTGGAGTGTACCTCAAAAAATGCTAGACAGAATTTGACATAATTGAACTGGACCACTTCGGAAGCATACTCTACCAAACAAAGAATTTTGGGAGTCGGTCCACAAAGGAGAGAGAAATCGGTTAAACACACCAAAAATACATAAAGTCGAACATTATATAAACATGTTGAAAATGACAAAAGCGACACCAAAAATGATGAAACACACATTACCACACGACTCACCCGTATATCGCGTCTTTGTCGCGCTTATGGACGAGCGGCTCGCCGGGCAGCGCGTGCGCAGGCGCAGCAGGGGGTGGGTAGTGCACTGGGGGGAGGTGCGGGTGCGTCAGTCTGTGCTCGTGGTACATCGCGCCACCCTCCATGTAGCCTCCGCCGTGGAGGCTTTCGTCGTACTGCATACAGAAAGATAAAGGTTAGGAATCATGTGTGACAGATTGTATGTGTATGTGTATGTGTTGGTTCCGATATATTAATATCTATATGCCATGTTTCAAATTCAGATATACATGTATATCAAAGTAAATTTCAAAGCATTCCAAAATGAAATGTATATGTTAATATGTATGTATATGTTTGTATAAAGTATATAACATGTGTAGGATAAGTGCCGGCAGTAGAGCAGCAAAATGTACTTACCATTTTCATTATTATATAAATGAGTCTTAATAATTGTAATTGAATACTCAAATCCATTATTCTTTAGACAAGACGCTTGATAATAAGAACCTTTCGTTTTAATTTTAATTCACTTTAAATTGCGTAAAATTTAACTCCCAACACACTTCATATATTGGCCGTATTTAAACAAACAAAATATGGCCAGTATCGAATGTTGGTCAATTACGGCCAATATTGGTAACAATAACTTACTCCGGTAAGATCAAGATATACACCCAAAAAAAATTCGTAAAACCTCTTAACCTCTACTTTTCTTTTTATTAAGTCACTTAATACCTCCTCCCCAGCAATTAAACCTTAAAAATAAATAAATACCCACTCACAAGCTTTAAAATTCATTAAAATGGTCTAGTCATGTTTCTGATGGGTATCTCAATTGACTTCTTAGGCATTTTCAAAACGAGTTTCTATGCTTTTAAGCCGGTTAGTTTAAAATATTTGACAGGTCCTCTAGCGATGTTTTCGGGGCAACTTATAATATACCTACTTAATATTGAATAGGGTAATTTTCATTATATTTACACATACATTTTATGACAAGAAAATGTTGTCTTTCTTTTTTAATCTCTATCTCCCTTGATGGTCTGTATTGATGCGGTAAAAATATGGCATACCACTAGGCCAGCATCTAGATCTTAAAATGGCGTCTGGGTCTCGAAAGGAACACAATATGAGACGTTTTGTAACAGGCAGGGGTCAAAATAAAAGCACCCTGCCGCCATAGTAGGGTGAAATATTGACATCTACATGTTACCTTCTCCGAAAATTCAAGATTGACGTAGTTGTGACATTTAAAAACTGATGCAGCATTTAACAATAAATATTATAAAATAATACTACATCGTCTACAACAGACTGCCTACAGATATAGTCGCAGTTCCAAGTGTGACGTGCTTTAAAGGTAGATTGAAACCGAACGTTTTATTTATATTGACGAATTTATTAGTTTTTAATAAAGTATGTATATTAAATACCGATTGAAAACAAGACGCTGGCAAATGCACATGTCGTGCGACGCCATATTCCTCAACGGGGTTGAGTTGAGGGGAAAAAAAAAAGATTTTGACATTTGACAATTATGTATATACATTTTTTAAATATTTATTTGTATTCGAATTATTATTGTAATTGAATGTAATTTACATTGGTAAATTTCGTTTTGTATTTATTATTTTATTCGTGTACCATTGTTTATGAAAATAAATGAGTATATGTATAATAAAAAACACTCTCTTAAAAGCAGAGTGAAATTAATAGAAAAATGATTTTGACAGTATTACCACACAAAACTCATTCATTAGGTCATAAGGCGTGAATTTTACAGATTGTACTTACTTACGTAACTAAATTACGATTAGTTAACTTGTCCTAGGTAATATTGGTAATACGAACTCTTTGGTAGAAAAAAAGAATAGAATAGAGATAACGTACTCGCTCAAAAGGATACCAAAGTAAGAGACCAAATGTATTTGTTTCGTCTCCAAAACAGGTTTGTCGTTGCAATCGTTTCTTTCCAAAACAACACCTGATATAATATGTGTACGTATCTTCATACAAAAAATACCAAATATTTCGAATTTCAAAGAAGTTTTTAGCCTCTGATCTTGACCTCGGGAACTATGAAAATATAAAAATAAACCTCAGAACGCAAACACGTCATAGAATAATGAGAAAAAATCTCATACATATTCATACAAAGTTTACCGAGTCTATATTAGATCCGAGTTAGATTAAGTTTTTCATTTTAATATTCATAAAAAACACCGGGAGTACATTCGTTAAATAATTGAGATTTGTTTACCACGATTCAGACACAAATTTTAGATAAAAAAGCAATTATCTTTTTAATCTATGGCTAAGTTATTATGCTATGAAAGTTTTTAATCTGTGTAATGTTAACGCACGTATTCGTTTACATGAATATTTTAAATTACTTAATTCGTTCTTTTGTTTTTTTGCCAATATCAAGGCAGAACAGCCGTGCGATTCAGCCGTACGATTCTCTAATGATTCGTCAATGCGTTCGTCGACGAGCTCACCGATGTCAAATACTTTATAAGATATCGCCCTTGTACATAAGGTTGTTTTTCCAACGTTTCTTGTCATCTCGTCATTTGTTTCACGGATGTTTTTTTTTTTATACCGAACTGGGTAGCACTAGACCACTATCTCACCTGGTGTTAAGTGATGATGCGATCAATGATGGAGCGCGCTTACCCAGAAGATACCTATGCACTCGTGTTTTGAAGACCCCCATATCGTACTTAACCGGAAACACCGACTCAGGCAGGGTGTTCAAAATGTGTCAAAGATGCAACGATGTTTGCTCTTAAAGAATCGCAGGACAGAGAACCTCGCCATATACGAAATTGTTAATTCTGCAGTTAAAATAACTATATAAAGAAAGCGTTATCGAAAATCAAGAAGTAATGTGATTACATTAATTCTGATTTATCTAACAGAATTTGATTTTTTACAGTTTTCAGTTTTTGAATTACCTAGCTGTTGATAAAGATAATTTATTTGCAAGAAATATGGTACAATTCAGCTCTTACTGTTAATAAATTCGTCCTAGAATATAAGAATAATTATTTATACCTATCAATTGAAATTTATGCTTAGTCATCATCATCATCATCATCTCAGCTGTAGGATGTCCACTGCTGAACATAAGCTTCCTCCACCATCTTCATCAAATGTGATATTTTCCTGAATAAGAACTTTAAAAATATGACATATGTCTGAATACATAGCATATTCTAAACCTCATTGGTTTTAAATGCTGTAAATTGAAGCAATCATGCCTATTTAAAAAATACCCTTGGATACTTAGGAATCAAGTCTTAATAACAGGAGCTTTGCAAGGATTATTTGAACTCTACGGCCCATTTCTTTTGCGTCCACAAGGACGTTAATCTTTAAATTTTTATATTAGTGGTATGGTAATAAACGATATTAATTACCATATATATAGGTACTCAAATTTAGACCCAAGTTAAATTCTCCACAGAGCGTATATTTCAGTTAAGTTCTAAGTCTTGACTGGAATTATTAATAAATATATTCCCTGGTATTTCATAAATATTCACTCTATTTAAAATTCAAATTATATGCTTTTAAGAAAAGGTGGTTTTAAAACCTGTAAGAACATCTGTATCGATGTCAGCCATTTTGTACATCCCCAGCCATCAAATAGAGTGACTATGCGTTTTGCGGCGGTCGATAAAACTCGTCATTACGGGCTTGGGGTCGATGTAGAATTTGGGCACAGTTTTTGATCTCAGATCGGACGATATAGTCATATTTTATAATGCACTAGCTAACTCTCCAGCGGCTTTACTTGCTTCATCTCCGAAGGGGTAAAATTTCTAAATATCATTCCTTAGTGGGTGCTTACAACATAAAAGGCATCTGTCAAATCTACAAGTTTGTAGTCGTCGTGTTTTAGACTGTCCGTTATTAAGTCAGTCAGACAGAATAATTACTTAAACGAGTATATATATGTAGATAACGAATTACCAAATTAGGAAAGTATTTTTATGGTCACTGTGTTTTTGATAATAATGACGGAGAATAAAAATAAACACCATTGGTTTGGATAACCACTTTAAACATAATGCAAATTTATTTAATGACCTAAATGATAATTTAAGACGCACTCGTATTCTGATAATAGTTAAAAGCAGAATCTTTAAACATCTAGTGTAACGAAACAGATCAATAATATTGTATGACAAAATACTTAGGTTAGAAAAGAAACAGACAAAGAGTAATAACCGAACAGAATTTATAAATATTACTCGCTCTCTGCAGAAAAAAATTCTAAATAGGTCCTTAAAAATAAACATCCACGTCCAAACTCTCAGAATTTTCAGCGATAACAATATTTTTTTAGGTAATACATAGCCAATATATTATAGGACTAAATTAGTAACCAGCAGTTTTTTCAATTGTGTTAGTATATATCGAAAAATATAAAGAAAACATACAAAATTAATGCATTTTCGCATTACAACGTCCAATCTAACAAGCGATTTTAAATTTTACGCATTGTAAATTATTTTAAAATTGGGGTTTCATTTATTTGTCTTATTACAACGTTTGCGTATTCTTAAAAAATACCCTATAAACCATAAGTGGTTGAACCGCGCCTTAAAAAAAGTAGGTCATTACAATTCAGTTTTTTATCGAGTTGTATACTTTGTAAATAAATTTACATTAAAAAAAACAAATTAG
The DNA here is from genome assembly GCA_917880725.1 of Selenia dentaria. Lineage (NCBI taxonomy): Eukaryota > Metazoa > Arthropoda > Insecta > Lepidoptera > Geometridae > Selenia > Selenia dentaria. The sequence continues at coordinate 28,121,139 of OU862895.1, read as the reverse complement.
AATTGGTCCAATTTCGTTAGGTCATGTCACCATAGACATTAATAATTTTCTTTTGATTTAATTATTCTTTTATTCGTTATTTATCCGCGTTAGCAAAATCATTATTTCTTAGGTCTACTGCAGGTTGTTAGCCTTGGGTCTCTATTTTATAATAGAAACAGTAAAACATGAGGTGGCTATTAAATCTACGCATAAAACAGCGATAGGTTGTTGCTGACTCTACTTGCCACTTACAAGTTACGTTAAGTAAACAATGCATAAATGTACTGTGCGCAAAAAAATAACAATGTAAAATTTTAAAATGTAATACAATAATTCTCGCCAGACACTCCTGAGCTTGCGAATTGGACTATTCCATATTCTTATGGTTCTAGTAAATGCTGACTGTGGAATAATGTCAATAAGATGGATAAGATCTAATGGCTTCTATTACAGGCAATAAATAGTTCTTTTCACTAGTGACACCAAGAAAAAAAGAAGAGAACAGTAATGAAAATAAATAAAGAAGAAACATTTTTATTATATTAGTTAAATATTTAAAGTTCGCATCAATTTAGAATTACTTGAATAAAAAATACATTAATTAATCTGCCATTAATTGTCCTGTCTAGCCACATTTTAGTAAAGCAGTGTATGCATTACTACAAATTTCTATGACGATTAACGAGAAAAAAAAGCAACTTTGCATAACTTTATACTCTAGCGCGTTACGAACACAACTGTTAATACTCTACTATTGTTACATGTCACAAGAAAACAGAAATCTGAGAAAATCCAACAAAATCGACAACTACCATTGCTGGTTTTCTCGCCAACCTATTTACACAGTTTTAAAATTTAATACAGCCACATTAGTTTTTTTTGCGCACGGTCTCGAGGGAGGTTTATAGCGCATATCGGAGTACATTAGTACATTACGACGCGATTCTGCGACCATTGTTATTGTGATCGGAACATATCGAGATGCCTTATCAGACCTTATCGTGTGTTGCTGGCTGTACATCGATACAATGTAGGTACGCAGTTAGAAGAATGGTGAAATTATGTCATTAATACACACGAGAAGCGTCTGCTTTCAACCACAAATCAAAACATTACTTATATATCTAGGTATATATTTTGTTATTTGATGATTTTCTCAAAAACTGTTATATCAATTTTAAAAACTACAATTAAAATTAGAAATTATAATAATGATATGTTATACAATAATCTATAATAATATTATAAAGATATTATAAATTTTAAAATGAAAAATGAAATGAAATTGTTTAATAACCAGATTTACATCCAATTAAGGTACATAATAGATACAATATATTATATAATAATTGTAATACAGATTATATAATAATTGTATAATAATAATTTGTATGTAAGTATGTTTGTAACGGATTGGCTCAAAAAGTAATGGACCGATCTCAAAAATTATTTCACCATTGGAAAGCTACATTCACCCTGAGTAACATAGACTATATAGGATTCATCATCATCATCATCCATCACCGCGCGGGGGAAGCCGCGGAGAGCAGCTAGTTATATATAAATATAATATGAAAAATTATATTATACAATAATATTAAAATTTTATAAAATTTACTAGCAACTGCCCCACGGCTACGTTTGCGTAGTAGGCTCGGCTTTCGGCCTTGCCATAACCTCCCTTTTCTCTTGATGTTTCTATCATAAGAACCTTATTCTGACAATAATAAACAGAACAAAAAAATAATCAGCGAGTTTTTTTCATCCGTTCTCTAGTTATAGCGTGAACAGGGGCCTTACTCCCACCTCTGAAAGCAGTCATGTTTCAACCTTACCATTAAATTTGGTACCACCACGTCAATATAGCAAGCTTAAAATAATAATGCAATAGGATAGACGTTTTGATGACGTAGTATCAAATACTTCAGTCAATTCGCGTTCTTTGACGTGACTTTTGACACTAAGTTTTATTGTTCCAAAGTAAAATTTTTTAAGATCCGTACTCCCATCTCTTAAATTAGTCATATGCAAACATTACCATTCAATTTGGTTGACCGTTTTGTGTTGGTGGGAGTACGATAGTAAGTATGATTATTCTAAGCTTATAACAAAACTCTCCTGATATATGATAGTTTTGTAAAAGGTGGGAGTAGGCCCCCAGGAGAAATAGGGGTTCATTTATATATAGAATATATAGAAGATAGATATGGGAACATCTCCAAAGTAATATGATCTACCGAACAAGAACAGAATTATCAAAATGAATTCATAATTGGCGGAATAATCACGTAACATAAAATTAAAAACATAAGAATTGAGAACAACCTCATTTTTCAAGTCGGCTAACCACATACGTTGCAGTTCCTGTTTTGGAGCTTGTCTGCTGGAAGAGATCACTTTTAGCGATAAGACCGTCCATTTGTGCCTATTATTTAAGTGTTTTATTATTTTGTGATTTCTTTGGTGCCAATAATGAGTTTTTGTATTGTATTGTATTGTATTCCTGGAAAAGTAGGTTGTTTTCTGCGAATTCTATTGTATTATTGGCCAAATATGGCGAATTGCAAGTCAACGGGTTAATAATGATTAAAAACTAAAGAAAAGCCGTGTGAGTACGCTAGTTTGTATGTAATGTATGTATGGCGGTACGATACGGGCGCTAATGCCTGATGGGTTCATTAGTGCGGTAAAAACGCTAATTTATCTTATACATGGCCTTTTGTTTTTAGTTAATGGTTAGTATAAATAAGGGTATCTGTTGTATTGAGGAAGTTCCGTGCTTTATGGCGTGCTTCTATGTATCCATAGATAATAAACGTCACTTCGTAAAACCTGTGGCTCTAGCACGAACTGCGTAAGTGTAACGTAACGTGTCGCTCACGTAAAACGTTAAAGTTGAAACAGTACTGCCATGTATCTAGTGCAACTGTGACACAGACAACTCATAGTTAGTACGCTGAAGCTGCTGATTCTCTAATGATTCGTCGACGAGCTCACCGATGCCAAATATTTTATGAGATATCGTCCTTGTACACAAGATTGTTTTTCCAACGTTTCTTGTCATCTTGTCGTTGTTTCACGGATGTTGTCAAAGATACAACGATGTTTGCTCTTAGAGAATGGAACGTCTGATACTTACTTTTTTTTATTATAAATAGACATTTCCTATTCCTGAAGTTAAAAGTCAATACTTTAAGTTGCAACCAAGACAGATTTTTATTAAACTAGTTAGAATAAATTCACATAAATAAGTCTGTCAATAAGTCACTGTCCTGTCTAAGTCACGTTCCAAAAAAAATATGGATGAATTAAAACTTTGTAAGGCGATTGACATGGATAACATAAAAAACAGAATCGCACGGCTGATCGCGTTGACTTTTGGGCTACGACGTCAGCAGTGCAAGTACCGTAGTAGTTCGTTAAATTTATCGAGTCGCTAAGATCGACAAATCTATCGAATCGTATCCCTGCAAGTAGGAAGTCATGTCTTCTGTCAGATTATATATTATGTACGAATTATTACATATTATTATAAGCAAAATAAATTAATATTATATTTATTTGTCATCAGCTTTAATGTATATTATTTAAAGCCAAAGTAAAACTATCTACTATAATTATACTATATACCTCCTTTTTTAATTTATGTTGGTAACCTTGTTTCATATTATATACTCTATACGCGACTTTGTCCGAATTGAATAAAGCTTTCGCGATCAATGCGAACTAGTAACAAAATTGGGATAAAAAGCAATCTACCTACGTGTTAGCACAGTGTGGCTATATCTATCAAATCACCATAAGATATTAAAAAAAATCTGCTCTATATAATAATTTTAATATAATATTCTCCCTACGAAAGACTTCAACGAGCACCTTCTTACGAAATTGACTACTTTATAACAGACACATAAATTTGAATCCGCGTCTTCCGTCAATCCGTGTCAGACGCCATGACCAACTAGGCCACCGAGGCACGACGTCCGAGCATCGAATTTTAACTCTCTATAATTATGATTTTAACCGTCGTATTGGGACGGAGCGACATCTATTGAACAGCTTGACAGCACTATCCAACCGATAGAAAGAATTGCAATGTTTGGTATCGCTAAGCAGGCGTAAATGCTTTAAAAATCATATTGTACAAATCAAAAGGGCTATCTTTAATTTATTTATATTTTATTTATTTACTGGGTACCAACATGTTATAAGACAATTATAATAAATAAAATTCACAACAGACTCTTAGTAGTGTAGTCGGTGCCTATAATTGTGTTAGCATTTAGCTAACACAATTATAGGCACCGACTACACGCAGTAATATAAACGAGCGGTTCACAAATTAAAGAAGATATGTACAATTACGAATGAAAATAAATCACATTTTCTACCGACTTCCAAAAAAAGGAGGAGGTACTCAATTCGGCTGTATGTTTTTTTATGTTATTACCTCTTAACTTTGGACTAGGTGAACCGATTCTCAAAATTCTTTGATTTAATTTTTTGTTTGAAAACTGGTACTTTCCGTGTGGTCCGATTTAAATTTCATCAAATTCGGTCCAGTAGTTTTTGAGATACCTACACTCCAATAACTGAATAGAATGGAAGTCGGTATTAGGTTTTTCAAATTGTACTTGTTTTTACAAGTTTTTAAGACATCATAATAAGTGTAAATTATTAAATTAAATATAAATAACAACAAATATAAACATAATCAAAAAACGATATTAAAAAAATATTTAGTGACACTTCCGCTGAAAACAAAACAATGATTTTGGCCTAACCCCAAAGTCTGTAAGTCTAGCGCTCGACGAGTCAACATCTCCTGAGGATGCCTCGTGTAGAGGCGAAACACGTGTCGAATCGGTTTTGGTTTAATTGGGGTTTCTTGTGTTCTTTATTTTGTATTCTTCCTATTAGCATTTTATGCGGGAGGGAGGGTGGTGCACGCCCCCAAATAGGCCAAAATCATTGTTTTCTTTTCAGCGGAAGTGTCACTAAATATTTTTTAATATCGTTTTTTGATAATGGAATTCCGCAAAGTAACGCCTGAATCAATAAATTATAAACATAATCCGAAGCAATCCAGAAAAACATTTGAACTAATTAAAAAAAAACAAAATACTCAATTCTAAACATCCGCAATGCATACAAGTGTAGTACGAGTACAATTAGACTGTCATACTAAAAAGTACCTATAATAAGAAGGTATATATAAAGCCAGTTTACTCACCCTCTTTAAAAACTACTTCCCCTTTAAAAAAACAACATCAAATTACATACCGATTGTTAAAAGGAATCGCTTTTAAAAGCATTTACTCGGCATTTATTATCCAAGTCGAAAATTACTAGGTCTAGATACCTAGTAATTTAGGGTTTCTATCGTTTGTCCTATAGGTATATACCAGGTATGGAATTGTAGCTACAATGTGTAAGGGGAAGACTCTGTTATTAGGACTTGGTCTAGTTGAATGCTTCAGGAATAATGATTGGGTGATGTTTTAGTTAGAAATTTGTGTGGTTTTTTTGTGATATATTTAGATTTTTAGGTAATGGTAGCTCAGGGAAGCCTATGTGTTAGTTTAGGTCATATATAGGTCAGGTGCTTAATTTGAAAATTTCGGCCATGTTGGTTTGTTAACTTTGTCGTTTATAAGTAACCAACATCCATCCATCCAAAATTATATTCATATTAGCGCTATTTTATAGTAGGTAGGTATTATTAACTAACTTCGAAAAAGGAGGATGTTCTGTGTTCGACTGTATCTATTCTTTATGTATGTTCACCAATTTCTCCACAATTTGTGGACCGATACTCAATTTTTTTTAATAATAATAATTTATTGCCAAAAAAGGTATTCACAATTTTTCCTATAAGTAAAGTAACATAAAATAAGTATATTAATAGCATACAATACGTTACATCATTAACACAATACCACATTATTTACATAATACTTAATAGGTACTTAGAAGTGTCGTTAGTAGCCGTGCTAGGATACCCAAATATTTGATTATTAGGTATATATTATATAGTATAGATTAAAGATATTATTATATTATATTATTTATTTTATTATCTATAAGACTGGTCCTTGCCTCATGGGATCTAAAAGCAGGTGTGGTTGCCCAAAGGTTGAGCCTTGAGGCAATTCAACGAGGCAATGCGGCCAGTGTTTTAGGAACCCTTCCACGCACTGTTGAATTAGACGGTGTTTTTTTTTGGTTGAAAGCTGGTGCTTCCCGTGAGTTCCCAATTAAATTTCATCAAATTCAGTCTAGTAGTTTTTAAGTTACACTCCAGTAACAGATTTTTACCAAAGTAATAGAATGGAAGTCGGTATTTTTTTTTTATTGCACCTGTGTTTTGTAAAATTAATTTCATATATTGTATTTTTAATTTTATGTTAGTAACTCTGTTCTTGTAATAATATTATGGATTAATATAATATTATTATTATAGATTATTTAATATTTGAAGGAGTATACTTTCGAGGTGGTTCTATATAAATTTACTGACTATTTCACACTATTTAGTGTTGAAGTCCGTTCTAGTTTTTAGTACAAATGTGCTTACTTGATATATTTCTATTTGACAGTTATTTCATTTGATGGCCAGTGATGATGCGGTCGAATGTGGATCACACGATCTGCCGTGCGATTCTCTAATGATTCATCGTTGCGTTCGTCGACGAGCTCACCGATGTCAAATACAATGAGATATCTCCCTTGTACATAAGATTGTTTTTCCCACGTTTCTTGTCATCTCGTCATTTGTTTCACGGATGTTGTCAAAGATGCAACGCTGTTTGCTCTTAGAGAATCACACGGCTGCTGAAATGCCAAATGTATTTGGGTGTTATTTATCTATAATATGTATGTATTTAGAAATATATAAGTATGTTTATCAGTTGTCTAGTACCCATAACACAAGCTCTGCTTAGCTTGGGACTAGATGGCGTTGTGTGATAGTTGTGGAATATTTATTATTATTATTATTATTAATGGGATGATGACACTGTAAGGGACCATACAAAAATGAGATATGGGTAAGTAAATGATGACAGTGATGACTACTAAAGATGATAGACGTTTTAGTAAATCTAAGTTGAAGTTATTTTCAAAGAATCTAATTTATCGCATGTTTAACGACGGTAGGTACCTATAAATGATATTATTGCAGACAAAATGACATGCTGGACCTTCGTTTTATGGATACAATAATGCATTAAGCCGTCGCAAATTGGAACCAACATCAAGATATTATAACACGTTTAGCAGATCGCAAGTTTTGCAATTTTATATAGTACTCGTGCAAGTACAATTTGAAAAATTTAATACCAACTTCAATTCTATTCAGTTATTGGAGTGTATCTCAAAAACTACTGAACCGAATTTGATGAAACTTAAATGACACTATACGGGAAGCACCAGCTTCAAACAAAAAATTCGTATTAGCGAGATTGTTCCAGGAGAAATAGGGGTTCGTTTTTATATATAAAGGTTAACCAGCATTAATTCATAGGATATTATTATTGGTAGGTAATGTTTCTGACTTACTTTAAATTAATATAATAATTTGTCTTTGTTTAAACTTAAGTCGATATTTTATAATTCGACAAAAATTTAAAAGTTTCTAGGATAATTATTTAATGGAAGTCAGTAATTGTGACTAGACAGGTAAACAGGTAAAATTATTTTAATAGTAGCTATGTCTTGTAAACAATGTTGCCATGAATGTGATCATGCAAAGATAGATAAAGAAATACTAATGAACTCAAGTGCAGTAGAATTCTTTATGAATGAGTTAGTACGGAGTACCACACCCTTTTCAACCGTGAAGCAGTAATATTCGTAATACTGTGTTCAGTGGGCCCAGCACGAAAATCTGCTCAAGTGTAACGTTATCGTTGACGTATTCAGTACAAACTATGAGTGTATCTGTGCCACTAATGTACTAGATAAATGACAGTTTGTACTAAATACGTTACGTCGAAAGTGGTTGCCGGCGAAATTACAGGCACATGAGCATTAAAAACTTAATGTCTCATGGTTACGGGCTCAGTGCTGTACTTGTGAGGAAAAATGGAAGTCGGTATAACATTTTTCAAATTGTACTTGTTTTTATAATGCTTCCAATTTTTTTAAATGTTTTATAACTAGTAATAAATTGTTTTAAATGTTTATCGGGACTTATCACGTATTATTTAATATAGGTAAAAATATGTACCTTTCGCTCGACGTTTCGACCATGTTACAATGGCCGTGGTCACGAGCTGACTGAAAACTGCGGGTGAGTGTCGTAGTGACAACCCAGCGATTTTTCAACATCAAGTGAGGGTAGGAGAACAAAACACCCGCTCTTCTCGCCGGACTCACCCGCAGTTTTCAGTCAGCTCGTGACCACGGCCATTGTAACATGGTCGTAGTGACAACCCTGCGATTTTTCAAGATCAAGTGAGGGTAGGAGAACAAAACACCCGCTCTTCTCGCCGGACTCACCCGCAGTTTTCAGTCAGCTCGTGACCACGGCCATTGTAACATGGTCGTAGTGACAACCCTGCGATTTTTCAAGATCAAGTGAGGGTAGGAGAACAAAACACCCGCTCTTCTCGCCGGACTCACCCGCAGTTTTCAGTCAGCTCGTGACCACGGCCATTGTAACATGGTCGTAGTGACAACCCTGCGATTTTTCAAGATCAAGTGAGGGTAGGAGAACAAAACACCCGCTCTTCTCGCCGGACTCACCCGCAGTTTTCAGTCAGCTCGTGACCACGGCCATTGTAACATGGTCGAAACGTCGAGCGAAAGGTACATATTTTTACCTATATTAAATAATACGTGATAAGTCCCGATAAACATTTAAAACATGTGTTCAAATCGCGAAAGTTTAAAAATTACTAGTAATAAATTAAATAGTTAAATCATAGTGTAGGTACCTGTATAGTGTGAAGAACAAAAAGTTTAAGGTTAAAGTAATAATAACGATTTCTAAGGTTTTCGCGTTTCTTATTAAAGTTAAACAACTTTAAAGGGAATATCTCATCTTTATATTTTGACTGAAATTGTGACACTGGTCATTATTAAGCCTTTAATTGTCTTGATTTTTTTTGTGTTTGCAATATAGTCGTTATATCTATATTTGTAATATATTTATACTATGATCCATGATCTTTGACAAGATGGTTGGTACGTTTGTCGTTGCGTCCCGCGCTCAAATTGTCGACTGTGTCACAGTATAAATATAGAGAAACAGTACGGAAACTACCTACAAAAGTTCTAAACATGCGTATCGACGAGAGCCCTAAGCGGTTGTCGCGGTGCTGTCAGTAGTGAAGCCGCGTCAAGACGAGTGGTCACGTATAAGTATTTCCGCTTAACTACTTTCCATACTGTTGCATCTTTATACTATGACCGTGATATCGACAACGTGTAAATCTAATTAATAATAATAATAATCTAAACTAAAAATAAAAATAAATCCCTTTTTGTTATTGTAAAAAATTATTTCATTGAACAAAAGGCCTTGTTTTTATTAGATACGTCACGTGTTTATCAAGACATCCAAAAATAATCTCGTGTCAAAACAGCGCACCCACAGTAGGTAGGTACTTATCAATCGCACATCAACCTGCCGATTCCGATTTGATTAGCTTATCTATTAATCGTTTCGTAATTAGCATTTAATCCAAATTCTTGGTGTGCCCAAAACGTATATCGTATCTCTCCGATTGATATAATTTGTAATTAAACGAAGATATTTCAGGTAATTTTCATGACGTCACTGTTTTTTTAAATATTATTATATATACTGTAATATTATATAGAGGAAAGATTTTGTATGTATGTTTTATGTTAACGAATTAGCTCAAAAAGCACTGTACCGATTTCAAAAATTCTTTCACCATTGGAAAGCTACATTTACCCTGAGTAACATAAGGCTATATAAGATTCATCTTCATCATCATCCATCACCGCGCGGTTGAAACCGCGGAGAGCAGCTAGATATATACTAAATATAACCTACCGTCGTTAAACATGCGATAATTTAGATTCCTTGAAAATAACTTCAACTTAGATTCACTAGTTGGTTTAAGCATTCAAAGCAGCCGTGCGATTCTCTAATAATTCGTCGACGAGCTCACCGATGTCAAATACTTTATGAGATATCGCCCTTGTACACAGGTTGTTTTTCAACGTTTCTTGTCATCTCGTCATTTGTTTCACGCCTCACGGATGTTGTCAAAGATGCTACGATGTTTGCTCTTAGAGAATCGCACGGCCGATCAGTGGATACTGGTCTGCTTTGAATGCATTTTAAATGCTAACACCTGCTGCTTATAATTTTTATTGTTCAGAACTTTAGCATAAAAAGTCTTGTAATGACGTAAGTACAGATAAGTTAAAGTAGATACATATACGAGTATATACTTGTTTATAATAATGAGATTATTAAATTGTAATAGGTAATTATAATCATAATTACTTGTGACCTTTCTCCGTTCTTATAATTTATTATTACAGACATTAGATCATTGTACTATATTATATAATTTATTATAAATATGAGAGTTTGTATGTTTTGATGTTCGATATGTTTTTATGTTTGTTAGTGAATCACACAAAACCGATGAACAGATTTGGATGTAATTTCGGACAGAGATGGTTGTTACCCGGGATCTTATTATGCATGTCCGTCTGTCCGCTCTACCTTAAAACGGCCGTATTACTTACTGTATCTATCATATCGCAATAGAATGCCGAATAAAAAGAGTGTTGTTTTGATGGAATTCCTTAGTAATTATGTACTCGTAAGTAAAGTAGTAAAAACAAGCAAATAATTAAGCGTGTAATTAACTTGTGTAGGGAACACAAGGAACTTCTGTTTTCACCGATTTTGTTTTTGCTCTAACATTAAAACTGTGTTATACGAGATAGGTTGGCAAACAAGCGGTTCAACTGATGGTAAGTGATCACCGTCGCCCACGACATCCGCAATAACTGAGGTCTCGAGGATGCGTTGCCGGCCTTTGAGGAAGGAATAGGCTCTCTTCTTGAAGGTTCCCAAGTACCAATACGTCAAGCATCAAAATTAGTATGATTACTAACTATGAGCTATAAAAACAGCAAAAGAAAAGAAATCAAGTGTGAGTCAAACTCTTGCTAAGGACACAACCATAAGACACATATACTGTTTACGGAAATACAGAACTTAGTATGCGAGTCCAACACGCACTTGGCCAGCTTTATTTATAAGGCTTACTTCAACCTTACAAGCTTATTTCATTAACAATAACAAACATATAATTTCAAAGGAGTATTGAGGCATGAAACATTTATTTCTAGTTGTTTAAAGTTCTTACTATCAATTAAGCACTGCTTTACCCAACTTCAAGTAAGTGATTCTATAAAATTGCAACTTACAATCCCACAACAGTAATCGACATCGTAAAAGTCGCTATAAATCATAATTACTTCAAAACTGGATCACACATTCCAATAAAACCTCCAATAACAAACGCAAAATCAAACTCTAATCCATGGCAATACAGATCATGAATTCACTGAAAATGTGTGATACGAACGAAATAAGCACAGTAACCGTTAAAACAATGAAAAGTAAACTTTATCTGTTTGTTATAAAACATCATTTCAGTTGTACAATTAGAATGTTTTGTTTGTATCAAAACGATATGAAAATGGCGGCGAACTTATGTATTTTTATTGGAGCATGCTCGAACAATGGGTGTGACGAATGCCTAAATTTGTCGCAGCTAAGTACGAGGCACTCGGGCACCGAGCCCAGCATCGTCAGGACTTAAATCTGGATGGCAGGACGAAAATACTTGTGTGATATTACGAATCATTCGGCCCATCATGGATATTAGGAACGATCGTTCGGCCCATCATGAACATAAGGAACGATCGTTCGGCCCATCATGAACATAGAGATAGTGGATAAGATTGGAAGCCATACTTAACTCTTGAAGCCTAAGGTAGATGGAATTTTAATGATTTTTCTCACAAACCTTTGTTTTTGTAGGTTTTATAGTAAGCGCCATCTGTTTTTAGTGTTACGTAAAGTTTTTCCGAATCTTTGTATTCGAAATTATCTAATTAACTAAACATCGGAGTTCGCCTGTAAGCACATAGCTAAATACTGACAAGACTAAACCGTTTTAGATAATATTTAAGTACTCTTAAATATTTGTGATTGTCCTAATCAGTTGCTTGTGCTGTATACTATATATATTTAGGTATTTATATTGATGTCAAATACTTACGTAATACTTGGCAAAACATTTGGAAATTTTAAAAATCAAAAAGTAACCTAAAAGATGAAGCAAACTAAGAGCTTTTTATGGGACAGGACGTTAGTCGGGTCAGTTAGTCGAATTAAAATCTCTCAAAATATCCAAATTGTAATCTTTTCGTTTCATAAGTACTCATCAAGCTCATTACGAAATAGAAACATAATATTCTTAATCCTTCCTATACCATGATAATTAAAACAAAAGATTTATAAATGAAACTGACGTATATTTACGTTTCTGGGACGCAAAGGGTTAAACTAATACAGATATACGCTACATATCCATACTAATCCTAACTAATAACATAACTTATAAGCTTATATACTACTAACTTATATATCCTTGGAAGGACATGAGATACTTTTCATCCTCATCATCATTATCCATCACCACGTGAATGAAACCGCGGGGCACAGCTAGTCACTAATAAAGCAATACGCTGTTAAAACAGGCTGAGTTAACGGAATTTTCAGAATTAGAAAGCCGTCCACCATCATCGACCATCCATCCGCCATCCAGGAGCATTGAACAACCAGGCAATTCTAATTTTCAGGTACATTTTTACGTTTCATGCGTACGGTAATAAAAAAACTAATTAACCCGAAACTAACATTTCAAAAGCAAATCGGAACGATATCGAACCTACTCGCCGCCATTGACATACTGTGAAGGATACGGCTATTAAAACACTGTTTCTAATTTTTAAAATATGTACATAAGTCGAATAGGTTTTAGTATGGTTTACCCACGTTGATTAATCAGGTAAGTCTTTTTGCGATATCTTAACTGTATCAAAAAGAGATGCTCATTACAGCCTATTGTGTTCCCACTGCTGGGACTCGAGCCTTCCTCTTAAAGAGAGGAGATGGGCTATAATCCACACGTGGCATAGTGCGGCTTGGTGGATAGGCTAGTGGCCAACCCATGTCGAAGGTCAGGCCATCCGAAGGCCTTTGACATAGCCTAACGACTCTTTTTCTAAGACAAACCACCGGGATCAAAGACTTTAAACGTGCCCTCCGAAGCGCTAAAGTGCTTAGTTGAACAATGCCATTAGCACACACCCATCCAACCCCTGACCGCAGCAAGCGTAGCTTAACTTGTTCATCGGTTAGGATCGTCAAGTCAAGCTCAACTGCGAGCGCACTGATGCTCATTAATGAGACATAAGTTTGTATGGATGGGCTAGTAACTTTCTGATTATATAACAGGAATCAAAAAATTTCAATATACCATCTCACATTATAGTTGATGGATGATGGAGATGGCTCAGTTTTTTTCCATTGGTAGCGACTCTGTTACTGGTGAATTTAATATAACATGGTTATAAAGAAATGCTATATAATTTATAAATAACCAAGAATCACATTTTTTTTTGTTTTCACCAATGTCAAGTCTAGCATGTCCTTACGACGTAATATTTGAGTATATTATTGGGTATATTCCCGCTGTATTTTCCAAGATGGCGGCGGCCGTGGAAAGGCGCGTTCCATTCATTTCAAATCGACAACATCACGCAAGCTAGATATAACTACAGATAAGTAAACTTATGTTCAGGGGAAAACGGAGGTTTTGTTTAAATTGACGTTTCCAACGAATATTAAGTAGAAAATAAAGTCTCTGAGAGATGGACGGAAACTTGACAGTATTGACATTTCGAGGGTAGTTGCTAAAAGGGAGAAGTTACATGTAATTTAGCATAATGACAATAATTTCGAATACAAAATTAACCTAAAGGAATAGAAACCTGTCAATGGAATATCAATAAAATGTGTAACGTACAGGTTGTTGTATTTTGTGTTCCTTTGTGCAGTTCGGCTATTTTAAGTTAAAATCTTGACATAGACTATGAGACAGAGACTGTTGTAAACGATAACATATACCGAAGGAGTCAGCAGAGGTGTATAGGTACCACAAAACGTCTGTTATGTTTTCGTTCCATTTGACGAATTGATTGTCATCTTATCCTTTAGTAGGATTTAAGACTGCTATGTGGGAAGATACGGGAAGGTCCAATTCTTCATTTGGAAACTAGGTATATCACACATTATTATACAACAATGATTAACATTCTTATAACTCAATAGCTTTAACTCCTAAGATTTAAAAACTTCTAATGATGTGTTTGTATGTAGGTAAATGTCTTACAGATCGTATTTCATGAGTCCACTCTAATTAGTTAGGTTAGTTAATCGATACCTACATTAAAACAAAAGAAGTCCAAACAATCAAAAGCTTTTTATTAAATAAGATTCTTATAGTTTTCGATACATTAAGACAATAGCAAGCCAAACAATCAAATGCATCCATTTTTAAATTTAGAACGTTATAGTTTTCGTGTGAAAAATGTTTCGTTCTGAAATCTGACACTGTGAAGGTTTAATTTTAATTCTAAGTGGCTAGTGCATAAATCGGCAACTTTATATTTTAACTCCTAGTACATACGAAGTTTCCACCATAAACAAAATACTTGAAAAATATAGAACCTTACCAATCTTATTTAATAACTAATTAAAACAGTTGTGTTGATAACTTTTAAAAAACATAAGACTCAAGAATTTTACTGTTACACAGTGAATAATTGCATTCTCTTTATTGATTAAGAACGCTCAAAACGACATGGTTTTTAGAATAAAACCAGCGTTTATTATTCATAAGCTGCCTACGTTCTTTACATTGACACATAAGCCACAGATAAGGTAAAAGTTACATAGTAACATAAGCTTTTGACCTTCTACAAAACATGGGCCCGGTACCTACACGCCTAGTGTTGGGAAAACGAGCTCAAATTTACAATCTTGATGTTTATATCTGTCTTGATTTTGAGATTCTGTCGTCAATGTTGTTTAGCAAATTATTATTGGCATTTCACATCCTTAATTTCCGGTGAGCCAAATGTTTTCCAAGTGCTCTAATAGTACAGTGGCCTGCAATAAGATGTATACATTTCACAATTTTCAAAACTGCTTCACCAATCAGGTTCATAAAAATGGACATCAAAATTATTTTAAAATGGAGCTATTTAAAATTATTGAATTTTTTTTTAGTTTAAAATTATACTTATCTAGGTATATACATTGTTTAAAATGTGGTACTATTTATAGTTTTGAAAATTACAGAATGTATACTTACATCTTAATGCAGGCGACTGTACAATAATTAAACTATACTGATGATAAGTATTAATTCCTGTTTTTTCACTACTTACTACAATCTAACGCGCGTGATGCTTAAAAAGGTTTAGACATTTTGTTCCTAAAACTTGTATGTATTTTTATAACTTTGATTACCTAATTTGTAATGTAAGTACAATATTAGACTACATAACTATGTGCAAGTAAATCATTTAATTTAGTAATTTAACATCTTAATAATATGTTTGTTCGTCTTACCTTGAAATATATATTTACTGCTTATGTCTCAGTTTCGTTACAATTTGAAATAAGAGTTGCAACAATGTGTTGCCGTTACAAAAAAAAACACCCATGTTTTGGGGATGTCATGATCAATCAAATCTCGCTGTCGTTCGCACGCCGCGTGACATACATCGGGACCGCTTACGTCATTCGTTGTAGGCGTTTGTCGCATTGACACATTAGAAACAATTCTGACCCTTATTGTCAATAAAATAGAGATTAAGTTTTTCAAATGTCAACGTCAATATTTCCCATAAATTTTAGGTCAGTGCCAGTCCACATTCCGTCACGTATGGAGGGATGAGGGTAATTAAAATTCTGTCATGATCACGTTCACACTTCTATGAGAAGTTATGTATACAATATGCGAGCAATTAGTTATTGAATAACCCACATTTCTCAATGTTCAACGCAAAACGATCAATACTATTTTATTCAAATGTTTTAACATAATTCTTCGTAATAAAGACCATAACTAAAAAATAGTTCATAATCTATGGGCGCTAAACCGTACTGGCCACAAAATATGTAATGACTACCTTTTGACGTCTTGAAAGCCGGTTCCTAAATTAAATGATACGTTTTAAAAATGGAATCGCTCTGTCCCGCCTTTTTTCCTCAGAGATAACCTTTAGTCCATTTGGGTTGCCATAAAGAAAAAATAAGCATCTTACGTTTTAATTTTTTTAAATGACATTCTTGTGGTTTTTTCTCGCTGGGAATCTTTTGCGAGTAATAAGTTTTCGACCGGCCGGTTTTTGCGGGACGAAGGAGGTTTCATCGACGCTGATGTGTTTTAAGAAGGTTACGCATTGTCGTGAAGGTTAGACATGCATCATGTTGTCAAAACGTTGATGAGTCTGAGCCTTGTTGTACTAATTAAGCTTTTGGTTATTAATCGGCTCAGTTATTTAAATTTCGGCCAAAACGGCCGCGGGGTGATCGTTTTTTACGACTTGCGGTTTGGAGATTAGCGTAGGTCGATTCTGAGAAGTAAAATATTAACTTTGTGGCTGAAGATATTACTGATCTTGTGGATACTCGTGTAAAGTTGCGGTAGGAACATTCCTTGAGCGTGTCTTATGTATTAGAAGGTTTTTATGTAAAAAGGTCCGTTCAGACGTTTGGGGTTGGCGAGCACTTGCTTCTGACACGGGGTGGGTATGATGAACGCCACCCTTCAGATTATCTGTCTCTTTCTAACGCGTCATCTGGCATCGCACTTCTAGGGGACACCAGAAACGGTTCGAAACAGTGAATAATGTTCCTATTTCAATCGTCACATGTAATAATAGCACGTAATAATTATTTCGAAACAGAATATGAGAATTACGCGATACAAGGCATAAATTCGGCACAATAAAACATGAACATTAAACCAGAGTAGGTAGCGATCATTCAGGTGTGTTTTTATGTATTCTTCAAATTGATAGTGGTAAATCAAGAGTCGTTAGCCGGTCGTATGCACGTATCGAATTTTACTGCCTCTCCGCCCGTAATACCACCGTAAAACTTAGAAAAATCTTTATATGCTCTCTATAACCCAGTGAAATAGAAATGTAGAGTCGACTCTATGGTTCTACGTAGAGTCATCGCTCGTTCACATCCAGGCACGGCTCTGCGTTATAGCGGGCGCTAGTCATAAATTCCGTTTCATTCATGATACTCTACAAGAGGCCAAAGAATGCTCCGTGCGTTTGTTTCCCGACCATAAATACTAATAAAATGGCCTCGTTACGGGGACAGTTCGAAAATCAGGCACACGACTTCTTAACGACACCTATTAGGGATCTTCTGTCTGGTCAATTTAATTGAAAAATTGTATCCAGAGCGTTGCAAGAGTTGTATCCGAGTCCCGCGCCGGATGCGGGCCCAGACGTCCATTATTCCATTTGCTCATCCGCATGGGGACAGCGGTGTGCCTGCGGTGCGGCTGCGGGGCGACAACGACACGTGTCAATAAACCGATCGCGTTCACTCCGCCATCACCTTCATTAATACCACTGGCAACTCTTCTGTTCTATATTTGAATCCAAATCTCGTAGGGCCCGTTCTAAATTCGAATTTGGAAGACTGAGCCAGCTGCATCGGTCGCCGCGTGAGAGCTGGAGTGTTTTTCTGTTTTTAATAATAGAACACGCGAGATGTTCGTACGGATTCGGTCGATTCGCGAGCAGATTTATTGCTCGGAAAGTATCGAGGAGGAAACGTTAACGTTCGTTTTAAGGCCGCGGATGAAAGTTTTACATGCCATTCCAATTTTAATTTGAACTCTTTAAAAAAACAAACCGTAGACGCGCCTTCACACGAATCTGAATCAGCTGGTATGCACAGTAAACGAGTCAGCGGGACCGATTTTATTATCAATTTAATATTTTTATGTAGCTAATCTGAGTCACATTAATTAATAATTTTAACTGCCACAAATTGATTCTAAGAGACCATTAACCTTAGACACGAGATTAAGCTTACAAATTGGGTAGTGTTGTGTTATCTCCAATAATTCTGCGTACTTGCGGTGTAGTGATGTAAACAGAGAGGTCAATAGCTGGCACATGACCGGCGATAGGCGGTCTTATCGTTCTCTTGGACACTTCGAGACTCTCTCTCAGATTTTACGTAAATACGAGCTCGTTAAGATAACGATTTCCTCTCTCGGCCAACGCTCGCCCGTATCTTTTTGCTTTTATTAAAAGTATCAATATCTACTTAACCACTCAAAGGATTTCCGTGTAGCCAATAAAACTGAAGACGGTACAGTTTCACTTTTACAATTTAAAATTTCGAATGTAATCTTTTACACTATGTTTTTATAAATCGATTGTAGCATGAGCAGACTTTTTATTTCTTTTTTCAAGTTTGTGTTACCATAGCAAAAAATGTCTGAAAAAAGAAGTACCTATCTCATAAATAACGTTGACATAAAGCCGCCCACGCGCGTCTTATTATCGCGTCTGTCCGTTTGTACGTTCGTTACCTCTATTGTGGCTATGTGAATGCGAGATTAGCCACACCGACACTCGTGATTGACTATTTAAACTTTGAATTCTGTGAGTGACGCATTTCTGGACGGAGACGAACCAATGGAAATTATTTTCGAACGAAGAAAACAAGCATCCGCCTTCAGATATTTCACAAGCTCTATACTCAATGGTAGAGAACGTCTCTACCATAATTAAAAAAATACTGTCTTAAGATTAAAAGCGCTGTATATTTTTAACATTGACGCCAATGTCAACGTCGTTAGTCGCCGGGGAATTTTTAATTTCGTCTAAAGAGTTTTATCAAGATTTACAAACGGGATGATGCGATCGGACAGCCGTCGGCGGGACTCGTTCTTGGCAATAACTTGGTCATCGACCCACCGGCAGACGAATACTATCTAAATTAAATAAACTATTGATACGCATCTTTTAAAGACTTTACGCGTCTCTTACAGACTAAACGCATGTATTAGAGACAGTAATCCAACAGATAAACGTGCCTAATCAGCCGAGACGGCGCACTATTCATCTAGCGGTCGGCCATTACTCTAAAAAGTGTCGCCGTGGCGCGCGCTAAATAGCCAGTGACGGACCGGCATGATTTAGATTTCAAACCTCTTTAGTGGGCCTTAAAAAGTTAAATTAAAAAAAGAACAAATTTTACGATGGCCCGAAAGAATTAAAAATAAAATATTTTTTTTGAAGAGAATATCGGTACATGACACTGGCCGGTCGGCTCGAGCTAGTGCTGTGTGTACGATGTTCCAACCCTTCACACATCTCGCTGACTCATCCGGCATCGATTTATATTATTTAATCTGTATCAGACTACGTACACAGATCGCAGTGTGTTACGTAGGCGTAATAGACTAGTTAAAGCGTTTCGGGAGTCGCCAGAGTGATATTTGTCGTTCATCGATAAAGTTTGGATATATTTGAACATAAACGAAATACAGAGATATTATTTAAGCGAATAGGAAACATAATATTTGGTCACACACTTGAAGTGGATATAAATTGTGGCAGGTTTATACGAGTACAAAATATAAGTATTATATATTCATAACAACTACTTGGTACCTTTAAGAGTATTTACTTAGAGCTTTCTTTACGCGCGTCCCGCTAACAAGGATATTGTGTTTTTTTACGGTATGAAGAAAAATACTTTAAACACGATAGAAAATTATTGGAAACGCATGATAATTACATCAATGTAACAGGTAAAGATATATATTACACATTTTTTTTTATATTCCATACATAAAGGATGTGTAGTTTTCCGTTGCAAAGTAAAACAGCCTGTAATTCTAATTACATAGCTATATGTATAGGTATAGGCAGCCGGCAGTGTTTAGACGATGTTATTCTGTATTCCGATCATTCACTCGGGGTGTGCCTAGCTAAAGCCGGTATCAGACGTTCGGTTACACAATAAACCCTCAAATTAGCGAGCGCGCGAATTACGTCTGAATCTAAAGTGCGCAATTAAGGCGCGTCTACAAAGAGCCAATTCGAAAATGAACAGCGATATTCAAATTGAAAAAGGTACGCGGTGGGAATAAAACAATGGATGGGTGCCTGTTTGACTGCTCTTGATTCGGCCGCGGGTTGTCCTGTGTCGATGCCGAGTGCCGACGGACTCACATTTGATCTTGGAACCGAACTGAACGAATCATTTTAATTCTTTTGTAGTTTGTTATAACATGAAGATATTAATACGTTATTTACTATTACTAGATATTAGCAGGTCTATTACTATATTATAATTTGAAAAATTAGGAACACTTATACAACATTTTAAAAATAAGACCCGTTTCGACAGGAAATTGTTTAGCAAATAAGCGTTAAGAACAGGCATACTAATTAACAATTACTATAAATCAGTATACAACAATGTTTAACGTCTTCTAGACGCTATCAGAGCAAATGGACGTCGCGACCGCCTCAGCAACGATTCAAATACCTACAAGATCACATTAAACCACATACGTGTATTAGAACGATCTGATTATAAACGGTTTATGTATACATTTTGCTAATACATCCGGATTTTATCAAACGCACGCCGTGTTCCGTGTTAACCATGTATCTTCCCACGTCGATTTGGAATTTACGTTTTTTGTAATCAGTAATTCTATAATAGCATTAAGGAACTCTCTAGTAATCTACACCCACTACGACACAGTGACGTATCGGCTACGAGCTCCATAAAGTTACGATCTCACTTGAAAAATGTCTACTTCTAATCACTGCGGCATTAAAACGTAACGTCCGGGACCGGTCCGAGTTTTATTGTATTAATATATCATTTTGTCGTATACTGTTATATCCGTCAGCTTTAATATATCAAACGTTATTTATCTGGTCAGCGATCGAGGCGTTGACCATCTTTGATGCTACTTTGGGTGTTTAGATACAGGAAAAATTGAAATTCTCAATTGACGTCATCTTTACAATGTTCGATCGGTCCTATTAATCAAAATTAAGCCGTTTTTTGGTCCAATGATACAAAAAAGTCAGTTCACTGACGTTGAGTTGACAGATGTCAGTTGAAATCAAAGAACTGTGAGTGAGCCGCGAGCGATTCATAAACATTGATCTATTTGAGCGAGCACTCTCCATCACTAGTTCACTAGCCGCCGGCCGGTCAGCCAGGCCTATGTCATTTATATTCCAAATGGAGTTCCACATTCGAAATTAGAAATGCGATAGGCGCGCCCGTTTTTAATTTGTGAACCAGCGTTCCGTTTACGAAGATTGTTCGACTCGATAATAATTAGATTTGATTTCAGAACTTCCACTTTGTAACCTTTAAATTAGAGATTTTATGAGTTACGAGCATCAACGAAAAGGTATAATAACGAATTGATATTTTTTATCCAGTCAAATTATAATAAAATTTCAATTTGATCGATAAACTTGTCCAGAAATCTTGATTTATATCGTCAAATTTCATAACTAGAGACAAAGGTTTTGAAATAAATTTTATTGACAGTAATAAATTGAATCTGGTTTACACAGCTGATATTGCCTAAATAGTTATAAGCTCTAGATACTCTATGAATATATCGTTAATAATTGTAAATGAAAAAATAATAGTGCATTTGCAGCGATAAAATTATCGTTAAGTGGAAACACTTAATTATTTTTTACTATCTACGCTTCCTGCAACAAGCCGTAATTTCACACCTAACGGCAGAATACGTTTGCTCCACAGTCATGCTTAAAAATTAAAAAAAAACATTGGTAATGTCACCTTATCTTTTTCGTGTGGCAATAATGGCGGGACATTTTTCAACACTTAAAACATAAAATCGAGTTGTTTTATCGAGAAATGTGAACAGAATTGCCTATACAATACCGGTATTATCTTTAGTGCTGAAAGTAAGTGGCTATAATAAGTTTAATGCGTTACGAACGGTCACACACAAGCCCGCAGATTGGCGCCGTCTTAGAAAAAAGCTCACGCGTAATGGCGGCTGGCAATCGGATGAAATTAAAATTTAAAAATACCACCACGTTTTAGCTGTTTTAGTGGTTTTGTAACTCAGTGGGAGTTTATTTAAAAAAAATAAGTGTAACTAATGTTTTATTCTAGACCTGGCTTGATAATACATTGTAGTGTCGTGTTTTTTATTAATTTTGTCGAGTTACTTCAATTTATTTCATTCATTATAAAAGTAATAATACGTAGGTAGCTCCTTATACCATTTGTAAATATATAATAAAAATAAATTTTATTTTATACTTGTGCACGTGTTTTCGGGTAATATAATTTCCTGGCAACTTTTGAAGCGGTTGTATAGGTACCTAAGTACTCAAACTCAAATCATTAAAATATGGCACCACATTGGTTGTATGGGTGCATTTTAATAAAAGTAATAAATTTTGTGGTTTACATCACTTATAAAAACTATAAAATTAAATAGTCAACAGTTTCTTGTAAGTACTTTTGATTGAGATTATACTAATAAGTACTAAAAAACAAGGAATTCAACCAGGTTCTACTTACTTATTTAGTTCTGCTGTATATAACTTTAAGCACAGACAATTATATGTACGGAGTTTAAGGAAACCGAATAAAAATGTAACATTCATTTTCTGGTTGTTTTTTGTTTCTTTTTTGTATTTGATCATGTACTTCTGTACCTAAATCTGCCATTTCTCAAGTAATGTACTTGACTTCCAAAAAGGAGGAGGTACTCAATCCGACTGTATTTTTAATTTGTATGTTTGTTACCTCATAACTTTCGACTGGGCGATTGTTTTTTTTGTTTGAAAGCTGGTGCTTGCCGTGTGGTCCCATATTTAATCTATATATATAAAAGCGAAAGGTCACTCACTCATCACGAAATCTCAGAAACTACAAGTGCTAGGAGTTTCAAATTTTGCATGCGGGTTCTTTTTAGGACGTAGGTGCTCACTAAGACGGGATTTTATGAAATTCGACCCCTAATTGAAATCTGACCCATTGAAATCTGTAATTACCGTATCCCGCGAGGCCACGCGAGCGAAGCCGCTGGCGGGTCAGCTAGTAATAATATAATTTCATCAAACTCGGTCCAGTAGTTTTTGAGTTACACTCTAATAACTGAATAGAATGGAAGAAAGTATTCAATTTTTCAAATTGTACTTGTTAAAATTGCATCTAGTTAGATTTCCATTCAAGCAGTCAAGTCACAGTCACATAAGTTCCTGTCCTGTCTAAGTCACGTTCTAGTAGTGCGGTGAATGCTGAGAAAACCAAATTTTTACTCAATAGAGAAACTTTGAATTACAAAATATCAACTTGCACGATGTCACTAGGCAATATGTTATACCTTTGTTGCATCTGACTAAGCATCATTACCATGTAAGTAATGTAATGAGAAATAAGACTATACTTATAAAAAGTTTGAAAAACAGATATTAGTAAAAGCCAGACCTCAAAGTGTTTGCCTATTATTGTGACAATAACGGCTAAAAACAAAATATATCATATTTTAATTTCTAATACGGCCAAAACTTACGGTCCACAAGTATACCAACGGTATCATCCGTAGATAGCATATCAGAGACCTTTTAAGTGACATTTTATGGAGACCCATAAGTACATTTAATGCAGTAAAAATCCATACTTAAATTTATTTTATGTTATCAACGTTGCATCTTGCATAATAAGGGACAGAGCGAAATAAAACATATTTAGTCGTTGAAAACTACACCTATAAGTATTTGTATAAACGTTTTTTGAATAATATTTTTTTTAAAGTAATGATCATTATGGTTGTGAAGAGGATAGTGATTAGGTTGGTACGTAAGTAGGCTTAAAAGAATTTTCTAATATATCATGTGATTAAAATATATCAAACATATTTTCGTAAACAATTCTGTACTTTTTTTTTCTTGTCCCCTGAGGTAATTGTGGCTCGCACTTCTTATGCATCCGCCAGTGTCAAGTTTTATTTTCTACTCCTATTTATTATTTTTCTTCCATTTTTATTATTTTGGTGTAATCTTCTTTCTTGACTTCGTGTTAATTTTGGTTTTATTTTCTTGATTTGTGTTTTTTAAATGTTGTTTCAATGGACTTTTATTTTAAAAGTGGGGAAACGTTTCGCGAATGTAACAATTTTATTATAATTTTAATCAGATTTCATTTGTAATAAGAATAGGATCAGGGAGAAGTAGATTATTGGTAGGTTCATGTATATATTGTAAAGAAGATCTATTATAATATCGTAAAATATCTATGAATACTTACATAACTTAAGAAGAACATATGAAATACAATACAGTATATACACATTTACAATTTTATGTTATTAACACAATTCTGTACTTACTTTAGTTATAAATTTGTTTTGTAGTTTAATTTATGCACTTCCAAATTTAAAAGAGGTTGTATATATTGTGAATATTAAATTTAATTCTTTAACTTAACGGCTAAACAGATTCTGATACAAT
Organism: Selenia dentaria; assembly: GCA_917880725.1. NCBI lineage: Eukaryota > Metazoa > Arthropoda > Insecta > Lepidoptera > Geometridae > Selenia > Selenia dentaria. Next base: position 28,096,497 of record OU862895.1, on the reverse strand, counting down.
AATTCGGTAAAAAAAACATAGAATGGTTCTACGTTAACGGTTCTACTAAAAGAATATATTTAAGTGCAATATGTAACAATCCTAAATACACTCTATTGCAACTTTACATCTGCCAATTATTTATCAGCGGTGCATTTTCCCGTATTTCACTAAAATATTTTTAAGGTATTTGAATGCAAGTCAGTAATCATTCTTTGGCTTATTATACGATCATCAGCCCAATTTCAAATCGATAATTATAAAATGTATGAACCCTTTGCGTCCCAGAGACGTAAATATACGTCAGTTTCATTCATTAATCTTTTGTTTTAATTATCACGGTGTAGGAAGGATTAAAATCGATCATGTCTATGCTAAACTCATTGACATTACAATCATAACAGACATCAGTAGGGCTATTATGTATTGTTTATTATAACTAAGTGTTTCTAACAAAAGTTTATTTAAATCTTGAAAAATGGCGGCTCTATGTTAGTTTTGATGACTCCAGTAAGCTAAAATGTTAGTAAATTCGGGACTGGAACTGACAAAAGTGAGATAGAGCCGCCATTTTTTCGATTTCAATCAACATTTGTTAGCAACTGAGATACATAATAGCCTTACTGATTGCGGCAGTAAAAGTATGCTTTAAATTTGTATTTGCGATATGTTTAAAACTATTAATTTATTTATATATATATAGCCATGCCACCTATGTTTTACCAACACAATGTTATTCATACATTTTCCTTGTATTTTTTTAAGCTTAGTAGGTGAATGTGTACAAAAAAATTATCAATGTACCTATGTTTTACTGTATTTACCTTTGCCTTCTTACATTGTGCAGTAATAGGTTTTTATCAAATTGCGCAAAGTTATAGAGAGCTATAATTAAAAATTCATCGCTGGAAATAAGTACACCACCGCGCATTCACCAGCAAACTACATGAAAGTCGTCCCAACTGGGAGGTATTTGAGACACGCTTTTTATGTCTATCTGGTAAATGTATTTCTTTTATCGTAGACTTGAAAATATAATATGCCTAACTAATTTGGTGCATAACATGTTTCTTCATTATTATAAATTGTATTATAATTTATAAAGCTCCTATAAATGTATGACGTCAGTTAGAAATAGTTATCTTGTACGTATTTAGTGACATTTCGTAAATTGTATTAGTATTCATTAAATGATTACGGTCAAAAACATAATTTTGTATTATCATAATTACACATTATATCTGGCCCATCTCAAAAATAATCTTAAACGATTATTTCTACCAGATGTTAAGCAATTTTTTTGGATTATATATGTATAATTTATTATTCTAACCATGTCTGTAAAGTTCTCACTGTTTCTTTCGCCATACCTACGTTGTTATCGTGAAAGCTGACTAAGGAATAAGATGGTAATATTTCTGTCCCGTGGTCACCGCTTTATTCTTCCTATTTCATGTGATGAGAACAAGATCATGAGTAGGAAATATAATCCTCGGATGATCTCTTCAGCGAATAAATGCTTTGTTTGTAGTTTTATTAGAATATTGATTTGTATCAATTGCAGTCTTATAATTATTATTTCGTCTAATAACAGAAAATCTAGCGATATGTTCCTGTGGCCATATGTATAATATGTCACTGATCACGATAGATTGATTCCCTACGTACAAGCTTAACGTACATACGACTAATTACTAACTATGAAATAAATTATATTAAAAGTAATATTCAGCAAATGATGGCAGTCTTCGTATTTAAGCATAAACAAACGTGCTACTCTTAAACAGAGAAAATGCACGTCACTAAAAATAAATTAAAAACAAATCTCGGAGTTTTTAATCAACTTCCGAAACGGACGTCTATATTTTATTTATATACGAGTATAATGAACGTGGCCACGCATACGTTTTTATTGGATTTTGACGATAATTATTTGTTATATTAATAAGGAGCCCGAAGTTGAAAGTCCCATTATTTCATCACCGTCGGTTAAATTCTTTGAGTCATGCTCAATAATACCTTAAGGTACTCGTATATCAACACGAAATTATTATATATATTATTATTAATACTTTATTAGTATGATTTATGATTATAAGAGCTTATATAAGTAGGTATAGCACGTATTACAGGGAGTCCATTCGGTTTAGAAACAAATTGTTTAATTTACTTTACTTAACGTTTACTATATACTAGCACGCCAGTGGCTTTGCTCGCTTAATCTATAGGAGACGAAGTCACAGAAATAATGCTTACTACATAATATAAGAGACATCAATTGTGAAAAGTTAAAGATTTTGCCGCAGCAGATTAGGGTCTGCGTCCAGGCACTCAGAATAGGCAATTAAATACTTACACATATATAATATACGGATATATTATAATCTGAATTGGTATAAAGAGGATAAGCCGTGTACATTTTTCTTTGAAATGTTTTCAATGTGCGATTTTTGTAAATGCAAACAAATGCAAAACGATAACATGTATATTTTGATTATACTTTAAAAGCTAGTGATGATATTATTAATAATGTGCCTTTTTTTGCCTTTTCGGCCGAGTTGGTAATGGCAACACTGGCGTGCCGCGAAATTATAGCTACGATATTTGCAAGGTTGGGTGGCTTCAATACATAATACGAATATACTTAATACATAGATTTAAAGACGTATTTTACTTTTAAATTAAATATTTTCTAGAGTCACATGAATTTCATTTGAAAGATGCTCAGTTATAAATCTCGACTCGAAAGATTCTTTCACTTCCCTCCGAGTGCTCCTGAGGGTACTACTAGAATACGGACCTGAGTGTCCCATACACTACCTATATGAGAGCCCTTTTATAATCTGTTTTTTATTCAACGTATATAACGTAACGTTTAATATTTAGGAGCTTTTCCCAACATGGTATGGCAGCCCCAACGTACCCTAAACATAAATAACTACAATTCACTTAGATTTTCTTTAAAACCTATTTCTTAAAAAAACTTATTTAAGACTTTCGCCGCATCACACACAGTTGAACCTAACATATTAATGTACTATATATAAAGAAATTACGGAATACGGGCCAAAGTGTCCCAGCGGAGTATGCCCGCTTGTAAGTTTTCTGAAAGCTTTTCAATAATTTTGAACTTGCTTAAACCACGATATTTGATAAATTAGTTACTATACCTACAAAAATAAATATTCGTCTGATAAGGTTTGTACTTGATTGACTATTGAAATAAGATCTTAAAACGGGATGAGGTTTTCAAAGTAATTTTTGCCATTAAATATAATATTATAAACAGCTGTCATTATTCTTATTTCCACTTAAGGATGGCAGATATCAATCATGATTAAGCGAACACGTAAATACGGATTCATTTGTTTTTCTGTTGTGTTGTAGTAGATTTAAAGTCACTACAGTTTCAGATTATCTACTGGAAATAGACCAGAGACAACATATTCGATAGCAGGTTTTGGCGGTCCGTTAATAGGCACCCACTCAGGGATATAAATAAACGTTCCAATTTTGAAATCATCACTTAGGTCATCGCCACAGATCATCTCGAATTTTGAAATCGTCACTTAGCCATCGCGATAGATCACAATCTCTATGGTCATCGCTGTCTGAACGCAATGTACATGTCATTGTGTGATGAAACTGATTAATTTATAATTTCAGTTAAAGTACTCGAAGTAACACCTTAACACGTGTTATCGTTTGTTTAGTGGGCCAGAGCCGAAACTGTCCTACACTGGTATCTAGCAATTATCGCGATACGTGCACCACTATTACACAAATTGATATCGTTATCATTCTGTCATAAACTCGATACGGCCGCAATGACCGGACAAGTATTCGGCAAACATCATTTTTGGTTAATAAGTTTTTTATGAATTAATTTTGGCGGACTTAGCGCAGTCGCTGCGTGGGTGGACTAAGGGACTTAACGGGGGCTACGGGAAATACCGCACTGACAAGACTTGAAATTATTTCGTAAACTATTTTAAGTTTTTGTAATATTTTAATTTAATTATTGTTAATAAGACATGGTTTCGCCACTAGATAACCAATTAAAAGTCTAATTGTTAAAACACTAAACAAACAGTATATTTTGTTACTCTTGTCTCTGTCATTTGTTTTAACTAACTGGAGTTACTGACATTGTAACTATTAAAAAATTGTATGTGATTAAATTTTAAACGCAGTTTAATTGATTTTAAAGTTACCAAATACTCATACACCTAACAGTTATAAAACTTTTAAAGCTTATATAGTTATTTAAATAATTAACGGAAAACTATCGCTAAACAAAGTTAGTATTAAAACTAATAATTAATAAATACTCACATTTGGTACAATTAATTAAAAGTCTACCGTTTTCTATCACATTCTCAGAGAAATAAAATGCACTTTTACAGCTCTACCGTCGGATGATGTATTTTCTTCGTCTTGGGTTATTATTTGCTAAATAAATTTGGCTTGCACATCTGATTCTTTAAAGACTATTTTATTAATAAGCGCATTCATGTAATAAAAATTTGCAGTGTAATTATTCCACTTTTTGCTAATAATATCTGTACTCCTACCAACTAGAACCCGGCTAATGAACCTAGGTAGCCTCTCGCGCAACGTTTATCATTACCCGACGGCACGGAGATTCGCGCCATTTACCTCAAGTTTGTTAAGTTTTTACATAGTTGCTATCATAGAAATAGTTACTATATGAAAGATTATTAAAAGTATAGCATTAATTAAAATGGTTTTTGTGTTTATACCTATTACAGTTACAACCATTGACCTTGCAACGAAATCAATGTAAATGACACATTTAACAGACTATACAAAACTATCAGCAACGACCTGCATAATAAAATCATTTCGGCCCGTTTGTTTATTAATTTCTATACCAGTTTTTGTATAAAGATGAAAATAGATTTGGAATGTATTTAAATCTCTCTTTAATATTTAAAGTTTGTCTATCATACCTTTTATTATTGAAGTGTTATCTATGATTATATGTAAATTATATTTAAATCTTCCAAGGTAATGGCATCAATCATTATATTTATCTTTGTAACTTTCATCATTATGAATAATAATATCTCTTCTCCAGGAAAGGATTACACTTTATGTCCCCTACACCAAAAACAATGCTCCCCTAAATCTTTAGAAAGCTGTCCCTGAGATTCCGTTAGGGACATCTTTGTGGCACGAAGTATAAAAACTTTTCTTTCATTGTCAATTGAATTTTATTGTTGGTTTCTGAGATGCACTCTTTTGTGTCAAACCGTGCGTTTAAAGCCGCTTGTAAAGCTACAGATTTTAGTGTCCCATCCCTCGAGCCCATAAGAGAGCAACAAACGACAATGGCCCCCCGCTGGATGCCATTTTATTGTCACGAATCTATAACACGGTGCCTATTCTATCAGGTGGCCAAAATGTTCGGACTTATTCATTTATTCAGCGATTAGATTTATTCATGGTCCGTTGCTATGTCTGCCTCGGACGTCGCCTACTTGGTTAGCTCTAAAACTGGACGCATTATTATCTATATTTTCATTCATTTCTTTAGTTTTATTGCACGTGCGATATTACGAAGCGATTACATTATCAAAGCATAATGTTATTATGTTCTAATGTATTCATTTCGTTGACATTATCGGTGGTGATGCGTCGGCGGGTGTTAGACACATTGTGTTACGCATTACGTATGCAGGACGTGTTTTACTTGTTAGAACAACTTCCCGGTGCCGAAACACGGGTAATGTATCGTCTCGGTCGAGGCGCGTTTTTCTGATATCTCTCTATCCTTATTTACTTTTGTTTTCAGATCGTAAATGGCGTGTAATTTCTCTACCTACACGGATAACACTAGTTCGACAACGTTTGTTGTGGTGTCAGCACTGTTATCACTATTATTAAGGCTATTATCTAAGCGTCTTGTCGTCATAATCACCGATAGTAGTTCAATCGGGTAGGCTATCGACTCTACTGCCAGCGCACTTGTCATACTTGGTAAGTGAGTGTGTAGCGAGGCTGTGGTGGTGATGCTGCGTACGTACCCTAGGCTGAGCCATGAAAGCTCGGCCCGAGCCCGGGTGCAAGGCTCCGCTGGCCACCACGAACGTTTTGCGTCACGGGCCCAACCTAACACAACACACAAGCACGTGCACACATACACATCAATTATTTGACACCGTCACAGCGGCCCGCTAGCTCACTAGTGTCATAATGCACTCGCGACGGATGTTAACTGATGGTTTTGTAAGGTTCGATCACGGGACGCGGCGTGGCCGAGCGAGGCGCGGGGAAGCGGGAGGCCCGGCGCGCTCGGCAGTCTGACGGACACTGCCGCGGGCCGAGCGAGCAGGGCCGTCGCTGGGGCGTGGCGTTCGGCCCCTTTGCCTCCGGGCCAATCCATCGCCGTAGCGCCGCGCAGACCGGCGAGCGGGCGGCCCGCGCGCCACCACCGATCCCCGCCCGCGCCCACCACACCGCGCGCGCGCCTCGACATAGACGGTCGTGCATGTTTTTTCAACAGTTTTTGCGGCAATTACATGAGAGTTTTCCTCTGTTCGGATTTTCTACTCTATACCTAATCAAAATTACTGAGTTCCTCTCGCACGGAACGCGTTGTGAGTTAGGTATCGACGGTTGGCGGTGTATGCTTACATGTGGATGTTGCAGCTTGCAGGGGATGACATTGACATGGAATGCTATTTTTTGTTTATTTTTATTTTCACTTCGAATCTGAGATTATTAATAATTGTCAGTTCAGTTTAGTTAGTCTGAATCTATCTTGATATACTTTGAAACTGTGATGATTAAAAGCGTTCAAACAAGTGTGGCTTATGTTAAGCATCCACTGCGCATGCGTGGTAGTACCGCTGTCACGTCAGGGTGACTGTGGGCAAAAGTGTTAAATGTGAAAAGTTTGTGACAGCGACAGTGACCTGCGCCCGTTCGATTAGGTACACTCAATTCAATCTTTTAGATGCTGGACTGTTGCAATGAAATCGATGGCATGTTATTTATCGATCTGGTAAATTAAAATAGCGATAAAATATGAAGCATCAGGACTAGAGAGATAACTATCAGTATATTATACTTTTAAGCACACGAAATAACTTTGGAAGGTAATGTTGCATTTATCTACCTATATAGAGTTGCAATTTTATGTAAAAATACTTAGGTAGGTACTTAGCAAGGCGCATAATGATGTTTTAAGGAGACACCACGCCAGAACATTTAATTATACAATTCACTATTTACTAATTAAAAAACAACAGCATAATACCTTTAAGTACTTGCACACCTGTATAATAAATTTACACAATTTCCCTGAAGTACCTACAACATTCCTGTTCAAATTGGTAATTAGATTTCGACGTTTTATCAACAGTATAATTAAACATTATTTACTATACATAATAACGGCTGAGGTCATTAAATATATGAACAACCCCCCACAGTTTATCCTGGTTACGTTCACGTGCGTTTGAGCGCGCGTGAAAAAGATCTGACTTACTTTTTCTGTCACGACTTTTTCTGCCTTACAAGTACCTAGACATCAATAAAATTACCTAATATAATATGATTACCTTAAACTTATTGTAAGGTTAATAATACTAAAAGTAAGACGGCAATTGCAGTTGCAATAGACTTTGGTAGAGTTGGTTTTATTCAAAGTTGATAAAGAACTAATACAAAATACGTTAGAATAAACTGCACCAAAACCTCGTCTTTATTATTAAATAAACTTCTAATTAAAGTTATATACGGAAGTAATCCATAACATTGTCGAAATATGATATTATAGGTACTTACCTACTTAATTTCGTATAGGTACTTACGTAGGTAATATTTAAACGTTCAATAATAGATACGCGTTTGTGAGCCAGCTACTTTTGAAGTTGGTTAAACACGAATAATTTAATTGAATATCAATTATCAATTCAGTTTTGTATTCATGTCGTAATCACGATAATGAATGGCTATCATTAACTGAATTATACAAAAGGAAACGTATGGATAAAGCAATAAAATTGGTTGTTTTTATCGCCATTTTACATTGGGCAAATAGATATAAAATTATTTATAATTTTAATTATTTTAGCCTGGATTATAAGAATGGTATGCCAACACAGAATTACGCAAGTTTAACTAGCAAGCACGCAATCAGAATTATTTCTAATATGTTAGTTTTTAGTTGTATTTTTAATATGGGTATGGACCTGGACAGGCGCCGTCTCATCTCCCAGAGACGATTGATCAGGTTAGCGCTGCCGCGACTAAAGTGGCAGACCTCAAACATTATAAATATATGTATTTAGACAGAATGTATGTTTGTGCCGTTTGTTGCCAACATTTTGGCTACTTTTCCCCCACCACGAGGCTTATAGATTTGTTTTTATTTTTACTTTTATTAATTAGTTAACAACTTTGATAAATACACAAGATGGGTTTATTTGAAATCTAATTAAAGTGTCAATTTTGTGTGGGACGTAGTTAGATAAAAATAGCCAAGATGCAAAGAAGCCCGACTTGTCAGGTGGTAGGCCTCTTGTGTTAAGAGTTGACCTGGATTTAGAAGGATCATCTCTGTAGCTCTCGGTTGCAAGCACAACTATGGTCGTTAAATTACTCAGTGGTGTAAGTTCTAATTATTACGCGTATAGACACACATACCCTCAGGATCACGCAAAATTTCAGCTTTAAGCTTTGGCTGGAATATCACGGGCAGTATGAAGTGCTTACCATTAGATGCACGAGGTACCCGCCTGGCTTCTTGATGGTATATTTTGTTGTAGGTACTTGTTTTTTTTACATTAATTTACATTAGTTACATTAATTTCACCATTAGGCAATAAACATTCCTGTTTGAGGCCTGAGAGGGCTTTAAAACAACGAACTATGGAGTTATAGGGGTTTATTTTTGTATCTGCATTTAAAGCAACCATGGTTCAGAGGTAGACTTCGAAGTTAGCTTCAGCTGCCTGTTCACGGGTTCGATCTCACACCAGACTTTCCGTGAAGGTTACATCGTGAAGAAATTAAGGCTGGAATCATAGACAAAAATGTAACTGAGTGCAAATCAGTTTCGATTCTGGTCCTTGATCTGAGGGTCGATTTAAATCTGGGTTCAGCTGAATCTAGTTTGAAAACGCTTCGGTAATACAATCGATCCTCAAGGCTAGATTCAAGACTCGAGCTTAGATCAGGTTCATACGATCAGGTGAATACGGGCGTAAGTGCGTGATGGAAGTTGGATTTTCAAAATCAAAGTCAAAATCATTTATTCAATTTAGGCATCAAAGACGCACTTATAAGCGTCAACTTTTCATTATAATGTACTTTAAAGACTACCGCCGCGCGTTCCAAAATACATAGAGCCTACCGAGAAGAAGCGGCAAGAAACTCGGGGCCATTCTTTTTATATAGATGTTTTTACAATATTTCTACTTGGGTCTACAGACATTAGCTCCAGTGTGTTGCCTTACAAAAGAGAACATAATAATGGTATCAGTAGGGCAAGACACGCTACACTTTGACATCTTAGTACACGAGTAGATAGATCCTGGAGTCCCAAGCTGTTTTATCCTTCAAGTAATCCGAAATTTAGTAATAACCTTTTTGACAGAGTTTAGTTTTAATAGTAATTTTAAACTTATTAATAGCCAAATCTCGGATAACATTGGGAACTTTATTATACAGGGTGTTTGGTAGAGGGACTGACATACCAAATGAGCGTGTTCGGGGAGAATTTCGGAGAAAAAGGGAAAATTCACAAAAAAAAGTTTAAAAAAATTGGGGGGTCTGGGATTTTTTTTTGGCCAACTTGTATTCTCCAAGTGGGCCCCAGAACACGCTCATTTGGTATGTCGGTCTCTCTACCAAACACCCTATAGAACCGTATACATTGTCCCATAAAAGAATGAGATCTAGATCTGACCTGTGAGTCTGTCTGATCTAGAGCTCGCCTGACTAGATACCACCCTCAAGATAGAAAATTCTGAACAATGTATCTTCCTTGACATTCAAGTTTGATTTGCCATCATATCAGATGTGATCAAATGCTAAGTTTACATTTCCGAAATATGCATGTTCATCATCTGAGAATTAGATTCGTTTTGGGATTAATCTAGTTTTATTATTTTATAAATTAATTAATATATATGGGTAAGGTAGTACGTACCTACTAAGTCGTACTGGGAGCCATATTATGGGTTTTAAAACCGGTTTTCTATTCGGTATCTATCATTTCTATAAATTAAATTTAATTTGAATATACTGCATTAAATTGTTATATTATGGTGAATATTATAATGCCCAATTTGGACTCTATAATGAACTGGATAACAGAATATGAATGTAATACATATAATATGGAATTATTACATGTGTTTGTATAATTTTTATTTTACCTTATGATAAAAACGAACATAAACCCAACATTTTATTCGTTTCAAAATGTAATGTAAAATTCTTAGTTCTGGACATAAACCAGTTGATAATTTTTGTATAGATCATGGCTGCTTCTAAACTGTATAATTTTTGGGAAAAATATAGCCTACTAAATATTTCAAAATATTGATTCAATTTGAGATTTGCGTTCTTCTGTGTAGATATACCTACCTTCTTACTACGGCTTTCCTATCACTACCGAATAGCGGCCATAAAGAAATCGTAACACCGAATTTGATTAAATTGTGTACGCAAGCAATTTCCTTAGCTTTTGAAAACTTTTTCAAAGCCAATCAATAAATAAATAGACTATATAATGTTTGGTCGATAATGATGCGTCTAGATTTGTCTTCGGATATGACACTGCTAAAAAAAGAATCAGAAATATTTAATATCTTGTGCTACAGGTCATAATAAGAGTACTATTCTAAGTATATATATATAAAAATCTTTGTATTATATAAAATAATTCAGTTGATACAATCAATCCAATAATAAAAATCAATATAATTAATCAATAAATCATTTGTGAAATTTTACAACTAAATAATTATGGTTTATACCAGCATAATACTAAATAATTTCAGTAATTTTAAATCAATTTGTCATAATTATATTTTATTGATTAGTTTCAAAAATTCATCTAAGCCGTAGCAAATAAACGTAAAAAAACTCCAGAAATCGCAAGCCTAAGGATTAAATATTGATGCATGTGATTATTCTAGATTATTAGAGCTTTTAAGCTTAGAAGTTATGCGAAATGGAACGCAATGATGGAAACTTCTTGGTCATCATATTCTATACACAAACTTTTGAAGTTTTGATATAAAACTACTTAACAATAATGTAATAATGTAATAATATATAAAAAGTACAATTTGAAAAATGTAATACCGACTTCCATTCTATTCAGTTATTGGAGTGTAACTCAAAAACTACTAGACCGAATTAGATGAAACTTAAATGGGAAATTGAAAATGAAAATGAAACTCAAAAAAAATAGAATTTTAGGAATCGGTTTACCCAGTCGAAAGTTATGAGGTAACAAACATTCAAAAAAATACAGTCTAATTAAGTACCTCTTCCTGTTTTTGGAAAACGATAAGTAATAGTTTTTTGCTATGCGGCGACAAAGTAAAGAAAAATATTACCAAAAAATTTGTTCAGTGCATGTCGATAAAGCCCCGCTTTTCCTTCAAGCTTGCACGTCAGTTCTAGCACATTAAACACTTTACCAGCCACCGTAAAATAGACAAGAAAAATAAAAGTAAAATGCGCTGGGTTTCGAAACTTTGTAACACACTTTTAAAATTGCAATATCTCCTAAAGTATTGAAGTTAGAGTGTTGAAATAAAAAACGTCTTATACATATTTTTATATGTTATGACTACATATAATAAAACTGTAGACGTTGAATTTCTGTACAATGAAAAAATGCTAAAAACCGAGTCAGGGTTATGTAAGGATCGAACTAATTTAGATATTTTTTATAATTTTTGTTTGTCTGTTCGTCTGACTGTTTGTACGGACTAATCTCCGAAACGGCTGGACCGATTTAAACGAAAATGTGTATGGTAGTAGCTCATATCTCTGGTCAACATATAGGAAACATTTGAGCCCGGTAAATTAAAGAGTTCTCGTGGGATATTTAAAAAACTGTAATCCGCGAGAACACATGAGCGAAGCCGCTGGCGGGTCAGCTAGTTTTCTTATAAATTTGATGAGCTTTATTTTAAGCTTAGTATTAGCAACGTGTTCTGAAATAAATCTAATCAAAATAAATATAATCCAAATAATTGTCATTGACATTTGCAAAAAAAAAGTTATATTTAAGTGTGTTTTACGCTTTATTATAATTTTAACAATTGGTATTACCTCCTCGGACTCAACTCGGATTGCAAGAACCAAGGTGTCTAAAGCACGTAACGTTCATTTATCATATCTCTTTCACCCGAAGAATGTGAAAAAATCATGGATTTTCTGGTACTAAAAATTAGCAGGCATCGTACTGCAAGAATTGTTGAAGAAACTGGAGACCGCCTCAAGTAACCTTGTAACGGTTTGTTTGACAAACCAATATACGATAAACGAAAAAAAATTTTTTTGACTGGCCAAGCAGGTTAAACATTTGAGCGTATGATGAGGTCTGTTTGTTCTGTGTCTGGGTGTGTATTATGTACTAAGTACAGGCTCTGCCAAGTTTAGGGCCTGCAAACCTTGCGTGCATGTTGACCTATATTAAAAACCCAAGCTATCTCAACACACCAAGATTAGTATGATCGCTGTGGAGGTTAATGTGCAAAGGGTGTGCTTGTTGGTAAATTTTATCGTCATTTTATATTATTTTATAGTATACATAATCAAATACGGGACTTGGATATTTTGAACAATACATTTATTATTCCTACACTGAGAAAAATCTAAAGCTGAAAGCGTCGTAACAACGGCCGATTTGGTTGGTATGACGGCAAAAAACCGACCAAACGTAATACGAACAAAATTGCCTTCTATGCAGAAAGCGATAAACGCCTTACTTTACGGCGATTTCAACAAGTAGAATACGGTTAATATGACTTGATATACTATTTGTTTCGACGTACTATCGAGCAGATTAGCCGTAATGAAAAATCAGTAAACATGGTAAGTCAGGTTAAAAACGAAGAGCTGACGATGATTTTAAACGTTATAAGGCGATTTTAGCCGTACGTAAGTTAAAATGAAACTTTCTTACAGCAATATTTACTGCATATAAAGTTATATTTGACTTTCGTCAGTCGTTTTATACCCTTGTTTACTGTTCAATACGCCGTTCGTTTATATTAGTTATTAATTAGTAGTAGTAATTAGTTATTAATAGGGCAGTACCCGCTACCGTAGCGGTTCAGTTACTGCCAGGGACTACCACCTCCAGGATTTCAATGTCACCGCTTTCAGTGCCTGCACTCTTTTATTCGAAATAAATACTGTCTTGTATTTCTTGTTTCCGAACCTTATTCAAAGTTTGAATTTGGCGCTAAGTCCACTCTTTCTCGGATACAAACACTTGCGTGTGTTAGAGACGAACAGCGCCATCTAGCGTGGTCTACAGTAGTGACATATTGGCTAGACGACACACTGAGAATGGAGGTAATATATAATGTTTTACACTTAATTTAAATACTTACTGGGAAAAGCAAGTAATCGCCGAATATTAGTGAGTGGTGCACTGCTCTCATGTACGATAATAATAAAGACGCTTGAAGCAAAATTAGTTTTAGCGATTTCACGATGGTCTTACATTGAGAGTGTTTAGCATCTTAGTAGTAGCACTTTATACCTTGCCATAACATGAAAATCATCTTCCGCCGTTAGTAAATGCCGCATATGAACGTCGCTTCCTAACTTAGATTTACGTTTGTTTAGTTTTATTGTGAGCGTATTTCATCTTACTTAATAAATAATCCACCTTTTCATAAGGCGAATATTGCCGTAATTACGATGATTTTCGCCGCATATTAAGCGTCGTAAACGTAAGGTGATTTTAACAGTATAGACTGCGTATTTAACCGGAGTAGGGTCTATTCGGAAAGTGCCTTACGTTACGAATACATTCAACAGTTTGTATCTGTTAAATCTAATAAACCGTTTGTACGTTTTCACTTAAGAAAGCCAAAATAAACGTAAGCCTTACAAAATCACCTCATGTAATTACAATTCAGCCGTGTACGAACGAATTCACCTTAGCTCATAATTCGATTTTTCTCAGTGATAGCCTAAATAACACTATACTAACAATAAAATGCTTCCTGCATTTTAACAAACGAATAGCTAACTTATGCAGAACTTAATATCCGTATAAACTCTTATATAAGTTCACAGAGCATCTTGACGCTTTATATTGGCATTTCAAAACCATTATTATGCTTTACACATTATAATGGTTGGATAATGGCATACCAAAATGCTTTTTTTTAGTGCAGGAAATCAACACAAATTACAGCGTTTATCTGGTTTTAGTGCATTTGGATATACTACAGCATTTCAAAGTAGTAAACAGATGCTTAATGCCTGTTAATACGAAGATAACATTATTTTTATAGTACTTTTAGTATTCATCGTTGTTATTTACAATGTTTTTAAACTTATCAGACCAACGCACTTTTATAAATATTAATTATAACCGTTTAATTGGGTATATATGATATAATAATAATCTTTATTGAAAAACTTTACATATACATAAGAGGTTATCGTATCTCTGCCTTTTGTGTTAGTAAAAACTGTGTTGCAAAAGGCAATCTCTTCCATGAAGTTCATTTAAAGTTTAACAATGAAAACGACATAAATTACGATCAATAATAATAGGTAATGAAGGTAGTCATTCCTATAGTATGTCTAATTGTGATTAGATTAGATTCAAAATCAAATAGCGCTTCAACCTTGAGAATGATTCTCAAAGGCTCCCATTGGTCAAGGCATTGACAATTAGAATTTGTATTTTAATAATAATTATGTATTTATCTACACATAAAAACTATAGGGGCTCATTATCCTAACTTAAACTGCGCTATTAAAGGATTAAGTACTCTTAATCTCTTAGTAAAGCTGATTAACTAGATAAGTTATAGTTTATTAAGTTGATTCTTCGCACGTAGTTTAAGTTCTTATTAAGCTGTAGTAACAATAAAAGTTCATAAATTATGTGTTATTGTTTTTACAATCCTATTAAAAATGTTATATCTCATCGTAAGCTGTGTGTTGAACACAGGTTTCCTATCATATAATTATGAGATGTTTTCTACCATATATGGGGTGATTCCTACCAAATATGGGGTGTCCCTAGCATATGGAAGTTCACAATAACTTCGAAGTTTAGCTGGCATGTTCGGGTACGTAGCTGCTGCTTATTGGTAATTCTCTGTCAGGTTTCACAACATGCAAAAGACGAGAAGAAAGTACTTAGCTATTCAATTATTATCCCAAGGTCCTCACAACTTTCCGAAAACATCCGTGAAATAAATGACGAGTTAATAAGAAACGTTGGAAAAACAACCTTATCTACAAGAGTGATATCTCATAAAGTATCTTACATTGGTAAGCTCGTCGACGACAGCAGGCCTAGACTAAAGATGTATCTGCCGTGCGATTCTGTATTAATTCGTCGATACACTCGTCGACGAGCTCGCCGATGTCAAATACTTTACGAGATATCGCCCTTGTAACAAGGTTGTTTTTCCAAAGTTTCTTGTCATCATTTGATTCACGGATGTTGTCAAAGATGCAACGATGTTTGCTCTTAGAGAATCGCACGGCTGTTAACGCCAATCGACAACTCTAAAATTTACGGCGTTGACATTAGCTGTGGAAAAGTCACGTGACATCGCGCTTAGTTCGTAGACGGGACCCGGGAACGTTATGTCTGTAGCGAGTGCGGAAAAATGCCTGCTTGAATTTTGTCTAGGCCTGCATCGTTTTAAATCTTTATTATATCAATGTCATCACAGAACACCACGGACGGCAGCGACGGCAACGGTATATGATTATTTAAGTTTTATTTACTATTTTGACTTACATCTTGACTATTTTGGTTATAAACATAAGAAATGTTCACATTACTTACGGAATAGTAAAAAAAATATTTTACTTACTGATTGATTGTCATTCACCGTCAATGATGATATTACGAAGAAAGGCGTACTATTTTTCAGTTATTAAAATATAACTCAAAAACCGCTAGATCGAATTTGATGAAATTTAAATGGAAAGTATACTATATTAAAAAAAAATAGAATCGGTCTACAAATATGGAAGAAATCGATGAACATACACAAAAAAAAACATACAATTCGAATATATATCCAACCTCCTTTTGAGAAGTCTGTTAAAAATGGTATTTTTACTTTGTGACTGACGTGGTAACCAGTATTATTCTCTTTGGTGGCTTAAATACATCGTGGTTTGGTTAATCAGAAACAGATGTACCTACTCTCAAACTCTCATTATTAATAACTCTTTTCCCGTTTGAAGCGAGTATTTCATACTTATGTCTGAATGACACTGATTTAGCAACTGAACAGATCCACCAAATATGTTTGCGGCGACATAACAACTAAATGAGAAATTACTTAATGAATATAACACAATAACTCGAGCCAGCCTTAGTGAATACAATAATACTGTGGTTGAACTGTGATTGCATATGGCAGCCTTGTCGCTTTTAGCAGAGTATACGTGCCTATTTATATCATGGTTAGTACTACTATTGTCTGTTATTATTTAAGTGTATACAGGGCTGGGCAAAATGCATGCTTTGCTTTAATTCAAATACAAATAAAAAAATACTTTATCGTAAGTAATTAAAATACGAAATAAAATCAAACATTCAAGTACGGTATTTGAAATATAAAATACAAAATACAGTATTTTACCTATTTTTCATTGAAATACGAAAAACAAATTACAAAATAAGTAATCTAGACCAGCACGGGCTAAAAAGTAGAGGAAAACAAGATTAATTAATCAGTAAAACCAGAGTTTCCTTTCATGAGCACTAGATTTTTAAATGTACTGTCAGACAAACAGCCTCTTGTCGGAGTGAATAAAACCGGCTAAAGAAAACAATCTTTCTACTGGTCCCTCACAATCGCTAAATAAAGGTTAAGTGTATTTTAATGTTAAAATGTATTTTGAAGCCTGAAGTATTTGAAATACTTATTACAAAATACCTCGGCGTCAGGTATTTGAAATACGAATTACAAATTACATTTAAGGAAGTAATTGAAATACAAATACTAAATACGTCTTTGTATTTCAATTACGTATTTTAATTACAAGTAATTCAAACACTGCCCAACCCTGAGTGTATGTATTCTGTTCTTTTAGTGTGTAGGATATGTAATGTAATGTTGTCCATGTTTTAAAAAAATGTGTTTTCATTTCTTTATTTCCCTTATACTATTTTGTTATCACTACCCATGCCTTCACAGACTTCGCTAGCTCATCACATGTTAGTAAAACTGCGTCGAAAACCTCTTAAAAAGTCAAATCAATACCTACTTAAAAAAAATTTTTTTTGATTGACAGACATACAAAATGTTCTGGGGGTACATGTTCTTACCCACTTTCAAGGTTCATTAACACAAGCCAATTTAAAAGTGTAAATAATTTTAGTGCTTACACACAATCTTTAATTATAAGATTATTAGTAAGTTTCAATGTAAAAACTATTGTAAACATACAGATATAAAAAAATATATGTACAAACTGTAACGGTTTTGTTTTGAGCTGGCAGGGCACCTGATAGATACATCGCTATGGATAGCGTAGACTTAATAAAAGGGTTCCGTATTCACGTACATCTTAATATATATCTATAATAATCATTATTTATTTTA
Organism: Selenia dentaria; assembly: GCA_917880725.1. Classification (NCBI taxonomy): domain Eukaryota; kingdom Metazoa; phylum Arthropoda; class Insecta; order Lepidoptera; family Geometridae; genus Selenia; species Selenia dentaria. Next base: position 28,078,693 of record OU862895.1, on the reverse strand, counting down.
GATAAAATCCATGTACTTTATTACACTTTAAATGTCAAAGGTTCGACATCCATGCTACAAACTGCCGCGCGATTCTCTAAGAGCAAACATCGTTGCCTCTTTGACAACATCCGTAAAACAAATGAAGAGATAACAAGAAATATTGGAAAAGCAACCTTATGTACAAGGTCGATATCTCATAAAGTATTTGACATCGGTAAGCTCGTCGACGAATCATTAGAGAATCGCACGGCTGAGCTACCGGAGCAGTTAATTAACCCATCAGATGACATCTTGTGTTTGAGTTGGGCCCAAAGTGCAGTCTATAAGCAGTTCATTCCAGTGCTGCATTATTCTGCACTTCACGTCCTTCCTCCACGAGTACAGCAGCAGCTGTTGGAGATGCCCCCTTGCAGCGCATCTCTATGCTATGTCCTTTTCGGAGATACAAGGTTTTTTAGTAGTGGTAAGACTTGAGCAAAGGCCGCGCCGGGGGAAGTATCGCACCTTTGCTACCTGTTTAACCGTGAAGCAGTAGTGTGCAAACATTACTGTGCTTAGGTTTAAAAAGCAATTTTTCCAGGGAAATTACGGGGCAAGAGATTTAAATCTCAGTAGTTAACATCATAGTAGAGTAAAAAGGGCCGAGCATGAAACGGGCACGAGTTCAGTACAAACTATGAGTTAACTGTGCCACTATTGTACTAGATAAATGACGGTACTAAATACGTTAACGATGCGATTACGTTACACTTAAACAGATTTTCGTGCTCGGCCCACAGTACATTTCCAGGCAAGGTCTTGAAGTGTTGCAGTTTGAAATACTGAATGGCGTTGAACTTTTAAGGGCAAGAGTGACGCTTTACATAAGACGAACGACCTGCTCGTCTCATCACCAAAAGTCACAAAAAAATATCTGCGTGCTAGATTTTATGAAAATCAGTTCGTCCATTATTGTAAGTAAAAAGACTATAACACACACACGCACACACATGCAGGCTAACAATATGTTAGCGTAGATTATTTCAACATAAAATACTTTACTAAAATTATACTTTTCTGCAAGAAGATTATTTTCTACCGACTTCCAAAAAGGAGGAGGTACTCAATTCGACTGGTTTTTTATGTTTAATACCTCATAACTTTCGACTGGGTGAACCGATTTTCAAAATTATTTTGTTTGAAAAGTGGTGCTTCCCGTGTGGTCACATTTAACTGAATCAGGTTCAATAGTTTTTGAGTTACACTCCTATAACTGAATAGAATAGAAGTAGGTTTAAATTTTTTCAAATTGAACTTGTTTATGCCGACCAATAAGTGTCCAATGGTGTCATTTTCCACGCGCAACACCAGTCTCAGGAAGCAGCTAGTTAATTTAAAAATGTAACGATTATAAACTTAAACTTATCTAGAATTATTTATGTATTTATTTTCTTGTAACAGAATTAAATGAACTATTAACATTGGCTTAAGGAAACGTCCGGTGTATTAATTCCAACCCAACCCACGGTAATTGCAAATGCATTAGCTCGCATGTCTGGTGCACATCAAGGCGTTGCCACTCGCCACCACCTCCCCGCCCTGCTCACAGCCGGCTACTGCAAGGGGTGCAGACAGGTATGGATGGGTTTCTTTACACTCACTATGGATATATGCATCTAATAGTATCTACACTACTTTGTTAAATTACTTGCCTTATTGAGATAAGAAGCCGCTAGCACAAACAATTTGCGAAAAAGTATTCGTTTCGTATGTGTCCACGCGTCACGTTTCGGTGTACAAACTATGAGTTGTCTGTGTCACAGTTGCCGTAGATACATGTCAGTTTGTACTGTTGCACGTGAACGACACGTTACGTTACACTTACGCAGTTATTCGTGCTATAGGCATACAGGGGAGTTTAATTAGACTATTTAAATTGTCGTCAAGAGGCCGTCTTGGTAGGTACCACCGCAGTGCCATATATTATACCTACCGTGAGGCAATAGTCCGCAAGCATTACTGTGTTATAGTATACAAGCATTACTCAGTGAGGGTGTGAAGGGCGCGGTAGCAAGTAAAATTACTGGGCGAAAGAGACTCGAACATGTTTAGGGGGTGACGGGCACAGTGCACGCAAAACTACAATTCTAAACTCTGGATGGCACTGCAACTATCATAGGCATACGAAGTAATAATAATAACAATGGGCAATGCTTGTTGACGTCACCATTCTTCATGACGAGAACCTCGTGAAGGTTGAGAAGGACAAGCTCAGGAAGTACCTTGACTTGGCTGACGCGTTGACTGCATTGTGGGATGTTGACTTGACGATCATTGTTCCGATAGTAGTTTCAGCAAACGGCCTTATAGCAACCTCTACTAAAATCTCAAGAGGCCCCCCCACTAGACGGTTGGATTAACGGTTAGAAACAGAAAGGTACAGAAGGCTATAAGTGGAGAAGTTCTCCTTGACACGGCACGTATTGTCAGGAGGTTCCTCAGTCTGCAGCCTTAACCACACCGTGACCATACGTCCCGCTTTGGGCGGGATTGTCCCGCTTTCGAGCTGTCTGTCCCGCTGTCCCCAATGAGAACCAAAATGTCCCGCTTTTACGAATAAACCTTTATACCTACCTACTTAATTACTTACTTACACTATTTTATCACGAAAGACGGCAGCGCACCGTAGACAGTCAGGAACAAGCGCAAGCGAGCGACTGACATAAAGAATATTATAATAATATAATATAATAATATATATATATATATATATATATATATATACAAAATATAATATTAAATAATTATCATGCAAGAACGGGATAGATGATAAATGAAGTTGTACCGTTGAACCGATTTTGCTGTAGCAAAGTAGTTGTTTGTTGCGAAATTAGTTATAAATATTATTTTTAGGGTAAGTTGGTTATATACAAAATTCCATGGGCGTTTCGCTTTGACACGAAAAAAAATGGTCACGTTAGTCATACCCCACTGCTGGTGGCAATCTAGGATTAGGTTTTTATAATGTTTTTATTTTACATATAAATATTGTAATAATGTAATTTAAGAAAATAAAATAAATAATGAGCATTACCACATACTAAATTTTATTCAATAAATACCTATATCAATAAAACAATATACCTACACTTTATTCAAGATATTTTAGGAAACACAATTTTTTATTAGTTTCGCTAATTTGTTATTGTATTAACTAGTAAGTACTTTATTAAGTTAAGTAATACATTTTAAAATATTTTTTTACTATTCCGTAACTAATGTGAACATTTCTTATGTTTATGACCAAAATAGTTAAAAACTAATACTTTTTTATATATTTGACAACTTGTTTAGTTGTTTTGTATTAATTTTAACAGTGCGTATGACCTTCTGATAATTATTAAAACTGCCTGAGTCGTAACTCCTATAAGAAATAATTTATATGAATCTGTAAGTAAGTAAATCAATCAGTAAGTAGCAAGGTCACTAAAAATGGTGAAAAAATATTTACCCCAAAATAGAACCAACTTCCCAAACCCAAAATAGAAATAACTTGTCGAAGTTGGTACCATGCGCACAATATTGTGATAATAGGTACTTTTGGACTTTCATGATGCCGACTTCATTCTTTGTATCGGCAATGAACCTTTTGACTTTGATATTGTTGCCAAACCGCTGGGCCAAAATCACAGCCACAATCAAGTCGCAAATGAAATATGTTTGTAAACCATATTTCTCCTACATCCAGTAAATGTCAGTTATCATGTGTAAAAAAAGGACATCAGCACGATTGAACAGATTATCATGTACTACTACAGTAGGTACATGATATAACTATATATAAAACTTAAGGACCTCAGCACGGTAGACGGAGAAAACATTTAGATTGAATTCATTAATCCTACAAAGACTATGAAACGAACGCGGACAAACGTAAAATGTTTGCCGTGAAGTCAATCAAACTATTTGCATTTCGTGCCTACTAGCGCCATCTGTGATCGAGTAGCTAAACTACAAAATCACCTCGTAAAAGGTTATTGTCAAATAAGAATCAGCATGATATTTGGAAAGTATTTCGTTTAGGTTTATAAATTTTCTGCTGATTATGAATAATTAATGCGTGTTATATAATTATTTATTTAATTATTATATAGTATAGTAAAATTTGTGAAGGAACAAAATGTAAAAATAATAAAGTGTACAAAATATAAAATAAGTTAGTTAGTAAGCAGAGTAAGTATGATAATTTATTAATGTATTCGTAATACGTTGGTGGTCTTTAAGGCCCATAACTTGATGGAAACAAACTTTTACATTACATTGTTCCGTTATCGTAATCAGTTGTCTCACTATGCTACCCTTTACACTTTATTATACAGAAATAATGCAACAAAATGCATATCTATACATATAATAAAAATGTAACGGATAGCTGTCTGTACATGGAAGATATAGGAGAAAAAATAAGATTGGGATATTTATACGCGAAAATATAATGGGGAAAAAAATGTGTTACAATTTTTGTCTGTTTATCTGTTTGTCTGTGCATTTTTACACGCTTTTATGAGAAAAGGCTTATCCGATTTAGATAAGGTACATATTTATGAATATATTAAGTGTTTATTTCATGTCAATCGGATCATAAATAAAAAAGTTATTGAATAATAAAGGCTACTTTTTAAGCAGCCGTATCTCGCGAGGCCATGCGACCGAAGCCGCGGGCGGGTCAACTAGTACCTAATATGACTAGTGGTCATAAATGTTTATTTAAATGAATCCGAATCAGAATAATGTTTTTTTTATCAACTTTGCAATTTTAGAGAAAAATACACATCTTCGAACTAGATTCGAACCCGCGTCCTCCGACAATCCGTGTCAGACGCGTGTCGGGTAAGTTTTAAGTCTCATGTGTCGGTAATTTCTCTGGCAGCCCTACCCTTCCAACTAGAATAGTGCTACTTAGCGGTAGAAATAGGTAGATATGGTGGCCCCGGGCGAGCTCATTCACAGAGATGAAATAACAAATGTTTATATCGTATTACGAAAAATAATCGTTTAATTCCAACAAATCCTTCAAAAGGCTGTCAAGCCAATTATAGTTTTGCCATTCGCTAATTCTGAAAAAAATAAGTTTTAAACAGATATATCTAAATTGGTTTGTTAAGACATTATGTTATTTTAAAAAGCAAAACGTTAGATAAAACAGGTATACTATCCTATTATCCTATTAATATTATAAACGTGAAAGTTTGTATGTATGGATGTATGGATGTTTGTTACTCTTTCACGCACAAACGGGGGGGCTAATGTTGATGAAATTTGGTATGGGGGTAGATGAGGCGCTGGATTAACACATAGGATACTTTTCATCATCATCATCATCATCATCCATCACCACGCGGGTGAAACCGCGGGGCGCAGCTAGTATAATATTATAAACGTGAAAGTTTGTATGTATGGATGTATGGATGTTTGTTACTCTTTCACGCACAAACGGAGGGGCTAATGTTGATGAAATTTGGTATGGGGGTAGATGAGGCGCTGGATTAACACATAGGATACTTTTCATCATCATCATCATCATCATCCATCACCACGCGGGTGAAACCGCGGGGCGCAGCTAGTATATTATATTTGTATGCGTTACACTTACGGAATTTTTTATGCTAAGCTCACTGTAGTAGTATAACGTGCTTTTCCTGGAATTGTATTTTTTTAAACTTTCACCTTGAAGATGTGTCAAGCCAGCCGTGGCCCCGTGGGATTGAGCTGATGGAAAGAATTATAAAGCATCAGGGAGTCGAACATGTGTCGGGGGACATATGGCCAGAGTTGGCTTAGTGTGGAAAAGGAATTAAAGAATCTAAAAGTAGTCGATGATGTATGTTCAATCTTTCCGCAACACAAGTCACCCTGGTATGCCCTATAAAAGGATTACTTGTGTTGCGGGAGGTATTATGTAAATACCTAGAGGTTTTTGAATTTACATTACACATTTCAAATCTATCTATCTTTCAAATAGTATTATTAAAAAAAAGTGTATGTGTAGTAATATATACAAACAACGTTTATGTTTGTATATATTACTAGGGACTGCCCGCGACTTCGTTCGCGTAGTAAGCTCGGCCTTCGGCCCGCCATAACCTCCCATCTTTTCTTATTTTTTTTATGTAAGAAACTTCTACGAAGTATTAGAAAACAGTTACAAAACTTAATTAATGAAATTGGTAGAGCCCATCTCAAGTTATAATGTGACCAGGAGAAATAGGAGTTCATTTATATATATAGATTATTACATAAAATACACACATATAGCAAAACATGTTTTAAATTCTAGTTGGAGCCATGTGTACGATACGAGGGGGTACCGCTATAAAATTTACCCTCAAAAACAAAATATATAATAATTAAAAAGTATTTTCCACACTATCGCATCCTCCAAAAATCTCCGGCTAATGCGTACGCGGAAAAGTCTAAGCCCAGATAATTATCTTTTTTTCGATTCCATCTCGAAACGACGCGTATTAATTATTAGGATTTAGTTTTAACTCAAGTTTTAATGAAAAATAAAAATAGCAAGTTTTTGGTACTTGTACGTATGTTTTTTTTATTCGTTCTAGAGATTTGTGACTTGAAAAGTTGATTTGACTAATGCCTCGTTGTAGACTTAATGCAAAGACTTTTGCAGAGTCCACTTGGGGCAGTATTGTGATACTGCCTTTGCCAGTTACAACCGTGAAGCAGTAGTGTGCAAACATTACTGGGTCTAGTTTACTGTCGTCTAGCGCTCGACAAGTCAACATCTCCAATAATCCTAGGATGCGTCGTGTAGAGGTGAAACACGTGTCGAATCGTTTTTGGTCTATTTGGGTTTTCTTGTATGTTTTTTATTTTGTATTCTTTCTATTAGCAGTTTATGCGGGAGGAAGGGTGGTACACACCCCCAAATAGGCCAAAACATTGTTTTTTTTCAGCGGAAGTGTCACTAAATACTTTTTTAAATTCGTTTTTTGATAATGGATTTCCGCAAAGTAACGCCTGAATCAATAAATTACTGTGTTTGTTGAAGGGCAATGTTTCCACTGGATCTCAGAGCAAGAGATTTAACATCGTAACGTATAAACGTAGCTATATATCTCAACTCGTGAACGGGCGCTGCTGTCTGCGGAGACCGGTCTGCTCTGTACCTCTACCACAGTCTATGCTGTACCTCTACCATGAGTTGGCAACATAAATTTCATCTATAGTCGATACTCGATCTCACCTACCTATTATGCTTGTGATTGGCGTACTCGCTGTCAATTTTAGTTCTACAATTGACCGCGAGGTGGCACTGTTCTTTTTTTCATACAATTCGCGGCTGTCAATACCGAGCATCGATTGGTTTTAATGTTGTAAACTCATGGTAGGCCTACTGTATGCTGATGCAAACTCAGAAATGATATAGCCCTAGTAATTTAACATAAAAATCATATGTCCTCTAATTAAGTATGTATTGTTGTCTCTTTTTTAATTATATTTAGATGTAACAAATAACTAAAAAACTGGAACGGACCCTGGAGTCTGTGGAACCTAATTATAACATTAAAAAAAAACGTATATCTCAGGGTGACGAGCGCAGTGCATTAGTTTCATAATGAAGTTTATAGTTCACTTGTGCTTACGTAATCGCTTGTCATGTCGCGTGTCACGGTTAACGATAACAGTAACACAAATTAGAACTGCATTTTTTTATACTTAGAAAGGATTCTATTTAGGTAATTAGTTATACAAAAAACCGGCCAAGTGCGAGTCGGACTGGCGCCGTTTTGCCGTTTGCTTTTTAGTATTTGTTGTTATAGCGGCAACAAAAATACATCATGTGTGAAAATTTCAACTAACTTCACGGTTGATGAAATACAGCCTGATGACAGACGGACAGCGCAGTCTTAGTAATAGGGTCCCGTTTTACCCTTTGCGTACGGAACCCAAAAAACTAAATGGAATTTCCTCCCTCATTTTGATATTGAAAATCATCATCACCACCTCAGCCGTAGGACGTCCACTGCTGAACATAGGCCTCCCCCATGATTTTCCAAAAGGACCGGTTGGTAGCGGCCTGCATCCAACGTCGTCCTGCGACCTTCCTCAGGTCGTCTGTCCACCGTGTCGGTGGACGACCTACGCCGCGCTTGCCGGTCCGTGGTCTCCACTCTAGAACCTTTCGGCCCCATCGGCCATCTGTTCTGCGTGCTATGTGCCCTGCCCACTGCCACTTCAACTGGTTAATCTTCTGAGCTATGTCGGTGACTTTCGTTCTTCTACGGATCTCCTCATTTCTGATTCGATCACGTAGAGAAACCCCCCGAGCATAGCCCTCTCCATAACTCGTTGTGCGACTTTGACTAAATATTGAAAATAGTAACAGAAATTTAACACATAAAGGGATTCCTATATAGCACCGACATTGTGTAACTAGTGTGAATTCTATGGTCGTGCCATTAGTTCCTTCTGCGTCACAATAATATGACAAACAAGCCAATTTTCCTTCGAATATTATCCATTGTTTTCCGCTAAATACCTAATTCTATTCAATAAATAATTTAATTACTAAAGATGGATGCTATATTTCTAACTAGGATCCGCTCGCGACTTTGTTCGCGCGGAGTGAAGTTAATGCGATCCCTCGAAAACTACCTACCACTTGGATCGGAATAAAAAGTAGTATATGTGTTACTCCCAGGTTCAAACCATCTTCACTACAAATTTCATACATATCCGTTCAGCCATTTTTGCGTGATTGAGTAACAAATATCCATACTTACATCCAAACTTTAAAATATATAGGTATAACTCTAGTTGCGCCCCGCGGTCTCATCTGCGTGGTGATGTATGATATTGAAGATTTTTTTAACCCGTCCCTGTATCATAGCGACCAAAACGAAAAAAAAATGTTGTCATTAAAGTTTTTACGTGAAAACGTCATAATTAGACAACGAACGCTTAGGCCGATCGTGCCTCTCTATCGCTTGTTACGCGCTCTCGCTTGCACGCTCGGCACAGGCGGAACGTGCCAAAGAGTCATACTTTTACGTGCGTGCAGCCGGCATTCATCGATTTATAAGTCGTTACCACGTCAACTCAATAGTTTACAGAATACCATTTATGTCAAAAACTACCGATCGAAAGCCGCTGGACCGCGATCGAACCTAAATAGCGAGCACAATACGAAAATTGTCAAAAACGACAATTTTCATACAATTCTGTTGCGATAACGCGGTAGAATTGCTTAGAGAACTGGGGCCCTGAACTTATGCGCGGACATACATTTCGGCGATTCATTTTTATTTATATAGATTGGTTACTGTGAAATGTGATTACAGGTAAATGATTAATGACTACAAGCAAACATTACAATATAACAAATTACTGATAATTACAACTATAGGTACTAATTAGTAAACTAAGAAAATTTTCCTAAGGTTTCTCTAACTGACTGTATAACATTGGGCCGCAAAGAAAGGTCGGTTAAGTATTATGTATTGCCACCGAATAATACGACAATACGAGTACCTAGTATATAATCGATAAATTATACATATACAACGAGCTATGGAGAGGGCTGTGCTCGGGGTTTCTCTACGTGATCGAATCAGAAATGGAGAGATCCGTAGAAGAACGAAAGTCACCGACATAGCCCAGAAGATTAGCCAGTTGAAGTGGCAGTGGGCAGGGCACATAGCACGCAGAACAGATGGCCGATGGGGCCGGAAGGTTCTGGAGTGGAGACCACGTACCGGCAAGCGCAGCGTAGGTCGTCCACCGACACGGTGGACAGACGACCTGAGGAAGGTCGCAGGACGACGTTGGATGCAGGCCGCTTCCAACCGGACCTTCTGGAAAATCATGGGGGAGGCCTATGTTCAGCAGTGGACGTCCTACGGCTGAGATGATGATGATGATACATATACATGTTAAAAATTACAGGTGGTCCCCACACTAAGCCAAGCTTGTCTCGTGGGGGCCTTAGAACCACGTTAATAGAATATACATTCTATTAACGTGGTTCTAAGGCCCCCACGATATAAACTGACGACAAGAATACAATAAAATGAATAAAGTAACTAAATATACACCGAATTAAGAAGCACAGTACACGATTGTTTACTGTGTTAAAAACAAACCAACAAATTGAACTAAGTAGAGTTAAACAATTAGGCCTTTATTAATAAACGTTGCGTAAACCTATATTAGGCGTAACATGCTTTGTCTTGCTTTCACGCGTGACATTTACTGCAAGCGAAAAATTGACAGATAGATGTTTTAACTACTCCGGGTTTATTACAAGTGTTAAAGTCGACTAAAACCACCGATAGTCACCTCCCTATTTTAGTTTCTTTCCTTCACCATGTCCCATCCCTAGCTCAGCTGACAGGCGATCAAATCGACCATTCACTTTTTACTACCACAAAAAAAACGAAACCCAACGGTTTTTTATCAATCACCAAAATCAAAAGGCTCAAGATTTCCCTGTTTTATATGAAGCATGAGGAAGCCTCTATAACGAAGAAAGGAATACATGACATATTTACTTGACTGGTCGGCCGGCCAGCTCCTCAACTGCCTGCACTCAGAAGCGCCAGTAATATCCCATCCCATCGGTGAGTTTTTGCATTAATTATCCCAATACCTAACATTTTTGGACCTTACGAGTCGGATTTCCAAATTAAAAACCAAGTCACCTAATTCTCAGTCCATTTATAGCAATCTCCAACAACAAATGAACATAATTTTCGCCCATCGATTCCGTAAGCAGAGTTGAAGATCGAGAATAATACGAACAATAAAACTGTATTTTTGTTATTTACACCGATTTATGATCATATTATGGCGTATACATCATGATTTTTACTGTAACTGAATTCAATTTCAACAATAAGGTAAAAGTTAACCTATCAAATTCATCAAGTCTGTGTTAGTTTGTGACAGTGGTTGGCGACCTACCAGATAAGTAAAGTGTAAGCATATCATTAATTATTATACACTATCTACATATTATAAATACAGTTTGTAACACAGTTGTATACATACATTATAATACAATGGTAAATTTTTGTACATTTTGCATAGATGGTGATATTCAAACCAAACCTTATTAGTGTATTCAGAGTACTTAATTGCAGCATAATTGTTACCATTTCAACCGTTCTGTGATATCAAATAAAACACAAAAACAAGCTTAAAACTTTATTTGCAATGAGTGAGTCATTTATAATACAAACACAACATCATAATCAGTAATCTCTTAACATTCTGAGACCTGGGTGTATCAGCATACTGCTCAGTCTTAGCCACCAAATCATTGTATGTCACATACATAATCACAATATCATAACAAATCATCACTTAATCACTTATCACATATATCACATTCATTAAACAAAACAACCATCTAAATTAACAGGGAATCTTTTTCACTTCTGGCATTATCCAACCTCAACAAGGATCTTTGTTTCACAGTGCACATTTCACATTGAAGTATCTTTGTTGAACAAACTTCTTCACATAACATAAACACAGGTCCTTCGAGTTCATCATAATTACATACTTATTGCTTCTAATTCTTAACATTGGTTCAATTTGAACAATAATCTTATAGAATCTATCACATAAATCTAGTTTGTTATTGTAGCAAATAGGGTACCAAGTTTAGAAAATTTCTACCATTTTGGTAGAATTTTATTTTTATTTTTTTTATTTCTCAATATACTTGTGTGCTTAATAAACACTTATCATGAGTGCTACAGTGATCGCACAACAAGAGTCTAAACGTAATATAGCCTTCAAGAGGTTGCAAGATTGCGTTCTTTGTGCAAAAAAGTGTTATTCGGATTCAAGTCAACTAGAGCGTTTAGAAACATGGTGCTCTCGCCTCGAAGCCATTATGGATACCTTCAACGAAGCTCACAGCAAGCTTATGGCTGAGCTCACCAAGGTTTCTGACGATAAACGCATTAATGAACAGACAACTTTTCAAGAACAAGCCGATGACATGTATTTTAAAATCTTGGAAGCCAAAAGAAAATTTTGGCCTAATCCCGCCGATTCGATACCAAAGCAGTCAACCTCAAACAGCAAGCTCCCTCCAATGAAATTACCAACATTTTCGGGTAATCTAAAAGATTTTCCAGGCTATATTGATTTATTCAACACCCTAGTTCACAGACGTACTGACCTTACCCAGGTTGAGAAGTTTCAGTATTTAATTACTTCTCTTGTAGGAGAGCCTGTAAACATTATTCGAGCTTTTCCTATATCAGAAGCCAACTACTTGAGCGCATATGAAGCTTTAACTGATAGGTACAACAACAAACGGTACTTGGCATTTGTGTGCTGGGAACAGATACTCAACGCAAAGCCAACTAACGGAACAGCGCTTAGTCTACGTGCCCTATTAGATATTTATAATGAAAATATTTCAATGCTTACTTCACTAGGGTTGCCCACACCTAACTGGGACTTTGTGTTGTTTCACTCATTATTAACAAAACTTGATAAAGCATCTCGGGAAGCATTTGAACTGTCCTGCAAAGGCAACGATTTTCCTAGCGTACAACTATTAAAATCCTTTTTGCAGGATCGATGCAATGCTTTAGAGCGGTCTTCATTAACAAATTTCAATATTAGTAACCAAGCGGCATATCAGCCAAAATCAAACCATGCAAATAAAAGACCTAATAACGCCAGCAATCCTACCATGCTCCTGGCACAACAGTCTACCTCAAATGCTTGCATACTTTGCAAAAGGTCTCATCCACTTTGGCAATGTCAAGAGTTTCTCGCAAAAACACCTCAGCAGCGGTCTGAAGCCGCCAAGGTTAATAAACTTTGCATCAATTGTTTGCGTTCAAATCATACCACTTCTAAATGCATGTCTACTTTCGCATGTAAAACTTGTAATCAACGTCATAACACTTTGTTACATTTTTCAACAAACAAACAACAAAATCAGAACCGTCTAGATCAAAGACCCAACTTAACTGATCAATCAACTAAGTTATCAAATACCAATGACAATGTTATCACCCCGGTCACTTCCTTGTCCAACATATCCATGAATACCAGCAAAGATTCATCTTTTGTACTTTTAGCTACAGCTGAAGTTGAAGTGAAGGATGGATATGGTTTGTATCAACGAGTGCGTATTCTACTGGACCCTGGTAGTCAGAGTCACATCATTACGAACGCTTGTGCGCGCCGTCTTGGCTTGACCAAGTTCAAGTCCAACACGCCGCTGTCGGGTATTAGTGAAGTCCTTACCAAATCAAGCAGCAAGGTCCTTCTAGAAATCCGTCCAGTAGGCAAGCAAAGCCCATCCTTTAATACTGAAGCGGTTTGTTTGGACAAAATATGTGGCAATATGCCCACGCACCCTGTGGATGTTAACAAATGTAACCACATAGCAAATCTGAAAATGGCAGATGAAAATTATCATATGTCTCGTCCTGTGGACATTCTGATCGGAGGGGAGATTTTCCCACTGATTTTGATTCCGGGTACAGTAGATGGAGAAAATCTTACACCTACCGCCCTCAATACTGTCTTTGGTTACATTCTCATGGGTCGCACGGCATCAACCAGCATGTCAAATTCACAACCTTTAGCAATCAATCATGTATCTCTTGACGCACATCTCGATGTTGCGATTCAACGGTTGTGGGAACTTGACGATGTCCCCACCTCGGAAAAGTGCTATTCCGCAGACGACCTTCGTTGTGAGGACATTTATCAATCAACTCATCGTCGTGATGCGGATGGACGATACATCGTCCAGTTACCATTCCGTGATCAATCACCACCGTCTTTTGACGGCTCATATTCTATAGCATTCCGGCGTTTTGTACAATTAGAAAAACGTTTGCTACAAAATGCAAAATTTAAAGAAGAATACCAGGAACATATCATGGAGTACTTGTCTTCTGGACATATGGAAGAGGTAGCAACAAACGACTACCAGTCTCCTTCAGCATATTACATTCCGCATCATGCGGTTGTCAAACCCGATCGTAAGCTGCGTGTAGTTTATGACGCATCTACTAAGGATACAAATGGAATCTCTTTAAACGATTCTTTATTGACCGGTCCTAAGTTACAATCAGATATCACCAACATACTTTTACGATTTCGTCTTCATGAGATCGTTTTTACTGCCGACGTGCGGCAAATGTACCGGCAAATTAACATCACTGAAGAACATAGGGACTATCAACGAATTTTATTTCGATCCTGCCCCACGGATCCTATACAGGAATTCCAAATCAATCGTGTCACTTTCGGTGTTTCTTCGGCTCCGTTCCTGGCCATTCGCACCATGCATCAGCTTGCGCAAGACGAGCGAGAAACGTTCCCAGATGCAGCCGACCTGTTACTGAGTGATCTTTATGTTGACGATGTAGTAACTGGCGCGCCAGACCTCCAGACGGCGCTAAGTCATCAGGCGCAACTTATTGGCATCATGAGAGCGGGTGGTTTCGAGCTTCGGAAATGGTTGAGTAACGATCAAGCATTGCTTCAGAACATTCCTTTGAGTCACCAAGCAGTTCCAGACATAACCTTTGATAGTGACTGCAACTTTGTCAAAGTTCTGGGTTTAGCATGGAACTCAAATCAGGACATTTTCAATTATCAGGTTAACGTCATAGCCCGAGAGTGTACCAAGCGCACAATGCTATCAGAGCTAGCGCGCATCTATGATCCTATTGGCCTTTTAACGCCATTAACATTTTTAGCAAAACATCTAATTCAACGCCTATGGTTGCGGGGTGCATCGTGGGATGACCCGGTACCTAGCGAAATCAATCAATTTTGGGAGAAGTATACGGAACAGCTTCCATGCCTTTCTCAACTTAGCATTCCCAGGCGTCTCACGCAAAATGATGCTGTTTCATACCAGTTACATGGATTTTGTGACGCGAGTGAAGCTGGCATGGCCGCAGCAGTTTACCTTCATACTACCAGCCGTGAAAACTGCCATTCGGTTGCATTAATCAGCGCACGATCTCGTGTCTCACCCACGAAACGCAGAACTCTGCCACGGCTCGAACTATGCGGTGCTTCATTGTTGGCTGACCTCCTTCATTACGTATCGAACACGTTATCACCTATCATCGAAATAGAGAGCATTAACGCTTGGTCTGACTCCATGATTGTCTTGGCATTGATTAGATCTAGTTCAAGCACTTACAAAGCCTTTGTTGGCAATCGCATATCGAATATTCAAAGAAAATCGTCCAGTGCTACGTGGCGCCATATTTCAGGCAAAGAAAATCCATCAGACTGTGCTAGTCGCGGATTAACACCCGAAGAGCTCATCAACCATGAACTCTGGTGGAAGGGCCCAGATTGGCTCATCAAAAATCAAGATCATTGGCCTACACAACCAAACACATTTCATTTATATCACCAATTAGATTCCAGCGTATCTTGTGAAAAACGAGCTGCTTATGTCATGACCAGTCAGCCAGCACAAATACATATCATAGATTATCTTCTAAACCGATTTTCATCGCTGCGAAAAGTTCAACGAATAATTGCATATTGCAGAAGGGTCATCAATCCTCTGCGAAAAACTAAGCTTGGAGGTTTCATAACAGAAATCGAAATGCATGAGTCGCTTATGATTGTCGTTAAACACGTACAGCAAACCGAGTTTTGCAATGAAATACATAATTTACGCTCAAAAGGTCCGCTCCCTAAAAATATCAAAAGTCTCAATCCGTTCTTAGATAAGGAAGACATTCTACGAGTAGGGGGTCGACTTGCTCGATCGGAGCTTGATTTCAACGCTAAGCACCCAGCTTTGCTTCCGCGTAAACATATTTTAACCGATCGCATTATTCAATGTGTTCACAATGAAAATCTTCATCCAGGTGTACAAACCATGTTGTACCTCCTGCTACAGAATTTTTGGATTTTGTCAGCTAAACGAGCAGTCCGTCACATCTTATCAAATTGCTATCGGTGTTTCCGCATCAAACCTGTACCATGTCAACCTGAAATGGCTGATTTGCCACGTTCTCGTGTGACTCAATTGAAAGCCTTCCAGTCCGTGGGTTGTGATTACGCGGGCCCTTTCAATATCTATATCAAACGACACCGTGGTGCTCGTACTATCAAAGCATATTTATGCCTTTTCGTATGTTTCGTCACAAAGGCGCTTCATTTGGAATTGGCTTTGGACTTATCAACTGAAGCATTTATAGCTGCCCTGCGCAGATTCATCGCCAGACGCGGTAGATGTAATTTTGTCCATAGTGACTGCGGCACTAATTTCAAAGGTGCTCAAACTCAACTTAGGGAGTTGATGCGTTCTGCTTGCGCAGCTGAACGTATCGAATTCAAGTTCAATCCACCTGGAGCACCTCATTTTGGAGGGATCTGGGAAGCGGGGGTGAAGTCAGTAAAGACGCACCTGTATCGCGTGATAGGTGCCCAAATCTTGACCTATGAGGAACTTCATACACTTTTTACCCAAGTGGAAGCGGTTCTGAACTCCAGACCTTTGTGTCCAGTGAGCACAGACCCCAATGATTTAACCACTCTTACACCGGGACACTTTTTAACCCTTGCTCCACTCACATCTCTACCTTCACATGATTACACTCATACATCAATAACAAGACTCACACGTTGGCAACTAATACAAAAAATGCACCAAGACTTTTGGTCTCGGTGGCATAAAGAATATCTGACCACTTTGACACAGCGGTTGAAGTGGACCAATTCGTCACGCAAAATAAACATCAATCAGCTTGTCATCATTAAAGACGACACGGCTCCACCTCTTCATTGGAGGATGGGACGAATCCTCCAATTATATCACGGCAGGGATGGTATAGCTCGCTCAGCCACTATCAAAACATCACAAGGTACCATCAATCGGCCTCTTGTAAAATTGTGCCCGATCCCTGATGGACAATAGGCTACTCTATAGCTCCTAGTTTTATCATTTCATCCTTATTATTGTATCATGCATAATATTATCATTTACATTAGAAACCAACTTAAGCAATTAATCCTTATTTATCATTTTCAACACTGCTATTCGGCTAACATGAGCTCATATCATATTCTTTTCTGGCTATAAGTTGCCAGCGGGGGGAAGAAATGTTAAAGTCGACTAAAACCACCGATAGTCACCTCCCTATTTTAGTTTCTTTCCTTCACCATGTCCCATCCCTAGCTCAGCTGACAGGCGATCAAATCGACCATTCACTTTTTACTACCACAAAAAAAACGAAACCCAACGGTTTTTTATCAATCACCAAAATCAAAAGGCTCAAGATTTCCCTGTTTTATATGAAGCATGAGGAAGCCTCTATAACGAAGAAAGGAATACATGACATATTTACTTGACTGGTCGGACGGCCAGCTCCTCAACTGCCTGCACTCAGAAGCGCCAGTAATATCCCATCCCATCGGTGAGTTTTTGCATTAATTATCCCAATACCTAACAACAAGTTTATTAATAAGGCCGTTAGAGTAACTATACAAAAACAATACAAAAAGTTAGTAATTACTTAGAGTAGTTTAGTTTCGGATAATACATTAACAAAGTAGTAATTATATATATATATATATATATAAATATATTCCTTATATATATATATACATATATATAATACAAAATAATAAAATGTGTTTCAAATATCGCATATTTAATACTTCATGCGTATGTTTAGAAATGTGAAATGGTAATTTTTTTTAAATGCAAATGTTTTATATGTTTCTATATTTTAATGAAATATACCTACTTCAATTTTGTGTTTTATTTTGTAAGAATTGCTCAAGTATTAAGAGTTATCGCAGTTTTTATAACTGGTCTGTTTTTTTGCGGCCCATATTACAAGTAGGTAGAAACAGTTTCATAACATCTTAGTAATTACTAAAATTACTTTGCAATTTCACTTATGATGTTATAGAGTTAATATCCGTAGGGAAGTTGGTATTACCTAGCTTATTTTAATAATATAAAGTCACTGTTCTAGTGACATTTTTTTTATGTCAATCGGTGACAAGATGAGCCAGTTGCTCGCATGATGTTAAGCGTCACTCTTGCCCATAACGGTTCAGTGTCGTTCAGAACTTTTAAACTACAACAGTTCAACACTCTGCACGGCAATGCGCTGCGCTCCTCACCCTGAGATATAATTAAATATCTTGCTCTGTTATTTCGCTGGAAACATTACCCTTCAAAGCAACACAGTAATGTTTGCACACTACTGCTTCACGGTTGAAACTGGCAAAGGTAACACTTCCCCAGGCCGAGTCTGCAGTACTCCTGCCACTACAGTTTAGTTCTGTAGTTACCTACTACACTCTACACGCACAACACGAATTTTCTAAGGTATCAAAATAATTGAAAATTAAATTGAACGCTGTTGATGTTCTCGCCATCATCATCATCTCAGTAGTCGTCCACTGCTGAACATATGCCTTCCCCATAATTCTCCAAAAGGACCAGTTGGAAGCGGCCTGCATCTAATGTCGTCCTGCGACCTTCATCAGGTAGTCTGTCCACCGTGTCGGTGGATGACCTACACCCTACCCTACCCTACAAGTACACTCTAAAAGTGATCTACTACCACGCGGAGGATTTACTCAAGAAGTTACTCTGGCCAAGCTCGAGACCGTAAGGTCATGAATTAAGTTTGAACCAGCGCCTGATTCCAGTAGCTGGTTCAAACGGCAATCAACCCTTGCTACCAAATAGACGTAGATTTATATTTATGGTACCTATGAGCAGTTAAATAATTTATTATTTATAAATAAGTAAATCTTTTCAGACTGGTTAGTCAATAGAACCCCATTGATGATAAAAACAAGTAATAATATTGGTCAATCTGTAAATTGACGTTAATAATTATTAAACAAAATTTAAGTTTAAAACGTTTAAAGTTTATTACCCATTCCATAAATATTCATATATATTAAAATCAAAAAAATAAATTTAATTATTAGAATTAAATTAACCGATGAACAAGTTAAGCAACACTTGCTGCAGTCAGGACTAGGATGGGTGACCACTAGTGGCATTATTTCGTGCGCTTAGCTTTAAGCGCTTCCGTGCACGTTAAGCCATCGTTCCCGGTTGTTTCTCTTAGGACAACAGTCGTTAGGCTATATCAAAGGCCTTCGGGCGGCCTGAAAAAGTTCGACATGGGTTGGCCACTAACCGATCCACCAATCCGCACTGGACCCGCGTGGTGGATTATGGCCCAACTCCTCTCTCTGAGAGGAAGGCTCGAGTCCCCGTAATGGGAACATAATGGGCTGATTATATTATGATATACAATTAAAATGAACTAGCTCATAAAACTGAACGAAGTAATGAGAATAGCCTTGATTCTATCAAATAAACTTAATTTACGATGTTACAATTCTGCTAATGAATAAAAGCTTAATTAGAGCTAAGCACTTTATAAATAACATAATGAAGCAACTTATTCATGACAAAAACCACTAAAAAGCCGTAAAAATTCTGTAATTTATTCATTATATCAATAAAAACTGTCAAATTGATGTTTTATTTCTATTTTAATAGTAATAGTGTATATAATCGTTATATTTTTATTGTATAGTTTCTTATTGGTATAACTTTTAAACGTTTTTTGACGGCAAGGAGGTCATAGCGGAGAGTGTCGTTAAAAATACATAATAATTATTAAAGATAGTTAAAATGTAATAAAAGATGTTTAATGAACATTTAGTTCGTAATTAAAATATAATTCCTGTTAAGCAAATAATCACTAGCCTATTCAGATAATAAAAAAATACTTACTATTTATACCTATCATATGCATGCATGATTCGATTCAGATTTTGTCGATATAACTAAGAATGATCGGGGCGAAGTTCGTCGTCTTTTAGTTTACCAATATTTAGATAATTGCAGCTGGAGAAAACAGAAATGTTTTTGAATAACTACTAATTATCTATAGTTGACGCTGATGACTAAAATGGAAGTTAAACCTTCGTACATAGTGACAAGTACAATTTTAAAAATTTAATACGAACTTCCATTCTATTCAGTTATAATATAATATTTATCATAAAAACTGACTCTACTCACGAAATTAGCCGACGTTATCGACCATATCCGATGCCCATCATGAAGGAGTTTGCGCTGCCAGATCGCGAATTAGATATCAAATAAATATGTGTCAAGTTCACGGGAATTTTAAAAATAAATACAACCTTTAGGTCACGTGCAATGAACTTAGAAATCAAACACATGTTCGCCATTTTACAAACCTTTTATGAAGTTCTGTAACAAAAAGTCGGTCACTTTTTGCTGCAGAAAATATTTTGAAAGGAACATATTTATGGGCTGCGAAACTCGTCGCGACGATTGACAAAAGTAATAAAAAAAATATGGAAAAAATCAAGTGGCCACCATGATAGTCCCCTACAGCTCAAACTTGAACGCACATGTTTCGTAAGGTCGTAGGGAAGTGAAAGTGGGGTAGCACTTTCCCCCCGAAGGGTTCCCGCATTGCATGGTGGGGGGGGGGGGGGGGTTCAGTACGGCTACTGAAGTGTTCACTTGGAAGTTCACATAGGAGTGTGTGTAGGAGGCGGGGTCCGGGCACTTTGGCGCAGACCCGAGGTGGGGTTGCGGGGGGGACAGCCAGTATGACGACGCACTGCTCTCCCTACCCTCTGAGGCTGATGTAGCAGGCGGTGGGGCTACGACTCCGACCCACCGCAGAGGAACCACGGGCGTACAGACGAGGAAAAATCTGGCACCCATTTGGGGTTTGATCTCCGAGACGTGCCATGTCTTCTGGCATGCCGCGAAGAGAGGGGTCCGGAAACGGACAGCCGCGGCTTTGGCGTTCCCGCCAAAAGCGGCAGTGACGGTGCACCCCGGAACCTCCTACCTCCCCGAGGTAAGTGGTAAAGGATTTCTCCGGGACAAAAAAGGGGGATGCACTTTAACGACTATGCTATTAACTACTATAAGCTGGTTTATAAAATATAATCTAAAATGGCGGCGATAATCATGCCCTTTTGCTTGCCGTCTCACTCACTCTCGAGCATAACGTTGGCAGAAAAATAAACATTCTCCATTTTGCTTTCATGCTGTCTTTAGGCGCTCATATCTACACATCCCGTTTTTTCCTAACTCTTACAGGCGGAAAGTATTTTTTCACTGGTTCATAGATGTAGCACCACGCAGAGTTCAAACTGAAGTTAAGCAATGCACTGAGGCCATAGCACAACAAAACTATGCGAAAAAGTAGTCGTATCGTAAGCGTCAATGTGTCATGGTTCGGCGTACAAACTATTAGTTGTCTGTGTCACAGTTCCCCTCGATACATGACAGTTTGTACTGTTTCACGTGAACGGCACGTAACGTTACGCTTACGCAGTTATTCGTGCTACGCACACTGCACTCGGAGACATTCTTTACTGAGCCTAATTCATCTAATAATTTCATTTGCTACACACCCGACACAATAATGCTTCGCGGCATTATCTGGCGGTACCGACCAAGACTGCATCTTGAAGAAAACCCCTACCAGCTAGAAAGCTGAATTTCCTGGCCTATTACGATTCGTTTCTCGGCTTTGGAGGTAAAATTAATTGAACTCCTGACGCAGTAACAACCGCATTGATATGCAACAGATAATATGAGATTTGATTCCTCATCTATGTCTACATATAATAAAACTGTAGAGGTCGAATTTCGCTACAATGAAAAAATGCTAAAATCCGAGTCAGGTTTTTGTTTCTCTGTTTTGTATGGTATATTATATTGTACGGAAAATCTACAACATGGTGGTAGAGGTCGTGCCAGTGGCAGCCTCGTTAGCAGATGCACTGGCGAGACAATCACCATGCTAGATCTGTCTTCTGCTGCCATCAAGAGAGATAGTGATTGAACGCTGGCATATATATAAAATCTATATAAAAAAATTACACGTTATCTCTAATATGCAGCCGAGTTATGCAGTTCAAATGCAGTATGCAGTCTGCATAGACCTTTACACGTGTGGTCAAGATTATTTCTGATGAGGGTCGTAGTGAAAGAGGGCAGTTCTTTGCGGTAAGTTTATGTAGACGGTTGGTGAAATCGCAATGTTTCTATTAGTGATTCACGCAGTGAAATTAAAAACATTTATGTATTTGAGTACTATGTTAAAAATTAATATTTTTTTCTATATAAATAAGTTTAAACTTATATAAATAAGTGGTATTACTTAAACTTATATAAATTTTGGCTGTGGGGAATACCTAAATATAAGACTACTTCAGAGTTTATTTCTGTGATTTGTTAAAACAATATAAACACATATACTTAATTCATCTTACCTTATTATTGAACCAAAGTGAAGTTCTTGCTGGACTTTCCAAGAAAATGCAGTATGCTATTTTATGCCGGAAGTGTAATTAATCCCAAGCTGTCAAATGGATTTGAAAACCGCATTAGAAAACAAAGGTAAGATTTATTTGGTAACAACAATCAAGCTGTTCATTTGATGTTAAGAGGATTGCATAGCTAGTACTTTCCATACTAAAAGAGAAAACTCTTTTCTACCTCTTAACATTATTATTAACTATTAACATTGTCCGATTTCAGTGATTTTTTTTTCATGGAATCATCACATTGTTTACTATGTCCGTACGTTTAGATTTTTTACAGTTTTTTTAAGTTCTAAAAAAGGAAATTTATAGTACTTTGAAATACTAAAAAAATCAAAACGTACGGGCACAGTAACAATGTGATGATTCCATGAAAAAAAATCACTGAAATCGGACAATGTTAAGAGGTAGAAGAGTTTTCTCTTTTACTATGGCAAGTACTAGCTATGCAATCCTCTTAAGCGTGCCGTTATCAGTTGCAATGCAACCCTACAGTCAGCCGTGCGATTCTCTAAGCGCAAACATCGTTGCACCTTTGACAACATCCGTGAAACAAATGAAGAGATGACAAGAAACGTTGGAAAAGCAACCTTATGTACACGGGCGAAACATTACAGGATAGCACGGCTGAGCCTAAGAGCACTGCGCTTGTCACTTTGAGATACTACTCTTGAGTTTTGTTAACCTAGTAATTTCACTATGAAAAAACAGTGATGAGCACAGTACTGCTAAAAACGGAATATGGTGTGACCACGTCCTTTTCTGACTCAGGCAGAATCTTGTAAAGAAATCTATACCTACTACATGTTTAGGTAGTTAAGTATCGTTGTTCCGTTATCATAAATATATATCTCAACGCATCGTAGGTATCTTAAAATAGATGGTAACCTAAAATAATCACATACAATAAATTGATATTGAGGGTATGCGAGAAAAGTCACAGGCAAGCCAGTGGCGCTCCGACCGCTGTATAGTGCGTATTGTTTCTAATCGTGAAATCTCGTATCTGTGTAAAAGTGCAGTTTTCTCATCGCCCTTAAGACGCGGTCTAACCCCAATTTTAAAATAATTTACGATGCTTTACGTAAGGTTGAAAATCGCTTGTTAGATTGGACGATGTAATGCGAAATTGCGTTAATTTTGTACGTGTTCTTTATATTTTTCGATATATACTAACACAATTGAAAAAACTGCTGGTTATTACTTCAGTACTATACGTTTGCTAAGTATTACCTAAAAAAATATATAGTGTTATCGCTGAAAATTCTGAGAGTTTGGACGTGAAAGTTTATTATTGGGGACCTATTCAGGATTTGTTTCTGCTGAAAGAGAGTTATATTTATTAATTCTATTCGGTTATTACTCTTTTCCTATTCCTTTTCTAACCTTTGTATTTTTTTCATAATATACTATCGATCTGTTTCTTTACACTAGGTGTTTAAAAATTCTGCTTTTTCTTTAATCAGGGTACGAGCGCGCCTTAACACCTACGATCGGCTGGACCTCAGCACAACCTCCGGAGTCTGGACATCATACGTGCGTGATCCAATCAATTGTCTTGAAGATTCGCAAGGCTGACGACTCGTGAACTAATCGAAGCTGGATTAGATGGAAGCTGCGTGAGATGCGAGGCATACCCAGGTACGCACTATTTGTTTATTGTCTCTGACACCTCGCAGCCCCTACGAAAATCTAATTACGATATGTATTGCAATTGTTCCAGAGTAGTAGTTAAGCCACCAACTATTTCGGCTTGGTGCGGACGCTACAATCGTATTAATCTAATAACAAATATTTATATATGTAGTCATGTAACTACATAAAACTTTTCAAAACAAACAAACCTTTTCCCTGTACTGTAGACCATTAGTGCTTCAACACTACATTTCTCTCACCAAACTGATTCCAAACAATCAGTGTCTAATTATATACCTACTAGGTATTTATGATATCCTGGTTACATAACATAGAAGGCGATTTTGCATGAGATCAAATCGATGTCATAATGGAATCTTAATGACTACTTTTTCTGCTGACCATGCATTAAACATCCCATATTTTGATTAAGTGAAGAGATTTTGTAGTTGGTCTCTACGTTGATTTTTAATTTGGTCGAAAACGGTACTTTTGGAGAATGATAGATAGACGGCGCCACCTTCCTTAATCTATGATTAAATTCAGCTAGAGAGAAATACCTGTGACTACAGACTAGTAGTGGAATATCTCACTTTTTGTTTCACAATGTTATTTACGACATAATTGACTGTAATATGTAAATAAACCAAGGATAATAGGAAGCGCTCGCAGCGGAGCTTGACCTGCCGATCTTATCCGATCTACAAGTTAAGCAACAACGCTTGCTGCGGTCAGGAATTGGACGGGTGTGTGCTAGTGGTATTGGTCTACTGAGCGCTTCCGTGCCTCGGAAGGCACGTTAAGCCGTCGGTCTCCGTTGTTTGTCTTAGGACAACAGTTGGCTATGTCGTAGGTCTTCGGGCGGCCTGAAAACTTCGACATGGATTAGCCACTACACTACACTGGACTAGCCTATCCGCCAAGCCTCACTGGGCCCGTGTGGTGGATTATAGCCCAATTCCTGGGAACATATGGGCTGATTATGATGTAAATAAATAATCTCAGACAAAGGCCTCAAATAAATAGTGATTAGATAAATTAATTAAAAGTATACCTTAGAAACCGAAGAAAGAAGAAGTAGTGAGTCAGAACAATTAATAGGTAGGTACGTGAGTCCGAACTATACACCTCTAAAATGAATTCTAATTTATACTACAGAATAGAAAAACAAAGACCATTCAGTAATAAATAAGTACTGAAGTAACGAGCAGTTGCGAGCTTTTTGTAATTGTTAAAATAGCGTTCCACCACTTGCTATTGCTTGCACTTGATAAGGGACAGCGCAGTAACACATTTAGACCTGGGGCCCTACTCCCACCTCTTAAAGTAATCATGTTTCAACCTTGCCTTTAAATTTGGTACCAACACGTCAATATAGCAAGTTTAAAATATTAATGGATTACGATAGACATTTTGATGACGTAGTATCAAATAATTCACTCAATTCGCGTACTTTGACTTGACTTTTGACACTGAGTTTCATTGTTCCAATGTCAAAGTTTTGAAGAGCCGTACTCTCCTTATTGTATACACATAGCTTAGCATAAAATTTGGTTGACTGTTTTGTGTCAGTGGGAGTACGATAGTAAGTATGATTATTCTAAGCTTATTACAAAACGCTCTTGATTTATGATAGTTTCGTAAAAGGTGGGAGTAGGCCCCCTGGACCCGCGTTCCAGACGGATGCTCAGTTTTAAATCTTATCTTGTGCGTTTGACGGCAAATTACGTAATATAATGACTCAATAACCAAGTGTAGATTCAGTACCGAGTGCCTTTTTGATATATAGCAACTGGCCTAGGAAATCTCTAGGAGCTACCACCGTTAACTACTTTGCGATAGATTGTATATCTATATTAGTGCCTAGATCAGTTTTTCTATATACCACAATGCAATAGTACTTAAAAATAGGGACACATCCCAACATGGACCCGTCCGAAATATTCTATTGGCATACACTAAGACTTATTTATGAAATTCTCTCTTTTCAGTACGTGTAACAAATTAAACTATATCCATTACAAACTTTAATATACATACATATAGGTAAGTAATAAGTTAGTAGGTACAATAGCTACATCCTACATAACTGAAAAGTTTTCTGTGATGCTTTTTTTGCTCTTTCAAACAATTAACTACTAAAAAATCAATTATGAACAAACTATTACATAAAACAAGTAACATAGATTTACAATTAAATACTAGTGACGATATTTTAAACAAGCTTTTATTGTTTAATTTGATTACTTTACGGCATTGCAATAGAAACAAACCATAACAATTATCCAAAAGTCAAAACAGCAGAATGTAGCCCTGAATTTCTCAGCAATGTCTAAATAAATGCTAAATTATTTGTGTTAACGGCACCGATGTATTTCGCCACGAATTTATTAACCAAACACATGAAAACTAAGCGTTTCCCCATGTAGCTAATTATGTAAACATATACTACATATAGTTCGATGTTTATAATAATATATTTGATAAGTAGCTATTAGTGTTACGACATATAAGTGACAAATACTAAGATATGTTATATATATATATGTATAATAGTATAATATCTGTAATTTAGCACTACCTATATAATAGACATTACCATACGACGACGGTTAAAATCAGTTAGGCCCACTTGCACGTTTGCTCGGGTTGAATAAATAAGTCTACGAGTTTGTAAACTTGCGTTAGTCATATCAATTTTTAACTCTCATTGTGCCTTGCACGACTATAAAAGATCACCGGTTTTGCTAAACTAAAATTTCTTATCTTTAGATGGGAACATTGAATTGTCTATGCGCTTATATTGTAACCTGACCAATAATGAATGAATCGAAGAAAAAGTGAAACTTATATCTATCTCTTTGGCACTACAGTAAAATGTATAGGTATAAACTTTCTTGTTTATCCTTTGTTGTATGAAATTTTGACGACTTTTTATTCTATACGTATTGTCTCGTGTCATTTCGTCCAAAGAGTACATTATGCAGCAGAATGTAACCTCAATTTCTTTTGACACAAAACTTCACTAACCCTAGTTAAAGACTTAACCCTCCCACATTGCTGGGATAAATATCAATAAACAACCTTAGATTTACTCCTAACTTTTAATAAGATAAATTAATTATAAAACCCCGTTTTAGCACTTGTTTACTCTGAGTTATTGAAGCTAACTCTGGAACGTGCAAGTGGGTCTTAGAGAGTTAAAATTCGATGCTCGGACGTCGTGCCTCAGTGGCCTAGTTGGTCATGGCGTCTTGACTGTCTTATCACTTGATAGCACAATAAAAAAAATACCAAGAAATGGAACCGACTTCAATACCAAAAAGAATGAAATAACTTGTTGAAGTCAGGAAAGAAGCCATGATAGTTCAAAAGCAGAGTTTTATTATCAAAATATTATGCACATGGTACCAAATTTGACAAGTTATTTCACACTTTTTGGTGCTGAAGTAATATTTTTCACTATTTTTAGTATCCCTTGCTACTTACGGGATCGACTGTAATTTACCGTCAATGATGATATCATCAAGACAGGCGTAAAACTATCAGTTTTTGGAGTGTAACTCAAAAACTGCTTGACCGAATTTGATGAAATTTACATGGGACCACCTCGGAAGTATACTCTACCAAACAAAAAAAGGACTATGAGAATCGGTCCACAAATTGGGAAAGAAATCGACTAACATACACACAAACATATAACCTCGTCCTTTTTTTTAGTCGGTTACAAATAACCTATGACAAAGCGAATATTCTTTAAACGTGCCATATCAAGGAACACTGACTGACTAATTAAATTTAAAAACCTCAATTTAAAAGAAAATCCCAACCATGCAGTTAGTTTGCGTGTGACCATAAACAAAACGTATCACTTATTAAACCCTAGGCGTCCCTTACCCACGCCCTGTAGTGCCACCCGTACAAAAACTGCACGCACGTAATTGCCTCATGGGGCCATGTTGGCACCACGCCCCGCCCTCACATTTGCATACGTATGGCCAACATACAGGAGTGATTACGATAATTTGCATTTTAAAGAAAAAATAAATAATGAGCTAAAATAAGTGCTACTTCAGGTTTTTTTAACTTTGTAGGCATATAGTTTATTTCTGATCTTTTATTTACTTCATATATAAGTTCACTTAATAGAGATCATTAAACGTGGCGAGAATATTTAATCTGTAGAAGTAAGTAAATACAAATTAAATAAAAAACATATTTTTCTTTATTCACAGTAAAGTACCTTTGCAAAGTGATGATTACGTAACAAGAATTAATGAACGTTGAATCAGCTCAGAGTTTTTCTAAGTGTCTGTGACTAACAGCCCTGGTTTCTAGCCTAGTTTGGCGGCTATTAACAATTTAATAGTATAAATGTGTTGCTTATATAAAAACATATTAATAAAAAACAAATTAAAAAACGTAGTCTCTTATTAGAGACCTAATAGGTAAGCCAGCTCAAAGTTGCACAACGAGCTATGGAGAGGGCTATGCTCGGCGTTTCTCTACGGGATCGAATCAGAAATGAGGAGATCCGTAGAAGAACGAAAGTCACCGTCATAATGAAAATGTTATGCCAGTTGTAGTGGAAGTGGGCACGGCGCATAGAATTGATGGCCGATGGGGCCGGAAGATTCTGGAGTGGAGACCACGGAACGGCAAGCGCAGCGTAGGTCGTCCTCCGACACGGTGGACAGACGACCTGATAAAGGTCGCAGGACTACGCAGGATGCAAGACGCAGATGCAGATGCTGGATGAAGGTCCGCTTGGAAATTTATAGGGGAGGGTTATACCTATTACCTATTACGAGTACCTCACTCGCATGAACAAAGCATTGTTCTACAAGGTACGCGAGGAGTGCCGCCGCCAAGGGTGGAGGTATGCCTGGACCAAGGGCGGGCGTATTTTTATTCGCCGGGAAACTGGAAGGGCTTCTTTCCGTGTTCGCTCGGAGTCCGACCTCCAGAAGGTTTTTGGCAATGGCGATGTCGTGTTGGCGTAGAACATTGGTCAGGTGTTGATTTCTGTAACAAAATAAAGCTATTATTTAATGTTCTAAACCAGGTATATATAGGTGATGCATTTGTATTTTTAATTGTTTCGCTTAAGTTTGGTGCCATCAGACAACTTGTAGTCAGTAGAAGTGCCTATGTAAACTTTATTTGTTTTACAATAGCCATTATTAATTTTTTTACTAATCTGTTTGCAGTAGATTTTTGGTTTGTGCTGCCAATACATTTTATGAGTAATCATTTAATTTTATAATGGTTATGAAACGGCTGAAAGTTGGTTTATTTAATGCTGGCTCACTGGGCACTGGCCATGATGAATTTATTGTGGCCTTGGAGAGATCCGATACCCACATCATGGCCATAAATGAAACCTGGATTAGGGACGGGGAAGAACAACGTGCACCCAAAGTAAGTGGCTACAGTTTTAAAAACTCTCCTCGTGCCTTATCCATCAAAGGAGGTCATGGTGGAGGAATCGGATTTTATATAAAGCAAGGCATGAATGTGCGTATTTGCCCTCATCCCCCCACCGCATCTGTGGAGCAGATGTGGCTGAGGCTTAGGGTTAATGCGTGCAGGTTAATAATTGGTACTGCCTATCGACCTCCATGGTTAGATATTAACTTATTTTTGGATGCCTTGACCGAGTCAATCACTAGTTTTACAAATTTTGATCAGCTGACCATTCTTGGTGATTTTAACATTAATCTTAACATTTTAGACGGTAAAACTAAATTATTTCAATCTTTTCTTAACTATATTAACTTGAAGCAACTAGTAACAGAATCAACTCACTTTACAGATACCAGTGAAACTCTTATCGACTTGGTGTGCACGAACGCTGAAGTATGTTCAGTTAAGGTGTCTCATATCCCTGATCTTGGCCATCATGCAATGATCTCTGTAGAATTCAACATCAAGCCTGAAAAACCAAAACCACGTTACATTATTTACAGACCTTTTAAAAATATACTATATAACCTGTTTCAAAGCGATCTACATTTAATTGATTGGCATGGAATGGAGAAATTAAACAATGTAAATGACCTTGTTTGTAGCTTTAACGGGTACATGTTGAATTTATTTAATCTGCATGCCCCCACGAAAAAAAATTACCTAAAACACAGGCGACCCCCTTGGATCACTGACACTATTGTAGAGATGATGCATACTCGTGATGAATGTCATTCTCAATACAAAGTCTCAAAACTAGACAAACACAAACAGAGTTATAAGGACTTAAAAAATATAGTGATTTATGCAATGTACCAAGAAAAGAAGGTCTATTTTCAAAATAATATAAATCAAAATATTAAAAACTCAAAGAAGTTATGGAAAAACCTTAAAACTACAATTCTCCCGAACAACAAAAACTCTAGTGACATACCTAGTAACATCAGCAATCCTGATGTATTAAATGCGCATTTTTTGAATGTCCCGGGCAGCGAAACTGTTCACATGTCTGACCTCACATACTATGAATATCACAGGTGGAGCTCCTCTGTATTTAAATTAAAGACTGTCAGTCAAGATGTTGTAGCCAAGGTCATAAAAGGTTTGTCTTCAAATGCTGTGGGTGTAGATGAGATTACACTACAAATGATTAACCTAACTCTTCCTTGCACATTAAGCATTATCACTAAAATAATTAATTTATCTATTGCAAGTAGTGTGTTCCCTGATCTCTGGAAAATAGCACTTGTCAAACCGATTCCTAAAAAACAAAATGTTAGCACGATTAATGATTATAGACCTATAAGCATATTGCCATGCATGTCAAAAATTTTGGAAAAAATCATATGTAATCAAATGGTCAATTATCTAGAGACAGAGAAAGTTTTACCAGAAATGCAATCTGGTTTTCGTAAAAACCGAAGTACTGCAACTGCTTTGCTTGATGTGGTTGACAATGTTCTTGCAGCACAAGATGGGGGTATGGGTACCATCCTTGTTCTCCTGGACTTTTCCAGGGCATTCGATTCCATTAATATTCCCCTTCTGTTGTCTAAGCTTTCATTTTACGGCTTCGATATAAATACTGTAAAATGGTTTGATAGCTATTTGCGCCATAGATCTCAAATTGTAGAGGTTACAAATTTTGATGGCACCACCGACTCTTCTAGTCGTGTCTATAATCTGAGAGGTGTTCCTCAAGGTTCTATTCTTGGCCCTATTCTTTTTGTGCTGTACAGTGCTGACATAATAAATTGCATTCAGAATTGTCAATACCACATGTATGCTGATGACTTACAAGTTTACATGAGTTTTACCCCAGATGATACAAATCATGCAGTTACAAAGATAAATGAAGATCTATGCCGATTGGCAGAATGGTCTTCAGCTAACTGCATGGTTATGAATCCTATTAAGTCAAAATTTATGATTATGGGATCTAGGAAGCAGGTAGAAACCATAGCTAACTACAACCCTCAGGTAGCCATCCTTAATGAAAAAATACAATGTGTAACTGAGGCTCGAAATCTGGGTCCGATTATGGACAGTCATTTGCATTTTGAACAACATGTGCATGAAGCAGTACGCAACTGTTTCTTTCGCTTAAAGGTTTTATACAATATCAGGCCGTTTCTGAGTGTTGATCTCAGAATAACATTGTGTGAGTCACTCATTTTGTCCAAGTTAAATTATGCAGATGTTGTTTATGGTCCACGTCTCTTATCCAGGACAGAACGTTTGATTCAAAGAGTACAAAATGCCTGTGCACGTTTCTGTTTCCATGTTCCTCCTCGTGCCCATATTACTCCTTTTCTTAAAAGTGCTAATCTTATGAACATGAAGGCACGGCGACAGCTACATTTTTCTACTTTACTATTTGGCACAATCATAAATAAAACTCCTGAATACCTTCTGCGTAGGCTGACTTGGGCTCATGAGAGACGAATGTATAATACTCGAGCATCCTTGTATTTGCTAGTCACACCTCCACATAGAACGCAATCTTTTAAAGGCAGCTTTAGGTATGCAGCTACACGCTGCTGGAACAACCTCCCTCCCCCTTTTCGAGCCCTGAAAGCAATAAAAACATTTAGCAGGCGGTTAAAGGAGCACCTAGCTGCATATACGGGTAATTAGTTACATGTGCATACATATATGTATATGTATATAAACACCCAGGGCATGCACTCAAATGTGGTATAAATGCTTGTGTGTGTATATACATATACCTATATAGATACATTACTTGGATGTTTTCTCTTTTTACATGCTTATGGTTGTTTTGTGATGCAGTAATATGTAAGTTCAAAGGCAGTAACTACCGATTACTTATTATTACTAAAGTACCTCTAATACTATATATTGTTTACTTACCAAATGGTACTGCTCAAAATGTTGGCGTATGGACGGTTCCAGATTTGATGATATTGCTTGTTTTTCTCACCACAAAAACACTGTCTACCTGATTCTTAGGAAGTGGATAACATTGTATTTAGTAAGTTGTAGATGACGGTTACAAAACCAGTTAATCAATGTTAAATTATCACAGTCAACTTGAAATCAATAATAAAAATTATAAATCATTAGTTCTAGCTTTAAAGTATTGTGCACAAACTTGTATTATATTATATTCACTTTGTATTTGTAGACTGAGTGACGTACATTACGTAGTACCTATAGTTGTCTGTGGACTACACTACACTACATAGCGGTTGCTTGTAGACGTGGCGGTACGTGGCACGCATAGATAAAATAGAATCGTTGGTGGCATGGTGCCACGTCATGGTGTTACCATAATAATTTGATATTTTTGGCCAGCCCGAAACACGCCAATAGTGCTAATCGACGCTTGGCTGTCGGCAACGCGCGAAGTGTCTCGGAATGCACCATCTTGTTTGTTTTTGTTTTCTTGTCTGTATTTTTGACTGTAATTATAATAATTATCTTTGTTTCATACTATGTATCTTTGTTTATTTTCTATTGTATATTTGTTTCTGTTGTGTCACGAGTTACGTTCGTGGTGTCAGTGAGGAGCGCCGACTGAAAATCAGTGCTTGGGTTTACCCTAGCGTATGCTGAGTCGGGGCTCTTTCATGGCATTACGCAACATTATTATTATGATGGTTGTCCTATTTTGTCAGTATTTTTGTATGTTATGTTGTGTGATGTCCTGAATAAATCTATTTTCTTTCTTTCTTCTTTCTATTCAGTAGTAGATATC
Source organism: Selenia dentaria (assembly GCA_917880725.1). Taxonomy (NCBI): domain Eukaryota; kingdom Metazoa; phylum Arthropoda; class Insecta; order Lepidoptera; family Geometridae; genus Selenia; species Selenia dentaria. The sequence continues at coordinate 28,045,503 of OU862895.1, read as the reverse complement.
CTACGGCTGAGATGATGATGGCATATAAAATAAAAAAGCCGGACAAGTGCGAGTCGGACTCGCGCACGAAGGGTTCCATACCATTTTATATACCTAAGTCAGTAATATATTTAGGAGTAATATAATTAGCGTCCGACTCACACTTGGACGGTTTTTTAGTACTTGTTGCTATAGCGGCAACAAAAATACATCTGTGAAAATTTCCACTGTCCACTTGTAACTCCTCTTTATGAGATACAGCCTGCCGTGCGATTCTGTAAGAGCAAACATCGTTGACTCTTTGACAACATCCGTGAAACAAATGACGAGATTACAAGAAACGTTGGAAAAACAACCTTATGTACAAGGGCGATCTCTCATAAAGTATTTGACATCGGTGAGCTCCTTGACGAGCGCATCGAGGAATCATTAGAGAATTGCACGGCTGGTAACAGCGGACAGCGGAGTCTTAGTAATATCCTGTTTTACCCTTTGGGTACGGAATCCTAAAAACAAGAAAAAGTAAAGCAAATTATCAACCCATTGATTGCCTTCCCACTGCTGGGATAGGACAGGACCATATAACACAATATGACAAATGTAATATTTAATTTAATTACAATATTTTAAATTATGTTTAAATTAATAAGATCACAGATTTATATGTATACTTTCGAAGGAAACCAATTTCACTGATTGTATTGACTGGCTGCTGAAACACAGTTTTTACTAGTTCGGCAGCCTATGGATTCACTAAATAATTGTACAACAAGTTATATCAATAAATTATTTTTTACTTTTTGTATTTAACTAGGATTTTAGAATTTCACTGTTATATTTATTGCATCCAGTCATCACCTATAATTATGATGGCATTTAGCTCTGTGTGGATATAAATGTACCTTTGAATCGTAATGGTGTACATTATGTTGGTGATTATAAATAAATAAACACAATAACTGGGATCGCTCTACGTGTCCTGACACCCATCCACGAGCTGACCGCAGCAAGCGTTGCTTAACCTTATTTATCTGATGAAACAAAACAAGGGTACGCTCCAAGCGTTTAGTAATAAATTACCAAGTTCACAGTTATTATGGTGCTAGGACTCTTTATGGTGCCCGTCCGGTTAACTACAATGCAGAAAACTCTGTTTAGAAGCACAGTGTTCTAGTATCTCGAGAATTGAAAGAAGTAGCCATACCAGATCTGCTGTGGTGCCACCTCAGAATGCCACTGCAACTGCAACATCAAATAGTGGTGTAAGGGAGTAAGGGATAGTGGGCAAACCCAAGCCTAGCTAAAAGAGTATCATCATCATCTCCAACTCCTCCACAGGACGTCCACCTCTGATCTAGTCGAAACCTATGTCTCCCGTATAGATTTCCCAAAGGACCCGGGGGAAGGGGCCTGCATCCTTTATCAGATCGTCTGTCCACCGTCTCGGAGGATGACCTACGCTGCCCTTGCGGGTCCGTTGTCTCCACTCCAGAACCTTCCGGCCCATCAGCCTTGACCAGTGATAAGTGAGGTAGATAATATTGATCACAACATAGCACATTCGTTTAACCTAATGGGCGATTTGCATGGAAATTAATGAATACTTAGTATATATCAGCCATAATGGTATCAGGTTTGTAATTCGTTCAATAATGTAGGGAACATTAGGAAGTTAGGGATTTATGAATATATAGAATATGTTAATAAAACTCAGCCGAGCCCGCGCGTTCACACATAACTGCATTCAGCAGTCATTTTCTACCGACTTCCAAAAAAAGAAGGAAGGTACTAAATTCGCCTGTATGTTTTTTTATGTTTGTTACCTCATAACTTTCGACTGGGTGAATCGATCCTCAAAATTATTTTTTGTTTGAAAGCTGGTGCTTCCCGTATAGTCCCGTTTGAATTTTATCAAATTCGGTTTAGTAGTTTTTGAGATATACTCCAATAACTGAACAGAATGGAAGTCGGTATTAAATTTTTCAAATTGTACTTGTATAAGTTAAGTAGGTCGGTACCCTACATAAATAGATAAATAGGTATAATTTAATACTACTCTTCTTTTTTACAATATTATAATTCTATAGACTTATATAACTGAGCTCATAGAGTGCAAATTCAAGTTGACTGTAAAAAACGTTTTAATAAAAAAAGCTTACTATAAAGTTCGACATTATATAGAAGATAAAGTTGCTTGGAATACTCCACTTCTGGCAAGTTGCCTCTCTGCCACCCATAAAATGTAATACTTGTAGTACCTAAGTAGAAACATTGTAAACATCTATATAAAAAGAATGGCCCCGAGTTTCTTGCCGCTTCTTCTCGGTGGGGTCTATATATTTTGGAACGCGGCGGTAGAGTCTTTAAAGTACATTATAATGAAAAGTTGACGTTTATAAGTGCGTCTTTGATGCCTAAAAAGAATAAATGATTTTGACTTGACTTGACTTGAATAATTGAGAAATACTAACGCAATTAATGTATGTTATTCAATGATGTGGAGGAGTAGAAACACCTAAGCAAGTACCTTTTGGGTACCTACTTACTTACAACTATACTTACACTGTTTAACACTGCTATTTTTTAATTTTTGTTGTTGACACAAAAACATCCTCAAACTCAAAACATCCTAGCATAAAAACACCTTAGATATTCTCTTTTGTATAATTGTATAAAATATAAAATATGTTATAAGTACCTACATATATACCTTAATTATTGTAAACAAAAGAAGAAAGGGCAAGCGAAGAGGAAGAGCGTGGTCCTCTGGCACAGGCATTTTATTATGTCTAAAAGAGGACTCCTGCCTATTTTTGTAAACCTTAAACTATGTGAAAGAAAATAAACATTTTTCAACATTCAAAATGTCAATTACGGTAACACTATTGTATATACCTCTGTTTCGGAGATTTCCCTATGACATCTTTTATAGAAGTTGTTCCTCATTCAAATGTTAACTTCAAAAATTAAGTGTAATGTTCTTAATATGATTTATGTCTAAAACTGTTATTTATTTATCGCGTACTCTTGTTTTGTTTAAGATTTTCACAGATCATTTTGATATTCTCTCAAATGAACCTTATTGAAACAAAACTTCGAAAAGATTTACCAACATGGTGACTGCGTTTCTTTTCAACCAACTAACGATAAAACAAACGACAAACCCAACGTATACAGAGTGATGTAGAAGAATATAATATTATTATGAGTGTTTAATTTCATTCACTAAAATATATAACTCAACTGTAAATATATAAGTAGATAATACTTGCGGTATTTTCTACAGACTTCCTAAAAGGAAGAGGTACTCAATTCGACTGTACTTTGTATGTTTGTTACCTCATAACTTTCGACTGGGTGAACAGATTCTCAAAACTATTTTTTGTTTGAAAGCTGTTGCTTCTCGTGTGGTCCCATTTAAATTTCATTTTGAGTTACACTCCAATAACTGAATAGAATGGAAGTCGGTATTCAATTTTTCAAATTGTACTTGTGATTTGGTAGTATTTAACCTAAAAGGTTGCAATATCAAGAAATAAAAACTTTAGTCATTTCAAAATGTCAATTACGGTAACACTATTGTCTATAATGTTCTTAATATGATTTATGTCCAAAACTGTAATTTATTAATCGCTTAAATACTTTTGTTTTGTTTAAGATTTTCACAGATCGTTTTGATATTCACTCAAATTAACCTTATTGAAACAAAACTTCGAAAATATTTACCAACATGGTGACTGCATTTCTTTTCAACCAACTAACGATAAAACAAACGACAAACCCAACGTATACAGAGTGATGAAGAAGAATATAATATTATTATGAGTGTTTAATTTAATTATAACTAAAATGTTGAACTCAACTGCAAATATATAAGTATAAAAACTTGCAGTATTTTCTACCGATTTCCAAAAAAGGAGGATTTTTTTATGGATGTTGTTACCTCATAACTTTCGACTGGGTGAACCGATTCTCAAAACTATTTTTTGTTTGAAAGCTGGTGCTTCCCGTGTGGTCCCATTTAAATTTTATCAAATTCGGTCTAGTAGTTTTTGAGATACAATCCAATAACTGAATAGAATGGACCGATGGAAGTCGGTATAAATTTTTTCAAATTGTACTTGTTTCGTAACAGTTGGCAGTTAGGCAGTTTGTCAGTTTTCTTGCCTAAGCGGAGCAGGACTTGTAATATGAAGTTGAGTGTGTGTATCCTGTGCATCTGCCCACTGGTCACACCGGACAGAAGTCACCACTCTGATATGGACATCTTTGTATGTCCATATCAGAATACCAGGGGGCGATTCCACTAATTAAATTTCAATCGAACCGTAGCTTAACGGCGACTTTTATGCGTTTTCTTATTCTGCTATCGAAAAACAGTCCAGCTGCAGTTACGTTTCTATTGATGCCAGCGATCGCTGCTCGAACACCCAAGTCAAAGGGTACCGAGTGGAGCGCGGTTCCACGCAAAATTGCAGTTCTATCTGGTTGGTACTGCATCTGCTATGGGCAAGCGTAGTGCTTTATAAGCATCCACTATGGAACTATTTTTAGGCAATTTCACCCCTAAGTGGGTGAATTCAATTTTAATCCAGTGGCTTAGCTTAGCATAGAGAGAACGAGCGTAGCGACTGGCTAGTAATACGAGTATAAACTATAGTCATCTAGTAAAACATAAAAAAGAACACCGCACAAAAAAAAAACTGTAGGCCGTGTTGCAAATACAAAGGTCGTATTATAAATGACATGAATTTAATTAAGTACCGCACCAAAATACATTTCCCATTTCGTGCCAAGGATTTACAGATTGCATCTTCGTAAACATCCTTAATAATATTCAATAACACATATTTTACATGTCGTGTTACGATGTTAAGTGAGCGTAACTTAACATAATTCCCTTTAAGCAATAAAAAACTGATGCTTGGTTGCATTATGACATTAATTACATTATACCCACAAAGCCTCAAAACCGCAAGGCACCTCATTGTCTATGACACCCTAAAGAACTTCAACGTCCACAGACAAATAATGGTTTCATAATTGACATGTCATCCTCCATAGAGCGGCTTTTTTTCATCTCTTTGCCTTTCTAGAGCACTCATTTCAGCCATTGTTATGTGGCTTAGTCAAATAATGCATGGAGGAATTAATATAATAATTTTCGATACTTTAAATGGTGATTGATTACGATGATTCTGCATATTTGAGCACTTGCCTGACCGGCTGGCACTCCGCGTTCCATTGCCGCCTTTGAAAAAAAAAGATAATATTGTCTATGGAAGGTTTTTTGAAGTGTCGATTTTGTTTAAAGTTTTTAATGCGTTTGATTATGAGATAAGAAAGTGTGCTTAATGCTTTTGTTTTTTTAACCGCTGTGTCATGTCGTGACACACTGTCAAGGAACTTAAGATTAATTTATAAAAAACTTTTTAATTAAACCGTTGTCAAAACATTGTAGATTGGCCAGGAGCTTGATTGTATTTTTAACAGGTTCTAGCTGAATATTGGGGATTTCATCAAAGTGCTACAGGATATAGGAAGGTATATGACATAGTCACTAAACTTATCCTGAACCCATTTCCGAAGATTTCACATTAAATATTATCCAAACTTAACTCAAATCTGCCAAAATGTCAATGTTGGCTAAACGTACTTCTGTGGGCCGAGCGCGAAAATCTGTTTAAGTGTAACGTAATCGCATCGTTAACGTATTTTGTACAAACTGTCATTTATCTAGTACAATAGTGGCACAGATAACTCATAGTTTGTACTGAATACGTAAACGATACGGTTACGTTACATTTAAGCAGAGTTTTCGTGCTCGGTCCACTGAAATACAGTATATAAAACTCAAATACCAATGTAGTTAGTTGGCAGCTGTAATAGTATACTATCAGACCCATTATCTGAAGATGCCAGAAAACTTTATTTGTTAGTAAGTAAGAGAACAATTAGTTATTAGTTTATCATTACTTTGTTGGAATAACCAGGGCGGCATAATCGCATCAGCGACAAAGCCCTTTAATTAAGAATAAAAAAAAAAAAATTTTGCTCTGAGTAAATTTTGTTACCAGTTATTGGGCAATAACTACTTAAAGGTGAGTTTTTACTATTGTATGACGACGCACAACTTGAACATCCGCCTGATGGTTAGGCCCTTCCCATAAAACAGTTTCAGAGATTTGCTGTTTTTTTTGCGGCAAGATGCTGCGCTTCGGGACATTGATATTTGACTCATCCGCTAAGTAATTTTACAATGTTACAATTGATACAATATCCTCCGAATTCTAACGCGGTAATACCTATTTGCATACCACTACTTCAATAATACTTACCTACTGTGGTAAGTCCATACCTACATTTACCTCTACCCATGGAATCTAGTGATTAAAAAGCGATTTATCTTCAATAAATCTGTTGATATCCTTAGTGTTGTGTATCGGGACAATGGCTTTTTATAAACTGTTGGGGGTACTTTAAAAAGTATCTCCATACTTCAAGACAATGCCACCCGCCTCTTCAGTCCGCTCGTGACCACGATCAATGCAACTTGATCGAAACGTCGAGGTGAATAAATACTGTTTTAACGCGATTAAGCTAGTGAAGTTTAGAAATTAATATTACTTCTACCCTGACAGAAAAGTACAATATAAAAGTCTCAAGACGAAGTTGGATGCAGGCCACGTCCACCGTCAGAAATCATGGCCCTACTACTTATCTGTTTTTATTTAACTGACTTCAAAAAAATTGCAGGTTATATGTTCGACTGTATTTTTTGTGTATGCTTACCGATTTCTCCCCTATTTGTAAACTGATTCTCAATTTTTTTTGTTTCGTGGAGTCTTGGACTTCCGAGGTGGTCCCATTTAAATTTCATCTAATTCGGTTCAGCAGTTTTTGAGTAACACTCCAATAACTGAAAATTGTTTCGCCTATTTTGATGATATCATCATTGAATGACAATCGATTGCGTATTTAGCAAGGGTCACTAAAAAGGGTATTATTTTATATAGGGTCGATTCGACACTCATTATTATAACCCGCTAAATAATTGCTTTGCTCGGTAGGTACACGACTGTTGCTGTTGAATATACAAGCTACAAGTATTTATCAAATCCATGATTCATAATTACTTTTAAGAAGAATTTAATTCCTTACCTACTTAATAAAAAGTCGCATTTGAATAAGAATTTAACCATTGCCATAAAATATAGTGCAGCTTTTATGTAGTTTATATAGTATATTTACATAGTTTGAAAATGTACATTTTCTTCCGACTTCCAAAAAGGAGGAGGTACTCAATTCGACTGTATTTTTTTATGTTTGTTGCCTCATACCTCTAGATAGGGTGAAACGATTCTCAAAATTGTTTGTTCTTTTTGGTTTGTAAGCTGGTGTTTCCCGTGTAGTCCCACTTAAATTTCATCAAATTCGATCCAGTACTTCTTGAGTTACACTCTAATAACCGAATAGAATCGAAGTCGGTATTAAATTTATCAAATTGTACTTTTATCTAAGTACATAATTATAACAGTGATAAAAGCATTTATTTTGTCGTTCTTGGGTTATATTGGTTTCGAAGCTTGAGATAGACATGACGTGCAAACAAACTGAAAAATATTTAGTTAGATTATATTTTTATGGCGCTCGTAGCGGAGCTCGACTTGGCAATCTCAACCGATAAACAAGTTAAGCAACACTGAGGTATTGCGGTCAGGACTTGGATGGGTGTGTGCTGTGGCATTGTTCAACTGAGCGCTACCGTGCTTCGGAGGGCACGTTAACCCCCGACGGGTTAACGTGCCCTCCGAAGCCCGGTTGTTTGTCTTAGGACAATAGTCGTTAGGCTATGTCGAAGGCTTTCGGGCGGTCTGAAAACTTCGACATGGGTTGGCCACTAACCTATCCCACAATCCGCACTGGACCCGCGTGTAGATTACAGCCTAACTCCTCTCTCTGAGAGGAAGGCTCGAGTCCCAGCAGTGGGGACAAAAGGGGCTGATTATGATATTTTTATATCCGTATAATCCTCATCGACAGTAAAATGATTTACGGGATGCATTACATTAATCCCTGAATCCATTACATCATCCTGGCTCTTGCTTCCCGCTCATTACCCAACACCTGCAAATCTTTAGTTACAGTATCATTATATTATCCTCAAAATATTTCAAAAACCGTGCGACGTAAACATGGCGACATTTGATAGCCATATCGTAATCACAAACCGGTACGCACACTTGTTAGTGGGTATCGCACGGTGCTGTCTCTCGCGTACATTTTACTTGGCCAGAAATCTCGGTTACATGAACCAATACATGGTTAACAGTCTGGATATGCTTACATATCATATTATCTTTTAAACATTAGAGTTTCAGATTTAGAATTCATCTATTCTTTAATAATATTATAAAGAGGAAAGATTTGTATGTAGGTATGTATCTATGTTTGTAACGAATTGGCTCAAACAGTACAGGACCGATTTCAAAAATTCTTTCACCATTTGAAAGCTGCATTCACTCTAATATAGGCTATATAAGATTCAAGTTTTTAAACTATCATGGTCACAAACATAAGAGGTATTCAAATTATCAACGAGATAATTACCATGTACATTTTCTAAGAGTTTCCGATATTTCTTGCCTGTTGCAAGCGCCATGATCACGGATGAACTGAGGAATTGCGGGTGGGTGAATGTTATAATAATGTTAACTCTTAGAAAATGTACATGGTAATTATCCCGTTGATAATTTGAATACCTCTTCTATAAGATTCATCATCATCATCATCATCATCGTCCATCACTGCGCGGGGAAACCTCGGAGAGTAGCTAGTTTTAAATATACAACTAAATTGTCTTCCACGGCCCAATATTCTGCCTGCAACATAGGACAATTTATTTTAAGACAACAAAACAATGGTGTCAAATGGGAAAAAAATCAGTTGTTAATTACTAATCAAGATATAGTAATCATTTTAGTTAGAAACCATAGTAAAAATAATAGTAATTTTCATCGCACATGTTTGACGGACCCTTGACTTCAGAGTATAGCGAGAGCAAACTTCGTTTTTATTTCCTTAACCGTTTTTCATTGCTTCCTTCCGATTGGTCCATTGAAATCTAATATGTATATCAGCATTCTTTATCTCTCCGAATGGTTGATCATCAACCACTAATATACTTACCTTAAAAGTTCAATTAACACAAATCTAGGCAAATAAAACAAATTCAACAACAGATATTTTTAGAAGTTTTTCCCGACATCCCAGCAATAACTATCAAGTAATAACGACTTGTTGAGTTGAGGTAATGTATATTTGACATTAGTTTTGAACTATCCTTCACGGCACAATTCTCCTCCAGTTAACGAACAAACAGTCCTACAAACACATTAACCTACACCTATAATTAACCACGTTGTTTATCTCTGTAACACTGCACAGGTAGGTCTATGTAGGTATTTGCAATCTGCGATCGGAACACGGCGCGGAATGATGTACTGCGCTTGCGCACGTACCGGTGTTACACTGGTAAACTTTAACGCTCAAATTGTATGTAGGTTTTGGTGATTTAGGTTACACCTGCATGGATTTTAGGACCCGCTGGACAGTTGAGTGGCCTTCACGAAACCCAAATTGTTCGTCAGTTGTGCTAGTTGAAAACAAACTATCTTTTCGAATAACTTGCCTAGGCAGGGTAGTAAGCTAATAGTGCGATATGACCTAGGATCTGATGTCTTTTTGCCATTTTTGTGTATCGCTATAACTATAGCCGTTTTCCAACTCGATGGGAAGTAGGTTAAAGTAAAACAAGCGTTAAATATTTTAGCTAGAAGTACACTTCTAGCTGCACTTCTGAGATACGTTCTTGATAAGTAAGTTTGAGATATTATCTGATCCATTTTGATACATCTTTCAACCTCAGGGGCGTACAAAAGTCTGGGTATTATTATCGTGAGGGTAATTATATACCGCAGTCAGAGAACAGTCAACGGCTGATTGCTCGATGCTGGTCCAGCTGTCAGTCAGAAGCATATTGTCAAAGAATACATTTGCAAGAATATTACACTGTTCAGACTAAATCTAATATTTTTTATGTGTTACTGAACAATCACGAGGCAAACTTGGTTTTAAGCGGTAACCTCCGCCTACAGACAGAAAACATAACAGATGCGTTTCGTCACAAGCGACAAATTACACTGCGCCTTGAACCCTGACACATTATATTATTAACCATGTCGTATTTACTTGAAAAGTAGTATAATTTCATAGAAATCTACTCTATTATATACGATATATACGACAACTATACGACTGGCGCGTCTACGGGTTAAGTCTCGTGTGCCTGTAATTTCCCCAGCAACCATACCCTTCAAACCGGACCACAATAACGCGAACTGCTTCATGGTAGAAATGGGTATGGTCGCAGTACTTCCCCGGACGTTCACAAAGAGTTCTACTGCTCCTAAACTAATAATAAATATAATACTTAATACCCATGTAGTCGCGACTTGTCAAACTTCATGACATTCTATGACTCGCGAGGTGTCAACAAAAAAAAATGGCGGCGATGACACCTTCACGTATTTTGACTTGGTAGTGAAAATCAACAAAAGAAAAACAATTGAATGTCCATGAACACTAACTGAAATGAATCTATCTTTCTAAAACAATATCGCATCACACTACTAAATGCAGAGAAACGGCGCTATTGGTAGCGATTCACTTGTTCAAAAGAACTAAACTAAACTACCAAACTAAAAATGTATTATGGTGGTCCTTATTCTGTTAACAATAAAATCCAAAATCATTTAACACTTAGAATGACACTTCTAAAAATAGGATCATTCTATTCAATTTTGTGTTATTTTCGGTTAGTTTAACGTATCTTATAAAACTGACCAATAGACCAATCATTCGCCAATCCAATATTTTATTTAGTTTTCTGTAAAATGGTCGACTTCTAGGAGACAATTCATGTATTTCTATGCATAGTAGTTCATACGCTATCAATATATTATCATTGTTTTGTTGTTAAGTGAAAATTCAACTAATTTGGACCACGTTTTTCACGTGCATGTTTTCAAATACTGAGGCACTTATCCACTTAAAAAAAAACGAATTGAAGTCTCTTTTACTGGCTCTTAACTTTACGATTGTATCACGGGGTTTTATACCACAACCAAACTGGGAACATATATATATATAACACAATAATCAGCCCATTATGTTCCCACTGCTGGGACTCGAGCCTTCCTCTCAGTGAGAGGAGTTGGGCCATAATCCACCACGCCCCAATGCAGGTTGGTGGACGGGCTAGTGGCCAACCCATGTCGAAATTTTCAGGCCGCCCGAAGGTTTCGACATAGTCTAACGACTGTTGTCCTATGACAAATAACTGGGAACGACGACTTAACGTGCCCTCCGAAGCACAGAAGCACTCATTTGAATAATGCCACTAGCACACACCCATCCAACTCCAGACGGCAGCAAGCGTTGCTTAACTTGTTGATCGGTTAAGATCGAAGTCAAGCTCCGCTGCGAGCGCTTCTGATCTGACAATGAAGTGCAATAAAAACAACTCTGAAAGGCGCATTTCAGTAAACAAACATAATCACTCATAAATTTACCAAAACCACTCGAAATATCGACTTTTCAAGTTCTTACGCCCATTTAGCGAATTTCATAATAAGTAAGAGGATCAGTCGCGTAATAATAATTTCTTGACAAGCCGTGCCGCCCGCTGGCCTGCATGCCCATGTGGTCGACCGTCGATGCCAACTCACAAATTCGAATGAAATGAATTAAAAAAACCCTCTATCCGCACATGACGCCTGTTCCAAATCCAAAATTCCCTCCAAAAAGATCTCACGCTGCGCACCAAAAAAATCTCTGAGTTCTTTCTTTTTTCAAATACTTTTTTTTCTATCCATCCATTGTCAAAGACGCATCCGAGTCCGACCCTAGACTCTTTATTAACAAGATTTTTGAATATTCCATTGTTGCTAACACTTTCTATATTTGAAATTTAATTTTTTTCATTCGGCGTTTGGACATTTCGCTTGAATTATCGCCGGCCAGTTTTGTTAAAAGGTTTAAGACGGCGATTGCTCTTTTTTTCATAAATGTCAGTGAATGGGTCGTTTTTGACGTGGGTGAGCGCCTGTATAATTGCTATCAGGTAGTTTTGAGCTCGGATACTGTAATATATGGATAATTAAAGGACGGCTTAAGGTGGAATTTTTGTCAAAGTTTATCGGCATTTTGATTGAGGTTACGACTCAGGGCTGTTATACGGGCGATGTTCGTGAAGATGTTATTCGAGGACATGGGGCGGTAGCTTTATGGTCAGATATTAAAATATTCGACGCATATAGAGTTTCATAGTCCAATCGAGAGTCGATTTGTCTTGCTAGATTATAAAAACATCGAACACTGGCCGTTAATACCGAGGTCCGTCGTAAAAATGGAATAGGACCTCCTTGATTGGATATTATTTTTAATAGTCGATATTTTATTGTTGTTTTTATGGCTAATGAACTAGGTTTAAGTATAAAACTCTGCTTAAAATATCTGTTTAACTGCTAAGTAAGCTATAAAAGTACTAAGGTGTCAAACTATAAGGCTATGATGGTCGAGAATTGGCGTTCTGACAATATTTGACGTTCCATCGATCATTATCCGTCATAAAATAAATGTTATTTGATGGCGGCCATCAATTTGATGTGGTTAAGTTTTTGTGAGATTGTAGCCACCTATAAGATACAGTGATAACCATCTTCCTTGGTGATTCATAATTTTTACAGTGATATTAACATACAAGTTATTTGTTTATGGTTTGGTTTCTACGTTGGTTTATTACAATTAAGTTGTAGGTATGTTGTTACTAGATAACACAAATATTATTTAAATCTCGCGAATCACATAATTAAGACGAATAACTACCCAGACTAGTTATATAATCAAAACATCCCGCGTAAAACGAGGGCATTGACCTTAATGTGTCACCGTGGTTTCACGGTTTTTGGTTTCATTTTCACTCCAGCAAACTTTTTACATTTAGAACGTTTTCTTTGTTAATTTCCTATAAATTGTTTCCTTCAGAAAGATAAGTAGAGACTCGAAAGAGTTCGAACTCTTCTAGAGTCGACTCTAGGTTGGTATTATTTGCAAATTTAACTAACTGTAATACATATATAATAATAATAATAACGCCGATCAGTAAAATCTACTTCTGAATTGCAGTTTGCCTTTTTGATCAGATTTACAAAACGACAGATTTTCAAAGGGTTAGAATGCGAAATCATCATTTTAAATGCGGTAAGATTTGGTACACTTAAGCTCAGGTTTATGTACAATTAGGTACATCGTAATCCTGCTTAGTTTATTTCATAGATAAGTTCAGAATAAAAACACTAGATATAGAAGTATCACCATCATCTTAGCCGTGGTACGTCCACTGCTGAACAAAGCATCCCCCCCAGATACATTTCTAAAAGGGCCGATTGGACGTGACCGCGTCATGTAATAGAAGTACCTATGTCACCATCCTTTGCACCGAAATCGTCGAGTAGAGACCACGGACCGGCAAGGGCAGCGTAGGTCGTCCACCAACACGGTGGACAGACGACCTGATAAAGGTCGCAGGACGACGTTGGATGCAGGCCGCTTATAACCGGTCCTTTTGGAAAATAATGGGGGATGCCTTTGTTCTGCAGTGGACGTCCTAAGGCTGAGATGATGATGATGATAAAAATCGCGGAACATACATGGGAGTGATTCCCCCGAATCACTCCCATGTATGTTCCCCAAGGGGTGTTCTATCTCTGGACTTCCGCTTGGCACTATTTTTGGGACACCTGTATATTACGTTTTAACGGGCGGTTACCTTTATTATGAAAAAATCACTAGTTAAACATTTATTCACTGTACTAGTAGAACGGTCGCTAATCAGGCGGTTGTTGGTTCAATTCCTACAACTAGAGGCTTCCGTGAAGGTAAGATCGTATGAAATCCACAGTAGGTACCTACTGTGGTAGGCTCTGGTGTCCACCTGCAGCTAGCCTCAAGGAAAACCCGTATCTCAACAGTCTTAGCCCTCCAGTGTGTTCCAGCACCAGTCATTAAGAGCCAGTATCTATTCTAGATCTAGAGTGACCTATATCCACATCATCACTGGTAATGATGCGAGATATCAATCAAGCATTACCTCTACCAAGCATAACAAAATACAAAAAATAGAACCGACTTGAAGTTGAAAGAACTTATCACAATATTATAATAATAATAATAATAAAATCTGTTTATTTTCTCTCTACAAAGGTTCTTATTGATAAAGTAAACCCTAATATTTTAACTTAGGTAAACCTGCTTTGTGAGAGACTGGTGCCTGAAGTAGGTTTGTGAAAACCTGTATTACAAGTCACCAGGGCCTCACTCCACAAATTAAGTTTTCTTTGGCAGCTTTAGGGTGTTGACATATCAATGAAAGTGTTTATAAATGTTTCAGATTAGGCAACAGATACATAATTACATTACATTACATTTTACAAGAACTTAGCGGATCATTACCGTTAAGTATCACATATAGATCAATACGAATATTGTGCGCATGGTACGGACTTCGACAAGTTATTTCTCACTATTTAGTGTAGAAGTCATCTAATTTAAATAAAAAAACCCTTTTCGGTGACCCTTGCTACGTACGGTCGATTCTCGTTCATCAATAAGGATATCATCAAGATAGGGGAAACACTTTTCAGATGTAACTCAAAAACTGCTTAACTGAATTTGATGAAATTTAAATAAAACCACCTCAAAAGTATACTCCTACAAATAAAAAAAGAATACTGAGAATCTTTCCACAAATAGGGGAAAATCGATTAACATACACATAAAAAATACATAGGTACACACGAACATATAACCGTCTCCTTTTTTAAGTCGGTTAAAAGTGTGAAATAACTTATTAAAGTCGGTACCATGATATTTCAAAGTACCTATTATCACAATATTGTGTATTGTTACCGATTTCGACAACTTATTTCACAGTACTCGACAACCTATATCACACATTTAGTGTTGAAGTCGGTTATATTCGTAGTAAAAAACATTTTTTTCTTTTTAATAACCCTTGCAACTTACCTACGGAACTATTGTCATATTAGATCAAGGTAGACGAACTATTCAGTTATTCGAGTGTAACTTAAAAACCGCATGATGAAATTTATATGGAAAAATAATGAGAATCGGTCCACAAATAGGGGTGAAATGTGTTAACATACATAAAACAAACAGTCGACACAGAACCTCCTTGTTTTTAAAGTCTGTTAAAACCTTAATTTTAAAAGTTTGCTATTTAGCAAAACTACGCAAATGAACCTTTTCTAGAACCACACATCTGTGTAGTAGGTATGTACCGTCTGCTCACGGTCACCCGACCAATATCCAATCTCACGTAACTGTTCGATAATGCAACCTGATGCATTAGTGTTTTACTTAATAACAAATCCAGAGACATGCTATATTCCATAGACATGCAGTGTTCATAGTTCACTGAAGGTTATGACGTGTCTACAGAATGCGTGAGAGCTCAGATTACATTGTTCTGTAATCTGAGCGTGAGAGTGACAGAGACAGTCATCAATGGCTTAGCTATGTAGTGGCGTGACTGGTCCCACAGTCCTCCCCAGTTGACCTGGGGTCTTACTATCAGCTTTGTTAAAACTATGCAAGTTTCGTAGAGTTCTTAAACTTGACAGTTTTGTAGTATTACTTTTTTAAAGCACTAACGCCTGCTTAGCAATCTCAAACATTGAAATATATAGAGAGAAAAATTCACATCCTCGGACGGGATTCGAACCCGCGTCTTCTGACTATCCGTGTCAGACGCCATGACTATCTAGGCCACCGAGGCTCAAGGTCCGAGCATCGAATTTTAACTCTCTGATTTAACTTTTATTTATTATAAAAGGTTGCGACGTCAATACGTATGTCTAAAAAAAATTTTTAGAAACTTTCGGTTGGATAGTGCTGTCAAAGCTGTTCAATAGATGTCGCTCCGTCCTCGTAAGACGGTTAATTCAGATAGAGGGTTAAAATTCGATGCTCGGACCTCAAGCCTCGGTGGCCTAGATGGTCTTGGCGTCTGACACGGATAGTCAGAAGACGCGGGTTCGAACCCGTCCGAGGATGCAAATTTTTCTGACTGTTTTGAATGAAATCATACCATGACGCCCATTTAGGTGAACTGTTTGAATATTGTTTTACTCAAAGATCGAATAATATTGTCTCTGGCATTCTAACAATTTACTATAACCAAAGTTGCAGACGCCTAGACGTTTGTAAGATTATAAACGAGTGGATTTAGAGTGTCATGTTAACGTCAATCTATCCAAGAGAACAGGTGAACGGATTTTCTGCATTCTCGAATTGGCCTTCTTGTTTGGAATTGCAGGCCTGGCAGGCCTCCTATAATGTTGTCATGGTACGTCAAGCCGGGCAGGTTTCTAGAAGTCCTGCCTTAACCCTTTGCGTAGCAGAGACGTAAATTTACGTGAGTTTAATTCATAAATCTTTTGTTTTAATTATCACGGGCTAAGAGCTTATGGTAAAGCCTCTGGACCCTGATAGAAGTAGATGGGGATAATCATTTGGAAAACCATTTTGATAGCAGGGTCACTATAAATAACAGCTATACAACAAAGAGTCAATATTCTTAGTACTGCTCTACGAGTGAAATAATTTAAAGACGTCACAATTGAGACGTATTCAAGGCACGTTTTGGTGCGTATATACCAGATCTAGATTTTCTAATAAAAACTTTATGGTCTTCCATTAAACTTAATAGCTTTTAATCTCTTAGACTTTTAGCTTCTATTTAATTCACCTGCTTACTGCTAAGACTTGACTTCCATCTTCATATTTCTCTCTATATAACCACTTAGGTAATTAAACCTTCATCAGCCCCCATTTAAGGTTATGGTCCTTACATTAAGTATATGCATCTGAGCGCGATCTTTCTCTGCAGCTACTTTCAGCCGCCTTCCGCGTTTCCTATCTTGGTCCCGGGCATCCTAAAATACGTCTCCTTAATCTGTCAGAATCAGCAAGCCTCATTCGAGGCAAGTTTCATTCATAAATCTATTGTTATTTTTTGTTCTGATGCGGACAGATTAAGCATGGTCTCCATTCAAGAACTCCAGCCGTACCAGCTCTACGAGAAAAATGGGCTTGCAACCTGTAACTGGGACCAACCAGTATGGTGAAACGCAAGGAAAAAATATCACAGTGTTTCTATCGTTTTTGGAATGAACATTCAGGGAACAGCCCTGGATATCCATTTAAACTAAATTGTTAGTGCGTAAGTGACCCTTAATGGCGAAAGAGGTTCATGGGACTTCACTAGGAGATAGGACTGTTTTCCAAAGACAGTATTGTCTCTCACTGCAGTGCCGGATAGATTTAAGGTGAAACTGCAATCTTAAAGCACTGCTGTGAGTTTCCAGGGCACTGTGACAAGTGAAATAAATTTCTGGAGGGAAAAAGCGGTTGTTTGTATTTTTTTGTATTTATTGCTTTTTCCATTTCGGTTTTTTAACTTCTGTGTCTCGGGTGACGAGCGCATTGCAGTGCTGCACGTAACTGAAGGATGAAGATCTAGGTCGTACTACAGCCATCTTGGAATGCGTAAACATTTACCTTCAAGTGATTCAATACATAAATGAGTTACAATATTTTGGTCTATATTAATACTTAGTAGCTGCTTACCTAATATAATATCAGACATTAGTAGGAAAATATGTTTTCCAAACCACCTACCAGCTCGACAATGTTCAATCACATATCACGCCATCTCGGCGTCAAGCAAGGCATTACATCCCATGAAACACATAATCAGCCCATTTTGTTCCCACTGCTGGGACTCGAGCCTTCCTCTCAGAGAGAGGAATTAGGCCATAATCCACCATGCGGGCCTAGTACGGCCTGGGGGGGATAGGCTAGTGGCCAACCCAAGTCGAAGTTTTAAGGACACTCGAAGGGCTTCGACATAGCCTAAGACGGTTTAACGTGCCCTCCGAAGCACGGCAGCGCTCAGTTGTACCTATAATGCCACTATAGTGGTCACCCATCCAACTTCTGATCGCAGCAAGACGTGTTGCTTAACTTGTTGATCGGTTAAGATTGCCAAGTCAAGCTCCGCTTCGAGCGCATGAAACACCCAAGGGATTAAAGTAATTTGGATTTTGAACGGTAAAATTTGTAGGAAAACTCTTAGCATTTTTTATATTTATATGACCTGCCGGTGCTGGTAAGTTCGATTTTCGAATAAACCCTCTTTACTTTTTAACTAAATAATTGCTTTTTTATGAAGCCCAAAATTTTTTTTGTCTCGCAGTAGGTATGAAAAGTAGAGTATTCACTTCGAGGGTAAAGCCTGTCGTCGTCTTGGGCGGCTTTAACCCCTCGCTCCACTCAGGGCTCTACATAAATCTAATAGTATAAACACAAATGGTTTCACGAAGGGTAATGTAGTGTTGCTGAGGAGTTCCTACAGCCACCTTCAATCATCAGACCAGCTCCATGGTACTATGTATAATATTAAATTGCTATTTAAAGTTCCAAGGTGCTTAGTTTCAGCCTACGAAGAAATAATGTCAGGAAGCATAACTCACAACAAATTCCACGCACAGTCTCGATACGGCATTCGTACGAGGTGCTTGTGTGTTGCAGCTAAGTATTTTGTGTTTACGTCTCGCGCTCCAGCGCTTATCGCTGCCGGAGCTCCGGTGTAGGTATACCTAACGAAGTACCGTTAGGTTACCTTGCGTTCGGCCGGCTGATAGTTATGTACCTGCTTTAAAAATAGTAAAATGGAAGACAATCAGGACGATAAGGATTTCAATGGGATTAATGTGACGTGTAGCAGTTCTTTGAGTGAGCAGGAGATGTTAGGTTTAGAATCAGAGCATTTCCAGGAAGAGGATACCATACAGATGGATGGCGTTGCTGAAGATTATCTAAGGCCAGAGAAGAGAAAGGGTGATGAAGACGATTGTGAATGGACCACAGTTAAGTCAAAGGAAAAAAAAAGTAAGGCGGAGATTAATAAAATGGAAGTGTACATATCATGCAGTGAACAATTGCCAAAACAATTCGCGCTGGCAAAATTATTTAAAGAAAATGGCATTACAGATATTCAGAGAGTTAAATATGTTAGCCCATATAAGGTGCGGCTCGAAATGCAGAGTGAGATAAGTGTAAATAGATTAGAAAACTGTAAGGAGATCACTAATAAGGGCTGGCGTATACAAAGAGCGATGGAAAAAGACTTGTCTTATGGTGTTATACGTGACGTTGATTTAGAGTTGACTGATCAAGAGATATATGATAAAATATCATGCCCCAGCCCAGCCAACTTGTTGTCAATATTCCGTCTCAACCGTCGCGCGAAGGATGGTTGGGCACGAAGCGAGTCTGTCCGTTTGTGCTTCAGAGGTTCATATATACCATCGTACATTACAGTTGAAGATTTGCGGATAAAAGTAGATCCGTATGTCTTTCCTGTATCCCAATGCTCGCGATGTTGGAAACTGGGACACACGATCAAACGATGTCCTTCAAATAAGGTGGTATGTCCGAAATGCGGTGATAAGCACGCTAATTGCGAAACATCGGCCTTTAAATGTGTAAATTGTGATGGAAGTCATATGGCTATGTACAAAGGTTGTCCGGCTTTTGTGAAAGAAAAAAAGTTGAGAGATATAATGGCAGAGTATAACTGCACATATAGAAAAGCCCTTACAATATATGTGACCCCAAGCCCACCCAGAGATTATTCCGCGCCTAACATATTTACGTTCAACCCGAACCCGGGATCAGTGGCCTTCCCTCCAGTCGTCAAGAGTACACCATCTTTGCAACGTGAAAATACTACTTGGAGCGAAATAGTACAAACAAAGGCAGTTGTCCACAATGAGGAGAGGGTCAAAATGACCACAAGGCCTCCCTCCAAGAAGCAGAGACACCGTAAACAGCCGGAACCTTTTGCGTTTGATGTGCCCCCTAATACGGAATCCCAGGAGACCACTAAACAGCAGATTCCTGTTGGGAGTAAGAGAGAAAAGGAAACCACTTTTAGTGAACTATTAAATAGACTGAAAGAGATTGTATTTCTTAGAGAAACTTCGACTCAATCTAAAGTGAATAATGTGTTGAAGTGTTGCGTCGAATGGTTGATTTTAGTTGTAGTTGGCAATATCGCAGATTGGCCACTATTAAAAACAACATTAAATTTTTTTATGAACAATGGATAAAAACAAAAAATATGTTAAGTTAACTATACTACAATGGAACGCTCACAGTTTAAGACCAAAATTAGTTTCGTTTGAAAATATTTTATTACAGGAGAAAGTCCACATTGCTGCCGTGAGTGAAACCTGGTTAGAACCCAATAGTCACCTCAAGGTAACTGATTATAATATTTACCGCAAGGATAGGGACGACGCCTATGGTGGAGTTGCTATCTTTGTTCATAAGTCAGTAAATTCCCAACTATATGACGTTGACTGTACCAATCCCGGTATTGAACTATTATATATCAAAGTGCACAACTGTAACCAAATTGAATCTATTTTAGCTTTTTATTGCGCTCCGTCAGTAGATACACGCCAACAAGACTGGGATTCTGTGTTCTCGTTAGTAAACAAAAAAAACTGTACTCTTAGGCGATTTTAATGGGCATCACTCCAGCTGGTCTTATAAAACAAACTCGAGGGGATCATATATTCATAATGCACTCTCAGATAGCAGATTTATGATATTAAACGATGGCAACCCTACACGTGTAAGGTTAGCAAATAACAGACTGCAAAAATCGGCGCCTGATTTAACTTTAGTTTCATCCGATTTAGCTCTCACATTTGACTGGAAAATTTTAAATGAAACACTTGGCAGTGATCATTTTATGATTAAAATTACTACTAGTTTTAACAATACATCTAGAAACATTTTACGACGGAATTTTAAAAAAGCAGACTGGGAGGGGTATACGACATTGTTAGAAGAACTTTTCAGGAAATTTAGCTATGTGGGGAATCTCCAAGTTGACTACGATAATTTTGTGGAGTACTTAAATATTGCAGCGGAAGTGCACATCCCTTATATAAGATATAGTATGGATCCTGACAGTAAGTTTTCTCCTAAGCCATATTGGAACATAGATTTATCAAGGTCGGTAGCGAAACGTAGGCTAGCCCTTTCGAATTTTAGACGTAACCCGACACCGAATAATTTAACTCTTTTCAATAAAGAAATAAACGATTCACATAAATTAATACGCAGGGTTAGGGAGCAAGCGTGGAGAGCGCAATGTACATCACTAGCTGGAACTATCTCGCAGAGTCAGATGTGGCAAAAGATGAGATGGTTTAAAGGTCGTAAAACTGCTAGACAATATGTAGATAGTGAGAGCGCGAGTAGGCTTCTTCATAGCTTAGCCCCTGATTACGCATCACCGCAGGACCTGCATTTTTCGTCTTCTAACTCTAATATAGAAAGCGCAATCACTAGGCACGAACTAAAACAATGTTTTCGCGCCAAAGATACATCACCTGGCTGTGATAACATTTCGTACTCGATGATAAACCATCTACCAGAAAACGGTAAACTCGTATTACTGTCACTTTATAATGAGTTCTTGTTTACTGGGTTTGTACCTAAACAGTGGCGGAACATTGCGATCGCTCCAATACCTAAACCCGGACGTGACTGTCGGTCTCCGAATTCATTAAGACCTATTTCTATGATATCATGTATATGTAAAATTTTTCATAATGTTTTAGTACAGCGAATTGAATGGCACGTAGAAAGCAATAATATTTTTTCTTCTCATACTACAGGGTTCAGAAAGTGTCGGTCTACATTAGATAATTTAGTTAGTTTAGTTTCTCGTATTCAAGCTGGTTTCACAAAAAAAAAGATGACAATAGGATGCTTTTTAGATATAGATAATGCGTATAATAACGTCAATTTAAATTATTTAATGCGAACTATGGACCAAGTTGGGGTTGGTTCTAAAATATGCACATACATATGGAATTTTCTGAAGGAACGGAAGTTGAAAGTATGTTTTAATAAATCACATATATGCCGAACGACTGGCTGTGGTTTGGCACAGGGGGATCCTATATCTCCGTTACTTTTTAATATAGCGACTCTTAGTATATGTAAGGAAATAGTAGGTATGAACAGTTGCGTCTTAGTATCTCAATATGCGGATGACTTTGTTTTGTACTCGGTATGTCAAAATGTAGAAGAAAGTGCTTATTATTTACAGAATTCCTTAGATTTGTTAAAAAAATTGCTTCTGGATATAGGTTTACAAGTTTCACCAACAAAAAGTAAAATATGTATTTTTAAGAGAGGATTTAAAAGAGACGTAATTGACCTATCAATCAATGGAACATCGTTAGAAGTTGTAGAGAATATCAAATATTTAGGGTTGTGGCTAGACCGCTCGCTAAAATGGACAAAACATGTAAGTGAAATAATTGGTAAGTGTTCAAGGGCGTTAAATATTTTTAAAGCTCTTGCTGGGTCTGGATGGGGAGTTCATCCATCTCACTTGAGACGTTTATACATTTCTATTATTCGTTCGAGGTTAGATTATGGTAGTTTTCTTTATAATGACAGCCTTAAATGTAACTTAACAAAATTAGATAGATTACAAAATCAATGCATGCGAGTTATTGGGGGTTTTGTAAAAACTACTCCAATACATGTGATGGAATCTGAGCTGAGCTTGCAACCATTATATATTCGTAGATACCTTGCAGGTAAATATTGGTTAAAAGTGAAGTCATTCACAGACAATGGCATAATTGTAATGATAAATAATCTTGCTGAGCTATGTCAAAACCGGTATTGGCGGAACAAACAAAAGCCTTTACTAATAATATTACACGAGTATCTTAACATTTATCCTATTCATTCGACGCGGCAGTTAGAACGTTTTTCGTTGGACACGTGGGTAAGCAATGTGGACTTATCCGATATAGTTAGATCAAGTATTCATTTTATAAACAAACCAAAACACCGGTTTGATCTTAATTATTTAAGACGAAACTGTGAACAATATATAATAGAAAATTATAGTAACCATTATGCTATTTATACGGATGGATCACAGGAAGGGGATGAGTCAGGATTGGCTGTTTTTGATTCGCAAACAAATGTATCTATTAAGGCGCGGTCGTACCCTGATAATAGTCAAAAGCAGAATCTTTAAACATTGAGTGTAACGAAACAGTTCGATAAAAATCTATGAAAAAAAAACTCAGGTTAGAAAAGGAACAGGCAAAGAATAATAACCGAACAGAGTTCATAAATATTACTCGCTCTCTGCAGAAAAAAATCCTAAATAGGTGCATAAAAATAAACTTTCACGTCCAAACTCTCTGAATTTTCAGCGATAACACTATATTATTTTTGAGGTAATACATAGCTAACATATAGTACTAAAGTAGTAACCAGCAGTTTTTTAAATTGTGTTGGTATATATCGAAAGATATAAAGAAAACGTACAAAATTACCGCATTTTCGCATTACATCGTCCAATCTAACAAGCGATTTTCAACCTTACGTAAAGCATCGTAAATTATTTTAAAATTGGGGTTGGAACGCGTCTTAAACTTAAATTAAATATTAGGGTTTCTATAATGTATGTCGAACTACTAGCTATTGAAGAGGCTATCTCTTACATTGAATCGCTTCAACCCGGTAATTATGTAATACTAACGGACTCCAAAAGTGCTTTACAGCACTTGGCTCGGTGTTCCTCGAATTTTCGAGGTACTCCGATAGCCTACAGAATTTTGGACTCCATTAGTAAGCTACAAAATAAAAATATAGTTCTTCAGTGGATCCCTTCCCACATCGGTTTGTACGGCAATGAAGAAGTCGATCGATTGGCAAAGGAAGCCAGTACAGAGGGAATACCTTTGCAATGTTTACCTTATTATAGCGATTTAATATACAACGTTCGACATAAATGCTTAGAGATGTGGAACGAATATTTTGATGAGAGGTCTCGAAGCAAGGGGATTTGGTACAAGACCATACAGCCCAGCCTTTCCCGCATCCCCTGGTTTGTTGGTGCAGATATGTCAAGAAAGGATGTTGTCATGGCTTTCAGACTTCGTTCTGGACACATACCCCTGAACAGCTTCGCGTTTTTAATGAAAAAGATAGAATCACCAAATTGTACAGAGTGTAGTTTTGTTGAGGACGTAACTCACATTTTGGTGGAGTGTGTCCGAAACGAGGCTGAAAGAAACATGTTTTTATTAGAAAGTGGATATCATTTATGTAATGTTGGTTTATTTAATAGCATTTTGGCTACACCCTTGTCAAGGGAAGCCAAACGCCTTTATAAAATTGTGAAATTAGGCATTGCGCGTAGAGAATAAGCTAAGAAAGCCCCTATGAGGGTGACATATCATATGTGATAAAACCCTCTATAAATAAATAAAGATTAAAAAAAAAAATAAAAAAAAAAAATCCACGCAAAAAGTGGTCCTTCAAACCACAACGACGTACGATTCCAAATACGAATCACTTCCGAGGTCACAAATAAACATGTTCAGTGATTGGTTTAAATTTCGGAAGGAAAGCAGGGATTGGTCCACGCGTGTGCTGCAACGTCTACTATGACAGCTGAGTCATAGCGGCGTGAACGATGTTATTGATTTAGCACGACTTTTATTGGGTCATTTTTTTCTGATATTATTTCTTCGTAGGTTTTAGCTCAATGAAATGCTAGATAAATTAATTTCAAACTTATTAGAACCTGAGAGAAGAATTACAATCAAGGTAAAATAAAATCTTGTAAAATAGGAAAATGATAGGACTACTACATTTTTATTTTATTACAAAACCTTGAACCATTCCTGACCCTACTACCCAAAGGTGATGAGCAAAAAGAGAATCGTCCTCGGAATTGAGGTAGTGCATGTGCTAATTTACTGTTTTAATGCTAGTAAATGAAAAAGCTTAATAAAATTGCTGCTAATTTACTGTTTTATAGTTTTACGACTTAAAGTTCACACTCGACAGTTGCGGCGAGACAGATAATAGCTGGATTGTCTGTCTGCCATATAAAAAAAATGTTAGTTCACCTTTTAAAGCCACGACGCGGCGACGGTCCTCTTTTTGTACAAGCTAATAATAAATCACTTTGAACAGTAGGTTACTAATAATTTTCTACATAACTGTATTTAACTTTAAAGATGATATATTGGATACTTATTTTGATTACTCTTTGCAGTTTCGGGTCCAGATTATGTATTAATTAGTTACTGCATGAGCTTTTGTGTTATACTGACTATGATTCCATCTATGGTCCTAGTTCACATAATGTAAATTAAGCGTCCATATGCTTAGGTCGTACATTGTCTACCTTGAAAATAACAATGATTGGAAACGTTTGTAATAAGGTTTTACTGTATGTAATGAATTTGCAATAAAATTTATTATTTTACCGGTAAATTAGTCTTAGTTAAATTAGTGAATAGCAAAGTAGGTTTGCAGTTACGTTAGTTTGGTAGACTTAAAAGCTTACCGCTATAATTTATTTAGAGTATAGTAATTTATAATAATACATACTTATTCCTATTGTGTCACAGATGAATTACAGGTTTATAACATACATTTTTGACATCTACTGCAGTCTGTCACTGGATGCTTGCAGTCAGGAATAGTATTTTGAGTACTTTCACGTCTTGATAAGTACTTAGTTGAATTAGTGTTTTTATTGGTTGGCAAACGAGCAAGTGGCTCACCTGATGGTAAGTGATAAGTCGCCCATGGACATACCAATACCGGAGGTCTCAAGGATGAGCTGCCGACCTTTGAAGAAGGATGATAGGAAGATATAGAAGAAAGATAGAACCTCCCACAAACCGACTGAAACGCAATAGCAAGCTATGTTACTTCACGTCGGTGTTATGTGGGAGTGTAGTACTTACCTCTCCGGTCGTGCCGGCCCATTCAGCTCTGGGGTTGCAGCGTGGCACTACCACAAAAAAGTTATCAGTTAGACATAAAGTTAGTTACCTTATAAGTTTTTTAATAGCCTTATGACTGAAAAACATTGTATACCTAATTTATTATTTTTTGTGCTGCCAGGATCTATGTACACTCGTACCTATTTGTGCATGTTGTATACTTACCTTTGCCGAATAAAGATATTTAGAAGAAAAAAAAAGACTCATCGGCTTGAAACTAAACTTTTAGCTGTAGACGTTCTTAGTTATTTGTTATTGTGATCTTTGTTTATGACTTATGACGCTAGAATATACATGCCAGCCAGGTTTCAAATTCACCAAAAGCCAGTATTTGTAAAGTAAATAAATTACTAAGTGTACATACGAGTACATACATATTTTTCTTTTTGCCGCTAGGTACACAAAAATTGTATTGTACACACATATTACATGCTAGCTAGTTAACTTTTTAGGCTAGGTTTCTTAATTAATTTCTTACCATTTATAGCATAGATTGAAAAACAGTAGATTGACACGTATAGGCAAACAAGGGAAAAATATTGTAGTAAAAAATTAATACCAACTACGTGGCACTCGACTCTGTAAACGTATGATTCATTCAATCTTGAAATTGGAAAACACCACACGTCGCCATTTCCGTTTACTAATTGTTTATGGTCCAGTATTGCACATTTGCATGCAGAACAAGATACGACAGCAGATTGCAAACTTTCTAAATCAACACAAAGACGCCTCTCTTAACTGCAACACAAAGAAACCAATCTCAAACAGCAAAAAACAACAATATAACACTAACAATGTACGTTAATTAACTTGTGCCAGTCTTTACAGACGCCATCTTGGAGAAATATTATGCAGTAAATTAATATTCAAATTGCTCTTTCAAATGTCGCAGGCTAATCGAATGTCTCTAACTGCTTGCTGCAAAAAAAAACATAACGAATAATCTTTAAGACAAAGGTATGAATGCATCCTCTTTTGATTTGATTTATTTTTTATCTCGCAGTGCTACCGTACACATTTAACTGTCAAATTTGAATTTGAAATTAGAACATGGCGGATTGATCGATTTTTTTTCTACGGTCGTCAGTTTGACGAAAGGTTGCCATCACATTAACATAACTACTGTCGGTAAATTCGACGTTAGCTAGGTCCCTTTTCCATCAATTCGTGGCTGTGGTGTTGTGATGTGACACCATTGATAGCTTTTTGAAGGTTTTATGCCAGTTGCCAACTTTGGTTACTTTTTTGTGTCATTTGTATCTGGCCAGTGTTGACTACTGTCGACGGCAACTAATTTCAGGCGGCAATTCTTTCAATTTAGGAATGTAGCAGTTTCACATAGATTTCTTGGTCGATTCATTTGGAGGACATCTTAATCGCTTGCAGTCCAGTAACAATGCGTCGTAAAACTTGATCGTATAGCATTTATTACTAATTGTTCGACCAACTTTAATCATTTTAATGTCCACGTACCTACGACTTTTGTACGGAAATTAGCTTATTTTGCCGGAGTGGCGTAGGATGAATATTTATGTGTCCATTTGCATAAATAATGTAGTGGACTTGACAGTTTGATAACGTCTTATTCTTATGCTATGGCAAAAAGTTACATTATTCTTTGAGTAGACCTTCTGATTGATATTGATATGCACTATGTGTTGATAATTACGATGTGTTTGGCACTGGCATCCTGTGGGATAGATAGATGGTGCTTTTTACTCATTTAATTGACTTACGTATGTATAAATGTGAAAGGTGTGTTTTTATTACGATATAAATGTGTTGGTAGATGTATTTGCAATACTGTTGGAATTACAAGTAGAGTGTTTGAAATACTGTACCATAAATGTATTAAGCGTTAAATAAATATGATATTGGAATATACGAGCGCAATAGGCAAATAATGATATATTAATGGGACTATAGAAATTAATGATATTTGCAATAAAAGCCGTAGACATATATAAGAGGTACAAATGTTACAGAGCTTTCCAGAATTATAATGATACTTGATGATTATGATTTTTTTATACTGGCAGGTATAATTTTGTATTAGCTGCTTCCCGGTCTGCCTACGTGGACTTCACTATCCGACAGGAATAATATATCTCCGGGAAAAAAATTCTTCCGTATCTAATCAGCCATTATTAATTCTAAACGGTAGCATAAACAAACACACACGAACACACGCACACGCATGCACACATGTATTTTCGTTAATAAAGTTTACGTTTAGAATACTTATTAATTTACATTTGAATAATTGCGAAGAAGGATGGCTGCAGTGATTTATGATCAGCACAGTATCGAAACTAACATTAAGTGTAGCCCAATAACTAGCGTAAATAAAATAATATCGCTTTTCTTTAGCAACTGCGCTGTGCTTCCACGTTTCTTCTAGATGTTGGCCGCGGGATTCTTGGTCATCGACACGAACTTGTTGGTTTTAATTTAGATTCCTATTCTAAATTCGATATTTAAAAATGAATTTTTAAATGGTTTGATAATATTTGCAGTTTCTGAGTAAAATATTACACCCTCTGAGGGGATGCGAACCCAGGTCTTCTAACTGTGTCACACTGAACATTAGATTATCGAAGCACCCCTCGAGCTTAGAATTTCTCTCTCTAGTTGTTTTATTAATTGCATTGACTTAGGTTTCGTTAAGCAGGCATTATTACACAGTGCTTTAAAAGTCATAACAGAACTAGAATAAAAAAATCGGGTAATAATTGGTTATTTTAACACCTAAGTAGGTAGGTACCTGCATAGAGAGATGTAGAGGCCTCGCAGGTTTTGACACTAGGGCCGTTTCTCGATCAAATTGTTAATTCGAAAACAGTTTGAAAGGTTTATTACAATTATAACTTCAACTGACTCTATATTGAACCTGTTTTGAAATTACCCATGCCTTCAGTTACTGGCCAGTCGAGCATTGAGTTCTATTTTAGAATTCGAATTTCGAATTCCGTCGGCTGAGTGCGCTGCGCCTGCGCACACAGAGATAATGTCTGGAGACAAGCCGCGACGCATGCTAAGCTGCTGCTATCTGAGATCTCGTTTGCCGTCTGTTGTTTCACATCTTTATCTTTCTTTTAATAATAACATCACGCGCGTTGTTTGCGCACTAATCCCGGCATCCTCCGTTTGTTGGTCGATGCCAAACGGTAGCAACAAAAATTATGACATACGGCTCTATCTTATCTATGGCCACTCTGAAACATATGTTGTCGACGGCGCCTAATGGAGTACTTTAATACAACACTTTCGCCTAACAAATCGGATACATTTGCACAAGTGCGTCAAACGCACACAGCGTGTGTTTATTTTACATTTTTATTCAATATTCTAAATACAAATTGAAACTTCGATATCCCAAGACGTCTTCCAGAATGTTCGGGGTCATCGGTCGCTAATTTCGCGCCCTTTCACCTGTCAATCAAGCGTCACGTCGTGCACGACCGCGCGAAACTGGAATTAGCAAGCGGACACGCCCGCAGCGCTGGACGCCTGCAAATTGCAGTGAATTCAAATCTAATGAGCAGTAAAACCTCTTTACTATGACCTTACCTTTGTTTCTCGTATCAAAAAAGGTTTAATGCGTTACTGAATATAAAATTACGCTCGTAAAATTTTGCCACGTCTGTAGTGAGACATTTTTGAAACCCCTATCTGATAATCGGCCACACTTGAACGCAATTCCATTTTTTGTCTTATTTTCTCACATTTACAAAAATCATATCAAATATTACATCAGGTACCTACGTAAATTAATTAGTTACTCGACACTAAAATAAACGTAGGTTTACTTTATTAGGTAGTTTCGTCAACCCCAACAAGTCACTCAATGCATGAAAATTGCGCCAGCATCAAAGTTTTCACGCAACCATCTGTCAACTTGACACGAGCTTTTCGCGCGCAATTTTCGTTTTGAAATCCGTGTGGTTTACAATTATTCTAAATGATATTAATTGAGTCGAAGAAATATTAAACAGATTTATTGCTCACATATGAGGTTAATGTAAAATTAAATACTTAACCTCCTATTATAATAATAAAATTATATGAATATTACATAAAATAAGTAGGTAATAGTACTGGCAACAAAATATTGTTTGTATATATTTAATATTATATTCAGAATGCATGGTACCCACAAAATAATTCCCTGGGAGGTTTAATATCAGGCAGGCAACCGACTAATAAAACAGTTGAGTAAACAGATTTTTTTTTGTATTTCAGCAATACTGACATTGTTTTAAATTATCTCCTTTTCATAAAAAAAACAGTTACATACTTTTTTAATTATTAGATTCCTTTTGATAAAATGTTGACCATGGAGTCATCTATTAAGTTTATTTGATGGTGATAACATACGTGTAATTACTATTTGCATATTGTGTCTTTATTTCTTGAATTTCATATCTAAGTAATTATT
Source organism: Selenia dentaria (assembly GCA_917880725.1). NCBI lineage: Eukaryota > Metazoa > Arthropoda > Insecta > Lepidoptera > Geometridae > Selenia > Selenia dentaria. Next base: position 28,015,017 of record OU862895.1, on the reverse strand, counting down.
GTCATTACATACGCAAATATAATTAAAATGAAAATAAATAAGGAAATAATTAATTATTGCCACACAAAAAACAGTATTCAGACAATAAGGTAAGGTAAGTAAGTAAGGTGATTCTTGCTGGCAAAAGGATTACACTCAGCATATTAAGTCGCTTGACATTTTCATGCTTTCGCGACGCTGTTTTTCAGTGTACGAGCTGGCGTTCGCCGAGATAGGTGTAGCGAAAGAGGAAGACTACTAGAGTTTTTAATTAAATAAAAAACAGCTACACAAAGAAACTAAGCGTACTATGAAACAACACTATACTAACAAATAAATAAAATATATTACATCAATGCATATGATAGAGCCGTAAGTGCTGTGTTTATGTTGTAATGATAATATGTATGTGAGTGTGAGGGAAGGTGCGTGTGAATGTTAAGGTTCTTATGTTTTACTAAGTTTATGCTTTTTCTTATATTCCTAATAGAAGATTATATCAGGTATTAATATTCCGTTAGTAATTATAAAAAAAAATAAGTTTAAAATATAAATGTAAGCAATGCCACGGACCCATTGAGTCTGTGAACAAAAGCAATAAAAAAAAAGTATACAGGTGTAGATACTTTGTAACTTTAATACTTAATAGTGGAACATATTAAATATATATAATTATATATATATATATATTAATCCCTGTTTCCCTTAGGCACGCCATAACTTGAGAACGACTTTACCGATATCATCTAGGTATTTGTTTTTTAAATTTCTAATTTGATGAATTTTATATATGTAGGTTCTGACGGAAAGAAAGTTAAGACAGTTCTGCAGGAAATTAGAAAATTTAAGAAAACTCGACTACAATTATATAGTATAATATAGGTACTTATTATAAACGTGATGTCACCACGCGTGGTGACACGGCGGGGCGCAGCTACGAGTAATACTATATAAAAATACTTTTTATAAAACGCGGTTTACAAAAATACTTCACACTTGACATTAGCTACGAGTCATTGGCCAAAGTGTACGAAGCCAAATAAAAAAAAACATTTTAATTCAAATAATTATACTCAACAGAAAACTTTTTTTAATATAAACTTAACTTATGGGTATAATCACAAATTATTCATAAGAACATTGGCATATACAATTACAGAGAGGAGTTTAATTTCAAAAACGTCTCGTCTACCATTTTTATTGGACCGCTCATTACGAACTTTAGGAGTTATACTTATTACTACTTCCAAAAGTTATTATTGGTCGTTTCGATCATAAAAATGTATATAATAATATGAGAGATAATTAAAAATTAATAATTTCTTGCCTTAGCTCCCATTTGAGGTTCTTGTTGACAAGGTCTTGAGCAGCTCATATTTTGGACATTTTACGACTTCTGTTTTTATAAAGGCATATTATATTTTTGATATTGTAAGAATAAAACATTAATAAGCTTTTAGAGTCAGCTAAAATGGATTTTAAAATGGTTTGGGGATGAAATAAGTCTTACAAAAACTATGTACCATTACGAGTCTTTGATTTGCATGTAATTAAAATTATTTTGTGGAATTTCATTAGTTTATCTACTACTAGCCGAGTACCTTATTATTTTTACTCCTACAGATCGTAGGTCTTGCTAGGTATATAAAGACATCTGAGTACAACCTGGCAGTTACTATTGGATATTGATGAGATTTGTAAATATCTGAGCAGATCAATATTTATTTGGCTATATACATGAGTTTTATCATTATGTTCTATTGGGGTCACAGCCCTGATGTAAACACTTGAAATTTAAATTACTTATATATATATATATATTGAAAAGGGTTACCATATAGGTAAAACTATTCATAAAATATTCATACTCTTAAAATATATACTTGGACTACATCAATTTTAATATATTACCTGCCTATTCGTTACGTGAGTCTAAAATTACCATAAACTTATACATAGGTAAACATCATTTAAATTTATGGATTTATATGGATATATCATGGATTTGTATATAATTTCGAGATATTTTTTGAATTCTAATATACGGGAATACAATGTAAAGTCAGCTCACTTATAAAATAATCCACACGGGCTAAATTCACAAATCGCGTAGACTTAATCTTAGAAATAGCGAAGTATTAAAACGAACTTTAGTTGTAGGTTAAATAAGGTTTAATATAGGTTTAGTATCAGGACCACCACCAGTAAATAACTATAATATATTTAATTCGAATTAACATTAATAAATACTTATTTAAAAATATATCTCAAAAACAAAATAGTTTTTAATATTACAGATTTATAAACATCCTGTACTATTCGGTATAAATGCCACTCGAGTTCAATTAACCAGCATATTATCTGCATTTTACATTAATACCCCTTTTTCCCTTCCCTTTCCACTGTGTAAATCTCTTTTTACTGTGTTATTCTTATCATAACAATCCACTGAGTACATAGTACAGTTCGGTACAATATCTAGTTATTATTACTATTAGTTATGTAAATACGTTTTTGCAACAATAGTTAATAAAAAAATACATAGCGCTTTATTTTCTAATTATGTAAAAGGATACACAATGCATAACAATGTATTTCAATATAAGTTGGTGGGTAACTTGCTTAGAGTTTTTTTGTTTTCTCCCGCTCATAGGAGGATTTTTTTTCTATATGTAATGCATTTTTTTTTCTTTTACGAATGGCCATGACGCGGCTTGCGTATTGTGCCAATTTCAAATATAATGCATTTGTGCACAGGCTTCAATGGGTCCGTGGCATTGTTTACATATATTATATTTTAAAGTTTCTTTTTTATTTTTATAATTACTAAAGGAATACAGGACATTTTTTTTTACTTAACTAAACTTACATAATACATTGTGATGGCCTGAAGGGCACTTTGAAAACTTTCTTAGCCTGAAGGGCACACATACGATAAGGACCTGATGGGCACAATTTTTTTTTTATAGGAGGTTATATATATTTATTTCATAGGAGTATTTGGCTACGCCTGCATCTGCCAGTCTTATAAGTATACTCGTACCTAAATTCGTCTCATTTCATTTTGATTCTCCTATTCCTTTAATCCTTAGTGAAAAGTACAGAGTAAGCAAGCTAAATAAAATATAATTTACCTAAGTAGGTATGTAGGCACTTTGTTTATAGATATATAGAAGATATTTTTTTGCTTCTATAGCATTGTGTATAGTAAAAGTTGTCATACAAGTTTAATAACCACAAAATTGCTTGATGTTCGACTTAATTTCAGTTGTAGAAATACCAAGTTTTTTCACTTCCTTAAAGTAGGTTTTAATATTGAGCTTGGAAATCTAAATCACATTATTAGCTGGCAGGTAACACTTAATGAAATTCATTAAGTACAACTTTGTAACCTAGTTAATGAACTACTTCGGTTAGGGTTACATGACATATGACGTGATATTGTCAAGCAGGTGGTGTAAAATGGAATTATTTATAATTATTTTACACTTTAATCTAGATATAGGTATACTTCATTATATAGTAAATGTTAAATTTCGCATTTATGTTCTTACCGTTAAACAACAGCTGTCTATATACAGCTGTGTGTCATCTTAGGTATGATGTTGATTCTTGGTCATAATCTTTTAACCGAAAACATGACGCTGGCAAATGCACATGACGTGCGACGCCATATTCCTCAACGGAGTTGAGTTGAGGACAAAAGAAAAAAATATCTTTTAACCGACTTTCTAAAAAAGGAAGTTCTCAAATCGTAACGTATTTTTTTATGTTTGTTACTTCAGAACTTTCGACTGTGTATTTAGTTCTGTTAGCTGGTGCTTTCTGTGTGGTCCTCTTTTAAATTTCATCGAATTCGGTCAAACAGTTTTTGAGTTACCTACACTCCAATAACTGTTCCACCTTTTGATGTTTGATGATATCACCATTGACGGAGAATGACATTATCCTAATTAGCAAGGGTCACTGAAAAGGGTGTAAATAATATTTTACGAAAAAATTGAACCAACTTCAACGCTAAAATGTGTGGAATATCTTGTCGAAGTTGTGCACACAATATTGTGATAATAGGTAATTTTGTATCGACTTCAATAAGTTATTTCACAATTTTTAGTGTTGAAGTCTGTTCCATTTTTTTTACTATATTCCAAAAATTGGTGGTCATGGCAGTTCAAATTGGGCACAACGATCTTTAGTGGTACGGAAGCATGGCATATAGACCTGATGGCTCCCTGGCTCATGCTGCTAACGCTACTTAAGTTTTAGGAGAACCTTGGCGGTAAAAATCTAATACCGGCGTTTAACCTCCTTTTGGTCGTGCCTGACTTATATTTAGTATATTAAAATTTAATATAGCGTTTCGCGAAAAGAACTCGGTTGAGTATCACAAAACCCTACGCAATATGGACATTACAACACGGCCCGTAGATCCAACGGCTTTCTATTCATAATGCTGAAAGCTTGCTGATCTTTCTGACCCAAACACTATTTCGAATACGCTATAGTGCCGAAAGCTTGGATGCTAGCTAAAGTGCTAAACAAGCTCTGCTTTGCGACCATACAAGCTGTTAACGTTTCTAACCTTATTTCCATTAACTCGTGCCATCCTACTACCTAAAAAGTAAAAGTTTGGATGTACGAATAAAGAATGCTAAAAAAGATTTCTGAATCAATAAATAGAATTAAGTTTCCCTCAGCGTAATCGTTTTAGTTAGTAGGTACCTACTCGTAATACATATAACTAGCTAAAGAGTTTTGTGTCTAGGTATTGGTAAGGTTGTAAGTAGTTTACTAAGATCGATTGTGGCCCGACAACCCATCAGTGAAGCTCGGGGTATAGTGTCTCATATCGCATAAAAAATATTACTTAAATTTAAATTAATATTGAATTATATAATTAATAAATAATCATGAAGTGACAGTTGCGGAGCTAGCTTTGTTGTAATAATTAAGTTACTACAAACTAAAACATACTTTGGTTTTTAATTGATTTGTGTTTTTTTTTATATGATGGTGTCTTGCTATCTGGCTAAATTTAAGAAATTTTCTTATATTTTACTAACCGCATAAAAGCTTGTTATTTTATTTAGTATGCCTACAGATATGAGTAAGTTAATTGAATTAATAGGTATTCAAAATTGGACATTTGCATAAATTACATAAAAAGAACATAATGTAACGCCGTATTAACTTGTAGCTGTCAACGACCGATAATAAATCGTATTGACCATTCCAATAATTTCTCCGTTCGCATCAACTCTTCATCATGCACGAGCTACCATCCAGCACTCAGCAGCACCGCCCACCTGCGACGTCCACGATTTATCACCTAATTTATACCACAACTGCCAATAAATCCATCAAACATCAACAAAATAAGCCCATAAATCTCACACATATTTACGTTATGTGCCAACTAAATAGACGCCATTATACAACGCCTCAAAAAAGCCCTAAAAACACCGACAGGTGTCGCTAAACTGGCGCACTAGTGTAGTGATACAGGCCGTAAACACGAGCTGAAAAAACATTTCCTTCAAAAATAGAATTCGAATTCCCGCGCTTAATTGCACGGGAGCCAATGAGAGAGCGGTGCGTGCGAGTGGGAAAACTGGAATTTTGAACGAGATGGAATGACGTGGGACTGACGGCTCCGCCCCGTTAACAACATGGCGGATTTGTTGATTGGCGGGCTTCGAACGGCTCGCCTCCCAGCGAAACTAGTGACGTATCGAGGAGCGCGGGAAACTTGCGGGAAATGTCTGCGGTGCGGGGCGGCGCGGTAGAGACCACTGGAAAAACGCTCACGTGTCGCTGTGCCATGTTCTAATGCCGTTTTCCATTTTTGAAATTTAATTGCAGTGCTGTGCTGTAATTTATTATTTTTTCTAATGAAGCTTGCTTCGCGTTCGAAGTCGACTTAATTAGATTTTAATTATACAGTGTAGTACCTAAACCTTTCCTTTTTCCAGTCTACTTTTAAGCTTTTTTTTTAATTGTTTGTTTGTAATAGCCTGATGGCTCCATCAGCTCAGGTAGTACTGCTTGGGGTCTCGCAAATTTGTCTCCAGGCAGAGGAAAATATTTGAGTGACGTGCAGCAATGTTTGCAATGCTATCGAGTGTTGGATATTGTGTGTGTCCATTATTATTATGTCTCTCGCGACACGGAGAATCATAGTGCGGGGTTGTCAGTTATAAAAGCCACCTATTTTAGCTGCAGGCTTAATAGAAATACTAAAATATTTTGACTGACGAGGTTTTCAAGTCGTCCTCATGCTCTTAAGCCTAGTTCGAGCTAGGCTAGTAGTTTAGTAGAGTAGCGAGTAATTTCGTGGCTAAAAGTGTGCGAACCACAACAATTTAGTCTAGGTTTAGTGAACGAGTTTAGTTAGTCGAGTCGATCCATTTTAGGCAATTTTTTTCGGGTGTGTAGCAGCTCTCACCACGCGTCCGTGCGTACTGGTTCACCGGCTAATCAAGTCCGAACCAGTAGATTAGTCGAGTTGTCGAGTAGGCCGCTAAAATGCAGCCCGTCCATTTTGCAAAACACCACTCACTTATGTATACTGTAAGTACTCGACCGTAATTCGAACGATTTCTGTGCAGTAGCGAGTAGTTTAGTTACTAAATTACTCGCTACTCGACTAAAACACTAGCCTAGTCCGAACTAGGCTTTAAGTATAGGTGTCTAAACTAACCTTTTATATTGAAAAATTCCATTACATTAAACCTATATAAGCGAATATAGACATACTCAATTGCCTGTATTTATTCAATCGAACTAATTTACTTTCATTTATTCACAAATAAGTTACATCTGGACTGATGAGCCCTAAGATAAAATAAAGACTAGTTGACTTGACATATGAAATAGACATTTAGTAGGTACTTATTTTCTAGTACCTGCGTAGACGTCAGTTAATATTTACTATAGATAGGAAGGAATTAATAGTACTGATTAAACGGGTGTCCTTTTACAGCGTCCACAAACAGATATACCTAGTCCTATTATAGAGGACAGACTTTTCTGTGACTGCGCCTCTCAAAAGATGCCATAGAAATGTAATTTTTCGCATGAATCTTCTTCTTCTTATTGGATGGCTTTTTCGCATGTATTGTTTTACTCATTTGACACTACACTGGCTGGTCGGCGCAGTTGGCAACCTGCGTTCTGAGCTGCTGGGCCCAGATACTATCTCCGGACAGGTCAAACATTTGTGTGCATGAACATGTCGGTTTGAGTTGTCTCTGGGTGTGTATAAGTATGTAAGGAAGTATGTATACCAGTTATCAGGTTACCAAAGCCCATGCTCTGTCTAGTTATAGGGACCTGCAGGCCTAGACAAAATTCAAACAGGCGTGTTTCCGCACACGCTACAGACAAAAATGTGTCTACGAACTTAGCGCGAGGTGACGTGACTTTTCCACAGGTAATGTCAACGCCATACATTTTGGAGTTGTCGTTTAGCGTGAACGTTAACAGAAACATCTTTTGTCTTAGCCTGCTGAAAGCTTGTGTGGATGTTGTTTTCATTTCAATTTTTCCTTAATCTGAGTGGAGCCAATTTCTTTTTTTTTTTATATAAATCCTTTGGATTAAAATTAAATCCTGTAAAAACGCAGTCGATCATCATTGGAAGTTCAAGATTGTTATCTAAGGTGGAATGGGCAACGCTTCCGGGGGTTGTTTTTGGTGGAGTTGCCATTCCTTTTAGTAAGTCTGTGAAAAGTTTGGGGCTAACTTTGTATTGCTGTATGAAGTGGGATCTACAGTTGCAGGTAACAAGTCGTAAACTGTTTGCGTCTGCTACATCATTAAAAAGGTTGCGTAACTTCCTTCCTACTACCACTAAAATTTCACTAGTTCAATCCCTGTTACTACCCATTCTTGACTATGCTGACACCTGCTACCTAGATATAACGGAGGAACAACTTAATAAGCTGGAACGACTTCAAAATTTCTGTATTAGATTCATATTTGGTTTGCGCAAATATGATCATGTCTCTCAATTCCGTAATAAGCTCAAGTGGCTCCCCATACGTCTTCGCCGGAATACCCACATTCTTTGCCTTCTATACAATATTTTGTTTAATCCTTCATATCCGCGCTATCTCAAAGAACGTTTTAACTTCCTTAACTGTCCTTTACACCCACTAAGGTCATCAGAAAATCTTGTTCTTGCGATTCCTCCACATTCAAGTTCTTTTTACAATGGTTCATTTACTGTCCAAGCCGTCCTGTGGAATTCCTTACCTATTTCAATCAGACGTGCAACATCTATAAACATTTTTAAGGATCAAATTAAAAAAATATATCTAAGCCGTGGTCCGTTTTGCGATAATTTTGCTCACAGTGCTATCGTCTACCAAAGCTGGTCCGAGACAAATATCGCGATTTTGACAGCTCGTGGCACTGTAAGCGTGTTGTTAATTCGGACCAAAGTTGTAGCAATAACGAACCATTTGCGCGCGAAAACAAATTCATAAAAATATCGTGCATAGTAAGAAGGTTAACTATGTAGTGTGTGGATTAAAAAGAAATAATGGAATGGATGGACCGACTTTTACAACTTTTACATCAAAAAGACGGGACACCAGTAAATACATTGTAGAAATAAACAAACACCTGTCACTTTTGACAGAACGCTCACGACGATTATGGTGTAGAGCATGGTTCATGTAATCGTCAATATGGCGGCAGTTAAGACGTCATCGATGACGTAGCGTGGGCCATCGTTATCACGCTCACGGTGAAAGGGACCGACTTTTATCGCGCTAATATCGATTATGGCCAATTGGGACCGCAGTGCTAAACATATAATACTGCACTGCACTTTTTATTGTGCCTTAATTGCTTTAGGTTTATGTATTTATATATGTATTTATGTTATTATATTGGTATTTATACCTATTGGTTACATATTTTTATCGTTGGGTATGACACTTTGCTAGTACATGGTAATAATATGATATTACAAGAGTACGTATTGTCATATCCTTTTTGTATTATCTCGCTATGTTATTGTTATTTTTCCATTGCTTTTTATATCCATATTTACTTATGTTTTAAAAACGCGCCCATGTCGATGAATTTTAAATAGGTATACATTCCATCCTCAGGTTGCCTGGAAGAGATTGCTTTTAGCAATAAGGCCGCCGATTGTGCCACAATTATTTATTTCTAAATATTAATTTGTAATTATTACATTTAAGTTTTCATATTGTTATGTTTTTGTGAACAATAAAGTATTATCTATCTATCTAACTATATAAATTTCAAATGTCATTGCATGAAGTTAAATTTGCAAGTAATTAAAGTTATGTCATAAATTCGTCAATGATATAAAAAATATTATCCAAAAGAAATGTATGAAATGAAATCTTTAAGTATTGAGGCAATTTGTTGAATATTTTTACTGCCTGGTATTTGGGTGCATGTTTAAATATGTTGAGTTTTGGAATTATTTTAGTCACGAGATCTCCCCTTCTTGTACTTTCCCTCTCTTTTTTTCATCCTCTATTTCTAAGTCTTTTATATATTTGACCAAGTAATTCATAAGGACAAAGATGTAAAGGCTTGAAACTGTCAAAATACCTAATTTTCTAAAATGATATCTACATGAATCTCTTTGTGTTATACGCACCATCGTTCGAATACTTGTCTTTTGAAGAGTAAAAGCTTTGTAATATAATTTCATATAGGTATATGACATCAAATCTCATTTCATAAATCCTCATTTGTATTTTATATTAAAAACTGTTTTACTGACCAGCAACATGGAAAATTTGAAATATTAAAAATAAAATGAATCACGCGGAAGACGTCAAGGAAAGAAAAACGAGAGATGGATATTGGAGGAGAGAGATTCCGATGAGAGATTTCACTATTTACATGACTCTATATCTCTAAAATTCGGATTGACCATGATGATGAACAAATGAGATGGAGCAAAGCGAAAACTCCTATTAAATAAAGTTTTTATATTCTCTTGGATTCCTATTTTGGGTGTCGAGCGAAGCAAACCGAGGGTATTGATTTGGCGAATACTCAGGCATTCAGTGGACTCCGAAATCAGAACAAGACATTGAGGGTATCCCACGCACTCTTAATCCAGAACTCAACCATCCTTCAGAGCCAGAAGTTGACTAGAACCTTTATATGTGTAACGTGCTGAACGAACTGACTCTTCAGGACTTATAGTGAAATGTGATTCGGCCAGGTCATGTATTCTTTATTATTATAACTTAAAAAAACGATAAAAAATATTTAGTGATACTTCCGCTGAAAAATACAATGATTTTGGCCTATTTGGGGGTGTGCACCACCCTCCCTCCCGCATAAACTGCTAATAGGAAGAATACAAAACAAAAAACACACAAGAAAACCCAAATAAACCAAAAACGATTCGAGATGTTGACTCGTCGAGCGCTAGACCGACAGACGCTGCCATGAAGGTGACCAACAAACAATAATTTACAAACCTACTGTAAGTTTTCTATGGGCGAGTTACTCTTTAACGAAAGTCACCGACATAGCCCAGAAGATTAGCCAGTTAAAGTGGCAGTGGGCAGGGCACATAGCACGCAGAACAGATGGCCGGTGGGGCCGGAAGGTTCTGGAATGGAGACCACGGACCAGCAAGCGCCGCGTAGGTCGTCCACCGACCCGGTGGACAGACGACCTGATAAAGATAGCAGGACGACATTAGATGCAGGCCGCTTCCTACCGGTTCTTTTGGAAAATTATGGGGGACGACTATGTTCAGCAGTAGACGTCCTACGGCTGAGATGATGATGATGATGATGATGATGATGATGATGATGATGATGATAAAAATCGCGCAACATACATGGGATTGGCATTACTGCCAAGGCTTGACTTCCATCTACCATATTTCTCTCTTAACCTCTCACCAGTCGATTGTCAATATAACAATGAAACGTTCACATATACCTAATATTAGTTACAATTTGGTTTGAGTTTCCTATATATCGGCACTGTTATGTCATGATTACGAATGAAATAGATCACGGGGGGTGAATGATTACGAGCAGGTCTACCCTCTTGCGTACTCGTTTGTTACGCGTAGCACCACTACTAAGTAGGTATCATAGGTAGGTTCAACGCGTAGGTAACACCTCTATGCTCGTTTTAAAGCGCATCATAGAACAAAATGACGCTTAGAATCTGGTTTGGGGAGGTAGGCGACAGTCGTCGTCGCTGCCAACACTGCGTGACCTCTGCGCACGGCCCTCTGTCGAAAATGTAATTGTTTTTTTTAAGAATTTGTATGTAATTAATTTTATTAATAATTTAATTATTATTTTTTAATACATATACACAAATCTCAATGTAAAAGTCTTTTGAAAAACATGTATCCCTTTAAAATAATACAGTTTTAACGGTTAATCTATAAGTACATCAAGTATCAAAACAAGTTGTACTAAGTACCTACATTACTTGTCTGCAGAGGTGCATAATTATACTCAGTGTTTTTTTCGCAATTTCTCTAGTTTTTGAAAAGACACAGACTTCAGGACACCTATAGATTTTATATTATTGTAACCCAAGTTTCAATGGAGAAGAGTGAAGTCACGGAAACTAATTTTTTTTAAATTTCATAGCTAAGGTAGACATTGACTTTTTTAACTTAAAAGTAAGTAATGAAAACATATTTGATAACTATAATAATATCATTAACATCTTACCCCGTACTAGTTTTTTTTTTCTTTTGTCCTCAACTCAACTCCGTTGAGGAATATGGCGTCGCACGTCATGTGCATTTGCCAGCGACATTTTTTCCCGTACTAGTTAAGTGCAAACAGTTTATATTTAACTAGCGACCCGCCCCGCCTTCGCGCGGGTGCAATGCTGATACTAAATACTATACCTACCTACTCACTACAGAATGAAATGTAAAGACATATTGATCTACCTATATTGGATGGACAATGTATTTAAGGTACTTAATTGGATAAGGATTAATGCTGTATTGCTTAAAATAACTACCTAAATAAGCCATTTTTTCACGTAAAATGTAAAGAATAAAAAATGGTTATTGTGGATTATCCTTTAGAAACAGACATATACCATCGTGGATTTTTTGTAGACCTTTTTTTAAAGGCCTATTCAGACCTGGGCGTTATTCGCTACCGCGAGCGATAGAGAAATCCGAAAGGGTGTGCGTTAATTTCACTGTAATATCTAGCATAGAGATATTCATTGGCAACGGTTAGCGGGGCGGTGGAACTAGTTTCGCCAAACAAGAGAAAATGCCGCCTCACTAGGCGGTACAAGTTTCGCTGCAGTTATGGAACTTCATACTATTTACCCATCGAGTTCCGCGTGGTATTTTTCGCTACCCACAGCGGTAGCAAATAACGCTCAGATCGAATAGGCCTTAAGGTGTACAATACCGTAGTACATTATTTTGATTTATCTCGTGGGGTTCAGTCAGCGTTTGCAATGTAAGCGCAAAAAAGTGTTTATTTACATCACATTAAAAAACTGTAAGTTCATCAGTGTTCCTCTGCAATATTATGCATGTATATAAACCTTCCGCTTGAATCACTTTATCTATTAAAAAAAAGCGCTTTAAAATCCGTTGCGTAGTTTTGAAGATTTAAGCATACATAGGGACGGACAGACAGCGACAGCGACTTTGTTTTATACTATGTAGTGAAGTAATCGTGAAGAGCCATAAATATTATTTCAAGTAGTGTTGAGCGTCTTTCATGTAAAATATTAGGTATAATTTAAAATTGACACTATGTTGTATTATGGTCACATTCACAAATACCTACTTATATATAAATAAACACCTAATTTAATTACTTAAGTAGGTATGACTTTTACAAACAGCCAAACAAAAACAAATTACAGAAAAATGTGTTTGAAGTAAAATTTTAGTTAATATCAATAAATTGATCACCTTTGGGAAACGCAACAAATAACAGGTTATCCGTTACAGAGTAACGGAAATAATTTATTTTACCCTCTATCCCGATGCGGATGCAATCAGTCGTCACTCGCGCTTGTGAACTTGGAACTAACACGAAGTTTGCGTAAGCGACAATTAATGAAATAATTTAATTTAGCACAAACTATCATCCATTTTGAATACACAGATATAAATAGTGCGTTCAATAGAAAATAACGCTAAAACGCTCACAAGGGGCGTTCGAATAGGAATCTGTGGGTGATAATGTCGTTGATGTCTCTTTTTGATCAGCGTTCGGAAAGCCAATAAAGAGGTGCCAAAAATGTTTGCCACCAAAAAGTGAAATTTTTGACCCACGTCCGGAGAATGGTTGTTTGTGATCGTTATTTGACAGCATAATCATGCTATTTTAGTTCTTATGCTCAGTTGAGCGTTCGAATAGGATGTGGGCAAAAGTTGCAATAATAACGTTTTTGAGCTTTGCGAACGCTACAACAAAAGAGCCATCAATGACAACACCAGCAATGCCCTAAAAGCTAAACGAACGCAACTAAACTGACAAAGGCCGTAGAACAAAAAGTATTTTAAACGGCAACGTTAACGTTAACGTTATTTCAAGCGAATTGATGACAAATGGAACAATTTAATTTCGTATAGGTAAACTATAGTGATAGCGATGTACTTGTTCAAAAAAACTAAACTACCGAATCAAAAATTTGTTATAATGGTCTTTATTCTGTTAACAATAAAATCCAACATCATTTAACACTTAGAATGACACTTCTAAAAATAGGATTATTCTATTTAATTTTGGCATATTTTAGGTTAGTTTAGCGAGCACCAAGTTACGTAACGACTAAACTGTCTAAAATATGCCCACAATTGAAGAGAAATGTCTAATTGTAGTGCTGTCATTCGAAAGTGTTACACTAATTTGGATTTAGGCTAAATATAATAATTACTGCCATAATGTAGAGATCTTTAGTTAAAATAGTGCTTACAGAATTATCATTCATTTTGAATACGCAGATATAAACTGCAATGACAGAGGCCGTAGAACAAAAAGTATTCGAATCGCGTAAGTCAACGTGTTACGCTTCGGCGTACAAACTATGAGTTATCTGTGTCACAGCAGCCCTAGATACATGACAGTTTGTGCTGCCGTGTGATCCTCTAATGGGGGATCCCAATAATCTATCTATCCACAGTTTCCTTACTACCGATAGAAATTTGACATAACGTCCATACAAGTAGTGTCAAATATCTATATCTAGTAAGGTAAACCGGCGATAGATAGATTACTGGGACCGGCCGTAAGAGCAAACATCGTTGCATCTTTGACAACATCCGTGAAACAAAATGACCAGATGACAAGAAACGTTGGAAAAACTACCTTGTGTACAAGGCCGATATCTCATAAAGTACATTGGTGAGCTCGCCGACGAGCGCATCGACGAATCTTTAGAGAATCGCATGGCTATTTCACGTGAACGACACGATACACTTACGCAGTTATTCGTGCTAGGGCCAAAGTTTAACGAAAAGGCGTTAAAAGATTTAAAAATAAAAAACAATTGAAAAACGTGCCGCACCTATACTTTTCATATGAACACTTTTTCGCAAACTGCTTGTGCTTCTAAGGGCTTGCAGTATTGTGATGACTTTGGGATTCAAGATTCAAGACATATAAGATATTTGCATAAAATACAGGAACAAAACAGATGTAAATAAAAATGTAGACCATAACTGTACTTTGTCTATCTAGGCGTGCAAATATTAAATTGCAAACATGATTTAAATTTAAAAATTATACAAATTAATAAAAAAAATATTCAAAATTAAAATTAATATTGCTAATAATACATAAATGTGTCATATTAGTAATATAATATCAATTTCTACCAACTTCAATAAAGGAGAAGGTACTCAATTCGACTGTATTTTTTTTAAGGTTTGTTACCTCATAACTTTCGACTGGGTGAACCGATTTCCAAAATATTTTTGTTTGAAAGCTGGTGCTTCCCGTGTGATACAATTTAAATTTCATGACATTTTGTGCAGCAGTTTTTGAGATACACTCCAATAACTGATTTTTACCAAAGTAATACAATGGATGATTTCGGTATTAAATTTTTCGAATTGCACTTGTAGGTATTTTATACATATAAGAATATTAATATAATTGTACTGTGATTTTTGTGACTGCATAATCCTTAACATCTTTTGAAATACTTATTCTATCTCGAATCTTTGTAAAAGAAAGTGCCATTTGATTCTTCAATTTGGCTCCGCGGACCACTTCGTCCCTGATTCTAATTCACTCGGAAACGAATCGGAGACAGAAACGGCATATCCGTCTCTGTTATCCTGGATGTAGATGACAGAGACGGATAGGCCGTTTCTGTCTCGGAATCGTTTCCGTGTGAATTAGAATAACCCAGCAAGTGCTTCCAGGGACCGCCAGTGGTCCACAGACTACTGATTAAGAACCAACCCTCCCTGATATTTCCAATATCGGAATGAGAGGTGATTATAATGTTGCCACAATATATATGACAGGCGTCAATCTGAAATAATAATAAAATTGTAGGCGCTGAATTTAAAATAATGCTGTTGGATGAGTTGATATAAATTATACCAAATAGGATGAGACGTCATAGGATGAGAACGGAACAACCCGCTTCATCTCCATTGATCGATTGACTACAATGGTGAAAAAAAATTACATTATGTATTATAATATTGTTGTTTTTTTTACTCTGTTAGTGTAAAATGCAAAACTAGGCACATCACACTTATAACAAGGCGAAAGTGTGTGGGTGTGTTTATATATGTGTTTTTGTTACTTCACCACGCTCAAACAGCTGGACCAATTTTGATAAAAATTTGAATGAAGGTCTATGAGGCGCTGGATTAACACATAGAATACTTTTCATCATCATCAGTAACCGCGGGGTGCAACTAGTTATTGATAATGATAACTATTAAACTTTTACAAGTACAATTTGAAAAATTTAATACCGGCTTCCATTCTATTCAGTAATTGGAGTGTATCTCAAAAACTACTAGACCGAATTTGATGAAATTCAAATGGGACCACACGAGAAACACCAGCTTTCAAACAAAAAAGTTTTGAGAATCGGTCCACCCAGTCACAGATTACTGACCCAGTCGAAACAATGGGGTCCTCATATTGATGCACTATCTGGAAGACTGAGCTCAGCTGCATATGCGGTTCATAAAATTAGGCAATTGACAGATATAGCTACTGCTCGACTGGTCTACTTTGCTTACTTCCACAGCATAATGTCATATGGTATCCTGCTGTGGGGGTCAGCGGCGGACATAGAGACAGTTTTTATATTGCAAAAGCGGGCAGTTCGAGCCATCTACGAAATGGGTCCCCGCGAATCCTTAAGACAAATGTTCAAAGAAATTAACATATTAACTCTTCCATCTTTGTATATTCTAGAAAATATAATGTACGTTCGTAAAAATATAAAGAAGTTTAGAATAAATAGTGATATGCATAATATTAATACTAGAAATAAGGATAGGATAGCTGTATCTAAATTTAGACTCACGAATACTAAAAATAAGTCCTTCTTAGGCAATTGTGTACGTTTCTATAATAAAATCCCGAAAGACATTACTGAGCTCACTGAAGGGAAATTCAAGTTACGTGTCAAAAATATACTAATGAAAAAAGCCTATTATAAATTGAGTCACTACTTAGAAGACAAAGATGCCTGGAAGCTTTCCACTTCTGCCTAGTAGCCAACTATTGAATAAATTTGTTATTTTAATACTACTCATATGTAACCTCAATGTACAAAGACTTGAAAAAATAATGGCTCACGAGTTTCTTGCTGCTTCTTCTCGGCGGTGGTTCTTTTCCGAAGACAGCGGTAGAATCATTTAAAAATTTTGACGTTCATAAGAGTGTCTATGATGCCTAAACTGAATAAATAATTTTTGAATTTTGAATTTTGAAAGTTATGAGGTAACAAACATAAAAAAACAGTCGAATTAAAAATCTCCTTCTTTTTTGGAAGTCGGTAGATAAGTATAGGCAAACCGTGTCCTTCCAAATTAATGCATACATTAACAGGACACATAACACGCAGAGCAGATGGCCGGTTCTAGAGTGGAGACCATGGACCGGCAAGCGCAGCGTAGGTCGTCCTCCAGGACATAGGACACAAGGTAGCAGGACAACGTTGGATGCAGGCCACTTCCAACTGGTCCTTTAGGAGTTCTTTAGGAGAGGCGTATCTTCAGCAGTGGATTAGACTGAGATAATGATGATGATGGAGCTAACTAGTTACTTCAGGAATATTTAGGCCAAATTTAGAGGCCGCTTAATGATTGTTTTTCTTTTCATTATTCTGGAAAAATCTTGAGAATATTATAAATACGATTGTTGGAGGTTTGTTACACAATCACGTCAGAACGGAATAACACATGGTATACTTTTCATCATCATCATCATCATCATTTATTACTAGGCGGATGAAACCTCGGTGCGTAGTCACACTAATATTATAAAGATGACATTTTTTTGTGTGTTTCTATTTGAATGTTTGTTACTTCTTCACGCTCAAATGACTGGATCAATTTTGATTAATTTTGGTCTGAACGTAGATGAGGTGCTGGATTAATACATAGGATGATACATTTCATCATCCATCACCACGTGGGTGTAACCGCAGGGCGCAGATAGCATTTAATAATGTAACTTACAAGTCACAGAGGCAGCTGTAGAATTCTGTTTTGACTTTAGAATCAAATGCAAAGTACGAAAAAGTTATAACTATATAAGTAATTAAAGTTTTGGATTCCATCGATGGCAACAACAAAAAAAACTTATACATAGACCACACAGAGACCCAGGATCTCTGACGGCGTCATGCAACTGTCAAAATATGGTGTCTCGGATTGATTTATCGGCGCCCTCGGAGAAACCTCGCCATAGGTGGCAATTGGAAACACATGTGGACTGGCATACAACAGCATTCAAAAATAATCATATAAATATTTATGTAGCTACTTATAATTGCATCCCTGTGATAAACTTGCGCGCTCGCAGCAGAGCTTGACTTGGCAACCGTAACCGATCAACAAGTTAAGCAACGCTTGCTGCGGTCAGGAGTTCGATGGGTGTGTGCTGGTGGCATTGTTCAACTGAGTGAATTTGACTAAAACTAATTATGTACTGTTTCTGACACACGGTTCTATATCGATTTCAAGACAAGTGTTATATGATAACATTAATATATCGGAGTTAAAAAAATATTACGTATTACTGTAGATCAACATGTACTTATATTGGAAAAATTATAGGTACAGAAAATGTGTTTACTCAGGTACCCAAATAGATTTGTATATGTTCTAAATAAACTTCAAAAACTGCATCACGTCAAAAAGTGATGTATACTGGCATACCACGGTATGTCTTGCTTCTTTGGAATGGAATTTTTCATTTATATATTTTTCGATTTTTCGACATACATAAAAAGCTTTTTTCATACTGGCCTTTTCAGTATCCTGTTATTTCACCGATACTTAATTTACAAATTTTGAACTGTCAAATCGTTATTTTTACAAAAAAGTTTTAGCAAATGGTGCATTTATTAAAATTATCATTTGACAAATTTACATTTAACAACGTAACATCCACAAACGGCTTATTTTATATATATATGACTCAATAAATGTTTTAGAAAAATAACATCACAAATTTCGCATTTAATAATGAATGTATCGTTTGACAAAGGATTATTTTTATATTTACATTACTTATCATATGTTTGATTAAACAAAGGAAATGAATGAATGTCGCTCCAACCCTAGGTTAGGTTATTTTTGTAGGTTGTTGTATAGAGTAGTGCACAAACAAATTACCTACTTTATTGGTGTGAGTGTGACACTTTGTGAAATGTGAATATGTAAAAGAAACAAAGCATGTATTAAAAAATCCATTCTAGGTATATCTAAATAAAAAAGTGTAATAAATTTATAATCACCATTAACAATTTCACATGTCGGTTAATGACAAAATAGACTGAACGAAAATAAGTTTTTAAACTATCATGGTCACAAACATAAGAGGTATTCAAATTACCAACGGGATAATTACCATGTACATTTTCTAAGAGTTTCCGATATTTCGGCACTTTTGCAATTTGTTGTTGATAATACAAAAACTAACAGTGCGAACAATAGTAGTGGTCCCTCGCATAGCAAACGAGTACGGAAGAGGGTAGACCGTTTCGTCTGCTCGTAAAACATTCACCCACCCGCAATTCCTCAGTTCATCCGTGATCATGGCGCTTGCAACAGTGCCGAAATATCGGAAACTCTTAGAAAATGTACATGGTAATTATCCCGTTGATAATTTGAATACCTCTTATGAACGAAAATAGCCACTAAGATCTGTGTATTATTCTATTTTTCGAGAATATAATCATTTATGTTTCACATTTCATTTCATTTCATATCCTGCTTCTCTATCTGATGGTGATGAAACCGTTACCGGTGGACATATTTGTAACCTTTTTACACACTACTTTGCCTCGGTAAACCAAACTGACACTGACGGATTTATTTCTGAAGATAACACAAGAACAGTTTTTATCTCAGTTAGCAATTAAACTAAATAATAACAACATATACTGTCAAACCTTTTTATACCGGAAAATTCCGTTATCGATGCTTTCAAAGCTAAAGGACCTGGAGCAGATGAGATCCTACCAAAATTAATTAAAAAATGCGCCTCAACCCTCACACTACTCATGTTCATAATATATGACAAATCACTCCATTCTGGAGTATTTCCAAAGATATGGAAACCTGTTAAAGTGGTTCTGGTTTTTAAAAGTGGTAAAAATGATATTCCCTGTAATTACTGACCAATTTCTATAATCTCAACATTAGCCGAAGTATTACAGTCATTATTATTTCCTATTATGTATCAACATTTTATGCAATTAATTACTAAATACGAACATGGATTTATTAACCAACGTTCAACATGTACCAATGTGTTATATTTTGTGGGGAACATTATTGAGGCTGTTGATGGAAACAATTAGGTGGATGTTGTCTACACAGACTTAAGCCTTTGACAATGTCTCCCACGCTCTGATTCTGTACAAGCTGGCTGCATATGACTTTATCGGTTCTATGTTGGATTGGTTTAAATCTTATTTAAATGAAAGAGATTTTTATGTTGTGGCAGCATGTTTTTCCTCTTCAATACATTCTAAAATAACCTCAGGTGTGACTAAAGGGTCACTTCTTGGCTCCCTTCTGTTTAACATCTTTTTAAATGATTTGCCTGACTTTTTAAATAACTGTACACCTTTTTTGTTTGAAGATGATCTCAAAGTTCTGAAAGTTTGCACCGCAAGGCAGTACGCGCTAGCGCTTACGGGCGCAGTGCAGTTCTTAATTTGTGTCAGAATGCATCTGTTATCGGCAGAGGTTACCAGTGAGCGTAACACAAGGTAGGCATCTTGCTTGTTTCATAACTAAATCACGTAAAAAAACCTGCATAATCCAGCGGTTCCTAGCTGTTTAAGTCTTTTGCACAAGAGGCCTACCTACACGTACCTATGCCGGGTTTCGTCGACTCTTACGATTCACATCCAGAAGGCGGAGGAAATATTCTTTGACTCCGTCCATACTGGCAGTTTTCACTGCTCATATTTCCTTGAACCACATATCTGACAAATGGTTGAAGATACCTCATTTTATCAAAATCCAGCTAGCTGCTTACGCCACAGGATGATCCTAAGAATGTTCCATACATATAAAACACTAGCTACTCCCCGCGGTTTCATCCGCATGGTGCGATGGAACATGATGAGGATGAATCAAATATAGTGTATGTGACTCAGGCATAATATAGCTTTATACTCAGTTTGAATCGGTTAAGTAGTTTCAAGTGTATCCATTACAAACAAACAAACAATTATAATATGTATCTCTCCTCCTTATTATTAGAGTAGATAACGTTAACACCAAGGAAACTACGAATAATGTGGCCTGGTTTGTAACGCCGTTACTATTGCATATTTCAAAATGAAAAAGTATTTATTGTGACATAACTGTAATAGTTAGACATTATGGTAATGTGGACTTCTTTGTAGATATTGACGCCTTCTATAAAACTGTAGTATAGTTCGAGGCACGTAAGTTGAACCAAAATGGTGGTCGTCCGCGTAGGTAGGTACAGTTATGGACAAATGTGATAATGAATACTTACTCTGCGGTCGTTAAAAATTAAACGCAAGTTAAATCAAATATCAAATTACATAAAATTTATATCGGATTTCCTTTTATATCATTTTATTTCTCGAACAAAGTGTCGTGGGAAGTAACCGTTAGGTATTATTAAATAGAACAATTACAGGAATACTAATCTTAATCACTAATATTCATGGGCGTAACACCTTCTACATAATTTTCTAAGTGATATTCTAGAATATGGGCAAAAAGTTGCGATTTCATCTTCTGTGTCAGTTGAAGAATCCAATTCAGAATCACTGCTATCAGAATCTCCGACTGGGTTTTTTTAAGAATTTATTAGTCATATTATCGATGACGTGATCTCTTGCCTAAGCTTCTTCGATTGTATTGATGCTATAGTTTAGTAACAATAATCATTTATGTTGTTTCCCCTTAAAAAATAATTATATACGTCAAAAACAATTCCACTCCTTAAAGTTGGTTGTGGTCTTGTCATTTTCTTGAAAATAAATTTAATGATCACTTATTTGACAGATATATAAATGTCGAAGAACTGAAACCTTTTTGCGCGATTGTACTACAGGTTCACGCGGAGCGTACCCTGGAGTACAATTATTGCGAATACAATATTACCCGGGCTGCGAGGGGCGGAGTGTGATTGTTTGGGGGCACGTACTTCTCGCACCGCACCTCATATTGTACTTCGATTGAGACACGAAAATGTGTTCTGCGTGTAGTTCAACTTACGTGCCGCGATCTGTACGACACTTTATGCTTTATTGATAGCAATGTTATGTGGTCAATAGTTTACGCAGCGTAGGTACGCGATATAAGAACTTTTTGGTATTTATTCCACTCCTTGGGTTACATTTTCGAAGTTTTCGTACGGATCCCTAACTTTTCGAAAATACTATATAGCCTATGTTCATCAGGGAAAATTTTGGATTCTAATGGTAAAAATATTGTTTTAAACGGTCCAGTAGTTTCAGACCCTATTCAATAAAAACAATCCAACAAAAAAAATATTACGTTTTGGGCTGCAAAACCCGAAGTGAACGTAAAGACGAAAACATAACCTTTCATTCGTAAGTCTACAATTTTGATCTTATTTTTACTTTATTGACTGCAGCAACGTATAGAAAATACGAAATAATACGTAAATTGGCCTAAGAAAATAA
The DNA here is from genome assembly GCA_917880725.1 of Selenia dentaria. Classification (NCBI taxonomy): domain Eukaryota; kingdom Metazoa; phylum Arthropoda; class Insecta; order Lepidoptera; family Geometridae; genus Selenia; species Selenia dentaria. The sequence goes on along the minus strand of OU862895.1, from coordinate 27,992,664 downwards.
TAAATTTTGTAGCATTAACTACCCTAATTATTATAGGTATAATAATTATTGTAGGTAAAGAAAATGAATCCAGGTTATATTTTTCCTAGCCATCATGAATACTTCTAAAATTGATTAGACGTGTTGCGTTTCTGTCTCTTACCGGTATATGCTAATGACAACTCTATTTGCTGATACTTAGCCTGAGATCTAATATTGTGTTATACATTTTGTATATTTAAGTGTATTACACATTTTGTGTATTAATTAAATACCTAAGCTTATAATAGTATTCAGTAGTAAATTCTTTTTTCTTGTAATCATTTTGTTACACATATATGGAATTCAGATTTTTTCTTTTTACGAATGAAAAAGGGTCTTGACAGACAGACAAACGAATAGACGGACAACAAAGTGATCCAATAAGAGTAAATTTTTCCTTTTGAGGTGGGAGACCCTACATAGAACATATCATGCCGTTAAAAATTTAAATATAGGTTTATTTTTAAAAATATACGTTAATTAAAAATATACGTTTTGTTAATACAAAACGTATAGGTCTTGTGAAATGGAAAGGTGCGACATAAATGGTTATATCTTTTATACTACACCTGCTCGGAAAGTACCTTGATACTTTATCAAATTTACGGTAGAAAGTACGTCATTGCATATCGAACAAATATGCGGCGAGAAAACGCATCTGAGCGGGAGAGAAAAGTGTATGAAAATCCATTTCTTACGTGGTTTTTGTTTTTTTAATTTTGGGTAAGACTATGCGCTGGTAACCTAAATATCAAAAGCCAAAAAGTTTTTACAGTGAGTTTTTATCTCCAAGTTCGCAAAATGACACTGGCCACTAGCTGTGTGTTGGATGGTGTCAAACAATTTGAAAAAAGAACATGTGAAAATTGCAGACGCCATTGGCGCCATTTTCAATTTGTGTGTTGTTTGAGGATTCAGTTTTCGTAGAAAAGTAAAATAAAACTATCAAAATGATAAGTGGTGATGGTGATGATGAAGATTTTTTAACTCCGCCGCAGTTGAAGGAAACAGCAAAAATACTGATTGATAACCTTTTACCACAGAAATCAATTAAAAAATATAATAAAACTTATGACGATTTTTTGCAATGGAAAAGTAAAAAAAATGCGGCATCCTTTTCTGAAACTGTTTTGCTAGCTTATTTCAGTGAAAAAGCGCAAAAATACAAACCAAGTACGTTACGGTCTATGTACTCAATGTTGAAAAGTACTATATTGACAAGAAACGACATAAATATTCAAGAATACAAAAAACTTACAGCATTTCTGAAAAGAAAGTCGGAGGGATTCCGTAGTAAGAAATCAAAAGTGCTTACTACAAAGGATGTTTATTCCTTTTTGCAGAATGCTCCAGTTGACAAATATTTGTTGATGAAGGTAAGTTTATGAACAAAATGCACTGGTTTAAAATGTATTACGTACCTATTTATGAGTAGAAATCTACTAGGTTTTCATGTTTGATATTTTTGTTTACAGGTTATTTTGATTTTAGGAGTAAATGGGGCCTGTCGTTCGCAAGAACTTGTGGATATGACAACAGACGATATCGAAATCCTCGAAAATGGAATAATCGTCAATATTCCTAACACAAAAACCAAAATTCAGCAATCATTTGTTATATCGGGCTTATTTTATGAGATAGTGAAGAAATATAACGAAATTCGCCCCAGTGACCCCAAAACCAATCGGTTTTTACTACAATATAAAAACAAAAAATGTACGAAACAAGTAATTGGGAAAAACAAAATAAGTACTGTGCCAAGAGAAATAGCTTCGTACCTTAATTTACTCAATCCACTAGAATACACTGGCCACTGCTTTCGCAGAACTTCAGCGACTATTCTTGCCAATACTGGTGCTAATTTAACCACAATAAAACGTCACGGTGGTTGGAAATCGTCCACTGTTGCAGAAAGCTACATAGAGAATTCCGTAGAAAACAAAACACGAATAAATAACCAAATATCGGGATCGATTAATGTGCATCAAGACTCATCTCCTCAACCATCAACGAGCGCGGCGATGCCAGATGCCCCTCAGCAGCCAGTTGCCCCTTTGGCACCACAGCCTTCTACGAGCGCAGTGCCAACAGCACAGCCAGTTATTCCTCCTACATTATCGCAAACATCTCAAACAAACATTAATGGAAAAAGTGTTACATTAAGCTTCACTAACTGCAACAATTTCAATATAAATTTCAATTAGTAAAGATTTAGTTTTTTATTTTCCTCGTAGGTGTAGTATAAAGCACTATGTATCACTCGAGAGAAAGTGCGATCTCGGGTGTTTCAAACGACACCCTCGACGGTAATCGGTCACTTTCTCCTCTCGGTGAACAATGTACTTTTGATCGCGTTAGTTTTGATTATTTCACAGCTAAAAGAGACCGTAAACATGAGTAATTGATATAAATTTCTACTTGATACCTTTACGCATACTTTAAAAAAAAACATAATAAAGGTTATATAGTATCTGGGCCTCAGCCTGGATGGGAGGTGGGCTTTTGGGAGCCATTTTGCCCCAAGAGTCGTGGGAGCTGCAGCCGCGTGGCCAGTGATCCCCCCTGGGAGCTGCAGGCGGAAATCCTCGCCGAAGTCTACCACTTCGTGGCGGCGAGGAGATTCCAAGGAGCAGCCCCAAACTGGGAGGAGTTCACACGCATGTGCACTGTAAGACCACTTCAACCACTGAGCTAAACAAACAACAAATATGAATCAAGGGAATTTTTGCTTTTGAGGTATGGAACCCTAAAAACTACCTTTTGCGTGATTGTGTACTGCGTTCCGACCGCGACGTCATTGTTTACGAGGATAGATTGTCCCGTTCCGTCGGAAACTATCCGTTGAACTAAGATAAACTGCAGCCCAATAAGCTATGTCCGTATTAGTTTCACCCAAATTCTTAAAAAACCTCTACTTTCTTTCTTCGTTTGGTCGATTGAGTTAATTAGATTCCAAATAACAGTTTTTCGACGCTTACATTGGCTTCAGGCTTAGGGTAAGTGCAATATAGTAACTTTAAAATAAATTGTTACATTTGCGTTCAGTTCTGTTTAATTTCATGAAGCAAACTTCTTCTTTTCTTTATACTTAGGTATTCCTAAACTCCCGGGTCACGCTCCTTTCAGCCCTGACCAAGCACCGTGAAACTTCTTTTCTTCATTCCTGAAAATGCTGCTCAAACGGATACAACTTTCTTCGCCGGAAGATGCACTGCCAGCGTTCGAGCAGGCTGTAAACAAGGTGTCTGCGGCGGACTGGAAAAAGTGTTCTTCAGACGCATGAATCTTTGTATAGAGACTGGTGTATTATATATAGATATTTAGCTATGGAATTTTTTTTAATTTTCGCAAAACTTTCTAAAGTGCCCCACGTAGCTGTGGTCGCATTAGTTTTCTCTGTCAGGATAACCCCAGCAAAGAAGCAACTCTTTTAGAGCTTCGCATGCCACCCACAAGGCCGAACCATGCAGAGCTTATATCTTAAAATCTTAACTCTTAAAATTCAAAGGTGCAACAAAGACTGCATCTCATTCCAGTCTGCTGACTTGTATTGCTATATCCACGGGATGGATCTAATGTTGGAATTCGGTGGAAAGTAGACAAATATCGATTCCAGCAGATAATGATCGAAGCTACATGGGGTGTTACCGACACTGAGATAAATCTGCATCTCTTTGCGCTCAACATCTACTGCCCCATGCTCCCCCTTGAACCAGTTGGGTGAGGTTTAACGCTAAAGCAAGCATCGGGTTTCCAATATAGGCTAATGTCCATAGGAGTCCATTTTCCCATGCCTAGATACTTCTTGGCTCAGACAAAATATAAAAGTCAAGACAGTATGTTGTGAACAGAGAAGTGAGGCCGGTTTTCTAAACTACATGGGCGTGACTCGGTACTGTCATGGTAATTCAAATTAAGTTAAAGTTAGTAAAAAAATATCAATAATTAATAAATTAAAATTAAATCATAATTAAAACTTTACGTGTTGCTTCCACGCGCCGCGATAGTTCGACTGATGCGCCAAGGCGTAGTTTCGTTGTAGGTTTTGTATGTAAATATGTATGGACACGCCTCGGCGTAGTTTCACCCGGCCTCACTTCTCTGTTCACAACATTCTGTATTGACTTTTTTATTTTGTCTGAGACTTCTTGGTATGAGCAAATTAATTCCTGGTGATATTATAGTTCTCCAGTAACCTAATGGGTCTTTTTTAAGGGCACTGTTATTGGACCTGAAGCCGTAATGGAATATTATAGTATGTATTATAGTCTTAAAGCTCAGGTATATGTCAGTTCCAATAGCTTAGTTAGTGACCCTACTGTCGAAACGAGAGATCCCATATCGATTACTGACCCCGGCAAATATTTATTAAGAGCAGAAATGTTTGTTCACGTTTCTTGGATGTTCCTGATGTGCGTGTGTCCATGTGACACAGGAAGTCTTAGTGCGAAGTATGTTAATTATATTATACAGCGTGTAACAAAAAGGTGTATTAATACTAAAACCCCACACGCAAAAACTTGCATATAATTGGGACCTAACTAAGGAAGTACTCGTAGTAAACATTTCAAGTTATGAGTAACCAAAGTTTTTCTAGTACTCAAGAAGGTTCAGCCCTAAAAAACTAGACCAAAGACGGCATTGACCTCCAGAACATGCAGGGAGGGGCGTATGCAGGGTAGGGGGACGAAGCTGAATTAAGGCGCGGTCCAATCCTAATTTTAAAACAATTTACGATGCTTTACATAAGGTTGAGAATTGCTTACCAGAATGGACGATGTATTGCGAAAAGTCAGTTGAATACGTGCTAATACTTTTTATATTTAGTTCGTACAATCAAATGATTAAATTTTAATGGTAAAGGAGTCCATAGTTCGATAGTAAATTTCATTGGGAATTCCAATATGATACATTCATTGAAATATATTTGCCCATAATTGAATAAAAATGCTTTTTCCCACGAAGCACTTAAGAAAAATTGCAAAATTTAGGGAATGTTGCCGATTTTTTTCTATCGAGACGTGTTTGCTCAATCGTGTATTGGCTGCCATACTTCATAAGGACGTATATTCAATTTACACTACGTTTTTTTCGAACTTCGGTTATTAGGATTAAACGTTAAAATGTAAAAAAAAAAGTTTTCGCGAAGTCGAATCATGATATTTGTAACTCATTGCGCCTTAATAGGTGGCGTGGGGATTGCAGAGTGCATTGACCCTAATGAACTCCACGCATAGGCATGTCTAATAGCGCTGTCATAAAATCGGATATTTTTTTTTTACTTAGATTATAAGTAGGTAAGTAGAAAATAAAAGTCATTGAAGTTTTGATACTTGGCCACGTGAATCCTGACTAGGTACATATGCACACCATTCATTATATAAACTAAAATTTTTTTTAATAATTTTTTTTATTTTAATTTTATTAAACCTTTTTGTTACACGCTGTATAATGGGATAGGAACATCTACATAGATTTAGAGTTTTCAACGAGTTGACTAAAATAATAATATTAATATTTCTAATTGCATGCACCGAACATACAATAGTAAGCTATAAATTAGGGCTGCAGGTGATTAAAGGTGGCAAGGACTCCCATTATATGTAGCATCAAACATGGTCCGTCATGGTCAACAAACATTAACGTACTTAATTTCACTTTCGCAGAGCTCGTCGCGTCGCCACAGATTAGGTCATAGCAACTACACTAACCAGTACAAGAACAAGTACAATGCAATATAGACATAGATAACATCATAGTCAGTGTGGTGAGACGCACGGAAGGACAGGTTAAGTTATAGTTAGTACGCGGAAGGCATTCTCCGGAAGATGCCATGTGTCTGTGGTTGCAGACATCGAGAGGGTTCGCGGTGGAAGGTATGAACTGAAAGCGGGTAGTTGAATCGCGTTGTTTACTTTCCTTTTCCTTTAGCAGAAAAGTAAACTAGCTGCGCTTCGTGGTTTCACCCGCCTAGTGATCGATTATGATGATGAAGACTCAAAACATATAGCCAATGTTCATCAGGGGTAATATAGGAAACTAAAGGTGAAAGATTTTTTAAATCGGTCCAGTACTTTCAGTCTATTCAAACAAACAAGTTTTTCCTCTTTATTGTATCTACAGGGTGTTTGGTAGAGGGTCCGACAAACCAAATGAGCGTGTTCGGGGGCCCAATTGAAGAATACAAGTTGGCCAAGAAAAATCCCCGATCCCCTTTTTTTGTAACTTTTTTACAGATGTTATGGTGGTAAATAGGTACAATTTCGGAGTAAAGGGAATCTTCACAAAAAAAAATAAAAAAAAATTGGAAGGTCGGGGATTTTTTTTGGCCAATTGTATTCTCCAAGTGGGCCCCCGAACACACTCATTTGGTTTGTCGGACCCTCTACCAAACACCCTATATACATATAAAAATACATACGCGTATAAATATGAATCTCTATTTCCCTTGTTCATCGCATCACACGTGAATGGATAAAAAGATTACGCAAATTCTTTGCGAAATTTTTTGTTGTGTTTGTCAGGAAAGCTTCTTATGAAAGAAAAATCAAGAAATGACAGTAAATCATGGAGATGCCCAAGGCCGGGCTTACTACGCAAACCGCGGGCCTTTGATAGTGTATACAGGGTGTCCCGAAACTCAACGAAACACGAGCGAGAGGCCAAGGCAAATAATAAGACAAAAAACATTTTTTTCCTAACTTGGAGTGTCAAAGTTAACTGAAAATCATTTCGTAAACTATAAATCGACAAATCTTAATTTATTTTACTTTTTTAACAATGTTTATTACTTTAATTTGTGGATTCGATTAATAGCACTGTTATTTGAGGTTACATTATTGAAAAAATCTGTGTAAAAAAACTTTCAAACTTTTCGAAAAATGTCTATTATCGCTTGGCTAAGTGACATGGATTTTTTTCTTATTTTTTTCATAACTGGTATACCTTGGCCTCTCGGGCGGTACTAGGTTATCGTTGAGTTCCAGGACACCCGATATATAAATACATAGCATACAGTAAGAATGAGTTACAGTGACCATCATCATCATCATCATTATCAGCCGGAAGATGTCCACTGCTGAACATACGCCTCCCCCGTAGAACGCCACTTGGACCGGCTACTCGCTTTCTGCATCCAGCGATTCCCCGCGGTTTTTATGAGGTCGTCGGTCCACCTAGCGGGGGGCTGGCCTACACTACGCCTTCCGGTGCGTGGTCGCCACTGCCGTCACCACGCCGAGAACCTTTCTTCCCCATCGGTTATCAGTTCTGCGAGCGATGTGGCCTGCCCATTGCCACTTCAACTTGCAAATTTTGAGAGCTATGTCGGTGACCTTAGTTCTCCTACGTATCTCCTCATTTCAGATCTTATCACGCAGGGAAACCCCAAGCATAGCCCTCTCCATTGCTCGTTGAGCGACTTCAAGCTTGTTAATGAGGCCCACAGTAAGGGACCACGTCTCAGTGCCATAAGTCATCACTGGCAACACACACTGGTTGAAAACCTTGGTTTTCAGGCTCTGAGGTATTGGGGACGAAAAGATGGATGGAAGCTTCCCGAACGCTGCCCATCCGAGCTGGATTCTTCGTGCGACCTCCTTGTTGAAGTTGGACCTACCTAATTGGACAGTCTGTCCCAGGTAGACGTACTCGTCTACAACTTCGAGTGTATCGTTTCCAACAATTACCGGTATAGGTGGAACATGGACATTGGACATGATTTTCGTCTTATCCATGTTCATCTTAAGACCAACCTGTTGGGAAACTCTACTGTGACCATACCGTAAGAGAAAAAACCCTTAGAGTATCATTTCATTGTCCGTGTGTCTCCTCGGAAACACCTGGAGGTATCAAGTTGAAATTATGTTAGGTATCAAATCTATAATAATACCGCAAGGGCGGCTTTGCGGCGAGCCATCGGTGAGTGGCGACACCGTGGACCCTGATTCTCCCTGGGGCTAAATGAGACCCCTGACCCCCAGCTTGCCTTAATTGGCCGTCTGGGGGTGGAGACGCAAGAGCAAGTAAAAAAAAGCTCCAAGGGTGGAAGTGTTAGTGTTAGTGTGGCGTAACGCCGGTAGTAGCGCTCTAGTGAAGCCATCCACACCAACGTTGCCCCTTTTTTCACCACTCTTGGTGGCCTTTATGGGGCCCGTTTAGTGGATGGCAAGTCACCACCAGCCCAAAAATTTTAAAAAGAGACTGAAATTAGCAGGTGCCGTAGTCTCTTACATAGCCCACTATCTTCTTAGCACTAATAAAATCATATTAATAGCCTTGCCATTTTACCCATTTTTGTAATAGACATACCATGTAACCATCCATCCAAAATGTTTCTGTTTTTTATACTACATTGTATTTTTATACCAAACAGGGCTCTAAGTGTTGGTTACAGCCCACTTATGCCTTTGTAAAGGACCGGGTGAGACCGGTGAAATTGTTTGAATAAAAATAATAATAATAATAATGAATTTTTAATTTTAGCACTTACATAGTTTTGAAACTTATATAATATGGCTAGAATGTTAGACAAAAAATGTTTGAAGTGTCTGCCGCCGAACTAGGCTCATCGCCTGTGTTTCAGCATACAGCGCCCTCCCCCTATTTTTTCTTATGAAGCTAGCCTCACATTAATTGCTAATAACCTTAAATATTTTAAACATAAATCTTAGGCATATTATTAACAATGTAAGTACATATCTATACGAATGTACTGTTAACTAAACTTAAATAGATTAGAACATTAAATAACGAAAATGTTGAAAAACAGTTAAAGTGTTGGAAATCTAGATTACTTACTATTATTAGATCTAGAACTATTTAGCGTCAATCTGGAACACGGTCATTAGGCCTCTACGGTCGCAAAGGTCTTTAAAAAGTTATATTACAGGAAAACCATTATTAATTGTAGGTAGTCATAATTATCAATATTTTTTTTTACATTTACGTACAAATTTACAATTGCAGTAGCAGAATTGAAACTCAAACAACAAAAAGTATTTGCTTCTCGTTCTATCGATCGGCAAGTTAACGTCTCCTGAGGATTCCGCGTGTAGAGGCACATGATAAATAGTCCACAATACTTAATGTTTGTGGTTGGAAACTTCTACTGACCCTCGTACATTTTTTACTGCGATTAATAAACGATAGCAGCAAGCAGCAACCGTAAAGTTGCTTTGTAAGTGTCTAGATACCCTTTTGTTTTATCTAGTCGCCATCACCACGAGCGAGACTATTTCAATGATAACTCTTTCGATAATTGCATCGGCCCGCATAATAATCAACTGGCGAAATCGTCCAAATCAGTTCCGTAGTTTTGACCTAAAGAGTAACAAATATACATACATCCAAACAGACTGTGGCACAAACGCGGATCCACCTGTGGGCACGATGCATGCCCACAACCATAAAATACTTTTGATGTTAGACTTACCACTTTATCAAACATCAGGCGAGCATCTTGATACTATGTCGATCATGAGAGAGTTCTTACTCCTACTACTCGCACATTGCCGATTTTCGGGTGGCTGTGGCCATAACCTTTTTTGTGGGCTGGATCCGTGCCTGCTGTGGCTTATAATTCGTAGGAGTACCAAAATCGCTAGTTCCTTTACTTTACGGCAACGCGCAACACCGTTCAGACGCAAGTTTTTTGCGATGCGTTCCATCGCACGTTGCCTGCGTTGCCTGAGTGGGTACGTACCTATTGGAATCTCCTCTCTAATCTTACAGTTACTAAATAAGTACGTACAGTCGCCTGCAATATAATGTATACATTCCACAAGTTTTAAAAGTGCCTCAACATACCATTTCATAAAAAAAAACATATAAAATAATCAAATATGAAGCTATTTTTTATTATTTTATTGCTTAAAATAATCCTTATCTATATTGTTATAAACTGTAGTACTGTATCAAATTTTTGAAAATTACGGAATGTATACATCTTATTGCAGGCGACTGTACCTATTAAGGCACTGCAAGAGCAAACTTTTAGATATTTGAGGGAGTGAAGCACTGGCCGTGACAGGAACAAGCGTGCGTCTGTAAACACGATCACTTTTACGCAGTTTTAATTTGTTTATAAATAAAATCACCACAATGGTAATAAAATATAAAAAGTCGTTAATTAAATAAATTACGTTTTTTCTGATTGCAAAACATTCGGTAGAGAGTTAAATATTCCTTGATATAGTTAGTTGTCACTCAAAATATTGAGAAATGCGATACGATTTTTTTTCTGTCATTTTATTTGCTATTTTTTTCTTCAAGATGCCAGATAAGTAAGTAGATATTATGCAATATTATTAAATAATTATTTTTATAAACTCTAAAAGGTTTAGACATACTAGTATGTATATACTGTAGGCCGAGCACGAAAATCTGTTCATGATTGCATAGCTAGTACTTGCCGTACTATAAAAGAAAACTCTTTTCTACCTCTTAAAATTGTCCGATTTCAGTGTTTTTTTTTCATGGAATCATCACATTGTTTACTATGCCCGTACGTTTTGATTTTTTCAGTATTTCAAAGTACTAATTTCCTTTTTTAGAACTTAAAAAACATATATAACGTATTCAGTACAAACTGTCATTTATCTAGTACAATAGTGGCACAGATAACTCATAGTTTGTACTGAATACATACACGATATCATAACGTTACACTTAAGCAGATTTTCGTGCTCGGCCTACAGTTACTAAGTATGTCTAAACTGTGCGACAACAAACATAGCATCGTACGGATTTTTGTGTTTGTGTCGCGCCTCAGCCGTCGTTAACCGAAACTACAATAGATATTCTCTTTCTCTTTGAATATCATTAAAATTTTATGCTGTTATAAGTTTTATATAAGTTATTACTTAGTGAAACATATTATTATATTTATTAATGTCAGTGTATTACTAGGAATTAACTTACACTATTAGTATATAAATTCTTGTAATTTATTATGTTTAATAAAGTTACTTTGAAGTTGAAGGTTAATTATTAAGCGTGCGATAGGCTTTTAAATTTAAATAAAAAAATGTATGTTAGCTCTATAAGTACATAACAAATGTCAGCAATTTACAGTCTACCAATAAAGTAGTAGTAGAAGTACTGACTAGAGTGTGGTGAACTTAGTTTTTATTTTTTGTTTACTTTTTTTTATATGTTAATAAACATTATAATTATTTAAAAATAAACGTTGATATTGAAATAGATTTTGTATCCGTGTATATGCAAACTCACTATTGCTCTTCGGTAGTAGCAAACCTACCGACCGCAAGTGACTTCGGTCGGGGGATGACCAGTCTCTCAGGCTATCAGGGTCTGATCAGACAGAGAGCTGTCACGTGTTCCCGCGTTCACGCGGTTAGTTTTGCGTTCGTTGTGTTGATTACGTTACATAGATATAGCCAAACAGGAGGCGTTCTGACCGCGTCGGTCAACTGTGGGTATATCTATGTAACGAACGCAAAACTAACCGCGTGAACACTCTCTGTCCGATAGCACCCTCAAAGCTATACGTGCATTTTTGGTTGGAGACATGTTTTTAGGGTTCCGTACCCAAAGGGTAAAACGGGACCCTACTAAGACTCCGCTGTTCGTCTGTCCAGGCTTTATCTCATGAGCCGTGATAGTGAGACAGGTGAAATTTTCACAGATGACGTATTTCTATTCTTTGCCGCTATAACAAGTACATAAAACAGAATAAAATAAAGATTCAACCCGTTGAATGGCGATTCGCCATATTTGACCAATAATACAATAGATTTCGTAGAAATCAACCTACTTTTCCAGGAACTGCAATGTGTGTGGTTAAGGTGGCTCCCATACAACAAACGTGGTTTGTTTTCCAATTTTTTCTCGTTCTTAACAACGATAACAGGTAGAAACTTGAAATATTTAGTATAGATAATGGTACGAAACCCGGAGTCCGACTCGCACTTAGCCGATTAATTTAACATGCGACAGCATCTGCACAAGGCCCAATCTAGGCAGAGCCTGTACTATGGTAACCTGATGACTATTAATACATCCCACTAATATTATAAATGTGAAAGTTTGGATGGATGGATGGATAGCTGATGTTTGTTTCTCTTTCACGCTCAAACGACTGGACCAATTTTGATGAAATTTGGTATGGAGTTAGATGAGGCACTGGATTAACACATAGGGTAGTTTTCATCATCATCCGTCACCACGAGGGTGTAACCGCAGGGCGCAGTTAGTACTTACATACATATACATACTCAGACACAGATCAAACAGACATGTTCATTGAAATTTATAGAGAGAAAAATTACATTCTCGGACGGGATTCGAACCCGCGTCTTCTGACTCTCCGTGTCAGACACCATTGACCAACTAGGCCACCGAGGTTCGAATTTTAACTCTCTGTTTGACATGTATATGCACACAAATGTCTTAAGTACGAATCAAAAACACCTATATATATATATATGACAAGATGGGCAAGCGGTTCATCTGATGTTAAGCGACACGCCTACGCCCATGACAATCGTAAAGTCACCCGAGGCTTTATGAACTAAGTTCATTTTAAGTTAAAAAATAACGATATTAAAAAATATTTAGTGACACTTCCGCTGAAAAGAAAACAAAACAATGATTTTGGCCTATTTGGGGGCGTGAGGGCCAGTGACACTTCCGCTGAAAAGAAAACAAAACAATGATTTTGGCCTATTTGGGGTCATAGGGGCCAAAATCATTGTTTAGTTTTCTTTTCAGCGGAAGTGTCACTAAATATTTTTTAATATCGTTTTTTTGATAATGGATTTCCGCAAAGTAACGGCTCCAAATCAATAAATTATCATTTTAAGTTCAAAAATGCATTTTTATTGCCCTTTTTGTCAAAGTAGGTCAGATGTTAATTGGACATAATAGACTCATTCTTTGAAGACTCTATTGGTTTAGCAAAATAGAAGAGGGGAGGAGCATGGCCTAGTGGTCATGACGTCTGACACGGATTGTCGGATGACGCGGGTTCAAATCCCGTACGAAAATGTAAATTTTACTCTCTAAAATTTCAATGTGAGAGAATTTAATATTTTATATTAAACTTATAATTATAGAATACTAAGTGCGACCGGGGTTTCATCCCCGAGCTGATAAATGATGGTGTTGATGATGAAAATCATCTACCTCCAAATTTCATCAAAATTGGTCCAGCCATTTTTGCGTGATGATGTAACAAACTCACAAACACACCCACAAACTTTCGCCTGTAGAATGTTAGTGTGATATGTACCTACTTCGTATCTAATCAAAGTCACCTAGAAGAAATTACTTATAATAGGTAACACCTATTATGTGTTTTAAACAATACAGTTACATCAACTATTTTTGTTATAATTGACCGAGCGAGCGAAGCGTCTCTGCTTCAACTGGCCAAATTGATTTTCATCTGTCCGTATGTTTGTTAGGTTGTCTGTTGGTCCTCCAGATACAGGTTGCAGTTTTTAACCAATCTTGACCAACCTTGGTATGCATTTTCTACTATGCAATATATTATTTTTGCTGTCTGCGATTTTTGAGTGGGTACTTTTCCTAATAAGGGGGGAAGTTAGCTGTGGCGTTATTAACTGACCGATTTTGATAAAATTTGGTTAGCACGCACATTAGGTACCTGATTTTATAGAGGAATTTCTAAAATGAGCATTGGTGAAGTGGTTGCCGAGATAGTAGGTTGTAAAGTTTATGAACTGAATGAATTTGGTAATTCGGCAAGAAAATTTAGCATCAACGACAAATAACATTTTAGCAAAACTGGTCAAGGTCTTGTCGAAATTAATATTTGTCATTTTTTTTTTAATTACGATGACACGTTGATGATACGATGATTGCTCAGACTGCAAAAAATTGCCCGTGATAAGACTATGTGCTCGCGAGGCCTACCTACTGTTACCGAAACCACTAGTACCTATATGAACCGAAAAATGTGCGGTTCATGCAATGTTCAATGCATCATCCCTAAACGTAGCTGTATATTCTAATTATTTTGAAAACTCCATTGTGTGTCGAACGCAAAAAAGCTTCAATAAACACTTTAGCTCAATTGACTTGTTTAATAGTAAAAAACAAAGCTTTAGACTCTCTGTTATTAACATACTTATTAAATAATGGATGTTTATAAGAACTTACCAACAACTGGATAAAGGGATGGTTTAATTCTGTGACCGCTAACACGAAATATAGATATCCTTATTCTTGTTTATTATTATTAACTGTATTATATTAATGCTCTATTAAATATTAACTTAATTATTATTTATAATATTATTATATACATATTAATATATGTATACTATTTGTTGACCCTCATACACACATGCAACAAACACACATACTGCACGCACACATAGTGCACGCACACTGTGGTTATTGTTGCCTGTAGGTACACATGTCGGATACCTACCCACTTCTTGCTCAACAGATGTATATATTTGTAAATGTAACACTTTAAATCTTCTGTTCTCTATTACGTTTTTCTTTTATATAAAGTAAATCCATAATTGGATGTGAGACTAATTAATAAGTTAATTTAATTATGCTTAAGATCTGTGGATTTTGTGAACTTAAATAAATAAATATTAAATACTTACTTTCCCTGAGCAATTCTTGCAAAACTTACCGCTTTCACGCTTACCGGGTCGATCAAAATAATTTTAATCTAAATTCTGGGTCATCATTTAAAACATTACAAAGGATATATTTCTTTAAACATAAATCTTAATGATCGCATTGAGCACTTATATAAAATGTGCCACTTTCTATTGCAAATAAAATCACTATGGATACTTACAATAAAAATAAAACATCCTGCACATGTCGAGCCCAAAACAAAACTCAAACTTGTTACTTTGGCAAAATAGTACAATTGGACATTACCAAGCCATCATTATAATACAATAAAATCGTAACAGACACCAACCATTGCACTATCGTAAAACAAATCATTTAAACATTTCGATGAGATACAGCAATGTACTTCAAATGATTAAAGATAATCGCTAGCTAGTTTCAAGTAGAGGAGGCCTCAGTATGGAGGCCCTATCACTGAATGGAAAGGCGCAGGCCACATTTCACCAAGTATAAAACGCTCGTGGGGATCACAACCGGCAACAGTCACCACAAAGAATCCAACGACACCATCTAAACCGTTCAACATGATCGCTTTTGTAAGTTTTTTTCAATTTTAAAAGTGCAGTGATGTAATCGGACTATATCGGACACAGTTTTGAAACCATCGGAAGAGAAGTGATATAATAGGCTGAATGTGTAACATTGCCATTGCCAAAAAAAAATTTAGTCTATGGTTAACCAAAAAAAACATGATTAAATTTTAACTCCCGCCAAAAAATCTCACACTCCAAATATTATGCAGAACGCTCATCTTTACGAGCGTCTCGACATGAAACATGCTGATGTTATGTCATAATTACATATAACTTCCTATTCCATCTTGATAAAGTGAAAGGACTATGATTGCCGGTGGCAAATGCAAGTTAAACGATACCTAGTGCTTCTGCAGTCATTATCTCAGTTTCATAACAACATTCACACTTATATCACCAGATTGCTTGTGAATCGGTAGCTGGGACTATCCTAAACTATGCTCCTTCAAATACATGTAAATTATTTAACTTTAATCCTTTTAAAGTTGTTTCATTTCAATGTTATTCTTAAAGTTTTTTTTCTTTATGTCATCCTTCAAGTTGTTTAACCACACACGTTGCAGTTCCTTGAAAAGTAGGTTGATTTTTGCGAAATCTATTGTATTAGTGGCCAAATATGGCGAATCGCAAGTCAACGGGTAAAAGCAAATACAAAAAATTTTACATTCTTCAGCTTCATAATCAACGTGATCTTTAGCCTTTCACATCTTGTCTTCATTAGTAAAAGAATGATATTTATAAAACATTTAAACGCTTGCAAAACATCTACTATACTTCACCTGGTTACCGTACTACTGTGTATAGTATCTTACACATTCAGCTTACAGGATCACAGTGTGTGCAGCTTCAAAACCCGTCAATGGACCTCAAGTTCATGCCTCAGTTGAACAGACAGACAGCAGACAAATAGATTGTGAGACAGCTATAGGTGCAGACTTTTAAAATTTAAAGCACAGCTTCACTGTCTCTCCTCTCTCTCTGTCTCACACAGAACTCTAAAGCTCCCAAGATCAGCTCCTTGACACCTTTGTTTAGTCATCGTCAATTTACTGTTTCAGAAAACAGCAACAGTGCTCCTCTTAGCGGCCGTCGTCACAGCGCGGCCTTCCGAAGAATGGGAACCCGAAGGTCACTCTCACTCGGAGCATACGAAGCCGTACCACGTGACCGTGGTGAAGAAGATCGGAGTGCCCATACCGCATCCGGTGGCGGTGTCTGTGCCGCAGTATGTGAAGATTCCGATCCCGCAGCCCTACCCGGTCCACGTGACGGTAGAGCAGCCGATACACGTCCCTGTCTACAAGGTAAGCTCTCGATTGTTCTAAGGCTTGCTTGTTTCTCTTTTTTGAGTATGTGTCTGTGTGTGTCTATGAGACTGTACTAGGAGCTGCACAGTTTCTATGGTGTCTAGAATCCCATAGTCATTTCATAGGTAAATTTCTAGTTGGTCTTATTGGAGAACGTAACCAGTAAACAGTCTTCGCAATCCAAGATACGAAGTTGTTTTTTGTAGGAAGTTTCTGCGGAGACCATCCATCTCATAGAATATTACAAGGAAACATCTTTGTCGCAAATAACAATACCAGGGGCTCCCGCAGACATAACTAACGCAAGTCATGGTGGAGTGACTACCTGTCTTGAGATTTAGAGCTTGTTTTGTGCTTCAGCTTGCAATTTGTATGTTTTGATTGCAAAGGCAGATCGCGACTTATAACATGATTGACAAGGGAAACACAATAACACCGGCATAATTTTGTACACTTTGCATACTCCTTCACCAATATTTGACGGATAACAATCCACCATTATAACACTTCAAAATTCAGGAAGCACTTATGTATCTAAATGACACAAGTACAATTTAAAAAAATGGATATCGACTTCCATTCTATTCAGTTATTGGAGTGTAACTCAATACCTAATGGACCGAATTTGATAAAATTTAAATGGGACCACACGGGAAGCACCAGCTTTCAAACGAAAAGAATTTTGATAATCGGTTCACCCAGTCGAAAGTTATGAGGTAACAAACATAAAAAATACAGTCTTAATGGGTACCTCCTCCTATTTGGAAGTCGGTATAAAAAAGGTATAATGCTAAATTACTTACATGCTTGGTGTCCCTTTTCCCGTCTAACCCCTATCGTTATTTCATAGCCAGATACAGAATAATCCAATGATACATACGCAGACTTCCAATTTACTTTATTAATAATATTTTATAAGATGGTAACAAAGTAAAGAAGGCTCTTGAGATTATTCTTTGGAACTCCTGCACTTTAGATCCTAAAGTAATATCCTTTTTGCTAATTAATTATGCAAATCGCAAATCGTTGTCTAGTTGGTAAGCACCAGCTCTTCCAATGCCGTTGCAGCCCCACCCAGAACCTGAAGCTGAGTTTTGTGTGGCCATCTTTATTCAAATTAACCAAGAAGTTTTTTTGCAGCATCGTTCCACCTTTTCCTTCCTTTCATTCATCAAGCATAGCTGTTATGCACGGTATCAGAAAACCTCTAACGCTCATACATTCCATAAGTACATAAAAAGTAACGCCAAATGTTTAATTTGACCGTCTAAAAATCACTATCATTTATCTACATTTATTCGATTCGCAAAATAAACCAGTCACAAATAAAGTGCATCGAATGTGATTATAGTGAAAGGAGATCGTAAAAGTACCTTGTGAAGTGTTTATGCGAGATCGAAACACGTTACGTTGGTTACATTACATTCTATACGTGAGAAGGAACCTTACGCCTGCAAACCATATTTTAAAAAGCTTGAAATTTTAACTCCGATTTGCATGAACATTTTCGAAATAGGTGTATTCGTTCGTCATCCTGACCTTTTCACGGTTAAATCAAATCAACAGCGGACATGTAACACAATACCAACATGTCTAAACCATAGAGAAATTTGTTTTGATCTAAACGACCTTCCAGAATCTTTCGTTTAAAGCTTATGATGCGGTTGATAGAGAAACGCTTCTATTGTTTTGCATATTTTTTAAATACTGTTGAACTGACTTGTTTTCTGTTGTGCTTTTTAATTGATTTGACATAGATTCTAATTTCATATTAAATACACAACTGACAAAAATTATATTATCTTTTTTTATAAAAATCTTGATTGTTAAATACATTCTTAATCAAAGGAAAAAGAGTGTATTATACCTATTAAGCATTTTAAATTTCACATGCTAGTTAACGGCAAAATAGGCTGAAAGAAAATAACCATTAAGTTAATATATACTCTTAAGTTTCTTACTCTATTTTTCGTTAATATAATCATTTCATTTCATTTCATTACAATCATAATGGCAACTATCGTCATTCATTGATTTTACGCGAAATCATCAAGTTTTACATTTGTATAACGAACTTAAAGTGGTAGGGTCATGGCCTCGTGTTTTCCCAATGCCAATGAACAGAGCAAAAACCTTCAAACAAAACCTTCAAAAAAAAAGGCGCTCGGTATGTAGTGAATACAGATCACAGGGTAATAGCATAGATAATAGAATCACACTGTGAACATATTTTTTTTAAATCCATAGAACTTCATATCATTAATTTTCTTTCCATTCAATTGTCTATGCCAACTATATGGTGTCAATTACGAGAGAAACTATGCAATTATATATTTCACTCACAATGTAACCACGAGTGGTACTGTAGCAGCTCCATTGTGTCATTAAGTGCTCTTGTGACATAATAAGCGCCCCATCCAAGCTACTGCACCGATTTATTATTATGTAATGCAACTGGCCACATCGAAAGTAAAAGTGACAGCCACCGAAGCGTACGCTAAAAAAACAAACGCGATCCCGCGCGCTTGTGACAGGTCACGTCAAATTAATCGAATGTTCGATATTGAATGGTTTTTTGTTGTTGCAGGTAGTGCCCCAGATTATTGAGAAGCCGGTGCCATACACGGTGGAGAAGCCCGTGCCTTATGAAGTCGAGAAGCCTTACCCCGTTGAGGTCGAGAAGAAAGTTGAGGTCCCGATCCCCAAGCCTTACCCCGTCCATGTACCGGTCTACAAACACATCTACCACCACAAGGGAGGCAAGCACTAAATTAAAAATAAAGCGAAAGATAGCTCGCTCTGTGAGCTCTTCGCATTTACTAGGTGATAGTGGCCAGGGTTGCCATTTTGTAAATATAATACAAATAATAAGACTAATGTAAATCTGATGGAGATGTAATTCCACCAGTAATGACTACAGTTAGTTAATTGTGATAATTTATTGTGTGAACAATAATGTTTTGATTGTTATGTTGCTGTTGTTTGCAATCGTTGTTGACTATTGTGTAATTGTTGTTGATTTTTGTAGATAAGATATAAACATATTTTTATAAGATAACTGGTTTTATTTTGATAATTTTAAGTCCAATCATGCTGACTAAATTATATGCCCAATTTAAAACAAATATTACATTTGTAAGACAAGGAGACGTTATATCTGAAACTGCACACCGCTATTACAGCCAGTCTTCATTTAAACCAATGTTTAGTATTTATATAATGTTATTCAGTGTGGTGATGTAAATAATCTTAACTTTAGGAATTCTATTCGATCAGTCATGTTCTTAATATTTGGATTACGAACTATTTCGGACACCCCACAAAATATTGGCCAAAATTTATAATTTCAGCTGCTTGGCCTCCATAACACCTAATGATAGATCTCTCATTCTTTATTGGGCTCCCCTATCTACGGAAAAACCTTCATGGTCATAGAAGAATAGGCTCTTCTTAGTTCATGGTTTAATCAATATTCAGATCATCCAAAATTCTTTTCATCCTCAAATTTACTTTTGAACGATGTTGTTAAGCCTTGGGTTGGGGGGCACTAAGCTACTTCAGAATATAGAGAGGTTGCATTACGCCACTTCCAGTGGTCTTTTAAGAATCCCAAGAATCGGATCTCTTTCGGGTCTCCCGGCGCGCCAGTCATCTATCTGAAGTACCCTAATACTTTTAAAAATTATATTGCGGCCACTTTTCGAAAGTTTTAATTTAGTTAGCTAAACTTTTCTGAGGAAGCCAGGAGTAGTCAGCCCGCCCAAGCACAGTTTCTTCTTCAGTGGCTGCTTTGCAAGTACGGAATCGACTATTGTAATCTGTCCCTTGCTGAACGTGCAGGCTGAGGTGCAGGAGCTTCAGCTTTTTTACTCAGGATTCAATCCGTTGGGTTTTTACCACCATCACTGTGCGGGAATTTTAGAACGGACTAGCCTCAAAAGAGACGATGGTAAAATACCCAATCTATGTAATACCTATATTATATATATATATATATATATATATATATATATATATATATATATATAAAGAAATGCTCGTTTAATAGGTGTGTATATATATGTGTGTATATACTTTAAATGAAATTGTGGTGTCTGTAACATCAAAACGAAACAAACTCCAGTTTTTTTTTAATTTTATTTGTCTGTCTGTCACTTTGTTTGTCCCTGCTAATCTCTGAAACGGCTGGACTGATTTTGAAGGGACTTTAAATGGCAGATAGCTGATGTTATATTATAGCTGATATATGATGATAGAGCAACTTAAGCTACATAATTTTTTTTAAGACCATAAAAAATTGCTTCATTATCGCGCGAGTAAGGCCGCGGACAAATCAACTAACCGTACATATAATAAGTAATCCTACAAATGGAAATATGATAATTCCCGCCGCACAGTCGTATGTAAGAAATTATCATGACACCACCGTGGCGGAGCGATCGGTTCTGCCCGTACGCCGTCAGGGCGCTGCGGGTGATCATCCTTGTTAGGGTTCCGCGGACAGAACAAGTAGCTACAATTTGAAAAATTTAATACCGACTTCCATTCTATTCAGTTACTGGAGTGTATCTCAAAAGCAGCTGAAATTTTGAGAATCGGTCGATTGGGTGGACCGATTCTCAAAATTCTTTTTTTTAATGCTGTTGCTTCCCGTGTGGTCCCATTTAAATTTCATCGAATTCGGTCCAGTAGTTTTAAAACAAAACAAAAAAATATATACAGTCGAATTGAGTTCCTCCTCCTTCTTTTGGAAGTCGGTAGACACAGAGCCAAGATGCGATTTGGATGAGTTTTGAAGGAGAATAAACCATGTAGGTACAATAATATTAATATGTACACATTTAAACTACACTATACATATATCATTTAATTTGTTTTGTTGTTGCAAACTAGCTGCGCCCCGCGGTTTCCCCGTGTGGTGATGGATGATGAGTAATATCCAGCAGCGCCTCATCTACCTCCATACCAAATTTCATCAAAATTGGCCCCGCCGTTTGAGCGTGAAAGAATAACATCCATATAATCATACCACCATATACTCACAAACTTATGCGTTTCTAATATTAGTAGGATTTGTCGTCTAATCGTTTATTTTTTATTATACTATCCTCAAAATCACAATCGGGCAACTTCATTTTCTCTCTATACCTTTCTATATTTTTAAGTAATAAGGAAGCCAACCCTCAAGTTAAAATATTACTCGGACAATACTACCTTTTTCACACAATTAAAATACTTTTCTACCAACCAGCCAGTTCGCTCTTGTCCGTCTTAACTTTTTTTTTCTTGCAGCGCACCTGCCAGCCCCCAACCGCGCAGCCAGCGTTGCCCTTTCATGCCGACGGATTAATGCCAGCTTTGCCTCATTGCGAAAAAAAAAAGATAAACCGCGGGTCAAGTTGTTTTGTTTTAGGTCGAATTTAGAATGTCATTTTCTTTTTCTTTAAATTGTTTTAGGTGGCCAGTGAACGCTATTATTATGTCTAGGAGTGGGTTAAGGTATGTTTTCCTTTTTTGTTTCTTTAGTAAAAGGCACGCCTTTGTGTTCTGAATCGGATCAGAAATACATTCAATAAAGTTGCTTGATAAATATTGTGCTTAATCGTGCAGTATTTCAAAGTTTTATCTTAACATTCTAAGCACCTACTTTTGTTGAGTAGTACATTTTATTATTGTTAGTGTAATCCCAACCCACGCCAACTGTGAACCATTTCATCTAAGTGCTCGCATTATAGCATCAATCTCAGTAACCTATAACAGCTCTTTTACAATCCATAAACACATTAATATAACAATAACTGTGGCATTTCTAAATTAATAACAAAACAAACAGCGTAAAAGCGCGCACAGCGGAACTCATCCGTACCTACGTAGTTCAAACGTACGTTTACGCAGGAAAAGTAAACATTACTGGCAACAACGCTGAAAAACACGTAATCCGGCACATTCGTAATCCTTAATACAAAGTAGTATAGCTTAAAATCAAATAAAAACACATTTTCAGATGGGTTTAGCTGGGATTCTGCGAGATTTATAAACAAACGGCGTCGGGCCAGTTTGCGCGCGAAATCTGGATAATTTCGCGCGCTCTGTCAACAAACATGGCGGTCTGCGGGGCCGGCCAGTACCTGAAACTGCTGAAACGAATCTGTCGAAATATCTAATTAATTACGTTATCCGACTGCGGTGAACAAATACCATTCGGTAATTGCAAGGAAATGCAATACTTACCTAAATAATATGATCAGAGAATTGATTACAACAACTCGCAATGTTATTAGCCAAATATAAGATAAAATAAATAATAGAAGGCTAAGTTATCTATAGTTACGTATAGTTATGTTACTTTCTGTAAGTCTTTGACACAAGAAAAACTTTTCTATTAATAGCTTCTCACTTAGACATGGGCGTCGTCGACGATGTGGATCTAACAAGGTCAGGTGGATAAGTGTAGTACTTTTTAAATTAATTAAATATCGCAGAAATTGAAATCAAATTATAGTAATATTCAATTTACTGTGAAAACCTTATCCTAACCTACATAATACAGGAAGGCCCTTAATTAATATGTGATGTTTATGTGACACTAGCTGACTGCCTGTGACTTCGTTCGCGTAGTAGGTTTGGCCTTCGGCCTCACCACAACCTCCCATATTTTCTAGATTTTTTCTTTCATAAGAATCTTCTGACAATAATAATTAACACAACGAAAAAAAGAATTAGCGAGATTGTTCCATCCGTTCTCAAGTAATAGCGTGACCAGGACAAATAGGGGCTAATTTTTATATGTACCTTGTTACTATTTTATTGTGATATACAATAACAAAATAACTATGGTGGATAGGAATTTTCAAAAGCAAAAAGCCTTCACCTCACCTGCGTATAAGTAGTTAAAATGAGTGATTGCAAGGTAAAAGCACATTAAAACGAAAGAAAATAAAACTACAAGAAATGTTAATATTTACTTAGTCTTTTTTATTATATTTTCTAAGTGATCACCTGCTCGTTGATATTGTTCGCGTCTTACTCGCTATATAAAATAAGGCCTTATTAATACGGCCGGATTCAGTAATAACACATGAGTCATATCAGTCAACACATGAGTGTTGAGGTCGTTTTCACCATCAGTATGTACCTAAATACTATTTCACGCAAGGTATTTGCTATAATAATAAGTTAAGTGCTTTTATTGCCCAAGCTTTTATTTAAAGCAAGATAAACTAGTTTCACATTTTTACAATTTTACCTCTTTTTCTACCGACTTCCAAAAGAGGAGATACTCAATTCGACTATAGATATGTTTTTTTATATGTTTAACACCTCATAACTTTCGACGGGTGAACCGATTCTCAAAATTTTTGTTTGAAAACTCGTGCTTCTCTTGTAGTCCCATTTAAATTTCATCAAATTCGGTCTAGTAGTTTTTCAGTTACACTCCAATAACTGAATGGAATGGAAGTCCGTTCCAAATTTTTTAAATTACACTTGTTTCCTAATTCGTGAAAAGCCGGGGAGGGTCGATAGTTAGAAATGTACTAATGGTCAAACGTTATTCCAATACCATCTTATTAACACCCCGCAATGGTTACAATTACCACCTACCCTCGTTGCACCACATCAATCACGTCGCGTGTGAACATTGACGATGCAAGCCGCGCCCGACCACGCCAACTACTACCCGCTAGTAGGTACTACAGTGTGGATCGACCCTTAAATGTCACAGTAAATAATAATAAGCAGTAGGCCGAGCACGAAAATCTTACCGTATCGTTTACGTATTCAGTACAAACTATGACTTATCTGTGCCACTATTGTACTAGATAAATGACAGTTTGTACTAAATACGTTAACGATGCGACTACGTTACACTAAAGCAGATTTTCGTGATCGGCCCACTGTAATCACGTTTAGAACACGTTACTCTTTGTCACGGCTAGAGTAACTTATAAGTTGTAAGATAAGATAATTTGTTGATAACTCCAGAGGTCAAATTTGATCAACTAACAAAATAATAGTCAATACCAAAAGTAAACAATAATTCGATCCTTAACGTGAGTGTTTTGCCGGTTTATATAATAGTTGATATATAATATAGAATATGTGTCAAACTTACGAGAATTACAATTCAATAAATAATAATAATTTTAAAATATAATAAATAAATAGTCCATTTGTTCACGTAGTTACGTTAAATAATGTTATAACAAATTAATTTGTATTCACAATTATAACCACAACATTATATTATTAAAATTTAATTTATTTATTCAAATTAATAGTACAAATAAAAATAATGATAATTTTAAAACATAACAATCAATAATCTCTTATTTTTAAGTAAGTTTCAATGTCATGAAATAACTTGTCTAGTAGCCACAGTCTTAGTTTAGTTTTGAAGCAGGCAGTGGAGGCTGCATCCCGAATGGACGCTGGTAAGCGGTTGTAGATCGCGGGCCCTAAAATATACACTGACCTCTCCGACTTGACGAGACGGTGCAACGGGGTTATGAGTTGGTCTTTCCTTTTATTACTACGTAAATCTATCTTACTGTTAACACCCCTCCGTTTAAATATTCCTATATTTACGTGGGTGAACAGGGCTACCTGGTAAATGTCCCTACTCGTAAGCGTTGTAACATTCCCTACTTATAGTTTTTACCTGTATAGTGACTGTTTGAATTGCAAGAAAGAATACCAAGAGAAGCTTTACTTGTTCTACGTCTAGGTTTCTCTACATTAGACCCACTTCGTTCAAAGATTACCCCTTAAAAACTGTTCTTAGCGATAAAAGGTGGCCTTAGCGACCCTGGGGCAGAAGTTGCTACGTAGATAGCGATCAACTTTACAACTGATATCGGTTGGTAAGTCCAACGATCCAATTTTGACTATATATGCTGGTTTTGTTAAATACATAAGTAAATTGATTTCAATTGAATGGATTAATTGTAAATACTGATGTTTCATTAAGTAGGTATTATTGCATTATACAGGCTATTATGACTATTATTGTATATAATGGCTTTTGATACTCTTTACAAAGGTATTAACTCTTATAACTTAGAAAGAGAGTCGAGGTACGCTCATGCTCTAACACCACTCTTAGATCAAATGCCACCGTCCCAAAACATAACATTTATTAAAAACATTATTCCCACCTAATCAACATAAAACAATCTAAAAACTCAAACCATCCCCGTCACCTTGACATACACAAACAAACAAGCCAGGTTGACATACCAACCTTTGAATATTCCTTCAGATAACCCATCTTGTCCTAATCGAACTATCCGATCGAACGACTAATACCACAGACAATTTATCACTCTCCAATAACTTTTTAAACTCTATGACATTGACATAAGGTTTTTTTTAAAGATGCAGTGTGCGGCAAAGGCGTACAGTCAGCATTCCTGGTGTCGAAGTAAGACGTCTCAATCCTTGGGTTATCTGGAATCATAACGTTGAAGGCATGTTGGTTTCTGATGTCGACATCATATACCTCGTATCTTAGGTTACTTTGGGTCAGCCGTGTAGGTATTAAAACAATGTATGCATGGGCACAGAATAAATAATAGTAGTGTGGCTAAAATGCTACGGTGTCCGAAAAGATTTGATATTATTACTGGAGTTTTCGTATATCTATATAAACTTTAGGAACAGATCCCAATAGGTATGATTAAGCAAATTAGACAGATATAAGCCAGCCACGACGTATATAGAAGTGCTATTTGCTGTATGAAATCTAATTTCAGGAAAACTCGTCTAAATGCTTATTATTGCATTTTATTAGCGAACGTCAAGTAATTTGAGATAGAAAACTATCGCGAGTTATGTTCATAATTACGCTTTAAAACCGGCTAGGACTCGCGTAATATTTACCGGAAATATTCTCCGACCAGTTTCGAACTTATTTGAAGTTCTTACACACTACGGGCCACAGCACGTAGCTGTGGCCCGCGCTCGCCGCTGTGCACAAGAGTGACTCCCAGAAGAAGAACTTCAAAGAAGTTCGAAACTGGTCGGAGAATATTTCCGGTAAATATTACGCGAGTCCTAGCCGGTTTTAAAGCGTAATTATAAACGTCAAGTAATTTAGGTGTTCTTCATTTTATGTGGTTTCTGGTTTTGACGTTCTACAATATGAATACATATAGGAATTCTGATCAGAAAACTTATTAGGTTTTATGGTCAGAATTTATCTATTATATATATAAATCGTACTATATTATGAGCCTGGCAAGACACATGTATACAACAACAAACGTAAACAAACACCATCTACAAATAACACAGCGATTATAGCACGTCAATTCTTAAACCCTCTAGAAGTAAACTAAGCCCTCACAAACTCAGGGTATCCTACCGTGAGTGCTATAGAAAATGTGTAGGTATAATTATTACATCTCCATCTAATTTGTTCCACCGTGCATGTTAGTTTATAAGTACCTATCCTTATTGTAACTATGAACCTCTGTTTCAATGGATAAATATTATTATTATAAATATTATTCGTAAATATATAAATATTGCAGTCACCTACTTATTAACTAAAACTAGATAGTGCTAGTCTAACTTGTGCATCGAATGTTCCAAACAACGAAATAATAAGTGCGATTAAGGGCCAAGCTAAACTGTACATACAAAAAATCTCTCATACATCGATGGACTTATTTTTCAACGCATTGGTTGGCAGAATCAAGTCATTTTCTATAGGTAAAGTTAATTGTAATATTAAGGCTACGTTTCGGGAAGCGTCGAAATCACTCGCGGCGTTCGCACACCCATTCCATTAGAAGCCCGCGATCATCGTGAGCGAGTTCGATACGTCATCGATGACGTCACCGAAAACGCTCACAACGCTCGCAGATTGTAGGTGGGTTTTCGTGGTCGTTTGCGAGCTGTCACTGTCAAACATCAAATTTATAGGATTCTATCGATTTTTGACATAAAAGTTGGCGCGCTTTTCGCGACCGCGTAACTGTTCCACTTGGGTTGAACAAAGCAAGCATTCATTCCAACCGGAACGCTAAACCGGGGCGCGACAGTTGTGAGCGTTGACGGTGCTTCCCGGAACGTAGCCTAAAACTCACATATTTACTAAATTTGTCAATGTTAACTAAATTCGTGTAAGTACATGTTGTGTTCGCACTAAGAAGGCCGTTCATACATTCCATATTCTTTTTTATCAATTTGTAATAATGTGAAAAATCCTGTATTGTAACGTCCAGTTTGCGAACCTATCAATAAAAAAAATACATCGACCAATGCAACCCTAACCGTATTTTTTTACTGAAAATGTAAAATGTACTAAAATACATTATATTCCAAATCACCAGAGAGTACCCGTTCGTGTAATTCCAAAGTACCTTAGATCTAAGTTTTAGATTTAATTGATACTTGATACCTCCATGCATTCCAAAAAGAGAGAGCAGACATACAGACAGATAAACAAACAGAATAGGTTCTAGGGGCAGAAAACGCTAAAAACAGTGAACAATATATAAAATTGTTATGGAGCTTGAACACCTATAAACATATCTATAATCACTGGCCCAATAAATGCTCTAAAACGGCTATTATCTAGGAGAACAGGTTTTATTCAGCATTCACTTTACCATAATATATTATCTGTATCATTGACAGATGTATCCTAGTTTGAGACGGAAGCGTCCAAAACCAGGTTGATAATTTAAAGTACAATTCTCATTAATTCAACGTCAGCACCCCCTTAATTCCGCCTTATTCAGATGTCAAACTCCGCGCCAAACACACGGAGCATTAGTCAAACTGTCAAACTATCAAATCGACTGTCGATTAGTCATCCCGTCGAGCGGTAGCCGAATTAAAAAACTACCCAAATGACAATCTCATTCTTACGACCTCGTTGATGTATTGTGACGTTTGTGTCTGACGGATTGCCAAACCATAGACAAGCCAGTGATTTTGATATTTTGACAAACTACTCGCGAAGTGACATATTGTCGATATCTTAACGATTTAGAATAAAATTAATCGATGTCCGAATTAAAGTGGAAGTCGTTTATCACCGTAGATAACTCGTGGTTAAAAAATGGAAATAAAACGCTTTGCAGACAACAATGCCGGGCCATTTGAATTGAATTCTTTGAAGTTTCGCAGACATCTATCCCTTTTCAAGCATGCGTGTTGTTTCAATGGGAAATAAACAAACGTTGGATTTGCGTCCGTATTTATTTCTTAATTTAAATAGCTCCGATGGGAAGTCAAAGTGATTTATTACCTGAGTTAAGAAAGAGTTAGAAAAAGTAAAGGTCTAGTAAAAATATACCGTTTCACACTATCTGAAGTCCATTGTGGTAAACCAATTGATAGAAATTGAAATAGATTTATTGCATGAAACATGAACAATGAGGTGTTTTTTATACATTTGTTCTGCATGTTCCACCATAGACTGGCATACAAAATATTGTCAATAAGTTGAAGTTACACATTATAAATTGAAGAATACATATTGCATCAAAGGTCCCACGGCCAGACACAATAGAAATTTCATTGTTAAATGACATCGACCCTTGAAGGGATAATGAATTTGAATTATTAATACGAAATACAATTTAATAATGACATAATCAATAATAAAATTTAATTAAATTTATAGCACTCAGTCAATGTCAATGTCAAAAAATGTCAAGACTTATTTATAAAAATGCCCAAACCTTGATTATAAAACAATTACATGAATTTTATAAGTATATACACAAATTTAATTTAAAATTAAAGAATTCTTTCAAATATAAACACAGTTTTCAGCGAGCCACTTGTGAAGCTTAATTTAAAAGGGATCTATCTCTCTAATACTTCTTGGAAGTTTATTGAATACTGTAACCATTGCGTGTAGCAATTGTTTTTAAATTGCGTCTCACAAAATCAATCATTAAACGACTACTTACAAAATAAATCAGAATGTAAACTTTTACATCACACGACAGTAGGTAAACGATTTCTACTAATGATACAATGCAACAAATATAAAAGAAAAAAATCCTCCAACCAAATTATTCATCAGACACTAACTTATATACTTAGGGAGTAACTATATGACGTACTACTTTTGTTGTAAAGAATGATGTCAACAAGTCTATTTGATAAGTGACAATGTCACACAAACTAAAAGTCTATGAATATTGTTTTATATAATTTCAAAGTGCGACTAACAAAATTCATCGCTCAATAAAATGAACTATTAAGTACATAATAATTAGTATATAAACTTAACTGCATACAATAGAAAACTTTAAATAACTCAATCCCGAAACTCGTCTTCAGAAGTTATTCGTTAACGAAAATCCGTCCCCCAAAAGAGACATCTATACCTACATATAATAAAAATGTAACGGATCGCTGTCTGTACATGGTTACTTAGTATTATTAGAATTTTGGTCTGGTTGTCTGTTTATCTGTTTGTCTGTGCGTTTGTGCACGCTAATCTCAGAAACGGCTTCTGAGATGACGATTTAGATGTGGTTTACTACATAATATATTGTGGTAAACTTCACTTAACATTTAGTGTTCGTTTCATGTCAAACGGTTCATAAATAAACAGTTATTGAAATTTAAAGAATACAACTTTCTCGCCACTACAACACCAAGCGAGCGAAGCCGCTGGCGGGTCAACTAGTGTATCAGAACTCTCACATTAGCTATGACTATGCAGTGACTAATTTTATCTGCATCTCAGTACTTACATAATAATATTGCCTTCATTTGATTCCTTTGTTTATTCTTTGTTTTCTATTCTGGCTGATCAAGTCTTGTTGCACACAACCGTCCACAACTAATCATAAGACAGCTGTTAACACTTTTACCACGGTACATTAGATAATATAACCAACCGTGCTTTTACATAAAATAAACTTTTCTGATTATTTTGGTATCCTCTAAATATTTGTCGCATTGTATGACGTAGGTACTTAGGGTACTTAGGGTGCGTTCCGGGAAGCGCCGTCAACGCTCACAACTGTTCTCGCTGCACGCGCCCCGGTTCGCCGTTCCCTTTGGTTGACAGTGACAGCTCGCAATGATCACGTAGACCCACCTAAGATCCGCGAGCGTTGTGAGCGCGGCGTGAGCGTTTCCGGTGACGTCATTGATGACGTATCGAGCACCGCGAGTGATTTCGGTCCTTCCCGGAACGCAGCCTTATTAGCACGTCGCTTCCAATGACAGCTCATTTGTTAAATTATTACAAGTGGTTTAGAAGTTATAAGGTAAGGGCTAAACAAGCATACAGGTCAATAACATAACCTTCCCTTTTGATTTAGCGTAGTCGGGTAAAAAGGGCTACGGGGACGGATAATTATGGAAACAACAAAAGAATTTTGAATGACACCTGGACCGCTAGTCCTCAAAGCTATGCCAATAACAGTTCCGTTTTTAACCATCTCAAATATCTACTGATTAAGCCATTTTATGTTTGTATTTGTTTTTAAAGTTCAATTTTACTGTTACTGTATCACAATTTATCACCCAATAAACTACCTATTAAGTCATATATTACAATACAAGGTTGACTTCACACTTACTGCCGTAAAATAGTCGTCTTATAATATACGTACCAGTGACCAGAATGCTGGTTCATATTTTGCACCTGGAAATGCAGCCAGCATTCTAGGCACTTTTCCTTCAACAAATGGTTTAATACATTTTTAATTGACTTTTAATCTTTGTAAGTACATACCTTTAATAATATTTATTTAAATGATTAATTAAAAAATACTTATTTATGTAAGATAATAACTATAATTTAAGTGAATAAATTACTTTAATCGTATAGATTTATCTTCAGAAACCATTTTACAATGAATTGTAAAAAATAATCGAAGAATAAATTATTTATCAGACACTTTCTAATGAGCATATCCCTGACATAATTGTTAGTTTCTAAACATATACGCTAGCATTATTTACAGCTGTTAGTGATGTGAAATAAACCATCGAAAGCCATTGATAAATTTAACTCTGCGCAAATTGCGGCGCGTGCGCAGCTTGCAGCGCACCTGCGTTTTCAACGCCATTAGTCTTTTTAATTGCATATTGGAGCTGCATTGCTTATTGCATTAAATGCCAAAGATAGTGTATTCTAATCCAATACTTTCCAAAAGTAGGCATCTAACTAAAAATCTTGAAAACTTTATTTTGACAAATAGTCAAGCACGAGTCAGGTTAAAAAAACAATGCAGTACCTACAGTATTTTCGCGTAAGAATGAATAGGTACACAAATTCCTATTTTATACAAATACTTTAATCCTCAAATTTAAAAACAACAATTAAAAAGTAACGGCTCGTAAAGCTTGCGATGGCGGCGGCCATATTGGATTATAGTACACGAAAAGGGCGCGTATCTTTTTTTTTACAATGCATCAATTTGTCAGCACAGGCCGTTCCGAGCACAGTAATTGGTGGCCAACAGATGATAAAAAATACCATTGTTTATACAAAATGTAAACAAAAACGCCCAACTGAATTGTGTTGTAAATAATCACCGTGATAAAGTTCTTTATTATAGTATAAAATGAGGTAGATAGATGGAGTTAAGTACATTTATAGTTCTTTAAATGTCACACAATAAAACCATAGTAAATCTAATTTCAGAATTTAATTTATTAAATAGAACTATGAAGTAAATGGATACCTGCATATTATACAGACATGTTAAATCAATTATTTCTTTGGAATGGTCATGAATAATGTCCTTTATCTACATTATCTGTCTACATTATCTTATGATAATCTAATTATCATAAGATAATGTAGATTATCTTAGAAAGATAATTTCTAATAATAGTCCAACTAAAGAGGTTTCATTAGGCAGCAGGACATTATGCAGCAGTGGGTAGAAATATTAAATGTTTGTACAATTGATTGTAATAATTGTTTAAGCGAGCGAAGCGTTTCAGTTTTTGTAATTGGCCGACAAATGCTAATGCTGGGTGGAAGTTTGGTATTATTGCGTTATTTATGAAAGGATTTTAATCACATTTGAGAGGAAAACTAAAAGCTCTATCTACACAAAATGTTGTACAGAAATCCAAAATACATGGTTATGGGAGTTCGCGCAGTCTACTGTTCTCACCGATTTAATTTACTTTTTTATACGAAGAATGGACTATCTTGTACCGTTATCCATATAATGATTTTAGTATAGAATGAACGTTATAATTGTAGTAAATGCATATTATATCTAGTCAGTTACATCAAAGAAATTCAGAAGGAATTCTTCCATCACAAGAACTAAAACCTCAAAAGGAAACCCAAGCAGATACCGTACCAGATTTGCATAGGCTCTATACAAGGACAGACTGTTTCTTTTTGAAATATTTTAAATTAGGTACGAGATATCTGAAGGCGACATCTAAGCGGCGGCATCACCAGTAAATTACATCGAAACTGGAGCGTCGGCCTCATTGTATGCAGATTCGGGATGCAACGTCTCGGCCCGAACGGATTTGCATCAACCCACAACCAGTTACTTGCAAATAACGTACCTGGCACACACTTAATTATAACCCCATTTGGTTATAACGAAAAATGAGGGTAGTTCAAATATTATCTGCTACAAATACCATCGTAAATTCCAGAAAGTAACCAAGTGGAACATATGATTTCATTTAATGTAAGTACTATTTCATAAGCAGGTGCCAGAACTTACATTACATTGACGTCGTTATCCGATATCATTTTCAATAATAGAAACAATAGCCATTGCTACAGGAGCCATTGTCCACATCACAATAGCGTCGCTCATTACTCAGCCGCTCGTTAGCGCGCGCCCGCCGCAAAACACTAACTTTATCAGCCCCCCACGTCAAATATCTACCGATCTCAAACTATATCTTCCTCGGACACAATCGAGCTAAAATAAAAGAAAGTCTCGAGACATGACTGCCAGTAGCCAGATGCGTATCGATGTTCCAAAAGCAAAGCTTGGAACGTGAACCGACGATGATATGACGTTTCCCGCCGTTCCTTTTTCGAAATGCCCGCGAATTGTCAACCGTGGCATAGACAACGAGCGCATTTGAATACTCCCGATTTGAATATAAAGGTCGGCATTCACGTGTCGTCGCCATACATCAACTGAGAAGGCTTTAAGTCTTTCGAGCGCTTTTCGGACGCAAATAAGCTTTTGACTTCTACAGAGTTCGCATAATGCTCATCTTCACACTATGAAAGTATTTTCAGTTTAGCGTTGTGGTTTTGGATCTTGCGATAATTTTAGTCATGAACCTTTTCAGAATATAGTTATCACATGAGCGTGACTACCATACTAAAAGTTAGCCATGTGTCAATGCAGGTCATTGATAGCTATATAATTAAAATTTCTACAAATATTCATTCTTCTAAATATCCATCGAAACAGACCTGGAATTTGTTACATTACTCAAGAAGATTTTAATCCCACTAATATTATAAATGTGAAAGTTTAGATGGATGGATGGATGAATGGATGTTTGTTACTCAATCACGGCAGAACGGCTGAACGGATCTGGTTGAAATTTGGCACAGAGATAGATTATAGTTTAGAATAGGACATAGGCTACTTTTCATCACCATCAATCAATCAATCAACCAATCATAACGCGGGTGAAAAAGAGTCTTGGGCACAGCATAGACAAAATAACAATTCTCCGTCTACGTCAAGATCGTAATGATGACTTATTTTCTGTTAATACAGTACTGTCAAAGATGTTTCAGTTTCTGATAGTCTTAGTCAAAAGCACGCAATGATTTTCACAGCTCGATACACTAGACGTGCTCGGCGATAGAGTCCGCATGTCCTCCCAGCATTTTTGTTGTTCAGCCGACTGTAGTCGAGCGATTCCGCCATCACCACGGAGGTGAAGCATCTGTCTACCGGTCTTGAGTGAATCGCCCGCAATACTTTTTTAAACACAACGTAACAAATAGTTTAGCCTATACTTATATCTTCGAAGGGGTAACCAGCGGTATTTTAATAGGATACTTTCCCACATCATCACCATCCATCATCACGAAGGTAAAAACGGGGAGCGGTAACATCTGTCGAGCGGTCTTGAGTGAATCGATACGTTTTCCTATATATCCTTGAAGAGGTAAGCAGCGGTGTTTTCAACGCCTACGTTTCGCCATATGTTTTTGGTCATGTGATCATTTAATAGGGGGCCTTTAATTGCCATCTACTGAGCACTGTTCCAGTCTCCGGACTGTTATTGAGAATATCTGTCTTCCTCAGAAAAACCCATAACTGTCCTACCCGGGGATTGAACCCATGACCTCGAGGTTCAAAAACGGGACTTCCACCACTACACCAACATTAAGCGAGCAAAGCCGCTGGCGAGTCAGCTAGTTTAAAATATTAGTGTAATCGTGTAAACATACATTATTTGTGAATGCTTGATACCAATAGAATGAAAATAGTCAAACAAAATTATGGACATTATTATGACAAAGTTTCATTTGTAATGTTTAATGTAGCATATAGCAGGACATGATACGTTGTATCGAGTAGAATTTTTTTTTATTTCTTTTTTTCTTACCCACAAAGGTCTTCAGGTCCCAAACTAGGCAGAACCTGTACTATGATAACCTGTTGACTGATATACATACTTAGATACATATACACACCCAGACACAGATCAAACAGACATGTTCTTGCACAAAAAATTTTTGACCTGTCCGGGGATCGAACCCGGGACCAGCAGCTCACAGATCGATTATCGAAATTCTTTGATTCAGGGGACAGTTAAGACGCGGTCCAACCCCAATTTCAAAATAATTTACGATGCTTTACGTAAGGTTGAAAATCGCTTGTTTAATTGGACGATATAATGCGAAAATGCGTTAAATTTTTACGTTTTCTTTATATTTTTCGATATATACTAACACAATTGAAAAATCTGCTGGTTATAACTTTAGTACTATACGTTGGCTAAGTATTACCTAAAAAAAATTATGGTGTTATCGCTGAAAATTCTGAGAGTTTGGACGTGAAAGTTAATTTTTGTGACCAGAATTTTTTTCTGCTGAAAGAGAGTTATATTTATGAATTCTATTCGGTTATTACTCTTTTCCTATTACTTTTATGACCTTTGTATTTTTTTCATAATATACTATCGATCTGTTTCGTTACACTAGGTGTTTAAAAATTCCGCTTTTTCTTAAATCAGGGTACGAGCGCGCCTTAAATGAAACATGCATCGCATTGCTATTATGTACTTGATGATTGATGATCATAACTATTTAGATAAGATGGCTGTGCTGTTTTGAAAGTGACCTTACTTCACACCATATGCGTACGGTGTTCAGCGTCTCAGCATCATTTCTTCTATGTAAATGACGATCTCAAGTGCCGCATTAAGTTAATCATTTAAAATATTGTATAGCATGTAAAAGTCGATATTAAGCGGGTAGACACCCACGACAGACCGTACCGGTCACCGCCATATTTCATTTGCCCACAATTACAACCATTAAACGGGGCGCAACTCTTTGATAATATTCCTTTTTATTTATTGTAGCAAACTTATTAGGATACCGTGGCATTAATGATGACAGATGAGGCGGAGTATCGTGGCATAATACGTTCCGTGGTTCCGAAGCGATGAGTTCAGTTAGACATATACGTGTAAAAGGAATAGCTAAATTATTAACGATACGTAATTGCCACACATGTAAAGGTGACGTTATAAATAGATGCGTGATAGGTAACGTTAATGTTGTAAGGAATATTTTATTTAAATGTAATGTGATCGGTAGATAATGTGCCTGGAAAGTTATAGTTTATAGTTCATAGTTCTTTATTCATAAATTCAAATTTACATATCCAAAAAATATTAATTAAAAATCATATATATTAAAAACAGTTTAACATTAAATTAATGTGTACTTACAATTGTAGATGTACAATCAATAACAAATTGCTAATATAAAAACAAATTATTATTTAAGATTTGGATAAAAAATCGAGTTAGTCAAAAATTAACTAATGTCAAAATTAAATAAATAATGTAATATTAACCGACTAATGTCAAAATTGAATTAATAATGTCAATATTAAATAATAATGACAAAAATAAATTAATAATGTCCAAAACTACACTTTGTGATTGAGGAACTCCTCAAGACTGTAAAACGACCGCTCGATAAGCCAGGTTTTTAATTTAATTTTGAATGAAGCTAAACTAGGAGCAGAGGTGACTTCGTCAGGCAACCTGTTCCAGACCATGGGTCCCATCACGTGAGTCAGTTTGCTAGATTTTGTGAGGGTTCGTGTTACTCCCACCAGTTTATCAGCGTTACGTGTATGGTAGCTATGTACATCGCTGTTCTTTTCATAGATACTGGGGTTATTTTTCCGTTATCCGGAGTTGTGTTGAGTGCTGAAAGGTAACCTTTAATAGAGAATAGCAATTAGAGAACATTTTACATGATCTAGAGTTACTGCCCGAAGTGTATCTAAGAAGATATATTTTTATATATACGATAACGTTTCATCACTATTAGGTACACTTGTTAATAAAAACTGACACATTCAAAGACGTAGCACAGTAGAGATAGAAAAGTGATGCACGAGAAAAGCTGCTAGCACACGCAATTAGCTGCTTGGCTGCATTTTTTATCAGGTGGCTGCTAGCTGCTAGCTGCTTATGAGCATTTCCTTATGCCTTTCATCAAGATAGGACACTCCAGCCTCAGGGGAGGATTGAATTTCTTGACTTGGTCGGGGATTGACCCCCTATTGACCTATCATTGATGTTCTATTTTTTACCAAATTTTCAACCAACGACGTTAATTTAACGTAAATCGACTGACCTTAGTGTATAAAACGATTTAAAAAAAGAACAATAAATTCATGTTTTAAATGTTTATCGGGACTTATCACGTATTATTTAATATAGGTAAAAATATGTACCTTTCGCTCGATGTTTCGACCATGTTACAATGGCCGTGGTCACGAGCTGACTCAGTCCGACCGGGTCATATTAAATAATACGTGATAAGTCCCGATAAACATTTAAAACATGTGTTCAAATCGCGAAAGTTTGAAAATTACAATAAATTCAGCTCACAATCAACGAAGGCATCACGTCCGCTAGGTATTATATTCATCTATGGCATCACGTACCATAGCTACGTAAAAAACGATTAACAGATAAATAAATAATAAATAAATAATAAATAAATATTCCACAACTATCACACAACGCCATCTAGTCTCAAGCTAAGCAGAGCTTGTGTTATGGGTACTAGAAAACTGATAAACATACTTATATATTTCTAAATACATAAATATTATAGATAAATTACACCCAGACACAGAACAAATAAGATACTAAATAAGCTTTCTTTTGCAGGCCTTAAAAACAAAAACAAGCTTAATTTTGCTCTGCCAGCACTGACCCTGACACTTACTTATTGTAGTTAATATATACTAATTACTATTAATGTATACCTACATACCATGAGACCAATCGATGCTCGCTATATACTGGAAAGTTACTCTATGTATACTGCCGCGAAAAATTGTATGAAAAAAAGAACAGTGCCACCTCGCGGTCAATTGTAGAACTAAAATTGACAGCGAGTACGCCAATCACAAGCTTAATAGATAGGCGAGATCGAGTATCGACTATAGAGGACCTTTATGTTGCCAACTCATGGTAGAGGTACTGATCTAAGCTGTAAGTTTAAAAATATAAGACTCATTGTTTACTTATAAAAGCAGTGAATTTTGTAGTTATTGTACCTAGTATTGTTGTAGTTTTGTTTTTAATTTTTTTTTTCTTGTGATTACCAAGCATTTAACCACAGTCTCACCTGATGGAAAGTGATGACGCGGTCGACGGTGGTACATGCTTGCCTAATAGGTACCTATGCACTCTGTATTTGAAGACTCCCAGATTGTATATGTCAGGAAATATAGACGCTGGCAGGTTGTTCCATACTTCAGGTTAATAGGTTTAATAAAAAATTTATAGGTAAATTAATAGGTGGTCCCATCCGCACAGTAATTTCTTGATCAAACTATGGTACCTAGTTTCATTTCCTACAGTGACATTTAATCAAACGTTGTTTCCTATCAGTGATGTTTGCAACACACATCTATAGACAGATCATACCTGCAGTTTGGAGGCAGAGTATCTATAGCACCGTGCTAGAGCCAACTCTTGCAGGCAACAGGATTTTACATGTTACATAGTTCCTTCTACTCCCTTTTACCTAAAAGAACGATTTAGATTTCTCCAATGCTCTTCTTACTCTCTTAGGTCATCAGAAAACTTACTTCTAACGACTCCTGAACATTGTACTATATTCTACAACTCTTCATTCACAGTCCAGGCAGTTCACCTTTGGAATGCCCTCCCTACTAGTATCAAACGCGCGCAATCGCTGAATAGCTTCAAAGCTCGAGTAAAAGACTACTATCTCTCTACGTTAAATGTTAATTCCTGACGTCATTCATTGATTGATATTATGTTATATTATTGATATTTATATATGTTTAAGTATATATGTTCCAGTTAATAGTATAATATATGTATTATATTATTATTACGTGTAGGTAAGTGTAAGTATTGTTATATTTAAGTGTATTTTTATTTAAGGCGCGGTCCAATCCAAATTTAAAAAAACAATTTACGATGCTTTACATAAGGTTGAGAATTGCTTACCATAATGGACGATGTAATGCGAAAATTCAATTGAATACGTGCTAAACTTTTTATATTTATTTCGTACACGCACAGGAATAAATTTTAATGATAAATGAGTCCATAGTTCACTAGTAAATTTCATTGGGAATTCGAGTATTATACATTCATTAAAATATATTTGCCCATAATTGAATAAAAATGCTTTTTCCCACGAAGCATAAATTGCAAAATTTAGGGAATGTTGCCGATTTTTTTCTATCGAGCCAAGTTTGCTCAATCGTGTATTGGCTCCCATACTTCATAAGGATGTATATTTAATTTACACTACGTTTTTTTTCGAACTTCGGTTATTAGATTAAATGTCGAAAAACTAAGTTTTCGCGAAGTCGAATCATGAAATTTGGAACTCATTTCGCCTTAATTGAATTTTTCCCTTTTATCTAGTATTATCTAGTGTTACATCTGTTTCATATAATACTAGGTAATCATATATTTCTTCGTGATGTTGCACCACCGTCCGTGTCAATCATGTAATCGCTATCCATCTAAAGGTTGTCTGGAAGAGCTTTTAGCGATAAGACGTGCCATGTGTGCCTACTATTTAAGTTGTTTCCTTATGTTGTATTTGCTTTGGTGCAAATAAAGAGTTTTTGTATTGTATTGTAGTTAATTTTAGTAATGTCACGTGGTTTCTTCTTTATATAGGTAATCATATGAGAGCCCTGTAGCTCTACCATGAGTTGGCAACACATAGTTGGTATCTATAGTCGATACTCGATCTCCCCTAACTATTAAGCTTGCGATTGGCGTACGCGCTATCAATTTTAGTTCTACAATTGACCGCGAGGTGACACTGTTCTTTTTTCATACTTTTTTCGCGGCAGTCGATACCGAGCTTCGATTAGTGTCAATGTTGTAAACTCATGTGGTAGACCTACTGTAGTAGGTGTGTAGTCAGCATCTCGGTGACCGCTTGTCTTGTTACAAACCTTCATCCATAGACATAGATTATTGCTCCCTAGTAAGGGCCGGTAGGTACTATAGTAGGTAAGAATAAGTATTTGCCCACCTAGCTTGAAAATGGCATTGTCATGTATTAAAAAAACAATTGAAAAAATAGAAGTTAGTTCAATTAAATACAATTCTTACTCAAAACAACTTATTCTCCGTCAAGGTTGATTGTAAGCCCGTATACTTACTTAGAAACATTTATTAAAATCCCTTTGGTTATCAGTTAACAAATGTGCCGCATTAGCCGCCCAAATTAAATTATCAAGTCATTATTCCAACCTAACACACACACTAATTTCCAAGAAGCATGAATAACGCGAATGCTCATCTATTTGTGTTTGTGTTCATTTTTACACTTTGAATGATGGACCCCCAACTTATCGTGCATTTTTTGTGCTTCTATTTTTTTATGTTGGTCATAGACAAATTAGCGCAGATCGAATCATTCAAATTTGAATAGTGAACAGAGCGGAAACACGTTGTTTTTACCGCGTTTTTAATTTAATTTGAATTTGGAATGTCGTATGGTGCGCGGCGCGGACGCCCCGCTGTGGTTACGAATGGCATCAATACATCAAGTCGATGATATCTCTTTCAAGTTTGAAAGAGGCCCGGCAAGCATATTAATAAATGGTGGTCGGACAAAAAAGTCCACAGCATGAAATATTAAAGGGCAAAGGAGTTAAATATTCCATGCAAATTAGAATTGACACTAGTTGTAGAAGTGCACTGTGCACTTTTTTAATTTTTTACAACAAAGTAATGGTCAACCAAGCAAAATAGTTTATCCGTGTTGATTCTATTTTTAAATTGATTAAATCCTAGGTTAACTGATTATGTTTGTGATTGGACGAAATAAGTAGGTATTTACCAACGAACTAATCACTGTACATAATTATTTTTTTTTTCTAAAAAAACCGCTATCTTCTGTTGATAAATGGATTCCTTTTCGAAAAATCTCAACTATATTTACATATTGCCACTACGGAGTACCTACCTGCCTATATGATGGTTTTATGGTAGTGGAGTATAATATAATAATAATATAATAATAATAATAATAATATGGGACAACATCCACACAAAGGTCTTCAGGTCCCAAACTAGGCAGAACCTGTACTATGGTAACCTGATGACTGATATACATACTTAGATCACACACACCCAGACACAGCACAAACAGACATGTTCATGCACACAAATGTTTGACCTGTCCGGGGATCGAACCCGGGACTCAGAAGGCAAGGGTGCTACTAATTGCCCCAACCGGCCTGTCGAGTATAAGGATGGGTTCCTAATCCAATTGTTGAATTGATTTTTTTGAATTGTCCAACTGAGAAATAAAAGTTCTTTTTCTCATTCTGAACCTGAGTCCAAGTAAGAGCAAGTTTGCGTTAACATAAGTCAAAGTCAAAATCATTTATTCAATTTAGGCATCAAAGACGCACTTATGAACGTCAACTTTTCATTATAATGTACTTTAAAGACTCTACCACCGCGTTCCAAAATATATAGAACCCACCGAGAAGAAGCGGCAACAAACTCGGGGCCATTCTTTTTATATGGATGTTTACAATGTTTCTACTTAGGTACTACAAATATTACATTTTATGGGTGGCAGAGAGACAGCTTGCCAGAAGTGGAGTATTCCAAGCATCTTTATCTTCTATATAATGTCGAACTTTATAGTAAGCCTTTTTTATTAAAACGTTTTTTACAGTCAACTTGAGCCCTCTGTGAGCTCAGTTATGTGCTTTGGGATTTTATTGTAAAAACGCACACAATTTCCTAGGAATGACTTATTAGTCTTCGCAAGTCTAAAACTAGGTAAAGCTATCCTATTTGTATTTCTGGTATTAAAAGTGTGGTGATCACTATTTAACTTATATTTATGTAAATTTTTACGAACATACATTATATTTTCAAATACATATAAGGAAGGCAACGTTAATATATTGATTTCTTTAAATAAATCTCTCAAAGATTCACGGGGACGTATTTCGTATATAGCTTTCATATTTACGTAGATAGGCATTTCATGAATGGAGTCGAGAGAGCCTAGGTGTCTATACACACACGTTACAAAAAGGTGCGTTCGTTTAGCTTATGAGGGCATTATAGTGGTGTTGTCATTGAGGGCTCTTTTGTTAAAGCGTTCGGAAAGCTCAAAAACGTTATTTTTGCCACTTTTGCCACTTTTGCCCATACCCTATTCGAACGCTCAACTGAGCATAAGACCTAAAATCGCATGATTATGCTGTCAAATACATAGCTGACAAATAACGATCACAAACAACCATGCTCGGGACGTGGGTCAAAAATTGCACTTTTTGGTGGCAACAAATCCTCTTTTTTAGCTTTCCGAACGCTGAACAAAAAGAGGCATGAACGACATTTTCACTCACAGTTTCCCAATTCGAACGCCCTTTGTGAGCGTTGTTAGCGTTATTTTCGTCAAAAACGATCAGAAGTGATCTATTCGAACGCACTAATAGTGACAGCTTTGACAAACTGAAACTATACTTGGAAATATCTGACATAATTACGTATAGGTACGTGATTGATTCTCGTTTCTCGTATTAGACATGAGTAAGTAATAAACCACATTGTTATCTTGATAAAACCTAAAGAAACATTGATAGCGAAGTACACTATACATAGCATATTGCACTGTTTATATATATAATACCATGTGGCAATAATGGCCGAAAGCATTGCTTGTGCGAAAGATAACTGCATAATATTATGGTATTACATAAAGGACGGAGTAAAAGAAACTCTTCCGTCAGTCACATCAAAATGCGTATCCCAGAGATCAGGAAACCTACTAACCTACTTACTGGGTGGTAGGCATCTTATGCGGTAGATTAACACCGCAGAGCCAGATATAGGTACTGCCGCGAAGCAATTATGCACAATTATTTTGAGCTATGGTATGAAGGACACCTTTGCAAGTGACATTAAATATGTATACCTAAGTATATGCCAAACGAAGCCAAATACAAAAATTCCATAACTACAAAACTTCCATTTTACGATTTATATATCATGGCAAAGAAAATATACCTGCTTAATTTCGAATACGTCTTTCTATTAGACAATATATTTTTTATACGCTCACTATACCTGACACAATTTCTTTAGCGGCCAATTATAGAAATTGTGTAAGACGTCATAATGTCTATGAATATCATTCACCGAGACACCATTAGTGCCACAGTATAAAGATGCAACAGTATGGAAACTAAGCCTCAACTAGGCTAACTAGCATCAAATAATTATTATCTATGCCCCATTGAAGCCATAGGGTTGTCACTTTTAATGTTTTAAGGTATTGTTTTTTTTAAATAACACATTCGTTATTCTTCTGTAGACATTAAATCTAGTTAATTCTAGTTTACCAATAAAATGTATGTAGGTGTATCATGGCGTCGGTTAATCTTGATAGTTTAAAATACGGAAAACAGTTTAGTATTGACACACAACCACTTGTACCTAGATCTTAGGTTTTTTTGTAGGTTTACTACACTAAGTTATCATAAACTTTTACAGGCTTTGACGGGAGCGTACGTGTGCCGCGGTTTGGCGCGTGGTAGGCGCTGCAGGTGGCGCGGGTGCAGTGCTCATGAGCTCTGTTTTCAGGTGTTTGTCACGCATTTTCGGGCTGAACCGTGCCTTTTAATTAAAAAAAAAACATTGCATATAAATACTTTTATTCTTCATAAATTACAAATTATTGACTCCAAAA
The DNA here is from genome assembly GCA_917880725.1 of Selenia dentaria. NCBI lineage: Eukaryota > Metazoa > Arthropoda > Insecta > Lepidoptera > Geometridae > Selenia > Selenia dentaria. The sequence goes on along the minus strand of OU862895.1, from coordinate 27,948,727 downwards.
AAAGTTGATAATTTGGCCTAGCCGCCATCTTCGATTTCAATTTTCACTATCGGCTTCAACGCCCTCGAAAACCATGAAAACGAGACCCATGACGATAAAGTTTATAATTTTGCGCAGACGCCTAATTGGATTTCTATTTTGACAGCACTATCGACTTCGACACCCTCGAAAACCATAAAATCGACACCCAGTACGATATAGTTCATAATAATATTATAATCTATTGCAGCCGCCATCTAAGATTTGTATTTTGTCTTATCTTTTACGAATTTATTATGATTTATGATCGATCAGACAAGAACACTTTTAAAACAATTTTAAAACACATAGCAGTCAGTCATGTGTGACATTTCATATTTTAGATTATATAAAAAAGGTTATGATGTAGAAATAGTTTGTAACACTCACTACTGACAGCACCGCGAGAACCACTTAGGGGTCTCGTCGATGCGCATGTTTATGTCAGTGGGCCGTTTCGAACGATTGAAGGTAGTTTCCGTACTGTTCTCTATATATCTACTGTGTTAGTGCTTACCAAAGTATACTTACACATCTATATTTATTGTATGTATATACCTACCTACTTATAGTTATGGTATTAATTATTAACTGAAAGAACAGGCATGTCATTTAGCCAGATATACCTAGGTAGGTGCTTACGAATGTCAGATGGCTTGCGCATAACAGCTGCAGTGTCGGCCAGAGCTTTAAGCTTTACATTTCTGCACAGCACTCTTTACAACATAACAAAATCTAATTATGTACTCATAAGTAATACTATACTTCCGTTTCGGCATTCAATGGTAATTGTGGTTAACTCGAAATCATTAAGTAGGTATCTATATATAATGCACAAGTAAATATTTATGTAATAAACGACTCAATAGTGAATACAGTAAAAACAAGACGAGAAGTTTGATTTGTCGACATCCTCTCCTCGTATCAACGTATCTCGAGCAATCAAAGCGGAAACCTCAATAGCTATAAACTACAAGCTAAAAAAAACATATATTTTATCTTATATATATATATCAAAAACTATAGACCCAATATTGAAGAAATTTTAAATTGGTTCGATTAGGTGTCGCGTAATCGGTATGTACCTCTACTTACGAAAAAAATCGTGTACTTAACACACACGTAAAATATAAAAAATATTAGAAAATATTTAAAAACGCCTGCCATTATTCTTATAGCAAATAATCTAAATAGCTTTCAAAATATGGTCAGGCGCTTAGGCGTTCTTTCATTTTAGACTTTATTACACGTACCCGAGAAGAAAATTACATATTATGATATCTGTTCCTAGATCTATAGTATGTTATCCCTTAAGGCTTTATCGATAACTAAAATTTGCGACCCAGTGTACGCAAAAATCTCGCAAAATCTCACCATTTAAAAAATTGCGCGCGGTCGCGGTAATTTAGTTGTAGTAAAGTATCTATTACAGCTATTTTGTATTCGTTAACGGCATAAAGTAACACTTAGTTAATTAATTATTCATTAAATAACCGCTCTCTCGCTTTTCCACCCGCACTATGGCAAAACTATAAACATACGAATTCACTTAGAGAGAAGAAAAAGAATGTCAAAATTACCTTCATGTCAATGTCAATGTCAAAAGTAACAAATTTACAAAATGACAGAAATGCAAACAACTTGTGGAACTGAAGAGGATCGTGAAATTATTCAATCCCCACCACATACAGCAGCTTTCACCATGGTACACAGCTTCTTCCGTCACTGTGTAGGCTCACGATGTGTTTCGCGGCAGTCTAGAGTAACGGCAGTGTGTTTCCGCAGGGCACCGCGATGTTTGCCAGGGTCACCTTCTATCCCACGTTGCTGTACAATGTGCTGATGGAGAAGGTCACTAGCAGGCGCTGGTATGATCGCATAGATGACACCGTCATCCTGGGAGCGCTCCCGTTCCAGAGCATGACGAAACAGGTTGGTTTTGTGGGTCACTTGGTCAGTGGTCAAAATGAGGCTGCTTCTATGTATAAAACGGTTTTTCGGGCTTTTACTGAGTTAAATAATAATGTGCCGTCGTGTGGGAACAATTTTTACTGTATATTGTTATATATTTTATTTAACTTATCTACTTAGTATAGCAACATTCATAGTGGTTTTCAACCTACTTTATTAATTTAGTGGAATCACTATTAGTGACTCAGTGTATCACCAAATGTTTTGAAGATCTCTATAGTATAATATTGAAACATTTGGGCTAGGTAGCCAACATCTTTTTATTAACTACTTCCTGCATCTTCACCCGCACCATAGTAACCACAAGATCTATTCACAGGATAAAAAGTAGTGTTACTTCTGGTTAAAAGCTTTGTTCATATGGAATTTAATCAAAATCACAAACTTACACATTTATAATTTTTAACCTGAACTTTTGCTGATTGCAACCTCTTATAAAATACAGTTATAATTACACAAACATGCTTCTCATGAAATCAGTATACCTTTAAATTAATTTATAATATTAATAATTAGTCAAAATCAGAAAGACTAGTATTTTATTCCATAAATGTAATTTAATTTAAACTGTGTCTGATTCATATATTTAAATGGAACATTTGGCCTAGCTAGAGGCTAGAGGAAGAGTAAATATATGATATATACCAGTCAGTTACATTTCCTGTTAATATGACTTACTCTCGAACCTGCCAGATTTTCTGCCATAGGAAAAACAACATAATTATCCTGAATTTTAAACATGTTATGGGCTATTATAGAATTGACTAATTTTAAATAGATTATATATTATGATTCATATTGACATACAGAATTAGTAAATACTTTAATTTATCTGCACAAATTTAAAAATGTACTTAAATTAGTCCTTCCTATGCTGTGATAGTTAAAACAAAAGATTTATGTATGAATCTGACATATATATATACATCTCTGAATTGCAAAAGGTTATTAAAAATAACTAATCTATAAGCTTGAGTTAATTAGTTATTATTCTGTGCTTATATGTATATATATAACACATGAAATGTGACATGTTGATATAAAATAATGAATGTATATAAAACACATGACATGACACAAGTCTCTTGAACAAAAAATAATTATGTCTAATTATAATTAAATAAATGGTTTATCATCCAATAGTTGTTTATTTAAATGGTACATACATTAGTAACAATATATAAATATTTTATTATCTCTTTTAATTAACAACTACCTTATTAAATTTTCAGTTAAAAGAAGAGGAAAACATCAAGGGAGTGGTATCCATGAATGAGACTTATGAATTGAAGCTATTCTCCAATGATGCAGATGTAAGTTTACCTATATTACCTACTAGCTGGGTCTTGTGGGATCACTCGCGTTTTCCGGGATTTAAAATAGCCTATATGTAGCCTACAGTGCATGATGCTATCTCCAATCATGAACACTCCCTGAAGAAGAAGGTCTTAAAATGCTCAAAATATCAGACTTAAGTTGCGTTTGTTTAGCTTATGAGGGCATTGGTAGCATTGTCATTGATGGCTCTTTTGTTAAAGCGTTCGTAAAGCTCAAAAACATTATTTTTGCCACTTTTGCCCATACCCTATTCGAACGCTCAACTGAGCATGAGACCTAAAATCGCATGATTATGCTGTCAAATACATAGCTGTCAAAAAACGATCACAAACAACCATGCTCGGGACGTGGATCAAAAATTGCTTTTTGGTGGCAAAATTCTCTTTTTTAGCTTTCCGAACGCTGAACAAAAAGAGACATGAATGACATTTTCACCCACAGATTCCCAATTAGAACGCCCCTTGTAAGCGTTTTTAGCGTGATTTTCGCTAAAAACGCTCACAAATGACCTATTCGAACGCACTATTAAACTGACATAATGCCAAGTGAACGCAGCCAGTATTATTATGTGTAGCCTATTAGCTAGATAGCCTGTTTCTCAAGAGTTGCAGAGATCAGCCCGTTTAAACAAACAAAACTACTTATCCATTTTATTAGTAGAAGTATAGATATTTGGAGGCCAAATAACCCAAGTTCGTAGGAGGCTTATGGAGGGTACAGTCCAAGAGCCTAACTTGGTGCATACCACCATACATTCTGACTCCACAAAGTACTGTGGAAGTACTATAGTGCTTACAGTAGATAACCCCGGATCTAGGAGAGGGCAGCCGACTTAGATAAAATACTTGCTCCACAAAGTGCTAACCATACGGAAACATGGTTGGCACACCGCAGACTTAAGAAAAAATTGGGCAATATATAGTAAAGAATTAGAATTGTAAGCTTTTCTAAGTAATTTATCTGAAACGCTGGAGAGAGGGCGCCACTATCAAGTTTCTGCCCCGGATCAAATAAATCGTAGATCTGGGTCGGACAGGTTGTGAGTAGAAGTTTATACCATATGACCAGTACAATGCTGTTGCATATTTTGTGTTATCTTTTACGTTATGCTGCCCCAAGATCACTCAACCAAAAAGAAACCCGTGATAAAACTCTTTTCGCACTTAATGTGTAAACGGCGTATGTTTGAGTCTTACAATAAATAATTTCAAAGTATAGACATTTTTGCTTGTTCCTTATATAAATACAAAAAGCTGCTCTTCACATCACTTCTAAATGACCTTGCACTGTACTTGTCAACGTAATAATAATTGCAACTTGTCTGTTATACTGTTATGTATGTTGTCTCCAAAAACAAGTAGAATTGTTTTCATTTTTATTATTATTTGCTGTTCATTTGAACCGCGTTACACTTAATTGTTTCAATATGTGGACATTGTGGACTCATCATCATCTGACTGCTGAACATATGCCTCCCCCATGATTATCCAAAAGGACCGGTTGGAAGCGGCCTGCATCCAACGTCGTCCTGCGACCTTCATCAGGTCGTCTGTCCACCGTGTCGGTGGACGACCTACGCTGCGCTTGCCGGTCCGTGGTCTCCACTCCAGAACCTCTCGGCCCCATCGGCCATCTGTTCTGCGTGCTATGTGCCCTACCCACTGCCACTTCAACTGGCTAATCTTCTGGGCTATGTCGGTGACTTTCGTTCTTCTACGGATCTCCTCATTTCTGATTCGATCGCGTAGAGAAACCCCGAGCATAGCCCTCTCCATAGCTCGTTGCTCGTGTGTTGATTGTGGACTACATTATTAATAATTTAATTTTGTACTTAGATGTAAATAATATGTATAATGTAGTTGTTTATTGTTCCTATATCAATAAAATAAATTAGGACCGCGAAATGACAACACGCCAGCCATATTTACATGGCATCGGTGGGTGCCGGGAGAGACAGCTAGTTCCTCTTTAATCTATACTAATATTATAAAGAGGAAAGAGTTGTTAGTTTGTGCATTGAATAGGCTCCTAAACGACTATATTGATTTGAAATATTCTTTCACCTTTCATCCATCACCACGGGAGTGAAAGCGCGGAGCGCAGCTAGTTCTCTATAAGTGTATCTAAGTGTAAGTGTGACTGCACAACAAATGCAACGCAGAAATTATTACACTGCATTAGGTACAGCCGTCATTAGCTGACCATCAGGTGATTAACTTTTCTACATCGTCACTAGAAAAGCTATATCATTTAAAGATTTCTATATTCCGCCCGTTTCCCCCCTCCCCTCTATCTTTCCTCTTCCACACTCACCCCTTATTTCTTAATACATAAATATAAGTCAAATAGTGATCACCACCCTTTTAATACTAGAAATACAAATAGGATAGCTGTACCTAGTTTTAGACTTGCGAAGACTAATAAGTCATTCCTAGGAAATTGTCTGCGTTTTTACAATAAAATTTCAAAACACATGACTGAGCTCACAGAGGGCAAATTCAAGTTGACTGTAAAAAAACGTTTTAATAAAAAAAGCTTATTATAAAGCCCGACATTATATAGAAGACAAAGATGCTTGGAATACTTCTGGCAAGCTATCACTCTGCCACCCATAAAATGTAATATTTGTAGTACCTATAAGTAAAAACATTGTAAAAACATCTATATAAAAAGAATGGCCCCGAGTTTCTAGCCGCTTCTTCTCGGTAGGCTCTATATATTTTGGAACGCGGCGGTAGTCTTTAAAGTACATTATAATGAAAAATTGACGTTCATAAGTGCGTCTTTGATGCCTAAATTGAATAAATGATTTTGACTTTTGACTTTGACTTTGTAAATTTTTACGAACTTCCTTCCTATCTTCCTTCCTCAAAGGTCGGCAATGCATCCTCGAGACCTCTGGTATTACGGATGTCCATCACGTGAGCCGCTTGCTCGTTTGCCAACCTATCCTGTATAAAAAAACGTAACCGCTGCATAATGTTGAGCATATACTTACCTTTTGCCTCGTGTGAAACTAAATTGTTAATTCTATTGTAATATCTTTATCACATATTAAGACAATAAATTCATTATTTTTAAATATAATGTAATGAATTCTTATTATTATTGCGGGATGGACGACAAGAGACCAGATGAGATGACTATCGTCCCGTGGAAGATGGGACAGCCCCTGGTTTGGGATGCTACATGTGTGGACACACTGGCGCCGTGTCATCTCCCTGGGACGATTCCTAATACCTAAATTCTTTCTTGATGCCTTATTTTTCTATTATTTCTGTTTTCTTACCCGTACTTGGCTAATTGTAAGCGATCTATGTTGAATCACGTTTACTCAACATTTTCTAAGTACCTAAATAAGAACCTATGAATTATTAATAGTGGTATGTATTGTATTTCCTCTTCTTCTTTATTAGTATGTAGGTGACACATACACAAAGCATACAAACATCAAACTAATATTACAAGTGTGAGAGTTTGAATGTATGGATGTTTGTTATTCATCATACAAGGCTTCTTTGGAGAACCACTAATTGTAGGAATGTATAAAAAAACTGTTTACTGAACAATAGAACCGACTTCAACACTATAAAGTGTGAAATAACTTGTTAAAGTCGGCATTATGATAGTCCAAAAGTACCTCTTGTCACAATATTGTGCGCATGGTAACGACTTCGACAAGTTATTCAGTTTTTGGTGTTGAAGTCGGTTCTATTTCGGTAATAAACATTTTTAAACCTTTTTAGTGAACCTTGGTACTTACGGGATCGATTGTCATTCACCGTCAATAAAGATACCATCAAGATATGCAAAACTCTTTTCAGTTATTGGAGTGTAACACAAAAGCCGCTAAACCGAATTTCATGAAATTAAAATGGGCCACCTCGGAAGTATGCTCTTAGAAACAAAATCGGACTACACTGTAAAAAGTTATGCGTGGGCCTCTTCCTTTTGGAAGTGGTCTTAAAAGTCTAACAAACAAAGTAAGTTCTTCTTATTAAATTATTCTTCTTTCATCAAGGGTATACCTACTTAATTGCAATAGTGATTCATTCACAACATATGAGTCAAACTAACCTAAGTTGATTGACTCACCTAACTAACTGTAGCAAATAAAGTAAACCATAATGACTTCTTAATAGACCCATATACCTTATGTATCATCTTCGTTTAATTTTAGCTTTAATAGCAATTTGTGACCGCAAAAATTGCGTATTACCCGCGCATACCCTGTACCTATATATATAACAACTAGTGCCTGCCCGCGACTGTTCGTATGTTCGTTTCCTTGTTCGCGTGGTATAAGTTTTTATTGCGATCCCTGGGGAACTACTTGTCGAATCAGGATAAAAAGTAGTCTATGTGTTACTCCCGGGTACAAACCATCTCCACTCGAAATTGCATCTCTATCCATTTAGCCGCTTTTGCGTGACAGAGGAACAAACATATATTATATACATCCAAACTCCCACATTTTTAAAGCGAGCGAAGCGCTTTAACTGGCCAAAGCCCATTCAATCAATCAATCTAATTATTTATTTGTTAAACATGTGTTAAATACTCTTAGCATGTAAGGTCTTATAAAGATAGGTAGCTCATACATGTTTTGCCTAGCAGGGCATACAAATATATAAAATGTATTACAAATAATGTCATAATTACGTAGTATGATATAAGCTTCGATCAAAGATTTCACTAGTTTTAACTGGGCTTTGAAGTGAGATTTTCTCGTTTATTAGGTGGAGATTTTCTAAGTTGATTGACTGCAGGATAATAGATGCGTCTTTGCTAAGTGGTTGTTCCTTGTACGGTGGTAGCTCCATGATTTTTAAAGGATGGCCTTTGATGCGATCGTTGGAGTTTGAAATGCGGAAATACGGTGTCTTCAGGTAGCAGTTGAAAGGGATAACTGCTAAGTAGCTTCCTTGCAGGATCCGGTACTGTTCTTGTCCACACGAAGTCTTGATTTTGGTCTTGTTTGGAAAACTCATAGTATAGTGTTTGTCGTCGAGTTGTTCCATCGCTTCTCTTCTCAGGGTGACTTCAGTTAGCTTACAGGATGGGCGTAGTTCCTGTCTGGTGATCAGCTGGTGGATGCAATCAGGATCTTCTGGAACCTTGTAGTTGGACCTTTGCTCGCAGAGGTACCATTCTTTTACCTTCGGGCATTCTGCCTCCATGTACTCAGAATCTTCTCCAGAAATTGCTATGAAGGGTAGGAAGGGGATGAGGATTTGTCGATTCTTATTGGAAACAATGGATAATTTATAGAGATCGTACGTTATGGGAGAGGCAATCGGTATCCTGTGAACTATAACTATTTGACTATCTTTATAAAAATAACCTAGCTTAATCGTATCGTACAAATATCTTATTTCTACGTCCAGAACTTCATCCTTAGAATATAAATTTTGTAACCTAACTAACATCGTCTTAAAATCTGCTATATTTAAAATTGAATGAGGGGTACTCGATACTTTGATGAACGCTAGTGTGTTCTCTAACTTAGTGATCTCCTCGGACAATTGGTCTATATTGTCACCGAGAATGATGAAGTACTGAGCTAGATGAGCGTATTTAATTAATTCGTTTTCCCTAGTACTATCACTGCTCATTATAAGATCAAGAACATTTGCAATTTTATCTTGGTTTAGAGTTATATTCTGTAGTATTTTAGAGTTTTCAAGTATCCATTCTTTGTTCAAACTAATATGATTATTTAATTCTAATTCTATCTTATGCTCGTTATTTCTTAAGATTTGAATGGCATTGTCGTATTTAATTGCGTCTGTATAATCTAAGTTACCAGAGATACTTTTAATTACTGAACCAAGTCCGTCAATAAGACCTCTTTTCTTACGTTCGGGTTCAAATGTCTGTAATTGGTCAAAAATTCGTTCCAGTTTAGTACTTAGAAAATCGATATGAGGCTCATAAAGCGATAGAGTCTTATTGTTTAATTGAGGTCTGAGTTCAGACAATTGAGATTTCACTGTGCTAATTTGCGAGTGAATATCGCTTAGGTCAATACAAGTCAGGAAAGAATGATAGTGGGAAATGATTTTAGTGGGTCCTAATTTAAATGGAAGTAAACCTGGTCCGTCTTGTAATGAGTCAATCGTTACATCTTGTCCTTGAGTCAGTGGTAGCAGTAGCGACAGTAGTATCCTGTAACAATACAGGATTTTTAGGACTTCGCTTAAGGCGTGACTTAGCGACTGGACCTCGCTTCTTTTTAGTGTAAATATGTATAGGGAGATCGGCTAAAACTGTGTCCTGCGTAAAACGCGGTGCTAGTTTCTGTCGGGTCGCTAAAGGGTTCCGTACGAATACTTGTTGATCAGGAGAGTATTATTTTTCATGTTCACGGTCTTTATTCCTATTTTCAGTCAATTCGGTTCTATTGTGTAATGAGGTCTCATTAATTAAGTCATATACCAAAGTCATTTTTCTCTTGTGGTCTTGTAGGTACTGTTGGAATAAATGTTCAGTCAAATCTATGTCAATCGGGTCGCGTGGGTCAAAATGTCCTGTTATAAGGTCAATAGGTCGGCATTTGGTGAAACTATGTATAGAGCTATTATAACCTAAGATTGCATATGGCATCAGATTAATTGCAGGTTCGCTTTTCCGTTCTAATTTCAATATCCTTAGGTGTTCTAGGATAGTTGAATGGAAACGTTCAACGATACCATTATCGTTAGGAGTATGTGCAAGGATTTTGTGGTGCTGTATTTTATGAAGTCGGGTGAATTCTGAGAATAGCGCGTTAGTAAATTCAGGTCCTTGGTCAGTCACAATAGTCAAAGGGATACTGTGATGGGTGCAAAATATGAGGAGAGCTTGAACGACACTTAAAGCTGTGCCGTCTCGCAAATGGTATGCTTGGGCGTATTTGGAAAATGCATCAACTAATGTCAAAAATTTTTCATTCTGGACAGTGAAGAGGTCCATGTGAAGGATTTCGAAAGGTTTCGTTGGCGGTGGTACTATGGAAAATTTCTGTTTGATAGGATTACGGTCGTATTTAGCCTGGCCGCAGATATTATATTCGTTAATATATTTTGTAACAGATTCTTTCATTTTTGGCCAGAAATACTTAGATGACAAAGCTAGAAAGCACTCATTAATACCACGGTGGTTGGTTTTACCCTCGTGATATTTTTTTATAATTTCCTGCTGTCTCAAATATTCCTTAACATTTTCGACTTCGGTTTTAGTCAAAACTAGATTCATGGATGAGCTTTTAAATTTATCCTGAATAATAAGGATAATTTTATACATGGCCAATGTTGGATGTATAATTATACCTGTTTTTACTTTGGGGTTAACATATTCTTTTATTGCGTTTATGACGTCATCTTCTAAGTAAGACTGATAATTGTATGGTTGTCCTGGTGTGTGTCTCAAAGGGTTTAGTCACTGTCGGTCGTTTTTTTATGTCTCCTACTACTACAAAGCATATTTGTCTGTGGAATCTATTAAGTGGGTCGTCAGATATCGGAATTTCTAATATTGGATTTTCGGCACTAGTGTGAGCTGTGAGGGTAGAGGAACCGGCTTGTGAAAAAAATTTTTCGGTTTCAGGAGGATTAACTGCAATGGAATTAGCATCCTCGTTATTTATTTCAATACGAGAGAGTGCATCCGCGTTGGTATTGAGTTTACCTTGCTTGTAGATGGGAGTGAAATTGTACTCGCTTAGTTTTAATCTCCAACGTGTCAACCGAGAACTGGATTCCTTGAGGTTCATGACCCATTGAAGGGGTTTATGATCGGTTAATACTTTGAATTTTCTACCAAATAAGTAGGGACGGAAGTATTTTGTTCCCCAGACTATTGCCAGAAGTTCCTTCTCTATGGTGCTGTAATTGATCTCACTACTATTTAAAGTTCTTGATGCATAGGCTATAGGTCTGTCACTACCTATGGGTCCTTGCGAAAGGATAGCACCGATAGCGAAGTTGGATGCGTCAGTAGTCAATATGAATTCTTTGTCAAAGTCAGGGTACTGTAGTATAGGGTCGTTAGTAAGTAAGGTTTTGCACTGTTCGAAACATTTTATATAATTGACGTCATCAGGTGAAATGCGAGATCCTTTTTTGAGGCATTGAGTCATTGGTTTCGCTATACGAGCGAAGTCAGGTATGAATTTACGGTAATAACCTAATAACCCGAGGAATCGTTTTATTTCGGTAGCGGTTTTAGGTATTGGGAATTTTTGGATGGCTGTGATATTATCCGGGTTCGGCTTAATGCCGTCTTTACTGATGACGTGTCCTAGATAAGCGGTTGCTAGTTTTAAGAACTCCGACTTATCCATTTGGATTTTGAAGTTGGATTCTCGGAGTCTCTTGAACACTTTTTCTAGATTAACCATGTGTTCTTGTAATGAGACGCTGAAAACGATGATGTCATCTAGATAGACGAGGCATACAACGTTTTGGAGATCCCTAAGGACATTATCCATCACACGTTGGAATGTAGATGGTGAATTTTTAAGGCCCACTGGCATTCTTAAGAACTCAAAATGCCCGTGCTCAACATTAAATGCCGTCTTGGGAATATCATCAGGGTTCATCTCTACCTGATAAAAGCCACTGGCGAGGTCTAGCGTAGTGAAATAATGGCAGTTGCCTAATTTGTCAAGTACATCAGCAATATTAGGGATGGGGTACTTGTCGTCGTTGGTCTTATCATTCAGCTTCCTGAAATCTACTACTAAGCGCCATTTGGTTTTACCGGACGCGTCTGATTTCTTAGGAACAACCCATATTGGAGAGTTCCAAGCTGACTCGGAAGGCCGAATTATTCCCTGTTCTAGCATCTTAGAAATTTGGTCTTGAACTTCTTGTCTGTGAATGTACGGGTATCTATAACTTTTGGTGTATACCGGCACTTCATCTTTTGTACGAATGTGGTGTTTCATTTTGTTCGTAAAAGTTAAAGGCTCACCGTCAAGGTAAAACACATCGGCGTATTGAGTGCAAAGTGTCTCTAAGTTAATACGCTCTTCCTGATTTAAGTGACTTGTACGTAAACTTGACAGCACTTCTTTAGCACGAGTTGATTGGTTATCGTTGCGCGTGCACTGCACATTAAATAATTCTGCACTAATGGGGCGGTCCATTGAGAAAACTACATCATGACGAGTTGGGTTGCTGATTTCTATGATACCGCGATTATTTTTAACCGTAGTAACACAGTCTCCTATAACACAATTAGATATAGATTGCTCTGAGATAAACGCATCGCCATCATGGAAGTTAATTGGGACTCTAACTAACTTGCAAGTATTCGCGGGTATAATATCTTCGTACAGGTTACAGTTACGTGAGTCATACATTAGTAGTGGGTTGGTCGATTGTCTTGTTACTAACGTTTTATTTTTCAAGTCGATATTAGATTCCCATTTCTCTAGTAAGTCAAGTCCAATCAGTCCGTCAAAGTAGTCGTGAAATTTATAAATGAACAACGTTATGTCATCCTTCTCGTTAATTTCTTGAAAGCACGGTACCGTTATGGAATAGTCATTGCGGGTGGTGGCATGAATATTAGTTACTTCGAAGGGATCGTAATTGCATGGTACATCCGAATAAAAATGTTGTACCGCTTCAGGACTGATAAAAGATTGGTTAGCTCCAGTATCAATTAGAAGTTTCAAGGGCGGATTTAATATTTTTACGTACGGTAACTGTCGTTGTGTCTGAAGGTTGAGTTCTATTATAATTTGTCTGACTGCGAAGCTTTCAGAAAATCCTCATTTTCAGGTGTAGGGACATCTACCTGTGTCTCTTCTACACAGTAGCTCTCCGAGTACTGAGGTTGCTGTTCATAATAGGTTTCATAAGAATAGTTAGGGTGTTCGTAATAGTCTTGGTAATAGTCATGTTGATAGTCGTCATACCCTTGTTGGTCATAAAACTCGTTAAAATTCATTTCCCTTGACTTAAAATAATTCTATGGAGGTGGATTACCAAACTTACGCCAGTCATGAGGTTGGCGGGTAGGGAATGGTTTGGCTACGTAGTGACTAACTCCACTCATCGGTTGCGGGCCGGTAGGCGCGTTTCGCTGTGGTAACTTAAATACGTTACTTTGAGGTCTGTAGTTTGGTGGAGGCGCTTAGAACATCTGCTGCGTCCTCGTGGGTCCTTTGAACTGTGGGGCCTGTGGTCTCCAGCCTGCGGGAATAGGCCTGTGTGGCTGTGAAACTAATTGCTGAGATGGTCCAGGCATGTTGAACGGCCTTGGAGGTGGCATTACTAGCTGTCGTGCGGGTGGCATAAATCCGTAATTAAATTTAGTTTCACTTACCTGCGGCTGCATGTGCGTCTTCCTTTCGGGAAGGTGCTCGTTGCGCTGCTGTAAGTACAAGGTGTTGACCTCCTCGTGCACGAACTCTAGAGCCTTTTCGATAGTATCAGGTCGCATGCAACGGATACGAGATCCCAACGGGTCGCTGAGACCCCGTAAGTACGATTGCAGTGTTAACTTCTTATATAAAGATCGTTTTGACTCAATGGTACTCGCTACCGTTTCATGCAGGCTGATATACGTCATTATAGTACTGAACAGGTTCTGACATTTTTCATAAAACTCTTGAGGGCTTGATGAACCTTGGTTCAGTAGTGCGAGATCATTATTATAATGATGTCTCGTCTCGCTGGTCGGCGAAGTTATTAATTAGGGCAGATCGAATGCCAATCCAATTCTCAGGAATACCGTTTGAATTTATAAGGCGGGCGGCAGGCCCTACGACTTTATTTAAAATGCCATTTAATAAGGCTAGGTTAGATAGCTCGTAACCTGCCTCTTCCTTAACATACTGCGTTACTAATTGATCACATAGCCTAATAAATCTCGTGAGCACGTTGGGATTACCATCAAACTCTGGCAATAACCGTAGTGCTTTAAAAACGTGATCAACCATGGCGTCCGACATCGTATCTAATTCCGAAGTTATACTATCACTAGAACTATTAATAATTTCTAAATTTCTATTCGCGTCTTGAAATGTTCCACGGTTACTATTATTTCCTAACCTAGGGTCCCGAGATTGCCTTGGATGGAAAATCTTGGAAAATATGATAAAACACTTAAAGGAAAAAGGAAAGCAACTCTAGATAGAAACTAAAGCACTTACATATACATCTTGGTGTCTGCGAGATCGATTTCTAGATCACTTCCGGACGTCCGCTCCTGTAGGTCCTTTTGTATTCCAGCTTCAATCACTTAGAAGTTACTTTAGAATATCCTACCGACTGCGCCAATTAAGTTGAGCGAGTCCAGAAGATGCAAAAAAAAATAAAATGTTTTATAGGAATTTATTTAGGAAAGTTACATTAATTATATTTAATTTAATTATTACTAAATATGTGTCTAATGGTCGAAGTTGGAGCCAAGAGTGACACGAAGTGGCGGCGAGGCGAGGCATCCGGTGTCCGGTGGCGTACGTGTCGGCTGCGCTCACGTTGTGCTGCGTCGGCGCCTCATGTTCGCTGTTACCGCGTTGCGCAATTCCTATGTAGGTGAATTGCGTCAGCGGATTCAGTGTGTTACCGATATGTAACAGGCGTGGCCTAACAGTTTTGTTAGCAAAAACACAATAACATGTTTGCCGAGACGAATCCACAATCGACGATCCAACATCGCCCGCGTTCGCCTGCGGGGAGGGGAAGTGACGCATTTTGTGTTCGCGCTCAGTAGAGGAAGACGCTACGAAGAAATAATGTCAGGAAGCATAACTCAGAACACATTCCACACAAAAAGTGGTCCTTCAAACCAAAACTACGTATGGTTCCAAATACGAATTAATTCTGAGGTTACAAATAGACATGTTCGGTGATTGGTTTAAATTTCAGAAGGAAAGCATGGATTGGTTCACGCGCGTGCTGCAACGTCTACTATGACAGCTGAGTCATAGCGGCGTGAACGATGTTATTGATTTAGCACGACTTTTATTGGGTCGTTTTTTTAAGTTACTCTTCCTGATATAATTTCTTCGTAGGGAAGACGTCATTATCGTTCGAAGATTCTAAATAGTTGTATTCGATAATTATCTTTGGTTTGTGATGGAGTGAAATAAAGAAAATAATCAGTTCTTGATAGAATATCGAACGAACGATTAAGAATTGCAGGTAGAGTCGGACCCGGAATCTATTTCCGTTTCTTCTTACTAAGTAAATCTTAACTAAATCTACTATTGCTATAACAGCTTCCACGTCTTCTTCGTCGGAACTCATTTTAGAAATGAAACAAAACAATAACAACAATAGGCGCAGCGGATGGGCGGTTTTGCTAACATGTTTTGCGAACTTTTTTTTATAACATGTTTTGTTAGAAAATTGGCGCTGCGGACCCGTTACACATACGCAGATATTCGTGCTAGGTCCAAGACCTTATGTGGATGTTAACAATTATAGTGCCCGCGAAGCAACTGAGACTTTTGAGAAGAAAGACGGACATTATGATGGCAGCGAACATCTCTATTTCTTCTATGTAGATCCACTTGGCCAGAATATATATGACAGGCCGGTTGGCGCAGGTGGTAGCACCCCTGCCTTCTGAGCTGCTGGTCCCGGGATCGATCCCCGGACAGGTCAAACATTTGTGTGCATGAACATGTCTGGGTGTGTATATGTATATAAGTATGTATATCAGTCATCAGGTTACCATAGTACAGGCTCTGCCTAGTTTGGGACCTGAAGACCTTTGTGTGGATGTTGTCCCATATTATATTATATAATTATATATACCTAGGTATCTACAACGTTTATTTCCAATATATACACAACGCCTGTCTGTGGTATTTATCAGTCACAGATCATCAGTTCAAGTTGTGCTCTAAACACAAACGCCTTTGTGATTCTAATATTTCTAATAGAGTACATTCTTGTCGTCCATATCTGTGATCTGTAGGTAGTCTGTAGACGATGACAATCTGCTATTGTTGCTTTTGTCTCGTTGTTTAAGACGTGGTTGGCAATAGAAACTACTAGAAAGATTTTTAAGTAGCAATAAATGAGCAACTGACTTACCCAGCCTGTCACCCAGGTTTTCATGGCATGATTGGAAACATTTTCCCAAAATCTTCCTGGACGTAGTGATAGTACAATGCATAGCCTAGAGTAGGCAGAAAGCGCATGGTTTGACCAAAGGCCATGCACTATAGAAGTTACACTTCTAGGCGATACCTTTGCCCGTACTACGCGGCACTTAAGAGGATTGCATAGCGAGTACTTTCTATACACTAAAAGAAACAACTCTTTTCTACCTCTTAACATTGTCAAAAAAATCAAATTTACGGGCATAGTATGCAATGTGATGATTACATGAAAAAAAATCACTGAAATCGGACAATGTTAAGAGGTAGAAAAATGATATTTATTTTAGTGTGGAAAGTACTAGCTATGGAATCCTCTCACCACAGCGGTGTTAGCATGGATTGTCGATCGGATAAAATTATCGATTAAAGACAGCCCACGGTATATCTATCGTACTAGAGACAAAGTAAGATCGGTCAGTGGCCCGAGCACGAAAATCTGCTCAAGTGTAACGTTATCGTATGGTTGACGTATTCAGTACAAACTATGAGTTATCTGTGCCACTATTGTACTAGATAAATGACAGTTTGTACTGGATACGTTAACGATGCGATTACGTTACAATTAAACAGATTTTCGTGCTCGGGCCACTGGTCAGTTTAACGACTCGATGAATGTATCGTGAGATCTGTGCTCGCAGGGCAGGTTAGTAAACTATGTCAAATGCAAACAAGTAACCGAAGTAAGTAAAATATAAATCAATAGCATATAAAATAAAATACGGTATAACTGCGTAAAAAAATACGTAAAATACATAGGTATATATTTGATTGGTATAACTGCAGTTTTGCCATAAAATAATATATTATATACTAATAATATACTAGCTGCGCCCCGCAGTTTCACCCGCGTGATGATGGATGATGATGATGAAAAGTAGATTGTCCTATGTGTTATTCCAATGCTACTATATCTACATACCAAATGTCATCCAAGTCTGTTCAGCCGTCTAGGTGTGATTGAGTAGCAAACCTCCATGCATCTAAACATTATATAAACTTAATTCAATGCATATTAAATATTGTTTTTCTTTTTTTTTTCTTTATACACCATCCACACAAAGGCCTTCAGGTCCCAAACTAGACAGAGCCTGTACTGTGGTAACCTGATGACTGATATACATACTTATATACATATACACACCCAGACACAGTTCAAACTGACATGTTCATGCACACAAATGTTTGACCTGGCCGGGGAGCGAACCCGGGACCAGCGGCTCAGAAGGCAGGGGCTACCATCTGCGCCTACCGACCTGTCAATAAAAATTTGATACATAACTCAAATTAATTTCAAAAAACATGGCGTTTATATATATTTTTTTATGTATTTGTAAAATTTTCAATTTATTCAATAATGTGTCTTATTTTGCTTCGTGGATGTAATGTCGGATCTCGGAAGTAACATCCACTTGCGCCAATATCATATTATTATGAACGTTATCGATACACACCTTATATTCCATCTGCACTTGTGGGCTGAGCACGAAAATCTGCTTAAGCGTATCGATACCGCATCGTGTACGTATTCAGTACTAATTATGAGTTATCTGTGCCGCAATTGTACTAGATAAATGACAGTTTGTACAAAATACGTTAACGATGCGGTTATGTTACACTTAAACAGATTTTCGTGCTCGGCCTACCCTGCCATAAAAGCACGCGGAGTCCTACGTTTGTTGCCTATCCTGGGACTAGGAGAGATATGTGTGTGCTGGTGAGCGGAAATGTTGTAATTGTGTGTGTCCGTGCCTCCCGCGACACATACAATTGTAGTGTGTGAGAAAGAAAGAAAGAAAATACATTTATTCATAGTAACTAAACTGAGTACTAAATATAAAAATTGTATTACCACGAACCACCCAACTCAGCATAATACGAGTAGTTGCGGACAACCGGCGCTGGTCTTCCGTTGGGAGTGGCGGTGACATCACGGGCGTTAGGTTAGATACTAAAGTAAGTTTTGTTAGGTTAGTATATCATTGGGGTCACTGGCGAAGAGTCGGGGGACTCTTCGCCGGCTTTCACGACCCCACACGTCTGAGGAGTGCTCTTGGTGAGCAAGGGCACCCTTTCACAGGCGCTAAGGCCCGGGTTATAGGATCAACCTGGGCCTACCGCTGAGGCGAGATGGTAAATGCTAGCGCAATCCAATTCCAGATCCGCCAGATGGCGCTCGCGCCATCTGTCTGTACTATATATCATATTGTATGTTTGTTGAAGAAATGGCGGCAACACGGCGTGGAGTTCCTGCAGCTCGCGACCACGGACATATTCGAAGCGCCCGACCAGGACAAGCTGTTCGAAGGTGTCACATTCATTAACAGGTTACAATCACTTCCTTATAACTCTTTTATAATTTATTATTAAGGACCAACTAAGGCTTAACTTTCCTTTAACGTCCGTCGAGTTGGGGTGTTGATATTTTTTTTACAGAAAGGTTACATTATTATAAGCTCACACGCCATGTTTCAACATGCAGAGATGCGAAGAAAAACATTATAGAAAATCGATTATTTTTGCAATATTTACGTACCACAAATCATATAGAATTCTCGCCATTTAACGTTTCGTTTTACGTACGGTTAAGTTGTCATACGTTCGGTAACATTTTATTTTACATAAATTTACGTAAATAATTATATTTTGGTAAATTCAATAGTTTTCATGCACACATATATTTCACAGTAGCGGAGTATCTAGTCAGAGCAAAGTCACAGTAGGTGCGACGACGAGCGAAGCGAGGTGGAGCGCCAGAATTAGGCAACTTACACCTCAATAAGGGTATATAACTTCCTCAGAATTATAAACCCCAACTAACAGTTTCACAATACAAATTATATAAAAAAGTGTAAATTCTAAGTAACAATAAATCTGAGACCAGCTTCGTTGACCACAAATTTCGTAAAGAATATTTATGATGTTTAAATATGACAGCATTGACAATAGTTATGGCACTTATGGTAGCCCGTTTAGTGGGTGGCAAGTCACAACCTGCCTAAATATTTAGGATGAGACTGAAATTGGCAGGTGCCGTATCTCGTCCATAGCCATCAATTTCCCTTACAAATTCATATCAATAGGCAGACTTGCCATTTTACCCGTTATCCAACGGGTCAGAAATCGTAAACGGTAAGTTTAACAAACGTTTACAGCAAATAATAGATGCGACATTTGTATTCTCTACAATAATGGTCTTAATAACTTTTGCCCTAAATTGCATAGTTTCCGAGATATCGGCCAAAACTTTTGTCATGAGGCTTGAAGATCCACCTGGATCTGTAATAGTTCTATGCTCAGTGACACCTTATAAAAAAATGTTTTATTGGAAATTGTAAGGTTAACCAAGAAACGGCTATTTTCTACCGACTTCCAAGAAAAGAAGGAGGTTCTCCATTCTACTTTTTTATGTTTGTTACCTCATAACTTTCGACTGGGTGAACCGATTCTCAAAATTATTAAGAGATTCTCTCAAGATTCTTATCTCCATTTAAATTTAATCAAATTTGCTCCAGTAGTTTTTGAGTTACACTCGAATAACTGAATAGAACGGAAGTCCGTTTCAAATTGTATTTGTTACTGGCTTAATTATTTTAAAAAAGTCACAAGTTATTATGCTGAACTTCTTGAAAGGTTCAATCTAAAGATTACCAGCTGGTTGACTGCGAAGTTACTATTTTTGAAGCTGTGACTAGAATTGGAACTTCAGATATTGACGGACTTCAAAGCCTATTAAGTAATTCTAAGGCCCAAGCCTCTTGCTATTGAGCAAACGCCATACTACTGCGATTGAGCTGTCTTTAATGTCTAACTCGGTAGTCTGTTAGATCTTGTTCTCAATAGCAGTTGTGTAGCAACCACATCGCTGTCGTATGGCTGTGTTACGACTTGCAAAAGGTGGCATTAAAATTAGATTTCAACACATCCATCTGGCATCAATCAAAACATCAATAATCTTGTTTTCTGGCAAAAATACCTGTAAGTTTTCAAAGGTCCAATTATGGAACAGACTACCAATGTATGCCACTGTAACAACGCAATCGCGACACAATAGTTTACAGAATACCAATTGTGTTAAAAGCTACCGATCGAAAGCCGCTGGACCGCGATCGAACCTAAATAGCGAGCAGAATACCAAAACTGTCAAAAACGTTTTCATGTAATTGAGTTGCGATATCGGGGTTAATAGCTAAGATACTTGAACCTTGAATTTTTCAACCGCCTTAAAATACTAAAAAGTGTGAAATAACTTTTTGATGTAGGTACCATGATAGTTCATAAGTACCTATTATTATAATATTGTGTGGTACCGACTTCGACAAGTTATTTCACACTTTTTAGTGTTGAAATCGGTTGCATTTTTGGTAAAAAAAAATTTTAGACGTAACACTTCTTGTTGTTTTGTCCAGGTTTGTTCCCCAAGGCGCCAAGCTCCGGGGTGTACCACTGAGTGAGAGCCAAGTGGACAGCGGCGCGGTGTACGTACACTGCAAGGCGGGACGGACGCGGAGCGCCACGCTCGTCGGGTGCTACCTCATGTTGGTGAGTTCAGCACAACAATGTTCACATTAACACATCACATACACCCACGAAGCGCTCGTTGCGGAGCTTGACTTGGTGATCTTAACCGATCAAACAAGTTAAGCAACACTTGCTGCGGCCAGGACTTGGATGGGTGTGTGCTAGTGGCCTAGTGGCATTGTTCAACTGAACGCTTCCGTGCTTCGTAGAGCTCGTCAAGCCGTCGGTCCCGGTTGTTTGTCTTAGGACAACAGTCGTTAAACTATGTCGAAGGCCATCGGGTGGCCTGAAAACTTCGATATGGGTTGGCCACTATTCTATTCACCAAGCCGCACTGGGCCCGCTTAGTGGATTATGACCCAACTCCTCTCTCGAGAGGGAGGCTCGAGTCCCAGCAATGGAAACATAATGGGCTGATTATATTGAATACACCCAGGACCCGATAACCAACATTCGCGCTCGTCATACAAATGTTTGGTCCAGCTAGGGATCACATCCCATTCTTATCGTATCGAGTTCTGTCTTTTTGCTCTTCTTATATAGATGGTAAGTTAAATGCTAATTGTCACATTTGTCGGCTTACAGACTACTATTGTTTTATTTAAGGCAATGTGTTATTTTCGACAATGAATACCTACCTATGCGTTGATTAAATAAACATGGTATTTAGTAGTTTGACCGACTGTTAAAGACAGTGCTCCCTTGTGCCATAGTGCAGCGTAATCAGCACTTAATTTACCACCTACCGTTCGAGCATGACAACGGTGACAAAATCTACCGTAATATGCAAACGTACGAATATTTCTAGAATAAAATACTTAGGTAACGCCTTACGCCTTAACTATTTTTACAAATGCAATTTTAGAAAAAAAATTTGAACAGCGTCTGCCGACAATCCGTGTCAGACGCCATGACCACCGAGGCATACCGTCCGAGCACCGAATTGTCTACCGACTTCCAAAAATAGGAGGAGTACTCAATTCGACTGTATTTTTTTGTGTTTGTTACCTCATAACTTTCGACTGGATGAACTGATTATCAAAATTCTTTTTTGTTTGAAAGCTGGTGCTTCCCGTGTAGTCCCATTTAAATTTCATCTAATTCGGTCCAGTAGTTTTTGAGTTACACTCCAACAACTGAATAGAATAGAAGTCGGTATTAAATTTTTCAAATTGTACTTTTAAATCTATATAATTAATTATAAACGTCGGTCGTATGGGGACGGAGCAGACATCTATTGAACAGCTTGACAGCTATATTTTTTTAATGGTATCACCATAGTCTTGATTTTGGACATGGCAACACTGGTTATAGACGGACTCAACCAATATCATCATCAGCCCACATTCGTCCACTGCTGGACATATGCCTCTCTTAAAGTACGCCACAGAGCTTGGTCTTCAGCTCTCTGCATCCAGTTACTGCCAGCCGCCTTCCGCAGGTCGTCTCTCCAACTGGCCCAACCAATATCATTATATTATAAATAGGCCTTGTTCACAAATTAGTGATAATACATGTACTAAGTTTTACAAAGGTGATTTGTTAATCAACTATGTGTTTGTTTGTAGAAAAACGGATGGTCTCCCTCTGAAGCGGTGCAGTACATGAAGGCCAGACGGCCGCACATACTGCTGCACACGAAGCAGTGGGAGGCGTTAGATATATTCCATCGGACCCACGTGCGCTCCTGAGGGGACTCCTCGGGGTTATCTTAGATTATATTACTAACCTAACGTGGTATGACTGGTCAAAAACACTATTTTATCGCAATATCTAAATTTAGATTAAATAATTTTTCGTTTGGTAGACTTTACTTCCGAGGTGGTCCCATTTAAGTTTCATTAAATTCGGTCAAGCAAGTTTTGAGCTACGTTCCAATAACTGACAAGTGTTTCGCCTATCTTGATGATATCATCATCGACACTGTATACCCTAACAAGCACTAAAATGAGTGAAAATATTTTTATTTACAATGGGACCGACTTCAACACCAAAAGTGCAAAGTAACTTGTCGAGGTTGATACCATGTGCACAATATTCAGATAATATGTACTTATCGTCACGACCATGCCAGCCCTATTGTTACACACATAGTTATGAGGGGTTTTCCAGTATTTTGGAGCACATGCCGTAAAGCTTTCCAGCAATGTCAGATCTGGACACTGTTAGAATACTCCGGAATATACCCACATCCAAAAACTGTGTACACCTTAGCTTACATCTAATGTGTTCTGTGGACACATATCACCATAAAGTGGAAAGAGCTGTGAGTCTTCTACTTTGCTGCTCCATGATACTTAATATTTAATTGATCAACTAGCTATTTATCGGGATAAAGAAGGCCTTTGTTGCATTCTAGTCGACAATTATTTATCTTCTGTTTCAAAATACTATATTGTGATAAATATAGTTGATAAGGCAAGTATTGGCTATTGACCGGTCATTCCTATGAATGGGTACATGTTTACAGAACAAGATACAATATTTTTAACGCATATAGGTCTTACGGCCGGTTTCAAAAATCCGCAGGTTTGCTTACTACAGTTAGGCTGGTTTTACATTGACGCTTATCGTCCGCGCGGGTGGTAAGCGCGGCCGAGTTACTGCCGTCAGCGCGGACCATGCGCGCGTGTTGGCATGTCACGATCCTAGAGACGCAAAGCTGGTGGCCCGCGACGCGACACCAACCGTGCTGATGGAACCGTCACTGTAAAACCACACTTAGAAATTTCACATAATCTATAAACGTTTAACAATAAGGTGCAGTAATACTAAAACCACCCACGCAGAAGCTTGCATAGGTACAATTGGGACCTAACTACTGCGTCCCAGAAGGTAGTAAACATTCCGAGTTATAAGGAACCAACATTTTTCTAATACACAAGCAGGTTCATCCCTGAACAACTAGGCCAAAGATGGCAATGATCTTCAGAACGTAGACTAAGTAAACAAGTGGTCGGGTCGGGGTGCGGCGCATGAAGGTTTAAGGGGGGACGGAGGTCAATGAATAGGTGGCGTGGGGGTTGCAGAATGCATTGACCCCAACAAACACCGATAATAGGCATTTTAAAACGCGGACAAAAAAAAATTTTTTTTTTTTTTTTTAGGAAAACTTATATATATAAACTATTTAAATTTTGATGATTTTCCATGTGAATCCTGACTAGGTACATATGCACACTATTCAGTATTACAGCTTTTTGTAACACGATGTATAATGGTGTTAAATATCTGTTATGGTGAACCGACGATTTAATAGGTTATTTAAACCGGTTGTTTTTAGTTCAACCTCTTTAAAGAATGATTTAAAAAAACTAAGCGTCTAAATGTCACCCACTTCTAGTGGCCATTTGATACTTTGTATAATTTATAATGAAATAAATAATAATGTATAATTTCGTCAACAGTACAATATGGGCACTATACTACACAAAGTCTGTATTTTTGTTTAGTTCTTGTAAATTATGTACTTGTTAGAATAATTACAATGTTGACGTAGGCGAATCGATACATACCTATTGGGTATTATGTTAATTATTTTAAATAGGAACGGCACAACATGTTTTTAGGCATTATATAATTTAGTTAGATAAATATGTAATTAAAATTATTAATTCAGCATTATAATAAAAATGTGGTATTAGAAAAGATGTATGTTAATCTGACTGTCCAGACATGGTTCTTGTAAATGTAATATGTCTCGAGTATGTAAATGTAAATAGTTAAGAAGTATGACGTAAACTGCAGTCTTTATATTATTATATCATTTTATTTGTAACAATCTAATCAAATATGTCCAAAACAATTTACATTCAGACGGGAAGTATTTTTGAACCTTAACCCTTTGCGTCCTAGAGACGTACATATACGTCAGTTTCATTTAAAAATATTTTATTTAAATTATTACGGTATAGGAAGGATTAAACCCACATTAATTTGTTGATGTGTATTAATTACCAAGATGGTATTGTTTTATTTAATTATTGTAATAATAAAATATAATGTAAATTATTGTATGCTAGTGTCTCAGGGTATGCGCTGAAAGGCAATTTTTTTTATAATTAAACAATTTAATTATATTCAACTATTTATTTATTACTAACAATAAATTAAATACACAAGTCCCATAAGCGGCACTTAACGAATCACCTTCGCAACTACTTAACATTATTGAATTTCAAAATAATTCATAATTCAAATAACACATAATTAGCAATTTTGAAAAAAACTTAAGTACCTGATCTCAATTTTTTGTGTTGCCACATAGATAAAAATAATACTTGGCAAATAAACGATAGCAACCTCAGTAATGGTACAATAGGCAACAGATCACAAGTCAAAGAGAAGTTACAAAAATAAATATGTTTTACAACCAATGGTCTTAAAAAGGGAAGACAATCTTCAAAACCTCAATCGATAACTGTATGTAAAGACACATAACATAGTTGTCGACCGATTTGATATACATATACATAATATATGGTGTAAAATATGATATGGGCTGCATTATTTTTAATCGAATTCCATAATGCATTCAGTTTGACAAATCTTTGTAAGTCAGACAGACAAAGTTTTCAATATCAAGAGATACATGATTTGTTTTCAATTTGTTGAACATGCCATGACTGTAGGGCTATTATGTATCTCAGTTGCTAACAAATGTTGATAGAAATCGAAAAAAATGGCGGCTCTATGTCAGTTTTGTCAGCTCCAGTCATCAACTTACTAACATAATTGCCTACTGGAGTAGTCAAGTGACATAGAGCCGCCATTTTACAAGATATCAATGAACATTTTGTTAGCAACTGCGATACATAATAACCCTGCAGGTCTTAACTTCTTTGTTACATGGTTTTTGTGACAATTCTGCCAGTGTCTGTGCATTCTAGTGTCAACCAGTGTTGAGTTTGGAAATTGCAGTTTAATAGGTATGTTGTTTCACGTCAGATAAATGACATATAGCACATATTTAGATGCACTTACACGACGTGACGTCTTATTAAGTACGTTTAGTGCTATACAAATAACAGTACTTTTAACCCGTTGACTCGCGATTCGCCTAATTTGGCCAATAATACAATAGAATTCGCAGAAATCAACCTACTTTTCCAGGAACCGCAACCTGTGTGGTTAAAGAGTTGAACCACTGGCAATATTTATTCATCAAGGTTCAACGAGTTGAATGTAGCAGTTAAACCATGCATTGGAAGAGGTTTTGAATATGTTGAACATTGAATCTTTAAGTTTTACATTCAATCAGACAATTAACAACTGACAATATTTTTTCCTCGTGGTTCAACCAGTTGAACACAACAATTGACAATGAGAATGACCAATAAGACTCGGTGTAAATTGTGGCTTTGTAAAAAAAGTACACAGATTATCGGCCCTTCAAAACGTTTTAAGTGTATTGTATCGATTTTTCGTGTATGTCTATATCGGATGAAAAATGACGAATATAAATAGATACTAAAATTATATCAATGTAAAAATATGTGAGATGTCTAATAAATATTAGTTCTTGATTATTTGAATGATGCAAGGTTTTGAAAATCATCTTTTAATAGTTAACTTTGCACTATAGTCCGACAAAGGTGGGCCCACAGCATAGAATCTGAATGTAGACGTATATTATTCAAAATTATTGTAAGTTGTTTATTTATATGTAATATAAATAATAAATAAACAACTAAACGTCGTAATAACGTTAAAACAAAGCTCTTTCTCTTGGTTTCTATAATGCCAGCATATTCAAGTTCGAATAACAAAGTTTCAAATAAAAAAGAAATTGTATGGGTTTTAAAATTTTAAGGGCAAAACCCACAACGCCGATAGTGGGTATACACCACAACACGAAAGTTCAGGTCTCATTCGTTTTCTTGTTATTTATCTGTCATTTAAACACATGCGCCATAGATGTCTAGGAGATATTACGTATATGCTAGCCACACCCAAAGCAATGAAAAGGATATTTTGTTTGCGTTTAGACTGTGACTCGCATCAACCATATTTTACAACACTATGGCTCAGTGTCAACATGATTCCTGATATCGCAAGGAAATAACATTCCAGCAGGTCTAGACAAAATTCAAACAGGCGTGTTTCCGCACACGCTACAGACATAAATGTGTCTACGAACTTAGCGCGAGGTGACGTGACTTTTCCACAGGTAATGTCAACGCCATACATTTTGTAGTTGTCGTTTGGCGTTAACGATAACAGAAACAAAACTGTTGTCTAGGCCCCGCTGATGTTTTTACAATACTTGCAAACCCACCTTTGTTGAATTGTAGCTTGTACATAATTTATGCAGTCGAGTCAGACTTGATGGCCCAAATCCGACGGAAGGTGTTCGCGACTCCGATGTCGTGGGTGATCACGTAGAAGAGCCCGCCGAGAGTCGCGATGCACAGCGCGTACACCAGACCGATCGCAATTTTGGGGATGACCGGACCGAAAATGCTGGCGCGTACGTAGTCTACTGCTATCGCTTCTAGTCCCCTGTGGGATTGGAAAGAAGTTTGGTGAGTACAAGTTAAGTTCCTGTATGCAACGCTGGATCTCGTTGTTGACGTCTGGCTTAGCACTGCGGGCGGCAGCTCGTAGCGCTCGTGATGTTAAAGGTTGGTGCGAGGGGCGGGATTCACTATGTTGCGTTGGCGCGTCTCGGTGTGAACCCACTTGATCTTCGTCACTGGTGAAGCGCCTGCTGGTCTGTGAGGAGACGTCCCCTCACATACCTGCACCAACCTTTATCACGGGCGCTACGAGCTGCCGCCCGCAGTGCTAAGCAAGACGAAATCGACGCGAGCGTCCCGAACACTCCTTGAAAAAGACCGTCGAATGTGGTCGAAACTATAGTCGGACCTATCCGATATATATTACGTGAGTAACCGTATTTCTAATTAAAAATTAGTGAAAACCACGTTAGTTTTTATAACTGGTTATTTGTGTTGTGAGTTTCATCCTGGGGCTTTATTCGCTACTATAGCTGCGCTCCGCGGTTTCACCGGTGTGGTGCTGGATAATGATGAAAGAATTTTTAAAATTGGTTCAGTAGTCTGTCCGCATCAGGTTCACGCTATAGCAAAAGATTTATGAATGAAGCGGAGGCTTGCTGATTCGGACCGAGTAGTTTCGGAGCCTATTCAATTCAAAGAAACAAATCTTTCCTCTTTATAATATTACGTAGCCAACATGACCAGTCAAACATTTAACGCGATGCGTTGCGATATCTATAAGGAATAATTGATATGATTTCGAAGCGCGCCGCGTTACGTGCATATATGGTCATAGCGAATAGACCCCTGTGTATGTTCTGTTTGTCATCCTTTGTATATGTTCATAGACCGTGATACACAATTTGAGAAAAATAATTCGTATCGCAAGCGTCAACGTGTCAACGCTTCGGTGTATGAGTTATCTGTGTCACAGTTGCCCTAGATACATGACAGTTTGTACTGTTTGACGTGAACGACACGTTACGTTACACTTACGCAGTTATTCGTGCTAGGGCCGCAGATGCAATATGCATGACCCAGATGCCGACCAGTGTTCGTTTGTTTTCTACCTACTCTATCCACGCGACACTAGCGGGAATGCGGAAATCTCGCAGTTTTCAGTGTTCGCTGATGTGTTTATCCGGAACGCCAGCTTCTTCAACATTGTTGATTCATTATACTGCACCCGACAGTTTTTCAACCTGCACATAGCTATTCGAGGATGTTTTGAAACAATTTTGTTCATGTGTGTAACTTTATATGCAAAATAGAAACCCCCTAAATCATGAGCTGGCAATGCTAGTCATACAACCACTAACTAATACTTGCCGCATGGTTTGGGTTTCTTAACCGGCACTGGTTTTGGTTTAGTCATATTCTTCCAAATTCTCCAGAATGCTCGACTTATCCCGATGTCATTGAAGTTGAGATAGAACAGCCCGCCAAGCAAGAGAACCGATAGGCCATACACCACACCCAAGGCTATCTTCGGGATCAAGGGCCCAAAGAGCAGCACTCGGATGTACTCGACTGTCACTGCTTCTAGACCCCTGGGATGGGAAGGGGTTAGGTTAATAGGTAGGAGAGTAAAGGGTATGAGGAAGGAAGGAATGACGTAAAGGGAAGATTAGGTAGGTAAGGCATACAGAAGGTTGAGGAATAGTGTATGGTAATATTTATGATGAAATGACCATGAACCCAATAAATAAACAATGTAGGCATTAAAAAATAATTACCTAAACCTGGAACCAACTTCAATACCTAAAAGTGTGAAATAACTTGTTGAAGTCAGTACCGTGATAGTTCAAAGTACCACTAATTATTTAGGAATGTTGATTTGTTGAATGTTTACCAAAGAATAGAACCGACTTCAACCTAAAAAGTGTGAAATAACTTGTTAAAGTCGGTATTATGATAGTCCAAAAGTACCTATTATCACAATATTGTGCGCATGGCAACGACTTCGACAAGTTATTTCACACTTTTACGTATTGAAGTTGGTTCCATTTTTTGGTAGAATTTTTATTCACCATTTTTAGTGACCTTGCTATTTACGGAATCGATTGTTAATCACAGTCAATGATGACTTCATGAAAATGAGCGTAACAATTTTCAGTTTTTGAAGTGTAACTCTAAAACTGCCAGACTAAATTTGATGAATTTTAAATGGGACCACCTCGAAAGTATACTCTACCAACCCAAAAATGGAATTTTAAGAATCGGTCCACAAATGGGGGAGAAATCGATTAACATACACATAAAAAAAGTCATACACACAAACATATAACCACCTCCTTTTTTGAAGTCTCAATGTGGAAAATGTTTTGAAAAGTGGATCAGGGGTTGAACTAGAAATAAAGTTAGATTTTCACTTACCAGAAAGTATGGGCGGTCACCAGGATAGCTAATGCAGAGTCGAATAACTTGTTGGGCATGAGGAGTGCTAAGGGTATTAGAGGTACAAGTGCTGCGGAGACTGCTTTCTCGATGACCCACAGTCTGGAGTGATCGTGCGCTTTTTCTGCTGACTGGCGAACCATTGACGTGCGGAACGAACGTACCTGGAGTTAAATGTATGAATACGCATTAACACAATCATATTATATAAATTTCAATGTTTGAGATCGCTAAGCAGGCGTTAATGCTTTAAAAAAGTAATACTATAAAAATTAAAAAAAGGGTTGCAACGACAATACGAAAGTTTAAGTATTTCTAAAAATGCTTCTTTCAGTTGGGTAGTGCTGTCAAAGCTGTTCAATAGATGTCGCTCCGTCCCCGTGAGACGGTTAAATCAGTTAGAGAGTTAAAATTCGATGCTCAGACCTCGAGCCTCGGTGGCCTAGATGGTCATGGCGTCTGACAAGGATAGTCAGAAGACGCGGTTTCTAATCTCTTCTGAGGATGTGAATTTTTCTCGTTATAAATTTCAATATCATTATATTGTTTTTTTAATTTTTTATTTCAATATTGATACTTTAAGGGTGCTATCTGACAGAGATCAGTCACGCGTTCAAGCGTTCACGCGGTCAGTTTTCCGTTCGTTGTGTTGTACGTTACATAGATTTACCTACAGTCTATGCACAGTTGACCGACGCAGTCAGAACGCCTCCTGTTTGGGTATATCTACTCGTATGTAACATTATACAACACATCAAACGTAAACTTACCGCGTGAACACTCTGTCTAATAGCACCCTTAGTATTATGCTTGTGTCATCTTCAAATTACAGTACATATTCATATTGTGTTATTTATTAAATTGACGATAAATAATATCATTAACATAAAAAATATAGAGAAGAATGAACTTTAGAAACAGGATATTTACCGTATGTACTTTTATGTATTGTATTTATTGTGAGCTCTCGATATTTCGGCACAGTTGCATGCGCCCAATAAATACGAGTACATTACATGGTAAATATCCCGTTTCTAAAGTTAATTCTTGCATTAGTGACCATGTCAGTTGAAAAAAATTATAAAGAAGCCCCATACTGTTGAGAAAATCAGTCTTGTGTTTGGTGATTAAGTAAATATGGTTTAATGATTTGGGAGCTTTTTTTACATAATCAGTGAACTGAATAATAAGCCTTGGCTTTGCAGATTATGCATAATAACTGTATTGCAGTAATGTGCAAGATTCTGAGAGGACAGATTGCCGCACCTGATCTCCATGATGTGCTGTGTAATTTTTTGTGCCTGATAACTACCGACGTAGTAGGAGACACCAGTTCTTCGCCGATCCAGATTGTCGAACCGTAGCGCGACATAATTCGCCCGTGCCGCGTTCACTATTTGCGCTTAATGCTCTCGTGGCAGCCAAACCTAATTGTGACTTGTTTGCTGATGGATGGCAAAGTATTTCAACTTGTTTTTATTTATATTTTAATGATTATTATTCCTAAGGTACTCTTTTTAAATCAAATTTTATTTTTTATTGTATAATTATTAGTGTTTCGTTTGATATTTGACATAATATATTTCAATGTTATATAAATAGTAGTTATATAAATGACAATAATTAATGTAATTGGTGAAAACCGTTTAAATTATATAAATAAATAAATTACTCAACCCATCCCTGTTCCTCCCTACATGATACTGTATGAAGTAAAAAAAAACTATAAAAAAGCGTTTATAACATCTGATTCAAGTACAGTTGACAGCAGTTAGAACTCAGTTATATAAACTAACAAACATGTGTATCCTGACAGGCTTCCATTAGACACTAACCCATAGATGATCAGTGATGTAGCCAGGGTTGGGCAGTATCTGAATTACTTGTAATTAAAATACATAATTCAAATACAAATACGTAGTTAGTATTTGCATTTCAATTACTTACTTAACCCGTCCGCATCAGGACAAAAAATAACAATAGATTTATGAATGAAACTTGCCTCTAATGGGTCTTGCTGATTCGGACAGATTAAACACACAAACATTGCTGTTCCTAGAAAAGTAGGTTGATGTCTGCGAATTCTATTGTATTATTGGCCAAATATGGCGAATCGCGAGTCAACAGGTTAAAATGTAATTTGTACTTCATATTTCAAATACTTGAGGCTACAAAGTACATTTTAACATTAAAATACACTTCACCTTCATTAAGCGATTGTGAGTGTAAGGTGAGAGTGTAATAATTATAAGCAAAGAGCTTTTAACTCTTGAGCTCTATCCAAACATAAAAAAATGTGTACATACAATTTAATATAAGTTTGTGCTCATGAAGACCTGTAGAAAGATTGTTTTCTTTAGCATATTTTATTCACGCTCCAACAAGAGGCTGTTTGACTGACAGTAAATTTAACAATGTAGTGTTCATGAAAGGAAACTCTGGTTTTATTCATTCATTAATATTGTTTTCCTCTACTTTTTAGCCTGTGCTAGTCTAAATTGGACCAACGTGTCGATACTGAATGAAGTCAAGATCCGAACTCGTCTTTGGACTAGATGTATGCTTAGGGTTCTCGAGTACTTTGGTCAAGTGGCACGGCGGCAGCCGGACAATTTTGAAAAGCTAATAGTGGTCAGCCATGTGGAAGGAAAGAGAAGTAGAGGAAGATTACCAACCTGATGGATCGGTACTGTAAAACAGGCATGTAAATCCACCATTCGCAAATCCATCCAACTTTCTCAAAACAGAGAAGCCTGGAAGATCTTAGTGGAAAAAACCACTTATGATGATCACAACCCTCAGCCATGAGGCAACGACGTAGAAGAAGGTCTAGATTAATTATTTTGTAATTTGAATTTCAATTTAAAATAGCTAAAATATTGTATTTTTTATTTTATATACCATACTTGAAGATTTTTTGTATTTTAGTTACTTGCGATACAGTATTTTGTAATTTGTATATCAATTAAAGCAAAGCATGTATTTTGCCCAGCCCTGGATGTAGCAGTGATGGTGGTCCCACTCTAGACCTAGAATGGGGAATGGCTCTCAAAAACAGCTGCTAGGAAATACAATTATGCATTACATTTTCATTGATGATGGTGAAAATGTAGATAGATTAGCAATGATTATTTACTACGTATCAGCTATTATCCTTTCATACCTTGCAATGTGGGTATTCTATCAATAGGTACTCTACTCAGTACAAGGTAATTTATATGCTAAGTAGACTTTCATGACCTAGCCGTTGCACTAATCATAATACTTGGCAGCACAGACCAAGGGTATGACAATAAAAATTACATTCAATAATTATAAAGCAATCCTTTAGCAATTAATGCTCGATGATAAATCAAATTTGATGAAAAATAAATACTCACAGCATTTAATAGAGGCGTTGTTTGAGCATCTTTTAAAGCGAGACTCCTAATTGGTAGTATGCTGGTGACACTGCGTTGTGTGATAGATGGCTGTGTTGCTAGTTTCATCACTTGCTGGCTGAATACACGGCTTGTGCATGCTGGAAATATTAATTTCTTCAATAATACTGATTTTTTTGAATATAGTTGAAATATCTGTTGACTGTTCAAAAATAAACTGAAAAGTAAAAACTTTAACATGCTGAGAATTTATTTACTTTGCCATTAGTATGTTAATTATATACTGTGCATTGTATTTATGCAGTAGGTATCTTACCCTGGTTTGGTATAGGTACAATCATGATTTTTTTATAACAAGTAGACAAGTACTTACCTAGGTATGGTAAACCAATTACATTGCGGTATAGCTACTTTATAACAATAGTACGAGAATTGGCCCTTTTAAAGCTGTAGACAAGCTAGTATGCACGTATATATAATGGTTATTAGGTTTTATCTCTATGATGTGGTCAAATAATTAACAACAACATTATTATATAACTCAATTTATCTTAGAAACATAAGGCACAAATACCTGGTTTACGAAGAAACATAGAAAACGCCATGTTTTAATTATGCCCAGGCTCGAAAGAAAGCAAAGGGATTATTTTCTGCTGATTTATTATAAATTGTGGTTCTAAATTTCGAAATTTTTGACTCGATCACGACGACAGCAATCCGCTCTTCTTCTTCTTCGGATTAGCTATTTGAGGTGCGTTCGTTTAGCTTACGAGGGCATTGGTGGCGTTGTCAATATGCGTTCGCTTAGCTTATGAGGACCATGGGTGGCGTTGTCATTGATGGTCATGATTTTTTTAAAGCATTCGTAAAGCTCAAAAACGTTATTTTTGCCACTTTTGCATACACCCTATTCGAACGCTCAACTGACCAAAAGACCTAAAATCGCATGATTACCTATGCTGTCAAATACATAGCTGTCAAATAACGATCACAAACAACTATGCTCCGGACGTGGGTCAAAAACTGCACTTTTTGGTGGCAAAATACCTCTTATTTTAGCTTTCCGAACGCTGAACAAAAAGAGACATGAACGACATTTTTACCCACATATTCCCAATTCGAACGCCGCTTGTGAGCGTTTTTAGCGTTATTTTCGCTAAAAACGCCCTGAAGTGATCTATTCGAACACACTACTGATCGGTAGGTGTCAACAGTGTCAAGTGTCAACCAATGTAAAAGTGTTTTTTTTTTATTTTGGACTCCATTTATCTAGTAAAGTTTTTTTTAGAGTTCGGGTATTTACCTACGGGTGATGCTACAATAGGCGATATTCACCAAACGAAAGCTGCTACTTTTTAGGAGAAGAGGTGAACACGTAGTGTTGGCATTTATAAAAAAATATCGGTATTCATACAAAGGCCGTAGCACAAACATTTTGCAAATAGTATTCTTATCAAAAGCGTCAACACTGAGAGTCAACATGTCCCGCTTCGACAAAAAAAAACTATGAGTTATCTGTGTCGCAGTTGGCCTAGATAAATGGCAGTGACTTATATGTAGAAAACTTTTTTATAGATGTTACTCGTAGATTCAAACATGATTTGCATTAAATGATAAGCACGTGGGTAATTTAACTCTCTTAAATCGTAAAGTTTGGTCTTGCATAGCAGGCGTTATGGCGTTAAAACTTTAAACTAGAAATTATGTGGGGTTGCAACATTTTTACAAAAGTATTTTAATATCTCTTCTTTCGGCTGGATAAAGCCTGTTAAGCTATTCAACAGATGTCACATCGTTTTTCTAGGTGGATATAACTTTTAATTTCTTGGTTAAAACATTTTATACTTTTTTATTTTAATAAAACTAGCACTATTTATTGGATTTGAAATTAAATTAAATTAAAATAATACCGATATTATAAATTTTGAGGCTTTAGGGCGTGCGCGCACTGCATTGCGTTTTTATAACGCATATTCTGTGAGGTATAGAGAGTCATAGAAGTGCGCGCACTGCGGTGAAATAAACGCGTGCGGTGAAGTCATCGCTACAAATTTGCGGTGAGTCTACCGCACAAATTTTAGTATCGTATAGAGATCTATGAACAACCGCGTATTGCGTTGAAAAAACGCA
This sequence comes from Selenia dentaria, assembly GCA_917880725.1. Taxonomy (NCBI): domain Eukaryota; kingdom Metazoa; phylum Arthropoda; class Insecta; order Lepidoptera; family Geometridae; genus Selenia; species Selenia dentaria. The sequence continues at coordinate 27,913,367 of OU862895.1, read as the reverse complement.
CAGAGTGCTCCCACCAGCACGGGATACGACACCAGGGCCCCGTTTCATAAAGCTACAAGTAACAAATTGTAATGTTCTATTTACAAGCCGAAAATTCTAACAATTTACAATGACAAGTGTTTCACAGACTTCATGAACACCACCGACACTTGTAAAAGTGGTTTCGTACTCTTGTTACAAGTAAAAATCTAGGTTCATTATTATAGCTGTACAACCCTAAATCATTCGTTCAACCATTCAGTCTTTTCACTCATACGTCATAGAAACTTCTAACAATGCGTTCGAATAGACCCCTTGCGAGCGTTTTTAGCAAAAATAACGCTCACAAGGGGCGTTTGAATTAGGAATCTGTGGGTGAAAATGTCGTTCATGTCTCTTTTTGTTCAGCGTTCGGACAGCTAAAAAAGAGGTATTTTTGCCCACGTCCGGAGCATGGTTGTTTATGATCGTTTTTGACAGCTATGTATTTGCAAGCAAACCATGCGTTCGAGTTCAGAAATTTCCTGAGATAAGGAGTTATTTGTGGTACAAAATTTTCTTTGTTTAAGATGGTACGCAGGTCATGACGAACGACCTCTGTAGGAGACCGCATTTCTCTACCGAAGCAATCACGCTTTGTGCTCTGTAGTAGGTCATCGATGCGTGGCTTCGGGTAAGTATCGGACTTAGTGACTGCGTTCAAGCGCCGATAATCGACGCAGAACCGAATACCACCATTGGACTTCGGCACCATCAGTGCCGGTGAACACCAAGCCGATTCGCATTCTTCTATTATGTCGTCCTTGAGCATTTTGTCTATTTCCGCCTTCATCTGTTCTTTCTTTGACGGATTTAGACGGTATGGAGGTACTGCTATTGGAGGATGCTGACCTGTTTCTATCCTGTGCTCAGCATAGGGCGTTGGACCTCCCCCTGCTTTAAAGACGTGCGCGTGTCTGGAGAGGACGTCAGCCAACGCTTGTCGCTCAGCTGGACGAAGTTGTGTACCTTTGTCATCTCGAAGGACGTCCGTAGATGCACAGGACACGCTACGTGAGGAAGGTTCAAAACACAGGCTATACTTTACCTTACTGTTATTGCTGAAGCACCAGACATCTTTCTGAAAATCGATAGCCACTCCTGCAGCTGTAATAAAATCGATGCCTAGCAAAGTCTCGTTATTTGTAAAGTCCGGGAAAATTAAGAACGGAGTCGTAATAACCATTTGTTCTAGCGTTACTTCTAATGACGTGGTAAGCACTTCCATTTTTCGGACTATACCATCAGTAAGTTTTATTTCCCGCGAGGAAGAGTAAAGCGGGTGACCTTGACGTAGAAGGAAAGCATATAGCGTATGGCCGGCAATACAATGCTTCGCGGCCATATCTATCAACGCGGTGCCGTTAAACCCCAAAATTTTTATGTTAAAAATAGGGCGTGCGTTTCGCCCATTCGTGGGTCGCATAAGAACGTTCTCGCGCGTCAAATCATCTCCACTACTAATACAATGATCAAAATCGTCACCTGCATAAACATTCTCAATTTTAGAAATATGTGAGTTAGGCATGTTTACTATATTGCCGTTAGTCGGGCAAGTACAATTTGACATTACATCACTTGTTTTGTTGTTACCATCGTCATACACAATGTTAGGCGGGTTATCAACTTTCACACAATTATCAAGCGGGTTAAATTTTGACATGTCATAAAACGGGTTAACACCTTTCGTGCCCAGAAATAAGTTAACATCAGATACAATATCACCGTTGCCAGAGTTAGATTTGTTAGTGAGGTTACCCATAAAAACTTGACGATCAGCGTTTTCATAACTGCAATATACATTATCTTGCATTCCAGAAGACTCCAACAACTCAATATTTTCGTTAGAAATATGGCCCTGTGAAATACTTTCACTATTATTTACATCACTTAAATTATTTTCGTTTATTGAAATTTTTGATTTATGGCATTGTTTAACTTGAGGCTCGACATATTCTTGATTTTTCGAAAATTGTGAGTTGTGTCTTTCTTGAAAGGCAGGTTCGATATGTTTACAAAAAGTGTTGTGTGTCGAACATTTTTGTTTACTGCGCGCGTTTTTTGCACTCGGACACGAGTTTGAACAAAGTAGTACTACGTCGCAATTTTCGCGAGAATATTCAGAACAAAAATGTTCGGCACCTGTAGGTATAGAGACATGGTTAGTCATTTCGGTTGACCTTTTCTCATGACATGCAATATGACCACACCGGTTAGTTGGTTCGGAATAACATAAACATTTAGTGTTCGTCGTGTTATATGCAGTAATATTATGATGACAGTTTAGGTTTTTAGTACCATTGTGTGGTAGTACTTGAGTCTGTTGCGAAGTACCGAGATTTAAGCAAGCAAAATTATTATTTTGCTGAGAATGACTCGGCTGACAAGATGCGAGTTTATTATTAGTGCATGTATCACTAATGGTAGAAATAAGCAAGTAGCTACTTTGATTAACAATCTCAGATTGCAAGTTTTTTGCGTTATAACGTTTAAGAGTAGCATCATTATTTGATAATAGACCCTGATCGGGGTTAATGTTTGACGATGCACACTGATCACGCGCGTTTAGAGAACACGACCGGGATTCGACACTATAAAAGCTATGAGCACTTTTATCACCGTTAGCACGCACTTCGTTAGAGTTAATATGAGGACGGGACTCACCTTGGTTCAATAACTTACGGCACTGGTCCTTGGAGTGTCCAAACCGTTTGCAGTACGTGCAGACGGGCCGCTGCTGTTTCCTGGTAGAGCCCGAGCTGTTAGCAGCTGTGGCGGCATCGGTCAGCGCTGTTTGCGACGGCGGCACCTGGATCGCGAGCGGCCGTTGCGCTGCGGTCGCGATGGTGCCAGACGTCGAAGACGACACGCGCGTGTCGTGCTGTGCGCGGGACGTCGCAGTTGGGCCGCGCGGTCCAGGGTTTGCAGGGCGAGCGGTCATAACCGTTGTCGCTTTTTTCTCATCATCGTAAGTCTTCAATGTTACGTGCATGAAAAAGTAGATCGGCGAAACTTTCGAAATCTTCTCTTCGTATTCTTTTTCTGATTCTACCGTGTATGAGCCCGTAAGTAATATCCAGCTGGGCTTTTAATGATAAATCTCCTTCTGAAATTTTTGCTAGTAAGGCGCGGATGCGCGCTACAAATACGTCTGTATTTTCGTTTTGTTGCGGTGCCGCGAATATTTCGCGATAGATACGGTGGGGTGGTCGGCGGTCACCGTAGGCACTTATAAGGTTATTTTTGGCCTGTAACCATGACGATAACGTACATTTAATGCCTTGCCACCATGTAGCCGCCTTGTCCGTTAATAGGTACGCCAGTCATCGTAATATATTACTGTCGGTCACTTGCGCACATTCACTATATGCTTCGACGGCGTCAATGAATGCCTCTACAGATTCCTGTGATCGGCCGGAGAAAGTAGCTTTGAAGCGAGTGAGCGTACCCTGTGCCGGGGCAGCGAAAGAAATAGGTGTCGACGCATTTGCCCGCGTCACTGTTTCTAACAGCTCTTTGAAGGCTTCCGTTTGTGAGCGTTGCAGTGAGGCGATTATTGAGGCTACGTTTTCCGTGGAAAAAGTCATGTCGGCACCTGGAGCTTGAGAGGGCGGCGGTTCACTCGTCGGCGTTGTCGGCCGCGGGAGAGTAGGTACACATACGTCACTCTGCGTTGGCGGCGTATCGTCGTCGTCCCGGCGACCTAAACTATTCGCTCGGCTTCTTGTCACTGGCATTTTATATAAAGCACACGTAGATTATAAAAACAGTCACGTCCCGTAATTATTGTCACACATATAACGTTGGAGCGCCACATATGAGAGTGAGTTTATCTCAGGGTTGGTTAATGAAATAACTTAGTTCATCTAAACCACTGTATTGTCACTGTTAGTATGATTACATTTATTAAGGTTCTATAACCGGATTAAAGGTATGCGGACAATAAACTATGACTAGCGTTAATATTACAATGGTGCGAGATTACTTGACGCGCGAGCGAGGGGCGCGCGCGAATACAACGAGAGTTGGCGGTGGACTAGCGAGGCGGGAATGCTGACGACGGCCGTTACCGCCAAGTGCAGGCGGCGGGGCAGTCGCCTGCTATTGGTTCCCGAGAGAATCACGCCACATCAGGTGATTTATACTACGTCTCTCTGTTAGAAAACCTCTTTGTTACTGTTCAAGAAGAAGAAACTATTTTTTTTTGATTATTGTGTATTGTCAAATATGTCACTGATTTGATTTAACATTAAAAAAAATATCATTGATTATTTTCCTTTATATAAAATGAATTTTATTTCATAGTTTACTTCACGTTACAATATTTACTAATTTTATCAGGTTATGGGCTGTAATAATTATTAGTACCTATTTATTTTGTGAAGATTTTCCCATGTATGTTTCAATAATGTGATATTTTTTTTTTTCTTGTGGAATATTATTCTATGAAGAAATAAATCACTGGGTGTTTATGTGAGCATGGAGAACTTTATTAGCTCTTCAAAAATGAATACTACAATTGTAAGTAACTCACATATTTCTATTGAGAAACTAAAGGGTGTTACAAACTATCAAAACTGGAAATTTCAAATAAAACTTTTATTGATTGATAATGGTTTATGGGATGTTGTGTCGAATACTATTTCGGACCCCATAAAAGACCAGAGAGCATATGCCAAAATATGTTTGAATATCGAGCCGATTTGCTATCCGCATGTAAAGGTTTCCAAGACGGCGGCAGACGCCTGGAATAATCTAAAGGCAGCTTACGAAAATAGTGGCATAAGCCGACGATTATGTCTTAAAAGGAAGTTATCGCAGCTCAGATATGTTGATCATAGCTCAATGGATCATTATTTAGGAAATATAATTTCTGTAACTCAAGAATTGGCAGACATTGGATGTCAAATAGAGGATGATGAATTAGCCGAAATGATGCTAATAGGATTACCAAATGAATTTGACTCATTGATTATGGCCATGGAAGCTACGAATATGAAACTGTCATCTGACTTTGTGAAATGTCAGTTGATACAAAGCGAATTTAAAAAGGGAACTTTGAATTCGAATGTGGAACCAACTGAGAAGATTCTTGTTGCAAAAGACAAATTTATTCCTACGTGTCATAATTGTAATGAAAAAGGGCATATTAAGCCAAGGTGTCCCAAATTAAAAAAGAATTTGAAGAAGATTCATGATAAAAGCTTGACGCCAGATGCATCTTCGTCTACAAAGAAGGGAAGTAGTGCAAATCTGACTTCATTATCTAGAGAAATTGCTTTAGTGAATAACATTTGTGACAGTAATAGTTGGATCTTAGATTCAGGTTGTTCTAGTCATATGACTAACCGGAAAGACTGGATGAAGAATTTTTCTGCCAGTAATAAATCTGAAATTACTACTGCAAATAATGATAAGATATACAGTGAAGGCGTTGGTGATATTACTGTAACGTTTGATGATGACATTGATAAAGTCATCACTGATGCTTTGTATGTGCCGAAAGTAGCAACTAATCTTTTGTCTGTTAGCAAAATTGCAGCAAAAGGCTATGTTTTATTATTTGATGCTAATAACTGTTATATTTACAGGAAGGATAATGTCAATGTGACTGGTTCCAGCGTAGTAACAGCTACTAATGTGGACGGCATTTACAAAATTGATCAGAAAAGGGGTAGTTACGTATGTAAGAAAAACCAAGAGCCTAATATTAGCACTGAAGGTAATGCTTTTGTGTCCAACATTAATTCTTTGGAACTATGGCATCGTCGCCTAGGCCACTTAAGTTTAGCAGGTATGTTAACACTTCGTGATAAGTTAGCGAATGGTATTAAGTTTAACAATGGTGATTTGACACCTTGTACTCCTTGTTTTGAGGGTAAACAAACGAGCAAATCATTTCCGTGCATACATTCCATACTGCGTGTTATTTGAAGAACCGTAGTCCAACTGCAGCTGTGAAAAATGCTACTCCTGAAGAATTATGGACTGGGTCTAAAGTGGATCTCAGTAATCTTCGAGTTTTTGGTAGCACAGCTTATGCTCTTACTCCACAACAAAAACGCAAAAAGCTTGATCCAAAATCTAAGCCCTATATTATGTTGGGATATTGTGATCATACCAAAGGTTACAGACTTGGTGATCCAGATGATGGTTCGACATTGATAAAAGCTCGTTCTGTCGAATTTATTGAAAATGTTCGAGGTATAACTTACAAAACATCAAATTCTTTAGAAAGTTCTAAAGATTTAACCAATACTGTTGAAGTTACGGTGTATCAACCCAACACTTCTCATGGACTTAGCCATGAATCTGACAGTGATGAATTTGCCACACCAGATGTATCATCAACGGATATTGATGTTCTAGATCCAATTGAAGAAGAACCTCATGTCGAAGGAATAATTACATCTGATGAACAGGAAGAAACTTCGTTGAATAATATTCAACCTGACTCACAAATTATGGATCAGAATATTTCAGACCAGGAAGTTGCTGAAAATTCTAGACCCAAACGTGACCGCCATCCTCCTATTTGGTTCAAAGATTATGTAGTGAATGATTTCTCTGATCTAGCTTTGATGCGATGTAGTGAGCCTAAGTCATATAAAGAAGCGATTGAAAGTGAGAATAGTGAAGGTTGGATAGAAGCTATGCAAGATGAATATAACTCACTAATGTCGCATGGTGTCTGGGAACTTGTTGATCGACCTAAAAATAGTAATGTGATAAAATCGAAATGGGTTTTCAAAGAAAAAGTAGATCCAAGTGGGAAATTTGAAAAGTTTAAAGCAAGATTAGTTGCAAAAGGTTTTACTCAACAATATAAAGTTGACTATGAAGAAACATTTGCACCTGTTGTGAGACATAGCACTCTACGACTACTCTTTGCGATTGGTGTTGAAAATGATATGGACATTGAACATGTTGATGTCAACACAGCATTTCTTAATGGAGATTTACATGAGCAAATCTATATGGAGCAACCTACCGGTTTTCAAATTGAGGGGCAGAACAAAGTATGTTTACTCAAAAAGAGTCTATATGGGCTCAAACAAGCCAGTAGAGCTTGGAATGAAAAAGTTCATAAGGTTTTGGTTAACAATGGTTATAAACAATTGAAGAGTGAACAATGTGTGTTCTACAAAGATAATTTGATAATAGCTCTATATGTTGATGATTTTTTCATATTTCGCTCCAATGATCATCAAAAGAAAATGCTTTATGAATTGCTTAGTTCCAACTTTAATATAAAATTGCTTGGACCTGTTACACAAGCTTTGGGTATGAAGGTCGAAAGGAACAGGGAGCAAGGGACATTGAAACTGACTCAATCTGAATATGTGAAAAATATGTTGATAAAATTTGGAATGGATGATTGTCACAAAGTCGCAACTCCCATGGAAGTAAATTTTAATCCGCCAAAAGCAGAGAAGATTGATTTGAGGTTTCAATATCGGGAACTTATCGGGAGTTTGATGTATCTCGCTGTATGCACTCGTCCGGATATTGCATTTGTGTGCAGTAAGCTCAGCCAATATAACACTTGTTATGATGAGACGCATTGGATTGCTGCCAAACGCGTGCTACGATATTTATCGGGTACAACTGATTACGGACTCAATTTTAGGCGAGGTAGTAACAAATTTGAAATTTCATCCGACGCAGATTGGGCGGGGGATACCAACGATCGAAAATCGTATTCTGGTTTTGTAAGTAGATTTGGAATGAATGTGATAAATTGGCATAGCCACAAGCAAAACAATGTTGCTTGTTCTAGTACAGAAGCTGAATATTACGCTCTTGGTACGTCGGTAAAAGAAGCTAAATTCATACATAATTTTGTAAATGAATTGACACCGTTCAATTTATCGCGTGAGCCTATTGTTATTTATAATGATAATAAGAGCACACTCAAAATAGTTGAAAATCAATGTTACCGAAGAACCAAACACATTGACATACAACATCATTTTGTGCAAGAATGTGTAGAGCGTAAACTAATAAAGATATTTTATAAGCCATCAGCTGAGTTGGAAGCTGACCTATTCACAAAAGCCTTGCCAAAGGTTAAACACAATTTGTTTGTTAAGTGTTTAGGTTTAATTTAGGTTTCTTATATATATTTTTTTTGTTGTACTCATATGTATGATGTACTCTTGCAATAATAGTTTTAGTTTACAACTTTATGATTGCTAGAGTAAGGGGCAGTGTTAGAAAACCTCTTTGTTACTGTTCAAGAAGAAGAAACTATTTTTTTTTGATTATTGTGTATTGTCAAATATGTCACTGATTTGATTTAACATTAAAAAAAATATCATTGATTATTTTCCTTTATATAAAATGAATTTTATTTCATAGTTTACTTCACGTTACAATATTTACTAATTTTATCACTCTCTCTATTCAACGTACCGCGAAGGCAAGCGCCCGCGGGACGATCGGATTGGCAATGTATTGCCAGGTTTAGTGTTTGCTATGAGTTGTTTTTATGCACCGAGGATAAAACGATTTTACAAGTTACTTAACTCTAAAGCTATGTAGACTTGTAAAAAATATGACAGTTAAAATATAAATTTAATGCCGACAATTAACGATTCTTTATGAAACACTTGTTCGACTCTTGCAATATGTAACAGTAAACATATAAAATTTGACTAAATTTGTAACTTTGTAATTGTAGCCGGAAAATTAACAATTGTAGAAAATATCCTACGTGAAACACTTGTTCTTTTTAGGCCTATGTTGCTATTTTATTTTACAATAATTGTTACTTGTAGCTTTATGAAATGGGGCCCAGCGATGAAGAGGACTTCTGATTCGTTACGCCGACGCAACAGATATCCCCCCGCCCCCCCGCACGGCATTATGTCATCGCGCGCGCTACGTGCTGTGCTGCTGCCCGCAGTGCGAGGCGAGACGCAACCGCGAGCGTTCTGCACTCTCCTTGAAAAAGACCACCGGATGTGGTTGAAACTATAGTCGGAAAAAACTGACTTTTTTACGTGAGTAAAACCCGTTTTTCATATTCTAAATATTAATACTGTGGCCTAGTTTGAACGGGCGTAACTATTGCTTATATTAACATGAAAAAGTAGTCATTGTTACACAACTTAAATAGTTAGACATGTGGTATTGCAGACTTCATTGTCAATATTGATGTCTTCTTTCACGATGTGAGGGGCTATGTTTACCTTTTGTTAGGTAACCTTAATAAACTTTTTTACAATTTTTTTTATAATTTCATTTTAACAATACTCCAATTTGTGTCTTTGTAGTAAATTTTGGCACCAATGATTCTTAACAAATTATCAAAAGAGCATTCTGTAATAAGTAGCCGAAAAACTTTTTTGGATACGAAATTAGATCGTTATATCTTACAAAAAATAAGCCCTTCATAGGTCTTAAGGCCGTCAAGGGATGTACCCAATACCGTTTGGGTACCCATTTTACGTAATAATAAATACATACACATAGCAATTCTTTTATTGTAGTATACGATGACGTGTAGTGTGGGCCACACAGCTATATTCGAATAACAAAACGTGCCCTATAGTCAACCATCCCCGGTCTCCCCTATTCGAATAACAAAACGTACCTACGTTTGTTTCACCGCAGTGCGCGGACCCCTCACTGCGTTAATTCTACCGTACGGTAGAAAAAACGCAATGCAAGTCAGTGCGCGCATGGCCTTATATTGCAGAGATTTGGTAAATACGCTTGAGGAATGGCAAATGTATAATCATACGAGGCCATCGTGGACTACAAAGGGTATGAGCGAGCGAGCATGAATGAGGCCACTTCATAAAGAAAAAAACTTATTGAATGACAATTCATTTTTGTGGTTCAATTCAATTTGTATATCTTCAGAATTTTCAGATAAATAGCGTTATATCTCGGCATAAAATAAATTAGCTAACAATGGCCACAACCCTCGAAGACCAGTCCATCTGGGAGGATGGTGAAGAAGCGCTGAGTGAGGAAGTTCTACGTATGCCAACCGATGAAATCATCAGCCGCACAAGACTCCTCGACAATGAAATAAAGATTATGAAAAGTGAAGTAATGAGGATCTCACACGAGCTGCAAGCGCAAAACGAGAAAATCAAAGAGAACACCGAAAAAATCAAAGTGAACAAAACATTACCTTATCTTGTATCGAATGTCATTGAGCTGTTAGATGTAGACCCTCAGGAAGAGGAAGAGGATGGTGCTGTGGTGGACTTGGATTCCCAGCGCAAAGGCAAGTGCGCGGTAATAAAAACCTCCACACGACAAACTTACTTTTTGCCAGTCATTGGGCTTGTCGATGCGGAAAAGTTAAAGCCAGGAGACCTTGTGGGTGTTAATAAGGACTCGTATTTGATCTTGGAGACGCTGCCCGCGGAGTATGACGCTAGAGTTAAAGCCATGGAAGTGGATGAGAGGCCTACAGAACAGTACTCGGACATTGGTGGGCTTGACAAGCAAATTCAGGTCAGTATTGCATATTAAATGTACAAAAAATTACACAGAGTGCGAAATTGTAAAAACAGGTAAAGTTTGCCTAAAACATTCACAAAATAGAAGTACTTTTTCATTGTGTGTATCACAGATTCTAAATGCATCTATATGATAATAGAACTATGGAAACACTATTCTATTTGTTTGGTGACGGACTTACTGTTACCTCTCAGGGACTTGTTTGTATATGGTACACTCCATTGAGTATTACTCCTCTTGAGATCTAGATAATACTCTTTTAATTAGAAGGTAGAACTGTTTAGCATTTTCAGCCTTGGCTCATAACTTTATGAAGTTTAATGCACCACTTGTGTGTTTGGGTGCTTCATTAATCTATCTTTGTAGATGTTGCTGGCATTCTTAATCCCTTGCTTAATGGTCAGGGAGTGGGTTGGTTAATTGAGAACAATAGAAAAATAAGGAATAAGTTCAATGTCATTTTAATTACCTACAACTGTTATGCTTCCATATGTTATTATAGATCTATGCTGGAACACCATCACTCGTACAGGTATGGCCTGACGTTTGGCCACTAAATATAAACCCATGATTGAAAAAAGTGGTGGCAACAACAACAACAGGAAAACATTCACTGCTGTCATATTTGGGTGGGGGATATTAATGACTTTTGCACCTTTTGATTTCATGCACTAAATATCCAAAATATTCACATTAATCTCCCTAATTCCAGGAACTGATTGAAGCTGTAGTCCTCCCAATGACCCACAAGGAGAAGTTTGTGAACCTTGGCATCCATCCACCCAAAGGGGTGCTGCTCTATGGCCCCCCTGGCACCGGCAAGACACTCCTAGCAAGAGCCTGTGCTGCACAGACCAAGTCTACATTCTTAAAGCTGGCTGGTCCACAACTTGTGCAGATGTTTATTGGTTAGTTTTGATACATAAGAATGAATCTGACAAATTATTATTATTTTTATGCTAGGACTAAAACAGGTAAATAAACCGTTAGCCTCTGATTCTAATTTTTAATGACAGTGGAGGGTTTAATAGCATAATTCATAAGTAAATTCTCCAATTCGATAATCTTAGTTCAAAAGTTATTTCTTTTTATTAAATTGTAGAGTGAGCATAATCATCACTTTACAATCTCAATCCTGGCTCCAGATAACTTTGAATTTTTTTATAATTGTTGGTAAAATGACTCCCTCTTGCCTGATGTAAATCAGAGATTAAAGTGATGAACATTAATGCAACTGTAAGCTGCGTTAATTGCATTCCTACCTGAGAGTTTTGTTGTTTGTTAATGTTTTTTCACTCCTTGCATAAAAAAACCCAGGGTCAGCTGTGAAAAACATAGCCGGCAGAGCACTCCATAATTTAATTACACTACAGAGGTAAGGACTGCTAAACTTTTTGGTTTATAATAAAATAAAATTAACAGTATATGGATGACATGCTTGTCTGGAGGTCAGGATAGGGATGGTGAGGAAGGAATAAGATTAAAGAGCTCTTCAGACCATTTACCATAAAACAAGCAGTAGAAAATGCTTAGAGAAGCTATAGTTCTTGTAAATGTTAAACAACATCTCTAGTGATGAGTGCAGTATCACTCTAAATCACTATAAAGCATATATACAGGAATACATATGACATATTTTCATACATACTGCTTATTTTAAAATTTATAAACATCTTTTCAGGTGACGGTGCGAAGCTTGTCCGCGACGCCTTCGCCCTCGCAAAAGAAAAGGCCCCAGCCATCATATTCATTGATGAACTGGATGCCATTGGTACAAAGCGATTTGACTCTGAGAAAGCCGGAGATCGTGAGGTGCAGAGGACTATGCTGGAGCTCCTGAACCAGCTGGATGGGTTCAGCTCTACTTCTGATATTAAGGTAGATTTATTTCTCTTTTGTATCATCATAATCATAAGAATCTATCACCAAGCAGGTGTAACCGCCGCGCCGTGCGCAAATAGTCATACATAAATATACAGTCATATAAAAGTAACTAGTTATGAAATATCTAAATAAACAGAGCAAACAGGATTAGAAATATAGGATAGAATAGTTAGTTGTTTTTTACAATTTCTATTTTTTCTCTATTCTAGTAACAAATTCAAGTAGTAATAAAGCTGGACAAATAATTAAGAATGAATTCGCTCACAACTTGTTTCATATATAAAACTTAGATTAAATTTATCACATTAATGTGAAGAGCATAATAGAAAAAATGCAATTTTATACATTAGATACTAAAATTGATAGTTTGTAGCATGTCCACACCTCTTCATTACTATGAGTACTTTAGGTGAGTAGTAGGAGGTAGTGAGGCATTGATTCATATAAATTTTTGACATTTTACAAGAGTTCCTTTCTTCTAAGAAATGTCGTACAGCTCTTAAATGACCTCACTTTCAATTTTAAACCATTTTCTTGATTTCACACTTTATGCATTCTATTGGGTTTAGATCTGTGCTGTTATCTTGCAAATCTAAGACAGAAATTGATTGCAATGTGAGAAATTCCTTAACGGTGCGTGGCTTATGCTTCAGATCATTGTCATGCTGGAATGTCCAAATAACCGGAAGCATCTCTTCAGCACAAGGCAACATTGTTTCTTCGAGCATATCTTTGAATTGGAATTGACCTATGTGTCCTTCAGCTTAGCAGGTCCAACACCATGTCCATTAAAGCCCCAAATTTTTATTTTTCGCCCAACATGCTTTAATGTAACTTTATTGTACTAAGGGTCAAATGCTTTATCTAGAGAGCATCATTCATAACGTTTTCTATCAGAGCATATCCTGTTTATAGATGTCTTGTCAGAAAAAGCAACATTTCACATGTCACTGGCAGAATTGCAATATCATCCAGTGGCAGAAGCCATACCCAAAAAGTTAAGTCAAAAGCAACATTTTTCAGGCTTGTCTGTGAACCTGTTCCAAGATGGGCACCTTCCTTGCTTTCCATCTGTTCAACCTTTCTTCTACCAAACTCCCTGCTTGTTGAATGGTTATTTTCATCAATATATTATTTTACGAGCTCAGACCCTTAAGCATTTTGTTTAGCCAAACGAAAATATTCATAATCGCATCTCCACGAGATCACATTCTCTGTTTATGTACACGCGGAACATTTGAAGTATTTTGATACCTGGCGAAATGCTTCACATCTTTATTTTTGAGCTTTGCATGTGGTCGGCTATCTTTTTATACTACTAATTCTTCTGGCGAAGTTTTATTATTACTTACCTTGTAGATCATTTAATTCCCTTGTAGATCATCTATCACAAATTTTATTATTTCCCATTGTTTTCATATGAAACAATCACTTATAAGACTTTTACAGCACTAAATGGCACAATAATTATACAAATAGTTACCTACAATCACAAAGCCATCAGTGTTCTTTATTTAAATTTGAACAAAACAAACTATTCAACATTCTTAATTAAGCGACCAGTCAGTAAATAGTAATACTTGATTCAGATCTAATGTATAAAGTTTATCTACTTATTTTTTAACAAACATGTATATATATATTAACAAATGTACCACTTAAATGGAAAAGTTTTGCGATACCGAGAGAAATACAAAAAATAAATATAATTAGTTAGATTAGATTCTTTGTGTATGGCCCCTGCGACTTGTTTGAGTGTTGCAACTTTGCCAGTATTTGTTACATGATAGTGTACTTGCAACTTTGAAAAAATGTTCCTTTAAATAAACATACCTAATTATATGACCACCAACCTATACATTGTGTATGCGGCTGATTGATGTTAGTGTGAGGAGAGCAGTACAGACTGAATGTCACCAACACAATATAAAACTAACTCATCTGTCACCTAATAGTTTTTATTGGCATAATAACAGGTAATTGCAGCCACAAATAGAGTGGACATCCTAGACCCTGCCCTCCTCCGGTCTGGGCGTCTTGACAGGAAGATCGAGTTTCCGCATCCTAATGAAGAAGCCAGAGCTAGAATTATGCAGATTCACTCTCGGTAAGTGTAAATGTGAAGGTATGGCTAAATTTATCATTGCAAGACTTAGCTTTTATTTATATTTACCCAGAATTATCACCTGCCACAATGACTTTAGACTTCATGCTACAGATTCTAACAGAATATCTGGTGCTGTGGTGACACGTACTACCCACCTAGTATTTCACATAATTAATAACAATAAAAAAAATTTACAAATACAGCAACGAGACAGTGAATTTTGCTGACGCGAGATAGTAAACATGGTGCCGTAGATTTAATTCACATGCGCTAATTGAGATAACTGAATTAAATATACTAATCAGTAGACATCTGTATTTTATTTCAGTATAGGTTATTCACATAAGTGAATGTACTAGTTAGTACACTTAATTCATCTGTATTTTATTTCAGTATAGTTTATTCATCTAGGTGAATTAAATAAACTAATTCGTACTCTTAATTCATCTGTATTTTATTTCAGTATAGTTTATTCACCCAGATGAATCAAATATACTAATTAGTAGACTTCATTTATCTATATTTTATTAACATAGGTGAATTAAATATATTAATTAGTAGATTTAATACATCTGTATATTATTTTTAGTATAGTTTATTCACCTAGGTGAATTAAATATTCTAATTAGTAGACTTAATTCACTGGATTTTATTTCAGTATAGTTTATTCATCTAGGTTAATTAAATTGTTAATTAGTAGACTAATTCATTTGTATTTTATCTCAGTATAAATTATTCACCTAGGTCTAGGTAGGTAATTAAATATATTAATAAGTATGCATTAGTATTTGTAATATTTTCAGTATATGTAGTTGATTCACCTAGGTGAATTAAATATACTAATTAGTAGACTTAATTCATCTGGATTTTATTTCAGTATAGTTTATTCATCTAGGTTAATTAAATTTTTAATTAGTAGACTAATTCATTTGTATTTTATCTCAGTATAAATTATTCACCTAGGTCTAGGTCTAGGTAGGTAATTATATATATTAATAAGTAGGCATTAGTATTTGTAATATTTTCAGTATATGTAGTTGATTCACCTAGGTGAATTAAATATACTAATTTGTAGCTGTCGTCATAAGGTTCGCGCCGCAGCATGTCACTACTCAAGCGACTTGCGATGCGAGACGCAAACGTTTGTTTTGAAAATGGCGGCTTCAGCAACCAATTTTTTCACATTATTGAACAATATCCTTGTTTGTTTAATAATAATTTATCAGAATACTCAACAATAGAGACTAAATTTGGGTACGTATTTTAATAATTCGGTAAAATAATTGTTTATACTAAATGTAGTTCAATTGAATTGTTTTACGTCAACAATACGATAACGTTTCACTTACGCAAATGTTCATGCGAGGCCCACTGGCTGGCGAACGTGTGGCGAGTGAACTCAAAGGCCGTAGTAGCACAAATAATTTGCGAAAAAGTATTCGTATTGCAAGCGTCATTGTGTCACGCTTCGGCGGACAAACTATGAGTTATCTGCATCACAGCTGACAGTTTGTAGGTACTGTTTGACGTGAATGACACTTTACGTTACACTTACGCAGTTATTCGTGCTAGGCCTCCAATGTCTACGCGGTTTGATATTCTGTTGCAGTGGCAGAAGAAAGAAGCGAGCAGCTAGGCTCAGGGATCAGTAAAGTAGAAAAGAGGCAGAGTGAATAGCTCGCTCTTCAGATCGTTCGATGCTAGACTTAGCGCAACTGTTTGTACAAACCGAGCACTCTGCACCAAGCAAGGAATATATCACCCACGGATTTAGTAAGGGAGGGGATATGGTGCGAAGCATTTATTCTACTGATCTGCCTGTTGCAGTTGTTCAATTACGCATCCCCACTGCACTTCACACTTACCAATGAAACAATAAACTCATAAAGTAATACACTAAATGCAGCGCTAGTTGTAAACAATTTCATAACACTACCAGCAATGGATGCCGAAATGAATATGCTACGCATTGGCGGCGCGCCGATATTTACAATTTTAGCCAAGAAGTTCTTCGGAACTTGTTGCTGCGACTAGTGCCACGTTTTTTCAACACATCCCCTCCTCCCCCCCCCCCTTTCCTAAATCGGTGGTCTCACCATTGCGCTCTGTAGGTACTTGCTAGGTGAAATTAAGCCATTATTTGCTTAGAATCTAAGACAAGTATATAATTATCAAGCGTTATCTACATATTGACTGACCTAATCTGCCTTTCTCTTTCAGTAAAATGAATGTAAGCCCCGACGTTAATTTCGAAGAGTTATCCCGTTCAACGGATGACTTCAATGGAGCACAATGCAAAGCAGTGTGCGTCGAAGCAGGCATGATCGCTCTAAGGAGGTCTGCGGCCGCAGTGACTCATGAAGACTTCATGGATGCTATACTGGAGGTGCAAGCCAAGAAGAAAGCTAACCTCAGCTACTATGCTTGATCGATTTGTGGTTGTTATTGTATTGTATTTTAAGGAATAAAAAATATCATCGTGAAATCTGCAGTTTATTTTAAATAATGAGGATGATAGTTAGGAAATAAGCATGGACGATTAATTATTATTCTTGTGATTTATAAATTGGTTACTGTTCTCTATCCTCTCATATAGGTCTACTAGCTGTCCCGCCAGCGGCTTCGCTCGCTTAGTCTTGCTGTAGTGGTGAAAGTGCCCTTTTGGAACCTCGAGGTCATGATTCGATCCCCAGGTTGGACAGTTATTGGGCCTTTCTGAGCAAGAAAGATTTTCTTAATAACAGTCCAAAGATGGGAACAGTGCCCCGTAGATGGCAATAGGCTCGCTCTCTTACATTATCACATGACCAAAATCATATATGGCGAAACGTAGGCGTTGAAAACATCGTTGCTTACCCCTTCGAGGATATAGGTACCTATAGGCAAGGTTGATTCACTCAAGACCGCTAGACTGACTTTACCACCCCGTGGTTATAGATGGTGACGATGACGAAAAGTATCCTATTAAAATTATAAGTATCCTATTAAAGTTAATATGTGACCTTAATGTTTTAGTGCCTAAAGTTGAACAACGAAGCTCCGTACATGATAATGTTGTCTGGGGAGAGAGGGATAAGGCACAGGTTGATCAGTATTGGCAAATATGTTCGGCTAAGTTGCGTAATATAGATTTCCCTGCCGAGTTGCAAATATGTGGGGATGTTTCGTGTAATAATTTAGAGCATAGACTAATCATTGATAATATGTACAATACGATAGTAGAAACTCTTCGTACTGCTGCTTCCGAATGCTCTAAAATGTGTAAAAGTACTGGTAAGAAAAATAGATATGTAACAGGCTGGAACAAACATTGTAAGAAGGCCCATGAGGAGGCTCGGCTTCGGTTTCAGGATTGGGTCATACATGGGAAACCTAAATCTGGACACGTTTTCGATCAAATGTGCACTTCACGGCGAACGTTTAAATGTAAACTGAAATGGTGTAGAAACAACGAAACCCAAATCAAAATGGACATCCTTGCAACACAGCATTTTGCTAAAAACTTTACAAAATTTTGGAAGGAGACCAATAAACTGAATCCGAAACCGAGCGTCCCTGTGAGTGTTGAGGGCATTAGTGACTCTAATCAGATTGCAAACCTATTTAAGGAGCATTTTCAGGTACATTCTTCATTGGAACCTACAGACACTGAGGCAAGTGATTCAAGGATAGGAGAACCGATTACGCGAATCACGGTGAAACAGGTTGCACGGTTGGTGAGGGACATGAAGCGAGGGAAATCCCCTGGCCATGACTCACTGAGTATTGAGCACCTGCAACATGCAGGTGTTCATCTGCCAAGGGTGCTCGCCATGTTGTTTACCTTCTGTGTGGGTCATTCATATCTGCCTGAGGCCATGATGAAGACTGTAGTTGTTCCGATCATTAAAAATAAAACAGGGGATGCATCTAGCCTAGGGAACTACAGGCCGATATCGCTCGCAACAGTAATTGCCAAGGCGCTGGACGGCGTGATTGATAATCAGTTGCGACAATATCTAAAGCTACATGATGCTCAGTTCGGTTTTAGACCTGGGCTATCGACTGAAACGGCTATACTGAATCTCAAGCACACCGTCCAATACTACACCAACAGAAGCACACCTGTCTACGCCTGCTTCTTAGATTTATCTAAGGCTTTTGATCTTGTGGCGTATGACAGGTTGTGGCACAAGTTGTCGAGCGACACGGACCTCCCCCCTGAGTTTGTATCTCTCCTTAAGTACTGGTATGGCAATCAGAGCAACTTTGTGAGATGGTCGGGGTCGCTATCGGAGGTGTACAGGTTGGAGTGTGGTGTGAGACAGGGCGGTTTATCGTCACCGAGCCTATTCAACCTGTACACTGACAGCCTGATCCGTGAGCTCTGCAATGCCCGTGTCGGCTGCTCGATTGATGGTGTAATTGTTAACAACATCAGTTATGCAGATGACATGGTGTTGTTGAGCCCATCGATCAGGGCCCTCAGAAAGCTCATTGCGATCTGCGAGCGTTACGCGGAGGCTCACGGGTTCAGATACAACGTCATTAAAAGCGAACTCGTAGTGTTCAAAGCGGGATCGAAAACGTACGACTCTGTCCCGCCAGTCACACTAAGCGGAAGAGTCCTGAAACGAGTCCAGCAGTTTAAGTATCTGGGCCACTGGGTGACCGAGACGCTCGCAGACGATATTGATATGGAAAGGGAGCGCAGGGCGTTGTCAGTCAGGGGCAATATGCTGGCCCGTAGGTTTGCACGATGCACTGCACAAGTGAAAGCTACTCTTTTTAGAGCTTACTGTCAGTCTTTCTACACGTGCAGCCTATGGGTCAAGTACACGAAAAAGTCCTACAACGCCCTGCGAGTCCAATATAACAACGCCTTCAGGGCGCTGATGTGGCTGCCGCGCCACTGCAGCGCATCGGGGATGTTCGCGGACGCGCACATAGATGGATTTGTAGCGATCATGCGCAAGCGAATCGCGTCCCTGATGCGCCGGGTGCGGGGCAGCTCCAACAGCTACCTGCAGCTGTTCGCCTGGCGGATGGATTTGGACTGCCCGATAATGCAGCACTGGACAGGTGTGCACATCGAGCACTCCGGGTCCAAACCGAAGTTTAGGTTAAGATAATAAAATTTTTGTTTATTTATTGTATTATAATTTGAAAATTTTAATTGAATAATGATATATAATTTTGTAATTTTAAATTTTAATTTGTAATTTTAACATATGGACATTGTCTGAAATAAATGAATATTATTATTATTATAAAATACCGCTGCTTACCCCTTCGAGGATATATAAGCGAAACTATCTGTTACATTGTTTAAAAACAACATGTAAGTATTGCAGGCGATTCACTCAAGACCTCTGGACTAGACTGATGTTTCACCTCCGTGGTGATGGCGGAATCGCTCGACTACAGTCAGCTGAACAACAAAGACGGATGACATGCTGACTCTATCGCATAGCTAGTCTATCGAGCTGTCAAAATCATTGCGTGCTTTTGACTTAAGGTGCGGTCGTTTAGCAATGAAGGCATTGGTGGCGTTGCCATTGTTAGCTCTTTTGTTAAAGCGTTCGTAAAACACGAAAACGTTATTTTTGACACTTTTCTCACACTCCACTCGAACGCTAAACCGAGCATAAGACCTAAAAACGCACGATCATGCCGTCAAATAGATAGTTGTCAAAAAACAAGCAAAAACAAACATGCTTCGGACGTGGGTCAAAAATTGCACTTTTCGGTGGCATAAACAACACTTTTTTAGCTTTGCGAACGGTGAACAAAAAGAGCCCTAAACAACATTTACTACCGTCTTCCAAAAAGGAGGAAGTACTCAATTCGACTATATTTTTTTTGTTACTTCATTACTTCAGATAGGTTTCAGTCATTTTTTGATTGTCCCATTTAAATTTCATCAAATCCGGTCATCGGTCCAGTAGTTTTTGAGTTATAATCAATAATTGAGTTATAATGGAAGTCGGTTTACATTTTTCAAATTATACTCGTCACCCACAGATTCCCAATTCGAACGCCCTTGTGAGCGTTTTTAGCGTTATTTTCGCCAACTTGGGGCTATTAGAAACTGACACATCTTTGATAGAATTCTATTCATAGAAAGTAAGTCGTCATTACGATCTTGGCGTAGACGGAGATCTTGTTATTTTGTCTATGCTGTACCCAATAATATTAGGCTGTTTCACATGATAACGATGATGAAAAGTAGCATATGTGCTATTCCAGACTATAGTCCATCTCTGCTCTGTGCCAAATTTCAACCAGATCCGTTCTGCCGTTATTGAATAACAAACATCCATTAAAATGATCCATCCATCCATCCAAACTTTCACATTTATAATATATAAATATATATATTATACTTCGTCTGCGCAGGATTAGTAGGTACTTCGTGTAGCGTATTATCTTCTCCATGGCCATAGCTATCTTTATACCAAAAGGTCATAAAATATTTACATGGTAACGCAATTCCTATAATACGAGTAGTATTAGAAAATTTAAATACTTAGTAAATCAATTAGTAAACACTAATGCCTACTTGTTTACTGAAAATTCAGGGTTCTAGTTTTATCCACAACGAAGTTATAGGGGTCGAAAATGGCCTGAACTACTTCGAGAAAAGTATGGCGTACGGCTGTGCCACTTTTTTGCTAGACTTGGTTAATAATAAAATACAGTAGGTACCTACGTACATACATATATAAAATTTATTAGAAAAGGAAAAACACTGTCATTACATTTCATTACCCTTGACGATATTAGTGTTTCATTTCATCACCCTTGACGGTCATCGAACACGTCTAGTGTATCGAGCTGTCAAAATGAGTGTGCTTTGGCTAAACTATCAGAAACTGACACAAACTTTGACAGAACTGTCATCATTAGGATCTTGTCGTAGACGGGTAGGCGGACATCTTGTTATTTTGTCTCTGCTGTGCCCAAGAATATTACGCTAATTCACCCGCGTGGTGATGGATGATAATGATGATGAAAAGTTACCTATGTGCTATTACAGACTATAATCTATCTCTGTGCTAAATTTGGACCAGATCTGTTCAGCCGTTCTGCCGTGATTGAGTAACAAATACCCATTTATCCATCCATCCATCCATCTAAACTTTCATATTTATATATACGAGTATGTAAATATATATATATATATATATATGTTGTAATTTATTCTACTCGTAACAAGGCCATTGATATAAATGAAAAACAGTGACGAACCTTATATGCTGCTTTGTGGAATTCCGAAGTTTGTAGTTAACTCATCACTAATCCAATCCTCTATTTGTACATATTGCTTCCTGAATTACAGATAATCGTTAAATAGCTTCAATGGAATATCTCTTATTCCAAGCTGTTCCAATTCTAACTACAAGTGCGGTATAGAGACTGTGTCAAAAGCTTTTGGTAAATCTAGTAACACAACCAAGCATTTTCTCCGTTTATCTAGGTTAGTTATCTACTTCTTCTTCTTCTTATGTGGCTTTTTAACTAGGTTAGTTATAGCAGAATTGATCATATTATGAACCGTCGACTTACCATGACGGAACCCATATTGGGAAGGCGACAGAAGGTTGTTTGATTCTAAGTAGTTAATTAAGCGCTGGTACATTAGGCGTTCTAATATTTTCTGATACTGATCCAGACTTCGGACTGCTATTGAGAATTTCTTTCTCAGATAAACCGAATAACAGCTGTCCAACTCTGGGATCGAACCCAGGACCTCGAAATTCCAAAACGGCACTATCACCATATACACCAAGACCAAGCGAGCGAAGCCGCTGGCGGGTCAGCTATAGTATTATTTAATTATTAAACTCTCTAGTGTACATACTCTAATCTATGATTAAACTTAAAGATGTACCTGTGACGAGTGGTAGCGTACCTAATGGCACGTCTACACGCTCGTCGAGAGACCCCGAGACAGGCCGAGTACGAGCGTGTAGACGGGTCGCTGGTAGCGACTCGCGGCGTTCGTTGCGTTGGCTCTCGGAAGCGTGTCGGTTTTTTTGCGCCCGAGTCAAAGGCTCTCGGTCTGTCTCGCGAGGATAACGAGAGCGCCCGTCTACACGCTCGTTCGTTTAGTTGTCCGCTCAGACTATGGTTGAAGTCACAGATCCGCGCACTGCGGCGACAAAACGCGCGTTTTGGTATTCGAGTTACAGCTGACGTGGGCCCCACACCACTTCGTTATAGACTGCATACCATACAAGAGTCGCTATCTGCATAAATATTATTATTACATAAAAAAGAGTACCTACTTAAACGGTATTGAGCACTTATACTACTTACTCCGGGGTCTTTCTCTACGTGATTTAACGGTAACGTTGGTAACGTTGGATGCAGGCCGCTTCCAACCGGTCCTTTTGGAAATTTGTGGGGGAGGCATATATTCAGCAGTGAACGTACTACGGCTGAGATGATAATGATGAATCTTACATTGTCAATTGTACAAAACTTTGACTTTTTATTTAAACGACTTTTGCAGGGTTGCGTAATTTCGTAAATGTCGCGTGGATAGCGAAGAAAACTTGTTCATAACGGAGACCCAAACACCTTACACTTACAACCCAGTCAGAATATCTGTGCACCTCGTTGGGATGCGGCGCCTCTACCGCTTCCCCTGTCACCTCTCCGCGTACTTCCCGGTGCGACAGTACGGTTAGCATCTTCGTTGCCGATACACGTCCCGATAATTTTGGTATTTTCGCTTTGTTGTTGTTTTGTTTTTAATATTTATTGTTAAGTTTAGACTGTTTACTGTTAAGTTTGGACTGGTTTGGTTGTTATTAAAATTGTTGTAGCTGTTAAACTGAAGACATGGGAAAAACAATACACAGCGAATCAAGAAATTTAATCTTGAAAGTGCTCAAGTTTTTTGAATCGGAGAAAACAAATAAACAGTACACCATACCTGTAGACCAAGTGGTGATATGAACCTGTGCTGCAACTGGGATATCAAAGAGGACTCTAATGAAAATTAAAAATGAAGCCAAAGTACAACCACCTACTTCGCCGGGCGCTAGTCCGACTCCAAGTACTAGTAATAATTTAGAAACCCACCCAGAACCAAAATTATCGACACCGGGTAAGAAGCGTAAACAGTACATAGGCATAGAGTCAATAATTTATAGTGACTGAGTTTAATAATAAATGTTTTTGTAATCAAAATTATTGTTTTTTAATAACAAACCCTTCATCAATAATAAATTGATTTGAAAAGGTTAGTAATTTTTTTTTACCTCCACATTTCTCGAAAAAACTTTTTTTCACACCGTACCCAGCCGCCGATATGACGTCACGAGGTCAGGTGCACAGATATTGTGACCGGCAGGGCTATTATGTATCTCAGTTGCTAACAAATGTTGATTGAAATCTTGAAAAATGGCGGCCCTATGTCAGTTTTGGCAACTCCAGTAAGCAAAAATGTTAGTAAGTTGATCACTGAAGCTGACAAAAGTGACATAGAGCGGCCATTTTTTCAGATTTCAATCCACATTTGTTAGCAACTGAGATACATAATAGCCCAGCTGGTTGTACTTACAGTATAAGTATACTTACAGTCTTTATGGAGACCATATAAAAAGACAAGACATCTGAAGTTGACATACGTCTAGTCTGTGAAATTGACACTGTTGACATGACACCGTTGACATACTAGTTTTGCGCGTGCGTGTACGAAAATTTGAAACGTGAAAGAATGAGTTAAATCTTTTGTTGAAATTTATTACAAAAATATATTTAGTAAAGGGAAAAAAATGTGAAATTCGTAGTGATATATAAATACTCCATCCGTAAGAACATCGGCGAAGTCAAACTTTTCGATAGTCGTAAGTTTTAATCTTTTCATTTTCAAACTGCTTTCTGAGTTTTGTAGCGTTTATTTTTGTTTTGATTATAAAAATCCGCATAGTTATCGATTTGTGAATGCTGCGATGAGACCTACGGTATGCGGTGTTTTGTGTTACAGCTTTGGGCTTTCGTAATTAACGCTTTAGTTAATATATCTGTAAAACTCTGTAGGTATTGTATTTCCTAGTGAACCTCTTCTTTGAATAATTGGACAGTCTTATACGAAAACATCTCCTCGCATTTACCTACATTTATAATTCAGGAATATAAATTATTAAACTTAAACCCATGTAGGTATAAGCCCATCTACCTCTACCTCAATTTTTTTGTTTGTGTGTTACAACAAACACTTATCAATAACTATTGATTTAGGTGTGTATCTTATATTGCAACTAATATTTATCTGTATTTGCTACAAAATGTGTATAAAGTTTAAAGAATAAATTCATATCCAGGATGCTAGGAGGCTGTACCTACATCTGTACAGAGTTCAAAACAAAAACTAGTTTAGGATTCAGTGCCTAGATTATACCACCTTAATAATAACTAGGTATGTAATTATCCTTAAATTATTCATTTTATTGAAGTTGTTTATATTTTAGATTGTATTATATTTAATATTTGTATTAATCCCTGAAATAGTACAATGGACCCGGAAGACATAAGCAAGCCTTGTACAAAGATATCAAATGATGATATCCCCAAAGTCCACACAAAATGCAACCAGAACCGTCCACACCAAAGGTCCATATAAAAACTGTCTGTATTTAATTATATTTAATTTTATAAGTATTTATTTTATCATAAACTATATTGAAACCCAATAAAATAGACTTCATTACTTGCTACTCTACCTATAAACTCTTAAGTTCTACTTATATCAATTAATTGCAGACATCCTAGTTTACCTTAGGTCTCAAACAATTAAATAAAATCATACATTACAGTTAATAGTAAATAATTGAATTGTTATCATGTCTAATTACTCACACTACAACATAATAAGTGTGGCATAGTTAGAAAACATGTCATCGTAATGATTACATGAGCATTAAATAGACTGTACAGTGAATAATAGCACAGGTACTATAGATAACTAGTGATATAGCTATCGCCGCTAGATCTGTGTTAGAGACAACCATGTACATGGATGGTTGGTAAGGTATTACATACCATACAGTAGTGGTGTAACCATAGTAATCAATGTGTTCAGGCTGTTCAGCCACAGTTCCGTAGTCCCTACAGCACTTTGAGCCCGGATTCTCAATTTCCATCGAGTAAGATAAATGTAACAATAATATAGGTACTTACTAATTTTTATCTATCGTACCTTGTCTCTAGCACGGCTCTAGTAGCGATAGCTATATCGCTAGTTATCTATCGTACCTTGTCTCTAGCACGGCTCTAGTAGCGATAGCTATATCGCGAGTTATCTTTCGTACCTTGTCTCTAGCACGACTCTAGCAGCGATAGCTATATCGCAAGTTATCTATCGTACCTTGTCTCTAGCACGGACCTAACCGCGATAACTATATCGCGATTTATCTTTCGTACCTTTTCTCTAGCATAGATCTAATCGCGATAACTATATCGCGAGTTATCTTTCGTACCTTGTCTCTAGCACGACTCTAGCAGCGATAGCTATATCGCAAGTTATCTATCGTACCTTTTCTCTAGCACGGATCTAACCGCGATTACTATATCGCGAGTTATCTTTCGTACCTTGTCTCTAGCACGACTCTAGTAGCGATAGCTATATCGCGAGTTATCTTTCGTACCTTGTCTCTAGCACGACTCTAGCAGCGATAGCTATATCGCAAGTTATCTATCGTACCTTGTCTCTAGCATGGACCTAACCGCGATAACTATATCGCGATTTATCTTTCGTACCTTTTCTCTAGCATAGATCTAATCGCGATAACTATATCGCGAGTTATCTTCCGTACCTTGTCTCTAGCACGGATCTAACCGCGATAACTATATCGCGAGTTATCTTTCGTACCTTGTCTCTAGCACGGCTCTAATCTCGATAACTATATCGCGAGTTATCTATCGTACCTTGTCTCTAGCACGGCTCTAGCAGCGATAGCTATATCGCGATTTATCTTTCGTACCTCGTCTCTAGCACGGATCTAGCAGCGATAGCTATATCGCGAGTTATCTATCGTACCTTGTCTCTAGCACGGATCTAACCGCGATAACTATATCGCGAGTTATCTTCCGTACCTTGTCTCTAGCACGGATCTAGCAGCGATAGCTATATCGCGAGTTATCTTTCGTACCTTTTCTCTAGCACGGATCTAACCGCGATAACTATATCGCGAGTTATCTTTCGTACCTTGTCTCTAACGGCCGTTTTCAATAACCTATCTATCGCCGGTTTACCCTACTAGAGATAGATATTTGACACTACTTGTATGGACGTTATGTCAAATTTCAATCAGTAATAAGGAAAACTATGGATAGATAGAATATTGAAAACGGCCATAACACGGCTCTAGTAGCGATAGCTATATCGCAAGTTATCTTTCATACTTTGTCTCTAGCACGGATCTAACCGCGAGAACTATATCGCGATTTATCTTTCGTACCTTTTCTCTAGCACGGACCTAACTGCGATAACTATATCGCGATTTATCTTCCGTACCTTGTCTCTAGCACGGCTCTAGTAGCGATAGCTATATCGCGAGTTATCTTTCGTACCTTGTCTCTGGCACGGATCTAACCGCGATAACTATATCGCGAGTTATCTTTCGTACCTTGTCTCTAGCACGGCTCTAGTAGCGATAGCTATATCGCGAGTTATCTTTCGTACCTTGTCTCTGGCACGGATCTAACCGCGATAACTATATCGCGAGTTATCTTCTATCGATAATTACTGTCAAATCTTATCTTATCTATAATCCATGCCCACAACTCTACTGGGATACGAATAAGTAATTGACATTTTTTTTTATTTATATCTGAATTAATACATTAAATATTTGAATCCATAGGGTTGACATATTCGGTACCCAATTAATAAGACATTGTGAAACAGGCTTTAAGACTTATTGTTGGAAACTTCTACTCTTATCATAATATTATTGCTAACTATGTAGACTAATTACCTTTTCAAGTAAGTTTTTGCTATTATAATTACTAAAACATTATTCAAATCTTATTTATTTAAATTGTAATATTATATTTAAATCTTTTTTCATACATATGGAAATGGAAAGTAATGGTTTCATATCTAAGCCATAATGCCATATATAATTAATTATTGTAAATCAGATAAAACACAGTCTTATTTGGGTTTCAAGATAGCTATTATACATCTACTAACTTATTTACATTTTAATTATGTATTATACACCTAGCAACACATATTCCGTCTCTCACTCGTAGTTTAATGTGCAACGCTATACAATTTTATTTTCAATTTAGCACACATAAAACATATTCTTTACTGAATTAAAGTTACCCATCTACACTGTGCCTTAAACCACCGCACCTAGCCTAATGGATTAGACTAACAAAACTAATTTCGTTCAATCAATCAATCATTTATTGATAACGCCAAGTTACAAGTCAACAGGCTTACTAATGTAAGTATTGATTACTATATAATAATAAGTAGAATTTGAAAAATTTAATACCGACTCCCATTCTATTTAGTTATTGGAGTGTATTTCAAAAACTACTGGACCGAATTTGATAAAATTTAAATGGGACCACACAGGAAGCACCAGCTTTCAAACAAAAATTTTGAGAATCGGTTGACCCAGTCGAAAGGTATGAGGTAACAAACATTAAAAAAAACATACAGTCGAATTGAGTACCTCCTTCTTCTTTTGGAAGTCGGTAGTAACAACACAATACGTACCTAAATCATAATTTACAATTGATCATAAAAAATAAATCATTGTTAATTGAATCATATCATATTATTGAAATTAATACTAACAAACTAAGAAAAATAAATTATAATAAAATAAAACACATTTATATAGCAATATAACATAGGTAACTGTCAAATAATATAACTATATTTAATTTATTTATTGATTAAGGCGTTACTTTGCGGAAATACATTATCAAAAAACGATATTTATATAATTGGTAAATTGTAAAATTCGTCTACAGAGTAAAACATATTTTATTTTTATTTTATTTTACATGGAAAACAAACAGCTTTAGTTCACAGCATAATTTCAAAATAATGAAAAACATAATATAGTTTTCACTTATAGAACATTGATTAAGGCTTAGGTTTAAGCAATCACCAGATATAATGAAATATAACGCCCAAAAATCGTAAGTACTTACCAGAATTTAGTCCCCATTTTAATATGAAACTATCACCAATTAACGTAAAGTCTGCTAACCTAAAAAAGGCAAGTCAGAATAATCGCTGAGCTACCCAAAAATGCCACGCATGCACCAAATATGTACTCGCATATTATTTAAAAATTTCATCCAAATATGTCACGCTCGCGACTGAATCGCGAAATTTCATTTCGATTTTTTTCTTTCTTTTTTATTTTATTAAACTAAACTAACCTAACCTAATACGCAACGTCAATGACACAAAACTTTGCTAGTTAAAATTTGGTGCACGCGTGGCCTTTTTGGGTTATGAAAAGTTTTTGTAGTGCAGGCATGACTTAAATAGCCCGAAAGATTTTGGTACAGGTTTCATTTATTTGTACATATTTTTTTTATGGATGAGGCTGTTTAACGGAGACGGATGGTGGAAGTTGTTCAAATTCCGACGTTTACATTTACAGTGTTAGATCTAGGGTTGATACAATGATCGAGTTTGACTATTTGAATATGAAATAATGATAATGCTAAAATAGAGATATGGGGGCATCCCTATTCCACTCGTTCTTGTCGGAGATACGTGGATCGTACTATACTAGCGTATTATACAAGCATATTATACAAGCGTATTATACAAGCGTATTATGCTAGCTATTTTCAGCTTTGAGGAGTGAGGGAGAGTGTTTTACTGCTGACTTCGTAAGTTTATGCGACTGGATTGGCAAGTCGTTCGCGTGATGATAATTTTATTGCCAAGCTTGTCCATGACTATTGCAGTGCAAAATGCCAACCACAGATAGGTGCTTTTTGAAACAATGCATCTTGCCCTACTGATACCATTATATGGTCCCTTTTATAAGGCACTGGAGCTAAAAATAAATGAACATTTGTTAAATACATTAAGTGGCGATAAAAAAATATATGTAAAAAGACGAGCCCGCTGAGTTTCTTGCTGCATCTTCTCAGTCGTGGTTGCGTTCCGATCCAGTTGTAGATTTAAAAAAAAAATGTTAAATGACAAATTGTAAGTATAGGCCTATACAGAAATGATTTGATTTTTTATTTCGTCGCGTCGATGAATCTTATAACGGATTTGATGAAGATGCCATCATCAGCTATCATCAGTTACAACATGGTGAACTGGTGGTGGTGCGATGTTCGGGCTAGCAACCACTGTCGAGTTGAAACCTTATCGCAAGCATAATTATTCTGTATCACAATACCTGATGGTGTTTCGTATTCTCGCGGCTGGCTTTAAATACCACTAGCGATTTCCGACCACAACTTTTCTGTCTAAAAACTGAAAAAGTATCAGGTATTAAATAAGTATTCAGGTATACGTTTTAGGGACAATTTAATATGATATGCAAAACATAAAACCGTCAAATATGGCGTTGCTAGTGATTGCCAACTCGAAAGTAAAACAGCATCAAAAAGCCAAGTGAGAGTCACGATTTAAAAAAAAATACAAAATACAGTTATTTTTCGTAAACACATAGGGTTATTTTATTAGGGTTGTTGTACGGAACCCTTATCGTGAGAGTTCCACTCGTACTGCACGACCGGTTTTTATTTTAAACTAGCGAGTGCCCCCGACTTTGTTCGCGTAGTAGACTCGGCCTTCGGCATCGGCATAATATTCATCTGTTATTATTTTATAATTTTTCTTTCATAAGAACCTTCTCCTGACAATAATTAACACATCAAAAAATAATTAGCGAGATTGTTCCATCCGTTCTCAAGTTATAGCGTGACCAGGAGAACAAGGGGTTCATTTTTATATATAAAACTATAGACTGCCCGCGACTTCGTTCGTGTAGTATGCTCGGCTTTAGGCCTCGCCATAACATTCAATCGTTTTTTTTTAGTGAAAATCTTTACGAAGATTTTGAAAACATTTAATAAAATAAGAAGATGAATGAAATCGGTTAAGCCGTTCTCAAGTTATAGCGTGACCAAGAGAAATAGTGGCTAATTTTTATATGTATAAGATATAAAATAATGATAAGCATGTGCCGTTTTATTCCGTATTACGAAACCCTAAAAAATGGATACGAATAATGGTTTTCTAACAAGGTGGGTCACATATATCACGCCCAGTCACAGTATATCCAATAGTATCTGCAAATACCAACTACACGGTACACAGTCACCTGCGCCTATGTGCACTGAACCATTGGACCACAACTAGAGGCCGATTGTGCCTTTGTGGGCTTGGTTCGTAGTGGTAGTGATGTAACGGAATAGACTCTGGATTCCGACACGATTCACAAATATAGAGACATCAAAAAGTATCTTGGTATGAACAAATGTTGATGAAATTTAGAATAGAATACAGTTTATTTGTAACAGAAAATACGTTAATACATAATAATTTTACTATACATTAAAATACCTACTTAATTAATAATTTAGACAATCAAAAGTAGAAGAAAGCGTTAATGTGTGATATTGAGATTTATATGTTAGGTCGGGTATTTCTTATAGCAAAACTATACTTACTGAAAATGATAAGCAGCATCGAATATTTAAGCTACCCAGTTATTCGGTGTATCAAACATGTAAATCGATTGTTCAAACATAATTGTTCACAGTGTTAGGGTCCTCCTAGACTTTACGATCATTGGCCAAAATTAATTATCTACTCGTATCTATATACGTATATACTCGTATAAAAGCGAAAGGTCACTCACTCATCACGAAATCTCAGAAACTACAAGTGCTAGGAGTTTCAAATTTTGCATGCGGGTTCTTTTTAGGACTTAGGTGCTCACTAAGATAGGATTTTATGAAATTCAACCCTTAAGGGGTTTTTTTGGGGTTGATAATTTGTATGAAACTTCGTTACTGCGAGTTCTAAAAGTTTAAAATTTTACATAGGGGTTCTTTTTTGAACCTATGTACTCACTAAGACGGGGATTTTGTGAAATTCGACCCCTAATTGAAATCTGTAATTACCGTATCCCGCGAGGCCACGCGAGCGAAGCCGCTGGCGGGTCAGCTAGTTAGCTATAAAATTAAATATGCAGGACGGTTTTTACAGTGCGTACCATCGAGTCTGTGGCTTGTTTAGCGAACTAAACTCGGCGACGTGCGCAGCTGTCTGTCTGAGCTGTCATTTGTTTATTATAAATTCATGCTTCTAAATAAGAAAACAACAACACACTTGAGAGTACCTTAGATTGACTTGATCGGTCGATACTTACCTGTCGTTTCTAAGATTCTCATCAGAGGTCGTAGCTCAAACAATTTTCGGCCGTAGCTCAAACAATTTTCGAAAACGTATTCGTATGGTAAGCGTCAACAATCAACGTGTCACGCTTTGACGGAGAAACATGTGTTATCTGTGTCACCGTCGCCCTAAAATCTAGATAAACGACAGTTTGTTCTGTTTGACGTTAACGACACGTTACGTTACACTCAGTTATTCGCGCTATCACTGGTGGACTAAGAATCAGTCACTCTCAGTTCACTTGAAACAGTACACACTGTCATTTATCTAGGAAATCTGTGACACAGATAACACTGACGTTGACGCAAGTCGTGCTAAGGCCTCTGAATAGTCTACATGTATAGCTATATCCTTCTATAATTTTTTGGTTCACTGCTGGGAAATGCGCTTCAGCCGGTCCTCATCTAACTCCCATCCAAGTCCACCCAACCTTCGCAATGTTTGCTTAATCTTGTTATCAGCTACTAGCTGCTCTCCGCGGTTTACCCGCGCGGTGTTGGATGATGATGATGATGATGATGAATCTTATATAGCCTATGTTACTCAGGGTGAATGTAGCTTTCCAATGGTGAAAGAATTTTTGAAATACGGTCCAGTTGTTTTTGAGCCAATTTTCGTTACAACACAATTTAAACAGTGCAATATTCTCCCGCTTCCCTGTATGTATATTAGAGACTTATGTACTTTTGTTTAAACTCACCCAGAGTACTTTAAAAAGAGGCATGAGATCATGCCGAGACAGAAGCGTGCAAAGTTCAAGCACTTATTGTATCAACCTTCTTGCCATAAAATGATCTATAAAAGAAATGTATTTATTATGTGCATAGTTGTGTATAATAAATTACCCGAAGATTTAAAAACCCTAAAGGGTAATGTTTTTAGGAGTAGATTGACTGCATGGTTATCGGACAAGTGTTTTTATAGCATGAAAGAATATTTTGACCTTAATTAATTGTTAATCTTAAATTTTAATATAATAGAATATTGATACTTATTGTAATTGGATATATATATTTTATTAATTGTATTTAAATGAATTAAGTTTAAATATATGTAACACGACACGACCAATAATTATTTGCAAGCCTGCTTGCAGGCTGAGTACAGTGACTATATGTTTACTATAAGACCTTGAAAATGTACCTATCTGTATTCTAGCAAATAAACATATGATTCATTGATTGATACAAACGTACCTACTTACATACAATTTTGTCCTCTTTATAATATTACAGTATAGAAGTATAGACTAGGCAAGCATCACTGTGAACTGTGCGCTACTTGCCTTAAGTATATTCTTTTTTAATACTATTTAGTTCTAAAAGTCCACGTCAAAACTGAGTTTTCGCAATTGATTAACTCATCACTGACACTCAGAACGGTGGGCCTAATACGAATAACTGCGTAAGTGTAACGTAATGTGCCGGTCACGTGTAGCAGTACACACTGTCATTTATCTAGGGCAATTGTGACACAGTTAACTCATAGTTTGTACGCCGAAGCTGGACGCGTTGACGCTTACGATAGGTACGAACACTTTTTCGCCAATGGTTTGTGCTACTGTCTCTGACAACTGCTGTAAGTTAGCGCAGCACTGTACTGAGCTCGTCACCTCAATACATTGATTGGTATAAGCGTCTCACTCGCCCAGTCATTTATCGTGGCTGTATAAGGTTCTTTTACAAGTTCGATTCCAAATTAACCTCATCGGTAACTAATAAGCATGTGGTAATCAGCTGTTTGCGGCCCACTCAGGATTACCAGGACTTTAAATGAAAAAGGTTGCCAGTTTTACTTACAAAAACCTGATTTCTGTAAAAATATCCGGTCTAGGTCGAAAATAAACCGCAGTAGATTTTGTCTACCTTTTATTAACCCTTAATATAATATTATTTATACTTATATAGCTGTCCACAACAGCTCGAAAAAAAATTTTTTTTTCATTAATTTCACTGTACAATTCTTCTCATGTCAGATGTTTGAAGTTATTTTGTGTGAGTAGTATCGCATTTATATATATTATTAATATAAATTATTGACCTAACAGACAATCTGATCACTTCCTTATATAGTCCACTTTGAAGTAGTAAGTGAGAAAACCCTTTCCACGTTTGCGTTATATGCCATGATACTAAAAAGGTTCTGTCAAATCGGCATGACAAAAAATCCGGTCTAGTATGAAATCCGGGCGGAGTCCGGTCTATACTCTTAAAATCGGGTCAGATAGGTCCCTACGCCAGTGGGCTTGCTATATTCGTACATAACCGATCGCTATCTACCAGTTAGGGCAGTCTACTAGTCGGTGGGACAGTAAACACGCAGGGTGTACTGGAAAATGGAAATATTTTGACGTGGCTAATGTGGCTATTGGCTTGGCATGTGGATGGTGGCAGTCTGTCCCCGGCACCCGGCTGTGACGGACGTGTCGTGCTCACTCTCGCTATCGCGCCGAACGTGCCGTATTGTTTATTTACATCGATACCTGTGACTCAGTCGGCCGCGAACTCGCACGTGCTGCTAAGTTTCACTCATTCGTAATGGGGAAGATCTTTGCGTGAGTATATTTTATTATACATCATACAAAATTATCTTCTGTTC
Organism: Selenia dentaria; assembly: GCA_917880725.1. NCBI lineage: Eukaryota > Metazoa > Arthropoda > Insecta > Lepidoptera > Geometridae > Selenia > Selenia dentaria. Next base: position 27,878,877 of record OU862895.1, on the reverse strand, counting down.
AGACGGCCGAGGAAAGTAGAGTTCTGTTTCCTCTATTTTATTGCTATGATAGACTTTTCAGAATCATGACATCATATTGGATTATATTGTATAGCAACGGGAACAATCTATATTTTAATTAACCTGTTGACTCGCGATTCGCCATATTTGGCCAACAATACAATAGATTTCGTAGAAATCAACCTACTTTTCTAGGAACTGCAACGTGTGTAGTTAACTGTACCTACATCGGTAGGTCTTAAAATGAGTAGAGGTTTATAGCCTTTCAAGTTTAATGTACAGTCGCCTTCAATAATATGTATACATTGCATAATTTTCAAAACTATGATACTGTATTACATTTAATTACAATATACTTAAGGATAATTTTTAGCAGTAATAGTAGATTAGTAGCCAAAGGTTGTAAGGCATCAATTGCAGCCCTAGATATTTAGGCGCACGAGCGCAGCGAGGGTGCCTAAATATCAGTTCGAGGGTGCAATTGATGCTTACACCCGAGCTAACTACTCTGCTTTAAATCTCGATTGTGAGGTAAGTAGAAAAAAAAAGCATTACAAAAATAAAATTGATGACTATTATACTCATACGAAGACAAGGCTGAATAGCGAAGCGACCTCTTTTGTCATTGGGCTGAATGCATGATGTCTATTGCCAGTATGATGGTTAGATGTACGTGAACTTTTTGAAAGAGTGAAGTGTTTTTTTTTAATTTCTTACCGCCCTAGGGATTTTCTAGCTACATTATTACCCTAGAGCGCTAATTGGTCACCTACAAGCCCCACTTGGGGGTAATAAGGACCTACTTACCGAGTATGAGAGATGTAAAATAATATTAATAACTTAATTTTAGAATAATTTCGATGTAAGTTTTTATTACATTGTATGCTGAGGCACTTATGAAAACTGTGAAATGTATACAACTTATTGCAGACGACTGTACATTGGGCCGCAAAAAAGCGGGTTGGTGATACATATTACACAAAATATATTTTAGTATTTTATTTTGTACTACATTTTTCCCTTCGGCTTTGTTGGTGTAGTAAGCCTCGCCATAGCCTCCCATCATTTCTTGGTTTTTCTTTCATAAGAACCTGACAATAATTAACACAACAAAAAAATATTAGCAAGTTTGTACCATCCGTTCTCAAGTTACAGCGTGACCAGGAGAAATAGTAATAATATAATAATAATAATAATTCATTTTATATATATATATAGATTACCGTATTATGCCAAACCGTATAACAGCTGGTTTAAGGGCTCGGCGGCAATTCTAAAATGTGTTTAACTACTTATTTGATGCCGTGGTACATTTTTGGAAATCTAGTGAAAAATTGACATTTCATAAATTACAAGTACAATTTGAAATATTTTGTACAGACTTCCATTATATTCAGTTATTGGAGTGTATCTCAAAAACTACTGGATCGAATTTGATGAAAAGTAAATGGGACCACACGGGAAGCAGCTTTCAAATAAAAAAGAATTTTGAGATACGGTTCATCCTGTCGAAAGTTATGAGGTAACAAATATAAAAAGTCGCTAGAAAAGGAATGAAAAGGTCCTGCTTCCTTATACATTACTATATTTTAATAATATAAACTTTAATTTAGTTTTTACTCTAAAATTATTTATCAACTGTTTTAAAACTTATCGCTATTTTGTATAACCTACCCCTTTTGTTTTTGGCCTGTTGTATTTCGTATATCAAAAATACATTTTGCATAAATATAGATAACTTATTTCTAATACTAATACAACCGCTGGGGCGCCTTTGTGGCAAGCCGTCAGTGAGTGGCGACACCGAGAACCCGGATTCTCCCTGTGGCTGAATTAGACCCCTTATCCCTGGTTTGCCCTAATTGGCTGTCTGGGGGTGGAGACGCAAGATCAAGTACCAAAAAGCTGCAAGGGTAGAAGTGTAAAGGGCATAACGCCGGAAGTACCGCTCTAGTGAAACCGCAGCACACCTCTCGTTACCCTTTAGCCATCCACACCAACGTTGCCCCTTTTGTTCATAGCGAATAATGGCGGATCGGCAGGTGCAGTAGTCTCGTCAATAGCCATTTCTCTTATCGTTCAAGAGTCTATGACAATATGCTCCACTATGTTACCAATTTTATATGTTATAGATATACCATGTTACCGTCATGTCAAATTCTGTTTTTAAACAGTATATTTTATACCGAACAGGCATCTTAGTGTTGGCTATAGCCCCACTTATGCCTTTATAAAGGACCGGATAATAAATCAGTGTTTTCTACCGACTTCTAAAAAAAGGAGGAGGTACTCAATTCGACCGTATTTTTTAATGTTTGCTACCGCATAAGTTTCGACTGGGTAAACCGATTCTCAAAATTATTTTTTTGTTTGAAAGCGGGTTCTTCCCGTGTACTCCCATTTAAGTTTCATCAAATTCGGTCCAGTAGTTTTTGCGATACACTAATAACTGAATAGAATGGAAGTCGGTATTAAATTTTTCAAATTGTATTTGTTCTATATAAATTTAATAACAATACTAGTATTTTTATTTCATGCACATGTCTAAATTCTCATTAAGAGCACTTTATTTATACCAATATCGTATGTAACAACAAAAAAGTTCTAAGATTTTTAATTGTCTATCCTATGTAATCTTGCCAATTATTCGATATCAATCAATATTCGAATCTACACAATTTACTGAAGTCAAAATAAATTCGAAAGACAAATGCTAGAGCTAGGAGGCTAGGAGGCCTATTCCCAACAACGAACTACGAAGTTTCCTTTGAAGAATTTCATGTTTTCTATTGTGAATTCATTTTCATTTCAAATTTCAAACATTCATTCATTCTTCATCGCCCTTGGCTTTATTTGTGCATTTTCATTTTCACAGTAGTAAAACGCGAAATCCGTCAGATGCAGCTTCGTACTTCAATTTTTGGTAGAAGCCCTTCTAACTGTAACAGTCTAACTGACTTTAACCATCATTCATTAAACTTACATGTAAACATTTACCTATTAACCCTCCAAACCACTATTCTCTGTTTTCCTAATCACCACTATCTATCAGATATTACATTACCTATCAGCGACAAAAACTTAATATAAGATGAAATTCCTGTCTCAAATAGCTACTGAAGAAATTCCCCAGTACAAGATCTAGCGTGTCTTCCAGACTTTCAAAGTCCCTACTCAGTTATCATTTATCCAACTGCTCTGAACTGTCTCCAGACATGCGAATTCCATTCTCGATGTTCCACATTTACCAATCTAATCTCATTAGCTAACCATATTTACCCAAAACCTGTCGTGCAAAAGTCATACAAGCTGGCTAAGCTCTGCTTACGGTGTGATTTATGTACGTTATCTAATTTATTCGCATCGCCATGGCTTGTGCATGTTGTTTGATCGACGTGAGACGCTTGCATTGCGCTATCGGTGCTTACATCTTTTATTATGGGTTGAAACACGGAAGGGGGAACCCCTTGAAATGTGAAGCTAGTCGAAAATCGGTTGATGTACAGCTTGAACATTCCCAACTTCTTATTGGAATATAGTGTCTGGATATGTTTGATCAACAATCGATATCCAACAAACCACTATCGTCCTGACTACTGGCACCTCCTGGTAACTATAATTGCTTTATCTCTTTTGCGATCATGCTGCTCTGGTACACATTATACCATATCATAACTTATACAGTTTATACAATAATCTGGCATCATGAACAAGCCAGTGTAGGGTTAAAATAACCCCAGTAGTTAGTAGTCTAAAGGAGTGTGCAAGTATTCCAGTTAATTAAGATGCCAATAGTGCACATAATACCTAACTTATACAATTTAAACAATAATCTGGCACCATCTGACGATGGATAAGCCAATGTAGGGTTAAAATTACCAATTTATAAAGTAGTTAGTAGTCTAAAAGAGTGTGCAAGTAAGTTTTCCAGTTAAGGCGCGCTCGTACTCTGAATAAAGAAAAAGCAGAATTTTTAAACACCTAGTGTAACGAAACAGATCGATAGTATAATATGAAAAAAATACAAAGGTTAGAAAAGGAATAGGAAAAGAGTAATAACCGAATAGAATTCATAAATATAACTCTCTTTCAGCAGAAAAAAATCCTGAATAGGTCCACAAAAATAAACTTTCATGTCCAAACTCTCAGAATTTTCAGCGATAACACTATATTTTTTTAAAAGTAATACATAGCCAACGTATAGTACTAAAGTAATATCCAGCAGTTTTTTCGATTGTGTTAGTATATATCGAAAAATATAAAGAAAACGTACAAAATTAACGGATTTTCGCATTACATCGTCCAATCTAACAAGCGATTTTCAACCTTACGTAAAGCATCGTAAATTATTTTAAAATTGGGGTTGGACCGCGTCTTAATTAAAAAGTCAAACCCATTACATTACCCGATCAGATAGCATCTATAAACCCAACTGCGTGAAATTTCGTCCAGACAGTTAGTCATTGCGTTAGCCATTACGGGATCACTGTTGGACTGGTTAGTCACCCGTCGCCGTTTAAGCCGCAGTTCTATTACGGTACCAAGTTCATCGCCAGATATAGCTACCGTATCATTGGCGGAGCAAATTTTACGGATACTTTAACCCGCAGTTTAGCCCGGAATATTTGCTTGGGGAACAGTAGAATTCCTTATGAAGTTTAATTCATATCAAGAGATACGGTTTTGGCATAGAGCCAGAAAGATTTCGTACTGTGTACGCACATCAAAAAAGTTTGTGATCACCAGCATATGATCTATAATTATTGAAATTGAACTTAATCAACAATTTATTATTTAAAGGTTTATATTCAATATAATATAACTCCTTCCCCGGCTCGAACACATGCGGTGATCCTCCTGGGCATGCTGAGAGTCAAGTTATCCAGCATTTCTTGGGGTAATCTGTCCCATTCTTGATTAGCGGCTTCCCTGAGCTCTGACTCTTTCTGGGGACGTGGCTGACTGTTCCAAACAGCTCGCTTAAGAGCATCTCACGCACGCTCTTTGGGTTTAAGTCAATCCAAAAGGCCAATCTAACCTTGTGATGTCGTATTCTCGGAGAGCAGCATTGAGTCGTTGCGCTCGAAGGGCGGGCTCTATACATGTCTGCTGTCATGAACCGGGGATATACGGGATCAAAGATGTTCTAGCTCGATTCTAAGATTTAGATTTTTCGAAGTCATCGCTAACTCTTTTAATGTGTGTACCTATGTAGTGCTTACAGCTTAGAATAATTAGCTTATGACTACAAGCTAACCTCTACCAATGTTGCTACATCATAGAGTATTAATTAGATTAATGTGTTTGTACTCGAATTCGGTAGCTGGCTGTACTATCTAATCTTTACTATCTACTAGACAGGTAACATGGTAAAAATATTGTTGCCTTGCTAAACTCTCCATTTATAAATCTATGTTCGTAGGTAAATCTATAACCGTAAGGAAATATATTCAAAAAACATGAAAAGATTTTTAGAGCGGATATACACGGCCTGCTCGAGCAGTTAGACAGTGATCAACATACACGGACCGCTCTTGCAGGCATAGTCAACAGCTTGAAGCTGTCACTGATAACTGCGGGAGCAGTTAGTACGAGTATTTACTGCTCAACAAGTCACAATTTCAATTTCAATGGGTATCGCGCGCGCGACGTGGAACGAAGAGCGCGGGCGGAGGTAACTGCTCGAGAGCAGTCGACAGCCCATCCAGTGCCTGGCCACTGCTTGACAGCCAACCGCCCGAAGCATTTACAACTGCTTGAGCGGTTTCGTGTATGTAGTTCACTGTGCAGTCGCAGCTTGCCTCAAGCTGCCTGTGTATCTGGGCTTTAGAAATGAACATCAAAGCAATCAGTTTTTCATCTACACATCTACCACTAATCATCATATTACGAGTATAAACACTACTAGAAAGATTAGAAAAATTCTTTCACCATTAGAACCTTATACATTATCCCTGATGAATAAGTATAGGCTATATAATATTTTCAAAAAAAGTTAGGGGTCCGTATGAAAACTTCGATCATGTAACCCAAGAAATTAAAAAAAAACCAACACAACTAATTTTTTATTTTAAAATATGTATAAATATATTTTAAAAATCACGTACACTGCGGAAACTATTGACAATAGAGCAAAGTGATGTGCTATAGTTTTATAGACGACATCAATGTCTACAAAAAAAAATAAAAATATGTCAGAATATAATAATATTTTGTCCCACACACACACACCCACAAAGTTCCAGTCTATATTGCGTGAAATTATTTTGTTCACGTAGTTTCTTCTATAATTTCCTGTATGTCTCCAATAACTTGTCGCATGTCCTATTAACAATCGATAATAGTATAATTGGCCTTATCTACGTGGAAACGATCGATATTAATCAAGTATTTATCGACAGCGCCGCACATAAACAATTTATCGTCATTTACCCTACACGGCAATAAATAACAACGGTAAACTTATTCACCTCTACAAATGCTCTTAAAACTTATACGGAAGGACATTAATATCAAAAGATAAGATCGTGGTCCCTTCTTTAGCCGTAGTTTCTTGAGAATCACAGTCTATTTTTCCACGATACTACTTCAAACTTCGTAATGTCGTATTGCATGCAATTGACATTAAAAGAAAAGTCCCGGAAATCATCCCCCATTTCGGAAATTAACCCCGTTATCCAACCTTACAAGGGTAATAAAATATCCGCAGGTAATCGTTCGTGCCTTGTGCCATACCGCTGGCTCCGCTAAGGGTACAAATGGCTAAGGGTGTCTCCCTTCAATGTGTGGAAATCGATATCAGCACGCGCGTTGTCAAGGATACCAGCATTCCCCCTTTTTATTATGCTCTCAGTTATTTGGGACCGGATGCCGGGAACTGTAGGTCTTATAATTTTGTAAAGTGTCCCTATGGCTTTTTTGTGTGGGGGTTTTGCTTGAAATTTCATGACGTAATTTTTATATTGTTATATATAAATATTGAAAGAACTATATACTTATTATCATGTCCATTTAATCATAAATAATGGGTTTTATTAGTAATTTATTTTATTTGCTAAATTGATAATACAATTATGGTAGAAGTAACGATCTATAAAATACTCCATTGTTACTTAATTAAATATTACTGGAGCCTGCCCGCGAGCCTTAGTGGTTCGTTAAGTAGCTTCGGCCTTCGGCCTCGCAACAAACTTCCATCTTTTCTCCATTCTTCTTTCATAAGAACCTTCCCCTGACAATAATTAACACAACAAAAAAATTGCGAGATTGTTCCATCCGTTCTCAAGTTATAGCGTGACCAGGAGAAATAGGGGTTCATTTTCATATATTTAGATTCAAGGCTTATTTTTTCATTTCATTGGCTCGTAATAGAATAATTAAAATTGTGAAGCTGCTGATTTTATGGTTAGCCTCGCGATCAATCACAATAAAAAGTGCAATTTGAAAAATTTAATACCGACTTCCATTGTATTCAGTTATCGGAGTGTACTCAAAAAGTACTGAACCGAACTCTATGAAATTTAAATGGGACCACACGGGAATGGCAACAGCTTTCAAACAAAAAAAGAATTTTTAGAATCGGTTCACCCAACCCAATCGAGAGTTATGATATGAGGTAACAAAAAAATACAGTCGAATTGAGTACCTCCTCCTTTTTGGAAGTCGGTAGAAAAGCAAATGGAACTATCAAGTCGTGGCATTAAAATACTGCCTCGTAATAATATGAACTAGTATTTCGCTGATTGCAATGGGTTCAATGACCTTTTTTTTTTAATTTCTCCAGACATCCTGCCACGTATAAATTAGGAGAGTACTTTAGTGCCTACTGGGAGGTTGCGTATAGAATTCTTGATTAGTTTCTTACCGTGACGACAGACGTTCTTGAACAGTACACGCAAAAAATTGAGAAGTAGATATTTGTTCTATTGTTTTTAAGCCTCTTACCGCCGTGAAATGAATAAAAAATGCTACTTTGCAATTTGATGCAGTTGCTATGCAACTATAGCCGAAAACACCAACGTAAAAAAGTTCACATCAGTGCGCAATGAAGCTGTTAAAAGGTCAAATTATTAATGCTTTCATGTTTTAGGCTCATAACTTGTTTTATTAGTTACGAGGGTCATTTGAAAAGTTCTTAGCCTAACCTGAAACCATATGAATGAAACCACACGATTTTGAGTTTATTTTTATTTTTCATCATACTCTCCTCCGAGCTCAAAACACTTTTTCCATACACCCGGTAAGGCTTCAATACCCGTTTTAAAAAAATCTTCGTCTAACTCCTCAAAATAAGCGTCCACGGCGGCTATGACCTCTTCATTTGTAAAAAAATGTTTACCACCTAAACATTTTTTCAGCTTTGGGAACAGATAAAAGTCGGACTGTGCAAAATCCGGTGAATATGGGGGATGAGGTAACAATTCGAAACCACATTGATGGATTTCTGCCATAGATTGCACAGAGGTGTGAAAGCGCGCATTGTCCTGATGAAACAAGACTTTTGTTCTCAATAAACCTGGACGTTTTTCTTTGATTTCTTCTCTGAAACGACGCAACAGGTTGCAATAGTAATCGGAGTTTATTGTTTCACCCTTTTTTAAATAATCCACGAGAATTATACCCTTTGCATCCCAAAAAACGGATGCCATGACTTTGCCCGCCGATAAAACCACCTTTGCCTTCTTTGGGGTGGGCGATCCTGCTCTTTTCCATTGTTTCGACTGTTCTTTTGTCTCGGGTGTATTGTGGTGAACCCAGGTTTCATCCATGGTTATAAATCTTTCAACAAATTCTATTGGGTCAGCTTCATATAACCCTAAACAGTCGTGAGAAGTTGTGAGTCGGTTGCGTTTTTGTTCCACTGAAAGCAGTCGCGGTACCCACCGCGCAGACACCTTAGAGAATCCAAGTTCAGTAGTAATTATATGATGTGTTCGCTCAGCTGAGATGCCTACAGTCTTAGCTACTCGTATCTCCTCGACAGTCAATCTTCGATCAGATAAAATTAAATCATAGATTTTTTCTTTGTATTGATCAGTGAAAGCAGTCGAAGGCCGGCCACTACGGGGCTCATCTTGAATGGTCTCACGACCACGTTTAATCTCTGCCACCCAGTTTTTAACAGTCGCATACGAAGGAGCGGACTGACCCAAATTAGCAGACATGTCTTCATGTATAGCTTTTGGAGTTAAACCTTTCAAATTCAGGTATTTTATCACTGCACGATGTTCAATTTTATCCATTTTCAAAAATAGCTCTGACTTGACTTACGGTATCACGTGTAAACAAACGAACAATGAGTTACTGTGAATAAGCTATACCTAGTTTTAGACTTGCGAAGACTATAAGTCATTCCTAGGAAATTGTGTGCGTTTTTACAATAAAATCCCAAAGCACATAACTGAGCTCACAGAGGGCAAATTCAAGTTGACTGTAAAAAACGTTTTAATAAAAAAAGCTTACTATAAAGTTCGACATGATATAGAAGATAAAGATGCTTGGAATACTCCACTTCTGGCAAGCTGTCTCTCTGCCACCCATAAAATGTAATATTTGTAGTACCTAAGTAGAAACATTGTAAACATCCATATAAAAAGAATGGCCCCGAGTTTCTTGCCGCTTCTTCTCGGTGGGTTCTATATATTTTGGAACGCGGCGGTAGAGTCTTTAAAGTACATTATAATGAAAAGTTGACGTTCATAAGTGCGTCTTTGATGCCTAAATTGAAAAATAATTTTGACTTTGAAAAAAAAAACTAAACTGTGCATACTTGTTGCTAAATAATAAAACTACAAAATGATGGTAGTTATAAAAAAAACCAATGATTTTAACCATTTTAGGCTAAGAACTTTTCAAATGACCCTCGTATATCCTCAGCGAACGTAAGTACATATTTGTATTTCAATACCTACTATTCGCTAAGTACCTACATAGTTTTCGAGCAGGATTAGGTTCTGAAGCCGCCTACAAAAGTAATATAGAAAAAGTATTCGTATCGTAAATTGTAAGCCATAATGCGTCACGCATCGGCGGATAAACTCCGAGTTATCTGTGCCACAGTTGCCCTAGATGCATGACAGTTTGTACTGTTTCACGTGAACGACACGTTACGGTACACTTACGCAGTTATTCGTGCTAGGCACACTGTATATGGCCGTTATGGGAATTCTGGTTCGTTTACTAAGCTTCAGAACACCAAACTAAACGCACTAAAATTTATTTTTAGTAAGCTAATATAAGATAGTTTTTATTTTGCTTATGCTAAAGCCCAAATTCTTATAACGCTTGCGAATGACAATTCTTAAATTTGCCATTTCTGTTCAGTTGTGGGTATGTTTAGTGTAAATGTGACTTCTGACCATGTAACTTCTTGCTCTAAACTGATGTGAGAAAAATTTTGAAATTAATATTTTATGTGTATATAGTGACTTGGAAGAATTTTGGATGAAAACATGACGCTGGCAAATGCACATGACGTGCGACGCCATATTCCTTTGAGTTGAGGACAAAAGAAAAAAAAATGATGTGAAACTACTCACAATTGAGTAGTATATTTTAAGAATTGTTATTCTAAGTGTTACATGAAATAGGTAGGTACCTATGTGGATTTTAATATAAACAGGATAAGAACTACCATAGTTCAGAGAATTTTAGTTAGTGTTCTGCATAAGTGAATTACTACCATTATATGTCAGTCCTACGATCCAGCGTCATTTTTCAAAACCTGATGTTAAAGTGATGGGAATACCACACTAAAATACCACGCTAAAATTATAATAAGACGTGTGGCACTCGGAGACTGCCGCGGCAAAGCTATTGCATAGCTGTTTTTATCAACTTATGCAATTATAATTATTTAACCAATGCCATCTAGAGGCGAGTTGCTGAACTAAAGAGACAAGCGTGATATTTCAAAAAGTCATTAAAAGTTCTCCTATTCATCGATAGATGCCAAATCAACTTATGCAATTATAATTATTTAACCAATGCCATCTAGGGGCGAGTTGCTGAACTAAAGAGACAAGCGTGATATTTCAAAAAGTCATTAAAAGTTCTGCTATTCATCGATAGATGGAGTCGGAGTGGGGGGTGTTAGGTTATATTCGTTACGGAATTTCTGGATTCGGTCTCTACGCTCAAGGCCCGCGATAGAAGCTATGCAATAGCTTAATAAATGCGCACTTCGAATTGTTAACAAATGAACTGCTACCAATAGTTTAATATAACTTGACACAGAGATAACCTGAAATCAATCCGGGCCTACCACTGGGGCGAGATTTTGAATGCGACATCATCTCCCCACCTTGGCGGAGGACAGCTTACGGCGGGGTTTTGGTGGGTCTGAGCTCCAAATACCTCCTTCCGTCACCCTCGCGGCGGAAGGGAAGTGGACAGCATTTCCCTCCTCAAAAAAAAGAGATAACCTGAAGCTCGGAAGGACCGAGAATACTTTATATCCCAACTAACGTCTTCCCGTTTTCGAAGCATAATGTTGCTTAATGTTCTTCTGTTTTCTGAACGAACTTGCAGTTGCTGATCAATTGTTCATTGGTCAACCTTTACTCGGAATTTGGAACAAGGAAATAGGTTCATCTGTTCTAGAGTTTCCTCGTCTCAAACCGTCATTGGATTTGACTTATGTGTTGGTCGAACGCCACACTTTCCCCTTATTTTTGCCCCAATTTTATGGCCACACTGTGATAATACCACGCTAAAATTATGATAAATGCGAACGTCGAGTTATCTGTCTCTAACAGATGAACTGATACCAATAATTTAATAAAAATAAAATAAATGAATATAACTTAAAATAAAGTCTGAAACTCGGAAAGACCGAGGATAATTTATATCCCAACTGACGTCTTACCGTCTGCAAGGCATAACGTTGCTTAATGTTCTTCCGTTTTCCGAACGAACTTGCAGTTGCTGATCAATTGTTGATTGATAACCTTTACTCAGAAGTTGGAACAAGGAAATAGTTTCATCTAGAGTTTCCTCGTCTATTGTAATTGGAAGTCCCCAACTTATGTGTTGGTCGAACGCCACACTTTCCCCTTATTTTTGTTCCAATTTTATGGCTTCATACATTATTCTAGGTCTGCTCCGTTATATGTGGAATGAAATTATTTTTAGGAAGCTAGGTCGTTATTTATCCTTTGCCATCCCAATTTTCTGTGGTTGAACCGACCGAGGCCATTTCATTCCTGTAGCGAAGATTGTACTTTTGATAGTGAGATGTATTATTTTATGCTAAGTAGCTCGTTCTTGAGTCAGTATTAGTAATTATTTTTTAATACAGTTGCTCAAAAAGTGGCGTATTGCAGGGACGTATAGCGTTCGGAATGTGGGCTATTACATACTCGTGTTTTTTTTTACCTTTCCCGAACTCGTGCGTTCTCTTTCCCAACTGTCAAAATAATGTCTATTAAAAAGAAAAACCAACCATGAAGTTTTTACTAAAAAATTCATAGAAGTTTTTATGATCCATGCAAATACGTATATTTTTATTTTATACTAAATTATTAGTATTATTTTATACTAAAAAGAAGCTACTAATTTGTATCAATATCAGATTTAATTATTTGATTGAATGAGTTAGGTTAGGTTTCATTTCATTTCATCTCATTAAATTTCATTTTCATTTCATATCAATAAAAAAGTTCTACTGAAGACTTGGCTGTATGAGCATAGTTCCTTTTGCCTACCAGAATGGGTGAAGAAAAAAAATCTCTGCTTATATTCTACGGTTGGCGTCATTTTCCAGAAATTTTCCTTGGCTAGTCTTCCTTCTCGAAACCGCTAGTTATATCATATACTAGCTGTTTCAGCTGCGTGGTGATGGATGATGATGATGATGAATCAAAATATATTGCATGTTACTCTGGGATAATGTAACAGTCTAATGGTGAAATATTTTTTTAATCGGCCTAGAGGTTTTAAATTTATTCGTCTCAAATATATATATATATATATATATATATAAGGTCTTTGTGAATTAGTGGACAATATTGAACGGGATGGTTTGGAATCGATAACTGGTCATGAAAGTAAAAGAAGAATTGACGTATAATTTTTATTCTTATGAACCCATATTCGCTGCTCCACGTCTAAAAGCTATAGTGCGACTGAACGCACGACCCGACACTGCTACATCGCAGAATAGGTAGCAGTAAATACGGGAGACATACCTACCCGCTTCGAATAAGTACAACGTGCGAACGATGACCCGCCCGGGCCCGCCGTCGTTTAGGCATAGACATCAGCTGCGTGCGCGAGGAGGTAGGTTAATACGTCGTTGTACTTATTCTAAGTTGGTAGGTATGTCTCGCGTAGTCACTATTGTCTATTCTGTGATGTAGCGGCGTGCGTTCAGTCGCGCAATGGTTACGAGTATTAGCTACGGAGTAATGAATATGGCATTATAAATAATTAAAAAAAAAATATTTCTCCACTATAACGACCAGCTATCATGGCAAACCACCCCATTCAATATTGTGCACTAATTCACAAATTCCTTATATAAAAATGAACCCCTATTTCCCTGGTCATGCGCTCCTCGAGAACGGATGGAACAATTTCGATAATTCTTTTTTGTTGTGTTAATTATAATTCTCGGGGAAGGTTCTAATGAAAGGAAATCTAAGAAAATATGGGAGGTTATGGCGTGGCCGAAGGCCGAGCCTACTACGCGAACGAAGTTGCAGGCAGTCGCTAGTACACAATAAATATAAATCTTTCCTTTATAATATTCATTTCATTGTCATATAATATTCAGTAAAGTTAAGCTTTAAAAATATACTTTTGAGAGACACAATCTACTCATGTAAGTTATGACTTTTGTGTTTAGTAAAGATGGACTAAAGGGGGATCCCAATAATCTATCTATCCACAGTTTACCTTACTACCGATAGAAATTTGACATAACGTCCATACAAATATAGATTATTTTAATTATACAATGGACAATTATAACGTTTCTTCAAACCGTTAATCCACGACTATTTAGCAACGATGTAGAATCAACTAAAAATACACTCTTTGTGGTCTATGCCTTTAGGCACAGATTACTAGGTCAGTGCTAAGCTGTCGGTCACAGTACAGCAAATAAACATAGCGGAATTTGTTCAAATATTATTCTCTCGTGAAACGTATTAATTCTAGCTTGTATAATCAAGCTGTATCTGAGGAATTTGAATGGATGCGGTATTTGTAAATTCTATATTGTTTACCAGCTATTTGTATTATGAGGCCATGTTTATTTTATATAATATATAAGCCTCGTGGTTCGGCGCATTGCTTAAAAATGGGGTCAGTTATGTTTTGTATCTGTACTTGTATTTATTAATAACTAACTGACCCGCCAGCGGCTTCGCTCGCGTGGCCTCGCGGATACGGTAATTACAGATTTCAATTAGGTGTCGAATTTCATAAAATCCCGTCTTAGTGAGCACCTATGTCCTAAAAAGAACCCGCATGCGAAATTTCAAACTCCTAGCACTTGTAGTTTCTGAGATTTCGTGATGAGTGAGTGACCTTTCGCTTTTATATATATAGATAGATAGATTGTCCTGATAAGTCTGGGAAGTCTTTTTCGATGGGATTTAATGGAATTGACTTGTAGATTGACCGGCTGATTTCTCAGGCTCTCGCGATTCTGATACATTGAAATAAAATAACTTTAAATGGATTTAATCACGTATAATTGTATATTACTTTATCCCGACGTTTAGAACACTTTTCAGTGAACATGGTCACGGTTAGACTGCATTACAATTTATTGTTATAAAATTATGGTTATTGTTTTTATATACCGCCTATCACATTTTAATTAAACCGTTCCCGATGCACGCAGTAATCACTCAGTGTCCAGTAATGAGTTTAAAACATTGACACCAATCGATGCTCGCTATCAACTGCCGCGAAAAAACGTATGAAAAAATTAACAGTGCCACCTTGCGGTCACTTGTAGAACTAAAATTGACAGCGAGTACGCCAATCACAAGTTTAATAGGTAGGCGAGATCGAGTATCGACTATAGATGACATTTGTGTTGCCAACTCATGGTAGAGGTACAATACAATAACTCTTTATTGGCGCCAAAGAAATCACAAAATAATAAAACATTTTACATAATAGGCACAAATGGGCGGTCTTATCGCTAAAAGCGATCTCTTCCAGACAACCTTTGGATGGATAGGGATGTACAGGACTGATATGGACGGTGGTGCAACATCATAAAGAAATATTTTATTACTAAATAAAAGGTTAGAATTTAAATAAAACACACTTAAGTAGCTACAGTGCATTGGGTCGAGCACGAAAATCTGTTTAACCACACACATTGCAGTTCCTGGAAAAGTAGGTGGATTTCTGCAAAATCTATTGTATTATTGGCCAAATATTGCGAATCACGAGTCAACCCTTTGCGTCCCAGATACGTAAATATACGTCAGTTTCATTCATAAATCTTTTGTATTAATTATCACGGTATAGCAAGGATAAATCCGTTTAAAGTTGTAATTTCATCGTGGCCTGATTTTACAGTGACCAGCAAACTGATCGGATTCGTACTATTCGGACGGATTGAAGTTAAACTGAAGCCCAACTGGCTTAATCTTCAACTAACTGCTTTGTTAGTATATAGGGGCTCGAAAGAGTTTAAAATAAAATCTAGTTAGTTTGGTAACATTAGTAGTATACAGCTGTAATTATTGGAGTAACATAAATCCTAGGCTGTAATTACTAGTCAGTACTTGTACATGTAAGAACATATGGCTAGCGTACACTTGGCCTACTTCGACGTGTCTAGTTGTAGATGCCGTAGGCCAAGGGTTTCCTACGCAAGTACAAAACTCTAACGCGTACAAGCTGCTTGCGGACATTTGTTTACAACGGTACGACTTAAAGTACTAGTTTGATATAATCTCATTGTATGCTATGTTTCACTGCGGAAAAATATAATTTTATTTTTCTGTTAATTTTTTCATTTTATTTTTGTTTATTCTGACAACCTTATTGTTCTACATACGAGTTTTGAAGCGTTAGCTCTTTTCTCATAGCTGTAGTGATAAGAAATTGTGTGTTTCACACGGGGCAAAGGTATTTTGTGTTCTGCAGGGCTATTATGTATCTCAGTTGCTAACAAATGTTGATTGAAATCTTGAAAAATGGCCGCTCTATGTCAGTTTTGGCAACTCCAGTAAGCAAAAATGTTAGTTGATGACTGGAGCTGACAAAAGTGACATAGAGTCGCCATTTTATTCGATTTCAATGAACATTTGTTAGCAACTGAGATACATAATAGCCTTGCTGGTGGACGTATATTGTATTCCTCGCTACGCTCAGGATTCTACTTTAGAATCATTCACTTCGCTCTAAATTTAAAATAACGCCCTTACCACAAAATAGTGCTTTGTCCCCTGTAACACAATAAATACTTCTTTCTTCACGTGTGCTTAGGTATGATGTACTTCAATCAATCAAGTAATCAATTATAAACCTACTAGATACGCCCCGCGGTTTCGCCCGCTTGGTGATGGATGATAATGATGATAAAAAGTATTATTATGTGCTTCCTGCCTTGCCAAATTTGATTGCGATCCATTCAGATGCGTGATAAGGTAACAAACAGACAGAGAGACACAGTTCTCATATAGTATATTATTTTCTAAAAGTAAGCTAATTTACTCCTTATAACATCAGCTATCTGCCAGTGAAAGTCCCGTTAAAATCCGTCTAGCCGTTTCAGAGATTAGCCGGAACAAACAAAAGTCATCGATTTTTTTCTTTCATATAAGTACCGTATATGCATTTAGTGAACAGCTGTTAATTTGGAATTACAAACAGACACTTCGACTTTATTTATCTGTATAGATTTATTTAGTTTAACTATGGTATTGGTAACCACGGAAACGATGCTCGTATTTTATTCCCCAACTAACAAAACAATCAAGGCAGCAGATGTAGGCACTTACAAAACTCATTTGGTAGCGATTGTAACAACCTTTAGATAAAATAACAATTGTTTTAGTGGAAAAGTAACGTCGGTAGTCATGGCCACTGCCATTGTCCGAATTAATTCAATTATGTGTACTTGCGACACCCGCTTACTTTACCCAAATAATTTTTATCCACATTTTGCGGTTGGCTGCTTGAATCTATTATGTATGGTAATTGTGTGAATGAAATTAACTGAGGTTTAACACACTTATATTATAAATGTGAAAGTTTGGATGATTGTCAGGCAAAAATATGTTATATTTGTAGTACCTAAGTAGAAACATTGTAAACATCCATATAAAAAGAATGGCCCCGAGTTTCTTGCCGCTTCTTCTCGGTGGGTTCTATATATTTTGGAACGCGGCGGTAGAGTCTTTAAAGTACATAATAATGAAAAGTTGACGTTCATACGTGCGTCTTTGATGCCTAAATTGAATAAATGATTTTGACTTTGACTTTGAAACGTTTGAACGAATATTATAGTCTACAGGTGGTTTTTTGAGAAGGGCGGTCATGGCCAAGTCCGGGACCACGAGAGTTAGAGAAAAATCGTGAAAGGAGACATGCCCTCGGTTTATAGGAAAACAATAACTCCATATAAAGCTTTTTATTTTTTTTTACTTTTGACGGAAACGTGAAAACCATCCTGTATACCTATTATAAAGAGTGTCCTGTTCATAATATTAGTATAGATTATAATATTGATTGATATGTATTTTTCTACCGACTTCCAAAAAGGAGGAGGTACTCAAATCGCCTGTTTTTTATTTATTTTGTTACCTCATAACTTTTGACTGGGTGAACCGATTCTCGAAATTCATTTTTTGTTTGAATGCTGCTGGTTCCCGTATGTCCCATTTAAATTTCATCAAATTCGGTCTAGTAGTTTTTGAGTTACACTCCAATAACTGAATAGAATGGAAACGGTATTAAATTTTAGGTACTTGTATTAATATATTTGTTATTAATAATTGTAGGTACTTGTTTATGTATGTAATGAATAAATATAAAAAAACCCATTTCAAAAAAAGTTTTGCCATTAGAAATCTGTCACTGAGTAACATAGGCTATTTAATATTTTCAAAAAGTTAGGGATCCGTGTGAAAACTTTGAGAATGTAACCCAATGTGTGGAAAAATACCAAAAAAGTCCTTATATCGCGTACGCTGCGAAAACTATTGACAATAGAAAGTGATGTAGTATAGTTTTATAGACGACATCAATGTCTACAAAAAAGTTTGCGATACCATATGTCTAACTATTACAGTTATGTTACAATATAAACTTTTCCGTGTTAAAATATGCAATATTAACGCCGGTACAAACTAGGCCACATTGTCCATACGTTGGTGTTAATCCTTATCTACTATAATAATAAAGATGTAAGATTTGATAGTTTGTTTGTAACGGATAAACGCAAAAACTACATAACCGGTTCAAAAAATTATTCCACCAGTAGAAAGCTACATTATGCCTGAGTAACATACGCTATATTTGATTCATCATCATCATCCATCACCGCGGGTGAAACCGCGGAGTGCAGCTAGTTATTAATAAATTAGTAATGGAAATATTATGTACCCTGGATTAACACTTTTATTAAGATTTTACGACCCAAAATAATACGAAAGTATTTTTACAATAATTAATTTTTATAACTAACTAGCCTGGTTAGTGTGACCAAATTTTGCATGTATATAAAATTCTTGGATGGGATTAAAATTAAACCCACGGTTTCTGGCTAACCGCGTCAAACGCCGATGACCGCTAGGCCACCAAAACACCAGTCTAAGGATCGTATTTATATATCTAGTTATAATAGTATAGCGCCATCTACCAACTTGAAAAGCTTTTATTAGACCGACAAAAGGCCTTTACAAACATTCGTACTTGATTGTTGACGCAATGCTTAATTTTCTATAAGACTAAGTTAACGATTGGTATTAAGGCCAACATAAAACTATATAAATTCTAACTATATATAAGTTGATATGATGATGATGATAAGTTAAAAAGTGTATATGTATCTAACATGAATTTATCAATACGTTAGTTTCAATTTGATTAAATTTCAAGGTAACACCTTCTTAGCCTTGAAACATATTTCCTACTGTTCAACTATTATGTATAGAACGCGACCTTATTCTAGAACATAATAGAACAACCACCTGTTTGATATAATCCAAATGTAAATTGGGTTTGCAGTGAGACAGCACTATTGCGTGACTATTACAATTCCACGACCATGTCTCAGATACCTATGCTATACAAGGTGTATTTTAGAGACGGGATAGTAAGGACGTATGAATTTTCGCAGCACAAACAAAAGAATGAACTGTAGGGCTATCATGTATCTCAGTTGCTAACAAATATTGATTGAAATCGAAAAAAATGGCGGCTCTGTATCACTTTTGTCAGCGCCAGTATGTAATCAACTTACTAACATTTTTGCTTACTGGAGTTGTCAAAACTAACATAGAGCCGCCATTTTTCAAGATTTCAATCAACATATTAGTAACTGAGATACATAATAGCTCTGCTGATATAACCCAAAAATTCGATACGAATTCGAAGTTTGAAATTGAAGCCTTTCTTTTACTTACCTACTTTTTTAGCCAGTCTTTTTAATAGCGGACCATAGCAGATCTACCCATAACAAACAATTTGGCTAATTTAAAAGTTTGACTTCTCCGAAATGTATTCGCGATTTCTGACATTTCTAGTACTCAAACCTCGGTCGGTCCAGTAGAGACTTTCGAACCTTATAAGAAACAGGATCGATTGGCATCAAAAAAGTTTTTGTGGTAAAAGACCATTTTCTTGCTGACTGTAAATTTTTTCCGAAATCTGGAAATGCAGTTCAGAATACCTTAAAAATTTATGGATAGTCTCCTAATAACGTTTTCCTGTAAATATAACGGTTAAGGTAATTTACACAAAAATTCACCCTAGTATGCTATAATTTTGTGAATTTACTTAAATAGCTTTAAGGGATTTGTGTTATGTTAATTAGGTAGGTTAGTGTAAGTCCTAATTACGCTACGCTATCGCATTAGGTTAAAAAAAACCTGTAATGATAGTTGTAAGTTAAGAAAATAAATAAATTATGTTACTGCGTAGGCAATGCACATAGGGCATTATACAACATAGGAATTAAGGATTTGCAATTGAATTTTCACTTTACGAGTAACAGCACAAGGAGCCGTTCTACTAACTAAATTGCTATCGAACCGCAGCTGAACGGCGACGCGAGATTCTACTATTGAAAAACAATCGAGCTGCAGTTACGTTTCTGTTGACGTCTCCGGTCGATCCAAACTTTATATTCTAACTAGTACTAAAGAACTAATATTAAGTACTAACTCTAACTTCCATTAATCACGCGATGTTTTTTTAGTAATTAAGACTAACCCCCACTCCCACCGAAAATCAAGTGTATTTTTAGTACCTACAAAGAAACGTATAATTTTTTGAATATTATTTTTATATACTAATAAAGTATAATCTTATTTTAATCTAGACATTTAAGGACCACGATAAAATAGACGTCAAGGTTGCAGTTTGTTGTTGACTGGTATAAAAATAATAATAATGGAATGGTGTAATCATGAGAAATACATATTGTACTGTAGTATATGTATCGTGTTTGACGAATAAATAAATACACGTGATATCTTACTACACCCTCCTCCCCCTTTGTGATATTTCTTTATTGAAATAGTAGAATTGGCCTCCAGATTTTTTTCTAGGTGGTGTGCCTTTTGTGCAAGAGGCTGTCTTGATAGTTATCACAGCAGTGCCAGACATTCTACCGCAAAGCAATAACATGCATCATAGCATGTCAAATTACTGGGCGAAAGAGAGTCAAAAAAAACCAATGCCTCGGGGTGCCGACACAGTACACAAACCTACAGTTCTAATCTCTGGGTAGCCCTGCATCTGATATCAAAATCATTTATTACATAAATAAGGCATAATTAACTTTAATTGACAGTGTAGCACCTGGTTCCTAAACTATAGGCTCAAAACCCGTGTTATAGGTACCTACCAGGCTCTTTCATCGGACATTCATCACAATGCCTACAAGTACAATTTGAAAAATTTTACACCGACTTCCATTCTATTCAGTTATTCGAGTGGATCTCAAAAACTACTGGACCGAATTGGATTAAGTTTAAATGGGATCACACGGGAAGCACCAGCTTTCAAACAAAAATTTGAGAACAAGATCAAAAACAGAATTTTGAGAATCGGTTCCCCAGTCGAAAGTTGTGAGGTAACAAACATTAAAAAAAACTTGCAGTCGAATTGAGCACCTCCTCCGTTTTTCGAAGTCGGTAGATAAAAGAGATACATATACTGTATTTATTACTCATTAATGTATACACTATTATTAATGTAAATGTTATGTGGATGCTATATTGTGAATGTTGTATGTAAGTTATGGGCAAGTGTAGTGCTTACCATCACGACTTCGTCTCGTTACTAAATTGCATAAGAAAAAACTATTTACGTACGTTAGAGATAACCACCTTAATATAAATAGTTGGATAAAGATAGTCCCGTAAATTATATCCTATATTTCATGTAGGTTTTTTTATAATGGTTCATCAAAGTGACTCCCTCTCGCCTGATGGAAAGCAAAGATATTTGCTGTATATATCATGGTTTAAACTTTAGTAGGTGCATCGTCCCCGCCACCGCCTGTCACCCCGTAGGACGGTCGCGCACCACTTTACCGGACTATAGTGCTAGATATAAGTTTTTAAACTATCATGGTCACAAACATTAGAAGTATTCAAATTATCAACGGGATAATGACTCGCAAAAATCTACCATCGCTCAACATCTAGAGTCAGGTACGAACCACTGGATCGAGTTGCATAACCCTCAGATACTTTCGACAGAACGCCACTACATACCAAGTCTCGTCAGAGAAGCGATTGGAATCACGAAGTTCAAAAATTTCAATCGTGAGGATGGTTTTCAACTGTCGAATATCTGGAACCCAGTGGTACGATTGAGTAAAAATAAAAACAGCAATAGTCCCAAAGTTCGAGCTGATACGGTTAGTGCTGTGTCGAGATAAATCAAAAACTAACAGTGCGAACAATAGTAGTGGTGCCTCGCATAACAAACGAGTACGGAAGAGGGTAGACCGTTTCGTCTGCTCGTAAACATTCACCCACCCGCAATTCCTCAGTTCATCCGTGATCATGGCGCTTGCAATAGGCAAGAAATATGGGAAACTCACAGAAAATATACATGGTAATTATCCCGTTGATAATTTGAAAACTTCTAATATAGTGCTAGACTCAGTCTATCCGGTCCCTGGAAGCAACCGAAGTGGACCGCGATGCCATCCTACGAGTAATTGAAAGATACATTCTGAAGATTTTTAAAGTCAAATGATTTTTTTTAACAAAGATTCGAGATAAACTGACTCTGAGAACTGAATGAAGGATTCAGAAGTTAGTAAAGAGTGTGCAGTTATAAAATGCTAATAAAATAATATACATACCTATTTATCTCTGTGATTTTCTTCAAATATTGAAATACAATATATACATATTGTATATGTACATTTATTTATAGATAAAACAATTCTTTATTCATTTACATGTACTGTTTATTGCACCGAACAGTTAGTGGATCTTGGCAAGACGGAAATTTTGACAAGTGGTCCCTTATCACTGAAAGGTTGAGAACCTCTGTGCTAGAGAGTAGACCGGGAAATACGATTATATGGAGAAGACACCAAGATAAACTAACTATAAATACTATTTTGTGGTACTTCATATAGTATATTATATTGTATGTGTGTATATAATTATACTTACATCTCTCATATTCGGTAAGTAGGTCCGTATTACCCCCAAATGGGGCTTGTAGGTGACCAATTAGCGCTCTAGGGTAATAATGTAGCTAGAAAATCCCTAGGGCGGTAAGAAATTAAAAAAAACACTTCACTCTTTCAAAAAGTTCGCGTACCTCTAACCATCATACTGGCAATAGACATCATGCGTTCAGCCCAATGACAAAAGAGGTCGCTTCGCTATTCAGCCTTGTCTTCGTATGAGTATAATAGTCATCAATTTTATTTTTGTAATACCGGTTTTTTTTTCTACTTACCTCACAATCGAGATGTAAAGCAGAGTAGTTAACTCGGGCTTAAGCATCAATTGCACCCTCGAACTATAAATATATAATATACAAATATCTCGGGCTGCAATTGATGCCTTACAGCCCGTGGCTACTAATCTACTATTATATATATCCTCTTAACTGATGCGATTTTACAAGTTCAATAGCCCCAATTCCGTGCTTTTGCGTGAGTACAACAGAACGTTATCTTGGGCTAAACTTAATTTACTGCTTTCAGTTTATGTCGTGCTAAAATCACCACATTGACATACCGCTCGCTCAAAATGAACCCTATTCGTCAACATCTTATGGTTGTATATGCTCCAGCCGGTCTCTTTAATACTTCGTATTAGCATTTTGTGTGTGTATGACACATGGTACTATGGTTTCGAACAGAAACATAGTTCAATCCGTTTAATAGTTCTGAAGTATAGTTACGAGACGCCTTTTTGGTGCCTTTTTGGTCACGAACACTAGTGTTTCACGCGGATAGTGATTTAATGTCGTTTTCGTGGGTTTCGCTGTTGCGGGGGGTTGGCTTACCTTACGTCGACATAATAAGCCCTTGGTTTATTATGACGACCACAAACTGCCGCGGTGTTATTGGATTTGGAAGGACTGATGTTTGCCTGGTTGGCTTCACGTTGTAAAAAAGCCTTTTTTGTCACATTTGTTTATACACTACATTTCAAATTTATATATTTTGCAACTAATTCTATCTACACTATACAGATATAAACTAAAACCTCTTATTTAGATTTAAAACTATTTCACCAGTAGAAAAATATTTCTGAGTAAAATAGGCTGTATTTGATTCCTCATCCATCACCGCACGGGTTAAACCCTGGAGCGCAGCTAATTATATTATAAGTAGTTATGTTATAAAATTTTACTTTTATTTTATTCTATAACTTCTACATTTAAAGTTGATTATATACTTGCATATTTTATCGGTTTACATAATCACTTTTATTTGCATGTGTGCAAGTCCTCATTTTTTTTTCTGAGCGTCTCAAAGTAGGTACCTACTTTGAGACGCTCAGAAAAAGGTTAGTAGAAGTTAGGTAATGGTATTTAAAAAACAATTAGTCATTTTAATTGATTTTTATGACCCTTGTAAAAATTCTTTCTTTAAAATCGCCATTAAAATGACAGATAATAATGAAAATAAAAGGGCGTGATAGCGCATGCTATAACAATTAAATTTTCTTGTAAAAAATCATTCGAATAGTACAATATTCTATTATTATTATAAGATATGTATGTCTGTGTGTATGTATGAAACCCTGTGGTCCGCGTGTTCTTTAAAAAAAGGAGACAAGAACCTTCGTCCCATTTCCCTTTTGAGCCATATCTAAAAGTTTTCAAGAGTCATCATCAAATCCTCTTGCGCGAAAACTCGACGAATTTCAACCCCTGAGCAGGCCGGGTTTCGAGGGGGCTATATCACCATATACAACATCCACACAGTGCAACAGATTATACAGAAGTCTGAAGAACATAATCAGCATTTCTGCTTATCGTTTGTGGACTATGAGAAGGCTTTTGACTATAGTAACCTGGTGGTCTATTCGGGAGCCCTTGCGCAACGGGGCCAAGTTGACTGGCGATATATCAAATTGATAAAAGGCTTGTATGATGCCGCGACCATGACGAATATACAGAACCAGGCCCTACTCCCACCTCTTAAAGTAGTCATGTTTCAACCTTACCATTATCTTTGGTACCACCACGTCGATATAGCAAGCTTAAAATAATAATGCATTACGATAGACGTTTTTATGACGAAGTATCAAATATTTCACTCAATTCGCTTACTTTGACGTAACTTTTGACACTAAGATTCATTTTTCCAGTGTTAAATTTTTGAAGTACCGTACTCGCATCTCTTAAAGTAGTCATATTGCAACTTTACCATTAAATTTGTTTGACCGTTTTGTGTCTGTGCGAGAACGATAAGTACCTATAATTATTCTAAGCTTATTACAAAACGCTCCTGATTTTTGATAGTTTCGTAAAAGGTGGGAGTAGGCCCCCAGCAGGTTGAACAAACCTACCTGCGACGAGGTGTGAGACAAGGGGATGTTATATCCCGAAATCGTTCTCATAATAACTTCGGTGAACATGTTTAAGACTGTAGACTGGAGTGAACGTTAACAACAACTGCTGGCACATTGTGTAGGCTTACAATGTTTGCATTCACTCCTTGCATAGTAAATGTACCGGCACGAATATAATAGGTAGAGCAGGAATGTTACGACAGCACATTATCGATCGAAACAACCTCTTCACGGTTCACGAGACACCATGCGGTGTGCCGCAAGGTCGTCATATTGCACGATCGGTCAAATCAGGCCCGTGTCCAATGACGGCCTTAAATGGCATGCCACAATCCTCTATTCACTGACCATATGCTCGCTTCATGCCTAATGCATCTGTATTAGTTAATGCTTGTCTGTGCTAGGCCTGTTGTCTGCAGAACCTTTAGAAACCTGAGATCTGGTTCGAGGTTTGGGTGCGTACTGAACAAAATTACAGCGATAATAAAATTCATCAGCGTTCAAGCGATGCGTCTTACTCCATTTATAGACTGTTGAAATATTAGGTTTCAATTTATGTTTGCATTCGCTTCTATAAATAATACTACTTGGAAGTCGCTAAAATTTTGAAGTACTCTAAAGTAACACATTATGGATTTTAACATAAAAATATAACTACCAAAACATCGATCTGCCGAAGGTGACATTTTATAACTAATTACTTTAATATATAGCTTACAGTTTCGTTGAATTTCGAAAAACTGGCACAAACAAGCCATCACATTTCAACACAGTTTTATTATCTCATTGCCTCTCACTTAAAGCTTGTGCCATTACGATCGGTTAGAAATAACGAGGCGAAAAGGAGATGTGTGAAATCGACACATATCTTTTTCATATTTATTCTGACCTAAGAAAATAATGAGTTTTTGGCACAAGTTCCTTCCTTCTTGCTTTGCTTTTCGCCGATCCTTTAAAAATATATACCATATTAAAAATAATCCTGAATATTTTTGTTTCCAGTCCACATGTATCGCCAGAAACCTCGAATCCCTCTACCTCGGGCCTCCAGACCGCGGACACGCAAGACGAAGACAGCATGCGAAAGAATGATGACGATCAAAAAGACAAAGACAGCGAGGGGTCCGTGACGGACTGGATCACCGGCGGCCCTATCGGCTCCAAAGGCACCGTCCTGGTTTTCCGATCATGCGTCTTGGCATCGCGGACCCCATCAATGGAGTCTACGACGAAAACAGCTGGCAACAACACTGGGACCACTATATTATTGAACAAAGCAAAGAATATGGCACGAAGACTCGTCGCAGAACCTCACGCGTTCAGCGTCAGGCCGAAGAACATAATGCATGATGTTATGGAAACTTTTGGGACTAGTCAAAAAATGTCTGGTCAGGCTTATGTGGTCAGACACGTGAGCGAGTCAGATCTTCCCGAAACGGTTGCCATAGAAGAGCAGGGTCATGAGACGGCGGAGCACAAGAGAGGCATCGATGACGTGCTGAATGACTTGAACAAGATCACTTTAAAGAAACATCTCAATATTGAGAACACTACGGCTAATATCAAACCGCCTGAAGATCCACCGCCTTCTAAAGGTATGATAATAATATTTTACTTTTCCCAGGTTCAAAAAATATAAATATTCCGTTTAAAATTAAATAAATCTATATATATAAAAGCGAAAGGTCACTCACTCACTCATCACGAAATTTCAGAAACTACAAGTGCTAGAAGTTTCAAATTTTGCATGCGGGTTCTTTTTAGGACGTAGGTGCTCACTAAGACGGGATTTTATGAAATTCAACCCCTAAGGGGGTCAAAAGGGGTGAAAACGTGTTGTATTTCGTTTCGTTTGTTTGCTTTCAATATTTTTATCAGGGATGACTTAAGGGGATAAAACGAGGGGTGTAAAAACTATATTATAAACTGTAGAGGTCAAATTTCTGTACAGTGAAAACTATGCTAAAAACCGAGTCAGGGGATGTAAGGAGTGAAAAATAAGTTCAAATTAAAAGGAAAAGGAAATAGGATATTTTTGATCCCGGTAAATTAAAGAGTTCCCGTGGGATAATTAAAAATCTGTAATTACCGTATCCCGCGAGGCCTCGCGAGCGCAGCCGCTGGCGGGTCAGCTAGTTACATAATATGGTTTGGATCGACTCTACTTCCAAGCTAGATATTTCCTCCAAAGTTGCCTACAGTATGCGCGCGATTATAATGCAGTGTGCGTCACACGAACGCATCTGTCAGAGCGGCATTCGGTTCGCACGCGCACTATAATCGTATGTATTATAGTTCGACCGCAACCGCTGTACCGCGCCTTAGGTGTGACAGACGTGGCGCGGAGAGGAAAAGCCTTACTAACTAACGTGTAATCCGAGGCAACACATACGCGGGCGGACCCCGCGTCTCACCGCGTATATACCTAAGGCTCGGGACAGCGGTTGCGTTCAGACTATTGCCGAAATCGTCTTTTGTCAATGGAAAACTGACGAACTTCGAACTTGTTTACATTAGGGCACAACAACGGTTCGAAATTGATCACTGCCCTGTCGATTTTAGACTTGTCATCATTGAAATAGTAGTTTGTTACCGGCTCGCAAAATAATCATTAATTCAGATTTTGCGGTGGAATTTTAAAACAACTCTTACATAATACTTTCCACGTATATGCATTAAGTGAGGCTAAAGTGTCCACGTAACATTTTTAATTTCATAAATATTTTCTTTTCAAGACCCCAAAGAAGACAAGAAAAGCAAGAAGAACAAAGGCAAGACCAAGAAGAAGGGCCCCGGAGCCAGACCTGCGTCTCCAGCTCTCGACAGCGACGACTCGGAACATCTGCTTATTAAAGATGTTGATAGTATTAAGGTATATAGTACAAAGTCAAAGTCAAAATCATTTATTCAATTTAGGCATCAAAGACGTACTTATGAACGTCAATTTTTCATTATAATGTACTTTAAAGACTACCGCCGCGTTCCCAAATATATAGAACCTACCGAGAAGAAGCGGCAAGAAACTCGGGGCCATTCTTTTTATATAGATGTTTTTACAATATTTTTACTTAGGTACTACAAATATTAGCTCCCGTGTGTTGCCTTACAAAAGAGAACATAATAATGGTATCAGTAGGGCAAGACACGCTACACTTTGACATCTTAGAACACGAGTAGATAGATCCTGGAGTGATCAGTCCCAAGCTGTTTTATCCTCCAAGTAATCCGAAATTTTGTAATAACCTTTTTGACAGAGTTTAGTTTTAATAGTAATTTTAAACTTATTAATAGGCAAATCTCGGATAACATTGGGAACTTTATTATAGAATCGTATACATTGTCCCATAAAAGAATGACTTATTCTGTGGAGACGCGTTACATGTACGGATAGCTTGTGCTTATTTCGCGTGTTGATGGAATGAGCATCACTCCTTTTATCAAAACTGCTAATGTTTTTCTTTACATACATTAGATTTTCATAGGTAAACTGAGAGACAACAGTTAGAATGTTTATGTCTTTAAACTTCTGTCTAAGGGAAACTCTGGGAGCTAAACTGTAGATCGCTCGTATAGCCCTTTTTTGCAGTATAAAAATGGAATTAATATCTGCAGAACATCCCCAGAGCAGTATGCCATAAGTCATAACGCTATGGAAATAACTAAAATAAACTATTCTAGCTGTGTCTACATCAGTTAATAGTCTAATTTTTTTAACAGCATAAGCCGCTGAACTGAGCCTACTAGACAATTTTTTTATGTGGGGATCCCATTGCAATTTAGCGTCTATAGTAATTCCTAAAAAGACCGTTGACTCCACAAGGTCCAACCCTGTTCCATTCAATTGTATATTGGATTTTACTTGTCTCACATTTGACTCCTTTTATCAAAACTGCTAACATACATAATTACTGCTACATATATAATTACCAATTGACACTGACTGACAAAGGCTGACATCGACGCAGAACCTAAACCTTGGGCTAAACAATAGCTGGGAAACTTTAGCAGTTGATATCTTTTATGTTATAAGCATCCACTAAGAATTTTTTGAAAATAAAACCCTTAGAGATGGTGACGCAGCTTGCGGGTATTATTTTACATTGCATTATTAACTCTGCACTTCGACAAAAGTGCAATGACGGAAACATTTAATGGTCTGAAAACTCCGGCACTTTGGGGTGATCACTCCGCCAAGCCGAGCTGGGTCTGTGTCCATTATCACCCGTACTTCTCTCTGACAGGACATCCGTGTCGTGGCAATGGAAACACAATAATGTGGACTTACCCGTGGACTCTTGTGACGTGAAAGAACGTGAGAAACTTGAGCGCCTTAACCTTGTCTGTTCTGAAGCCGTAGCATTCTATTTCTTTGGAATTTTATCAAATTTTAGCTTAAATCGTATAACATTTCATCATATTATATACAGTAGAACCCGTTTATTATGACTCCGCCTATATTGACCAATCGCTTATTATGAAGTAATTACACAGCGAAGTTTGGTTTTCATATAAAATTATTTATAACTACGTCGGATATAATGACTTCGCTTAGACATGTCGCTTATTGTGACCCCTTTTTAACAAACTCTGCCCTGTTATAGTGACCGACATGACACCTTCGGCAGTGTTTGGGAGAGTCACCCGACGTCTTTCGCGGCGTGCAAATTTTTTTTTTGTTTCTAGTCTCAGTGGTATTAAGTAAGTTAGTTGGTTAGTACTTAATTATAATTTATCTCTATTTTGTTTCTTTCTATTTACTTTACATACTAAAATAAAATATACCTACTAACAAAACAGGAGATTGTTTATTTTCTACAAAATGATTTGCATGACGTCCGCTTAGTATGAAGTGTTTGTTATATCCCTGCGATGTCATTATAAACGAATTCCACTGTATATATAATCTGGAGCTCGGAAACGCTTCCAGTGATTTTCATGAAATTTGGTATACAGGGGTTAACGGGGCGATAAACCGATCTAGCTAGGTATCATTTTTAGAAAATGTCGTTTTATCCATGTTTTCAGGCAATAAAAAACAACAGCTTGTTCGTTGTGTTCAAACTAGATGTCGTAACAGTCGCCTTGACAAGATTCTCACGGAATGTGTGTTGCTATTCGGTATTCGTATCTACTCATAAATAGAGCAATGGTCGGTCATCCAGGAACTATGATTTGAATAAAGTCTTTTTTCAATTTCTAGGTATTAGATAGCAATAACATGCCAGCCCGCCTGCTGAAGATGACGTACAAACTAGTCAATACGGAGACGAAACTCCTGAACCGCCTGCTCCAAGCCCACGGGCTGATGGAGGCTACGCCGGACTCCAAAGACTTCAACCTGCTTTGGTCGGGGCTCCACCCCAAGCCTGATGTCTTGAGGTCTCTTTCGCAGTATCAACGGGTTAACCATTTTCCAAGGTGAGCTTTATGGTTTTTAGAGTTCCTTCCGAGTCCGAAGGCGTACAAACAACCTTTATAAGATATTTCTGTCTCCGATCCAGTTCAGCTTAATAACGTCTACAGCTGACGAAAATAGTAAAAATATTGATCTCAATTTAAACAATGATAACAATGTTTTGGATTGTCATCCATACTTGTGTGGAATAGACAGTAAAAAAAGCACTCCTTTGAAATGAAGGTAAATGTTTCATATACCAGTTTTTATTCGGTGTACCGCCTGTGTAATATGGATTGTCAAAGTAACTTCCAATTACTTCCCGTTAACCTGACCCATGTAAATTGGCAAGAAGCAATGTCAAACAGCACATATAAAGGAACAAATCTTTTAATAACATAAAAACAGCGAATTTCCTATTACAAACTTATTATTTGCGGTTGGTGCAGAGCAATTATGTTAGATGCCTTCTTAATGTCCAATTCGCACTT
The DNA here is from genome assembly GCA_917880725.1 of Selenia dentaria. Lineage (NCBI taxonomy): Eukaryota > Metazoa > Arthropoda > Insecta > Lepidoptera > Geometridae > Selenia > Selenia dentaria. Next base: position 27,847,789 of record OU862895.1, on the reverse strand, counting down.
GGCTGGTCTTTCTTTATCTCAATAGCACACGCAAATTTTCCGAAAATCTTATACGAAAAAAATAATTTTGTATTTATAAATTACCTTTGGCAGGCATTAAATGCACCAAAGTTATTAGTATTTCGGAATGTGCGTAAACACTACATTACAAAGTATGTCTGTGTTTGAGCTGCTCAGGAATTATTGGAACGCGGTCTTGCTAATTAATAGCCGTATTACACTCAGTCTAGGCTCAATCTAGCCTTGAGAACAGATCTGAGGGACAATGACGTATCTCAGATGCAATCAAATGTTGATTAAAATAAAAAAAAATGGCGGTTTCATGTCACTTTTGACAACAATAGTAAGCAAAAATGTTAACTCTGCTTTCAGAGTGGAGTCAACACCGATTTTGGCTTACTGTTCTTCATTCCGATTTAATACCGCGCTTTTGACAACAAATTAGCTTTATTTCTTTATTCTTTATTTATTTAATACCGGCCTAAGAGAATCCTTTCACAACTACATAAACAGTTTTTACTGCACAATTAGAAAATTCCTAAAACTACTTTTTCAGATCGTACGAGCTCACAAGAAAAGACAAACTGTTCAAGAACATAGAAAAAATGCAGTATTTCCGCGGTTTCAAGCATTTCGACTTCATTCCAACCACTTTCCTGATGCCGGCCGAGTTTAAGGAGCTGTGCTCAACCCACTACAGAACCAAAGGACCTTGGATAGTCAAACCTGCCGCTTCTAGTCGCGGACGGGGCATTTATATTGTCAATACTGTGAGTTGTTTGTTGCTCTTTTATGTTTGTACGAATTACCACGCATACCTTTTGGCTTGCTACTGATTACTGCACTGGTATAGTTGAGTGCTGAAGAGATCTATATGCAATTATAATAGCCTTATATTTTGACATTGTTGAGCACCATTACAAACTTCTTAATCTATCTATCACCGTTAAACGAGCAATTACTCTTGTATATATATATATATATATATATATATAAAATCTGAATCTCGGAAACGGTTCCAACGATTTTCATGAAATGAGGTGATTGATGGAGGTGGTTTTGGCGGTGATAAATCGATCTAGCTAAGAATTGCATATACCGGGTTACTGGTAATCAATTAGCATCCTGTTAAGGGCATATTCTGTACATCAAAACAAACAACTTATGTTCTAGAACTTTTCCCAAAAGTAAACAAATTTCCCAAAATTTTTTTTTAAGTCTGTGATTCTCTCTTACCCTTCATAACTCTAAATCGCATCAACTTCATTCTCTACGTGTAGCCATGCATGTAGTTAACAGCGCGTCGTAGCGTAGCACAGTACGACGACCTTGACTTGCCACTTCTCAACCCCTTTCTTACGCTGCCGCCGCCGCCCGCCCGACAAACCCCGGCCTCAGGCCCGGGTTTGTCGGGCGGTTGATTACCAGTACCCCTGTAGATAAAACGACTTTTAAGGCAATTAAAAACTGCTACTCTAAACTGTTTTACCGACACTTAAACACTAAAGCAACTTGACAATAGATGGCGTTGTTATACAATTTATCTAAATATAAAAAGTCAGTCCAGTCTTCCCGTGAACATGGTGCATGTAACTGCGCCGAAATATCGGGAGCTCATCCCACAACCTTACCACGGTAAATTGCCTGTTAATAATCATATAACTTTATCTAAATATAATTTACAAAAAATACGATTTACCAAAAAACCGAGAAAGCATACAGATCGGTCATCCCGGTACTGACAGTTATACCAAGTGAATCTTAGAAGTAATTTAAAACTGTTAATGGTATTGCTACTAAGGATACAATAATAGTTAAAAGGTTTTCAATTGTAATCCTACATACGCAATTGTTCGATACAGCTGCGTCGCCACTATTAAGGATAGTGCAAGCAAAAAAAAAATTCGTCACGTTGTATAGCGTAACTAGCTGACTCACTAGCGGTTTCGCTCGCTTGGCATGCCATGCCATGAATTTGAAGTCACAAAATTTAATTTAATTTCCCCTTCATTTTCAAATAACGTTTCGGCCGTCTACGTAATCGTAGTGCCGGAAACAGTTACGAATGAGAAAAAAAAAATAACCCTTTCTTAGTGGATGTGTTTATGTTATAACAATTCATACCAGTTAGTGCGTTCGAATAGACCCCTTTGAGCGTCTTTAGCGAAAATAACGCTGACAACGCTCACAAGGAGCGTTCGAATTGGGAATCTGTGGGTGAAAATGTCGTTCATGTCATTTTACCGCCATAAAGTGCAATTATTGACCCACGTCCGGAGCGTGGTTCTTTGTGATCGTTTTTTGATAGCTATGTATTTGGCAGCATAATCGTGCGATTTTGCGTCTTATGCTCAGTACAGCATTCGAATAGGAAAAAGTGGCAAAAATAACGTTTTTGAGCTTTACGAGCGTTTTAACAAAATAGCCATCAATGACAACACCACCAATGCCCTAAAAGCTAAGCGAACGAAGTGAATATGTCAAGTTTGTTGGCCCGCGATTTATACGCTCTGCTATAACAAATCAGTCAGTCAAAACAAGTGAATTTCCTGTGTATCATTCTTCCAGCCAGAACAAATCCCGAAAGGCGAGAACGTAGTGGTAGCCAAATACATAGACAAGCCTTTGCTCATCGGAGGGCACAAATGCGACCTGCGGCTATACGTGTGCGTCACGTCCATAGACCCGTTACTTATATACTTGTACGAAGAAGGACTCGTCCGGTTCGCCACCGTTAAATACGACACCACCAACAAGAACCTGTGGAACCCTTGCATGCATCTCTGCAACTACAGCATCAACAAGTACCACACGGATTATATCAAGTGAGTTGTTTTGAGGAATTAACACCAATTTTATGGTGGTAGTGCCACGCTGTAACCCCACAGCCGAATGGGCCGGCACGACCGGAGAAGTACCACACTCCCACATCACACCGACGTGAAGTAACATAGCTTGCTATTGCGTTTCGTCGGTTTGTGCGAGTTTCCGGAGCCCCCCCCCCCCCTATCCTTCCCTCCCCCTCCACCCTCACCCTTCTATCTCTTCCTTCCTATCATCCGAGTCTACAACCGTGCGATTCCGATGGCACTTTCTGCCTCACACTACTACTATGTAGAACTAACTGCCAGTTGAGGTGTTTCCGAACAGATACGATTTGTGAGCCTTTAAGAAAAGTGCCTATTCCTTCCTGAAAGGCCGGCAAAGCATTCTTGAGACCTCTGGTATTGCGGATGTCCGTGGGCGACATCACTTACCGCTTACGTATACAAAGAAAATTAATCACCATGTAAAAAAACATTATCATTTCATCACCCTTGACGGTCGCCGAGCACGTCTAGTGTATCAAGCTGTCAAATTAATTGCGTACTTCTGACTAAGCTATCAGAAACTGACACAAATTTTGACAGAACTGTAACCATTACGATCTTGACGTAGGCGGAGATTTTATTATTTTGTCTATGTTGTGTCCAAGAATATTTTGCTTTTTCACCCGCGTGGTGATGGATGATGATGATGAAAAGTATCCTATATGTTATTCCAATGCCGCGACATCTTCGTCTATACCAAATTTCATCAAAATTAGCCCCGCCGTTTGAGCGTGAAAGAGTAACAAAGATCCACAATCCATACTCATAAACTTTCGCGTTTATAATATTAGTAGAACTAGGTTTTTGGGTTTATATTTTACTTCAATCTAATATCCTTAACCGAAACTATCCGAAACTAATGGATAATCCGAAATAAATACATTTCCGAAACCGATATATTTATTCCGAAACCGATATGATTCCTATATCCATATCTGTATCCAGGATCCGAAATATCATATCCATAGCACCCCTAATATTTACGACATTGCAGATGCGACGACCCGAACGCGGGCAACATAGGGCACAAGTGGACGCTCTCGGCACTACTCCGACACCTGCGCAAGGCGGGACGGAACACCACGGCGCTGATGGCCGCGGTGGAGGACCTGGTGGTGAAGAGTATCCTCAGCTCCGCGCAGACCATCGCCGCCGCCGCCAGGGTCTTCGTGCCTAACTTCTTCAACTGCTTTGGTAAGGATAATCAATTATTAAAATTTATGTCTGTCTCGGCTAATTTCAGACAGCTTGATTTTAACGAGACTTTAACTGGCTGATAGCTGCTGTCACAAGGAGTAACTTAGGTTTAAGGCTACTAGATGTTATAGATAGATAGATATAGGTAGATTTATTGGTAAAATCACATTTTAAAAGTCATATTAAACATAATTAATCAATTATTACAATGAATATGTATTGTTTGGTGTGGAACGCATATCAACTAGGGCTCCGCAAACTGTAGTAAGTGTGGAAGCGTTTTGTGTATAGGTCTGCGGAGCGGGTGCTTAGAAGAGTCTTCACCGTATTGTCCTCGATAACAAGGAGCTTTTATACAAATCAATGGCCTAACAATAGTCTTTTATTTTTAGCCCTGACCTAACTTATCAATTAACCTAACTATCAAGATAAACAAAATGTACTCACATCAATTCTGATGGGCGTAGCATCCGGTAGTCGGTTCTGTTAGGATGGGAAGACAGAGGCGTTGCCAAGGAACTAGGATGGGACTAAACCGACAAACCTTAGGGCTCCTGCACGTGTTTTCTGCGATCTTCAAATTGGGCTGCCGGCGGTGCTTCAAATTCAGCGTAGACCTGAAACCGGTGTAATATACCACTCTAACACTATACACACAAAATGGCAGCGTGATCGAATTTACACTCAATTAATTATACATTTCAACAACAAATATGGCTCGCAGCCATTTTTCTCAAAGCAAGCAAGCTAATTCTGCCATTTTCAACAAATTACAAAAAGCAAGTGAACAGCTGTCATAGACAACACACAAGTATGACAGATCAGTCAGCCCAAGAGTGGCGTTCCAATTCAAGCAACAATCCAAATGACGTTACGGGCGGTGCCATCTATGTTATCGTTCGGGACCAAACAAGTATAATGCTTAAGTACTTGAATGTACATTCAACTCTTGTTGAGTATATTCTTTCAAATCTTTTAAAAATCGTCAAAGAAGTTGCATTTATTATTTTATAAAGAGTACCTTAGTACACCGATATTTGTAACTTTACGGTGGTTGCTTTTATTATGTAGCCGTAGGATTTTAGCGACTTTTGACGCATCAGGTGTAAACGATTTGTGTAACATTGTACACGTTCATCGACGTTTTGGCGGTGACTGTACCAAAGAAGTCGATCTCTTGCAAAAGAGGCATACTACCTAGTAAATGTATCAGTCCGTCGATGTCGGCGCCTTCTAATATATATTTTTTCATAGGAAAACTTATAGCTGTTACAGTGCGTAAATCTATCATAATATAGTATATTATAATACAAGTGAGCTAAGTTCCACATTATACAGCTGATGCTGTGGGTTGCACGTAAATCAACCGAGTGTCTAGTGAGCAAGGTGCTCACGAGTTGCATACGTACTTTTTCAACACACTTGCGAGGAAAAAAAACATGTATTGTATATATTGTTGACTGGTTTATTTTGTTGCTCTTCCATTGTGGGAAACTAACAGAAGCAGCTAAGTAGTTTTCTCTAGATTTTGCAGGTTGCAGGCTTTCGTTTGCATTTTGTGCAGCATTTAGTGTTTCTGGCGGGGTGAAATCTATCAACTGTTCATCTTCTGTACAAAATCTTGACATTTTTACAATTATTTACCACACAGCAGCAAATACGATAAAAACACAAGTACAATTTGAATAATTTAATACTGACTTCCATTCTATTCAGTTATTGGAGTGTAACTCAAAAACTACTAAACCGAATTGATTTTTGAGAATCGGTTCACCCTATCGAAAGTTATGAGGTAACAAACATTAAAAAAAACAGTCGAATTGAGTACCTCCCCCTACTCGTATTTGGAAGTCGGTAGAAAATATGAAATATATAGGAAAAGGCGCGCAATTTTTTTTATTTACGCGTGGCGTGCATTGTGACTAAAGCCTACTTCAAATAGTAATTTTAAGTTATCAAATGCAAATATTTTAACATTTTATACTAAATTAATATGAAAAATTAATAATTTGTTTGTAATAAATGCTGGTTTGACTTAATTGAGTACGTACACATTGACTTATTTCAAAAATGTATATGAATTTTCTACGGCATTAACCTCTTTGTTGCTGCTAAAAAACTGGAAACTGTATTACGCGGTTAAATTGAAAATGCTATGTTTACTCGCATATAATTTGCAGTTACCTCGCGGAACTCTCGTCTTCCGACAACCGTGTCAGACACCACTAGGCCACCGAGGCACGACGTCCGAGCATCGAATGTTAACTCTCTATTTGCTTTTAGCCGACGTATGCGACTTATACATTACATGTTTGGTAGTAGAGGTTTAACCGACCGTGGTGGGCGTGAAGGTAAATCTATTTGAATACAAATGTGCGTAAAAGCTCCTGTGCTTAAAAAATATATATAGAAAGAAAGAAGAAAGAAAAGGCATTTATTTGAACAGATACTGAACACAACAACATAAAAAGTTACTATCAAGTAATTATGTTACATTTAAAGTACACAATCTTAAAAATAACAGTTACATATAACAAAAAAAAATGGATCGCTGTCGTGTGCAGTCCCGTCCAAAAGGGTTATGGCTCAGCATGATGCTGCAGGCGGACCTACAGCGCTGATTTTCAGCCAGAACCTTGAGTACTCACAGACGTGCAATTTAATATACGTATAATAGTTAAACAGAACAAACATGAAATAACAATAAATCAATTTAATAGACTTTAAATAATACATGCTTGTGTGTGTGTAAATATACATTTATCATATTATACATATTCAATAAAACAAGACAACTAAAAGCACTAAAGTAATAGTTATTATGGAGAAAGTATCATATAAACTAGACTAGACTTCATCACTTTGAGATGTCTTCACTTCAACAAAGGAGGAACATCGCTGACCTTGTATTTCTTCACAAGCTTGTCCATGGCTACATATACAGTCCCTCGTTGCTTGAAAAAAATTAATGTGACATCCCTCGCCCCGCTAGCCGTCTCAATAATCGAAAAACATTCAGCCTTCCACACTCACGTACGAACTACGGTCACGGAACATTTGTCATGATGTAGATCTGTTCTTAAAAAATAGTAACATAAAATTAAATCTATTTTAGTACACAATACTTGTAAGCATAAAAAACGATATTAAAAAATATTTAGTGACACTTCCGCTGAAAAGAAAACAATGATTTTGGCCTATTTGGGGGCGTGCACCACCCTCCCTCCCGCATAAAATGCTAATAGGAAGAATACAAAATAAAAAACACTCGTCGAGCGCTAGACCGACAGTCTAGCGCTCGACGAGTCAACATCTCCTGAGGATGCCTCGTGTAGAGGCGAAACACGTGTCGAATCGGTGTTGGTTTATTTGGGGTTTCTTGTGTTTTTTTATTTTGTATTCTTCCTATTAGCATTTTATGCGAGAGGGAGGGTGGTGCACGCCCCCAAATAGGCCAAAATCATTGTTTTCTTTTCAGCGGAAGTGTCACTAAATATTTTTTAATATCGTTTTTTGATAATGCATTTCCGCAAAGTAACGCCTGAATCAATAAATTACTTGTAAGCTTGCTGTGTTCACAGCAAGAAGGACGTGCGCACCTGAACGTGTTTTGTAAGATCTAAATATTGTTTGTGTTGTTTTTTTATGTGTACATCCAGTTCTGTGAACCAACAATAAAAAAAATGAGTAGTGGCAAACCCATTGAAGCCTACATCACTACCAAAGAATAATGTTAATACATATTTATTAAAGATAAACATAATGAAACTAAAAAAGATGCATAGTTATTTAAACCGTGATACAGAATACAATTTGTATATATCATATTATATATAAATTGTAAAAATATATTTGGACGGTCGTCGATAGTCGAGTTTATATTTTATTAATTTTGTACAATGTTCTCCTATTATCCGACTAAATTTTCTTCTAGCACGGCTATTATTCTTTTATGTTACATTGTGGAGCTTAGATACATTCTCAATTTCTTGACATTTGTATTGTTCCAGAACTGTTTGGCTATGACATCCTCATAGACGAAATGCTGAAGCCGTGGCTGCTTGAAATCAATCTATCTCCCAGGTGAGTATTTTTTTATTCTTCTAATACATCTTTCCACAGGTTAATTGTAAGTTTTTTTATTCGATGTTAAAATAATTATCTTTAGAAACGGGATATGTACCATGTATTGTATTTATTGTGAGCTCTCGATATTTCGGCACAGTTGCATGCGCCATGTTTACGAGTATAAACTGAAATGTCTGCGGGTAAGGTGTTGTTCTGAGCAGACGAAACGGCCTACCGTGATAACCTCTTCCTTTTTCGTTATTAAAAACGTATATTTGTGACTTATTCGATAATAAATTAATGTGTTGCAACTAAAAGTATAGCAATAAATCTAGAAAAAGTTATAGTATTATATAGTTTATTTTCGAAGTTTTATTATATTTTGTTCTTAGTTGTTATAAGCAATCGAGAATAACTTACATCTGATAGTAAACACTACATCTTTTGATGACTGTTGCAGTGCCAATCTGAGGTTGTGCACTTTTTGTACGTAAGCCCTTATTATAGGTTCTGGGTATATTTCGTCAGTGTAACATATAAGTAAATAAAAAAAAACATGCGTATAGATTATACCTTGGAGATTAATTAGAAAAGGAAAATTTGCATTTTGGTTTTACAATGCAAACATTTTTATGGATTACTTAATTTACAATTATAGCATTTGTTAAGCAACATCAACCCCCGGTTTCTAGAACGTGTCAAAGCTTTGATTATTTGACCGACTAAATACTAAACTCTCATTGGTCAATGGTATTATATGACGCGATATGTGACCAATAAGCGGTCAGTATTCCGTCTATTGGCTGATCAAACTTTGACAAACGTTCCAGAAGCTGAAGGTTACAAGAACTATTAACTATTGCATTGACTGCGGCTGTTAGTTCTGTATTAATTCGACTGGCCGGGTGGCGCAGTTGGTAGAAACACTGCCTTCTGAACCGCTGTTCCCGGGTTCGATCAAACATCAAACATCAGTGCATGAACATGTCTGTTTGTGTCTGGGTGTGTATATGTATATCAGTCGTCAGCAGAGCTATTATGTATCTCAGTTGCAATCAAAAGGTTATAGAAGTCTAAAAACTGGCGGCTTTATGTCACTTTTGGCAGCCCCAGTCATCGACTTACTTACATTTTTGTTTACTGGAGTTGTTAAAACGGACATAAAGCCATTATTTTTTAAGATTTCCATAAACAAGATTGCAACTGAGGTACATAATAGCCTGGGGCCTTACTACCAGCTTTATAAAAACCATGCAAGTTCTGTGCAGTTCTTAAACATCACTTTATTTAGGCCAGCTTTTGAACTGAATCATATTATGGCGCTCATTTAGGTGAACTGTTTGATCGTTGTTTACCACAAAGGTGAACGGATAATGTTTCTCTGGCTTTCGAACAATTCACTTTATCCTAAATTGCAGATGCCTAGACGTTTGTAAGCTGATAAACTGAGTGAATTATGAGTGTTACGATAACGCCAGTCCAAACAAAACACAGCTGAATTTTCTACGGTTTTTGAATAGTAGGGGCCTGCTGTAGTCATGGTACGATTAAGCCGGACAGTTTTCTAGAAATCTTGCTTTTAGAGCTTATAGGAAAACCCCTGGTTAAATTTGAGACCTGAAGACCGCGTGTGGATGTTCCCATATTATATTTATATGCTAGTTTTCAGTTAGAGTATATTGTAATGTTACAGTTTGGCGTGTGACAGCCCGTTGGACGCGCGAGTGAAGTCTGCCTTGCTAGCCGACACGCTCACACTCGTGGGGTTGCCCGCAGTGCCCATGTGCAAGACAGAGATGGCGCATCAGAACACATCGCTCAAGATGCGGATCGGCGCTGTAAGTACAAACTGTATTATTCTGTAGGGTTACGGAAGTACGAGACCCTATTAAAGTTTATATGTCTGTATTCACGTCAAAAACGGGACGTTTTTGACGTGAATACGTGATTGATGAACGTCTTTAAATTTGCTACCATACGGAGACAATCCAAAAAACCTAATGGTAACAAAATCGGGGAATACAGTTTGGCGTTGTAGTTTCGAATCTATCCTGTAAATCCAAAATTAAATTATACCACCGAATAGCCAAAGGATCAAAGAATTCATTCCGATAAACGAGAACAGTGACGCACCACGCGGGGTGGAGGGACAAGCGCCGCCATTGTGAGGTTATTTTGGTGCGTATCGAGATTTGCAATTAGTATAACTTTGACTCAGAAAACCGTATTCATGCACAACACACGGCTTATCCATGACACAGCCACACACCATTTTTATGCACTAATGGTAAGCACTAAGCATCCCCATGACAGTTGCAGCGCCACCTAAAGCGCAGAGGCCGTAGCACAAACTATTTGCGAAAAAGTATTCGTATCGTAAGCGTATTGACGCTTACGATACGTCACACATCGGCGTACAAACCATGATTGTTCTGTGTCACAGTTTCCCTAGATACATGACAGTTTGTACAGTTTCACGTGAACGACACGTTACGTTACACTTACGCAGATATTCGTGCTTGGCCCACAGAAGTATAGTTCTGCATTACACTGCACCGTGCTCTGTGTGTCACTCTGAGACATTGGTTTTATAGTTTGAAAACTATCGCTAGTATCACACATTATAATATAAAGAAACCGGCATTCACTTGGTGTTATGTCGGTTTAAGTCCGACGACGTTTCGAATGAATGTGAACATTCCCTGAAGAAGAACATCTTATACGTTGAAAAAACTTTTGAATCGTCAACGTTTTAACAGATTCCTGTCATGCATCTGAAATCCTGCTTGCCCTATTCTTACTTCCCGTGACCACATTGAATGACTTGGACTATGTTGATGCTTGTCTCATACTAGTTGGTACATTTGCCTTAGTTGTGTATTTAACACTCCACCTGGTGGTCAATCTTACACGACTCCGTTTTCCTTCCACGTGACCCACATGACCTTTCCTGCGTAGTAACCCTGCCCTATACCTTAGCACATAAACTATGTCCATCCCTTCCCAGTGTCGGCGCGTGCACTCCGCCGAGAACGTGTGCGTACGTAACAAGAGTTGTACCGTGCCGCAGGGGGGTGCGGGTGCAGGCGCAGGGGGTACCTCTCCCCCCCTCGCCGCGCTCACGGGGGAGGAGCTGCGGCTGGTGCGCGCGGTGCGAGCGCAGTACGCCCGGAGGGGGGGATTCGTCAGGATCTTCCCCAGTCAGAACTCTTGGCAGAAGTACTCACAGTATTTAGGTAAGGATAACTCTCTTCACGGTCTAATATAGTTTGACGTCAATACGTGGCAATCCAAAACACCTAATGATAACAAAATGAGGGGGGATACAGTTTGGCGTTCGTAGTTTCGAATCTATCCTAAACATCCAAACTATTTAAGTTACTACCACTGGATAGCTAAAGGATCAAAGAATTCATTACGATAAACAAGAACAGTGACTCATCGCGCGCGGTGTAGGAGGAAATGCCGCCATTTTGAGGTAATTTTGCTGTGTATCTAGACTAGATCTAGATTAGCAATTAGTATAACTTTTGACTCGGAGACACACGGCCGTGTTAATGACAGCCACACCCCATTTTTCTCACAGATACTTGTACTTGAGCATTATTTTACAACTAGCTATACTACAACTATCTTCGAGATAAATCGAAATTGCTGTAGTGGCCAAATACATGCAAGCAGCGGTCGGCAAGAAAATCCATATCTGTCGTGTAATATAATAATAGAACGATCTTTTATTCCAAAACGTGGCAACCAAGTATGTAACTTATATAAGGTTACATACTTATTTAAATATTGGACTGGCTTGCAAATATTAAGCTGTTTATTATATATAAAAAAACATATGAACACTTGAACGCTGGAAAAAATATTTTTGTTCGTTGTTTGTCATTGATTTTGAAAAGTAATTGTATTTGACAAAATGAGTTCAAGTGAAGACAATGAGTGTGATGACGCCTTACTTTAACGCCACCTGAAATTCAAGAGGCGGCAAGATCTGTAATGGAAAACTTGTTACCGCCAAAATAGAATGAAAAATATTTGAAAAACCTATGAAAGTTTTGTTTAAAGGAAGAATGAAAGAAAATCAAATCCTAATCCGAAACGAAGTTAACATTTTGATTAACGGATTAACTTTTAAAAATGTCAACGGACACGTTAAAATTCGTTAATGTGCAGAAGTTCGTTAATCGTTAATCCAATGCCTAATAGTTACCGCACGGCAACTACCGCACCGCGGCGGCAGTAGTCGCAGTAAAGTGGATGCAGTAAAAAAGTAAATGGAAAAACGGTAGAAGATGCCTTACGACAAGAAGCAGCGGAAAATTCGAAGGACAGAGATAGTGTACGTGGCGGAGGGAGCAACGCGAGTAACAACGACGATGATGACGAGAAAGACTTTTTCAATTCTGTCACTCAGTCTATAGAAAAACCAAAGAGCTCCAACTCTTTAAAGAGTAAGGCGCAAAGACTCGTTAAAATGTGGCTTGACATGAAATCAAAAGACTCGTTCAACGATGCTGCATTCCTCGGGCAACAGATATTCATAAATCTATTCATTAAATACAATACTGCTATACCCTCAAGCGCTGCAGTTGAACGTCTTTTTTCCAAGGGTAAAGCCATTTTAACACCAAAACGAGCCTTGCTTTTAGACGAGAACTTCAACATGTTAATCATGAAGTTATTGAAGGGGAATATGCATCTTATGCCCGACGATTAAATTACACATTTGAATTATACAAGTATTTTGTATTGTTCGTAACCTGTTCACTTGCAGAACCTAAACCAACAGGTTTTTTAAGTTCACTAACGCAACGATATAAAGATGCAATTTTACACACATTAACATATTAACGATTAACTTTAACTTGCGTTAATTCTTCCGAAACGTAACGCTTTAACGTTAACGAAGCTAACCTTTTTTGTAGCGGATTAACGATTAACGAAGTTAACTTTTTGATTAACGGTGCCCAGCTATGCTACCTAAACGTATGCCCTGATTGTAATGGTGAGGGTCAAAACTAAGCCAAACATAGATAATTATGTCCTTTGATATGTTGTTTATTACTATTTAGAAGTTCATTTAGTTTTTAAACAGAAGTACAGGTTCTATATCAGTTTTCCTAATGCTTAAGAAAAAAATTCAAATTTAAAGACAAATTTGTGATTGAATGAATGTCAGTATAGTAGATTATGATACTGTTGCATAATATGGGTTCTTATAACATGAGTGTGTTTTAAAAAAACGAGCCGTAGGCGAGTTTTTTTATAGTATCACACGAGTGTTAAAAGACCAAGTTATGTACAGTGTCATACACTACTTTATCTACTCTCATACTATAATACGTAAAACAATATTGTAAATAAAACGCTGAATATAACAACAATTTTTTTTTACTTGTAATAATTATTGATGTTCTGAATATTACAATTATGAAAATGAATTTGAACCGGACAAGAAGAGTTATTGGAGGTACTCGGAGAGGGTATGTTAATGTTGACCTCATTTCTGTTATTTTCAATACTGTTAAGTATTGAATTGGATATAGCGATCTTGTTAGTCATTGAATCATCTATATAGCTTTCTGCAACTGTCGTTGACTTCCAACCAGCGTGACGCTTTAGTGCCGTTATATCTCCACCAGCGTCAACTAGCAAGGTCCCAGATGTTCGGCGAAAGCAGTGTCCTGTGTACAATTCGGGGTCGGTAAGTTGAAGATAGCTGGCAATAACTTTGCCTAAAGCTCCAAATTTGTTAATGCCAACTCTCTGCGTCGTGCATTTTCCGTCAATATAGTTTAGAAGAAAACTGGGATTGCTGCACTCAGTTGGTCGTAGCTCTATGTATTTTTTGCATTGTTCATAATATTTCCCAGTAATGGTAAAAGAGCGGTCCGTCTTGGTTTTAGTTTTACTTATTTTGATCAATAGTGTAGTTTCGAAGACTTCAACATCTTTGAATTGTATGTTGTATAACTCTTGCCGTCGGCAAGCACCCATTATACCAAAAAATAGTGCAATCTGTAACAACTCATATATATATTACGGTAAATTAACTCAATATTAACAAAAAAAAGGAGAACCAATTCGCTGCCGTGGAAACCACCACAGACGTAAACCAGAACCTCGAAAATGTGACTCGGGTCCTCAGGGAAGAAGGTACGAGATTTTGTTACATGCAGCGTAAGGGCAAGAAGTCCAAGCTTTCAGAAGAGACTTTGGGGCTAATGAAGGAACGACGTGAAAACCCACCCATCACTTCGTCAGAAAAGCGGACTCTAAACCGAGAGATCAACAAGAACGTACGACACGACCTCCGGTGCTTCAATACTCTTTCGATCGAAAGAGCGATCGAGCAGAATCGAGGGTCAAAGGTGTTCGTACAATCTCTTGGAAGAAGCCACCTGACGAAGTTGACCACAGCTAGTGGAGAAGTCGTTGCTTCGAAGCCGGCAGTCCTTTCGGAAGTGGAGGACTTCTATGGCCGATTATACGCATCGCATGCATCTCGACCTGATCCCGAAAATGATCCTAGAGCCACGTTAACACGCCATTTCACCGAAGACTTGCCAGAAGTCAGTATTGGCGAAATCGAGATCGCTCTTAGACAGCTTAAAAATGGAAAAGCCCCTGGAGAGGATGGCGTTACAACAGAGCTACTAAAAGCAGGAGGTAAACCCGTACTGAGGGAGCTCCAGAAGCTTTTTAACGCTGTCCTGTTCGAAGGGAGAACTCCAGAGGCGTGGAGTAGGAGTGTGGTCGTCCTGTTCTTCAAAAAAGGAGATAAGACCCTGCTGAAGAACTATCGACCCATATCCCTTCTAAGCCACGTCTATAAGCTGTTTTCAAGAGTGATCACGAACCGTCTTGCGCGTAGACTCGACGAATTCCAACCACCGGAACAGGCTGGGTTTCGGAGCGGATACGGCACCATAGACCACATTCACACAGTGCGGCAGATTATACAGAAGACCGAAGAGTATAATCAGCCCCTGTGTCTAGCATTCGTGGACTATGAGAAGGCCTTTGACTCGGTTGAAATCTGGTCTGTTCTGGAGTCCCTGCAGCGTTGCCAGATAGATTGGCGATACATCCAAGTGATGAGATGTCTTTACGAAACCGCCACCATGTCCGTCCAAGTACAGAATCAGCAAACAAGTCCCATACCGTTGCATCGAGGAGTGAGACAAGGGGACGTTATTTCCCCGAAATTGTTTTCAAATGCAATGGAGGATATGTTCAAGACGCTGAACTGGAAAGGACGTGGCATTAATATCAACGGCGAAAACATCTCCCACTTGCGATTTGCTGACGATATCGTCATCGTGGCAGAGACGCTGCAGGACCTGCAACAGATGCTGAATGACCTGGCTGACTCTTCTATACGCATCGGCCTACGGATGAACTTGGACAAAACCAAGGTCATGTTCAACGAACATGTTCTACCGGAACCGATTGCGATACACGGCGCCGTTCTCGAAGTTGTTCAAAAATATGTGTACCTCGGGCAGACATTGCAGTTGGGAAAAAACAACTTTGAGAACGAGGTGAATAGAAGAATTCGGCTGGGCTGGGCAGCGTTTGGGAAACTACGTCGAGTCCTTACTTCGCCGATTCCACAGTGCCTGAAGACGAAAGTCTTCAATCAGTGCGTCCTACCCGTCATGACATACGGAGCCGAAACGTGGACACTGACGGCTCGAATGGTCCACAAGCTCAAAGTCGCTCAGCGGGCTATGGAAAGGGCTATGCTCGGTGTTTCTCTGAGGGATCGCATCAGAAATGAAGTGATCCGTCAGAGAACCAAGGTCATCGACATAGCCCACCGGATCAGCAAGCTGAAGTGGCAGTGGGCTGGCCATATTAGCCGTAGAACCGACAACCGTTGGGGTAAACGAGTTCTAGAGTGGAGACCGCGTCTCGGCAAACGTAGTGTAGGACGTCCTGAGGCACGGTGGAGTGACGATCTGCGCAAGACGGCTGGCAAAAACTGGATGCGAGAAGCCCAAGATAGACCTAAGTGGCGTGCAATTGGAGAGGCCTATGTCCAGCAGTGGACTGCTACAGGCTGATGATGAACAAAAAAAATGTACATGGTTAACTGATAAACAACTAAAATACCTTTGTGAAGAGATATAATGTGTCTGGGGCTTCATTTAAGAACTTATTTATCTGCTCTGCTGTAAAAGTTTTGGATTTTTTCCCTTTTATATCCTTGAGTTTCGTTTCAAAAATGCAATCAGCTTGCTATATTTAGTTATGTCAACTTCGTTGTAAATATTGAGTGTAATTTTAATCGTGGAGTATTTAACCCACATACTTGACACTTTATATTTTTCAGATAACTCTTGAAAGTACGCTAACAACACATTTTCAGAAAATGATGTAGCATTTCCATGAATTCATGGTAACATTTATTATAGTTACTCCAAGATTTCGCCGGCAACAGGTTCATGGTCATGTTTGACGCATCCTTCCAGAATGTCTGGTGGTGTACAATCACCACTATCCCCGCTTTCAGACATGTTTTTACACAAAAACCTATGTATTTTACAAACAAAATCAAACTTTGTTTAAATATTGAAAAGATTTTTTAAATGTCAAATGTTGGCGCCAAGGCGCAAACATCGATTGCGCATGCGTGTTGCGTCGTCGCGGACTCGTTCATTGAAACCTTTTTTTTTTTAAAGTAGAGGTTCAACCTCCTTGGTCCAGCTGGAGGTTGTATAGATGTATCGTTATGATTAAAAAGTTATATTATGTTACAGGTGTCCATACAAGACCTGTATCGTAATTAAACTTTTTTTATTATTTTTGGCCTGTACGTAATGTTTGTCATAAGAATTTTGTTTTCAGTTTTATAATCTTTGTATTATAGTATCAGAGTAGATAAAAATAATTAATAAATGAAGTATTGTTCATAATATTTTGTTTCATTATATCCTAAACTTTTAAATATTGATCATATTTTTGTGGGCTTCATAGTAAAAAATATGCTGTAGGGATACGAACTCGTCTGAGACACTGTGCGCGAGTATAGGAAGATGAATCTGTTTGTTGACAGACCCGGTGTCCGGCATCCCGGTGTGCTCCACATCCCTGAACAACAACATCCCGTACCAAGTGGTGTCGCACAACTACAACCTGCTGGTCCACTCGCACGTGTTACCTCACTTCCAGCACGCGACCGTCGCTACCAGCCTCACTGACACTCCACAAAGGTTCGCCTCGATACTCGTATACCAGACGTTTTAATTCAGACTAAACATTTGGGTTCAGACTAGACATTTAAGTCCTGACTAGACATTTTAGTCCAGATTATACATATAGGTGCAGATTAGACATCTACATCCAGATTAAACATATAGCTCCTGATTGGACATTTTAGTCTAGATTAGACATTTAGGTGCAGATTAGACATTTACATCCAGATTAAACATATAGGTCCTGATTGGACATTTTAGTCTAGATTAGACATTTACGTCTAGATTAGACATTTTAATCCAGATTAGACATTAATTAGGTGCAGATTAGACATTTACATCCAGATTAGACATATAGGTCTTGACTAGACGTTAACCCCTCAAGTGTCGATGTCATAACAATTAAATTTCTATTGTGTCTGGCCGTGTGACCTTTGATGGATTAAGATCCAAATTAGACAATTAGGTCTAAACAGGAGACTCTGTAACCGCTATACCGGTGTACTCCACATCCCATAACAACAAAATCCCGTACCTAGTGGTGTCGCACAACTACAACTTGCTGGTCCACTCGCACGTGCTGCCTCACTTCCAGCACGTGACGGTTGCAACCAGCTTCACTGACACTCCACAAAGGTACGATACTCGTATACTAGACATTTAAATCCAGACTAGACATTTGGGTCCTGAATAGAAATTTAGGTCTGTCTAGATATTTGGAGCTAATCTAGACATTTGGGTCAAGACCAGACATGTAAGTTAGGTCCAACTAGAGATGTAAGTCCTACTATTGATTTAAGTCCAGACTCGATATTTAAATCCAGATTAGACATATCGGTCCAGACTAGACGTTTAGGTCCAGACTAGACGCTTAGGTCTAGATTACACATTTAGGTCTAGACTAGACCTTTCTGTCCAGACTACACATCTAAGTTCAGATTTTATTATGCAAATAAGTAAGAGTAAAAGACGGACAAGACGTGCGCCTGATAAACACTGCGCTTGTTCATGGCAGTTGCAGTGCTATGAACAAGTTACATTGCCCTCGTCACCCGATTTGCATTTGAGTCAGGCAATTATGTCGTAGTAATGTAAAAAACTAGACGTACATTTTACTGCGCCCCGCGGTTTCACCCGCCCGCTAGGATGATGATAATGATGAAAAGTATCCTATGTGCTTGCTATAATCTATTTTCTTGTCAAATTTCATTACGATCCGTGCAACCGTTTAGGCGTGACAACAAATTGACACAGTGACAGATACAAACGTTTTTTAATAATAGTATGGATTCCTGTTGAATTCATCTAATCGTTTCCCCAGATTACAAAGGTATGAAGCGGTCACGATAACCTCGACCGCGCCCGCAATTTCCCTCGGCGAGCCGACCCCGGCGCCGCGTCTCGACTCTCGCCGCGCCAAAGAACTAGTCAAGCGTCAGTTGTCTGACGGCTTGAGACTTACGTAAGATGATTTTAAATATATTAGACAGTGATGTGATATTTATTTATTTATAATAATAATTACATTAGTAGTTCTGCGAACAGTAGACATCGTTAGCACAGTCTTATCAGCGGCAATTTTTCGCAGTTTGAGCTATCAAAGTCTTCCCGTTTTAAACTTCAGTAATTATGCTCATATTTGCAATTCCTGTTTGCAGTCAGGTACCTAACGTGTGTTCCAAATTTTATCAAAATCAGTCGGTAAATGGCGTCGCAGCAAACCTTACCGCCTTTTTAAGAAAAGTCCACTAAAAAAACGCCGACGAAAAATAATTATATTGAATACCTAGTAGAATATGCATTCCAACATTCATCAAGATCGGTTGAAAAATGCGACCTGTACAGGAGGACCAACATACAACCTAACAAACATACGGACAGATGAAAGTCAATTGGGCCAGTTAAAGCAGAGACGCTTCGCTCGCTCGGTCTATGAATTATTGTACGAACGCAAATTAAGGAAATAATTTTAAAAAACCCACATACACTTCTAGTTGCTTCTAGTCGTTTACTACGGTCAAGTTATGGAATTATCTTTGCTAATATACTCACTTTTGATTTGATATTTATGAATTCTTCATATAGAGTTATCTATACTATACAGGGTGTTTGGTAGAGGGACCGACATACCAAATGAGCGTGTTCGGAGGCCCACTTGGAGAATACAAGTTGGCCAAAAAAATCCTGTGAATTTTCCCTTTTTCTCCGAAATCGTACCTATTTACCACCATAACATTTGTAAAATCTGTTTTAGACAGGATGTTTTTAGTTGAATTTGGTCTCTATACACCTTCAGGCCAAGCAAAGCAAAATTGGATACCTGAATTTGAATTGGATTAACTAATCATTTGGTATGTCGGTCCCTCTACCAAACACCCTATATACAGGGTTATTGAAAAAATGCTTACTACCTCTTAAGGTGTAGGTGTGGGTTGACTTCTGTAA
Source organism: Selenia dentaria (assembly GCA_917880725.1). Lineage (NCBI taxonomy): Eukaryota > Metazoa > Arthropoda > Insecta > Lepidoptera > Geometridae > Selenia > Selenia dentaria. The sequence goes on along the minus strand of OU862895.1, from coordinate 27,828,003 downwards.
AGCGCCAGTCTATTTTGTTATTTTTTTATTGTAATGGTCGTAAAGTGACTCCCACTCGCCTGATGGAAAGTGGAGATGGAATCAAGAAGCGATAACCATTAATGCAGCCGTAAACTGCGTTAATCGCCACCCCTACGATGACCCGAGAAATGCTTTTTTACGCCCCTATTGAAAGATCCAGGAGAGAGTAACTCGCACATGTCCGGGTTTGCAACGTTTTCATTGGAATTCTTAGTTTCATTTTTCTTCGTCTTCAAAATATCTTTATTCGGCAAAGCTAGTGTACAAATATGCACAAATACCAGTGTACATAGATCCTGGCAGTACAAAATAATAAATTATACAATGTTTTTCAGTCATTTAGGCTAGTAAAAAACTTGGTTTAATTGCCGTGGTTGCTAAGGCGCTGTAAGAGTAAACTTTTAGGTATTTGAGGGGGTAAAGCACTGGCCGTGAGAGGAACAAGCGTGCGTCTGTAAACACGATAACTTTTTCGCAGTTTTAATTTGTTTATAAATAAAAGAAGCCACAATGATAAAAAAATATAGATAGTAGTTTAAACTTGTTAAATTGCCCATTTCCAATTACAAAAGTATAGGTAATTGTCGCTGAAAATATTGAGAAACGCGATACGAAAGATTTGTTTTCAGTCTTTTCATATGTGTTTTTTTTTCTTCAAACAAGTTTGTATCAATAGATAGCATGTCTAAACTGTGCGATGATAAACATAGCTTGTTACGAATTTTGTCGCGCTTAAAGCGCTTTAACACTTGTGATTTTGCGGACAGCATGGGCGAGGGTCGGCGCGCCTTCGGGCTGTACCTGACTCACGTGCTGAAGCGCATCTCCTCGCCACACAACGAGCTGGGCGCGCGCCACGCCAACCTCGTGCTGCGCTTCCTCAAGCGCGCCGCCGCCGCGCTGCGCATGCCATACAATGTAAAGGTGATCCGCACGCTTCTATGCACTATGCACTACGAGTACACCTGTCACCTGCTACCTACACTTGCCACCCACCATCTGCTACCTACACCTGCCACCTACATACATCCTTATATGTATTTGAAAATATAATGTATGTTCGTAAAAATTTACATAAATATAAGTTAAATAGTGATCACCACCCCTTTAATACCAGAAATACAAATAGGATAGCTGTACCTAGTTTTAAACTTGCGAAGACTGATAAGTCATACCTAGAAAATTGTGTGCGTTTTTACAATAAAATCCCAAAACACATGACTGAGCTCACAGAGGGCAAATTCAAGTTGACTGTAAAAACGTTTTAATAAAAAAAAGGTTATAAAGTTCGACATTATATAGAAGATTAAGATGCTTGGAATACTCCACTTCTGGAAAACTGTCACTCTGCCACCCATAACATTAATATTTGTAGTACCTAAGTAGAAACATTGTAAACATCTATATAAAAATAATGGCCCAGAGTTTCTTGCCGCTTCTTCTCGGTTGGCTCTATATATAACGCGGCGGTAGAGTCTTTAAAGTACATTATAATGAAAAATTGACGTTCATAAATGCGTCTTTGATGCCTAAATTGAATAAATGATCATCTCACACTCACACACAGCAGATATACGCCTTGATTACAAGTACAATTTGAAAATTTTTAAACAGCCTTCCATTCTATTCAGTTATTGGAGAATAGCTCAAAAACTACTTGACTCTAATTGTTATGGGGTAACAAACATAAAAAAAACAGTCGATTGAGTATCTCCTCCTTTTTGGAGGTCGGTAGACCACCATTCAAAATTCACCACATACACTGCACGAAATGCTAGAGAAGATTTCGCGGTTATTTGAATTGAAACGGATTAACTCTCACATTATATTTTATTCATTCATTTGCAGCACATATGTTACAGATTGTGCAATACACCAGCCACCTTCACACTGTATCTACACTCAAATATAAGCACCTATCAACATTCACCACATACACTGCACTATATTTTCTATTTAAATAACAAACTAAGTAAAATTCATGACAATACATTAAATTATACTGCGCATTTCACAGTAACGTTTATTACATTTGTAACAAACTGTATGTACTGTTCATGTTAAATGTTTACTAAGCATTCCATATTAATGAACTGTAATGTAATTAATTGCGAAATGTATCCATTTGTAATAATGCCAATTAGCTAAATTACGCTGCAAAAATTCCATTATTCTACAACCCTTATACCTTTTTTCACAAGAAATATTTTGATTTGATTTATATGCTAAAGTTTTCGCGACTATTATATATATTGAAATCGAACTATTTTGAACGGATTAAATCCTATAAATATTTATTATTACAATCCCAATGTATGGAAACATTTAGCAACAATTTCAGCGCTGCGGCTGCAAATTTAATGTTACCACCACATTTAAATCTGCGTCCGTGATTACCACCTTTATCTTTCAACAGAATGTTGAACTGTGAAGATTTATATTCCCAGCAGATTCTTAACTATTTATATAATTTAAATAGAAAAAAATATCTGATCATATACTATTAACCTGCCATAACAGTATTTTGTGGAATTCTGACAGGATACAAGCACAGAAATTATGAAGTTGTCTGATGAGGGTGCACATATCAATTTAACCGTGTTTCGAGTACTTGAGGACTTATATACCATTCTATGCTTAACATAATCCATCATCCGGGTCCAGTGCGGCTTGGTGAATGGGATAGTGGACAACCCGAAGTCCCATGTCGAAGTTTTCAGGCCGCCCGAAGGTCTTCGACATTAACGACTATTGTCCTAAGACAAACAACCGGGACCGACGGCTTAACGTGCCCTCACGGAAGCGCTCAGTTGAATAATGCCACTAGCACACACCCATCCAACTCCTGATTGCAGCAAGTGTTGCTTAACTTGTTGATCGGTAATATCGCCAAGTCAAGCTCCGCTGCGAGCGCTTCGGTAAATCGGTTTTGTAACGGTATATTTGTCATACATATCCTATATTTTTACTTTGGAAGTGCCTTGATCACAAGCAAAATCAACCCGAGTGTGAGGAAGTGTTACTCAATTCGAGATTCAAAACCGAAAGAGTTTCTGGAATACCAACCTAAGAGCAGACGAAACAAATCTACCCTTTTTTAGGACATATCTTGACATGTCTCACTGTTATTAGACTATACAACACAGGGAAGTACACGCTTCGAGTATATGAGGCATTTGTTAATTAGTGCACAATATTGAATGGGGTTTGGGATTGAGAATTTTGCATGAAACTGAATGAAAGAAGATATTTTTTTATTACGAGTCCATATTCCCTGCTCCGCGGCTTAGAACCATTGTGAAACTGACGCATAACGGCGCCGCTACATCACTGTACAGAATAGATAACAGTAACAACGCGAGACATTCCTACCTACACTACTATAATAGGTACAACGATGTATGAAAACCAAACGGGAGCAGGTAGTTTGCAGTATGCTTACACAGCTGATGTATATGCCTATACTAGATAGACCCTATGTGACGGTGGACTCAGGCCCAAAAATAATAAATAAATATTGTGCATTAAATATCCAATGTAAGGATATATAAAGTCGGTTTTCTAACTATAATTTAGACAGAACACGTTGTTTGTGGGCAGGGTCCGGCGGCGAAGATGTGCGACAAGGACCGCTGCGCGGTTATCGCGAAGCAACTGAACGACTTCCTGTACATGTACTACCGCGAGACCGACCTCTACACCGACAGCGAGGACAGAGACAACTGCGTGTCCAACATACACTTCGCGCAGTTCCTCTACTCGGCCAGGTATTCACTGCACATGTACTACCGCGAGACCGACCTCTACACCAACAGCGAGGACAGAGACAACTGCGTCTCCAACATACACTTCGCGCAGTTCCTCTACTCGGCCAGGTATTTACTGCACATGTACTACCGCGAGACCGACCTCTACACCGACAGCGAGGACAGAGACAACTGCGTCTCCAACATACACTTCGCGCAGTTCCTCTACTCGGCCAGGTATTCACTGCACATGTACTACCGCGAGACCGACCTCTACACCGACAGCGAGGACAGAGACAACTGCGTGTCCAACATACACTTCGCGCAGTTCCTCTACTCGGCCAGGTATTCACTGCACATGTACTACCGCGAGACCGACCTCTACACCGACAGCGAGGACAGAGACAACTGCGTGTCCAACATACACTTCGCGCAGTTCCTCTACTCGGCCAGGTATTCACTGCACATGTACTACCGCGAGACCGACCTCTACACCGACAGCGAGGACAGAGACAACTGCGTGTCCAACATACACTTCGCGCAGTTCCTCTACTCGTCCAGGTATTCACTGCACATGTACTACCGCGAGACCGACCTCTACACCGACAGCGAGGACAGAGACAACTGCGTGTCCAACATACACTTCGCGCAGTTCCTCTACTCGGCCAGGTATTCACTGCACATGTACTACCGCGAGACCGACCTCTACACCGACAGCGAGGACAGAGACAACTGCGTGTCCAACATACACTTCGCGCAGTTCCTCTACTCGGCCAGGTATTCACTGCACATGTACTACCGCGAGACCGACCTCTACACCGACAGCGAGGACAGAGACAACTGCATCTCCAACATACACTTCGCGCAGTTCCTCTACTCGGCCAGGTATTCACTGCACATGTACTACCGCGATGCCGACCTCTACACCGACAGCGAGGACAGAGACAAGTGCGTCTCCAACATACACTTCGCGCAGTTCCTCTACTCGGCCAGGTATTCACTGCACATGTACTACCGCGATACCGACCTCTACACCGACAGCGAGGACAGAGACAACTGCGTCTCCAACATACACTTCGCGCAGTTCCTCTACTCGGCCAGGTATTCACTGCACATGTACTACCGCGATACCGACCTCTACACCGACAGCGAGGACAGAGACAACTGCGTCTCCAACATACACTTCGCGCAGTTCCTCTACTCGGCCAGGTATTCACTGCACATGTACTACCGCGATACCGACCTCTACACCGACAGCGAGGACAGAGACAATTGTGTGTCCAACATACACTTCGCGCAGTTCCTCTACTCGGCCAGGTATTCACTGCACATGTACTACCGCGAGACCGACCTCTACACCGACAGCGAGGACAGAGACAACTGCGTGTCCAACATACACTTCGCGCAGTTCCTCTACTCGGCCAGGTATTCACTGCACATGTACTACCGCGAGACCGACCTCTACACCGACAGCGAGGACAGAGACAACTGCGTGTCCAACATACACTTCGCGCAGTTCCTCTACTCGGCCAGGTATTCACTGCACATGTACTACCGTGAGACCGACCTCTACACCGACAGCGAGGACAGAGACAACTGCGTGTCCAACATACACTTCGCGCAGTTCCTCTACTCGGCCAGGTATTCACTGCACATGTACTACCGCGAGACCGACCTCTACACCGACAGCGAGGCCAGAGACAACTGCGTGTCCAACATACACTTCGCGCAGTTCCTCTACTCGGTCAGGTACAGAACCCTTCATGCGCGAGTCCGACACGCACTTGACTGGTTATTTTTTTTTTTTTTATAATGGCATTCTCTTAGTATTTGTTATTATTAATGGCAACAGAAATACAGAAAATTTTCTAATTTGAGAGAGATAAAGCCTGGTGACAGACGGACACACAGACCAATCAGACGGACAGCGAAGTCTAAGTAATAGGGTCCGGTTTTAACCTTTGGGTACGGAACCCTAACAGACAGCGAAATCGGTTGGAGGCCACATACTGTTTAACCTCGAAACAGTTGGTGATCCATGAGATGACAGACATTTTGTGAAATAGTCCCTCGTCACTAACAGGTTAAGAACCACCGCAGTGGTGGTGCACTGGTCTAAATTAATCCGTAATATATTTATATAATACAAGCGAATGATTGAGCTGACACCTCGTTCCACAGCGAGGCAGACCTGGAGGAAGTCCTTCTGCTGGTGCTGAAGATGGAGAACTGGCAGACCACATTCCTCGGGGAATCCCGCAACCCGTTCTGTGTGGATCTGCCCGCGGCGCGGCTGTGCGTCTCCCCCGCGCCACGACACACCCTGTTGCGGCATCTGGCTGCACTCGCGCCGCACAATACGCGCCGGCACAGGTACACACTGCCCCTGTATACTCTAACTTATATTACATAATCAGCCTATTAGCTGCCCACTGCTGGGACCCAAGCTGGCCCATAATCCATCACGCGGCTTGGTGCATAGGTTAGTGGCCAACCCATGTCGAAGTTTTCAGGCCGCCCGAAGATCTTCGACATGGGTTGGCCACTAACCTATGTCTAACGACCACTAGCCTAACGACTGTTCTCCTAAGACAAACAACCGGGGCTGACGGCTTGACGTGCCCCCCGAAGCACGGAAACGCTCAGTTGAAGCCCACTAGCGGTCACCCATCCAAGTCCTGACCGCAGCAAGTAGTAGTTTATTGTATTTTATTGAACTATCTTACCCTCTTAGTTTTTTCCAATACAACGTTAAACCTGCCTATTGTATTTTAATTTGTCCGCATCAGGTTTACGCTATAATAAAAGATTTATGAATGAACTGGGCGCTTGCTGATTCGGACAGGTTAATATATGTACTAAACTAAAAAGTTGTACCTAGTCATTTTAAGTTAAGCATGTTGGTTACTTCTGTTCCAAGGATTACCACATACAAACTATGTGGAAAGAACTTGTATTTACAATAAGCTTTTATTACACACCCCAATAAGCAGAGAAGAGGCGGGGGTAGCGAATGATCATTTCAAGCTAAATTCACCCTTAAGATGGTCAGGCTCAAGTCGTCACTAACGGTACAAGGAAGACTGACATATTTTTCACTGCAAGTGTACAAGGAAGACGTTGACATTTTGTTCACTGCAAGTGTACAAGTAATATTTTGACATTTGTACACTGCAAATGTACAAGGAAGACATTGATATTTTATTCTTAAAAGTGTACTAGCCACCAATAATGCGCCTGAAGTTCAAGACGGCCAATTATACACAATTTTTTTCTAGTTTATTACCACCCTCCCAAATACCACCAAAGTTAGGCGACAGTGGCACGATTACAAAAAATTTAAACTTATTTGCCTATTTTTTTTGTATTAAAAATTTGCAAATATGCAAGGTTACCTCTTACCTTTTCGGCTTACAGGCCGTGTCTGGACTCGCCAAGCCGCTCCGACTCCAGTTCAGTGCAAGACTCGGACGTGTCCCCTCCTCCCCCCTACACGACATCCGACATCGTCCTCAAGGACTCCATGAAGCAAGAGAAACCTCTCAATCTGGCGCTCAAGTACGCCAGATCCTAACACTAACATTGTACAACATAGAACAAAGAAAATACACCTGAGGCTGATGGAGTGAAGAACCTTCGCGGCATGTTAGATGTCAAAAATCGTGAAAATGCTTATATCAAGTCGTGGCGCTAAAGTCTCATGATGATGATGATGATGATGAACACCAGGTGCTAGCGGTAAGAACAGAATAGAAAACGAACGGATTAGACAATAGTTATTGCAGGAAATTGATAGTACGCTTTGGCTACTGTTATCGCATCTATGGTTATGTAATGGAAAAAGTATAAGTACATAAGAAAATAAAGAATATATGAAGTAGACAAAAGTATGTAGTGTCCTGCAGTCAAACAAATACTTACCACCTAATGTAATGACATGTGTTCATGAGTATTATAAATTAATAGCTCTCTTCTTAATGTTTTAAATAAATTATATAGGCGTATAGTCATATTGAATTCATATTTATTTGCTAGAAAAATATTTTTAAGAACCTACCCCCAAAAAGTATTATTTTATTGATATAATATATACCTTAATTGTTTTTTATTCATTGTTATTTAGGCGTTACTTTGCGTTTATCCAAATATATAAATAATATTTTATTACAACTATAATACTATATTAAAATTTATTATTTTTCCATAACGTACTTCAAAATATTAAAAGCTTATGTAATTATGCTAGTCAAATTTGATTAGTTCACTATATTTTTGCCAGTGCGTTATTCGTGGACTTTATTTTAAAATACTAGGTAGCTAACCAAGCAATAGTTAAACGATTTATTAGGATTATGAAATCTAGGAAGTCGAGTTTATGGAATGATATTTCAAATCTTCCACTAATAGTTGTACGAAATGTTGGCAGCATTCCGATTCATATTTGTCGACCCATTATTAGCATACCAATATAATAACTTAAAATACATTTTATTATATCACAAATATTTTATAAGTATGCATGTAACACATATTGGGTACAGTTAATGTTTTTTGCTTTTATTCAGGCTAATTATAAATAGCTAGCTACGTTGCGCGATTTCACCCGCGTAGTGATGGTTATACAGTGGTAAAGTTTTAAATTTTCTAAATTTCTGCTTATCTTTCTTAATTATTATTTTCCGTAACCTTCAGACGGTTAAAATCAGTTAGAGTTAAAATTTGCTGCTCGGACCTCGTGCCTCCGTGGCCTAATGGTCATGGCGCCTGACACGGATTGTCGGTAGACGCAGGTTCGAATCCCGTCCGAGGATGTGAATTTTTCTCTCTAAAATCGCAATGCTATCGCTAAGCAGGCGTTAATGCTTTAAAAATCATATAAAAATATTAGACAACTTAAAAAAACGGTAGATGAAATCTGTAAAGTCGTTCTCTAGTTATGGCGTGACCTTACCCTTCTCTAGGTTATTATCTAACTAATAAGTAGATAGCAATAATTATTCCATAGTACTTAGTTTCAATGTCAGACCAAAGATCACCATCTTCCATTGACATTTATTACATGTCACTTAAATTTAAATGAAAAGTTATTAATATAATATTAATTTAATAGTATGCTTTTATTATAATAGTTTAATTTCTAAAAACACCAACTATAATTAATTTGATGCCAATTTCACAGCATAAGAACTATGTCAGAAATCTGGTAAAAAGTAACCAAAAAATTTGATTCAGGCAACTTTATCAGTATTTCTAACATAACGGGTGTTTTCAAACCGAAAGCTGCTTAAGCGATATGTCCTAGAACTAAAAAGCACTACAATATTAAAGTTTTATAACTTTACACTACAAAAATGATCGTTGAAAAACCCCACGGCCGCGGGCGGTCAAATATTTCAGCTAACTACCCTTATAATAAATAAATAAATTGCACATACATATTTATATTGAATTTATAGACTTAATTGATCTTATTTAACCCTTCAAGGGCCTATGTCATTATAACAATGAAATTTATATTGTGTCTGGCCGTGCGACCTTTGATGCAATATAGAAGTAACTTTAGATTTCAATGCTACGGTTTTTTTTTCAAAAATTCAAAATCCACTCTTAATATAGTATCTTTCAGCTTCTTATAGGGATTTCACTTGAAATAATACAATATTTTGTCACGGTCCACATTATTCACCTTAAATAATAATTTATGTGTCTTGAAAACTTGGTAAATTGTGAGTACCTGGTATCAATAGAAGGTGCTATCTTATCGAATCAGTAGTAGGCTTAGAAACTGCGGTCGCGTAGTGCTGCTATTGAAAATGCCTTTGTAAAATAGATATATTGAAATTTTAGAATTAAAAGATTTTTGAAATTAAAACAAAGAGAAAACACACTAAAAGTATCATATGTAAGTACATGTACCTAGTTACCATTATTACAAAATGAAAAAAACTTTAAAATTTTGTCACGAATAAGGGTCGACTCACATTTCCGCGGTAGACGAAGGGAAGCAAATAAATTTTGTTATTAGAGCAAAATCGTGGGTAAACACGCATTATCTATATTGTATAAACGTACAAACTAGATCCGAAATCATAAACTGGTAATGTAGAAAATTCTGACAATTCCCGCATCTATACCCTTGTTTATACGTCATAGTTTGTAGTTCCCTGTCTTCTGAACCACTAGTCCCGGGTCCGATCCCCGAACAGCAGGGCTATTATGTATCTCAGTTGCTAACAAATATTGAATGAAATCTTGAAAAATGGCGGCTCTGTCACTTTTGTCAGCTCCAGTCATCAATTTACTAAAATTTTTGCTTACTGGAGTTGCCAAAACTGACATAGAGCCGCCATTTTTTTTTCGCCATTTCAATTAACATTTGTTAGCAACTGAGATACATAATAGCCGTTCAGGTTACCATTATACAGTCTCCTTCCTAGTTTGGGATCTGAATATCTTGTGTGTGTATGTGTGTGTGTGTGTGTTAAAAAATGCCATGAACAATTCGGCTCCAATAAAAGCTTCGTTTCCATTTTATTCCGCAGCCTTTGCGACTCGAACCTAATTCTGTATTATGCTATTTTCATAAGGATATGTTTACAATCGAAGTGTTTGAATTTATCCGACGTTTCTTGTGATATCATTAGGATCTATAGCTTCTTTATAGGCAAAGAACAATGATGAATTTTCATACATATAAACAGTGGTAGTCGAATGAACGAGTAAGTTGCACTGTGTTAAAATCGGACAATAAGGTTCAGTAGTCCCATTTTTTAAATAACTGAATTACTGAGACTGCAATTTGATTAGTCCGATCATCGGACTCATTCGGACCACTGTGGTCCAAGCACGAACATTTGATAAAGTGTAACGTTATCGCATCGTGTACGTATTCAGTACAAACTATGAGTTATCTGTGCCGCAGTTGTACTAGATAAATGATAGTTTGTACTGTATACGTCAACGCTACGTAAACGTTACACTTGAGCAAATGTTCGTGCTCGGGCTACTGATACTAAGCCGAGGTTACCGCTTAGCCAAAAGACATAAAAATAAAGCACGTGAATGTAATTTGCCTAAACTTCACTGTTACTTACAAGCAGTACTTATGTGGAAAGTCAAAACTGAGTAGCTCTATAACTAAGAAGAAACACATTGAAATAGTGAAAATTGCCGAAACAGACTGCTGTTTAGGCAATTTTCACTATTTAGACGTGTTTTTGTTTGATTTTTTTTAAGGCAGTATCTAAAGTATCACAATGAAAAAAAATATCAGAATGGTAAAGAGAAGTAGTGCCCAGGCTGAATCGTAATTTATTCGCATGCAATTTAGCATCACTAAGAAAAATAGCTGCTTTAAAATAGTGCGTAGTAGGGTCTATTAGTAGTAATGTGTCCATTTCATTATCTTAAGAAAATGAATTGGACACAAATCGGATTCGGATTTTTTTGACTGTCTTCGGTCATGCAAAAACTCTAACTCTAAAACAGTTCAGGGGGACTCTCACCTTTTACGAAACTATCATAAATCAGGAGCGTTTTGTAATAAGCTTAAAATAATCATACCCACCATCGTAATCCCACCGACACAAAACGGTCAACCAAATTTAATGGTAACGTTGCAATATGACTACTTTAAGATATTATGGGTGTACGAATCTTCAAAAATTTTACATCGGAACAATGAAATTAGTGTCTAAAGTCATGAAAAAGTATGTGAAATATTTGATACCACTTCATCAAAACGTCTATCGTAATACAATATTATTTTAAGCTTGCTATATTGACGTGGTGGTACCAAATTTAATGGTAAGGTTGCTACATGACTCCTTTAAGAGGTGGGAGTAGGGCCCCAGTACTGCTAATTGCCAAGCCATTTTTGATCATGCCACATTTGATCGTTCAGAAGCAGAGTTATCTTTAACTTATGTGTTAAAATTTATAAATGTAGAAAACGATTTCAATAGCTTCAATATATACTCGTAGCTACTGAAAAATGTCAACCACTGTTTCGCCATTGTTCTTTTATTTATTTAAATATAACTGCAGATATGCATGCATGTGTGCTATAAGCTAATTTGAGTTGAAGCCGCGAGTATTATGAAATCTTATGTACTTGTTAATGTAAGTGTTTTTACAACATATTGGTAGTAATTCGCTTGTTCAGAACACCAAACTAAACTAGCGAACTCAAATCTGTTTTTAGTACATTATGGTAGCTTTTATTCTGTTCATGCTTAAATTAAAATTCGTATAATGCTTGCAAGTGACAATTCTTAAATTTGCCGTTTCTGTTTAATTGTGGGTATGTTTAGTGCAAATTTAATCGTCATATAAATTCGTGCTCTCTAAACTAGTCTAAACTGATGTAAAACTACCCGCAATTGAATAGAATAATCATACTTATGTTTAGTAATATCATTCCAAGTGTTACACAAAAGTGAATTTTAGTATTAACATAATAAGACCATAGTTTAGAGAGTTTTAGTTTAGTGTACGCACAAGCGAATCGATACCATTGTTCATAATTTTAATGTTATTGATCTTAGAACTGAGTCTAGTCTGCACAGGTCACACCGTATGGCTTCCCAAAGTATTGGATATTTATTTATTATTTTTATTTAGAGACTATTTATTTTATAAGTTTCCGATCGTTTCACCTTGGATAAAGCGATTTTTAGCCCATTTTTTTGTAATGTCATATGATTCTCTATAACTTTTTGTATCATATTCATTCGTGTTAACCAAAAAGAACTTGTATAAGCCCGCCCTGTCTCAAATATTTGTATACATTAATGATTTATATAGAATATTATATTATATATTTTATAAAGAATACAAGTGTTACCAAAAAAAATTATAAATGTACTTATATGGGGGCACTTAATCTTTCTTATTTGTAAAAATATTTGTATTAGTATGAATCCAAAGAAGAAGTGATTAGCGCGAGTAAAATAGAAATAATTATATGTAAAATGGAAATTGGTCTCCATGTGAACACGTCTTTATATTATCCACTAATGAAATACTTTTTTAGGGTTCCGTAAAGGGTAAAACAGACATCGCTGTCCGTCTGTCACCAGGCCGTATCTCATTAACCGTGATAGAATACAGTTGACATTTTCACGTATATTTACGTTTTATCACGTTCTGTTCCCGCTATAACCACAAAATAGTAAAAACCGGCCAAGTGCGAGTCGGGACGATAGTTATAGAAAATGGTTCGGATACCTTCGGGCGCGAGTCCGACTCGCACTTGGCCGGTTTTTATTTTATCGTATCTAATATTATCTTTATTCGGGGAACAGAGTGTAGGTGCAGTGGGTCTCGTATGAGTGTTACAGGGCAGGATACAGAGTGATAACACATAATGCCCGAAGGCACTGGCCAATGGTAGTGACAGCGAGATAGGGTAATGCAGTAAATACACTTCCAATTCAAGAAGAATTCCATGATGAACAATGCCTCGATGAGTTTGGTTTCAAACACTTAAATAAACAAAACCATACTCAGCATTTTTTTATTGCATAGTATAATGTCGCTAAGCAAGCTTTAATGCTTCAAAAAACATATAAAACACTACTAGCCCTATTTTGTTGGCTCTTTGGATAACTTTTTTAAATATCTGTGACTAGGAAAATACGTCCGTAAGAGAATGATATGTTTAGAATTAATAATATTAAAAATGTTTTGTCACAATATTAAGCTATTTGGTTGCATTGCCACTTGAAACATTAAATCCATAAAACACGTGTCAAGTTGTAGAATGACACATATTAATAGATACCATTAGGTTCATAGTTAAGGTCTAATAAATATTATATCGACTCTGACCGTCCATTTGGAAGTAGATTCTCATATAAATTAAATTTCTTAGTCGTGTTCAATTCTTTTTCTTTTGTTCTTTAGTATTTCGGCCAAAACAGCTACTTAATAATAAATTTAAAATTTATTTACATAAACAATGAAGTATTATTTTTTGTTACCATTAGTTTTAAGTGAAATGTTTGTGCATTATACCAAGGAGCTCGCATTTATGTAGAAATGCTGCAAAATGCTTAATTCTATAGCAGCTACTTCCTTATATTTAATCAAAACTTATAAAAAAGCATTCTTCTTGCTGCGGATGTAACATGTGGAGACTTTATTAAAAGTATATTTTAATTTGTATTTATTCGTTTCTATATTTTTAATGTTACCGTATAAAATACATTTAGGTGGGCTGGCACACTACTTACCTCATCAATAACCTTTGTAATTATCAAATCAAAACAAAATATGAATCGAAATCCTAAATAATGGCGGCTCTCTGTCAATTTTGACAACTCCAGTAAGCAAAAATGTTGGCAATTGATTACTAGCGCTGACGAAAGTGACATAAAGCCGCCATTTTTTTTATTTCAATCAACATTTGTTTGCAACTAACTAACTAGCCCTTCAGAATTAGAAACATATTGTCATAACAATATTTTATAGCCTGGCAACGTCGTGTGCGAGCGAGCTACGTGGTGACAGACGGTGGCGGGGACGAGGTAGTAAAGATGTGAGCAGAGGGGCTATTATGTACCTCAGTTGCTAACAAATGTTGAATGAAATCATGAAAAATGGCGAATGTCAGTTTTGACAACATCTGTAAGTAAAAATGTTAGTAAAATGACTGAAGCTGACAAAAGTGACAGAGCCGCCATTTTTATCGATTTCAATCAACATTTGTTAGCAACTGAAATACCAAATAGCCCTACGGGTAGCGGGGAAGGGTAATATGCAGTCGTGTGCTAGAACGACGTGCTACCTCGTCCCCGCCACCGTGTGTCACCCCGTAGGACGGTCGCGCATCTCATTGCCGGACTATAGTGAGTCACATAAGCTAAATAATCACTGGGACGCTGTAGAAATTTGTTCAAAGTGCCAATTTGGAAACAAGCTAAACAGAGCGACGTTACTACGAGGGTCAAACTGAAAGTTCTTAGAACTGGCCACTTATAAACAATATAATAAAAAAATAATTCTATAATTTGAAAATAGAACTCTTTGCCAATATTACTGAGTATATACTTCATTCATTTGTCATTTGTTTTACGATTTGGCGGCAAATTGAAAATTGTCTGTGTCACGTCAACATGAATTTAACACGAGAAAATTTTCGTGCAATGATTTTTTATGACTTTCGATGTCATTTAAGTCAACAAGAAAGTTATGATAGACTACGATTGGCCTTTCACGATGAAGCCCCATCTCGTGCGACTGTTTACAACTGGTTTAATGAGTTTAAACGTGGTCGCACTAATCTCACTGATGATTTACGTGAGGGACGGCCTTCTACGGCGACGACTGAAGATAACATCTGTGTTGTGCGGCGTATGATAGAGACTGACAAAAGAGTGACCTATCAGCAGATTCGGACAAGCTTAGGCATCGGTATGAGTCAAGTGCACAAAATCCTACACGAACATTTAGCGGTCAGGAAGCTTTGCGCCCGGTGGATACCTCATAATTTGACTGAGGCTCAAAACTCCATCGTGTGGATTGGTGCCGTAAAATGATTGAAAGATTTAACGGAGGTGACTCAAATGCTGTGTTCGACATACTAACAGGTGACGAAAGCTGGATTTACTGTTATGATCCTGAAACCAAAAGACAATCTGCTCAGTGGGTGTTTCCTTTCGAGGAGTTGCCAACTAAAGTGAAGAGAGATCGAAGTGCGGGGAAAAAAATGGTGGCCTCGTTCTTTGGAAGGATAGGTCATTTCGCAACAATTGTGTTAGAGGATCAAAAAACAGTTTCTGCAGAATGGTACACTACCAATTGTTTGCCACTTGTCTTGGAAAAAGTTCGAGAGAAACGACCTCGCAGTAGGATCCTCCTTCACCACGACAACGCCTCATCGCACACCGCCAAGCGAACGATCGACTATTTGGCGACATCAAACGTTGAATTACTGGGTCACCCGCCGTATAGCCCCGACCTCGCGCCTTGTGATTTTTATTTATTTTCAAAAATTAAAGAAAAACTTAAAGGAAAGCGGTTTATGAATGCTGAAGAAGCGGTGGCTGCGTATCGCGATGCCATTGAAGAGACCCCTAAGGACGAGTGGGCAAAGTGCTTTTCCCAGTGGTTCCATCGCATGCAGCGGTGTATTGACGTGAATGGAAAATATTTTGAAAAGATATAATAAAACTAATAACTGGCTAATGTAATCAGTTTTTGATTTTCTAAGAACTTTCAGTTTGACCCTCGTACTAATGGGGGATCCCAATAATCTATCTATCCACAGTTTTCCTTACTACGGATAGAAATTTGACAACGTCCATACAAATAGTGTCAAATATCTATCTCTAGTAAGGTAAACCGACGATAGATAGATTATTGGCACATAGTATGGAGAATTAATTAATATATTAAGCTAATATTAATTCATTATGGAGAATGAATTCGGCAATAATTGCCGCAGGTGGCAGTGCAATTTATGTATAGTTGAGTGCAAGTTATGTTGAATGTAACTTGAAGATGTTGATATATACCGGTACATTTTGCAAGTTTGGTATAAAATTGCAGAAGTGATTGCCGGAATAATTGCTCGTGTACATACAATACGAGTACATTAGAATTACTTAACATAATATAACTGTATTCAGGGATAGTTTGAGAATATGCTGTGTGTAAGCCCACCATTAAATTACAGCAAAACTATCGTTTTCATTTTATTCAAGTTTTTACGTTCCGTTCCAAGTAATTATTTATATTTTTATAATTATATTCAGTGGCATAAAATAAAACACTTAATTTAACCAAAACAATTTTGTTGTGAATATATGCCGGATAAAAGTGAAGCTTCGCTTGAAGACAGTTGAATTATCTAACAAACTTTTATCTCAAACAGTTTAAATATATTTTGAATATGCTGAATACAATTTTAAACATTCAAACTACATATATGTTTCATTTTACAAACCTATAGTATTATTTAGTTAAGTAATTCCCTAAACACCTTATATTATTGTCTTATAAATAATTTGCAGTCTTTTACTCCAGAAATGTATTTCCTGGAACTGTATGATTTCTGGGATACCAAAAATATTTATTTCATTTCCAAGATTAATGTTACATAAAGCAAGTGTCAGGAGTCTCCTTTTAAGGGTATCCCAATAATCTATCTATCCACAGTTTACCTTACTACCGATAGAAATTTGACATAACGTCCATACAAATTATGTCAAATATCTATCTCTGGTAAGGTAAACCGACGATAGATAGATTTTTGGCACCGGCCGTTAATCATAAAATGCCTGTAGTAGGAGCCTCCGCTCTTCCATATACAAGTACATACTAGTAACATTATGTGTAAACTTAAATGCTTCACAAACCTTTTTTGATTTGATTTGATTGATAACTAGCTGCTCTCCGCGGTTTCACCCACGCGGTGATGGATGATGATGATGATCATGATGAATCTTATATATCCCATGTTACTCAGGGTGAATGTAGCTTTCCAATGGTGAAAGAATTTATGAAATCGGTCCAGTACTTTTTGAGCCAATTCGTTAAAAACAAACATACAAATCTTTCCTCTTTATAATATTAGTATAGGTATATTAATGTTGAGTATAATATGGTTTGTGCGTGTAAACCTATGTTTATTTTAAGTTATTTAGTTCATAGAATAGAGTATAATATTTGTTTATTTATGTGAGTTGTTTCAAAAGTGTTTCCGTCTCCTTGTAATCAATAGTTCTAATACAATTATTATTTTTTTACATTCATAATAAGGTGTTGTAAATTTTTTGTTCTTTATTTATTTTATTATAAAGTTGTACTGAGCGTGTATTGTACTGCCAGCTTGCAAATTTAGTTTTTACATAGTAAAGATGAAGAAGGAAAGATTAATGGGTCGCTTTATAAACTGAATAGGCACTTAATGAAACAAATAGCGCTACATCTACATAATTAATTTATTTAAAATATTTTTTTTATCTCTATTTACAGTCTTTTTCAGGTAGATCTTATGATTACAATCGTAACACTAGGATGATAGCCGAAATTAAATACAGGTATAAAACTAGCATTAAGATGATTATATCATCAAAATTATGGTTTCAAACTTAAATTATATGGTGACACTTCATTTGGTACAGTCGTCGACAAAAGTATTCGCCTTTTTTTAGCCGTCGTCAAATCAAGGAGAATCTGAGACTCACCTGTGGCATATTGAATAATCATAAATTTGAGCACACAACAATGTTTTATGGTGGCACTTCACATGGATATTTTTGTTAATTATTGGGTGTTTTTTTTATTTGGTAAAATATACGAAGTTCACGCAAACATGCAAATACGACCATCTAAACTAGGCAGACAAATAACAAACACACCAACATTTGGCAGCAGATCGCGAGCTCCTTCCAACACTATGGACGTGTTTCAACTTGCAGTGGGATATTATTATTTAAATGCGTGCTACTATTACATGCTTGCATGGAATTAATTTGATACAATTCCAGGAATATTAGAACTAATTCTTTGTCCTTATTAGTATAAAACTGCACGTCCGTACAGGACTACGGCGCGGGTGTTTCTGAATATGGCCAATGCGTGGACAGTTTGTTGCGTATTTGCCTATTTGATCCCTATGACGTGCCTCGAAAAACCAACAAGCGCACGCTAACGCATATTTGGTATTGGCCTTATTTGTCAAATAGGACAATAAAACCAACACTGTCAAATAAACTGTCCACACATGGTACCTTCGTTTGCCAAATATACCAAATTACCAAATACAAATAGTCATGTGGAGTGCCGGCATTAGGTAACACCTAAACGAGTCGGAGAACATTCACTAATAATATGACAGAAAAATCACTACATTGTTATAAGTTTTGCACTTGTTTTCCTTTTAGCGATAATTCCGTGCCAGTGCGTCTGCGTGTTAGTGGTTATCCATGTATTGCATTTCTGAGAGCAACAGGACCGTGTTGGGCAGGGGGCGAGGCTGCGGAGACAGGATTGTGAGCTTCTGTGCCTCCATGTCTACTGCCGTGCTGTGGACGGAAAAGTAGTTGTTATTGGGTATGTGAGCGTGTTGCCACTTCAAATCCCTTGTTTTCCGAATCGTGAGGCAATGCTTGATGCAAAAGTACAGCAAGTGATTTAAATAGGATTAAAGTGCAAAAAAAGCGATAAACTTTGATTAAAACAGTACGAGCTAAGTAAATAAATTGACAAAAATTTATGTAACTTTTGACAGCTCCAGTTGGCAACTGAGCTCCATTGCAATCGCAATGACATGAACAAAAATTTTCATTACAAACCGGCTGTATAGAACAGCCGGTTTGTAATTTTGCAGGGTGTTTAAGATACTTTTTAAGTTATCGTTACGTTGTAAATTGGCTTGGCTCGTTCTCTATGTGTTAACACAAATGCTTTTACATTTGTTTAGAGGCAGATATTCTGGCTGAAAAGTCTTACGGAAATCCTACCTACACTGTTTTCCAATTGAAGTCAACATCTATTTTAGCGATATTATCACTGTTCATCATTCCGATTCAATACCGCGCTTTTGACAGGTGAAATGTCATCCATTCGGAATGGGTTGAAATCAAATTCTGCCGTGCGATTCTCTAACGGCCGTTTTCAATAATCGCCGGTTTATCTTACTAGAGATAGATATTTGACACAATTCGTATGGACGTTATGTTAAATATCTATCCCTAGTAAGGAAAACTGTGGATATAGATATAGCAATCATCGATGCATCTTTGACAACATCCGTGAAACAAATGACGAGATGACAAGAAACGTTGGAAAAACAACCTTATTTACAAGGGCGATATCTCAAAGTATTTGACGTCGGTGAGCTCGTCGACGAACACAACGACGTATCATTTGAGAATTGCACGGCAGCTCAGGTTGCTCACGGCATGGCTGACAGCCAGGCGCGGATCCAGCCCACAAAAAAAGGCTGTGGTCACAGCCACCCTAAAATCAGCAAAGTACGAGTCAGAGCATGAACTCTCTCATGATAGGTAGATATAGTATCAAATCAAGTCGCACGCCTGATGTTAAGCGTCACGCTTGCCCACAACAGTCCAGTGCCATTCAGAATTTTAAAGCAGGTACAACACTTCAAAACCAAAGCACTGCGCTTTTTACTCGGTAATATAAGATGTTCTTGCTCTGTAACTTCGCTGGAAACAACCACAAATGATATCAAATGATGACAAAATAAATTTAAAGAAAGCTAACATTTCTTTTTCTCGATAACGTTAATAATTTCATCGGTATCGAGGTTTTGTACACTTTATAAAATGTCATAATCAGACTATTAGGAGGAGGGAGGTAGGGAGTTGACGTTCACGGTACCAGTGTTGCCACTCAATTTAACACGATAATTATTGGAATAATTAGCGCGTTGTTTAAGACGATGTTGGGCATTGACGTTAACCTCGGTGTAGCCAAGGTATTATAAAGAGACAGTTCGCAAGCTGACAACTGAAGAAACAAAACCACAGATAAGTTTCGTAAATTTAGGCAACCCATTATTTAGGAGTCTCCTTGTACGGATGGGATGGTGAAACGAAAAATGATGCTTAGGAGTTTGCTTACGTTAGGAGTTGCCTAATTAGGCACTGCCTAACTCGCTGTTAGTGAAAACGGCCATTAGAGTTATATCCTTGGCCTGTCGAATATGAAGTGTGACGTCTGATGTCACAAGTCTTTTAGAGTTGCGGGCATGCCCATCGTGCCCTTAACGGTGGATCCGCGTTTGCTGAGAGTGCAGTGATTATACGCTTCTTACAAGAAATTTAATGAAAGCAACATCATAAACCATGAAAAAATGCTTTAAACTGGCCACAAAGCTTTTTCCGAAACGAAGAAGAGTAAACACACACAACTATCATTTATGACGGAATAGCCCACGGTGATTTCACTTCGTAGCGTGGTCGTTGAAATAGCAAAACGGCATCCATGGTCTACGTCTTCGCGCTTTTGTTTGATTTAGAATGACGATCACAGCACCAAAATCGATTTTGACTTCAATCGGAAAGCAGGGCAAGTGTCACTGTACTAAATAAACAGAGCACTTATGGAAGCTTTTAAATTTTCTTATAATTTAATATGCAATATCGGAAAGTACCAAGCTACCAATAGTAGTGGTAGGAGTTTCGCATTCTGCCTGGGGAAGTACCACACTGTTGTCAGTTATTCAACCGTGAAGCGGTAGTGTGCAAACATTACTGTTTTAGATTGAAGGGAAATGTTTCCACTTACCTTACAAGGCGAGCTTTAACATCTCATATCTCAGGGTGACTAGAGCAGTACATTAATGTGATATGTTGTAGTTTCAAACTCATCGGACATAGAACTGTTAACGACAAGTGTGACTCTTACGATTAAAGCGTCTTTCTTACTCGTGTCGTCACCGACTTCTACGAAGAAGTCGCTTGTGGAGTTACAATTCAATACCGTACACACACAAGTACACTCTTGCACATTTATTCAGTTCAGTACAACAGTTTTTCTAAGCCATATTTTTTGTAACTTTCGTAAGCTGCACTAAATTTTGGGAAAAGACCCGGGGATCTATTAGGTCCAGAAAAAATGTATGAAAAAAGGGACAGTCACAGTGCCATCTTGCGGTCAATTGTAGAACTAAAATCGCTAGCGAGTACGCCAAGTGTATCGACTGTAGGCGAGATCGAGAATCGACTATAGATGACATTTATGTTGGCAACTCATGGTAGAGGTAGTCTCTTAGCTATTGAACCGCTTTATCTCAACTCAATTGCATGAAAATTTACATTTTGACAGCTTTTGTAGTCTACTTGCTATTAAGGTTCGCGGTCCAGCGGCTTGCTATCGATAGTATTTAACATTCATTGGTATTCTGTAAACAATTGTTGCGATTACAGTGCTACAGTGGCATACATCGATAGTTCGTGACTCTTGTTTTTTAAGGCAAACAACGCATTACTTCTTGCGTATTTAGTTTTATTTTCTCATTTAACTCAGATTCTGTGAATTTGAATTTAGATATCAAAAAATGAATTTATTTATTGTGTTTTTGCTAGAAGACCACTGTATTGTGACCACTTGATTTTAATCTATATTAATGACTTGCCTTATTATGTAGAGAAGAATCACGAGATTGTATTGTTTGCAGATGACACTTCACTGTTATTTAAAATTAAAAAGCAGTTATTAAACTATGACGATGTTAACAATGCATTAGCTAAAGTTGTGAATTGGTTCAATACAAATAATCTTCTCCTCAATGAGAAGAAAACTAATTGTATAAAGTTCTCGACACCAAATGTGAGACAAGTAGAATTCAATATACAATTGAATGGAACAGGGTTGGACCTTGTGGAGTCAACGGTCTTTTTAGGAATTACTATACACGCTAAATTGCAATGGGGTCCCCACATAAAAAAATTGTCTAGTAGGCTCAGTTCAGCGGCTTATGCTGCTAAAAAAATTAGACTATTAACTGATGTAGACACAGCTAGAATAGTTTATTTTAGTTATTTCCATAGCGTTATGACTTATGGCATACTGCTCTGGGGATGTTCTGCAGATATTAATTCCATTTTTATACTGCAAAAAAGGGCTATACGAGCGATCTACAGTTTAGCTCCCAGAGTTTCCCTTAGACAGAAGTTTAAAGACATAAACATTCTAACTGTTGTCTCTCAGTTTATCTATGAAAATCTAATGTATGTAAAGAAAAACATTAGCAGTTTTGATAAAAGGAGTGATGCTCATTCCATCAACACGCGAAATAAGCACAAGCTATCCGTACATGTAACGCGTCTCCACAGAATAAGTCATTCTTTTATGGGACAATGTATACGATTCTATAATAAAGTTCCCAATGTTATCCGAGATTTGCCTATTAATAAGTTTAAAATTACTATTAAAACTAAACTCTGTCAAAAAGGTTATTACAAAATTTCGGATTACTTGGAGGATAAAACAGCTTGGGACTGATCACTCCAGGATCTATCTACTCGTGTACTAAGATGTCAAAGTGTAGCGTGTCTTGCCCTACTGATACCATTATTATTTTCTCTTTTTTAAGGCAACACATTGGAGCTAATATTTGTAGTACCTAAGTAAAAACATCTATATAAAAAGAATGGCCCCGAGTTTCTTGCCGCTTCTTCTCGGTAGGCTCTATATATTTTGGAACGCGGCGGTAGTCTTTAAAGTACATTATAATGAAAAATTGACGTTCATAAGTGCGTCTTTGATGCCTAAATTGAATAAATGATTTTGACTTTGACTTTATTGATGTTTGGACTGATACTTGGTGAGTAGTAGATTTCTATTTTATTTCAGTGGCAACATTCGGAAGCCGTAACACAGCCATACGACAGCGATGCGATTGCTAAACAACTGCTATTGAGAACTAGATCTAACAGACCACCGAATTAGACATTAAAGGCAGTTCAATAGCAGAAGCATCGCTGTAGTGTGGCGATCGCTCAATACCTACGAGACTCAGGGCCCTGGTTCCTGAAACACTGTACCCACTAGTTTGGGAACCAGTGACTTCAATAAAATTCAAAAAAAATGCTACAACAATAAATACTTTGATTGATTGAATTAGAGCGAGGAGAGTGCACAACCGACAGTGGGAGTGGTGGTGGTGGTGGTACTCACACACAGACGAAGCCGGCCAGGTTGGAGTGTACGGCGCCGTCGTCGGGCCCGGCCGCGAAGCTGACGGCCAGCAGGCGGTGGTGCAGCGCCGGCGAGGGCCACACCGACACCAGCTTGGTGAGCGCGTCCTCCGCCCGCATCCCCAGCGGCATGCACGAGTCCGGCAGCGACGGCGCGCCCACCTGCAATACCCGCACACCTAATCTATACTCTACTGTCAACGCTATGCCCACGTGAAGACTATCGGAAACCCTTGCCAACTTGTTGCATCGGGATAAAAGTGGCCTATTACTAGCTAGCAATTCTCAGACTTCAAAGAATTATTTGTTGGGATTTTTTTTCTTTTTATGGGATAGGTTGGCAAACGAGCAAGCGGCTCACTTGATTGTAAGTGATACCGTTGCCTGCGGACATCTGCAATACCATAGGTCTCGCGGATGCGTTGCCGACGTTTGAGGAAGGCAGAGATAGAAGGGGTGAGGGTGGAAGGGGAGGGGCGAATCAGGCCTCCGGAAACTCCCACGACCGACGAACAGACAGACTGAAACGCAATAGCAAGCTATGTTACTTCACGTCGGTGTTATGTGGGAGTGTGGTACTTCCCCGGTCGTGCCGGCCATTCGGTTGTGGGGTTACAGCGGTGCACCAACAGCGTAAAAGGTTAGGTTAGTTATTATGTACTGAATTAAGAAGCGTGGTGTTTTCAATCACCCCTAAAAGCTTTAGTAATACTTCCACCACTTAACTAGAAGGTGACGTAGTCAGGGCAGTGATGTATCGGAAGTCTAAGGGTCTGGGTATTAAACACTGGAGGAAACTATTTTACCTAGATTAATCTGTCCGAATCAGCAAGCCTCATTAGAGGCAAGTTTCATTCATAAATCTATTGTTATTTTTTGTCCTGATGCGGACAGATTAACTTGACAAATGGCAAATGTACAAGCCGAACGAGTCCACTATAATATATAAAAAACTATATGTGAAAGAAGTATTCCAGTAAGAGTGTTACTAATCTCTTACAACTCTTCGATCAGTAGAATACGACGAAATCGATTTATTGACAGAAAACAGTCGCATCGCAAGATACATGACTATAATGTGACCAATTTCCCTAGGTTCTGGAGTGGAGACCACGGACCGGCAAGCGCAGCGTAGATCGTCCGACGACCGGGAACAGACGACCTGATAAAGGTCACAGAACGACGTTGGATGCGCTTCCAACCAGTCCTTTTGGAAAATTATGGGAGGGGCTATGTTCAGCAGTGGACGTCCTACGGCTGATATAATGATGATTAGATTGTTCAGAACACTAAAGTAAACTAGCGAATAAAACTACATGCCTTAAGACTAACGGCCTTACTAATGAACTTCGTTATACCCGGAATAGTTATTCATATCTATCTGTCAATTTTTCGCTTAGTAATAGTCACGCGTGAGAGCAAGACAAAGAAGGTTACGCCTAGTATAAAGTTTACGCAACGTTTATTAGTAAAGGTGTAAGATTTTAGGTAATACATAGTCTAGGTCACCTTGTAAATGTTCAAGTGTTCAAACTTGACATCGAACGAGTGCGGGTAGTAGGGCGTGCGTTTCCCGTAGAAGTACTCCCGTATCCTCGCGTCCCGCACCTCCCCCCTCTGCGCGGAGGAGCGCTCCACGACGCCGCCGCTCTTCGGGAGGTACACCACCTTCACAAACTTCGGCATGTCGCGCTTCAACTCGTTGTACAGCCGTTCGTTGTCTAACACTAGTATCACATCTACCTGTTGAACAATACACAAAAATAATACAGTAGAGCCTCACTAATTCGGCACTTCAATACACCGATACGTCCACTAATCCGGCACCCTCCGCCCGCGTCTCCCTCGCCCCTCTACGCCTGTGCCCTCAGTCGCCGCCTCGCCGTCAAGCAGTCTAACCTCAAAACTTATCACCTACGTGCGTACGTATTTACCTGTTGTTTTGATATGATATATTAAACATTATATTCTCTTTATGAAATGCTTTATTTTATTTATTACTAGCTGGTGCCCGCGACTACGTCTGCGCAGGATTAGTACTTCGAGTAGCTTATTATTTCTCCAAGGGCATATCTTTATACCAAAATGTCAAAAAATATGTACATGGTCAAACGCAATTCCTACTGGTATAATAGTATTATTTGAGTACATTTAAATACTTAGTAAATCAATCAGTAAACAATAATAATAAAATTAAATTAATCACCATGGAAAAACTGTCATTACATTTCATCACCCTTGGCGTCTTGTGTATCGAGCTGTCAAATTGACTTGGCTTTTGACTAAGCTATCAGAAACTAACACAAACTTTGACAGAACTGTCATCATTACGAACTTGACGTATACTGTGCCCAAGCATAGTACGCTTTTTCACGCGCTTAATGATGGATGATGATGACAAGTGTCCTATATGTTAAACCAGTGCTTCATCTACCTCCATACCAAGAATTCTACGGAGCTTTGTATCAGGGTGCAATTGCACTAACTAAATATGTTCCAACTGCAAATTAACCGTAGCTGTTATCAAACAATAACAAGAATTGAACTGCAGTTGCAGGGGGCTGTGGGACAGATCGTTGAATGTTGCCAAATAGGGAGTTAAGCTGTGATAAGTGCTGTTGGAAAGCACGGCTACGGAAAATATACAGAACACTAGTGCACTACTAGAGGATCACTATAGTTCTAAATCAACATCAGTTTTAACACATCAAATATCACTGTACCAGTTGTGCCAGTGACCCAGGGCCATACTCCGTTATGTAAAGGAGTTGAGATGGCTAGGGGAAATGCACAATACACCCCAAGCGGGACGTCAGTGCAGAACTTAGCGCCCCCAATCAGAATAAGTCAAGGAGTTAAGCCTAAAAAGCCTAAGATTATGTCTATCTTGATTCTGATCTAGGATGGACCAATAGCCAAAAAATACATTTCTGCATCCAAAGACTAGCTCACGTCTTTGATGCTGCAGAATAGTTTTTGTAATTGCCAGATTTGTATGTGGCCTGTGAAGCTTTCGAGTTTTCAGACCACTTGAATGCCTCCAACACATCCTAACTGTTGTTTGTAAGACAACCTGGACCAACGACAGTTAAACATGCCAAAGCATAGACATGAGTTGAAAATGGCACTTTGTACACAGCCGTTACCAATCCGAAGCGACTGCAGGAAGTTGAACAGTTTTAACAGTGTAATAAGAAAATTATATTATGGTGACAACAAACAATATACATTTTTACCTCAAATGCCTGCGCTGCGTGTGTCAAAGTTTTATAGCCAGCTCCTTTGATCCAGCCGCATGTGTTGATAATTACGCCTGATGCTGACGCTGAAATAAATGAACACATTTCAATACAAAAGCATAAAATGGTATACCATTGACTTTGACACAAATATTCATCCATAGTCGCTATTCTAGGGTGTTATACCATGAGGACTCAGCTGTTATTCAGCTAGCTATTACGAACTTGTCATTTTTCTATAATACGATTTTTAAACCACTAACGCCTGCTTAGTGATACCAAATATTGCAAATTTTTTTATTATTATTTATTCATTGTATGGGGACAGTGTCCTCGAACCCCAGCAGCGAACTTGGATGTACATTTTTCTGTCTGAAAATGCAATTAATAAAATGTTGTTTTTTTATTTATTGGTTATGTATGGAGGATATACTGTAGAAAATGAAACTAATCAGATATATCTAAGTTTATAAATTGTATTAGCCTGGGTGACAAGTACAATACACTGCTGGACTGATGGAACTTTTAAGATATAAATCTAGCCACAGGCTGCAAAGGGTAGGGTATTTCTGGTGTCATGGGCAGCATAGCTTGCCACCAGGCAAATGAGTTAACCCAAGAACATGATAACTGATTAATACTTGTTTTTCACAAAAGAAATCAAATCCATGCCATACATGCCACTTATCAACCCTTGACACTATAATGCTGTCACCTGGATGTCTGCAAATATTCCTCATTTATTATTTACTATCTATTGAAGTACCCTATGTCCTTCCTCGGAATATAATATCCTTCTGAGTTTTATTACAATCCATTCAGCCATTTAGGTGTGATAAGTAATGCCTGATAACAGCCAGAGAGACAGAGTAACTCTCACATAATAAAAATATACTATAACAATATTAAGTATGGATGTATTATATATATTTTTTTCTGTATTCATTTCCTTCTTATTTTGAATTGTTTTCTTGATTACTATCATAAAAATTATTCAGTCTTACATGGATTATGAGTTATGCACCCCTCTGGTTTTTCTCTCAGGAAACAGAAAGAACTAAAAAATGTATAGCAGTGGTTACCTTTCTTATTACTCTCACACCTCTCTGTGATAACCTCAGCCAGTCTCGACACAATTGTATTGTAGAGCTCTAAATTGTCTCCAATAGCCTTGTGGCCGAAATGGTACACAAGAGGTGCTTGCTGGCTGAAGCCTTCTTCTATGGATGCTGGTCTCTCTACTAGCAGGGCCCCTGATAAGAGAAATACAGATAAAAAATTGGGCAAAAAAGTGCAGAGCACCCTTTTAATATAACAATAATTATAAATATTACCTATAATTTTATTTCATCAGTAAATTATATCTTTAGACTACAAGATTTTATGTATCTAATGTAAACAATAGTTTTTATCCTAGAACTAGTCGTAAAAGAATCTAAGATTCCCAAAAACAGACATGGTACTGTTGGAGCAAAGCTACAAGTATTTTGGCGGTTCCACCTGCTTTGGTGGCCCCATTTCTGGGAATGCATGCAAGCCCACATCTCATACACTCATGGCATCTTAGGATATTCTGTCTAGTAAGCTAAAGTTATCGCAAATAATAAGATCACATTTGGTTTCTTAAATACCAAATATCTGAACTTCATCTAGGCACTATATGTACATAGAGTAGAAGTGCTCCTTATATGCAATGATAGGATTGAAGTGTCCTGTTTAGCTTTGTTATGAAAGAAAGTACAAAACCAGTAGTATTGGTGCAAATTAGTTCTAATGGGTCCTTTTTATTTGCCCAGCCTACTTACTACAATAATTAAGCAGAACATCAAATAGGTTTTACACTTTTTTTGTGTTTAAAGTGTTTAAACACAAAAAAAGTGTACTTTATCTATAATATGTATGTATTTAGAAATATATAAGTATGTTTATCAGTTGTCTAGTACCCATAACACAAGCTCTGCTTAGCTTGGGACTAGATGGCGTTGTGTGATAGTTGTGGAATATTTATTTATTTTATTTATTTATTTATTTAACCATTTCCCTACCATAATTAATTAAAACAAAAGATTTAATTCATAAAATGATAAATGTCTACATCCTCGGTAGGGTAAGGGTTAAGTAAACTATTATTGAACAGCATTTGGCCATAATGAAAAAATTTATGAATCAGCTCTTTTAAGTCTTTATGATTCTAGTCTCTTAGCTTACCAATAGTCCCAGGTACACTAATCTGCCCCTGTCCAACATCTAAATCCACATATATTGGCCTCCTTCCCATCCGCACTGCATAATTCAATAGTAGCTTTGTTAGAGTTGACTTGCCAACATCACCAGGGCCTACAATCATTGCTACCGGCCCTCGGGTGTTCTCTTGTTCAGCAGCCACTCTCTGCTGCTCCAGGGCCGCATGTACATTAAGGTACACTACCTGAAGTGGAAGTTATAGAAATATTAATTTTCTAATTTTCTACATTAAAATAGAACTAATCTACACTAAGTCAAATGCCAAATCAATGTTTGATGCTTGATCAGTTCTCCAAGTCATGTAATGATTTTATAATATTTATTTTGTGTATAAAACCTAAGTTTGCTGGATGAGTAACATTAAAAAATAGTTTTATAAAAACAATAATAGGGCAAAAAGGTATGTATAAATTATGTTTTTTTTACTTTTACAATTGCTAGCCAGACTATGAATAATTTTAATTTCTGAATATTAGTCATTATCAAGGATAACAAAATTACCAGTTTCACAGTATTGTGACATATTAATATTTCTCAATTGTACATTACTATACCTACTACACACACAATCAAAAATGAGAAGCACAAGCAAAATCATAAGAAATACAATTTTACATTAAATAGGTAGGTATGAACATCACAGCTGTTACCATTGGTGTTTCTTTAGCCACATAGCTGACTTCTGTACGCCCTCTCAGCTCTACAGTGCACCCATGCCATGTGAACACAGCTACTTTAGCACCTGTGTGGAACTCGTATGGCTTTCCTTTTACCAATTCAGTGCCAAACAGCTCTGCGTAACCACTTTTGATCTAGAAATATAAACATTACCAATATAACCTCCAATTAGAAATTATTTTAATTATAAAGATACTTCATTTGTAAATAATAAATAAAATGTTTTGTACTTTTTCAGGGGATTTATGATCATTGTGACGTGACTTAAAGTTTAATTGTACATTGTTCAGAGAGTTCACCATACCTCTAAAACCACTTTTTCATTTTTTGACTCAACTTCAAATCGAAGTTCGGAGTCTGGTTCCAGTTTAAACTCTTGCAGCTGAACTTCAGTCATTTTGTGAGGGACAAATAATTGTATAAAAGCTAAAAACAACAAGATGGTAAAAATGAAAATTTGAAAACAATACGAAGTGAAAAAGTTTGACACAAAACCATAGCACATAGGATAGGTGCGTTCGTTTAGCTTATGAGAACATTGGTGGCGTTTTCTCTGTCTCAAAGTGGCTCTTTTGTTAAAGCGCCACTTTTGCCACTTTCGCCCATACGCTATTCGAACGCTCAACGGAGCATAAGACCTAAAATCGCATGATTATGCTGTAAAATACATAGCTGTCAGATAACGATCACAAACAACTATGCTCCAGACGTGGGTCAAAAATTGTACTTTTTCGTGGCAAAAATTCCTCTTTTTTTGCTTTCCGAACGCTGAACAAAAAGAGGCATGAACGACATGTTCACCCACAGATTCCCTATTCGAACGCACCTTGTGAGCGTTTTAAGCGTTATTTTCGCCAAAAACGATCAGAACTGATCTATTCGAACGCACTACATAAGGTGCGTTCGTTTAGCTTATGAGGGAATTGGTGGCGTTGTCATTGATGGCTCTTTTGTTAAAGCGTTCGTAAAGGTCAAACACGTTATTTTTGCCACTTTTGCCTATACCCTATTCGAACGCTCAACTGAGCATAAGACCGAAAATCGCATGATAAGCTGTCAAATACATAGCTGTCAAATAACGATCACAAACAACTATGCTCCGGACGTGGGTCAAAAACCGATTTAAATAGAAAGTTTAAGGGGTTCCTCCATTATTACTCGTGTCTTAGAAAATTTACCGTTATGAACTAAGAAGCGTTGATGGCTCTAATCCTTTGTACAAATATTCACATGAAAATTTGCGCACAGTACCGAGAGGCTTTCAAGGTTTATTAGATCTTCAACTCAATTGTTAAATGGTGATGGTGACAAAAACGATAATACCGTAACCGTGACGACAGTAGTATATAACGAATCTCACTCCGATGTTCACAGCTTTCCTAGTATATATTTTAGTCTATGTTCACAGCGACACTTTGTTAGCATGTTGTGACACTTTGTCAGCTTGTAGTGATATTTCAACGATCGGTTCAGGTACGCTGACTGCATCTAGTAGTCTGAAGTTGTCACCAAGACAAGATGAGTAATTTTGATACATTTCGGTTGGTTATAGGGAATCATGATGTTATATGTGGTGTGTGTCCGTATTAGAGCATTGGGGTGGTCGAAGGGACGCTGACGTCCGGTCCACGAAATGATTTCGCTGATGGGTCGAAAGGACGCTGATGTCCGGGCCGCATCAAGGGGTATCAGTGAGTCGAAGGGTCGCAGATTTTCTTATTCGTTTAGGGGGCGATGAGGCCTGCACTGACGTCCCGCTTGGAGTGTTTTGTGCATTCCCCCCTGCCAGCATTTACTCAAGCAAGCCTAACTCCTTCACATAGCGGAGTATGGCCTTAGGTCGCTGGCTGGGTTTGTGTCAGCAAGCTAAGGGACGCAGATGTCCGGGCTGTACTGTGGAGATGGGTCGAAGGGACGCTGATGTCCGGGCCGCATCAGGAGGCATCAGTGAGTCGAAGGGACGCAGATGACCGGGCTGCACTGTGGAGATGGGTCGAAGGGACGCTGATGTGCGTGCCGCATCAAGGGGTATCAGTGAGTCGAAGGGACGCAGATGTCCGGACTGCATTGTGGGATGTAGTTGAGTTGAAAGGACGCGTATGTCCGGGCTGCACCAGGGATTTAACAATTTATGAAATGTGTTTCTGTGTGTTAATTGTCAGGATGAATGAGCGGTACTGAAGTGCATTTTGGTCTTTGTTACAGATATTGAAGATGATCGCCTGTGCTGTTAAATTATAAATCTCAGTGTAACGTAATAAAAGCAGACTAAAAACAGACATTGTACATGTGATATCTTATTCTCCTCGCCCGCTTAATCCACGCCCAGCCACGAAATTAAAACATGCCATCCCATAAAGATCCTCATGTCCGGATTATGCCTTTATATATGCAATATTATAAAGAGGAAAAAAATGTTTTTTTGTATTGATAAGCCCCGAAACTACTGGACCGATTAGAAAAATTCTTTCACCATTTGAATCCAACATTATCCCTGATGGTCATAGGACATAGGAGATTTGCACAAATCGCGTACGCTATGAAAACTATTGACATAGAGCAAAGTGATGTAGCACCTTTTTATAGAAGACGTTAATGTCTACAAAAATGTCAACAATGCCATAGTCTTTACTTTTAAAGCTATGTCAAAATAAATACATCATAGACTGCGTCAGCCGCCTATGGTGACTGTACACGTGCAACGGGCAAGCGGCAAGGTCACAACGCACCCACTACCTCAGTCGCCTATAAGACAGCTGCGCTTGGCGACCTGAGCTCACAGTTCTGTGTCGCTTTTAATGCCCGTAGTGGCAAAAAGCTCTATGTCCTTCCTAAAAAAAAAAAAGTCCTGAGCTCAGTTTGCTGCGAGCGCCCGTATATATATAATGTGCTCTATGGCGAGCGCTCGCCGCATGCGCACGTCTCTTTTGTTATACTCGAATAAGTGATCGAAGATTAATGTTGGAATAGACATTACGTGGTTTTTTCATACCGGGTAACACTTCATATCTGGCTCTCAGCCGATATGTGCTATTGTATCGCCGAAAAATCCTTAAATCGCCTACGATGCGGAAATTATTGATAATAGAGCGATGTGATGTAGGTATTATAAAGGACATTAATATCTACAAAAAAGTCTGCAGTGCCATATGTCAATTATTACTGTGCTTAACATACGGTTGCCAGACATGGTCGCTTAGGAGTAAAGACGAAGAGAAAATAGAAATTTGAATTGAAAAACTTCAGACATAGTAAGTAATAAAACAATAAGAAAGAGAACTAAAGAACCAGATGTAACACAAAGAATAAGACTATTGAAATGGACATGGGCAGGTCATGTCTGCAGACTAAATAACGAAAGATGGACAAAAAGGGTTATGAATACCTCTGGACGGAAAAAGAAACCAAGAAAGGTGGTGTAAAAGATGGAGCGGGACATATTCTCTAAGATAATCGGACCTGACTGGATGAGGAAGTTAAGAGGAAGAGTAGAGTGGAAATATTTAGGGGAGGTCTACGCCGGAGAGGCGATATATTAAGATGTAAAATTAAATAGTTAATTAAGTACGTACGCTAAGATGTTAGATTTTTGTAGTAGAATAATTGCTTTCTGCTAAAGGCTGAAAAGCTCGTATCATTGCCGCGCACGCTTGCCAAATCTGGTAAGTTGACGCATATATTGGGCCCAGCTGTCTATAAAAGACATCGTGATAATGTCACCACTGCCTCGATCATATCATCTTTTAGAAATAAATTAAAACGTTGGCTTATTGAGCGGACCTTCTACAGCTTTGAGAAATTCATCGATTTCATGGCTTCAACTTGAAATCTTGTGATTTATTATATCGGTTGCTTTTTAAAATTCATAAACTTTATGACCCACGAAATACGATTAATTTATTAAGTTTTCTTCGCAATGTAGTGAAGTGAGATTTAAAAAATCGCCTGTATTTACACATTATTTGCCTGGTGGATGGTGGATGTGGATGTTTTTCTGTGGTCGCAGAATACTTTTTAATTATTTTAGAATAGCATTATGTTGATATTACTGAAAGATTTATGAGCAACTCAAGTAAACCACTTCAAAATTTGCAAAAGGTAAATTTTTATTAGCTTGAAAAATTAAACGTACTTTAATTCAACCAATCAATGAACTATTTTTCATTGCACTGGGCTAACAGCTGATTTGAATTTGTTATTTGTAATTTATTGTTAAAATATATTTATAATTTATTTCTGGATCTAAAAACCAATTGGTCATTAAGTAAAATAAGTGTTATTATGAAATAAGTGTTATACTCAACGTTTTTGTGCATAATTTCTACACAAAACGAAATTCGAAAAGTGATAGTGACAGTTCTACTCGAGTAACCGGCATAATTTAGAAAAAACTGTAAACGCTTAGGTGTTATTTACGTGTTGTTCTGTCGTGTACAGGTATGTTCTTTTAACTTTGTTTATCATACTTTATTTACCGTCTGACTACAATATAATTAGAAACCTACATAGAATTCGGACATAACCTAACATACCTGTTTACAACAAGCTACACTACTTAACCTGGTTTCCTTATTTTAGTATCTTCACACAACTCAGATTAGTAGGTACTTATTATATATAAGATTAAAATGATGACTCGCAGTGCTTTGGCTCGCCAGGAGGCGTCCAAACTCCAAATGGCTTTGAGGGAATTGCAATCTGCGAAAAAGTTGTATGATGAAATGAATAAGGAACGAGATGATAATGAACGGGAACTTCTTGAATTAATAAGTAGAAATAAGACCCAAAAAATTGAAATGGCTGAGTTACACACTCAACTGTTGGTTGTAACTGATGCTCGGGACAGGCTCCAGCTTGTTGTGGACGGGTTCAAAAACTGTAGCTTAGAGTATGAAAACGCTCTCACTCGAATTAATTCACTAGAACATCAGCTACAGGAGGCATATACTATTATCAATAACATTGAGACAGCTAAACTTAACATCACTGCCTCTTTGAACCAAAGTTTATTTGACGAGTTGGTATGCAGTGCCCCGGGCATGGTTTCTGCTGCAGTTAATACTAAACCAATGGTAACAATTGACCTAACCAATGACAGTGTAGTAACACCTAGCACTATCCCGAAGTCTAACTGCAGCAAAAACATACTAAAAAAATATGTAAAAATTAACAATTATATTAAAAAAACTCAAAAACTTAAAAAAAAACACAAATTTTTCATCAAAAATGTTAATTTAAATGGAGAGGGTCTTCGTCTCTTAGATACGTATGAAATGTATGCTTCTAAATTAGAAAATAATACATTGCAATATGAAAGTGACACACATAACTTAAAATGTGAGATTGACTCTCTAGAGGAAAAGTTAAAATCAATTAAAAATAAGTATGAACGCTCAGAAAAACAGCTAAAAGAGTACATATTGGCAATGAATGAGATGATTAAATGTCATTCTACTGGCAATCCTGTATACAATGATAACATAAAGAACCGATTCTCGCTGGATCATTCATTGCCATCATGTAGTTCTAAAATAGTGCGTACATGTAAAAATGTATGTCAAGATACAACTTTAACAAGTAGTTCCCAAAATACAAATAGTATACCATCAACTATAGACAAACCAAAAATTGTAATATTTAGTGATGAAATTGGCAAAGACATGGGTCACTTATTGTCAAATACATCCAAGGGACATAATGTAATAAATTACTGTACACCTGGTCTATCATATCAGGAAATTATGACTAGAATTTTAACTTATAGCTTTAGCCCCAGCACAACATTATTAATTTTAATATGAAATAGGGGGAATGTAAACAAAAAACAAATAATTGATTTCAACAACCGTCTATCTAATCTTACAATAGATAATGTCATAATGTTTACATTTCCCTATAGTAATAGTTTGCCACAGGTGGAAAATGATATTAGATATAAGCTTAATTTGACATTATACACTATATGTAATAATAATTTTAATGGAGATAAATTTAATTTAATTGACATTAATAATTATATAAAAAAATTCTTCTTGACAAAAGATAATTACTATCTTTCTAATTATTATAAAAGACAGATAACTGTGTCGCTATCATATTTATTTGATATTGCAGCCAAAAATTTGGCTAACAAGGTTGCTTCTATTGAGCAATCCAATAGTATTGACAATGCTTCTATTGAGCAATTTGACATTTTTAATTCAGCCAATTGCTTGGCTACTGATGACATTGTACATAATTTAAATTAGTGCCTAAGACAATAGAGTCAACCTCTTGCATTAAATCAATCAATATTGTTCATCAGAACATTCAAGGTATGATGGGCAAAGAGTTGGAACTGGAATTGTTTATAGATGATAGCAAAATAGATATTCTTTGTATTACTGAACACTGGCTTAAAAAGAACCAACTCTTATTTAATTTTAATAATGATCAAGTTGCTAGCTCCTTCAACAGAGAAAAATCTATACGTGGTGGCTCTTTAATTATTACAAATAAAAATATAAAACTCAAAGAACGAAAAGACATTGTGAGCCTATCTGTTGAACGAGTAATAGAAATGTCCTGTATTGAGTTTGAGCAGTTCCTTGTTCTATGTGTATACAGACCTCCATGCTCACCATATGATGATTTTGAAAAGTGCATGGAGGAAACATTAATTAAGCTATCTAATACAAATAAATCATATATATAATATTCACCGTGTAATATATAATAGTCGCCGTGGCGGTGCCGGCTTAGAATAGCACCCCCCCAACTCTACCCGTGGGTGCCGTAGAAGCCGGCTAAGGGATAACAAATCAGAAGGTGGGCAGCAGCACCTTCCCAGTCAAACACACAGAAACTGCGCTCGCCAACCCGCCTGCCAAGCGTGGCGAGTATTGGCAAAAACCCCTCAATGGATTGGACAAAAAGAACCAGGCCCCCAGTCCCCGGCAGCCCCGCTATTCCTGGCTACGGTAGTGGCCACGGTAACGGTGGGGCAGGGGGTGCTAAGAATCCCCGGCAGACGCCCGGCTACCACCCCCAACGACGACGACTGGCCCTGGTAACACACAACATACGCACGATGAGGACAGACGAGAAGATATATGAGCTGGAAGAAGAAATGAGTAAGCTACGCTGGGACATTGTGGGGTTATCTGAAGTCCGTAGAGCGGGTGAGGACACGATAACCCTAAAATCAGGTAACCTACTCTACCACCGGGAGGGCGACCAACAGTCCCAAGGTGGTGTCGGGTTTCTCGTCCACAAGTCCCTTACTAACAACATAGTTAAGATCGATAGCGTTTCCAATAGGGTCGTATACCTAATACTCAGAGTATCCAAACGATATTCGCTGAAGGTCATTCAGGTATACGCACCGACGAAGTCGCACCCGGATGATGAGGTGGAGGATATGTATGAGGACATTAGTCGG
This sequence comes from Selenia dentaria, assembly GCA_917880725.1. Classification (NCBI taxonomy): domain Eukaryota; kingdom Metazoa; phylum Arthropoda; class Insecta; order Lepidoptera; family Geometridae; genus Selenia; species Selenia dentaria. The sequence continues at coordinate 27,790,979 of OU862895.1, read as the reverse complement.
GCCATACATACCTCTGAAACGCACTTTCTAGTTGTTATGGGGGACTTCAACGCGAAGTTGGGTAAGAGAAGCGAGGATGAGTCGAAAGTGGGGCAATTTGGCTATGGACAACGGAACCGTAGGGGACAGAGGTTGGCCGACTTCCTGGAGAAAGAGGGACTCTTTATGATGAACTCTTTCTTTCAGAAGCCACCTCACAGGAAATGGACCTGGCTGAGTCCCGATGGTTCCACGAGAAATGAGATTGACTTCATTATGACCACCAAAAGGGAAATATTCACTGATGTCTCCGTGATCAACAGGGTTAAAACCGGTAGTGATCACCGAATGGTAAGAGGCACGGTGAATATTAATGTCAAACTGGAGAGGTCTCGTCTGATGAAGTCTACGCTCCGACCTACTCGTGCCCATATTCAAGACCCCGAGAGCTTTCAACTTGAGCTATCCAATCGCTTCGATTGCCTTGAGAACATCGCTTCAGTGGACGAGATCAATAACAGGTTAGTAAAAACTGTCCATACAGTGGGTTCCAAGTACTTTAAACCCCACCGTACAGATAGGCCACAGAAACTCTCCAACGATACCCTCAACCTCATGGCTGAACGACGCTCATTGAAACTGCAGTCTTCGGATGATGCTGAAGCATATAGGCTGCTCAATAGACGAATATGGAAGTCCTTGCGACACGACATTCGGATCTTTAATACAAACCGTATTAAAGAGACGATAGAGCGGAAAAAAGGCTCCAAAGTGTTTGCAAGAGACATGTCTATTGGGCAAAGCCAGTTGACGAAGCTGAAGAGAGGAGACGGCAGTGTAGCGTCGACCAAAGCGGAAGTGTTAGGAGAGGTCGAGAGTTTCTACGGACAGTTATACACCTCGGTCGCTAAACCTGTTAGCAGCTCGGCCAAAGACCCAAGAGCCAAGCTGACCCGACATTATACCGAAGATATCCCGGACATCAGCCTGTACGAGATTAGAATGGCCTTGAAACAGCTTAAGAACAACAAGGCGCCTGGTGACGACGGTATCACATCTGAGCTTCTGAAAGCGGGTGGAACACCGGTACTTAAAGTCCTTCAGAAGCTCTTTAATACCGTCTTACTCGAAGGTTCAACGCCAGAAGCATGGAACAAAAGCGTGGTGGTGCTGTTCTTCAAGAAAGGTGACAACACTTTACTTAAAAATTACAGACCCATCTCGCTTTTGAGCCATGTTTATAAGCTGTTTTCGAAGGTCATAACGAACCGTCTCAGTCGCAGGTTTGATGAATTCCAGCCTCCGGAACAAGCCGGTTTCCGAAAAGGCTATAGTACCATAGACCACATCCACACGCTACGGCAAGTTATACAGAAGACCGAAGAGTATAACTTGCCTCTTTGTCTAGCGTTTGTGGACTATGAGAAAGCCTTTGATTCGATCGAGACGTGGGCAGTGCTTGAGTCTCTCCAGCGGTGCCGTATTGACTATCGGTATATTGAAGTGCTGAAGTGTTTGTACAAAAACGCCTACATGTCAGTCCGAGTACAGGAGCAGAGTTCGAAGGCAATTCCATTGCAAAGAGGCGTGAGACAGGGAGACGTTATATCTCCGAAACTGTTCACCGCTACATTGGAAGACGCCTTCAAGCTTCTGGAATGGCAAGGACTTGGCATCAATATTAACGGCGAATACATCACTCACCTTCGATTTGCCGACGATATTGTAGTCATGGCAGAATCCATGGAAGACCTCAGTACAATGCTCGAAGGCCTCCATCGAGTTTCCCAACGGGTAGGTCTTAAGATGAACATGGACAAGACGAAAATTATGTCTAATGCCCATGTTGTACCTACCCCAATATCAGTTGGGAACTCAGTTCTCGAAGTTGTTGACGAGTATATCTACCTGGGACAGACAGTCAAACTAGGCAGGTCCAACTTCGAGAAAGAGGTCAATCGTCGAATCCAACTCGGCTGGGCAGCGTTCCGGAAACTTCGCGAAGTCTTCTCGTCAAAAATACCTCAGTGCCTCAAGACAAGAGTCTTCGACCAATGTGTGTTACCAGTGATGACATATGGCACTGAAACGTGGTCTCTCACTATGGGCCTCATAGATAAGCTCAAAGTCGCACAACGAGCTATGGAGAGGGCTATGCTCGGGGTTTCTCTACGTGATCGAATCAGAAATGAGGAGATCCGTAGAAGAACGAAAGTCACCGACATAGCTCAGAAGATTAGCCAGTTGAAGTGACAGTGGGCAGGGCACATAGCACGCAGAACAGATGGCCGATGGGGCCGAAAGGTTCTGGAGTGGAGACCACGTACCGGCAAGCGCAGCGTAGGTCGTCCACCGACACGGTGGACAGACGACCTGAGAAAGGTCGCAGGACGACGTTGGATGCAGGCCGCTTCCAACCGGTCCTTTTGGAAAATCATGGGGGAGGCCTATGTTCAGCAGTGGACGTCCTTCGGCGGAGATGATGATGATGATGATGATACAAATAAATCAATGATTATCTGTGGAGACTTTAATATTAATTTGCTAGAAAATAATCAGATAGTGGATAAATTTTTGTTACTGTTTAAATCTTATAATATGTACAATATTTTCTTGGAACCAACTAGGATAACAGCCACAAGTTCCACCTGCATAGACAATATATTTACAAATCTCAAACCTATTAAAAATTTCATTATAAATAATCTAGAATCAGACCACTGTGGTCAACTAGCAGTGTTTCCAAGAAAAACAAACAAATCCCAAAGCAAATATGTTAGCTTTGTTCCAATAAATGCAAGCCGCCTAGTATTGTTAAGAAGTAATATATCCCAGAAAGTGCCAGAGTTGACCAGTCACAATGACCCAAATATATTTTATAACTCACTGTTCCACCTTATCAGTGATGAATTTGGCAAAGTGTTTGTACCAAAAACAATATCTGTTGGTAATCGTGCTAAGTTTAGTGAATGGGCAACTCCAGGAATTTATAAAAGTAGGCAAAAGTTATATGAATTGTACCATGAAAAATAGCATAATCATAATCATGTATTTTTGGAATATGTCAAACGTTATTCTAAGTTATTTAAACGAGCCTGTTCCTCAGCAAAATCTATTTATTTAAGAAATAAGATCAAAAATTCTGTTAATAAAATAAAAAATGACGTGGAACATTATAAACAGTGAAACTGGTAGAAATACAGTGCGAAATCGAGACTTTAATATAAAAATTAATAATAAAGATGGAAGAGCAGATTTAGAGGTAGCGGCCGAGTTTGAGAATTTTTTCACTAATATTCCTTCTTTAACAACCAAAACTCTAAAATCTTCCTCCATTTCTGCTGAGATCTTACTTAAACAAAGTGTAACTGAATGTGACACAACTTTTAAATTTTCAGTAGTTAATTGCAAAGATATTGTAAGCAGTTTCAAAAGTCTAGATGCAAAAAAAACGGCAGACCTATGGGGTCTTTTTGTGAAGACCGTTTCTTCAATTATAGATGTCATTACACCCAATCTAGCAGCTGTGTTTAATAGTTGTGTTGCAAGTGGTGTATTTCCTGACCTAATGAAGCACAGTAAAGTGGTTCCTTTATTCAAATCTGGTAGTACTACTGATCCAATAAATTTTCGGCCTATTTCTGTACTACCTACGCTAAGTAAGATTTTCGAAAAAATCATATTACATCAATTAGAAACTCATTTTAGTGCAAACAAAATTTTCCATAAAAATCAATTTGGGTTTACAAGGAATCGCTCTACTATAGACGCAGGTATAGAACTAATAAAAGATGTGTTTGATGCCTGGGAGAACTCTCAAGATACCTTAGGTGTTTTTTGTGACTTATCTAAGGCATTTGACTGCGTCCGACATGATATACTTGTCAGGAAATTACAACACTACGGTATTAGGAACATGGCTCTCAACCTTTTGACTCCATATTTAAATGGTAGAATTCAAAGGGTTGACATAAATGGTAAAAAATAAAAAAATATATAATCTCAATGGGCGTTCCACAAGGTTCAATACTAGGGCCGTTCTTGTTTTTAATCTATATTAATGACTTACCTTATTATGTAGAGAAGAATCACGAGATTGTATTGTTTGCAGATGACACTTCACTGTTATTTAAAATTAAAAGGCAGTTATTAAACTATGACGATGTTAACAATGCATTAGCTAAAGTTGTGAATTGGTTCAATACAAATAATCTTCTCCTCAATGAGAAGAAAACTAATTGTATTAAGTTCTCGACACCAAATGTGAGACAAGTAGAATCCAATATACAATTGAATGGAACAGGGTTGGACCTTGTGGAGTCAACAGTCTTTTTAGGAATTACTATAGACGCTAAATTGCAATGGGGTCCCCACATTAAAAATTGTCTAGTAGGCTCAGTTCAGCAGCTTATGCTGTTAAAAAAATTAGACTATTAACTGATGTAGACACAGCAAGAATAGTTTATTTTAGTTATTTCCATAGCGTTATGACTTATGGCATACTGCTCTGGGGATGTTCTGCAGATATTAATTCCATTTTTATACTGCAAAAAAGGGCTATACGAGCGATCTACAGTTTAGCTCCCAGAGTTTCCCTTAGACAGAAGTTTAAAGACATAAACATTCTAACTGTTGTCTCTCAGTTTATCTATGAAAATCTAATGTATGTAAAGAAAAACATTAGCAGTTTTGATAAAAGGAGTGATGCTCATTCCATCAACACGCGAAATAAGCACAAGCTATCCGTACATGTAACGCGTCTCCACAGAATAAATCATTCTTTTATGGGACAATGTATACGATTCTATAATAAAGTTCCCAATGTTATCCGAGATTTGCCTATTAATAAGTTTAAAATTACTATTAAAACTAAACTCTGTCAAAAAGGTTATTACAAAATTTCGGATTACTTTGAGGATAAAATAGCTTGGGACTGATCACTCCAGGATCTATCTACTCGTGTACTAAGATGTCAAAGTGTAGCGTGTCTTGCCCTACTGATACCATTATTATGTTCTCTTTTGTAAGGCAACACACTGGAGCTAATATTTGTAGTACCTAAGTAAAAACATTGTAAAAACATCTAAATAAAAAGAATGGCCCCGAGTTTCTTGCCGCTTCTTCTCGGTTGGCTCTATGTATTATATTTTGGAACGCGGCAGTAGGCTTTAAAGTACATTAAAATGAAAATTGACGTTCATAAGTGCGTCTTTGTTGCCTAAATTGAATAAATGATTTTGACTTTGACTTTGACTTTGCTATATAGCATTTTTTAAATCTCAATTCACATATGCTACAGTAGGCAATCGTTTATTACTGTTAATTGATCATTTTCTTCATCTCTTAGAGATGTTGATGTTTTTGTAAGATTCAAGATTTGAGATTAAGAATTAATTATATAAGATAATGTAAGATTTGATTTAATAACATAACTAAAAAAGCAGTAGGTACTTCCTGTACTAACTTGGAGGTACTGCAGTTTAGTGTAACATGGTACATATACAATTTCTTTCAATTTATATGTTACGACAAAATGAACGGAGTAAGTATATAATGCTGGTTTTCACAGGCATCTAGTCATACTCTTGTATTACTAGCTTAGTGCAGAGAAGCACTTATTTAACTGCATTGGATCGGCAAGGAAATAAAAATAAAACAAAATAAGCAAAATACATTGCTGTTACATTTCAATATATGTATAGTTTTGAAAAATAATAATAACATTAAATAAAAAATAGACTTACTTTATTTTGCATAGTATTGACCATCTCGGTTTGTTTACGTATTTGAACATATTTGAATATAATTATAATTTTGCTAGTACTTACTAATAGAAGTGATTTCTGGACATTTTAAATTCTGGTATGGATCCAGCACCACTTCACAACACATGCTGGCATGATGATTCACAGCTGTGGGCCGCGCACGAAAATCTGCTTAAGTGTACGTTATCGTATCTTTTTCGTATTCAGTAGAAACTATGAGTTATCTGTGCCACCATTGTAGTAGATAAATGACAGTTTGTACTAAATACGTTAACGATGCGATTACGTTACACTTAAACAGATTTTCGTGCTCGGCCCACTGTAGTTCACAATGATAAAAATGAAAATGTATGCGAAGATTTGACGTGTGCTCGCTTGCAAGAAAAATGTCCAACTGATGACGTACTGAACTGAACACGACTTTTAAGCCCCGCCTACTTGAACACTACTTTTGTTGGGTAATTTTTTTACGCAGTTACATTTCCTGACTTATTATTTATCCGTAGATTATAATTATTGTCAATAGTTTCCGCAATATTTTCCACACCTTGGGTTACATTATCGAAGTTTTCATACGGATCCGTTACTTTTTTGAAAGTATTATATAGCCTGTGTTCATCAGGGAAAATGTAGGATTCTAATGGTGAAATAATTTTTCTAATCGGTCCAGTATTTTCGGAGCCTATTCATTACAAACAAACAAATATTTCCTCTTTATAATATTAGTGTAGAAGTGTTGATGTAGAGTAGCGACTGCCCGCAACTTCTTTGTAGTAGGCTCGGCCTTCGGCCACGATATAACCTCCCATCTTTTTTTGGTTTTGGTAACCTTCTCCTGGTTCAAAACGATGACTTATCGAGCAGACAGTCGATGAATTTATAAATATGTAAAATTATATTGAATAATTATATAATTATGTTTTGTTATCTTATTTTGTTTGATTTGATGGTTTTGATTGTTTGTATTGTAATTTATAAACATACTAGCGACTGCCCGCGACTTCGTACACTTAGTAGACTCGGCCTTCGGCCTCGCCATAACCTCCCATCTTTTCTTGGTTCTTGTTTCATAAGAACCTTCTCCTGACCATAGTTAACACAACAAAAAAATAATTAGCGAGATAGTTCCATGCGTTCTCAAGTTAAAGCGTGACCAGGAGAAATAGGGGTTAATTTATATTTATAGATTATATATCAATTTCCCTGTGTTAAACGAAATAAATAAAAAAAAATACTTGTAAAACTTCCTTTATTCCTACTCTTGCCGCTCCAACGTCAAGTCTGAAAACAAAACGAACGAAGCCAATTCATTTAGGAAGAGAACAGGACGCTGGCAAATGCACATGACGTGCGACGTCATGGTCCTCCACGGAGTCATGAGGAGAAAAAAAATCTGTGAACAAACAAAATCGTTTGTTTTGAAAATTTTTAAATTGAAAGAAGTGTCTTGTGTTTTGTAAAAACTAAGTTATTTAGGAGTTATGGATAACTCATTCTTTGAATACCGTGATAAAACTGCAGTCGACAGTGGTACCGATTCTGAGTATATTGACGACAGCATTACTGAGTCTGTAACATATTCTACAAAAAAGAAAAATAACACGGTTTTTGTGGCAGAATCTGATGAATCTTCTACTAATGGTAAGAAAGATCAAATTGTACTACTTCACTGGCTTACTTCTAAACCTGGCCGATTATCTTTTATAGAACCCATAATACCTATGTCATGGTGGTTTCATTAAGTTATGTTTTTGTTGCAGATGAAAGCGATGTACACCTGCAAAAATTGGTGGATAGACGAAGTAGAGTATCTGCATTTCACTCAGTTCCCAGCAGTGACGACGGTAAGTTATATATTGTCAGCAGGGCTGGGCAAAATACTTGCTTTGCTTTAATTGAAATACAAATTAAAATATACTGTATCACAAGTAATTTAAATACGAATTACAAAATACATTCAAGTACGGTATTTGAAATATAAAATACAAAATACAGTATTTTAGCTATTTTTAATTGAAATAAAAAATAAGTAATCTAGACCAGCATGGGCTGAAAAGTAGAGGAAAACAAGATTAATCAATCAGTAAAACCCGAGCTTCTTTTCTCTAGATTTTTAAATGTACTGTCAGACAAACAGCCCTTGTTGCTTGCTTAAGAAAACAATCTTTATACTGGTCACTCATAATCGCTAAATAAAGGTTAAGGGTATTTTCAAGTTAAAATGTATTTTGAAGCATCAAGTATTGGAAATACTAATTGCAAATTACATTTTAAGGAAGTAATTGAAATACAAATACTAAATATGTATTTGTATTTCAATTATTTTATTATATTATACATTTTTTTTTTTATAAAGAACTGGGTAGCACTTGACCACTATCTCACCTGATGCTAAGTGATGATGTGATCGATATTTTTTTTATATTTTATTTATATTGATTATACATATTTTTATTATAAGTAATTCAAATACTGCCCAACCCTGATTGCCAGTTGTCAGATTCAGGTAGGTACAGGTTGTATTCTGCTTTATGATGACCTCTAAGTGTCTTGTCTTCCACCAAAATCATAAGATGATATACCTAAATTATTAGGGCCTTAAAAATGTTGTTTATATTTAAATAACGTCTTCTAGTACCGCACAGATTAATTTTGTTGTGCACTAATGCACACAATGCACAAATAACATAATTTAACAGCTAATTAAATGGCTAGACCGATTTTATAGGGGCTTTCACTGGCAATTAGTTAATGGTATAAGGAGTGAATTAGGCTACTGTTATTTTAGAATTTTTATTTATATAAAACTCTGTCTCTCTGTCTGTTATTACCTTATCAGGCTAAACGGCTGAACGGATCATAATCAAAATATGGCAAGGTTATATATTATATTCGGGGGAAGCGTATATGATACTTTTCATCATCATTAGCATCATTATCCATCACCAAGAGGGTGACACTTGAACTTGGGTGAAATTTTTCATGTAGATCATTGACGAGACTGACTCCATTAATACCACTAGAACTGTCAATCGCTAGTGAGATACTGCTATTCAGTGTTGCCATTTAAGGATTAACACTTACTTTCAGGGAGTATGTTTTAACTTTACTCCATCGTCATCTACAATTAGGAAGTAGAAATACAGTAGCAAACTGCACAAATTTACATAATATAAAAAAAAAAAAAAAACTTTTTTGTATTGATATATATATATCACAAAAACCATTTGATATATATCATGATATATTTCAATTTATATATATCCTCGAACCCTACAGCCAGCTTTTTTGTCTGAATTGGTTTGGTGGACTATTTCAAACCTTCCAACTATTGCAAAGTGTACAAATGTTGTTTTTCTTTGTTCAGAATAAAATTATATGGGTTAAAAAAATACCAAAACCTTTTTAAGTTTAAATGCCCTTCATATCTTAGCCTACATAAGTGTTTAGAAACAAAATAAATATGTATAATAGTTTGTAAAAGTCATTACTTTTACAAACTATTATACATATTTATTTTGTAGTAGTATTATTTATATACATATTTCATTACTTTAATTAAAATTAAACCTTTGATTTAATAATTAAAACTTTATATTTAAACCCAATACATTTTAATTTGGTTGTGCATGAAAGTCTTACCCATCCCAGAGGGAGAGTTGTTTGCGTCAATCCATTTTTTCTGATTTTCTCGGCACACTGTTTCATCGACATAGTGTTACTCATTCTTAACAGCTTTGTTGTTCTTGTAATATGGGTGGACTGGCAATGAAAGGACCCAAAAAATGAATTAAATCTTAGTGTAGTACACTATGTATTGTCACTTAAAACTTAAATTACGCTAGACCTGTGATGCATTGGCACTGCCCCCACTACTGCCATTTTTAGCTTACACTTTATTATGGTATTATTAGTGCATTTCTTACCTGTATACTAAGAATACTTTAACCCTTCAAAGTTACTATAATGTACACAACAAAGAATTTATAAATTAAACCTAGCCCTCATTTTATAATTTCTCGTAAGGATTATCAAAAAATAAAATCAATAAATAAAATCAAGGATGTACAAATGATCTGATAAATTAAATGTTCACCTTAAGGTACAATTCCAACACCAACAATGGACTGCAGGTGATACTGTTTATACTATAACATTTATTTATTTCTTAAAAACAGTTCTAGCATCATTACAGTTTACCCAATACAATGCTACACTTACCTAAATCTATTTAATAATTACGACGCTAATTATTTAATATACTTATTTATTATTTCAATTCAATTCATTATTTTCACATATTTTATATGCAGTCTCTGTGAATTCTGCCAGGCCACAAAGAAAAATATCCGTGTCTTCGGAAATTAAATTTAGTAATCTGACAGCGCGTGTCATGGGGGCAAATTTGAGCAGATTTGTCCTATGCGTCGGCACCCGAAAGGTAGTGAATCTGCGTCGCCTACACACTGCCTCGTCTGGCGCGCGCAGCTGTAACATCTCCAGCACCTCGGGGTTGTGCAGCTGGCCGCGCAGCACGCGCCACAAGTATTACAGTGCGCGACGTCTCGCCTTACACCCAATCCCATATACCAAACATAATCTGGTATGTGGGATAGTTACAACAGCATATACTGTTGCATGTAGACTGTTGTTGCAATTGTACCATTAAATCCTTAAAATAATAGATATTGTATAAACAGGATCATGTGGTAGCAAGAGGGGCAGTATTACGAGACATTCTCAATCACAGAACAATGTTGTTATAACTTCAGATGAAGACGATGAAGGTAAGACTATCTTATAAATATGTAATATAAGTGAATCTATACTAATATTATAAAGAGGAAAGATTTGTATGTAAGTATGTTTGTAATGAATTGGCTCAAAAAGTACTGGACCGAATTCAAAAATTCTTTCACCATTGGAAAGCAACATTAACTCTGAGTAACATAGACCATATAAGATTTATCATCATCATAATCATTAATTACCGCCGCCGGTGAAACCGCGGAGAGCAGCTAGTTATTTATAATCTTATATTCCAAGCTTTACAATTTAAATTCAAGCACAGGTTTAATAGTTAGTTCCTTAAGTTCAAGCAACAATAACATGCAAAGTTGTTAAGTAATCCCTCCAGTGCCCAAAACATCCGACACTGGAGGGATTACTGTCTGTTTTTAACAGCTCTTGTACAAATATTAACTCCCAACAACTGTACAAATAAAATGATAATAGTTTCAAATAAAATAAAATTAAAAGTTTATCCTAGTAGCATTACTAGCGGTCTGCGGTCAAGTCAAATTGTACGCAGCCCGCACTATGTATGAACAATATTGTCGGTCTCTATATATTTTATATAGGTCTGCATTCTGACCGTGCGGGCACTCGAATGGAACGCAAGGATGCGTACGGGCAGGTGGACAAATAGCGACGGGCAGCGCAACGGCAACCATAATAACACAATATATGCTTCTTCTTCGGTGATAATTTTCCTTGATCCAAACACAACAAAAGACCTGATCACCAATCAAATAACAAAATTCCACTGTTTGCCCTGCCCCCATCGCTGGCTGGTTTCCCTGCTCAGACCGCTGACCGATTGCCTGACCGTTAATGTTGTTCATACATAATACGGGCTGCGTTCAATTTGACCTGACCGCAGACCGCACACCGCATCCAGTGTGGCAAATTCTTTGAGGCTTCCTATCTATGTTTTTACATTTACAACGTAACTGGCTACTGGCCGCGACTTCTGTCGCTTTGAATAAGGTTATCACGGTGCTTCGGGTAGAAAGCTAAAACAAAAGTGAAGGGTCTGTTGCCATCAAGACTATGCCTCCTGTAGGTGTACCTACCTACCAGTTGAATCCGTAAAAAGGAGCCTATGTGCTCGGCCAGACTGCAAACGCGGGCGCGGAGGCGGCGCGGGTGCGGGGACGCGCGCGATTTTACTTGTCCGTAGTAGAGCGCGCCGAGCGCGCGGCTCCTTTGAGTAGTGTCGTGTTCATAATGTCTGTAGTCAAGCGCGCAGCTCTTCGAGTAGTGACGTGTTCAGTTTTTGTCAAATACAATATGGATGAAGAAGACTTATTTTTACTAGAAAATTCTTACTTAAAATGGCATGTGTTACAAGTGAAAAATGGGATTAATGAAATTAATTTAACTAGAGGAAATGAAGGAGAGTTTTATACGCTGTATGCACAATTGTTAATGCAACCTCAAAAGTTTTTTGAATATTTAAGAATGACAATAGATACCTTTACCTACATATTAGAAAACATAGAAAAATGCCTTTTTAAAAAGAATACCAACTTTCGCCGAAGCATTCCACCTATTGAAAAGTTATTCATAACGTTACGGTAAGTGAACTGTGTGATTATTTGTTTTAATATTTGTTTTAATTTTAGTAGGTACTTAGATAAAAAAATAAAAGTCATAAGTATATATTGTTATTTATTGTAATTCTTATCCAAAAACATTAGTAATTATTAGAATCAAACTCAGTACTATGGTAACCATATGTAGAAGTCAAATCCCTCGGAGCGAGATCGTGTGAATGAGTAATATTCGAGTCCCTCGAATAATTACTTGAAGCGAGATCGCGCGAATGAGTCGGAACATAGGTATACATTTCTGCTTCGTCTATAATTATTTTAGTAATTTTATTGCGTATTCTTAACTTTTGAATATTAGTGAAGTTTTTCATTTGAGGAATAAGACTCATAAAAAAGTGATAATCATCATCCTTTTCCATGTCAGGACTTGTTTTTTTATTATTATATTTAGTTTCCAACAACTGAATTTTTTTATTTTCTAGTTCAAGAAACTCGTCTCTCACTTCTGCCGCTGTTTTACTTTACGCCTGGATGGTGGTAGACGTATCAGTCATACGATCCATGTCTTCCGATACATTATCACCTTCGTTACCATCATCATGATCGCTGTCTAAATTTCCTCCTGTTGGTTCTGGTATAACATCATCACTCAAGAACGTCATTAATTCATAGTACTGCCAAGTAGATGATACAGACTCGCCTCCCATTCCAGATCTAATAGCCGGAAACTTTTTTACTTCTTTTTTAAAATGATCTTTTAGATTTTTCCATTTTTTCTTTAGTTAACTCTCTGAAAATGACAAAATTTTACTTTAAAAATTTACTTATATAACTTAATTACTTGTTTCAGATTTTTATCAACGGGTTTGGGATTCAGATCACTTGCCTTTTCTTTTCGGATGGGAAAAAGTACAATAGCTGAGATTGTCTATGATACTTGCGATGCAATATGGAAATGCCTTTTAAGCCAACATATGCCAAAACCTAATGAACAACAGTTAAAATGTAATGTACACGATTATGAAAACATGTGGAAATTACCTAATTGTTTTGGCTGTATTGATGGAAAACATTTTAGAATAAAATGCCCCAAAAAATCTGGATCTGCTTATTACAACTACAAAAATTTTTATTCTGTGGTTTTACAAGCTGTAGCAGATGCTAAGAACGATTTATTGTTATTGAAGTTGGAGGCAAAGGGAAACAGAGTGATGGGGGAACCTATCACTTTTCTAAACTCAATCAGTTATTACAAAATCAACAGTTGAATGTACCCCTCGATTCATGTCTCCCCAATTCCAATATTATTTTGCCTAATGTATTGCTAGGGGACGAAGCCTATCCATTAAAACCGTTTTTACTGCGGCCATATCCACGGCGCACGTTAACGCCTCAGAAAAATTACTTTAATAAAAGACAAGCTTCAGCAAGAATGACAGTTGAATGTGCATTTGGTATTTTGGCGGCAAAATGGCGTATATTCCAGAAAGCAATAGAAACGAACACAAAAAATGCATGTCGTATTATCAAAGCATGTTGTCTGCTTCATAACATTATTAGAGATTTAGATGGTAACGAGGATGCCGATTACATTAATATAATAACTTCACCACCAAATCAGCAAAGTTCAAGACGAACAGGAAGTCGCTCCAATGCTACATACAATGAAAGAGCAAAAATTATACGGGATAAATTTTGTTTGTATTTATGGGAAAATAAAACATAAATAAATAAACACCTACCTTCATGTCCAGGAAATTGTGTTTTTATTTCATTCCACAGTCTGGTAATAACCTTTTTGTTTTTGTATTAAATATGTTTTGACATCCACAATGCAGGTCGTGCTTGAATTGCGCTTATTAATTCTTCAATATTCAAATCGGAAGACGCCATGTTGCCAACGCGCGCGGTTGCGTCGGAATGGTTTGAGATCCCCGCGCTCCGCGTGATAGCCGCCTGACGCCCGCGCACTCACTTTCCCCCTTACTTATTTTACTCTATGCTCACTGCGGCCACTTGTATGAATGCGGTTGCCCGCGCGCTCCCCGCACCGTACCGCCCGCGCCGCAAGTCGCGCCCGCCCCGCTCCCGCGTGCCCCCTACGGACACTCAAATAAGATTTCATGTGTTTGAGTACGACGCGCCGCGCCCGCGTTTGCAGTCTGGCCGAGCACTATGTGTTTATCGCATCTGTATATAAAACGTCATTCAAATCTGTGCAGGCGTTACAGCGCTGAGTAGTAACAAACACTACTATTAAACTAAATACCTAAGTATACTTTTAACAAAAAATAGTTTTAACATTTTTGTCTGTATGTCTGTCTATGCGTATGATAGGCGGTACACAAAAGTAATTTCCATAACTTTATAACAGACTACTGTAATCCAGTCTATCTGCGACCATGTTCACTGAAAAGTATTCGAGGCGTCAGGATAAAATAGCAATAAAACTACACGCGATTTATTCAGTTTGAAGTTGTTTAATTTCAATGTATATTTGTACCGGCAAATCAACGAAACGGCTGAACGGCGATTTTGACAGATCTTTCATTGGCTGATGCTGCTGATGTTATAAAGAGGTAACTTGGCTATTATACAGGGTGTTTGGTAGAGGGACCGACAAACCAAATGAGCGTGTTCGGGGGCCCACTTGGAGAATACAAGTTGGCCAAAAAAATCCCCGACCCCCCAATTTTTTTAAATTTTTTTTTGTGAATTTTCCCGTTTTGATAATGAGAATCTTATTTTAACTCAATAGGTACAATTTCGGAGAAAAAGGGAAAATTCACAAAAAAAGTTAATAAAAATTTGGGGTCGAGGATTTTTTTTGACCAACTTGTATTCTTCAAGTGGTCCCCCGAACACGCTCATTTGGTTTGTCGGACCCTCTACCAAACACCCTATATATAAAAAAACTAGGGTTCTGCACAAAAAATAATATCCCGTGAGACCATACGAGCAAATGCCGCGGAACGGTCAACTAGTTATAATTATGCGAAAGTGCGAGTTTCTAGTTGTAACGGCTGAACGGAAGTGGATGAAATGTGATCGGACGTGAATGATCGGAATGATGATGGCTTATATCTGGAACGAGGAATCGCGGAGGAAGCAGTAACGGTCAGTAGCTAGTTTATAATTATAAGTTAGTATGATTAATAAATGTGTTTTACTTAACAGAGGAGCTTTCACCTGAACTAGTGCCAAAACGACGTCCCCCGCCACAGAAGAAATCTGTTGACTCCAATGAGTCCCTCATCATTCGCAGGACTAAGAAACGGATGCTATTTCGAGACTCAGATATGGATGATTCGTTAGTCATTGAACACGACAAAAACAAGAAGCTAACTTGTCGTAAACATACTCCATTAAAAATAGAAAGTAATAAAACATCCCCTGACGATGCAAACCAGAGTATGGATTCTGAAAGCTGCAACAGTGATGATAATGATGATGGAGTTTTAAGTGGCGAAAGCGATGATGATACGAGCAGTAAACATGAAAACGTTCTTAATACTGACAAAATGAAGAAATTTAAGAAAATGGTTATTGCCAGTGACAGCAGTGATAATGAACTTGAAAAGCCTTCAAAAGACATGCAAAAGTCGAACAATCAGGACGAGAGTCACAAGTTTGGTGAAAGTAATGTCAGTGAGAATGGTGATGGTAGTCAGACAACTGTTGATGTTATCGGTGAGGGGCTAATTGACGATGATGATGATGACGATGGCCCCGACGAAGATATGATGGTGATGTCGCGTGCTACACGCATGAGTATCATGGGGGTGATACCTAAAGATAATGATAGTGACGAGTCTGACTTCTTGCAGTCTGATTCGGTGAGTAAAAAGAAATTAGTATCTGATTTGAGAGTAATATTTTGTCTTTTGGTTAGTGTAAATCCTCGAATCCCTAATCATAGTAATCAGCAATACAACTTATTTTAATTGTACAATACAATGTAATTGTTTCACAATCTATATGTATGCTCTAGTACACTTCAATTACGATTAAAGTTTTTTGTTATGTAGATTGGTAGATATGGTCTCCGTAGCTAGGTAGGACATTACAACTCATTTGTACATTGTTAAACAGCTATTCATTCTTTATATTTCTTATTGGTTTACGTCCAAACGGTCTTTACATATAATGTATCAAAAGTCGCTACTAGAAATAGATATGGACACTATTCATACGCATTTTATTTCTAGTTTGACAGGCTGGTTAGTGCAGTTGGCAGCAACCCTGGCTTCTGAGCCGCTGGTCCCGGGTTCGATCCCCGAACAGGTCAAACATTTGTGTGCATGAACATGTCTGTTTGATCTGTGTCTGGGTGTGTATATGTATATAAGTATGTATATCAGTCATCAGGTTACCATAGTACAGGCTCTGCCTAGTTTGGGAGCTGAAGACCTTTTGTGGATGTTGTCCCATATTATTATATTATTATTATAATTTTTATTATACAAATAAATTATTTGATTTGATTTAAATTTTATCTCTACCCTAATAACGAAAACCGTTGGTAGATAGATTATAGAAACCGCCCGTCAGATAGTTATTAGACACAGTAATCATTCTGGAACAATATAATATGACATACATCATAGATTTCCAACCATATAATCAAGCTATTATTTTAGAGTGACCGAAAATCAGGCAGCCTAGCAGGCAGCCTTGAAGACCTGCCCGAAGTATCAATACATGAATCTCCACAAAAGCCTGTTGAATCTGATGATGACCTTCCCGAAGTGTCAATACATAACACTCCAGACAGAACTGTTGAATCTCAGGATGACCTACAAAATGTATCAACCCACGATGTGCCAGACAAGTCTGTGGAATCAGACACTGACCTGCCTGAAGTATCCATACACAAAAGTCCAGAGGAAAGGGTGGAATCTGATGAAGAATTACCAGAAGTAACAATACAGAGCTCGCAAGGAATAGCCGTGGACTCTGACGATGACAATTCTAGAATATCATGTTCGCCAATATCCAGTCTCCTACACGACATTACTAACAAAATAAAATCCCCTCAAAGAAATCCTACAAATGTATCTAGAATAAAAACTGTACATGCTACTGGTACAAAAGTAAAAGAATTCATGGATCTGACATTAGATGTCCCCGTTGCAATCCCAAGAGATTTAAGTAATAGAGTTATAGATTTGAGCAATATTGACCATGACTATGGCAGTAGTGCCGTACTGGACAGGTCAGCAAGTGTCCTGACCCGCAAGAAGAAGGTGTTTGCTGATGATGATGTAACTATTGTTGAGTCAAAGGCTGAGATTATTGCGCTGAGCAGTGACGATGAAGATGAGGTAAGATATTGCTGTTTACTACATTTTTGATTATTTTTTTATATCTCAACAAATTATACTACCCGTATTTGTGGCAACCTTTGAGTTCGGAGTGTTCCATCTATAGCCATAAACAGAGATACCCGTCTATCTAATTTAAAAAAAAAAACGTCCCAATTAAAGCGTATTTTTGCCATGTTTTTCTGTGTGTATAGCATTTCTGTAGTTTTTAAAGTCAATAATAAATAAAATAGCTAATAATTATGTAATTTACGGTAATATTGAGTAAGGGAGCAAAATCATATTCACAATCAGCTCGGTACTTATTACTCTTGTTGGACATCAAAACGTTGCTTGTAAGTAATAATTGGCATAATATTTGACTTGCAAACAAACTAAATATTCTAATCATCTGAGTAAATGTAGGTAGTTCTCGAATGTTTTTTTGGAGTTATTCGGTTCATTAAGTATGAGTTTTGTTATGTCATTATAAATAAAATATTTTGTCTCGAATTAAAATGTAGCTAACCATTTTCAATAATAGAAATTTGAAGTACCGTGGTGTGTCCACACTTAATAGCTGTGTTTCCATTAGTAGCTGATCTTTTACGATGTAATTTCTGAAGAGAATTTTCCGCATGTTGGAACTCCCATTGATGTACTGTATGTGAAATCTACCATGAAACAAAGTTTTGCATGATTTCTACACTAAAAGTTCTGATAGAAATAGAAAACATTTAATATCATAGGGTACATACCTGGCAATAAAAAATGTATGTATCAATAATTTCTGTCAATGAAATATATATGATTTTAGATAATTTATTGATTCAGGCGTTACTTTGCGGAAATCCATTACCAAAAAAGGATATTATAAAATATTTATTGACACTCCCGCTGAAAAAAACAATGATTTTGGCCTATTAGGGGGTGTGCACCACCCGCATAAACTGCTAATAGGAAGAATACAAAATAAAAAAAGACACAAGAAAACCCAAATAAACCAAAAACGATTCGACACGTGTTTCGCCTCTACACGAGGCAACCTCAGGAGATGTTGACTCGTCGAGCGCTAGACCGACAGTACTGTCTACTACTGACAGTTCTTGCGGGAGGGAGGGTGGTGCACACCCCCAAATAGGCCAAAATCATTGTCTTTTTTCAGCGGAAGTGTCACAAAATATTTTTAGTATCGTTTTTTTATATATGATTTTCTGATTCATTAACAAGTACAATTTGAATAATTCAATACCGACTTCCATTCTATTCAGTTATTGGAGTGTATCTCAAAAAATGCTGAACCGAATTTGATGAAATCCACCACCAGCATTCAAACAAAAAAAAACACCAGAGTTCAAAGAAAAAATAATTTTTAGAATCGGTTAACCCAGTCGAAAGTTATGAGGAAACAAACATAAAAAAAAACGTACAGCCGAATTGAGTACCTCCTCCTTTTTTTGGAAGCCGGTAGAATAGATGTTATCATCATGATCGCAATCAGCTATAAATCATCGAGAGAGAGGCTAGACCCATACTGGTCTTTCGTTTATATATTTGCGATAATCTTGTACGTTCGTTACTGGGCACGCAAATTAAAATGAGGGTAGTTACAAAAAACGCTTCCAACGTCAGAGGCTTGCCAATGAGCGTTAGTATAAGATGGCGGAGTGAGCATCTCTACAAACTGCAATGAAAATGAGAAAAATCGCGATAAAATACACTTAGTGTTCAAAGTTCCCTCAATAGTTGTTTAATTTACTTATATTTTGATACTAGTGCGTGTTAGTTTGTAAGTTTGAATGTGAAGAGCCTAACCATGTCGAAGAAAAGTAGAAAGACTGTAAGTTCTCATTCCCATATTTTTTTGTCTACAATTCGATCAGAAATCAATAGATAACGGGTAAAATCACGTAATCTTTATCAATTTCCATGAGTACGCATGTTTATAACGATCATATTATTATATCCGAGTAATATAATGACGTGATGGTGGCATGTTTGCAGTTCCAATGCACGTGGTGCTACGTGGTTACATATTTCTACCGCTATACGTCCCCACACCATAGTAAAAATAAAGTTAATTTTACTATGCTTTTATCTATTCAAACGCCGTCGGAACGACTCTGGCAGAAAATTTTAATAATTTTAAACCGGAATGAAATGCCAACCATTTATTCTTGCAATGCTATCGTCTGACAGATCAATTTGTGTTCCCATTTAATCTTGGATTTCGCATGCACGTATGACTGTGGTCCGAGCAAGAAAATTTGGACAAGTGTAACATAATCGTATCGTTGACGTATACAGTGGCCCGAGCACGAACATTTGATAAAGTGTAGCGTTATCGTACCGTTGACGTATACAGTACAAACTATGAGTTATCTGTGCCACAGTTGTACTAGATACAAGATAGTTTGTACTGTATACGTCAACGATACGATAACGCTACACTTTATAAAATGTTCGTGCTCGGGCCACTGTACAAACTATGAGCTATCTGTGCCATAGTTACTAGATAAATGATTGCTCACTGGGCCTAGCACGAACAACAGTGTAAGTGTAACGTGCCGAATGGGCCGGCACAACCGGGAAGTACCACACTCCCACATAACACCGACGTGAAGTAACATAGCTTGCTATTGCGTATCGTCGGTTTGTGGGAGGTTCCGGAGGCCCGATTACCCTTCCCCGTTCTCCCTCTCCTTCTCCCTCCCTCTTCACGCTCACCCCTTTAGTCTTTTCCTTCTTATCATCCTTCCTCAAAGGTCGGCAACGCATCCTCGAGACCTCTGGTATTGCGGATGTCCGTGGGCGACGGCATCACTTACCATCAGGTGAGCCGCTTGCTCGTTTGCCAGCCTATCCCATAAATAGAAATATCTAGGGCAACTATGACAACTATAACTCATAGTTTGTACGCCGAAGTGTTGACGTTCGCGATACGAACACTATTTTGAAAATTGTTTGTGCTACGGCCTCTGTATACATCAACGATACGATTACGTTACACTTACGGAATTTTCGTGCTAGGCCACCTGGTCTATAGTCGCTCTAACCTGTTGTATAACGTCTAGATAAGCTAATACTTCAATAATTGTGTAAATGGTACACATTTGGAGGTATTCCAACTAATAAAAATACCACGAAAATATAGGATGTATAAAGTTGTGCAAGGTTATATCTATTTAAGTGATAAATAATATATAAAACATATACATAGTAAACATACACGTTGACTTAACTCGTGCTTATTCGGTAGTACATCAAACATTCAAATTATTTAATAACAAATGTGGGTACTGAAGTAAATATTAAACAGATGCAATTCATTCTGAAGCTACAAATTACAAATTTAAAATATAATTAATAATCAATTGATAACGAATAATATATAAATTACAATTTTTATGTACTAGCTCATAAGTTAAAGTAAAATCTTTACATATAAACTATACATACAAAATAACCAAATACAAAATAAACTATACATATAAACATATAAAATAAGTGTTTTTGATATTACAAACAAAAAATTAAATTTTATTTACATAATTGTATGTATATATACAATTATGTAAATAAAATTTAATTTTTTGTTTGTAATATCAAAAACACTATTTCACTAAATGCTCAGAAAAGTATAATGCAAAACAAAAAATTTGATATTTTTTGTCTGTTTGTTTCGACTGGCTTTGGCTGGAAATGGCTGGACTTTGACGCAACTTCAACAGGCAGATAGCTAATGTTATAAGGCTAATTCGGCTACCTTTATTTTACAAAAATATAGCATATTGAAAAAAAAAAATCTGTGTTACAAAAAATTTCCTCACGGGCGAATCCGCGGTCGTATCTAGTATATTAACTAGTCGCAAGATATTAAGAAAAATATATACAGCTAACTTCTCATATCGTAGGTGAATATTGAAAAAACGTCACCCATACTCCGAAACATGAACTCTACCCAAATCAAGGACGAAGACTTCGAAGACTCGAAACCATCCAAGGACAGTATCAAGCATTACCTGGTGCCCCCCAGCTACCCCAATCAGGTGACCTTCGTCAAGAAACATGTTCGGGAGAATGAGCTGAACAAACTGGCCAGACTGAAAGAAGACCTCAGCAGTGTCAGAGTGAGTAACACTAATGACAATATTGCTTCTGAACTATGACGTTTAAAGTATTCACGAAAACAAATTTTAAGTCAAATTAAATTACAATTTTTTTTCTGCATATTGTTAATAAAAAAGATATAACTTTTAAAGTGGTCTCTCTGAATAGTGATTTGTTGTTTTCCTATACACTTTTTTTAAACTTATTGCTCGAAAAGTGTCCTTAACCCTTCATATGCCGTGATAATTAAAACAAAAAATTATGAATGAAACGGACGTACATTTACGTCAATGGCACTCAAAGGATTAATAGGTCTGTATATACTGTAAAAGTAAGCTAACGGCCAAGCTATTTGAAACCATGCGATATTACAAAGTAAAATGCACTAGTGTGTTTTTAATTAATGTTTATCTACTTCAGCCTCACTAGAGGGGGGAGGCATATGTTCAGCAGTGGACGTCTTACGGCTGACATGATGATGATGATGAGCCTGACTAAAAAGAGGTACTCGAAAGGAGTTTGATACGACAACACTTCCATGGGGACGACTTATGATGTATAAATTTTTTTATATAAATAAATGGTAGTATGTTTGAATTATGTCGTGTCATTATACCAGTTATAAAAATAAAAAAACATTTTTAATATAAATAATAACACAATTTACTTAAAATAATGAAGGTAGTTTTTAAATAGACTGCATGATATCTACTCTTTGGTCCATTATATAGGTGCGCATGTGCTAAGCGAGTTGGCGCCATTTTGTAATGTTTTTGGTACTGATTTTAACGTGTCAAAATTATTAATTTATTATCTGCTTTTCATATAGTTATGTATTTTATTTCATTGTTTCTGTTTATTTCTTTGTGTTCCTTTCCTTATGCGTTGAAAGTTGTCGAAATAGTAAACTCTAACTATGGTTTGTCTAAACATTTTCATCTTGTTTGCAATAACCTTCTTTCTGCACTTTTATTACAATGTACAATGTTTGTGAATAAAACATGTACCATTTTCCAATTCTTCCTTAATTTTCCAGTTGTGACCATTTCGTCTCATCATATTCTTAAAAATAATATGAAACGAACATAATATGATGTGTAGAATAATTAGGAACGACATGGTTTTTGAACAAATCAAGGACAATACATCCAAGAACCAAAATGTACGGTAATCGGAATGTAATGTATGAAGGAGCAAAATTTTATAACGAGTTACCGAATGATCTCGAACACTGTCAAATATCTTTATTTAAAAAGAAACTAAATAAACAAGTACAATTTAAAAACATTCATACCAACTTCCATTCTATTCAGTTATTGAAGTGTAACTCGAAAACTACTGGACCTAATATGATGAAATTTAAATGGGACCACACGGGAAGCACCAGCTTTCAAACAAAAAAGAAAATTGCGAATCTGTTCACCCAGTCGAAAGTTATGAGGTACAATCATAAAAAAAAAATATACAGTCGAATTGAGTACCTCCTCCTTTTTTTGGAAGTCGGTAGATAATTAGGAACGACATGGTTTTTGAACAAATCAAGGACAATACATCCAAGAACCAAAATGTACGGTAATCGGAACATAATGTATGAAGGGGCAAAATTTTATAACGAGTTACCGAATGATCTCGAACACTGTCAAATATCTTTATTTAAAAAGAAACTAAATAAACAAGTACAATTTAAAAACATTCATACCAACTTCCATTCTATTCAGTTATTGAAGTGTAACTCAAAAACTACTGGACCTAATATGATGAAATTTATATGGGACCACACGGGAAGCACCAGCTTTCAAACAAAAAAGAATTTTGCGAATCTGTTCACCCAGTCGAAAGTTATGAGGTACAAACATAAAAAAAAATACAGTGGAATTGAGTACCTCCTCCTTTTTTTGGAAGTCGGTAGATAATACATCCAAGAACCAAAATGTACGGTAATCGGAACATAATGTATGAAGGAGCACAATTTTATAACGAATAATGATAATGATCTCAAACACTGTCAAATTCCTTTATTTAAAAAGAAACTAAAAAAATATATCTTTGACAATATGTCTTAAGATTATTAAAACTAAGCTAATTAGACTAATTATATAGCTTGTTAAAATTAAGTGTATCTCATTATAAGTGAACTTTGTTTTTTATGAGAGATAAATGATCGTTATAAACCTAAGGCCAAAGTTTGTTAATGTGTTCGTATGTTTGTTACTTCTTCAAGCCCAAACTGCTATATCAATTTTGATGACATTTGGTATGGAGGTAGATGAGGCGCTGGATTAACACATAGTATACTTTTCATCATCATCATCATCATCACGCGGGTGTAAAAGGGGGTGCAGCTAGTAATATTGTAAATGTCAAAACTTAGTATTTTGTATGTATGATAATCAAGCATGTGAAAGCGGCTGAGCAGATTTGGATATAATTGATGTGGTTTGTACCGGGGATTAATACACATGCTACTTTCGATCCCGATTCAACGGACCTTATTAAACTTCTTTAATAATTTGTTTTTTTTTTGTTATTTCGACCACAATGGCTCAAGGTGCCCTTCACCTGTAATGCGCGCGACAATGTACTTCTGTTGGCTAACCCATTAGCCTTAAATTAGCTAATAGAACATTGTGATGGATGATGATGATGACGATGATTATGATGAAAAAGTCTCCTATATGTTATTACAGCGATCTATCTACATACCAAATTTAAATAAAATCCATTGAGTAGTTTTTGAGTTTGAGTAACAAACGTCCATAGGTACAACACTGTTTTAAACTATCACGGTTGTTCTCTAAAGTTATATGATTATTAACGGGATATTTACCGTGGTAAAGTTGTGGAATGAGCTCCCGATATTTCGGCGCAGTTACATGCACCATGTTCACGGGAAAACTGAAGAATGCGGGTGGTTGGTCAAAAACATGGTGCATGTAACTGCGCCGAAATATCGGGAGCTCATTCCACAACCTTACCACGGTAAATATCCCGTTAATAATCATATAATCCATAGGTACATCCAAACTTTCGAGTTTATAATATTAGTAGGATTGTGAAGTAGGATGAAGGTCGCGTACCTTCTTTGTATGTATGCGTTTCTCATTTGGCCGATTGTTATGAAAACATGTGATGGAATATGTACGGTGTATCTTCAAGCCTATATGCAATTTTAGAGAGAAAAATTCACATCCTAGGATGCGATTAAGACCCGTGTCTTCCTACAATCTGTGTCAGACGCCATGACCAAACTATGTACGGCCACGAATGTACGAGGTCTGAGCATTGAATTTTAACTATTTGATTTTAACCGTCGTATCGTCTGCCACGGATTGTCAGAAGACGCGGGTTCGAGGATGTTGTTTATTTGTTACCTACAATAAGCACGGCATACACCACTTACACTTATTATTAAATAACTATTATACATTATAAATATTAATGAAAACGTATAATAACTCAATAACATTTGGAATATTAATTATTTTTCGAATACCCACTGTGTGTTTTTCTCTCTAAAATTTCAATGTTTGGTATCGTTAAGCTTTAAAAATCATACATTACAAAAAAACCTATACTTTTCAGCTTCTTGTATCGGAGATGGACATGGAGAGTTTGCCGGACCGCGGCGTGCGCCTGGTGCAACGCCTGGCCGCGCTGGAGGCTGAGGTGCGCCAGCAGGGAGACCTCGTCGGGAACATGCTCGTCGAACCAGGTCACAATCCTAACTGCTTCTCTTTTCAACATACTTCCTCAAAGGAGGTTCCGCATTTAAATTGCAGGAGTAGGTTAAAAACTAGCATTACGTGGTAACCAGTTAAATCTACTGGTGGTGCAATGATCTTACTCTTTTTGTGCACAACACCTAATTTGCGGACAAGAGCTGACATGGTTTTGAATGGAACAAGATCCACCTTTAGGTGCCAAACTAGGCAGAGCCTGTACTGTGGTAACCTGATGACTGAAATATTTTATTTATTTAGTTATCCATACAGAGTTACAATTAGTTTGTGCATATGTTACATTTCTTATCCACAGTATGGCCAAAATAAGATACAATTAATTAGCATACAAATATATCCGTACCGTAGTACCTACATATTAAGTAACATTCAAATAATAAAGTACATAGTATTCGTTTCAAATGAGTAGGTATATGGCATTTTCATTTGAAATTTGTACTTTTTACATTTACTTTTTACATTGCAATGCGTACTTCATAATTTTTCATTATGAAGTACGCATTGCAATGTATTGCTTATTGTTTGTGTGTGTGTGTGTGTGTGAGAGAGAGAGAGAGAGAGAGAGAGAGAGAGAGAGAGAGAGAGAGAGAGAGAGAGAGAGAGAGAGAGAGAGAGAGAGAGAGAGAGAGAGAGAGAGAGAGTATGTGTGAGTATTGATTCTTTTAATTTAAGTATACTTATGTATTTCCCTAATTGTAATGATATTTGAGAGAACTTTTTGATAAGTGAGACTATAATAGGTCTAATTCCGAATAGTATTTATTGAAATTGCGGGCTGCACGTATACGTACTTATATACATATACACACCCAAGACACAGCTCAAACAGACATGTACATGCACACAATGTTTGAGCTGTCCGGGGTTAGAACACGGGACCAGCGGCTCAGAAGGCAGGTTGTTACCAACTGCACCAAAAACTACACATATTTAATGATTTCTTAGGATTTCGCAATTCTTATCTACCCGTGACCATGTTCACTGAAAAGTGTTCGAAACCTCGGGATATAATAATATCAAACTATACGCGATTTAATCCGTTTCATAATCAGACCATTTTGATCCTACTGCTGGAACTCGAGCCTTTCTCTCAGAGAGAGGAGTTGGGCCATAATCCACCACGCGGGTCCAGTGCGGCTTGGTGGATAGGTTAGTGGCCAACCCATGTTGAAGTTTTCAGGCCGCCCGAAGGGCTTCGACATAGACTAACGAATGTTGTCCTAACACAAACAACCTGGACCGACGGTTTAACGTGCCCTCCGAAGCACGGAAACGCTCAGTTGAATAATGGCATTAGCACACACCCATCGAACTCCAGACCGCAGCAAGTGTTGCTTAACTTGTTGATCGGTTAAGGTCGCCAAGACAAGCTCCGCTACAAGCGCTTTCTGCTCATCGCACAGATATTTGCCCCGGCCAGGCCAGGGTTAGAACCTGGGAGCCCGCACTCCGCGGTAGAATATCTGGGCATTTGAAGCAACATCTTGCACAGGAGGCCTACCACCTAATAAGTTGGGTTTCTTTGTCTCTTACGATTTGAATTCCGACGGCGAAGGAAATATTCTTTAACTCCTTACGGAGTAAATACTATAAAATATACCATGTTGTATAGTATTTATAGATATATTATTAATTAATAGACTTCAAAAAAGGAGGAGGTTCGATGTTCGACAATATGTATTTTTGTGTATGTTGTTACCAATTTCCCCCTCATTTGTGGACCATTTCTCAAAACTCTTTTTTTATTTGAAAATTTCATCAAATTCAGTCAAGCTGTTTTTTTCGAAAAGTGCTTCGACTATCTTGATGATATATTGACGGTGAATGACAATAGATCCCGGAAGTAGCAAGGGTCACTAAAAGAGTGATTTTTTTTATCAGTTGGAACTGGCCTCTAAAAAAGAAAAAGTGTGAAATAACTTGTCATATATTGTATCATGCGCAAAATACGAGGGCTGCACTAAAAGTATCGGGAAAGGAATATTTCCACTGTTTCTGTCATATTAAAATCTTTTTAATTGAAAACTCCTTGGTTTTAAAAATCGAATACCATTTATTTATTTAAAAAAAGATTCTCGGTCTTGTCACAAGGTTTTGTCAAACTTGTTAGTCGTTGAGAAAATGGAATTGACTCGAGAAAATTCAAGAGCGATGATTTATTATGACTTTCGAAGTGGTTTAACACAAAAACAGTGTGTTGACCGGATGATTTCTGCATTTGGTGATGAAGCCCCATCCAAAACCACAATTTATCGCTGGTTTGATGAATTTCAACGTGGACGTGTCAAGCTCAGTGATGATCCCCGTCAAGGTCGTCCAAAAACTGCAGTCACCCAAGAAAACGTTGATGCTGTGCGTAAGCTGATTGAGGAAGATCGACATGTGACATACCGCGATATTCAGGCAACTTTAGACATTGGCATGAGTCAAATACAAATAATCTTGCATGAACAATTAGGTGTAAAAAAGTTGTTTTCCCGATGGATACCGCATTCGCTCTGTGAAGAGCAAAAAGCGGCTCGCGTTACTTGGTGCGTCAGAACTCTCGAAAGATTCCACGCAGGATCCTCAAATGCTGTATACAACATCGTATCAGGTGACGAATCCTGGATATACACGTACGAACCCGAAACAAAAAACCAGTCACGATTTTGGGTGTTCGAAAATGAGTTAAAGCCAACAAAAATTGTTCGTTCACGGAGTGTTGCAAAAAAAATGGTGGCCACGTTTATCTCTAAAACCGGCCATGTTACGACTATTCCTCTTGAGGGACAAAGAACGGTTAATGCAAAATGTTATGCTAGCATTTGTTTGCCACAGGTCGTTTCTGAACTCCGTAAAGAGAACTGCAACCGCCGCACCATCCTCCATCACGACAATGCGACTTCTCACACCGCGCTCAGAACAAAAGAGTTTTTAGAGCAAGAAAACATAGAATTATTAGACCATCCGTACAGCCCCGACCTAAGCCCTAATGATTTCTATACTTTCCCTAAAATAAAGAATAAATTGCGTGGACAGAGATTTTCATCACCTGAAGAAGCTGTGAACGCCTACAAAACGGCCATTTTGGAGACCCCAACTTCCGAATGGAATGGTTGCTTCAATGATTGGTTCCATCATATGGAAAAATGTGTCAAATTTCGCGGGGAATACTTCGAAAAGCAATAAATAGAGGGTTTTACCTAACAATAAAACTTACCTATTATTTTTCCAACGATATCCGAAATCCATATTGAGTCAAGCACTTGTCTTTTGCGTTAGTTCTCCCAAGCGACAACCTCCCTTCCATGCTTCCGGCGCCACTGTCTCGGTTTTAGGCGGGCAAGATGGCGACGACCGGAATGGCGGTAAGGCTTTTTCTTCATTATGCTCACGATATACCAGGTAGGTATTACCTGGATTCCGGATATCGTTGGAAAAATAATAGGTAAGTTTTATTGTTAGGTAAAACCCTCTATTATTTGTTCCGAGCCGATATCCGGAATTCATATTGCGTGATGTGTTTTTTATCTTTCCAATATACCACTAGAAGTCACCAAATCTCTTGATTCTTGCCCTTGTGTTGCAGTGGGCTTTCTGAAAGACAACTTCCCGCTCCAAATTCCTGAGTTTAGGTTCCGACATATATCTACTTTTGAAATAATAAAAACATTTAAAAGTTTAAACGTTAAAGCAACAGAGGATTTATGGGGATTATCCGTAAAAATGCTAGAGTCAATAATAGAAGTTATAGCGCCACATTTGATGATCATATTTAATTTATGTATTGATAGAGGTACATTTCCTGACCTAATGAAAATGAGTAAAATCACCCCTATTTTCAAATCAGGTAGTAAGGCCGACCCCTCAAATTATAGACCGGTCTCTGTGCTTCCGGCTTTGAGCAAAATATTCGAAAAGATAATGCTTCAACAACTCTTGTCTCATTTTAATGAACATAGGATTTTACACGAAAATCAGTTCGGTTTCACGAAAAGCAGATCAACAACAGATGCAGGAGTCCAGTTAGTCAAGCATGTGCTGGAGGCTTGGGAGAGCTCACAGGATGCCATTGGCGTATTTTGTGATCTCTCCAAAGCTTTCGACTGTGTAGAGCACCGCACTCTAATTTATAAGCTACACCACTATGGAATTCGTGGAGCTGCTCTGAATCTTGTAGAATCATACTTATCCGATAGGCAGCAAAAAGTTGGCATTAATGGCGTGACATCTTCTGGATCTTTGGTTAGAATGGGGGTTCCACAGGGGTCGATCTTGGGTCCGTTCTTATTCTTAGCATATATCAATGACTTACCACATATGGTTGAGGGCCTTGCTGACATAGTTCTTTTTGCGGATGATACTTCTCTGATTTTTAAAGTAGATAGGAAAGATAGAGAACTAGTTCAAGTCAACAACGCGTTAACTATTGTTTCAAATTGGTTCGTCGCAAACAACCTGCTTCTCAACGCAAAGAAAACGAAATGTTTAAAATTTTCCATGCCTAATGTAAGACATATAGAGCCAAACGTATTACTCGACGGAAATAAATTGAAAATTGACAAGGCAATAGTCTTTCTAGGTATTAGCATAGACTCTAAATTACAATGGGGTCCTCATATTGATGCACTATCTGGAAGACTGAGCTCAGCTGCATATGCGGTTCATAAAATTAGGCAATTGACAGATATAGCTACTGCTCGACTGGTCTACTTTGCTTACTTCCACAGCATAATGTCATATGGTATCCTGCTGTGGGGGTCAGCGGCGGACATAGAGACAGTTTTTATATTGCAAAAGCGGGCAGTTCGAGCCATCTACGAAATGGGTCCCCGCGAATCCTTAAGACAAATGTTCAAAGAAATTAATATATTAACTCTTCCATCTTTGTATATCCTAGAAAATATAATGTACGTTCGTAAAAATATAAAGAAGTTTAGAATAAATAGTGATATGCATAATATTAATACTAGAAATAAGGATAGGATAGCTGTATCTAAATTTAGACTCACGAAAACTAAAAATAAGTCCTTCTTAGGCAATTGTGTACGTTTCTATAATAAAATCCCGAAAGACATTACTGAGCTCACTGAAGGGAAATTCAAGTTACGTGTCAAAAATATACTAATGAAAAAAGCCTATTATAAATTGAGTCACTACTTAGAAGACAAAGATGCCTGGAAGCTTTCCACTTCTGCCTAATAGCCAACTATTGAATAAATTTGTTATTTTAATACTACTCATATGTAACCTCAATGTACAATGACTTGAAAAAATAATGGCCCACGAGTTTCTTGCTGCTTCTTCTCGACGGTGGTTCTTTTCCGAAGACAGCGGTAGAATCATTTAAAAATTTTTGACGTTCATAAGAGTGTCTATGATGCCTAAACTGAATAAATAATTTTTGAATTTGAATTTGAATTTGAATCTCCTGGTAGCCAAAATGTAGGTAATGATGATGATGCTATAATGTGTTACTTAAGAATAAAAACTCAATGTTATTGAACAACAATATCTTACTAGATAATTAACTAAGAATCAGGCAATGTTCAGACATTAAATGTAACTTGCTACCGCACTGAATTACATTTGGGATTGGGATTATTTGGGACCTGAATTAGAAGTCAGTTTCACTGTCTGTGTAATTTATAGATATATTTAGTATGACTTGATTGATTATCTATTTCTCTCTGGTAGTACTTCTTAAAAGTATGTTCGAGTCCAGTTGCTCGTTTCGAGGAATTTATATTTTTTATTTCAATTGGAATTTTTTACAGCCAGTTAACCCGTTGACTCTCGTTCCGCCATATTTGGCCAAGAATACAATAGATTTTGCAGAAATCAACCTACTTTTCCAGGAACTGTAACGTAAGAGTAGCCACTGCAGTACGTACCGAGCCCGGAGATACTTCAATGCCTGCTTCTTTGAATACAGACTTAATCCAGCCTCGTTTCCTCTGACGGCTATAAATACCTGTAAGATTACCTGATTTTCGACGATTCTGTGAGCGCTGATCAGCTGGTGAACACAATGTACATTATGCAGGTTTTTCTTCGGAGAGTATAGGCAATCTGGCTGGAAGCTAATAAGCTTCCAGCCAGATTGCCTATACTTACTACTGTTGATCTTCGATCCAAAACAAGCCCAAAACACAAGTGCATCACCCTCGTCCATGTTTTTGTCGGCATCAATTTCAGTAGCGTGAGGTCATGAACTCTCCACCCCGATGCTAGTAGCATAAGTGACGCCGAACGCCTAGAAACTTGATATAGAGTATTTTCATCAGGGGCCTTACTATTAGCTCTTAAAGCAGACTCTCGTTAACATGACGCTCTATACCCACTCAGTTTTTACAAACATTTAGGCGTCTGCAATGAGCAATGCAATGAGATATCGGCTTGGAACAAATAATACATTTTTAAATAGTAATGTTGTGTCACTTCTTTGACTCCCGAAATTTTCAGTGCCGCCCTCGTATTGTGATATTAGGTACTTTTGAACTATTGTGGTACAGCTATCGGCACATAACTTGAACTAAAATGGCGGTCGTCCGCCCAGGTACAATTATGAAAAAGTGATAGACAAATACTCCGCTGTCTTTAAAAATGAAACACAAGTAAAAACCTGAAAATCAAATTTCATAAAATTGGTAAGTGACATCTATGTCACTCGAAGAATCCGATTCAGAATGACTGCTGTCAGAATCTCCAACTTGTATTATAAATTCTACCATCATTTTATCGATGACGTGGTCGCTTTTGAGGTAAGCTTCTTGAATTTTATTGACCTTGTCGCTTGTCGCATAGATTTTTCCAGTCACATGGTCCCATTGCATTTACTTTTTCGTTCACCAACTCTATAACACGAGGCACATTCCACAGTAGATTTGTTAGTGTTTTTGTTTTTATGATCACACATATTTTGACAGAAATGTCGAAGAACTGAATCCTTTGTGCACGATTGTACTCCAGGGCCACGCGGGGCGTGCTCGGGCAGTGAGGGGCGGAGTCTGATTGTTTGAGAGCAAGCGTCTCTTCGTTGCTAGGTTGCGTACGGCCCCTTGCGTCGCACCTCACACCTCACTTCGGTTGAGACCCAAAAAAGTGTTCTGCGCATTCGAGGTCATAGTTGAACTTACGTGCCGCGATCTGTACCGACTTCAACAAGTTATTTCACACTTTTTAATGCTTTTTTTTTTACCAAAAAGAATGGAACCGTTCATTTTTTCTTGTAAAAAATGTTAGCATTATCTATATTTTTGTTAATTTGATTATAGACAAGCCGTCGGCAGCTGACATCGCAAAGGGTCTCTCCTGGGACGACATACAGAAAGGCAGTCATGCGGTACAACCCAGAATGTTTGGGAAACAGGGTGAGCTATTTATATACTCGTATTTTCTTGTCATTATTATATGCTTCATGGAGTACGAGATAATGAGTGTACGTAAAGCTCAATCAATTATAGCACATTGTGAGTTTACATTAGAGATTTGGCTGGATACCGACATTATTGCGTATTGCTTTATAAAAAAAATATAATAAAAAATAAGCATTGCTTAAGAGTAATATAATTATTTTTTATTAGGACTTACAACGTTTTTGTCTCTCAAGTAAAATTATCAGTTGAATTGATGCAGATTCGAAGTTGTTGATTCCAATTAACAAATTATTATACAACACAACACAAATAATTTGCGAATAGGTATTCGTATCGCAAACGTCAACGCGTCACGCTTCGGCGCACAAACTATGCTTTATCTGTGTCACAGTTGTTCTAGATCAGAGCAGATTACACAACACATTGAAGTCTAATCAAAGCGGCGCATACTGTTTCTTTCACTACTTGATAAAGCGTTGATGAAAACACAAGAAACTGTTATGTTTACGCGTGTACATTTTGCGTAGGTACATTCATTTTCCATGCTTTCAATTTCCATTATCTTAATGGTTAGTAATCCGCCACCACACGAGAAAGCTTACTAAATCATAGGCTATAGGCAGCCTATGATTTAGTAAGCTTTAGCATTACGGGTGGGTGATACGTGATATATTTTTCCTGCAATTGCCTGTGATGAGACGAGCGATTCGAGTGCGCGATGGTAAGCGTTAAGCTTGCCTAAGACAGTTGCAGTGCCAGACTTAGAATTGTAGTTTCACGTGACACAGCACTGTACTTGTCACCCAGAAATATTGTTTTTTGAGTCTCTCGTCCAGTAATTTGACTTGCTACAGAGCCCTTCACACCCTAACACAGTAATAGTTGCGCACTGGTTCGCAGCAGGACATCTGACATTACTGTGGTAACAATGAGAGTGAAAGTGATGCTTGTAGTACATCAGTTCAGCAAAGTGCGTTATGCATTTATATCCATCAGACATTCCAAAAATAACGAGGATGCAATGGTTTAGTAAAGTAAGTAGAAGTCAGTTTTTGTACTAAGGTCAGTAAAAGTTTAGTAAAGTCTGTATTTTGAAGCTACGCTTCGATTAAATGGTGGTTTTTATAGATTGAGGTATTGAAGCTGTGTTGTGTGTGAAGAAAATAAAGTTAAGGATATATTTTAAAAAAGATTGCTGGGATAGCTAGCAAAAAAAGGAGACCAACCATTATATGTCATACTTACAACCATGGTGAATGTTTAATAGAAACACTAGCATACTAACAGCAACTCACATGCATATTTTTAACGGTTCGAGGAAGGATCAGTACCTCTCCAAGTTTGGTCAGTAAATGGTCAGTATTTTAGATGCTTGTGATGATGCTTATTGAGGGTTACATAACATATACTTTGCCTTCTTACTCGATATTAAAAATAACCTGGCCTCTACTAAATCTGTTGTGCCCCCCATATTTGATACTAGCATCTAAGTTTACCATCTAAGCTACATTGTGGAATGCAAATAAAGAATATGTGTATTGTACCAGGCCAGCCTCAAAGACCTGCAAACTCTGGCAGTGGAAGTGTTATAGGTTTAAGAGTATACAGAGATGTTGGTTCAAGATTTTGACTGCTACAACAATGTCCTTGATTTAAGGAGCTTCCAAACGAACAGTTAATGCCTAACAATGCCTTCTCTTGCAATCTACTATATAAAAATAAGTCGGGTTTTCCTACCTGACGCTATAACTCCAGAACGCACGAACCGATTTCCACGGTTTTGCATTCGTTGGAAAGATCTCGGGCTCCGTGAGGTTTATAGTAAATAAAATTCAGGAAAAAATTAAAATGAAAAGCGGGAAAATCTTTTTTCACATACAGCGCCATCTCTGATACATAGCATGTACTACAAACCAATATTTTAAGTAGACGGCGCCAAACAAAATGTTACATAAAACGAAGCCATCTGGTGGCGAAACGGAGTTCGCAGGGTTTGCTAGTAACATATAAAATAAATGGTAACAACAGATGGACTTACAAATAACTCCCGCTGCGTCGCACGTAGCGGTATCTGTTAGTCGGTTCTGTTAGGGAAGAGAGTTAACTAGGCGTGGGCAGGAATCAGGATAGGGAAACCAACCAACACCACGTGAGCACATTAGCTCGACGCGACGATCCCTCAAGGTCCATCCACATATGTTCCCATTTTCGGTGTATCTTCACTGTAGCTCAGGTGTTCCAACCAAGATTGGTTCCAATTAATTAACACCCTAATCTAACACTCAATGGTGTACTACACTTACTACCGAATTTAATTCCAAGAGTTCACAATTACATTTTTCCAACAAAAAATCGCGAGTGCTTTTACACCACAGATGAGAGAGCAACCCGCCTAATGAGAGCATTACAAAAGGTCATGTAACGCTACAAGTAGTGCCCTCTAGACTACCATTTGGTACCAAACAATACGAATATGCTTGCAATCGTTGAAATCAGTACTTAAAATATGTATTTAATTTATATATTACTCTAGCTACTATCCTTATTGTATATGGGATATAGTTTATTGTATTCTTTTTAAAATCACCCAAATGTAGTTATAAAATATATATATATATAAATTAACCCCCATTTCTCCTGCTTAATTATTTTTGTTGTGTTATTTGTCAGAAGGTTCTTATGAAAGAAAAACTAAGAAATGATAGGGAGGTTATGGCGAGGCCGAAGGCCGAGCCTACTACGCGAACGAAATCGCGGGCAGTCGCTAGTTATAAATACAAATTCTTACAGTACTTAACTCAAATTACTGACTTACATACTACTATTTAAAATGTTGAACCATGGAATCAGTTTTCACCCCAAATGAACCCGCATATGTTGTTGTGCAGCGATGGCGACGCACATGGCGGAGCGCAATATGATCCTAGACAGTCTCCGGTTCCTGCACACGTCCCTCGCGTCCCGCCCCTCGGACACGACGCAGGCAGCGGCACCCCGCCTCATGAAGTCCACGCTGCTGCCGTACCAACTGCACGCGCTGGCGTGGCTGCAGTGGCGCGAGACGCAGCGTCCACACGGGGGGATACTGGGTATGTGCGATTCTAATCCCCAATTTTTAGAACGTTTGTCAAAGCGTCGATTAGTTGACCAACTAAATACTTAACGCTCATTGGTCGACGGTATTCTATGACACGATATGTGACCAATCAGCGGTCAGTATTCCGTCTGTTAGCTGATTAAACTGTGACTAACGTTCCAAAAACTGGAGGTAAAATATTTACTAGACGAAATGTGTATAATTAATATAAATATGTACCTATATATACAGGGTGGAAACTTTCAGCACGGCAGTAAGGGGAAGTACCTTATGCAGCTACTCGAAAATGGTCTTACGAGACTATCCATAACTTTTTATGGAATTTTGATTCACACTTTTTTCAAAAAAAAAAAATACAGTTAGCATAAAATAGCCGTTTTATACAAAAACATTTTTTGATGCCAATCGATCCTGTTTCTAATACTGATCAAAAACTTCTATGGGACCAACCTGCATCGTTGGAATACTCAAAAAGTCACAAATTGCAAAAAACTTTTCCCTTACATTTTGTAAAGAATTTGTGTAACTGAAATACAATAAATAAAATAAAAGACAAATGATCACA
The DNA here is from genome assembly GCA_917880725.1 of Selenia dentaria. Lineage (NCBI taxonomy): Eukaryota > Metazoa > Arthropoda > Insecta > Lepidoptera > Geometridae > Selenia > Selenia dentaria. Next base: position 27,754,724 of record OU862895.1, on the reverse strand, counting down.
TAGAATTTTACACATATCATTTTTCTCTTATCAATAGCTGTCCAATTATGCACTTAATGTAAAAGTCACAACTTACTGTAAAATGCTATTTTCTTGCTAACTGTAATATTTTTTTTAAATCTGTGAATGGGGATCAAAATTCCATAAAAAATATGGATATTTTGTTATAAAAGTGCTAAGCGAGACGTCATCGACGCGGGCGTCCCGAACACTCCTCTAAAAAGGCCACCGAATGTGGTCGAAACTATAGTCGGACCTATCCGATAAATATTACGTGAGTAATCGTATTTTTAAATAATTAATTAATAAATTATGGATAGTCTCCTAAGACCATTTTTGAGTAGCTGCAACCGATAAGGTACTTCCCCTTACTGCCGTGCCGAAAGTTTCCACCCTGTATAACCGCTGATCATTGAAACTTGAGGTTATTTTTATCTTGATAGGTAGAGCTTAGGTGTACTAAGAATGGATTTTTTCGAAATACCTCTAGGGGGTGAAATGGAGGATGAAAGTTTGTATGGAAAATTCTTTGTGTTTTTAACTTATAAAAATGTATTTAGATAGTCATTTAAAAATACTCTACACGTTCAAAGTCGTAGGTACAAGCTAGATACATATTAAAATAATTAAAACTACCGTTACAATTTGGGATATCCAAAGAAAGTAGATAGCTACGCGCGGGGAACAAGATGGAAGCGGCCAGTTCTCTTACAGCTCTCAACAGAAACAGTTGAAGTGTGCAAGGATTGTTACAAACATCAATGTATGCTTGAACACAACCTCTTACTATCCTTCGTAAATGTCAAAGTCAAACAGTGAGTCAAGTAGTTTCCTATGAAAGTATAACGACGTTCGATACGAACCTACCTACTATAATCGGACGTCGCCCCGCCCAGGCCGGGGCCGTTGTATAGGCAGTTCGGTTTAGGCATAGACATCAGCTGCGTAAACATTCGCGAGTAGGTAGGTTCGTACGTCGTTGTACCTATTCTAAGTGGGTAGGTATGTTTCGCATAGTTACTGTGATCAATTCTGTGGTTTAGTGCCCCGTTGTGCGTTCAGACGCACTATGGCTATTTCGCAGGGCGGTGAATATGGGTTTATAATAATTAAAAATATGTTTATTTTTTTTTTACTTTCATCACCAGTTATTGATTGCAAAACACCCCGTTCAATATTGTACACTTATCTCAAAGGCCTTTTAAATACTATGATATTTAGGAGTTGCTCGCCTGATGTTAATCGTCACGCTTGTCCATAACAGTTCAGTGACATTCAGCCTTTTAAACTACAAGAGATCAAAACCCTGTACGGCAATGCACTGCGCTTGTCACCCTGTGATATAAGATCTTAAATTCCTTGCCCTGTAATTTTTCTTGAAACATTGTCCTTCAAAGCAGCATACTTAGTAACATTTGGCACACTGCATCACGGTTAAATAACTGTGAAGTGTGGTCCTTCCCCAGACAGACTGCAAAAGTCCTTCCCCTACGATGTTCTTTTACCTCAACCATAGAGATGTAGAGAGATGCCAATCCGCGACTGAGTACGACACCTGAGGGCCGATCCCACTAACTACATTTTGTTCCAACTGCAATCGAACCGTAGCTGATTTACACACATTCTTATTCTGCTATTAAAAAACCGTGCAGCTGCAGTTACGTTTCTATTGACGCCAGCATTTTATATTATGGTAACTCGATAGATCATGAACACGACACTAACTCATATTTGTGTTTAATATTTATATAATATAGTAGCGTTTACGATTTCCGTGATTTTTGTCAATTTGACTACAGAAATAGTAGAATGGCTTTTTAGGTAATTATTGAACGGCAACCGGAGTCTAACTGCAGTTGCAGCGAATCGATGAAAATTGTGAAATAGTAGAATTGCCCCCCTGGCACAAGCAGCGACCGTATTCCGCTATTCGACTTATTCTGTTAGCTGCAATAAGTTCATTATCCACTGCGGTGTTGAAACTTAACGTTTGAATATTCGTAAGTACAGAGCAAGCATTGTAAACTGTTTACATGCAATATCGCGACCGGCGTTTAGTCACACAAAAAAGTTGCGAACCGCTGCGAGCAATGTGTTCTGTTTTTGGGCATATTGCTGCGACACCGGCCCCGCCCCCTTTTCATATCTCCCTTGATTCTGTTATCTGTGACCTTAACCGTTCAATATAATAAAATACCATCGAAAAGAAACGAAGGTATAATACATTAATAGTTGCGCTTCGCAGTTACACCCGCGTAGTGATGGATGATGATAAATAGTATCCTATGTGTTCATCCAGCGCCTGGTCTACCTCCATACCAAATTACATCAAAATTGGTCCAGTCGTTTAAGCGTGAAGACTATTAGTGTGAAGTGTGTATTTAATGTTATCAAATATGTTTCAGCCGACGACATGGGTCTCGGGAAGACGATCACAATGATATCGCTGGTCGCAAGCGATAAACAGGCCAATATCGACCACGGAGATGACCCGCCCGAAGGCACCGCCAAGGAAAAACGTAACTACTCCAACATATTAACGCTTCGATCTACTATGTACATACTTGATCGAAGTATTAACGTGTTGAAATTAAACAACTTTAAACGGGTTAAATCACGTATATTGTTATCACGACGTTTGGAACACTTCAGTGAACATGGTCACGGGTAGACTGGATGACGGTTGTATGTTATAAAGTTATGTTTTTTTTCTGTCATAGTTCGAAAAACGTCGGGATAAAATAATGTAAAACTATATGCGATTTAATCCGTTTTTAGTTGGTTAACTTCAATGTATAAGTATCGCGAAAGCCTAAGAAATCTAATTCAGTAAGAGAGAGAAAGATAAAGATAGAGAGAGAAAGATGGAGATAGAGAGAGAAAGATGGAGATAGAGAGAGAAAGATAGAGATAGAGAGAGAAAGATAGAGAGAGAAAGATAGAGATAGAGAGAGAAAGATGGAGATAGAGAGATAAAGATAGAGAGAGAGAGAAAGATAGAGCTAGAGAGAGAGATAGAAGGGTGTATAGTGTATGTGTGTGAGTGCCCACGCTCCCTGATATCATTAGTTGCTCCCATAACACCAATTATGGCGATTAGTCCATTAAAATGTGGTAGAGTATGCCCCGTTTGCAGAGCTCTGCGGCCTTATGTTTCTTATAAAGATTGATTATTATAACGTATCGTTCACGGATGGTCGAAATGTATCCAATACAAACAAGCGTTTGTTTTTATTCAACGATTCGGTTTTCATTATACTGTCAACGAATTTTTTATACATAGTAGATTCCATACCTAGTTCCACCTTTTTCTCATAGCTGTAGTGATGAAGAATAGTGTGTCACTTGGGACTAGGGTTGCCATATGATAGGAATTTTCCTGACATGTCCGAAATTTCAGCTGTCTATCAGGGACACAGGGAAATTGGAAATTGACAAGAATTAAAAAAAAATAGGAAATAATAAGAAATTAAATTATAATTAAAGAATAAAATCTAAAAATTAGCAGTCATTGATTGTTTGATTTATTGATTGTTTATTAATTATTTATTTATCTGAACCTCATACTTTCCTTGCTGGATATAGCTTTCAGCAACTGCTGGTCTTTCATAACAATTTTAGGAAACTAATCGCATTCTTTAGATTGAATTTTGTCAACAGTAGACCCTTAACAGAAGCTATGTACAGTATATTTCTCTCCTTGAAATCTATATAAATGACGGATCTATGTCAGTTTAAACAACTACAGTAAGAAAAAGTTTTAGTAACTTGCTGACTCGAGCTGACAAAACTGACATAGAGCCGCCATTTTTATAGATTTCAATCAACTTTTAATTGCAACTGAGATAAATAATAGCCCTGCTGGTATCAGCAAGTAGACAATGATAGTGAAGCAATCTGCAGGGCTATTATGTAAGTCAATTGCAATCAACGGTTCATTAAAATCTAAAAAAAGGCTGTTCTATTTCACTTTTGTGCAAGCAAGTTACTAACATTTTTGCGTACTGGAATAGTGTAAACTCTAAACTGACATAGATTCGTCATTTTTCAAGATTTCATACAACATTTGATTGTAACTGAGACATGTAATTGTCCTGCTGTTTGCACATGATGTCCGTTTTCCTTTGCGTATGTATTTTATCTTTGTGTGTGTAGTGAGCCGCGGTGGGACCCTGGTGGTATGCCCGGCGTCGCTGATCCAGCAGTGGGCGGGCGAGGTGACGAAGCACTGCAGCTCCCACGCTCTGTCCGTGTGCCTGCACCACGGCGCTGCCCGAGCGCAGCAACCGCACCGGCTCGCCACATACGACATGGTCGCCACCACATACAACATCCTGCAGAGGGACAATGAGAAGGTCACTACACAAGCTTTGTTCACTTGATTTCTTTCTTCATTTTAGCGTCCTTCATCATCTCAGCCGTAGGACGTCCACTGTTAAACATAGTCCTCCAACACAAATTTCCAATGGGAATGGTTGGAAGCGGCTTGCATCCAACGTCGTCCTGCTACCTTTATCAGGTCATTCCACTGAGTCGGTGGACGACCTACGCTGCGCTTGCCGGCCCCATCACCCCGGTCATCTGTTCTGCGTGCTATGTGCCCTGCCCACTACCACTTTAACGGGCTTACACCCGAATACTGAAACGTCACTCAGGTGACCCACTCAACTGAGCGCTACTTAATTTTAAGAGGCCTTTAAATTTAACTGGAATTCTCAAACGCCACTCAAGAATTTTAAGACCATGATCAGCTGAGCAGCCCTTGAATTTTCTATAAATGGCAACATTTACTTAAAAAGGACGTTTTCAATTACAATTTTTATTATTTCTTATAGCTATTTCGTTTTACGCAGTAACGTTTAACAAAAAACTTAAATAATTTATTGATTAGATACATAGATTGTTTTAAAATTTAACTTCTATTATTTTGTCTTACGATTTATCTCTTACGATTGGATTTTTATAAGTTGAAAATTCATGATACCTACTGTGTTGGCTTTTTTCATAATTAATTTGTAGTTTGCCTATTTTTCAGCGTCATAAAAAACGGAACGTAACTTTTCATTCACTGTAGGCTGTCAAGTCACGTCAATGTCATTCTTTCTAATTGGCGGCCCTGATTATTATTAAGGAAAAAAAGCTACATAATAAAATTAAAATTTTGAGACTAAACAAAGTAATAATAAGATGGAAAATGAAATGATGTGTTAAAAAGAAAAGAGGATGCAATTACACATCGTTGGAGAAGGACATTTTAATAGATATCGTGAAGGGGTAAGAATTTGTTTGTGTGATTAGTGTACGGTGTAAATTATAGTGTTTTTTCTAAATAAAAATATATTTCGTAGACATATAAACATCGTTGAAAATAAAGAAACTAATGGTGAACTTATTAAGGCCTCCCACCATCAATTTCCAAAAGGGCCGGTTGGAAGCAACCTTCATCCAACCGATATCTGAATAAATTAATACAATACAATACAATTCTTTATTAATAACTCCATAGTTACAAGTCAAACATATTTTTGTAATACCTACTGACACTACAAGTATTATTAGTTCATACTATGCTCAACTGGCCGCTATTCCTAATAGGTCTGCGCTTCTCTGTTTTAGATGATATTGAAGAAATAACTGTCGAGACAACTTTCTCAAATTCTAAACCAATAGGTATGTATTTGCTATTGTATCATGTATTGTATAAAAAGTAGGTATCTATATATATAAAAAATTTTATGACGCTCCTGTTTTAGATGATGCAGTGATACCACCAACCATCTCAAATCCTAAACCAATAGGTATGTTTTCTTACGTTGCCACTTTTTGCCCTCAACATTCAAGCTGAGTGCAGTTTTCCAATGTAATTAGGCTACTAACAAATAGGTACTTGGCAAAATGTTTTTTTATTATATTATTTCAGGTAAAGGAAGAAGACTAGTCAGAAATGGGAAGGTTTCTAAAAGCACAACTAAGGAGCAATATTTTAAAGCTAAATTACATACTGCGAAACTAGAAAGAAAATCCTTAATTCAACGACATAAATTGGAAATGAAACTATTAAGAATAAAAATAAAAAAAATCAGTGCTACAAAGCGCAAAGTCTAGCTCTACAGTAGTATTTAAACTTAATTTAGGTTTGTTACATTAATTAAAAACAAATTTTAATCTGTAAAATATGTATTTATTATATAATTCCTGAAATAAAATTTTCATTTCCTGCATGTGATCCAAATTCCTGCACTGAATTCATTTCAGTGGTTTCCAAATCATTCTCTTCCACAAAATCTTGCTTAGATAGAGCAATGTTGTGCAGCACTGTACATGCCACTATTATATTATGAATATTTTTTAATTTTACCTGGAGACCAATCTGCAGACAAGGAAATCTTCTTTTTAACACTCCGAAGAGCCTCTCCACAGGATTTCTAGTGCTTATCTGAGCCCGATTGTATGCTTCTTCAGCTGGAGTGGATGGGTTTGAAAGGGGTGTTAGCAAATAGTTGCGACACGGATAACCACTATCACCCAACAAAGCCATATTTCCGTAGTCCCCACGTTCCAGCTGTGCACATAATGGAGAGTCATTGAAAATGGTGCTATGGTGCACTGAGCCCGGCCATCTCGCTATGATGCTTGCGATATTTGGCGTCGCTCGCTTGTGGTGGGAATTTTAATGTAAATATGTTTTAGTTTTGCCAGCTCTGCTGCTACTCGGTGGACAATGCGGTGGACAGTTGGTTGCTCAACATGAAATATGTCTCCGATGACCCTCTGGTGCTGCTGCCTGTGGCAAAATAACGCAGTGTGATCAGTAACTGATCAACTGGTTGGATTGCCCGATTTCGCCTTGTGAGAGGCTGGAGGTTCTCTCCAAATAAATAACATAAGTGTAACACCGTTTCTTTGCCGAGTCGGAACCTCGTCCTGAATTGTTCTTCATTATACTTTTAGTTTCGGTTCATTTCTTCGACTAGTGGAAGCCACTTCTTCATCAGAAAGCGAAGATAAAGATGAAAGAGACATTTTTCTTCTATCAAAATCCAACTTGAGATTGGTCACAAGCACTCTCAGATTTAACGGCCACTCAAAGTATTTGAGTGGAACTTAAATAGCTGTCAAACGATAATTAGCGTTCGTGAATAAATTTTTTTACTTAAGTGGCACTTATAATAGTGGCATCTTAAATTTAAAGTGACAATTTAACTAGCGTTTCAGTATACGATTCTCAAGGATAACAGGGTCTCAAATGTTTAACGAGAACTTATATATTTGATTGACGTTTCAGTATTCGGGTGTTAGTGTGCTTAGCATCTTTATGTTTGTATTTGAGTGGATAGAGTTATGTCTGAAAAGTGGATACTTCGTGTGGAGAAGAGAGTTCTATTTGCAAGTAGATGGAGTGGCGATTGGCTCACCTATAGCTCCAGTGGTAGCCAACATATTTATGACGTGGTACGAATCCCTAGCACTAAATACCTGATATCCGCGTTGATATCTGCGACACAGTTTCACACTTCTGCAGGTGTCATCGATTCTCGATGTATGTTTGTGCACTTGTATTTCTGTTCTAAAAAATAAACTAGTATTATTATCTCCGTTGAAGAAGAGAGGGGGGGGGGATTGACGTTCTTGGATGTACTAGTTATTCGTAGGCTAGACGGTAGCCTGATGCACACGATTCATCGAAAACCGACGCACACGGATCGATATCTTCATGCCAGCTCACATCATCATCCTGCACATTTGTCCTCGGTACCAAGATCGCTTATGAGCACTTAGATTATGCGACCGCCAATATATAAAGAGAGAGCTCGAGCACTTGAGGGGGTGTACTTGAGGGTAATGGGTAAAGTTGGAGGCAATGTTGTCGCTGGGTTGAAACAAATGAACGTAAGCGACCAATAAGAGAGTATATGGAGAAGATGGCATAAACTTCCCTTCCATTCCATTTTCTTTTCCAAATGTATTACATCAACTAATTTCAGTGTAAATTATGATGACGTGCTCTACTTTACATAAGGAACAAGGTCATATTGGTATGTATACGACAAGAATGAAACTTTGTTTAAAACTTCTTTTGTTTTTAAAGGTTAAGAAAAAGTGAGCCTAATGTAATAATATTACTTCTTAATTATGCTGTCAAGTAGCTGTTCAATAGGTGTCGCTCGATACTTGGACGTCGTGCCTCGGTGGCCTTGTCGATGGAGGATTTTCGGAAGACGCGGTTTCGAATCCCATCCAGAGATGTAAAATTTTCGTTCTAAAATTGTCATGTTTGGAATCGTAAAGCAGGCGTGAGGGCTTTAATAAAATCATATTATAAAAAGAAATTACTTCCAAAATTGAAAAATAATGTATGAACCATAATTAAGCATAATGATTTTTAAAAAGCACTTTGAAAGTTGATGCCTTTTTATGAGGGGCGAATCGAACAAAGCCGCTGGCGGGTCAGCTAGTAACTTTATAAAATGATGTTAGAATGTTTTGTATCACATTATTAGTAAGTGATTTTTTTATTATATTATATTGTTAACAATTTAAATTGCACTCTTAATAATCTATGAGCAAAACAGAGTATAGGCCGATACGTGGTTCATACGTATGTAATGAGTACGTATTTCTGTTTCAGAATGGCGTGTTAATGCGCATCCAATGGCGTCGCATCATCCTGGACGAAGCGCACATCGTCCGCAACCACAAGTCGTCCACATCGATGGCGGTGAGCAACCTGAAAGGCAAGCGGCGCTGGTGCCTCACCGGGACTCCGGTACACAACAAGGACTTGGATCTGTTCGCGCTCATCAAATTCCTCAGATGCTCGCCGATCGATGACTTACCGGTGAGTTGAGCAACTTGGCTTTAGGGGCTCAAAATTTTTGGGCTATTGAAGTTTATTATCACTCAATTTAGTTTTCACGTGTTTCCGGCTGCAACAACAGACACTGCGCGGGCTGTAAGCAGCGGCGGCCAACCATGACGCTTGGTCGGGGTTCGGACACTGGAAGTACAGATCGCGCGGCGAGAGTTTGGCTTTGACCTTCGGGTGGAGGGGATTACTGCGCATGGGTACTGTCGCGCCATGTGACAGAGAGAGACAAGAGTCCCTCGTCTTCGATGTGACAGAGAGAGACAAGAGTCCTTCGTCCCTCTAGCCACCCTGTGATACCCAATTTTTTACTTCTGCGCAATAACGGTCAAAGCCAAACTCTCGCCGCGCGATCTGTACACGCATTTGCGTTATCCATTGTACATATATATCTGCGGTGCCTAGCTCAAATTTTTAGAGTTCGTGTGTCGGGGGTTACTAACACTTTTTTATTATTTTTTCCATCCAGATGTGGAAGAAATGGATCGACAACAAGTCAATGGGTGGACAGGAGCGGCTGAGCACGATAATGCGATGCATCCTGCTGCGAAGGACCAAGGCCCAGCTCCAACAGAAGGGCGAGCTCGAGTGCCTGCCCGAGCGCACGCCGCACCTCACGCTCGTCACACTCACTAAAGACGAGATGAACGTCTATCAGAAGGTAATACTCCAAGCGAAACTGGCACCTTAGGTTCCTCCTCGTAGGTTTTAGATTATACAGGATGGGCTAGAAAAACGTACTATTAAACATACATTGAAACGGTATGAGGGAGCGATGCGCAGGAGGAGGGGATAAATAGCTCGATTCTCAAGAATGTAGTCGCCATGAAGCGCTTCAAGGGTGCGCAGCGTGTGTTGTGTGTAAACAATTATTACGAAAATGGCGATTTGTCGTTTATTTCGTCCTGAGTTCAAATCCCGCAGGTTTCTGGTTGACGTAATCAGTTTTACTGAGATACTGATTTAGTTATCCAGTCTGAACGAAAAGGATATGACTCGGGCAAATAGACATGACAGATCCAATTTGGAATGTCGAAAGTAAGCTCATAATTTCAGTAGTCTGTGACTACTGAAATATTATTTTATCGACTTAAAATATTTTATCGAGTTAAGTGGTAAACAACGTGACATTTGAAGTGAAGTGCCGCCTCAAGGTTGCACGGGAGGATGGGAGTCGTCCATTATTGTCTAGAATGAACTGCCATTTTATACTTATTATTGTGTAAGGTAAAATAATAGACTAGAAATTAACTAAAATACCTATCAAGAAGTATCGATATTCGTATGTTAATGTTTAATTATTTGAGCCTGTCTTATTATAAATAACTACAATAAAGTCTGATATAAAAACTAACGTGGTTTTCACAAATGTTTGCTTAGAAATACGGGATTACTCGCGTAATAACACTCCTTGAAAAAGACCACCGAATGTGGTCGAAACTAGAGTCGGACCTATCCGATAAACATTACGTGAGTAATCCCGTATTTTAAGTAAAAATTATAGTTCAATCCTTAGCTATTTAAGTACTTGCATAAAACTATTACCCTTGCGCGGTCTCCGTGCCTCATAACTTCAGCGGTCTTGGCGCCTCAACTTCCGCGGTCTCCGTGCCTCATAATTTCCGCCGTCTCCGCGCCTTATAACTTCCGGTCTCCGCGCCTCATAACAATGTAGTTTCTATTGTGTCTGGCATATACGACTGTAGAAGGCTTATGAAGCAAATAATATATATTAAATTGAAATAAAATCCAGTATAAACGTTTAATAGTACATTACTGCAGAATCCAGTAAGTAAGCCGTCCTGGCCAAGTATGAGTTAACCTATAGGCTATATACGAGGCCAGGATGGTTTTCTTACTGGTTGAGGCTTGTATAATGCTTTTCTAAAAAATGAAAGAAAGTTTTTGCTAATTCGGCCTCAGGTTTTGAACTAGGAGGAGTGCCATCTATTTTTCTGAATCAGATTCGCTTGAACTCCTTTTTTAGGATTATCTATGTTCACGCGGTAAATTGTCGCAATATAATGTGAAATCCCGCCAGTCTTTTTTTTTTACTAAAAGTTTGCATTTAGTTTTGAACATTCTATTCTGTTTTTACATTACATGAATGTTTTAGTAAAAATATAAATTGTTTTTGAATCTCGCATGTTAATTTTAGAATGAAAAGCTTTAATCCAATATGAATTATAAACTAAAATTATTAAATACAAACATAAAATTCCATACTATACTTCTACAACAATACTAAGTACAAAACGCATAGTGCATACTTTTTCGGCGTCGCGTTAAGTGTCACAGACTATAAAATGGCTGTTTATTTAAGGCTCTAAAAATATATCTATCTCATAAATTATGAGATAGTTATATGAGATTATTACCATGTTATAATGGCTAAACTCTAACCTGTGCCTGGTACTATGTTTTTTTTCTAAGCAAATCTAAAGAGGATGACCTGCTGTCCAGTAAGTGCTCACTTACTGGACAGTAGGAGATTCCAAATTTAAAATCTCGTGTCTTACTGGACAGTTGTGAATAAGTCTCCGGTAGAGTTTACTTTCTGGATACTTTTTAGAGATGTTATGGCAACATTACATACCATTTTTGAGAAAAGTATAATAATGTACACGGTACGTGGTGGACAGGTGTTGGTGCTATCGAAGACGCTGTTCGCCCAGTTCCTGCACCAGCGCGCCGAGAAGAACGCAGACGCGGCGGGGTTCGCCGCGGGGACCAACTCCGAATACGCTAAAATTCACAAGAGGATGATCGCTTTGCAAGGTAAACACTCTTGGTTAACACTACCGCGCGCGGTAGAGATATTCATTGGCAACGGTTAGCGGGGCGGCGGAACTAGTTTCGCCAAACAAGAGAAAATACCGCCTCACGACGCGGTACAAGTTTCGCTGCAGTTATGGAACTTCATACTATTTACCCATCGAGTTCCGCGTGGTATTTTTCGCTACACACAGCGGGAGCGAATAACGCTCAGGTCTGAATAGGCCTTTATAGTTTTATCGACTCCCAGTTTATTAACAGTTGTGTGACAGGACAGATTATTGAGCTGCCATAAATGAACGATGGTTCTTTTTTGCGCACAATCTACGCGATTTCATCAGTTTATATTTTAATTCCAATGTATAATACTCATGAAAATGTGATCATATATATAATGGTTGTCCATATAATTGTATCCAGGAGTGAAGCCGGTAAAGTCCCACGAGATCTTAGTGCTGTTACTACGTCTGCGGCAAGTGTGCTGCCATTGCGGGCTCATCGCGGGCATGCTGGACGAAACCACGGCCGACATGCCGGAGGAAGCCGCCTCCTCAGACCTGCTCCGGGAATTGGACAAGTTGTCGCTAGAGGATAAGGACCGGAGGAAGGTATGTATCATGAACAGTGTTACACTACGTATACATAGGTACATATACAGGGTAGTAATACTGACAGGTGTGCATATGTACTTAGTCAAGATTTTTTTATTATTCTTATTTCTAGCCTCCACATACTTCACGGTCCGTGCCATTTTTTGGGTTTTTTTGCGAATTTATCACATCTAAATACAATTAAAAAAGAGACAACAATATATACTTAATTAGAGGACATAGGATTTTTATGAATGATTATTATTTAATAAAATTTATGATTATTTTTTATTACTTCATTAAGGGCTATATCGTTTCTAAATTTGCATCAGCATTCAGAGCAGACCGGTCTCCGCAGACTGCACCCGTTCACGAGTTGACGCATGTGGCAGTTATCGCCTTCCTCAACCATATTTGAGGGAAGGTGGCGACCCGACACGCGACGCCACTGCTTGCCGACACCTTTTCGTGAGCGTGTCTGCTCTGTATTCTCATACTTACTCCTTGTCAAATATAGCTTAACTTAAATAATTACTAATAACTACCTAACTTATTCGCTTAGGTACCCGTATCGCACTGAAGCAACTTCAATTACTACTCCGTTTCTATCCCTGATAGCCATTTTGAGGTTGTATTCAAATATGGTTTTGGTGTTTGCAACCATTGCTTTCTTCACGAATCACCCAATGGCATCATCATCACTATCGGCGTAGTAAGTGAAGCTCCCGATATGCCGGGAAACTGCAACGACAGCGTGCGGGACGCTCTCAGTCCGCCTGTCCGCCAATCCTAGTCAGGGTTCACATAGCAAAGTGTCAACATTTAAATCGCTTATATTTTTTTCATATAAATTTATATAAATACTACCCGAATTGTTCGGACTGCTATATTAGTGTCGTAGTACGTGAGGTCAATGCAATCCTCACGCCACCTATTCATTTAACCATCGTCCCCTTACCCTGCTTACGCCCTCTCCCCGTGCCGCACCTCAGTTCAGGCCCCGCTTAGGCACCTTGTTTACTTAGTCTGCGTTCTGGAGGTCATTGCCATCGTTGGTTTAGTTGTTCAAGGATGAACCTGCTTCAGTATTTTATCTATGGTATTAGAAAAACTTTTGTTACTCATAACTCGGAAGTTTTACTACCTCCTGGGACGCTGTAGCTCGCCTATCTTGATGATATCATCATTGACGGAGAATGACATGAAATGGTGAAAACAAATTTTTTACCAAAAATGGAACCGACTTCAACACCAAAAAGTGTGAAATAAGTTGTTAAAATCGGTACCATGCCGCACAATATTGTGTAAATAGTTAACTATCATGGTACCGACTTCAAAAAGTTATTTCACACTTTTTGGTGTTGCAATCGCTTCCATGTTCAAGTAAAAAATATTTTTCTTTAGTAAAAAGTACAAAAAATATTAACATATATTTCAAATAATGTTTTGGTCGGCCCTATTACATATGACTATTCTTGGAGTTAGATGTGGTCAATGCTCTCCGCAATGCTCATGCCACCCATTCATTAACCGCCGTCCTCCTACCCTGCAAGCGCGCTCTCCCTGCGCCGCATCCCAGCCCACGTCCCGCTTAGGCCTACCGCGTAGCCTAGTCTTCGTTCTGGAGGTCATTGTCTTTGGCCTAGTTGTTCAGGGATGAACCTGCTTGAGTATTAGACAAAACTTAGGTTCCTCATAACTTGGAATGTTTACTACTTACTGGGGCGCAGTAGTTCCCAATTGTATGCAAGCCTCTGCGTGTGTGGTTTTAGTATTACTACATCTTTTTGTTACACGCTGTATAAGCTATGTTTTACCCACTACTCACTTGACGGACAATGAAAATAGAGTTGAAGTAGCGACGCTTTACATTATATTCCAATTATTGAGGAGTTTGACTAAAGCAATAATTCCTCGGTCAGTGAAACTTTGCAGTATGATAAAGTAGTAGCAACATTACTTTACCTTACTGCATAGTTTCAGCGACAGAGGAATTATTGTCAGGGTGTACATACAAAAAAAATCCTAGTGCATCGCACTGTTACCCATTGACTTGTGATGATACTGGCACTTACGTGACTAGACTCTTAAAAAATATACTTATCTAGTAAAATAAATTTGTAAATTTTCAGAGTAACAACCCCGATGAAGATGAGGAAGATATGAACCAAGAAAGCACTAAAGCAGACGAAGCGATTCGCTCTGTCCTGGCGCCCAACAACCCCGTGTTACAACTGAAGCGGGCCTCTTCCAAAATCACTGCCGTTATGGAGTGTTTGAATGAAAACGTGTTTGGCAATAAAGGTAACATTACTTTAATATTAATGTTTGGTGGTAAAGTCACGTCTTAAAAAAGTCAGCCCACAGTGAAATACTGCCGCGCGTTCAGAACCTCGGTGAGGCGCACACGGAGTGCAAGTTTTCGCAATAACGCCGTTCCGAACCTCAGGGTAAAGCACTCAGTTATTCTAACTCGAGCGTTCCGAACCTCGGAGCGTCGCAACTTTTCTACCGATAGGGTGAACCGATTCTCAATATTATTTTTTGAAAGCTGGTGCTTCCCGTGTGATCCCATTTAAAATTCATCAAATTCGGTCCAGTAGTTTTTGAGTTACACTCCAATAACTGAATAGAATGGAAGTCTGTATTAAATTTTTCAAATTGTACTTGTTAACCACCAATATCGATCGGTAAACGGTTGCAACCCGCATCTGACATAACTTTGACCAATCAGACTGCAACAAACTTCTTCTTCTCTCTTCTCAAAGAAAATTAGGTAAGGATCAAGTGATCTGTCAATGTCGAATTTGTCAGTCTGTTCGAGGTTAGAAAACAACCGTGACCGTTCCGTACCTCAGAGGCGAGTTAGAAAACAACTAAACAACCGCGCTCTGAGGTCCTGAACGCCCCCCAGTATGGTATTAATTTTGATAAAAGGAGTGATCAACACACGAAATAAGCACAAGCTATCCGTACATGTAACGCGTCTCCACAGAATAAGTCATTCTTTTATGGGACAATGTATACGGTTCTATAATAAAGTTCCCAATGTTATCCGAGATTTGCCTATTAATAAGTTTAAAATTACTATTAAAACTAAACTCTGTCAAAAAGGTTATTATTAAATTTCGGATTACTTGGAGGATAAAACAACTTGGGACTTATCACTCCAGGATCTATAACGTCTATTATATAAAAAGAATGACCCTAGTTTCTTGCCGCTTCTTCTCGGTAGGCTCTATATATTTTGAAACGCGGCGGTAGTCTTTAAAGAACATTATAATGAAAAATTGACGTTCATAAGTGCGTCTTTGATGCCTAAATTGAATAAATTATTTTGACTGACTTTGACTTAGGACTAGCACCTTCTAGTGTCTTCAAGAATGGGGTGGTAACCCTCAGAGAAACGTGCATATTATTCGCTTTGGTACATACTGTAACTGCAGCAAGCAGCAAATTAAGAAATAAATTATAAGTTAGGTATACAGGTTGAATTTGATTTCATGAGCATTTGAAATAAAGACACTATTAATAATACTAATTGCATTAGTGCTAATATTACCCCAATGAAAAATATTAGTAATGCAATAAGTATAAAAACGCAATAAATAAAATATCAAGATCAAACAATTGCCAATCGCGGTATATCTAACGCATGCCTAGGTTTTGCGCCTTGACCGTGACCTCTGTGACTCCGCCCGAGTGCGGTCACTAGTGATTTGATAACGATTTGATAAATTTATTCCCAAATTACTCTTGATACTTGGCCGGCTATAATATTTTTGATTTGCGTAATATTAGCATTAGCACTAATGCAAATAGTATCGGTAATAGAGTCCATATTTAAAAGGATGCCAAGGAATTCAAATTAACCCTGTATATTATTGTTGAAAACCCTATATACTATTTCTTATTCGTATTCGTTTTGGGAGCGATGAGGCCTGCACTGACGTATGAACAACTGTCGATGATGATGATGATGATGATGATGCTTCATGCGGTCTGGAGTGGACTTTCAATAATCCGGTTTTTTCTCTAATAGGGTAGTTGACACAGTCAACAATAAAGTACAACATAATGTTAACTAGTGGTTGGAACAAATAACTCAATGAATTAAAAAAAAAATTTAATATGCATTGCATTAACTTTATTTTGAATAAACAAAATGTGTACAGAAGTTTCTAGAAGTCACGTGACCAAAAGGGAAGTAGCTGCGGATATGGGGTTATAATGGAAAAAAGATGATAGTGTCGTGTCTTATCAACAGATTGAGAATAAAGCGTCTAATATTATTGCTTTAAAACTAAATACATACTAGGTCAAAGGACAAACCGTCGATCTATAAACACGGTTGTTACCGCAACCGCAAATAATAACCAAAGTTTATTATATTAAATAGTAAATTAGTTTTTCTTGTTATTATTGTTGTTACATATTTATGGATTTCAGATTTTTTCTTTTATGAAAAAGGGTCTTGACAGGCAGACATACGAACAGACAGACAACAAAGTGATCCGAAAAGGGTTGATTTTTCCTTTTGGGGTGAAATACCCTACATAGAACAAATTATGCGGCTAAAATGTAGGTTTATTTTTGAAACTGCAGAGTTATAAACATTTTTTTCGAGTAGGTAGGTAGTTAGAGTCTGCTCTAAGAAATAATTCAGTCATTTAATTACTGTATTGTATAATACGGTCCCCATTTGTTGCCTTGTAAAAGTAGTCGATAAGTCACGTGGATACATTACTAAAACTTGCTAACACGATTGACAAAAAAAAACAAAAATAATGTTTCATGATTTTATAGGTACACATTACTGACACTCGTACACCATTATGAACATCAACGGTTAATAATCCACCACTATTACACGTCAAAACTTGAGAATAAACACAAAAAAAATATTATATTAGTAATTCTTGGTTTTTCCCGCCATCTGCATGTTCAAGCAAGCAACCTCCAAGCAAGAAAAACGTACGTGTGATTATAACCACAACACTCTTTGTTTTTGCCTTAGTGACGCCATTCGACGTATAGGCCGCCATTGAATAATGTTTTAGCGCCAATTTAAAATTGTGAAATAAAAACATAGTTTTTTTTAGTTTAGAGTTCTCTATACAAATATTTAAAAATGCCAGGTGTGTATTTCGGTGTCCTGATTAATTTAACATACATTAAAAAAAGGTCAACAACCCTATTTCTTCCGTAGCCCAGAACAGCAACACATGCTCCACAGTCTCGTCCTCCTGCAGACAACCTATACATAGAGGGCTCTCCGTTGCTCCAATCTTGTGACTGGTAATTTAGATTACAGTGACCAGTGATAACGCCCACCATTAGGCAAAGGTCCTGCCGTTGTAATCGTAGTAATTTGTTTGTATTATTTTTGTTTAAGATTTTAAACATGAATTTCGTATGTTTACAAACTTTTTTATATTTGTTTACGCACTATGTATAATTTGTGGGACTTCAGAGAGGAGATTGAAGAGGTGGAAAATGTGACTGACTCTCCCGGGATTCTTCGATAGCCTTTAGGTATGGCGCTGGTCCGAGTGATTATGTCTTCCTTCGCCTGAAGCTCCACTATTCCTAGATGATTTTTGTTGGATGGGCACCGATGAGAGGCTGAACGCGGTCGAGAACTTGGGCCCGTATCACGCGGCTGTACTGATGGCGAGTAAAGTTTAGGCGGCGACGCGCGATTTATTTTCTTGTGGAACAAGATGTTGATGCAAACAAAGTTCGCGGTGATACAATGGGCGACCGATAGGTTCGCGCAGCTATGTAGATCGGCTAACTCTTGCTGAAATGGCGGATAATGCACACGTAACAAATACGACTTGTATGGTTGAAGTCTCGAAAGGTTCTTGTCAGTCACTTGTCGTTTGGAAAGGTAGGGAGGTGTATAGGAGTTACCTAACTACCCACATTTTATGATTGTTGGCGTTGTGGGTGCGTTCAATATAAACCAATAATATTGGGCGTGTTCGCAGGAGACAAAGCAGTGGTGGTGTCGCAATGGACTTCCGTGCTGCGCCTGGTGGAGCATGAACTGAACAAGCAGAAGGTCCGCTGCGTGACGCTCAGCGGCGTCGTGCCCGTGCCGGCGCGCCCCAAGCTCATCGACTCCATCAACGATCCCAACAGCGACGTCAGGGTAAACAACTATATTATAAAGGCGAAAGTTTTGCGAGTGGGTTTGTATGTTTGGTAAACTTAGGTTAAGGTAAGGCAAGCAATGCTGTGAGAGGCGATGGTCTCTTTCTGCGAGGTCGTGATGTTGCAGAGAGAGGCCGAGGAGCGAGAAAGAGAGATAGATCCCCTCTCTCCCCCGAGCGACGGAGGCGAGCCGATCAGGCTCGCACTCCGACTCCGCTCAGAGGACCTGGGGCGTCGGCTGTGGAGACGGCCGGTGCCCCCAATTAGGGTTAGGTCCTTACGAGGTGTGGATGGCCCGCGTGTTCAGGGCATCCCACGAAGTGGTAATAGAGAGGGCTCTTTACACCCTCCCCAGAAGCTGAGCCTGCCTAGGTGGACAGCGACGTTGGTGGGGGCTGTGGCTGAATAACGCAAGTGGTCCTATGCCCCCCGCCAATAGTCGATGAAGATGGAACACCGCAGAGTTTTGGTGGGCATGCCGCTCTTCACACGCGCACCAGCACTCCCTGGAGCTGGTGATCAGGGTTTAAAATATTAATCTGCGAAAAAAAATTCAAGCAATGCTACCTAGATGTTTAAGATTCAAAGTGCAGTGTTGCACTGTACGACGCTCTGAGACAGCAGTTCAGTGTCATTGGCGCAATAGTTTCACATGTTACAGTGAACGTGATTAAGGAGTGCTGCCACTCCATTAGATCTGGGGGCCTAGCACGAATAACTGCGTAAGTATAATGTAACAAAATATATTAAATAGCTACCATCCACACTAATCCATCCTTTACTCAGTTAAAACATTTAACAAAACATAGATTTCGTACAAGGCGAGCAAGTTTTCTAGTATTACCCAATTTTAGAACTAATTAAGGAGGAAAATGTTACTTTTGATTTGTAACAATATACCATCGACCATTAAAAATGTAAGCTCATATAACATCTGTAATTCAAAAATTGTTGAACATGTTCTTTAAAGCAACCTTCAAAAAACGAGGGGGTTAATTCTTATGAACCTACCCACTATCTAAAGTAAAAACGTTAGATGAGTATGTAAGTACATATCTAACAAAACGAACGACAGTGTAAATATTATAAGTAAGTTAAAATTATGTTCTCATTAGTGAGTATGTAGTCTTTTTGAGAATAAATTATTGAACTTTAATGCGTCGTTCATATGAAATAGTACAAACTGTCATGTAGGGCAACAGTGACACAGATAACTAATAAACTTACTGTCATAGATATAAGTCTCCAGATGCCTAATACATCAAAATTAATGAAGCCAATAAATGTAACCCTAGCATACTTGCATTTCACTTGTCAAATTCAAAATCAGTCGACAAGTGTCACTCGTTGTGGATACTTAGTAAAATCAAAAATACCGTTTTGTGCGATTAGATTGCGTAAAAATTAGGGGATATGTAAAATAAAGGAGACCACGGTCTACCTTCACGCATTAGTGGTCACCAACAATTACTTTTAGAGATTTTTCTAATATATGCGAATCAAAATTAGTGTTACCACTCGACTCGACTCGTTTAATTTCCCGATTGATGTTATTTAGGTTTGCAAAAGATCCTTTATAGATACACGTTGGATCATATCAATAAACAAAATAATTGTGCTATACCACAAAAAAAAAACAATATTCTTTAATAACAAGGTAGCTAGAACGTAGATTGGTACAATTTATTGCACATTAATAATATCTTAGAATGCCGTCTTTATTTTCAAACTATGGCTAACCTTTTGTTTGGGTTAAGATACCAAAACTGGGATAAACTCAGTTTATCAATGAGCTGACAAGATCAAGTCAAATACATAACAACACTAATATTGAACTTTGTGGTACTTTTACTAGTACTTGTCTTAATAAAGTGGTTTTAATAGAATACTTAAACCCCACGATTGTGTAATGAGTGGTTATTATAATGTTGATGAAAAAGGGAGCATGAGTTCAAAATATGCAAATCCCTCCAGCGTGAAGGAATAACACACAGACATACC
Source organism: Selenia dentaria (assembly GCA_917880725.1). NCBI lineage: Eukaryota > Metazoa > Arthropoda > Insecta > Lepidoptera > Geometridae > Selenia > Selenia dentaria. Next base: position 27,734,333 of record OU862895.1, on the reverse strand, counting down.
AACACACATTACGAGATTTCGCATCAATGCGATGATACGGGAGATACCAGCTACGCAATGTATATGTTCCCTACCTGGGTTAATGCGCCACAGAACACACATTTTAATTCGATCCTATGGTTGGAAACCCCAAATAGTGTTTTCCCATCATTCAATCCGTTCGTATTTTAATTACCCGATAATTCGGGTAAAAGTATTCCTATGGCAAGATGGAGATTTGTTTTGTAATATTGTCAGAACTGGCAGGAAGGCCAACCCCAAAAAAATATTATTGCTACATTTTTAAATGTCATTTGTATGAAAACTATCCTTCTGGACCTATGTAAATAGGGCGAATTCTGTGCTTACTGTATTGATCCTACTTATTACTGAATTTTTGGTGTAATGTTAGAAAAAAAAATGCAGTTTCCTTACGGGCGGTGGAATATTGTTCCAACACTTAGTGGCTTAATACCGAAAACTACCGCGGAAAGCAGCTGTGCGATGTTTTTGTGTTGACAGCTGTAATGCTCCATGCCGAGACTCATGAGCCCCATGCCTGGGCAGCCAAGACAACTTATCATATAGAAATTTAGGAATTTGGTGCTTAATCACACCAAAAAGGAGATCTTTAGTTAATGCCTCATTTTTTAAATTGAATTTTTATTTAAATACGGTGTATCATGGGCCCTCAACGGAATTTCGAAGCAAAAACGAGCACAGGCATTTTGAACCCTCTGAATTAACTTGCAAGTTTTGACAAGCAGCCGTGGGCCAAATATCAAATCCATGTTAAGTTAAGCCTAGATAAAACCAAAGATTCAACGAGTGTTATTTGCAAACCTTCACTTAAAACCGTATTTATAAACAAGAAAGAAGAAGAAAAGGAGAAAGAACGAAGGAAGGACCATCAAAGGCTAGAATTCTTAACCGAGTAATAGTCACCATTTCCTTTGCTTAAGCAATGAGAACACGTCAATTTAATGTTCCTATTGGAAAATGTGAAGTTGTATAAAAATGACATTCGCACACAAGTCTGAAATGTGAAGGTTCTATTATGCTGTAAAAATTAAAATCCCATGACAGCAACCTAATACTCCAACCTAATACCTCAATTTTGATAGGGTTATGTCATGCATTTACTTTAGTAAGTAACGTTCATTACTCGACTTTAGAATAAGATCTTGTGTTGAAGTATTCTATCGTAAAGTGCTTACTTCATTGTGAAATTACTCAGCAACAAGTAATTACTTGTTTATAAATACGGCTGTTAAAAATGGTCGCATTCTCTATAAGACTTAATTTGTAAAAACATTTTTTTATTGGTTTGCGACACGCTTTTCAAACCGTAGTTCACAATCCATGAGCAGACCCAGATTACGTGCTTAATATACCCGTTCGATCTCCTCGTTCATGAGCATGACCTTGACTGACGAAGGTATAGTGGCGAGCCGTTTGTTACTACCAAATATTAGATATTTCGTCTTTAATCTGTTGGGATCAGCAACCCTTTTTTAGAGGCAAGGTTCATTCATAAATCCATTGTTATTTTTTGTCCTGATGCGGACGAGTTAAGGGGTTAAGCAATAAACAGTTTTGCGTTGAGTATTCCCGCGTTCCGATCAGAAAAATCCGTGATAACGACCACGAAGTACAAAGCTAAGACTCGATTATGGTCTACTTGGGGCTACCGTGCAGTGCAAAAAAGCAAGAAACCATTCTAAATAATTTGTTAAACATAATAAACAACTAACAAGGTTAATATGCGAGTTAATACCTGTTTCTGCGGTGTGCAGGTGATGCTGCTGTCACTGTGCGCGGGCGGAGTGGGCATCAACCTGTGCGGCGCCAACCATCTGCTATTGCTGGACCCTCACTGGAACCCACAGCTGGAGGAACAGGCGCAGGACCGCATCTACCGGCTCGGCCAGCAGAAGGACGTGCACATATACAGGTATACACACACATGTACCGGCTCGGGCAGTGGAACGACGTGCACATATACAGGTATACACACACATGTACCGGCTCGGCCAGTGGAAAGACGTGCACATATACAGGTATACACACACATCTACCGGCTCGGCCAGTGGAAAGACGTGCACATATACAGGTATACACACACATGTACCGGCTCGGGCAGTGGAACGACGTGCACATATACAGGTATACACACACATGTACCGGCTCGGCCAGTGGAAAGACGTGCACATATACAGGTATACACACACATCTACCGGCTCGGCCAGTGGAAAGACGTGCACATATACAGGTATACACACACATCTGCTGCAGCTGGACCCGCACTGGAACCCACATCTACCAGCTCTGTACGAATTAGTAGATGTTTCAATCTTCATATAAATAAATTAAAAGCCTTAATTTTTATTTATTGTCATTGTACTAATGTGTTGATAAAGGACTTCAAACTGTTTTATTAGAGGAGATACACGAATTTGTTGATAAAATAAATATACCTTTGAACATAGGGCTTGTGTTCGTCACCAGCAGATGACAAACAAGTCTTCATAGCGACGCTGTGATCATTGGAGACACTATAACATTTTGCATTAAAACGAAAATATAAATATACAGTAATATCTTCCTGCCGAAGACTATGATCTGACACTCCCATATCCTTGACAGATAGAGTACTCATATAAAATCAGGCTGGAAGACTAACGGTACATAGGTAACCTATGACCGCGAATATCAGTTAAAACGTCAAACATAACATATACTAACAATTTTGTTTTAATGCTAAATGTTATTAATAAACTTCTCGCGCACTACCTTGGCAGTATTCAAATAGTGTGAATAGAAAGGTTGTAACTCTTCAACTAATACAAACTATATAAACAATAATAATTTTGTAAGATCACGCTAATATTATAAATGTGAGAGTACATATGTCTGTTTAGATAGATTCAAATTCAAATTAATTTATTATCTTTAGCAGGTACAAACGAGTTAGTCAAAAATAAATGTTAGTTCTTCATGTTTTACCTGTTCAGGCATGCTTAATGCATGACGTACATAATGTAAAAAAATATACTTAAAGTAACTAAAAGTAATGAAAGAAAGAAAGAAACGCATTTATTCAAGACACACACATCACACATAGACAGACATCTGAAAGAATAAAAATAAAAAACCAAATACTTACACATACATTATGAACAACAAAACCCATACGGAAAACAGCGTGATGCTGTGCGTGACATGAATATGGGTCCCGACTCAGCATACGACTAAGGACATAATCCTTAGTCTGACTGATTTTCAGTCGCAACCCATAGTCATGATCTCACGAACCTCAGCAAGGCAGCAACGATACTCAACGTCCGAGAAGAATCGCGACATTCGGCGACACCGGACAATTCGTTCCTACGAGTATAATGCAATTAATTGCGCCGCTTAGCCTCCATAGCTAACTAAGTACGTCTTTGATGTCTAAATTTATTTATATTTTGAATTTAATACAATACAATACACAACTAATCGCTAAGAGATTAATTAATAGAATCATATCTTTTATTAATGCGAAATTCGTGAAGATTGTTCTTATATACATGGACGCAATCTGAGTCCAATATGTATTTGGTTAATGATTATACAGTCTTAGGGTCATACTAAAGCCACACTTATTAACCCTTTGCGACCCAGAGACGTACATATACGTCAGTTTCATTCATAAATCTGTTTTAAATATCACACACAATTAAACAATGGAGTATTATGTTATGTTGTGTACCTACGATTATTCATGGATTCACACAACAAAACAACTAAAACTTAAAATATCCGACTTCCTACTAATATTAATAAAACGTGAATGTTTGTGAGTATGGATGTGTGGATCTTTGTAACTCTTTCACACTCAAACGGCGGGGACATACTTGATGAAATTTGGTATGGAGGTAGATGAGGCGCTGGATTAACCCATAGGATACTTTTCATAATCATCATCATCATCCATCACCACGCGGGTGAAAAAGCGTAATATGTCACAGGATAGACAAAATAATAAGATCTCCGCCAACGTCAAGATCGTAGTGATGACAGTTATGCATAAGTTTGTGTCAGTTTCTGATAGCTTAGTCAAAAGCCAAGTCAATTTGACAGCTCGATACACTAGATGTACTCGGCGACCGTCAAGGGTGATGAAATGTACACAAATACCGTCAAAGGTAATGAAATGTAATGACAGTTTTTTTTTTCCATGGGGATTAATTTTATATTTGTATGTATGTAATTCCTGTATTTTATTATTAATGTTTACTGCTACTAAGTATTTAAATTTACTCATATAATACTATTATAGAAATTGCGTTTAACCATATACATATTATATATAATGAAATTTTGGTATAAATAGATATGGCCTTGGAGAAGATAATAAGCTACTCGAAATACTAATCCTGCGCAGACGTAGTTGCGGGCACCAGCTAGTTTATTATATTATTATCTTCTTTTGTTATTGTTTTTATACCTTTAAACTTATTTTTAAATTTGAGCATTATTGATGTAACATTAAGTTGTAATTTTGGATTGTTATGTATGACACATTTAATAATTCCCATAAGCGAAAACTGTTAGGCGTTTGCGTATCCAATCCTTATTTACCTTATTATAATCTAAGCACTCGTTGGTTTTGCCTGTAAAGTAATTTATAATTTAAAAAAAATTATAAGTATTCGGCGATGACCAGGAACAACAAAGTTATTAAACTACTTCTTATCTCTCTGTAATATTTTTGTGAGATAATAATTTTCCGCACGGGTGAAGTCGCAGGAAGCATCTAGTAGATCATAAAAACGTCACTGTTAACGGCAAGAAAGCCAAATAGCTGACGGAAATACATGTCAATAGTCCGCCATTAGTTTTGGCGAACTGGCCAATTCTGTTTGCGGTATTGCGCAAATTAGACTTTTTTCTTACATCCGGCGAGCTATTAGACCATCGGATTATTTTTTCGTTTTATTACTAACTAGCGACTGCCCGCGAATTCGTTCACGTAGTAGGCTCGGCCTTCGGCCTCGCTATAACCTCCCATCTTATCTTGGTATTCTTTCATGAAAACATTCCAATAATTAACACAACAAAAAAAGAATTAGCAAGATTACTCCACCCGTCCTCAAGTTATAGCGTGGCTAGAAGAAATAGCGGTTCGTTATATAACTATATATATTAGCCAGTTGAAGTGGCAGTGGGCAGGGCACAAGCACGCAGAACAGATGGCCGATGGGGCCGGAAGGTTCTGGAGTGGAGACCACGGACCGACAAGCGCAGCGTAGGTCGTCCACCGACACGGTGGACAGACGACCTGATAAAGGTCGCAGGACGACGTTGGTTGCAGGCCGCTTCCAACCGGTCCTTTTGGAATATCATGGGGGAGGCCTATGTTCAGCAGTGGACGTCCTACGGCTGAGATGATGATGATGATATATATATATATATACACCGTGTAACAAGGAGGGTGGATCATCGGTGGCTGGGGGACGGGCGACCTCAGTACCCATCGATTTAACCCCCATGTATGTTCTGCAATAATCAGTGGTTCAAAAGTTATTTGGACTTTGGTATAATTTTAGTCAAAAGCAGATTTTAGCCTGAACTTCACAATTGTAGCCGAACTATTAGGTCTGCAAACCTACTTTTTTTTTAAACACGATCAATAGTGGGCCTTTTGTACCCCTACATCAATAAGAGTCTTAGATTTATAAATATCCAAGTAAAAAAAATTAAGGTATTTTTTTTTTCAAAATCTTAATATTTACATTAACTTTATATGGTTATAAAATAAAAATTTCACTTAGTATTTTTTTCTATAACCAATCTTAAAAACTACTGGCGTTCATGAAAAATAAACCCTGAAAGTTTCGTTCAGCTAGAACTAAGGGATCATGTTGAAAAATGTACTTAAATATTTAAAGTGCCAAAAATCAATGTTTGTACGCTATGTTAATAAGTAAAATAACAAGACTACTATACAAAAGGAAAGGAATGAGTCAAATAAAAAGAACTAATTTGAACCGGTAATATGGTTTATTTACAATAAATGTTCGAAATGAGCTCCATTATTAGCTATGCATAGCCTACATCTTTTTATAAAGTTTCTTTTGAGCCTGCGGAATGAGTCTTCCTTTTCTCTAATCTTCATTTGGGCCTGGTTTAGTTTTAGCCTTAATTGTTCGATAGAAGTGTATTCGTTTTTATACACCATCTCTTTGTAATATCCCCAGATGAAAAAATCTACAGGGTTGAGGTCTGGCGACCTTGGGGGCCAGTTTATTGGCCCCCCACGGCCTATTCATCTTCCTGGAAAATTTTCATTTAAATATTCTTTTACATTCCGTGCGAAGTGGCACGGAGCTCCGTCGCATTGAAAGTACATGCGGTTACGTAAAGACAAGTTGACATCTTCCAACATTTCAGGCAAGTTATTTTGTAAAAATTGCAAATACGCGTCGCCGTTTAATCTGGCTGGTAACTCGAACGGTCCGATCAGCTGTTTGTGGAATACTCCTGTCCATAAATTAACACTGAACTGGTGTTGAAAGCTGTGGCAGCGAATCGCATGTGGGTTTTCAATACTCCAGGAGTGGTAATTGTGCATATTAAATATTCCACTCCGGCTAAAGTTTGACTCGTCTGTCCACATTATGTTGTCAAAAAAATTCTCATCTGCGTCGCATCTAGTTATCATGTCCTGACAAAAGGCCACTCGTCGTGGATAGTCCGCAGGTAGTATATCTTTAACTTTTTTCACATGGTATGGGTGCATGCCCTCTGCTCGCAGGATTCTGTGCACAGACATGTGAGATAGGCCTATACGACGGCCGATTGCTCTCGTACTTGTCGATGAATCATTTCGCACTTCTTCCAATACTTCTTCGATTCGATCTGGGTCGATTCTCGACACTCCTTCGGGCCGAGAAGTACCTGGTATACGACCTTCCATGTACGCGTTACGGACTCGTAGAAAAACACGGTAGTCAGGGTATACCTCGGGTTGTGAGCCACATCTACGAATCAGTTGCTCACGGTACATTCTTGCAGCCGCTCGGGCATTTCCTTGGGCTGCACCGTAACAATAGTACATTTCTGCATAGTCCCGTGGAGAATAAGGCATGCTTATGTCTAATAAACGCAGTCTTCGTTCCAAGGTAACAACAGTCCAAATCACAAACAAAGTATCAAAGTCCAATAATCACGCAGAGTCTTCGTTCCAAAGTAATAATAATCCAAATCACTTAGCAAGTATCGAAGTCCAATAAACAAGCCAAATCTAAAGTATTAATTAAGACACTGGGTAGGAATGTAGCACAGGTAAGAGCAGAATGGCAGACGATAAACGACTAAGGAGCTTACAATAGTATCTCTAATAACTCATAAAATAATAAGTCCTTCCAAGAAAAAAACGGTTGTAAAAATACCATGCCACCTAATCAGCCAATCACAGCGGTGCAAGAGCGAGACATAATGTTTTTATTTAGCTATCCTTTTTTTTGACACAAACCAGCTACCTGTTACCGCGATACCTAAAGCTTCTAAAGTAGTTTTTGGCTTTAAAAATCACGGATTTTTAGCACATGGAATATTCAGGTACATTTTTCAACATGATGCCCTAGTTCTAGCCGAATGAAACTTTCAGGGTTTATTCTTCATAAAAGCCTGTAGTTTTTAAGATAGGTTGTAGAAAAAAATAATAAGTGAAATTTTTATTTTATAACTATATAAAGTTAATGTAAATATTAAGATTTTGAAAAAAAAATACCTTTATTTTTTTTACTTGGATATTTATAAATCTAAGACTCTTATTGATGTAGGGGTACAAAAGGCCCACTATTGATCGTGTTTAAAAAAAAAGTAGGTTTGCAGACCTAATAGTTCGGCTACAATTGTGAAGTTCAGGCTAAAATCTGCTTTTGACTAAAATTATACCAAAGTCCAAATAACTTTTGAACCACTGATTATTGCAGAACATACATGGGGGTTAAATCGATGGGTACTGAGGTCGCCCGTCCCCCAGCCACCGATGATCCACCCTCCTTGTTACACGGTGTATACAAAAGCTCAAAGTCGCACAACGAGCCGTGGAGAGGGCTATGCTCGGGGTTTCTCTAAGTGATCGAATCAGAAATGAGGAGATCCGTAGAAGAACGAAAGTCGCCGACATAGCCCAGAAGATTAGCCAGTTAAAGTGGCAGTGGGCAGAGCACATAGCACGCAGAACAGATGGCCGATGGGGCCGGAAGGTTCTGGAGTGGAGACCACGGACCGACAAGCGCAGCGTAGGTTTGTCCACCGACACGGTGGACAGACGACCTGATAAAGGTCGCAGGACGACGTTGGATACAGGCCGCTTCCAACTAGTCCTTTTGGAAAATTATGGGGGAGGCTATGTTCAGCAGAGGACGTTCTACGGCTGAGATGATGATGATCTATACATATTTTTTTAAATTGTGATTCGAGGTGTACATTTTATCGACATGTAGGTTAAAAATAGGCAATTTTAAACTATCATGTCATACCGACTTATCAAGTTAATTCACACTATTTAGTGTTGAAGTCGGTTCCATTTTTTTGGTATTCTTTTTTTCTCTGTAAGATATCTAAAAAGTATACTTACATTATAAGCTAATTTTCATCTCAATGGTATAGGAGTACAAGGTTTTTGGACATAAATAACATGGTCAGGAATTCTTTCATGCGATATAGCAATTGAAAGCTTATTTCACTTTCGTTACTTACACGGATGGCGCAGGCTGCAAGGGAACGCGTCAGAAGCTAACGCTCCGGTTTTCTTTTCTGCTTTTAGGTAAAGTTTAGTTTGTCTTATTTTGTAATATGAGCCAGTTAAATTTTTTTTAGACCCATACATAATTATTATGAAATATAAATACTTAGTGTACTGTTATATTATTTGAAGTTAGGATTAACTGGAGTTTATGCGCAATACGACAGATAATAATCGATAGGTATGACCATTACTTCAAGTCCACATGGGAGCGGTTACTCTAGGTTGCGGTGGTGTATGGGCGCCACTGCGGCTGAGGCGGGCTGCGGTGTCGTATGGGCGGAACTGCGGCTGAGAGTTAGAGGCTGCGGCAGGACTCTACGGCTAAAGTAGCAGGCGGTGGGGCTACTCACCTGACCCATCGTAGGGGGACTTAGGGCGCATAGACTCGGGGGAATCTGGCGTCCATTTGCGGGTTTGGTCCCCCGAGGCAGTTGCGGCACGCCAAGTGTTCTGGCGTGCTGCAAGAGAGGTCCGGCAACGGACAGCTGCGGCGGGTTCGTGGTCGTGTGCGAAATCTGTCCCGCGTTCCCGCCAAAAGCGGCAGTGACGGAACACCGCACAGGTTTGGTGGGTATGCTGCCCTTCTGGCAGAGACTCCCACATAACCACCTTGCTTCCCCCGGGGCCAGTGGTATCCATAAAGGATTACTCTGCGTAAAAAAAAATAAGTTATGTCCATTACTTATTCTGTAGAATAACGAGAAAACATTGTAAATAAGTCAATGTGATTCAGATTTAAAAAGTCAATAGGTTTATATAGTTGTACAACGATAAAATAGCATAAACCTAGTGCTAATGCCTATGACATACCTATGCAAAAAACGGTTTACGGACGATGATTTTACGTGATAACGTCATAAGACAAGCCAGACGTTTAGGCCGATTGCGCCTCTCTATCCTTTGTTCATTGACATTGTTATTTGACATTATTTCTTCGTAGATCCTACAAATAAAAACTGTTCATCATTGAAACAAGCTTCCCCAAAAACTTTCCTTTTACTTTTCGCGTCGCATGCCAAAGTATTGTTAACACCTGTAAGTCATTGTAAAAGCATTGGTGTTGCAACGCTGCCAACTATTTTCATTGTTGTTACGTCACGCGACAGATATTCACTCGCAGCTGTACACAATTTTGGTACAGTTTACGTGCGTGGCGTGCTATTGCATTATCTAATCTCGCATCATGAAATGCATGCCAACATGTTATTGATTTGTGCATCTTATTAACAGACTTCAAAAAAGGATGAACGAACTTCTATGTTTTATGTATGTTCACCGATTTCTCCCCCATTTGTGCGCTGATTCTCAAAATTATTTTTAAAAGGGTATACTTCCGAGGTGATCTTTACATTACAAGTACAATTCGAAAATTTTTATACAGATTTCCATTCTACTCAGTTATTGGAGTGTATCTCAAAAACTACTGGACCAAATTTGATATAATCTAAATGGGACCACACGGGAAGCACCAGCTTTCAAACAAAAAAGAATTTTGAGAATCGGTTCACTCAGTCGAAAGTTATGAAGTAACAAACATAAAAAAAATACAGTCGGATTGAGTACCTCCTCCTTTTTTTGGAAGTCTGTAGAAAATAAAATTCATACAGTCGAATACAGAACCTTCTTCCTTTTTAAATCTGTTTATAAGATAATATACAATAAAGAGTACAAATTGTGAATTATTTTAAGTAATTTATCTCAAACGCTGGAGATAGGGGCGCCACTATCCAGTTTCTGCCTTTTACTTTCTGGTTCGAAAAAATGTAGAATGTGTTAACGTGATTTACAAAACGTTATTTTAATATAAAAAAAGTCATTTAAAATTTATTTGTGTGCGATATACTACGAGTATAATTTTAAATGTTATAACGTTTTTTTTTCATTTCTGAAAGTTTGTAATTTAAAAAAAAAAACCTTATCACTAGTATGCCGGTTTACTTTATACTTTACATTATAATAGACTTCAAATGATAGCGAGAGAAGTGGTTTCAAAGTAACCAAAGAACGGCAGGGCTATTATGTAGGTACGAGTATCTCAGTTACAATCAAATGTTGATTGAAAACTTGGAAAATGGCGGCTCTATGTCACTTTTGACAACTCCAATAAGCAAAAATGTTAGCAAGTTCCTGACTGGAGCTGACAAAAGTGACAAAAAGCCGCCACTTTTTTATTTTTCAATTTATATTTAATTGCTGAGACTGAGATACAAATAACCCTGCGGGTTTAATTGAACTTAAAATAATCATTGTTACAATATCTTTGGCACTTCTGTTTTATTCACCACTAGCTGGTGCACGCGACTACGTCTGCGCAGCATTAGTACACCGAGTAGAAGATAATAATCTTCTCCAAGGCCATATCTATCTTTATACCAAAATGTCATAAAATATGTACATGGTCAAACGAAATTGCTATAATAGTATTATATGAGTAAATTTAAATACTTAGTATACCAATAAATATAATATATCAGTAAACACTTACTTACGTATATTCAAATATAAAATTAATTACCATGGAAAAAAAGATCATTATATTTCATCACTCTTGACGGTATTTGTGTTACATTTCATCACCCTTGACGGTTGCCGACCACGTCTAGTGTATCGAGCTGTCAAAATGATGGTGTGCTTTTGACTACGCTATCAGAAACTGACACAAACTTTGACAGAACTGTCATCATTAGGATCTTGACGTTGGTGGAGGTCTTATTATTTTGTCTATGCTGTGCCCAAGCGTTTTTTCACCCGCGTGGTGATGGATGATGATGATGAAAGTATCCTATGGGTTATTCCAGCGCCTCATCTACCTCCACACCAAATTTCATCTAAATTGGCCCCACCGTTTGAGCGTGAAAGAGTAACAAAGATCCACACATCCATACTCGCAAACATTCACGTTTATAATATTAGTAGGATTAAATCGGCCCAGAGAACAACTACACATATGAATAAAAGCTTGCGATCACTTTGAAAAAAATCGAAATCTTTTTTGTTACGGTAGATCATATTATGATCTCTTCTTTTTAGTTGCTTTTGATGGAATTGTCAGACCATTCCGTGTAAACCATGGGCACCAATTTGTACTGGTCCATGATAATGAGCCCGCCCGTCGAGCTCAACGAGTCAATGATGCTCTCCGAGAATACGAAATCACTAGGTTAGACTGGCCTGCCGGCTCGCCTGACTTAAACCCAATAGAGCACTTTAGCGAGCTGTTTGGAACCGTCAGCCACGTCCCCAGACAGTGCCAAAGCTCAGGGAAGCCGCTATTCTAGAATGGGACAGGTTACCCCAAGCTAATTCAATTTTCGGCATGCCGGCTCGGCTCGGCAGGAGGATCACAGCATGTGTTCGAGCCAGGGGAGGAGTTATATTATATTGAATATAAACCTTTTCTTAATAAATTGTTGATTAAGTTCAATTTAAAATATTATATCAGCTTATGCTAGTGATCACAAACTTTGTTTGATGTGTGTACGTCATCGGTAATTACAACGATGAGGGAACGCGGTGCCAAATGGGTATCAGTCGGTCGTGTCAGATTGTTTATATTAGTCACTCTAATTAAAAGTGAAAGTATGGACATTATATACTGTCTATCAATAGCATCAGATGTGTTTTGGAACATAATTTGAACCGTAGTCATACAGCATATAATTTAATAATGGTAAATTAAGTATATTGCCACTTACGGGATGAAAACCGTGGTATGTAATTATTTTAATGAGCTCCCGATATTTCGACACTGTTGCAAGCGCCATGATCGCGGGACGACTGGAGAATGCGGGTGGGTGGAAAAAATAACATTAAGAGCAGACATATCTGTCTACCCTCTTTCTCTGTCTTTTGCTTTTTGGAAATCGATCGTAATTCGTGTATTCAACATTAAGTCTTATTTTACCACTTTTTTAAACTTTCACGGTTGTTTTCAATAAACATATTGCTCGTGAACCCTTATTTTTCCTGCTCGCTATAACTAGAGAATGGTCTTACTGATGTTTTTCATCTTTTTTTTAAATGTTTTTTTTATTTTCGTTATACTTTGTCGAAGGTTCTTAAATTAAAAAAAACAAGAAAACAGGGACGTAATGGCGAGGCCGAAGGCCGAGCCTACTACGCGAACGAAGTCGCGGGCAGTGGCTATAGTAATAAATAAAAAATAAAAAATAAATACTCAGTACTCAGTACAGTTCGAGAATTCATCACATCTCTGTTTGTATGTTTTGCTTTTTTGTTAGACGCGGACAAAATACCTACATCCGGTCAAATACAGACATCATGTGCGTATAAGTTTGGATCGTTCGCGCGTTCTTTCACGAATTCCTTGAAATTTATCCGGTGTCATTTTTTTCACGATCGAGTCAGCGTTTATTTCTTAGAATTTAACTGAACTACTTCTCGCAATTGTAAAAAGAAGTTGAGGACAACAACTTTGGTTTGTCATGTCATAGAATAGCTATGTAGGTCATGTGTCATATTGATGATTCTGTTAAAATAGATTCTGTTCTAATGTAACAATTGTTCCAGTATTTTATTTTTAACTGTTTCGTGTAATCGAATGAACGCTTTTAAACCGAAAGTTGTTTTTTACTATGAAACCTTGAATGTGATCGTTGTTAATTATCAAAGTCCAATTTTTGGATCTTCAAGTAAACTTTATTGCAAGAATTAAGTACGACCTACTTCCGTTTATGAATTTTTGAAATCATGTACACACACAATTGTAAGAAAGATTTTGGAATATATATTTTTTTTTAAAGATACGGGATTACTCACGTAATATTTATCGGATATGTCCGACTATAGTTTCAATCACATTCGGTGGCCTTTTTCAAAGAGTGTTCGGGACACTCGTGTCGATGACGTCTCGCTTAGCACTCATGCTAGCTCAGTGCTAAGCGAGACGTCATCGACGCGGGCGTAACGCGAACACTCCTTTTTCCGTATTTCTAATTAAAAATGAGTGAAAACCACGTTAGTTTTTATAATAAGAATATAACATGAAAAATGTTATATTTGTCCTACCTTTTTACTCTATGTACCAAGCCGCTTTGGGCCCGCGTGGTGGATTATGGCTCTACTCTTCTCTCTGAGATGGCGACTCGATTCACAGTAATGAGAACATAATGGGCTGAATGTTATGATGATCTTAAATTACCCTTTTTGGTTTGTAGGTTTGTGTGCGTGGACACAGTGGAGCAATCTATCAGAAAGCTGCAAGAAGCAAAGTTACAGCTCGCCGAGAATGTGCTGACTGGTGCTCGCAACAATGCCGCCTCATCGCTCTCCATTGAAGATCTCAAAATGCTATTCAACATGGGAAACTAGACCTTACCGCTATAGGTTTACGGGTAACATTCTGATAAACAAAATATCTTGGTTTCGCTCACTCTTAATATGTTCTGCCGTGTGATGTTCCAAGATGAATGAATGAATGACCATGAATGACTTCTAAAATTAATGCTCTAACTGTTGGGGACAGAATGGGCGTCGTGAGGGTCGTTTCAGGTTCACTATCTAAAGTGACCGTTAATGTTACCGTCAAATCAATAGTTACGTCTCAGTTTGGAGATTTGATTGTAATTTTAACGTTAACCTTATATGGTGCAACTCGCCCTAAATTTAGTACAAACTTGTTAATAGGTAAGTAGTCAGGGCCGCTTTTACAATTTCTTACATATAACTTAGTTTTCGCAGAATAACAATGTTCTATTTATATTATAGTCTTTAACTGAGAGAATTTATTATTGGAGTATTAAGATGGCAAAAATAACTAGTGATATCAAGAAATGAAAATTGTTTGTGTCGGTAGGTCGGTGCCTCAGTGGTCAAGGCGTCTGGCACGGTGAGTCACACACAGGTTCTAGTCCAATCCAAGAGAATAAGTTGTGTCTAAACAAACAACTTCTCTTATTTGTATATGATCTGTTTCATAAATAAGTGTTTTTAAGATTATAATTGTATGTTTGTTCATGGTTTTGTCTATGTTAAAAAAAATTACGTTGACAACTTCAATGAAATAATTATTCCAATGCCAATTTTCACTAAAGACTTTTAAACAGCAAATGCCAAAAAAAATTTCATATTTTGGCCAAATGGCACATTTCAATGATGTATATGTCCAATATTATAAATCTTGACTAATTTAGGATATATAATAGTTTGGGATGCTGGTGATGGCTACAGCTTCTATATCCTATCCATCCAGAGTTTTCCTCTCTAGAGATACAAATTTGGCATTAGTTCTATATCTATTTATATTAGGGTTAACCGTCCAAAGATAGTTTTGAAATCGGCCGTAAGACGTCTTATACAAGCATTCCAAATTGATTTCTAAACGTACGGTTAAAAGTCCACATTTCCACCTTACTTATTCCTCAATCTAATTTCACCGATTTTAATATCGACATCAATGTAATGAGTTGTCTCCAATAACATTACATATCCAAAACACAGCTTTCATGCACAGAATTAAAACCTAATTTTCTCGTTGTTAGAGAGTGAACCCTCTTAATTACTAATATATACTCTACTACATCGTTAATAGTGGCATTTCTATTTCACAACTTTTTAAATTTAACACCTACATTTTAATTTACTTCTTTTTACTACTATATTATACTTCCTTTCTTCATACGCTCTAGTGACGAGACGTTTGAAACGCTGGCTGGCACTGCAGTGCACTCGACACCACTAAGTTTACGTGCTACCCATAACGTTATCCCTTATTCGTTATTCTTTGAAAACGGAATATAAACAATACACCATCTATCTCACTATAAGTTCCATATTCTCGCCGCTTACTACTCTTATTCCACCTGAAGGGTGAATAACTCCGCTATAACTCCCTCCCGTAAAGACAGAAATCTTGGCCAAGAATTTCGTACTACCAATGTTGATTTGTAGCAAGTCGGATGAGGCAGGACCTCATCTCAACTCTGAAGTCTGACCATTGGTGCCTTAAAATGTACATATTTAAATACTCGTTGTTATACAACCTTGAACGAGCATACGTGGGTGTTCAGAACCTCCTTGCATTAGATTTCGCCTGAATATTTCAGCTGTGATCATTAGTTTAAGGATGGAAAATTGCGTAAGTGTAACGTAAAAGTATCGCCGGCATAGTACAAACTGTGAGTTATCTGTGCCGCAGTTGTACTAGATAATGAAAGTTTGTACTGTAGACCCAGCACGAATAACTGCGTAAGTGTAACGTGAACGCGTCGTTCAGTTGAAACAGTACAAACTGTCATTTATCTAGAGCAACTGTGACACAGATAGCTCAAGAGTTCGTGCGCCGAAGCGTGACCCGTTGACGCTTTCAATACGAATACTTTTTCGCAAATTGTTTGCGCTACGGCCTCTGTATACGTCGACGATTACGTTACATTTACGCAAATTGTCGTGCTAGTTCCACAGGTAAGTGTTGGTGTTTTGAAGGTGCCGCGTAAGTGTTGTAATAGTTATATAAAAGTTTTAACGTGCGAAATTTTATACAGCCTACCTCAAGAATTTATAAAAAACAGTGTGATAAATCCTGGACCATAATAATGTTGTTAAAAAACCATACTATTTATAATGTTTAATTATATTTCAAGGTTTGTAATAATTAGTTAAAATTATTGTTAGATTAGGGTCACTTCCACGATGTTTCGTAAGATTGGACGCTCCATTGCTCGGGTACGGCCGTTCCTTTCACATAAAGCGTGAGTCCGACACACGGGCCCAGTGCGGGTTAGCGTATATACTGTTTATCCGAGGTCAGCCCTAGCCTCAGAGTTTTCAAACCGCTATTTGTAATGGCCTAACAACTGTTGCCCTAAGATAATGTCGGTTGCATGTCCCTGACAAATCTACGCAAGCGCTCAGTTGTACCTGCTACTAATGGCCACCCATCCAAGAAGTCACCAGTTTGCTTGACCACTACGAGCGCTTCATATAAGATTAAGCGACTCTTATACGAGTAAATGACTCATATACGACTCAATGACTTTTATACGAGTAAATGACTTTTATATGAGTAAGTGACTCTTAGACGAGTAAATGACTCCTATACGAATCAGTGACTTTTATACAAGTAAATGACTCTTAAACGAGTAAGTGATACGTCACCATCGGCAAATAACCCGGAATGTACAAAGAAAGGATTCTTAATAATCATCATCATCATCTCAGCCGTAGGACGTCCACTGCTGAACATAGGCCTCCCCCATGATTTTCCAAAAGGACCGGTTGGAAGCGGCCTGCATCCAACGTCGTCCTGCGACCTTCCTCAGGTCGTCTGTCCACCGTGTCGGTGGACGACCTACGCTGCGCTTGCCGGTCCGTGGTCTCCACTCCAGAACCTTTCGGCCCCATCGGCCATCTGTTCTGCGTGCTATGTGCCCTGCCCACTGCCACTTCAACTGGCTAATCTTCTGGGCTATGTCGGTGACTTTCGTTCTTCTACGGATCTCCTCATTTCTGATTCGATCACGTAGAGAAACCCCGAGCATAGCCCTCTCCATAGCTCGTTGTGCGACTTTGAGCTTTTCTATGAGGCCCATCGTAAGAGACCACGTTTCAGTGCCATAAGTCATCACTGGTAACACACATTGGTCGAAGACTCTTGTCTTGAGGCACTGAGGTATTTTTGACGAGAAGACTTCGCGAAGTTTCCGGAACGCTGCCCAGCCGAGTTGGATTCGACGATTGACCTCTTTCTCGAAGTTGGACCTGCCTAGTTTGACTGTCTGTCCCAGGTAGATGTACTCGTCAACAACTTCAAGAACTGAGTTCCCAACTGATATTGGGGTAGGTACAACATGGGCATTAGACATAATTTTCGTCTTGTCCATGTTCATCTTAAGACCTACCCGTTGGGAAACTCGATGGAGGCCTTCGAGCATTGTACTGAGGTCTTCCATGGATTCTGCCATGACTACAATATCGTCGGCAAATCGAAGGTGAGTGATGTATTCGCCGTTAATATTGATGCCAAGTCCTTGCCATTCCAGAAGCTTGAAGGCGTCTTCCAATGTAGCGGTGAACAGTTTCGGAGATATAACGTCTCCCTGTCTCACGCCTCTTTGCAATGGAATTGCCTTCGAAATCTGCTCCTGTACTCGGACTGACATGTAGGCGTTTTTGTACAAACACTTCAGCACTTCAATATACCGATAGTCAATACGGCACCGCTGGAGAGACTCAAGCACTGCCCACGTCTCGATCGAATCAAAGGCTTTCTCATAGTCCACAAACGCTAGACAAAGAGGCAAGTTATACTCTTCGGTCTTCTGTATAACTTGCCGTAGCGTGTGGATGTGGTCTATGGTACTATAGCCTTTTCGGAAACCGGCTTGTTCCGGAGGCTGGAATTCATCAAACCTGCGACTGAGACGGTTCGTTATGACCTTCGAAAACAGCTTATAAACATGGCTCAAAAGCGAGATGGGTCTGTAATTTTTAAGTAAAGTGTTGTCACCTTTCTTAAAGAACAGCACCACCACGCTTTTGTTCCATGCTTCTGGCGTTGAGCCTTCGAGTAAGACGGTATTAAAGAGCTTCTGAAGGACTTTAAGTACCGGTGTTCCACCCGCTCTCAGAAGCTCAGATGTGATACCGTCGTCACCAGGCGCCTTGTTGTTCTTAAGCTGTTTCAAGGCCATTCTAATCTCGTACAGGCTGATGTCCGGGATATCTTCGGTATAATGTCGGGTCAGCTTGGCTCTTGGGTCTTTGACCGAGCTGCTAACAGGTTTAGCGACCGAGGTGTATAACTGTCCGTAGAAACTCTCGACCTCTCCTAACACTTCCGCTTTGGTCGACGCTACACTGCCGTCTCCTCTCTTCAGCTTCGTCAACTGGCTTTGCCCAATAGACATGTCTCTTGCAAACACTTTGGAGCCTTTTTTCCGCTCTATCGTCTCTTTAATACGGTTTGTATTAAAGATCCGGATGTCGTGTCGCAAGGACTTCCATATTCGTCTATTGAGCAGCCTATATGCTTCAGCATCATTCGAAGACTGCAATTTCAACGAGCGTCGTTCAGCCATGAGGTTGAGGGTATCGTTGGAGAGTTTCTGTGGCCTATCTTTACGGTGGGGTTTAAAGTACTTGGAACCCACTGTATGGACAGTTTCTACTAACCTGTTATTGATCTCGTCCACTGAAGCGATGTTCTCAAGGCAATCGAAGCGATTGGATAGCTCAAGTTGAAAGCTCTCGGGGTCTTGAATACGGGCACGAGTGGGTCGGAGCGTAGACTTCATCAGACGAGACCTCTCCAGTTTGACATTAATATTCACCGTGCCTCTTACCATTCGGTGATCACTACCGGTTTTAACCCTGTTGATCACGGAGACATCAGTGAATATTTGCCTTTTGGTTGTCATAATGAAGTCAATCTCATTTCTCGTGGAACCATCGGGACTCAGCCAGGTCCATTTCCTGTGAGGTGGCTTCTTTCTTCTTCTTAATAATAGGTATTTAATAAAGATATTTTTATGACATTGTTTAGATAATAATTAAAATACAATTTACTTTACATATTAAATAAATGATTGTTATAATTACGAATTGTTTTTATTAAGGTCCTTTTTGGGTTGTCTCGACGGGGGTTTTTGATATTTTGTTATAAAAACTAACGTGGTTTTCAATCATTATTAATTAAAAATACGGGATTACTCACGTAATATTTATCGGATAGGTCCGACTATAGTTTCGACCACATTCGGTGACCATTTTCAAGGACGCCCGCGTCGATGACGTCTCGCTTAGCACTTAGTGCTTAGCAGTACTTATTAGCAAAATAAAAATACCAATTGATAGATCGACAAGTCGTGCACCTGATGGTAAACACTGGGCCTGCTCATTCGCAGAAAACTGCGTGGCATTGCACTGCCTATAGATATAGGTGTTTTTGAGACTTATTCGCTCGGTGGTTCGGACCAGTCGTATTATAAATAATATAAAACAGAAACAGTGAGCCTATTAAAATGATAGGTACAACTTGAAGTGGTTGCATTCGGTTCATTGTTATTGTCTATGTAATAACTATGTATATAAGAATGAACCCCTATTTCTCCTGGTCACTATATAACTATAACTTGAGAACGGCTTTACCGATTTAATTCATTTTAATGTTTTGTAATGCTTCGTAGAAGGTCCATACATTAAGAAAAGATGAGAGGATATGGCGAGGCCGAAGGCCATGCCTACTACGCGAACGAAGTCGCGGGCAGTCGCTACGCTAGTATATACATATATAAAAATGAACCCATATTTCTCCTGGTCTTTTTTGTTGTTTAATTACTGTCAGGAGAAGGTTCTTATAAAAGAAAATACGGGATGGTATGGCGAGGCCGAAGGCCGAGTCTACTACGCGAATGAAGTCGCGGGCAGTCGCTAGTAATACATATACTCAAGTCATGACTATTTTTGTCAATGCAGAAGAACCGTAGCAGCTGGGGCTACAAACTTGGATTTTCGTGGTGTTTTGGTGATCCCAGGATATTGTCCATCAGTTGGGCCACGAAAGATTAATAACAGATATTTCTTGTTGTAAAATTGTCATTAGGCAGATTTGGACATTAAAATTACTAATATTTATGAATGCACCTTGAGCACATCTCAGCCAGTGCTACGCCCTAACAGGGTACATATATTTAGCTACAAGACCTATAACACCTGTCTGTAATAAATAATATATGAATAAATGAAATGAAATTTGCTGTTGATGCTTTTCATGATGTAAGAATTGTTAAGGCGAAATGAGCTCCAAATTTAATGATTCGCCTTCGCGAAAACTTAGTTTTTCGACGCTCAAACCTAGTAACCGAAGTTCGAAAAAAAAACGTAGTGTAAATTGAATATATACGTCCTTATGAAGTATGGGAGCCAATACATGATAGAGCAAACTTGGCTCGATAGAAAAAAATCGGCAACATACCCTAAATTTAGCCATTTTTCTTACGTGCTTCGTGGGGAAAAAGCATTTTTATTTAATTATGGGCAAATATATTTCAATTAATGTATCATATTCGAATTCCCAATGAAATTTGCTAGTGAACTATGGACTCCTTTATCATTAAAATTAATTCATTTGATTATACGAAATAAATATAAAAAGTATTAGCACGTATTCAATTGAATTTTCGCATTACGTCATCTATTCTGGTAAGCAATCCTCAACCTTATGTAAAGCATCAAAAATTGTTTTAAAATGAGGGTTGGACCGCGCCTTAAGAAAATAATCGATTTATTTTTGCGGCAAGCGAACGAAGCCGCTGGTATGCTAGTTCAAAGCAGGGGCACATAGGTAGTACTCATCAAGACGGTCTCTACAGAAGAGTCCGTGATAAAAGTGAGTTTTGTTTGAATTTGAACTTTACATAGGTACATAATTATTATACGTAAACAAGTTTGGGTTTCTTTAACTATGCGGTACTAGCTGCGTCCCGCGGTTTCAACTGGTGATGGATGATGATGATGAAAAGAATCCTATTTCCGTCCCCGAGATATGACAAACAGAAAATCATAAAAATTGGTCCAGCTGTTCTTTAGTTATACTGGGTTTAATTAACACGACTTTGTTTTAAATTAAATAAACAAAATTAAATTTAGTAGCATTTAAATCGGCAATTGTCAATAAAAAATTAAAGGCCGAATATCTCGAAAAGGGTTAAGTTTAGGGTATTTCATCTCACTAATACTATAAATGTGAAAGTTTAGATGGATGGATAAAACATATATGTAGTATGTTTGTTACTCTTTCACGCAAAAACTACTGAATGGATTTTAATGAAATTTAGTATGTAGATAGATGAGACGCTGAAATAACATATAGAATATTTTTTTCATCATCATCCCTCACCCCGCGGGTGAAACTGCGTGGCGCAACTAGTAGTGAAATAAGTCAGAAATGATGGGTACTCCACGCCCTTAACGGATTTAGCACGACGTTTCCTGTAACCCTGTATAAGAAGATATATTATGTTACAAGCTATGATCTTTTATCTATATTTATTTTGTGAACAAAAAAATCCGTTTGTGTGGGTAGAGTTTGTCAATGAATCAAAGTTCAAGAGAACTCCATTGAGTGTTTACAGTCGAGAGTAACCTTCGTTATGACGAGAACCGGGCGTGGTAATAATAATAACCGTTCCGATTCCGTACAATTTATAAATGAACGCATTTCTAAAATCTCAGCACTCCCAGTAGAGTCGAGTTTCATGTTATATATTGTTTCGTGATCGGTTGTGGGCTATGGAACAATTGCGTATATGTTTTTTTTATTTTACACTTGATAAGCTGGTGTTTTACCACTTGAGGTCGAAGATGCGGTATCACACTAGATCTGGAATAGCGATTGGCTCTTAAGAACACACTGTTATGTGCTTATAGCGACAGATTTTCAAACGTTAGTGTGGTAGCTAGTCAGCTTAGACGGCCTCCAGAAGTGCCCTACCACCATTCTGTGGGTTTCATCACAATGCTACCTTCAACGAAAACTCAAGCCCGAGGTGGGGACCGTGGTCATCGACGGCCAACCACTACTTAACACTGAGCATCGCTTCAAATTTAATAGGCTGCCCACGATTTCGTTCGCGTAGTAGGCTCGGCCTTCATAACCTCCCATTATTTCTTATTCTTTTTATTTACTTTATACGTAGTTTAGAAAACATTTAAAAAAGATGAATTAAATCCGTAAAGCCGATTCTCAAGTTCAGGAGAAATAGGATACTACAGGTTCATATTTATATATATACTAATAGCGACTGCCCGCGACTTTGTTCGGGTAGTAGGCTCGGCCTTCGGCATCGCCATATCCTCCCATCTTTACATTTATAAGAACCGTCTCCTGACAATAGTTAACACAACAAAAAAAAAGAGCGAAATTGTTTCATCCGTTCTCAAATTATAGCGTGACCAGGAGAAATAGGGGTTCATTTATATATACATAGATCTGGAATTGGCGGTAAAGACATTAATAGCCATTATAAACAAATGTTGCTTGCCGTGGGGTACCTACCCCAGACAGCACTTTTTGGTAGCCGTTACGAAACAACTCGACACTATCGCGTCGACACTAGTAACATTTTTGGTCGTTGTGTAATAGTCTTAGTTCGGTCGCTACGACCAAAAGTGGGGACGATCTAGACACAGTAACATTTGTTTTTTTAATTTACGTCGCTGTGTGGTAACATTGTTCTCAGTCTGTAACGACTATATATCAGAAATATTTCGTTCTTTCATTCATTCATTCGCTTTTTATTTATCGCAACATACTGAAGATTCTAAAAATAAGGAGTCCGTCTTAGTTTTTAGCAATATAAGATCTTATTTTACTCTAATTGGTTTTAATGGAATTATTGAGCTAATTTCAATGGAAAAAGAAATGTATAATGTTATTTGATAAAATAGTTTGAAATTTACCAATGCGCCACCCATATATTGTAATTTAACCATATAGTTAAATATTAACTATTGTGTTTACTGCATTATTACATTTCCAGATTTCTTATTATATTATTATTACATTTCCAGATTTCCTGCAGGTTATTACATTTCCAGACTTAGAAAGTTTGGTTTCCATAGAATAATAACTTTATATGCTTACAATGTGTTATTTATCTAAGATTAACCTAATAAAAATTATAAAACATTAAATTATTTTTATTTATTTAATACAAATATTCTAGTAACAAAGTTACAACACTGTGTCGACATTTAGTGCACTTGAAAATAGATGTAGTTATATAGTTAACGAATTCACAAAATGGCATCAAATTCTTTTTTGTTTCCAGCGATTCTCAAACTTTCAGTGAACATGCTATTTCAATAGTACTAACTTAGAGGGTTCATCCCATTTAACATATAAGTATCTCTTGTACCCAGTACATGGGTAAACAAAGATTCTGCTATGTTTTGGCCAAGGACAAGAAAAACCTGTAGATAATAAAATAAGCATGTTAGTTTGAAACTTTTTAATAAACCTAAGTGGTTGTAAGAAAGTTTCTATCAAAGGACAAACAAGTAATAGCCAATTTTAAAATGAACGATTTAGGCACATTAGTAAAATTTAAAGGTATCTACGGAATGTAGTGTGTCGCATTTGCATTAAATCAGCAAGCCTCTGCTTCATTCATAAATCTTTTGTTATAGCGTTTTGACTCGGAGAAACGTATTCACGTACAACTCACGGCTACGAGTATGTCCATGACACAGCCACACACCATTTTTTGTTATTATATTTTCGTTAAGATATTTTAATGCATAACAACATAATTTGAAATGGATCTGCACATAGAGAAGGTAGAGTCCAACCTTGAAATATCATTTAAAATATGTCATAAATTATAAATTTTACTGGTCACAGAGTCACGACCCTAAATTTCTGCGAACTTTTCGATGTAATCAACAAAAAAAAATTCATCCAATTATTTGTTGACTTTCATGTAGAAAGTCGATGTGTAACGGAAATAACGTTTCTTTGGCTCTTTACTCATTTTAAAAGAACTGCAATCATTTGGG
Organism: Selenia dentaria; assembly: GCA_917880725.1. NCBI lineage: Eukaryota > Metazoa > Arthropoda > Insecta > Lepidoptera > Geometridae > Selenia > Selenia dentaria. The sequence continues at coordinate 27,710,032 of OU862895.1, read as the reverse complement.
GGCTTTTCAGCATAAGTTTTGGGAAACAGTGCGTCTTTGATATGACTTTTTGATTCTCATTTAGGAATAAATGTGTCGGAACAATGTCGTAATATTACAACACCTTGTGTATTAAATTGATATAATTGTAACATGGTGACCACACCGTTACTGTGTTTTACCGGGAAAAAATGTGTGTGAACTGTTACCACACATACAGACCAAACCCCACATAGTCACTATGTTTCGAAACAGTTACGTAACTGTGACAACATGTTACTGGATTGACAATTTTGTTACCAAAAAGTGCTGCATGGGACCGGCTTAGAATAGTTACCCCCCAACTCTACCCGTGGGTGCGTAGAAATCTGCTAAGGGATAACAATCGGAAGGTGGGCAGCAGCACCTTCCCAGTATTAAAACCCCAAAACTGCGCTCGTCAACCCGCCTGCCAAGCGTGGCGAGTATTGCCAAATTCCCCTCAATGACGGACACAATAGGAACCAGGCCCCCAGTCCCCGGCAGCCCCGCTATTCCTGGCTACGGTAGCGGCCACGGTAAGGGTGGGGCAGGGGGTGCTAAGAATCCCCGGCAGACGCCCGGCGACCACTCCCAACGACGACGACTGGCCCTGGTGACACACAACATATGCACGATGAGGAGACGAGAAGATATATGAGCTGGAAGAAGAAATGAGTAAGTTACACTGGGACATTGTGGGGTTATCTGAAGTCCGTAGAGCGGGTGAGGACACGATAACCCTAAAATCAGTTAACCTCCTCTACTACCGGGAGGGCGACCAACAGTCCCAAGGTGGTGTCGGTTTTCTCGTCCACAAGTCCCTTACTAACAACATAGTTACGATCGATAGCGTTTCCAATAGGGTCGTATACCTAATACTCAGAGTATATCCAAACGATATTCGCTGAAGGTCATTCAGGTATATGCACCGACGAAGTCGCACCCGGATGGTGAGGTGGAGGATATGTATGAGGACATTAGTCGGGCCATACATACCTCTGAAACGCACTTTCTAGTTGTTATGGGGGACTTCAACGCGAAGTTGGGTAAGAGAAGCGAGGATGAGTTGAAAGTGGGACAATTTGGCTATGGACAACGGAACCGTAGTGGGCAGAGGTTGGCCGACTTCCTGGAGAAAGAGGGACTCTTTATGATGAACTCTTTCTTTCAGGAGCCACCTTACAGGAAATGGACCTGGCTGAGTCCCGATGGTTCCACGAGAAATGAGATTGACTTCATTATGACCACCAAAAGGCAAATATTCACTGATATCTCCGTGATCAACAGGGTTAAAACTGGTAGTGATCACCAAATGGTAAGAGGCACGGTGAATATTAATGTTAAACTGGTCTCGTCTGGTGAAGTCTACGCTCCGACCCACTCGTGCCCATATTCAAGACCCCGAGAGCTTTCAACTTGAGCTATCCAATCGCTTCGATTGCCTTGTGATATCGCTTCAGTGGACGAGATCAATAACAGGTTAGTAGAAACTGTCCATACAGTGGGTTCCAAATACTTTAAACCCCACCGTACAGATAGGCCAGAGAAACTCTCCAACGGTACCCTCAACCTCATGGCTGAACGACGCTCACTGAAACTGCAGTCTTCGGATGATGCTGAAGCATATAGGCTGCTCAATAGACGAATATGGAAGTCCTTGCGACACGACATCCGGATCTTTAATACAAACCGTATTAAAGAGACGATAGAGCGGAACAAGGGCTCCAAAGTGTTTGCAGGAGACAGGTCTATTGGGCAAAGCCAGTTGACGAAGCTGAAGAGAGAAGACGGCAGTGTAGCGTCGTGTAGTGTAAAGTCGCCGACATAGGTCAGAAGATTAGCCAGTTGAAGTGGCAGTGGGCAGCACATAGCACGCAGAACAGATGGCCGATGGGGCCGAAAGGTTCTGGAGTGGAGACCACGGGCCGGCAAGCGCAGCGTAGGTCGTCCACCGACACGGTGGACAGACGACCTGATGAAGGTCGCAGGACGACGTTAGATGCAGGCCGCTTCCAACCGGTCCTTTTGGAAATTCATGGGGGAGGTATATGTTCAGCAGTGGACGTCCTACGGCTGAGATGATGATGATGATGATAAACGATATCCCTTACATCATAGTGCGTGGGCGTCGTCTGAGAGGTCATCTCAATTAATTCTGGTGTTAATTTAAGTACCCATATATCGTTGCATTAAAAAGTATTCATTTGAATGCGTGGAGATGTATTAGGAGCGCGCTTCGGTGAGATACCTATTCACCAAATAGCACAGACAGAAAATGTAATAATAGGTAAGAACTCACACACTTGGCATCTAAATTATGTATGTACGGTACTAATTGAGCCAAGAGTTTGCTACCTAGTGTCTTCAACCTCACCAAAATTATTCTCGTAGCACCAAACTCGCGGAAAACTAATGTAATTTGTCAGTTTTTGTTGAAATTCGTGACGGACAGTCATTCACCGGGCGCAGACACAACATGAAACTTATCTAAAAATAAAATAGGATTCACGGTCGTCCCGCGGGAGCCGATATCTACGAGTCGAGTACTGAATGCGCTAGCGATCTCAAACGCGCCGGCTCTGCATTTGCGATTGGGTTGCGGTACTGCAGACACAGATTCGCCCTATTTACAATATCCATGACTGGAGACACATTTTGTGATTGTTTCCGATAATGAGCATCGAAAGGAGAAATTGTGTTAATTCGGACCCGCAGGTTACAAAGCGTTTATTTACAATTTTAGTGATAATGATCGGATTGATGTGCATATTTGGAGGTGAGTGACTTATTTATTTACTAACGCGATAGGTATAATACTAACTATTGTTCTGGTAGTATGAGGTATATATTCATAAAGCAGTTGGCTGTGATCTCTAGGTGCATAGTCGATACCATTTTATATTACTGTTCAAGTTGTTGGGTTTGGTTTTAAATCATTTTCATAACGTAAAGATAAAATTTTATATTATTTATGCTAATGATAAAACTAGGAGTTATTAGACATACATATGTGAAGAATTTTCACTCTCAATTTCAACCTGAATTGCACCCTCTTAGTTCTGAGTGACGATTACAGTTGCCTATACCTAAGTAGTTAGGTATATTATAGGACTTGAGTTGAGCCAAATAACTGAGTTATATCTGATAGTTGACCACAAGTTATACAATAGTTACTATGACAACCTGTCGATGTATCGTAGTAACTTCGTTTCGCATCCTTGTTCTATAATCTTAAATTATGATTTAGATGTCTTCATACTTACATCTTGGTATGAAAATGTGCTTAAAGTGCTATAGGTATATTATACAAAATACTTATAACCTTATTCTCAGATATAGCACGTAACGAGACAGGCAAGTCTTTCGTCTAATGAAATGACATGTTGTATATTAACCAGATTTGCATCCAATTTAGGTACATAATAGATCAATGTATACAATACAGATTTTATAACATGAATGAAATAATAGAAAACAATATAATAATTTTGATGAGTAAGGTCTCCTGCGCTAAGATGGCCCGTGTTTTTACATAATTGTATAAAATGTCGAATATAAGTTATTAATGAATTTAATAACATCCACGATGTAGCTTGTATATATGACAAAGCAATAGTGTGTTCATTTGTTTTTTTTCGAATTTATCGATCGGTAAGTTCGGTATTTGCACTGCTGTTCTGGACAGAGGTTACCACTTAAGGCGCCCTCGTACCCTGATAATAGTAAAAAGCAGAATTTTTAAACACATAGTGTAACAAAACAGATCGATAGCATATTATGAAAAAAATACAAAGTTTAGAAAAGGAATAGGAAAAGAGAAAAAATAACCGAATAGAATACATAAATATAACTCTCTTTCAGTAGAAAAAAATCCTGAATAGGTCCACAAAAATAAACTTACACGTTCAAACTCTCAGAATTTTCAGCGATAACACATTTTTTTTTAGGTAATACATAGCCAACTTATAGTATTAAAGTAATAACCAGCAGTTTTTTCAATTGTGTTAGTAAATATCGAAATATATAAAGAAAACGTACAAAATTTACGCATTTTCGCATTACATCGTCCAATCTAACAAGCGATTTTCAACCTTACGTAAAGCACCGTCAATTATTTTAAAATTGGGTTTGGACCGTGTCTTAACCTCGTGGGCCTCGTGCCTGTACCTTCTTAATAACATAAAAAAGATCAATGAAAAAATCACACTAACATTGAAAATGCCAACGTGATAGATGTATGTTTGTTTAGGTTCTCGTTCGTGCCAAATCTACTGAATCGATTTGCCAAAAAGTCCCGCTCGGTTTGAGCCGCAAGGCGCAGCTAATCTACGAGTATACAGCGTGTAACGAAAAGGTGTAGACGCCATCAGCCGTTTCGTGCGGCGTGCGGTGCTGCGTCACCAAATGTCATCGGCTACTACACCTGCAGATGGCCATAAAAGATCGGAACGAGGTGGTGATGGAGGCCCTGGGCCGGGTGGAGAAAGCGGACTAAAATATAAATGAGTAATAAAAAATATAAGACAAATATATAAATAAGACAAGTAAAATAACGGCTGTGTATTAGGAATGCGTGTATACTTTGAGCATTCACGCTCACTAAAAGGCTTCTTCTCGCGGCGGCGCCAGCGGCGGCGTCGTGTGGCGGGTTGTCCTCGTCCCTCAAATATGGTTGAGGAGGACGGAAAAAAATCTGTCCCCTGTATTTCTTTTGTAGTTATAGAAAAATTAATGCTAAAAAGGTTAAAATACAAACAATGTCACGGACCCATATGTTGTCTTTGAACATACACATCAAAAAAGTTGTAGTTTTGCACAAAGGTTTGCGTACAATTACTGATTTTTACTATTTAGGTAAGTAGTGAAGTAGTAAACATTTCGAGTTCTGAGTAACCAAATTTAAGTGATAACCAAGCAGGTTCATCGCTGAAAAACTAGGCCAGAGATGAAGAAAGAATGAAGCTCCAGAACGTAGATTAGGTATACAAGGAGCCTAAGCGGGGCCGGGCTGCGGTGCGGCGCGGGGAAATGGCGCATTCAAGGCAGGGGACGGAGTAGAATGAATAGGTGGCGTCGCGATTGCAGAATATTGACCACAACGAACTTCAAGAATAGGCATGTCTAATAGGGCTGTCCAAAATATTTCAAATATTATTTTTGTACGAATATTTTTTTTATACGTTGCCATGTGAATCCTGAGTTTAAAGCACATGCACCTTTCAGTATTACTATCTAAGTACATCTTTTTGTTACACGCTGTATATGAAAATGAATCCCTTTTCCCTTGTCATATTTTCCAATGTCACTTTACCGATTTCAATGACATTTGGCAAGAAGATAGGTTATGTCTCGGGGAAGGACATAGGACTATTCATCATCATCATCATCCATCCATCATCGTCGTATTAAATAAGATAGTGAAGCAGCTGTTCTGGTGTTTTTTCCAGGTTATCTGCTGGGTCGCATGGCGCGGAACGAGGTGAAGCGAAACAAAGATCTGCTGACATTCAACCTGACTGTGATCGCTGACAACTTATACAAGAAAGCCAAGATAATCTCTCCCAAAGTTATACACCATCACGATCCGGAGAAAATACGAACTAAGCTCGCCAGCATCTTCGACTGCCCGCATTCAAGCTGCACCACCATCAACAAGTCCAACCTCGCCGATTACATTAAAAGCTCTATAAACTTGCAAGTTTCCAAGTTGATTAGAACAGTCTACAACGCGTCCATGTATTTGGATACCTTGAGATGACAGTTGTCAAAGCTTTCAGTGGGTAATTTTGTTTTGAGAAATGGTTCTGTGGACCTTCTTTGACTTGTGGAATAATGTGGTCTTTGAAAACAGCGACTGTAGCAACACCTATCAATGAGAGTATATTTTCACGTTCACGGCTTTATTTATTTACACACTAGTCACAATGAGGGTGTGAAAGTCAATTGTGAAAAGATTTTTCATGTTATAGAAGAGATTTCTACAAAGACAGGAAGTTCTTATGTGATGCGTATATATAAGTGTGACACTCTGAGGTAGGTATTTATACTCCTTATAGAGAAGCCATCGCAAGTAAAAGATTCCATGTTTGATTAGATAAGAAAAGATAATCCTTTATTTGCATAAACATGAACGTTTTATACACAAACTGGGCATATGATTAGTTCTAGCTAATGTCCGCTGCAGCATAGTAATATTGTGCCGATTTTAATCATTTAATTAAATTAAAATTTAACCTATATTATATATGTACCTATGTGTGCCTATATACCTTAAAGTTCTTTGTGGTTAAAGTTATGTAATATTAATGATATTGATGTAGGTACCTACCTACCCACTTGCCACTAACTATTTCTAACGACTGAACATCGGTTTATATGCATTTGCAAGTTTGCATAAAAGTCGACAATTAAACTGTTTTTACATATTTTAGTACTTACTTGCCAATCGTTGCATATTTCGGCAACAATCGTGAGGAATTGGATTGTTCAGAAGCCCTAAGCCCGAGCCTACCGCTACTGGGGCGAGATGCTGAATGCTATAGTTACCTATAGCGCGCTGCGCGATCCATCTTGCCTATAATCATGTCAGGAGGAGTGCTCACTCTGCTACTCGGGGGGTTTTAGTGGCTCTGAGCCCCACACGCCCCTTCCGTTGCGGAAGGGAAGTGCACAGCATTTTAGTAACAAATGCCAAAGTTTACACAAAATATATAGAATACATAAATAAATACGTCATAGTATGTTGTCACTAGAATCAATGTAAGTAAATATCTATAAGTAGAACATCTTATCTCTTATCTTATCTTATCTCTCTTATCTTATCTCTCTTATCTTATCTCTCTTATCTTATCTCTTATCTCTTCCAGCGATTCACGCAGGTTAAGCGCGAGACGCGTGTAGGGATGTCAACATCACATCTACGAACAAATCTTCGATCGATCTTATTTGTTGGTAGCATACCTACACAACAGCAAACAATGACATTTAAAAACTGCCAACCCCAACCGCTCTGCCGGCACTTACGTACAATGATCGCTGCCAAGCGTCCTCCGCTCCCACCGCACCGCCTCTTCTCACTTTTGTCGCCTAGGCACTTTATTTGTCCCGAAGATCTCCAGTATACATACTCTAACTAATCTATGATATTCTACTTAATCGGGGCCGCGCGCTTCAAGTACTTTGCTAGAATTATGCTAATTTGTTACATGACTTTTATACTTACTTAAATTATCTTTAGTGTAAAAAAAGGAAATTAATTACCTACTAAAATTAGCGCACATTTGAGTTTTTTAATGCATATTTTGGGATTTTGTTAGTGCATATAATCCGATGTCTATGTACCTAAGTAATAACGTATGTCGATCTTGTCGTCAATTTGATAAAATTAATCTTAGTTTAGTGATAGCTTTTATGTGTTTAATGTAATTATTATTTATTTGATATATAGATGATCATCATTGTAATGATGTACAACTAATAGTGATGCAGCACGAGTGTATGCGACGCTTATGATAGCCATTTGATTATGTCCATGACTGTGATGACATTTGGAATAGTTTAGTGATAGGTAACCTATATAATATATATTATTGAAAATGCTTAAGGCTATTAGAAAAAATATAAACAATTTTATTTTTAACACTTATTTATTATGTACCCTGCATTTACGTACCATTATTACCCTAATACTTGAACTAGCGTTAGGTGATCCATCAACTCTCTTTTCAATGGATTTTAGGGGACAGAGCGCCCAGTTCTATGACTTTCAATAAAGATAATAAAAAATCGAGTGTACTACGTAAGATCGACAAATGGATGTGCGATTAACGCTTGTGCGACAAAACTGTCGAATTATACGAATGCCCCCGCGCCCGGCACTAGCCTCGCCAGTCGTCTCCACACCTCCGTAAATTGTACTCGCGTATAGCACTAAATGGTTTTCTGTGACGTAATACCTATGTAACATTTACGTGTATGTAACCATATAACTGAAGTACGAATAGACTTGTATAGTGAACCAGTGTTTTATTATTTACGTCCAAACCAAGAATATAGACAATTCGATAGTATATCTACAGACCTTAATGATCTATACACGCAACAAAATGAACTCAACAGTGTTGAAAATTAGTTTATTTTATGTATATTTAAGGCAAAATGTCATATTGTTTTTCTTCAACAAATATATTTTTCTTTCTTTCTTTGTTGAGTCACGTGTACAAGTTGTCTTCGAGAGTCATCACGAACCGTCTCGCAAGCAGGTTTGATGAGCCTCCAGAACAAGCCAATTTCCGAAGAGGTTTTCGCACCGTAGAGCACATTCATAAACTACGGCAGATTTAACAGAAGACCGAAGAGTATAATCAGCCACTGTGTCTAGCGTTTGTGACTACGAGAAAACCTTCGATTCTATCGAGAAGTGAGTCGTGCGGCAGTCCTTGCAGCGATGCCAAATTGACTGTAGGTATATTGAAGCGTTAAAGTGTTTATACAGCAAGGCATGTCAGTCCGATTACAGAACCAGAGTACGGAACAAATTCCATTGCAGAGAAGTGTGAGACAGGGAGACTTAATTTCTCCGAAACTGTTCACTAACGCATTGGAGGATGTTTTCAAACTCTTGGATTGGAAAGGATCTGGCATCAACATTAATGGCGAATATATCACTAACCTTCGTTTTGCAGATGATATAGGTAGTCATAATGGCGGACTCGCTCGAAGATATCGGCAACATGTTCAACGACCTCAATAGATTTTCCCAACAGGTTGGTCTTAAGATGAACATGGATAAGACGAAAATTATGTGTAACGTCCATGTTCCACCTATACCGGTAATTGTTTGAAATGATACACTCGAAGTTGTAGACGAGTACGTCTACCTGGGACAAACTGTTCAATTAGGTAGGTCCAACTTCAACAAGGAGGTCGAACGAAGAATCCAGCTCGGATGTGCTGCGTTCGGGAAGCTTCGATCCATCTTTTCGTCCTCAATACTTCAGAGCCTGAAAACCAAGGTATGTTACAAGTGATGATTTATGGCACTGAGACGTGGTCCCTTACTGTGGGCCTCATTAACAAGCATAAAGTCGCTTAACGAGCAATGGAGGGCGCTATGCTTGGGGTTTCCCTGCGTGATAAGATCCGAAATGAGGAGATTCGTAGGAGAATTAATGTCACCGACATAGCTCTCAAAATTTGCAATTTGAAGTGGCAAAGGGCAGGCCACATCGCTCGCAGAACTGATAACCGATGGGAATCAAAGATTCTCGAATGCCGACCACGCACCGGAAAACGATGTGTAGGCCGGCTCCCCGCTAGGTGGACCAACCACCTCGTCTAAACCGCGGGGAATCGCTGGATGCAGGAAGCTAGTAAGTCTAGTAAGGTCCAAGTGGCCTTCTATGGGGGAGGCCTATGTTCGTGGCAATGGGCAGGCCACATCGATCGCAGAACTGATAACCGATGGGAACTCAAGGTTTTCGAGTGCCGACCACGCACCTGAAGACGATGTGTAGGGCGGCCCCCCGCTAGGTGGACCAACGACCTCGTCCAAACCGCGGGGAATCGCTGGATGCAGGAAGCTAGTAAGTCTAGTAAGTTCCAAGTGGCCTTCTATGGGGAAGGCATATGATTAGCAGTGGCCGTCTTCCGGCTGATAATGATGGTGATGATGATGATGACCAACAAAACATTTTTATACAAAAAGTAATGATATCCCATCAAAAACATAAATCTGAAATGAGAGCCAAGTTCAATATTATGATATAATCTTTGGTTATTGACCACGACAAAATAAGTGAGATCTAAGCAGGTGCCAATTTCAATAATCAGTCCTGAAATTTATTTATAACAAAATTAAATATAATTTCTTTTTATAACTTACGATAACATAATTGAATGCCTATATAAGATCTGACTTGGCTAGTTCTCATATATGATGTGACGGGTAGCTAGCAAAGTGGACACGATATGTGCACTACCTGCTGCTGCTGAACTCGGTTGCCATGCTCTAGGGATCGAAACCCATAATGTAATCGACTGTCGACCCTTGTTGCCCATGTGCTATCACCGTTTGAAATGTATTGTAATATGTTTTCACTTATCAATAAATTTTTGTACCACAGGACATCCCTTGGTGGCTATATTTACTCCCTTGGTTTCCGATTTGCGGAATTTCATTCCTGATAATCCAAATAAAAATCGATGAATGCAATAGTTTTTGCAATTTGTGTCTCTGTGAGAGTTTAATGATAACGGCACTTTGTTATAAACTACGTCATTATGTTATCTGCTATTTGATCAGACCGACACTAATAATTTGAAGAATTATTGAGATCATAAATTTGACTTTTTGTATTATCTTTTCATATGAAGTTGTCACATCACACTTTCTACCAAGAGAAGACTCCGTGTGAGCTCTATCTCTGCAAGCTACACAAAGAACTGGTACAGTCAGGTGAACTAGGATGAACCATGGGAAAAAATAAAAGCCCCTGGTACAATCAGTTTTCTTGAGGTTAACTACGGGAAGAAATAATTGCCCTTGGTACACCCAGGTGAACTATGTAGGTGGACCATGGGCATAGACCGTTTCTTTCTATAACAATCCCTCCCTACCTAAAACATCATAATCCTTTAAAAAAGACCACCTATATCTAAAAACTAAATCTAAAGAATAATTTAAAGGTACCACCTATATACGGGACGGCTAGGTGGCAAATATATTCTAGGCTGAATGTGAACCTTTAAAAAAAAATAGTCATTAGTGCGTTCGTTTAGCAATTAGGTCATTGGTGGCGTTGCCATTGTTTCCTCTTGTTATAGCGTTTTGCCTTTGCCCACACCTACTCCAACCCTACTCGAACTCTCAACCGAGCATAAGACTTGAAATCGCATGATTATGCTGCCAAATACATAGTTGTCAAAAAACTATCACGAACATCCATGCTCCGGACATGGGTCTAAAATTGCAGTTTAGGGTTGCAAAAATCTTTTTTATTGTTCGTGATCTTTTTTTTGACAGCAATGTATTTGACAGCATAATCATGCTATTTTGGGTCTTATGCTCAGTTGAGCGTTCGAATAGGACGTGGGCAAAAGTGGCAAAAATAACGTCTTTGAGCTTTACGAACGCTTTAACAAAAGAGCCATCAATAATCAGTAATGACAACGCCACCAAAGCCCTAAAAGCTAAACGAACGCACCACTTGTGTCATTCATGTCTCTTTATGTTCAGCATTCGGAAAGCCAAAAAAGAGGTAATTTTGTCGCCAAAAAGTGCAATTTTTGACCCACGTCTGGAGCATGGTTGTTTGTGATCGTTTATTGACAGCATAATCATGCGATTTTAGGTCTTATGCTCAGTTGAGCGTTCGAATAGGGTGTGGGAAAAATGGCAAAAATAACGTTTTTGTGCATTTCGAACGCTTTGACAAAAGATCCATCAATGACAACGCCACCAATGCCCTCATAAGCTAAACGAACGCACCTTGTATCTTATCTATGCGGCTACGCTCGCTGAGTATGTACGCTCGGTCGCTCGCGCGTCTGTGTCTACACACGATGCAATTTCGAATGCAACATGCTGTAGCAATCTGTTGTGAAACAGCAATTTGAATCGTATGTAGGCGTGTTGTGACTTCCTTCTAACATGTTGGACGTCGTATCGTCCGTCCTAGCATCCAGCAGATTGTTACAGCAAAACGTGAGTAGTGCGGTTGCATGCAATCTGGGCTCAGTCGCGATCGTGCCGCCGTCCGAGGCTAGCTTCGCTGAGAATTTTATTTAATGATATATGTAAATGGATGCAAACATTTATACTACAGAAAAAAACTATATTGATGAGAATTTCAGAAATATTTTAATGACTTGCCATATTTGTGGGATAAAAAAATAGTTGGCGTATTTGTACTTTTCTTAGTAGTTGAAATTTTTTTCATTGTAAAAATATTTGATAAGTCATTGTTCCTTCCAATTCAAATTTCTCTAGACTAGAAATAATTATTTTAAAAATAAAATAAAATAATAATAGACATTCTTCATTGTAGTATTGCTGTGCATCTAAAATATTTATTGTCTCTTAGTCTCAGTAAGTATAGTTGACTCAGCGAAGGCAATTGCATGACAAACTTTTTGATATTTGGACAGCATTTGAGTCATTTTCATACACGTGTGCACGCTGTGGCGATCCAACGCGGAATGAAATTGGAATCGCCGCTGCAACGTGTGTAGAATATGTACAACCGCGACTACAGCAGATTGCTACAGCATGTTGCATTTGAAATTGCATCGTGTATAGACATTTAGATATAGTCTGATTAATCTGTGCTCGCGCGCGCGCGCTCGATCGAAAATCCGTCCGCTCCGCATCCGTGTCACGCACGAATTAAAATCCGCCATTTTGTTGCTTGTTCTGCAAACCGTCGTGATAGATTGTGGATATTAATTGTTATTACAATCGGAAGTGAAAATTTATTATACTAAAAATGGTGCCGGTAAGAGCGAGTTTCATATTTTAACTAAAATTTTAACAAATACCTCCCTATCTAACCGTGAAATTTATGTTTTCTTAGCAAACTAAAGTATTCGTCGGAAGCCTACCGCAAGGCTCTAAGCCAGAGGACCTACGTAAACTGTTCGAACGCTTCGGCGTCGTCACAGAATGCGACATTATGAATCGGTGTGGGTTCGTGCACATGCAGACGGAAGATCAGGCTTCAGCGGCGATCCGCAGCCTCCATAACTCTTCATTCAACGGCGCCGTAATCTCGGTGGAGCGAGGACGCATCAAGGAGCGTGGGGCTCGCGGTGGTGGCGGTGGCGGACGCGGAATGCGCGGCGGTCGTGGGGGCATGGACCGGCGAGGCGGCGGGGGAGGACCCATGCGCGGGGGCCACGGGGGCGGCCGCGACGCGCCCTACATGCGCGAGGCGCGGCCCATGGGCCACTTGCGGCAGATTCCCGGCGCGGGCGGGTACGACCGCGCGCCGGCGCAGGGATACGACGATCGCAGCTACGGAGGGTATGGTGGCGAGGACCGGCGCGGCTTCGCTCTCGACCCGTACGCGGCAGCGGCGCCCATGTACGGCGATGACCGGCGCGGTGGCGGCTACGGGATGGATGACATGAGCGGCGGGTACGCCGAGGAGCGGCGCGCACCGATGTACGGTGATGAGATGGACATGATGGATCGCCGGCCGATGGGGCGCCCGCATATGGCTATGTCTGGCGGGTACGACCGCGGCGCCGCGGCTCGCCAGGCGCCCATGGGGAATGGAGACATGTTTAGCAGAAGGTCGCCAATGTGAGTTAATTTATCTGTCACAATCCTTCAGATGTAAGAATAGTTTTTGTATTATCCTCGAGATACCTACACATTGACTTTCTCTAATCCAAGTTTGAAGCATTTTAGCACAATATGATGACTATATTAATACCCCTACATTACGATTCACTGTGTTGTAGGCAGGAGGCATACATTAATGCCTCATAAAAATCACATAAACATTTGTCCTGGCCAAGATGCTCTTAAACTTCTCACTTTGGTAGCAAAGTAACTACCTTCTAGTTAGGCTAACAGGGTGATTACTCCATATCTGTACATGTAACAACCTTAACTGTATTACAACTATAACTTCAAATGAAACTACAACTGCACAGTTAAAATTTTTAATAGAATAGTAAATTTGTATGGATAAAGTATCTCTTGTTTTCAATCAATATTTGGTGATTGATTTAAATTCAAATTTACCTGACTGAGCCTAATGAGTTTGCAAAAAATTTTAGTTTAACAGATTATTTATTAGTTTAATAGACATTCTTTTTTAGGGCTCCATACCCAAAGGGTTAAAATGAGAACCCTATTACTAAGACTTTGCTGTCCGTCAGTCACAGGGCTGTATCTAATGAACTGTGGTAGTTGAACAGCTGAAATTTTCACAGATGATGGTATTTCTGTTGCCCCTATAACAAAAAAAACTGGCTAAGTGCCAGTCTGACGATAATTATAAAAAATGGTAAGGAACCTGTGCGTGAAAGCGACCTGCACTTAGCTTGTTTATTATTATATTCAATCAACCACATTGTTTAGCATAGTTCGCAAACAACTTTAAACTAAAATCTAAAACATAAACATAACTTATAATAGTACACTGGCTGTTTACTTAGAAATGCTGCTATATATGCTATGTAATTAAGTAATGCACACTACAAAGGTGATCTATGCTGCACTTAATGATGTAATTTAAATATAAGCACCAGTTCTTCGGAGATGTGGCATAAGATGCGATGGATGAAAGGGTCAAGGAGGAAGTGTTCAAGCTTCAGGACATTAAAAAGGAGATTTTATGCTTTCTGACCCCTGATTTTGTTGAAACACCTATGCCTCTAATCAACTCAAATCCTTTACTGGAATGAAATTTTTCACTAAATAATTAGTTCATAATAAATTCCTAAAAAAAGGATACTGCGCCAGGAGAGGATAACGTAACTTACTCTATGATATATCACTTACCTAAATATCTTAGTTAGAATCTACAACTTGATCTATAAACATGCAGTTGTCCCAGAGCAATGGCGCAATATAAAAATCATACCTATATCTAAGCCCAATACAAGTCCTAATACTGTACCTAAATTCAGACCTATTTCATTAATATCATGTTTATGCAAAACTTTTCATTTAATGCTGACTGAGGCTAGAATGGCTTGTAGAACAAAATTTAATACTTTCACCCTTACTATAATAATGTTGATGTTGGGCAACTAGTTTCGGTTCTCAATGGATTAAATGTGGGTACTCGGTTATGCAAGTACTTATGGTCTTATTCTGATTGGGGGTGCTAAGTCCTGCACTGATGTCCCGCTTGGGGTGTATTGTGCATTTCCCCCGCCAGCTTCCCTAGCCATCCCAACTCCTTTACATAACGGAGTATGGCCCTGAGTCGCTGGCACAACTGCTCCAGTGATATTTGAGGTGTTAAAACTGATGTTGATTTAGAACTATAGTGATCCTCTAGTATACACCGGTAGTGTTCCGTATATTTTCCGTAGCCGTGCACTCCAACAGCATGTGCTTCACGGTCTCGTTCTCCTGCAAACATCCTCTGCACAGTGGACTATCTGTTGCACCAGTTTTATATAGATGGTAGTTGAGATTGCAGTGACCTGTGATAATGCCTACCATTAGGCGGAGGCCCTGTCGTTGAAGTTTCAACAAATTATTAGTTGTGTATCTGTTCAAGGTTGGAAACATAGATTTTGCTTGTTTGCAATCCTTTTTGTTATCCCAAATGTGTTGTTGTTCTCTTTCTTATGGTAATTTTTATCTAAAATATACTTAAAAATTAATAATAAGGTAATGAAGGTGGTTACTTTCTAAGATGGACTAACAAAGGTTTGGCTCAGGGAGACCCAGTCTCTCCACTACTTTTTAATTTAATAACATTTAAAATATGCAATTCTTTTAATAATGTAAATGTGCTGCAATATGTGGATGATTTTGTATTCTACTCACAAAATAAAAACTTGTGTTCTAGTGCTAATTGCATACAAAATGCTTTAGACACTGTAGTAGACATGCTGAATCCGATGGGATTAGAAGTTTCACCACATAAGACCAAATTTTGTATATTCAGTAGAGGTAAAAGAAGTCAAATTACATTAAAGATAAATGAAAATACTATTAACTCTGTAAATTTTGTTAAATATCTAGGTGTATGGCTTGACAGGTAATTGTTCTGGAATCGGCATATTAAAGAAACCCAAGAAAAAGCCATGAAGAGAGATCTTAGAACTTTAGGAGGCTTTACCCCTATACAAGTAATGGAAAGCGAGTTATCCATCCCTTCACTTCACTTAAGACTGAGATATCTGGCTACCAAGTACTGTCTTAAAGCATTATCATGCTCTAATAATGTAACAATTAATTTGCTGAAAGAACTGAGTAACCTATGTGTCCTTAAATATTGGGAAACAAAAAAGCTGTGTTTAGTGATGTAAAACTCGAATGTATTCAATCTAACAATCCACTAAAAATGTTTAGTCTGACAACTTGGGTATCTAATATAAATTTTAATTTTATACAATTAGAAATAGATGGAATTGAGCATTCTAAAGATTATTATGATCCAAGGATTTTAAAATATCATACTTTGCACATGTTACATGAAAAATAATATGAGGATTGTGTTAAAGTTTACACAGACGGATCTATAACTGGTAATGCTATTGGAGCTAGAGGTGAGTCGTATTTACTAGAACAGATCAAAGGAACAGGTATTTTCCAAGACTAGGTAGCACCTATTCCAATCTTCACAATACTAAGTCTAACTAGTCTTCCTTCACAATAAGCATTCATTCAGTACATCACCTGTACTATCTCTCTCTCTCTCTCTTATACGCTAAAGCCAAAGCTGAAGTCCGGCTGATTGAAGTGAGATGATGCAATACATACATACATCGTCTTGTTGCATGTAGAATTGAGTATCAGACTAGTACCTATTCTTGTGAAAGTAAAAAGTGCAGTGCTTGTTATATTTCCCTATGTAGGTATTAACACATATAAATAAAAGAAAAGTCTTTTATTTATATGATTACATTTTTATAAAAGTAGATTTAGTGAATTCAAATCTCGTAAATACGCTATCTTCCAAAGCCTACGCCTTTAATAAATTGAAAGTATAATATGTTGACAGTCCTCTCATCCTGTAAAAGTATGAAGGGAAGATATCAGTTAAACATGTAGCAAATAGAAGTAGTAGGTGCCTATACTCTATTTGTTCTAGTCTACTATTTTATAATTAAAAAATCTCTCATGAATCAAATCGAAGTATCGAGTCATTCTTTAAAGTATTATGTGAAGACTAATAAGCTACGCAAATCGTAGGCGATACTAGGTAAGACTATGTGGAACAGGTATTTGGATCACGTATTTGCATGGACTAGGAACAGGTGCACCTAGTCTCGAATTTACCTAGTACAACCCATCTCTAATTGGAGCTGCCTATAATGACCCTGTTCATGATGTTAAAGAATGTTTCAAAATTGTATCTAATGTCCAATCTATAATGATGGTGGAGTTGTTTGCAATCTCAGAGGCAGTATCATATATTGAAGCCATTGGGTATGAAAATGCAGTAATTCTTACAGACAGCAAAAGTGCGCTACAGCATATAGCTCGATGCGCCTCTGGAATAAGAGGTGCATCGATGGCTTATGCCATATTAGAAAAAAATTAAAATTAAATTATGATTATAAGCTGTCTCTAAGATTGCAATGGATTCCATCATATGTGGGTATAAATGGCAATGAAGAGGTGGATAGGTTGGCAAAAGTTTCACTAACATCAGGATCTGACACTTTTATTATACCTTACTATACAGATGTCTTAAGAAAATATAAAGATCAAATTTATAATACTTGGAATGTTCAATTTAATAACATATCGCAAGAGAAAGGTATTTGGTATAGATCGATACAAAATCAACCTGTGTGCCAAAATGTGCCTTGGTTCATCAATACTAAATTAAGTAGGTTGATGATTGTAATGGCCTGTAGGCTTCGCTCCGGGCATGTTCCATTAAATAAGTTTAAGCATATGATGCGTAAATCAGACTCACCTAATTGTGACATCTGTACCATAATTTAAGACATCCACTTCTTTTTGATGGAATGTGCCCGTTGTGAACCCATTAAAGCAAAGATGCTGGACAAAGGGTTGAATTGTTGGGATGTTGGCATGTTTCAGAGTGTCTTGGCTGAACCAACTTCTGACACTGCTAAGACCCTTTACAGATTATGTTATAAAATCATGTACTGTACAAATTGATTATTGTGTGCACCAATGGAGCTGACATAGCTGCGAACAATGCATCTAAAAGTTCCTAAAAAATTCAGAATAAAAAAAAATATAAGCAACATTTGTAAGGATGTGGGTATGTAGAAGATAGTTATTGGTTTATTTTAGGTTAGATAGTTCAGTGTCGTAAACAATTTTTCTTGTACAAAAGACAGTATATTTGCAAATAAAAAGGGAGACTCATTATTACAGGAAAATTATTGAGTAAAAGTAATGCAATAAATTTTCTGAAAGGTGCTAAGAAGGATTATAGGATGTTTAATTTTATTACAGACTATGTATCTAATATCTATAGCAATGTACCATTATCTCTTTTAGGCGAGGAGGTGCTGCAGCAGGGGGCTATGACAGGGATCCCTATGCACAACAGTATGCACCAATGGGACGGTAAGATTTCAGACCTATACATTTAGACACATTCCAAAGCTGTTAAGAGATTAAACAAGCAAATTTTTAAAATGTTTATGTAATCAAACCATATAGTTCAAACGAAAATGATGACACCCATGGTACATCCATCAGACCCAAAAACAGCAATTTTTTTCATGTGGAAGCATGTGAGAGGGATATAAATCTGCAAATCAAAGCTACACTACACAACCTTGGCCATGGTACAAGATGCTAAATTAAGTTGGGTTCAGGTTAGAATTTCATGCCAAAAGCTATCTAAGAATGTAATGATCAACTAGTATGAAGGACATAATTTAAAATTGACATTTTTGTTTTTAACATGTAACTTTAATAGGTCACAAATATAATTAATCTGTCTATGTATCTTAAAGATGGTTAGTTGATGACCAGAGGTTTCACATTCCCTGGATGGTAGGGCTTACAAGGCTGTGCATGGAGATGGTTCCCATGTATAAAAATGAAAGTGCTATGAAAAAGCTTAGGTATATTTCTATAAAATGTAATTAACTCTATGATAACATGACATAATACATACCGGCAATGTCCATGACACCAAGATTAAGACAAAAACATTGCATATGGGGTCAAGCTCAATAACAAAACTAATTAGCAATCAAAGTAGCTATTCACTGTAGTATTACAAACAGACAGTGAAATCAAGAAACAAAAATTAAAAATTGAGTGCCAATACAATAATGTTATGGTTCCAATTATTCTTAACAAGCAAAGGCTGAAACACATCAACTTAAAAAAACGATTTTTTTTATAGTATTACTTTTTAAAGCACTAACGCATGCTTTAGTGATCTCAAACATGATCAAAAACCCGCAAGACGGTTAGTCAAATAGAGAGTTAAAATTCGATGCTCGCACCAGATTCTCGGTGGCCTAGTTGGTCAATGGCGTCTGACACGGAGAGTCAGAAGACGCGGGTTCGAATCCCGTCCGAGGGTGTGAATTTTTCTCTTTATAAATTTCAATGAACATTTTTTTTAATTGTCAGAGGTGCACCAACACAACATAGCAGTCCGCTCTCCCACATAGTTGAATTGGTAGAAGAGAATCTTGCAAAGATTTTTGTGTTACTCTATTCGGTCTATCATAGGTATCCAATGGAAATAAACTTTTAGCTTGATTATATTAATATTGTTTATTACATAAATGCTTGTTTAGTCTCTTATGGCTGTAATTCTTAGAACCCAAGATGACTCATGGGAGTCTATGAACAACATTGATATTTAAACTGGTAAACTTCAATCAAACTTGTATCGTAACATCAATTGAAAGTTTGAACAATCATAGACTACAGTATAAAACCGTCTACAACTGTTACGCAGTTAATGCACAAGTGGAATTACAAACAAGGATGTCTAATAATACTGTATTATTAAAATTAGACTCAGTCTGGGTAGTAAACTGTGGGATGCCTCTTAGGTCGTAGTGGCTATACATTGCACACGAAATAATACGAAAGCGGTAAGAGCAAACAATTGGACGCGTTTTAAGTTAGAAGCGTCGGTATTAAGTGTCCGCGGGTTCACTATGAGCTAAGTGGGTGTCGACACTGGTTGACTACTTGAGGCGTGTCTGCGAGCGTGTCTGAGCGTATGTTTTGTATGTAGCGGGGGCGGCGCGCCGGCTCGGGCGGGCGGCATGGGCCCGCGGCGCTACTAGCCGTGCTGCGTCCACAACTAGACATAGAAACGTAGTCTAATCCACGGCTCGAACAAATACATCCCCGTTGCGTCTTCCGGTCGGAAAAATCGTCACAAAGCGAGAAGCGTTGCGTACGCGATGCGTCAACACAAGGCCTTAGTGAGTGAGGCGGCTTCCTAAACTTTTAAAGACTATTCGAGTGACATAGAATAATGTGAATCAATTTATAATTTTAATAAATGAGGATAAACTCCACGGACACGTTTTCATTTTACCTACAGGTACCACTGATGCCATGATTTCCGGAACAAAACGCGTTGCTAGTTTTGTATAATGACTCGCTGATTAAAATTAGTAAGATTTAAAATAAAATTGTAATCTAAGACATTTTTTATATAAGCTATTTTAGATTAAATTTATTTTATTTAGAATATTTTTTTGATTTGTTCCTTTCACTTTAAATTTCATGCATGAAATCCTTGCATCTCAGTTCTAGATTTATTTTGCTTTCATGGTTGGGGTTTTTTCATTACAAACTTCTTTCATGTTACATGGCTTCTATTTAAAAACATGGTCGTCTCTATCAGACTGGAAACATTGTACACGTGCGTTCGGAATACGTAACTGCATGTAGGCAGTAGAAACGTCCTAAAACTGCTGAAATGACTATAGAACGCCACTCGCTCTTGCTATGGAATGAGCCACTAAAGCTGCGTAGAACCAGAGCGAGCACTATAGAACAGTGCATATGTATGGTCCGTCACCGCTGCAGATGCAGGTGTAGCGTGCGTACATCGTATCGTATCCAATGCGTTATCACCCCGTGTGGGCACTGTGTACACTGTACCACCATCATATTGCCTAAAGTCGGCGTCGGACGTCGGCTCTCATACAGAAGTGCGTGCGAGTCCTTTCAGATAGTTAGGAGCGGCGTGAGGGCGCGGCCACGATGCGTACTCGGTGCTAACGTACGACGTTACGCTGTATGCGTTAGGCGACCACCGCAGCAACACACAGGATACCAAAAACGACAATCGTAAGTACGGCAATAGGCAGTTAGCGGCGTACGATCGCCTTGCAGTTCCGAATTTAATCATTTTCACGACTTGACCTCGAAAGGTTATTGGATATTTGCCACATGGTTTAGGATGCGCAAGCGTTGATAAGCATTGAAATGCTTTTGTGCGGCTTCATGAAAAAAGGCTGCATTTTCTCAAAATTATCAATTCGGCAGCCTCGAAATCAGCTCTGCAGTAACAGTTTTTTTGTACCAAAAATGATCCGGGTTTTTTAACTTTTACTTCACTAATCCAGCTTCTAAAAAGAATTTGGAATGTCTATTTGTGCGTAAATTCGTTCACCACAGCCGGTTCATTCGAGTCAACGACAATCTTAGCTGTTTATGCATTTAATAACATTATTATTGTTTTACAGGGTTTTGATTTTGGCGCACCAACCATAACTAAAGAGATGGACCTTATCAGCATTGGTTTGCTACCCATTTAGGAGAAGGAAAAACTCCATAATTAAACCCTAATCCAAGCTGTAGGCCGGATTCAAGGTCAAAAGGAAATGTAGTCGGCATGCATGACGACCCGCCATTATGCTGCATTCCCAGGGGTCTGCAGGCGGTCACATATGTACACATTACTCATGGAATTGTATGAAGATGTCTTCTCTAATCCGAGATATTTACACTGAAATAAATTATTGCATAATCATTGCCTATTTTATTATCTAGTAAGTATTTCAAATTAAAAAAAAGTTTTGAAGCAGGATTAAGAAAAAACAGTATGTTAATTTCATAATTTTATTATTATATAATAAAACTTTTGTAGAGTAGGAAGACTGAAGTTAACTTTGCAGGACAAGAATACATAGAATTTACGATCACTTGAAAAGTATCGGCAGCAGAGTAACAACGAAATTGAACTAAAACAAGATTTAATGATGTTAAGTAACGGGCATAGTCAGGACTATGGACAGGAGTTGGTTGGGGCATGTAGTTGATATAGCCTAAAAAAAGGTTAAGATAGTCTTTATTTATTATAATTATTTCCATAACTAAGGAACTTGTAGAAGACTAGAAGTTTTTCAGTTATTCATATTTATTTGTCATTGACATCCTTATTCTGAATGGAATCTGTGAAATAAAGAGCTATTTTTCGTATTCCTCCACACAAAATATAAATCTCATTGATATAAATGTTGGACAGCTGTCACTTATAAAGGGCTTTAAAACTATTGATCATACTAGTTTATATATATAGTATACAGTTTGTACGCCGAAACGTGACACGCTAATGGCTACGAAACGAATACTTTTTCGCAAATTGTTTGTGCTACGGCCTCAGAAGTGATACATTTTAGATCCTAATTTCGGCAGACAGCAAGAGTTGTTAATATCTCATCCATCGAAAATTTACTGTAATTGTAATTTTTATGCATGCATATAAGTTAGTATTTTGTTCAAAGTGTATTTCATGACAAATCAGTGGACTAAAGTATGAGATACAAGCAAGGGACGATAGTGCCGTTGTGCATAATGACGTCACTCGAACTAAGGAAATAAAGGTAGTATGAAAGACTAATAAAGCCAAGCGTCCACTAAGTTAGTTTAGCTTTGCTCGCATAGTTGAGGAAGTAATCTAGTGTACGCAGCTTAGCTGGCGTAGGTAGTTTGAGGTGGACGCACATGTATAAAAAACTGTTTCAACTATCTGAGCTAAGTTAAACTAGTTTAGTTGGCGGTGGACGATCGACTTAAAGCTTCTCTACTCGCTAGAATATTCAATGGACAATTTTAAATATTCATGTTATTATATGTAATGAGAAGAAATTAAAGAATATATTTACTGACTAGTTTGGGAAAACTATCCTAGATATATTTGTTCAAAATAATATTTTAAATACCCGTCAGATTATGTAGGTAGTATATGACGAGAATGGCAAGTCGTTCTCGTGGTAGTAAGCGTTACGCGTGCACATACTCGTGCCTCGAGAGATTTTCCAACTACGCGGCAGTAAACTGGGCTCGATACCCCAGTCGCACTACGCTCGGAGATAGAATATACAATGCAGTGGTATTAGGTACATGTACCTTAGGAAGGAGAGGAGGAGAAGAGTCCACCTGTTTAGCGTTATGTGGGTCTAGCACGAATAACTGCGTAAGTGTAACGTGTCGTATCGTTCACGTGAAACAGTGCAACTGTCATTTATCCACGGCAACTATGGACACAGATAACAAGTTTGTGCGCCGAAGCGTGACGCGTTGACGCTTTCGATAAGAATACATTTTCGCAAATTGTTTGTGCTACGGCCTGTGGTGATGACATGACGGTCCCTGTGAACCGTATCGTGTTGACTAGTTGTGACGTCTATTCTGCGTAGACGCGTCGCGAGTGGCGGCGCTCGGCCGCGAAGTTTGTCCTTTAGCGAAGTGTACCGCAGAACGCATCGCTTCCTGTACGAGCTGCTCGCAGTCTATCAGGCTCACCTGCGATGGAGAAATACGGTTACAGATCCAAAATTACCAAAGTACCAAATACTATTAATAATGTACTTTACGTAAAAAAAACCGTATATAATGTTTTTCTTTGAATGATTTAAAGGTTCTTGAAACATTCGACGAGAGAGTGCATCCGAAGCTAGCGGTTTCATTTTTATGGCATCAAAATATCCACCACACCACCCACACCGATCACTGTATCCTTTCATCCTTTCCATCCTATCACCATCAAAAACTTTATGCATAAGCTTTTTGCAACTTTCTTGTTTCGTTCAAAAACCTAAATAAAAAACACACCTGGTCTAAAAAATTTTTTGGTAAGAAAATGTTTTTCGCCAATATTAGCGACCCTTCTACTTACGGGATCGATTGTCAATGGATGATATCATCAAGATAAATCAACACTTCAATTTTTGGAGTGTAACTCAAAAACTGCTTGACCGAAATTGATGAAATTAAAATGGGACCGCCTCTTATACTCTACCAAACTAAACAATAATTTTGAGAATTGGTCTACAAATGGGGGAGATATCGATTAACATACACCTCCTCCTTTTTTGAAGTCGGTTAAGAACAGTTGTTTACATGAATAGAAAACAAGAGGTGTAGGTATGTCATCTGATTGAAAATACAATAAAAAAGCCTAATATGAGTTCACCTCTCGCACCGAGGGTTCTGTACACCTCTACACCTAACATTATTGCCCTAACTCTTAAGACAAAAAAGACAAACTGAACTTTACTGTTCGATCCCTAGACACGACTTGCACCAACCGCATATAATTTCATTATAGTAAACTCTTTTTTTAAAAATTATACTACATATTTAAGTATGGTTTTCCAATTTTCCTTTATATTAATAGAAATAAATGATATAATATTAATATCTCTTTAATTCAAGTAACTTAAAAAAAAACATTAAAGTTATTCTAAGTCTCATAATTAACATATACCTTACAGACAACTGTGACATACATAAATTGTATGTGCTGTAAGACATTGCTGCTTGCAAAATGTCATGATTCCAGGTCAACGGGAAGTAACCTACAGGTAAAGTACAGCTTTTGGTTTCCCTTCACGCAAAATAAGCGACATAAATATCTTTTGATCGTGTTGATTTAGGTACTACAAGTTTGATGTTTTTACAGCTGAAAGATATAGTATTTGATATACATTTAAATTTAATACCTCTACGCGTTCATGAGAAAAAGAAAAAGTGTTCGTCCGTCCATCGGTCTGGACGGTGTATAAAGTGATCCTATAAGATACGAAACCCTAAAAATCAACCCAACACAGGCTGTAAGGTACCTTCTGCAGGCGTAGACGACGATCTCTTCGCGAAATTAATTACTCCAAATAAGTGTAAATCACATAAACATCCAACAAGAGGCTGTAGCACAAACAAAAAAGTATTCGTATCGTAAGCGTCAACGCATCATGTTTCGCACTACAAACTATGAGTTATCTGTGTCACAGCTGTCCCAGATACATGACAGTTTGCGTTATGTCACGTGAATGACACGTTACGTTACACTTACGTACTTCATACTTATGGTTGAAAATGCGATATACCTTAGTGGGCGTCATTTCTGCGTACACGAGTGGTGAAATTCCCGGCGCGGAAGGGAGCACGTCTGCGCGGAACACAGGCAGGATACTGCTCAGCCACTGTGCCGCCGTGAACTCGGAACTCACAAATTCCTGCAGATACATAATAAAATAGTACAGCCGTATGCATAAACAAGTAAATGTAAAGCACCGATTTTAATTCTATAGATTAGTATTAGCCTTAAGTTATAATTATCAAAGGTTTGAATTCTTAGATGAGTTAATAGTCACCTTTTTTAACACGTACATTTTTATTTTATTGCGTAAATATATAAAATTTTATTATTATAAAAGTGAAGTTGTATAACAAGTACAATTTGAAAAATTTAATACCGCCTTCCATTCTATTCAGTTATTGTAGTGTAACTCAAAAAACTACTGGACCGAATTTGATGAAATTTTAAATGGAGAATCGCCAGCTTTAAAACAAAAAAAAAAGATTTTTGAGAATCGGTTCACCCTATCAAAGGTTACGAGGTAACAAACATAAAAAAAATGTTTTTTTTAATGTTTGAAAAGGCGAATTGAGTACTTCCTCGTTTTTGTGGAAGTCGGTAGAAAATAACATTCGCACACAAGTATGAAATGTGAAGTATTATACTATGTTGTAAATTAAAATATCATGACATCAACCTAATGCAAGTGTAAAAAGGTGCACATCCCAACACTATTGCGGCCAGGGCGCTCGATACCCCTGCCTCTTGCATCAGATACGAACAGCAGAGACTTGGCCCCCTGTAGATGTGTGGTCCAATCTCACCTGTGGAACTCTGGTCGCGGCTACAATGACGCCGCCGGCACATCCCAGCACTAGTGCGGGCAGGGAGGGGCGACAGGCGGCCAGGGCGCTCGACACCCCTGCCTCTTGCATTAGATACGAACAACGAAGGAAGTGTACGACGAAGTGTCGGCCTTCACGAGACGCGTCTTGGACTGCTTCGCGCACCTCTGTCTCTGCTACTGACCTGTCAATTTAAACTTATTAAATAATGCGCTATTTATGACACCTGGTAAGAGCATGTAAAATACATCGGTCATCGAAATAGAATTTGTTATAGCCGGATGTACTGGCCGGTTGGGCAGTTGGTAGCATTACAACTAGAGAGACATGCTGTTACGACAGGCGCCTCGCTGGCAAAGCGGTCATAGCATCTGACATGGTTAGTCAAGACACAGTTCCAATGTGGTCCGAGGATGTAATGTTTCTCTAAAAAATGCTATATATGCTTGAAACATCTTCACAAAATGACTAAATTCTTAGAAAATTAAATATTGTACTGTTTCTTTCGTATGTTATACTGAGTACCTTAGGGTGTTTTATTTTCTTAAAGTAGCTCGTAAAGATATTGCAAAAGCCTTACCCTGTAATTTATTATATTAGTAGCTGACTTGTCTACTGTCGGGTTCAATCCCCGGACAGGTTCAAAATGTATGTATGAACATAACTGTTTGAACTTTTCCTGGATGTGTAACAATAGAACACGTCATTTCAGCAATATCTTTGCTTCTCAAATTAATAGTTTTTTTATAATATTTGATAAATAGCTTGCGAGAATATTAGAATTTTTTTGTGGTAGGCATTGACAGTAGGTTTATGCTGTCGTACTTAATATGGTATAACTAATCACTACAGAATAATTAATAGCTATCAAATACTTTATAGACCTCTATAGTTATCAAAAACGTTATAGCTAAGCCACTACATTGTAGCTCAAGTCACCTATCAACTATCGTATTGCACATAAATTCCAGTTAGTTCATTCCAAAAAATGTAATGGTACAGGCTATTTTTATTAAAAAATAAATATTTATGGGTTTAAAACATTTTAACATAATCTTTGTCTTGTCCATGTTCATCTTAAGACGCACACGTTGGGAGACTCGATTGAGATCTTCGACTAGAAACTAAAACTGTTTCTTGCAGTTTTATTATAAGTATAGATAAGGTACTGACTGTAACAGTGCGACGTCGTGAGTAGTGCCGCCGGCGGCACCCCGCTCCAGCGTGTCGAGCAACTCCACACAGGCGGCGTGCTCGCCGTACGGCGCGCCCGTCCCGCCGCCCGCGCCGCACAACGCCGCGAGCGACCGCTTCATACTGGACACTTCCTCTTTACAACGGGACGGCTCCACCAGGTGGATCACTTCTTGGAGCTTCTCGGCACGCCAGAATATTTCTCGTGCCTAAAAGGCATTTTAATTTAAATTCAAAGTTTCTATTAGACAACATAGAACTTTTAGTTAGTATATTCTCATAAAATACTATTGTTAGTACGGGAAAATGACCAAATGTATGGACATTATGACTTTGCGTGGACAGATACTTTTTAGGTATTATTGCTAGGGTTGTTAGATTATATTAGTAGGTAACATTAAATATATTAGTAGGTAGATTACATTAGATTATTATAACTTTGTATAAAAAAAAAATTAAGACTATTTTTTATATGTAAAGTAGATGGCCAATATGCCTGCTTTGAATTTTGGCTTGCAATAATCTGTCAACCAATAATAACTCACAATGTCGCTATCACATTAAATTCTCTTTGCTATCACTGAAGTGAATGACAGAGTGGAGTAGTGGTGTTGTGTGTGGGTGTAATTTTTAAATTTATTTTTATAATGGTTCATCAAAGTGACTCCCTCTCGCCAGATGGAAAGCGAAGATGTAATCAAGAAGCAATGACCATTAGTGCAGCCGTAAGCTGTAGTAATCGCCATCCCTATGAGACATGACAGATGCTTTTTCACGCCCCGCTTGAAAGACCCAGGGTCATAGCTGCAAGGAAATACGTACGCCGGCAAAGCATTCCACAATTTACTTACACGACAGAGGTAGGAACTGCTAAACTTTTTGGTTTGTGGTAAGAAATTTTCAACAGTATATGGATGCAATACTAAGCCGGAACGAGTAGTTCGGGACCGGAATGGTGAGGAAGGAATAAGATTAAAAAGCTCTTCAGAACATTCGCCATGAAACAACCGGTAAAGTACGCTTAGAGAAGCTATAGTTCTACGCATTTGTAGGCTTTCTAGGTGTTGAGTGACTTCAGTGTCTCCAATAATACGGACAGCGCGACGTTGCAGTCTATCGAGAGGATCCATAAGGTACTTGTCGAATGGGTCGAATGCAGGTAGCGGATTATCGATAGCATGTTAGGACGCGTTGCACATTCCTATCCTTATTGACGTTTATGGCCCTACGACTCAGTTGGTAACGCGGTGACTATAGTGTGAATGTGAAACCATCAACGTCGACGGAGCGGCCGAGAAGCGCGTCCTCAACATCTATTTAAACGTATCTAATATCCAAGCCGGAAGTGCGATATTGAATTAAGGATTGACGCTCTACCGATGCGTCACTCGCATCACGCAATATGAAATCAATCATGAAACATCCATTATCAAAATAAATATAGTTTAAATTAACTTTTGATAGATATAGACGCCTTGATACAAAAACACAGCACAGTAATTATTTTACAACAACATTGAAAAGACAAAATTGAAATTTGATGGGCATCCTGTTCACGGAAAGCCGAAAATGGACAATGTCCTTTATATTTAAGACGTGATGTACGTAAGAGGCATTTCGAGCGAAATCACAGTTCGTACGAGATGTCCGAGTACAGGCGCTCTCGTATCCTCTGCTATAACTGTCAGGATAGTGTTGTTACTCCCCCATACTCTCCTCACAAGTGACGCTACTTTTTTCCTAATGATCCTAATCAGTATGAATTTGAGCGAACATTCCGGAGGCACTGCAAAAACGGGGAAGACATTATCATTATGCTAAAAATATTAGATGTAAGCCCGGATTTTTGCCCTAGGTCAGGTCTGTGTCACTCCGCGTGTAGGTATTAAAAACATACCTACGGGCGGCGGCCATTGCGCAAGGGCCAATCTAGTAGGCTGCCACAAGCACCCACAAGCGAAAGAAAACACACGCGTGCGCGCTATATGTTCGACCACGTTCAACTTAATTATTTGATTTGATTGATTCATTATATAATTGCAAGATGGACACAAAACGAAAAAAGCAAAAAGATACTGTGCAGTATTTAATTGTTTAAATACGGATCGTGATCGAAATTCTCAGACAAAATAAAAAAGTCAAGACAGAATGTTGTGAACAGAAAAGTGAAGCCGGTAAAACTACGCCTCGCCGTGTACATACACAATTACACACACACACGCACAACGAAACTACGCCTTGTCTCGTCAGTCGAACTATCGCTGCGCGTGGAAGCAACACGTAAAGTAAATCAACAAATTTACCAGTCAAAATGCCGAATTGTGTCGTGAAACGGTGTTAAAACAAACATCAAAATATAAAAAGAAGGATGGAATCACATTTCACACGTAAGTAACTTGGAGAGCAAAATTAAATAAATAAAAATAAAAATACAGGTTATTGCTTGGAACATAGAAAATTTTGCCATGGTAAAGCCTGTAAGGTTTACCCTATCATTGGGTAATCTTAATATTTAGTATATATGTTACGTTAATACGGGTACGTTTTTATAATAGTTTATCAACGTGTTTTAACCGACTTCAAAAAAGAAGTAGGTTCTCAATTAGACTTTTCTTTAAATATAATATTGTATGACACTCGACGCAATATCTTTATACAAAACCGGTTCCGTCGTTTGAAAGCAAATTAAAAAAATAGGCAAATCTTTTTTTTTTTATTTTTAGTTATTTTCAACCGACATCTAAAAGGAGTAGGTTCACAATTAGGTTCTATTGTTTTAAATACTTGTTACCCCATAAGTCCGTTATTTATAAACCGATTTGAACAATTCTTTTTTTGTTAGAAACCTGATACCTACCTTTAATATGGACTCGCATTAATTTCACACTGGTTTTCAATTTCGTACATATTGAAGGCGGTTATGTATTTTTGTAAAAATAAACCATATTTCTATTGAAGTATTTTGTTTTTAGGGTGTATCTATATTGAATGTTGTTGTGTGTTAGTATGCGGAAAGTTATACGAGATGGTCGACCAGTCTTTGTCATCACGCGATTTTATAAACCAGTCGTAGAAGAAAAATGCAAAGCAGGATTCATAGGTACATTGTACATAAATATTGAAAGTTTAAAAGCGCTTTATACGAAGTACATAGAAAATGAAAAAGGCTGTTTTTTACCTACTTATAAATTAAGCCAGGATCATTTGGAGATTCTATTTACGTCTATTAGGATGCATGGAGGGTTCAACGATAACCCTAACGTAAGACAGTTTACAAGCAAGCTACAAAAAAATACTATGTCATTTAGAATTAAAATGTCTTACAAAAAGTAATTGTGTTCCTTTAGAACACATAACAATACTTAATTGCACTTCAACAACTAAAATTATAAAAAGCACTTCATCGTCGTATAGACACGAAGAAGAAGAACAAACCATTGAAAATTCTTCGTTGCAACTTCTTAATGAAATTGTTAATGAATCATTTGATTGGGCCAGTTGTTTACATGACAATTCATATTATGGCGACTACAGAAAAATGATAATTGGTTACATATCTGGAAGTACAGTGCACTATCTTGTTAAAACCATAAAATGCTCTAAATGTAAATGCCTTGCAGACTGATGAGAAACTTTATTTTCACAAGCTCATTAGTTTAAAAAACAAAGGCGGTCTTCGCTTCCCGTCTAAGGATCTTTTTGACATTTGTGTCACTTGTGAAGCAGTTGTTCGAAAATTATTGAATGAAAATATTGCAATAACCGCAGAAAATCAACACCAAACTATAGTCTTGAACATATTAAAGAAATTAATTGGAAACAATTAGATTTTTATCAATTTAGAGTCAAAACATGAATATGTTGGGCAGGAACATAAAATTAATTTAATACGGTGTGTAATTGAGAAATACTTAAACATTAGATTCCACCAAATTGCTAAAATAGAAAGTATTTCTAAATCAGTGCAAAGTAAACGACAAGCGTACAAAAATAATTAAAGGTTTTTAAATAAAACTATAGTAGATCCAACCGTTTATCCTCTTTTTGACAGCACCAATAGAACGTAACATGACGATGTTACGCAAAAGTTAACTTATAAATGCGAGGTTTTAAAAATATGACAACTGCTTAAATTTGCTCCTTGATCCCGTATAATAATCATCTTTCACAAAATGAGTCCATAAGTGCAGTAGTTTTTTTATAAATTCCATAAAATAACAAACGTTTTTAAAAAATTACGTTCTATGGCTATCAACATAGTGATGTTACGAAGTTACGATTGAGATATCGATATTGTTTATGAACTATTTTTACACGGGTGTTTTCCGTTCTCGGCACATAATATCGGATTTATTTTTATGTAAAACCGTTATATTGATGCGCCTCAGGAAAACATACAGCATTATTTGAAGACGTGTTTATCTCCTGGTGTATATCCAAAAAAGAACAAGGTTATGATGACTATGATGATTACAAGTACAAGTCATACTTGACGAAGCTGTTACCGGTTAAATCTGGGATGGCCAGCGAGCAACACGGAAGGGAGTAGGCATACACAGCGTTTCCCCTCTGTCAAAGTACAAGTCCGCATGGACCATGGAGTTTGATAATATACTGTGGGGTGAGGGCGGGGCTAGATTTGTGAATGGTGCTTTATTTTTTATGTGTTAGTGATTTGGTTGTGTGAGTATGATCGGCAATGGATCGGTACAGGTATGTTTTGTATGTAATAGTGCGGCTTTGCGCTAGTGTGCAACTTCCCCTCCCGCAAGAAATGACAGAAAGATTTGAACAATATTTTTTAGCTAAGGCTACTCCCTTCCGTGTTGCTCGCTGGGGATGGCAGACATTAAAGTCTGCCGTTTGGTACCAGAAAATAGTAAAGTTTGAGCAACCCCAATTCCAATTTAAGCAAACGAAATCTAATCTTTTATTTTTATTTATTTATTAATCAAAATCAGATTCATCGTTGCTGTCACTCGAGCTATTGCCGACATTTATAATTAATTGTTGACTCATATAATCTATCGCCACGTGTTTATCCCAATCTGCCATTATAGTTTCTTGTGTTTTTTGAATTACATTTTGCCAGCTTTCCGCAGTTACTTTCACACATGCATTTTTTAATAAATTTACCATTTTGTTTGCCGTGAATGGGGGTTTTGTGTTATTTCTAGCAGCGTGTCCTTTAACTTGAGCCCATATTAATTCAATGGCATTGTATTGACAATGATAGGGTGGAAGTCTAAGAACCCAATGACCATGTTCTGCAGCTATTTCGTCGATCACATATCGTTTTGGGAAGTGTTTTTTTGTTCGTAATATATTTAGTAATTGTACTTTTAGTAAGGAGTTATCAACATTTTCACCATGTCGTTGAAGCCAGTCAATGATTACTTGTTTTTTGTCGGCCTGGGTCGGCATTTTATCAATTTGGCGTGAGTGATAGGATGCGTTATCCATAATAATAACTGACGGTTCTTCCAATGATTGTACCATTTCCTTAAACCAACTTTCGTAAACCTCAGAATTCATTTCTTCGTGGTACTCAACTGTTTTTTTGGATTTAAAGGCCAACAAAGCATCTGGCATGAATCCTTTCACAGACCCTGCATGGCAAATGATTAGACGTTCTCCTTTTCCCATCGGTACTGAGGTAGTGGAAGCAGCGGTGTCATCAGTCCAGCTCTTAGACACTGTGTGGTTCGCATTCAGCCAAGTTTCGTCAGTGAAAACAACATTTGACCAATCTGTAATTTTTTTGGCTTCGCTCAAAAATTCGCAACGAGCAAAAGCTACGTCGCGACGCTCCATCAATATTTTGCGTTTGTCCGATTTTTTATAAGTAAATCCAATTTCATTCAAGACCTTTACCAATGACGATTTTTGACCTCGGAACAAATCACATTCACGCAAAGAAGCAACAAGTTTTTTAAGTGTTGGAACTTCTTTACGTAAGTAATAGTTATATATATGACGGCGTATAGCGTCTGCGTCAAAGTTGTCAACCGAAGTCACACGACGTGGTTGGCGTTTTTTCTTCGGCGTACGAAGCTTATTCTCCTGCATGCCGCTTGTTCCGTAGGCTTCGGTAGTAATTTTTGTAATCGTAGATGCACTAATACCTAACGCGGCCGCAACGCGCTCTCTCACTTGCGACAATGGTAAAAGCGGGCCGCCATTTTGATACTCTGCTTCAAAGTAATTACGAAGCTTGATCACCATTTCTCTCGTCTGTCCTTTCAGCACTGATCCTTTCGGCATTTTATAGTTCCAATATAAAACTCAGCAAATAATTACTAGCACGGGCGTCTTGTTGCGAGTGACAGTGACAAATACAAAACGGCGGTGGACCATTGAGTTTTACTACCTTGATAAAATACTACTGCTTACCCATAGACAAAAAAATTGGCAGTCATAGGAATTGCCGATAGAAGTGAAAACTTATAACTCAGAATTTGATAGCTTACCTTGGAAACTACACGGGTGTAACCGGACGGCGTGGCCTCGCCATCTGGGCATGGCCATCTAGAAATGCGTCAGCATTTCCCATTGGCTGATGCGTTTCTAGATGGCCATGCCATGACGGCCTGTCCACGCCCTTTCAACATTCCCCATTGGCTGACGTATTTCTAGATGGCCAATAGCCATGGTCATGGCGCCATTCCTAGGACTATTCTCTTTCCGCACAGACTCGATAGAAAAATGAATCGAAATCGTGTCCACTATAATCACTTGGTCACAACACTTTAACTGACAAATTAGATCTGTCAAAAAGAGGATAAACGGTTGGATCTACTATAGCAGTTACACCGAGTAATTTTATTTCTGAAACTCTTCGTCTTTTCTCTTTCACTACCCAATGCCACTACTTTTTACCGACACCTAATATAGGAACCCTATTATTATATTAAAACTAATAACGTTATAACTTTATTAAATTTATAACGTTAATAATTTGATAACGTTATTTTTATGGGGTAATTTAAATTATCATGGCAGCACCGATGCACGCACTACATGCATAGAAAACCGGCCTCACTGCTCTGTTCACAACATTCTGTCTTGACTTTTTTATTTTGTCTGAGACCTAAAGACGCTGACAGGTAAGGGTAAAATCTATTTTGACTGGATTACATTATGTTCCTATATGAAATGAAATTAATTCAAACTACAAACCGTTTCTCCCCGTACTATTCCAATATCCTAAAAGTATTTAAAAGTACAATAAAAAATACATTATAGTCGTTTCATTCGAGTTGCATTTCATTTTTCGTACATTTACGAACTTAGACTAAGAGCCCAACGCAAAATATTTTCGGTGATACTATAGACGATATCTATGGAATTCTATTCAACTTAAAGGAAGTTAGCGAATCTATATTGAGAATTTCTTGCTTGGAAATAAATAAATAAATAATTATGATAATAAAATAATATTTTGCAATATTGCAGTAAAACTGTATGTGCAAGATAAAAAATATTGAGTTAGTTTCGTTGAGCACTATTCACACTAAGCACACATTTAGGTACTAGCTGATACCCGCGGGTTTGCTCGCGCCTTAGATTTTGATTTTAGAAACTGATATCGGTTTTTAACTGAAGATTAATTTTCATCGATTTAGTAGTTTTCACAAAATTTTAAGATATGCAACCACCGCCAGTAATGACATTGTAATTCTAATATAGTATACATATAGTTATAATGTCGAATATCGTTCAAATTCATTCAATATGGTTACCAGGCGGAAAAGAAAATTAAAATTATAAAAAAATTATCTTGTGTCGTTCATAATGCCTGTTTTAATTATTTTTTCGTTAAAGTATTAAATTTACAGACACAATTAACCTCAAAATGTATTAATGAATCTATTATAAAATGTGCGCTGAGTGGGATTAGTGCTAAAGGAAACTAACCCAAAATATCATAATCAATTTTATCTCAATTTTATTAAAAATAAAAGGCCTTGACTGAATGAAATGTTTTAGATAGATACCTATCTACTTCAAATAAATGAAATCGTACCTCTAAATTTATAAATAAATAAATATAATGGGACAATCCACACAGCGCCATCTAGCTCCAAACTACGCAAAGCTTGTACTATGGGTGCTGCTAGACAACTGATATCAATACGTAGATACTTTTTGTATTTTATTGCATTGTGGGTTTCGTCCATTTAAAATGTTTTGTTTGTTTATTTCAGGCGACGGACCTGGTTATTGGCAATAGGTAGAGAAGATTTACTATCTAAAGATAATTTGAAGCACTCAAGTTATTATGTATGTTCGTTGCATTTTGAAAAATCAGCAATTAAAATTGTACAAAAGCTCAATGAAGATGCAAACCCGACTTTATCGTTACCTAATCTATCTCAAGAAGGAACATCTCAAACAAATGTTGACAAAACTTACGATGACATTGCAAAACCTTCGTCAAAAGTGAAAATAATATCTGATGTTGTTATTAAAAAAGCTACAACTGAGTCAGTTGTGACTCAAACAGAATTATCTCAGATGTCGCATGAGGAAACACAAACATCAGTTTTGCTCAGTGCAAAAACTCCACGTAAACGTAAACTAAAAGAAGAACTAAAGACGACCAAAACCAAAACTCGACGACTTGAGTGTGAAATAAAAAAAATTGAAATAGAACTAGAAACTAAAAATTCACCACTTATTGGAAACGATGAACCTGAAGACGAAATCGGCAGAAGATTTATGAAATTGATTAAGTGGCAAAATAAACTAAAAAATAAATTTAAGGGTAATAGATATGACGCAGAATATAAAGTCTTTGCTTTAAACTTGCATTACTCAAGTCCACAAACTTACCGATGTTTAGAAACTGTTTTAAAATTACCCAGCAAAAGCACCTTAAACAAGCTAAAAATAAGTATACCTCTAAAATTAGATGAACGAGTTCTAGAAAGTTTAGAATTAAAAGTAAAATCTTTCCCTGAAAAAGCCAAGTATTGTACGATTT
Organism: Selenia dentaria; assembly: GCA_917880725.1. NCBI lineage: Eukaryota > Metazoa > Arthropoda > Insecta > Lepidoptera > Geometridae > Selenia > Selenia dentaria. The sequence goes on along the minus strand of OU862895.1, from coordinate 27,674,033 downwards.
GTATAGACGAAATGACTCTGAAACGAAACTTATACTACGATATTAAAACAGATGAAGTAATAGGTTTTCATAATATTAATGGTAAAGTGACTCCGGAAATTGCCAACAATGCGTATGTGATAATGCTTCAAGGAATTTACTTTAAATGGAAGCAACCATTAGCATACGCACTACTTGCCAGTGCACGTCATTACGAAGAATTAGATATATGGTTAGAAGAAGTTATTACAAAACTCTCCGGAATTGGAATCGACATAAAAGCTATAACCACTGACCAAGGCTCAAACTTCGACAAATTTGCCAAAGATGTGAAAGGAGTGTCAGCCGAAAAACCATTTTTTATGTATAATGAGAAGAAAATCTATTATATTTTTGACGTGCCACACCTAATCAAATGTTTACGGAATAATTTATTAACAAGTGACTTCTATTGTGACGGTAAAATAATATCTTGGGATTTTATGAAACAACTTTACGACGACCAAAAAGACAAAAACTTAAGACTTATACCAAAAATAACTGAGTGTCACATTGAACCCAACAACTTTAAAAAAATGCGAGTGAAGTATGCAGTTCAAATTTTAAGTCATACTGTGTCTGCAGCACTCCACACGTACATCGATTTGGGAAAATTACCAGAAGAAGCCAGATCCACTGCCAACTTTATCGAGTCTATGAACAACCTTTTTGATATTTTGAATTCTAGTAGGGTGAAAGTTAAAAATAAATTTAAAACTGCCTTCAAACTCACTGACGCCCAAGAAGAAGTTTTGGTTGAAGCTCAAAATATGTTTGCAACGATTAAAGCCATAAATAACAGAACAGGAAAAGATAACACAAAACATATGAAATCTTTCGTTAATTTTCAAATAAGTATACAGGCAATCAAAATGTTGTTCAGAGACCTAAAAGAAATCGGATTTAAGTATATATTTACGAGAAGACTAAATCAAGATGTCTTGGAGAACTTCTTTGGGTCGATTAGACAGCAAGGTGGCTCTTGCACAGAACCAACGCCGATCCAGTTTCGAAGGGCCTTTTCAAAACTGTTTTTTTGCAACATGTTAAAAAACTCGCCCGATGCTAATTGTGAACTTGATATATGCCAAATTCTTTTGAAAGCTGAAGACATGATGAAATTGAGAGTCATGAGTGAAAAAAACAATGAGAAATTATGTAGGTCTGCAGTGTATTTGGAGGGTGAATCAGACTACAGAGAAGTAGGCTTACCAGAAGAAAATGCATTGACCTATGTCTCGGGATACCTTATGTTTAAATGTATAAATAAGCATAAGTGCGTGAATTTAAGCGAAGTTTTGAACACTGTTCCTGAGTTGGGGAAAACAAATTTGTTTACCCGTTATAAAGCCTTCAACAAGAATTCTTCATTTTACGGAAGTTTGAAAATGCCCCCAAAAGAATTTATAGACTATATACAAAACTTAGAATCAAGTTTCACACAGAATTTCGAAAAAGTAATTCAAACGAATCCAGGAAAACAACTTTATAATTTATTCAGAACTATTACTGCGCAAGTACCTTGTTCGTGTTTTCCAACTGAATATCTCTTGAAATTGTTTACCAGATTTCGTATATATGCGACATTGAAATTTAATAACCGTCATTTTAAAGACTCAAATAAAGAAATTAAGAAATATGTAAGAGTTAGGCATCTATGATAAAGATCTATTATCGATATACATATTTTTTAATTCCTATTCCACCCTACCCCTACCCTACCCTAACCTACCCCTACCCAAAGTTTGATCAAAATCGGTTAAGAAACAACCATATTAGAGTTTCCTGCCTATCCCCTAAGTGAGGTGGCGTGATTTTCTGCCTATGTGTTATTTTGGGTCTTCAGCTACCAAATTTCATAGTAATCGGTTCAGTAGTATTTGCGTGAAAGAGTAACAAACATCCATCCATACATACATACATACATCCATACATACATCTATACATACATACATCCATACACACTCACAAACTTTCGCCTTTATAATATTAGTAGGATTATTTCAAAATAGATCATTTAAGTAATAAATTAATTTATTAGTGAGGTAAAAATGATACAATTATTATGTTTTGTCCGAAACAAAAACAATTCCAGATATTTTTACACATACATAACATCTATTATTCTTTTGTCTATATAAGTATAATGAACAAAATGTGTTTTATTTTATTACTTCATTAAATTAAATCTTTGGCAATAATCGTATAGCATATACAATTATGCAGCTAGCTCTTAGACTACATGAACGTACTCGGCGCTGCCTGCTGCGCGTTGCCCGCCACAAGTAGGAGTAAACGCTCGTGCTGTGCGCTAGATGGCATAAGTAGTTTCTCGAAGTAAGCAACCCTAGTCCGCGGCTCTTTCAATACGTATAACCATGTATAATTTATTATGAACCGTAGTATAGTGAATTAAGGCCCATATTCCTTCAAAAAGAAATTGGTAGGTATGTAAATAAATGAACACGTGCTCGACTGCACCGCGAGCTAAATTAAATCATATTGTTTATCAGATTGAGTCATATTTCTTTGAAAACCATTGCGAAGTAAAGCTTCTGTACTAGTTACTAGGACTAGTTATTATTCTGTGCCTAGGTGTGCAAATTTTGATTAAAGCGTAACACTTGGCATAGTTGTTACTGGGGCCGAGTTAAGGTGATTTCGGTAGCCCACGGTAGACCCCCTCTCTTCCGTTAAAGTTTAGCTCTGACCGGAATCTATAAAAAAAAATGCGGCTAGAATATAGCTACTACGTCATGTTCGGTATCATTTTCGTATAATATAAGGACGAGGAATTAATTTCTGGTATGCTATAATTTACTATAAATTCATATTTCTTACAAAAACACGTAATAGCTGTTATTTTATTTCTGTCGACAGATTCTTTGATTTTTGTTCAAATTTATAAATTTTATCCGCGTCTTCAGGATATGTAAACTGCTACACTAAACTGTTTTACCGACACTGCAAACACTAAGGCTACTTGACAATAGATGGCGTTGTTAAGAAACTCTAAGCCAATGAGTGTTCGGCTTGAGGTTAGACCCAGAAAATCAATAGTTTACTTACGGACAAAGCGCGATAATCCAGGTACTTATACTAGTGTAACAAGTAAACAAAAGAGTGTGTAGAGTAACCTGTTGAGCCCTGTCCCCAGTCAAGGCGTGTATATGCGGCGTGTTCCCTGCGGCGCCCTTCACCCGCACCACGCAGAAGTGCCGCAGCAGTCCGGCGCGCGCCACATGGCTCCCGCAGCACAGCTCTCTGGGGATCCACTGATATTGCGTTACATTACGCGAACTAGCTTAAGACGAAGTATGCTCTGCAAATTTAAAAATTCAGCCTCACGAATATTTAAAACTAGACCTTTGAAAATGGTTAATTGAAAATATTTTTTTATGTATGTTATTGTACTTAATGTTCACAAAACACTTTATTCGGTTCAACAATATACGATAAAAGAAATTTGGTTTGATAGAAAAAAATCGCAAACTTTCTCAAAATAAACACTCTTGAAGATGTTGCCGTCGATGGAATGAATCAACTCCATTTAGTTTCTATGGCAGATTTATACATAACTATAATATTATTGCGAAACACGGATCGGCAACGTCGCATTTCATACGCAAATCCTTGGAAAAAGTTCAAAACTCCATGTTCATGTAAAGTGATTAAACTAGTGGTTAGGTCGGGGTAGGTATAGCGTTTAACAGGTAAAAAGGTGGACGCTAACCTGCCTCCCGTTTATTCCTATTATCACAATATTGTGTGCATGGTACCAACTTAGATGGTTCCAGTTAAAGGTAATTTTTATTTAGTTTTGTGTTGAAGTTCACACTTAACAGTTGCGTGACGGACAGATAATAGCTGCAATGTGCTGCCAAATAAACATCTGGATGTTAGCTCTCCGTAACACCACTACGGTTCTCTTTTTGCACAAACTCTACCCACCGGTGGATACTGCGGGATACAAGCATCTTAGATACTCGTAGGGAGTGCGTATGTGATGTGGACACTCACTTGGACAGCAGCGGTGGTGAGGTGGCTACAACCCGCAGTCCACTCTCCGGGTATGTTTCACCCGGCACGGTCAATATGGAGTCTTCACAGGACAGTTGCATGCTGTCTATTACTTGGGTGGTCACTGGACTATCGGCTGCTATTGATTTCCTGTTACAGTATTTACCAATTATTATGGTACTATACTACAAAAACATAGCATAGAATTAATTAATGGTGAGTGAGACAAATGAATGATAGTATGACTAGGGCAGGAGATGGGAAACAAAATGTCAGCAGTGTTTACTTCGTGTAAATATGAACTATAAAACCTACTAGTTAGAATAAGAATATCGAATAATATGGGATGGATAAAGAAAAGGAAGACAATGACATTTTATTCATGGTGACTCTCCTTACTCTTTATATATCTCTCTCACTCTATATGGGTAAGTCGTGTACCTAACAGCACCATGCCTGCATCCAGTTGCACACTAGGCAGTTCTACCCAAAGCTCTAAATAAAGTTTTATGTTGTAAATCACGCCTAAAGCAAGACTTTTGGTTAATCAGAGTTATTGATCCAGAAATTTTATCGGCTATAGTGCCTTTCATATTTAAACACAGTTGTGCTTGTCTACTACTGTTTGAAGTATATCTGGCACTGCATTGGTACCAACGAAGAAGCCCTCCTAGTAGGTGTGTTGAGTTTCTTGCCTCATGCAATATGTATCCTAAACTTGGATGAAACTAAAGCAGATGGGAAAAGACAATATGTATGCTTACCTAATGAGATCTTGCGCTTTTAAAATCACCTCCTGTGATAACTTCTGTCCATACACAGACAAATTTAAACTCAGTCCTTTGTCCGTCACACTGGACCCTATCTGACACACCACACTGTCCGGCAACACTTTCCTTATCGCGGCATTTAGCAAGTGCACTCCCGTGTGATTTTGCATAATCCTGAATCTTCTCTCACTATCTATACTTAATATCACTTCACTGCTACTATTCACATAATTATCACTAACCTTGCTAAGCAAAAATGTACCTTTATGGAACACAAAGTCTCTGATTTTGAAAACACTATCTACTTTCAAAGTTACACCCTGTTTGAATTTGATAACACCCGTATCGGCGATTTGACCGCCCTCTTCACAGTAAAAGTTTGTGTCCTGGGTCACTAAGTAATAAGTTCGATTTTCGCATGGGTCTGAGAAATCTATCCATTGGCAATCTTCGTCCAAAATTGCGACTAGTCTAGTTTCTAACGGCTCGAATTGAACTTTATCATCTATGACTTTGTATGCATACTTGTGTTGGTCATTGGTTGATTTGACACCGTTTTTGGTTAGTTTTTCTATGGTTTTGTTGAATAGTAGACCTCTATTAGAGGCTTGTTCTTTAAAAGCAGTTTTGTGCCTGGATTTGTGCTGTGTGAGAAGTTTCCAGAAGCCTTCCTTGTCTATAGTCAAGTTGTTCAGCTCGGCCACTCGATTGATGACATCTTCTTGGAAGCCGTGGGTGTCGTACAATTTGAATACCACTTCGCCGGGTATTACAGTTGAATTTTGCTTGGCCATGATCTGTAAAGAAAGATCTGTCAAGACTGTGGAGATCATAAAGATAACTAGAATTTGATACTTGTACCAGATTATCACTAAGCTTTACTTGTATTGTAGTTATGTAGCCAAGTAAACAGGTCAAGTGTGAGTCGATTTAACGCACCGTATAGCATCACACCACTACACAATAAATTAGTATAAGATCATGAAGATTAACGCTTTCATGTATGTATTATGTATGGCTTTAACAATTGAAAAATACTTTAAAAACAAAATATTCTAAACAATATTTTGTTTTAATAATCTTAAATAATCATAATAATCTTAAAGCGATTGATATTTTCCTAAGGGTTCAGAGGCGCCATTTACGGACCGATTTTGATACAATTTGGTACACACATAAGGTGTAAAACCTGACTTTAAAAATGAATTTCGAATATGATAATTGGTCAAGTGATTTCCGAGTTAGGTTGTGAAGTACTGCGAAAAATTACCGCTGATAAGACTATGTGCTCGCGAGGTCTACTGGTCGCAGAACTACTACTTGTTAGTATACTGTCGGTCTAGCGCTCGACGAGTCAACATCTCCTGATGACGTGTTTCGCCTCGTGTAGAGGCGAAACACGTGTCGAATCGGTGTTGGTTTATTTGGGGTTTCTTGTGTTTTTTATTTTGTATTCTTCCTATTAGCATTTTATGCGGGAGGGAGGGTGGTGCACGCCCCCAAATAGGCCAAAATCATTGTTTTCTTTTCAGCGGAAGTGTCACTAAATATTTTTTAATATCGTTTTTTGATAATGGATTTCCGCAACGTAACGCCTGAATCAATAAATTATAATACATATTCTTTGATAGGTCATCTATTATGGTTAAAGATAAAAATAAAAACATACAGCACCTTTAAACGACTAGGACTGACCGACGGCGTAGGTTTAGTAATAGTCATAGTCAGCTACACAACTGTATAAAACTATATAAAATCAACACAATGGCTACATAACATACCTCCTTAAACTCCCTATACCCCTGCGCAAGCCCAGGCACTTCCACATCAGCCATGGGTTCTATCTCAGGGTACCTGGAGACCAGCTCTCGCCATTTCTTCGCCATCTGCCCTCGGAGCTTGGCGTATGCGTGTTCTTCATGCTCGATGATTAGCCGCGCGTCTTTTTCCTACCAAATGCCCACAATAGTTTTATTTAGTATAGTGAGCTGGAAGTTCGCCTGATGGTAAGCGTCACATATACTCATGCTCATTGCAGTGCAACCTAGATACAGATATTTATTACTAAAGCCGAAAATATGTATATAATGTACTATGCTTAGTATTTCATCTAAGTATTATTAAGGTCTTTGATAATTAGTGCATAATATTGAACGGAAAAATTAATCATCAATTAAATCAATTTGAAAAATTAATTTGATATCGATAACTAGTCATGAAAACTAAAGAAAGAAACCATTTTTTTATATTATTATTAACCCATGTTCACCGGTCTGCGGCTATATTAACCATTATTCGCCCGACGCTCGCTACGCACTGCTACAACACAGCGCACGACGCTCGCTACGCACTGCTACAACACAGCGCACGACGCTCGCTACGCACTGCTACAACACAGCGCACGACGCTCGCTACGCACTGCTACAACACAGAATAGACACAGCGGAGCTGTGAATACGGGTTCTAATATAAATAAATAATTTTTTCTTTCACTTTCATGACCAGTAATTAACGATCTCCAAATAACCTCATTCAATATTGTGCACCAATCATCAAAAGCCTCATTTCTATATACACGTAATTTGTATAATTACCAAAAAAAATGGGCGGTACAAAAGTGTTAATACATTGAAGATATGTAGTCAAATTTTTTTATTACTTCACAGGGAAATAATTATTAGTTGTTAAAGTTTTCGAAAATTCCATCTAAAAGTATGGACACCATCTTAACAAAAATACTACATGCCTGTGTACAACTTATTAATGAAAACACATGATTCGCGTCAGTGAAAAAATATCTCTCTTACTCTTTCTTACACCCCCCACCCGAGCGTTCGGTGTGAAAGAGATTGTCGAGTTTCGGCGTTCGTTCGTTTTCGGAAGAAACAAAGGCCGCGCGGTGGCAGGGCGGAGGGTGCGGGGTTGGTCCAGTGGCCAGGTCTTGCGAGAATGCCCGAGCGCACAGAATTAATAATAATATGTACTAACGAGCTAGGACGCGAGTTTGCCGAATGTTATGATTATGAATGATACATTTCTATGTAGGGGTGTTATATATCTTAATGAATAGTGGAAATGCCTAGAATAAAATTTGTAGGTGTGAATCAATCTAGACGTTTGACCAAATATTGATGATTACGTGGGTTTTTTTTTTAAAGTAGTATTATATATTCTTCCCATGTATGTATTAAGTACCAGCAGCATATAGTGCTGTTTTTTTTTGGTAATTATACAAATTACGTGTATATATATATATATATATATAAATTAATCCCTTATCCTCACGCTATAAGTGAGTAAGGTCACGCTATAAGTTCCAAACGGATGGAACAATCTCGCTAATTCTTGTTTTTGTTGTGTTAATTATTGCCACGAAAAGATTCATATGAAAGAAAAACCAAGAAAAGATGGGAGGTTATGGCGAGGCTGTAGGCCGAACCTACTATGCGAACGAAGTCGCGGACAGTCGCTAGTCTATATATATAAACATGAACCCTTATTTCTCCTGGTCACGCTATGACTTTAGATCGGATGGAACAATCTCGCATTTTTTTTGCGTTAGTTGTCAGGAGAAGGTTCATATTAAAGAAATACCAAGAAAAGACGAGAGAGTATGGCAAGGCCGTAGGTAGAGCCTACTACTCGAACGAAGTCGCAGGCAGTCGCTACGCTAGTATATTATGAAACTAATTTATTATTGAGGAATTCCGCAGTGGAATAAATAATACGCCTTGCTTATTAATAACATTTTCAATTTACGCTTAAATATAATAGGAGACGACACATTTTTTTATATTCTCAGGACTCACGAATAGAGGGTTTTACCTAACAATAAAACTTACCTATTATTTTTCCAACGATATCCGGAATCCATATTGAGTCAAGCACCTGTCTTTTGCGTTAGTTCTCCCAAGCGACAACCTCCCTTCCATGCTTCCGGCGCCACTGTCTCGGTTTTAGGCGGGCAAGATGGCGACGACCGGAATGGCGGTAAGGCTTTTTCTTCATTATGCTCACGATATACCAGGTAGGTATTACCTGGATTCCGGATATCGTTGGAAAAATAATAGGTAAGTTTTATTGTTAGGTAAAACCCTCTATTATTTGTTCCGAACCGATATCCGGAATCCATATTGAGTGATGTGTTTGTTATCTCCTGGTAGCCAAAATGTAGGTAATGATGATGATGCTATAATGTGTTACTTAAGAATAAAAACTCAATGTTATTGAACAACAATATCTTACTAGATAATGAACTAAGAATCAGGCAATGTTCAGACATTAAATATAACTTGCTACCGCACTGAATTACATTATTTGGGACCTGAATTAGAATTCAGTTTCACTGTCTGTGTAATCTATAGATAAATTTAGTATGACTTGATTGATTATCTATTTCTCTCTGGTAGTACTTCTTAAAAGTATGTTCTCGAGTCCAGTTGCTCGTTTCGAGTATTTTTAAATCAATGGGAAATTTTTACAGCCAGACCCGTTGACTCGCGATTCGCCATATTTGGCCAATAATACAATAGATTTCGCAGAAATCAACCTACTTTTCCAGGAACTGCAACGTGTGTGGTTAAGAGAAGCCACTGCAGAACGTACCGAGCCCGGAGATACTTCAATACCTGCTTATTTGAATACAGACTTAATCCAGCCTCGTTTCCTTTGACGGCTATAAATACCTGTCAGATTAATTGATTTCCGACGATTCTGTGAACGCAGATCAGCTGGCGAACCCAATGTATATAATGCAGGTTTTTCTTCGGATGAGCTATTAGCCTCCAGCCAGATTGCCTATACTTACTGCTGTTGGTCTTCGATACAAAACAAGGCCAAAACACAAGTGCATCACCCTCGTGCATGTTTTTGTCGGCATCAATTTCAGTAGCGTGAGGTCATGAACTCTCCACCCCGATGCTAGTAGCATAAGTGACGCCGAACGCCTAGAAACTTCATATAGATTATTTTCATCAGGGGCCTTACTATTAGCTCTTAAAGCAGGACTCTCGTTAACATGACGCTCTATATCCACTCAGTTTTTACAAACATTTTAGGCATCTGCAATGTTGGTCAAAGTGAATTATTAAAATGCCAGAGACAATATTATCCGTTCACTTTTGAGAAAACAATATTCAAACAGTTCACCTAAATGAGCATCATGGTATGATTTCATTCAAGACTGTTTATGCCATTTTTCAGAACTGCACGGAACTTGCATGGATTTTATGAAGCTGATAGTAAGGCTCCAAGTGTATTTTTTTTCCAGATATTGTAATACATGTTTTGCATTCCAAATAGGTATTTTAATTTGCTGTTCTTTTGACACTGAAATAGCTTAAATCATGTGTTTGATAAAATAAATAAAGGTTCGACGACAGACCTGTGTTACCTGATATATTTGTAAAGCTATTGGCTAAACCTACGCTGTTGTGTAGGTGCGCTAGGAAACTGCCTACCTGTTCCGGGCTCGGATTTTATAGAACGTGTTAGTTGAAGCACACCATGTCTTCCACTTATTATATACGGGTGTAAGTATTTAGAGTGGATTCCCACCAAATAAATAAAAATGTATGTTTCTTCTACTAACTAGTTTTTTATGAAATCTTTCCAGCCGAAATCAGCTCTCCTTTTAAACAAATTTCTTGGATCTCTGGTGGGTTCGTGCCGGTTTTCGTATCGATCAGTACTTGTGGAAGGTTCGGAATGAGGTACGGGTCCGTGACGGACCGGGTTTGTAGATCCGCTCTCCAAAATGCTCAGACACCTCGGAGATATCAAAATGTACTGACCTTGGGCTGTGTTCCGTTGAGTTAGTACTTGAGGCACGAGATTCGTTGGAAGGAATAACCACGCTAACTCGTAAATCCACTGGTGTAGGAATGCGTTATGAGACTATGCTTCCCTGTCCACTTGTCACGTGAGATATAATTGCTTACTACACGAGCTGTCCTCGATGCAAATAAGTCGACCTTCTAGAGGTGTGCCCCACATCGCGCATATATTCTTCGTTGCTGCAGATGTCAGGCGCCTCTCTGGAAACACTTTGCCTCGCGATAGAGCATTCACCTCGCAGTTCAACTGTTGTTGAGTTTGAGTTGTTGTGTCAAATGAATATTTACTTTGTCCAAAATCGCTACCAATTTGTGTGTTTTGAGAAGTTTCTTCGATTTGGTTCCACCTTTGTTGACAAAGGCTACTACTGTGTACTTGTCTGTATAATAAAATGTGAGCATTGCGAAGCAGACTTTTTCTGTAGCATCGCTGCATAGGTTGCATACAGCTCTGAGAGTTACATGCCACGACAGGGGTTGTTTTGTCCCGCGTCCTGACATGTTCACTTCTCCCAGTTGGGCACCCCAGCCGTAGTACGATTCATGCGTGGTAAGAAGGTGAAAGAACGGACCTGTGTGTGGTGAGCCCTGAGCTGCTTTCAACCACAACTTTATTTCCATAATAACTGGAACTGGCAGCTTCATTTGCATGTAAGGGTGTAGTTTGGGTAGGAATCAGTGTATACTGTGGTACTATAGGGTGCTAGGATGTAACGTTCCCTAAGTACCACAAACGAGGCTAAGTTGAGTCTCCCCAGAAGGAACTGGGCCTGTCTGAGGGACCAACAGCCTTTCGGACATCCGAGTTGCAAGTGCCTTGCGTAGCGTTTGGCACTTTGGTTCCGACAGGGACTTCGTGTTGAGTTGTGTGTCCCACGTCACGCCCAGGAATTTTAGCAGACGTGTCGGAACCAGCACAGTTTTGTCCGTGTTTGCCGTCCAGCCAACATGCATCAGGTTTACTGTGAATGATATGTGATCGAGAAGAACCTGTCGGGACTGATATGCAGATAGGAAATCGTTTAAATATACCACACACCTTATATTTCGGCATTTCAGGTATTCGCGCTATCCCGTTTGTCAACGAAGAAATGTTCGCGAAGCTGACGACAGGCCAAATGCCAAATGGGACAGGTTATCTGCAGGAGTTGGCCATTGCCAAGGAGGTATCACAAAGTTGTCAAGTGTTTCAGAGTGAAGATGGGGCGGAAATTTCCATCTATTTTTTCAAAAGAGAAAATAGTTATAGGTAGCTGTGTAAGTATTGCTTTAAACAGCCCCCGAAATCGAGTCAATCGTCATTGAGTCATTCGCCCCCGAATCATAACTAAATGTTTCTATTCTGTGAGTTAGCTTGAGCTTGCTTACCTTTGGGTTGCTTGCTCTTCCCATCGTTAGGCTCGTTGTTCGAGCCCTTGAATTTGTCTTTGGAATAATTGCTTCCAAAATTTGAGTTGTCCTGCTTGCTCGTAGATGGCTTAGGGTTAACTCGTAGCCACGGTGACGGTGGCTGAGGTGGTGAGGAGGATAGAGAGGTTGGGACTCCAAGTGGAGCTCAGCAAGTCGGGAGCTATCTGCTTTCATGGCCCCCGCCGAGCACCACCAAGGGGTTCCTTCATCTCTATCGGGGAGGTGAGGATCGAAGTAAAGCCCCAGATTAAGTATCTGGGACTATATCTCGATAGTCGGTGGAAGTTCCGGCAGCACTTCGCGTGGATGGCGCCCCGATTGATGGGAGCGGCAGCGGCTCTGAGGCGCCTGATGCCTAATCTTGGTGGCCCCAAAGCGGGGAGTCGTCGCCTGTATATGGGGGTGGTAAGGTCCATGGCGCTCTACGGAGCGCCCGTGTGGTCGGAGGCCCTGACTAACAGCACCATAGCTCTTCTGAGAAAACCTCAGAGGGCAATGGCAGTCGGGGTCATAAGAGGGTACCGGACCGTCTCTTTTGAAGCAGCATGTGTTTTGGCAGATTCACCCCCCTGGGATTTAGAGGCGGAGATCAATACGGCTATTTTTGAATGGCGCAAAGATCTCAGCTTGCGAGGTGTAAACCCGGCACCGAGGGAGGTCGATGCTTGCAAGCTTCAAGCTCGGCAGGCGTTGATTGCGAAGTGGAAGGAACGTCTGGCCCACCCCACGGCTGGTAGCAGAACCGTGGATGCTGTCCGTCCAGTCCTCGAGGATTGGTTGGACAGGGCGCACGGGCCGCTTTCCTTCCGGCTGGTGCAGGTGCTTTCCGGGCATGGGTGCTTTGGAAAGTATCTCTGCCGCATAGCTGGAAGGGAACCGACGCCCGAGTGTCACCACTGCGACTGTGTCGAGGACACTGCGCAGCATACGTTGGAGGCATGCCCGGCTTGGGCAGATGAGCGCAGTGCCCTCGTCAGAGCAGTGGGAAACGACCTCTCTCTCCCTGCATTGATATCATCAATGCTGAGATCTGAGAGGTCATGGGTGGAGGCACTCTCCTTCTGCGAGGAGGTGATGGGGAAGAAGGAGGTGGCGGAGAGGGAGCGGGAAATATTTTCTGAGCTCCCAATCCGCAAAAAGAGACCAGGGCGTCGGAGGTTAATCTTTCACGCCCTCCTCCGACCTCCATAGTTGGGGACTGGGGCGGCGTATGCGGGGGCGTCCGCCGTCCAAACATCTGTGTCCCCGAGGTGGCGCGCGCGGTGTTTCCGTGCGCCCCTCAGGAAGACGGGGTTAGAAAGTAGTCTCCTCTAACCCCAATGGGTTGGGATCCTCTGCTGGAGGATCAGCGTCGCCGGGACCGCAGACGATTACAAAACCGTTCCTGTAGTCCCGACATGAAGGCGCTTGGAGGAACACCCCGGGTTTTTAGTGGGTATACGGACTCCCACATAACCACCGTGCTCCCCCGGGGGCGGTGGTATCTATAAAAGATTTTCCCGGGATAAAAAAAAAAAAAAAAAAAAAGGGTTAACTCGTAGGCGAACATGGGTTCGGAGGCCGAAAATGCTGCTGTGTGGTGTGCAGGCTAAAAGCAAGCTGTTAATTTGTCGGCCCCTCCCCCAATTTTTGAAGAGTTGCCTCTTCAAAAATCACTTTTAACGCACATCACTTTTAACGCACGTCACTTTTAAACAAATTCTCAGCTCTTAGTGGGATTTTATGTAAGGTCCCTTAACGATATTCTTCGGCGATCTTAAGAATGACCTCTCTTGGAGAGTTTATACAATCAGCCCGCCTATCGCAAGATATTTGTAAAATATCATCAGTCACTTTTGTATAGTTCGAATCTTTGCTAAACGACTGTTCAATTTTATCAAATAATACTTAGCTGAAAGCGTAGTATTCTTATCATTTGAACAATCTACCTAACTTTGCAATGCTTTGCAAACTATACAAAAAGTAAAGTGGCTCACAAAAGGTTTAAGAATAAGTTGCAGAAATAAGAGAATGTTACGATTAAAATACTACAAAGATAAATCAACAGAGTCCAAAATTAGGTATAAAAACTATTCAAGCATTTTAAAAAAATGCATATTTTCTGCACAACGAACAAAAAATAATGAAACATTAAAAAAATCCAAAAATGTTTGTAAAACTTCATGGAATTTAATCAAAGGAATCTCTCCATGTCCTCCCCAGCTTATTAAAACGATAAAAACAGATGAACAAATAACATTATCAGAACCGATAGAAATTGCAAACTCTTTTAACAATTATTTTATCGATTACGAGAGTAAAAACAATGATAATGAAATTAGCTGTTATGATATTAAAACGAGGAGTATTTCAGGCTCCATTTTTCTAAGCCCAATATCAGAATCAGAAGTTAAAAATATCATTACAAGCCTTAGAAACACAAACGCTGTTGGAGAAGATGGTATCACCACCAAATTAATTAAATATTGTAAGGACGAACTTAGTGGAATTCTGACTCATTTAATAAACCTGTCTTTTGAACAAGGATCATTTCCTGATAGCCTGAAAACAACAATCATAAGGCCGGTATATAAAAAAGGTGAAAGAGATAATCTAGCAAACTATAGACCAATTGCCCTTATACCCGTACTGTCCAAAGTCTATGAAAAAGCAATGTATAAACAACTATACGACTTCACTTTAAAACACAATATTATCAAACAAGAACAGAATGGGTTTCAAAAAAACAAGTCTACAACACTAGCAGCTTTTAATCTAGTCAATAACATAATTGAAAATATTGACAGAAAACTTATAACGACAGTGTTGTTTTTCGACATGACAAAAGCATTTGACTTTGTCTCACATAGATTGCTATTAAATAAATTATACATGTATGGTATCAGGGGTAAAGCAAATGAATGGATTGAATCATATCTTCAATATAGACAGCAATGTGTCGAAATAATGAGTATAGATTGTAGGAAAACGATTTGCAGTAATAAATCAGAATTTAAAATAAATCAATATGGCGTCCCTCAAGGTAGCGTTTTAGGACCGTTATTATTCTTATTATATATTAATGACATTGCCAGCTATATTTCGTTTAAGTCTGTTTTATTTGCAGATGACATTTCAATAGTAGTTACAACAACCAAAAATTGCAACTTTTTAGATAATCAAATACTTGACATTAATAATACAATAAATTCGGTAGTAAGATGGCTTAACATGAATAATTTAAAAATAAATCTTTCGAAAACTAATTTTATGAATTTTAATAATCTTAACTTGCAAATACAATTTAATGGACATACTATTGAAGGGCCTAGTCAGGTTTCCTTTTTAGGACTAATTTTAGACAAAAAATTAAATTGGAAAATGCAGATAGAGAAAATATGTAAGAAAACAAACAGCTATGTATATGTACTGAAACGTTTACGTAAAACATCCAGCAAAGATACTGCACTAATGGCATATCATGGATATATTGGGTCACTTTTAAGGTATGGATTAATTGTTTGGGGACGCAGTACAAATTTTATAAAGGCATTTACTGCCCAAAAGAAATGTATTCGCGCTATTTGTGGCGCAGTACCGTATGAGTCGTGCAGACCGCTCTTTCAGATACTAAAAATATTACCCCTACCATGCCAATACATTTACGAAATATCATGTTTTGTAAGGCAGCACAGCTATATGTTCACAAAAGCGAGAGAAATATTCCCCCGAAACACAAGGAATAGAGACAGGCTAGTAAACAGTTACCTTTCGAGAACAGCACTTTATCAAAAAAGCAGTTATTCGATGTCAATAAAAATTTTCAATAAATTACCTCAGTTCCTAAAGGTATTACCTTTTGCCAAATTTAAGAAAGAGTTACAAGCGTGGTTGTTACAGCATAGTTTTTACTCTTTACAAGATTTTTTTAGCATAGTGGAATAAGGTTTAATTTTTAGTTTTAATTAAGTTTTTGCATGCCATTAGCTTGGTGAAATGTGTAAGGTCTATTTTGTTTATTTATCACCTAAAATTTGTGTACTCACATTTCAAGCAAATAAAGAATATTCTATTCTATTTGAATGGCACTCTATAATACTGCTAAGGTTATTTCCAGTAAGTATGTTCGTTTGTCAGTGGAACCCGATGAATGAAAACGTTGTAACTCATCATTTATACTAAGCTCCACAAAACCGGGACTAACCGGATACAATATTTCTTTTGAGATTCCGAAAAACGAATAGCGTACCAATCGTGACAGTTTAATCTTTGCAGTTGCATGATTATTGTATATACATGATTATTTCTACATGTTTTTCATTGGATCTAGCAAAAGCTGGGTCCTTCAATGTAGTTAACAAATCTGATAAGCTGTTGCTCATCAGCTTCGCTAACACTAGGCGGCGCGGGCGGGCGCCGACCTAGACCATCACCAGCCGATGTGGATGGCTTGTTGGTAGAGGCACGTAATGTTATGTGAAATTGAATTGTCAAGAAAGCCACTTGTTGCAACATAAATTAAAATTTTAAATCACTTACACGTTTTCTCTTTGATTTCCTTGCATCCGAATCCTTCTCCGATGAATCACGTACAAATTTGAAGAACGAATCCTTGTGCGTGACATGTGGTCCTTTTCGCATTCGATATTACTATTATGCACTTCCAAATCATCACGGTTTCAGTTCGTTCTCCACAACGAAGGGAGGAATTAATTTTAAAATTTAAGTTTTACTTATAATAATTTCAACATAAATTGTATTGTAATTTATCGCGGAGACGTGTTTACGCTACAAAAGACGACGCTATAATGAAGAAAAAGCCTTACCGCCATTCCGGTCGTCGCCATCTTGCCCGCCTAAAACCGAGACAGTGGCGCCGGAAGCATGGAAGGGAGGTTGTCGCTTGGGAGAACTAACGCAAAAGACAGGTGCTTGACTCAATATGGATTCCGGATATCGGTTCGGAACAAATAATACAGACTTGTTGAAATTATTAAGTGTGAGCTGATATTTCTAGTTTGCTTTTGTACCAGCAGGGCTATTATGTATCGCAGTTGCTAACAAATGTTGATTGAAATTTTATAAAATGGCGGCTCTGTTCACGCCAAAGCGTGACGTCACCTTAAGGCGCACCGCGCCCGCGTGCCCCACCGCCGCTTCGCCTGCAGCTGTCATAACTAGAAGAAGGCGGCTGCAAAAGGAAGCGGAAACAGTCACCTTTTTGTACTCGCGACCGGCGGACGTGTACCGCTGCGTTCCGCGCAGCAACCGCATGGCACCGCCATTTTATATCAGCACGAGTCACCGCGAATGACTTCGCCGCGAGTGACCTTCAGGGTGTGTTCGGCCCGACCAGACACTACTCCTAAATCAGCACGTGTGTACACACGCAATCAGCCCGCCGCGTAAACCAGTGCACAACCCAAAGGGACAATACAGACATTAGAACCAAGTGACAATAGTTCTTCAGCTCATTCAGCACGCCGTCGACAGCAGCACGCCTCCAACGAGGACTTACGGTCACCAGCACCCACCAGACCACGAGCTCCTCGACAAAGGTATTTACCATCAATTATCCCTTACCTATTCTCTGGTTGCAGGAAACTGCTCAACCACACTTAACCCCCCCCCCCTATCAACGAGCGTATAGCTAGCAGGAAACTGCGAAACTATATTTTCCTTCGAGCCGGATTTATCCGGTTATCCGGATATAACCGGGTACCCGGATAAACCACATTTCCCACGAGCGCGGATATCCGGCAACATAATCTCTTTCGCTGCCGGATAAACCAATGCTATCACCCCCTATCCCTTAAATACAGTCCATTAAATCAGCCCACAATAAACTCAATTTAATTCCCAAATAACGGATATCAATCCCCATCAGACCTATTTAATTTACAAACTACATTTTACAATTTAATCCCTTCATTTTTATTGATTTAATTTAAATTCCTTCCGTCATACAAATCACCTAATTAACTCAGGTATTTGCTTATCAAACAAAACCCGACTAGCGATTCGAAGCTTCTAGCAAAAAAATTCCACTCGTTAGGAACAAACATATTGCCAACCGAAACTGACCCTTGTTACTAATTGGAACGACTGCCGATACGATTGTTCACTAATTGTTTGCAAGAAAGGTTCGTAATTAAAATTCTTAAGGCTAAGTACCTACCTACGCCAGGTGCTTTGTTGATTTTAATTATAAAATTATACTAAGTACTGTTAGACGGGTTTGCTTGTGTTCTTGAGATTAAATAATCATAATTCGTCCATAGTCGAACGTTTGGAATTCAGCCCAATTTATTTTATTTCAAGAACTATATCCTTACCTAATAGAGATCCGCACACCATTTTGGAGTTCCGTGAAAATTATTACGTAATTAGCTGTTGTGATTCAACACTCATAAATCATTTAGACATGCTACTTAATTAGGTTACATATGTTATTTATAATTGGGTTAACTACTTATATGTAAATTAGGGTTCCGCGCAGTTATTAAATATTTAGTACCGAACGAACTTACAGGTTTCAATTAATAAAGTAATTAAACCATCAGCTCACATAAGGTTTCGTACACACGTTATTAATTTAGGCGTTATTTTAACCGACTTCCGAAAAAGGAGGTGCGGAATTTCACCTACGATTAAATACTTTAATATTTTTATTTCCTTTTAATTTTGCTTGCGTCCTTGTGCCTGACTTCGCCTACGACGATTAACGATGCCTTCTGAATCACAGGTAGCCAGATTTAGACAGGAACAAATCGCTATTTTTAAGCTTAATTTGGAAGCGTTATCATTGAGGTCTAGCAAACCAAGGCGCTATAGCCCCGAGTTCGATGCCAGAGCATCGGGCGTAAGATTGACCCGCGATAGATTTGACGCGGCATATTATATAATATTAGACTCCGTAGGTTTATCAGACGACGAGGAGGAATTCTACAACGAGCAGTATGGAAGGACAATAGACGCCTATTACGTGATTCTCGTTGTAGTATTGGAACAAAAAACATGGTCATTAGCGCCCCCTCCGTCACCAGCTCAGCAGGTATCGAACCTGCACCCTCTCAGCTCCGCGCCTATACCCGCGCGCTCCTCATCATCAGCTCAGCAGGTATCGAACCTGCAGCCTCAGCGCTATACGCAGGATTCGAACCTGCACCCTCTCAGCTCCGCGCCTATACCAGCGCGCTTAACGCCATCAGCTCAGCAGGTATCGAACCTGCAGCCACAGTGCTATACGCAGGATTCGAACCTGCACCCTCTCAGCTCAGCGCCTATACCCGCGCGCTTTTCAATATCAGCTCAGCAGGTATCGAACCTGCAACCTATCGGCTCAGCGCCTATACCCGCGCGCTTTTCAATATCAGCTCAGCAGGTATCGAACCTGCAGCCTCAGTGCTATGCGCAGGATTCGAACCTGCACCATCTCAGCTCCGCGCCTATACCCGCGCGCTCCTCATCATCAGCTCAGCAGGTATCGAACCTGCAGCCACAGTGCTATACGCAGGATTCGAACCTGCACCCTCTCAGCTCCGCGCCTATACCAGCGCGCTTATCGCCATCAGCTCAGCAGGTATCAAACCTGCAGCCTCTGTGCTATACGCAGGTTTCGAACCTGCACCCAATCAGCTCCGCGCCTATACCCGCGCGCTTCTCGTCATCTGTTCAGCAGGTATCGAACCTGCAGCCTCAGTGCTATGCGCAGGATTCGAACCTGCAACCTCTTAGCTCCGCGCCCATACCCGCGCGCTTCTCGTCATCTGCTCAGCAGAATTCGAACCTGCAACCTACCGGCTCCGCGACTATACCCGCGCGCTTCTCGTCCCCACTTCAGCAGGTTTCGAACCCACAACCTCCGCGCTATGCGCAGGGTTCGAACCCACGACCGTTCAGCTCCGCGCCAAGACCCAAACAGGTATCGAACCCGCAACCTCACTATGGTGACAACCATTGCTACCCATGTAGTAATGTAAAGGGTCACAAGCCTCGGGTATGTACCCGATACTACGCACTACCAGTGCGCTTATTGCCGGTACAACAGCGCGAGGTACCACGGCGCCGTCCCACACCTGATACGGGCCAGATGGTGTACTCCCGTCGTACTCCACCGCGCACTACCTCGCGTCCTTCACCGCCGCCTAGGCAATGACTAGGACGGCACATCCAACAAATACCGACTCAGCCCACAAAGAATCAGCACACACACACAACACGACGACAAACTGTCATCGCAAACACCTTAAGTCAGTTAGGTGCTGACATTCTGCACTCACCCTTGCGCCAGCAATTCTGGACGTTATCAGTATACAAATGTATACAATGTTTACGTTTCCGGGTCCAAACTAAGGCTCCGTACATGGCCGACTCACCCGCCGACCGCGTAAACGTTCAGCCCGTATTTAGCAAAGTCACGACGGACTTTACTGGACCATTTTTGACAAAATCCAGTACACTGAGAAACGCCAAGCTATTAAAAGGCTACCTCTGTGTTGTAACATGCCTAGCCACGAAGGCGGTCCATCTCGAACCGGTATCTGAGTTATCCACGGAAACGTTCCTTGCGGCATTACAGCGTTTTGTTTCTAGGCGCGGTGTACCGGCGTTAATTAGATATAATTGCGGTACAATTTATGTAGGCGCTAGAAATGAACTTAGGGAAATACAAGACTTTCTTGCAACCAACAATAACAATATTGCACCTACACTTTCAGCTCTTTTAACGCGCATTGCAGCCAAGCTCAATGCACGCCCTCTCAGCCCACTCTCTTTTGACCACGCGGAATTTGAATTACTCGCCGCGGGTCATGTCCTTTTAAACCGTCAGCTCAATGCCCTACCTGAGTATTCGGTAGGAGGACGAGCCATTTCTGCACACAAAAGGGTTCAAGCTCGTCCTACCCTTATCCCAACACCTTTGGCAATCCTGGTCCAAACCCTACCTGCACACCATCCAAACACGCTCCAAACGGACTCCCCGATCCAGCCCACCTCAAGTCGGGGAACTGGTACTGATGGTGGACGACCAGGTGCCGCCTCTACACTGGCGCATGAGCCACAAGACGAACCCATGAAGGGATGGCGTCGCCCGAGTGGTGGAAATCAAGAACGACCACCTGACTGTCGATTGACCACCACACCACACCTTTGCCGAGTGGGGAATATGTTCACGCCAAAGCGTGACGTCACCTTAAGGCGCACCGCACCCGCGTGCCCCACCGCCGCTTCGCCTGCAGCTGTCATAACTAGAAGAAGGCGGCTGCAAAAGGAAGCGGAAACAGTCACCTTTTTGTACTCGCGACCGGCGGACGTGTACCGCTGCGTTCCGCGCAGCAACCGCATGGCACCGCCATTTTATATCAGCACGAGTCACCGCGAATGACTTCGCCGCGAGTGACCTTCAGGGTGTGTTCGGCCCGACCAGACACTACTCCTAAATCAGCACGTGTGTACACACGCAATCAGCCCGCCGCGTAAACCAGTGCACAACCCAAAGGGACAATACAGACATTAGAACCAAGTGACAATAGTTCTTCAGCTCATTCAGCACGCCGTCGACAGCAGCACGCCTCCAACGAGGACTTACGGTCACCAGCACCCACCAGACCACGAGCTCCTCGACAAAGGTATTTACCATCAATTATCCCTTACCTATTCTCTGGTTGCAGGAAACTGCTCAACCACACTTAACCCCCCCCCCTATCAACGAGCGTATAGCTAGCAGGAAACTGCGAAACTAGGCTCTATGTCAGTTTTGACGACTCCAATAAGCAAAAATGTTAGTAAGTTGATGAGTGGAGCTGGCAAAAGTGATATAGAGCCGCCATTTTTTTCGATTTCATCAACATTTGTTTGCAAGCGAGATACATAATAGCCCCCTACTGGTCACGTAATCGTGCATTGCTCCAAGGTTATGGTAGGTAAGATTTGTGGAGTGTCCGCCTGGGGATGTACTCAATACTTTATTGCAACATATATAATGTTTATATGCAGGTCTTGTTAACATGTTACAGAATGACAATATATATGACCCTGTAAGGGTATGGCAATAGTTTGTTTGTGCGAAACGAGTTATTTCTTATCAACAAAATTGTCGTTGAAAATTTCATCTAATGAATAGTAACATTTTTTCTCAAGCATGCTATTTAGATTTGCTACAAAGATAACGTCATTTTCTACATCTTTAAGGGCATTAGGCAATTTATTATACATTTTAACAGACATTGAGTAAGGGCCATTGCTATGCATCACGAGGTTTGATCGCGGTTCTAATAATTTATGTCTATATTGAGATCGTATTTTATTATATTTATCGGCTTTTTTTTAAACAAGTCAGGATATTTTTTTACATATTTACATATTTCGAGTATATATAGAGACACAACTGACAGGATTTTAAATTTAATAAAAAAAGGCTTATGGAAGTTTGGTATTGAAATGTCAGGTGCTTTGTATGTACCACATCTTTGCCAGTTATTCAACCGCGAAGCAGTAGGTAGTGTGTCTAACATTATTATTGCGGTTTGCAGAGCAACCAGCGAAATTACAGGGCAAGAGATTTAACATCTTATATCTGACGAGCTCAGTGGCCCGAGCACGAACATTAGATAAAGTGTAGCGTTATCGTATCGTTGACGTATTCAGTACAAACTATATTTATCTAGTACAATAGTGGCACAGATAACTCATAGTTTGTACTGTATACGTCAACGATACGATAACGCTACACTTTATCTAATGTTCGTGCTCGGGCCACAGTTCATTGCACGGTTTTGAACTCTTGTAGTTTAAAATTCTGAATGGAACTGAACTGCTTTGGGCAACAAGCATGGCGTTTAACATCTGGCGAGGGTGTCTAACTATCACGGTTCATGAGATACAGATTGGTGACAGACGGACGGACAGTGGAGTACTAAGTACTGAGTATTTAATAC
Source organism: Selenia dentaria (assembly GCA_917880725.1). Classification (NCBI taxonomy): domain Eukaryota; kingdom Metazoa; phylum Arthropoda; class Insecta; order Lepidoptera; family Geometridae; genus Selenia; species Selenia dentaria. The sequence goes on along the minus strand of OU862895.1, from coordinate 27,651,062 downwards.
GTAATTAGCAGCCTACCTATCACATATTTCAAAGATGTTTACCTGTTTTTACTCGACTGTTGAGATTGAGGGTTATGTTTTAGTCTTTTAGAGTATGTGTATGCATATGTAAGTTTTTATTGTTTGCTTTTTATACTCTAACTTAGTAATAGGGTCCGGTTTTACCGTTAAAACAACCTTTAATAGATTACCTTAGATATGAGCTCAGGGTAAGTGTCACCGAGAGTGGCCGCCACTTCCGGGTACAGCTGTGCCACGAGACGCGGGTTCCCGAACACTTCCGCCGATATCTTGAACGACTTGCGCATTATCTGCTTCAAGTTAAGGCTGCAATGTTAACAATTAGTTAGTTATTTTTCTATCGATACCTGCTTTTCTCAAGACCCTAAATAGTGGGGGAATCACTAGGGATATTGGTTTAGTCACGATATTAAAGCGACAGTGTCACTTCTCTTAGTGAAAATGTATGCCTAAGTTACATGTATCCATGTAAAGGGGGCAAGCCTATTACCATCTACGGGGCATTGTTCCAGACTCTATTTGCTAGAAACACCAAAAAACAGTCCGACACGGGTACCGAACCCTCCTGAAGCTACGATAAGACCAAGCCGCTGGCGGGTCAGCTAGTAATACACATTAACAACAAAATTGTATGTATAACTTACCTAGCTGCAGGGAACACGCTATCCGCCAAGCAAACGCTGATCATCCTCGCATGGTCTGCCAACCTCCGGTACGCACAGTCCAGTACTGCGTCCTTCTTGTAACTGCCTCCATACGGATTCACACCTTTGCTGTTCTGGACAAAAAAGATATACTTTAAAAAACCGTTTGGTATTTCTCTGTTCAATGCACGAATAACTGTGTAAGTGTAACGTGTCGTTCACGTGAAACAATACAATCTGCCATGTATCTAGGGCATCTGTGACACAGACAACTCATAGTTTGATGCCAAATCTCAGCACGAACATTTTCGTAATCGTATAGTTGACGCATACAGTACAGACTATAGTTTATCTAATACTAGCTGGTCTCCGCGGTTTTACCTGCGCGGTGATGGATGATGATGAATCTTATATAGCCTATGTTACTCAGGGTGAATGTAGCTTTCCAATGGTGAAAGATATTTTGAACTCGGTCCCGTACTTTTTGAGCCAATTCGTTACAAACATACATACAAATCTTTCCTCTTTATTATAATTAGTACTCACGGGATGTACACCACGATTAGGCGGGTTTTGGAGTTCCCGATATTTCGGTGCAGTTACATGCACCATGTTCAAGGGTAGACTGAATATGCGGGTGGATGTGAAAAAAGTCCCACTTACAATCGAGTTCGAGGGCCAGTGGTATCCACAGTAAAAGAGTGAGAAAGAGGGTAGACCGTTTGGTCTGCTCTTAAAACTTCGAACTTTTTTCACATCCACTCGCATTTTCAGTCTACCCGTGAACATGTAACTACAGTGCATTTAACTGCGCCGAAATATCGGGAACTCCAAACCCTGCCCAATCGTGGTGTACATCCCGTGAGTACTAATTATAATAACAGCCGCGAAAGTCTAAAACAGTGTGTTTCCTCTTTATAATATTAAGTATAGACAACTGTAGCACTGATATCTCATAGTTTCTACTGCTTTATTCATAGCATAATAACGACTCGCCTTTCTTTGTATAAGCAAATGTAACTCACTCGCTCGATAGCTTTGATAATGGGCACGAACAAGTCGGTATCGTAGTTGGAGTTCTTGTTTTGTAACAAAGCCGCCATACGCTCCAACCCCATGCCGGTGTCCACGTGAAAACGGTCCAGTTGCTTCACAATGCCGTCCGCTTCTCTGTTAAGAAATATATGTGGCATGGAATAACATTTTAAGGTCATTTAGGTGTTGTAGGTAGAATTAAACTGATCCATTCTTTCAACCGGTACCTACTTTTGGAAAGTTTTTGGAGAGGCGTATGTTCAGCAGTGGACATCCTACGGCTGAGATGATGATGATTCAATTCACCTTGATATGACGTTATTGAAGAAGTTAATGAATCATAATCACCATTGTCTGCATACTGTTTTATTTTTTTTGTTTTTTGTGATATTTTGTATGGGAATAAATAAATATTTCATTTTCATTCATTTTTTTCATTATAAGCAGCCCATTTTGTTCCCACTGTGGGGACCCTAGCCTTCCTCTCAGAGAGGAGTTGGCCCATAATCCTCCACGCAGTCCAGCCGGGGGTGAATAGAATAGTCGCCAACTCATGTCGAAGTTTTCAGGCCGCCCGAAGGCCTTCGACATAGCCTAACGACTGTTGTCCTAAGACAAACAACCGGGTTTTTTACAGTTATCCACCATTATTGTCAAATGTTTTTAGTTTAGTTTAGTTACCTGTTACACTGTATAAACACGATGTTCCAAATCTCCGTGAGCGATCCATCCGGGTTGACGTGATGTATCTCAGTGCAAGGGCCACAGGGCCCGGTGGAGCCCATCTCCCAGAAGTTATCTCTGGAGCCGAGGGCTTTCAGTCTGTCGGGCGGGACCCTACACACAAAACAAAATACTATTGAGCATATAGTTCTGAAAACAGCTGGTTGTAAATGCAATATTTTTTTTGATATGATTTTTAGATCACTAACGCCTGCTTAACGAGACCAAACTTTGCAATTTGTCTTTAAAATTATAAAAATACACAACCTCGGACGGGGGTCACCCCCGCATCTTCCGACAATAAGTGTCAGACGCCGTGATCACTAGGCCACTGAGGCTCGCTGTCCAACTATCGAATTTTATAACCGTCGTGATGGAACAGAGCGACACAATGCCATAAGTTAACAAAACATCTGATGGACAATGTCATATATTGTTTAACAATTTGGCAACTTTGTATGGTAAGTACTGATTTTAGAACTTATTTGAAAATCCTGTTGTTTTATTGTTTTTATGTTATTAGAAAACTGAACAAGCACAAGGCCCACCAGTAGGGCTATTATGTAACTCACTTGCAAACAAATGTTGATTGAAATTTTGAAAAATGGCGGCTCTATGTCACTTTTGCCAGCTCCAGTCCTCAACTTACAAAAATTTTTGCTTACCAGTGTTGTCAAAACTGACATAGAGCCGCCATTTTTCAAAATTTCAATCAACATTAGTTAGCAAGTGAGATACATAATAGCCCTACTGGTGGGCCTTGTAGGTTTTAAGTGGCAACCTCTGCTTATTTAAAACTCTTAGACATAATCTCACGTGCCTGTAATTTTACCGGCAGCCATTCCATTCAAACCAGAACACAGTAATACCAAACTGCTGCGGCCTAGAAATAGGTGGGAGTACTCCCCTAGACGAACTCATTCACAAAGAGTACTACTGCTATAAAACGCCCTTGTCTCGATTGGTGGCAGTATTTAACAAATTAATACACCCTGTGGCCCGAGCACGAACATTGTGCATGCTAAAGTGTAACGTTATCGTATCGTTGACGTATTCAGTACAAACTATCATTTATCTAGCTCTAGTACGGTTAGATAACTCATAGTTTGTACTGTATACGTCAACGATACGATAACGTTACACTTTAGCAAATGTTCGTGCTCTGGCCACTGTATTGATCTCTTAATTGAACTTATTCTGCTTTTATTTTAGTTTATAACTATAGTTATTCAAGATGTTCTGTCAACCATTTGACATACCCAATATCCTTCCATATATCCCTGCACTCCCTATCCTCCTGCATGCCGATGACGACGTCCCCAGCAAAGTACGTCACCACCAAGTTTTCAGGTTTCAGGCGGTACGGGCCCAGGAGCAGGTCCCATGCCATATGACACGCCTCTTTCTGCAAAAGAGACAATAATATATGACATTTCATTTATTTTTTTAATACAATAAAGTGAGAGCAAATGGTACGCCTGATGGTAAGCGCTACGCTTGCTCATGACGGCTGCAGTGCCACCCAGAGATTACAACTGTAGTTTTGCGTGACACTTCTTTGTGCTAATCAACCCGAGACATTGATATTCGAGTTTATTTTGCCTAATTTCACTAGCTGCAGTGCCCTAACATATACAACTATATAACCTGATATTACATTAATTAATTCATTTAGAATTTATGCGCACCCTAAAGTTTTGAATTTTTCTGTACGCTGCAGAGACCTGGACGCTTAAAGCTCGTACACTATCTAGGATGCATCCGAAATGTGGTGCTGGCGTAAAATGTTAGGAATTTCATGGATGGCGCGCCGCACCAATGCGTCTATCATTAAAAGAATTGAAAATTGAAATTCGCCTCTCCAGTATATGCCTACAGCGACTCTGAAGCCGCGTTGACACGATCAGAGTCTGCTCGAGTGGATCGAGTGCAACTCAGATTGTGGCAACCCATAATCCGAGCGCACTCGAACGACGTCGTCCGATCCTTGTAGACTCGGATCATGTTCAACTTTTCCGAGTGAGCTCGTATACGAGTAGGAAAACAATATGGCGTATAATAACAACAACCAAACGTCTCGTGCGGTCTGAAGCCTGAAACAAGTAGATTTGTAGAACTGGGGACTGATTCTACTATTTGACAACGTTCAACAATCTATCCCGCTGCAACTGCAGTTCCACTCCGGTTGTCGTTCGATCCTTACCCAAAAGCCATTCTACTATTTCTATACACAAATTGGAACGTAACGCCATATTAAACACTACTATAGATGAATATCATTTAGCGTCGCGTCATGATCTATAGAGATAACAGAATATAAGGTTTTGATCGATCGCGACGTCAACAGAAACGTAACTGCAACTGGACTGTTGTTCAATAGCAGAATAAGAAAACGTATTAAGTCACAGTTCAGCTGCGGTTCGATTGCAATTTAATTAGTGGAATCACCCCCTGTACGAAACTAATTAGGTAAATACAATTCGGGAGAATTTCAGAGAGTTGTTAAAAACTGTTTTTCGAATTTTACGAATTTATTTTATGATGTGGACTGATAAATAAAAATAATTAGAAGAATGAAGAAAATGATCCGAGTGAACTATGTTAGTATCAACAGCTATCCTAGTATGAAGTTTATCGAGTATTAAGTTTACTCATTCGAGTCCACTCTGTCCGAGCAGACTCTGATCGTGTCAACGCGGCTTTACAATACTTCGGACACGTGACCAGAAGAGACGCTAACAACTTAGAAAAGCTCACTGTTGAGGGTCACGTGGAAGGAAAACGGAGTCGTGAAAGATCTCCTACCAGGTGGACTGTCGTTGTCAAAGAGACAACTAACGCAAATTTTCCAACTGCTATGAGACAACCAGATTGCCGCAATATTTGGAAACCCCTAGTCCAGAAGGTCGTGCATGGTGGTCACGACCCTCAGTCATGAGGAATCGATCAAAAAAGAAGAAAGATAATTATTTATACACTTTGGTTAGGAGCAAGCTTAAGGCCAGCGCATGCGTCTGGAACCCGCACCATGTCACCTACGCCCAAACGCTCGAGAAGGTACAAAAGGTTTTTCTAAGGTCGTTGTACAAAAGATTGTACGGCTATTATCCATATCTGTACCCTACTAAGTTTTTGCTGGGCCAGTTGGGGTATAATTCACTAGAGTTGAGAAGACTGATAGATCAGCTCACAATGTTCTGTAAGATACTTGTACTGTACCTGACCAATGGAATAGTAATGTAAGAAGCCCTGACAACTCATTTGAGGTTGATAACCTTACTTGATTTCATGACTGGTCATCAATCTCAAATGAATAACGAATAATTTGTATTTACATTTATATTGTTTTTATGACCTTTGAATTAATTTAGTATGTGTGTCATTGTTCTTTTGTTTTTTTATTAATTAATATAAATTTTAATAATTGTGATTTAATTGTAATTGTCTTTGAATTGACGTTATTAGATCAATAAATAAATAAATAAATTAGAGGCATGTGTATCTATTAAACAACTGTACCGTAATTCGAAACCGAATTATACATGAGAGAGTAGCGTACTCGACTTCCGCTCCGAACAAGTCATGCTGTGATTGGTCCGCCCGATCTCTTCGCCCAATCGGCGTCGACTCCGCCCTTTCCGCTCCCCTCAAATGTCAACCATCACCCCAGGTAGTGCGCCTAGCGCAATGGCTTCATTGGCGTTTGGATTTTCATCCGGAGTGGTCGTAAGTACGAAATATTTACTTTACTGACTGCGTCATGCTGGTGAACGTTCAGGTAAAGTCCTGAACCAACTAGTAAGTTCATGTGCAATTGTATATACTTACTAATAATATTTTAACGGTGTTACCGTTCGTTTCAATACTAATTATTTTTTGTTTATAGCCAGTGCTACCGCTGGTTCTAGATACAAATTAAATATTTTAACTGTTTCACACTGTTTCAGTTGAATTTTAGATTCTTTAAATTGATAGTTATACTGGTCCAGCCCCAACGATGGAAGGAATAAAAACAGGAAAAAGAAGATGATAACCTATCAACGGTGTCGGATTCAAGTGTTGGTTCGTAGTTTAGCTCCGGCTCATCACCAAACCGTAAGTAACACTTCCTATTTTTCATCAACTGTAATATAATCGTGGTAAATTACAATCCAAGTTAAATCATCCTGACTTGTACTTCGATTTGAGCAGACCCAAACATGTGTGACTGACCTGATCCCGAAAATGAGGATCTATGATCCTCAGCCACGTTAACACGCCATTTCACCGAAGACCTGCCAGAAGTCAGTATTGGCGAAATCGAGACCGCTCTTGAACAGCTTAAAAATGGAAAAGCCCCTGGAGAGGTGGCGTTACAACAGAGCTACTAAAAGCAGGAGGTAAACCCGTACTGAGTGAGCTCCAGAAGCTTTTTAACGTGAGAACTCCAGAGGCGTGGAGTAGGAGTGTGGTCGTCCTGTTCTTCAAAAAGGGATATAAGACCCTGCTGAAGAACTATCGACCCATATCCCTTCTAAGCCACGTCTATAAGCTGTTTTCAAGAGTGATCACGAACCGTCTTGCGCGTAGACTCGACGAATTCCAACCACCGGAACAGGCTGGGTTTCGGAGCGGATACGGCACCATAGACCACATTCACACAGTGCGGCAGATTATACAGAAGACCGAAGAGTATAATCAGCCCCTGTGTCTAGCATTCGTGGCCTATGAGAAGGCCTTTTACTCGGTTGAACTCTGGTCTGTTCTGGAGTCCCTGCAGCGTTGCCAGATAGATTGGCGGTACATCCAAGTGATGAGATGTCTTTACGAAACCGCCACCATGTCCGTCCAAGTACAGAATCAGCAAACAAGTCCCATACCGTTGCATCGAGGAGTGAGACAAGGGGACGTTATTTCCCCGAAATTGTTTTCAAATGCAATGGAGGATATGTTCAAGACGCTGAACTGGAAAGGACGTGGCATTAATATTAACGGCGAATACATCTCTCACTTGCGATTTGCTGACGATATCGTCATCGTGGCAGAGACGCTGCAGGACCTGCAACAGATGCTGAACGACCTGGCTGACTCTTCTATACGCATCGGCCTACGGATGAACTTGGACAAAACCAAGGTCATGTTCAACGAACATGATCTACCGGAACCGATTGCGATACGGCGCCGTTCTCGAAGTTGTTCAAAAATATGTGTACCTCGGGCAGACATTGCAGTTGGGAAAAAATAACTTTGAGAACGAGGCGAATAGAAGAATTCGGCTGGGCTGGGCAGCGTTTGGGAAGCTACGTCGAGTCTTTACTTCGCCGATTCCACAGTGCCTGAAGACGAAAGCCTTCAATCATGACATACGGAGCCGAAACGTGGACACTGACGGCTCGAATGGTCCACAAGCTTAAGGTCGCTCAGCGGGCTATGGAAAGGGCTATGCTCGTGCAATTGGAGAGGCTTATGTCCAGCAGTGGACTGCTACAGGCTGATGATGATGAAACATATGTGGGGAATCAAACGAGGACAAGCCCTACTGAGCACCTCAAATTAAAACCGCTGAACTTTCAAATGGTTAAAGCGTGTAATCTTAGTTTACGCTTCGGAAAAATAATGGTTATGTAGAACAGCTCATAGAACAACAAACTTTTGAACAATATTGTAATAATGTCCAATACTATAAAACTCAAACACGTATCTCCAATGTTATGAGTTCATTAGCTATGGTGTGATCCCCATAATGAAATCAAACGCTACGCTTACTTCACGCTTTGCTAAACCGCTCGAAGTCGTTCACTCGTTAGGGAACGAGTTCCACAAAACAAGACTTAAAACAGTTTAAATGGTTTCTTAGATGACATACAATCGACTGATTAATGTACCAGATTGGCTAAAGTCTGTTTAAGCACATTCTAATACGAAAATGTACAAAGAAAACTTCTACATATATTCATGCTACTTTCACACCAGGTAAAGTAGCAATACTGAAAAATTCAGTGTTATTTAGGCTGGTAGAATAACATATTCTCAGGTCGCGTTTTGGCTTATCTTCGTAAAGTCCCTGGATTATATGTAATTGTTAAACAACCTACATACGAAATATTGGCCTCGACCTCTGGTGAAACAAAACGCAAAGAAACACATCTAAAATCTATGCTTGCAGTTTCTGAACAACACGGGCTAACTGCCACCACCCTAGATACCACATTACTACGTCAGTTGGTCAGTCTAGAAGGTGACACAGCACACGCCAAGGTCTGCAGTGCCCAACTGTAGTTCGCAGTCACTGCTGCGCACCCAAAGATGAGTATGTTTTGCTTGACACCCGGGTCGCCATATTCGATCCCCAACATGAGGGCATTGCCGGTGTAATTAACAAATATTACAGCCCGACAAGAGGCATAACTCCTCCTCATCCCATCGGGATAGGACAGGAAATCATAATATGAAAGCAATGAAATAAAACGAAAACATTCTGACTCGAAACCCTTCCATGCTGGCAGCTACCAAAAAAGGTTGCAATCACTGGTTCTCCAGAAAAATTACTCGTTGAAAAAGTCTTGGGGCTCCTCTCTATATTCTAAACGTAATAAATGGCTTCCGTACACCATTCAAAAAGCTCATGCAGCTTAGTTTGCATCGAGATAGGTGATAATAATAAAATATGCGTACAAGCAGCCCTTCGTGGGGGTCATTAATAGCAAAGTTAGACTCATCGAAGAATGCTTGGAGCTCCGCTTCACATTCTAAGCATAATAAGGGACTACTGTGTACCATTCAAAAAGAAAACGTCATTGCTTTTATCGAGCGACCGTAACAAAGTTAAACTCATCGAAGAATGCTCGCAACTCCGCTCTACATTCTAAGCATAATAAGTGACTATAATGTGTACCATTCAAAAACAAAACATCATTGCTTTTGTCGAGCGACCGTAACAAAAGTTAAGCGCATCGAAGAATGATCGGAGCTACGCTCTACATTCTAAGCATAATAAGTGACTACTGTGTGCCGTTCAAAAAAGAAAACGTCATTGCTTTTGTCGAGCTACCGTAACAAAGTTAAACGCACCGAAGAGTGCTCGGAGCTCCGCTCTGCATTCTAAGCATAATAAGTGACTGTGTACCGTTCACAAAGAAACAGTTATTGCTTTTGTCGAGCTACCGTGTTAAGTTAAACGCATCGAAGAATGCTCGCAACTCCGCTCTACATTCTAAGCATAATAAGTGACTATAATGTGTACCATTCAAAAACAAAACATCATTGCTTTTGTCGAGCGACCGTAACAAAAGTTAAACGCATCGAAGAATGATCGGAGCTCCGCTCTACATTCTAAGCATAATAAGTGACTACTGTGTGCCGTTCAAAAAAGAAAACGTCATTGCTTTTGTCGAGCTACCGTAACAAAGTTAAACGCACGGAAGAGTGCTCGGAGCTCCGCTCTGCATTCTAAGCATAATAAGTGACTGTGTACCGTTCACAAAGAAACAGTTATTGCTTTTGTCGAGCTACCGTGTTAAGTTAAACGCATCGAAGAATGCTCGGATCTCCGCTCGACATTCTAAGCATAATAAGCAACTACTATTTACCATTCTACACGAAATTGTCATTGCTTTTGTCGAGCGACCGTTACGGCAAAATATCTAACTAAATTGAAATGAAAGTGGTTGTAGAAATGCACACTCGAGGTGTCATAAAAATGCGAGTCTCTTTCAAGCTGTCAGCAATATTCTCAGGCTTAAAGGCAACGGCACAACAAGACCGTTTTTGGGATCACGAAAACTTGAACAAGTACCTACGGTGCTCTCTTAAAATTCAGATTGATTAACCATAATTGCGTGCTAGTTTCTCCAAGAGAAGACTGGATCGAGGATTGCGTGCTAGTTTTTCTAAGAGTAGACTGGATGGCCAAGGTCGATCTTCCTCTGGACCACTTGTCGGTTGATTCAAACAATCACCGGTTCTTTCAGTTCATTTACAATGACGAATATATACGAATGACTCGAACATATTCTGCTTGCAATCTGTCTTTAGCTCAGTATCCCAAAAACATGTGCGCTTCCGAGCATCACAATAATCCTGATACTGAGCAAGGCTGGAGGTAATTGTAATAATAATTTGAATTCCTTCTGACGCATCAGATACTACTAATACTGCAAAACCTTGTTGTATTAACCGTCAAGATATGCGAGTACCTCGTTTACGCATCCTCGTATTCGTTGCAAAATATACACAGAAATGATTAGTTATTCTTAAAAACCTACTACGAACTAGAGTAAGATCAAAGCTCACAGCTCATGGAAAAGCTATTTATCTTGGAAGCTCTGTTCCGAGTGGTATTGCCAATTAGTGATCTAGTACAATACTAACATACACAGTTTTGTAAAGTGGGGCAAACAAGAAACCTATCTTTTTGCCTTTCGCCAAGCTTCCGAGTGCCCCCAATTTCTGCACAATCGACGGATTAGATTCCCAAGGTCACTCTTACGCCCCACCGGCTGACTTGGAACTTCAGAGTAGGGTTGGGTTCATCTCCCGGCATACCATAAGAAATACTAGCCGACTTAAAACAAATCAACAGGGATTTGCCTGATCACTTAATTACAATGAGAAACAGTCGTCGCATTAGCAACCCGATTTAGACCTCACAATTACTCAGTTACCGATGCTATTAGGTATGTTTTATTCTAAACGATTCACCGGTACCGCTAGTTATCGTTATTTTATGAAGGCGCTGTTAAATAGATCGTTGGATTACCCGTTCACGATTACAAATCTATCCAGAGTCCTAATAATGCCGACCGACTGGTACTGCTTCCTATATGGGTGATTACCCATTGTCGAGAGCGAAAGAAATGATACAGGAACTTTTTACTCGTAGATGTACGAATGTATTAAAATCTAACCGACGAGAGTGCGAGAAAATGTTTAGGCTTATCTGCTCCTTGGAGAAAGTTTAGCTTGGAAAAAATAGCACTCCTCGTGAGATAATTACCCAGGAATCCAACAAAAACCCAAGTGGTCTAATCTTGCAAGATTCATAACCAATCTTATTAAAATGACCCTTAGTATATTTTTAATTCACAAATCTGGAATACTTAACCCATTCATTTAAGTCTTAATGACGACGAAATTATAAAAATAAATATAAACACTTAAAGCTAAAATCACTATTTTAGACAAGGCAACCGCGACCCCAACCTGGAAGTCGATACCTTAATAAATCAATAATTTAATCCAGAACATTTGTGAAGAAAATAGTTTTCATCTACCTAATTCAAGGGACATAGTAGCCATCGCTATTTCTATGTCACAATAGTTTATAAGCTTTTTTCCAGAATTAAATTACAGAACTGCAAAACACTTTAGCACTGCTATGGTCTTTAAACATACTACCAACCACCATAATATACAGGTTGAAATGTCTCACTAAACAGACAGTTGTAATGTGTCCAGCACACTGACTGCACTCGGCATTTAAAAAATATATGTGTATACATATATACTACACTCATTTGAGAATGCTCAGGGCTCCGCCCCACATTCAAAACATCATGAGTGGTTTCGAGAGTTAAAAGATGGGTTGCAATCAGCACATAAATAAGCCTTTAACAGCAACACCTGCCAAGGTTACTAATTTGGTAAAACTGAAAGTTAGTGGAACATATTGATGAATTGACCTTACCTCTGCAAGCAGTTCCATTGAGAAATTGGGCGTACCTACCTTATTTACTCTTTGTTCGCACTGATTTGACAGAAAAATCAAATAATGGATGTTTCATGTACTAAAATGAGTAGTCTAATTTTCCTAAACCTAGAATTCATGCTTACGCAGACAACAAAAGTTTTGTGAATGAAATCTGGACCGCTGGGCGTCAGAGCATTCAATACCTATTAAAGATTTATCACATTGGCGTCACCATCACCACTAGGCGATAACAAACACATCTCTCATGTATAATTAGGTTTCGAATTACGGTACAGTTGTTTAATAGTGATGTTTTACCTGCAATTAAAACATTTATTAAACATACTTACCTAATTCGAAACCTAACACTTTCTATACCTGCCTGGTGGCATAACACGAGAAAACCAATGAAGCCAAGTTGCGCTAGTCGCACTACCTGGGGTGATGGTTGACATTTGAGGGGAGCGGAAGGGGCGGAGTCGACGCCGATTGGGCGAGGAGATCGGGCGGACTAATCACAGCATGACTTGTTCGGAGCGGAAGTCGAGTACGCTACTCTCTCATGTATAATTATGTTTCGAATTAGGTAAGTATGTTTAATAAATGTTTTAATTGCAGGTAAAACATCGCTATTTTTTAATTAATTCGTTGGTGTGTGGTTAATATTGAACGCACCCATAACGCCAAAAATCATAAAATGTGGGTACTTTGGTAACTCCTAAACACCTCCCTACCTTTCCAAACGTCAAGTGACTGAGGAGAACCTTTCGAGACTTCAACGATACAAGTCATATTTGTTCCGTGTGCATTATCCGCCATTTTGCACAGCAGCAGCCAAAGTTAGCCGATCTACATAGCCGCGCCAATCTATCGGTCGTGCCATTGTATCGTCGCGAACTTTGCTCGCATCAACATCTTGTCTAACAAGGAAATAAACCGCGCGTCGCCGCCTAACTCGCCATCAGTGCAGCTGCATGATACGGGCTCGAGATCGCGACCGCGTTCAGCGGCATATCTGTGCCCATTCAACGGAAACTCATCTAGGAATAGTGGACCCTCAGGCGAAGGAAGACCGATTCACTCGGACCAGCACCATACCTAAAGGCTATCGAAGAATCACGGGTGAGTCAGTCACATTTTCCACCACTTCAAATTTCCTCTCTGAAGTTCCACCATTTCCTTGGTCCTTCTACCCAAATAAGTACCTACCTAAGCATTCGCGGATAAGTATAATTCTCATCCGTATATAATTTTTCGTTCAAGCTAAGTTTCAATCTAACAATTCATATTTTGTATTTTCATATCTCCGCCATACTTAATTCTATTGTGCAATTATTTGTCATTTCATTTCCAATACAAGCTAATTCATTTGGCGCTAAGATTCAAATTAGCAAATAAGATCATACCTCTGCATACAAAGATTACTTAATTCATGTTGTCTATGGTGATTTATTCGAATCGGTATACTTTTCAGAGTGTGTAGCGAACCTTATTTTATTTTTATTCTATAGCAACACCGGCCAATTTTATCAAACGTCAATCAAGCAAGGATACTTTCTAATCTGTGCAATCAAGTTTGTTTACTTTTGCATTTCAAGGTTAATTTCAATGTTATTACGGTTTTCGAGTGCTTACAAGTAAAATTGAGTAAATTACGTTTCAAAATGACTGCCGCGAAATTATCCAGTGTAGAGTTTGACTTTTGTGGTCGTTTTATACAAGAGTTATACGCGTTATCAACACGTCTTGCATCTCAGCCTAAAGTTGTCAGTCATTCAGAAAAAGCGACATTTATCGCAAGGTTTCGTGACTTGGATAGGCATTGGCAGAAGTTAGAGACAGCATTCACTGTTATTATGGCCAATTTGGATGACGATGTTCAACGGAAAGACATAGAAGGCAAGTTTACACAATATTCAGATATGGTATATTCCTTGAAATCTTTGCATGGGCATGTCTTAGATGTGAATCAAAAGCAGATATCTAAACCAAGTTTAGACTTTCACCTTCCGAAAATTTCACTAGCACGATTTACTGGAGTCCATGTTGAATGGCCAAACTTCATCAATATCTTCAATAGTTTGATACATGAGAGGGACAGTCTTGACTCAGTGCAAAAATTTCATTTTCTTCTAAGCGTTCTAGACAAAGAACCTCTATCTTTAGTCAAACATTTGCCCATATCTAGTGAAAACTATGACGTAGCTTACAGGTTACTGACTGAACGCTATGAAAATAAGCGAATTATAGCAGATCGTCATGTCAGTGACATACTATCATTGGCCAACTTACAGCAGCTAAATTCCAAAAGCTTGACAAAGTTTCTAAATACATTGAAGGAAAATACTAACGCTCTAAAAGCCTTAAAATTTGATGTTGATTCATGGAGTTTTCTACTACTCCATATTATTCTAAAAAAATTGCCAGGTGAGTTACGCACCAAATTTGAATCATCAATTGATACTATGATGATTCCATCTTTTAAGCAATTGATAAACTTTTTAGAAAAGCAACTCAGGATATTGGATAATGTTTCTGGTTCTACTTCTAGGACCAATGCAGGCAATACTTTGAGTATATTAGATAGTGACAAATCGTATCAAAAATCAAGTTTAGTTGCCACATGTCCATGCTGCAAGGAGAATCATGCCATATATCGCTGTTCTAAATTTCTCAACATGATTCCTTCTCAAAGGTAAGGATTTGTGGTTCAACATAAATTATGTTTTAATTGCCTGCGCAACCATCATGTTTCAAAATGTACATCATCCAGTGTATGTCAGGTATGTCGTGGACGGCACCATACCAAACTTCACATTTCAAACAATGCAATTGAAAATAAACATTCAATGGGTAATCAACTAGTTGAAAATCAACAATCACACTCAACATCTGCACCAAAGTCTTTTGAGCCTGCTGTGTCGACTCATAGCTCCACAGTCCAGCCTCAAACATTACATGGTGTTGATACATCGTCCACCATGATTTTAGGCACTGCGTATGTTCGCGTGCAGGATGTTGATGGTCAGTTTCATTCCGCTCGTGCCTTAATTGACTCTGGATCTCAAGTATGCATTTTGTGTGAGAACATGGCTCAACGTTTAAAGCTACCTCGCACTAGGTCAGGTGGTTTGTGTGGACTAGGTGCCGTGTCTATTCGAGAAACTCGAGGCATGGTTCATTGCAGTGTCATGCCAGTACGGGATGATTCATACATTTTATCAACTGATTTTATTATTTTGAAGCGAATAACGGGTCATATGCCCTCCGTTCCTGCTGATCCTAGTGTCTTAGCTCTTTGCAGTAATTTAATTTTAGCTGATAATAACTTCACCATTCCTGGACCAATTGACCTGCTTTTAGGTATTGAATTTTACGACCAGATTTTTGATGGGAGGAAGTTCAGTTTAGGTGACAACATGCCCACTGCCTACTCATCCATATTTGGATGGATCATTATGGGTAGAGCACCCGCAGCATCTGTGTATGCACACCCTGCTGCATCAATGGTGTCGCGCTTCCTATGTCATAGCAAGATGACTGTGTGTGCCCGGTAAATAATCATACTAAAATAAACACACGACAAAGAATATAAAGAAGAACACGTGGATGAAACAATGAGTCGACCACCAACGCACGCAATTTAGGCAACATTTGGTGCTAGGAGGCTTTGCCTCATACAAGGGTCCGTTCAGTTACCCTCTGATCGACTATGGCTCCAGTCAGAGCGCAGTACCGTGTTTACTGCGCCCGGGTCTTCCCTTTACTGAGATATTGCGTATATGTATACAAGTTATCTCTCTCATTGGGTTCCTGGTCAGTACAGTTTACCCCAGGAATGACACCAGCTGGACATGGGGTGTTCCCCACGAGGACCTCCACCATCCCCATAGTCCTGCCCAATATGCTCCAACAACATAGCCGATCATTTTGCTATCCCCTGTTGGTTACACCCGGATATGGATGCTCAGGGGGTGCATTCGCTAGCTCTTCAGTCCAATTTCCTTTACTACCAGTTAATGTACATTGTACGCAATCATTGGACTATGCCTAACCGTAAAACGTGACTCGTTAACGGTCGTCTCATTATCACATCACACGGTTCTTGTAGAACTAGGAATCATGAGCTAAAAGCACTTACCAGGACCTCTGCTGGTTGTTTTCCATCGAGACCTCAGCCAGTGCCTCACACGTGCTTACCCATCCGTCATTTTTCTCCGTACCCTCCTTCCTGCTGGCACGCCATTCGTAGTCTGCCCCAGAGATGCGTTAGCATCTGCTCGTCCGTGCCACAGAGTACCTGCGTCAAATCACTTACAAAAGGCAGAGTTGCCATAGTGCAAAAATAGATTGACAATAAGGATACAGTTACACTCACCAATTCGTTAACGGAAACTCGCGCTGCGCGCGACACTCACAACGGCAGAGAGGTCTACTTCAAGAGGGCTAGCAGTTGACAAGTCCACACAAGGATTTTCTCCTGTCCCGAATGACAGCTTACTTAGCACTTAGCAAAAGAGACGTCTTTTGCTCCTGGTCCTTACATCGCTGGGCTGCAGATTATTTTCACTTGCAGTTCCCATACATGGTGCCGATGCGCTAGCGGATATATCATGCTCAGTTACAGTTACTTCATCACCGCCTTTTTCCCACTCAAGTCTGTTATAGCCAGACTCTATCTCCATTGAGCATGTGTTTTCAGGCAAACAGGTGCTCGTGTCGATTTGTGGTTGTACCTCACTATCCGTGATATGTTCTGCGGATAAAGCTTCTATATCCAGAAGCGATGTGCCCACTCCTACTCCACTGGAGTATTGTTACTTCTCAATCCTCTGTTCATCACAGGCAGAGTGTCATCGACATCGTCTGCAAGAGGGTATAGATGTCCTATAGAACGCGTGAACAGGGAGTCGTCGACTTTGACTTTCGCAACTCTGCATTTGCTATCTGCGCTAAGAAAGTCTGCTGGTCTTAAGACATGTTCAAGTTCTATGCCAACTCTTGCTAAAAGTGCTGAATTAAGTATTGCTTCTACTTACTTTATACCGTCAGCAATTTATACTCGTGGATTACTAGGTGTTTCCTCTAGGTTCTACTGAGGCAATTCTTAGCTAACTTAGATTTTCTTTTTGATACAGTACGGGTTTTTAAGTAGTTCCGCTAGTAATGTGAAATTATTTACATTATTAGAATTAAAACCTTTGCGGGTGCCTCTTGTTGCTTCAAATCTCCATAAGCCACTCTAACCAGAAGACTTTCTTCAACCGATATGTCCTTTACTATGTCTAGATGTACTGCCCTTACAGTCAAACATGTAAATAAGTCTACCCATCTCTTCTCCTTTCCTGTAGCTGTGCATACATATAGTGGCCCAAAGAAGTACGCACCAGTGAATGTATACGGCTCGTTGTAATTTACTCTCCTGTGGCAATGCTGGTGTCTGGGGCAACTTGTATGGACCTCCCCCATGCTTTATATACTGTGGACATCTACAGAATACCTATTTTACTTGAACTCTTCAGGAAAATGCTGTCCTTGTAACCTATGACGTGATAACATCATATAAATCGATGAACGTTGGCTGCACGCATGAAACTCACGCATAATGACCTTATCGTAAAACTATCATCCGTAAACCGACTTTACAGACAACTATTTTTTTTAAATTTCAATCGTAGATTCAGAACTGGCACTGGTTTGAGTAACAATTTCGCTTTATGGCTCTCTCCTATCTGACAAATGTTGGCTCAGAAAGTCAGTAAACTCAGATAGGTCCATTGGTTAATTTAGACCATTATATGGTACATCCATTTCCTCTGGGGATTCACAAGTTTCTGTCGGCTCTCCTGGGCCTCGGGGCCCAGGGGCTCCCCAACTGAAAGGAAAGTCTTCTGTGTCTCTTAATGGCGACTCACAGGCCAGTATGACTCTTCTTCTTTCAAGAATGCTGGGCCATTGTACCAAAGTTCTTTCCTGTGATTCCCGAGTTCAGGTTCAGGTCTCGTGGCGATGTCTGCTGGATTCGACATTGTATTGATGTAAAAAACTTCAGTATTTGGATGGTCTCGTTTGATCACATTAACTATGTTTGCTACAAATAGTGATAACAGTTTGTTTGATCTCATCCATCCGATAATAACTAGGCTGTCCGTTCAAATGTGTTCCTTTTGTACAGGCAGGTCTAAGTTAACTTTGACATATTTCAGAAGTCTGTTTCCTATCAGAAACCCCAGTAGTTCTAGTTTCGGTATGTTAAAGTCGTCTTTGTCTTGGATCAGCGATACACGAGATTTTGTCATCACTAAGAATACTGATGTTTCCTTGTCTCCTCCTGTTCTCATATGTACAACGGAGGCTAAGGCAGTATTTAAGTAATCTCTGTATGAAGCTTATAGGATTAATGCAAATCAACATTTGTCATGTTAGTTCCCATATATCTAGGTAGTTCTATCTTGGTCACAGCTGTTAATTTATTTAGAATTGAATTTAGTGATCCAAGAAATTCCTTGGCAACATTGCACTTTAACATCTCTTTGCAAATAGTTAAAAAGAAGTTTAATTTGCAGTATCAGTGGGCATGGCATTTAACGCAGTGTAGTGTGCATCAACTACTGAATCCTTGCAACCAAATCTTTCCTTTACGCTTCTACTGTACTTTGAATCCGTTGTTAAAAGGTCAGATACGGTATCCAAGGCCACATCGCTCATCTTGTCCACCTCTGCTGTAGAATGATGGTGAATATTCGCCTTAAAACTATCTCAAAACTTCTTTCATTTAAGTTTGTCTTCACTATATGTTGGTATAGTGAGCTTTGGGAGTTTAGTTGTTGTTGTCTGTGTCAGCCTAGATAGGGTTATTGTAGCTTCCAACTCTGTTAAAAGATCTTCAACCTTCAACTGGTCTTGCGTCATGAGGTCTAGACCTTTACTTTGACTGCATAATATAGATGTAGATAAGAAACTGGTATAGTTCCTCCTCAAAAGACTTCATTTCTTTGTTTAGGTTTCACATGACATAAAGTAAAATATTCTTCGAATGCTCCGACTCGATATTTATAAGGAAGCTCGGTTACTTAAAGGCTTAGTTAGGCGTTAGGCGGTCTGAAAGGCTTAGTTTAGCCTTTGATGCCGTAATTAAAATCTTTTAAAGATTGACTCCATAATGAGATTTGTTCAAATTCGTATGTGGTTTAGCAGATATTGCTTGAAATGCATACCAATAAATGTTTTGAAACCAAACCCAATGTCCCCCTTTCAAACAATAATGAACAAAATAAGTATAAATAATTTACCTCAATTTAACAGTGGTTTTTGTTAACAGATATTTTCTCATCTATCAGACAGTTGCAGAAATGATCTTTAACTTTTATAGACGTAATTGAATCTTAATTTGACATTAAGTCGTTGCACATACGAAAATTTCATCAGATTTTAAAGTTCCATTAAATGTATCTAATGGAACGTCAATATGTCATTAATCGTGTATTTTGCGTTGCACAAAGCGCCTTTAGAACATAATTAGTGTTTATTGAGACGTTAAATTGACAGATCAGGAATTAAAACTTAATTAGTCAACAATAATCCATTATACCGACTTTAGTAGAATTTACGTTTTTTTTTTTTTTTTTTTATATTGTCTCATGCAGAAGATTACGTTCCCACCGCCAAATCTCGGACAAAGTAAAGTACATTTTATTTAACTAACAGTGAAGAGTTTCGTGTATAGTAGCAGATTTCCAAAGGTGTAGTTCTGCAAATCAAATATATTATTGTTTTGGAACCAACGACCAAAAGAAATAAAGTCATTGATGATTAATAAACACACAGTTATTGATCTGTCTGAGCGTCATATACCTTATACTTCGCGACGCGATCTTTCCATCAACAGTTTCTACAATTGTACAGAAAGTAAGTCACGAACTGGCAAAGTGAAGCCATGTCTATATAACCTATGTCAGAAAACGGAAAAATTACGAAAAATATCAAGTTTTTTATTTATACAAAACACCAACCGTTTTTAGGTTAGAGTGCTGCATAATGTTCTAATACTCTGTGCGATCAGACCTTGTCAATATAGCATTTACATAAGTTCAGTAAAATGTTTAAATTTCATTGAAAGTTTAGTAGTGTCACAGAATTCGCCCTATTTACATTATATCTATAGTAATGTATCGTATATGTTTTACTTGCTTCTCGTTTTCGTTTTATTTAACAATATTTTAATTATTTTGTTTTGTATATATATTTTTTTTTCCACATACAAAACTATAGTCATGTCAACGAGTCAAGTACAAAGAAAAAAAAACATTCCCTTTTTGACACTTATTTGATAATGACAAGCTAAACGCTGTTTGCGTTTTTTTTTTTATATAATTCAAAAAATATTTGTTTAATAAATAGCAAAATAAAAAAACGCCAAATGTTCAGTCCCAAGAAGGTTGTATCTGTTTATCGTTCATTCTCTTTTAAAATATTTTACGCAACGTTGTTTAAATGCCGGCTTTAGCTAAAGGATCATTATGATGTCAACTTATAAAATAATCGGCTTTTGTGCAACGTTACTAAAATAATGATTTTATTATCACTCAAGCTGGATTAACTAATGAACTGATAATGAAGAACTTTCTGCAACTGGTTGTATGTGAGGCATTCACTTTAGTACACGTTAACCCTTCCTATACCGTGATAATTGAAACAAAAGATTTATGAATGACACGCACGCAAATTTACGTCAATGGTACGCAAAGGGTTAAGTCTGTTTACATGATGTTTTTGGCTGAAAAATTCATGAAATATTTAGTAGAACTAGTCTATTATTTCATCGGATTGGTTTTTTTTTTTTTTCAGTTGATTGTTGTAAACAGATAATACAATAGTACCTAATTAAACTTAATAAGGTCGTCTTCGATTATTTATATAGCAAAAAACAAGAGCCGCTTTTGCAATATATATGATTCGTTTTTGGGACGCTGTCTGAAGCGCGCCAGAAATAGCACATCTTCAATTATATTCTTGCTTTCCTTTCATTAATTGACTTTTGCAAAGACGCTAATTACACACTCTATACCATTATTACCAAGCACGTATTCCATCTACATACACAGTTATAGACTGCTAATGAGTAAATATTACTTCACACTAACCATGAAACAAATCGAAAGACACAGTGGGAAACGCCAGCCGGCAACGAAGGAAAGGGGTGCACACAACATAACAGAGTATTCTTATTTTCACATCTCACACGCAGCGCCGTCCTAGACTTTGCACATCAGCAGCACATTTGAATATTTTTTTTTTTATCATTATGTCTATTTTTCTTCGTTCCTCTCCGCATTACATAACAGCTAGTATTTACCGTATTATTAGTATACATGTTTATAAGATGCTATGTATGCATTGTTTAAATTAAATGATGTACACACGTGTTACAAAATAAACCCGGTAACTTTCGAAAACAGCGGGAAAATTGAAATAGGTACATTGAGTACAGTACATTATGTTACTCGTACGTAATACACAACCGAAGTGTACCATATTATGCTCACGTACTTAAATTAACGAGAACATCGTTTGCACGAAGCCAGTGGTTCACACTATATGGAAATAGACAATAAACTTGTACGATATATGTATATCTTAAAATGTTGACAAGCAATGTTCCGATTAAAAGGTAAACCTTACAATATCTTATGGGTAAAATGTTTTCTAATGTAATAGACATTATTAATAAACCATAATGGTTAAGTACATGAAATAATTATGTTTATTGCCTTCTTTACTGGAAAGGCCAGACTGAATCTGGTATTCAATACATTTTTTGTTAATTTATTTTATTTTACTCGGAAAAGCCTGAACGAATCTGGCGTTCCGTCACAACAAAATAAGTATATATTATTACTGATTTCAAAATCAGATCCCAGCATCTCCACCATTTTGTCGCGCTTCCTATGTCATAGCAAGATGACTGTGTGTGCCCGGTAAATAATCATACTAAAATAAACACACGACAAAGAATATAAAGAAGAACACGTGGATGAAACAATGAGTCGACCACCAACGCACGCAATTTAGGCAACATTTGGTGCTAGGAGGCTTTGCCTCATACAAGGGTCCGTTCAGTTACCCTCTGATCGACTATGGCTCCAGTCAGAGCGCAGTACCGTGTTTACTGCGCCCGGGTCTTCCCTTTACTGAGATATTGCGTATATGTATACAAGTTATCTCTCTCATTGGGTTCCTGGTCAGTACATTTTACCCCAGGAATGACACCAGCTGGACATGGGGTGTTCCCCACGAGGACCTCCACCATCCCCATAGTCCTGCCCAATATGCTCCAACAACATAGCCGATCATTTTGCTATCCCCTGTTGGTTACACCCGGATATGGATGCTCAGGGGGTGCATTCGCTAGCTCTTCAGTCCAATTTCCTTTACTACCAGTTAATGTACATTGTACGCAATCATTGGACTATGCCTAACCGTAAAACGTGACTCGTTAACGGTCGTCTCATTATCACATCACACGGTTCTTGTAGAACTAGGAATCATGAGCTAAAAGCACTTACCAGGACCTCTGCTGGTTGTTTTCCATCGAGACCTCAGCCAGTGCCTCACACGTGCTTACCCATCCGTCATTTTTCTCCGTACCCTCCTTCCTGCTGGCACGCCATTCGTAGTCTGCCCCAGAGATGCGTTAGCATCTGCTCGTCCGTGCCACAGAGTACCTGCGTCAAATCACTTACAAAAGGCAGAGTTGCCATAGTGCAAAAATAGATTGACAATAAGGATACAGTTACACTCACCAATTCGTTAACGGAAACTCGCGCTGCGCGCGACAAATGGCCTGCACTATGGATCTCGATCGTACTCTCTCCAGGTTTTGGGAGGTTGAAGAACCCCCTAAATCACCCATTCAAGATCCAGAAGATATTCAAGCTGAAAAACATTTCTCAGAAACTTATACCCGTGACAGTGGTGGTCGCTTTGCAGTTTCATTACCTTTCAAGGTCAATAATAAGCCCTTAGGTGATACTCATCTTGTTGCTTTAAAGCGCTTTCATAATTTGGAACGCAAGCTTCTCAAGGAGCCTCAACTGCGTGAACTTTATGTAGCCTTCATGAGGGACTACATTGAAGCCGGTCACATGCGTGAAGTGCCATGTCCGATTTCGAGTGAACGCTATTATATACCCCATCATGGGGTACTGAAAGAACACAGTACCAGCACCAAGCTTCGCGTCGTTTTCGATGCCTCGACATCTAGCACATCTGGTGTACCACTGAACCAAGTACTCATGTCGGGTCCAAAACTTCAACAAAATATTGAGGACATAATTTTGCGTTTCAGATTGCATGGTATAGTTTTCACCTGCGACATTAAGCAGATGTATAGGCAGGTGCGTATGCGTGATGAGGACTGCAAATATCAAACCATATTGTGGCGCGAATCTCCTGACGCTCCGCTGAAGCATTTCGAATTAACCACAGTTACCTATGGTGTTTCAAGTTCGGCGTTCCAGGCTATTCGTGTTCTGCACGAGCTAGCTTACCTCAATGCGGACAAGCATCCCGCCGCTTCTAAAACTTTATTAGAGGACACGTTCGTTGATGACGTTGTAAGCGGGGCTCGCGACATCGACTCTGCCCAGAAACTGGCTCAGACTACAGCTGATATTCTCGCTCAAGGAGGTTTTCATTTGCGCAAATGGTCCAGCAATTCCCAAGAATTTTTAGAGGGTTTCCCTCTCGATCATCGTGAATCTCCTTACCGGTTTATAGAAGAGCGTGGCGAAAATATTTTTAAAATCCTGGGCATCGAGTGGAATGCTGATAATGACTACTTCGTCTATCACGTCTCCGAAATGAGCAACGTTCTTACAAAGCGCGGTGTTTTGTCCAACATTGCAAGGCTTTATGATCCGTGCGGATTTTTATCTCCGGTCACTTTTTTTGCCAAACTTTTTATGCAACGACTCTGGTCTATCGATTCAGGATGGGATGATCCTCTCCCTTCGGACATACATAAAACGTGGATTGACTTTATGTCAGACTTTCACAATTTGAACAAAATTTCAATACCACGATATGTGATCACTGATCAACCGGTGTCCATTATTTTGCTCGGTTTCAGTGACGCTTCTGAGCGCGGGTTTGCAGCATGCATCTACCTGCGCGTTCAAAGCGCTTGCGGTCGCGTTTTAGTTCAGCTGTTGCTGGCTAAATCACGCGTTGCGCCGCTCAAGCAAAAATTGACTATTCCCAAGCTCGAGTTAAACGGAGCTTTACTGTTAGCTCGCTTGTTGGAACACGTCACTAATCTGCTCAACGGAAAACTTTCGTTGGACAGTACGATTGCGTGGTCTGATTCCACAATCGTGCTGTCATGGCTAAAAACTTCACCTCATAAATTACAAACTTACGAGGGAAATCGGGTGTCTCAAGTACAATCACTGGTTCCAAATGCTACTTGGCGGCACGTTCCTTCATCATTAAACCCATGCGACCCTGCCAGTCGTGGCTTAACACCATCAGAATTGGTCAACCACTCCTTGTGGTGGTCACCAGCATGGCTCGAAGACAATCCTTCGTCATGGCCTGGTGATTTTAACATTATCGACGATGCAGATTTACCGGGACTCAAACCTGCGACTTCCAGCTCTTGCTCTCACACCGTCCAACTGGCGGAAACGTTCCCAGTTGCGGAAGGAAAAAATCCTGAGAGTACTAGATCTTCAGAAAATCTCCTGACCAAATTCAGTTCGTTTCCTAAGTTACGGTCTACCGTAGCTTGGTGCAAACGGTTTATTCACAATGCACGCCATCCAAACAAAAGGCGTACTGGACCTCTATCACTTATTGAACTCAATGATAGTGTTTGCACCATTGTTAAATTAGTCCAGTGTACGTGCTTTTCCGAAGCCTTGAAGTCATTGCAAAACAGCAAGGCTCCCGAGGGCAGTCTGATGCGCTTGAATCTCTTTCTCGATTCTGAAGGTCTAGTGAGAGTCGGCGGTAGGCTTTTCAAATCTAGCCTAGCTTACGACAGTAAACACCCGCTCTTGCTCCCTAAATCTCATCATGTCACTAATCTTTTAGTCGATCACTACCACCGGATGTTCTTGCATCCTGGTATGAATACACTTTTAAGTTTACTTCAACGCAAGTTTTGGATCCTGTCCGCGCGTAGAGTCATACGCAATCGTATTTTTCAATGCCATAGATGTTACCGTCTACGGCCAAAATCTATTGAACCTTTCATGGCTGATCTACCGGCCAACCGTGTGACGCGTTGTCGACCATTTCAAAGGGTTGGTACTGACTTCGCTGGGCCTTTCATGTTGAAGACTTCTCGTGTGCGCAATGCTAAAATCGTCAAGGCCTATTTGTGCATTTTTGTTTGTTTCTCCACGAAGTGTTGTCATTTAGAGATAGTGTCTGAATTATCTACTGACGCTTTTCTAGCATGCTTTGACCGCTTTGTATCACGAAGAGGACTCCCTAGCGATGTCTACAGTGATTGCGGCACAAATTTCGTAGGCGCACGTAACTATTTGAAGGAAATCACCAATTTTCTTAGGGACTCTCAGTCAGACATTCAGAAGTCTTTAACTAGTCATCAAGTTATATGGCACCTACAGGCACCAGCAAGCCCACACATGGGCGGCTTGTGGGAGACGGCGGTCAGATCAGCGAAACTCATCTTATCCCGTTTAATCGGCGACCGTTCTTTTGTCTTCGAAGAACTCGCAACCATATTTTCGAAGGTTGAGGCCGCGTTGAACTCTCGGCCGTTGTGTCCCATTAGCAATGATCCCAACGACCTCGAGAGCTTGACGCCCGGCCACTTCCTCATAGGACAACCTCTCCTGGCTCTCCCTGAGCTGGACTCGTGTGACGAAGTCATAAGCCCATTGAAGCGATGGCAACTACTTCGCCAAATCACTCAACATTTCTGGAAGCGTTGGCAGACTGAGTATCTGCACACCCTTCAGCAGCGCCCGAAGTGGTTCCTCAAATCTCAAAATTTGCAGCTAGGTGATCTAGTTCTCATCAAGGAACCAAACTTGCCACCACTCCAATGGCGAAAGGGTCGCGTCGCTCGAATCTGCCCAGGCACAGATGGTACGGTGAGGGTCGTCGAACTTAAGACATCATCTGGTACTTTGCTTAGACCAGCGGTGAAGCTGTGTCCTCTGCTGCCATGTGCCGAACAATAACCTCAACTTAATGATTATCATAATTTAACGTATTTTTTTCTTTAATTTTGTCACTTAACTTATCTTAATTTTTAACTTTATTTCCAATTCGAATTCATTACCATAGCACTTAGATTCAGCTAAACCTTTATCTCATACTTGAAAGAACCGAGAAGCTCTTTGGGAGGCGGTATGGTTAATATTGAACGCACCCATAACGCCAAAAATCATAAAATGTGGGTACTTTGGTAACTCCTAAACACCTCCCTACCTTTCCAAACGTCAAGTGACTGAGGAGAACCTTTCGAGACTTCAACGATACAAGTCATATTTGTTCCGTGTGCATTATCCGCCATTTTGCACAGCAGCAGCCAAAGTTAGCCGATCTACATAGCCGCGCCAATCTATCGGTCGTGCCATTGTATCGTCGCGAACTTTGCTCGCATCAACATCTTGTCTAACAAGGAAATAAACCGCGCGTCGCCGCCTAACTCGCCATCAGTGCAGCTGCATGATACGGGCTCGAGATCGCGACCGCGTTCAGCGGCATATCTGTGCCTATTCAACGGAAACTCATCTAGGAATAGTGGACCCTCAGGCGAAGGAAGACCGATTCACTCGGACCAGCGCCATACCTAAAGGCTATCGAAGAATCACGGGTGAGTCAGTCACATTTTCCACCACTTCAAATTTCCTCTCTGAAGTTCCACCAGTGTGAATCGAAAATATAGTCTCAGATAGCCGCAGCCCAAGACTCATCTTGGAAGGAAAATGACTTATTCTTTATTTATTTACATATACTGTATATTACCACGAAGCAGTAAGCGGTCCATGGCAACACAGAAATTTTGTTAATTGGGCCCAGATCACTCAAAAGGTTAAGAACTACTGAGTTAGACGATCGATTTTTGCCGTGCGGATTTAGTAAATCCCACAATACACATACTCATCTCTGAGTCAGTCATATTTAAAAACCGCATCACCGCACACTGCAGCGGTGTTCGGTGCAATGTGATATTCTCCTTAGATTTGGTAATTTATAAATAGGTAGTGGTGTATATTAAGATACATCTAAAAGTAGTTATCCATTACCATTACTGAACTGATTTACCTTATAATAGTCTCCAAATGACCAATTTCCCAGCATCTCAAAAAATGTATGGTGTGTGCCATCAGTACCAACTATGTCCAGGTCATTATGTTTTCCTCCAACTCGTATGCACTTCTGAGAGTTGACGGCGCGAGGGCATGGAGGGTCCACTGTACCGAGGAATACTCCTTTGAACTGGAAATGTAATAATTAAATCTGTTTATTTTCTCTCTTCTCCATAATGCATCAAAGGTCGCACGGCCAGACACAATAGAAATTTTATTGTAATAATGACATCGACCCTTGAAGGGTAATTGATTCAGTTAACTCTAATGTTTTAACTAACCTCTAGAAGACTAGTGCCTAGTAGGTATATATAATAGTAGGTTTATAAAAACCTGTATTACAAGTTATCAGGGCCTCACTCCACGAATAGAGCCTTCAATAATGACAGTTGACTGGTTAACACGATTACTGGTTGGGTTAGGATTAGTTTGTTTGTTTTTGGGCAACAGTTGTTAGGCTATGTCGAAGGGCGGTCTGAAAACTTTGACATGGGTTGGCCACTAGCCTATCCACAAAGCCACACTGGGTCCGCATGGTGGATTTTGGCCTAACTCCACTTTCTGAGAAGAAGGCTCGAGTCCCAGCAGTGGGAACAAAATGGGCTGATTATGAACAGGATTACTGGTATTCACAACTAACTACATATATTTATAAACAAAACATTCACGTCATACTCAATAAAATTTCCCATCGCATATTGTACATGAAGCAAAAGATCCTGCGACACTAATAGTGTTTCCTCACTGAATTCAATTGCAATTGAGTTTATTATTATGATTGCTAACTAAATTATATAAAAAAACATCTCCACCCCACCACATTTTACTATATGTTTTGATGTGATAACATCTTATAAATCGATGAACGCAGGCTACATGCACGAAAAAGTATGACTGATTGTCATGTTCGGCTTGAAACATGCGTGCAAGCGAGAGCAACAAACAATAGAGCGAAATGATCAGCCCTAAGGGCTCTACTTGTCTTAATATGACGTTATCACGTAAAATTATCATCCGTAAACTGACTTTATAAACATTTTTTTTTTATTATAATTATAATTACCACTTATTTCATAGCATGTTTTAAGTTTGTATGTAATTTATGTTTTTAAGAAAGAGCAAAAAAACACATTTAATCAAACAGTTTTCTTGTATGGGAATCCTTTAATGTTTTTTCTAAAAGGTTACTTAAATTTATCCTACAGTTTATAAAACTATCATGTAACAGATACTGGGTCGCAGAGGCCATACACAAAGAATCTATCACACATAAGTAGGTTTGATGCATAAATTAAATTTTACATTATATGAATATTGAATTAAAATTACTGTGTAACTATTAGATAGCCAGCTCTTATGCGAGGGAACTGGTTACTAAAAGGATTTAAAATTTACAACCATTGAACTTGTCAACACTCACAATTGTCGCGCCCGGGTATGTGGTTCCCTTTGGTTGACAGTGATAGCTCGCAAAGCATGTAAACCCACCTTCGATCCGCGAGCATTGTGAGCGCATTCAGTAACCGCCGCGAGTGTAGCCCTAGTGTATTGAGTAACTGTAGAAAGGTCTATTTCTATCTAGAACACAAAACCTACTTCAAGAACAGAGGCAATTAACTGGTGTATACCTGATTCATCCCAGCATTCACAAATGGTACTGTAGGATCACATAGCGGGACAACAGAGCTGGACTTGACATGTTTGTGGGTATGTCTTCCAGTAAAGTACTCAAGAAAAGTGCTTCTGATTACGCTACTTGTAAACTTCGAGCGTATACAGGGGTTTTTGTACAGCACTCCACTTTTAGCCGGTATACGCAACATGTTGAAAATAGATGCTCAGTCTACGTGTTGAGGTAAAGCTTGACCGTCGTCAGATTTTTCGGGTATTCACTTTGCTTGCGGCAGCATATCTATGAGGTAAGAAAAACGGAGCGTTCATACATATTAGAGAAAAAAGCTTATGTATATTCTCGGTGTGCGACACTTGCGACAGCAAATCTATTATTGGTTCTTTTTGTACCCAGTTGTTTTACAATGAGTCGTTTTTAAAGACACAAACAAAATATGATTAAAGTTTATAAAGGTACTCAGACTAAAAACAGAAATGTACACACAAGACGAACACAAGACACAAAAATTCTTGGAGATTTAGTCCATAGATTAGAGTATGATACAAAGAGAATATAATAGAGAGTATATTATATATTACTTTTATCCCTGGGCCGCGTTCAGAACCTCGGTGAGAGCCACAGACTAACAGAAGCTAACGGTGAGAGCGCACTCGGAGTGCAACTTTTCACACATACGCCCCGTTCCGAACCTCAGGGTAAGGCACTCGGCCGAACCGAACCTCGGAGCGTCGCAACTTTTTAACCATAAAAATCGATCGGTAAAAGGTTGCAACCCGCATCTGACATAACTTTGACCAATCAGACTACAACAAACTTCTTCTTCTTCCCTCGTCTCAAAGAAAATTAGGTAAGGATCAAGTGATCTGTCAATGTCGAATTTGTCAAAGTCTGTTTGAGGTTAGAAAACAAACGTGGCCGTTCCGTACCTCAGAGCGAGTTAGAAAAGAACTAAACAACCGCGCTCTGAGGAGCAACGATTTATTCCAAAGACCATAGATTAATAAGACTATATTTAAAGATAGATGGCAATCACTAAAGCAAACAACGGAACGTTAGCGGGATATTTAACTTTTTCAGTGCCATCTACTTTGACGAATCATAGTCGCGCGCTCATCTTCGACATTAGTGACATGGAAGACGAGCGCACAGGTACGGATATCGATGAATAGGGATGTGCTGTTTGATATCGAGGTAAAAATAAGCGTTCCTATCTAATCTATTAAAATATTGTTATGTAAACCAGGGTCCATGAAATTAAAAATCAAGTTTAGATAATTTAATCCATTTATTGAAGAACACATTCTAAAATAACAAATATTGTAATTTATTAAGAGTATATTGTACATATTGTTAACCTTACATATTTTTTTATAATGCTTTGGTTCACAGACATCAATGGGTCCGTGGCATTGTTTATATATATAATAAATTAAACTTTTTTTTTATAATTACTAAAAGAATACAGGAGGACTTTTTTTTTTACTTAACTAGACTTTCATAATACATTTGTGAAGGCCTGAAGGGCACTTTGAAAACTTTCTTAGCCTGAAGGGCACACATACGATAAGGGCCTGTAGGGCACAAAACTTTTTTTTTATTTCTAAGCCTGAGGGGCATATACAATTTAAGAAGAGGCCAGAAGGGCATTACTGCATTTTTTTTTACACTAAATAGGCTTTTAACTAATTTCTAAATATCGTACACACCGAGAGCAGACTGGCTCCCACAAGCAGCGCCCGTTCACGAGCTTGACACGTGTGTCAGCCATCTCCCTCTTCAACCATATTTGAGGGAAGAGGACGACCCGACACACGACGTCGCCACGAGAAGAAGCCTTTTAGTGAGCGTGAATGCTCAAGGTATACCCGCATTCCTAATACAAAAGCCGTACTTGTATTTTTTTTATATAACTAATTTTTATATATGTCCGCTTTCGCCACCCGGCTCAGGGCTCCGTCACATCCTGATTCCGATCTTTTATGGCCATCTGCAGGTTGTAGTCGCGGATAGCATTCGGTGACGCAGACACCACACGCCGCATGAAACGGCTGATGGCATCTCCTTCGTCATCGGCGTAATAGGTGAAAGTCCTGGTGTGCCGCGAGACTGCAACCACCACGTGCGGGACGCTCTCATGAAGACTCATGTTGCCCTTGGTCTTAATGGCGATAACCGTCTCGTATGTCAGTCCCTGTGCTTCATGGATGGTACGGATGCGCGACCCCGTGCCTCCAACATAACCGTGGTTGGTCAGGGTCTCCTTTTCTTCCTGAGTGTGTACTAGGAAGAGGGTGTTGGGGAGAAGGCTGGGTATATGCGCATCTCTGTATTTTTTCTGCTACAAGGACCTAATACCTTACATATTGAAAGAACTTATGTTTCGTGAGATGACGATTCAAAACATACATGATTAAAATTTCTAATTAAACATTTTCGTTTTGTTATTTAGGTAAGTACCTCATTATAAATTAATATGTATTAAATAACTATAAATACGTACATATTAGTCATCTTTATCTGAAACAGATATTAGTGATGTTTTTTTAACGCATGGAACAAGTGTTTACATTCATAATAAAATAGTTTTGAAGAAAATCTGAGCGAATAAGTATCAAGTAATACCTTAATACAAGGGTGTTTAATAGAAGGTTTATTTACGTAAATATTACAATAAATTATCATTTCTTAACTTTAATTTTATCATGACTAAAATAAATTAAAATA
Organism: Selenia dentaria; assembly: GCA_917880725.1. Taxonomy (NCBI): domain Eukaryota; kingdom Metazoa; phylum Arthropoda; class Insecta; order Lepidoptera; family Geometridae; genus Selenia; species Selenia dentaria. Next base: position 27,619,265 of record OU862895.1, on the reverse strand, counting down.
TTCAATAACGCCTTTTTCTGTAGAGATTTCTTGCTTAGTGTCGTTTATCCGTTATAAGTACGGTATCGAAATGAACCGGTACGGTAATGAAAAAGCACAAATACAGTCAAGGGTGATAAAATGTAATGACAGGTGTAGAAAAAAGTTGTTATAGATATATTTTATGTTAAAGCGATGATGAAATATGAAGTCTTCTACCTTTTGATTTGTGTAATTTGTAAAAGTTTGATTTTATGTAGGGAGGTGCGTGAATCATGTAGAAATTAAATAGTTATCATGTTAAAACATATATAGAATAAATATAACTAACATTTCATAAATCTATAAATATTTACATGCTAAAACTATATGAGTGTAATTATATGAGTATAAACATTTTTCCTATAGTAGATCAATCAGTAAATACTGGGGGTCAATGGTCTCATTTAACCATCCCTGCGTTATTAATTTAAAGGCACATTGGGCCCGTATCAGGATCTTTATAGGATGGCATGCTCCAATTTTGTGGCTGGGCGTGGATTAAGCGGCCGACGAGAATAAGATAAGATATCACATGTACAATGAGTCTGCTTTTATTACGTTACACTGAGATTTATTATTACAGCACGTTCATTAACTTGGGGACAAGGTATTCCACAGAGTAGCGAACGCCGAACGCTGCCACGACCAAACGCAAGGAGACCTCTTTTTTTTTTTTTTTAGAACGGACTAATGCTGTTTGCCTCTACCGGCATTTACAGCGTCACCGGACGGTTGGCGAGCGCAGATGGCACTCAGCCAGATGCGGGCGCAGAGGGCGCACCGCTTAAGGCGAGCGTTGAAGACGCTTCGCCGCAAGGAGAGGAGTAGGCGACTTGCTCAAGGGCACCACTAAGGTACGGACCTCGGCTTGGGCCGTCGCCAGGAGAGAGGGGAGTAGGAGAGAATCGCCCCGGTACATAAGTGTACCGTTGAAAGTGGGCCCTATGAATTTTAACTCTACGACTATTTGGAGAGAATCTAACCAAGACATAATTTTTGCCTCGAGCTCGGTGTTTGACTGTGTTTACCACTAAATCATAACCTTGTGTACCTCGCCCACAGTCATTACCTCGGCCGGAGCCTACACCGTGATCGGAATCACTACCTTGACTGGGGCTACAAACGGAGTGAGCTCTCCTGAGCCTCCGAGCGTATCCGCATGCTTCCCCCTAACGCCTCTGTCGGTCGATGACTAAGTACTCAACGGTAATTGGCTCTCAACGACCGACCGACCGACCAATCAGCGAACAGTGCACGCTACCAGAGTTATACCAGAAATGCCGTCACTTTGCATCTTTAGTCCACCAAAACTAAACTAGGTGGCGCTTTACAAAATACTAACATCGGTTAAAGCTATGTGCCGATAAATAAATTATATTATTATATTCCATTTATTTCACGGATTACGTCCGGTCCTTCGCAAAGGCAAAAGTGGGGCTGTGGCCAACACTTAGAGGCCTGTTTGGTATAAAATATACAATGTAGTATAAAACAGACATTTTGGATGAAGGGTAACATGGTGCTTAAATCTATTACAAGAATGTGTAAAATGGTAAGGCTATTTATATGAACTTATTAGTGATTAGAGATATAGTGGGCTATGGACGAGACTACGGCACCTGCCAATTTCCAAAGATTTAGATAGGTGGTGACGGGCCCCCCATAAGGGCCACCATCAATGATGACAAAAGGGGCAAGTAACGCAAAAGTAACATTTTCAGTCGTGTAACATAGAGGTACTCGTATTATGAGAGCAAAGACCTTACACTTAGTAAGTGTAAGGTCTTTGTATGAGAGGGTCAAAAGCTCTCGGTAGAGAGTAAAATATTCCTTGGTCAAAAGTAACGTAAAATATTACAAAAGTAACATTCTAGCAACGCAGAAGCGGTTATGCACGACCACAGTCACAGTCTGTTAGTGCGTTCGAATAGAACCCTTGTGAGCGCTTTCGAAAAAAATAAAAAAAAAGACGTGTGGCACTCGGAGACTGCCGCGGTAAAGCTATTGCATAGCTGTTTTTATCAACTTATGCAATTATAATTATTTAACCAATGCCAACTAGAGGCGAGTTGCTGAACTAAAGAGACAAGCGTGATATTTCAATAAGTCCTTAAAAGTTCTGCTATTCATCGATAGATGCCAAATCAACTTAAATGCAATTATAATTTTTTAACCAATGCCATCTAGAGGCGAGTTGCTGAACTAAAGAGACAAGCGTGATATTTCAAAAAGTCATTAAAAGTTTTGCTATTCATCGATAGATGAAGTCGGAGTAGGGGTGTTAGGTTATTTTCGTTACGGAACTTCTGGATTAGGTCTCCACGCTCAAGGCCCGCGATAGAAGCTATGCAATAGCTTAAAAAAGTTTGAAATTTAAATAAGAAACAAATGAAAACCACAAAAAACAGCGCAATCATCTCAGCAGGTACCTGGTTGTGAGAAGTCACATTAAATTGCTTCCTCTGGTGTTAAGTGAAGAAAAAAAGGATTAGTTCGTTTTTTCTTGTATCGGTTAGTTGTGTAACCTTTTTAGCTTTATGCCACGCCATCATTTGAATCAAGATGAAATGTTACGAGCAGTTGGCATGCTAGAAAACGGTGCTATTCGATGTGTCGTTAATGAGGCTCTGGGGACAAGTCAATATGTAATATCCATGCTGTGGTCACTTTAATGCGCTACTGGGGGTGTGGTATAATGGTACACGGATAGATATCGTGTTATCACTATATTACCTATTTCTAATAGGATCGATTTCTACACATTACCACTAAAAGGCAAACTAATACCACATCCACACAACTAGTGCAAAGGCTTCAGGTGGGCCATTAGCTGCTGGTAAGCGACCAAACTGTGCTAAGGCGGCTGCATGAAGTTGATATTTAAGCTCGTAGGCCGCAACAAGTCCCAGCACTACGAAGTGGCAATTGCGGTAGGTGACTTTCATGGTCTCGATAACATTTAATATGGACTGACCAACAATGGTCATTGGTGCTGTCCACTGATGAGTCTCTCATTGAATTTCATCCAGATTCGCGACGAACACGCGTTTTGAGAACTGCAGGCAGAGTCAGCCATCTCCGTCATCCTCAGGAGTTCCATCGATCATGGTGTGGGCACGAATACGCATCGGGTTACGAACCTAACTCATTTGGATTAAAGGCAGCATAACTGCCATTAAATACCGTGAGGATAATGATTAAACATAATCAGAATAGCAGCAAAAACGAAAACTTGTATGGAATTGTATAATTATGTCAAATGAAATAATATCAGTTATTTAAAAAATGCGGAAGTTAAATAAATCAACATTTTTCTTGTAAAAAATCTTTAACAGAATAGTAGCATTTATCTGTCAGAAGGCTTTTTAGTTTATAATTAAGCAAATCATTGTTACAATTTTTAATTTCTTGTGGAATTTTATTATTAATGATCGGTGCCATGCACAATAGACTTTTTCTCATCAATGCTGTTTTAGAAGTGTTTAGACACAGCTTGCTATTATCCGGTCTGTTTCGCTTAACAACATCGGATACTCGTTCAAATAACAAGGGATTGTTACGGACAAATAGTGCAATTTCATAAATGTAAAAACATGCGAGCGTTAGTATTTTATGTCTGATTAAGTAAGGTCTACAGGTATCAGTAGTATGCAGTCCAAACATAGACCGAATGCATCGCTTTTGTGCCTTAAAAGCTTTTTCATTATCAGTTGAGTTTCCCCAAAAGATTATGCCATATCTTAAGACTGATGCTGCAAGTCCATGATATGAAGTTAGTACACCATCTATGTTTACTATACGGTCTATTTTATGCAAAACATACGCTATGCTGCTTAATCTTCTGCACATTTGCTCTATAAGGGATTTCCAATTTAGTTTACTATCTATTGTTACACCTAAGAATTTTGCAGAATCTACTTCGCTTATTAAATTATGCTTATATTGAATATTAATGTCAGGAGTAAGAAGTCTTTGCCTAAATTGCATGAACTGAGTTTTTGTTTAAATTCATTAGACTTTTATTTATTTAATTCGATTGAATAATTTTATTCTCATATTCTTTATTGTACACAAAACGCAGATACAGTGGAGGTATTAGATAAAAGCATGTACATAGGCGAGCTTAACCCTAAAGAGAGTTTTCTTCCAGCAAACCTTAAGGACAGAGAACTAAGTATAAGTAAGTAGGTTTCTGTGTACATCAATCAATAAGATATAAAATAATCATGATACTACTACTACTACAAAATAATATCAAGACCCTATATATACAAACATAATATATAAATACTAACCAAAATATATACATACAAATCATTATAAAATACATATTAGTTTCAAATACATATTAGTATAAAATACATCTTAGTCTATAATAAATATATAAGCAATACAAACATACGCCAATTAAGAATTATTGGAGAGGTAATACTCTTTTACTCTCGCTTTATAATCATCCAGAGTTATATCAACAAAAAGTATTTGTTTACTCAATAATTTTCCATAACTTTAATAATTTAACACTATTATTATAAGAACATCAAAAATAGCATCGTGTAGTTAAAGTCTAAATATCGGCCTCGAAATTAACTTTAATTCTTCCATTTACAGTTATAACAGATTTTTAATAGTTTTCTAGTTAAACAGTGAAATGATCAATATCCCCCTTCCGTTCGGACCTCCGTTGAGAGCAGTCGCGTTTTGTGTTTACGCTTCACTTCTTTCTTTATAAAATTATTTCTTAACTTTTTCTTAACTATTTCCGTCCTCCACTCTTAAGAAAGTGTCTGGCATGTTGAATATTTTAAAAATGCAATGTACTCCTTCAGCTGTACAGCCCGGTCTAAATCAACCTTAGGTTTCGGACATACCAACAGCAAGTATACGGGTAAAGCAAATACGAGTACGGCTAGACAGAAAAGGCGTAGAGTTGCTGATGATAGTATAAATGATTCTCTTAGTACATTGAGGAAGAAATTGATTGAACTGTTTGATAGTAGTGACGTTAACATTAAGTGACGATATTAAACAAAATAATATTAATCAGAAGAAAAAGCTCGAATTCTTACCAAGCAAATTTGATGAAATGAAAATGGACTATGAACAGATAAAGGAAAGAAAATAAGACAATAAGTACATAATGGAACTTGAAGGTAAAATCGAGATCTTCCAGAAAAATAGTTGGTAGACTACTGCTGAGATAAGAAATATCCCTAAGAAAGTTGGAGAAACAAAATCTTCACTCAGAGAACTTACCATAAATTTAGGTAATGCTCTTATTAAGAGCATTACCTAAATTTCTGAAATAAGTCTGATACCATAGATGTTTATAGAGTAAACTCTACAAGTAAGAATGATCCCCCGGTACTGATCAAATTTACGACAAGAATTCGGAAGGAAGAATTTATTCGCACAGAAAAAACATCGCAAGAGACCTTACACACCAACTCACCACTATTCAACTGGGTATTAGCCTTCCGCCGACACCGATATATATTTCATACCATATGACTGCCAGGACTAGACATCCTTTTTTCTTGGCCAGAGACTTCGCCAAAGCCGATAATTACAACTACTGTTGGTGTTCGCGCGGTAAAATTTTTATTAGAAAACAGGAAGGCGCCACTCAGCTGCTCATCAAGAATGAAACTCAATTGGGTGAACTCAAGAATCAACTGTGAATATGGACTACTTCAATCAGCTTCTATTCCAAGGTTTGATTGCTTACGTATTTTTAGTTTAATTATTTCTGTTTATTATATTAATGTTCTCTTTGTTCTCTCATAACAAGGTATCAACACAGAACAATCATTTTCTACATCGAGGTCTATTTATTTGTGTATTTGTAGTCTAAAGACTTTCACCTTCATACATCGTATACTAATCATATTGATTTGCTCAGCACACACTCAACACAAAGCAACACAAAAATGTTCTATGTTTCTACGATTCAACGTTGTGTCTTAATTAAATTTCTTCGCCATTTATTATTTTTCATCCCAATGGCAACAACAAATTCATGGATATATTTTTAAACTTTAAAGACTAATTATGGATATTGAACTTTTAAATAGAGCACTGGATAATTATACTACTGCAGAGTCTTTCCTTTGTTCTGTTGAGGAGGGTTCTCTACGTCATACGTAGTATCTTATAGTCTGTGACTACGTCTAAGTAAACTTAGTAAAAAACGCATTGTTGGTTTGTGTCAAAATATTCGTAGCGAGGATTCTACATATATATAATTTACTCTATGGCGTGGATTGTAACCTTCACCAGTTGTAGGTTTTACTACTCGTATTACATTTGATGTGGATATCATAATAAAATAACGCTTAAAACGCTCACAAGGGGCCTTCGAATTGGGAATCTGTGGGTGAAAATGTCGTTCATGCCTCTTTTTGTTCAGCGTTCGAAAAGCTAAATAAGAGGTATTTTGCCACCAAAATATGCAATTTTTGACCCACGTCCGGAGCAAGGTTGTTTGTGGTCGTTATTTGATAGCATAGTCATGGGATTTTAGGTCTTATGCTCAGTTGAGCGTACGAATAGGATGTGGGCAAAAGTGACAAAAATAACGTTTTAGCTTTACGAACGCTTTAACAAAAGAGCCATCAATGACAACGCCACCAATGCCCTCATCAGCTAAACGAACGCACCTTTAGTAACAGGCACAGTCTAACCAGGCGTCATAGCAGAATCCAATAGTCTTTGACAGAATCCATCCAATAAGAAGAAGAAGCAGAAGAAGATTTACAAAATAAATTTAATTTAATTCTTTTGATTTCTAACTTATTCTTAAACAAACGTATATCGTAATTCGTATACACAATCTTGTACCTACACGTGTTACTCGATTAACGGTGGTGGGTGTACCGTGTAATAACATATTATCTCGGTGCCGGTACGGTAAATAAAATTTGAGCAGTCGAGTCAAGTTGTTTTGGGACACGTAAGTGTTGGTGTTTTTGTTCGATGAGAGCAATATAAACAAAAATGCGAAGTTTTCAAGTGTTTACATTATGTCTGTGCGTGGTACTTTCCACTGCTGAGCTAATGGGACCGGACTCTCGTAAAGATAAGGGGAATAATGGTGATGAAGATGATACCAAAGAACTTGAGGATAAGAATCAATTGACCCCGGAAGACTATCTAAAGGAACTGGAGCAAGTAGTAAATAAAGAGCTCGACGATGCAATGAACGAAGAGCTGTTGACTTTCAAAGAGTATGCAGAGGCTGTGAGAAGCACCAAAGACATGAAAGGTGAGGTCACAATCTTATTTGAATTGTCTAACCACAACATAAGCTCAATTGTAAGCTTCATATGTTTAGTTTCTCTGTAGTTGGGGTTGTCTCTAAAAATCAACACCACCTCAAGTTTGGGTTTCTGTTGATTGGATTAGATATAGGCTTTATCAATCATATTCATTAGTTTTCAACTAACAAACTCCTCTCGATTTATGATATATACAAACACTGTCGGAATTGCGACTATTTAGTCACTCAATCTATCTAAAAAGAAGTGAAGTGAAGTAGGTTGGGCTTTGTATTCTGAAAATAGTTTTCAATTGAAATGCCCCTTTTACAATTACAATTTAGACTTACCTTACTCTTGCTCTTGCATGAAGTCACAGTGACAGCCATGTTACCACAGCCACATATTAGTTATATGATTATTAACGGGATATTTACCATGGTAAGGTTGTGGAGTGAGCTCCACAACCTTGGTGGTGCATGTAACTGCGCCGAAATATCGGGAGCTCACCCCACAACCTTACCACGGTAAATATCCCGTTAATAATCATATAACTTTAGAGAAGAACCGTGATAGTTTAAAACAGTGTTTCACATAATATTAGTTATTTTCTTACATAAATACAAAATTCAAGAGGACATTGATGGAATCCACCACCTTTCTCTTTTGTTTATTTGTTGCCTATTCAAACAAAACTGACAAAGTTGTGGCAGTCTTGTAAAAGAAATTTAAGTTTTGGTACGTAATGTAAACATGCATCATGTTAGAAAGTATAACATTACATTTTTCATGTTTATTTATTGTTGTATTTGACAATCGCCTTTCTGTAACTTCTGTAGCTAAGGTTACCAGATGAAAGAATCAAAAGTCCGGAGAAAAGGCCAGATTTCCATTGGAAAACCATGAGATTTGGTTGCAAATTGAGAATTTTCTTTCAAACGTACTGAACAAAAAGTCATATTATTGTCGTTTTTTATACACTGCAGACATCGGGGGTCTTGCTCACTCGTCACACACCGCACTCAGCATGCGGGAGGGGGGTGGCAGCATCAGCCCCTTTCATGCACCGCCCTCACCTTGTTAGATTGTTTAACTTTGTATTAAAAATAAACTGTATTTATTGAAAATTCTATAAATCCTGAGATTAACAAAATTTGACCGCAATCCTGAGAAGACTCCAAAAATTTATCCTGAGATCTGGTAACCCTACCTGTAAGCACACTATCCTGAAAGACAGTTCGCAAATGATTTCACTGTACATTAATTTTTTATTAAAAAAATAAATACAATCCTGTAAAATAATGATAATAAAAGATAATGAAATAACCAAATATATATACCTACATAATTATTATGTAAGTTCACTTACATATTATGTTAGTGTTTATAACTAGTAGTAGTAGGTGTCAGTTATATACGAGAATGATATTGTTTTATTTTTGTTTTTTTTATTGTTTTGCAGAAAATCAATTGAAACAAATGGAGTTTACACTAAAACTCTTGAAGTCAAGTTTAATGAAGAACTCAAAGTTGGGCTATCAAGAACTCAAGATGTCAGAGGAACCTGAAAATATTCAGGTATTATTAATTTATTTAATTTTGGCTATGAATAGTCTGTCCATTAATTCAGTGTCAAGTAAAAAGTAAAATTCCGCCTTTGGCATCATAAGCATCATAGGGTATGTTCCGGTAAGCGCCGTCAACACTCACATCTTATTTTTTGACGCACTTATCCTTTATGGATACCACCGGCCCCGGGGGGAGCACGGTGGTTATGTGGGAGTCTCTGCCAGAAGGGCAGCATACCCACCAAACCTCTGCGGTGTTCCGTCACTGCCGCTTTTGGCGGGAACCCGGGACAGATTTCGCACACGACCGCGAACCCGCCGCGGCTGTCCGTTACCGGACCCTTCTCTCTTGCAGCACGCCAGAACACTTGGCGTGCCGCAACCGCCTCGGGGGACCAAACCCCCAAATGGACGCCAGACTCCCCCGAGTCTGGGCGCCCTAAGTCCCCCTATGATGGGTCAGGTGAGTAGCCCCACCGCCTGCTACTTCGGCCGCAGAGGATAGGGACAGCGGTGCATCTCAATACCGACAGTCCTCTTCTCCTGCGACCCCACCGCGCCCGCCAACTCGCCGGTGGCGGCCCCGTCAAGGCCGCGGAAGGCAGGGAGAGCGGCTTACCGTAATACCGGGACTCCTCTCCCGCCGCGGCCTCTAACTCTCAGCTGTGGTGCCGCCCATACGACACCGCAGCCCGCCTCAGTTGCAGTGGCGCCCATACACCACCGCAACCTACAGTGACCGCTCTCATGTGGACTTGGAGGGCAAAGCCCATAGGAGCGGTCCCACCTCGGGCCTGCCAGCTATCGGCTATCACTGGCAGGCCCATTGGTTCCTCTTAGCTTCACCGTGGTGACCCAAGCGACGGCTACTGAGCCCCCCCTGCCACGGCACTCACTATGAATCAATACTTGCAATGTTTAATAAACATATTGCTACTTACGGGATGAAAGCCGTGGTAATTATTTAATTGAGCTCCCGATATTTCGACACTGCTGCAAGCGCCAAGATCGCGGGACGACTGGAGAATACGGGTGGATGGATGAAACATTAAGAGCAGACATTCTGTCTACCCTCTTTCTCTGTCTTTTGCTACGTGCACTATTGGAACTCGATTATAATTCACGTGAGCGTGTTCTGTCTTGAGTAGCAATATGTTTATTAAAAACAACCGTGAAAGTTTGAAAAAGTACTTTGCAATGTTTAGCCCGAACGGAAATTTCTTTTCATAGCGAAGTAGCCCAAGTCTTTATGAAACCTTCTATTATTGTCCCATAGTCTTTTTGCAGTAATTATTTATAGATAGCATAATACCATACAGATTCTAGTATCACATTGTATCTGAAATCAAAATAATGTGATAAACATGGTATGGAATTATTGTTAGTAAATCACTAATCTTGTAAGAAAAATGTTGTTATCATTGAGCCAGGTTCGATGAATATATATGAATATGTATACACAGTGAGTGCAGCAGTAATTCATTACACAAAAATTCATCAAGTAAGACAGCAGCAACTCTAGTAATGTGTTGCATTGCTGTCTAGCATGTTCTTCTTCAATAAATGGAAATGGTGTTTTGTCCAATTTCTTGTCAAAGCGAAGTAGCTCAAGTAGTTATTATTGTCCTAGTCTTTTAACAGTATTGGTTTATAGATAGCTGTGAAATACCATACAGATTACTAGTATCACACTGTATCTTTATACATGGTACCTATGGAGCTTTTGTAAGTAGGTAAGGATGTAAGAAACATTTTGTCGGTATATCTACATACATAATGCACTTTGTAGGTTGCATAATCCATTTCTCTGATTTTTACTCGAATGAAAACAATACCTAATAGATCTTGAGTGGATAAATAAAATACACCTACTACTAACAACTTTAGACATTGTTGAATGAAATGAAAACCACAGAATTCGCCCTATTTACATACCTTATTTACCTCGGGGCTGCTCAGGTCGCATTTTAAGAAATTTACAATCTTTCTGGCGTGTGGTTCTGTCTGTAAATTTTGTAAGGAAACTCCTCTTCGACAAGTTCCTTTCCCAACAACAAATGCATCAATGTTATGCTAATCCGGGCGGTAGATATATCACGTCACGTCGCAGTAAAATAATTGTAATGTCTTCGTTTCTTTCCTTATTTATATATATATATATCCATTTTCAAGCCAGTAAAGAATTTCGAGCAATACAATGCAACACGAAATAAAATACACAAACATAACCTGAAACCTCACCGTCCTCAACTCTCGCTGTCAATTTTACGTCAAAGTCGAAATGGCGGTAAAAAACCACAGTTTAAACTAGGCCGGGGCCTGGTTTGGCGATGTTGCTATAGAAAAGTCTGGTTTATGAAATAAACCTGTGACGCTAATAATGTTTTCGGGTTTATTGTCGAGTTTATCGCTAGAGTTGGTTTAAACCTGCAACCATAATAAGGCGCATAAAATTTTATATTTTATAGATATTTTTATTTTTTAATAATAAATTTGTGACTGCATACTCTTTCCTACTTCTGCACCTTCAGTTCAGTTCTAAGAATCAATATTTCTCGATTAATTGTGAAAGTTTAGAATGTAATCTTTCAATTTGAATGGCTTCGCGGACCATTTCAGGTGGTTCCAAGGACCACCAGTGGTCTATGCACCACCGTTTAAGAACCACTGGTTTAGATAAAGAGAAGATCTGATGTAAAAACATATTTGTTCTGATTACTAAACGTGCACATGGGAATAATAATTTTTTACTGGTTAAAATTCTGATTTTCATTATTTTATTTTTTATTTATTTAATGGGGCAATACATTAGTTTTTTTAGTTTTTGAATTTATTTAAATTTGATTTCACAAACTCATCTAGTTTTCCTTATGAAGCTTTAAGTAACCTCTTATGAAGATTTGTAAATTAATCCTCTGGTAGATTTTCTCAGTGTATTCAAATGGAATACACCATTTTAGCATGAACATATTCTATTTATATTTAGAAGAAAAATAACTGTTATTATCATAATTACTATAACCTATTTGCTATGCCTGATCTGAAGAAACACATCGGATGCAAATAGTAAAAGATGAGGAAATTCACCTAGGTGTGTGAAAGCGGTTGTCTTGGTTGGTACCACCGCAGTGCCAGATATTCTGCCCGCGAAGCAACAGTGCACAAGCATTACTGTGTTAATGTGTGTAGGGCACTGTGGCATGTGAAATTACAGGCTGAAAAGGCTCATAAACCAAAGTCTTCGTGTGACACATACAGTAGAGTGCCACACAATACTACAGTTTTAAACTCTGGGTGGCACTGCAACTGCCATGGAAGCAGTATACCTGGTACTGCTTTCCATCTGGCGCATAACTCGCTTGTCTCATCACTTTATTGCATAACAAAGAATGCTTTATATAGATATGGAAACTATTTATTCCAGAAGCTGGAAGAAGAAAACCCCCAGGATCTCTTAGACACATTGCCACCCCTACCCGAGAATGTTGAAGAGGAACTAACTCCAGAATTGAAAGAAGGTATGTGTAGGTAATTAGAAGGTATAGGTAATTTCCTCTTTTAATCGGTCCGAATCAGCAAGCCTCCGGTTCATTCATTCATCTTTTGTTATAGCGTAAACCTGATGCGGATAGATTAATCAAAGGTCTGACTACTACCCTAAACAATAAAATATAAAACCTTGTTTGGGCTGTTTATTCCCCCAAAGTGATAAGCAAGTCGCGGCAGACAATTCCACTGTCTTGCTGTGTAAAACCCATATAAGATAGCGCGTAAAACAAGCTGGGTGCATTGCAGATACTAAAAATTAATAGGATTTTACAAGACCAGAAGACCGCAACTCTAACACATGCAGAAGCTTACTGCTGGCTGCGAGATTATAATATCACGTCAAGATATCCAGTATTGATATTGATCCTGAGGGTGTTCTCCTTCTTTTCACTACGGACAAGGCAACAGTGATATGTGTGCTTAGAAGACTAGAGTTATAACTGAGTGCCATGTGGCGTTACTAAAATTGTCAAAGACAGAAATAATAACATACAATCCGGTCAGAATATCTGTGCACCTCGCTGGAATGCGGCGCCTCTCCCGCTTCCCCTGTCACCTCTCCGCGCACTCCCCGGTGCGACAGTACGGTTAGCATCTTCGTTGCCGATACACGTCCCCATAATTTTGATATTTTCGCTTTGTTGTTGTTTTGTTTTTTAATATTTATTGTTAAGTTTAGACTGTTTACTGTTAGAGGAACATAATTCTTCTGCCTTGCCAAGATAAACTAAGTGAGATATAGGTTGTATGTGCAATAAGTAATTTTACTGGCTATAATATCGAGTTTTGGGCACGCTGAAAAGTTTTAAAAGATCCTAAATTCAAATTATTAAAGAGAAATAACACTTGTTGCGGATTTAAAGATTTGTTTTTTTTTTATACTGAAATTAAATTATCCTTAATGCTGCCTTATTACAATTACGTAGTCAGCATAAAGCTGAGTACATGAGCTGAATCAGCCTACCTCTGTAGAATCAGCCCACTTAGTCTAATGCAGGATAGCGAAGGGTTAGCTCGGAGTAGAATTCGAACTCGTGACTGCCTGACAACCCGCTTAGTAAGGGTTCGCTCTCATCGTATAAATGTGTGAAATAATTTTCTAAAGCAGCAGATTGTATCATTAGGATCTCGTGATGATCAGGTAATTTGATCCTGAATGGAACATATGGCTTTTATTTAAAAAAAATTAGTTATTATATATTGAAATCACTGATATATCTACAATAGATAACGCAAGTATCACGATTTGTATTGAAACATTTTAATGAATTTAATTACGTTAATTTATGCATAAAATAATTTTAAAATAACTTATCTGTAATAGAAATATGGCCTTGCCTTTAGATGTTCGAAGTTTTTGGGCTATTGCAGTTAATTATCACGCAATTTAGTTTTCACGTGTTTCCGGCTGCAACAACAGACACTGCGCGGACTGTAAGCAGCGGCGGCCAATGACGCTTGGTCGGGGTTCGCACACGGGAAGTACATGCATTTGCGTTATCTATTGTGCATATATATCTGTGATTGAAATATATGAATCTCTGGTTGTATCAACTCTATAACCTTCGTGTTCCAGCCAAAGAACTCTACGACGAGGCCATCAAGAAGCTGCGCCGACGGACCCCCGACCTTCAAGCCACCATACTCCAAATCAAAGCTGCTGCTGAAGTCGGGTATACACCAGCTAAGGTCAAGTTGGCTTGGTCCCATGTGTTTGGGGAGGGAGTCGAACTGGATGTTGATAAAGCGAGGGATATATTCCAGAAATTGGCTGACGAGGGGAATGCTGATGCTCATGCAGTGAGTATTTTTATGGAAGTTGTAATGAGTAGTAGTTGATAATTATAAGTTGTTATAAAAATCGCCCAAGCGAGAGTCGGTCTCGCGCACGAAGGGTTCCGTAACAACATCTTTAATTATCGTCCGACTCGCACTTGGCCGGTTATTTAGTATTTGTTGTTATAGCGGCAACATAAATACATCATCTGTGAAAATGTCAACTGTCTAACTATCACGGTTTATGAGCAATGAAGTTAATTATAGAGACGTTTTACTCCGTGAATTAAACATGCTATACCTACCTATAGGTGGTACAGGTACAACTTGCACAACGGCATTAACTACCCTGACAAGATTAAAAGAACACGAAGATATATGAATCCTAGCTGTCAGAAAGGGATCAACATATTATTAACAAAGATCGCCTGTGGCCGACCATTCGACCGCCAATAACAGCCTCGTTCTCTCTGTCGCTCGCTACTTGTCTCGTTCGCGCGGGTGGCGAAGCAGCAACGTCGCAGGAGTTAAATTAGATTAAAATAAAATTTTTGATTTTCCATTTTTGATAGATAAAATAGAAATTACAATACTTACAAATGAAAAGATACATTCTTCTTGTATTTTACACTCGTCGTAGTATATGTTCTGCAGTTTTTGAACACACAAGAACGCATTTTTTCCTAAATTTTGGATACGCGCTGCGTCGTTGACTGACAGGCTGGAGCTAAGTTGACTCAAGACAACTAGCTTGTGTTGATTTTGCCAAGCCGAGCGCGGTAAGACGTATCAACTTTCTTTTATATATTTTATTTTATTTTATAATATTTTATTTTAATTTTCAGGAAAACAAACAGCTTAGAATTAAACAGTAATACACAAACAGTTGAAAAACTTAAGCCAAAAACAGTTTTCACATTTAGAAATGTTAGGAAGCTCCGTGTGTTTGGCCTGCGAGAAGAAAAAAAAAGAGTTGCGGGAAAAAAAAACTTTTATCATAGCAGTAATAAACTTTTTTGTTATATAAGTTTTATAATAGTTAGACGCATATCACATTGCACCGGACACTGCTCCGGTGTGCGGTGCTGCGGTTTTTAACTACGACTGACCCCGCATTGAGACGCGGTGTCAGTATAAATACCCTGCAGTTTTTTTGTACAAATCAAGGTTTTACAGTCAACGTTAAAACCGCATCGCGGGACAGACTTGTAAAGAAAGTCATTTTAAGATATTGTCCCAAAATTCAGCCAAAGTATTTCGTTAATGGCACTGTTATTTAAATTTACTGTCAATTAAAGTGAAAATCCAAGTGTATAAACTCGTGCATATAAACCGCTAGCTACAGGATAATGATATTGATGACGATGAAAAAGTATCCTATACGTTATTCCGGCGCCTCATATGTCTACATACCAAATTTAACTAAAATCCATTCGGTAGTTTTTGCGTAAAAGAGTAACAAACATCCATACATACAAACTTTCGCGTTTATAATATTTCTAGCATTTTATTCGTTACGTAGATAACTTAGCCTACGGCACAGAATAATTTAACTCTTTGGCTCAAGTTGTTAAACGTCTGAGACAAAAAGTGCGTTCGAATAGCCCCAGAAAGTGTTGGCGAAAATAACGCTAAAAACGCTCACAAGAGCGTTCGAATTGGGAATCTGTGGGTGAAAATGTCGTTTAGGGCTTTTTTTGTTCAGCGTTCGCAAAGCTAAAAAATAGTTATTATTGACCCACGTCTGGAGCATGGTTGTTTGTGATCGTTTTTTGACAACTATTTGACATGAGCATAATCATGCGATTTTAGTTCTTATGCTAGGTTAAGCGTTCGGGTAGGGTGTGGGCAAAAGTGGCAAAAATAACGTTTTTGAGCTTTACAAACGCTTTAACAAAAGAGCCAACAATGGCAAACCCCCAATGCACTCATTGCTAAACGAACGCACCTAAAATAGCTTGTTTTATCCACTCGTACATTATACTAATTTTCCAGGGCATGGGATTCCTTTACGCCTCTGGTATAGCTGTCCCCGTGTCGCAAGCTAAGGCCCTTGTCCACTACACTCTGGGCGCGATCGGAGAGAGTTCGTACGCACAGATGGCACTGGGCTACCGGCACTGGGCCGGCGTCACTGTGCCCAGTTCGTGCCCTAAAGCACTGGACTTGTACATGAAGGTCGCTTCGAAAGGTTAGATATAATTACAGTTTGAAAACTATCGCGAGTACACCGAGGGTGATTATGCTATAATAGTAGTACTTAGGCTACGTTCCGGGAAACGCCGTCAACGCTCACAACTGTCGCGCCCCGGTTTAGCGTTCCGGTTAGAATGAATGCATGCAATGTTCAACCCAAGCGGAACGGTTACGCGGTCACGAAAAGCGCGGCAACTTTTCTGTCAAAAATCGATAGAATCCTATACATTTGATGCTTGACAATGACAGCTCGTAAACGACCGCGAAAACCCAACTACGATCTGCGAGCGTTGTAAGCGTTTTCGGTGACGTCATCGATCATCATCGATGACGTATCGATTTCGCTCACGATGACCGTGGACTTTTAAGGGAATGGGTGTGCGAACGCCGCGAGTGATTTCGGTCCTTCCCGGAACGTAGCCTTAGTATAACCATCCTTGGTATCACACATTATCTAATATATAAAATTCTCGTGTCACTGTGTTTGTCACAAAACTTCACTAAAACAGCTTGGCCGATTCTTATGACATTTTGTGTGTATATTCAGATATGAGAATAGGTTGTAAAATACTTTTCATCGTCATATCATCCAACACGCAGGTGAAACCGCGGAGCGCAGCTAGTAATGTATAAAACGCTTATTCGAAAGGCACTTTAACAAATCTAATATTATATTTAAACTTCAATATAATACAAAAAACTTTAAATTGGATCAAAAATAAAAAAAAACAAAATAATGAAACAACTTATACAGTAGGCACAAATGAACGGTCTTATCGCTAAAAGCGAACTCTTCGAGACAACCTTTTACTAGTACACACCTATTATTTTGACGAAATCGATAATTAGAATGGTGCATACACCTGTTATTATCAAAATTAATTCAGTAGAACGGAACATTTTTAAAGTTCATTTCACCATATGTTAAAAATGTGAACCGCCTACTACTACTTTTTGATTAAAACAGTAAATGTAAGGTCCACCAAGTAGGCAATGGTAAATAAATGACAAAGGCGCAACATTTATGGACATAATAAACTTTTACTATTACATATTAATCGGCAAAACACTCACGTTAGGGATCGAGTACGTCGACCCAGGTTTCGACCAGACGCCGCTGCGCACTCCCCTTAATAAAAGTATCTGAGATGCTCGACACCCGTGGCGACGAAAAATTATAGACTTTTTTTTTTCGTTTTTTATTGAGGTTCGCCTGAGGAGATCTTTACATTCCAGTGGCCAGCGAGGTTACATTCAGCGGAGGCCCGGCCGTCCTACGAACGAGGTTAGTCGATGAGGCGGAAGGCGGCTCCGGCGGCGCCTTGGATACCGACCTCATTGAATATTACCAACTTTTGGCTGAGAAAGGAGACGTCCAGGCCCAAGTTAGTATTTTAATGTAACTAAATGCCTTACTTGCGAAATCTCCTATTATAATCATTTTTATTTCCACTACACACAATAGTGTGGAAGCGCTCGCAGCGGAGCTTGACTAGGCGATCTTATCCGATCAACAAATTAAGCAACACTTGCTGCGGTCTGGAGTTGGATGGGTGTGTGCTAATGCCATTATTCAACTGAGCGCTTCCATGCTTCGGAAGGCTCGTCAAGCCGTCGGTCCCGTTTTTTTGTCTTAGGACAACAGTCGTTAGACTATGTCGAAGGCCATCGGGCGGCCGGAAAACATCGATATGGGTTGGCCACTATTATATTCATCAAGCCGCACTGGGCCCGCGTGGTAGATTATGGCCCAACTCCTCTCTCTGAGAGGAGGGCTCGAGTCCCAGCAGTGGGAACAAAATGGGCTGATTATGTACATTGTGTTAGTTTTTACTTCAGTACACTGTGGCGGTATGAGGAGAAAGGTTTCCTCTTTGTTTCCGAGTGAGGTGACTTCAAGCCGCTCTAAATACACCAAGGACGACACTCAAGTTAGCAACTTTAGTATATTATTTAGCAGCCTATACTAACGCTTGTAAAGTGAGGCCTAAACGTCAGGACGGAAAAAAATAACGACTTTGAACTGTTTTCGTCTAAACGACGAACGAATAAAAAAAATAACTACTGATGATGATAGCTTTCCTTGGTTTATTCTTATATATATATTTCTCGACTTAGTTTGTTGTAAGTGGCAACTCTCTGTAAGGGTAATTTATTCTGTTAGGATGCGTTTAATTATTATTTCTCCTTCTGTGATATGCTAGCGGAGTCGGTAGGATACGTGACCGAGCCAAGATAACTTGTATCGCAGCTGTTACGCAGAGTTAAAAACTTTTGGAGAAAGAACTAGTGAGGACTCAATTATACAGTTTTCTGGTGCAGTTATCAACTATAACCATTTTAAACCATTTTATTTATGCGCTTTTTTTTTGCGATATCCACAGAAAATACGTTGCATTCGGTTTTTTCGTCTCTAATTTGTAAGTGTAATTGAGTAACTAAATAACTTGTAATTGAGTAGTTTATTTTATTGTACTCTTTTTTTGAAAATTTACAGTTAAGTAATCATTGTACAATAGGTTTGATCTTTAGGCAGATAAGAACTTTTGAAAGTTTCTTATGAAATTTTAATATGAAAAGCGGGAATCATGTTAATAAGTCAGATCTTTTCAATTATATCTTCAACCACATCTGTGGTTGAAAAAGGTAAAAAAGTTGATCCTCATTTCTTTGTTACAGGTCGGACTGGGTCAGTTGCACTTCCAAGGCGGTCGCGGTGTCACTTTAGACTTGAACAAAGCCTTGCATTACTTCTCGCAAGCCGCGAAGACTGGGAACGCAGTTGCTAATGCTTTCTTAGGAAAGGTATGCATGTAACTCCAATATGTACATACTTTATACTATTCCAGAATATTTAATTTATTAATTTAACAGATTTGTGGAGTATATATATGACAAAAAATAAATAAAACATATAGTTATGTGCAGTATAACAATATTTATGCCCTTTTTTTTTAGTCTTTATATATATTTATATATGTTGCTAGTCGCTTTTTGTATTGAAACAACGAAGCTTCATCGAATTGCTTGCTTTTTTATACATTTTTCAATTTAGGTAATTTTCGGCATTCACTTTTCTTTTAATATAGTTTTTATATTTTAAACCTTGATGAAGAATACTTGAACAATTGATAATCACTATATGTTCAATAAGACCACTGACTGACTGTCGAAATGGGATTGTTTATACACCTTTACCAACCCATACAATATTGAAAAACGTGGTGGTGTATGCCCTTTTACTTATATATATATATATATGTAGAATGATATGTTGCTCATGTTTAATTAATTAAAATTCAACTATTGCTTCTATTATTACATTTGTAGACATCAACACAACAAGTGGCTCTATTGTCCTCAACAAAACGTTCATATTACTTTGTATTCTTCCAGATATATTTAGAAGGTGGTGATGGAATCAAGGCAGACAACGATACAGCGCTGCGATACTTTAGAAAGGCGACGGAATTGAATAATCCGGTTGGACAAAGCGGACTGGGACTTATGTATTTACAGGTGATTTTATTCATACTTTTCGGTTTAAGTCAACCACGAAGGTTAAACGGTATGGACAAATGATATTACTGAAAAAAAGGACCAAATGACTTGCGCCTTACGGGTAGATTATATATGAATCATTGGGTGATCAATAGAGTGCTAGGCTCTATTTTGGGCCTCTGAGGTCAAAAAGAAGTCTGACGGAGTCTATCAGGTCTATCTCCCAAACTTTTTACCATATCAAATCAAAATCATCATCATTTATTTGTTCAAGGCAATGTTACAAAAATTATATAAATGAAACACCTGGTTCCTAAACTAGGCTCATAAAGGCCTGTGTGATAGAATCCATGCCTCTCTCGTCGGTGAACCGATAAATCATTGCCATTAAATTCTATACACTGATACAATAAAAATTAAAATCAAAATCAACATTAAAATAAAATTTTAAATAAAAAGAAAATTAAAATTAGTATAAGAAATAAAAATATCATTAAACTTAGAATCAAAATTAGATTTAAATGTCGAATTCAGATTAGTTCTAATATTAACAATTAAATTTAAATAAAAATCATGATTAAAAGAAGATCAAAATCAGAATAAAAATCAAATATTAACAAACATTGCATTTAAATCATTATCTGCCTATTCATATATAATGTACCCGGAAATCTGAGGGGATCTTTCGTACTGTCTGCAATGATGAGGTAGCTGATGACGCCATTGTTATATGCTAGATCAGGGGTGTCCAACGTAATTCAGTGGTGGTATAGTTTAATAATTTTGAACATTGCGGCGGGCCAAAGCAAATTTAATTAGGGATAACAGTGTAGGGTGTGCTGATTATAAATATATGTATAAAACGAAGGTAAACCACAATTCGTAATGTCGTACTAAATCCGCCAGTTTTTGAGTTACACTCCAAAAACTGAATAGAATGGAAGTCAGTATTAAAACCTACTACACGAAATCAACAAACTTAGGATTTCAAAAATTATGAGTCGGATCACAAACAACAGACCTTTATTCACCTTCTCCGTATCAAAATATCACCTGATCCTATCTCTCACTGGGTATGTACGTGTATGTCAACTATCTCAAGATTAGCTAATAGCTAGTCTAGCTAATCAAAATATCTTAAAAAATAAATAAAATAAAAAATATTTTGATGCGGAGAAGGTGAATAAAGGTGATTGTCTGTTGTTTTTTTTATCCGACTCATAATTTTCGAAATCCTAAGTTTGTTGATTTCGTGTAGCACAGGTTTTAATACTGACTTCCATTCTATTCAGTTTTTGGAGTGTAACTCAAAAACAGCCGAACCGAATGAGATGAAATTTAAATGGGACCACACGGGAAGCCCCAGCTTTCAAACCAAAAAAAATAATTTTGAGAATCGGTTCACCCTATCAAAGTTATGAGGTAACAAGCATAAAAAAGAAAAAAATATTCAGTCGAATTGAGTACCTCCTCTTTTTTGGAAGTTGGTAGAAAATAGTGTTGCAAAAACTCTAACATAAAATTTACTTTTTTTACTTTTAGGGCCGTGGAGTACCGAAAGATACGACAGCAGCTTTTAAGTACTTCACAATGGCCGCCAACCAGGGCTGGGTGGATGGCCAACTGCATTTGGGCTTCATGTATTTTGGTAAGTTGCAGGATACCTATGAAAGTATTAAACATAAACGAGACGGAATAATAATTCCAAAATCCTAGTAGTCCTCGTCATATAAACTCACATATTATCACAAACTGTTTACTGTATAGGTTAGTTATGTAATCAAATTATACACATTAATTAAATCTAAGAAGTACAGATTTAATTATTAATTTCTTTATTTTTTTGGATTTCATCCGGTCCTTTACAAAGGCATAAGTGGAGCTGAAGCCAACACTCAGAGGCCTGTTTGGTATAAAAAATTACAATGTTTTATAAAAACAGAAACATTTTGGATGGATGGTGACATGGTATATTTATTACGAAAATTGGTAAAATGACAAGGCTATTGATATAAACTTATTAGTATTAAGGGAGATAGTGGGCTATGGATGAGACTACGGCACCTGCCAATTTCAGTCTCATCTTAAAATATTTAGGCAGGTGGTGACTTGCAACCCACTAAACGGGTCCCCCGATAAGGGCCACCATCAATGGTGACAAAAGGGGCAACGTTGGTGTGGATAGTTAAAGGGTGTCGAGAGGTGTGCTGCGGTTTCATTAGAGCGCTACTACCGGCGTTATGCCCTTTAACACTTCCACCCTTGGAGCTTTTTGTTACTTGCTCTTGCGTCTCCACCCCCAGACGGCCAATTAAGGCAAGCCGGGGGTCAGGGGTCTCATTTAGCCCCAGGGAGAATCACCACGGGTCCACGGTGTCGCCACTCACCGACGGCTCGCCACAAAGCCGCCCCTGCGGTATTTTTATTTTAATTATTATTATTATAATGTATTAAAAATGTTGTTTGTTTGTTTTAATTGAATAGGCTGCGAAACTACTAGACCGATTTGAAAAATCTTACCATTTAAATCCTACATTATCCCTGATGAACATCTAATAGGTTATGGATGATGATAATGACGAATCAAAATATCTATATATTTTCACTCGTTCACTTCGTCACTATCATCATCCATAACCACGGGAGTGAAACCGCGGAGTGCAGCTAGTAATCTATATAGTAATAATATAAAATAAAATCACTCTGATTATTTATCCGGGTTTCACTTACGTAGCCGATTCTCATAATTGTGCTTATGTGGTATACAGGCGGTATCGGCGTCCGCCGCGACTTCAAGCAGGCCAACAAGTACTTCTCGCTCGCCTCGCAGTCGGGCCACGTGCTTGCCCTGTACCACCTCGCGCATATGCACGCGCAAGGGCTCGGCGTTCTGCGCTCTTGCACCACTGCCGTAGAGGTAAATACCTATATTTTATTTATATAACTTTTGATTTAGCTGAGGGGTTAACTTTATTTTTATAGTATTACTTTTTAAAGCACTAATGCCTGCTTTAGCGATCTCAAACATTGAAATTTATAGAGAGAAAAATTCACATCCTCGGACGGGATTCGAACCCGCGTCTTCTGACTCTCCGTGTCAGACGCCATTGACCAACTAGGCCATCGAGGTTCGGGTCCGAGCATCTAATTTTAACTCTCTATCTGACTTTAACCGTCTTACGGGGACGGAGCGACATTTATTGAACAGCTTTGACAGTACTTTTTTTTATTTATAATACACAGGTGCGCCCTTGTATTGAAAATTTTTGCAACCTCTGGGATAGATCCGCTAAGTACCTTATGGATGCTTTCGACAGACTGCAACCTCGCGCTGTCCGTATTATTGGAGACGCTGCAGTCACTCAACTACTAGAATCCCTACAAATGCGTAGAACTATTTATTTATATATTTTTCAACTAGAACGGTTACGTAGTATGCCACTTACACTATTACTCATAACAAAATAAATGACAATTTAAATTACAATGTTTGAATTAATAATTATTATACCATCGCTTCGCAGA
This sequence comes from Selenia dentaria, assembly GCA_917880725.1. NCBI lineage: Eukaryota > Metazoa > Arthropoda > Insecta > Lepidoptera > Geometridae > Selenia > Selenia dentaria. The sequence goes on along the minus strand of OU862895.1, from coordinate 27,595,873 downwards.
GCGTCAAGTATTCGGCTAGGATGTCGTTCAAGGCATCATTAAAGACGTCACGCTCTCGATTGTTGTCTACAAGAGCCGGCAAGCGCAGCGTAGGTCTTCCACCGACAAGGTGGACAGACGACCTGATAAAGGTCGCAGGACGACGTTGGTTGGCCACTTCCAACCGGTCCTCTTGGAAAATTATGGGAGAGGCTTATGTTCAGCAGTGGACGCTCTACGGCTGAGATGATGATGATGACTACCACCGGTAAAAGTTTCTTGCCGCTTCTTCTCAGTAGGCTCTATATATTTTGGAACGTGGCGGTATAGTCTTTAAAGTACATAATATGATATACATGATAATGAATAATTGATGTTCATAAGTGTGTCTTTGATGCCTAAATTGAATAAATGATTTTGACTTTGACTTTGACCAGCTGTTCAAGAACGTATGCGAGCGCGGCCCCTGGGCGGCGCGGCTGATGTACGCGCACGCGGCGTGGCGCGCTCGGGACTCGGACTCCGCGTGGCTGCAGTACCGCGCGCTGGCCGAGCGGGGATACGAGGTCGCGCAGACCAACGCCGCCTACCTACTCGATATCGGTCAGTCACACTTTTTTCGTGCATGCAGGAGTGCGGGAGACGGTACAGGCACCCTTCACGACAATTACGTATCTCAGTTGCAGTCAAATTTTGATTGAATTTTTTTAAATGGTGGTATATGTCTCTTTGGTCATTTTGTCCAATGGTCAATTGGTCACTTTTGGTCATTTAGTCACTAGGTGCAATAATAAACTTGCTTTTTGTTTGATGAAAGAATCTGCAATTGTAACGCCTGACGAGTAATTGTTGTTACAATTTCAGGCGAAGTCCGTCTGTTCCCTGTGTCGGAGCGGTACAGACGCGCGCTACAGCTGTGGTCCCGCGCGGCCGCGCAGGGTTGTTCCGCGGCGCGAGTGAAGCTCGGGGACTACCACTACTACGGGCACGGGACGCCGGTCGATCTCGAGGCGGCCGCGCATCACTACAGGTCAGTGGTAACGGAGAACCACTACAGCATTTATCAAAAAGATGTAGTAATACTGAAAGCTACGAAGAAATAATATCAGGAAGAATAACTGCCTTAAAAAATTAACCCATTAAAAGTCGTGCTAAATCAATAACATCGTTCACGCCGCTATGACTCAGCTGTCATAGTAGACGTTGCAGCACGCGCGTGGACCATTCCCAGCTTTCCTTCTGAAATTTAAACCAATCACCGAACATGTCTATTTGTAACCTCGGAAATAATTCGTATTTAAAATCATACGTCGTTTTGGTTTGAAGGACCACTTTTTGTGTGGAATTTGTTCTGAGTTATGCTTCCTGGCATTATTTCTTCGTAGAGACTGAAATGTGTGAATATTTTCACATTTATTTAGGATTCACATTGCAAAGTATCAACATTTAAATCGCTTATAAGTTCTATCATACGAAGTTAAAATTAGATTAACCGATTTTTTGGACAGCCCTATTAGATATGCCTGTTCTTGCGAGTTCCCTGCCTACGTTCTGGAGGTCATTGCCGTCTTTGGCCTAGTTTTTCAGGGATGAACCTGATTAAGTATTAGAAAAGCTTTGGTTACTCTACTCATAACTTGGAATGTTGACTACTTCCTGGTACGCAGTAGTTAGGTCCCAACACCCTAACATGTATCCACGCTTCTGCGTGTGTGGTTTTACTATTAGTACACCTTTTTGTTACGCGCTGTCTATGGATGAATGATACTTCACTAAATACTGGATCGTAAGAACAAATAGGATTTGTATAATCGTGCATTCACGTGATCTTCGGAGACCTGCCTAAACAGAGAGCAACTACAACACGAGCCTTTTTTTAAAACTGGAGTGGATTTCGCAGGACCTTTCCAGATTATTATAACACAGGGTAGAGGCATTGGAACTCAGAAGGCATAAGTTTCTTCATTCGTTTTCAGGCGACTTCTACAAAGACTACTCCGTCAAGAGTCAAACCTCCAGACACAATAGAAATTTCGTTGTTACAATGACATGTGTCATCGACACATAAGGGGCTACAACAACGTCCAATCTGGTTAAAAGAGTAAAAAGCAAATAGAATTCAAAATCGAAGACATAGTCTTGATAAAACTGATGGTTTGCCCTCAGGAAATGGTATCTGGGTCGCATTATAGACAAACATCCCGGAGATTATTCGCACACAAGAGTGTATAGGTGCAAAAGTGGCGACAGTTGAATGAAAAGATCTTAGCTATGTTCCCTACCTCTTGATACTGATCGACTTGAAATCTTTAGGCTGTGATTATCTGCCGCGTTGGAAAGATGTGTATGATATATCATATGTTTAAAATTAAGATTGCCCATATTTGCTATAGTATAGACGTAGGTGCAATAAAACGACCTACTCACTATAATATTATTTTATTTACGACCTGACACGTTTACTGTTTAGGAACTAGTGATAGGTACGCGTACGATCCTTGAGTCGCTTCGAGCGTCGCACTGCCGCGGCAGCGGGGTGAGATAGGTAGCGCTAGTTAACGCGGGCGGACTTACTACAATAGTTCAACTTTGCTTAAGTACATTTATTTGGAAAAGGAGCTTTTGGTGGTATGTTAATCGAAATATCATGTGTAAGTCGTAGTGGCAGTACTGGTTAGGCACTTTTGTAGTCTGCCATTCTTTATAATCGTCAGTACAATGCTAGGCAACTTTACTTGCAATAAACCGGCATGGAGTGAACACGTGAATGAGTGAACATACGACTGTTTTCTTACCTTGCAACCTAAAATCAAACTTACCCTAATCATAACAGTCGGTAACTTTCGTTCTTCTACGGATCTCCTCATTTCTGATTCGATCACGTAGAGTAACCCCGAGCATATCCCTCTTCATAGCTCGTTGTGAGACTGTGAGCTTACTTATGAGGCCCATAGTAAGAGACGAGCATTGAGGTATTTTGGACGATAATACTTCGCGCAGTTTTCGGAACGCTTCCCAGCAAAGTGTAAATATTAGAATAAGATACATTGTTAGTAATTCGCTTGTTCAGATTACTAAACTAAACTATCGAACTAAAATCTATTTATGGTAAATTATGGTATTTCTTATTTTGTTCATGATTAAGACCAAATTCGTAATAAAGTGACAATTCTTATATTTGCCGTTTCAGTTTAATTGTGGGCATGTTTAGTCCAAATTAAATCGTCATGTAAGTTCGTGCTCTCTAAACTAGTATAAACTGATGTAAAATTACCAGCAATTGAATAGAATAATCATGTGTTTAGAAATGTCATTCTAAGTATTTATTTCCGCAAATAGTCTTGTAATTTTGTGCTCTCTAAGTCCAAACTGATGTAAAACTACCCACAATTTAATAGAATAATGCTCTTTTTAGATTTTTTTTAATTTTACACGGATGTGGATTCAAGTATAAACAAAATAAGAGCTACCATAGTTTAGAGAATTGAATCTTCATAAGCGAATCACTACCATTATCATCTGTATCTGAAATATTGATAAAGGTAGAGTATTTTGTTACTTAGGGTAGCGTCTGAGCAGCTGCACAACGCGCAGGCGACGTTCAACCTGGGCTACATGCACGAGCGCGGCCTGGGGCTGGCGCGCGACCTGCACTTGGCCAAGCGCTGCTACGATCTCGCCGCGGACACGTCGCCGGACGCGCGCCTGCCCGCCGCGCTGGCGCTCGCCAAGCTCAACGCGCACTCCGCCGTGCAGCATCTCGCGATGGTGAGGCTCCTCGAGAATCCTATCGCCGGCTTACTTTTCAAACTTCGTATCTCCATTTGGTCATATTTTACAGGAAGAAGAAAACTACATGATTCAATAAGTAACAATAATTACAACAACCTAATTTTATCAAAACCAGTCGGTAAATAGCGCCGCAGCAAACTTCCCCCGTTTTTGGGAAAACACTATGACATTTCATATACTATTTATATGAAATGTCAAATCGTTATTTTACAATTAACAAAAAACAAAATATAATTCGATACATTTTACAAGATTTACATTTGCGAAATATATGCTTGTAATGTGATTGTTTATGAAATAAGAAGTTTTGGAAACGAGCTGTATTCGAAACGTTGTTTTTAAATGAATCATTTTTGAAATAACATGTTTTAGAAACGAATTGTGTACGAAACGTTGGTTTTAATCTAATATTTTGTCATATGAAGTTCGGTTTATCATTCTTCTTCTTCTCTCGGTGCCATTCCAATCAATGAAGGTTGGCAATCAGCTTTCCATACCCATCTCTATCCTGCGATATAAAAAAATAACTGTTGCTATGAATCATAACATCATTAGAGTGATGGTGCAGAAACTCATGATTATACTTTTGTTAACGAAACAAAAACGTTTCCTAATTGTTAATTGCGCCGCGGCAAGTTTTGACGGTTAAGATTTGATGCGATGATACCGCACCAGTGTGAACATGGATTATCCATGATAAGCTTGTCACGACGATAAATTGAGATTTATATACCCTATCTTGTCTCTAGAATAGATCTAGCCGCGACAGCTATATCGTGGGCTTTGCTTTATCGATGCCGCGCCTCGCAATTCCACAAGCGTGGTGATTTATATAGTCGTAGAAAAAGTTCAGCGGCATTCGCAATATAAGATATTAAATAATAATAACCCACTCCGATATTTCGTAGCCATGATTTTTTCCTGCGACCAGCTCGTCTCTTTCCCACAACAGTTTATGATTAGGAAACCATTATCTTTATATACGTATTTAAACTATCATGGTCACAAAACTGATAATCAATCACATTAACGGAATAGTGGCGATGTACATTTTTGGTTTTATAAGTCCACATTTCCTTCGATCAAATCTCACTTGTCCGTATAAATCAGACATTGTTCCAGAGCCCGCTGGCGCTGATCTTCCTCGGCGGGGACTCGACTCTGCTCTCCAACTGGGACCTCTACTTAATCACTGCGCTACTGGCGGCGCTCGGCGTCGTCATGTTCTTGAGACGACCGCAGCAGTGACAAAGGATACACTGATGAGAATCAATATAAGTAGCATAGATTGCTAAGGAGAAATGATTATCCAATCACAATGGACTAGACGTCAGGGTTTTGTTGTAATAAAACGGTATAGTCGTGGAACTTACGTGTTGTCTTTAACCGACTTTAAAAAGAAAGAGTTTCTCAATTCAACTGTATGTTTCTTTTTTGTATATAATGTAATATACGCGTAACAAATTACGCGTATACTACGCCAACTATAAATTGATTTTGACGATTTAAAATTATATTGAACGATATAAATACGATATAAAAAAACATTGTATTAATCAGGTTCTGTCGGTTGTGAACGAATTTACAATATAAAATTGTTGTTTAATAATGTATTATCTATCGTCAAAATCGGGTTTTAAAATTTTTAGCATCTTCAATGGAAAGGAAGTCTGTAAAATTTTTCATCTTTGCTTGTGCAGAACCCTAAACGAAAATTCTCTAAACTATGGTAGCTCTTATTTTGTTTGTAATAAAATCTACAATCATGTAACACTATTCTAAAAATATTCTATTCTAAACTAAATATATGATTATTCTATTCAATTGTGGGTAGTTTTACATCAGTTTAGAAAGCATGAAGTTATGGCTAAATTTGCACTAAACATTCCCACAATTGACAATAATGGCAATTTTAAAACTGTTATTCGCAAGCGCTATACGAATTTGGACTTTAGTAGGAATAAAATAATAACTACCATAATTTACTAACAATACATTTTAGTTCTAGGTTTAGTTTGGCGTTCTGAACTTCTTAACATGCGAATTTATACTATTATGTATCTGTTAATCTTGCCTTTAGAATTCTCTCTGGTTTTTTTATTTATTTATTGATGACTAGCGACTGCCCGCACACTTGTTCGCGTAGTAGGCTCGGCCTTCGGCGTCGCCATAACCTCCCATCTTAGTTTTTTAAATGTAAGAACTTTCTACGACGTATTAGTAAACATTTAAAAAATCGATGAACGAAATCGATATAGCCGTTCTCAAGTTATAGCGTGACCAGGAGAACTAGGGGCTCATTTTTATGTATATAGATAAACTCTTTGCTCGCCTAGACGATATTATTATATCTATTCACATTTGACTTGTGGGCTCTCAAAACCTCGGAAAAGTCTCAGGATTTTCTTCACCATGAAAATCATATAACTCTTTAAAGCAAAAATTGTATTGACCCGTTGCACTGTTTGTTACCTATTCAAATCAAAAATTCGGCTATCAACAATCTTTCGTATATATTACTAGCCACATCCTGCGATTTCGCGTAGAAAGGGATAAAAAGGATCCTATATGTGTTCAGCCTGGGTATAATCCCCATTCCAGAATTTCATCTAAGTCAGTCGAGTCGAGCGGGCTATAGTAACAAACATACATAACTCTGTAAACAGCAATTCGATATGATATCGGTTTGATTGTGTTATGTGTTAGAGGCCGTCCATTAATCACGTGACGTTTTTTAAGCATTTTTTAAACCCCCAAGCAATGTGACCAGACCAAGGAGGTTTCAATTCAATTTAAGTACACATTATCTGTGGAGAGCAGCGCTGGTTCCGAGCCAATAGACCAATAACAGACTTTTTCCACTGATATTGGCAAAATTGTGGTTACGCCGCACAAGCCATACAAACAAGAAGAAGAAGAAGACTTTTTTCCATTTTGGCGCTATTTCGTACATACGAGTTTGAGTAATATTTTGTTTGATAAAACTTAAGTAGCAAAAATGTCATGAGATTAAATAAAATAGTGTATGCAACTGCATATAATTAGGTATTGTATGACAGTTGCATACACTACTATTATTGTATCGCGATTGACGAAAAATTAATACACGTGATATCTTACTACATCCCTCCCCCTTGTTATATTTTTTATTTTTGCCAAATCCCCTTCACTCCTTTTTGAGCCTCACGTGATTAAAGCACGGCCCCTTACGGAGATAAGTAGTCAATGGCACATTTTCAAAAAGGTCGTATTTTTTATTAAGCCCTATTTTAAAAATTGCCGTATTTCTGTATAAATCCGTATCTTCATAAAGTTCATATTTTAACGTTGACAATATAATGTACTGGTTTGGCGTCGCAGGTATTGTGATTGGAATATCATTGTTTAGATGTAACCATTGAGATAATATCCCTTTTAGGCTGGCTATACACGGGCTGCTCGAAGCAGACAGCAATCGACTGCTTCAAGCTGTAAGCATAGTGGACTACAGTCCTCCATTTTACATATATCCAAAGAACTGTTCGGGTAGTTGCGTCTGTTATATATAGCAGCACGGTCATAATTCATCGTGCTGTCAAGCAGTTACCACATACAATGATAGCGATTCACTTTTTCAAAAAACTAAACGAAACTTTCGAACTAAAATATAATTATGGTTGTCCTTATTCTGTTAACACTAGGATCCAAATTCATGTAACACTTAGAATGACATTTCTAAAACTAGGATTGTGCTATTCAATTTTAGGTATTTTTACGTTAGTTTAGCGAGCACCATGTTACGTGACGACTAATCTGTCTAAAATATACCTACAGTTGTAAATAAATGTCTAATTTTAGTGCTGTCATTCAGAAAGGTTATTTGGATTTGAACTAATTTGGATTTAAAATCCAAAGTAAATTAAAATCTTAAGTATGGCAGTTCTTATTATGTTTAGGTTAAACCTAAACATAATAAGAACTGCCATACTTTAGAGATTTTTAGTTTAGAGAATGCTTACAGAATCGACACCAATGAGTTCTCTACATATCTACTGCTCTCGCGCAGTTATCCCCTCCGCCCGTGCTCTTCATCTCATTACTTCTTTTATTGTATAATGATTCGGCATTCGGTTTACGCTTAGATCAAAATATATATACATACATACATCCATAAAATCACGCCTCTTTCCCGTAGGGGTAGGCAGAGACCACGGATTTCCACTTACTACGATCCTGACATATCTCTTTCGCTTCATCTATACTCATCAATCCTTTCATACATAAGCGTCGGTTTAGGGTACTTTTGACCTGGCCTTTTTTCAGAACGTCTTCAATCTGATTTCGGAACGTTCGCCTAGGTCTTCCCCTTCCAACACTTCCGTTTACTTGTCCCATGTATACCTGTTTAGTCATTCTCATTTCATTCATTCTCTCCACATGTCCAAACCATCTTAACATACCTTTCTCGATTTTTGTCACTACACCCTCATTCACACTACATCGTTCCCTTATCACACTATTCCTTATCCTGTCACTCCGTTTCACTCCAATCATGCTCCTCAATGCTCTCATCTCCACAGCATTTATTCTACTTTCATGCTTGTTCTGCCACACCCAACTTTCACTACCATACATCAGTGTCGGAACCAACACTCCCCCATGAACAGCCAGACGAGCCTTTTTAGACACCTTCTGACTGTTCAAAATATATATGAATGGAACTAACGTCGACGGATGCGTAATGGTTAAATTGCGTTTATTTATTATTTTGGTTCCGTCTAATTTGGTTCTTCTATATGTATATGAAATCTGACCACGTCGCTGCTCGTTGCTGACGCATGCGCGGCCGTAAGTATACTCGTATAAGTATTTCAACTGTAGAGGTCACTTTTACACGAGTTATTATTGACATATCGAGAACTTAAACAGTCATACACACTTTAATGTTAGGCCTAAAGGATATTATCTCGATGGGAGCTAGTGTTGTGATAAAGCTGGTAAATTGACTCAATGAATACACAGCTTAGGATTAACGAATAATGTGCTATATAGTAGAGAAACTTATTTTTTCACTAGCATTGCAGTCTTGTTGCGGTGAGTGCAACCTTATTTGTTGCTAATAAAGGTTTTGTGTCATTCAGTGGTGATTCAGGAAACCTTGTTTGTTGTTTACAAAAGCCATATTTACCTTTGACAATAGACTGTCTCACACAGATCTATAAGTTACAAAATTCTACATAACACTGTTCTGAGTTTGTCATCCGAAAAATTTGGGTCGGAAATCCTTTGTCACGTTCTTATTTCTCTGTTATTATTATATTAATGAACTCCACATTTAAAAAACTGTACTGTGGGCCGAGCACGAACATCTGTTTAAGTGTAAAGTTATTGTATAGTTTATGTATTCAGTACAAACTATAGGTTATCTGTGCCACTATTGTACTAGATAAATGACAGTTTGTACTAAGTAAATACTTTATCGATGCAATTACGTTACACTTAAGCAGATTTTCGTGATTAGCCCACAGCTCTAAAGGAAAAGAGAAATGGCTTATATAAGAGTTTCAGCAATAATATTACATTAATAATTTATTATTGCATCTTTTATAGTGACATTTGAAAAAATTTTTACTTTGTTATGTAGGTTTATTATCAAACTCATTATTATATGAATAATGAGAATGGTGAGTCCGCGTATGTGTGTCTCGCTTTCTCTTAAAGATCGTTCCCCATAGCACCGTCAAAAATACTCTTTGTTTTGTATTCCCGTGACACTTTGTCTTTTTGGCGGTGCCATGGGGAAGGACAAAAAAAACACTACAAAGAAGATGAAACGCAAACATCCTTTATGGTGAAATTTAATAAGTTATACGGATTAAACCGCGTATAATTCTATATTAATTATAATTCTATATTATTTTACCCCGACGTTTCGAACTTTTTAGTGACCATGTTCACTCACAATTATTTTAGAGACTAATCTTGAAAATAATATAAAATTATACGCTATTTAATCCGTTTAAAGTTGTTTAATTTCAATGTATAAGAATTGTAAAAGTCCAAGAAATCATTATCCTTTATGGTGTTTGCGTTATCCCCTATAGTGCAGCGGGAGTCATTTCAAAGAAGACTTTAATTTATTGGCGTGTTCACCAAAAATTCCAACAATTATTGAATATACGTCTCTAACTCCCTTTAATTAAATATTAGATTCCTATAACAGGAACTTCACCTCAAAATATATCAGCTATAAAATGTTTCCATCTTCCTACGATTCGTATTTCGGTGAACAGGCTGTACTTTGTATTTTATTGTATTGGATGTGAGTAGTGAAGAAGTGCATAGTGTAAATAAAGTTGTAAATGAATCGAAGTGTTAAAATAAATGCACAATCATCAGAATCTTGGCTTTTTATTGCAACAGCAATATTAATTATGAATGCATTTATTTGTTAACATAATGTATTCGTATTTAACTGTATATAATTTATGTATATCACTGTTTTATTGAAATTGTAAGACAGGAATTTTCTATTCAATACAGTATCGGTTCATGTCTGATCCAGTTCCTATAAAGATAATATTAAGGCTATGCCACACTGGATGCGGTCTGCGGTCAGGTCAAATTGAACGCATTCGGACCGCAGAAAGCATCCAGTGTGGCAAATCCTTCAGGGTTAAAATCAATCGCCAACTTCGATCAAGGAGTTACGCTAAAGATTTCATGCCATTGGGATTGGCACTTCTGACGCTTAGCTGATCAATATGCAAGACGACATGTAAGTAAATAAGGAGTGCTGCACGAAATGCGTCTAGACGGAAGTTTTAAGAGACAAATTCTACACCTTCGAAATTATCCCTGCTAGACATTATTGAGGGGCTGAAATTGGCCCCCTGGTGTGCCGCGGTCAGAAGGCGTAACACGACTAATTTGCTAAATTAGAAATCCTTTTTAATTGTATTAAAATCTCTAAAATGATTTAAGTAACAAATTATCATCAAAATCGGTTTACTGAGTAAAAAGTGATAATGTTCACACATAAAAATACAAATTGAGAAGCTCCTTTTTTCGAAGAAATATTGAATTCAGAAAATTTCCATACTTTGACGACATGCAGCGCGCTGTTCAATTCCCAATTGTTACCGCTCCCTGGGAGGGGATGAGAGTTGTTTATTCTTCCCGTTTGTTACCAGTGATAGCAACTGGAAACGAATATACGATTTCTCTGCAAATTGTTCATGCTAAGCCAACTGAAGCGTCCTGCGTCCAATACCTCTGGATTAGGAACAGAGTGTGCATAGAATTTCATAATCATTAATAATGTAGCTAATTAAACATCTAAACTTACCTTTGTAGTGTGAATTTTAAAATATTTATTGTGCAGTGAGACCAATGTATGGCGGAAAAATACCAGCTACCTATTTCGTTTTCTGTGTTCTCTCTTCGCTATATATAGGGTGAATTGATAACAGTGGGCAATATCGAGGGAGGGTGTATAGAAACGCGCACTGACCTTTAATACAACGTAAGTTATTTAAAGATTTTTTTCGAGCGTTATATCGAAATCGCTGAATTGGTAGTACATGTGAGTGCCCCGGCCGCCAGACCAATGACCTCTATCAAATTCATTTATTTCGAGCTACTAGGGCTCATATAAAACAGCAGAGAGACAAAATATAAAATAACAAAATTTAAAATAATTATAACAAATTGAAATAATCTATACCAATATTATAATAATAATAATTAATATAAAATTAATAATCTACGACGCAGCGGTCTAAAGGACACCGAATTAGTAGGTCATTATCAACCTATGTGATCGAGGATTTTTAAAACAATCGTGTAAAGACTACCGCCGCGTTCCAAAATATATAGAGCCCACCGAAAAAAGCGGCAAGAAACTCGGGGCCATTCTTTTTATATAGATGTTAACAATATTTCTATAACAAATATATAAATATTCTATAATTCTACTTAGGTACAACAAATATAACATTTTATGGGTGGCAGAGTGACAGCTTGCCAGAAGTGGAGTAAAGAGTGTAATAAAGGCATGAGCAGCGTTCGGTATACGAGCCGCCTTGCTAACGCCACAAATTCGCGGTAATTGCCCGGGCCCCCATTCAACCATACAGCTGTTTTGTACAAATTTTTAATATGAAATACGGGATTTACTCACGTAAAAAAGTCAGATCTTTCCGACTATAGTTTCAACCACATCCGGTGGTCTTTTTCAAGGAGAGTGCAGAACGCTCGCGATTGTGTCTCTGAGACACGATCCCGTTTTTCATATTAAAAACTTACATGACATCTATCTATGAACGTTTCCATATCCGCTCCCGCAATATTAGGCATTATTTAGAACACACCATATACAGGGTACTGGTAATCAATTACCATCCTTTTAAGAGCATATTCTGTACATCAAAACACACTTCTTTTGTTTTTGACTTTCAAAAATTTGTATTTTTTTCTTCCATACAAAACTTAAATAAATCAATTTGACCTGTCTAAGCATAATTAACACTATGTAAAAAGCGCGCGCACAAAGGCGACAAGCCCCGGCCGGCGGCTGGCGGACTACACGTAGATAAATGAAGTGGTGCGATGTAGAGTTATGAAGTGTAAGAGAGAATCGCAAAAACTTAAACAAAATGTTTGAGAAATTTCTTTAGTTTTGGGAAAAGTTCTATAACAAAAGTTGTTTGTTTTGATGTACAGAATATGCCCTTAACAGGATGCTAGTTGATTACCAGTAACCCGGTATTCTGTATTTTTGTCAAGCAATGTATGTGTTGTTAATATTGTACTCAAGACTTGTAAATATTACATTTATAAATATAGATTTTATAGTGTTACAGAATTGTTTCATTTTGTTTATGGTTGATTCTAATAGTTGTGACGAGAAGAGAGGGAAGTCATGCACCTAACGGTCCTCCTCCTTGCGTCGATTCCCCAATGCTGAGGTTCGTGAACTATCACGGCATTGCTCTCTCCTGTATCATTGCATTGTCATCGGTAACCAATTTCGCCGCGCCGGGCGTCCATTTCCAACTACCGAAGTTGGTAATCGTACGCTACTACCTTGCAACCAACAATCGCCACAAGGTTATACTATCACATTATTTATATACAAACAAAAACAAAATTCTCGCCTATAATTACCTATATTATTTTCTACCGACTTCCAAAAAAGGAGGAGGTACTCAATTGGACTGTATTTTTTTATGTTTGTACTCATAAACTTTCGATAGGGTGAACCGATGCTCAAAATTATTTTTTCTTTGAACTCTGGTGCTTCCTGTGTGGTCCCATTTAAATTTCACCAAATTTGGTCCAGTAGTTTTTGAGATACACTCCAATAACTGCATAGAATGGAAGTCGGTATTAAATTTTTAAAACTGTATTGTTAAATTAAAGATTTCTACGGCATTATTCTCAAATGTATACAAGTCATTCAATTTGGTACTGCTGGTATATTAATTGCGAGCGTTTGTGGAATAAAAAGAATGTGCATTATATAAATTGTGATGAAATAAATGTAGCACTTAATGCATTTATTTGCAAGAGATTTGGAGTTAAAGAACATAACCCAAAGGAAATTACAGCAAAGATTAAAAGTATGTGAATTATTTTATTTAAAAAATTAACTTATTTATTATCTATTTATCTGCCAATCCTAAGTATTTGGTGATATAACAACAATATGGTACAATAATATATTTATTTAAGTTCAACACACACATAAGTACGAGTTTAAATACAAAATACATGTTAACTCACAATATCACGAGTCACATGTTAATTTTTTCAAGTTGTTCTATTTTCTTCGCTATGTCGTCGGCTGAGAACGTGTAGTCGATGGTATTGTCCTGCTTCGTGTCCTCCGACTCGCGACTCTTTTTCTGCAACGAAAAATACCTGTTTTTTTTTCTACCTCGAGATAGACATGTACGTTTGTACATTTGCCATTCCTAAAGTTAATTATGATATTATAATTTATAAATGCCGGTGCCTATTTCGGGCAAAAAGTTAGCATTGCCATCCAGCATAATGCTGCCAGCGTTTTGGCCACTTTTCTCCCCACTATGGGTCTTATAGATAAGTTTTAATTTGTACATTATTATTATATAAATATTCGTATTTAAATATATATAAATCCCATTTATCATCATCTCAGCCGTAGGACGTCCACTGCTGAACATATGCCTCCCCCATCCATAAATGCCATTTATAGTTTTATCTAATGAGATTTTTATTGAAGTTGTCAGAGTCAAGTCACAGTCAAGTGAATAAGACTGTCATTGGTAGCGATTCACATGTAAAAAAAATGGTGTTCCTCATTCTGTTAACAATAAAATCCAAAATAATATAACACTTAGAATGACACTTCTAAAAATAGGATTAGTCTATTACATTTTGGGTTAGTTTAGCGAGTACCAAGGTACGTGACGACTAAACTGTCTAAAATATGCCCACAATTGAAGAGAAATATCTAATTTTAGTGCTGTCATTCAAAAGTGTTAAATTATTTTGGATTTTATTGTTAACAGAATAAGTACTGCCAATTAGATTTTTAGTTAAGATTCTCTTAATATTTATGCTTACAGAATCTACACCATTAAGTCACTAGAAACATTCTAAGGCGATGGACGAGAAAAACATAAAAAACAACGTTTCATGAGTTTGTACACTTTGCCTACTCTCGTGCTCCATTTACAAACACTTCACGTTAATAATACTAACAAAAATATAGAAAGAAATCCATTTTACCCATTTAGTTTTTTCACGCCATTTATGCATTATTTGATGTTATTAGAAATCGGTACAGACACGAGACCCGCCCGGCTATTATGTATCTCAAGATAGGTTCATATTGTTGTGTCGGGGTGTGTCGTGGTGCGCCAGAACGCTATTGGTTACGTTTATTTCTTGTGACTAGATTCACATTGGTGGGTTGTGTTGTGTTGGGGTCTGGCGCGGTCAAATCGCGGTTCGGTCGTGCTCGAGAGGTGGTGGGGATCTGTCGCGCCACAACACACCACACCAATGTGAATCTGTCAGTACGACGCGTAACCGCGAGGGATACAGTTCATTCCGTAAAACTAGATATTGCATTTTTTCGGTTTATTCTACGTGGTTCTATTAAAAAAATTCTATGGGTCGGCGAAACTGCGTGTTAATTTTTTTATATTATTTTCTATTAAAGTATGTACAATGTACAGCTCAAACTGTATATTGATAAATCTGAAATATCGATGGAATCTTTCGGCATAACTTTGTAATTCTTGAACGAGACAGTGAAATACGCCTCTGGTCTCTCTTAAGGCTGGAGTCTTGCAAAAATCACTCGCGGCGAAATATTTGCGCAACTTCGTATATTAATTTTAAGCAAAATAATGAAATAACATGAAATATTATTTTTGCACACAAATAACCATAATATAAGTAAAAGCTAGTTGTTTTTTTTAAGTTCATTTAAGTGGATTATGTAAGGTAAATCAAGGGTTAAATACAGCTCTTTCGTGCCCAACGTCATTTCGAGTTATGTTTGCGCGCTTGGTTTATGGCAATAAAGAATTATTTTATAAATCTGTTCAGCGCATAATGAGCTCAACATTCTCGTCTTCAAAATGCGCTGATTAGTTTTTTCGAATTATTTTTCATTTTCTTAATTCAGAGGCCCCAATTTCATCAAAATTCTCTGTCTTTATCTCTTAATAAACGGTTTGTTTCATAATAACTATGCATCGTAGGTATCTAATAATTATATTATTTTGATGCCAAGAGTTCAATGAAGCAAATAAAAAAAAAAGTATATATCTAAATCACCCTACTCTAACAATAATATTGATCTCAAAAGACCTACAAAAAAAGAGTTTATAAACAAAAACTGCAAGGGAAATTCTTCAGTGCCCACTCCACGGCCGGAGTGTTCAGACGTGTGGTCCACGACGAATTTAGATTGTTCCCTCTCGCTCTAACTTTGCTCTTGCTCTAACGTAGGTTGCGCACCGTTATGCATCTAAAGTTGCTCTACTTTATTATTTTATGTGTATAATTTTTCGAGTGCCTTGTAAATATTTGTGTTTTAGTAATAGTTTTTGTAAATATTCGTGTATTAATACATCATAGTTCTCTAAAGATTTGATTTAATTATGGATCGTAAACATAGAGCTGATTTGAATTTGTTATTACTAATTTATTGTTAAAATATATTTATAATTTATTTCTGGATCTAAAAGCCAATTGGTAATTAAGTAAAATAAGTGTTATTATGAAATAAGTGTTATACTTAACGTTTTTGTGCATAATTTCTATACAAAACGAAATTCGAAAAGTGATAGTGACAGTTCTACTCGAGTAACCGGCATAATTTAGAAAAAACTGTAAACGTTTAGGTGTTATTTACGTGTTGCTCTGTCGTGTACAGGTATGTTCTTTTAACTTTGTTTATCATACTTTATTTACCGTCTGAATACAATATAATTAGAAACCTACATAGAATTCGGACATAACCTAACATACCTGTTTACAACAAGCTACACTACTTAACCTGGTTTCCTTATTTTAGTATCTTCACACAACTCAGATTAGTAGGTACTTATTATATATTAGATTAAAATGATGACTCGCAGTGCTTTGGCTCGCCAGGAGGCGTCCAAACTCCAAATGGCTTTGAGGGAATTGCAATCTGCGAAAAAGTTGTGTGATGAAATGAATAAGGAACGAGATGATAATGAACGGGAACTTCTTGAATTAATAAGTAGAAATAAGACCCAAAAAATTGAAATGGCTGAGTTACACACTCAACTGTTGGTTGTAACTGATGCTCGGGACGGGCTCCAGCTTGTTGTGGACGGGTTCAAAAACTGTAGCTTAGAGTATGAAAACGCTCTCACTCGAATTAATTCACTAGAACATCAGCTACAGGAGGCATATACTATTATCAATAACATTGAGACAGCTAAACTTAACATCACTGCCTCTTTGAACCAAAGTTTATTTGACGAGTTGGTATGCAGTGCCCCGGGCATGGTTTCTGCTGCAGTTAATACTAAACCAATGGTTACAATTGACCTAACCAATGACAGTGTAGTAACACCTAGCACTATCCCGAAGTCTAACTGCAGCAAAAACAAACTAAAAAAATATGTAAAAATTAACAATTATATTAAAAAAACTCAAAAACTTGTAAAAAAGCACAAATTTTTCATCAAAAATGTTAAATTAAATGGAGAGCGTCTTCGTCTGTTAGATACGTTGGAAATGTATGCTTCTAAATTAGAAAATAATACATTGCAATATGAAAGTGACACACATAACTTGAAATGTGAGATTGACTCTCTAGAGGAAAAGTTAAAATCAATTAAAAATAAGTATGAACGCTCAGAAAAACAGCTAAAAGAGTACATATTGGCAATGAATGAGATGATTAAATGTCATTCTACTGGCTATCCTGTATACAATGATAACATAAAGAACCGATTATCGCTGGATCATTCATTGCCATCATGTAGTTCTAAAATAGTGCGAACATGTAAAAATGTATGTCAAGATACAACTTTAACAAGTAGTTCCCAAAATACAAATAGTATACCATCAACTATAGACAAACCAAAAATTGTAATATTTAGTGATGAAATTGGCAAAGACATAGGTCACTTATTGTCGAATACATCCAAGGGACATAATGTAATAAATTACTGTACACCTGGTCTATCATATCAGGAAATTATGACTAGAATTTTAACTTATAGCTTTAGCCCCAACACAACATTATTAATTTTAATAGGAAATAGGGGGAATGTAAACAAAAAACAAATAATTGATTTCAACAACCGTCTATCTAATCTTACAGTAGATAATGTCATAATGTTTACATTTCCCTATAGTAATAGTTTGCCACAGGTGGAAAATGATATTAGATATAAGCTTAATTTGACATTATACACTATATGTAATAATAATTTTAATGGAGATAAATTTAATTTAATTGACATTAATAATTATATAAAAAAATTCTTCTTGACAAAAGATAATTACTATCTTTCTAATTATTATAAAAGACAGATAGCTGTGTCGCTATCATATTTATTTGATATTGCAGCCAAAAACTTGGCTAACAAGGTTGCTTCTATTGAGCAATCCAATAGTATTGACAATGCTTCTATTGAGCAATTTGACATTTTTAATTCAGCCAATTGCTTGGCTACTAATGACATTGTACATAATTTAAATTAGTGCCTAAGACAATAGAGACAACCTCTTGCATTAAATCAATCAATATTGTTCATCAGAACATTCAAGGTATGATGGGCAAAGAGTTGGAACTGGAATTGTTTATAGATGATAGCAAAATAGATATTCTTTGTATTACTGAACACTGGCTTAAAAAGAACCAACTCTTATTTAATTTTAATAATCATCAAGTTGCTAGCTCCTTCAACAGAGAAAAATCTATACGTGGTGGCTCTTTAATTATTACAAATAAAAATATAAAACTCAAAGAACGAAAAGACATTGTGAGCCTATCTGTTGAACGAGTAATAGAAATGTCCTGTATTGAGTTTGAGCAGTTCCTTGTTCTATGTGTATACAGACCTCCATGCTCACCATATGATGATTTTGAAAAGTGCATGGAGGAAACATTAATTAAGCTATCTAATACAAATAAATCAATGATTATCTGTGGAGACTTTAATATTAATTTGCTAGAAAATAATCAGATAGTGGATAAATTTTTGTTACTGTTTAAATCTTATAATATGTACAATATTTTCTTGGAACCAACTAGGATAACAGCCACAAGTTCCACCTGCATAGACAATATATTTACTAATCTCAAACCTATTAAAAATTTCATTATAAATAATCTAGAATCAGACCACTGTGGTCAACTAGCAGTGTTTCCAAGAAAAACAAACAAACCCCAAAGCAACTATGTTAGCTTTGTTCCAATAAATGCAAGCCGCCTAGAATTGTTAAGAAGTAATATATCCCAGAAAGTGCCAGAGATGACCAGTCACAATGACCCAAATATATTATATAACTCACTGTTCCATCTTATCAGTGATGAATTTGGCAAAGTGTTTGTACCAAAAACAATATCTGTTGGTAATCGAGCTAAGTTTAGTGAATGGGCAACTCCAGGAATTTATAAAAGTAGGCAAAAGTTATATGAATTGTACCATGAAAAATCGCATAATCATAATCCTGTATTTTTGGAATATGTCAAACGTTATTCTAAGTTATTTAAACGAGCCTGTTCCTCAGCAAAGTCTATTTATTTAAGAAATAAGATCAAAAATTCTGTTAATAAAATAAAAATGACGTGGAACATTATAAACAGTGAAACTGGTAGAAATACAGTGCGTAATCGAGACTTTAATTTAAAAATTAATAATAAAGATGTAAGAGCAGATTTGGAGGTAGCGGCCGAGTTTGAGAATTTTTTCACTAATATTCCTTCTTTAACAACCAAAACTCTAAAATCTTCCTCCATTTCTGCTGAGATCTTACTTAAACAAAGTGTAACTGAATGTGACACAACTTTTAAATTTTCAGTAGTTAATTGCAAAGATATTGTAAGCAGTTTCAAAAGTCTAGATGCAAAAAAAACGGCAGACCTATGGGGTCTTTCTGTGAAGACCGTTTCTTCAATTATAGATGTCATTGCACCCAATCTAGCAGCTGTGTTTAATAGTTGTGTTGCAAGTGGTGTATTTCCTGACCTAATGAAGCACAGTAAAGTGGTTCCTTTATTCAAATCTGGTAGTACTACTGATCCAACAAATTTTCGGCCTATTTCTGTACTACCTACGCTAAGTAAGATTTTCGAAAAAATCATATTACATCAATTAGAAACTCATTTTAGTGCAAACAAAATTTTCCATAAAAATCAATTTGGGTTTACAAGGAATCGCTCTACTATAGACGCAGGTATAGAACTAATAAAAGATGTGTTTGATGCCTGGGAGAACTCTCAAGATGCCTTAGGTGTTTTTTGTGACTTATCTAAGGCATTTGACTGCGTCCGACATGATATACTTGTCAGGAAATTACAACACTACGGTATTAGGAACATGGCTCTCAACCTTTTGACTTCATATTTAAATGGTAGAATTCAAAGGGTTGACATAAATGGTAAAAAATCGCCCGGCTCTATAATCTCAATGGGCGTTCCACAAGGTTCAATACTAGGGCCGTTCTTGTTTTTAATCTATATTAATGACTTACCTTATTATGTAGAGAAGAATCACGAGATTGTATTGTTTGCAGATGACACTTCACTGTTATTTAAAATTAAAAGGCAGCTATTAAACTATGACGATGTTAACAATGCATTAGCTAAAGTTGTGAATTGGTTCAATACAAATAATCTTCTCCTCAATGAGAAGAAAACTAATTGTATAAAGTTCTCGACACCAAATGTGAGACAAGTAGAATCCAATATACAATTGAATGGAACAGGGTTGGACCTTGTGGAGTCAACAGTCTTTTTAGGAATTACTATAGACGCTAAATTGCAATGGGGTCCCCACATTAAAAAATTGTCTAGTAGGCTCAGTTCAGCAGCTTATGCTGTTAAAAAAATTAGACTATTAACTGATGTAGACACAGCTAGAATAGTTTATTTTAGTTATTTCCATAGCGTTATGACTTATGGCATACTGCTCTGGGGATGTTCTGCAGATATTAACTCTATTTTTATACTGCAAAAAAGGGCTATACGAGCGATCTACAGTTTGGCTCCTAGAGTTTCCCTTAGACAGAAATTTAAAGACATAAACATTCTAACTGTTGTCTCTCAGTTTATCTATGAAAATCTAATGTATGTAAAGAAAAACATTAACAGTTTTGATAAAAGGAGTGATGCTCATTCCATCAACATGCGAAATAAGCACAAGCTATCCGTACATGTAACGCGTCTCCACAGAATAAGTCATTCTTTTATGGGACAATGTATACGATTCTATAATAAAGTTCCCAATGTTATCCGAGATTTGCCTATTAATAAGTTTAAAATTACTATTAAAACTAAACTCTGTCAAAAAGGTTATTACAAAATTTCGGATTACTTGGAGGATAAAACAGCTTGGGACTGATCACTCCAGGATCTATCTACTCGTGTACTAAGATGTCAAAGTGTAGCGTGTCTTGCCCTACTGATACCATTATTATGTTCTCTTTTGTAAGGCAACACACTGGAGCTAATATTTGTAGTACCTAAGTAAAAACATTGTAAAAAATCTATATAAAAAGAATGGCCCGAGTTTCTTGCCGCTTCTTCTCGGTTGGCTCTATGTATTTTGGAACGCGGCGGTAGGCTTTAAAGTACATTATAATGAAAAATTGACGTTCATAAGTGCTTCTTTGATGCCTAAATTGAATAAATGATTTTGAGTTTGAGTTTGAGTTTGATAAGAAATATGCATGTACGAAAAAAAAAAAATTGGTATCAAACGTAGAAGTGATGAAGAAAAATAGAATCCAAAGGTAAGTAGAATTGTTTACATTATGTATTCATGTCAAGAGCGTAACTACAGGGTCAAATTAAATTCCCTAGCGAAGGTCCACACATGTGATGGATTTTGAGTGTTATTATCTAAACATGATAAATATTATATTCAAGCAACATTATCGATACTATCGATAGTGTTCGTGATTCCACTTGAGGAGGTGAGGACCAAAAACTACATACTCACTTTTGACACTTTTTTTTAACCGACTTAAAAAAGCAGCATTTTAGCTTAACCCGTATGTTTGTTTTTTGTATGTATGTATGTTTGTCCGTTTGGCTGAACCGATTTTGATGCGATTTTCATAAAAAGTATTTTTTACATTCTGGAGAAGGTTTTGGTATACAACAAATGGATACCCCGTGACGTCGTTTGCATGTCTCCATTAATTAGTTCAACTGCATACTGTCAGAAGGTCATCATGCTGTCAGTAGGTATGTGTGTATGGGGTGGGTGTGTGTGTGTGATGAGTGTGGTTGTGTTTGAGGGTGTTTGTGGGGGAGTGTAGGGTGAGGGTGTGTGTGTGTGTGTTTAGTGTTTATGTATGTATGGGTCACTAGTATAATATACTTTAGTCACATTTATGTTCTAAATGCGATTTGTGTGTCTGCATGTATTTTTGTTTCCTCTAAACTCCATTACGGCTGAATCAATACAGATAATAATTATTTTGTATGAACGTAGGCTAAAACTTGAATAACACTGGCTACTTTTTGCAACAGAAGAAATCGCAGGGTGCTTTTAATAATATTAGTATTATGACGATTTTTTAATAATACTTCTGAACCCTGTTCAAAATATGACTTATTTAATTAATTTCACAGGACTGCTGCTGGCTCTCGTCAACCGTTGTCAGATGTCAGCAATCTATCAGAAGCTCAAAATTCTAAGCCTACCTCTTCTACTACGGAAGTATCAGTGATTGAAAATACTGCCAGAACTGAAAACGAAACAAGGCCAAAAAAAAATTACCGGAAAAGAACATTTGAGGAGGCTTTTCCATTTCGCCGAATTTTTGTAAGGAAACGTCAACATCCTATACTCATTAGCGACGACCAACCGCTACAAATTGAAAATGAAACAGAAACTACCAATGAAGATGAACTATTTCACCTAGAAGGACGCAGAATCATATCGATCAGATATTTTTTAGAAAATTTGGGGAAGATTGCTGATCATAACGAAAAATCTTTCGGATGCAGATATAGCAATCTGAAATGTGTCAGTGAGCGACGTAAAGGTTTTATATCAAAACTTCGTTTCAAGTGTGAACTCTGTAATTCCGAATTTGACATAAATACTGAAAATCCGTCTAACACTTGTGATGTAAATCACGGTATAGTCGCAGGTATTATTAGTATTGGCTGTGGGTTGGGAAATTTAAATGAGTTAGCAGGTAATACTGATATGCCTGGTATGTCAAAAAATTTATACGCTGAAACAAGTAAAAAAGTTTACGAATGGTACCATAAGACGGCATTAGAAGAAATGGCCAAGGCAGGCATCGAAGAGGCAGAACATGCTAAAGATATTGGCAGAGTTGACTGTGAAGGTACACCAATGATTGATGTTATAGCTGACGGGTGTTGGTCGAAACGATCTTTCCGGAATAACTATTCAGCATCATCAGGTGCAGCAGCAATAATTGGCGCATACACGGGTAAAATTTTATATCTTGGTGTAAAAAATAAATACTGCATAGTTTGTGCAAAAGCTGAAAATAAAAAAATTGAACCTGCAAATCACATATGCTATAAGAACTATTCTGGTAGCTCTTCTAGTATGGAATCAACGTCGCTTGTTGAAGGATTTAGTAAGTCTCTTGAAACTCATGGTCTAATATATGCTAGACTAATATCAGATGGTGATTCAAGTACTCATAAAAAAATATTAGAAAGCAATCCATATAAAAACTGCAAGGTTCAGAAGATCGAGTGCAGAAACCACCTGCTGAGAAATCTTTGTAACAAACTGAGAGCACTTACTAAAGATACTCATATCCCTATTCAATTAAGAAAACTTTTAACTGACTTCAAAATCATGAAGTTACGCAGATACACAGTGCGGGCTATAAAGCTAAGGAAACACGGAGACCTAACTGACAGTCAAAAAATGGTTAAACTTCGTACAGATATTTTGAATGCATTACACCATTCCTTTGGTAGCCACTCTGATTGCGATGATGCTATATGCTCACCAACTGACAAAACTGACCAAAATACGGCACTTGATGTAGCTAATACAATTTTGTGGAGGAAAATGAGTCAAATTATCTTATTTTTAGCTGCAAACGCTAAAAGTCTTATTTATGACGTAGATAGCAATCTTGCTGAGACATTCAATTCAGTGATTGCCAAATATGTGGGGGGAAAACGAATTAATTACACACTTAAAAATTCATACCAGGAAAGGTGTTCCGCTTCAGTTATTTCCTTTAACACCAAACGACCAATAAACGCTATTCAGGAATGTGTATTTAAAAAACCTACTGGTAAATACACAAATTTATATGAGGCACAAAAAGCTAAAAGAAAAATTTACAAAAGATCATTTCGAAAAAAAATCCGTAGAAACTTGAATGATCCAGATTATGGCCAGAAAGCTCAAAGACCACATATGACCGAAGAAGATTTTCAGATGACAAAAGATGAATTTCTTAAACAAATTGAACTTTCTGACCAACAAAGAGAGGAACTACAGAGACAGACGATAAACCAAAGTTCCAGTCAAGAATGGTTAGAAAATAGAAAAAATAGGTTAACCGCGTCTATCTTTGGAAAAATTTGTAAACGGAAACAAAATATTAGCTGCGCTCCTTTAGTGAAAGCTATTGTGAAACCGCAAAACCTGTCAAATGTCCCGTCGATCACATATGGCAGAGATAATGAACATATAGCACTAACTCAGTTATCTTTGCAGGAAAACGTCACAATTGCCCGCTGCGGTCTTTATATTCATAAAACACTCCAATATTTAGGAGCCAGTCCCGATGGTATTTATAAAGACAACGATGGAAAAACAGGACTAGTAGAAGTAAAATGCCCATTTACAGCAAAAAATATGCAAGCTGAAGAAACTATAAAGGCAAAAAAAATTAAATTTTGGAAATATAACACTAGGAAAAATGCGTTTATAATTGACAAAAATCACGATTATTATTTCCAAATTCAGGGCCAATTAAATATTACGGAGATGAATATGTGCTTATTTGCTGTATGGACTGGAGAGGAGTACTTGATGAAAGTTGAATATATAGAAAGAGACCCTACGTTCTGGCACGACAAAATAGTGGGCCCATTGACAAAATTTTATTTGCATTGTCTGCTTCCTGAGCTAATTGATTCCCGCCTTGAACGCTCTATGCCAATAAAAGACCCGCCATATATCATTGAAGCTATTGAGAAAAAAGTTAAACGTAATAATAACGCATCTACGTCTACTGTCGCAGATGCTGCCATTCCGGAAAAGTAATTCCTGCAGAGTTATCACAGAGTTTTGTATATTTTGCTTTTAAAGAAAACAGAAACAATTATTTTGTGTTTAGTCACTACTGCATTATAATAAAATTGCTTTACATAAAAAGTTTTCTATGTCAGGGGTAACCCCGACAGAACACACAAAACTCAAACAAAATCTTTCCATCTCTTGTAAACATACTGCCCAAATATACAAAATCATTCACTTGCTCCACAATCACATCATTTATTTTCACATCACACAACGATACATCATCTTTTCTTTCAAAAACCATAGCTTTCGTCTTGTTCACATTTATATTCACCCCTTTTCTCTTGAACGCTACATTTATTAACGTTATCATGTCTTGCAACTGTTCCGCTAACGATGCAAGAAGAACTTAAAATCTGCATACAGAAGACACTTGACAGGCAACTCATTCATCTTTAATCCACACTCGCTCTCTCTAATATCTGCCAAACAACTATCCAGATGATGCCTGGACCGATTCAGAAAATTCTTCTTTTGTCTTCAGAGGTGGTCCCATGATCATTAGGTCCGGATCTGATGATGGGATCCTGGAGAAATCGAGGAAACTCTTCAATAAATAATAGCGGATCAACCGCGATTGCTACTATCGCACATTTTTACATTGAATGTGCAATCAAACAACATAACATCACGCCTGTACCCGCTAAAAAGGGTAAAATAAAAACTTTTTCAATAAAAATATATAACCGACTTCTAATATAACTCCAAAAAAGTGTAAAATTTTAATTTTAAAACTTTTCTTTCGAAAGTCGGTGGCGAAAAAGTTAATGATATAAAAAACAAAGTCACGGTTATACGAGTATATGTTTCAAAAAAGTTTTTATTTACATAGGTTAGAAACTGCACATAACGGTATTAAAACACTTGTGTGATACTATTAAAAACCGAGCCCTATGAATACCCCTCATTATGCAACAATTTCATAAACTACTAATGTTCAATACTTAGTAGAGCAACCTTCCTTCCTTCAATACTACGCTAGGTAGGATGACAGACGCTCGGCGCGTGGACTGGCCGCCCGCGATTCTTATATTGTGCACTAGAAGACTCGGCCCTTAAGCAATTTATGGGATTAATAAGAGTAAATAGCAGAAATATAATTGATGAAGATATTCTATATAAGAAATATAGAATATCTTCATCAAAATCATTGTCAGTACCTATCAGATGATTCCATTTTAAAACATGTTTTTCCACCACAACTGTCACACGATGAATGATCTGAAAATGCGCCATATTGCGCCCCAACACAACACATTAGTGTTAATGTTGATTGAAATCTTGAAAAAATGGCCGCTCTATGTTAGTTTGACAACTCCAGTAAGCCAAAATGTTAGTAAGTTTATGACAAGAGCTGGCAAACGTGACATAGAGCCGCCATTTTTTTTATTACAATTAACATTTGTTAGTAACTAAAATACATAATAGCCCTACTGGTTTTAAGTGGTAACCTCTAACCAGACATAACAACAATGTCTCAGGGTTACGGGCGCAGGGCAGTTCGTCACTTGTAAGGAAATGAATCTGTTCAGTGGGCCGAGCACGAAAATCTGCTAAAATGTAACGTTATCGCATCGTGTACGTATACAGTACAAACTATGAGTTATCTGTGCCACTATTGTACTAGATAAATGACAGTTTGTACTAAATACGTTAACGATGCGATTACTTTACACTTAAACAGATTTTCATGCTCGGCCCACTGAACAGATGCATTTCCTCACAAGTGACGAACTGCTCTGCGCCCGTAACCCTGAGACATTGTTGTTATGTCTCATGTGGCTGTAATTTCACGGACCACCAAACCGGCACACAGTAACTAATTCGCGGTAGAAATATGGTATATAGGCAATACTTCCCCGGGCAAACTCCTTCACAAAGAGTTGTATCGCTCTCAAACTTTGATGGCGGGAGTTACTTGGTTTAAAGGAATCGACGTTTCTCAATGATAGTGGTTTTATTACTACTCTTACCGCTAGTTTGTACTGCCTAATAATTCACATGAAAACATGATGTAAATACTGTTTTTTAATACAGTTGCTCAAAAAGTGGCGTGTTGCAGTTACCTTTCCCGAACTTGTGCGTTCGCTTGCCCAACTGTCAAAATAATGTCTATTAAAAAGAAAAACCAACCATGAAGTTTTTACAAAAAAAAAATCATAGAAGTTTTTATGATTCATGCAAATACGTATATTTCTATAAAGAAGCTACTAATTTGTTTCAATATCAGATTTAATGATTTGATTGAATGAGTTAGGTTTCATTTCATTTCATCTCGTTAAATTTCATTTTCATTTCATATCAATAAAAAAATTCTACTGAAGACTTGGCTGTATGGGCATAGTTCCCTTTGCCTACCAGAATGGGTGAAGAAACAAATCTCTGCTTATATTCTACGGTTGGCACCATTTTCCAGAAATTTTCTCTGCGAGTTTATTTTATTAAATTGCTTCATTTTTTCGCAACTGTATTAAAAATAGTCGTTCAGTACACGTGCGGAACCGTCATTGCAACTTGTTCCGACAAATGTCAACCCTCACCTTCGGCTGCGCCTCGGCTCGGGTAGACATTTGTCGGAACTCTTTGCAATGACAGCCTTTCCCCACTTGTAATGATATATACTATTATGTAATTGTCTAGAGTAGCGTACGCAGTGTCACACAACATGATGATCAGTGCGACCATTGACAGCAACTGTAGCTGTTATGGGGTGTCCACTGGCCGTGATTTTGTTAATAAAAGTATTGTTGGCACTTTAAAGTAGTGGATAATGTAGAAAACAGAGATTATACTAGCTTAGACCGGATATTTAGTAAAAGAAGGGCGCGGTGCGCGACTACACACCCGCTCGGTTTTAAGCGAACTGACAACGGGGCGCGACCTACCTTCGGTCACTTTTTAATCATTAAAACCAGTTACAAATACTTATCTACCTAATTACAGACTAAATTTATATTATACTAAAGAGCGCGTCGCTAACAGCAACATATTCGGAAATCTTTTCAAAAACCTCTACAGTTTTCTGCAGTGAGAAAAACAAGTTGTGAAATTGATTATGTTAAACAAGTTTCAAAACATTACATGTATGTTTTTTGGGGGAAACCAGTTATATATGAAGTACAATTAGAAGTAATTAAACATGCTTGCGGAGACCGGTCTGCTCGGAATTCTAATGGATACCTAATTTGGTTTTTGCTTATCTCTCTGTTCTTTTTCTTCTTATATGTAAGGGTTAAGTTTATTAGATGCCTTTGTATGCAGCTGTATGTACCGTCCAGCTTGCGCGGCACAGACGCCGCCTGTTCGCAGCTCCCGTGCACTTGCACACCGCGCGCGGTCACAACGCCCCTACCGCTAGAGTTATCAAATCACTTAATAACATGCTCAACAACCAGACGTAAATATATTTTATGATAAGGTAGGTAGATTTCGATGTGAACTTCTTATTTATATTAGTTTCACCATGTGATGTTTTGGATTATGTCTGTAAATTGCATGTGTCTATCTGAATAAATAAATAAATAAGTATGCAAAGATGTATATTTAAAAAGTTGAGTAATTAGTTACTGTAAAAAATGGCACGGACCCTGTAGGGCTATTATGTATCTCAGTTGCTAACAAATATCGATTGAAATCGAAAAAAATGGCGGCTCTATGTCACTTTTATCAGCTCCAGTCATCAACTTAATTAACATTTATGCTTACTGGAGTTGTAAAGAGTGACATAGAGCCGCCATTTTTCAAGATTTCAAACATTTGCTAGCAACTGAGATACATAATAGCCCTACTGGTGTCTGAGGATAGAAACATTAAAGCAATATAATAAAAAGTATTCAAACAATAGCTCCTTCACAAAGCTTACCCAAAACATGGCATACTCCGGCGAGACAGCCTGCAGGTACGCGATCTTGTCCTCCATCTCTTTTAACCTTTTATAGATGTCTTTTGGGACGGGGCCCCCTGGAATAGATTATTTTAAATATTATATTGATAAAAAAAGATGATTTCAAATTGACATCGGTAATATTAAGATTATGTTAATGTTTGAAGTCATTTATAACAACTAGAAAATGCGTTTCAGAGGTATGTATAGCCCGACTAATGTCCTCATACATAATAATAATAAAAGTGTATTTTCTTTTACATAGTTTAAGGTTTACAAAAATAGGCAGGAGTCCTCCTTTTAGACATATTAAAATGCCTGTACCAGAGGACCCCGCTCTTCCGTGTTTACAATAATTAAGGTAGGTACTTATTACATATTTTATATATATACAATTATCAATGAACTGCTTATTTGCCTCGAAAGGACTTTTCCACATGTAGGTCTAACCGGGCGACACCGGATTATATATAAATCATATCATATTATATATATTATCATATAAAAGAGAATGTCTAAAATGTTTTTATGCTAGGATGTTTTGAGTTTGAGGGTGTTTTTGTGTATGTAGGTGTGCATATTAATAATAACATTTTAATCTACAACAAAAATTTAAAATCGCCGTGTTAAACCTTTTAAGTAAGTATTTAGGTACCCAAAAGGTACTTGCTAAGGTGTTTCTACTCCTCCACATCATTGAATACATATATACATTAGGCGTTAGTATTACTTAATTATAGTATTGTAAAAAAGAAGAGTAAACAATTATTACATATCCTCCACCTCATCATCCGGGTGCGACTTCGTCGGTGCGTATACCTGAATGACCTTCAGCGAATATCGTTTGGATACTCTGAGTATTAGGTATTTATTTTACTAAGAATATACAGTATCTAGTGCTGAGCCGGTTAAGTTTTGCCGCTGATGGTAAGCACCTTTCCATTTTCTTATAATTTTATGATCATGTCTATGTACTTAATTTTATAATCTTATTCTGTTAAAGTGCGTGCGTGGCATTTATGAAATTAATGTGAATATTTTGTATTACCTTGTATTGAGCCTTTAATTAGCCAAGATAAGCTTCGCCTTTAATTATGATGGCGTTAAGTTTGTATACTACGTGACGTAGTTTTTTTTAAATGGCGCATTTTGTAGGGTTTTTGTGCCATTGGTGCGCGGATCGTAGAACGGCTCAAGGGTTAAAAGCGTACGAATTATTAAATAATTGGCGATTTGCAAAAGGTGCTAAAATTTATTCTGAGACTGGGCTATTGTCATAGTTTATGGAATTATAAAGACAAGGCAATCGAGTACTCTTTGTTTTAATTGTTTGTGTTGCATAAAGCCCATAAAACTTTCAGGGTGAAAAGGTGACAAGTTGCAGAGTTTCACACGAGATCAATTTTTTTTATTTCTCGCGCTTTTAAATCACTCACTTTGCTCAGTAGTCATATATTGGAATCAGTCAATTCTAGACTACTTCACTGTTTCGTAGTTTACGGCCTTACTTATAAACGCAGCTTAAATTTAAATAATGTCACTTAGTACGGCGCCGAACAATTTTGCTGTGCGCAGTACTAAATAACGTCATTTAAAGTTAAGCAGCGTTAAGCTTAAAGTTTGCACTCAAAGCAAAAACTAAAATTCAAAATTCAAAAATTATTTATTCAGTTTAGGCATCATAGACACTCTTATGAACGTCAAAAATTTCTAAATGATTCTACCGCTGTCTTCGGAAAAGAACCACCGCCGAGAAGAAGCAGCAAGAAACTCGTGGGCCATTATTTTTTCAAGTCTTTGTACATTGAGGTTACATATGAGTAGTATTAAAATAACAAATTTATTCAATAGTTGGCTATTAGGCAGAAGTGGAAAGCTTCCAGGCATCTTTGTCTTCTAACTTTGTTAAATTGACAACTGACCTATGCTGAGGTAGTTCTCGATGCTCAGCACGCGTTCTGCGATAGCCGAGGGTAGGCAGGCATTGTCATGCTGGCTCGTAGGGGGGAGGTTGGGGACGGTCTGCGGGCCCCACTCGTTGTACACTTTTCGGACTGGAAATGTCAAAAGAATTAGCTTTAGAAACGGGATATTTACCATGTATTTATCGGAACGTGTGTCGTTCGCTTTAATTATCTATGGTATAAATGATACTCGTAAGTAAGACTTCAGGTGCGTTCGTTTAGCAATGAGGGCATTGGTGGCGTTGCCATTGTTGGCTCTTTTATTAAAGCGTTCGTAAAACTCAAAACGTTATTTTTGACACTTTTGCCCCCACACCCTACTCGAACGCTCAACCGAGTACAAGACCTGAAATCGCATGATTATGCTGTCAAATACATAGTTGTCAAAAAACGATCAAAAACAACTATGCTCCGGACGTGGATCAAAAATTGCACTTTTTGGTGACAATAATAACGCTTTTTTAGCTCTGCGAACGCTGAACAAATAGAGCCATAAACGACATTTACACCCAAATTCCCAATTCGAACGCACTATCTATGACCAATGCTTTCGATTAATCTGCCTTTTGTCGAAATAGCCTCTGTCGATTAATCATAACTTCCAATACGTTTATTTAATTATAGGTATTGACGAACTATTACTGTGTCACTTGTTTCATCCAAGGAGTATATGAATAGTGAAGCATTTTGGAGTTTAATTTATTTCACGTGTGATGGTCGACCACCAAGCATGGCCGCATAATGAATATATCATTCACAACTTCCCATCTCTCTCTGCATAGGTTCACGTATGGACAATTTTGAGATCTCGATATTTCAGCACAGTTGCATGCGCCATGTTCACGAGTAAACTGAAGTATCTGCGGGTAGGTGTTGTTATGAGCAGACGAAACGGTCTACCCTCTTCCGCACACGTTTCTTGCGTTCCGGCTTATTACCAATGACACAACTGTCACTTGGAACTCGCATAATAAATGTGTAGTCAAAGCGCTTCGTACGGGTTTTCGGAATATCAACCATAAAGCGGTGACGATTTTTTGTGCCCGCTCTGGCAGTCCGATAGAAAAATGGGCAGGAGGGAATTAGATCGTGCAGATCCGATGTACACTCTCCGAAATGTATCCGATAAAAACCGATAGACTAGCAACTTTACGTCGATGCTCAAGACTAAGAAGCTTAGCCCGAACTAAGGATTCATTGCTGATGAGCTTCTTGGCCCGTTTCTCTATAGACTCCAATGCCTCAAGCTGGTACTTAGCTGATCCATCCCAAAGGTGAGAGCAGTACTCCATACACGACCGAACTTGTGCTTGATACAGTGATAGCAACTGTTCCGACGTGAAGTACCGTCGCACCTTCGATAGGATACCCAGCTTTTTGGCAGCCAATTGAGTCTTGCTCTCAATATAGGAGCCAAAATTGAGGATGTCAGAGAAACGCCCAAAAGCTCAAGCTGGTCAGTTATCGGAATGGATACATCTCGGAAAGTAGGAGCCAGTTGGAAAGGCGTCCTTTTGGTACAGAACGAAGAACAGACACGCCTGGGTCTTAGCGGCATTGAACTTGACCAGGTTGGCATCGCCCCAATCGGAGACTGCCTTAAGGGACAGGTTCATGCGCTCGACCATGGCCTCTCTGAGAGACTGGATTTGAGGTCTACTGGTTCGTGCATTGGACGTATAGCTCTCTACTACTGTGCTGTCGTCTGCGTACCCAAAGATACCGGGCTTTAGCAGATCGTTGATGTGCAGCAGAAAGAGCGTTGCAGAGAGCACCGACCCCTGGGGGACACCGGCATTAATTGCCATTTGATCGGACGAGCAGCCATCAATGACAACTCGAATCGATCTGCCCCGCAGGAAGTCCGATATCCACGCTATAAAACCAGCGGAAAATCCAAACGAGGAGAGCTTGCTAATAATATCGATCGCTCGATCCGAGTCTCGACGCACATAACTCACGGTGTCTACTCGCGAGATATCTACCCGCAGATACTTCAATTTACTCGTGAACATGGCGCATGCGACTGTGCCGAAATATCGGGAACTCAAAATAAATAGCATGGTACGAGTAAATATCCCGTTTCTAAAGTTATTCTTGCATTAGTGACCATGCAAGTTTAAAACCAATGGTTAAATTATGTTGTCCCAGGTATTCATCTGAGGTTCCTGATATTGTCTGTGGGTCCAGAACGAAAATTTGCATAACGCAAATACATTACAAACTTTGAGTTGGAACTATTTAAACTTTCGCGAATCATATTCATGTTTTAAAACTAAATCGTGACTTTTTCGCGCACAGGGGCCTTATTCGCTATGACCATTATTAACAATAATATGTTACAAAACTCAGTGGAACATTGCCTCCCGTACCAGGATATGAACCTGTATCATGAGAGGCAGTGTCTTCCCCTGTTGTCTAGGATTCGACATATATCTATATATTATTGCATGCGTTCTCTATAAACATAAGTATATTGAAGTCAAAGTCAAAATCATTTATTCAATTTAGGCATCAAAGACGCACTTATGAACGTAATTTTTTTATTATAATGTACTTTAGAGACTCTACCGTCGCGTTCCAAAATATATAGAGCCTATCGAAAAGAAGCGGCAAGAAACTCGGGGCCATTCTTTTTATATAGATGTTTACAATGTGTCTACTTAGGTACTACACATATTACATTTTATGGGTGGCAGAGTGACAGCTTGCCAGAAGTGGAGTATTCCAAGCATCTTTATCTTCTATATAATGTCGGACTTTATAATAAGCTTTTTTCATTAAAACGTTTTTTACAGTCAACTTGAATTTGCCCTCTGTGAGCTCAGTTATGTGTTTTGGGATTTTATTGTAAAAACGCACACAATTTCCTAGAAATTACTTATTAGTCTTCGCAAGTCCAAAACTAGGTACAGCTATCCTATTTGTATTTCTAGTATTAAAAATGTGGTGATCACTATTTAACTTATTTTTATTATAGTGTTAAGAAGTAGGCACATTACAAAAAGTAGAAGTTTACTAGCGCATTCAAACACATAACGCAATGCGTTACGATATCTACAAGGAATTATCGTAAAATCAATATAAATGTACAGTACAATCATTAATTGGGCCTTATTCGCTATGAACATTCAACAAGTAACGCGGCGCGTTACGTGTTTTTGTGGTCATAGTGAGTAAAGCCCCAGATTATTATTAAAACTCAAATGCAACTCGACCGAAACATCGAGGTTACTCAAATTTATGTTTTGGTTTTAATCTGTGCGCGAAAATATCCCAATATTCTCTTAAAACCTCTCTCATAAAGTCTGAGACTTATCTGCACAACAGTTGTACTAGATAAATGATAGTTTGTACTAAATAATTGTACTAATTTATTTTCATTCGTAATTGTACATATCTACTTTAATTTGTGAACCGCTCGTTTATATTACTGCGTGTAGTCGGTACCTATAATTGTGTTAGCATTTAGTCAGAGTGTGTTGTGAATTTTATTTTTATAACATGTTGGTACCCAATAAATAAATTAAATTGTTTTACGTCAACGATCCGATTACGTTACTCTTACGCAATTTTTAGTGTTTGGACATATCTGTTAATATATTTTGACGAGAGTAAAGTTACTTCACATAGTTACTGAGCAGAGGCCGTGAACCATAAGTGTCTAGTATGAATATTATATCATATATTATGTGTATGTGTCTAGCACGAATAACTGCGCAAGTGTAACGTAACGTGTCGTTCACGTGAAACAGTACAGACTGTCACGTATCTAGGGCAACTGTGACACAGATAAATCATAGTTTGAACGCTGAAGCGTGACGCGTTGACTGTATCAATACGAATACTTTTTCGCAAATTGTTTATGCTACGGCCTGGCATACATCTGATCTGAGATCGCTGATATTGTCTGTAGGCCTAGGACGAAAATATACAAGCATAACGCAAATACAGTACAAACTTTGAGTTAAGGCAACTTAAACTTTTGCAAATAAAATTCATGGTGAGAAAAATCAGAACTTCAGCGCACAAGGGTTTTATTCTACAGCCTTATTTACACGGTAAGTTTTAATCAAACAGTATCGAAAATCCAGGTTACCCTCTCCACTGTAAGCGCTCCGTTTGCTAACACATCTGTGGCTATTAATGCAGCATATAAATAACACACTTACTTTTCAAATGTCCCTTTGAATCGCTTCTTCTCACGAACTGCGTTCTCACTCTCGCGCACGTCTCCGCATCTTCCGTCTCATTCTCCCCCTTGCTCGGAATGAAATCGTGTATATTGCTGATGTTCACTTGTTCTCTCTTTTTCTCTATAAAGTGCTGTATTCGCCGTTGCAGCTCTTCGTTAGACACGTTTATCTGGACGAGGCTTTTGTCTACGGACGGTTCCGGCGTCAGTACAGGTTTCATGTCGACACCTGTTAAATGTGGGTAGGTGTAAATTATGTGTAACACATGGGCGACAAAATTGGACTAGTGAAAAGAACTAGCGATAGACAGGTTACAATAAAATTGTTATCATCTGATGAAGGACTTATATTCAATGTCTTTAAAATGCCATGTTACAGGATCTTCTAGCAGTCAGTGTGTATGGTCTGTATACCAACATTACCTACCCTTATAGAACATGTTGACGAATTAAAACCGCTATATAATTATATGTACTTATTCCACAATTTGCGGCCTCAACTTCAGCGTGCGGGAAAAACATTGTTATAGAAACAATCGACTATAGAAAGTACAACCGTCTGTCAACTGCTTCATTAGCCACAGGAACGTGATTGGAACATTTTCTCTTGCATTTAACATGTGCGATCCGATCTTCTTACTAAACGCAACAAGGTTGAATTCAGTTGTCAGAAGTACGCAAATGATCTCGGGGATTGACTTCAACTTCATATCTATTTATCAGTGGGCCTAGCACGAATAACTGCGTAAGTGCAACGCAACGTGTCGTTCATGTAAAACAGCACATACTATCATTTAACTGTGACACAGATAGCTCATAGTTTGTACGCGGAAGCGTGACGCGTTGACGGTCACGATACGAATACTTGTTCGCGAATTGTTTGTGCTACGGCCTCAGTAGGTCTACCATGAGTTTACAACATCAACACCAAGTCAGTCAGACCAAGATAGTCAGTATCGACTGCCGCAAAAAAATGTAAGAAAAAAAGAACAGTGTCACCTTGCGGTCAATTGTAGAACTAAAATTGACAGCGAGTACGCCAATCACAAGTTTAATAGGTAGGCGAGATCGAGTATCGACTATAGATGACATTTATGTTGCCAACTCATGGTAGAGGTACTGATCGCAGGCAAATACGTTACGCTAAGCATTGTCCTTCGTCTGCTATAACGTAATTTTAAATAACTATCAGCGGAAGCCAAACGCTTGCCACCAGACGAGCAATTTTTAATAATGATTCATCACAATGAGCTCTCGCCTGACACAAAGCGATATCTTAATGCAGCCGTAAGATGCGCTAATCGCCACCCCTATGATGCCGGACCTGAGAAATGCTTTACAGATAGACATACAGAAGTAAGAACTGCCAATCTTTTTGGTTCATCATTGTGACTTCTTTACGCAATCGATTTTCTCAGTGGTAGTGCCACGCTGTAACGCTGTGGGTTACAACCGAATGGGCGGCACGACCGGGGAGGTACCACACTCCCACATAACACCGATGTGAAGTTATATAGCTTGCTGTTGCGTTTCAGTCGGTTTGTGGGAGGTTCAAGAGGCCCGATCCCTGCCTTCCCCCTCCACCTCACCCTTTCCTCAAAGGTCGGCGACGCATCCTCGAGACCTCTGGTATTGCGGATCTCCGTGGAAGACGGTATCACTTACCATCAGGTGAGCCCCCTGCTCGTTAGCCAACCTACCCCATAAAAAACCGGTTGAACGTATTTGATGAGATTTGAAATAGAGATAGCTCATGCCCTATAATAAAAGTTACACTTTTTGTCCCGATTTAACAGGTTCCCGAGGAATTGCGATGATCACCTCATCTCACGCGCATACATTCACAGCAGAAAGAAATTATTAATTAATTAAGTATTTATGTGCAAATTGAATGCTGAGGCACTTTCGAAAGTTTATTTATTTATTGGGCCAACAGCTTTTACAGAACGAAAAAATTCAGTAAAATAACATTAGAGACCCAATTACAGGATCTCACGATTATGCAGTAAGATAACTCAAATGTGTAAACACTAGAACTTAATTCAGTAGAATAGTTCATAGATGAGATGCCTTAAGATAAAAGATAAAAACAAGTACTATTTGAAAAATTTAATACCGACTTCCATTCTATTCAGTTATTGGAGTGTATCTCAAAAACTATTGGACCGAATTAGATGAAATTTAAATGGGACCACACGGGAAGCACCTGCTTCCAAACAAAAAAAGAATTTTGAGAATCGCTTCACCCACCCAGTCGAAAGTTATGGGGTAACAAAAATAAAAAATACAGCGAATTGAGTACCTCCTCCTTTTTTTGGAAGTCGGTAGAAAAGTCATCATGATCATCATCTCAGCAGTAGGACATCCACTGCTGAACATGGGCAGCCTCCATAATTTTCCAAATGGACCGGTTGGAAGCGGCCTGCATACAACGTCGTCCTGC
This sequence comes from Selenia dentaria, assembly GCA_917880725.1. Taxonomy (NCBI): domain Eukaryota; kingdom Metazoa; phylum Arthropoda; class Insecta; order Lepidoptera; family Geometridae; genus Selenia; species Selenia dentaria. Next base: position 27,558,606 of record OU862895.1, on the reverse strand, counting down.
GACCTTTAACAGGTCATCTGTGATCATCTGTCCACCTTGTAGTTGGACGACCTACGCTGCGCTTGCCAGTCCGTGATCTCAATTCCAGAACCTTCCGGCCCCATCGGCCATCTGTTCTGCGTACTATGTGCCCTGCCCACTGCCACTTTAACTGGCTAATCTTCTGGGCTATGTCGGTGACTTTCGTTTTTCTACGGATCTCTCCATTTCTGATTCGATCACGTAGAGAAACCCCGAGCATAGCTCTCTCCGTAGCTCGTTGTGCGACTTGGAGCTTATTTATGAGGCCCGTAGTAAGAGACCACGTTTCAGTGCCATAAGTCATCACTGGTAACACACAGTTTCCGGAACGATCTCACGATTATGCAGTAAAATAACTCTTAAAAATTTGTAAACACTAGAACTTAATTTAGTAGAAAAGTTCATAGATGAGATGACGAAAATATAAAAAAAAAGTATTGTAAGTATAACCCTCTACGATCGCTAACCGTCCACTAGGAAGAATTCATTGGTCAGCCGTCGCCTCGCCGATGAAGCACTGCAGTAGAAGAAGTCCAGTTCAGTTCGCTTGCTTAGTTCATTAAAAAAGTGAAATGTATACATCTCATTGCAGGCGAGTGTACCTTTGCCAAGATCTTTAGTTGACGGAAAGTATGAGTTCGAAATATAATTATCATGAAGAGAACCCTTTAAATTGACTTCAAATATGATATAATTGAATATGGGTGCAAGCCATTGTTCTGGCGGTACACTGATTAGTCGGCCTAATAGGATTTTTCCCTATGCTTATCTAAGAAATGCTACATGATATAGGACTTTAAATCATTTAGCAAAAAAACTAATTATGCGAACTAAAAGCCCGTAGGGCAAACGATCCTAAAAAAAGGTAAAAGGTCTATTGGACCGTCTACCGATGGGATAAATAGGAATCAGTCTGAAATATGACAGCACCACCACGTTCTTATGTTTTGATATTTGCAGCGTTACTGCTAAGGCAAAATCTATTTTCCTTTTTAATATTACTTGACCTATAACTTAATTCAAGGGGTAAATGAATGAAAGACGCTTGCAAATAACAAAACATTTATTGCTAATAACAAACAAGAATAAAAATAAAACAAAAATACCTAAAAAAACAATAAAATACAACCGCGTTTTCATTAATAACCAACACCTGTTTAATGTACGTACTTATGTACAAAAAAAATAACTTACAAAAATGATTTAGTATTCTATAAAATAATTAAATTGCTGACGTATTAAAGAACTGTATAAAGCCTTAGATAAATATCATTATCAGTTTACAGACGTGCAATACTCAGACATTAGTACAGAACATCGTTTACACTTCAGTTTAACCGAGTTCAGGGAAGTAGACCACCTGACTTACCCTTCTTTAAATCATACACAATAGTGAAGCCACAGAGAAATTGTGACTTCTTCTGCCTTCTACTAAATATAACTAGTACAGCTTTAGAGAAATCGTGACTTCCTCTGCCTTCTACTAAATATAACTAGTACAGCTTTAGAGAAATCGTGACTTCCTCTGCCTTCTACTAAATATAACTAGTAGAGCTTTAGAGAAATCGTGACTTCCTCTGCCTTCCACTAAATATAACTAGTAGAGCTTTAGAGAAATCGTGACTTCCTCTGCCTTCTACTAAATATAACTAGTAGAGTTTCAGAGAAATCGTGACTTCCTCTGCCTTCTACTAAATATAACTAGTAGAGCTTTAGAGAAATCGTGACTTCCTCTGCCTTCTACTAAATATAACTAGTAGAGCTTTAGAGAAATCGTGACTTCCTCTGCCTTCTACTAAATATAACTAGTAGAGCTTTAGAGAAATCGTGACTTCCTCTGCCTTCTACTAAATATAACTAGTAGATATTTAGAGAAATCGTGACTTCCTCTGCCTTCTACTAAATATAACTAGTACAGCTTTAGAGAAATCGTGACTTCCTCTGCCTTCTACTAAATATAACTAGTAGATATTTAGAGAAATCGTGACTTCCTCTGCCTTCTACTAAATATAACTAGTACAGCTTTAGAGAAATCGTGACTTCCTCTGCCTTCTACTAAATATAACTAGTAGATATTTAGAGAAATCGTGACTTCCTCTGCCTTCTACTAAATATAACTAGTAGATATTTAGAGAAATCGTGACTTCCTCTGCCTTCTACTAAATATAACTAGTAGATATTTAGAGAAATCGTGACTTCCTCTGCCTTCTACTAAATATAACTAGTACAGCTTTAGAGAAATCGTGACTTCCTCTGCCTTCTACTAAATATAACTAGTAGATATTTAGAGAAATCGTGACTTCCTCTGCCTTCTACTAAATATAACTAGTAGATCTTCAGACAAATCGTGACTTAGTAAGAAGATCGTGACTTAGAAGTAGTGACTTCCCCTTCCATCTACTTCACATTACTAGTCTAGACACAGAGTCGTGACTTCCCCTTCCTTAAGTTAAATTTTGTCCGATTTACCACAACCATACCGACACCTGTACGTCTGACCATTTGATCTAAATGTACGAAGAAAAACGTATAATTTCTTCGTTGGCACCGACTTCAAAAATGAAGGCGATAATAACGCCGTAATGTTTGAAAATACTTAGTTAAAATCATATTACACCATGCAATTATTCAGCTATATTATATATCTGTGGGTAAAGCACGAATAACTTGTGTAAAAGCACTTAATCCGTATCACACAAATAAGTAATTCAGTACGAATTATAGTTTATCTAGTACCATTGCGGCACTGTTTTTTTCTTGTTTACATTGGCGATAAATGTTTTCAGAGTTCATTCATGCTAGACCCACTGGCAAGATTAATCCTATGAGTCTTAAAACATCAAATGTTTTAAAGATTGTTCTTATTAGATGTATGTACTTACTTAATATTAATATCGGTGACGTCACCAAGGCAATTCGATTATTCTAGGCATTTGATGCCTACAATATATCTAAGACGAGGAAGTAGAGATTAGACATTAAAGACGTTCTGAAAGCGTTTGGCAAGTCAATTTTGCCATTTCGACAATTATTGCTACGAACCAAATTTATTTTTAGGCACAGCGAGAGGTTCAAACCTTACTGTACGTAGAGACTGTGTTTTATTTTCGATGCAACCAATATTCTCTCTAATGGTATACTTATAGTCAACCCGTTTGAGAGAAAAACAAAGTGAGCAAACTTTTTTCTAATACTATAATAACAACAACATTTTTTTTAGTAGAAAGGAACATTCGTATGCTTTTCAGAGTTTTTGCATACAATATTTAGGATCCTAAACTATAAAGAACTTTGAAAAGATCCTAAAGCCAACTTGCACCAAGTTGCTAGCCGGCTACATGAAGCCGCAGCAGGCGACGTGTCGCAGCGACACTACTGGTTTCTATGTATTTCTATGAAACACCATTCGTAGTTAGCGACACGAAGCTAGCGACGCGTCGTCGAGCGGCAGACGACACTGTCGCCCGACCGCGGATCAGTAGTGCCGCTCGCGGGTATCAATCTACCTAGTAAAACAACTGAAACGATTTTAAACTAAACCTTTCGCATCGTTTTCAGATGGTTGATGCCATCAGCAGCTGCTGTTTGCAGTCGGGTTCAAAATCATGACTGCAGCGACATGACGCGACGATGTGTCGCGGCTACATGAAGCGACGTCGTCTGCTGCTGCTACGTTTAGCCGGCTACCAACTTGCACCTTAAACATGCCCGTTATGTAAAAAAATCTAGCTAGAAGCAGAAATATTAAGATAATTAAATTTAAGATTCTAAACTAACAAGAACTGAAGAAAAAACAGACTAAGCTAAAACCTAAATTAGGAACTTATTTTTATGTAGCTAAACGCGACCACGGTCTCGTAAATCTTCATTTTCCTGGTCCCTACGAGTTTCCATGACCTATAAAAGTAGGTATATATATGTATATATAACTGGTATCGATGAGGAAAAATATGTTATGAATATTTCCTTAATGTTCATAACAGAGCTGTTATACCCATATAAGATTAGGAAGGCTCCTACCTATGCTACATATATGCTGCTACACATAGTATGCAATAAAGCGTAGATTCATAACGTATATAGGATTCAAAGCGATTGTATTCCATCTAAAAAAAATTCCTTGATGTTCATAAGAAAACTATTAGACCATAATATCTGAGATAGGTAAGGCAGGAACATATAACATGCTGGTACAAATAGTATGCAACTCAGCGTAAAATCATAAAATACATAGGATTCTAAGGCCCAGAACACACGGTGAAACACAAATGGCGAAACTGCAACTCTTTACTTTTGAGTTTGATTTTAGTTTATATCATATCATAATCCTGTAGGCAAGAATTTCGCACGGGTTTGAAACGCATTTCAAATCAGTTGCATTGAAACTGGCTTGCAGGAAACTCGTGTCACGTTGTAATGTTTTTGCCGCGTTTTTTCTATCGACAATAGCTGAGGACGAAAAAAAATTTTATATCATTGTTTTATTTTGCTCATATAGAATCCGTAACTTTTTTAATCAGTTGTTTGTAATTCTATGGCAGCAACAAACATACTACAGTTGATATTATTCCCAATGTAAGGATGTATCCACATCGTTATTTACGCCTTCTTGCTTGTCGAAGATATAAATACATTACAATAATATCTTCATCACTCGAACTCGACAGATTGAGACAGACGTCGATGAGAAAACCAATTACTATAAAAAATTCATCACGTTTAGTTTCCGCCGTTTGTGGAAATAAACTGGTTTTACACTTTTCAAATAAGTTCCGTTGCAGTTGCGTTTCACCGTGTGTTTGGGCCTAAATGATTCGGCATTTAAACCTTCTGTCCGTTAACCCTTCTTTTACTAGCCCACGCACATTCAACGTTCTCCTTCCAAACCGGCGCCGATGTCTCATACACCTCCTTCTTCCATATCGGCACGCTGGCCTTCAGCCGGTCTATGCAGTGGGAGACCGCCGCGAGGGAGTCACCGCGGTGGGGACTGCTCACAGCTATCACTACGGACGCTTCTCTACACGGGACGTTGCCTAGTCTGAAACGACAAACGATGTTTTTAAATATTATATACTCATAAGCATGGTTCGTTTATTCCCTAAGTTGTTCTCTAAATTATAATTTAGAGAACAACTTTGGGAATAAACCAATCATTTCATTAATCAAACAAACATTCAGGGAACTAATAGGTTGATAGGGATTGAAGCTGGCAGTATTAGGAATGTCATTCATGTTCCACTATTATAAAACATAAACACATAATATATATATTTGATAGAGCGTATGCTGCAGTAAGCCAAGATTCAGGAGGAAGCAATTCTACTATTTCACAACGTCCAACAATCTGTCCCATTGCAACTGCAGTTCGACTGCGGTTGTCAATAGATAATTGCACAAAAAGGCATTCTACTATTTCTGTACTAATTGGAACGTCGTCTTAAACACACCTATATATTATAATCTATAAATATAAAAATGAACCCCTATTTCTCGTGGTCACGCTATAATTTGACAACGGATGGAACACACTTGCTAATTCTTACTTAGTTGTACTAAGTAAGGTCATGAGAAGGTTCTTATTAAAAGACAAATAAAGGAAAGATGGGAGGTTATGGCGAGGCCAAAGGCCGAGCCCACTACGCCAACGATGTCACGGGCAGTCGCTAGTAAAATATATTAAACGTAACTATCGCATATGAATTAGCATCGTGTTCATGCTCTATCGAGTTAGAGCAGAATATAAAGTTTGTATAGATAGCTGACGTCAACAGAAACGTAACTACCACTGTTTTTTATAATAACAAAATAATAAGAAGCGTATAAAACAATCGTTCAGCTACGGTTCGATTGCAGTTGGAGCAAACTTTAGTTGTGGGAATCGGCTCCTAGGACGCAGATATCGCTATCTTGGATGCGGTTGCTTATCGCGATGCCGCATCCAAAAACGTACTTTCGTAGATCGCGAGAGCACGCACAATGCCACGATCGCGACCGTAAAATGACCCCTATTGCATGATACGCGACTTTATGTGTCGTAATTATACATACTTATGAGTATGACTTGTTATTTGCCAAGCGAGCGACATAATTACGGCATAACATGCTATAATTTCTTGTTATCGCAATTGCGAGTAAATTATATGTTGACTTTTGAATATATTACAATATATTATGTAGACGTTTACTGACTATTAGCACAGATTACTGAATAACTATTAGATAGTGAGGTAGGTTGTACGAGATACTCAATGATTTTATAGATTTTCCATTTTCCTAGTTCATTACTTTCCACATTCTACGTACTCCATATACATAATAATGTAATCTATGTATAAAAAATGAACCCCTATTTTCCTGGTTACGCTATAACTTGAAAACGGATGAAACAATCTCGCTAAATCTTTTGTTGTGTTAATTATTGCCAGAAGTGTCTTATGCAAGAAAAACTATGAAAAGAAGAGGGCGGGTTATGGCGAGGCCGAAGGCCGAGCATACTACGCGAACGAAGTCGCGAGCAGTCGCTAGTACTATAAATATAAATAAGTACTAATATTGGATGTAAGTATGGATGGTTGGTTGTAACTCATTCATGCCACTAACATTTGATTAGGCTATTTTTTCAGCATATGTGCGTGCAGCACCTAAAATAACAGACTACTGCGTGCTTAAAATCACGGAAAAATGTTATTGTAAGATAGTTTTAGTAATCGACTTTAAAAAAGGAGGTACTACATTAAACTGCACGCATTTTTAGTGTGCGAGTTCACCGATTTATTCATCAATTGTGGAGCTATTTTGAACAATATTTTGGGTGAATTTCATCACAACCAGTACAAAACTATTGGGTTATGCTCAGTTATATAAAAAGTGTTGATATCTTAGTTTCACGCGTAGAATTGACACTTCAGTAGTAAATCCGTTTGTATTGCTTAAATAATCTCTTGTTGACGGCGCGGCGATTGGAAATGCTTGGCACCAGCAGGACAATTACGTATCTCAGTTACAATCAAATGTTGATTGAAATCTTGAAAAATGGCGGTTCTATGTTAGTTGTGACAACACCAGCAAGCAGAAATGTTAATAAGTTAATGTCCGGAAACTGTTCTTGGCAGATGTAGCGATTATCGGCTGGCAGACTGCCATTCTCATTCCTTGGCTACATAAAAACCTGACTGAAGTCCGAATTCACCGTTAGTTGATAAGTACAATAAAACGCAGGTAAAATAGATCAAGTTTCCAACCAGTGTTGTGATTGGTGTAATTTAAAGGACCTTATGTCATTGGTTATATATAGTAGGCGCGGTTAGTATATTTTGCATATTTCCACAGCGTAATGTCATATGGGATATTGCTATGGGGTTCAGCGGCTGATATAGAGACCATCTTTATCCTACAAAAACGTGCTATTCGCGCTATATACGAAATGGGTCCCCGTGAATCTTTGAGAGATTTATTTAAAGTAATCAATATATTAAGTTTGCCTTCCTTATATGTATTTGAAAATATAATGTATGTTCGTAAACATTTACATAAATATAAGTTAAATAGTGATCACCACCACTAGAAATACAAATAGGATAGCTGTACCTAGTTTTAGACTTGCGAAGACTAATAAGTCATTTCTAGGTAATTGTGTGCGTTTTTACAATAAAATCCCAAAACACATAACTGAGCTCACACAGGGCAAATTCAAGTTGACTGCAAAAAACATTTTAATAAAAACAAGCTTATTAAAGTCCAACATTATTTAAAGGTTAAGATGCTTGGAATACTCCACTTCTGGCAAGCTGTCACTCTGACACTCATTAAATTTAATATTTGTAGTACCTAAGTAGAAACATTATAACATCTATATAAAAAGAATGGCTCCGAGTTTCTTGCCGCTTATTCTCGGTAGGCTCTATATATTTGGGAACGCGGCAGTAGAGTCTTTAAAGTACAAAAATTAAAAATAAACGTTCATAAGCCTTCATAAGTGCGTCTTTGATGCCTAAATTGAATAAATGATTTTGACTTTGACTTTGGTGAATTGTTTTATGCCAGTTACGATCGCTTTAACTGCGTTTAGATTGAATTGAACACGTTCAGCTACAATTGTGATCCAACAGTGATTAAAAAACATTAAATAAAAACCCAAATAAATATTACACAAGAGCCATGATGCAATAAAAGTTGTTTGTTCATCGCTGTTCCGATAAAAAGAACAACAATCTATATGAATATCTTTATTACTATTTAATGAGTATCTACTTGTGCTCATTGAGGCGGTAGTAGATTGCGTCAGTCTGTTTTGTATCGGTTTTTATTATCGTCTCAGTATTTATTCGTATATAGGGTAACCAGATCTCTTTATAGAATTTTCAATAAATACAGTATATTTTTAATAAAAAGTTAAACAAACTAAACCGGCGCGGCGAGGGGAAGTGCGCGGGAGGGGGTGACGCTGCCACCCTGAGTGCGATGTGTTCGCGTGAACGCTTTTACATTGTTAGTTGTTAGTACGTCTAAGACAAAATTCTCAAACTGCAACAAAATCTGAGTATTTTTCAATGGAAATCTGGCCTTGTCTCCTGACTTTTGATTTTTTCATCTGGTAGCCCTGTTCGTATACATTTGTACAACATCACAAGGCGGCGTGTAACAAAAAGGTGCAGTTATACTATAACCACACGCAAAATCTTGTATACAGTTGGGACCGAACTACTGCGCCCCAGGAAGTAGAAAACATTCCGAGTTATGTGTAACCAAAGTGTTTCTAATGCTCAAGCAGGTTCATCGCTGAACAACTAGGCCAAAGACGGCAATTACCTCCAAAACGCAGACTAGGTAAACAAACGGGGCTTAGGCTAAGCGTGGTGATAGAATGCATGCAGGGTGAGGGGACGGAGGTAAAATACGAGTATTTTGGAAAATATTTTTTCAACTTTGTATGAAAAAAGTAATAAGCAATTAAATTTTTTATAGTTTGCCATGTTAATCCTATGTAGTATGCACACCTTTCATTATAACTACACCATTTTGTTACATGCTGTAGATTTTAGTATTCAGTTACTACAATCACGTTATGAATTATAAAAACAAGTTTACCGGGTTGCCCAACACGTTTGGCGTAACGGAATAATTTAACACAGTTTTTTGCGGACGAGTTCCAGGTACGAGTAGGTGCATCGGTGCATGTACCGTAGAGGTAGTTTTTTATTTGACTGGAAACTGGTTTATGTTGTTTACATAAACCAGTTAGTACCATTAGTCGTTTATTTTACGACAGTAAGCTTTATCATTTTGGCGATCTTAACCGATCAACAAGTTGCTATGGTCACGAGTTGGATGGGTGTGTGCTAGTGGCATTATTTAACTAAGCGCTTCCGTGCTTCGGAGGGCACGTTCAGCCGTCGGTCCCGGTTGTTGGTCTTAGGACAACAGTCGTTAGGCTATGTCGAATCCCTTCGGGCGGCGTGAAAACTTCGACATGGGTTGACACTAGCCTATCCACAAAGCCGCACTAGGTCCGTGTGGTGGATTATGGTCCAACTCCTCTTTTTGAGAGGATGGCTCTAGTCCCAACGGTGGGAACAAAAATGTGATGATTATGATAATCTATCTGGTCAAAAACTTTTTTTTGACTAGAAACCAAAGGTTTTCTTAAAAATATTCAGGTTTCGTTCATAAATCTTCTGTGTCTACAGTCTACGTAAACACGTACTCAAAATGTTAAATGGCTGAGATCCAGTACATGTTTGTACTACCTCACACCCTTGACCCGTTCCAAATCACATCTACAAAGTTGTAAAAATGTAATCTACAACGCGGTCACATTAACTAGACGATTGACCATGTGACGTCATTTTGGCGTTCAAGTACAGTGTGCAAAAAAAACCGGCCAAGTGGCCTTTATTAAGATCGAGTAAAAATTTATTCAAAATTAAGTTTGTTAAATGAATAAAAAATATTTATTTATTTTGAAAGGTAATATACAACTACATATTCTGTGAAAATTGAAGGTGTCTACCTGTTACCGTTATTAATATTGAGCATAAAAATAGGAAAAACACACATTTGTTGTATGGCTACCCAAAAAATATTTATTTGTTTGGTATTTTTCGACAGGAATGTAGTCGATTATCTTTAAGTCATCATCGCTATAAACAATGTTTGAACACAGTTCAACAGTTAATATTCAACAATCAACAGTAACAAAAAACTTAGCAAAACAATAATCAAAACGAAAACAGAAAACAAGACAAATTTAGCAAGAAAATTAGCCAAATTATCGACGCGTGTATCGGTAACAAAGATGCTGACCGTACTGACACTTGCCTGGCGAGAAAAGGGAATGCGGGGGGAAGCGGGCGGGGACCCGCATTAAGCGATGCGTCGAGTTAATGTGACCGCGTTGTACATGAACAAATTAAATCTGAGCTGCTACGATTGTTTCTAACTGGAGCCATACCCAGACCTTTTTGTGAGAACGCACATGAATTGGACAACACTTTTCGGAGCTACACACACTTTGACATACACACACACACACACCCTCACACAGAAACCGACACACCGACTTCATCAACTTCAAACTTTACATATTATAATAATTATATCTCTTTTACTGGTGGGTTATTCACTCCAGTGAAGGTTGCGACTGCCAACCTCTTGTTATCAATTAGTAATAGTAATTAAATTGTACTACACAATTAGGTAGGTCATTATGATAAAGCATGGTATAACAGGTTATATCATGCGTCCAAAATACCTCAGTGCCTGAACACAAGAGTCTTCGACCTATGTGTGTTACCAGTGATGACTTATGGCAATGAAACGTGGTCTCTTACTATGGGCCTCATAAGTAAGCTCAAAGTAGCACAACGAGCTACGCTCGGGGTTTCTCTACGTGATCGAATCAGAAATGAGGAGATCCGTAGAAGAACGAAAGTCACCGACATAGCACAGAAGATTAGCCAGTTAAAGTGGCAGTGGGCAGGGCATATAGCGCGCAGAACAGACGACCGATGGGGCCGGAAGGTTCTGGAATGGAGACCACGGACCGGCAAGCGCAGCGTAGGTCGTCCAACGACACGTGGACAGATGACCTGACAAAGGTCGCAGAACGACGTTGGATGCAGGCTGCTTCTAACCGGTCCTTTTGGAAAGGTCAATATGTTCAGCAGTGGACGTCCTACGGCTAAGATGATCATGATGATGATGATGAACAGGTTATATGACAAGTTTTAGTTGGCATTTTTTTTAAGCCTCGCCTACCTCAGATGGTAGCGGAGGACATGACTACGTGAGTCAGTCTTTTCTATCTGTTGGAACACCATCCACGTACCAATTATTTTTAACCAACTTCAAAAAAGGAGGTTATATGTTCCACTGTATGTTTTTTTGTGTATGATCACCGATTTTTCCCCCATTTGTGCCCGATTCTCAAAATTGTTTGGTAGCTAGTGCATACATCCGAGGGGGTCTCATTTAAATGTCATAAAATTCGGTCCAGTTTTTGAGATACGCTCCAATAAGCTAAGCCTGACGGACACCAGAAGTGCCCTATCCCCGCTGCAGATTTCATCATGATGTGGGAACGACTCTTCGATCGTTTCCTCATGACTGAGGATCGTGATCATCACGGCAGTTTGGACGGCACTTTGGATCTGACGAACTGTCTCCATCGGCTCCGGTCTGTGGCCATCTCCACCGCGGCGTAAAAGCTGGGACGTTGGTGTTTTTTTCAGTTGATCAGACCACCTGGTCACCATGTTACCTTCACAGAAAGCTCTTGCCCGAGATGGGGATCGAACCCGTAGCCGTCTAATCGAAGACCGACCTTTGTAACCCTTGCGCTATCATTGTTTCTAAATGGTAAAGGTAATTATATGGTGGATTGGTGCATGACGGTTATCGTGCCGCTCTACACAGGAAACGTCGCTAGCCTTAATTGATGTGAATGCTAAACGAGTTTCCAAAGAGAGCGATAACAAAACACAACGCACCCACAAGCGGGATTTCGTAAGGATATAGGATTTTCGAATGTGGGTTTCTTCAAGAGATGCATAGCCGCTATGGTGCTGAATTTGAATTAATCTTATTACTACATAATGAAGATAACATGACATAGAATATGGTTGATAGAATAATGTTTACTGTGCTTAAAACAACTTATATGTAATACTAGCTGCGCCCCGCGGTTTCACTCGCGTGGATAATGATAATGAAAAGTATCATATGTGCTTCTCCGGGATATATTCTATAACCTTACTAAATTTGTTCAGTCGTTTAGGCGTGATTAGGTAACAAACAGACAGACAGATTTTTTTTCTAATATAAAAGTAGCCTAAGTTACTCCTTAAAACATCAGCTATCTGCCAGTGAAAGTCCCGTTAAAATCAGTTCAGCCGTTTTAGAGATTAGCCGGAATAAACAGACAGAATGTTAGTTTAGTATGTACCATGTATTTTCATATGGTTAATTTGGAATTACAAACAGACACTTCAATTTTATAAATCTGTATAGATGTAACAAAATATTTTGATTACAGTGCGATAACTTCAGGTCATCATGTTCTCTATCCATCAGGCGAGAGGGAGTCACTTTGATGAACCATTATAAAAAAAAACTTGGAATTCTAAAGAAACTCTTGAATCGAAATGATGCAGCAAAAATGCCATAGATTGGACACATTCACAATTTTTTTCTATATTTAGAAACAAGTGACACGATAGAAAAAAACATATACCTCTATTATCGGGCGCGTGGTACAGGCCATGCCATTCTATACGTATGTATTTGAATTGTCCATTAACCACCTATACAATTCATAGAGGGGTTGCCCTCTATGAATCATTTTATCATAACTATAAAAAACATCGTAAACGTCTAATGAAGTTGTCAAGAAGATATTTCGTCAACATTAACCCGCTATTTCCTCAAAGTTTTCCAGAGGCCGTTGTTGTTATTTGTACAATTTATGCTGCAATGCAGGATACAATCAATTGAATAGGAAACTAACAATTTAACCACTTATTGGATGTTTTGAAATGTATGAGAAACCTATGATGATAGTACAAGCCACAGCAAGATTAGCCAATTCAAACACACGCCTAAAATATAATGAATTAATATTATTTTACATATCAAGCTAGTCGGGACTACTGGGGTAAGTCGGGGTAGTAAGAGTCACTAGCTGAAATCATATCTTGAGTTGAAGGTTTAAAATCTAGTCTAGTGACTAAATTTTTTTCCTTTACAAAATATTTTTGGCAAAATAATTTAATGACGACTTCAGCTCAAGGATCACGAAGATGTCAACTTTTGATACAATTGTCTTTAGTGCAATGTCATTAAAAAAATGATCTTATTAGCACTAAAGCTGGATTAACTAATGGACTGATAATGGAGAGCTTTCTGCAACTGGCTGTATGTGCACTAAAAGTATAAAGTACTACATCAACAGTAACACTCCAACAACGGTGTTTTGTTTTTCTAGAATCACACAAAAGCAACCATACGAAATTACCTACAACTACAAGCATACATAAATCAATACACAAACTTAACATAGGCACAGCCCATTCTCACACTGTATTGTACAATGTGTCCAGTAAATCCTACTTATATTATAAATGCGAAAATTTGTGAGTATGGATGTGTGGATGTGTGGATCTTTGTTACTCATTAAGGCGCGGTCCAACCCCAATTTTAAAATAATTTACGATGCTTTACGTAAGGTTGAAAATCGATTGTTTGATTGGACGATGTAATGCGAAAAGGCGTTAATTTTGTATGTTTTCTTTATATTTTTCGATATATACTAACAGAATCGAAAAAACTGCTGGTTATAACTTTAGTACTATACGTTGGCTATGTATTACTTAAAAAAAATATTGTGTTATCGCTGAAAATTCTGAGAGTTTCGACGTGAAAGTTTATTTTTGTGGACCTATTCAGGATTTTTTTCTGCAGAAAGAGAGTTATATTTATAAATTATATTCGGTTATTACCCTTTTCCTATTCCTTTTCTAACCTTTGTATTTTTTTCATAATATATTATCTATCCGTTTCGTTACACTAGGTGTTTAAAAATTCTGCTTTTTACTATTATCAGGATACGAGCGCGTCTTAACGCACAAACGGCTGGGGCAATTTTGATGAAATTTGGTATGGAGGTAGATGAGGCACTGATTTAACACATACGATACTTTTCATCATCATCATCATCATCACCAACCGGGTGAAAAAGTTTAATATGATTGGGCACAGCATAGACAAAATAATAAGATCTCCGCCTACGTCAAGATCGTAATGACGACAGTTTTTTCAAAGTTTGTGTTCAGTTTCTGATAGCTTAGTCAAAAGCCAAGTCAATTTGACAGCTCGATACACTAGACGTGTTCGGCGACCGCCGAGGGTGATGAAATGTAATGACAGTTTTTTCCATGGTGGTTAATTTATTTTTATTATTATTGTTTACTGATAACTTTACTGATGAACTCAAATAATACTATTATAGCAATTGTGTTATAACAACTAACGTGGTTTTCAATCATTATTAATTAAAAAAATACGGGATTACTCACGTTTTGTAATTAATAACTATTATAGCAATTGCGTTTGACCATGTAAATTTTTTGATATTTTGGTATAACGATAGATATGCCCTTGAAAAAATAATAAGCTACTCGAAGTATTAATCCTGTGCAGACATTGTCGCGGGCACCAGCTAATGTTTCATAAATGTAAAAATTCTCCCTATCCCCTCTTATTTACGGTTTCTACGGGATTGGCTTAAATTACCCTATGTACGAGATATTCCACACATGTACATGTAATATGAACACAAGCAGCAACCATACTTCTAGTTTGTGCTAATCATTAACATAAGTAATTGTTCAACACTAAGTATCAGGTTTACTATAGTGAAGTTCTGAAACTTATTCCATCGAGTTTAAACCATGGTTTAAGGAAATTTTATATATTTAATTTCTTTAAACCATGGCATAAACTGGGGACTATCTTTAGTGCATATTTTGATTATATCTGCAACTCGAAGTATATAAGATTGGTACCTATATCCTGTGAGCATAAAGCCCTTGATGTGTGTTCACTCCTCAATAACTCCTAAATAGAAATCTGTGCTTATAATGTATGTACCAGTCGCTATTATAGGTCTAGCATTCTACCGTCTTTACCTCATCAATCTTGAACATAAAATATAATTATAGTCAAATTTTTAGCCTATCAATTTTACATAAAAAATATGTTATATCTACCTGTGGTAAATAGCTATGCTATGTATCGCTGGCCACTGATCACGGGCTTCGTTGCATATCACTTTCATTGCTTTGATTGCCATCGGTTCATATGCTTCATATTCTAGCCGTAATACC
The DNA here is from genome assembly GCA_917880725.1 of Selenia dentaria. Lineage (NCBI taxonomy): Eukaryota > Metazoa > Arthropoda > Insecta > Lepidoptera > Geometridae > Selenia > Selenia dentaria. The sequence goes on along the minus strand of OU862895.1, from coordinate 27,543,202 downwards.
TGCCAAAGGAAATCCAAATGGTAGTTTGTAAGTGTCTTTGAAACAAGAGCGGCCTTATTGTCTATCTTTACGTAGAATGGGAATGGGTTTCATTTTGACATTTAAATCCCATTCTGGGCAAAACCCTGCAAGCCTATTGGCTGGAACCATCAATGGGAATGAGAATAAAGTGAAATTTTATTCTCATTCAAGTTAGACAATAAGGCGGCCGGTCCCTTAATTGGTTTTAGAGGTCCACAGTAAAGTGGCTCAGCATACTCGGTCATACACAATATTAGGTTACCCACCATTTCAGCATGTCTATGCCCTATCCATATGATACATCATTTTACAGGAATGTATCTCCTAACTCCTATCCTGTAAGCATATCTGTAATTTCTACTTAATGTTGAAGTCAAATATATTTCAAAACATGTTTTTTTTATTAACTTATTTAAACAAATATAAAAAAATTATATACAATTTTTCCACATCCACTTCCATTCCACATTTTGGTTAACTTACAAGGTATGTGGTTGTTGTTCAGTTGTTTCTTTGATCATTCTTAACTATCAAGGCATTAGATCAAAAGTTAAAGCTATGATGTCACCAATAAGAATGGGGAATTAAATATAGGTGAAGTTGGTTATATATTGTGTTATGACTTAAGATATTTTTTTAAAGAGATTTACATAGTTGAATGAGTATGAAGAATATGAAGTGCTCATAGCGGAGCTTGACTTTGCGATCTTAACCGATCAACAAGTTAAGCAACACTTGCTGCGGTCAGAAGTTTGATGGGTGTGTGCTAGTGGCATTATTCAACTGAGCGCTTCCATGCTTTGGAGGGCATGTTAAGCCGTCGGTACCAGTTGTTTGTCTCAGGACAACAGTTTGTACCGATGGAGCTGGCATGGCTGTTAACAATGCAGCTACAAGCTCCTTTAATTAATACAGAATAAAAAAAAGGACAACAGTCATTAGGCATATCGAAGGCCTTGGCAGCCTGAAAACTTCGACTTTGGCTACTAACCTATCTACCAAGCCGCACTGGGCCTGCGTGGCGGAGTATGACCCAACTCCTCTCTCTGAGAGGAAGGCTTGTGTCCCAGCAGTGGGAACAAAATGAGCTGATATTAATGAACATGCAAAACAAAGTTTAACTCTTACCCTACCAAGGATGAAGACATTCGTCATGTTATGAATTAAATCTTTTGTTTTAATTAATTATGGTAGGGGAAGGAATAAAATTGTATCTTCCATAAACAGAACAATTCGCATTTAGCTTAATAAGTAACAGGGTACAATTAGTAAAAAATTTAAATAAAATTTTGACCAGGGATCAGACCAGACACCCCTGGCTTTAGAGGCAGGGTCACTAACAACTATGCTTTTGGGGGTCTAGCTCAAAGTAAATATCAATTGATACTTACTCTAAGAGATATAACAATACACAAAAACTAATTACCTTCTTCCCTTCAAAATTATCCCTCGTAGTGCCAATGAATAAAGATATAGCACCACAGCTATCATCCGTCACAAGGTCTGTTATTACATCGACTGATAACTTATCCATCGTTAGTTTGAGATGGTCCATATTTGTAACAATATTTTGGTCTTTTTTATTATGACTTGTTCCTTACTACTTATGATGCTGCTTACAATTTAGTTCATATATGACTTTAGACTCGGTTGAGACTTATTGCTAACCACCACTCAAAGGAGGTATAACAGCAATACTGTCCCTCTCCTGAATCTCTATGTCTCGGGTCTCTTCACAGACCTCTTCGTTTTTTGCAAGCAATATATTATGCTTTATTCTCTCAAGATTGTAGTTCTTAGCAATAATGTTCAGAAGTTGGCTATAGCTGATCTTCCTAGGAAGTTGTATTGTTGACTCTCTTACTCCTGCCAGTTCTTTAGATTGTGCAAAGAATAATAACTTCACTGTAACACCATCTATTTCCATATTTCATACTGAAAATGAAAATTATTTCAGTTAACCTGTATCTGTACATTAAAATTAACTAAGTACACCTTTCACTACTTTAATCAACAGTAAGAATCTATAAGTTATTTGTTCAGTTTTGCGCTTGATAATAATAACTCATTTTTAAATGATTTTAATGTGTTTCTTTATAAAACAGCAGTGTAATTAAGTATAGTAGGTTGGTAATACTTTTTTCTTAACACTATAATAGCACAAGAAACAATTTAATATAGATTATAGCTACAATATTTTTCATTGTATCATGTAGTAATGTAAAAAATATCAATCCAACTGTCGTAAACTGTGGCAAAATTAAAAAATGTGAAAGTTGGCTTTGGTGAAACAATTTGTAACAAGAAGATCAACCCTTACCAGCAATTACACATATTTCCACCAGCACAGCATGTAATGAAAAATGAAATGAAGTAAATATTAGTAGTTACAAATTAAGTTTTAAAACGGCATTTTAAATAGTGCGCAAATAATGAATAGACGATAGCATATAAATAATGTATGAATCCTACACCAGGAGGGCCAAAGAGAATATAATAGAGAAGGGGGGCATTGATTAATCAGTCTATATCTAAAGATAGATGGCAATCAATATGGCAATCAATATGGCAAACAACGAAACGTTAGCGGGACGTTTAATTTTTCAGTGCCATCCACTTTGACGCGCGCGCTCGTCGTCCATGTGTGACATTAGTGACGTGGAACGCATTAGTGCCGTGAAAGACGAGCGCGCGGGTATCGGTATCGATATCGATAAATAGGGATGTGCTGTTTGATATATTGAATAAGCATATCTATCTAATCTATTAAAATATTGTTATGTAAAGCAGGTTTTATGAAATTAAAAATCAAGTTTAAGATAACTTAATCCATTTATTGAAGAACACATTCTAAAATAACAAAGATTATATTTATAAAGAGTAATACGTATTGTTTACCTTACATATTGAAAGTACTAATGTATTGTGAGATGACGATTCAAAACATGCATGATTAAAATTTCTAATTAAACATTTTGGTTTTGTTATTTAGGTAAGTACCTAACTATACATTAATATGTATAAAATAACTGTAAATATGTACATATTAGTCATGATTATGTGAAACAGATATAAGTAATGTTTTTAACGCATGGAACAAGTGTTAACATTGATAATGAAAGAGTTTTGAAGAAAATCTGGACTAATAGGTATCAAGTAATACCTTAATCTGTCCGAATCAGCAAGACTCATTCGAGTTAAGTTTCATTCATAAATCTATTGTTATTTTTTGCGCTGATGCGGACGGGTTAATACAGGGGTTTTAATAGAAGGTTTATTTACGTAAATGTTACAATAAATTATCATTTCTTAACTTTAATTTTATCATATCATAACTAGATTAAATTAAAATATTCAATAACGTGTGCCTTTTTCTGTACAGATTTCTTGGTTAGTGGGGTTTATCCTTTAAAAGTGCAGTATCTTTGGTGTTTGTACTTTGATCTGCACTGCACTGTATGAATCCTGCATTTGTAACAGCTTGGTCTTAACATAGTCTATAGTCAACTATATATTTGAGTTTTCCATTCCAAGTCCCGTTGGTTGAACATATTTCGCTAAACCTTGTAGCTTTGACATAAGTCTGCAGCGGTTGTTTAGACCTTTTTCTTCAAAAGCTGACCTTAAAACTTACCATGACTCCTTTGCCATTTTTACATATCTCACGGCAACCAGGCAATGTGATTATATCATAAAACATATCCTCGCTCGTATGAGTGTACTCTCACAGGTCTCCATGAATAAGATACAACTCGATCATGAATTTTCGAGGGTGTCGAAGCCGATAGTGCTGACAAAATCGAAATCCAATTAGGCGTCTTCGCGATATTATCAACTTTATCGCCATGGGTCTAGTTTTCATGGTTTTCGATGGCGTTGAAGCCGATAGTCCTGTCAAACAAAATAGAAATGCAAGATGGCATCTGCTCGAAATTATCCACTTTTTCATCTTAGGTGTCGTTTTTATGGTTTTCGAGGGCGTATCGAAGATGGCGGCTTTGCGAACTTATCAACTTTTTTTTAAAGTCAATAATTTGGAATTTATGAAGATTAGGTAAAAGTATTTTTTATATAATGTTTTTTTTAATTACAAGGTATCAAACGCATTTTTGAAGTTGGAACGCATTATGGTTCAGCCCGAAAATGCGTGACAACACCCGAAAACAGAGCTCATGAGCACTGCCCCCGCGCTACCTGCAGCGCCTACCGCGCGCCCAACCGCGGCTCACGTACGCTCCCGCCAAAACTTGTAAAAAGTTATTCATAATGATAAGTTAGTGTAGTACCTACCTACAAAAATCCTAAGATCTACAAGTGGTTGTGTGTCAATACTAAACTGTTTTCCGTATTTTAAACTATCAAGATTAACCGACATCATGATACACCTAAATAAATTTTATTTGTGAACTAGAATTAACTAGAATTAATGTCTACAGCAGAACAACGAATGTTTTATTTAAGAAAAAAAATACTTTTAACATTAAAAGTGTCAACCCTATGGCTTCAATGGGCATAGATAATTATTTGTTTGATCACCTAGGCTTAGTATCCATACTGTTGTTGTGATCTTTATACTGGTGTATGTGCCTATGCACATGTTATAAATTTGACTACAATTTCGTTGGTATATTTAAATCTGTGTTTGGCATTCGTTGATAACGAGTATAACGACGCTGATCAGTATTCCATAACCCACCAATCTTAGCTTATTTTCTAATCTATCCACGTGGTATTGATGGCATTGCGGCAATCCCGCTGAGGCCATATTTGAAAAAAGTGAAATCTACTAATTTAACATGTTAATATTTTGTTTTCGTAGCCGTAGAGTTTTGATGTGTTGTGATTACAAACTTAAAAAAAAATAGAACTTTAATTTGAATATACTAAACAGTAATAACTTAACACGGAGTCAAAGTGTTCGATGACGTGAGCGTTTTGCCGGGTAATAATAATAGTTTAACGGAGTCAACGGTGAGAACCTATTATTATTAACCGGCAAAAGACTCGTAAGTTAGCTCGGCTCTAGCTAGTAGGATAATTGTGCAGGAACGGGCAATTCGCAAAAGAGGCGTTTTTTTTGCAAGTTCGTCAGCCACTAATGAAACAAGTATTACTGGAAAGAAGTCAAAATAAACAATTTATAGTTTTATAACAACTTAAAATATATCGGGGCCGAGCTATTTGCATTGTATGAATTTTCAAAAAATCACTTTAATATTCTTAAATATTGCATCAAAGGTCACACGGCCAGACACAATAGAAATTTCATTGTTATAATGACATCGATCCTTGAAGGGTAAGGTCTTTGTTCATTAGTGCACAATATTAAATGGGATGGTTTAGAATTGGTAGCTGGTGATTATGTGAGAAGAAAACAATTTTTTTTTTATTGCTAGAACCCATATTGTTTGCTCTGCATCTATTTTCTATTGCGCGAATGAACGCATCACAGAATAGACACCAGTAATACCGCCAGACATACTACCATCGACGAAGGAACCTACCTACTCGCGAATGCTTACGCAGCTGATGCCTAAACCTACAGTCGACGGACGGCTGGCCCGCGCGGGTCAACGTTCGCACGTCGTACCTATTCTAAGCGGGTAGGTATATACTTTAGTCATTTGTTGTAAAACTATTAATTGATTATTATGAAGACTTCTTTCGAAAAATACTTGTTGCATTAGTGGCTGAAGAAACTTAGAAAAACGCCACTATTGCGCATTGACCTTTGTGGCTACTAAAACCAAAAACAACGCCACTACTCCATACAATGTTACGCAAACCCCTTTATAACCAAGAACGGGGAACCCAGCCCGGAACACATGAACATTTTTTTATAAAAGCATGTATAAATATTAAATAACATTTGTTTAATTTTGATAAATCTTTTGTTTTGCCTTTTTTATTATATTAAAATCTATCAAACTACAGAGGTAGATCTACCGTTTTTACCATGACATTCTACCAATTTATACCGATTTTTAGGAATTAATCTACCATTTTCCAAAAAGTGGGTGGCAACACTTTTGGTACTCCTATTGTTTGATTACCTTGTTGTTTTTATAAAAAATATAAAAAACGCTTGATGTTCTTTGTAAAGACTAGAAAAAACTAGTGAATTGTGTTTTCGTGTGATATTGTTCATTAAAAGTATACTTACCTATGTCAGACACATGTTGCGTTCCGGGCTGTACCAGCTCTAAGTCTGATGTATATCTTCACGCTTTTTCGAGAAGCCAGAATAGATTTCAGATATGGGTAAAAGCTATAAATGATTTGGCTTTGTACAAGCTCAATAAGAATGTGGTTATAATGCGACGAAGAATGTGTCGAAAACACTTGCAAGTGGCATACGAAATCAAAACGATTCCGGTAAGTGTATTTACGAGATTATGTTTTGATTTTGATAGTGATTTAGTGGTGTACCACATCAATGTATAGATCGATAGTATATCGATAGACGGACAGACGGATAGACGGACAAGCGAACGGTCAGGCACTGTGACTTTTTAAATCTTATGTTAGACATATTAAAAAAAGACATGGTTTATAAAATTATGTTAACAAGTTGTTTAAAATGTAAGTGCGTAGGAGAAAAAAATAGTACAATAAACATATATAAAGGCACATTTGGCTCGTATCAGGAACTTAATAAGATGGCATGCTCCGATTTCGTGGCTAGGTGTGGATTAAGCGGGCGAGGAGAATAAGATATAACATGTCCAATGAGTCATGCGTTTATTACGTTACACTGAGATCTATTATTACAGCACATAGTGTTAATAGATCAACTTGAATTAACTTGGGGACAATGTATTCCTTCCACTTAGTAGCGAACGCTGCCACGATCAAACGCAAAGTGAGCTCCTCCGAGCCTCCGAGCGTGTCCGCGCGCTCCCCCAACGCCTCTGTCGGACGATGACTAAGTACTCAACGGTAATAGGCTCTCAATGACTGACCAACCGACCAATCAGCGAACAGCTTACGCTACTGGAGTTATACCAGAGATGGCGCCACTTTATCATCTCTAATCCACCAAAACTAAACTAGGTGGTGCTTGACTTAATAATAACTGTTAAAGCTATGCGCCGACATATAAATAAACAATATATAATAAACATATAAACCATTCAATAAAGGAACGCCCCTCCACAGATGTTATACTTACAAGAACACGACATAAAGAAGTGTAAAAATATATATTGATTTTTAAAGCCAAAAAACTCTTTTATGTAAAAAAATGTACTTTTTAAAACCGTTCATAAAATGTTAATTTAAACAAAATATCTGTTTATTTTTTTCTAGGAAGTAGTATCACTTTTGGTGTTCCTACATGTGTGCCTGATCATCTTCAAGACCCTACCTGTCCAATCTGATTTCATATTAGTCTCAACAACAGTCCTAGGGGAAACAAGGACGTTACCCTATCACGCCTGAAACTAGAGGTAAACCTTCAAAAAAATGTTCGGCATCCTATGTGTGCAGCAATTTTATGCATCATTTTTTTCATATTTATACTTAAAGTAGAGTTTTAATTCTTTCAGAGAGCCCAAAGCAATCCCAGAGGAAACTTACCGCCAATATTGCGGTATTGAAGCCAAATTGTAGGAAAATGTATTACAAATGCATCAATAGCAGAAGACAAATGAATGAATATGCGGCTGAAGTTCGCTCAAAAGTGTGAACAGTCCAGACTTTGAATAATGTACAGCTGACCCTAATAAAACGTATGATATACACGTTTTCTGGATGCAGATAAAATTAGCGGCAAAAAGCTAAAGGACGAAGATTTACTAAAAAAGAAAAAAATATGGCTTTAGCCCTTTTGAAAAAAAGATGCTACACACAATAAACTTTATAAATACCAAAACTATACTTTCGTTTATTATTGAAACAAAAATAACACAGTTATAAAGACAAGAAGTTCGGAATACAGTTAATATAAAATGCCAGCATAATAGTCCTAAGATGTGGGATTTGATAAAGTGATTATGTTAATTTTGAAATTTTTAAAATATGTTATTAATAATAAAAAACAGTGAAACTACATCGCAATTTTCATTATCGATATATTTCATATTCGGTTGTCCTGTCACTACAATAAATAGGTAAACAAAGGGCGAAAAAAAAAAATGGCGAATGGTGTATCGGTTCCTCCTCCCGTACCCCTGTCGTAACGTTATACTCCTCGCCTGTTGAGTTTCCAGTCTGTACGTAGTACATATAATTGTCTGTGACGGATGCTACCTCGACGTAACGTCAGTCTATAGATAATACTATATCAACACCCAAAACTTTCATACTCTAATCTATGACCCAAAACTGTAATCAAACGATAATAAACCATGAAGTTATAGATAAAAATGGAGGCCACACTTGGAACAACAACTTGAGTCAAATACCTACGTATCTCTATCTCGCTCTCTGTGGGCAGACCTCTCTTTTTAGTGTGGACTATAGTATTGCTATCTCCTTATTTAAATCTCCTGGTAAATTTTTAGAAATAGTCACCACACTTACCAAATCGCAAGTTGAACTATGTCAAATAATGTATCTTTATTTAGATAGTTGAACTATGATTAATTAAATAATAAATCTCAAAATTGTAGGTCACGTATGCAGAACTGGGTTGGCAAATCAAGGAATTACTATCCCATTTCTTACGGATTCGGTAATTTGGCAACATTGGCCCTATATGTGAATATTAATCGGGACAATATGGCGACTGTTTACTTTACGGTTCACAGATTCTTTTAGGATTTTTCACGATAATCATTGCTAAAATTCAAGAAATGGTGCAAACTTGTGTAGTGCGTGGTTGTGGTAGTACGTGGTGTCCAGAAGGTGATTTATGGTTTCACGCGTAAGTGGTAAAATCGTGATTTCTGTCATTGAATCATTATAAACATATTTCTCTGCATTTTCACATAATTTCTGCCTAAAACGTTTCACCAGTGATTTCAACGTATTAGTAAATGATAACTATGTCAAAATCAAATAGTTTTACATTGAATTTCATTGACTTGGTGTAGTTTTATATTTTTTGTTTACAAGAAGTCGTACTGAAGTAGTGGGACCATAAATAAGGATATATGTGGGACTTTTCGTAGGACCTTAACTAATTGTACGTTTCTTATCCATTACATACACACACTTTTAAGGCAGACTATGTTATTATTAATCTGATATTTTAATAACACAATAATACAAGTTTTTTTTTTTAGATTACCAAGAATAGTACTCGGAGACAATTTTATTGTGGTTATCCAATTTACCATTGAAAATGAAGCTTTATGAGAGTGCAAGAATTTGCAGTTTTTTACATTTTCAAGAATCAGATTATGATTCAACAACAAGGCGCTTAAACAATCAGCAGTTCCTACAATAATAATAAATCAAGAAACAGTATCACCAGGCAAGGTAAAAATTTAATATAATTTAGGTATCTATATTACTTAATATTATATATTTAGAAATACTAGTTCAAATATGTATATGAAAAATGGCAACAATTTGTAAAATATATTATAATTTTCAGACAAGTTCATTACATGAAGAGTCTATGGTGCAAATAGCTGCTCTCGCTGTACCAAGCACAAGTTCTGGCACTTTTGAAAGTAATTTTCCACTTAAGGAAACGGGAGTGAAACGTGCTGGCTGCAATGTTGAGGACCAAGCTAGTAAAAAACAATGTCGAAAAATACTTGAAAATATAAGCAATCTACCGGTAAGTTTCCCTTTCCTATACTAAATATTGAATACATACCTTTGATGTGTATCTATTATGTGTTACATAATTTATTATTATGTGTGGTTTCAAATACCACATATGCCTGCCGTTTGCGTCGTTGGTATAGTGTCTCAAGCGCTAATGCTGAGCATGAAGCCCTGGGTTCGATTTTCTATCTGGAATTTCTCAGTAGCAGTTCGGAGTCTGGATTTGTGCCTGGTTGATAGCAATAGACTCGCCCCCTGTTACATGGAACTTAAACATAACTGGTAAAATGTAGGTGTACTATAGGTACACCATTGCTCAACCCTACGGGGAAACAAGGCGTGAGGTTATGTTTTTTATTTTAAACTGGTTATGCCGACCGCGGTGTGGTAACCGTCACTACGACGCTAAGCATGAAGATTCTTGTTAGAGGCTTCATTTATGCCTACTCATGAAGGCCGCTCTTCATGTCTAGTGTATCATTTCTTTTTGCTAATGGAGGCGCCCCTACATGTCTGGCGCGTCAGTTCTGCTTACTCACGAAGGCGCGCTCCTTCAAATAATGTGATGTTATTTCTGTCTACGTATGAAGGCCTTATTGCCTATTATGTCATGTCAATTTATACTAATATTACAAAGCTAAAGAGTTATTGGTTTCTTAATTTTTTGTTTGACCCCACTAATCTCTAGAGCCTTTTTTATTGCAAATAGCTTGCCTGGGGAACTGCTGTCCGAGTTAATAAAAACAACAATAATTCTGCTTGATGAAATTGGTGTTACCGTAAGATCTTTGACTGGTGATGGTGCATCATCCAATATAAAGGCTTATGAATATTTAGGCTGTTCACTAGATCAAAATAATTTAAAACCGTCCTTTCAACATCCCAACGGAAAGAGCAATATTTATTGTCTGCTTGACGCTGCACACATGTTAAAACTCGCTAGAAATGTGTTGGCCGACTTTGAAGTGAAGTCAAATACTGGCGATATTTCGTTTGAATATATCCGAAAATAACACGAAGTACAAAGCAAGGAGGGGTTAAAATTTGCCAATAAATTAAGCCCTTTACATATAGATTTTAAAAACAAAAAAATGAATGTTAGGCTTGCTGCGCAAGTACTTAGTTCATCAGTGGCTGATGCAATAGATTTTTTGAGGGTAAGTGGCCATCCTGACTTTCTGAATAGCGAAGCGACTACAGAGTTCTTGCACATGATTGATAGAATTTTTGATCTTATGAATTCAAAATCACCCTTCGGAAAAGGTTCTAAATCTCCATTATCGGTGAAAAACCAACGTTATTGGGAACCAATATTTAATTATACTGGAATATATTTAAAATCCTTGACAATAAATGGTAGAGGTATTTTAAGTCATCCTAGAAAATCTTTTGCATTAGGGTTTTTAATGAACATGCATAGTTTGTCATTACTTGTTAATGATTTGTGTACACTGGAGCAAAATCCAATGAAATATTTGTTGACTTTTAAGTGTTCACAAGACTACTTAGAAATATTTTTTTCATGCATTAGGGCTCGCGGTCGAGCACAAGATAATCCGTGTCCCCTCGAGTTCCGCTATATAATGAGAAAGATGTTGTTCAGACATTTTATTCAACCGTCTATCAATGCTAACTGCATAGAAAATGGCTTTGAGACTTCACACGTCTTCAATTTCAATAAACGGGACAGTATTTTTAAACCTCGGGAAGAACCTGATTATCAACAAGTCGTTGAAAATGTGTCAAAATCTGGACGCAATTCATACTAGTCCTTATCAGGAAAATATATTATATTATATAAGTGGTTACATTATTAAACAAATTCTAACCCGCATTTCTTGTGAACATTGTAATAATGCGTTAGTAGCACTTAAAAATCTGCCAACAGATCATTCATATTCGTTAATTATAAATAAATATAATTCATTTACGACATTTGTGAACCGAGGTAAACTTTATTTTCCTTCGGTAGCAGCTTACAAAATTGTAAAATATTGTGACAAAGTGTTTCAACGAGTGAATTTGATGGGCCAACTTCGAGCAAATAACGTTGAAAATAAGTTAATTAATGTCGTATCACAACATTTTACTCTTCTTTTGCAGGAAATGTTTAACCATCCAATCACGGCCTCAATTAATTGTACTGATTTGCATGAAACTATGTTAATTAAGCAGCTAGCAAATTCATTTTTTAAAATGCGTATACGTGCTCACTTAAAGATTCATACAGAAAATATACTCAGTGATTTACGAGGTAAGAGACAGAAACTACACAGAGCTATGATTTTCAGTCATGTTTATTAGAAAAGTAAAAAATAATAAATGGTTTTAATTTGAAAAGTGTTTGTTTCCTTTGAGGTTTTTTACATATCACCGTTCCTATTATAGTCCCGTATAGTATATGTAAATAATATTTAAAAATTGCGCACTGGTTATAAGATACCCAAAAATCTCGAAAAAATCAGCCATAAGACTAATCTTCAAAATTTATGAAACATCTGATTTCTTTTTAGCGATTTCAGGGTTGGCCCATAGCATAGCAAGAGTTGTTGTAAAATGATGAGTACAATGATCCCTTTTCGCTTTTGCTATACATAAAGTAATTTTCAGTTTCTGCCCGGGGCTCCTCCCACACTCGCACCGATCTGAGTATTTCATTTCGTACCGACACGGGAACTATACCATGGTCATGGTCTATTTCCGCGCAAAATTCTGTATGTACATGTCGACGACGCCCAGACTTTTTCCGTGATTAATGACAAACAGCCAATTTAGGCTAGGTCTTAGTAGTAAACAGAGATGTAGTTATTTATAAATACATCACTAAATGGAAAGCAACTTCTAAAGCGATGTCCTGGGAAAAATAAAATAAAGGTTACCCTATTTAGAAAGAGAGGGTCTGCCCACATAGAGCGAGATAGTAATACATAGGTTATGCTTTAAGTAGGTATTCGAAGTGTGGCCTCCATTTATATCTATAACTTCATGTAATAAACTCTTTGAATCAAACTGTAAAAAAAAAACTTCAAAATTTTTGAGGTTGGCGGCTATCATGTACAGTGCCACAAACTTATCTGGACCGGTGAGAGAGTCGCTGTTATCGCATTCGGTGTTGCCAGAAAAATAAATTTTACAATAAAGTGGTAAACAAAATATTAACCAAGATTCCGTGATTTCAGTTCTAATAATAATAGATAGGTTAATTCGAATTAAATTAATAGCCTCCTTTTTTTGAGTTAGAAATGTATGATAAGGTATTTTAGCATTTTTTAGACTGTTTTAAATCAATCCTAAGGTAGGTCATAATGAACCAGCAGAATTTTTATTTCAGTGAAAAAAAAACTTAAAATTTGATTTTATGTTTTTCATTTTCCTTGTGAAAACGGCTCGTGACGTCTCATGGCGTTACGTTCTTAGAACACTTTTTACGAAATCTGCCTTAAACATTCATTTTATATTTTTCTTGCATGGTGTAAAATACCCTATTATGCACACACTACCCATGTATCAGCTGGCAACTTAAAGGAACGTTGGTAAAATGTTAATTAGGTATCTACTTAAAAACAAAACAAATATATTCTTCGAAAATATTTATATTTTAACGCAATAATTATGATCAATTACATATGTATGGCGAGTGTTCTCCAAGGGGAATACTCCAGGTTTTCCTGAGCCACCAGGGTTATTTGATTCATCAGCACTCACTTCATCATCACAGTCACTACTTTCACTTTCACTGTCCAAATTAATGATGAAAGGCTCGTCTAAGTATGCATCCCCTTTGCTATAGTCGTTTTCTAGTTTTTTCACGTGATTGCAATGCTTTTGCCATTCATCTACTGTTATCTTATTGAATGCTTCTGCAATCAAGGTAGGCATTTCAGAATTGGATTTACCAATGTTCTGATTAGCTACGTTTCGTTTCATCGAGCTCCAAATCATTTCGATTGCATTTAAGTCGCAATGGTAAGGCGGTAATCTTAACACGCTATGTCCATGTGTTTTCAACAGTTTGTCTATTTCATATACAGGTTTTGGTTTATGTCTTTTAATGAGTTCGTAGAGCTGCGGTTTTGTAAACTGTTCGTTAAATTCTATATTATTTTCCGTCAGCCACTTTTGCATCTCAGCCTTTTTATGATTTCCATTAGGAGTTCTATTTATGCAAATGCTATGATAAGGGGCATTATCCATTATAATCAGTGTTGACTGATGTAAATTGGGCAGAAGTTTATCAGTCACCCATTTTTTGAAATTCTTACTATTCATTTCATCATGATAATCGCCACTTTTCGTATTCGATTGGAACACCAATAAAGCATTCTCCACAAACCCTGCTTGTCCTCCCGCATGAACAATTATCCATCTGTTTCCTTTAGAAACTGGGTTAAGCACACCATCAACATCATCACTTTGCCAACAGCGTCCAGCTGTATGAGATGCGTGAATATAGGTCTCGTCCAAAAATATGACTTGTTTTTGTTCACCTCGTTCATACTCTTTAATTTTTTGAAGATAATTTGCTCCCCATGCTGAAATATCATTTCGTTCTATCAAAACTTTTCTGTTCGATTTTGATTTCTTGTAACGAAATCCAATTTTATGGAGTATTTTCCGGAGAGTTTCTCGACTCGCTTTGAAATCAATGTCTTCTTGGAGCACATCTAACAACTTTGGTATTGTGGGAATTTCTTTCCGCATAGTGTAAAATTCATGAATTTTTCTTCTTATGACAACGAGATCGAAATCATCCACTTCAATTTTACCTTTCGTCCTATTCCTTTTTTTACCCGGCGTGGAAACTTTTGTGCCAGCTTCATTTGCCTGTTCTTTTTCCGTTACAAGTTTCCTAACGAATCGCTCCGTAACACCTAAAACAAAAGTAAAAAAAAATTAAAAATCTATTCTATTAAAATAACCGAAATAATGTTTTCGTGGAATTTATTTTCAAAAGCTGACAACACTAACCTGTGGCGGCAGCTACGCGCTCATACAGTTTTTCGAAAGGTGTTACCGGTGTCTTAAGGCGCTTTTCTTCCTTCATAAAAGCTAAGACTTGTAATATGACATTCCTGGCATCACTTTTTAAAGCTTTCGGCATTTTTCACAAGGTTTTAAACACTAAACGAATAATAAACACACGGGGCAAACAAGCAATGGCGGATATGTCAACGAATGGCAGACAGATTGACACTTCAATATGGCGTCGTTAGTTCCTCTTCTGACCACCGGTCCAGATAAGTTTGTGGCACTGTATATCACGTGATCTGTCCAAATCAAAATTGTGAATTTGTCTATGGATGAAAATAAGGGCGATTTTTGCTATTCTAAGATTCAATGCCATGCTTGTCGCCCAATTTGGAATCTGAGATAGCCCAAATCGCCCAAATCTAATATATAATATATTTATTTTTACATAAAAACTTCACAAATAATATTTGTTAACAAATTTTATAGTTAACAAATTTGGTATATGAACATTAAATAGGTATGTCATTTTTATTCCTCAAGCTATTTTATAATTTCGATTATTGCTTGCCATCTGTGTCTCTTATTTTCGAATACTTTGTAGAATATAAGAAGCGCTACAGCATGTATTCGATGGCCCGAAACTATGGCAGTTTTTTAAAACCTATGTTCAATACAACACACCAAACAGAAGATAACATTTAAAAAACCTATACCCTAGCTATATGTCTACAAATAGTTGCAATCTGCAATGCAGGTCTGCAAACCCATGCACATCCTGTTGGAGTATGGAAAATACTGCGAACATTATTATATATTTGGGCCATTATTTTATTTAAGGTACAAAAATGTGTCTCCTTTGAATGAAGGCGATTTTGGTTAGAAAAATTGATAATTACGAAAATAAAAAAGCTACTGGTAGTTATCTATTAAGAAACTTAGAAGTACCTATCTCAGGTAAACATTCAAATAATAGTTAAATACGGTTTTTATTTGGAAATTGCGGTAACTCAGTGGAGTTTTAGGCAACGCAGTTGTTTTTCATATAAAAGTTGGCTGTCCCAATGATGTTTATATAAACTGAGGTAGATACGCCTTACTACGCTCGGCTTGGCGACATCAACACAAGCTAGTTGTCTTGAGTCAACTTAGTTCCAGCCTGTCTGGCAACGACGCAGCACGTGTACTACATTTAGGAAAAAATGCCTTCTTATGTGTTAGAAACTGCAGAACATATACTGGAACAAGTGTATAAAACAAGACTTATGTATCTTTTCATTTGTAAGTATTGTTTTTCTATGTTATTAATCAAAAATGGAAAATCAAAAATTTTATTTTAATTTAAAATAACTCCTGCGACGTTGTCGCTTCACCACCCACGCGAACGAAACAAGTAGTGAGCGACAGAGAGAACGAGTCTGTCATTGGCGGTCGAATGGTCGGTTACAGGCGAACGTTGTTAATAATATATTGATCCCTTTCTGACAACTAGGATTCATATATCTTCGTGCTCTTTTAATCTTGTCAATGTAGTTAATGTCGTTGTGCTAGTTGTGTACTTTAGCTATAGGTAGGTATAGCATAAAATTTGCCATGTTTATACTCCATATGCAAGGAGTAAAACGCCTCTATTAGTCAATCTCATTGGCTGTCAAACAAACACGAATTGCTTTAAAAATCTTCACGACATCAGTATATTTATTTGTTTTAAGGAATACGTCATTCTTTGAACTTTATTTGAATGCCACTATGTTTGATATTACCTCATCAGTTAGTTATTAATGAAATATTTAAAAGAAATTAAAAGAAGAATTCAAAAGACGCCATGTCCCATTGCTAAGCAAAAATACTCATACACAGTGCTACCATAGGAAAGTGAACAATAAATCCAGCTTTTTACACATCTTTACTCCTAAGATAATTTGATGGGTTATGAATTGATATTGAAGTGCGAAAAGGGGCGGTGAAAATGACCAAGTAAGTGGCTCGAGAATTACCGAGAGAGGCGCGCGTTTTTATTGTGATACCACTGAGTTACCGGCGGCGTAGGACAATGAGTTTTGCAAATATTGATAATTGATTTTAACGCAAAATACTTAATAATTAACAAATATGTCGATGCTATCATATTTAAAAAAAAATGTATTTTTTAAATATGATGGCAAAAAAATAATTTAATTACCAAGATCAAATACAACTGCGTTACTACCAGAGTAACACAGTTGTAGTTATAGTAACGCAGTTGTTTTCCTAATACTTTTCAAACGTAATGACAGATACTATGGTACAAATATAACATTTAAGTATTAATTTGTTAGAGTATATAATACTCGGAATTCAATGTTTAACGCCAGCAAAAAAGCAACGACGTTATAGACAAAAGTTGAAAGAGGATACATCAACGATTGCCGAAGCCAAAAACCATATTGAACGTTACTACGTAAAGAAAAACTGGGAAGGAACATACATAAATGGAAGATTAAGGACAGAAAACGTCAAAAACTTCAAAAAGAAGCACAGGCCATTTTGGTTGAATCCCCAGTTTCTTCGTCACGTTCAGGAACTCCAGTTTCTCCCAGAATACCGCGACCTGTCTGCACTGTATAGATAAAATACAAAATTGGAGGAAGAAATTGATAAACTTAGCAAGGAGTGTAGTAATACAAAAAAGTTATCAAAAATAAAATTCGAAGTCCACAGACAACCAACATGCAGCTTTGTCTAAAAACATCAAGTACCGTTACTCCAAGATAAAGAGTGTTAAAGAGAAGATAAATAGTCATTGGACAAATAATTCAAGATGATTGTTTTTAATTAGGTTAACTTGAAGAAAGTACTCAAATGCTGTGATTAAGATAACAATGGTTAGACACCATGTTACTTATTTAACCACTGTGTTACTTTTTGTCCCTCATTTCCAGATAACATTTTTTTTTTTTTTTTTTTTTTTTATTATTGCTTTTGTTCACAGACTCAATGGGTCCGTGGCATTGTTTACATTTATATTTTAAACTTATATATATTTTTTTATAATTAGTAACGGAATACAGGAGGACATTTTTTTTTCTTAACTTAACTTACATAATACATTTTTTTTGTACACCAATAGACTTTTAACTTATTTCTAAATATCGTACATAACGAGAGCATACCGGCTCCCGCAAGCAGCGCCCGTTCACGAGCTTGACACGTGTGCCAGTCATCGCCCTCCTCAACCATATTTGAGGGAAGAGGACGACCCGCCACACGACGCCGCCGCGAGAAGAAGCCTTTTAGTGAGCGTGAATGCTCAAGGTATACACGCATACATAATACAAAAGCCTAAGCTAGTCTAATTTTTTTTTTTTTTATAACTAATTTTAATATAAGTCGGCTTTCTCCACCCGGCCCAAGGCCTCCGTCACATCCACATTCCGATCTTTTATGGCCATCTGCAAGTCCAGTCCAGTCCAGTGCAGTCCAGATAACATTTAAAGCCATAAAGTATATTAATATTGAAACAGAAACTTATGTTTCACAATGACATTCATTATTTACCTTATTTGAAGATATTCCTAAAATTTCGGGCATACATTATTTTTATTCAGTCATATTTTCAAAAACTTTATTAATATAATTTAAAGTATGGTATCGCAGTGGCTAACTTTACTACATAAAATATCGTTAGACTTAAGCTATTTGTGATTTAACATAATAAGATTATCCTATACAGTCGTTAGTTTATTGTGGTATGTTTTCAAACAGAATTGAATGATCCTAATAATAAAACTTAATTTTGTAAGAGAGTAACGCAGTTGTTGTTTTTTCCTCTTATAAGAAGTAGCTCGAAAACATCGCTGCAAATGTGTTTAATGTTCACTATAGATAACATTGAACACAGGCTGACATAAAACAGTAAAATAAACGTATTTAATTTTCCACAAAAAAAATTACAGATGTTGTCCGAATTGATCCTTAAATAAAATAATGGCCCAATTATTGTAGCATTTTATACAGACACGTTTGTTAAGTATGCTTGTCATGACTATGTAAAAGAGCAGTGAGTGTATGCTCTTCGTTTATAATTCGACTTCCCACCATAACATTGTTGGATCAAAATGTCTAGAATAACATAAAAATATATATTATCTACGCAAAAACTAGATAACAACCACTTAGAAATCAAAAACAACACGATTTCTCGTCTACGTTATAATCGTAAAAGTCACGTAAAAGATAATCATGCGTATTTTTTACTCCGCTGACGTTACATTTCAAAATTGGTGGTACTTACCTCAGCGCCAGGTCCACCATACGCAAGCTCAGAGTGACGTGAGAGATAACCGAACCGCTGGGCGCCCAATACGCGCAAATAACAAAAAGAGAGCGATATTTTAATCGCGTATGCGTAATTTTTACGCAGATTATCTTTCTAGGGTTAATAATTTACCAAATTTCAAGATATGGTTTTCAGTATCTTTTTTCTTGTACATGGAGTCAGAGAGTAAACATTTTAGCATGGAGTTGGCTTTAAGCTCAGATTACAGAACAATCTGTAATCTGAGGCTTTAAGTATCTTGATCAAAATTGAAATCAACTGATGGAGCATTGTCAGGTATATTACTTGTGTTGTCCTCAAACAAGTCGCAGGGGCCATACACAAAGAATCTGATCTACTTGTGTTGTCAGATTGATGACTAAAAACTGGCAATAATGATTATGTTTATATAATGGGTTCATCTTCTAAGGTTTGGTCATTAGGTATATTCATATCCCGCTCTGAAAAATTATTTAAGACCCTGTTCTATAATTTTATCAGCTGGTTGTTTCCAGTATGTTATATTTAGGTTACCTACTCGAAATACTACATATATTTGGGTAACACGCAGTGGTTATATTTGGAAAGAAAACATTATAATTTATATAGTAAAATAAATTGGTTTTATTTGCATAGACATTTTTTTAAAGAAAGCTATTCAACAAACCGTTGCTAGGTAACACATTGTCGATGATAGGTACATCTAAATAGGTTACAAGCTTTTGAGACATACATAAAAAGGTCCTAATCTAGAACAAAGTAGCTATCCGGAATAGAATTATTGGCACAGCAAGGGTCGTCATCAGAATCAGATCTAGACAAATCAGACATATCAGATATTTTTTCAATAGCTTCTTCGAGATCCTTTTTGGTAAGTACTTTAGGCTTCTTTTTGGCATTAATTTATCAAAGTAGCTAGGAATAACAAATAATATAAATCAGGAAATGGGACAATCATTTGAAGTTAGGTAGAAACATGTTTTGTTAAATGAACGGACACACATTTATTTAAATATAATTTTTAGATTTTTATGAAACTATAAACAAGCAACGGGTTTTTTCCCCACTATTTTAAAATTAAAATTTTCTTAGAAATCTTATTGTTTTCTAGGTCGTCTCCCAGCTAAACATTCAGTAAATAGATCTTGTTTATTATAACATTATATGTATATACTTACGTACCAGATTTTTATTTTCATAAACTTTATAAAAGACTGACGGACGAGTGAGTATTTTTGGAAAAAAATCACAAGTTGTGACTTTGACTTTGACGTACTACGTCAGGATATCAACTACAGGACCAATGTTGCCACTCATCAGTTAAAAGGTTTTTCCATAATTATTTTTTACTATAGTTGGCATTGCTTGCTGTAGTCATTAAAAATAAATTATTAGTTTTGTTCATCCTGATCCTTTGATTAAGGGTTAAGCAGGACGTAAAAAGCATCTCACAGTTCATCATAGGGGTGGCGAGTATTATATATATATATATATATATATTATGTAATACAACGGTCATCACTACTATTGAGAACATAAATTAGCCTACCAGTCAAGTCAACTTATATACATTCTTTGTAATTCTAGACATACAACCTGAATGCAATTACCTCGTTATTAATAATTTCCACTTGTAATATTGTACCGTATTTCATATTTTGCCCACTCTCATATTTTTACACACATTACACTGTATTTTATTAAGTACTTGTCTATTCGACTTAAATTTTATAAGCTTTAAATTTAAGCTGTACTCACTGTTAGTCTAAATAAAAGATCACAAATTCGCGTCACCATGTATACTTAAACTGTCATTCAGTTTAGCACAATCAAGATGTCATCGACATTGTTGTCTCGCTTAGCGCTTATTTTCGTATTAAATGAGAAAAATAGAAAAGCAACAGCATTGCATCATGCCGGGCTCTCTTAGAATATTTGGACTTGCTCAGACTTTTTGTATGGAAACTACTGCTATCTACATTTGGTGCGGAAAACTATCTGCTCGTCAATGTAGCCACAGGAAAAACAATTATAAAAAATGTGTTTCCACATAGGGTAACACCGATGAACTTGAGGAATGGCAAATAGAGAAACGTACGAGTGCAATGCAATTGTAAAGAAAAATTCTATTTACCAAAGAGAATAAAAACACTTCGTTTTACTATTTAAGCTGTAGCTCTACCATGAGTTGGCAACGTAAAACGTCATCGATAGCCGATACTCGCTAGCGTCTACACGATCGTCGATTGCGAGCTGATTTAATTGGCACCATGAGTCGTTAAAAAGGTGCTTTCGACAATTCGATACTCGTTAGCGGGTCTCGTGTCGATTTGGTTATTTCTTTATGTTGGCATTATCTAAGAACTAGCTTCACACGTATTATGTTGTCTTTTTCTATCAACGTACGTAAGAAGGAGAGCGTATGACGTCAATATAAACCAACAAAACAAAATAAGCTTAATTTACTTATTACTTACTGTGAACTCCATTACTTTCGAATTTATATTCATTATACGTAGCTGACAGCTCCTCTTTCGACTGGTATTTGCGGAGAAGAAGACAAAGAGAAAATTGTATGAAGAAGATATTTATTTTGTTTTGTAACAAGTACATACAATAAATAGTATATTATAACCAGTTAAAAGTGTTTCTTTTTAAATCAAGAAATAGCGAAAATGAGCCCATCCAAATGTTTTTATGCTGGTGGAGTTCATGGAACTGGTAAGTACTAGTAACTTAGCCCGAATTAGTTTATTGATAAATTTTCTTACATTATTTCTACAATGATCTCTACTGTACTGTTGCTTTCTAATCATACACGACGACGATGTGAAAAATAAAGTAACAGGGATTATTGTATCTCTCAGACATACTAACCATACATAACCTCTATACGTACTTGTGTAAAAACATAATAATAACGTTAATTCCTACAATAACATAGGCCTTAGCCTTCGCTTCTTAATCTGGGAGATAAAGTAAACCTATAATAATAGTCATCACCTACATGAGTTACTTACATGTATTTTGTTTTAAAATTACAAATTATGTTTCTTGTAAACTTAATACTTACTTATACTTTACAGGAAATGGAGACCTTAGCAAGCCTGCTAATGGACCACTAGAGCTACTGGTACCACATCCTTTTCAAGCCGCAGGAGGACCCAGCCTCACAATCGAAACTAGCAAAGCAGGCATTTGTGAAAGCTGACAATGAACGGCAGGTTTTCCAGTAAGATGCAGAGACAGCTTGATTTGAGGGACGGAGTTAGGAGAAAAACTAACTGATGTTATTGGAAAACGATAATTGTGTTGAAGTTAGCCTTCCTCAAATGTTTCCACAACTACCTATACATATTAGTTGTAATTAGATAATTAGTAATAGATGATTAGTAAACAATAAAACAAGTAAACTCATACTCATATTGTATTAAATAGGTACATGACGAGCCACCATGTTACTTTACCTTCCTAGCTAGACCCTACCTTCAAACAGAGGGTTGCCAGGTTTGATCCCTGGCAATGACAGACATATTTGGCCCGGAACTTAATGACACAGGGGAATTCTAATGGGGGTATGAGTGTGAATGTTATTATGATCCTAGTTTTAAAAACAACCATAGTAAATTATCTGATATTATTGTAAATAAAAAGCAGATAAATGATTTCTATACATGTTTGTAGCTTTTTAAATATAATCATTGTACCTGAATGATGTGATAGTAAAGATTAAGTTGATATATGATTCCTATACGTTTAAAGGTAAGTGAAATAAAAGACATACATACTACATAAGTAAGACTAATGTTTTTGGTGAGTAGGCCATGATGTGGGCCACTCAGTTTTTTTCTGAACTGTTCTGTAAGTTGTATGTTGAAATAAAATGTTTTGAATACAAATAAAGATGTTATTTATTATCACTAAATATTATTACTTATTCTCCAAGCTAATTGATCATGCAATGTCCTATACACTATCGGTTCACTGCAATTATTGCTTTCATCACCACTTCCCCACATTCATACGAGTAGGATTCTATGAAAGAAAGAAATTTTGTTAGTGTGCACATGAATTTGTGAGTAAAAGATATTGCAGAGACCATAAGGAATATTTTTGCTAGAGAAACATGACTACATCGTACAAAGAATAAGCCCTATAATTACAGTAACTTCACAATCATAATTTCCACAACACATTTTACAGCTAATCCTTTTCGTTCAAATGTCAGTTAAAGAAGATATTTGAAGCATGTTTTAAAAACCTCCATACAGCTAACCTACTCAAACTGAAATGTTGAACAATAATAATTTTCCTAGCAGTAAAACTTCTGGGAAAAAAAGACTATTGTTTTATTGCTATTTAGTGATTCGCTTGTGCATATACTAAACTAAATTTCTCTAAACTATGGTAGTTTTTATTATGTTAATACTAAAATCCACATTCATGTTACACTTACAATGATAATTATAAACATAACTATTTAAATATGGGTAGTTTTACATCAGTTAGAATGGTTTAGAGAGCACGAACTTACATGATGGTTAAATTTGCACTAAACATATCCACAATTAAACAGAAATGGCAAATTTAAGTATTGTCACTTGCAAACATTATATGAATTTGGACATAAACATGAATAGATTATAATTAACAGAACAGATGATAATTTACTAAAAACAGATTTTAGTTTGCTAATTTAGTTTGGTGTTCTTAACAAGCGGATTACTACCAATGACTTGGATAACTTCCTGCCATAATATTAGTGCTCATCTTTTAAGCTTGGTGTAAATATTTCAAAATGTCTTCCATCAACACATCCAATTACCCTGGGGATTATAAATTTACTATTAAATCAAAGTGTCAGAAAACAGAGTGTCTGATAAAAATAGTCAATAGAAATTTCATTATATATAAAAAATATAGTAAGCTACCGTTGTTTTATAACATTCCTATCCTCTTTTGTGTTTGGAAACTTGATGATTGTATTTAAGATGTTTAGGTAGGTACATGGTTTACTCTAAGCAACAGTGATTTCTTCTATTTAGATACACTGATCTCTTATTCTTATTCGTTTTGGGAGTGATGAGGCCTGCACTGACGTCCCGCTTGGGGTGTTATGTGCATTCCACCCTGCCAACATTTGCTCAAGCCAGCCTAACTTCTTCACATAGAGGAGTAAGGCCTTGGGGCGCTAGCACAACTGTTGCAATGTAGTTTGAGATGTTGTATAAACAATCGTCGATGATGCTGATGATGCATCATGCGTTCTGGAGTAGACCTCCAGTTATCCTGTTTTTGCTCTAATATCTTCCGTAGCCCTGCAGTGCAGCAACACAGTCTGCACACTCTTGTCCTTCTGCAGACAGTCTCCAGATAGTGGGCTGTCCGTAGCTCTGATCTTGTGCAACTGGTAATTTAGATTACTGTGAGCAGTGATAATTCCCACCATTAGGCGAAGGTCCTGACGTTGTAATCATAGTAATTTGTTCGTAGTATTTTTGTTTAGGATTGGAAACATGGATTTCGCATGTTTACAGTCCTTCCTGTCATCCCAACAGTTTTGGTGTTTTCTTACTGTGTAGCTACTCAGGAGATTCTGCACACTGATCTCCTCGGAGTATTAATTATTCTGACACTGCCTCTTGGGAAAAATGATTTGCAGCTTCAAATACTTTTTGGGTGGTCCCCGTGCTGTGCATAGAACAGCAATGCAAATAAAACCTGTAATGCAAAGATAAAAAAGTAGTATACCTATCTGGGTTTATAATAAAATAATAATAAATAGCCTGTAGTTTTATTTGTAAGTTATTAGCATAACCTCAAATATGTAAAAATAAATATGTTTACAGCTTACCTTTGACCCTAGTGAGACTCTTTGTGATGGTATTAAATCTGTTGAATCCACAATAAATGTCTTCAAAAGCATACACAGGTAAGATGCTTTTAGAAAGTCTTTAAAGCTTTCTTCACTAAGGTTTAGTGGACATCCAACTTGTTTTCTCATTTCGGCTTGAAATTGGGAATTCTCGTTGCTGATCTCCATTTTCAGCTGCTGTCACCATATTCAAAGCCAAATAAATTATTCCTGCCAATTTTATCGTAATACAAATAAAATTATTTGATTATGTAAGTATTTTGAATTGAAACTCGATAGGTTATTTTCCCTTTCACACGATTCCACACCTCAAAATTCTCGTGAGTGGCGTAGTCGCTAACGTCTATCGAAATTTTCGAAGGCGATTGTCAAAATAATGACTTATGGTACCGTTTGAGTGAAAATCCAAGCAAATCGCGTATCGACATCGATTGTCGCTATCGACTCACGATTCGTTTTCGAAGCGACGACTGTAGCTCTACCATGAGTTGGCAACGTAAAACGTCATCGATAGCCGATACTCGCTAACGTCTACACGATCGTCGATTGCGAGCTGATTTAATTGGCACCATGAGTCGTTAAAAAGGTGCTTTCGACAATTCGATACTCGTTAGCGGGTCTCGTGTCGATTCGGTTATTTCGTTATGTTGGCATTATCTAAGAACTAGGTTCACACGTATTATGGTGTCTTTTTCTATCAACGTACGTAAGAAGGAGAGCGTATGACGTCAATATAAACCAACAAAATAAAATAAGCTTAATTTACTTTTTACTTACTGTGAAGTCCATTACTTTCGAATTTATATTCATTATACGTAGCTGACAGCTCCTCTTTCGACTAGTATTTGCGGAGAAGAAGACAAAGAGAAAATTGTATGAAGAAGATATTTATTTTGTTTCGTAACAAGTACATACAATAAATAGTATATTAAAACCAGTTTAAAAGTGTTTCTTTTTAAGAAATGGCGAGAATGAGCCCATCCAAATGTTTTTATGCTGGTGGAGTTCATGGAACTAGTAAGTACTCGTAACTTAGCCCGATTTAGTTTATTGATTAATTTTCTTACATTATTTCTACAATGATCTCTACTGTACTGTTGCTTTCTAATCGTACACGACGACGATGTGAAAAATAAAGTAACAGGGATTATTGTATTGCGATTCTCTCTCAGGCATACTAACCATACATAACCTCTATACGTACTTGTGTAAAAACATAATAATAACGTTAATTCCTACAATAACATAGGCCTTAGCCTTCGCTTCTTAATCTGGGAGATAAAGTAAACCTATAATAATAGTCATCACCTACATGAGTTACTTACATGTATTTTGTTTTAAAATTACAAATTATGTTCTTTGTATACTTAATACTTACTTATACTTTACAGGAAATGGAGACCTTAGCAAGCCTGCTAATGGACCACTAGAGCTACTGGTACCACATCCTTTTCAAGCCGCAGGAGGACCCAGCCTCACAATCGAAACTAGCAAAGCAGGCATTTGTGAGAGCTGACAATGAACGGCAGGTTTTCCAGCAAGATGCAGAGACAGCTTGATTTGAGGGACGGAGTTAGAAGAAAAACTAACTGATGTTATTGGAAAACGATAATTGTGTTGAAGTTGACCTTCCTCAAATGTTTCCACAACTACCTATACATATTAGTTGTAATGATTAGTAAACAATAAAACAAGTAAACTCATACTCATATTGTATTAAATAGGTACATGACGAGCCACCATGTTACTCTACCTTCCTAGCTAGACCCTACTTTCGAACAGAGGGTTGCCAGGTTTAATCGCTGGCAATGACAGACATATTTGGTCCGGAACTTAATGTTTTTCACAAGTGTCCATGCCTTCAATGACACAGGGGAATCCTAATGGGGGTATGAGTGTGAATGTTATTATGATCCTAGTTTTAAAAACAACCATAGTAAATTATCTGATATTATTGTAAATAAAAAGCAGATAAATCATTTCTATACATGTTTGTAGCTTTTTAAATATAATCATTGTACCTGAATGATGTGATAGTAAAGATTAAGTTCATATATGATTCCTATATGTTTTAAGGTAGGTGAAATAAAAGACGTACATACTACATAAGTAAGACTAATGTTTTTGGTGAGTAGGCCATGATGTAGGCCACTCAGTTTTTTTCTGAACTATTCTGTAAGTTGTGTTGAAATAAAATGTTTTGAATACAAATAAAGATGTTATTTATTATCACTAAATATTATTACTTATTCTCCAAGCTAATTGATCATGCAGTGTCCTATACACTATCGGTTCACTGCAATTATTGCTTTCATCACCACTTCTCCACGTTCATAGGATTCTATGAAAAAAAGAAATTTTGTTAGTGTGTACATGAATTTGTGAGTAAGAGATATTGCAGAGACCATAAGGAATATATTTGCTAGAGAAACATGACTACATAGTACAAAGAATAATCCCTATAATTACAGAAATTTCACAATCATATTTTCCACAACACATTTTACAGCTAATCCTTTTCGTTCAAATGTCAGTTAAATAAGATATTTAAAGCATGTTTTAAAAACCTCCACACAGCTAACCTATTCAAACTGAAATGTTGAACAATAATAATTTTCCTAACAGTAAAACTTCTGGGAAAAAAGACTATTGTTTTATTGCTATTTATAGTGATTCGCTTGTGCATACACTAAACTATGGTAGTTCTTATTATGTTATAATAAATTCCACATTCGTGTTACACTTACAATGATAATTATAAACATAAGATTATTCTATTCAAATATGGGTAGTTTTACATCAGTTAGACTGGTTAAGAGAGCACAAACTTACATGACAGTTAAATTTGCACTAAACATATCCACAATTAAACAGAAATGGCAAATTTAAGAATTGTCACTTGCAAACATTACTTATATGAATTTGGACATAAACATGAACAGATTATAATTTACAGAACAGATGATAATTTACTAAAAACAGATTTTAGTTCGCTAATTTAGTTTGGTGTTCTTAACAAGCGACTTACTACCAATGACCTGGATAATTTCCTGCAATAATATTAGTGCTCATCTTTGAAGCTTGGTGTAAATATTTCAATATGTCTTCCATCAACACATCCAATTACCCTTGGGATTATAAATTTGCTATTAAATCTGAAAACAGAGTGTCTGATAAAAATAGTCAATAGAAATTTCATTATATATAAAAAAATATATTAAGCTACCATATTTTATAACATTCCTATCCTCTTTTGTGTTTGGAAACTTGATAATTGTATTTAAGATGTTTAGGTACATGGTTTAGATAGAGCAACAGTGATTTCTTCTATTTAGATACACTGATCTCTTATTCTTATTCGTTTTGGGGGTGATGAGGCCTGCACTGACGTCCCGCTTGGGGTGTTTTGTGCATTCCACCCTGCCAACATTTACTCAAGCCAGCCTAACTTCTTCACATAGAGGAGTAAGGCCTTGGGGCGCTGGCACAACTGCTGCAATGTAGTTTGAGATGTTGTATGAACAATCGTCGATGATGCTGATGATGCATCATGCGTTCTGGAGTAAACCTCCAGTAATCCTGTTTTTGCTCTAATATCTTCCGTAGCCCTGCAGTGCAGCAACACAGTCTGCACAGTCTTGTCCTTCTGCAGACAGTCTCCAGATAGTGGGCTGTCTGTAGCTCCAATCTTGTGCAACTGGTAATTTAGATTACTGTGAGCAGTGATAATGCCCACCATTAGGCGAAGGTCCTGACGTTGCCATAGTAATTTGTTCGTAGTATTTTTGTGTAGGATTGGAAACATGGATTTCGCATGTTTACAGTCCTTCCTATCATCCCAACAGTTTTGGTGTTTTCTTACTGTGTAGCTACTCAGGAGATTCTGTACACTGATCTCCTCGGAGTAATTATTATTCTGACACTGCCTCCTGGGAAAAATGATTTGCTGCTTCAAATACTTTTTGGGTGGTCCCCGTGCCGTGCATAGAACAGCAATGCAAATAAAACCTGTAATGCAAAGATAAAAAAGTAGTATACCTATCTGGGTTTATAATAAAATAATAATAAATAGCCTGTAGTTTTATTTGTAAGTTGCTAGCATAACCTCAAATATATAAAGAATAAATATGTTCACAGCTTACCTTAGACCCTAGTGACTCTTTGTGATGGTATTAAATCTGTTGAATACACAATTAAATGTCTTCAAAAGCTTACACAGGTAAGATGCTTTTAGTAAGTCTTTAAAGCTTTCTTCACTAAGGTTATTTAGTGGACATCCAACTTGTTTTCTCATTTTGGCTTGAAATTGGGAATCCTCGTCGCTGATCTTCATTTTCAGCTGCTGTCACCATATTCAAAGCCAAATAAATTATTCCTGTCATTTTTAACTTAATACAAATAAAATTATTTGATTATGTAAGTATTTTGAATTGAAACTCTATATCTCTATATATCTATATTTTCCCTTTCACACGATTCCACACTTCAAAATTCTCGTGAGTGGCGTAGTCGCTAACTCCATCGGAATTTTCGAAGGCGATTGTCAAAATAATGACTTATGGTACCGTTTGAGTGAAAATCCAAGCAAATGGCGAATCGACATCGATTGTCGCTATCGACTCACGATTCGTTTTCGAAGCAACTGTTAATAAAATAAACTTGTGGTGCCGATTTTAGTTCTACAAGTGACCGCAAGGTGGCACTGTTCTTTTTTCATACATTTTTTCGTCGACAGTCGCTAGCGAGCATCGATTGGTGTCAATATTGTCAACTCATGGTAAAGCTACTGTTAATAAAATAAACTTGTGGTGCCGATTTTAGTTCTACAAGTGATCGCAAGGTGGCACTGTTCTTTTTTCATACAAATTTTCGTAGACAGTCGCTAGCGAGCATCGATTGGTGTCAATATTGTCAACTCATGGTAGAGCTACTGATATTAAGTGACAGACCCATAACAATTGCTGTATGTCTCAAATCTCTAAAGCTCTGCACGATATTACACTACGTTTGTCACCCAATTTTTATTTAGTCACCGCAAGGATTTCTAATGATTTTGTCTGCTGCGATATCCTATAAATCTAAATAGTTACTGTGTTTGCATGCTACTAAATAGAGGCAGAATATCTGGTATCGCAACGGTGCTCCCCACATAGTATGAGAGAGATGGAATCATGTTAGTACATGGGATCATGTGTAGAGATATACTGTAAACGCCGTTGAATATGTTCTTAATATATGATAATTATTACAAATGTGTCTGAAAATCTTGATGTTAATGTTATATTCTGATTTCATAGTTGTTTCAAAAGCTTTAATTTTTATTCTAGAAGGAACTACAATTTTGTTTTATGGCCTTAAGCGTTTTAAATGTATAATCAATAAATTTTGTAATAAATAATTGTTGTCCAATTTATTGTCCTTTTGTTTAAAGGTCGTTATTACAATGCAGTAAAATAGAAAATATCTTGTATAAACTGGAAAAAAAATGAATGTGTTAATATCTGTCGACGTACTACGATAAAATTCTGGACTTCCATCACCCGCACCACACCATGCAATGAAAACAAAGGAAAAACATTCCATGCCTTACATACTTTACTAAGATATCACTCGCACAGTTTAGTGATATTTTTCTTTATTAATGCATACCAAAGACAACTAGGGCGTGATATCAATTTGTGAAGATTAACTGTCGAATTTCTCGACATACTAACGATACCACCTTTGCATGACACCACACAAGGTAATCTTTGGTGTCGATTACTCCAGACTTGACTTCCAGCAGACAACTGCTCGGGACAGTGGCTTGGGCGGCCGCTCAGCGCAGAAGCACGGGCAGTTGCTCAGCGCAGCAGCCCAGCGCAGCACTTTGGGCAGCCGCTCAGGATACCTGCTCGGGACAGCTGAAAAACAAATGAATGTGTTAATATCTGTCGACGTACTACGATAAAATTCTGGACTTCCATCACCCGCACCACACCATGCAATGAAAACAAAGGAAAAACATTCCATGCCTTACATACTTTACTAAGATCTCACTCGCACAGTTTAGTGATATTTTTCTTTATTAATGCATACCAAAGACAACTAGCGCATGATATCAATTTGTGAAGATTAACTGTCGAATGTCTCGACATACTCACGATACCACCTTTGCATGACACCACACAAGGTAATCTTTGGTGTCGATTACTCCGGACTTGACTTCCAGCAGACAACTGCTCGGGACAGCGGCTTGGGCGGCCGCTCAGCGCAGAAGCACGGGCAGTTGCTCAGCGCAGAAGCCCAGCGCAGCAATTTGGGCAGCCGCTCAGGATACCTGCTCGGGACAGCTGAGAAACAAATGAATGTGTTAATATCTGTCGACGTACTACGATAAAACTCTGGACTTCCATCACCCGCACCACACCATGCAATGAAAACAAAGGAAAAACATTCCATGCCTTACATACTTTACTAAGATCTCACTTGCACAGTTTAGTGATATTTTTCTTTATTAATGCATACCAAAGACAACTAGCGCATGATATCAATTTGTGAAGATTAGTTGTTGAATGTCTCGACATACTCACGATACCACCTTTGCATGACACCACACAAGGTAATCTTTGGTGTCAATTACTCCGGACTTGACTTCCAGCAGACAACTGCTCGGGCGGCCGCTCAGCGCAAAAGCACGGGCAGTTTCTCAGTGCAGCAGCCCAGCGCAGCAGTTTGGGCAGCCGCTCAGGATACCTGCTCGGGACAGCTGAAAAACAAATGAATGTGTTAATATCTGTCGACGTACTACGATAAAATTCTGGACTTCCATCACCCGCACCACACCATGCAATGAAAACAAAGGAAAACCATTCCATGCCTTACATACTTTACTAAGATCTCACTCGCACAGTTTAGTGATATTTTTCTTTATTAATGCATACCAAAGACAACTAGCGCATGATATCAATTTGTGAAGATTATCTGTCGAATGTCTCGACATACTCACGATACCACCTTTGCACGACACCACACAAGGTAATCTTTGGTGTCGATTACTCCGTGCTTGACTTCCAGCAGACAACTGCTCGGGACAGCGGCTTGGGCGGCCGCTCAGCGCAGAAGCACGGGCAGTTGCTCAGCGCAGCAGCCCAGCGCAGCACTTTGGGCAGCCGCTCAGGATACCTGCTCGGGACAGCTGAAAAACAAATGAATGTGTTAATATCTGTCTACGTACTACGATAAAATTCTGGACTTCCATCACCCGCACCACACCATGCAATGAAAACAAAGGAAAAACATTCCATGCCTTACATACTTTACTAAGATCTCACTCGCACAGTTTAGTGATATTTATCTTTATTAATGCATACCAAAGTCAACTAGCGCATGATATCAGTTTGTGAAGATTATCTGTCGAATGTCTCGACATACTCACGATACCACCTTTGCACGACACCACACAAGGTAATCTTTGGTGTCGATTACTCCGTGCTTGACTTCCAGCAGACAACTGCTCGGGACAGCGGCTTGGGCGGCCGCTCAGCTTAGAAGCACGGGCAGTTGCTCAGTGCAGCAGCCCAGCGCAGCAGTTTGGGCAGCCGCTCAGGATACCTGCTCGGGAAAGTCCCAAAAAAACAAATGAATGTGTTAATATCTGTCGACGTACTACGATAAAATTCTGGACTTCCATCACCCGCACCACACCATGCAATGAAAACAAAGGAAAAACATTTCATGCCTTACATACTTTACTAAGATCTCACTCGCACAGTTTAGTGATATTTTTCTTTATTAATGCATACCAAAGACAACTAGCGCATGATATCAATTTGTGAAGATTAATTGTCGAATGTCTCGACATACTCACGATACCACTTTTGCATGACACCACACAAGGTAATCTTTGGTGTCGATTACTCCGGACTTGACTTCCA
Source organism: Selenia dentaria (assembly GCA_917880725.1). NCBI lineage: Eukaryota > Metazoa > Arthropoda > Insecta > Lepidoptera > Geometridae > Selenia > Selenia dentaria. Next base: position 27,510,405 of record OU862895.1, on the reverse strand, counting down.
GCAGACAACTGCTCGGGACAGCGGCTTGGGCGGCCGCTCAGCGCAGAAGCACGGGCAGTTGCTCAGCGCAGCAGCCCAGCGCAGTAGTTTGGGCAGCCACTCAGGATACCTGCTCGGGAAAGTCCCATAAAAACAAATGAATGTGTTAATATCTGTCGACGTTTTACGATAAAATTCTGGACTTCCATCACCCGCACCACACCATGCAATGAAAACAAAGGAAAACCATTCCATGCCTTACATACTTTACTAAGATCTCTCTCGCACAGTTTAGTGATATTTTTCTTTATTAATGCATACCAAAGACAACTAGCGCATGATATCAATTTGTGAAGATTAACTGTCGAATGTCTCGACATACTCACGATACCACCTTTGCATGACACCACACAAGGTAATCTTTGGTGTCGATTACTCCGGATTTGACTTCCAGCAGACAACTGCTCGGGACAGCGGCTTGGGCGGCCGCTCAGCGCAGAAGCACGGGCAGTTGCTCAGCGCAGCAGCCCAGCGCAGCAGTTTGGGCAGCCGCTCAGGATACCTGCTCGGGACAGCTGAAAAACAAATGAATGTGTTAATATCTGTCTACGTACTACGATAAAATTCTGGACTTCCATCACCCGCACCACACCAGCAATGAAAACAAAGGAAAAAAAATTCCATGCCTTACATACTTTACTGAGATCTCACTCGCACAGTTTAGTGATATTTTTCTTTATTAATGCATACTAAAGACAACTAGCGCATGATATCAATTTGTGAAGATTAGTTGTTGAATGTCTCGACATACTCACGATACCACCTTTGCATGACACCACACAAGGTAATCTTTGGTGTCGATTACTCCGGACTTGACTTCCAGCAGACAACTGCTCGGGCGGCCGCTCAGCGCAAAAGCACGGGCAGTTGCTCAGCGCAGCAGCCCAGCGCAGCAGTTTGGGCAGCCGCTCAGGATACCTGCTCGGGACAGCTGAAAAACAAATGAATGTGTTAATATCTGTCGACGTACTACGATAAAACTCTGGACTTCCATCACCCGCACCACACCATGCAATGAAAACAAAGGAAAAACATTCCATGCCTTACATACTTTACTAAGATCTCACTTGCACAGTTTAGTGATATTTTTCTTTATTAATGCATACCAAAGACAACTAGCGCATGATATCAATTTGTGAAGATTAGTTGTTGAATGTCTCGACATACTCACGATACCACCTTTGCATGACACCACACAAGGTAATCTTTGGTGTCGATTACTCTGGACTTGACTTCCAGCAGACAACTGCTCGGGACAGCGGCTTGGGCGGCCACTCAGCGCAGAAGCACGGGCAGTTGCTCAGCGCAGCAGCCCAGCGCAGCACTTTGGGCAGCCGCTCAGGATACCTGCTCGGGACAGCTGAAAAACAAATGAATGTGTTAATATCTGTCGACGTACTACGATAAAATTCTGGACTTCCATCACCCGCACCACACCATGCAATGAAAACAAAGGAAAAACATTCCATGCCTTACATACTTTACTAAGATCTCACTCGCACAGTTTAGTGATATTTTTCTTTATTAATTCATACCAAAGACAATTAGCGCATTATATCAATTTGTGAAGATTAACTGTCGAATGTCTCGATATTCTCACGATACCACTTTTGCATGACACCACACAAGGTAATCTTTGGTGTCGATTACTCCGGACTTGACTTCCAGCAGACAACTGCTCGGGACAGCGGCTTGGGCGGCCGCTCAGCGCAGAAGCACGGGCAGTTGCTCAGCGCAGCAGCCCAGCGCAGCACTTTGGGCAGCCGCTCAGGATACCTGCTCGGTACAGCTGAAAAACAAATGAATGTGTTAATATCTGTCGACGTACTACGATAAAATTCTGGACTTCCATCACCCGCACCACACCATGCAATGAAAACAAAGGAAAAACATTCCATGCCTTACATACTTTACTAAGATCTCACTCGCACAGTTTAGTGATATTTTTCTTTATTAATGCATACCAAAGACAACTAGCGCATGATATCAATTTGTGAAGATTATCTGTCGAATGTCTCGACATACTCACGATACCACCTTTGCACGACACCACACAAGGTAATCTTTGGTGTCGATTACTCCGTGCTTGACTTCCAGCAGACAACTGCTCGAGACAGCGGCTTGGGCGGCCGCTCAGCGCAGAAGCACGGGCAGTTGCTCAGTGCAGCAGCCCAGCGCAGCAGTTTGGGCAGCCGCTCAGGATACCTGCTCGGGAAAGTCCCAAAAAAACAAATGAATGTGTTAATATCTGTCGACGTACTACGATAAAATTCTGGACTTCCATCACCCGCACCACACCATGCAATGAAAACAAAGGAAAAACATTTCATGCCTTACATACTTTACTAAGATCTCACTCGCACAGTTTAGTGATATTTTTCTTTATTAATGCATACCAAAGACAACTAGCGCATGATATCAATTTGTGAAGATTAACTGTCGAATGTCTCGACATACTCACGATACCACCTTTGCATGACACCACACAAGGTAATCTTTGGTGTCGATTACTCCGGACTTGACTTCCAGCAGACAACTGCTCGGGACAGCGGCTTGGGCGGCCGCTCAGCGCAGAAGCCCAGCGCAGCAATTTGGGCAGCCGCTCAGGATACCTGCTCGGGACAGCTGAAAAACAAATGAATGTGTTAATATCTGTCTACGTACTACGATAAAATTCTGGACTTCCATCACCCGCACCACACCAGCAATGAAAACAAAGGAAAAACATTCCATGCCTTACATACTTTACTAAGATCTCACTCTCACAGTTTAGTGATATTTTTCTTTTTTAATGCATACTAAAGACAAATAGCGCATGATATCAATTTGTGAAGATTAGTTGTTGAACGTCTCAACATACTCACGATACCACCTTTGCATGACACCACACAAGGTAATCTTTGGTGTCAATTACTCCGGACTTGACTTCCAGCAGACAACTGCTCGGGCGGCCGCTCAGCGCAAAAGCACGGGCAGTTTCTCAGTGCAGCAGCCCAGCGCAGCAGTTTGGGCAGCCGCTCAGGATACCTGCTCGGGACAGCTGAAAAACAAATGAATGTGTTAATATCTGTCGACGTACTACGATAAAATTCTGGACTTCCATCACCCGCACCACACCATGCAATGAAAACAAAGGAAAACCATTCCATGCCTTACATACTTTACTAAGATCTCACTCGCACAGTTTAGTGATATTTTTCTTTATAAATGCATACCAAAGACAACTAGCGCATGATATCAGTTTGTGAAGATTATCTGTCGAATGTCTCGACATACTCACGATACCACCTTTGCACGACACCACACAAGGTAATCTTTGGTGTCGATCACTCCGTGCTTGACTTCCAGCAGACAACTGCTCGGGACAGCGGCTTGGGCGGCCGCTCAGCGCAGAAGCACGGGCAGTTGCTCAGCGCAGCAGCCCAGCGCAGCAGTTTGGGCAGCCGCTCAGGATACCTGCTCAAGACAGCTGAAAAACAAATGAATGTGTTAATATCTGTCTACGTACTACGATAAAATTCTGGACTTCCATCACCCGCACCACACCAGCAATGAAAACAAAGGAAAAACATTCCATGCCTTACATACTTTACTAAGATCTCACTCGCACAGTTTAGTGATATTTTTCTTTATTAATGCATACCAAAGACAACTAGCGCATGATATCAATTTGTGAAGATTAACTGTCGAATGTCTCGACATACTCACGATATCACCTTTGCATGACACCACACAAGGTAATCTTTGGTGTCGATTACTCCGGACTTGACTTCTAGCAGACAACTGCTCGGGACAGCGGCTTGGGCGGCCGCTCAGCGCAGAAGCACGAGCAGTTGCTCAGCGCAGCAGCCCAGCGCAGCAGTTTAGGCAGCCGCTCAGGATACCTGCTCGGGACAGCTGAAAAACAAATGAATGTGTTAATATCTGTCTACGTACTACGATAAAATTCTGGACTTCCATCACCCGCACCACACCATGCAATGAAAACAAAGGAAAACCATTCCATGCCTTACATACTTTACTAAGATCTCACTCGCACAGTTTAGCAATATTTTTCTTTATTAATGCATACCAAAGACAACTAGCGCATGATATCAATTTGTGAAGATTAACTGTCGAATGTCTCGACATACTCACGATACCACCTTTGCATGACACCACACAAGGTAATCTTTGGTGTCGATTACTCCGTGCTTGACTTCCAGCAGACAACTGCTCGGGACAGCGGCTTGGGCGGCCGCTCAGCGCAGAAGCACGGGCAGTTGCTCAGCGCAGCAGCCCAGCGCAGCAGTTTGGGCAGCCGCTCAGGATACCTGCTCGGGACAGCTGAAAAACAAATGAATGTGTTAATATCTGTCTACGTACTACGATAAAATTCTGGACTTCCATCACCCGCACCACACCAGCAATGTAAACAAAGGAAAAACATTCCATGCCTTACATACTTTACTAAGATCTCACTCGCACAGTTTAGTGATATTTTTCTTTATTAATGCATACTAAAGACAACTAGCGCATGATATCAATTTGTGAAGATTAGTTGTTGAATGTCTCGACATACTCACGATACCACCTTTGCATGACTCCACACAAGGTAGTCTTTGGTGTCGATTACTCCGGACTTGACTTCCAGCAGACAACTGCTCGGGACAGCGGCTTGGGCGGCCGCTCAGCGCAGAAGCACGGGCAGTTGCTCAGTGCAGCAGCCCAGCGCAGCAGTTTGGGCAGCCGCTCAGGATACCTGCTCGGGAAAGTCCCAAAAAAACAAATGAATGTGTTAATATCTGTCGACGTACTACGATAAAATTCTGGACTTCCATCACCCGCACCACACTATGCAATGAAAACAAAGGAAAACCATTCCATGCCTTACATACTTTACTAAGATCTCACTCGCACAGTTTAGTGATATTTTTCTTTATAAATGCATACCAAAGACAACTAGCGCATGATATCAATTTGTGAAGATTAACTGTCGAATGTCTCGACATACTCACGATACCACCTTTGCATGACACCACACAAGTGAATCTTTGGTGTCGATTACTCCGGACTTGACTTCCAGCAGACAACTGCTCGGGACAGCGGCTTGGGCGGCCGCTCAGCGCAGAAGCACGGGCAGTTGCTCAGCGCAGCAGCCCAGCGCAGCACTTTGGGCAGCCGCTCAGGATACCTGCTCGGGACAGCTGAAAAACAAATGAATGTGTTAATATCTGTCTACGTACTACGATAAAATTCTGGACTTCCATCACCCGCACCACACCATGCAATGAAAACAAAGGAAAAACATTCCATGCCTTACATACTTTACTAATATCTCACTCGCACAGTTTAGTGATCTTTATCTTTATTAATGCATACCAAAGACAACTAGCGCATGATATCAGTTTGTGAAGATTATCTGTCGAATGTCTCGACATACTCACGATACCACCTTTGCACGACACCACACAAGGTAATCTTTGGTGTCGATTACTCCGTGCTTGACTTCCAGCAGACAACTGCTCGGGACAGCGGCTTGGGCGGCCGCTCAGCGCAGAAGCACGGGCAGTTGCTCAGCGCAGCAGCCCAGCGCAGCAGTTTGGGCAGCCGCTCAGGATACCTGCTCAAGACAGCTGAAAAACAAATGAATGTGTTAATATCTGTCTACGTACTACGATAAAATTCTGGACTTCCATCACCCGCACCACACCAGCAATGAAAACAAAGGAAAAACATTCCATGCCTTACATACTTTACTAAGATCTCACTCGCACAGTTTAGTGATATTTTTCTTTATTAATGCATACCAAAGACAACTAGCGCATGATATCAATTTGTGAAGATTAACTGTCGAATGTCTCGACATACTCACGATACCACCTTTGCATGACACCACACAAGGTAATCTTTGGTGTCGATTACTCCGGACTTGACTTCTAGCAGACAACTGCTCGGGACAGCGGCTTGGGCGGCCGCTCAGCGCAGAAGCACGAGCAGTTGCTCAGCGCAGCAGCCCAGCGCAGCAGTTTAGGCAGCCGCTCAGGATACCTGCTCGGGACAGCTGAAAAACAAATGAATGTGTTAATATCTGTCTACGTACTACGATAAAATTCTGGACTTCCATCACCCGCACCACACCATGCAATGAAAACAAAGGAAAACCATTCCATGCCTTACATACTTTACTAAGATCTCACTCGCACAGTTTAGCAATATTTTTCTTTATTAATGCATACCAAAGACAACTAGCGCATGATATCAATTTGTGAAGATTAACTGTCGAATGTCTCGACATACTCACGATACCACCTTTGCATGACACCACACAAGGTAATCTTTGGTGTCGATTACTCCGTGCTTGACTTCCAGCAGACAACTGCTCGGGACAGCGGCTTGGGCGGCCGCTCAGCGCAGAAGCACGGGCAGTTGCTCAGCGCAGCAGCCCAGCGCAGCAGTTTGGGCAGCCGCTCAGGATACCTGCTCGGGACAGCTGAAAAACAAATGAATGTGTTAATATCTGTCTACGTACTACGATAAAATTCTGGACTTCCATCACCCGCACCACACCAGCAATGAAAACAAAGGAAAAACATTCCATGCCTTACATACTTTACTAAGATCTCACTCGCACAGTTTAGTGATATTTTTCTTTATTAATGCATACTAAAGACAACTAGCGCATGATATCAATTTGTGAAGATTAGTTGTTGAATGTCTCGACATACTCACGATACCACCTTTGCATGACTCCACACAAGGTAGTCTTTGGTGTCGATTACTCCGGACTTGACTTCCAGCAGACAACTGCTCGGGACAGCGGCTTGGGCGGCCGCTCAGCGCAGAAGCACGGGCAGTTGCTCAGTGCAGCAGCCCAGCGCAGCAGTTTGGGCAGCCGCTCAGGATACCTGCTCGGGAAAGTCCCAAAAAAACAAATGAATGTGTTAATATCTGTCGACGTACTACGATAAAATTCTGGACTTCCATCACCCGCACCACACCATGCAATGAAAACAAAGGAAAACCATTCCATGCCTTACATACTTTACTAAGATCTCACTCGCACAGTTTAGTGATATTTTTCTTTATTAATGCATACCAAAGACAACTAGCGCATGATATCAATTTGTGAAGATTAACTGTCGAATGTCTCGACATACTCACGATACCACCTTTGCATGACACCACACAAGGTAATCTTTGGTGTCGATTACTCCGGACTTGACTTCCAGCAGACAACTGCTCGGGACAGCGGCTTGGGCGGCCGCTCAGCGCAGAAGCACGGGCAGTTGCTCAGCGCAGCAGCCCAGCGCAGCACTTTGGGCAGCCGCTCAGGATACCTGCTCGGGACAGCTGAAAAACAAATGAATGTGTTAATATCTGTCGACGTACTACGATAAAATTCTGGACTTCCATCACCCGCACCACACCATGCAATGAAAACAAAGGAAAAACATTTCATGCCTTACATACTTTACTAAGATCTCACTCGCACAGTTTAGTGATATTTTTCTTTATTAATGCATACCAAAGACAACTAGCGCATGATATCAATTTGTGAAGATTAACTGTCGAATGTCTCGACATACTCACGATACCACCTTTGCATGACACCACACAAGGTAATCTTTGGTGTCGATTACTCCGGACTTGACTTCAGCAGACAACTGCTCGGGACAGCGGCTTGGGCGGCCGCTCAGCGCAGAAGCACGAGCAGTTGCTCAGTTCAGCAGCCCAGCGCAGCAGTTTAGGCAGCCACTCAGGATACCTGCTCGGGACAGCTGAAAAACAAATGAATGTGTTAATATCTGTCTACGTACTACGATAAAATTCTGGACTTCCATCACCCGCACCACACCATGCAATGAAAACAAAGGAAAACCATTCCATGCCTTACATACTTTACTAAGATCTCACTCGCACAGTTTAGCGATATTTTTCTTTATTAATGCATACCAAAGACAACTAGCTTATGATATCAATTTGTGAAGATTAACTGTCGAATGTCTCGACATACTCACGATACCACCTTTGCATGACACCACACAAGGTAATCTTTGGTGTCGATTACTCCGGACTTGACTTCCAGCAGACAACTGCTCGGGACAGCGGCTTGGGCGGCCGCTCAGCGCAGAAGCACGGGCAGTTGCTCAGCGCAGCAGCCCAGCGCAGCACTTTGGGCAGCCGCTCAGGATACCTGCTCGGGACAGCTGAAAAACAAATGAATGTGTTAATATCTGTCGACGTACTACGATAAAATTCTGGACTTCCATCACCCGCACCACACCATGCAATGAAAACAAAGGAAAAACATTCCATGCCTTACATACTTTACTAAGATCTCACTCGCACAGTTTAGTGATATTTTTCTTTTTTAATGCATACTAAAGACAACTAGCGCATGATATCAATTTGTGAAGATTAGTTGTTGAATGTCTCAACATACTCACGATACCACCTTTGCATGACACCACACAAGGTAATCTTTGGTGTCAATTACTCCGGACTTGACTTCCAGCAGACAACTGCTCGGGCGGCCGCTCAGCGCAAAAGCACGAGCAGTTGCTCAGTTCAGCAGCCCAGCGCAGCAGTTTAGGCAGCCGCTCAGGATACCTGCTCGGGACAGCTGAAAAACAAATGAATGTGTTAATATCTGTCTACGTACTACGATAAAATTCTGGACTTCCATCACCCGCACCACACCATGCAATGAAAACAAAGGAAAACCATTCCATGCCTTACATACTTTACTAAGATCTCACTCGCACAGTTTAGCGATATTTTTCTTTATTAATGCATACCAAAGACAACTAGCTTATGATATCAATTTGTGAAGATTAACTGTCGAATGTCTCGACATACTCACGATACCACCTTTGCATGACACCACACAAGGTAATCTTTGGTGTCGATTACTCCGGACTTGACTTCCAGCAGACAACTGCTCGGGACAGCGGCTTGGGCGGCCGCTCAGCGCAGAAGCACGGGCAGTTGCTCAGCGCAGCAGCCCAGCGCAGCACTTTGGGCAGCCGCTCAGGATACCTGCTCGGGACAGCTGAAAAACAAATGAATGTGTTAATATCTGTCGACGTACTACGATAAAATTCTGGACTTCCATCACCCGCACCACACCATGCAATGAAAACAAAGGAAAAACATTCCATGCCTTACATACTTTACTAAGATCTCACTCGCACAGTTTAGTGATATTTTTCTTTATTAATGCATACCAAAGACAACTAGCGCATGATATCAATTTGTGAAGATTAACTGTCGAATTTCTCGACATACTCACGATACCACCTTTGCATGACACCACACAAGGTAATCTTTGGTGTCGATTACTCCGGACTTGACTTCAGCAGACAACTGCTCGGGACAGCGGCTTGGGCGGCCGCTCAGCGCAGAAGCACGAGCAGTTGCTCAGTTCAGCAGCCCAGCGCAGCAGTTTAGGCAGCCGCTCAGGATACCTGCTCGGGACAGCTGAAAAACAAATGAATGTGTTAATATCTGTCTACGTACTACGATAAAATTCTGGACTTCCATCACCCGCACCACACCATGCAATGAAAACAAAGGAAAACCATTCCATGCCTTACATACTTTACTAAGATCTCACTCGCACAGTTTAGCGATATTTTTCTTTATTAATGCATACCAAAGACAACTAGCTTATGATATCAATTTGTGAAGATTAACTGTCGAATGTCTCGACATACTCACGATACCACCTTTGCATGACACCACACAAGGTAATCTTTGGTGTCGATTACTCCGGACTTGACTTCCAGCAGACAACTGCTCGGGACAGCGGCTTGGGCGGCCGCTCAGCGCAGAAGCACGGGCAGTTGCTCAGCGCAGCAGCCCAGCGCAGCACTTTGGGCAGCCGCTCAGGATACCTGCTCGGGACAGCTGAAAAACAAATGAATGTGTTAATATCTGTCGACGTACTACGATAAAATTCTGGACTTCCATCACCCGCACCACACCATGCAATGAAAACAAAGGAAAAACATTCCATGCCTTACATACTTTACTAAGATCTCACTCGCACAGTTTAGTGATATTTTTCTTTTTTAATGCATACTAAAGACAACTAGCGCATGATATCAATTTGTGAAGATTAGTTGTTGAATGTCTCAACATACTCACGATACCACCTTTGCATGACACCACACAAGGTAATCTTTGGTGTCAATTACTCCGGACTTGACTTCCAGCAGACAACTGCTCGGGCGGCCGCTCAGCGCAAAAGCACGGGCAGTTTCTCAGTGCAGCAGCCCAGCGCAGCAGTTTGGGCAGCCGCTCAGGATACCTGCTCGGGACAGCTGAAAAACAAATGAATGTGTTAATATCTGTCGACGTACTACGATAAAATTCTGGACTTCCATCACCCGCACCACACCATGCAATGAAAACAAAGGAAAACCATTCCATGCCTTACATACTTTACTAAATCTCACTCGCACCGTTTAGTGATATTTTTCTTTATTAATGCATACCAAAGACAACTAGCGCATGATATCAATTTGTGAAGATTAACTGTCGAATGTCTCGACATACTCACGATACCATCTTTGTATGACACCACACAAGGTAATCTTTGGTGTCGATTACTCCGGACTTGACTTCCAGCAGACAACTGCTCGGGACAGCGGCTTGGGCGGCCGCTCAGCGCAGAAGCACGGGCAGTTGCTCAGCGCAGCAGCCCAGCGCAGCAGTTTGGGCAGCCGCTCAGGATACCTGCTCGGGACAGCTGAAAAACAAATGAATGTGTTAATATCTGTCGACGTACTACGATAAAATTCTGGACTTCCATCACCCGCACCACACCATGCAATGAAAACAAAGGAAAAACATTCCATGCCTTACATACTTTACTAAGATCTCACTCGCACAGTTTAGTGATATTTTTCTTTATTAATGCATACCAAAGACAACTAGCGCATGATATCAATTTGTGAAGATTAACTGTCGAATTTCTCGACATACTCACGATACCACCTTTGCATGACACCACACAAGGTAATCTTTGGTGTCGATTACTCCGGACTTGACTTCAGCAGACAACTGCTCGGGACAGCGGCTTGGGCGGCCGCTCAGCGCAGAAGCACGAGCAGTTGCTCAGTTCAGCAGCCCAGCGCAGCAGTTTAGGCAGCCGCTCAGGATACCTGCTCGGGACAGCTGAAAAACAAATGAATGTGTTAATATCTGTCTACGTACTACGATAAAATTCTGGACTTCCATCACCCGCACCACACCATGCAATGAAAACAAAGGAAAACCATTCCATGCCTTACATACTTTACTAAGATCTCACTCGCACAGTTTAGCGATATTTTTCTTTATTAATGCATACCAAAGACAACTAGCTTATTATATCAATTTGTGAAGATTAACTGTCGAATGTCTCGACATACTCACGATACCACCTTTGCATGACACCACACAAGGTAATCTTTGGTGTCGATTACTCCGGACTTGACTTCCAGCAGACAACTGCTCGGGACAGCGGCTTGGGCGGCCGCTCAGCGCAGAAGCACGGGCAGTTGCTCAGCGCAGCAGCCCAGCGCAGCACTTTGGGCAGCCGCTCAGGATACCTGCTCGGGACAGCTGAAAAACAAATGAATGTGTTAATATCTGTCGACGTACTACGATAAAATTCTGGACTTCCATCACCCGCACCACACCATGCAATGAAAACAAAGGAAAAACATTCCATGCCTTACATACTTTACTAAGATCTCACTCGCACAGTTTAGTGATATTTTTCTTTTTTAATGCATACTAAAGACAACTAGCGCATGATATCAATTTGTGAAGATTAGTTGTTGAATGTCTCAACATACTCACGATACCACCTTTGCATGACACCACACAAGGTAATCTTTGGTGTCAATTACTCCGGACTTGACTTCCAGCAGACAACTGCTCGGGCGGCCGCTCAGCGCAAAAGCACGGGCAGTTTCTCAGTGCAGCAGCCCAGCGCAGCAGTTTGGGCAGCCGCTCAGGATACCTGCTCGGGACAGCTGAAAAACAAATGAATGTGTTAATATCTGTCGACGTACTACGATAAAATTCTGGACTTCCATCACCCGCACCACACCATGCAATGAAAACAAAGGAAAACCATTCCATGCCTTACATACTTTACTAAATCTCACTCGCACCGTTTAGTGATATTTTTCTTTATTAATGCATACCAAAGACAACTAGCGCATGATATCAATTTGTGAAGATTAACTGTCGAATGTCTCGACATACTCACGATACCACCTTTGTATGACACCACACAAGGTAATCTTTGGTGTCGATTACTCCGGACTTGACTTCCAGCAGACAACTGCTCGGGACAGCGGCTTGGGCGGCCGCTCAGCGCAGAAGCACGGGCAGTTGCTCAGCGCAGCAGCCCAGCGCAGCAGTTTGGGCAGCCGCTCAGGATACCTGCTCGGGACAGCTGAAAAACAAATGAATGTGTTAATATCTGTCGACGTACTACGATAACATTCTGGACTTCCATCACCCGCACCACACCATGCAATGAAAACAAAGGAAAAACATTCCATGCCTTACATACTTTACTAAGATCTCACTTGCACAGTTTAGTGATATTTATCTTTATTAATGCATACCAAAGACAACTAGCGCATGATATCAGTTTGTGAAGATTATCTGTCGAATGTCTCGACATACTCACGATACCACCTTTGCACGACACCACACAAGGTAATCTTTGGTGTCGATTACTCCGTGCTTGACTTCCAGCAGACAACTGCTCGGGACAGCGGCTTGGGCGGCCGCTCAGCGCAGAAGCACGGGCAGTTGCTCAGTGCAGCAGCCCAGCGCAGCAGTTTGGGCAGCCGCTCAGGATACCTGTTCGGGAAAGTCCCAAAAAAAACAAATGAATGTGTTAATATCTGTCGACGTACTACGATAAAATTCTGGACTTCCATCACCCGCACCACACCATGCAATGAAAACAAAGGAAAAACATTTCATGCCTTACATACTTTACTAAGATCTCACTCGCACAGTTTAGTGATATTTTTCTTTATTAATGCATACCAAAGACAACTAGCGCATGATATCAATTTGTGAAGATTAACTGTCGAATGTCTCGACATACTCACGATACCACTTTTGCATGACACCACACAAGGTAATCTTTGGTGTCGATTACTCCGGACTTGACTTCCAGCAGACAACTGCTCGGGACAGCGGCTTGGGCGGCCGCTCAGCGCAGAAGCACGGGCAGTTGCTCAGCGCAGCAGCCCAGCGCAGCACTTTGGGCAGCCGCTCAGGATACCTGCTCGGGACAGCTGAAAAACAAATGAATGTGTTAATATCTGTCGACGTACTACGATAAAATTCTGGACTTCCATCACCCGCACCACACCATGCAATGAAAACAAAGGAAAAACATTCCCTGCCTTACATACTTTACTAAGATCTCACTCGCACAGTTTAGTGATATTTTTCTTTATTAATGCATACCAAAGACAACTAGCGCATGATATCAATTTGTGAAGATTAACTGTCGAATGTCTCGACATACTCACGATACCACCTTTGCATGACACCACACAAGGTAATCTTTGGTGTCGATTACTCCGGACTTGACTTCTAGCAGACAACTGCTCGGGACAGCGGCTTGGGCGGCCGCTCAGCGCAGAAGCACGAGCAGTTGCTCAGCGCAGCAGCCCAGCGCAGCAGTTTAGGCAGCCGCTCAGGATACCTGCTCGGGACAGCTGAAAAACAAATGAATGTGTTAATATCTGTCTACGTACTACGATAAAATTCTGGACTTCCATCACCCGCACCACACCATGCAATGAAAACAAAGGAAAACCATTCCATGCCTTACATACTTTACTAAGATCTCACTCGCACAGTTTAGCAATATTTTTCTTTATTAATGCATACCAAAGACAACTAGCGCATGATATCAATTTGTGAAGATTAACTGTCGAATGTCTCGACATACTCACGATACCACCTTTGCATGACACCACACAAGGTAATCTTTGGTGTCGATTACTCCGTGCTTGACTTCCAGCAGACAACTGCTCGGGACAGCGGCTTGGGCGGCCGCTCAGCGCAGAAGCACGGGCAGTTGCTCAGCGCAGCAGCCCAGCGCAGCAGTTTGGGCAGCCGCTCAGGATACCTGCTCGGGACAGCTGAAAAACAAATGAATGTGTTAATATCTGTCTACGTACTACGATAAAATTCTGGACTTCCATCACCCGCACCACACCAGCAATGAAAACAAAGGAAAAACATTCCATGCCTTACATACTTTACTAAGATCTCACTCGCACAGTTTAGTGATTTTTCTTTATTAATGCATACTAAAGACAACTAGCGCATGATATCAATTTGTGAAGATTAGTTGTTGAATGTCTCGACATACTCACGATACCACCTTTGCATGACACCACACAAGGTAGTCTTTGGTGTCGATTACTCCGGACTTGACTTCCAGCAGACAACTGCTCGGGACAGCGGCTTGGGCGGCCGCTCAGCGCAGAAGCACGGGCAGTTGCTCAGCGCAGCAGCCCAGCGCAGCAGTTTGGGCAGCCGCTCAGGATACCTGCTCGGGACAGCTGAAAAACAAATGAATGTGTTAATATCTGTCTACGTACTACGATAAAATTCTGGACTTCCATCACCCGCACCACACCATGCAATGAAAACAAAGGAAAACCATTCCATGCCTTACATACTTTACTAAGATCTCACTCGCACAGTTTAGTGATATTTTTCTTTATTAATGCATACCAAAGACAACTAGCGCATGATATCAATTTATGAAGATTAACTGTCGAATGTCTCGACATACTCACGATACCACCTTTGCATGACACCACACAAGGTAATCTTTGGTGTCGATTACTCCGTGCTTGACTTCCAGCAGACAACTGCTCGGGACAGCGGCTTGGGCGGCCACTCAGCGCAGAAGCACGGGCAGTTGCTCAGCGCAGCAGCCCAGCGCAGCACTTTGGGCAGCCGCTCAGGATACCTGCTCGGGACAGCTGAAAAACAAATGAATGTGTTAATATCTGTCTACGTACTACGATAAAATTCTGGACTTTCATCACCCGCACCACACCAGCAATGAAAACAAAGGAAAAACATTCCATGCCTTACATACTTTACTAAGATCTCACTCGCACAGTTTAGTGATATTTTTCTTTATTAATGCATACCAAAGACAACTAGCGCATGATATCAATTTGTGAAGATTGACTGTCGAATTTCTCGACATACTCACGATACCACCTTTGCATGACACCACACAAGGTAATCTTTGGTGTCGATTACTCCGGACTTGACTTCAGCAGACAACTGCTCGGGACAGCGGCTTGGGCGGCCGCTCAGCGCAGAAGCACGAGCAGTTGCTCAGTTCAGCAGCCCAGCGCAGCAGTTTAGGCAGCCGCTCAGGATACCTGCTCGGGACAGCTGAAAAACAAATGAATGTGTTAATATCTGTCTACGTACTACGATAAAATTCTGGACTTCCATCACCCGCACCACACCATGCAATGAAAACAAAGGAAAACCATTCCATGCCTTACATACTTTACTAAGATCTCACTCGCACAGTTTAGCGATATTTTTCTTTAATAATGCATACCAAAGACAACTAGCTTATGATATCAATTTGTGAAGATTAACTGTCGAATGTCTCGACATACTCACGATACCACCTTTGCATGACACCACACAAGGTAATCTTTGGTGTCGATTACTCCGGACTTGACTTCCAGCAGACAACTGCTCGGGACAGCGGCTTGGGCGGCCGCTCAGCGCAGAAGCACGGGCAGTTGCTCAGCGCAGCAGCCCAGCGCAGCACTTTGGGCAGCCGCTCAGGATACCTGCTCGGGACAGCTGAAAAACAAATGAATGTGTTAATATCTGTCGACGTACTACGATAAAATTCTGGACTTCCATCACCCGCACCACACCATGCAATGAAAACAAAGGAAAAACATTCCATGCCTTACATACTTTACTAAGATCTCACTCGCACAGTTTAGTGATATTTTTCTTTTTTAATGCATACTAAAGACAACTAGCGCATGATATCAATTTGTGAAGATTAGTTGTTGAATGTCTCAACATACTCACGATACCACCTTTGCATGACACCACACAAGGTAATCTTTGGTGTCAATTACTCCGGACTTGACTTCCAGCAGACAACTGCTCGGGCGGCCGCTCAGCGCAAAAGCACGGGCAGTTTCTCAGTGCAGCAGCCCAGCGCAGCAGTTTGGGCAGCCGCTCAGGATACCTGCTCGGGACAGCTGAAAAACAAATGAATGTGTTAATATCTGTCGACGTACTACGATAAAATTCTGGACTTCCATCACCCGCACCACACCATGCAATGAAAACAAAGGAAAACCATTCCATGCCTTACATACTTTACTAAATCTCACTCGCACCGTTTAGTGATATTTTTCTTTATTAATGCATACCAAAGACAACTAGCGCATGATATCAATTTGTGAAGATTAACTGTCGAATGTCTCGACATACTCACGATACCACCTTTGTATGACACCACACAAGGTAATCTTTGGTGTCGATTACTCCGGACTTGACTTCCAGCAGACAACTGCTCGGGACAGCGGCTTGGGCGGCCGCTCAGCGCAGAAGCACGGGCAGTTGCTCAGCGCAGCAGCCCAGCGCAGCAGTTTGGGCAGCCGCTCAGGATACCTGCTCGGGACAGCTGAAAAACAAATGAATGTGTTAATATCTGTCGACGTACTACGATAACATTCTGGACTTCCATCACCCGCACCACACCATGCAATGAAAACAAAGGAAAAACATTCCATGCCTTACATACTTTACTAAGATCTCACTTGCACAGTTTAGTGATATTTATCTTTATTAATGCATACCAAAGACAACTAGCGCATGATATCAGTTTGTGAAGATTATCTGTCGAATGTCTCGACATACTCACGATACCACCTTTGCACGACACCACACAAGGTAATCTTTGGTGTCGATTACTCCGTGCTTGACTTCCAGCAGACAACTGCTCGGGACAGCGGCTTGGGCGGCCGCTCAGCGCAGAAGCACGGGCAGTTGCTCAGTGCAGCAGCCCAGCGCAGCAGTTTGGGCAGCCACTCAGGATACCTGTTCGGGAAAGTCCCAAAAAAAACAAATGAATGTGTTAATATCTGTCGACGTACTACGATAAAATTCTGGACTTCCATCACCCGCACCACACCATGCAATGAAAACAAAGGAAAAACATTCCCTGCCTTACATACTTTACTAAGATCTCACTCGCACAGTTTAGTGATATTTTTCTTTATTAATGCATACCAAAGACAACTAGCGCATGATATCAATTTGTGAAGATTAACTGTCGAATGTCTCGACATACTCACGATACCACTTTTGCATGACACCACACAAGGTAATCTTTGGTGTCGATTACTCCGGACTTGACTTCCAGCAGACAACTGCTCGGGACAGCGGCTTGGGCGGCCGCTCAGCGCAGAAGCACGGGCAGTTGCTCAGCGCAGCAGCCCAGCGCAGCACTTTGGGCAGCCGCTCAGGATACCTGCTCGGGACAGCTGAAAAACAAATGAATGTGTTAATATCTGTCGACGTACTACGATAAAATTCTGGACTTCCATCACCCGCACCACACCATGCAATGAAAACAAAGGAAAAACATTCCCTGCCTTACATACTTTACTAAGATCTCACTCGCACAGTTTAGTGATATTTTTCTTTATTAATGCATACCAAAGACAACTAGCGCATGATATCAATTTGTGAAGATTAACTGTCGAATGTCTCGACATACTCACGATACCACCTTTGCATGACACCACACAAGGTAATCTTTGGTGTCGATTACTCCGGACTTGACTTCTAGCAGACAACTGCTCGGGACAGCGGCTTGGGCGGCCGCTCAGCGCAGAAGCACGAGCAGTTGCTCAGCGCAGCAGCCCAGCGCAGCAGTTTAGGCAGCCGCTCAGGATACCTGCTCGGGACAGCTGAAAAACAAATGAATGTGTTAATATCTGTCTACGTACTACGATAAAATTCTGGACTTCCATCACCCGCACCACACCATGCAATGAAAACAAAGGAAAACCATTCCATGCCTTACATACTTTACTAAGATCTCACTCGCACAGTTTAGCAATATTTTTCTTTATTAATGCATACCAAAGACAACTAGCGCATGATATCAATTTGTGAAGATTAACTGTCGAATGTCTCGACATACTCACGATACCACCTTTGCATGACACCACACAAGGTAATTTTTGGTGTCGATTACTCCGTGCTTGACTTCCAGCAGACAACTGCTCGGGACAGCGGCTTGGGCGGCCGCTCAGCGCAGAAGCACGGGCAGTTGCTCAGCGCAGCAGCCCAGCGCAGCAGTTTGGGCAGCCGCTCAGGATACCTGCTCGGGACAGCTGAAAAACAAATGAATGTGTTAATATCTGTCTACGTACTACGATAAAATTCTGGACTTCCATCACCCGCACCACACCAGCAATGAAAACAAAGGAAAAACATTCCATGCCTTACATACTTTACTAAGATCTCACTCGCACAGTTTAGTGATTTTTCTTTATTAATGCATACTAAAGACAACTAGCGCATGATATCAATTTGTGAAGATTAGTTGTTGAATGTCTCGACATACTCACGATACCACCTTTGCATGACACCACACAAGGTAGTCTTTGGTGTCGATTACTCCGGACTTGACTTCCAGCAGACAACTGCTCGGGACAGCGGCTTGGGCGGCCGCTCAGCGCAGAAGCACGGGCAGTTGCTCAGCGCAGCAGCCCAGCGCAGCACTTTGGGCAGCCGCTCAGGATACCTGCTCGGGACAGCTGAAAAACAAATGAATGTGTTAATATCTGTCTACGTACTACGATAAAATTCTGGACTTCCATCACCCGCACCACACCATGCAATGAAAACAAAGGAAAACCATTCCATGCCTTACATACTTTACTAAGATCTCACTCGCACAGTTTAGTGATATTTTTCTTTATTAATGCATACCAAAGACAACTAGCGCATGATATCAATTTATGAAGATTAACTGTCGAATGTCTCGACATACTCACGATACCACCTTTGCATGACACCACACAAGGTAATCTTTGGTGTCGATTACTCCGTGCTTGACTTCCAGCAGACAACTGCTCGGGACAGCGGCTTGGGCGGCCACTCAGCGCAGAAGCACGGGCAGTTGCTCAGCGCAGCAGCCCAGCGCAGCACTTTGGGCAGCCGCTCAGGATACCTGCTCGGGACAGCTGAAAAACAAATGAATGTGTTAATATCTGTCTACGTACTACGATAAAATTCTGGACTTCCATCACCCGCACCACACCATGCAATGAAAACAAAGGAAAACCATTCCATGCCTTACATACTTTACTAAGATCTCACTCGCAATATTTTTCTTTATTAATGCATACCAAAGACAACTAGCGCATGATATCAATTTGTGAAGATTATCTGTCGAATGTCTCGACATACTCACGATACCACCTTTGCACGACACCACACAAGGTAATCTTTGGTGTCGATTACTCCGTGCTTGACTTCCAGCAGACAACTGCTCGGGACAGCGGCTTGGGCGGCCGCTCAGCGCAGAAGCACGGGCAGTTGCTCAGTGCAGCATGCAAAGGTGGTATCGTGAGTATGTCGAGCAGTTTGGGCAGCCGCTCAGGATACCTGCTCGGGAAAGTCCCAAAAAAACAAATGAATGTGTTAATATCTGTCGACGTACTACGATAAAATTCTGGACTTCCATCACCCGCACCACACCATGCAATGAAAACAAAGGAAAACCATTCCATGCCTTACATACTTTACTAAGATCTCACTCGCACAGTTTAGCAATATTTTTCTTTATTAATGCATACCAAAGACAACTAGCGCATGATATCAATTTGTGAAGGTTAACTGTCGAATGTCTCGACATACTCACGATACCACCTTTGCATGACACCACACAAGGTAATCTTTGGTGTCGATTACTCCGGACTTGACTTCCAGCAGACAACTGCTCGGGACAGCGGCTTGGGCGGCCGCTCAGCGCAGAAGCACGGGCAGTTGCTCAGCGCAGCAGCCCAGCGCAGCACTTTGGGCAGCCGCTCAGGATACCTGCTCGGGACAGCTGAAAAACAAATGAATGTGTTAATATCTGTCGACGTACTACGATAAAATTCTGGACTTCCATCACCCGCACCACACCATGCAATGAAAACAAAGGAAAAACATTCCATGCCTTACATACTTTACTAAGATCTCACTCGCACAGTTTAGTGATATTTTTCTTTATTAATGCATACCAAAGACAACTAGCGCATGATATCAATTTGTGAAGATTAACTGTCGAATGTCTCGACATACTCACGATACCACCTTTGCATGACACCACACAAGGTAATCTTTGGTGTCGATTACTCCGGACTTGACTTCAGCAGACAACTGCCCGGGACAGCGGCTTGGGCGGCCGCTCAGCGCAGAAGCACGAGCAGTTGCTCAGCGCAGCAGCCCAGCGCAGCAGTTTAGGCAGCCGCTCAGGATACCTGCTCGGGACAGCTGAAAAACAAATGAATGTGTTAATATCTGTCTACGTACTACGATAAAATTCTGCACTTCCATCACCCGCACCACACCATGCAATGAAAACAAAGGAAAACCATTCCATGCCTTACATACTTTACTAAGATCTCACTCGCACAGTTTAGCGATATTTTTCTTTATTAATGCATACCAAAGACAACTAGCTTATGATATCAATTTGTGAAGATTAACTGTTGAATGTCTCGACATACTCACGATACCACCTTTGCATGACACCACACAAGGTAATCTTTGGTGTCGATTACTCCGGACTTGACTTCCAGCAGACAACTGCTCGGGACAGCGGCTTGGGCGGCCGCTCAGCGCAGAAGCACGGGCAGTTGCTCAGCGCAGCAGCCCAGCGCAGCAGTTTGGGCAGCCGCTCAGGATACCTGCTCGGGACAGCTGAAAAACAAATGAATGTGTTAATATCTGTCGACGTACTACGATAAAATTCTGGACTTCCATCACCCGCACCACACCATGCAATGAAAACAAAGGAAAACCATTCCATGCCTTACATACTTTACTAAGATCTCTCTTATACAGTTTAGTGATATTTTTCTTTATTAATGCATACCAAAGACAACTAGCGCATGATATCAATTTGTGAAGATTAACCGTCGAATGTCTCGACATACTCACGATACCACCTTTGTATGACACCACACAAGGTAATCTTTGGTGTCGATTACTCCGGACTTGACTTCCAGCAGACAACTGCTCGGGACAGCGGCTTGGGCGGCCGCTCAGCGCAGAAGCACGGGCAGTTGCTCAGCGCAGCAGCCCAGCGCAGAAGTTTGGGCAGCCGCTCAGGATACCTGCTCGGGACAGCTGAAAAACAAATGAATGTGTTACAATCTGTCGACGTACTACGATAAAATTCTGGACTTCCATCACCCGCACCACACCATGCAATGAAAACAAAGGAAAACCATTCCATGCCTTACATACTTTACTAAGATCTCACTCGCACAGTTTAGTGATATTTTTCTTTATTAATGCATACCAAAGACAACTAGCGCATGATATCAATTTGTGAAGATTATCTGTCGAATGTCTCGACATACTCACGATACCACCTTTGCATGACACCACACAAGGTAATCTTTGGTGTCGATTACTCCGGACTTGACTTCCAGCAGACAACTGCTCGGGACAGCGGCTTGGGCGGCCGCTCAGCGCAGAAGCACGGGCAGTTGCTCAGCGCAGCAGCCCAGCGCAGCACTTTGGGCAGCCGCTCAGGATACCTGCTCGGGACAGCTGAAAAACAAATGAATGTGTTAATATCTGTCGACGTACTACGATAAAATTCTGGACTTCCATCACCCGCACCACACCATGCAATGAAAACAAAGGAAAACCATTCCATGCCTTACATACTTTACTAAGATCTCACTCGCACAGTTTAGTGATATTTTTCTTTATTAATGCATACCAAAGACAACTAGCGCATGATATCAATTTGTGAAGATTATCTGTCGAATGTCTCGACATACTCACGATACCACCTTTGCATGACACCACACAAGGTAATCTTTGGTGTCGATTACTCCGGACTTGACTTCCAGCAGACAACTGCTCGGGACAGCGGCTTGGGCGGCCGCTCAGCGCAGAAGCACGGGCAGTTGCTCAGCGTAGCAGCCCAGCGCAGCACTTTGGGCAGCCGCTCAGGATACCTGCTCGGGACAGCTGAAAAACAAATGAATGTGTTAATATCTGTCGACGTACTACGATAAAATTCTGGACTTCCATCACCCGCTCCACACCATGCAATGAAAACAAAGGAAAAACATTCCATGCCTTACATACTTTACTAAGATCTCACTCGCACAGTTTAGTGATATTTTTCTTTATTAATGCATACCAAAGACAACTAGCGCATGATATCAATTTGTGAAGATTAACTGTCGAATGTCTCGACATACTCACGATACCACCTTTGCATGACACCATACAAGGTAATCTTTGGTGTCGATTACTCCGGACTTGACTTCAGCAGACAACTGCTCGGGACAGCGGCTTGGGCGGCCGCTCAGCGCAGAAGCACGAGCAGTTGCTCAGCGCAGCAGCCCAGCGCAGCAGTTTAGGCAGCCGCTCAGGATACCTGCTCGGGACAGCTGAAAAACAAATGAATGTGTTAATATCTGTCTACGTACTACGATAAAATTCTGGACTTCCATCACCCGCACCACACCAGCAATGAAAACAAAGGAAAAAAATTCCATGCCTTACATACTTTACTGAGATCTCACTCGCACAGTTTAGTGATATTTTTCTTTATTAATGCATACTAAAGACAACTAGCGCATGATATCAATTTGTGAAGATTAGTTGTTGAATGTCTCGACATACTCACGATACCACCTTTGCATGACACCACACAAGGTAATCTTTGGTGTCGATTACTCCGGACTTGACTTCCAGCAGACAACTGCTCGGGACAGCGGCTTGGGCGGCCGCTCAGCGCAGAAGCACGGGCAGTTGCTCAGCGCAGCAGCCCAGCGCAGCACTTTGGGCAGCCGCTCAGGATACCTGCTCGGGACAGCTGAAAAACAAATGAATGTGTTAATATCTGTCGACGTACTACGATAAAATTCTGGACTTCCATCACCCGCACCACACCATGCAATGAAAACAAAGGAAAACCATTCCATGCCTTACATACTTTACTAAGATCTCTCTTGCACAGTTTAGTGATATTTTTCTTTATTAATGCATACCAAAGACAATTAGCGCATGATATCAATTTGTGAAGATTAACTGTCGAATGTCTCGACATACTCACGATACCACCTTTGCATGACACCACACAAGGTAATCTTTGGTGTCGATTACTCCGGACTTGACTTACAGCAGACAACTGCTCGGGACAGCGGCTTGGGCGGCCGCTCAGCGCAGAAGCACGGGCAGTTGCTCAGCGCAGCAGCCCAGCGCAGCAGTTTGGGCAGCCGCTCAGGATACCTGCTCGGGACAGCTGAAAAACAAATGAATGTGTTAATATCTGTCGACGTACTACGATAAAATTCTGGACTTCCATCACCCGCACCACACCATGCAATGAAAACAAAGGAAAAACATTCCATGTCTTACATACTTTACTAAGATCTCACTCGCACAGTTTAGTGATATTTTTCTTTATTAATGCATACCAAAGACAACTAGCGCATGATATCAATTTGTGAAGATTAACTGTCGAATGTCTCAACATACTCACGATACCACCTTTGCATGACACCACACAAGGTAATCTTTGGTGTCGATTACTCCGGACTTGACTTCCAGCAGACAACTGCTCGGGACAGCGGCTTGGGCGGCCGCTCAGCGCAGAAGCACGGGCAGTTGCTCAGCGCAGCAGCCCAGCGCAGCACTTTGGGCAGCCGCTCAGGATACCTGCTCGGGACAGCTGAAAAACAAATGAATGTGTTAATATCTGTCGACGTACTACGATAAAATTCTGGACTTCCATCACCCGCACCACACCATGCAATGAAAACAAAGGAAAAACATTCCATGCCTTACATACTTTACTAAGATCTCACTCGCACAGTTTAGTGATATTTTTCATTATTAATGCATACCAAAGACAACTAGCGCATGATATCAATTTGTGAAGATTAACTGTCGAATGTCTCGACATACTCACGATACCACCTTTGCATGACACCACACAAGGTAATCTTTGGTGTCGATTACTCCGGACTTGACTTCCAGCAGACAACTGCTCGGGACAGCGGCTTGGGCGGCCGCTCAGCGCAGAAGCACGGGCAGTTGCTCAGCGCAGCAGCCCAGCGCAGCAGTTTGGGCAGCCGCTCAGGATACCTGCTCGGGACAGCTGAAAAACAAATGAATGTGTTAATATCTGTCCACGTACTACGATAAAATTCTGGACTTCCATCACCCGCACCACACCATGCAATGAAAACAAAGGAAAAACATTCCATGCCTTACATACATTACCAAGTTTCCATAGGTACCCATTCATATAGGGTTCATGTTGACAATTGTTTCATTTAAATCCTGAAATACTTCCATACCACAGTGACGTGTCAATCATAGTGATCAATACCTCTCATGTTGCATACAAGTTATACAAGACAAAACATTGCCGTATAAAAGTATTAACACAGCGGTAACAATAACCTTACAGTTATTTATCTCTACAAGTAGCAGAATATTAATTTATTAAGAGGAAAAAATAAATAAAAAAAAGTTAAAAAAAATTTGAAAAAAAAATTAAAAAAAATAACTTATAATCATTACGACAGTGTTTGCACTATACAAAATCACGACAAGGATTGACGTCACCGCAATAACGAACTCGGAGATGTTGACTTGTCGACGGTTGAAGGCAGAGTGAGCCACGACCGCTCTGCGCGCCGCCTTTTATACTTTTCGGTCTACTAGGCTTTTTTCGTTTCCAACAATATATATATATATATATATCAGCGCGGATACAATAATTAGCCAATAATAATTAGTCTATATCAATTAGATTTGTTAAATTGATTTATTTGAATTGATTTATAAAACATAGATTCATACTTTTGAAATTGTTTACAGTAAATTATTCCAATTAAAATTAATAATATAATTATTCTCAAAATGATTTAAGTTTATTACGATGTACAATTAATTATAAAACATGCCATCACTTTGTATTGCAATCTTAATGTTTAAAACGACCACGGGCAAGTACGCTGTAACCTATAAAATGGGATGGCACATTTGTATGGGGCAAATGAAATTACCTATGGGGGCTAATTTTTATAGTTGCCATTTAAAATATTATTCAAAGGTGGTAACACATTAAATATTTTGATGTGCCACCCGGCATGCTAGAAAAAAATTATTACATTTAAAATATTCTCTTTGGTTTGGTGGGTGTGTTATTGTTTGCATTCGGATTTAGTGCCGGTTTATGCCTTCCCGACTATTCAGTGCTTCCATTGCTGTAGATACGGACACACCATGACGCAGTGTCGGTCAAAACCTGCTTGTTTTAAATGCGGTTCTAACCACTTAGGAAAGTCATGCAACGTGGATGAAGTTGATGCGAAATGTTTGTGGTGTGGTGGCAATCACTTTGCTAATAGCAAGTACTGCCCTGAAATGCAAAGGCAAAATAACATTAAATCCCGTATGTCAGAATTATCAATTTCATATGCTGAAGCATCTCAGTTTTTCCCTGCATATAAAAAGTCCTTTGCTGAAGTTACTTCCACCTCTGTTGCAGCTCCTTTACCTAGTCCATCCAGGAATTTAACTACTGAACCGTCCAAAGTTCATTACAGGGGAGGAAGAAAATCTATGAAATCCCATATATTGCCTTCATCTAGTGTTGGTTATGATCGTGAAGCGCACATGAGCATCATTCGAGAAGAATCCTCTGGAGCATCGCAAAACGGTTGTGCTTTATTAAATCCTCTGGCCCAAAAAAATGAGACTCCTTCTGTTCAAGCTATAATAGCTGAACTCCTGCAGCTCTTGAATCTATTATCCTCTCTCATGTCTAATTCCTCCTCTTCAAGTAATTCACCGTCCAACGCTGCCTTCAACTTAAATTCACTTATTTCCCTACTTCAAAATGGGTCCCTTTGACAGGATTCTTCAATGGAATTGTCATAGTATTTGCAACAAAAAGTCTGATTTGATATTTCTAATAAATAAACATGAACCAAGCGTCTTGGCCGTCTCGGAGACTTGGCTTAGACCTGATTCCTTTTTTAGGTTGTCAGGCTATGTTGACGTTCGAAGTGACCGCCAGGATGGCTTTGGTGGTGTTGCACTATTTATTAAAAATAATATTAACTTTTCAAGTATTTCTATCCCTTTTTATAATGATGGCTTTGATGCTGTTGCTGCACGCATCAACGATTTTACAATTGTCTCCATATACATTCCTCATCCTTCTAAATCCATTATTCGAAATTTAAGTTCAGTAATTATGTCTCTTCCTAAGCCCCTTCTTATTCTAGGTGATCTGAATTGTCATCATACGGTATGGGGGTGCGGTTTGTCGGATGCTAATGGTGTTTTTTTATTAGATTCATTAGATAGTCTTAATCTCTGCATCCTTAACGATGGCTCCGCTACGAGAAGAACTCGTCCTAATGAGTTTACTAGTGCAGTGGATCTTTCTTTATGCTCTCCTGAGCTCGCGTCACTAATGTCTTGGTGTGTTCTCCCGTCTACTCATGGTAGTGACCATTTCCCAATTCTTTTACGAATCTTGCAAAAACATTCCCGTCCTGCTTCAATTAATTCTCCGCTTCTTAAATATATAATTGACAATAACAGTTCGAGCTGGGATGTGTTCAATGATCGTACTGATTCCAAAGCCTTAACTTTACCTCTTATAAATTCCTCTAACATAATTACCTGTTCTGAGATGTTAGTACGATCTCTAGTAGAATGTGCTGATTTGACTTTCCCGGTTAAGAAATCTCATCCAGACAAAGTTCCTTCTCCTCCATGGTGGGATAAGGATTGCTCTGAAGCCGTTAGATCTCGTAATGATGCAGAAGCTATCTTTTGTCTGTCTATGACCCGTGATAATTTTATTGAATTGAATAAAATGATCGCAAAATCCAAGCGTCTCTTTCATGATAAAAAACGTAATGGTTGGAAGTCATTTTGCTCCAGCATAGGCCCCAATACTCCTTCATCTCTTATCTGGAAGAAAATACATAGGTATCGTCGGTCTCAATGTGTTCCTTATCGTAGTTGTTGCCCTTCCCAAGTTTGGGCTGATGAATTTATGGACAAATTGGCCCCTCATTATTGTCCCCATTATTCAGAATTACCATCTCTTTCTAATCCCTTTTCTAATGATCCCCTCGATCAACCGTTTACACTTAATGAGTTGAAAAACATTTTGAAATCCGTTAAAGATTCTGCTCCGGGTATTGACGGCATACCATATTCCTTTGTTTCTAAAGCTAATGTTCGCCTTCAGAACTATTATTTAACTTTGGTTAACACAATTTTTGCAACCGGATTTGTTCCAGTTTCTTGGAAGTCTCAATATATTATTCCTATTCCGAAACCTAATAAAGATCCGTTGGACCATAACTCTTACCGTCCTATCGCTCTCTCTTCAGTCTTGACTAAAATTGCGGAGCATTTGATTAAGAACCGCCTTGAGTGGTTTCTTGAGAGCAATGAATTACTCGCTAAGTCTCAATACGGTTTTAGAAAAGGCAAGAGCACTATGGACAGCCTTGCCATTTTTACGACTGACATACGACTTTCATTTACGCGCAATGAATCTATTATAGCAGCTTTCCTAGATATTTCCGCAGCCTATGATAGTGTCCAACTTCCCCTTCTTAAAAATAAACTAAATCGATTGAGAATTCCAGCTAAATTAGGCAATTTTATTATGAATCTTCTTTCAGAGAGATATGTATATCTCCGTTGCAGTGATTCTTCTATTACTTCTAACAGGGTCATTTGGCGGGGCTTACCGCAGGGCTCTGTCCTAAGTCCACTTCTATATAATGTATACACGTATGATCTGGAATCCTCTGTTGGTCTAAGTCGTATCCTTCAATACGCTGATGACATACTTGTCTACAGCTCTCATCACAAAATTGATGTGGCTAGTAAGTGTATTTCCCATTCCCTTGAATGTTTAAATGACTGGCTTCAAAAAAATGGTCTAGATTTATCTCCTACAAAGAGTAATATCGTTCTGTTTTCTCGTAAAAGAAATCCTCCTGATTTAAATATCTCTATTAGTGAGTGCAGAATTCCAGTAAAGGAGTCGGTTAAATTTTTAGGTCTCTGGTTGGACAGTAAACTATGTGGTCGTCAGCATTGTGAATACATTTCAAATAAGTGTGAGAGGAATATTAACATATTACGGTGTTTGTCTGGGGTGTGGTGGGGTGCCCACCCTTTTAATCTTAAATTACTATATAATGCCATTATACGTAGTGTCTTGGATTATGGTTCCTTCTTGCTGGAACCTGCACGTAAGCAAGATCTTACCAAACTTGATCTAATTCAATCCAAATCACTCCGGATTATTACTGGTGCTATGAAATCATCTCCAATTAACGCTCTTCAGGTGGAGTGTGTGGACCCTCCTCTTCATCTTCGTCGTCAATTCCTAGCTAATAGATTCTTCTTCCGTTCTATTCATTTCTCTAATCACCCTCTCATTCCAAAACTCCAACTTCTCAAACAATATGTTTACACTTCCCGTTTTTGGACTTTTAAAAAACATCCGCTTCTTTTGAAAAGTTATTCAAACTTTAAATTGCTTAAGGATCCCACGTATCGGTCTACTAAACTATCGATTTATAATATTAATTACTTTGTTATAATATCGCAGCCGGAAATAATTTTGGACTTTGGTATCTGTAAGGGGGACCTCTACGCTGATAAGTATTTTCAAGAGCTCTTGCTCAGGAATTGGCGTGGATGGCATACCATTTTTACGGATGCCTCAAAATTGTCTCAGGTTGGATGTGTTGGTTGTGGTGTATTTCACTCCCAGTTTGATATTGTTCAAAAGATAAAATGCCCTCCTGAGTCCTCTGTTTTTACAGGTGAATGTCTAGCAATTCTTGAGGCGGTAAAATATATCCTTCTCTTCAAACTTCGTCAGACCATATTTTTTTCAGATTCTCGTAGCTCGCTTCAATCCCTTCTGTCTAACCCTTTTCACTCTAAATTTCACCCCATTGTTCTCGAAATTAAAAAATCTTTATCTGATTGTATTGATAAAGGACTAGAAGTGGTTCTTGCTTGGATACCAGGACACCTTGGTCTTTCTGGTAATGAACGTGCTGATAAAGCGGCCAAAGAAGCGGTTTCTTGTGGTGATAAGGTCCCGTTTATTAATTATAGCGTTGACCTTATCTGCCTCCCTAAAAGTTTTCTTTATAAGTCATGGTCTACATACTGGAGAACAACTAGCTTATCCAAAGGTTCTGGTTTTGCTAAGATCCAACCAGAAATACCAAGTAAATCTTGGTTTTCGCGGTGGTACTTCGGTAAGATTTATACGTCGACCTTAATTCGCATGAGGCTTGGTCATTGTTGCTCACCTTCACATTTAAAAAAGATTCATGTGAAAGATTCCTCTATATGTGAATGTGGCCTGGATGAGGGGGATCTCAATCATATATTCTTCTCCTGTCCATTGTATGATAATGTTTTTTTCTACAATTCTCTCATATCATTAAAAGTCTCATTTCCGACTCATATTCCTGAACTTTTATCATCTACTAATGTTGATATATATAAAGTTTTCGTTCACTTTCTCACTATCAATAACATTCGTTTATAACTTTGTACATATTTATGTGTTTTTAATGTTGTTTGTTTATGTTCGAATAAGTTTTCTTTAAGTTATTATTCTTTTTTATTGTTATATGTGTATATTTTCATTTTTTCATACAAAATAAGCCTATTCTGGTTCAAAGTTTGCTCAATTTCGTTTTAGGATGTTTTTTGTTTTTTTTTGACGTGAAACTGGCACAAATGTCATGTTGACAATTGCCACAAAAAAAAAAAAAAAAAAAAAAAAAAAATAGTGCCGGTTTCAGTGATTTCGTTCGTTGTTAAAGTTCCTTGAATATAGCATTAAATCCACGTCGAGTTGAGCTTATGTTCCTCCGTGCCTTCAAAAAGTTATGTTACTTGCGATTAGGAACTTCGAGAAATTGACTTAGTTGTGTGTGATGTGAGAAATTCACTCTATATTATATTATAATAATTTGAGCAGAGACTCTATTTTAGTTTGTGATCATGTCGGAGAAAGAAAACAAAAGGAAATGCTTTAAATGCGGCCGCTCACCGTTCGCAGACAACGCATAATTGTTTAGATTTCCAAAGCCTGGCATAAATAACCTTATACGGTATGTATATTTACTGATATTTTTATGGTCATGTCTGCGACTCTCCATATCGACGGGTCCTACGTAAACTGGTACAAGCAGCAAAATGTCAAAAATGTTTTATTGCATCATTCGTACTTAAATAACCTATCCTTTAATTTCCTGAAAAAATAATATCCAACAATCAATAAGTTTCGAAGATAAAAATATGTAAACTGGTGCAAATAACACTTTTTTGCGCTAAAAGACTGTCAGCACTGGTGTAAGCCACTTGCAATAGTCTACGCGATCCCGAACTGCGCGACGCTCGAGTGCAAGTGACGGTCACACCAGTATACGCGAGGCGCTGGTACCGCCCGCACGTTTAAAACTGGTGTAAGTGCATAGAGTTTGCGTTAGTCTTACCTATGTTCAAAGAAATAGCATATTAGTTAGATTTAAATTTTTAGGTTATAATCAAAGTTATAACGATGAAGCGTTCACGAGGAAAATTAATGTTAAATTTATTAGAAAATAAACGACCAAAAGTGAAAACACCTGATAATTACAAAGGTAAGAATGAATTTATCTTTTTAAACACTGTTGTGAATAATTAAACTTTCATATAATTGAACCTTCTTCAAATTTTTTTTTTTGTTTTTTATTTCACTTGCTCCAGTATACTTGGTGCTTAGTGGTGTAAGTGAATTTTCATGATTAATGTTTTTATAAACTGATAAATAAAGCGTGATACTATATTATTTTTCAATTTTCAGATGCAGTTCCAGTACAAGCACGCATTTCTCATGAAGAATGGGATCTGAATACATTACCACACCAAACTACAGAACCACCAATGGACGAATTATTAAATTTTACCAATTAAAACCTACAAGCTAAGCCAGATAATAAAATTGTATATTACTATTGCTAATAACTGCTGTTACAAATGAGTAACCAAACATGGGATAGGTATTCAAATATGGAATACTAGCACAAATCAATTATTTATGTGCAATTTTATTCAATTCCAATTTTAATAATACTGGATTATTATAATTGTGTTATTTTTAAGTTAATTTAAGTACAATATATTATTCCTATACTTATTAAGCTGAAGAGTTTGTTTGTTTGAACGCGCTAATTTCAGTAACTATTGGTCTAATTTGGCCAGTGTAGACCGCTAGCAATATCATAATATTGCTAGCTATAAACCGCGGGATACAACTAGTATAGACAAAAGGAGCATTTTAATAAAATATTATTATGGTTGTTATTTTAGATTCACCTTGCCCCTAAATGCAGAAGTTGTGGCTAAAGAAATGGCATTTATCAACCAGGTGATTAACTTAAGCAATCCAGAAGACATATTCGACGAAACACCAACAGTTGATAATTTATATAACAATTTGTCAAACATGTCGCTAGATTCAGAAAGTTCTACGGATTGTTTTAACATACTAACTATAACTGCTACTGTACATAATATACCAGGATAAGAAAATAAGCCTCAACATGTCAACTCTCATTCTGAATTATATGTTTCAATATCAGATAACTTTTCAGTAAATGAAATTGAGAGCCTCACGTCTATGTCTTTACCACCAGTATCTTTTTCACCAGCCAACCAACAAATTGAAGATGAGATAGATTCAAATTTATATGAATACTAATATTATTTCATGTTTCAAAGTTAATATTTTGATATTGTTCTTTCATTATGCTGTTTAATAAGATTAGATTAAGTTAATTGTTTTAATATTTCATTTTTCGATTATTTTTTATATTTTATTATTCTGAAAGAGTGATTAAAGTGTAAGTTTTATTTCTGCCTAATACGAGTAATATACAGTTAATAGAGTTTGCTCAAAATATTTTGTTGATTAAGTTGACTCAAATATAATTTAGTTTGATTTTTAAATTTAAACTTTACATTTAAACTTTTATTTCTCCTTGAAAATTATTAAAAATTAAACTATTTGATTTCTGCATATTTTTGTTTCATTTAAACATGAAAATATATAAAGCTAATTGATATAGTAGAACATGGATAACTGGTGCAAGTACTCTTCAGAACCACGTAAACCAACACAAGTGTTAAAAGTCGAACAAAATGTAATATTTTGTACCTTACTAGCTTTCGTATACTTTAATAAGCAGCAATAAATATTTTAAGTAATGATTTATCATTCAATTACCATAATTGTAAATAAAACATATAACAGTGTAAACTGGTGTAAGTGCCACTTACACCAGTTTACCTTTCATAAAACTTTAAGAAAAATAACCTACGTGAATGCAAGTACAGCTATTTTCTAAAGTTTTAGAAATAATAAAAAAATATTAATGTAGTTTTTTTCCAAAAGGATTCAAGTATAACATTTCAAAATTTCAACTATGTATGTTGAATAATGTTAAAATTACACGCATTAGAACATTCAAATCGCTCTACTGTAAAGTTGTGTAAATGCACTTGCACCAGTTTACGTAGGACCCGTCGATATGTACTACTCCTTATATTATCAAACAATTGCTAATTCTCCTGATAGTTTATGGAACTAGCACAACAGACACTGGCAGAATTATGACAATAGTTGCAGACAGAAGCCTCTAAGAACTTCTATTTTTAAGCATTTTATCAGAGTCAAATCAAACAAGAATTAGCAAATCTGGTTAATTCTGAATCCTTAAAATTGACCTAACTAAGAAATCCAGAAACTACATATAGTGCGTTCGAATAGGGTGTGGGCAAAAGTGACAAAAGTAACATTTTTGATCTTTACAAACGCTTTAACAAGAAAGCGCTCAACTGAGCATAAGACCTAAAATCGCATGTTTATCATCAAATACATAGCTGTCAAATAACAATTACAAACAACCATGCTTCAGACGTGGGTCAAAAATTACACTTTTTGGTGTCAAAAATTTCGCATTCCGAATGCTGAACAAAAAGAGACATGAATGACATTTTCACCCACAGATTCCCATTCGAACGCCCCTTATGAGCGTTATTAGCATTTTCGCTAAAAACGATCAGAAGTGATCTATTTGAATGCACTAAATATTATATTTCGTCTTTGCATCCATGTAGCTTTCCATTGGGAGTAATATTTCTAACTTACCTGTGGCCTGAGTCCCCATGGAAGTTAGATTAAAATAAATGATGTGTATGTTGTACAAGTTATACAAAATTTCACACAAATCTAGTTGTGTCTTAGTACTTCATGCATGTGGGGGCTTAAAAGCTGTATCTGTAGCTGGATAAATATGATATAAATGGTAAATATTCACGGCATTGATAGAACAGTAGTGTTTCATAAAACGGTTAGGCAATTAGCATTTGGCTGCAACAAATATTTTACAGTACCCATTTCAGAATCAAAACAATATAAGTAACCCAAATAGAATTTTTATTATGTATTTTTTTTGTACTTTCAGCTGTGAACTATGGGCCCAATACATACTCATCAACAACATTTCAAATGAAACTCCACAGTGAGCATAGAATGTTGTGTGAAAATCATTTTCTTGAAGCTGACTTCACTGATGATACTCTACAGAAGTTACAGAGATCTGCGGTTCTATGTTGACAGGCCTGTTGGTCTAGTGGTTAGTGACCCTGACTGCTACGCCGGAGGTCGTGGGTTCGATTCCCACCCAGGACAAATGTTTGTGTAATAACGATCATTTGTTCTGAGTCTGGGTGTAATATATCTATAATATGTATGTATTTAGAAATATATAAGTATGTTTATCAGTTGTCTAGTACCCATTACACAAGCTCTGCTTAGCTTGGGACTAGATGACGTTGTGTGATAGTTGTGGTATATTTATTTATTTATTTATTTATGTGATGTAAGTTGCAAGTCAGTATTAAAACAAATTTATGTTGTGACTGTAAGCTAGATATTGATCACCGTCTCACCTATTGGTATTTATCCAAAGGTTTTCCTGAACAGATCGCTCTTAGCGATTACACAGCCTACTGAACTGACGATGGAAAATAGGCAGGGTAACACACACACAATGCCTTTCCACCAGTGAGGAGGGGCTCAAGCTGAAAGAGAGTTAACCCATGGTATTGCTGCTCAGTAGTCCATACTGTTCCGTCCATGATTGCTGCTTCAATTGGTAGGGCAGAAGTGTACTTGCTACTTGAGGGTAGTAGGTAGCTAGCTAGATCAGCATTCGCAAAATGTTCTACTGCCATGGGGTACCAGGTACCTTCTGATTAGCAGTCAATAGGTGTAATCACTTGGCTACCACAGCTCCAATATCCAACGCCTAATTCAATTAAGACCAAATTAAAAAATTATATCTGTGGTTTAAATATTATTGGTGTTTGCAAAAATTTCAAATCTATTTTTGTTACTTATTGAACTAGGCAGTATATGTATATATATATATTATGTAATAAGAGTTCCTATCTATCTGTATTTGTTAGTTTAGTTATATATTTTCAATACCTTTTCATCTGTAACTCATTAGTTATTTTTTTCCAGAATGAACCACAATTGCCCGAGTATACAATAAGGCCTCAACCTGGTCCTTCACATGGGGTCTTACAGGAAGTGACCATTGGTGCAAATAGTGAGCCTAATGTTGGGACATCTTCAGATGCTCAAGTGCAAACAATAGTTAAACCAACTTCAGAAAGGGAGAAGTTTTTGTATGCCAAATGTAGCAAATATATGCGAAAAATTTGCCAACTGCGCAATCGCCTTAGACATCTGAAATCAAAAGATATTTTAAAACGTGTGACAGATGATGTATCCATAAATAAGTATATATAAGTCAGTTACCATCACCCAGTACATTAAAAAGTCTACTCAATAGAGTACCTTTTAATGCTGGAATCAATCAACCAGTTTTTGAAGTCCTTGAAGGACTATTATATAATATATATTTTAAAACGTGTGACAGATGATGTATCCATAAATAAGTATATATAAGTCAGTTACCATCACCCAGTACATTAAAAAGTCTACTCAATAGAGTACCTTTTAATGCTGGAATCAATCAACCAGTTTTTGAAGTCCTTCAAAATTACACAAAGACACAAAAGCCTTCAGACAATGAATACACATTAATGTTTGATGAAATGTCATGTCAACATCTCAATTACAACCCTAAAGAAGATGTAATTGGAGGATTTCAGGACCATGCTTCACAGGGAAGATCCCCACTTATTGCAGCATATGCATTGGTGTTTATGGTTGTGGGGATATGTAAGAAAGTTAAACAGCCAATTGCCCATTACTTTTCAAGTGGGTTTTCTACTGCAGACAGACTGGCTGTGCTAATTAAAGAGGTAAGTATTTTTTTTTAAACACCTGCCTTAGAATGTCTTAAAAGGCGACTGAAGTCTCATAGGCAGAAAAGTGAGTCTAGTAGGCAGCAGTCAGCGGTGTGGCAAAACCCTATTACCTAAAATAATACTAAAACCAAATTATATTCCTTGTTGTGTCCATTCATATTACAGAAAAACATATGGTATCGATTGACCCTACATGTGTAGGGATGATGATGACAACCTTTATATAATACTGGCTACGCTCTGTCTGCATGGTGATGGATGATGATAATGATGAATCAAAATATATATAGCCTATGTTATTTAGGGATTACATAGTATAATGGAGAAAGTATTTTTGAAATTGATACGAGTTGTTTTAGAGTCTATTCATTACAGACATACAAAAATGCAAATATTTCTTCTTGATATTATTATTAGTTTCTAAATTGTACACCATTATCAATACTTTTGCATAATAGACCCAATGTGAATAGTTATCACATCAGTTAGAATAATTGTTCATTATTTATCATTTCAGGTTCTACAAAAGTGCCATGAGGTGGGAGTAAATATTGCGGCCATTGTGTGCGATATGGATGTCGTAAACAGGCGAGCCCTCACTATCTTGGGTGCATCACTGCAACACCCTTATATACACCACAATGGCAAACAAATCACAGCACTTTTTGATGTACCACATTTATTAAAATGCTTTAGAAACTTGTTTTTAAAATATGATATTGAATGTGCTACAGACATTTTATCAAATGACAATGAAGGAAAAGGTAAAGGGTTCTCATACATACTTTTCACTCTTGTGTGTTCTTATCTTTTGGGTTAACTGTTGCATATTGTTTTTTTCTAAAACCCTTAGCAGAATTACGAATCTGGCCCAATGTGAATCAAGTGAAACTCAAACAAACAAACAAAAAAATATGATATTGTTATGAAATTACTGCTTTTATTTTAGTTTGATAACTATTTTTCTTCATGATACATATTTCTTTTTACAGGAATTGCTAAATGGTCCCACATAAAGGAATTTTATGAAATTGATAATACCAACCCAAACTTTGTGTATGCACCAGCTTTGAAGAAGGATCACTTAGAGCCCAATTCAAAACAAAAAATGAAGGTTAAATATGCAGCACAAGTTCTTAGCCATTCCGTAGCAGGAGGAATGTTAGCCAAAGTAGCTAAAGGTATGTAAACTAGATAGGTAGGTACTTTCTTTATTGCATGATAGCATGGTGAATGTTTATTTTTAATGTTTTGAAGTGATGAAGTAGAGAAGACCGTACCTGATAGGATGCATCATGCCTGTTCATTACAGTTGCAGTATCACCGTTCTGTGGCTCTAAACTGCGCTCATCACTTAGATACATTAGTTCTTAAATCTCATGCACACAGTAATTTGATTTGTAGGATATGTACCTACATCTTTAGGCTGACTAGAGCCTACAGCTGTCATGGCTGTCCCCACATCTTGCATGTAATGTATGGACACTCGTGCAACGTGAGCGTAATTTGCTGCTACAGTAAAAGTTGCTTGAACATCCCTATACATACAGTATATGTATAAATTCTGTCAGGCAACTTGAGAGCTTAGTTCAATGTTAGTAAAATGTCAATGACCCCCAACTACATCAAAATATTAACAGATGTGATAGCAGGTTACAGCTAGTATATTAACTCAAAAATTTGTAACAATCAAAATAACAAAGTTCATTTGAAGCAAACATTTATTTAATCACCTTACTCTTATTTTCAGACCTTACTGTGGACGCAGCTGTAACAGCAAATGTCTATTTGATTGTCTTAACAGCGATTGCTCGGATTTACGCAGAGGAAAAGCTCATGCAACAAATTTAAAACATTCAAGTCCACATTTAAAATGCTTAGAAAAATTGAAAAGATTTTTTTCGTCTATTAAGTATATTGGAAGCCCACGTAAGACGCCATCATAAGAAGGTTGGATATGGACTCTCAATGCCATTGAGAAATTGTGGAGGAGCTTGGTGCAAAAACACCACATCACTAGCCTTGCCACTAGGCGATTACAACAAGACCCTATTGAAAATCTTTTTGGCTGCATTTGTGGCAACTGTGGATCCAATTCCAATCCAACATGCAGCCAATTTGTAGCTGGCTTAAAAACTGCCATATTATCAAATATGTCACATACAAAATTGTATCACTTCAGGAAACTGTGAAACTGATAATAGCCTTATAATTAACAATTTTGAAACACTATCTATCCGTTTCACAGTCCACACCATAGCATACATTTGCAAGGACAGAGCCTGAATTTCTGTCCTCAATTGAATTACCTCAAGTTGATGATGCCATACAAGACAACAATGCAGAAATCAGGCATGTGCATATGTGTGTGGATTCGTAATGAAGAGGATGCCTAATTGTGAGAATTGTAAAAAAGCATTAATATCAACAAGTGTTGAAAACTTTCATTTGTTTGTGGAGTTTAGAGAGTACTCAGAGTTTAAAAAAAGTTTAAATTATGTTACAAAAGAAATGGTCGTTTGTGTAGAACACTGCGCTACCCTGATAAATGAATTTCTCAGAGAAAAAGCTCCCACGATTTACTTAAAAAAAAACATATCTGAGCACATGTGAATTTCTATTTCCTGAACATTTGTATGGAGCACAGGAACTCAAATGTATGCACCATAATTAGTAGTGTTTTTACTATATGTATAAGAAGATACTGTGTTCTAAAAAATAGAGTGTTTGCTGGCGAACCATCTGCAGCTGCACTGAAACGCAAAATAAATATATTATTACATAAACAAAATGTGTTCATATAAACTATGCTTTGCTATAATGCTTGTGTTAATATTTTAGTCTGCTGCAACCAGGCATTAATAGATTCATGTGTGCAGTGATTTCGTCTGTCCCCTATATTGTGACATTAGTTCATTAAAACTTGTTAAGCCTGCAGTTGCAGTATAGTTGTCAGTTTGTGATTTTAATATAGGCCTGTTTCATAAAAAAGGTAACAATGTAAATAATGTCTCATGTATGTCTACCAAGTTTAGATGATGTTATTATCAATGATAATTTTACATATTATATGCTACCATAGACCATATTGGTATATTATACGACACAAGTGAGCTAAGTTGATTGTACCTAAGGCAGTAGTTAAGCCGTCAAGCAAAAATTTTTTTACGATATAACCATCATAGTTATTTGATTAATAGTGAGTGACAATCTCTTATATTATTATAGATCCCTTTATTATATTATTATTATAACATTTATTATTGATTTAGGACCAGAAAGGAGTACTCATCACGAATCAGTAAACAAAATAATGATTATGAATGTGGGTTATGAAAAAACAAAGCCCTTCGTCCATCCAATCCTAACCTAACTAAGCCAGGTATTCTATAAAATGTTCTTAAATCACGCACGATGTGCCGCATTAAGGCGGCATGGATGAGAGATGAAACTAGCATTAGTCGTCAGCGATGAGAGTCAAATGTAACACGTTATTTAAGTGTAGTATTATAACGTAACACATTGGTAACTTTTCTCGTTACCTACTAGTCATGTGCACTAAAAGAATCAAAATCTAGAGAACGATAAATACGTAATTATCCAGTTTTAGTATAAATGGACAATCCAGGACCCTGAAATCCCAAAAAGATGCTTCCTTCACTACACCAAACCCAAGCGAGCGAAGCTGCTGTTGAGTCAATTGGTTCGTTATCAAATTCTGTGTAGAACGGCACCAATATTGTCAATGTAATCAAATTTAAGCAAAAACAGATTGTTCCGTAGAAAAAACAAATCGTTGATTGAGTATCGGTTTGAAACTAGTTCAACTGAGAATAGTTTATCAACAATGCTCAAGCAAAGATTATAATCTCAAGTATTGATTAGATGATCAGATCAGATATCAAACTGTATTTGAGTTGCATTCTGGAACATGGGACTTAGGTACTTAGATTTTTCCAGGGCCGAACTAAACACAATGACACTGTGTTTATTATTTTCTTTTCCGGTTTTTCTGTTACAACGAGACCCTATTACTAACCTTCGCACCAGAACTTATAATGTACTAGCTGCGTTCCGAGGTTTCACCCATAAATGATGATGAAGATAATTATGATGACGTCAAAGTCAAAATAATTTATTCAATTTAGGCATCAAAGTATCTTTGCATCAAAGACGCACTTGTGAACGTCAATTTTTCATTATAATGTAGGTACTTTAAAGCCTACCGCCGCGTTCCAAAATACATAGAGCCAACCGAGAAGAAGCGGCAAGAAACTCGGGGCCATTCTTTTTATATAGATGTTTTTACAATGTTTTTACTTAGTTACTACAAATATTAGCACCAGTGTGTTGCCTTACAAAAGAGAACATAATAGTGGTATCAGTAGGGCAAGACACGCTACACTTTGACATCTTAGTACACGAGTAGATAGATCCTGGAGTGATCAGTCCCAAGCTGTTTTATCCTCCAAGTAATCCGAAATTTTGTAATAACCTTTTTGACAGAGTTTAGTTTTAATAGTAATTTTAAACTTATTAATAGGCAAATCTCGGATAACATTGGGAACTTTATTATAGAATCGTATACATTGTCCCATAAAATAATGACTTATTCTGTGGAGACGCGTTGTATGTACGGATAGCTTGTGCTTATTTCGCGCGTTGATGGAATGAGCATCACTCCTTTTATCAAAACTGTTAATGTTTTTCTTTACATACATTAGATTTTCATAGATAAACTGAGAGACAACAGTTAGAATGTTTATGTCTTTAAATTTCTGTCTAAGGGAAACTCTGGGAGCCAAACTGTAGATCGCTCGTATAGCCCTTTTTTGCAGTAAAAAAATAGAATTAATATCTGCAGAACATCCCCAGAGCAGTATGCCATAAGTCATAACGCTATGGAAATAACTAAAATAAACTATTCTAGCTGTGTCTACATCAGTTAATAGTCTAATTTTTTTAACAGCATAAGCTGCTGAACTTTTTAATGTGGGGACCCCATTGCAATTTAGCGTCTGTAGTAATTCCTAAAAAGACTGTTGACTCCACAAGGTCCAACCCTGTTCCATTCAATTGTATATTGGATTCTACTTGTCTCACATTTGGTGTCGAGAACTTTATACAATTAGTTTTCTTCTCATTGAGGAGAAGATTATTTGTATTGAACCAATTCACAACTTTAGCTAATGCATTGTTAACATCGTCATAGTTTAATAACTGCCTTTTAATTTTAAATAACAGTGAAGTGTCATCTGCAAACAATACAATCTCGTGATTCTTCTCTACATAATAAGGTAAGTCATTAATATAGATTAAAAACAAGAACGGCCCTAGTATTGAACCTTGTGGAACGCCCATTGAGATTATAGAGCCGGGCGATTTTTTACCATTTATGTCAACCCTTTGAATTCTACCATTTAAATATGAAGTCAAAAGGTTGAGAGCCATGTTCCTAATACCGTAGTGTTGTAATTTCCTGACAAGTATATCATGTCGGACGCAGTCAAATGCCTTAGATAACTCACAAAAACACCTAAGGCATCTTGAGAGTTCCCCAGGTATCAAACACATCTTTTATTAGTTCTATACCTGCGTCTATAGTAGAGCGATTCCTTGTAAACCCAAATTAATTTTTATGGAAAATTGGACGATGACAAGGATCCTACGTTCTTTCCCGAAATCACCGTTTAGGCGTGAGAGCGTAACACATAAACAAAATTTCAACATTAGTTAGGATGTCTTTGACAGGGTTGTATTTTTTGCAAGTAGAAAATAGCCTTCGTGCGCGAGTCTAGCACGTGACAAGTTTTTAATAAAATGTGTTTATTATATTTTTATTTGCTTTAAAAGCACGGTGTTTAACGTCAATGTAAAAAGATGATGAGAAGAATAATATTAAAGTCGATTAATTTAGCATAAAGTAAAGATGAGCGATTGTGTGACAAATGTTTTAGACAATGCGGTATTTTTTTCAAGAGATTAACAAAAATAGTTTCATGTAAAGTAAAAAAAATACGTCAAGTGCGAGTCGGACTCGTGCACGAAGGGTTCCATATCATAACATTATATACAATTATTGTAGGTAATGTTCTGCTAATTATAAATTTAATGGATATTTTATACTGCCCTTCATAAACAGTTGCCTTTTTTTTCAGGTAGAAATGAGATTACTAAACATGAAATGAAATTGAAGTACCTACATCAATCATAAAGCTAAAAGCCTAACTGTGTTACATTCCAATTTCGGTAACATTACGTAAACAAGTTTGTATGATAATATTGTTATATCTATGCATGTATAGCATCGATGGCCAATAATGTTCTAATGTATGATACGTACGTTTATATGTAAGTATATGAACAAAAGTATATGAATACTAAGTATCATTCCATTGCCTGACAGCCGGAATAGCTCTCTGGATACATAATCTAGAATTCATAATCTTAATTCCGGCGTCTTGCCTCACATATCATAAAAAAATCAGATTGATCAGTATTCTCGTGCTCGTGGTTCCCGGCACTTGCACCCGTCTTTATGGAAGAGGAATGAACACTAATCGCATTACTTTTGGCTCTAGGTACTTAATAAAAAAAAAGAAATGCAAAGGCAAATACTGGATTCATTCTTATATGTGAACAGAGTAAAGGAGAGTCAGTAACACATTACGGCGAGAAAATTACAACAGTATCCTGACAGATTCTTCGTCAGTGCAGTGGCATCATACGATGAACTGGCTGACCCGCCAGCGGCTTCGCTCGCTTGGTCTTGGTGTAGTAGGTAGAAATGCCGTTTCGGAACCTCGAGGTCAAAGGTTCGATCCCCGGGTTGGACAGTTATTGTGTTTTTCTGAGAAAGAAAGATATTCTCAATAACAGTCCGGTGACTAGAACAGTGCCCCGTAGATGGCAATAGGCTCGCCCCCTGTTACATGGTCACGTGACCAAAACATATAATGGCGAAACGTAGGCGATGAAAATACCGCTGATTAACCCTTCGAGGTTATACCCAAGGGCAAAAGTATCAATTCACTCAAGACCGCTAGACTGATATTACCGCGCCGCTGCATATCCCTTGGAGGATATTTATAGGTGAAACTATTTGTTATGTTGTGTTTAAAAATAACATGTAAGTATTGCGGGTGATTCACTCTAGACCGAGACTCTAGACTTGACTACAGTCGGCTAAACAACAAGGATGGATGATATGCCACCTCTATCGCCGAGCTCGTCCAGCGTTTCGAGCTTTCAAAAAGCGTGGTTTTGACTAAGCTATCAGAAACTCTTTGACAGAACTCTATTGACAGAAAATAAGTCGTAAATAAAATTACGATCTTGTTATTTTATCTATGCTGTGCACAATGCCTGGTGATAGATGATGATAATGATGATTATGATGATGAAAAGTAGCCTATGTGCTACTCCAGACTATAATCTATCACTGTGCCAAATTTCAGCCAGATCCGCTCAGCCGTTCTACTGTGATTGAGTAACAAACATCCCTGCATGCATCCATCCATCTAAACTTTCACATTTATAATATTAGTTAGATTACTATGTTTTCTGCGGAACAAAATCCAAAAGAAGACACACACATGAGAAGAGCCATTTCCACTGAAGAAAGACTTACAAAAAAAGCATAAACACTAAAGTAGGTGGGATAATTTTAATCAATATGTACGGTTTTATTTTTGTTTGAATCAATACCTTCATACAGTGTCATATTCATTTAAAAGTCAGTCAAATAGTTATTCAGCAGCGTTTTACATTACTACTGCGGGATAGCCCGGTTTTACCCTATTCATAATCTGATTTCAGTATTTGTGTGCCACTCTATTAAAATATTTAATACGCGAAGAGAATACGCGCGTTATGAATTCATAATCTTAAATATTCCAACCCGAAATCTCAGTATCATTCTTACAGATCGATCTGAAAATATAATAATCTGAAAAAATCAGAATGTGTGTGGAGTATACTGATTTTGTTTGTATGATATTCTGGGCTTTCTGAATTATTATTGTGAATTAAGATTATGAATCCAGAGAGGCATTCCGGCTGTCTGAGGACAACCTTACTTTACCAGAGAGATTTCAGAAATTTTTTGACATTTATATTTGAATTAAGTATCTAAAATAAATAAAATCACAAATTTTATATACGTCCAATTAATCCATGTGTTAATAATTGTTATAGTTGTATTGTACGGTACGGCTGCTCGGAGTATATTATTCCTTTTAAGAACCGAGGTTGGCTTCATGTGGTAACTGTTGCAAAGAACTTGTGGTGATTTGTTTTGCTGGAGACCAGATTCAGTGATTGTTCTCATAGCAAATCGTGTACCAGAATGCAAGGACATAAAGATGGTAAAAAGTTAACGTATTTTATATGTATTCCTTGACATGTACCAGCATATTATTTATAGCTACCTATATATAAATTCTATGTGGGCGAAAACTGCATGCGTGTGTGTACACACATCTAATTTGTGTAAATCACGCTATTACTTAGGTACTCGTACTTAATTAACTTATAAGATTTAAATAAAAAGATTTCATCAAAATTGGGTTTGATCTCTTATATTAAGTCCTTCAAATTTGAGTAAACTGGAAATTTGGGGTAGTCAAGGGGGTTCGTACCAAGGGCCAAATTGGTACAACTTTCCATCGACGTCCGTAGAATTGAGTGGGGAAGGGTGATGGAGAGTGGAAGGGGTAAGTGTACAATACCCCCCCCCCCCCCCTAAGTTGCGGACCCCCTCCTTTTCAGATTATTTCATTTTTAATTCTGAAGAAATTTTCCTCATTTTAATGATAAAAAAACCATATAAGTGTAATAAACACGGGACCCTTTGAAGGCCAAGGAGGGCGACTCTCTTCATCAAAAATATAGGGGACTGATTCA
Source organism: Selenia dentaria (assembly GCA_917880725.1). NCBI lineage: Eukaryota > Metazoa > Arthropoda > Insecta > Lepidoptera > Geometridae > Selenia > Selenia dentaria. Next base: position 27,465,708 of record OU862895.1, on the reverse strand, counting down.
GAAAGATTTCTGTATTTATTATTAGATTGCAACGTCTCCGGCGCTGCGGGAAGAGCAGCCACTACGCCCTTGCATTACAAACCACAGGCATCGGATGAGCCGGAGCAGCTGTGGCTGGTCCCACAAGCTGAAGCTGCGGAGAAGATGATCACAGCGGGCGCAAGTTGCTCTCCCAACGCACCACTCAACACTCTAGGGGTACGACATACTAGTACCAGGTAGAGTCGGGGTCAATCAATTGGGTTCTGTGATATACGAGTAAGTTGAACCTAACCCATTTTATTTTATACACAAATATTTGTATAAAATTTATTAAATTGATGTTTTCAAAGAATAAATCAAATCAATACAATAGTATTGTTTTATTATTTGAAAACATCTTTATGCACTATTTTTATTTTTCTCCTCCAAGAATATTCGATGTGCCAGTCTGTGAAGTTTCCTTTATTACTATCCCTACAGAACATCACGACACAAACTATGACTGACAATAGTGTGGTATGGCAATACAAAACGGCGTCAGTTTTTAGTTTCGTTCCACAAACCGGGGAAATACTGTAAACACTACACATTTTAATTTTAAATCTCGTACTGATAATGCTGTAATTTAATATATACAAACTGTCAAATATATGTGTGCTTGATAACTATTGAAATGAGTGCAAAATATAATTCATTCCATAAATTTACTTATATAAAATAAAATGTTACCGAACGTATGACAACTTAACAATAGGTAAAACGAAATGTTGCATGAAAAGAATAATATATAATGTGTGGTAGGAATTGACATATACATATATTGTAAAAATAATTGATCATCAATATTTTTTTCTCATAAACTACGCGTTGAAACTTTGTGTGTGCTTCTATTAATGTATCCATTCTGTTAAAAAAAAATATAACTCCCAACTCGACAGAAGTCCACGGAAAGCTAAGCCGTAAACATTTACGAATTCATGAAATGAAACGTAATTATCTTTGATTTCTTGTAGACTTTGACAAATGCAGTGTCAAAGTGCGTGGATAGAAACGTTAAGCCTTCATTTTGTTCATTGCTTCGACAAAACATAATATATTCGACAAAAGTTACTCCTACAGAACGTTGTAGAGTATCTAGTCAGATCAAAGTCACGATAAGTGCGACGACGTGCGAAGCGAGGAGGAGCGTTAGGTTAAAGGGTTACACAAGGGTTAAACAACGCAACACAATAATTAGGGTAACCTACACCTTGATAAGGAAATATAACGCAGCAGTGTTGGGATACAATTCTTGTCGAAGCAGTGAAAAATTAAAACTCTATCAAATACATGAAACTATGCGAGCTATCGGGGAAATAAGTAAAAGGAGAATCCCCCCTTCCCCCTTTTCTTTACTACTTACAATATGTAGAATATATATAATTCTCTGGTAGGGATGATGATGATGGGTGACATAAATGTTCCAAAAATAATTGACTTTCAATATTTTTCTCCAAAAATATGTGACTCCGCAATATGTTAAAAGTTTGCATGTGTGCTTATAATAATGTATTAATTTTGTATAAAAAATTGTCAACCCCCAACTTGATGGACGACAATGTAAAGCTATGCCAAACTCAAACTCATTGCAAATCAACACAATTTAATATAGGACTGCTGATAACAAAAAGCGAATTGACCATTACAAAGTTATTATTTGCTGTTGATGCAATAACTAATTCTAGGATGGACCAGGAAAGTTATGTTAGGCCTTCCACAGAGTAAGAGTAATAATCTTTAACGTTTTCTTAAGGTAAGGATTATCCCCATCACTGCGTGACTCCAACTCGCACTCGACCGGTGTTTTCATATATCAATAAATACAAACGATTTGCGAAAAAGTATTCGTATCGTAAGCGTCAATGCGTTACGCTTCGGCGTACAAACTATGAGTTATCTGTGTCACAGTTGCCCTAGATAAATGACAGTTGTGATGATAAGAAGATAAATGTTTCACGTGAATGTGTTACACTAACGCAGTTATTCATGTTAGGCCCACCGCAATGTCATCATTATATGTGATACTGCACTGCACTAATTACGTTAACGGCAGTTAGAAGATCGAAAAAAAAACCGAAATGAATTAATATATTTAATTAATTAAAAAGAATAAAACTAATTTACAATTGTTTCCTAATGAATAACCATTCCGCTTCGAGGTAGGAATATGGAATGCTTATTCTTACAAATAGATTTAACACGCAGTGTCCGATTAACGTCATTGCTGCGTCGGCGAATTAAATGTGTTCAATAATTATCGGTGCATCTGCAACGTCGGCGATCTTCATATAGTAGACCTACGTAATTCACTCATTACTCTGAGACATGAGGTCTTATGCCAGCTCCGTTAGCTCAGTTGGTAGATACCCTGCCATCGAAGCGCGGGGCCCCCGGGTCCATCTCTGACCAGTATATATGTCTTATATAATGTTATGACATTGAAATTCAAGCTTCATGTTTAGTGCTAATGCTTTTATACTTTTTTATAGACGTACCCAGACGCATCTCAAACAGTACAATGTACATGAACATAAATATTTGATCTGTTTAGGGATTGAACCTGGGACCAGCGGCTCAGGAGGCTGGGTCACTACCAACTGCGCCAAGCGGCCAATCAAACATTTTGTTACGATATAACCATCATAGTTATTTGATTAATAGTGAGTGACAATCTCTTATATTATTATAGATCCCTTTATTCTATTATTATTATAATGATTATGAATGTGGCTTATGAAAAAACAAAGCCCGTCGTCCATCCAATCCTAACCTAACTAAGCCAGGTATTCTATAAAATGTTCTTAAATCACGCACGATGTGCCGCATTAAGGCGGCATGGATGAGAGATGAAACTAGCATCAGTCATCAGCGATGAGACTCAAATGTAACACGTTATTTAAGTGTAGTATTATAACGTAACACATTGGTAACTTTTCTCGTTACCTACTAGTCATGTGCACTAAAAGAATCAAAATCTAGAGAACGATAAACACGTAATTATCCAGTTTTAGTATAAATGGACAATCCAGGACCCTGAAATTCCAAAAAGGTGCTTCCATCACTACACCAAGACCAAGCGAGCGAAGCTGCTGTTGAGTCAACTGGTTCGTTATCAAATTTTGTGTAGAACGGCACCAATATTGTCAATGTAATCAAATTTAAGCGAAAACAGATTGTTCCGTAGAAAAAAACAAATCGTTGATTGTGTATCGGTTTGAAACTAGTTCAACTGAGAATAGTATATAAACAATGCTCAAGCAAAGATTATAATCTCAAGTGCGAGTCGGACTCGTGCACGAAGGGTTCTATAACATAACATTATATATAATTATTGTAGGTAATGTTCTACTAATTATAAATTTAATGGATATTTTATACTGCCCTTCATAAACAGTTACCTTTTTTTTCAGGTAGAAATGAGATTACTAAACATGAAATGAAATTGAAGTACCTACATCAATCATAAAGCTAAAAGCCTAACTGTGTTACATTCCAATTTTGGTAACATTACGTAAACAAGTTTGTAAGATAATATTGTTATATCTATATGCAGTATAGCATTGATGCTCAATAATGTTCTAATGTATGATACATACGTACATATATATATACTAGCTGCGCCCCGCGGTTTCACCCGCGTGGTGATGGATGATGATGATGATGATGATGAAAAGTATCCTATGTGTTAATCCAGCGCCTCATCTACCCCCATACCAAATTTCATCAACATTAGCCCCCCCGTTTGTGCGTGAAAGAGTAACAAACATCCATACATCCATACATACAAACTTTCACGTTTATAATATTAATAGGATATTAATAGGATATGAACAAAAGTGTATGAATACTATCATTCCATTGCCTGATATTAAGTGACGGACCCATAACAATTGCTGTATGTCTCAAATCTCTAAAGCTCTGCACGATATTACACTACATTTGTCACCTAATTTTTTTTTAGTCACCGCAGTGATTTTTAGTGATTTTGTCTGCTACGATATCCTATAAATCTAAATACTCACTGTGTTTGCATGCTAAATAGAGGCAGAATACCTGGTATCGCAACGGTGCTCCCCACATAGTAGGTATGTGAGAGATGGAATCATGTTATTACATGGGATCATGTATAGAGATATACTGTAAACGCCGTTGAATATGTTCTTATTATATGATATTACAAATGTGTCTGAAAATCTTGATGTTAATGTTATATTCTGATTTCATAGTTGTTTCAAAAGCTTTAATTTTTATTCTAGAAGGAACTACAATTTTGTTTTATGGCCTTAAGCGTTTTAAATGTATAATCAATAAATTTGTAATAAATAATTGCTGTCCAATTTATTGTCCTTTTCTTTAATGGTCGTTATTATAATGCAGTAAAATAGAAAATATCTTTTATTAACTGTGTTTTGACAGAACTCTCTTTTCACGCTTAAAGCAATTTTTCGTGTACATGTCAATGTAAAGTAGGTACAATAATATCTTGACCACTAATTCCAGGTAATCGGTTGTTCCATGGGCAGTCCATTTCCTGGAATATCGATTTGACTGGTTAATGTATTCCAGCAAATGTACCAAATTTATTGTTACCATGTCAAAACACAGCCTAGTGTATAATTCTATAGTAGCGATAGTAAACTGAGCCCACGTATGCAACGTACGTAACGCATTATAACATCTAGACTCTTAATTTTGTATGAAAACAGTAAAACAACGTTGCATATGATTAGTATGTTTCTGATCAAACTGTTTTCATTCAAATTCCAGAGTCTAGATGTAATAAGGCGTTGCATACGTTACATACGTGGGCTCAGTATTTCTTTTATGACTATATACATATATATATATATATATATATATATATATATATATATATATATATATATATATATATATGACTATATATATATATATATATATATATATAGTCATCGCCAGCGCCATCTATCCTTGGTATGGAAAGCTTTAAATGTATATATACCACAAAAAAGGTAGAAGATACCAGTCTATTTCCTAGTATATATTTTAGTCTATGCATTGCATGCACTTGTATTCTCTTTGGCACGCACACATGTCATTGTATCAAAATTATTAAATAGTTAGGTACTTAATGAAAACAAAAATGTGGGTAATTTTAAAATATTCCTTCGCGTCGCATAATATAATTTTGAGAGTTCAAGTGGAGATACGTCGCCAAATCGGAATTTCTTCTCGTCGCTGGAGGTCCTCGAGTAGGCCAATTTATTACCAATGGGCGACAAATCGTCCAATCTGGTAACAAAGATGAGATTTTGTCCTGTTGGATTCCAATGCGGGAGGCAATAATGTACAGCTAATAATGCACGGCCAATAATTCGTGTACACATGGATTTGAAATACATGGTCAGCTTTTCCTGGCTGCATTTTATTGCCTGTACAAAATCGGTCCGTGTTGTTAACGCACAGCCAATATTGTACAGCCAATCATTCATGTACATGATGCCGATTATTGGATGCGAATCAATAGTCTGAATATATGAAATATCAGGGGTCTTAATATCACCTTCATAAAAACCATGCAAGTACCGTGCAGTTCATAGACCTAACATAAACAATTTTGAATGAAATCATACCATGACGCTTATTTAGGTGAACTGTTTGAATATTGTTTTCTCAAAGGTGAACGGATAATATTGTCTCTATCATTCTAACAATTTACTATAACCAACATTGTAGACGCCTACATGTTTGTAAGCTAATAAACTGAGTGGATTTCGAGAGTCCATACAAAAAAAAAGTTTAACCGTATGTCTGCGGTTCTTGAATAGAAGGCCTGTGCAGGCCTGCTTTGAAGTTGTCATGGTACGAATAAACCAGGCAGTTGTCTAGAAGTACTGCTTTAACCCGTCCGCATCAGCGCAAAAAATAACAATAGATTTATGAATGAAACTTAACTCGAATGAGTCTTGCTGATTCGGACAGATAGACGATAATACACAGCCAATAATGCACGGCCAATAATTCGATGCAAACCATAGACAAATATAGAATCTCATCCTCATGCCTCGCTCGTGTAGGCGATTTGAGGTGCGTTCTGTTGTGTGGCTCTTCCTGGTTGTCTAAAAGACAACCATTCACACACACACACACAAACATTTATTTTATTTAATTTAATTTTTACACGGTTTTTACACACAAGGGAATAAATTTCTGCACTTCACTTTACTGTACTGAACTGGCAGCAAGACAGCTTTAAGAGCAATTAGTAGATACACTGAAGAACACAAAACAAAAGGCAATTTAATTTGGAAAGCGCGGATTATATAGGAACATATACTGCTGACAGTGTTTGAATAAAGTCGATGGGGGTTTGCTCCTAGGTCAGCAATATACGCGGTGTAACAGTTCGTTTAGCTTATGAGGGCATTGGTGGCGTTGTCTGCCACTTTTGCCTACACCCTATTCGAACGCTCAACTGAGCATAAGACCTAAAATCGCATGATTATGCTGTCAAATACATAGCTGTAAATAAACGATCACGAACAACCATGCTCCGGACGTGGGTCAAAAATTACTCTTTTTGGTGGCAAAAGTTCCTCTTTTTGAGCTTTCCGAACACTGAACAAAAAGAGACATCAACGACATTTTCAGCCACAGATTGCCAATTCGAACGCCCCTTGTGAGCGTTTTAAGCGTTATTTTCGCTAAAAATGCTCATGAAGGACTATTCGAACGCACTATTGGAGAGGGAAGCAATAATGTACAAGCAATAGGCAATAATACGCATCTCATATCCCGGGGAAAGAAAGCACGGGAAAATTAAACGGACATACTTTTAAAAAAAACAATATTTTTCCGTCACTGTTATAAGATCAGTAGTAATTTAGTGTGTATATTTTCAGTATTTAGTGAGTATTTATCTTTATTAAGTGTATTAGTTTATATTCACCGGACTCGGTAAATATTAGTTTATTCTACATGCATGAACCACCCGGCCCAGTTGCACTGGGTGGCTCAGTCCCCCAGCAGCTAATTTATTGACGAATTCTACCATCAAAGTATTATCTAATGAGTCCGGCATGGACACAGATGGATCAGTACCGCAGTGCACTGCCCGTAAAAGAAGCCGTTTGAGTAACATTTGTACATGAAAAAGAAGAAGCATGCGCAGGCTGTTTATGGTAAAACTGGCTGCCGCTGTTCAGTTAGCGAAGCTAGCGATAACATAAGTAATAATGATATCAACATCTCTACACAATGTTTTGAAAACTCTACTGTTCTTTTTCCTTCTTCATCCAATACTGGCTCTACTCTTCAAAGTTATATGTCAGTTGCAAGAACAAAGTACCGATAGTCGACTGATATTGCACCAGTTATTGTTCATGTACAACGTAAAACGAAAACATCAGATGACGGTTCCATTCTGCACCCAGTTACATTTGGTAAGTTCTTAAAAAGGAATGCCTTTCAAAGTATAGTAAATGGTTCAGTGAAAAAATAATAAAACGGAACGGAAACCGGATTACCCTTGAATTTTCTGACTTTCACGACGCCAATTCATTCTTATGTAGTAAGCGCCAGGAAACTACAACCACTCAACACTTGTGGGTAGATTTCTGCAACTCTGCAACTTTAAATCAAGCTTTAATCAATATGGTATCACTGACACGAAAACAACTGTAAAAGATTCAGTGGACATGATATAAAAAAGGAAAAATATCAATATGCATTAGTCATGCAAAGCCAAATCCTCCTATGAGCGGGGGAAAAAAAATGTTCCGTGGAATGGCTTGGCTGCATTATTTGGCTGCGTTTTATCAACACAAGCTGATATTACTCGGGCAATAATACGGAAGATATTTTTATTAGTATTAGTACTATTATTTATTTCTAACACAAACGTTATAACTACCACAGACATTATAGAATTTATAAACTGTTGCTAGAAGAATGAAAATTAGTACGGTACAAAACATTAATTATAGCCAAGCTGTATTTCAAATTCATATCTCTTTGACGTACACGAAATATTGGCCGTGCGTTATTGGCCGTACATTATTTGGCTGTATATGATTGTATACATTATTCCTCGCATAACTTTCAGTTTTCAAACAAACGGTTTACCTGAGCGGTTTACGGTCTCTGTGCGTTCCTTCGCTTTTTACAGTGTTATTGCCAAAGATATTGCTGGTGAGTGCCGATTACTAGTTTTGGCAAGATTCCCACGGGCGCGCGTGTAACAGTAGATGAACGTTGCACTGCGTATTCCAATAGAAGGTTAAAAATAGACTGGTAGTGAGTTGCGTTTCTTCTTTTCACTGACTTTTTGTTTTCATATGACACACATATCGTGTAGCTTATTTTTTAATGTATGTTTTAGAAATCATAGTGAAACTCTCTGAAATCGACTGACAGTAAACATTGATCGGATTTTTATGTTTGTGTTTTGCTGCAGATTAACGTAGTGGGAATAAATATTAGTGTGTTGTGGCGCAGGAGCGCAGTCAGACTCGTGCGCTGGAGTGGGGCGTATTGCAGTGATTATGGCTCACCACGTAGAACCAATGGATGTGGACTGCATAGACAGTGACTTCGACAACAAGGAGAATACTTACCACCACAGCAATGTCCTGCCATGCACTGAGAAGGGCTATGAAGAGCTAGACGTCTCCGAACTCAACATGAAACTGAGGTATTCCATGACACCGGCCTCATCTCCCATGTCTAAGAGTTTTACAGCAAATGTTGATAATAGAAACATTGACACAGATGAATTGCTAAGTTTCAGTAATGATAATTCCAATTTAACCCGATCACTTAATTTAACAATGACTAAAAATGATAGTGTGATAAAAGCAACGAAATGTTTACCATTGCAAGCACTTCCACAGGAATTTGTTGATGGCAATGGTAATCCTTCTGTATTGAGACAGTTGGATTCCACCATCAATGATGCAAATATAACAGTTACAGTCAGCAGAGCAAATGATATAGATGAGAATGTATCATTGCCTAGTTCATCATCATCAGTGTTAAACACCCCAGAAGCAACAACACCTACTAAAGAAGTAATGAAGGATGGAGGTTCTCCTATCTTAAGAGGATTGAAATCTGTTTTTAATATGTTTCGGCCATCTCAAAGCCCTATTCCACCTGTGGAGAATGACATTACAGTAAACCAAGAAGTACTGAGCTCTTCTGACAAACCAACAAATGAAAACACTAAACAGACTGCTCTAGCTTCTACACCAATAGCTGCTCATAGGTCTATAGATGGCAACAACCCTAAAAAAGGCAGCCCGTACAAGGACAGTATTGTTTTCAACGACGATTTGGAAAAAGAATTGAATTGGCAGGATGAAACAACAATACTTTTCAATGAAGAGAAAATCCCAGTTCATAAATTGTTTTTTCAAAATAGTAAGTCTACTCATGTCACCCCATCCGAAACTAAGATTAACAAACAGATGTCAAAAAAAGATGACTATTTTAACTCAACTGAAGAGTACATGGATATATGCAATGACTCCATGGTGAATGACAGATCTATGACTGAATTGTCTCCAGACAATAATAAACATGAAGTTAATGCTCCTGCTCCTGTGGCTGCTGTTGAATCGGACAGTGAATTTCTGGATTGCGAAACAACATTAACAAACATTAAAAATGTGTCTGTCTTTCTCGAGTGTAAAGAAAGCAAAGGAGACAACTCACTAAATATTAATAATCACAGCATTGATTTAATTGGAAATCTAGATAATGCTACAGCAGTAAACCCAGCTGTGGAGTCAGATATAACAGGCTTTTCAATTGCAGAAGGAGAAATAAAAAATGATTTAACACACTCTGAGTACTTCGATTATTCAAAAGAAACAATTGAACTCTTGTCTGAACTTAAGAAGTTGGAAGAAACAGTAATGCCAAAAATAGAATTATCCAATACAACAGTTAAAGAAAAGGAAATAGAGAAAACAAATGTTGCCAAAACTAATACCGAAAAACAAGATGAACTAGATGATGATCATGTTAAACAATTAGATGTTGCAGAAGAAATGTTTAGACAAATTGAAAATACTCCAATAGAAGTAGAAAACATCACCATTACACAACCTATTGAATCTTCTGTATTGTACATATCAGACCAGAAAATACTAGACATAAATATAGTGGATGGCTCCAATAATACTAAAAGTTGTGATCTATCTGAAATCACATCTTTGTTATGTATGGACAATCCAGAAGTTGCCAAAGAAGTTTTGGACACAGTGCCTTCAGAAATGGTCAATATTTTGCCTAATGAGATAAGACAAGATATGACAAATGTTCCTGAAATTAAAATGGTAGTAAATGTGCCTAGAGCTGTTGAAGAACTATCAAATGAAACCAGAATCATGCCATCAGAAACCTTGAATGTCATATATGATACAATTATGTCAGAAATGTCTGATTTAGAAATTGAAAAACCATGTGATATACCTCTACCTGATGAAGACGACATTGATAAAAGGAAACAGATATCAAATTCGCCTAAAAATGAAATAGAAGTTCATGTAGCTACAGCTGTTGAAGAACTATCAAATGAAACCAGAACTATGGCTTCAGAAATTATGCCAGTAATGTCTGTTTTAGAAATTGACAATGAAGATGATGTTGATAAAGAGGAAGAGATATCAAATGCTCCTAAAAATGTAGAAGTTGATTTACCTACAGCTGTTGAAGAACTATCAAATGAAACCAGAACTATGGCTTCAGAGATGTCTGTTTTAGAAATTGAAAAACCATCTGACATACCTCTACCTGATGAAAACGACATTGATAAAAGGGAAAAGATATCAAATGCTCCTGAAAATAAAATAGTAGTTGATGTACCTACAGCTGTTGAAGAAATATTAAATGAAACTTCCAAAACTTTGGCTTCAGAAACCTCGAATGTCACATACAATAAGATTATGTCAAAAATATCAACAGTTTTAGAAATTGAAAAACCATCTAACATACCCCTATCTGATGAAGACAACAGCCAGAGTCTTACTCATGGAGAGCTACCAAAAGAAGCAAATGCACATAAAATAGAAAATGACTCTTTACATCCTGTAGTTATTACAACATCCTCACTTGAAAAAACAAATCAAGGATCTGAAAATGTGTTATCTAAAGTGAATATTACTGAAATAAGGAATAATGATAAGTGTGTTGAACCATTTGTTGATTTATGCCTTGAAAGTGTAGCTTTCATTCCCACACAAATTCCAGACATAACAAGTACTCTTTCAAATTCAGGTAGTGTTGAAATATTAGTGAATGATTCTAATACAAATAAGCCAGAGACTCAGATTGGTAACAAGATTGCACTAACTGAAATAGAATTGCTGTCTGGTAAGCCACACATATCAGGTGTTGATTATACCTATGAGTGTATTGGTAATATAGCCCAAATTGTTGGTGACTCAGTTACTAATACTCTAGATGAAGGAAATGAACTAACATCTAATATATTTCCGCAAATGAACATTTTAAATGAGGCACACAATTTACCCGACCTAGTAAACCTGACTGTGCCTATTGTCGATGAAAACTCCATAAATGTGAAGATGACTAGTGACACGGGTAGTGTTATGCCAAAGCAAGAGAAGATGACAATTAAAACTGGTAATGTAAAAATAGTTGCTGAGGTAGAACTGCCAATAGGAATAAAAACAGATGCAGAAGATATTATCTATTCTAAATCAAATGTTATAATTGAAACTGAAATTGATGGCATTAACTTAAATAGTACTGATATTAGGCCACAGATTGAAAAACTAACTAATGAAAATCAAAGTATGATTACCAATTTGGTACACATCAATGCAAAGTCAGAAGTTGATTCAGAAAGCTTTGAACCCGATTCTACGGAGTTAGGCAATAATATCCCTGCTGACGATGCTGCAAGTACAAAAAGTATAGAGATCACGAAAGTTGAAGTTGCAAATGTTGAAGAAGATTTCATAATGTCTGCAAATACCAGCCCATATGTTTCAATGATAGCTGGTGTAGAGACAGATTCAGAAAAAATAGAACAAACTTATGAGAAAATCGAAAATCCGTTTATTCCAGTTGACAACATTCCGTCTTCTCCTCCAATAACTTCTAAAGGATACAATTTTAATTTTGAAGATATTGATGATCCTTTTGCAACTAAAACGAAAATAAGGCTCTCTCCGCCCATGGATTCTCCTTGCAAGTCGACATCTGAAAATGTCAACAAAATGGAATATGTAGTACCAAAGAAGCTTAGCGGAAACAGAAGAAAATCTCAGCCGTCTGAGCGGAAACCACAAGTATTTCATAAGAAATTCAATAAAACTTTTGGAGGTACTCTTGAAGATGTCAATGGCGGGATTATGGCAAATACAGCAATTGATCATTCATCAGATACTAAGCTAGCCAAAGAAACAGTTCCAATACAAATCAGTGAATCATTTGATACAACTCAAAACTTACAAGGAACACGTAAGACACAAGAATCTGTAAAAAACCTAGAAGTTAGCCTTGATGCATCAGAAAAACCCCACAAAAGTGTCATGGAAATTAAATCCTCAATTGATTCTGTGTCTATTAAATCAAATGAAACAAAATCTACCTCTTCATCTGAACAATCTGTATATTACTCTGCTGGAGTATCATCAACAGAAAGTGTTCAGTCCAAAAACGTATTTAACTTGCCAGAAATTGATGATATTAATTTTAACCCATTCGCAACTAAAACGAAAATGCGACAGTCTCCATCTCCAGATTTAGAAGCTGTAAATGCATCTGTTACTACCACAAACATAAAAAGCTGCCGAAACACCTCAATCAATGTTCATCCACTACCAATACCAAGCAATACAAACAATGTTAACAATCTGAAGATACATCAATCTATAGTAGATATTGATTCAGATGATAAAATAGAAACAGAACTCATGGAAAAAGATTCATCACCTAATATTAGTAATACTACATCATCATTGAAAGACACTGATGATCAGAACTTAACCATTCCTGATGTTAATACAGAAGATGAAGATACTATTGAAGGTCCTTTCTTAGACATTGATGATCTAAGTGATAAAATGTCGGATGTTGCCAACACAGACATGATACAGTTCCATAACATACACAATCAAGGGGCTGAAGATAATATGGAAGAAGGAGAATTATTTATTGATGCTGAAGCATATGAATTTCTGCTTAATCAAAACCCGAGAAGTTTTGTCACTGATAGTGGAAAAGAAAGTTTATTTCTTAAATTTGATCCTCTGTTTGCAAATAAAATACCTTCAGATGGGGTGCTCGCAGCCCTTAGTAACATGGAGAAAAAACAGAGTTCTCCTACAAAACCTACTCGACCTTCACTTAAAACAGAAGCAACTCCTGTAGCTGGGCCTTCTACTCTTAATGTGACTTATGAAGGTGACAACAATATATCCCAGGAAAACAATGATGATGATAATATTACTATAGCTAAACCTATGATGGTAGTAACTCCAGCTGTTAACCCTGATGTTACACCACGAAAGAAATCCACCACTCCTACTAGATCAAACAGATGTTCTATCACATTCACATCTCCTGCCATAGCTGTTATTGATAGACTTCTCTCAATGAGTGCTAACAATTCTTTCTTGGAAGAAGATGCTACCATAATACAAACCAACAGAGAGCAAACCCAAGCTGATCTAGCTCTTACCCAACTCAGGGAATTATTAGCTGAAAAAGAAAGTAATGTTTACAACTTAAGATCTGAGAGCAGGGAATTAAAAGATAGATTGGCTACCATGGAAACTCAAGTGAGAATTCTAGAAGCACATAGCCAAGAAAGGCTAAAGAAAATAAATGACTTAAATGACCATCTTATAGAAAAAACGAGAATCAATAAAAGCATGGCGGCTGTAGTTGAGGAGTATGAGAGGACAATCGCCAGCTTGATAGCTGAGATCGAACATGATAAAAAACGTAATGCTGAGGAAAGAATTAAATTAATAACCGAAAGAGACGAGCAAACCGCTCATTTGGCGAGCATGGAAGTTTCCTTCAATGACCTACACAGTAAATATGAGAAGAATAAACAAGTGATCCTTGCCTGCAAGGCTAACGAAGAAATCTATAAGAAAACTATTAAAGATTTCGAAGAAAACTTTACTAAGTTGCAGACAAATTATGAGATGCTGAAAACTCATGCAACCTCAAAACTAAATTATGCAAATCAGGAATTCGAAAAAATGAACAGAACTCACGAAACTAATGTTTTAAAACTGAATGCGATGATTAAAAGAAAAAGCATGCTTATTACATCTTTGGAGGAGACTTTGGCTCAAAAAACGAAAGCCAATGAGGAACTAACTGCCATTTGCGATGAACTGCTTAACAAAGTCGGTTGAACAAATTTTTAGAGTAAGTAAGCCAAACAATCACTAGATACTCCAGTGTCTGTGACCTACGCTGATGTATTAGAACTCACTGCTTCTGTGCTTATCTCCTGATAAGTGACATTAAGTCAGTACAACTAGTCTCTAAAAGTTTGTGCCAAATCATTGTAGTGTATATTCCTGTAAAATTTTATATTCCAAGACTGAAATGTGATACAAGCTAATGTCTTCAATCATGCAATAAGTATTAAATTGTTATTGGTTGAATCATGTAGTAATTCTTTAACACAAGAAGTTTTCTCTGTTATTGCACGTTTTATGTTATGCAGGCCATAAATTAAACTGTGTGATCCGAATTACATATTATGTAAAAGCAATTTTGGCACAAGTTTTGAAACATTTTATGTATCAAAATATAAATTGTCTTGCATGTGTTGCTAAACCATTGTTAAACTTGTGTATTGTTAAACCAGAATATTTATTTTGTTAAATAATGTACAATATAAAATACTTAAATGTTTTGAGATTAGATTACAATATTTTTTAGGAACAAGTAGGTATATCCACGACCATATATTTTTATACATAGTATTTCTCACTAAGGGACTGAAAATTACATTCTTTGATATTGATATTACCTATTAAAATGTTACATATTTCAAAGTTTGACATGTATCGTTAATTTTTAATTAATATTTTTATCTATCAGGAAAGCAATGATGACAATAATATTACTGTTTTATTAATCAAATAATGTAATGTTAAATTGACATTAAAAATTATTAATTTTATTGCACAGAAATAGATGTCATCAGAGTAAATATACCTTAAGGATGTTATTTCAAATATTTTTTTATGGACCAAACGCTAATGCTAAGTGTACATGAAAAGTGTTAATATTTGAACTGAAAAAGTCAATTGCCCCAAATCCTGTCTGAGTTGGTTGACTTATATCTAATTTAATTAGTCCGAATCAGATGGTCATTCATAAATCTTTTGTTACCTATAGTGTAAACCTGATACGGACAGATTAAAGAAGTATAAAGGATCTAATTTAAATTAAATTCCTTGAGTGGGATACCATATGCCGAGCTATTGTTACTTCTCACATTGTTCTTTTTACCAGTCTATATTTGATTTGCCTTTGTATGTCCTAAATGTTATGTGATCCATTTTTCGAGCACTTGCTCTCATGCACTGTAACCTGAAATTTGACATGTATCGGTGTAATTCAGTGATTATACAATAGATACCATGAAATTGCATATCTTCTATAAGTACACTATATATAGGGTGGAATTTTGTAATGCCACCTGAAGGGAAAGTGCTCTTAATACTGTAGATAGAAAATTTTACTCAAAGAAAACATTCCTTTGTTTTTGAAGAGAAGGAAAACTGCATTCAAAGATTTTCGATAATTCGATTGCCACACCCGGGAAGCGAACCTACTAAAATCTGTAAAAATTACATCCTCTACTTTTTTGATCGTTAGGGTCGAGCATAAGGATGCAATCTCTCTAACAAACTTGATCAATTAAATAAATGGAAAACCATGAAATCTGGACTTATAAATTCAATGCCCAAAAAAAACTTATCATAAATTCAATGCCCTAAAAAAACTTATTATAAAGTCAACGTCCACTGCTGAACATAAACCTCCCCCATAGATTTTCAGAGCGACCGATCTTGTGTGGCCTGCATCCAATGGCTCCCAGTGTCATCTTACCACTTAGTAGCCATTGAATTGCATCCTTATACTTAATTGACCACAACAATTGATGCAATAAAAGTAGGTGTAATTTTTACAGATTTTAGTCGGTTCGATTCCCGGGTGTGGCAAGCGAATTTTCGAAAATCTTTGAATGCAGTTTTCTTTCTTTTCAAAAACAAATGAAAGAAAACTTTGGAACTGGAATGTTTTCTTTGAGTAATATTTTCTATCTACAGTATTAAGAGTACTGTCCCTTCAGATGGCATTACAAAATTCCACCCTGTATACATAAATGAACCCCTATTTCTCCTGGTCACGCTATAACTTGAGAACGGATTGAACTCGCCAATTCTTTTTTTGTTGTCAAAGTAAAAAATCATTTATTCAATTTAGGCATCAATGACGCACTTATGAACGTCAATTTTTCATTATAATGTACTTTAAAGACTACCGCCGCTTTCCAAAATATATAGAGCCTACCGAGAAGAAGCGGCAAGAAACTCGGGGCCATTCTTTTTATATAGATGTTTTTACTTAGGTACTACAAATATTAGCTCCAGTGTGTTGCCTTACAAAAGAGAACATAATAATGGTATCAGTAGGACAAGACACGCTACACTTTGACATCTTAGTACACGAGTAGATAGATCCTGGAGTGATCAGTCCCAAGCTGTTTTATCCTCCAAGTAATCCGAAATTTTGTAATAACCTTTTTGACAGAGTTTAGTTTTAATAGTAATTTTAAACTTATTAATAGGCAAATCTCGGATAACATTGGGAACTTTATTATAGAATCGTATACATTGACCCATAAAAGAATGACTTATTCTGTGGAGACGCGTTACATGTACGGATAGCTTGTGCTTATTTCGCGTGTTGATGGAATGAGCATCACTCCTTTTATCAAAACTGCTGTTTTTCTTTACATACATTAGATTTTCATAGATAAACTGAGAGACAACAGTTAGAATGTTTATGTCTTTAAACTTCTGTCTAAGGGAAATTCTGGGAGCTAAACTGTAGACATGCTGTCATAATTATTGCCAGAAGAAGGTTCTTATGAAAGTATACTAAGAAAAGATGGGAGGTTAACTATGCGAACAAATTCGCGGGCAGTACCTAATAAAGCTTGTATGAAAAAATAACTTGTGGACTTCAGGAAGAAATGTTTAAAATATAGCCATAATATTATAATCTCTGTAATAATATGCCTGGTAAAAATCTTCTATTGTAATCTCATGTGTTTAATCTCAAATCTAATGTCATATCATACATGTGTTTATATGTACTGGGATGTTTTATATTTTCTAGATGGTATCTTATGTAATATTATGTACTAGCGTAGTTAATAAATGATGAAATAATGACATTTGAAATTTGCGTTTTCTCTCGTGTCATCCCAGTTATTTGAGTGAGTAATTTATGCGCACATTCAGCATGTGGGTAGGGCATCGCACCCACTGTGCCAGTCGGTGCCGGGTTCAGAATAAAAAGAAACATTCCTTCGGGGATAAGACACGCGACCTCGTGACTGTTCTTTTTGGATCAGGGATCCGAGCAAGAAGGTTCGTTGCGGGTAACCATGGAAACCAGTGACAAACACTGCCAGACGCTGTCCGTCATAAACGAGTTCCACGATGCTTCAGATTATTCTGCAATGTATGACGAAACTGTACCAGTGGTGAATGCTAAAGAAATAGATAGTCCCCCATCCAGCGACGAGGAGGTGGTCAGAGCCACCATGTCGAAGTTCCACCCTCCAGTGCGACACACGGCCCGACACGATTTTGATTCGGAGTCTGACAGCGATTCGGAACCTGAAAAGTTCTCGGCGAATGTTTCTGGAGAGGATGAGGTAAGTCCTTGACTGTTGACTAGGTGGCACCTACCGCTATTGACTAATACTGGCGCTTGTAGAATGTTTATTAGTAGGTTACCTATGGTTTACATTTCGTAAGAAAGTAAGTAGGTATCTAAACAATTACTAAGCCCGCTTTGAGGCCCGTCGTCTGTCTATTTATCTGTACTACCAGGGCTACATGTTTTCAACTATACCTAGCTGGTTCAAATTTAACACCAACATGTAAGACATGTGTAAGCATAGCTTTAGTATAGCTGCGCCCCGTAGCTACACTCGCGCGTATAATGAATATCCCACACATCCCACAAGAGAATTTTCTGGGACATTTATTTATTTATTTATTTATTTATTATCAAAAACACTTATAACACCATTACAGATAAACTAAAGCGATGCTATAACAACTTAAATAACTATTTTAATTTTAAGGTACAAAAATGTATTGTATATATATATATATTATCATTTTTTTTTTTTTTTGTTCGTCTCGTTATACTATCAGTGACATCTATTGCGTCAACAACAGATGTCCCTGAAAGTATGTTTTTCACATATTTTGTGAGCCGTTTCTGTGAACTCTGCCAGGCCACAAGTAAAAATATCGGAACCTTCTGAGACCAGATTGAGCAACATCAAAGCGCGTGACACCGGGGCAAACCTGAGCAGGTTTGTTCTAGACGCGGGTACGCTGAAGGTAGGGAACTTGCGTCGCCTCGACACCGCCTTATCAGGCACGCACAGCCGCAGCGCCTCCAGCACCTCGGGATGGTTCAGCTGGCCGCGCAGCACGCGCCACACATACTTACAGAGCGCGACGTCACGCCTCACACCCAGCTTGCTGTACCCCACCATGCCGATAACAAACAAGGTCGGATACATCAGCGGGTAAAAGGGATAGACGCCGCACTCCTTTAAATATAAGAAACGCGTAAATTTATTTTGAATTTTCTCCACCATGTTGGTGTATTTAATCTCGTGAGGATTCCAAATTATCGCGCTCGTTTCAAGCCGGCTACGAACGAGTGCGTTGTATAAAATTTTAACAACCTCAGTACTGTGAAAAGCCTTGCATTGCCGTAGAAGGAAACCTAAGTTTCTGAACGCTTTACCGCAAATATCAACAATGTGTTTACGAAACGTTAGCTCGGGTACCATCTGCACGCCCAGGTCGCGCACGCTCTCGACGCGCGTCATCGCCACTCCATCTACCTCATACGGGAATTGCAGCGGCGCAAGCTTGCGCCCGTAGCTAATCACCTCGCACTTAGCCGTATTAAAAAATAATCTATTAGCGGCACTCCACTGCACTACCCTATCTATATCTCGCTGAAGCCGCTCACAATCCGAAACGTCTGCCACCGACAGAAACAACTTGAGGTCGTCCGCGAACAACAGACATCGCGCATCCCTAACGACTTCCGGGAGATCGTTAACCATTATAATAAACTCTAACGGACCTAGATTGCTGCCCTGGCTAACTCCCGAAAACGTAAAGTACGGTTCGGATTCATGTCCCGCGTACTCGACATACTGCCGGCGCTCACCCAGGTAACTCGCGAAAAATCTTAACAGATGTTGGGTGAAACCCATCGCTGCAAACTTTTCTAGTAAGATGTCATTATCCACAGTATCAAAAGCTTTCCGGTAGTCGAAGTACGCGGAGTCCACCTGCCCACCGGCGTCGATCTCTGGCATCAGGTACGACATGAACGAAAGCAAGTTACTCCCCGTACTTCGACCCGGCCGGAAGCCGTGCTGAACGTTGGACAATTGCGAACTGACTTGGGTGTAGATACACTTGTGCAATGCGGATTCGAATACCTTCGCGAACGCCGACAGGACCGCTACAGGTCGATATCCGGTCACCTCGGAACCAGAACCTCCTTTCGGTACAGGAATCACCCGAGTTATCTTCCATTCTCCTGGGTAGTGGCCCTCCCGGAGACACAGATTAAAGACGTGCAGCAAAGGCCTCTCTAAGACCGACCGACAGTCCTTGACTATATAAGGGGGTATCCCGTCCGGGCCCACGGAACGCTTAGGCCTGAGTCGGTGGAGCGCGTCCCGGAGGTCACGCGCGCTCAGCTGGCCGACATGAACCCGGCCCGCGCCGGCGCGCGCTCCCGCCGCTCGCTCCGCCGCGTCAGGGTCCAGCGCCGGCCGCGTTTCGCTATACACCGACCGAAAAAAAGATGCAAAGCCTTCCGCACACTCCTGCTCACTCAACTCTTGACCATTTTTTGTGACTCGAGTCCTACTGCGTTTTGATTGCTTGCCCCTAATATAGCCCCAAAAGGATTTTGGGTCCTCTTTAAAGTTTAACTGCAATCTTTCCTGTTCTGCTTCATAATCAGCTTTTAACTTATTTTTTACTCGAGAACGATAGCGAGAAAACGTTTCGTAATCACATTGCATCCCCCTCATTTTAAATAACTTGTGATATCTCCACTTTTGCTTAATATCTCGTATCAAATCACTTGAATACCATTCCGGGTAGTTATATCTAGAATTATTCAAATTAGCCTTATCCCTTTTCCTCGGAGTAGTCTCATCAATAGCCTTATTTACTACGGCATACATATAAGCTAAAGCGTCCTCTGAATTTCCAAGCTCATATAACCTGTCCCAATTTATTTGCTCCAACTTATAGTAAAGCGACGAGAAATTGGCTTTATTAAAGCTCCAACTCTGTTTATTAAAAGCCCCATTAACAAGGTCTCTCTTATGTTCGAGGTGAGTGTGCTGGGTGCGCTGCGCCTGCGGCCCTCGCGAGCGGGGGGTGCCTGCCGGAACGCTGATATAGACCGGCGGGTGTTGCTTGTCAATTCCTACTAACGGCTCATCCGATAATTGTACCTCCACTTCACACGCCAAAAACGTAGTCAATACTAAATCTAAAGTACGATTATTAATATTATTGATATTATTTACCTGGCAGAATCCACAGAAAGTGTTCACATACTCCAAATAACTATGCATTTCCAATGGCGCACTATACATGTTAAAGTCACCTATAACTAAAACCTTATCATATTTAACACACACATTTTCTAATATATTAAATAACTGCATATATTCCTTCGATATGCTATTCGGCGGAATGTAAACAACACAGCATAGAAACAGAAACTTGTTTCTACGGTGCACCGTCGCACACACGATCTCAAATAAGGCGGCGTCTACGTTGCCGACGGGGACGCGCTTTAACTCCAGTAACGACGATGCAGCCAAAAACACTCCTCCGTGTTTACGGCCATCAGCTCGATCACATCGCAGTATTTGGAAGTCCGGCGGAATCAGTTCACCATCTCTTATAGAACTATGCAGGCTTGATTCCGTAATAGCAAATAGGTCGTACGATGACTCTAAAATTTTTAAGTAAAACTCATCTAGCTTAGTTCTTAGTCCTCGAACATTCTGGTAATAGACTTGAATATCCATATCAACGACATCAGTTACCCGTTGTCGACTTACGGGGGTTTCGAAACCACACCCATTCATTGAACCTGGTATTCACTGGCCAACTATCAGCTCTGTTCAACTTTTCAAATGTAGATTCTGGAACTCCGATCATAAATGAAGAGTAGTCCCTTTTTGTTTTCGGGATAACCTTTTCTATTTTTACGTCCTCAGAACCACAAATTTTTTTGACGTGTTCAGCTATTAAATCGTCTGACGTGTTAGGATGCAATGACCAAACATGCAAAAACTTTTTTTTTTGTATTGCTTGAAATGAATCAATCAGAACATTTCCTCCAGTCTGGATAGCCTTAGGATGGGTCTTCTTTGACTTCTGCCCGCCTACTACTTTCCATTCATTTGATACTTCATAAGTACTGAGACACTCAACTTCCACAGTTCCATCAGTTTTAGAGCTTGCCGAGGACGCAGCCTTATTTGCACGTTTCATAGCGCGGACCGCGCGCTGTGTCATATTTTTCTGCGATAATATGGGCTCTGCAGAAATCTTTGTCTCGCTCGCACTCAATGCTGTCGGTATCTCGACCGATACCTCTTTCTCGCTCTTCGACTGACTTGCATGCCAAAGATCGGTGATTTTAGAAGGCATTTCTTCAATTACCCCCTTTAACTCGTTAATCGTCGAAAAATAATTCTCAATTATCCGTTGCTGATCTTCTATTTTCTTATTTTGCGCCTCAATCAATGCTGATTGAGCTGCAACTCCAATTGTCAGCGATGCCACTTTCTTCGACAAGTCGCCGAAAGCAGCTTCCAACCTGGCACTCGACATTTTTACGGAAATATGAAATAAAATCACGGAGACTACCACTCGCGTGTCAGTTCAAAACTAGCTTAAATAAGCTAGACATAAATAAGCCAATGTTTTAATCCTAGTTAAGCTATTTCCATTCTAAATTTCACTCAAAAATTTAATTGTATAGATCGTAATGATGACAGTTATGTTAAGTCAAAATCACGATATCCTTTGACAGCTATTAGATACCTACACTAGACGTGCTGGACGACCGTCAAGGGTGATGAAACGTAGTGACAGTTTTTTCTATGTTGATTAGTTTTATATTTGTATGTAGGTATACTGTATTTTAATATTAATGTTTACTGATTGATTTAATAAGTATTTAAATTTACTCATATAACCATATAATTATTTTATGACGTTTTGGTATAAAGATAGATATGGCTTTGGAGAAGGTAATGCTTAAGCTACTCGAAGTACTAATCCTGCGCAGACGACGTCGCGGGTACCAGCTAGTTAGAGTATAAATTTAATTAATACAAGTATAAAAGGTGTACCTATGTACTGTGGCAATATTATGAGACTTTTTAAACCATATGCTCTTACTAAACTAGCCAAGAGTGACGAAGTGCATTCGCAAGACAATATTTCATTTGTTTATGGACAGCTGCGATGCCAAGAATGTCTGTTATGTCTGGATGCGAATAGATGGGCATATTGTTTAGATTTTACTATCCTCCAGCCGCTAGCCGGCGCGAACGGGACAGCCGGCCACCTGCCATGCCGCGTTACAATAACACCGTAACTAGAAGAGGAAGCTTGTTCAAATGCTATAATTAGAATAAAGGATAGGAAAAGCTGGCCTCGATTATGTAATAGACTAAAGACGACGGAAGCCGATCATAACTATGCATATGTTTAGGGAAGGATACTAATACAATTAATAGTGACACATACAAAACAAGAAGCAAACATTTTGCAATTATTAGCTAAATAAGTATATTTTGGTACCTACCTACTACCTACATAGAAAATTCATAATTAAATATGCGAAATTAGCTTTCTCTTCGCACCGCAACGGCTGAACGGTTTTGATGATGACATTTGGATTTAAATTGCTTGTACACACGGTTTTCAGAGTTGCCTATGCGCCTATGTAGCCTACATAGGCGAATATAGGCGCCTCTGAAAACTTGACGTTATGACTTTACTATACTCGCACTTGGTCGGTTTTTTTAGTATTTATTGTTATAGTGGCAACAGAAATACATCATCTGTTAAAATTTCAACTGTCTATCACGGTTCATGAGATACAGCCTGGACAGACAGACAGACAGTGAAGTCTTAGTAATAGGGTCCCGTTTTTTGGGTAGGGATCCCTAAAAGTTACCCTCGTTGCAAGCTTTTAAAGCTTTGGTGCTAAATTATTTTAAAAGCGATTTTTTGAGGTATTTTGTGCTAGTAGGCAGTAGGTACACACTCTCCGAACTGAATCGATAAAAGGTCGATGGACTACGTTTGCGTCGGTATACACGACTCATATACACGTACGAATGTGTAGATATACATATTCACGGTTTCCAATCTCTTTAAACCGATCCGCCTATTCCATATTTATGTAATGAACACTTACATTGCATGTGAAATTGTTTAATGTAGTCGCGGTGTCGTTTGTGTGGCTATTAAAGAAGGTACTTAATTACTACTGAATTTGGTTTCAATCCTACTTTCTATAGCATTTAATTTTATTTCAATTACCTTGTACAGCCAGCTGTCAAGGCAAGCTAAGGGCCGATTGCACTAAATCAATTGCAATCAAAGTCCTGTTATTGTGAGCAAGAGAAAGAACAAAGCACATCAACCAATAAAATAAAAGTCAATAACTCACTTGAGAATAATAGCAATGAAAAAGTCCCAGTTGATTACAGGTGTCATTACGAGTATGTGCCTAACTGCGTTGAAATTAGAGCCACTTTATGGGCAAGTGTATTGAAAACGACTTTTATACTACACCTGCTCGGAAAGTACCTTGATACTTTATCAAATTTACGGTAGAAAGTACGTCATTGCATATCGAACAAATATGCGGCGAGAAAACGCATCTGAGCGGGAGAGAAAAGTGTATGAAAATCCATTTCTTACGTGGTTTTTCTTTTTTAATTTTGGGTAAGACTATGCGCTGGTAACCTAAATATCAAAAGCCAAAAAGTTTTTACAGTGAGTTTTTATCTCCAAGTTCGCAATATGATACTGGCCACTAGCTGTGTGTTGGATGGTGTCAAACAATTTGAAAAAAGAACATGTGAAAATTGCAGACGCCATTGGCGCCATTTTCAATTTGTGTGTTGTTTGAGGATTCAGTTTTCGTAGAAAAGTAAAATAAAACTATCAAAATGATAAGTAGTGATAGTGATGATGAAGATTTTTTAACTCCGCCGCAGTTGAAGGAAACAGCAAAAATACTGATTGATAACCTTTTACCACAGAAATCAATTAAAAATATAATAAAACTTATGACGATTTTTTGCAATGGAAAAGTGAAAAAAATGCGGCATCTTTTTCTGAAACTGTTTTGCTAGCTTATTTCAGTGAAAAAGCGCAAAAATACAAACCAAGTACGTTATGGTCTATGTACTCAATGTTGAAAAGTACTATATTGACAAGAAACGACATAAATATTCAAGAATACAAAAAACTTACAGCATTTCTGAAAAGAAAGTCGGAGGGATTCCGTAGTAAGAAATCAAAAGTGCTTACTACAAAGGATGTTTATTCCTTTTTGCAGAATGCTCCAGATGACAAATATTTGTTGATGAAGGTAAGTTTATGAACAAAATGCACTGGTTTAAAATTTATTACGTACCTATTTATGAGTAGAAATCTACTAGGTTTTCATGTTTGATATTTTTGTTTACAGGTTATTTTGATTTTAGGAGTAAATGGGGCCTGTTGTTCGCAAGAACTTGTGGATGTGACAACAGACGATATCGAAATCCTCGAAAATGGAATAATCGTCAATATTCCTAACACAAAAACCAATTTCAGCGATCATTTGTTATATTGGGCTTATTTTATGAGATAGTGAAGAAATATAACGAAATTCGCCCCAGTGACCCCAAAACCAATCGGTTTTTACTACAATATAAAAACAAAAAATGTACGAAACAAGTAATTGAGAAAAACAAAATATGTACTGTGCCAAGAGAAATAGCTTCGTACCTTAATTTACTCAATCCACTAGAATACACTGGCCACTGCTTTCGCAGAACTTCAGCGACTATTCTTGCCAATACTGGTGCTGATTTAACCACAATAAAACGTCACGGTGGTTGGAAATCGTCCGCTGTTGCAGAAAGCTACATAGAGAATTCCGTAGAAAACAAAACACGAATAAATAACCAAATATCGGGATCGATTAATGTGCATCAAGACTCATCTCCTCAACCATCAACGAGCGCGACGATGCCAGATGCCCCTCAGCAGCCAGTTGCCCCTTTGGCACCACAGCCTTCTACGAGCGCAGTGCCAACAGCACAGCCAGTTATTCCTCCTACATTATCGCAAACATCTCAAACAAACATTAATGGAAAAAGTGTTACATTAAGCTTCACTAACTGCAACAATTTCAATATAAATTTCAATTAGTAAAGATTTAGTTTTTTATTTTCCTCGTAGGTGTAGTATAAAGCACTATGTATCACTCGAGAGAAAGTGCGATTCTCGATCTCGGGTGTTTTAAAGCCCTCGCCTACGGCTCGGGCTTCAAACGACACCCTCGACGGTAATCGGTCACTTTCTCCTCTCGGTGAACAATGTACTATTGAAACGTTATTACATTTACATCACATCTTTTTCTTAGTTTTCTACCGACTTCCAAAAACGAGGAGGTACTCAAATCGATTTTTTTTGTTACCTCATAACTTACGATAGGATGAACCGATTCCCAAAATTCTTTTTTTTGTTTGAACGCTGGTGCTTCCCGTGTGGTCCCATATAATTTTACCAAATTCAGTCCAGTAGTTTGTGAGTTACACTCCAATAACTGATTTTTAATAAATATACCAATAATAGAATGGAAGTCTGTATTAAATTTTTCAAATTGCATGTCCGATGTTTCGGAAACTATACACTTTCGGGCAAAAGTTATTGTGACCGTTATTGTAGAGAACAAAATGTTGCATAAGAGGTATTCAAATTATCAACGGGATAATTACCATGTAGGTATATTTTCCGTGAGTTTCCGATATTTCGGCACTGTTGCAAGCGCCATGATCACAGATGAACTGAGGAATTACGGGTGGGTGGATGTTTACGAGCAGACGAAACGCTTCCTACTACTACCTACTACTACCCTCTTCTGTACTCGTTTGTTATGCGAGGCACCCATTATTTATCAGGTAAACATTTAGAATCGTGGCGCCTGAATTCGGGGGGAGGGGGAGGGGGGGGGGCGGGTTCGGGTAGTGCCCCCCCCGCAAACCCCACCCGCCGGAGACCATTAGTTTTCGAGTTATGTTTGTTTAAGTATTTTGAGGTTAAGTACTGCATTTCGATCTACTACCTATACAATATCGCGTCGGCTCTGCAATCCGACAAGACTGCTTGAAATCGGGGTGCTATGAGTCGGTTCTGTCACTGACTTCGACCTATTCTAACTAACTATAACTAACCTATAGGTATGTCACAGACAAGTGACTTTGCCAATTCATTAGATAGCTACTGATATACTATTGTGCACCTGTATACCGCGTCGGCTCTGCAATCCGACAAGACTGCTTGAAATCGGGGTGCTATGAGTCGGTTCTGTCACTGACTTCGACCTATTCTAACTAACTATAACTAACCTATAGGTATGTCACAGACAAGTGACTTTGCCAATTCATTAGATAGCTACTGATATACTATTGTGCACAAATTTGGAACAAAAGTAGTTTGATGAAGCCTGATGGGTCACAGTTCAAACCTAACCTAACCTATAGGTTTGTCACAGACAAGTGACATTGCCAATTCATTAGGTACTAATATACTATTGTGCACACATTCCTACTAGTATGGGTCTGATAATTAAAATTGAAAAACAATTTGTTATTTTTAGAACTTATATTTTATAGACATAATTTATAGCATTTATAGTTTCGATGAATGGGTCTTTTATCAAAAGAAAGCGCAGAAAAACAGGAGAAAACATTCACGTACACTCTGAAGTAACGGAATGACGCGAGTATTCCGACAGTGACATTACGCTATCTTCGATGTTTGCGTTCCGTTTCAAGAACTTACATACAACGTACATGTCAAAAAAGGCTAAAAGTTACCTAGAAACGTTTCGTTTTACGCATTAATGTCATTTATGTCACCTGTCACTATCAAAATTACGGTGTTTTATTGAAACTTTAAAAAACTATTTAGACTATTTTGGCGTGTCTCCGGCAGCTAAAATGTTGTAAATACGCTTTATACAAACCCCTTCAACCCACCCACAGTTTTTGTTTCACCAAATTCAGAGGTCACGATTCTAAAGCCAACCCAAAATATTCGCTTCTCTTAATATCTGTAATTTTTTTTGTAAAACTTACCGTGTACGATTTATGGCCCATTTAATGGACCTTAAATGATTTGACGGGCTCTTACTGTAGAATCCTGATGTTATAGACGAATAATTTTGTGAAAAAGTATTCGTATAATAAACGTAAACAAATGAAAAACGTGATTCGTCGTACAGACAGTGAGTTATCTGTGTTACAGTAGATAAACGATAGTTTGTACTAATAACAATGACTTAATGTAAACTATACACGACTACGTAACACTTACGCATCATGAATAATTCGATAAATTAGTCTCCAGATCGGAAGTCTCAACCTTCAGAGAAATCCTTGGAACTGCTTCCGAAGCCAATTCCAAAGGGGAGCAGCGTGAAGCCCAAGCCCCCCGTCAAGAGAGAAGATTCATCGAATTCTGGTAAGTAAACAATAGGTAGGTTATAGATTGTATTTTATACTTACTTAATACCGTGATCAAACTTTGCAATTTTAGAGAGACAAATTCACATCATCGGACGGGATTCGAACCCGCGTCTTCGGACATTCCGTGCTAGACGGCCATGACCACTATTTTTACTCTATTTGATTTTAACCCTAAGTCGTATGGGGACGGAGCGACATCTATTGCATATTGAATAGCTTGACAGCATTATCCAACTGAAAGAAAAAACAATTCAAATACTTTCGTATTGACGTCGCAACCCTTCATAATATAGTATTACTTTATCAAAACATTAACGCCTGCGTAGCGATACCAAACATTGCAATTTTCTTTCTTCGGACCTTGTGCCTCGGTGGGGGGTTCGAATCCCGTCCGAGGATGTGAATTTTTCTCTCTTAAATTGCAATGTTTGGTGATTCACAACATAAGAGAATTCTAACTTCTTGGAGTGATCTTTGGATACTGCGTATATGTACCTACATAATACTTCACATCTCTTGCCATAGCTTTTAAATTCATTGTAACATTCCTATCTATGGAGTAACCCTTCAAATTTTCATTAATAGCATCCTCCTATGGATTGTCCATGGGGACACTTTCCTTGCATGACGGGTCCTCAAAAATTGAGGCAGGTCCTCAACTTCAGTTTTTACTTTTTAGTTTGTTTATTGTAATTGTGTATTGTAATTATTTTTGGGTAATCCACCACAATAACACATATACAGTAAAAAAAATCAACTAAGTACTTATTACGGTCCGAAAGTTACAACCCATTTAAGGACAGAAAGTCACATATGTAGCATGTAGACATGTCGCATATATAACGCAAAAAGTTACGCTTTCCTGAATAGCCATAACGAAATTTACACAGCACAGTAACATATACAGGGTATAACAAAATGGTGTCATAATACTGAAACGTATGCATGTGTACCTAGTCAGTATTCACATGACAAAGTGTCAAAATTTAAATCGCTTATATTTTTTTCTATCAAAGTGAAAATAATATTTCAATATTTTTTGGCAGCCCTATTAGAGATGCCTATTCTTTGAGTTCGTTGGGGTCAATGCG
Source organism: Selenia dentaria (assembly GCA_917880725.1). Taxonomy (NCBI): domain Eukaryota; kingdom Metazoa; phylum Arthropoda; class Insecta; order Lepidoptera; family Geometridae; genus Selenia; species Selenia dentaria. The sequence continues at coordinate 27,436,467 of OU862895.1, read as the reverse complement.
CTCTGCAAACCCCAAACAACCTATTCATTCAACTCCGTCCTGCATGCGCTCTCTCTCCGCGCAGCACCCCTGCCCAGGACCCTGTTTACCTAGTCTGCGTTCTGGAGGTAATTGCCGCCTATGGCCTAGTTGTTCAGGGATGAACCTGCTTGAGTATTAGAAAAACTTTAGTTACTCATAACTCGGAATGTTTACTGCTTACTGGGGCGCAGTGGCAGTGGTTAGGTCCCAATTGTATGCAAGCTTCTTCGTGTGTGGGTTTAGCATTACTACAACTTTTTGTTTCACGCTTATACAAGACCCAAAGATGGACTGTTGGGTAGCTGTTCTTGTGCCAACAACTCATATATTATATATAGTTATATTATATTAACGGGGCTTAATCGCGTTAGTAATAGTATTTATTTACCTCGGATTTATCCTCAGAAAAATCTGTCGATATCGTTAGTGTTGTGTGTCGGGACAATGACTTTTTATAACAACTGTTGGGGGTATATTAAAAAGTATCTCCATACTTCAAGACAGTGACACCCGCCTCTTCAGTCCGCTCGTGACCATGATCAATGCAACTTGATCGAAACGTCGAGGTAAATAAATACTATTACTAACGCGATTAAGCCCCGTTAATATAATATAACTATGTGTTCAAATCGCGAAAGTTTAAAAATAACTCATATATAGCTAAAAAAAGGACTTCCCTATTGGATGGATGCGCTTTATGTGGATACCTACCTACTACTACCTACCTATTTATCTATCCATCCAACTTACCTCCGCACATATAGGGTTCCGTAGTCATACCATAATCATAACCATTAATATGTTCCCACAGAAACATAATGAGCTGATTATGATTATGGGCACAAAGCTGTGACTCAAGCTTTGTTCTCAGAGAGAGAGGTTGGGCCATAATCCACCACGCGGGCCCAGTGCGGCTTGGTTATATGCTATTGCAACCCATGTCGAAGTATTTAGGCCGCCCGAAGGCTTTCAACATAGCCTAACGACTGTTGTCGTAAGACAAACAACCAGGACCGGCGACTTAACGTGCCCTCCGAAGCATGGAAGCGTCAGTTAAATAATGTCACTAGCGCTCACCCATCGAACTCCTGACCGCAGAGAGCGTTGGTTAACTTGTTAAGCGTTTGCGAGGTCGCCAAGTCGAGCTCCACAGCGAGCGCTTCTAGTCATGTGGGGAACTTTAAAAAAGGATTATATATATATTCCAGAAACGGACAGCGGCGACATCGAGCCAGAGATCGGCTTGGTCGCCAGCAGCGGGCGCTCCGCCCGTCGCGGCGGCGGCGTTGTCATCCCGGCGGAGGGCGCGTATGACCCTAAACACTACCAGGACTTGAAGGTGCCGCCGGAGATGGAGAACATATTCCAGTACATCATGAAGTTAGTACAATCTTAGCGTACCATTTACATAACTACATATCATCATATATCGACATACTTATACCAATATGTACATTCTACTTCCTACTATAATAATACTATAAACGCGAAAGTTTGTGAGTGTGGATCTCTGTTACTCTTTCACGCTCAAACGGCGCGGGCAATTTTGATGAAATTTGGTACGGAGGTAGATGAGGCGCTGGATTAACAAAAAGGATACTTTTCATCATCATCCATCACCACGCGGGTGAAAAAGCGTAATATGCTTGGGCACGACAAAATAATAAGGAGCCTACGTCAAGATCGTAATGATGACAGTTCTGGCAAAGTTTGTGTCAGTTTCATAGTCAAAAGCTAAGTCAATTTGACAGCTCCATACACTAGACTTGCTCGGCGAACGTCAAGGGTGATGAAATGTAACACAAATACCGTCAAGGGTGATGAAATGTAATGACAGTTTTTTTCCATGGTGATTAATTTCATATTTGTATGTACGTAAGTCCTGTATTTTATTATTAATGTTTACTGATTGATATACTAAGTATTTAAATTTACTCATATAATACTAAATAAGAATACATATTTTATGACATTTTGGTATAAAGATAGATATTTTTATAGTATTACTTTTTTAAAGCACTAACGCCTGCTTAAGCGATCTCAAACATTGAAATTTATAGAGAAAAATTCCATCCTCGGACGGGATTCGAACCCGCGTCTTCTGACTCTGCGACTCTGCGTCTTCTCTTCTCTCTCTGAAATTTATAGAGAATTTTCTCTATAAATTTCAATGTTTGAGATCGCTTAAGCAGGCGTTAGTGCTTTAAAAAAGTAATACTATAAAAATTACAAGGGCTGCGATGTCAATACGAAAGTTTCAAGTATTTCTAAATAATGCTTCTTTCGGTTGGATGGTACTGATAACTGTCCAATAGATGTCGCTCCGTCCCCGCAAGACGGTTAGTCAAATAGAGTTAAAATTCGATGCTCGGACCTTTCTTTCTCGGTGGCCTAGTTGGTCAATGGCGTCTGACACGGAGAGTCAGAAGACGCGGGTTCGAATCCCGTCCGAGGATGGAATTTTTCTCTATAAATTTCAATGTTAAAGATAGATATGCCCTTGGAGAAGATAAGAAGCTTCTCGAAGTACTAATCCTGCGCAGACGTAGTCGCGGACTCCAGCTAGTATCTACATACCATCCACGTAACTAATACAGATAATCGTATGCTCCATTTCATTTTATAATGCAATTGCAATTTAAAGATTTGACGATTTTGTCAATATTCGGCAAGAACATTTTGGTACCAACAATCTACGATTTTATTTCTTCGTAGCCAACAATATATAAAATTTTAGCAAAATTGGCCAAGATTGTCGCTGATAATACTGTCTTGCGAGGTCTACTGTTCGCAGAACTACTAGTCATAGTATTTATGTTCATTACCGACTTCCAAAAAAAGGAGGAGGTACTCAATCGATTTTTTTTATGTTTGTTACCTCATAACTTTCGACTGTGTGAACCGGTTCTCAAAATTATTTTGTTTGAAAGCTGGTGCTCTCCGTGTGGTCCCATTCAAATTTCATCAAATTCGGTCCAGTAGTTTTTGAGATACACTCCAGTAACTGAATAGAATGGAAGTCCGTATAATTTTTTTTAAATTGTACTTGGCAGTATATGCAAATGTGCACTGAATGTATAATTTTGCTCCATTTAACTATCAGTTCATCGACAGTGAGCTGTGAGACAGTGGGTGGTACTTACTACCACCCACTCCCAACCTTGCACTAATCTAATGTGAGACTGCGTTATTAAAGACCTTGCTCCAACTAAAATAGAACATAATTTTGATCGATTTAATACTCGCAACTCATTTGAGTCTAGTGTCTGGTTATTGAATTTTTAACCTTAATTCTTGCGTATAAAATATTTCTAACTCGCCAGCGGCTTCGCTCGCTTTGTCTTGGTGTAGTGGTGAGAGAGTTATTGTTTAAATGTCAATAATAGTCGCAGAAGCCATAATCTAAGAACTAAACTGATGTCAATAACTTTTTTTATTTATGAACTTATGAAACAAACACTCAATGTTAAGTCAAGCTTACCACAATATATTAGTGAACACCACATCTAAATCGGAAAAGCTGTTTTTAAGATTAGCGTGCACAAACGCACAAAAAGACAAAAAGACTTTTTGTCTGTTTGTGTGTGCATTGTACTTAGTACCTACAACAATCATTTTTTATTCGGTTTTCGTAAAAATCCCAATAATATATTTTCTCATATACCTCCTATGTACAGACAGCGTTCCGTTACATTTTTATTATATGTATAGATGTATTCGATATACTTAGTTGTTTTTGGGAGGGTCTTTGTACTCTCTACTAGTTGAATGCTCCGTGCTTACATAGGTCAAGGCAGAGAGCCTATCTAGCGACCTATTCTTTAAGCAATTGCTCTATAACTTACAGGTCAATAGTATGATTAATATTATGTATTGTTTTAATAATAAATAAATAAAAATAAATAAATTATTGATTAATTATTCAGGATTCAACACGCTGCAATTTTAACTTACCTATTGCAATAGGTAATTCAACTTTTTGTTCCTAAACGACTTTTCCTTGGAATCCGACTTGGAAAATAAGGTTACTTATATTTATGCTGTCCGAAGATAAAAAATCTGATAATTGAAACTATTTTTACGATTTTAGCTTGGCATGCTTTGAAAAGGTGTCGCTTGCAGCGGAACTCGTCCTGTTGTTCCAATCTTTTCAACTAGGTTTCAGAGTAAACTTTTCCATTGTTTTCTTGAACTGGAATTGGTGAATCCGTGCTTTGGAGGGCATTGTATGTCGGCCGTGCTTGTTGTCTAATGACTTAGGTTTCAAACACGCTGTGCTTCTAATAATTATGTGTTAAGTAGTAATCCATCGCCTCATCTAACTCTATACCAAATTTTATTTGCTCAGCCAATTTAAAAATTACACTTTACACACAAACTTTCGCCGTTGTGATAGGCGATGTCAAAAGGTTCAGTCGGTCTGAAAACTCAAATTCAAAAGGAATAGCCAACAATCCGCATTGCGAATTTTGGCCTCATAGTCCTCTCTACGAGAAGAAAGCCTGCCCCGACAGTGGAAACATGAGCTGATTAAGATGTATTCCAATTTTTTCAGCTTTCTTTTACCTTTTTCATCTTCTGTAGACTAAATCAGTGGCCCGAGCACAAACTATGCGTTATCTGTGCCACTATTGTACTAGATAAATGACAGTTTGTACTGAATACTTTAACGATGCGATTACGTTACACTTAAACAGATTTTCGTGCTCGGCCCACTGGTATACTTTTTAAAATAAGTATCTACCTACCTAAAGAAAATAGAAACGAAAACAAAACTATAAAAGCGAAATTTGGGTGTTGGAATCAATTGTTAAATTGGCGAGACTTTTCACGCTAATATAGCGATGTCACGCGACGTTACTCGCAACTATGTTACGTGTGCGGCTGTGTTGGTGTTGCAATGTCGCGTGATCGACATCTGCACATAATTGATTGTACAATATAAAAAGTACAATTTGAATAATTTATTCTATTCTCTACTTCCATTCTATTCAGTTATTGAAGTGTATCTCAAAAACTACTAGATCGAATTTGATGAAATTTAAATGGGACTACACGGGAAGCACCAGCTTTCACACAAAAAAAAATTTGAGAATGGATTCACCCAGTCAAAAGTTATATAGTAAGTAAGAAACAAAAAAATACAGTGAAATTGAGTACCTCCTTTTTTGGAAGACGGTAGAAAATGTCTTTTTATTAAGGTCTTTGGATCGATGGAATCTAAAAGTATATACTACGTCGTAACCTTTTTTGTCGATTTCCTGTACAAATTAAACAAAGAAAAAAAATAAAGTTGTAATAAGTAACATAAGAGATATGTTTTAATCGATATAAGTTTTTAAACGGACATGTTTACTAACGCAAGCATTAACTTAAGGAACGGGAAATTTACCGTTTTGTAGGTTTGTAAGTAGGTAGGTATATACTTATTTTGAGCTATAATATTTTAGTTTACTCGTGAACTTGGCGCATGCAAATGTGCGCAAATATTGAGAACTGAAAATAAACACATTACATGGTACGAGTAAATATCCCGTTTGTAAAGTCAATGTTTTAACCGATTTAAAAAAGGAGTAGGTTCTCAATTCGGTGTGGTTGCCAATTGTTTGTGCGGTATGTTTGTATGTTTGTTACGTTATTATATTATTTTAATAATCACCCAATTTTGAACCGATTTAGATGATTGTTTTTATGTTTGCTAGGTCTTCCGGGTGGTATCTTATAAAGTATTATTATTCTTATAAATGTATTATTCGTACATTATTGACCGAGCAAGCAAAGCGTCTTTGCTCTAACTGGGCAAATGGACTTTCATCTGTCCATATGTTTGTTAGCTTGTATGTACGTCTTCCTGAACAGGTCGCATTTTTCAAACCAATCTTGATGAAACTTGGTATGCATGGTCTATTTATATTTTCTCTGCAGTCGGCGATTTTTCAGATTTTTCTTAATTTTTTTCTTTTTTTGCCTTTTCCTAAAAAAATAAAGTTTGCCGGGGCGCTAATTATTGACCGATTTTGATAGAATTTGGTATAACTACACATTAGGTACATACCTACTACAACATAGTGCCTGACATTGATAGGAATTTCGAATATGAGCATAGTAAGTAGGCTTGCCATAATACCCAGTAATCAATATTACTGGATAATATGACGCTGTAAATAGAAAAGTGAATACATAGTTTATGATCGATTTTAGTACTGCATAGCAATGTACTGCGCTTTTACCCAGAGATATAAGATATTCAATTCAGATCACAAGTGCTCTGTAATTACGATGGAAACGTTGCCCTTCAACGTAAAACAGTTATGTTTGCACACTACTGCTTCACGGCTGAATAACTGGAAATGGTGTGATACTTCCCCAGACAGACTATTGCAGAAGTCCTACCACTGCGTAATGTAAAACAATTTTTAACTTTAACTCGTTTATTTTTTGGCTCAGTCATGTTTAGAGCTTGATTTTACTTTTGCAATGATCTTGTTTTATTTTTTAATGTAATTGTGGAACTAGGATTATCGTAATTATTGAAATTCAACACAGCACACTATTGCCAGGGCAATGAACTACTATATGAAGTTTGGGTTACAGTGGCAAAGGGAGGTAACAACTGTTTACATTAAATTGTTACACAGCTTTAAAAACCTACGTTACCATTATCGGTGTTATTGTCGAGTAAGATGTAGTCTAAGTGTGAAATCAAAATCATAAAATACGGCATAATCTGTCATTTTGACAGCAGTCACTTCACAATCATTTATGAGAAGCTGTAGTATGATAAACCATAGCGTGTAACAAACATCAACACGGAACCCTATAAACGAGTTGAATATTTATGAAATAATGTTTGGTAGTGCAGCGAGGAACGGCAATGTATGCAGATTCTAAATTCCCCACTGCACTACCAGTAGTGCAACTTGATAGTGCAGCGGGGAATGACTGAAAAAAATTAGTCATGCAAAATCGGCGGAGGGCTGATAGGGAAAAAGATGATTTGGTCCTGAAAACTCGTATGCAGTTTGTGACAGGACAAATAACTGTATCACATTTGTCGATAAAATGTTAGCTTATACTCTATCATAATTCACTGCATTATTGTTTTAAAACATCTTATTTTAGTTCATTAAAAGTTCATATTTTTGTGTTTTTGTTTATAATAAAGTTTATAGTATCAATTGGAATCTAGGAATACTCGCAATGGAACACACATAATTATTAATCCCGTGCCTTGCAATATACCTAATTGGATAAAATGGTCCAGTTAGTTACATTCAACAAAAAACATAAAGCAATGGAACTACTTGGACAAAAAAGTCCAACTAGTTCTATCAATAGAACAATCAATATAACTAATTGGATAAAATGTTCCAGTTAGTTACATTCATCAAAAAACATAAAATAATGTAAATTCTTGGACAAAAAAGTCCAACTAGTTCTATCAATAGAACAATCAATAGAACTAATTGAATAAAATGGTCCAGTTAGTTACATTCTTCAAAAAACATAAAGAAATGGAACTAATTGGACAAAAAAGTCCAACTAGTTCTATCAATAGAACAATCAATAGAACGAATTGGATAAAATGGTCCAGTTAGTCACATTCATCAAAAAACATAATGTAATGGAACTACTTGGACAAATAAGTCCAACTAGTTCTATCAATAGAACAATCAATAGAACTAATTGGATAAAATGGTCCAGTTAGTTACATTCATCAAAAACATAATGTAATGGAACTACATGGACAAAAAAGTACAACTAGTTCTATCAATAGAACATTCAATAGAGCTAATTGGATAAAATGGTCCAGTTAGTTACATTCATCAAAAAACATAAAGTAATGGAAATACTTGGACAAAAAAGTCCAACTAGTTCTACCAAAAGAACAATCAATAGAACTAATTGAATAAAATGGTCCAGTAGTTACATTCATCAAAAAACATAAAGTAATGGAACTACTTGGACAAAAAAGTCCAACTAGTTCTATCAATAGAAGAATCAATAGAACTAATTGGATAAAATGGTCCAGTTAGTTACATTCATTAGTTTTGTTTTCAGGCAATGAAAAACTGCTACAGTAGGTACAATTAGAAAAAAATAGTACCGACTTCCATTCTGTTCAGTTATTGGAGTGTATCTCAAAAACTACTGGACCGATTTTGATGAAATTTAAGCTGTACCACGCGTGAAGCACCAGCTTTCACCAGAATTTTAAGAATCGGTTCACCCAGTCGAAAGTTATGATGTAACAAACATAAAAAATACAGTCTAATTGAGTACCTCCTCATTTTTTTCGAAGTCGGTAGAAAACGGACTGTTTTACCGACACAGCAACAAGCTACTTGACAATAGATGGCGTTGTTAAGCAACACTAGGCCAAAGAGTGTTTGGTTAGAGGTAAGACTAATAAAATCAATTGTTTACTTACAAGCTCAGTGCATGCCCTCAACACAACACATAGGAACGATGGCCCATATGAAGTTTGGATTATATTACTATTATGCATTATTATTATATTATAATTATTCTCTGTATTTCAATTATATCACGGGTTTAACTCGGCCCTTTACATAGGCATAAGTGGGGCTATAGCCAACACTTAGAGGCCTGTATGATATAACAAATACAATGTAATAAAAAAACAGAAACTTTTGGATGGATGGGACATGGTATATCTATTATATAAATGGGTAAAATGGCAAGGCTATTGATATGATCTTATTAGTGATAAGGAAGATAGTGTCCACGGTGTCGCCACTCACCGACGGCTCGCCACAAAGCCGCCCCTGCATTCACATCTTTTATTTCTTTTTCTTAAAATTACATTTTTAACAATATTTCTATATAAAATAAAAAACATTATAAAAAACCCTAATCTTAGATTGCCATCGGCAGTGGGGCATGACCCAAACTACCGGTGGTTAGGGCTGCAGACTGAGGAACCTCCTGACAATACGTGCCGTATCAAGGAGTACTGCCTTCTGCATCTGGCCCTTGATCCAACCGTCTAGCGAGAGCATCTTAAGATGTTGGTCGAGGCTTTTTGCTATAAGGCCGTTTGCTGAAACCACTGTCGGAACAATGATCGTCCCGTCAACATCCCACATGGCGGTCACCTCGTGAGCTAAGTCAAGGTACTTCCTGAGCTTGTCCTTCTCGGCCTACACGAGATTCGCATCATGAGGAATGGTGACGTCAACAAGCATTACCCGGCGCTGAGATCGATCGATCACCACGATGTCAGGCTTATTGGCAACAACAGTCCTGTCCGTGATTATAGATCGATCCCAATAAAGCGTAGCAGGACCATTTCAAGAACAGGCGTAGGTGCGTACTTATAGTACGGCACCTCAGACTCAATAAGGCCGTATTTAAGTGCAAGTTGCTGGTGAATAATCCTGGCTACTTGGTTATGTCTGTGCAAGTACTTTCCATTAGCAAGATGAGAACAACCGGAAATAATTTGTCTGAGTGACTCTCCAGGACGGCGGCATGCCCGACAAATGTCGACCGTACCGTCTTTCAGAATATATTTCCGGTAGTTATTCGTCTTGATAACTTCGTCAGCAATTGCACACACAAAACCCTCGGTTTCACCAAACAGATCGCCGAAACGTAGCCAGTTCACTGACGCGAGCTGGTCTACATCATCCTGTTAGGGCCTTGTAGAATCGTCCGTGCAGCTCTTTGCCCTTCCATACGTCTCTTCGGTCTTCGATGCTTAGCACCACTGGTTTACGCCAATTATTATTATTCTCTGTATTTCAATTAGGTATATCACGGGTTTAACCCGGCCCTTTACATAGGCATAAGTGGGGCTGTAGCCAACACTCAGAGGCCTGTTTGTTATAAAACATACAATGTAGTATAAAAACAGAAACTTTCGGATGGATGGGACATGGTATATCTATTATAAAAATGGGTAAAATGGCAAGGCTATTGATATGATCTTATTAGTGATAAGAAGATAGTGGGCTATGGACGAGACTACGGCACCTGCCAATTTCAGTCTCATTATACATTTTTAATTTTTAACACTTCCACCCTTGGAGCTTTTTGTTACTTGCTCTTGCGTCTCCACCCCCAGACGGCCAATTAAGGCAAGCTGGGGGTCAGGGGTCTCATTTAGCCCCAGGGAGAATCAGGGTCCGCGGTGTCGCCACTCACCGACGGCTCGCCTCAAAGCCGCCCCTGTGGTAAATTATTATTATTATTATAGTGATATTTTTTTTTCTCGACATTTAAAGAATGTCGGTGTTATTATGACACCCACGGGCTTAAGCCAAGTGGATCTCATTTTCAGTATTTAAGTCCTGAGTTGCGTCCTGCAAAAATTTACGAACAATTAGGCAGGTATTTAATATAACTGCTTTCTGCATCGTAATATATATATATAGTTTTGGGTAAGTCTAACAATGTAACACCATGCTGTAAGTGTTTTGGGATAACTCCTGTACTGGAGAGTACCAGCGGCACAATATACACTTTGTTCATCTTCCAAATCCGAATAATTTCTTCTTTTAGCTCTGTGTATTTATGAATTTTTTCGGTTATTGTTTTTTGTATATTGTGTGTGTTGGGGACTGCAATGTCTATTATATATACATACTTATTTACTTTGTCTATTACAGTAATATCCGGTCTATTGTGATGTATGGTTCTGTCTGTTAATATGGCTCTGTCAAAGTATATCCTATGAGTGGGACTCTCCAGTATTGGTTTAGGGACATATTGATAATAGGGTTTCTCTGTATTTTCTATGAGTTTAAATTTAACAGATAGTTTTTGGTGAACTATATGACTTACTTGATTGTGCCTATGAGTGTAATCGGTTTGGGTGAGGGTGGGGCAAGCACTGGTGATGTGTTGGATAGTCTCGGATACGCGGTGACATTTCCTACATTTGTCATCGGCGGTGTTGGGGTCTTTGATTATATGTGCTTTCTGTAGATTTTTTTATTTATTACTTGGTCCTGAATAGCGATCATGAAGCCTTCTGTTTCTGGAAACAGAGATCCTAACCTAAGCCACTGATTTGAAGCTGATTTATCTACGTGAGGTAGCTCTAAGTCGTGTATATGACGTCCATGGAGTTCTTTTTTACGCCACCTGTCTATTTTTTCCGTTACTTGGTCTTTCGCAGATTTGTAATGTATATTGCTTTGGTTTAAGTTTAATGGTGTATATTTGCTGTCCAACTGAACTATTGCTTTGTGAATTTTAGATAAATCTGATTTTTTATAAAAGAAGTCGCGTAAATTTTTGATTTGGTTTTCCCACAGTAATTTTAAGTCTATTAGTCCTCATCCTCCTTCTTCCCTTTTAACTGTCATTCTTTCTATTGCCGATTTTGGGTGTAGATAGTTATGCTTTGTGAGAGTAGTTCGGGTTTTTGTTTCCAAGCGGCTTATGTCTGTAGCTGTCCATTTAAAAAGAAAGAGTAAAAGAGTTTAATCATTTAAAGTGAAAGAGTATGTAAGCACTGGAATAGCATATGTATTAACAGCTTTAAAGAGATTTTTGGAGTGTAACTGTGTTTTGCAAATTATATTTAATCTTCGAGTATATTCATTGGTTAGGTTACGTTGAATTTCAGTATGGTTTATGCCATTTGATTGATGAATTCCAAGATATGCATATGTGTCTGTTGGGTCCATTACTGTAAATGTATTGTGTGTAGCTAGATTATTATTGGCTATTTCAGTTTTGCCTTTTGAGATATGGAGAGTTTTACATTTATCAAGCCCGAAATTCATTTTAATGTGACTACTGAATTGTTTTGTTGTGTCAATTAAATTATTTAAGCCTTTTTTGGATTTAGCGAACAATTTTATATCATCCATATACATTAGATGGGTGATGTCTGTATTAGTTGTCAGTTGGTATCCACTATTAGAGCTATTTAGTAATTTAGAGAGTGGATTGAGGGCAAGACAGAACCATAATGGACTCAAAGCATCTCCTTGAAATATTCCATTTTTGATAGGAATTTCATCAGTGGTAACTTTAGCAAATTTGGTAGACAGATGTAGTGAGGTTCTCCGTTCAGCCATGGTACTTTGCAAGAGATTAATAATATGGGGGCTAATTTTGTATATCTGCAATACTCGTAATAACCAGGAATGTGGGACACTATCAAAAGCTTTTCTGTAGTCTATGTAGGCAATAATAAGATTTCGTTTATGGGTACTACAATGCTTGAGGACCGTTGTGTCTATTACAAGTTGTTCTTTACATCCTTTATGGTTCCTTCTGCATCCCTTTTGTTCCTCTGATAGAATATTGTGAGTCTCTAAATGGCTATTGATTCTTTTTGATATGCACGATGTGATGAGTTTGTATAGGGTTGGCAAACATGTGATGGGTCTATATTGTGAAGGGTTTTTAGTATCGTTGCTTTTAGGGAGCATGTATGTAATACCTTTTGTGATAAACTTTGGAGGTTCCTGTTGACCTTTTATTAAGTCTGTGATGTTTTTTGCTAATATATCATGCAGAACAAAGAATTTTTTGTACCAGAAGTTGTGTAAACCATCAGTTCCTGTTGCTTTCCAGTTCTTTGTTCTTTTTGTGACTTCTGCTATATCTTCTGTTGTAAGCTCTACAAATTCCATGCTATCAATATTTTCGCATCTTTTTACTTCTTCGCTTATCCATTTTGCTTGCTCATTGTGTTTTCCTTGACTTTTCCAGATATCAGTCCAGTAGATTTTGAGTTCATGTGCTGAAGGCACTTCATTACAGTCATTATTACTCAGTTTGCAGTCATGTCTGATATTTCTATAGAATTGTTTTTCATTTGTAATAAACAATTTGTTGTCTTCTTTCCTTTGTAAAGCTTTTAGGTACCTACTTAGTCTCTTTGATTTTAATGCCAATTTTTGTTTCAATGTGTCTAAAAACTCTTCAGGCCTTTTATTAAAATTTTCGTGTGAAGAGTGGTTCTTTGTTTTTTTGAATATCTCCTCTACGGCTTTAATTACTTTTTTTGACCTGTTGTTATTTATATATTGAGTTAATCTCCCTATGTCAGCTCGTAAGTTCATAATATCATTTTCTATTCTAACTTGCCAACATGGTTTTTGTGGATTGTGTTTACAGGTTTGAGAAGGGTTGTAGTGTCTAATTTTATAGCCTAAGTTTTCAGAAATTATAAGTGCGCTGCAATAAATTACAGTATGTATTGTGTTTATATCAGAATCTATTGAGTAAAATTTGCCAAGGATTTGTTTGTTAAATACATCAACAAATCCGTAGAGATTTTGTTTTCTCTTAGACGTGGTAGTTTTGGTCGAGCTGTAGGGTCAGTACCCCCGTATTGAACAAGTGTAGTTTCTAGCTGATCTATGAGTTCCTGCGTAGGAATATCGATCGTTACAGGTTCAAACATTTGTTCCTGTCCTATTTGTAGTGGTGGAGTTATACAAGAAAGTGAATTTGTTTGTGAGTGAATGCGTGAGTTGATGCTTGTGTGGTTGAGATTAAAGCTTGCTGTGTTTGGGACGCACTGTGAGATGATGTATGTAGGTGATTGTTGAAATGTTCAAAAGGATTTGATTGTAAAGGAATATGTGAGTTTGAAGTTATATCTGTACTGGTGATTCCTGTTACAGGGTCGGGTCTGTCAGTCTGAATGTTTTGTTCTTGGCGAAGTCTTTCTGAAACTTCTTTTTTTATGTCATTAATGATTGCATCGGAAAGAAGTTTCTTTCTAATAATGACTCTTCTCTGATCTGAGATTCTCTGTGCTGATACATTTAGATCCGGGTATTTCAACAGAAATTGATTGTGTAGATTTTTGCAGTACATTGTTTTGTCAGTCTCTAATTTGGTAATGTAATAATATGTGCGCATGATAAATAGGTTTTTATCATTGCTCACATTTCATGCGCACTCTTGGTTTGCCAGCTTTGGTGGTTGCAGGTTGAGTGGCAATTGCCTCCTGCAAAACATCCTGGGCCGGAGTAACTGCTCTACTGGAGTTACTGCTCCTATTCACTATCTCTAAATTGTCGGCTGTAGTCTTTGAGGATATTTTCCCTCCCTCCGATGGTGATGACTGTAGTGATGGGTTATAAGATGCTATATTAGGACTGTACAGCTCAATAGGGCTATTGCTTCTACTGTCTGTCTGTCGGTCGAGTCGGCTATTGGCGGCTGTGGCATGTTTATCGGTGGGAGCCCGCCTGCTCAACTCCTCACTGCTGACGGTTCGCATGCTGGAACACCCAGCGTCAGCCCCAGGTGTGCCCCGGCGATCGCCCCCGGGAAGCGGCCCTCTCATTTTTTTCATTCGACGAGTCTCCATTTCTATGGGTGTACCTTTGCCTTGTTGGCCGTGTAAGTTTTGATTGTACACGTTGCCCGCCCCCCACGAGGTCAGATGTTCGACTCGGGCGTAAGGTAGGATTTTAGGGGGCTTATTATTATTATTATTATGCATATTATTGGCAGATAACAGGTACCAAAGAAGGTGCTAATACCGAACTCTTCGGTGATAAGTAGGTACTAATAATATAGCAACCTAAATTTAATAATTTTTTTGTAATGTAAAACTCATTTTTTAATATTAGATTTTCTTCTAGATAGCATTACAAATCATGACATCCATTGCCATACATGACAACCTCTCGACAGACACAACACAAGACAACTTCAACAAAAGTAATTATACTCGTACTTACGATGTACTATCATCTCAGCCGTAGGACGTCCACTGCTGAACATAAGCCTCCCCCACAAATATCCAAAAGGACCGGTTGGAAGCGGCCTGCTACCTTTATTAGGTCGTCAGTTCACCTTGTCGGTGGACGACCTATGCTGCGCTTGCCGTGGCCTCCACTCTAGAACCTTTCGGCCCCATCGGCCATCTGTTCTGTGAGCTATGTGGCCTGCCCACTGCCACTTCAACTGGCTTATCTTCTGGGCTATGTCGGGGACTTTAGTTCGTCCACGTTGTATACTATAAATAATAATAATTATTAAAATAATAACAACATAAATAATAATAAAAATATAATAATATAATAAATAATATAATGAATAATATAATATAATTATAAATATAATATAAATAATAATAATAATAATAACCTCTCGACACCCTTTGGCCATCCACACCAACGTTGCCCCTTTTTGTCACCATTGATGGTGGCCCTTATGGGGGGCCCGTTTAGTGAGTGACAAGTCACCACCTGCCTAAATATTTTAAAATGAGACTGAAATTGACAGGTGCCGTAGTCTCGTCCATAGCCTACTATCGCCCTTATCTAAGTTCATATCAATAGCCTGGCCATTTTACCCATTTTTGTAATAGTTATAAGCACCATGTTACCCTTCATCCAACATGTTTTCTGTTTTTTATACTTCTATGTATTTTTATACCAAACAGGCCTCTAAGTGTTGGCTACAGCTCCACTTATGCCTTTGTAAAGGACCGGGTGAAATCCGTGAACATAATGAAATAATAATAATAAAAGTATTATACCGGAAGAATATTTCATCGTCTATCTATTGCAACTTCAGGTCTTAACACACTTAACTTTAAGGCAGGGTTATTATGTATCTCAGTTGCTAACAAATGTTGATTGAAATCTTGAAAAATGGCGACTCTACGTCAGTTTTGAAAACTCCAGCAAGCAAAAATATTAGTAAGTTGATGACTGGAGCTGACAAAAGTGACATAGAGCCGCCATTTTTTTCGATTTCAATAAACAAGTGTTAACAAGTGAGATACATAATATGCCCTACTGTTATCAAATAGATAGATAGATAGTAAAGAATTTTAAAAAAATATGTTTGAAGAAGTATGTACCTAATTGTGGCATTTGTATCGCTACAGATACACTCCCCAAAAGATCGACATCGACTTGAAGTTGCAGCCATTCGTGCCGGAGTACGTGCCGAGCGTCGGCGACACGGACGCCTTCCTCAAGGTGACCATGCCGGCGTGCAACGCGCGCGCTCAGCCGCTCTCCGACCGAGTGCTCGAACATATCGACAACTTGGGTAACTTAGATTATACTTTATTGTTAAACAAAAACATTACATGGAAAACTTAAATTTAGAAAATCCTAGCTGCTCTCCGCGGTTCGAAGTCGCGAGCAGAAGCAAGTAACAAATAACATAGATACATAGTAAAATACATAAATTTAAAAGCATATTAAGGACAATAACTAACTTCTACCTAATTAAGTACCTAGTTCCAGTAGGCGAGCGAGCACATGTTCTTATGAGCGGTAATTTGTCGCAGTACTTCACAACCTCAGAAAACACTTGACCAATTATGCTCATATCATCATCAATCATGCCATTTATATTATATGTAAAATAGTGCCGCAGCAAACTTCCAGAAGTATCCAGAAAGTGAACTCTACCGGAGATTTATATAATGCTTTTCTCAAAAATGGTATTTTCAGACTAACTGTTGGCTTGTTTTTCTGCCTTCCACTTCATAAATTTTTATAAGTCTTCATATATAGCTCCTTGGATTTTGGACGAAGCATAAATAAAATTGTTTTTTGCTATTTCGGCCTCAGCTTTTAAATCAGGAGGAGTGCCATCTATTTCCGAATCAGATTTAGTTTTGAGGATTATCTATGTTCACACGGTAAATTAAAACACAATATTGTCGCAATTGAATGTAATGTAAAATCCCGCCGGTCGTTTTTTTTAATAAAATGTTTGCGTTTAGTTTGAACATTGTTCTATTTTATATTACATGAATGTATTAGAAAAACATGTAAGTAATTTATTGTTTTTGAATCTCCATGTTAATTTTAGAATGGAAAGTTTTAATCCAACATGATTTATAAACTGAAACTACTAAATACAAACATAAAATCCCACACTATACTTCTACAACATTACTAAGTACAAAACGCATCGTGCATACTTTTTCTGCTTCGCGTTAAGTGTTTAAGGCTCCAAAAATATATCTATCTCATAAAATGTCATACCAAAAAGAGAGATAGATATATATTTGGAGCCTATAACCATGTTATAATGGCTAAACTCTAACCTGTGCCTGGTACTATGTTTTTTTTGTAAGCAAATCTAAAGAGGATGACCTACTGTCCAGTAAGTACTCACTTACTGGACAGTAGGAGATTCCAAATTTAAAATCCCGCTTCTTACTGGACAGTTGTGAATAAGTCTCCGGTAGAGTTCACTTTCTGGATTGTTTTTAGAGATGTTATGGCAACATTACATACCATTTTGAGAAAATATACTTACTTTACTTAATGAGTGACCGAATGAGCGAACCGATCGAAGTCTCCACAGACTCGCCAAGATTTGCTCCCATCCGTTCGGATGTTGGTACTCGCGTAAATGTGGTCTTTTTCAATTAATCTTGATGAAATTCGGTATACTGGTTCTACCATTCATTGCTTTCTCTTGGTGATAGGTGTTTTTTAATTGGAGCGGTGTTATGGGACTTCTTAATCGGTTTAGAGTTTGACTTCCAGGTCTGACGATACTCGACGAGCCGGCGGCCGAGCAGAGCGACTCTGCGCTCTTACATCTTCAGCTAAGGGCTATATCGAAGACTAACAGCGCTAAGTCTACTGTGGTAAGAAACAATTCTTATATCTTGATATAAAAACTAACGCTTTTCACTCATTTTTAATTTGAAATACGGGATTACTCACGTAATATTTATCGGATAGGTTCAACTATACTTAGTTTCGACCACATACGGTCTTTTTCAAGGAGTGTTCGGGACGCTCGTGTCGATGACGTCTTGCTTAGCACTGCGGGCGGCAGCTCGTAGCGCTCGTGATGTTATTCGTGATATTATTTATACCGTTGTTTATTCTACACTTACATTATAGTGAGTATCTATTGAAAGATATATAATATGTACAATAGACAACGCAAATGCGTGTACTTCCCGTGTCCGAACCCCGACCAAGCGTCAAGGTTGGCCGCTGTTATACTTAGTCAACACAACACAGTCGATACAACAAGGGAGATATGAAAAGGGGGCGGGGCAGGTGTCGCAGCAATATGCCCAAAAACAGAACACATTGCTCGCAGCGGTTCGCAACTTTTGTATTATGTAACTGAACGCTGGTCGCGATATTGCATGTACCTAAATAGTTTACAATTCTGGCTTTGTACTTACGAATATTCAAATTTTATAATACCGCAGTGAATAATGAACTTATTGAAGCTAACAGAATACGTTTGAATCGCGGAATATGACCGATGCTTGCGACACCAAGTTTTGTACTCAGCGCACGGACATCTCTCTAGATCTATATGAGTCGGACACACGCGAAAACTCAATTCTGTGATAATTCTACCACTACAATATTGTCTCAATCTAACACTGATGCCAAAGAACCAATGAAACAGTGTGTATTCCGTTTACATTTCAGCTCACGAAGAAGATCGATAACGCCGAAAAGAACGGCAAAGCGATCGAGCGCTGGATAAAAGACGTCAGTGAACTGCATTTGTCTAAACCTGCGCCCACTGTTACGTATGCTAGGTAAGCACTTTGCAGTTACCAGTACATATCACTGTTATGTCATAACACATTTACTTCCGGATAATCATCGAATTTTACAACAAATTTAGTATCACTATATTTTTATTACATATTTTTAGACCTAAAGCTAAAGGCTCATCAAAAAAAGTCAATTTTTTTTAATTTAGCCATCAAAGACGCACTTCTGAACTGTCAATTATTCATTTTAATCCTGTTTATATCTTATAACTAGCCTAATATTCAAAACTATGTTCAAATTAAACCTAAGCAAGAGTGAAATCTTGCGAAGTAGGTATTACTTGCTTACATTGAATTTGGAGAATTGAATTATTCTAACTAAGAATAATAGAAAAGCAACGACATTTATTATTATTATAAAGTAGGTACATGTAAAAAAAAGCTAGGTATTGAGAAAAAAACAATTGAAGTGGTGTGTGATTCCGGGAATGAATTACGATTCGGCATAATATACAACCCGGTCAGAATATCTGTGCACCTCGCTGGAATGCGGCGCCCCTCCCGCTTCCCCTGTCACCTCTCCGCGCACTCCCCGGTGCGACAGTACGGTTAGCATCTTCGTTGCCGATACACGTCCCGATAATTTTGATATTTTCGCTTTGTTGTTGTTTTGTTTTTTAATATCAATTGATTAGACTGTTTACTGTTAAGTTTGGACTGGTTTGGTTGTTATTAAAATTGTTGTAGCTGTTAAACTGAAGTCATGGGAAAAACAATACACAGCGAATCAAGAAATTTGATGCGATTAAGTCAATTACGCCAGCTGACTGGAAAAAAGAAGTGAATCACGTGGAGAGACTACAGCGAGAATACTGGGAAAAGGATCATCTAGCAGATGGCAACATCACACAACTTTTAATATCACTAGGGGAAGATAGTTCGGAGAATTCAGAAAGTGAGAGTGAGGAAGATACAATGTCAGGCATATAGTCAATAATTTATAGTGACTGAGTTTAATAATAAATGTTTTTGTAATCAAAATTATTGTTTTTTAATAACAAACCCTTCATCAATAATAAATTGATTTGAAAAGGTTAGTATTTTTTTTTTTACTTCCACATTTCTCGAAAACCTTTTTTTCACACCGTATCCAGACCGCCGATATGACGTCACGAGGTCAGGTGCACAGATATTGTGACCAGGTTGTATGCTAGAGTGAAGAACCTTTGCACTGATATGGTTAAAAGGTTTTGGGGTGCTGGTTTTCAGTCGGAGATTTGCTCGGTGATTACATCTGCTCGGTTGTAACTCGGTGGTTGAACATACTTACCTATTTATAAAATTCGTAAATATATGATGCCGTGGCTTTAATCATTTACCTAATTTGATATTTCTTGTACCTATGTATATTAGTATTATGGGAAAACTAAATATTGTCATTTAGTACCATAGTATAAAATGTATCATTATTGCGGTTACACACATTAAAAACCTTTAAATGGATTTTTAATGGCACCAAAAAATAGTATAAATGCCGTTATTAATTTCCCTTCAGATCTTTCAGGTACACAAAGTTGAATTCCCAAAATGTTAATTTCTCATAATGTTAAACTTACCATAATATTGATTTACAAAAAATCGATCTTTTTGTAAATAAGCATTATTTGAAGAACTATTAATTTCACAAAATTATGGATTCAGGATTCTAAAATGCGACGAGCAGAATGGGCTATTATTTATCTCAGTTGGTAACAAATTTAAATTGTAATCTAAAAAAATGGCGGCTCTATGTCGTTTTTAATTAGAAATACGGGATTACTCACGTAATATTTATGGGACAGGCTCTATGTCACTTGTGTCGACTCCAGTCAGCAACTTAAACAGTTTTGGCCATAGTATTATCTATGTTTTTGCCTACTGGAGTTGTCAAAAGTGACATAGAGTCGACATTTTTCAAGATTTCAATCAACATTGGTTAGCAACTGAGATACATAATAGCCCTGCGGGTCACGTTAACAAGGAGTTAATGCTAGCTATTAAATCCGTATCACGCAGCAGTCTCTCACTTACCATTCCAGCAAAATGCCAGACATCGATACCTTGATGGAGGAATGGCCAGAATCCATGGAGGAGACCCTGAACGAGGTCGGCTTCCCCCCCGCGGCCCTCGACTGCAGCTTGTCCGAGTACGCAGCATTGGTGTGCGGGATGTTCGACATACCTCTCTGCGGGGACACACTGTCGGATCGGATACAGGCCCTCCACCTGTTGTTCAGCTTGTACTGCGCGGTGCGGAGCTCGCAGTTGTACGCCGATCGGCAGAAGGAGAACACCGAAAGCGTTTAGTTGTAAGGTTAATAAAGCTATTTTTTTAAGAACTGCTTTATAGTTTTGTTTTAAGCTTTTACAATGATATACTTCCACTAGACATGTTTATAAAAATGCACCCTTAAGTGCTTTCGCTCGCTTCACCCCCTTAAAGATAGGGATACTTTTCTCATACTAACAACTATCGCTAACAGGGAATTTCGCACCTGACTAATGTGATCAGCAAGTTTATTGGAATTGAGAAAACTACCAGAAAAAGACTTTAACGACATAAACATTCTAACTGTTGTCTCTCAGTTTATCTATGAAAATCTAATGTATGTAAAGAAAAACATTAGCAGTTTTGATAAAAGGAGTGATGCTCATTCCATCAACACGCGAAAAGCACAAGCTATCCGTACATGTAACGCGTCTCCACAGAATAAGTCATTCTTTTATGGGACAATGTATACGATTCTATAATAAAGTTCCCAATGTTATCCGAGATTTGCCTATTAATAAGTTTAAAATTACTATTAAAACTAAACTCTGTCAAAAAGGTTATTACAAAATTTCGGATTACTTGGAGGATAAAACAGCTTGGGACTGATCACTCCAGGATCTATCTACTTGTGTACTAAGATGTCAAAGTGTAGCGTGTCTTGCCCTACTGATACCATTATTATGTTCTCTTTTGTAAGGCAACACACTGGAGCTAATATTTGTAGTACCTAAGTAAAAACATCTATATAAAAAGAATGGCCCCGAGTTTCTTGCCGCTTCTTCTCGGTAGGCTCTATATATTTTGGAACGCGGCGCTAGTCTTTAAAGTACATTATAATGAAAAATTGACGTTCATAAGTGCGTCTTTGATGCCTAAATTGAATAAATGATTTTGACGTTGACTTTGACTTTACCGCCTCTAGAAAATGAAAATTGAGAAAACTAACTAACTATATCATTTTCGTAAGCTCCAGTCACCAACTTACCAACATTTTTGCGTACGAGTTATTATAACAGACATAGAGCCGCCCTTTTTCAAAATTCAATTAACATCGCTTGTAAATGAGATACGTAGGTAATTGCCCTGCGGGTTCATATAATTATGTATTTGTTTTAAGAACAATAGGTAATTAACATTAAACTTATTTAAAATGTCATTCTATCTCTATCAGCTTCTAAACAAAAGACATAAATAGAAAGATGATTTCATTGTGATTAGCACTAAACATATTACTTATGCCTCCCTAAATCTCCGGCATATAACGGTCACCAGTAGTTTATATTAGAGAGAAAAAACTAGATAAAAGCCTATTTGGGACAATGAAAGAGCATAAAACAAAGAAAGGAAACACTAGGAACAACACCTGGAAGACCCAAAAAAAGAACCGCAGCCGCGCGCGTTTTGCACTCTCCTTGAAAAAGACCACGGGATGTAGTTGATAATAGTATGATCCAAAACGTTCATACTATAGAGTATGAATGTTTTGGATCATTTAGAAACTTTTACCCCCAGTTTCTAGAATGTTTGTCAAAGCCTTGATTAGTTGACCAAGTAAATATTGAACGCCCATTGGTCAATAGTATTCTATAACACGATATGTGACCAAACAGCGGTCATTATTCCGTCTGTTAGCTGATCAAACTTTCCATAAACTTAGTCCATAAAGTTAGGTTAGTGTTCTACCTAGGTCGGTATTCCAGAGACTCTTAGTTGTGAACTGGACTTGTGTGAGTGGAGTTTTGACAGTAAATTTCATACGAAAACTCAGATAGTACTTAAGCCGCGATTCACTCCTAAGTTCTTCGTATACGAGCTAACTCGGAAAAATAGAACACGATCCGAGTCTACACGTATCGGACGCCGTCATCCGAGTGCGCTCGGATTATGGGTTGCCACAATCCGACTTGAGCCCGAGTAGGCATCAGAGTCCACTCGGTCCGAGCAGGCCCTGATCGTGTCAACGCGGCTTAAGTGTTTCCAAGTGCAAGTACCGCTTGAAACAATGTTACGTTTTTATTTAATAGCGTTTTTTATTACTTCTAACAGCCACTTTTTAATTAAAGAAAACACGAAAGCTATCATGTTATACTCGTTTTCTCAGCAACTGTCTACAACACTGCTGAGGATAGTGGGATTATAAAATCAAAATCAAACAGCAATGTAGGTACTTTGGCAATTCTTACGTTTATTTCAGAATTTCGTACAATAATACTAAGGAAAATATACAAATATCTTTACCTCCAAACGATTCACTCCCGCAGAAACTCGAATGTAGCCTCATAAGGCTCTTATGGCAGTTAATACCACGATTGAGAACTGATGTAATTGCAAACTGCATTACGAAAGGCTCCTTATTGTTTATTCTACATACGAGTAACTAGGACAAAGGCAATCACTGGAGGATCGGTGACTGAGCGGCGCGCTATTAAAGTTTTAATGACATGTATTATTTTAATGTAATGATATAGATGACATATTTTTAATCAATTTTAATGACTTATCCTATGATGATGTAATTTTAATGGTACGCTCTCAATATAAGATCGTAACTTGACTACATTTAATATAATTGAATTAAAAAAAATATATATAAAAAAATAATATAAACGTTTGGTTGAGGCGTCGAGTGACCGAAATGCTGGCGCCTATTTTGGGCAAAAACTTAGAATTGCCATCCAGCGTGGCAATGCCGCCAGCGATTTGGCCACTTTTCCCCCCACCATGGGGCTTATAGATTAGATATGTAGTTATTATTATTATTATTATTTTATTTAATTTTTAATTACTAACAATGTAATGTTTAAATGAAATTACTTATATGAAATTCGACTAAAAAGTAGTATGTGCAGTGATTATATTTTATCATACTTATTTCAATTGCTAAGTATATCACTACTGGATTTATAGTTGAAAAAATATAATTGAATGATCCAAATTTTGTAATTAGCTCTAAAATTTGCAATAAGGGTTGAGTATAGCGAACAATATCAACACTGTGACATCACATGACTGTATTACCTGTACTCTGCAATTAAATGATTTGAATTTGAATTTACTATAAAGCTACCAACAAAATCCGCTGTAGCAACAATTCTGTCGGATCTACTCTCTCTCTCTATACTCTCTCTCATGCTAAATCAAATGTAATAAAATCATAATCAGCCCATTTAGTTCCCACTGCTGAGACTCGAGCTTTCTTCTCAGAGAGAGGAGTTGGGCCATAATCCACCACGGATGGCGGCTTGGTGGATAGGTTAGTGGTAAAACCACGTCGAAGTTTTCAGGCCGCCCGAAGGCCTTCGACTTATCCTAACGACTGTTGTCCTAAGACAAACAACCGGGACTGACGGCTTAACGTGCCCACCGAAGCACGGAAGCGCTCAGTTGAATAATGCCACTAGCGGTCACCCATCCAACTCCTGACCGCAGCAAGTGTTGCTTAACTTGTTGATCGGTTAAGATCGCCAAGTCAAGCTTCGCTACGAGCGCTTCGCAAATGTAATAAAATGAAAATACTTTTATTCAAGAATAAATTTAGAACCGGGATATTTACCATGTATTGTATTTATTTTGAGCTCGATACTCAGTCATGTGTTAATAAAATCTATGTCTATTAGACATAGACATACATTTTATTTTGCCAAAAAAAAACTGGTTACAGAAAAATAAACATGGTGCATCTATAAGTTCAAAAACAAAGGAATTTCATACAAACGTTCTCAGCCGTTTTTACCCCCCTAGGGGTTGAATTTCGAAATACCCTTAGTAAACCCACCGAGATGGAAACACCCTCCAAATTTCAAGTCTCTACGATATACAGGGTTATTGGTAATTAGACCGGATCCTTTTAAGGGGTGGTAGGGAATGCCATTTGCAACAATATGACTGTACATTGTGATATCCGGAAATGAATCATTTCTGTGATATTCTTTTTTTTTATTTTTTTTTTGGAAAATCCAGTTTTACTACTTTAAAATTCAATAAAAAAAAAAGTAATCAACCGATTTCAATTCTGTTCGCAGTTTTAGAGAAACCTTGTTACAGCTCTTAATAATAAACAATAATATCGTACTAATGTAGATCCATCCAAAAACTAGAGGCTTTTTCATAATTTTTATTTGATAATTTTTGTAAGATGCTTTACAAAAACCTTTATTTTCTCTACAAAAACGATAGTAAATTAAGTCTGCATTTTATTTAAAAAACATCTACAAGTCTTTAGCTATCCAACGAGGTAAAACAATTAGCACTTTATTGCACAATTGCAGAAATAATGCGATTACAAAAGGCCGAGAAAGGAATGAGAATAGTCCATGAGAAGTAGCTATGGAAGAAATACTTTCTTAAGGTAACTTAATTTCTTTTAAAGAAATAAAAGAGTAGATGTAATTAGTCTGTATTTATTATTTATACAGTTCGTTCTCAAAATGTGAGCCAGAATTTAAAGGTTTTTGTAAAGCATCTTACAAAAATTATCAAATAAAAATTATGAAAAAGCCTCTAGTTTTTGGATGGATCTACATTAGTACGATATTATTGTTTATTATTAAGAGCTGTAACAAGGTTTCTCTAAAACTGCGAACAGAATTGAAATCGGTTGATTACTTTTTTTTTTATTGAATTTTAAAGTAGTAAAACTGGATTTTCCAAAAAAATAATAAAAAAAAAGAATATCACAGAAATGATTCATTTCCGGATATCACAATGTACAGTCATATTGTTGCAAATGGCATTCCCTACCACCCCTTAAAAGGATCCGGTCTAATTACCAATAACCCTGTAGATTGATTCAATTCATTACAATCCCCTTTCAATTCCCTGGGTAACAATAGTGGCGATTTTATTTTTTCGCTTCTATGAAAACTGAGGTTCGTATATTAACTATTTTATTTAAACTTTCAAATCACGTCATGTAATACTGCGCACGTCATTTAAAAAACAGCGTTTATAAGGCCGTTAAAGTTTTTATAAATAAGGTGCCTACATTATACAAATATAAAAACGCGCCGCGCTTTGTCAAACTAACTATGAGTTGTCTGTGACACAATTATACTATAATTAATAAAGAAATGTAAAATGTTTATTTGGAAGTTGCAACACGAGTAACGTGTCGCGTTTTTGTATAAGAAATACTTCATATTCGTTCGTAATAAACAATAAGGAGCCATAATTCTATAGAAAAACAGAAGCGTCTAAAATTTATTGCAATAATTGTGGACGGCAAACATATTGCTAGGTATTTTCAATTACATAAATAACTTTAATTTTTAATAATTGTGGATAATATAACAAAGATTTAATTAAATAATGAAATACGCCCATGGACATAGGACAATATATAAGCGTGAGAAGAGATTTTCCTCTACCATTTAAACTTTAACATACTCGTATTTTAGTGTCGGCATTGACCACAGCACTGATGGTGGATCGGGCCGGTAGGCTCTGGAGTGGAGACCACGGACCAGCAAGCGCTGCGTAGGTCGTCCACCGCCAAGGTGGTATAGGCCATCTGATAAAGGTCGCAGGACGACAGGCCGCACGCCGCTTCCAACTGGTCTTTTTGGAAATCTACGTGGGAGTCTATATTCAGCAGTGGACGTCCTACGATGGATTTGATGAAAGTGACGAGAAGCTGGTGCAAAAGTAATGAATGTTCCTCCTCCTTGGGTCGTTTTCCTCAATGCTGAGGGTCGTGACCCCTCCACGGAATATCTTCTCTTTGATGACCTTACGCCATCTGGTCCTATTCTAGGCGCCTTGAATGGCTTCGTGGGCTTTTCTTTTGAGTGTAGTACGGATTTGATCAGACCACCGCACTGGACTTCGCCCCCTTGGTCTATTTCCCTCGACTTTACCAGTGATGATCAGTTTCTCAATATTGTCATCACTCTTCCAAGCAACGTGGCCGAAATACTCAAGAACTCGCTGACGGCAGATGGATGAATGTTACTACAATACAATTTAGAAATACCCTCTAAATTGTATCTAAAGTGCAATTAGAACCGCTGTAGTCGTATCGTTGATGTACATAGTACAAACTATGTACTATCTGTGTCACAGTTAGCCCTAGACACATGACAGTTTGTACTGTTCCACGTGAACGACACGTTACGTTACACTTACGCAGTTATTCGTACTAGACCTGCTGGTACAACGGTGCTCGGCGAGGAGTGACTATTAGACTGTACGTAGGAATACATTAATTTCGCGCCCTTGCTCAAAGAATCGGTAATAACCTTGGGAAACAATACATTATATACGATGTAATTCATATTGAGTTGACACTATATTGTTCCATATGTCCATGAGCGGATACAGAATCGCACATTGATTTATGTAACATTTCATACAATGAGATCTAATTTAGGGTACTAAATGGAAGACTACCGCCCATTTTCACATACCTTAGCACATGTCTTTATTAAAATACATATTTTGAAACACAAAAAACACATTTCGTACCTACCGGCTGATCCTTAATGATCCTACGCCCCAACTAAAGTTATGGCACTCGTTTGGTGACGTTATACTTAAGGCCGGTGCCAATAACCTATCTGTTTACTCTAATAAAGATAGATATTTCACACTATTTGTGTGATGATATTAAAAACTTCTATCCCTAATAAGGAAAATTGTGGATAGATAGATTATTGGCACGGGCTGTTACCTCCAGTTTCTAAAAACGTTTGTCAAAGCAGTGATTGGTTGACCAACTAAATACTAAACGCTCATTGGTCAATGGTATTCTATGACGTGATATGTGACCAGTCAGCGGTCAGTATTCCGTCTGTCAGCTGATCTTTGACAAACGTTCCAGAAACTGGGGGTTAGTGTAACGTTTAAATGGACGTCAAAGGTTTAGTAATAGTTGAATGAAGCCACAGATGTGGGAAGGGAGCGGATATGGTAAGAGAGTGTGACAGAAGATCTAGGGACCTTGTTAGGTCCCTATCAGCCACTAGTCTTTTTAATACGAGCGTTCGATGAAAAATATATTGTAGATTCATTGTCCGAAAGATGATCGTATACAAAAACTATTCACAATCTGCAGGGTTATTATATATCTCTGTTGCAATCAAACGTTTATTGAGATCTTGGACCATGGTGGCTCTACGTCAGTTTTAACAACTCCAGTATGCAAAATGTTAGTAAGTTGATGACTGGAGCTGACAAAAGTAACATAGAGCCGCCATTTTTTCGATTTCAATCTACATTTGTACTGAGATACATAATATTCCTATAGATCAATAAATGGTAGTAAGTATCGTATTTAACAATTGTCTCCATACATAGATCGATGCTTCTGCTTTTAAAAACTGCGAAATGCTGTACCAATACAATAACTATGTACCGCCATGTCTCCCTCCCTTTCGACATCCGTGGTTGAAGCAAATAATTGCCTTTGATTTACTTACTCCGTGGTACAAACGGCTTTAACTATATATTAGTTAGACATCCGCAAGTAAATGAAAACGGGCGTACGTAAAAATAAATTTACTACATACGTGGTACATACAAAAATATTTTTTTATAAATCTACATACATATCTAAGATGTGTTAGTTAAGGATATAATTTTGAAATGTACAAAGATCAATATCGACCACCCGGCAACGCGATCTAATGAAATTATCATCCATGTTTTCTTTACGATATGCATTGCCCGAGACTGGTGGATATGTACCTTCATTTTAGTCAAGTCGCAAGAATATTTTTACTTAGACCGCAATTTCTTGTCTTTATCAAAATCTACTCAGCATTCATTTTCCACGCATCTTGACATACCTAAAGGTCTGAAATCCATGTCTTTATTTGTCAATTTTATGTACAAGCATAAAGCTTAATGTTTCCCGTAAGGGATAGGCAGCGATCTTAGTTTTCTATTCAGAGTATATTTCATATAATTTATTATATCAGTGTAAGTTATCATGACGACAATCACTGAAACAACAGGTATATCGTTTAAATAACTCGGCGATATGCAATTTATAATTTTAAAAGCCATATAAAATGGTTACCCGATGAGTACCTACTTTCCAAAAACAAGATATCGATTCCAGCCCCTAACAACACAAACAAAACACAATATAAACTAATATTTACAAAATAGCAGTTACACAAAGCATCTCATATATCACAGTTCCATTTTGCACCCACACTTATGTATACAATAATAATAAAGGATAAGTACTTACTACCCTAACATTACAATTGAAAGTACAGTCAGGTAAATAACTAGTTTCCTGTCGATTCACTCGTCACTGAGATGTATCTGTTATTCATCATCATCATCAGCCTGTAGCAGTCCACTGCTGGACAAAGGCCTCTCCAATTGCACGCCACTTAGGTCTATCTTGAGCTTCTCGCATCCAGTTTTTGCCAGCCGTCTTGCGCAGATCGTCACTCCACCGTGCCTCAGGACGTCCTACACTACGTTTGCCGAGAGGCGGTCTCCATCTGTTATTTCAGCATATGAATTCTGTGGGGCTATTATGTATCTCAGTTGCTAACAAATGTTAATTGAAGTTTTGAAAAATGAGGGCTCTATTTCAGTTTTGAAAACTCTAAGCAAAATTGTTAGCAACTTGATGACGGAAGCTGACAAAAGTGTCATAGAGCCGCCATTTTTCAAGATTTCATCATTTTCAACATTTGTTAGCAACTGAAATAGATAATAGCCCTACTGATTAATTCGATACGTTTCCGTCTTTCTGGGAATATCGAATCCACATTCGAACCCGTAATAATTAGGTATATAAAGGCTATTTTAACATGACCACTGATTCGTTAGCGGAATGGTCGGCCGCAGAAATGAAGATAGTCCAAGTGCAACGCACGGCAGAAAAATATAAGTAGCCAAAACTAAAAGATCATAACAAACAATATTACATTGACAATTTTTTTTTAGATAAATGTATACATATTCTATATCATAACCACAATTTTATCACCACAAATTGTCGAATAAGAAAGTGGTTTTCGAATCCCGTCCGAAGAAAGGTATCTTCAATAAAAGTAGTTTTATTATATTTTTAATTGTTTTAAATTGTTCGTATAAAACAAATATAAAGAGGATGTTCGTGGCCGTGCGAAGTCATTTTACTAATAATTAGTAAATAATTAATAACTAATTAAAAACATTTTAATTAATTATTAATAACAAGCATAACAGAGTAAACAATCTCGGACGTGTGAACCGACCTTTACAATAATAGGACAGTGTCTTTTAATAATTACGCTAAATCACAAAAATCTAAACACATAATGTCACTTGCATGCACTCACTTTTTATTTATTTATAATTATTTATTAGAAACATGACTAAGTGTGTTTTCATTAGAATATAACTTTACGAGCTAAACAATACGTCTCACTGAAATTTTTTAATAGTCCATGTGGTTTTTTTTATTAATTTCGATGCAACCTGAAAAATATAAAATAAGGTTTTTTTTTATCAAATTAATATGTATTTGTATTATGTTCTGAACATTATAGAGTCAATAACATAGATAGATCAACATTGGCGGGTCGTATAGGCGATTGATGGTTGTATGTGTTTGTGTCACTTTTGATTTACATATTTAATTATGAGCTAAAATAAAGTGAATAAAGTGTTCCGTTTCTTGAGCGTTTATATAATAGGTACTTCAAAAATGTACCTAATTTTTGAAGTACCTATTATATAAACGCTAGCCCAAAATTAGAAAGTGTCGATTTGCAAGTCAACACAAGCCTTGGTTGGATGATTGGAAGGAGAATAACCTCCTCTCTTTTATTAAGTTTCCGTACCCAATGGGTAAAACGAGGCCCTATTGATAAGGCTCTGCTGTCTGCCGTCTGTCTCTGTCACCAGGCTGTATCTCATGAACTGTGATATACATGTTAGACAGTTGTAATTTTCACAGATGATGTATTTATGTTGTCGCTATAATAACAAATACTAAAAACAGGCCAAATGCGAAGGGTTCCGTACCATTATCTATAAAAACGGCAAAAAAATCATGTCTGTTGTATGGGCCATTTATATATAATGGCATGAAACCCTTCGTTCGCGTGTCCGACTCGCATTCTATTTTATACACATTTCACGGGTGTGGACACTCACCGCTCAGTGGTAGTGGAACAGGTTGAACAGCCGTCGGTTGAAAGGAAACCGCTGGTTCTTCAGCTCCGTCATCGGTTCCTCTTCGTTGCGGATGCAGAAGTAGCTGGTGATCACCGACCGGCAGATTGGACATTTGTCTAGTTTTGCTGGAACATATAAATTTATCCTTTTTATCAGGAGATTCGCAGTACCTGGAATTATCTTGACTCGAGGACCAAAAATGTCTATCAAGCAATTCACTATTCAAGTCGTAATAAGCTACACTTTTTTTTATTGCTTTGATATTTCTATCCACAGACTCCAGGGTGCGTGCCATTTTTTACATTTATATATAGAGGGACCGACAAACCAAATGAGCGTGTTTGGGGGACCACTTGGAGAATACAAGTTGGCCAAAAAAAATCCCCCACCCCCCAATATGTAACTTTTTTTTGTGATTTTTCCCTTTTTCTCCGAAATTGTACCTATTTACCACCATAACATTTGTAAAATCTGTTTTAGACCGGATGTTTTTAGTTGAATTTGGTCTCTAATATACCTTCAGGCCACGCAAAGCAAAATTGGTACAATATTAGAAAAAACGAGAAAATTCACAAAAAAAAAGTAAAAAAAAATTGGGGTGTCGGCGATTTTTTTTTGGCCAACTTGTATTCTCCAAGTGGGCCCTCGAACACGCTCATTTGGTTTGTCGGTCCCTCTACCAAACACCCTGTATACTTAACTAATTACTCAACTATTTAAATATATATCTTTGCATACAAGGAGGAAACATAGACTAAACCTAAAATATATATAAGTAAAAGAACATAGATAAACAAAACCAAATTAAGTATCCATTAGAATTCCGAGCAGAGCGGTCTCCGCTACACTTAAAACGTTGCCTAATTTTTAACAGATTTTCGACTACTTTTCTATCGATATACATATATATCGATATTGCGACCATGGAATTAGGCATGTAACTTCTATAGCCTCTTATAGAGAAACATTATATTGCTACTTGTTTTTTATACATTTTATGACAGAGCAATTAATAAACAGGGTAAAAATTTCCGGGTGACTAAGAAAGTAAACGGTTAGATATAAAGCGGACTATTAAAACAATTGGCGACTAAAATACGCTAAGTATCTAGTCAGAGCAAAGTCATATATATATAGGCGCGAGGACGTTAGGTTACTAGTGTTCACTAAAAACGCGAGATCCGCCGCGGCATCGGCCACTGACGCTCGAGAACTTACTATTATTTAACAACAATTAAGATTCTATGCTGATGCCGATACTGATGAATATAAAACGTGTCAATTATTTATTCATATATACTTGTTTTGAATTTTTATGCGCTCGCCATTAGTCACCAACTAATTGATTTTGATACCACTTGCATTACGTTCATGATCCCAAACAGTACATTTGGTGTCCGGTTAAATACATGCCATTAAAATCTAACAACTATAAACGGGTTAAATCGCGTATAATTTAATATTTTATCCCGAAATGTCGAACACTTTTCAGTGAACATGGTCACGGGTACACTACCGATATAATAATATAAAATTATACGGGATTTAAATTTGTTTCATTTCAATGTATAAGAATCACAAAAGCCTAAGAAATCATTACATGCCATTATTTGTATCTAGGCCTTTCGCATGATAAGCAATCAAGAACATTGACGTCTCCATTGGCTCAGTTGAAGGCGACCCTGGCTTTGAAGCGCGAGGTACAAGGGTCGACCCCTGACCGGAGCAAATATGAGTGCGATGTGCAGAAATGTTTGTTGTCGGGTCTTAGATGTGGGACACAGGGAATCCTATTGCGGGGGTGTGAGTGAATGTTAAGTTTACGTTATTGAAATTCCTTTAAATTTTCTACACCTTAACCAACCGAGCAACTGAAATCCTACTCCGATGCTGAAGCTTACAAATATAAACTTATTTATAATCCTCATCAAAACATTGTTCAAATGCTGTTTAATTACTTTATTAGAAAATGATACTAAAAAATTATATATCAAAAAATTTCATATGAGCGATATTTCAGCAATCCTTTTGGCCTTCCTCTCCCCAAATTTGATATCTATTGACTTCTATCAAAGGCAACAAGGTCACAGGTTAAAAAACTAAAGGACGTTTCTAAATCAGATAAGACACGACGCACTACATAAATAATGACATCGCTTTTGTTTTTAAATGTTACTTTAATTATATAACCCCACTAGGATGCCGATCACGCGCACCCATTCATCAAAGGCCGCGTCTCCAAGGCTCCGACATTGGTAGAGATCCGCCCGGATCGGATGCGCCGGCGCACGATGCATACATAACGACGCTTTAGCGGCCTCATGCCACGAATAACGATGAGCCAAGCTTCTCGATTGAACCACGGTTTTTCTACTATCAATATGAGATAAGCAAGTTGCAAAATTAGATAATAAGAACATACTAAACAACTCCAAGCGGTAATATAATTATGTTAAAGCTACAAATGGATAAAATTTATAGAAAGATTCATTTCATGTCATTTTTAACTACTGGTAACAAAATGGTTAAGCCATTTTATCAAAACCAGGGATCAAAAATCCACCCTTATTGAGGTTAGCCGCCAGTTCAAATCCTATCTCAGCAGGGCCATTATGTATCTCAGTTGCACTCAAATGTTGACTGAAATATTCAAAAATGGCGGCTCATGTCAGTTTTGACATCTTCAGTAAGCAAAAATATTAGTAAGTTGATGACTGGAGCTGACAAAAGTGATCCGCAATTTTTTTCATAGCAGTCAACTTTTGTTAGCAACTGAGAGTCTGAGATACATAATAGCCCTGCCGGCTAAAGCTTTTGGATAAAAGAAAACTTGAGAAAATCCACAGTATAGTGCTAGGTTTCTAGATTCGGCTGGCAAGCTACCGTTAATTCAAATTCTAAATTTCTTTATTTGGACAACAATTGGGATCCATAGTAGGTTAGTATAAATGCAATAAAACTTAAAATTTATGTTACTAAAAATTAAATGTTATCCAATTTAAAAAAAAAGAAAATAAAGGCGTCCGTCCGGCCAAGGATAGAACGAGACACAGTCTCACTCCATCATTACCGTGACGAAATGCCTCCACACAGGTGCCCGTAAGTCTGCAGCAACGATTTTCAGGATGCTGTTGTGACTTCCTCGCACCCTCCTCCTCATTAATGACGCGACTTTCTTGCGAATGACGGCATGGAACCCGTCAGTATGCGCCTGCGCAAACATTCCAGAGGCACTGCACCAACGAGGGAGTCCCAACATCATCCTGAAGATGTTATACTGCACAAGTAGGGTATTCAGCGACTTTTTGGTATAACTGGCCCGCAGACCTCCCGTGTACATTCCCTGACAGTACGCCTTGAAGAGCGTGACTTTGACCGGGTCCGTACAGCGGGCGAACCTACGGGCCAGCATGTTACCGCGAACCGCCAGTGCCCTACGCTCACGTTCTATATCCACATCGTCTTTAAGGTCGTCGGTAAGATA
The DNA here is from genome assembly GCA_917880725.1 of Selenia dentaria. Taxonomy (NCBI): domain Eukaryota; kingdom Metazoa; phylum Arthropoda; class Insecta; order Lepidoptera; family Geometridae; genus Selenia; species Selenia dentaria. Next base: position 27,402,069 of record OU862895.1, on the reverse strand, counting down.
ATGTCCAAGATATTTGAGTTGGAAAACCCGATTAATGTTCATGCCATTTAAGGTAATGGGTGGAATAGTCTCAGGAAACTACCCGGCGCGGCCTTAAAGACCACGTACTCGCTCTTAATTACATTGTAAACGAGCCCATGCTTAGTGGCATAAGCTTCACATAGTCTAAGCATCTCCCTGAGACCACGAACTGTCGGATTCAACAGCACCATGTCTAAAATGTAATGTCAGATATGTCGCCTAATATAACCGTAATGTGTTCCAACAGATGTTCAAGTTCTCTCGTTGGTTTTCCGCACACCTCGGATAATCCAAGATGGTGACATTATAATAATGCCTCTACGGCGTATATATGTCTACCGATGACGTCCTAAGGGCTTTTATTTGGGACACCATCCACACAAGGTCTTCAGGTCCCAAACTAGGCAGCGCCTGTGCTGTGGTAGCCTAATGTCCGATACTACTTATATATTTACACACCCAAACACAGGCAAAACAGACATGTTTATGCACACAAATATATAACTTGTCCGGGATCAGCGGTTTAGAAGGCAGGGATCTGCCAAACTGCCAACTGCCTAGGGTGATCGATCAATGATCGCCCGGAACGTCCTTTTATGTCGCTCGACGACGCACCGGTAGCCCCACGGAATCGTGGGTTTCATTTGACAGTTAGGTCTTGATTTTTGAGATTTTTAGTTATTTTTTAGTTTTTTGTCTTATTACGTCGTGTCGCAGAAAAAGTTAAATTGGATTGAATCAATCTTTTTTGTAAAAAATGGTTGTCTGTAGACTCTGTTCACGGACGATAATTTTACGTGATACTATATTTAGTAGCATAACATTTTTTGTACTAATTTAAGTAGGCATAACTTTTTTAGGACTCGTGATAATTTACCATAACAACTAAACGCATAACTGTTTTCGCAATTTTTTTACTAGCATAACCATACATAGCATAAAGATAACTTAGCATAATGTTTAAAGCCACACATCGAGAAAAGCATAACAATACCTAAACATAATGATCAACGGCATACAATTTAAACTCCTAACTAAAAAGGTAGAGATACTAGAAATCTAAATATTTTGTGGGGTTGGTACCTCTGAATTTCGAAAAGTTCAATACTTTGACAAGTCGCTTACTTCGAATAAATATAATATCAACAAGTCCTTGCTTCGACAGAACATAAATTCGACAAGTAGTTTATCTCAAAAGTGCTGCGTTAAATCCTTAGCAAGGTATAGCCTGACTCTGGCCGTTGTGTGGTCACCATTCAACCAAACGCCCAAAAAACAACTATGTCAAACTGTTCTTGTGACAAAAAAAATATGCGTAACGCGTTATGCCAAATCAGTAATGAAAAAAAAATTATGCGATAAAAGGGATCCCTACGTGATAACGTCATAAAAGAAGCCGAACGCTTAGGCCGGTCGTGCTTCTGTATCGCTTGTTCCGCGCGAGAGAGTCTAAGGCCTAAGCTCAGGCGCAACGTGACAATGAGTCATGCTTAATTCGTGGATGCAGCCGGCATTCATCGATTTATAAGACGTTATCACGTCCAAAAACTATGTTTCACGTTATGATAATTTGTTTTATCATAAACCATTCACAAATTTAAAAGTAGCCTATTGTGTAATCAATGTTGTGAATGCCGGTTATGTAATGGTACAGAGTCCGCTTCGCTCCTGTTCGGGCGACCATCCGTCATCGGGCGATACATAAAAACGCACCCGTGCCCGTGTACCGAGGCCGTAGCACAAACAATTTGGGAAAGTATTCGTACCGTAAGCGTCAACGTGTAACACAAACTATGAGTTATCTGTGCCAAAGTTGCCCAAGCTAGATAAATGACAGTTTCACGTGAACGACACGTTACGGTAGGGGCACAGTACAGTATGTGCAGAGTAGGTACTCACGCAGACAGCGCGCGCAGAGACACGCGTGCCGACAGGGCAGCAGCGCGCGGGACAGTGGCTGGGCGGCGCACACGCAGCACAGCGCCTCTTCCTCCCCTCCACCCGCACCCTCCGCGCTCGCCGTGTACCCCTCCCCGCCGCCGCACTCGCCCGTCACGTACAATTGCTGGAATATACAACCTTAACGTTCAAATCAACAGTAACAATAATAATAATTGACCATTTTTCCGATAGTCCTCAGCAAACAGCCTTATACTAAAAAGCCTCAACCAACATCTTAAGAGCCTCTCGCTAGACGGTTAGATCAAAGGCCAGATACAGAAGGTACTGCTTGACACGGTACGTATTGTCAGGAGGTTCCTCAGTCTGCAGCTCTAACCACTGGTAGTTTAGGTCATGATCCACTACCGATGGCAATCTAGGATTAGGTTTTTATAATATTTTATTTTATATAGAAATATTGTAAAAAATGCAATTTTAAGAAATGAAATTTTTTTTTATTTGGATTTGTGGCGACACCGGTGGACCCCAATTTACCCTGGGGCTAAATGAGGCCCCTGAAGCTTGCCTTAATTGGCCGTCTGGGGGTCGCAAGAGCAAGTCCCAAAACGTGTGGAAGTGTTAAAGGGCATAACGCCGAAAGTAGCGCTCTAGTGAGTGATCCACACCAACCTTGCCCCTTTTGTCACCATTGATGGTGGCCCTTATGGGGGGCCCGTTTAGTGGGTGGCAAGTCACCACCTGCCTAAATATTTAAGATGAGACTGAAATTGGCAGGTGCCGTAGTCTCGTCCATAGCTCACTAACTCCCTTATCATATTCATATCAATGTAAATAGCCTTGCCATTTTAGCCATTTTTGTAATAGATATATTTATTATGTCACCATCCATCCAAAATGTTTCTGTTTTTATACTGCTATGTATTTTTTAAACCAAACATGCCTCTAAGTGTTGGCTACAGCCCCATTTATGCCCTTGTAAAGGACCGGATAACAAATCCGTGTAAAACTTAAGAAAAAAATAGGGCAGTCTCTCTGCAGACTACCAAATACCCCAACTTTAACAGGGATGATGGGTTTCAACTGTCGAGGTCCTGGAACCTGGTGGTTAGGCTGTGTACACGCCAAAGAAGGTCAAAAGTTCCAAAATGGATACCGTTAGTTTCGTGTGTCGTGAGCAAAATATAGATGCGAGTGATTTGGTGTGACAGTGGTACGCATGAAACGCAACAGAAAGAGGGTAGATTCGTATGTTTTTAGTGTCGCCCACCCGCATAGACTTCCGATTACTCGTGATCATGGCGCTTGCAACAGTCCGAAATATTCGCAACTTAAAGAAAAAATATTAAACGGTACATATCCCGTTTCTAACTCTAAGGCTTGATTGTTCCGTATTTTTTATAATTGTTTATTAAAGTGACTCCCTTACAGCTTACGGCTGCACTAATCGTCACCCATATGATGACCTGAGAGATGCTTTTTCACGCCCTGCTTGAAAAACCCAGGGTCATAGCTGCAAGGATATACGCACGTCGGCAGAGCATTCCACAATTTACTTACGCGACAGAGGTAGGAACTGCCAAAATTTTTGGTTCGTGGTAAGAAATTTTGAACAGTATATGGATGCAATGCTAGGACAGAACGAGTAGTTCGGGATCGGAATGGTGAGGAAGGAATAAGATTAAAAAGCTCTTCAGAACATTCACCATTAAACAGACAGTAGAAAACGCTTAGAGAAACTATAGTTCTACGCATTTGTACGGTTCTAGGTGTTGAGTGACTTCACTGTCTCCAATAAAACTTACTTAGCGGATCCATCCCAGACGTGGAAACGAAATTCAATAGTCTCGTAGTGACCTGAATCAGCGAGACTATTATCAAGTTAGCTTTCCGCAAACTCGGAGTCCTGAACAGAGCGAGGCGTTTTTTACTCCGGATCAGCGGTGCCTTCTTTATAAAACTCAGGTGCGCCCCCATGTATTGAATATAGTTGCCACCTCTGGGACGGTTCCGCTAAGTACCTTATGGATGCTCTCGACAGACTACAACGTCGCGTTGTCCGTATTATTGGAGACACTGAAGTCACTCAACACCTAGAACCCATACAAATGCGTAGAACTATACCTTCTCTAAGCGTTTTTTACCGTTTGTTTCATGGTGAATGTTCTGAAGAGCTCTTTAATCTTATTCCTTCCTCACCATTCCGATCCCGAACTACTCGTTCCGGCCTAGCATTGCATCCATATACTGTTCAAAACTTATCACGAACCAAAAAGTTTGGCAGTTCCTACCTCTGTCGCGTAAGTAAATTGTGGAATGCTCTGCCGGCGTACGTATTTCTTTGCATGGGTTCAAGCGGGGCGTGAAAAAGCATCTCTTAGGTCATCATAGGGGTGGCGATTAGTGCCTTAATGCTGCGCTAATGGTCACCGATTCTTATTTCGTCTTCGCTTTCCATCAGGCGAGAGGGAATCACTTTGATGAACCATTATAAAAAAACTACGGATGCACGGATTCATCCTATGACGTCGGATAAGTTAGGAAAAAATGGTGGAGGGGTGCCACGACCATTCTTTAATAACTAATCCGATTTAAAGGATTGGTATACTAGGTAGTATTACCTTCAAACAAGAGAGGTGTCCATTGGCTTGTTTCAGATACTGTGCGATGATGCCGCTGGGGAGCGAACACTGCTCGTCTCTAATGTGTACCACGCTGACTAGCGCTACCTGAAAATTATACATAAGTGCCTTGGTATAAGGTTCATTATAGTGCTGTCTTTAACCCGTAGACTCGCCATATTTGGCCAATAATACAATAGTTCTCTCAGAAATCATACTACTTTTTCAGGAAATGCGAAATGTATGGACTTCTTATCAGAGTATAGATTGAAGTTCAAGGTTATCCGGAATTTTGTCGTTGGTATTAAAAAATCAATATTCCTTGACATTGGTATGAATGAATATTTATTTGTTAAAACACGGGTAGCATAAATAGATCTTAAGAATAAATAGTAATTTAAGTTTCCTGCATGTTTTGCCTTACGGCGTACAAATATTTTATAAAACATCTAATATTAAAAAAAAAGAAAATAATGTAACATATTATTCAATCTATGCAATATATTAGGTATTATATTAAAGTATTTTTTTCCCTTCAGTCATTTGAAATGTTATATATCTAATTTAATATAACTATTTCACTTATAATAAAATTTAAAATGTCAGGTTGAGATTTAATGTTAACAGTCTTAAAAATATACAATTCGGTACAATGTCATTATACTATCAGTTCAAGAATACAATAAATCACAAATATCAGAAATTTCCTCATTATTTTTAGGGTTTTTATTTAAAAAAATCCTCAATAGAGTAGAATAAGTAATTTAGTAACCACTTGTGTAACTTTAACTTGAATGCGTGAAGGGGTAAGTCTCGTGTTTCTAACGGTATATTATTATATATTTTGATAGCCTTACAGTAGGCATTATTTTTATATATATTTAAGTTACAGTTAGGCATGGCCAAGTTTTTACAAAAGCGAGTGGTCCTTTGCATATCCCCTTTTAATTTGAAGTCAATTTTTCCTTATATTGTTTTACAAATATGCTCATTTCCTCAATATACAAGTACAAACTCGGTAAGGGTAATATATTTAGATTTTTGAAAATCGGTTTAAATGAATCCCGATACCCAGCTAAACTTATAGCACGTATACATTTTTTTGTGCGATAAACGCTCTGTCCAAATCCACAGAATTCCCCCACATGCACATGATCAGATTGGTAGATAATAACTTACGTTTGCATGTAACCCAGTAGTCTGGATAATGTTATACGAAACCAGACCTGGGCACGCGTAAATATGGTCCATAGCCCATAGTAATAAGCTCTCTCTGTGAGAAGAATATACGTGCCCAGCTGTGGGAACCTATGGGCTAATTATGCCTGCAACAGGAAAAATTACGCTCCTGCGCGGAAAATGGTTGTCCCAGAGGAAAAACAAATTCGGTACAAAAGTAGCCTAAATGTAAAATTTCCTACTCCAGATAATAATCCTACAAATATTATAAACGCGAAAGTTAGTATGTATCGATGTTTGTTACTCTTTTACGCAAAACCTACTGAATGGGTTTTTTTATTTATTTATTTAACAAAATCCACAGCTCTTAAGAGGATTGCATAGCTAGTTCTTTCAATGCTAAAAGAGAAAACTCTTTTCTACCACTTACTATAAATTTTGTTTTCTTAGAACTTAAACAAAACTGAAAATAATCAAAACGTACGGGCATAGTAAACAATGTCATGATTCCATGAAAATAAATTTACTGAAATCGGACCGTATGAGATCGGAATGTTAATAGGTAGAAAAGAGTTTTCTCTTTTAGCAAGGAAATTACTAGCTATGCAATCCTCTTAATAATTTTTACAATTTGTTAGGACTTACTTATATAACATACAGCCAATAACGGATTTACATTCTTTAAAATTATATTTGTTACTAGACAGTCATCAGAGAATGAAAAATAATAATAAATATTAGTAATAATAGTAAGTAATAGTAATAATATTATATTTGGGCGCATGTGTGTGTGTGTTTTAATGAAATTTGGTACGTAGATAGATGAGGGGCTAGAATAACATATAGATACTTTTTCATCGAATCTGAAGCGCTCGTAGCGGATCTTGACTTGGCGATCTTAACCGATCAACAAGTTAAGCAACACTTGTTGCGGTCAGGAGTTGGATGGGTGACCGCTAGTGGCATTATTACACTGAGCGCTTCCGTGTTTCGGAGGGCACGTTAAGCCGTCGGTCCCGATTGTTTGTCTTAGGACAATAGTCGTTAGGCTATGTCGAAGGCCTTTGGGCGGCCTGAATACTTGGTCGACATGGGTTGGCCCCTAACCTATCCACCAATCCGCACTGGGCCCGCGTGGTGGATTATGGCCCAATTCCTCTCTCTGAGAGGAAGGCTCGAGTCTCAGCAGTGGGAACAAAATGGGTTGGTTATGATTATGATACTTTTTATCATCATCATCAGCCATCACCACGACACCGTAAAACCATGGGGCACATCTGGTATATATATAATAATACTTTGAATATATGCAATAATATTAGGACGTTTGTTTAATTTTTTTGCAGTATATAATTTTGAACGCACCTGCTTAGTGAAACCACACTTAGGTAGTGTTACAGAGAAACATTACATTTTCATTCTATTCATATTACCAGTCTAGGTAAACATGAACACTATTGTTTTTATAATTATACTATATATTATATACATATATATATATATATGTGATATTGTGTGATCAGCTTGTGGTGGCCAGTTGGATTTTCGTGTAACCCTCTTTACAATGCCCGTGTAAAGAGAGTTTATTCAATATACGAGGGCGGGTCAATAAGTCCGTGACTTTTGGAATAAAAGACAGATTTTTTGATAAATAAATCATTTTATTTTTCAACGTAGTCTCCCTTGAGCTCTATACACTTTGTCCAATGCTTCTCCAATTTTTTTATCCCTTCCAAAAAATATGATTTGTCGAGGTCCTCAAAATAGGCCATGTTTGCGAGATGACTTCATCATCAAGTCGTGCTTTCAGCGCATTTCACAACTGCCATGAAACTATTAAGCTCTGGCGTCTCATTGGAGTAATATAGACTAACGAGGTCCGAGTGGAATTAAGTTATCACGATCGCTCGTGGAGCCTATGCTCGTTAGGAGTATTCCGTAAATTCAAAGGCGCACAACGAGCTATGGAGAGGGCTATGCTCGGGGTTTCTATACGTGATCGAATCGGAAATGAGGAGATCCGTAGACGAACTAAAGTCACCGACATAGTCCAGAAGATAAGCCAGTTGAAGTGGCAGTGCAGGTCACATAGAACGCAGAACAGAGGGTAGATGGGGCCGGAAGGTTCCGGAGTGGAGATCAATTTTCTAGCTGCGCCCCGTAGTTTCCGCCGCGTGGTGTTATTGCATTGCAGCGCTTCATGTATACCAAATTTCATCCAAATCAGCTCAGCTGTTTTAGCGTGATTGTGTAACAAATCTCTATTCATCCGACTCCATAACTTAAGAGAATTGCATACTATAAATTTCCTTTATTGGAACTTAAAAAAGCTGAAAAAATCAAAACGTACGGGCATAGTAAACAATGTCATGATTCCATGAAAAAAAATCACTAAAATCGAATAATGTTAAGAGGTAGAAAAGAGTTTTCTCTTTTAGTATGGAAAGTACTAGTTATGCAATTCTCTTAAAGTTCCATCGCATATGTCGCAGACTAGATTCAGATTCAGATTCATTTATTGTTAAACTGTGTTACATTGGGTTCTTAAATTATAATTATTAGTGTCAACAGCTTTGTCCACAGCGAACATACAATATTTTAAACAGGTAGTAAATGATAATTAAATATAATTTTAAATTAATGTCAGTGTAATATTAGATTATTGTCAGGTGTATGATGTCAAGTTTACATAGAAGATATAATATATTTACATAATGTCAATAACCATAGAACATAGCATCAGAAAAGTTTGAAATTTTATCATTCAAATATTCATTTATTGTATAGTAACTTTTCAATATAAGAAACTTGAACAATTTACTTTTAAATATATTTACACTTTCCGATTCCAGTATTATTCTTGGCAAATGATTATATATTTTGGGAGCCATACCACATACACCCTTAGTAAAACCTGCGGTTCTATGTGGGGGTATATTTATTTTGTTTTTGTGTCTCTCTCTTTTATTAAACATACTAAGGCTTATGTTGACAGATAATCGTTTCCATGGGTACTTTTAGAAAACGCGACGTCATCATGGTACTCCATGGTCCATGAAGATAATGGTCTCGTAAATGGCTGTGTTTAAAATTAATTTATAAAGTAAAATTAATTTATATACATACCGTATCATCAGGCCGCAGCTCGCCCGTGTCTCTGACGTCTCGCGCGAGGATGACCACCAGGGGGTAACAAGTACGGGGCGGTGGACCCAGCTGAAGGGGCTCGTCTGTCGACAGCTTGAGAGGCATGTCGTCGTGTGGATTGTTTCTGGAAATAAACGAAAGATAGTTTAGATACCGGTGACAATTATGTAAGCTACCTCTAAACTAAAAATCTCTAAATTATTAATTCTTATTCTATCAATTTTAGAGAGAAAAAAATCACATACGCGGACGGATTTCGAACCCGCGTCATTCGACAATCAGTGTCTATTCAATGCTCAGACCTCGAGCCTCAGTGGCAAAGTGGTCATATGGCGTCTGACATGGATTGTCGGAAGACGCGGGTTCGAATCCCGTACGAGGATGTGATTTTTTCTCTCTATAATTGCAATATCTGGTATCGCTAAGTAGGCGTAAGGGCTTTAAAAATCAGTATATAAAGTAGTTTTTATTCTGTTTAGGCTAAAATCCAAATAAGTATATAATAGTAGTAGTAGATTAAAGATCATCATCATCATCTCAGCCGTAGGACGTCCACTGCTGATAAAATGCTTTTCCCACAAATTTCCAAAAGGAAGCGGTCTGCATCCAACGTCGTCCTGCTAACTTAATCAAGTTGTCGGTCCACCTTGTCCTTGGAGGATCTACGCCTACGTATACTATATCTACTATACCTACGTACGACCCTACGTAGGACTAAAGATAGTTCTGTTTAGACCTAGGTTTAAACCATGATTTATATAGGCAATTCCCTTGAACTATGATTTACACGCAAAATTCTGATAATATATATAATAGCAATAAACTGTCGACAACCGTGACGATTACCATCAGGCGAGCGACTTACTCGTATCGTCACCAAATGACATAAAAAAACTATGTACAAAGGTGACGAGCTTAGTATAATGCCCAAATATAACAAACTACCTGCTCTCCGCGGTTTCACCCGCGGGGTGATGGATGATTATGATGATGATGTATATATAGCCAATGTTACTCAAGGTGAATGTAGCTTTCTAATGGTGAAATTTTTTTTTATTCGGTCTAGTACTTTTTGAGCCAATTCGTTACAAACATACATACTTATATACAAATTTATCCTCTTTATAATATTATTATAGATAAAGAAATAGGATAAAATTACAGGAAAAAATCGGCACACAACAAGGAAAAGCTTAAAATAAGCGACACAATGGGCGGACTTATCGCTCAGAGCGATCTCTTCCAGACAACCGTAAAGAAATGATTAAGCTAATCTCGCTCTGGAGAACGACGGATCCGTCTCGCCATATATTACAAACAAATATAACAAAATTGATTTCTCGTTTGAGCATGACTAAGGTCACCTATAACAACAGATGCTGATAATCTAGTTCTACTGGCATTTGAATTGAACAAGCCATTTGTGTAATTATGCAGATATGTTTTTGAAACTCGATACCCATCCTTGTGTGCATGTTCTTAAGGTGTCATATCACGATGTCGATAAAAATGAGGCGTTTTAAAGCAATTTATCTCATAAGCAGCGATTAAATAAAACTACAAAAAATAATGTGACGTTTATGAGACTCCTAAGTACACATTGACGGAATTAAAAACATATTTTAACATATTAGAGTATATAAAAAAAAACAAACATACAACTTTATTTAAAACTGTTTTTCTTTTTATTCACTGTTATATTTGTTATGAAACACATATCATAAAATAGCAATTTTTAGTACACATACGTTGACGGATAATTTTTTTATTTAAGAGTGCACTTAATTTTTTTTATGATTTTTTTACGTTTTTACTAGATGCGCTTGCTTGATTTCAAGTAAAGTAAAATGAAGCGCTGAGCTGACAGCGCCTTAATGATAATTCTCAGAATTGTAATAGTCTCTAATCTCATATCATTATTTTATAAAACTAACGTCATTATTATACAGTTTTTTTTTATGTAGAACGTTTTAATGACGAGGTAAACGAGCAAGCGGCTCACTTGATGGTAAGTAATTGCCGTCGCCCACGGACATCCGCAACACCAGAGGTCTTGAGGATACTTTGCAATGTAGTAGTGTGTAGTTGCGGAATTGCCGAGCAATCTTCCAAGACCAAAACGGCAACCTTCAAACCAAAACCATTGAAAATCCTAGGGTTGATTCCGGCTGATTTTCGGGTACTCTACTTCCCATATTGTCTGGGACACTGTATACTTTGAAAAGTACTTCGTCATCACCTAATGACGCAGAAAACTATTAATAACTAGCTGGTGCCCGCGACTACGTCTACGCAGGATTAGTATTTCGAGTAGCTTATTATCTTCTCCAAGGCCATATCTACCTTTATACCAATGTCATATAATATCAACACGCAATTGCTATAATAGTATTGTATGACTAAATTTAAATACTAAGTATTATAACAATCAGTAAACATTAATAATAAAATACAGGACTTACGTACATACAAATATAAAATTGTACGCCATGGAAAAAAATGTTATTACATTTCATCACCCTTGACGGTCACCGAGCACGTCTAGTATATCAAGCTGTCAAATTGACTTGGATGTTGACTAAGCTATCAGAAACTGACACAAACTTTGACAGAACTGTCATCATTACGATCTTGATGTAGGCGGAGATCTTATTATTTTGTCTATGCTGTGCCCAAGCATATTACGCTTTTTCACCCGCGTGGTGATGGATGACGATGATGATGATGAAAAGTATCCTATGTGTTAATCCAGCGCCTCATCTACCTCCATACCAAATTTAATCAATATTGCCCCCGCCGTTTCAGTGTGAAAGAGTAACAAAGATCCACACATCCATACTCATAAACTTTCGGGTTTTATTAATATTAGTATTATTAATATTAGTAGGATATAACCTACGAAGAAATAATGTCAGGAAGCTTAACTCAGAACAAATTCCACACAAAAAGTGGTCCTTCAAACCAAAACGACGTATGATTCCAAATACGAATTACTTCCGAGGTTACAAATAGACATGTTCGGTGATTGGTTTAAATTTCAGAAGGAAAGCTAGGATTGGTCCATGCGCGTGCTGCAACGTCTACTATGACAGCTGAGTCAAAGCGGCGTGAACGATGTTATTGATTTAGCACGACTTTTATTGGGTCATTTTTTCAACGCAGTTATACTCTTCCTGATATTATTTCTTCGTAGGATATAACTATCAAAGTCAAAGTCAAAGTCAAAATCATTTATTCAATTTAGGCATCAAAGACGCACTTATGAACGTCAATTTTTCATTATAATGTACTTTAAAGCCTACCGCCGCGTTCCAAAATACATAGAGCCAACCGAGAAGAAGCGGCAAGAAACTCGGGGCCATTCTTTTTATATAGATGTTTTTACAATGTTTTTACTTAGGTACTACAAATATTAGCTCCAGTGTGTTGCCTTACAAAAGAGAACATAATAATGGTATCAGTAGGGCAAGACACGCTACACTTTGACATCTTAGTACACGAGTAGATAGATCCTGGAGTGATCAGTCCCAAGCTGTTTTATCCTCCAAGTAATCCGAAATTTTGTAATAACCTTTTTGACAAAGTTTAGTTTTAATAGTAATTTTAAACTTATTAATAGGCAAATCTCGGATAACATTGGGAACTTTATTATAAAATCGTATACATTGTCCCATAAAAGAATGACTTATTCTGTGTAGACGCGTTACATGTACGGATAGCTTGTGCTTATTTCGCGTGTTGATGGAATGAGCATCACTCCTTTTATCAAAACTGCTAATGTTTTTCTTTACATACATTCGATTTTCATAGATAAACTGAGAGACAACAGTTAGAATGTTTATGTCTTTAAATTTCTGTCTAAGGGAAACTCTGGGAACCAAACTGTAGATTGCTCGTATAGCCCTTTTTTGCAGTATCCTATCGTATACTATTACTATCCATATGCAATTGTCCTTATAAACGAAATATATTGACATAGAGCAAAATCACGTACTTCTATACAAAACGATGTTACCCACATTTGCAGTTTGCTTAGTCAATAGCCTGTTAAACAATCTTACTGTTATGGTAAGTGGATACACAAATATGTATTGTATGAGTTGACCGCACAGCGACACTTAATGTGTCAATTGTAATGTTTCAAGGCTTTCCTGTTACTAGGGGGCCGAATATTTGGGTCTACTTGAACCTAAATACATTTACACTAAACATTTTTTAGTTGTCGCTATTTACACATTTCCAGCAAAACTTTACTTTTAGATTTGTTCAGCGTTAAACTAAACCGACTTCGAACATTAAACACACGTAAAATAAAATATATTTAAAGCGTCAAGCTGTTTGCTCGTTGTTCTGTTTCTATTTAAACTTTCAATAAGACTTTCACTTTTAGATTGAGCGATAAACTTAACCGACGTCGATCACTAAACATATTTAAAACGTCAAGCTGTTTGCTCGTTGTTTTGTCTCTATTTATATTACTTCCAACAAGACTTTTACTTTTGGTTTTGTTGAGCCTTAAACTGAACTGACTACGATCACTAATCACATGCACGTAACATAAAATATATTTAAAACGTCAAACTGTTTGCTCGTTGTTTTGTCTCTATTTATATTACTTCCAACAAGACTTTTACTTTTGGTTTTGTTTAGCCTTAAACTGAACTGACTACGATCACTAATCACGTAACATAAAATATATTTAAAACGTCAAACTGTTTGCTCGTTGTTTTGTCTCTATTTATATTACTTCCAACAAGACTTTTACTTTTGGTTTTGTTTAGCCTTAAACTGAACTGACTACGATCACTAATCACATGCACGTACCATAAAATATATTTAAAACGTCAAACTGTTTGCTCGTTGTTTTGTCTCTATTTATATTACTTCCAACAAGACTTTTACTTTTGGTTTTGTTGAGCCTTAAACTGAACTGACTACGATCACTAATCACATGCACGTAACATAAAATATATTTAAACGTCAAGCTGTTTGCTCGTTGTTTTGTCTCTATTTATATTACTTCCAACAAGACTTTTACTTTTGGTTTTGTTTAGCCTTAAACTGAACTGACTACGATCACTAATCACATGCACGTAACATAAAATATATTTAAACGTCAAGCTGTTAGCTCGTTGTTTTGTCTCTATTTATATTACTTCCAACAAGACTTTAACTTTTGGTTTTGTTTAGCCTTAAACTGAACTGACTACGATCACTAATCACATGCACGTAACATAAAATATATTTAAAACGTCAAGCTGTTTGCGCGTTGTTCTCTCTCTTTTTACATATTTCCAGCAATACTTTCACCTTTACATTTGTTTAGCGCTAAACTTAACCCACTTCGATCACTAAATACCAGGGACCGTACAACCCCGGTTTTGGGTTAAGCCTATCGAAGGGGTTTTTCATTTACCAAAAACCATTTCTATGAGGTTACCAATTAGAAAGGTTACCCTGCCTTAAACCCAGCCATAGGGTCACCCTTTGCTTAGGGTTTTCAATTGAAGAGGTATTTGTAACTGTCTATAACCCTATGGTAGGGTTACCCTTTACCTCATAGGGTAACCCTTTGATTAGGGTATTCGTATGAAGAGGTATTTGTAACTTTTAAAAACCCTGTGGTTGGTGGTGGGTAACCCTAGGTTACCCTATCCTTTGGGTTGTTGATCGTGAAGGTAGCGTTGTCTAAATTGAATAAGAGAATCGCCGAGCGATCACTATTTTCGCGTTGTAGGTATTCAGAAAATATATTGCTATCTCAGCATTGCCTGCAACTGTGTGCGAGATCAAAATTCGTTACACAGAAAACCGACACCACGCGCCGGCGAGAGTTTATTTGTCTTGCGAATAGATTGTGATTTGGGACTTTTGTATTTTGGATGACGAAATCAAATTATGGTTTTATGTTTCAAAACGAGTATGATTAGTCGTTATGTAAGTGTAGTTCTTTTTATACCTACGGAAAAAAACATTTTTGTTTGCAATACTTACCTAATAAAATTATTCATAAGATATTTTACAAATGGCTATAATGTTTTATTTTTAGATTTTTATATTTTATATAACTAGCTGACCCGCCAGCGGCTTCTCTCGCCTTGGTCTTGGTATAGTGGTGAATAGTTCATAGTCTGTAGAGCATAGAAAAATACGCGCGGCGTGTAGAGCTGCCTCATAGCCAGCTTTAACACCAAAACCGAGCTGACGAAGGTGTAATTTTTTGAGAGGCGGTCCTGGATTACTCGGCAGCAAATTTAAAGGCGTCTCAGAGTACTACCAACTGCAATAGGGCGGATGCCCCCATCTTTTCTTTCTAGCGCTACTAGGTTTGCACCGTACAAGAGAGGGACATTTCCTTTATGCATGAAATTTATTAAAGCAGTCTACTCCCGAATATAAATATACATAATACATACATACTCGTATATACGAGTATAAATATTATATAATTAATTTTTCATCTTTCCTCATTTTACATAATTTATTCTCGCGTCAGTTAATTTTTTGCGATTACTCCTAAGATATTCGTTTAAATTATGTGGTGTAAAAGAGTGAAATAATGTGCATGCAATGCTTAAAGCCTCCAACTTATATAAAATGATAAGGATTAATACCATATTTGTGTAAATAGCTTTCCTATTGCCGCTTTATAATTGCCCATTTTTTTAAGTATTAATATGGATATAGTATCTTAGAGATAGACATACGCTATCGAGGACTTTTTTCCTCTAAGTGGTAGTGTGCGCTGTGTACGTATCCGAGTGTGTTAAAGCCTGAAGGCATTGTTACTAATGAAATCTTACCCGAATAGTAACCCGTCTTGTGGGGTACCACCGCAATGCCAGTTATTTTGATTCGGAGTAGTAATGTGCACTGAGCACGTATATTGTATTCAGGCTCGAAGTCATTGTAACTAATTAAATCCAATCCAAATAGTAACCCGTCTTGTTGGGTACCACCGCAATGCCAGTTATTTTGATTCGTAGTAGTAATGTGCACTGAGCACGTATATTGTATTAAGGCTCGAAGTCATTGTAACTAATTAAATCCAATCCAAATAGTAACCCGTCTTGTTGGGTACCACCGCAATGCCAGTTATTTTGATTCGTAGTAGTAATGTGCACTGAGCACGTAAATTGTATTAAGGCTCGAAGTCATTGTAACTAATTAAATCCAATCCAAATAGTAACCCGTCTTGTTGGGTACCACCGCAATGCCAGTTATTTTGATTCGTAGTAGTAATGTGCACTGAGCACGTAAATTGTATTAAGGCTCGAAGTCATTGTAACTAATTAAATCCAATCCGAATAGTAACCCGTCTTGTTGGGTACCACCGCAATGCCAGTTATTTTGATTCAAAGTAGTAGTGTGCGCTGTACACGTATATTGTGTTAAAGCTTGAAAGCATTGTTATTAATGAAAGCATTCCCGAATAGTAACCCGTCTTGTTGGGTACCACCGCAATGCCAGTTACTTTGAATCGAAGTAGTAGTGTGCAGTGTGCATATATATTATGTTAAAGCTTGAAGGAATTGCAACTATACTAATTGAATCATTTCCGAATAGTATCCCGTCTTGTTGGGTACCACCGCAATGCCAGTTATTTTGATTCGGAGTAGTAATGTGCACTGAGCACGTATATTGTATTCAGGCTCGAAATCATTGTAACTAATTAAATCCAATCCGAATAGTAACCCGTCTTATTCGGTACCACCGCAATGCCCGTTATTTTAGTTCAAAGTTGTAGTCTGCGCTGTGCACGTATATTGTGTTAAAACTTGAAGGTATTGTTACTAATGAAATCATACCCGAATAGTAACCCGTCTTGTTGGGAACCACCGCAATGCCAGTTATTTTGATTCGGAGTAGTAATGTGCACTGAGCACGTATATTGTATTCAGGCTCGAAATCATTGTAACTAATTAAATCCAATCCGAATAGTAACCCGTCTTATTCGGTACCACCGCAATGCCCGTTATTTTAGTTCAAAGTTGTAGTCTGCGCTGTGCACGTATATTGTGTTAAAACTTGAAGGTATTGTTACTAATGAAATCATACCCGAATAGTATCCCGTCTTGTTGGGAACCACCGCAATGCCAGTTATTTTGATTCGGAGTAGTAATGTGCACTGAGCACGTATATTGTAATAAGGCTCGAAGTCATTGTAACTAATTAAATCCAATCCGAATAGTGCATAAATGCATTGTATGTAAATAATTGAATTATTTCCGAATAGTTACCCGTCTTGTATGGTACCACCGCAATGCCAGTTACTTTGAATCGAAGTAGTAGTGTGCACAGTGTACTTATAATTGTGTCTAGACATGCATGTATGTATTGGAACTAAATTAATGATTTCCAATTCAACAACTCGTCTTCGTGGGTACCATCGCAGTACAAGATATTCTGCCTTGAGTAGTAGTAGGGTGCACTGTTCACATTGTGATTACGCTCATTCAAATTATTGCTGAATGAGTAACTCGTCTTGGTGTATATCACCGCCATGCCAAATACTCTGCCTCGGGGTAGTAGTGTGCACGTATGTGTGTATGTAAGTTTAAAGATACACAAAATTCCGTATCAATCGTAGATGCGTCGCAATAGCGCGGTAAGTCAATGGGTAAGAGACTTGGGGCCCAGGACATGATGCAGGAGCCGAAAACAAGTAGCAGGAACTATTGTACCTGTAGGTAGCAGGTAGGTCCATGAGTTAAAACTCACTTTTTTCTCGTCTATGCTCTGGTAGATAACAAACACTTGATTAATAATTATCATGTGTTAAATAATGTTGATATTAAAAATAAAACGAGTCCAGCGTGATATTTTATTTTAACTTTTTGACCTACGTCTACTTGTGATATAAAAACCAAAGTTGACACAAAAAGATCAAAATATGAATGTGGCGCTGTTTTGCTCGAGTGATGGGGCCACTGCCGCTGGGCGCGCAAGGGAGTAGCTCGCTACGTAAAATACCTAAACTCGCGCAGTGCTGCGCAGAATGAAGGCTCTTAAGCATTAAATAACAAAACAGTTAAGATCATTTACATAATAAAGTGACAGCAACCAGTAGTAAATAGTTATAAATAATCATAAAACTAAAACATAAAATATCCTTTTCCTCAATATGTGAGTAAACTGTGAACATAACAAAGAATTGCAACATCACTTTCTTGTTCCAAATACCGCCGGCTTACTTGTTCGCACAGCTTAACTATTATTAACCTTTGGACTACAACAACAATACCAAATACGATAGGTTACCCTTACATTGAGTAACACTTACGGGTCGGGTTTTTAATTATTAACCTTTTAAAAATACCCTACAAATGGGTATCCAAATTAAGGTAACCCTTGTGTTACCGTGTTAACGCAGTTTAAAGGGTAACCCATAGGCATGGCTTACTGCTGAGAGTAAAAACCCACAGCGATAGGGTTTTTACTAACCCTATAAACCAACGGCGACAACAACCCTATTAAAGGGTAACCCAATTGAAAACGTTTTAATAGGGTTATTCGATAAAATAAGTTACCGTTTTAAAGGGTAACACTTATAGCTTAGGTTTTTTACTAACCCTGTTAAAATACCCTGGGTTAAACCTAAAAAATGGGTAACCAAATCAGTCCCTGCTAAATACACATAACATTAAACCTCTCCGTTTACATACTTCCAGCATGGCTTTCACTTCTGGATGTGTTTAGCGCTAAACTTAACCAACTTCGATCACTAAATACACAAAAAATAAAACATTGAAGACGACAAGCTGTTTATCTATCACATTTCACAATAAAAGTCGGATATACGATGATATTATAATGTTGTTTTAACACTAGAAGAAATACCCTAAGTCTGACCTACACAACACTCCCTAATTACGGTTACAGTTAAAACATATTATATATTTACCGAGTTTCTAGTCTCTTTTTACGTTTCTCGTAATTGATTTTAAGTGAATTTTCGACGTCTAACAGATATTCCTAAACCGCTGCAAATTTTTTATTTACACACATTTTATTGCGCACAGGAAAATAGCTGCGCACAGCGCTGAATGACATTATTTAAATATATAAACCACGTATTTGATTTTGAATCTATCTAATACCTTTAAACGAGCAATTCTTGTAAATAAATATATATCTATATTTATATAAAAGAAGATGTCCTGACTGACTGACTGACAGACAACGCACAGCCTAATCCACTGATCGTAGAGACTTGAAATTTGGAGGGTGTATTGTTCTTGATGCGTAGAAGTGTACTAAGAATGGGTTTTTCGAAATTCTACCCCTAAGGGGGTAAAACGGGGTGAAAACGTTTGTATGAAACTTCTTTGTTTTTGAACTTATAGTAGTGAAAATTTGTGTTTGGATAGGTCATTCAAAATAAAAAAGTTAGACTAATTTTTTTTGGATAGTGGTGGTTTAAGAGCGTGAAATGGAGGGGTCAAAGTTTGTATGGAAACTTTTGTTTTCGAACATACTGTGGTGAAAATTTGCATTTGGACAGTTTAAAGTGATGATTTCAATATTTATTGACAGGGATGACTTATGGGGGTGAAACTGAGGATATTTTTTTTAAAGCTCTTTGTTTTGGACCTACAGTGACGAAAATTTATAACTGGATAGGTAATTTAAAATAAATAGTGATGCTATCAATATTTTTGTCAGGGATGACTTAAGGGGGTAAAACGAGGTTTGTAAAAACATACTACATACTACATATTATAAACTGTAGAGGTCAAATTTCTGTACAATGAAAAATATGCTAAAAACCAAGTCAGGGGATGTAAGGAGTGAAAAATAAGAAATCTGTAATTTCCGTTTCCCGCGAGGCTACGCGAGCGAAGCCGCTAGCGGGTCAGCTAGTATTCTATTAGAATCTAAATCTCAAAAGCGGCTGCAACTATTTTCATTAAATTTAGAAGGCTTAAGGGGCGATAAATCGATCTAGCTAGGTTTCATTTTTATAAAACGTCGTATTATCCGTGTTTTCAGGCAATGATAAACAACAGTTATTTTCTTGCGTTTAACTAGATGGCGTAACAGTCGCATTTCAAAATCCTGAATCGCGATGACAAGATTCTCACGGACCATGTTTTGCTATTTTGTATTTGTATCTAAATCTAGTAAAAATCGGTCAGCCAGGTACTTTAGTTATTGGGTTTAATTTAGAACATCAAGCTGTCTCTATCAGCTTCTAAAGAAAGGACACGATGTTTCAGTTTTTCTACCGACTTTCAAAAAAGGAGGTATACTCAATTCGACTGTATTTTTTTATGTTTGTTACCTCATAACTTTTGACTGGGTGAACCGATTCGCAAAAATCTTTTTTTGTTTGAAAGCTGATGAAATTTAAATGGGACTATCTCGAAAGCATACTATTAAAAAAATGGGGTAGAAATCGGTAGGTTCTATGTTCACTGTATGTTTTTTATGTATGAACCTCATACTTTGAAATCGTTTAAAAAGTATACAAACAAAAGCATCACCATAACGCTTTGCGCGATAAGAGCCCAGCTCTAATGCCGCAGCAGTGACCTTGGCCCGAAGTCGCGAACACTGCTTTCGTAACCCAGTACTCGAGCTAATGTCAAAGGTCATCAATACTTAAGCTTGTAACGGTAATTTTTACTTACCGAGTTGAAATTGATGGTTTTCGGGTAACGGGCGGCGACACGGTTAGGTTGATTGTACAAATCACTTCTAAGACCGTAACACAAACAATTTCCCGAAGGCGTACAAACTAGGAGTTTTCTTTGTCACAGTTACCCTAGATAAATGATAGTTTGTACTGTTTCACGTGAACGATTCGTTGTTATTATATTACACTTACGCAGTTATTCATTCTAGGCCCACTTATGTCACAGAATAAATAATAGAACTATGTACTTATGACCAGCAGTGCAAGTACTGAACTTACCGATCGATAAATTTGAATCTTGAATTCGTCATACTTCGAAAAAACTGGCTTTATCGATCTTTCGTCAATCATTGCATGTAAGTAACAAAATTAAGCGATCGGTAGACAAATTAAAAAAAAAATATAAACATGAAATAAAAAGAATAATACTATTTTGGCTCGAAACATTTGACTACGAAAGCATAGAATATTTTTTATCTCATTTTAGAAATCAAATTTAAAAACTTCTACAAACATACACACGTACACACACACACCACCCTACAAACTACAAACCCCCTACAAACACAACCCTTTAATGTAAATTTAATGCTCTTTTCTTTTTTTGTAAACATAAGACATTGGAATGTACGTCGGAGAAGCCACTGGCTCCTGAAACACAGATTAAACTAGTTCGGGAGCCTATGGATTAATAAGTCATAACATATTGTGGAATTATTTTATGTCAATAAATTTGATTTGTATTTGTATTTGACTTAGTTACAAATTACCTAGACCTAAGTGCCCTGAGGAATAGAATATGTCAACTTATCGTTTTATCCAGAATGGTCCTGCATCTAGGGTCCGAACGCCTTCTCAAGGTTTCCGTGTAGTGGTGTCCGGACGGGGTTTCTCCAAAGGCGCGAACCATTGCGGTCACATCTCTTGATTACAAATACTAACACTAATAACTAGTTCATCAGTACGGTCCGAAATTAAGTGTTTCAACAACAATTAATTAACTCAAGCCATTATACAGGGTAGAAACTTTCGGCGGGGCAGTAAGGGGAAGTATAAAAATGGTCTTAAATGGTAAAAAAAGGTCGAAAATGGTTTTAGGAGACTATCCATATTTTTTTATGGAATTTTGATCCCTATTCACAGATTTAAAAAAAAATTACAGTTAGCAAGAAAATAGCCATTTTACACAAAAACATTTTTTGATGCCAATCGATCCAGCAGTGCAAGTACCGAACTTACCGATCGACAAATTTGAATCTTGAATTCGTAATACTTCGAGAAACTGGCAATGGCGATCTTTTTTCAATCATTGCAAGTAAGTAACAAGCGATAGGTAGACAAATTCGACAAGGTTTTATGATTATAACGGTAACCCTAGCATGGAACTGTAAAATTACGTTTGAGATCGTCTATTTAATCGATTTTAACGATTGTTTTGTCAGCTTTGAAAACGACCTGGATATAGCTTGTCGACAGGCGACGGGAATGGGGATATTGTTCAGTTGCGTTTGATCCTACTAATATTATAAACGCGAAAGTTTGTATTTATTGATGAATGGATGTTTGTTATTCTCTTACGCTCAAATGGCTGGCCCAACTTTGATGAAATTTGGCTTGGAGGTAGATGGGGCGCTGAATTAACACATAGGATAATTTTATCAACATCGTCATCATCCATCACCATACGGGTGTAACCGCGGGGCGGAACTAGTATTCAATAAATAAAAATAGACTTCGGCTATTTTATTGATTGTAGAAGAGCGAAATGCTCGTAGTAATTTTCAAATGATAGAAGGACGCATTGTGGAATGTAAACAATTCGTAATAATCGACATACTGTCGACTTGACGAATTTGACGATCGTATAAGTCGTCGATATGACTTCCAAACTTGCTAGGTCCCGATACAATTATTTAAATTTATCGATCTTAGCGATTCGACAAATTTAACGAGTATTACGATACTTGCGCTGCTGTTTCTAAAACTGATCAAAAACTTCTATGGGACCAACCATCGTTGGAATACTCAAAAGTCACAAATTGCAAAAAACTTTTCCCGTACATTTTGTATGAAAATTATGTATTTTTATTATTTACTTAATATGCATCTAGCAAGTCTAATCGTTCTAAATTGGAAGTCATTGTTCCTCTTGGATGGGGATCAAATTTCCATAAAAAAATATAGATAGTCCCCCCAGAATTATGAATAGTAGATAGTAAGCCCAATTTCGAGTAGCTGCAACGGATAAAGTACTTTCCCTTAGTGCCCAGCTGAAAGTTTCCATCCTGTATAGTAATTTATTTTCAAAAAGTTACACATTAATTTCAAGATCAAAAATTGCAAGGACTTCCTTTTTAAGTTAGACAAAGTGTCACAGATTGTCAATGCATCTGTCAACAAAGAGACCTTTCTTTCCATTGGACTCGATACAATATGCAATTTGCTATATTCGGTTCAGAATACAATTGTATTACGTCAACTATACGATTACATTACGCTTATGCATATTTGTGTTCCAGGCCCACTGCACTCCGGCCGATTATGTAAAACGCGCATTACTCATAACAATTTCAGTTCCTACCTATTATATGTGCTGTAAACATATTTAAATACTTAAATAGAGAAACACGTCATTGTAAATTCGTGTATTTACATATCATTTATAATTATTTAATGCTGCGTTAATGATTGTAAATAAATTAACTGGTTATTTACATACAACAGGAAGATAATTTATTTTGTCAATGTTCATATTATGATGTCATAATATGACGCAATGATACCCAAGTAGGGTTGTCATCTCTAAAATTTGGAAATCATGACAAGACTTGTATAAAACCCGGATTTTAGAACGCAGAACCCGGACAGGTTTTTTATACATAGTACGTGTTATAAATACAGTTGAAAAAGTGAAATAAGCACTTTTTTATTTATTAAAATTAAATTAATTCATCCTATAGTATTATTTTAAATGTACCTAACTAAACAGAAAATTATTACAGTTATAGGGGGACGGTGAATTTAGCGTGTCGGTTCATCGAATGATCGCGGCGTGCGGCAGCTCAGCCGAGTAAGGATTTGACCCGGAAAAAATTATAAGTAGCCATTTTTTTTCGGAATTTGTTAGGGAAGGTCACTGGTAGTCTAAATTTTGTTTTGCGTGGTAATCGACCCGTTGCCGCTCCCGACCAATTTTTGGTTTAGTTGAATAACTCGTTTATTTTCAATTTTACGAAAAATGGTTATGACAAAAGTTATTTATAATTAAATTTTCTACAATTTTGGTTCCCATATTTTTTCATGGTTCAGCCCCTAGCCTCAAATTATCATCTATCAAACAAAGCTATTGACAAGCTAAGAACAAATTAAGATTTTAAATAAAAGCTTAGCAAAAACTAACTAAACTTCGATCCTACAAAAAAATTTATGAATCAAAATTGTAAGAAATTTAATTTCAAACAACTTTGGTAGTAACAATTGTAAATAGACGTAATAATGCAATGATAACATTTTACTCCACTTCTTCTCGGGTATTAATCGAAAAATGAAGATCCAACGAACAACATTATAAAAACATAATTGTCTGGACTGTTGTTCAATAGTAGAATAAGAAAACGCATAAATCGCCGTTCAGCTACGGTCCGATTGCAATTTAATTAGTGGAATCGACCCCCAGGTATAGGGTTAAAAAGTTGGTAAAATACATCACTTGATTATTGGACGACTCCTAAGACATAATGCGGTGTGGGTAATTTGATAAACTTTTATTATGCATTTTAGGCATACTACTACTTAGCCTTAATAAGATTGAGGTAATTAGCAAAGCAGACATAACGCCATTCAGGTCTTTTGCTACTAAGACCTAAAGCTATTTAGGTAATTTACAAATCAGAAATTATGCGTTTCAGGTATTAAGCTACTTTCACCTTTTGTTTTTTAGATGACTCGCTCATGAGGGCAATTTTTCATATAAAATTGAGAATAAAAGAGTTGTTCATCGAACAAAAATTCGGCCCCGCTTTTGGGTGAAATCGGAAAATATCAATCTTAGGAAAAAAAACATGGAATATACCGCTTTTGTCATACATGTTTTTCGTGTGAAATTGAAAATAAACTAGTTATTCAATAAACCAAAATTAACCATTAAAATCAAGATGGCGGATAACGCAACCGATCGATTACCACGCAAAACAATATGTAGACTGCCAATGACCTTGTAATGTAATATATTACACTAATAAGAAGGCTTAGCTAGTATATCAAAAGAAACATCAAAAATATAAATAAAGCTATAATGATAAGTAAAACATGACCTGGCGGATAACACTTCATCACAAGTCCACACACACACGTTCCATCAAAGGTTCCAGTTAGATTCTGGCTTTATCGGAGGCTTCAGTTCTGGGCTCAGAGAACACGGGGTACCCCCAATAGTTTATATATCACGGCGAGAGTACTCATCCAACCAACACCTCATCCTCAACTATAGGTTTCCAGGGAATATAAATACTTCGTGTCTCGACACACCAAATTGGAATCTTCCTATAATATTTTGTCCATCGGACGAAATCGGTGATCAAATCTTCTCTCCTCCCAAATCAAAATTAAAAACCCTTGACATCTCCTCTGTGTCATTCAATCATTCTTCTCCCATTTTAAAATTTGTCACGTTGCAGGTTAGTATAGAAATAGTTTTTTAAATATACAGTACAAATAAGGATTTATGCAATGAAATGAGGTATGATGTGATTTGAAATTATATTACAACCTTCCCCAACGATTCCAAAGGAAAATTGCTACTTACAATTTTGTCCCTTTTTTGAGCTAATTCAACTGGGCTACGGGCACAGTGCGTGTGTCGTGGGCGGCCCAAGACTTTAAATTTCTAATCCCGGACTACAAATGAAACCCCGCCCGGACGCTCCCCGGACGCCCTCCAAACAACTACTAAAATCCGGGGAAACCCGGACGGATGGCAACCTTATACCCAAGGGGTAATGAGGGTCAGTCGGTAGCCAATCTGACGGCTGCTGGTTCGATCCCTAACTCGGGCTTCAGCATTCGGTGCAGGTAATAAGTGACGTAATCCACAACATGGAATTAGAACATTTTGTCTTTGCCTGTAGCTAGCTATCGCTCTTAAGATAGTAAATCGGTCGCTTTGAGAGCCAGTATCTCACCACTAGTCTATGAAGAAAAGTATTCGTATCGACGGCGTCAAAGCGTCAAGCTTCGGCATACAAACTATGAGTCATCTGTGTCACAATTGCCCTAGATACATGACAGTGTGTCCTGTTCCACATGAACAACGCGTTACGTTACACTTGCGCTGTTATTCGTGCTAGGCCCACTGAAATGTATAGTCTATGGGCCTCATAAGAAAGCTCAAAGTGACAACGGAGAGGACTATGATCGGGGTTTCTCTACGTGATAGAATCGGACATAAGTAGATCCGTAGATCAAATAAAGTCACCGACGATAAAGCCCAGATACGGCAGGGCACATAGCACGCAGAACTCATGGCCCATAGGGCAGGAATGTTCTGGAGTGAAGACCACGGATCGACAAACACATCACAGGTCGTCGTACACTGTACGCTGTGCTAGTACAAGGTGGACAGACGACCTGATAAAGAACGCTTCCAAAAGTATCCTTTTGGAAATCTATATGGTTTGACGTTGACTAGGGATGGAATGATGATTTTGATGATGATGCCAGCCGTGATACTTACCATCAAGCATGCGACTTGGCCAGCAACATCCTCATATAAAATCACTATCATATTGTACATTTCAAACAGGACGGACTTAGAAAAAAATACCAACAAAATTTTCAGGAATTTCTACAGGGAAACTGCAATGCGGCAATATCGACGTTGGCACTTACCACAACCGGCTTCTGACTCGTTTCGAAAATATTGCTTATACAGTTAGGTGGAAACATTACTAGACACAGCAACAAAACAATGAAATTTGAAGGCAAAATGTTGCAAAATCCAGTGTCAGCGCGGATCAGCGGTATCAGGTCAAGCTCACGGTCACATCGGTCATTGAGTTTATTAAAATAGTAGCGAGACACCATAAAATTGTTCAAAGTCATGGTACATTAAATGTAGTGACCACTTTTCGTTCAATCGGAGACGGTTTTCTCCCAACGGTAAAGCCACAGTGACAACCAATCAAAGCAATACATACCATTGGATATGTATTGCTTTGAATATTATCTTTGATTATTGGAAATTATCCAATAATCAAAGATAATATTATTTCAAACAGATAAAGTAATAAACCAGCTTTCAAACAAAAAAAGAATTTTGAGAATCGGTTCACCCAGTCGAAAGTTATGAGGTAACAAACATTAAAAAAAATACAGTCGAATTGAGAACCGCCTCTTTTTTTTGGAAGTCGGTAGAAAATATTACCAAAAATCGGAACCGACTTCTACACTAAAAAGTGTGAAATAACTTCTTGAAATCGATACCATGATATTAAAAAAAACCTATTATCACAATATTGTGCGCACGGTACTGACTGCGACAAGTTATTTCACAGTTTTTAGTGTAGAAATCGGTTACAAAATCTGGAACCCGTAATTTGTTTTTATATTTAGAATATCTTTGCATATAACCAACGAAATGTAAATGTGAGGACCAGCCTTCCTCCTTAGGAGATGAGTAAACCGAGTAGGTATCAGACAGTCCGATACCTGCCCGAAATATCATTGGCCATTTATTTTTTATGTTATTTATCCGACAACCCAGGGTCGCTCTTTTCCGACCGATGACGGTCCATAATGTGTCGAAGGTCGACATAGCTTACGGGAAATATGTTGCCCTCGAATATAATGATAACCCTGCAATACGACAAGCCGAGACACAGATATGTTCTAAATGACACTAGTGGTCACATATCCAAGCAGAGACCGCAACATCTAAGTTGAACTGTAGAACTAGGCAAGTTCCGCTACGATCACGTCCACCATTAAAGCAATAACAATGGAATGAAATAAAGCTTTATCTGCTTGAATACCTACATTGGTAGTAATTCCCTCCTAAACTAAAATTGAAATTTATAGTTATTATAGTTTACTATCCATCCAAATGCCCAAGTACTTAACTTCCTTACTTAGAGTTAGCTCTTTGCTAAATAGCGTAGGTAGTTTAAGTTAGGTTACCTTTGTTTTACGTGTGAATAGTACCATTTCTGTTTTATTTGGGTTAACTGATAAATCGTGTCTGTGACACCATTCCTCGACAATTTGAAGTGCCATCTGCATTTTTTCGCAGAGAGTAGACTCGAATAGCCCCGATACCATTATGGTCAAATCATCTGCGTAGGCGATAGTAACTATTCCATCTTTGTTTAACAATTCTACGAGTTCGTTTGCTGCGATTGCCCATAACAAAGGTGATAGGACACCACCCTGTGGGCATCCTCTCGTTACTCGACAGCGTGTGGTGCTAGAGTTTTCAATGCTTGCGACTCTATTGGAGAGCATGTTAAATTTATAGAGAGGAAAATTCACACCCTCGGATTCGAACCCGCGTCTTCTGACTCTCCGTGTCAGACGCCATTGACCAACTAGGCCACCGAGGTTCGGGTCCGAGCATCGAATTTTAACTCTCTATATGACTAACCGTCTTACGGGGACTATTAAGAATTACCGAAATTATTCCATCCGTTCTCAAGTTATAGCGTGACCAGGAGAAATAGGGGTTCATTTTTATAAATATATTATTATAGATTTATAAGTATTATCATGCATTTTGTATTAAATGTGATAAGAAACAAGGATACTTTACATAAGATTCCAGAAATTCGAAAATACAAATCCAATAAGTACTATACAAAACAATTGGCAAATATTTAAGATATTAATTTGTATTTAAAATATTCATCTATATAATAAAAACCACTGCCGAATGACCGTATATTACATTTTTAAATTATATTTGCAGTCTCAATTCACTGGGTAATTTATTATAAATGTTTATTGCCATTTTATAATAGCTTTTTTGTCATCCATTTTAAATCTACATCCTGGCACTACTGACGGTTTTAATTTGTAATTTTTTTCTTTTAGTTAATATATTTTCGTCTTCTTGAAACAGCGTTGGATTATTCCTAACAAAATGAAACATTTCAAATAGATTAAGGAAGGGAATTCACGTAGTTTGAGTTTTAAAACACAACTGTGTGTTCTACATGAATCTTTCCATTTTAAGCCAAATATTGTGCATATACAGTATGCGCTTTTTCAGAGTTCGTTAAGTATTCCCATTTGATGACCCCATACTTAAAACCGAACACACATTATTTACAGTTACAGCGGTCTCTGTGTTTGTAATTTTACTAATTTTATAATGGAAATATAAACTTATTTGTTTTCTTACACACGTCTATGAGAGTTATCTATTTGTATTTTCCCTTAGAGTATACACAAGCAAGCTATAGAGCGCGCGCATCGCTCCGGTCCGTTTGTGCCGGTCGTAAGAAAATGTTTTGTACATACTTATCTATGGTATAGGGCTTTATTAGATGAGAATAAGTTACTATTCCTTTTATTTTGCGTGCGTATCTATTTTTACACCCTGGCACGCCACTTTTATAAGTATTACTCAATATTACTCGTATTGTTTTGCATCTGTGCTGTTCATATTAAATTTGTGCTTACGGTTCATGCTTATTAAGTCGCGCTCTATAGCTTGCTTATGTATACTCTAAGGTATTTTCCAATTGCAAAATTGATCTATAGCTATCGCTAAAAATATATTGTCAACAAAATCGATATCATCTATTGTAATTTGTAATTGTAACACTGAAAATAGGTATTAGGATACTCTGAAAGTAGTGTTTTTTTTAAAAAGGCTATAAAATATTCCGTTTAGTGTAGACGTAATAATATGGCAAAAATTGTATAGTTAAAAAGTTGCTATGTTAAAAACCAAACCCATAAAAAGTTTGAAAGCAGTAACATTAAATTTGTAAAATAATACGCAACGTAGGAAACTCACATTTAAACAGTGTTTTCCAATTTGAAAAGCAATTTAATTCGTACTTTACTACTTTTTAACTGCTAATGAAAATGATAAAACCTATAGTTCTACAATTGCGATGCAAAGCAAACCAAAAATTGCATTATTTCTTTAATTTAAGGGCTTTATATTTTATTATTACTACAACTAGAATAGAAGCGAACTAAGAAGCAAACTTTAGCAGCAGCAGCTTTACTGAAGTCTTGGTCATCATGAGGAAATCGTTCGTCGATTTTAGAGATCGGTAGTTTAAGTTGTAAAAGTCGCCCTCGACTCCGCTTCTAAAAAAGGTTGGCAACGAATCGTCAAACTCAAGGTACATCGTGATCTACCTTGAGGAAAACTTGCGAGATTGTAAAAAAATTGATAAAATAAGATTACATATGCTTTAAATAAAATCGACAAATTGCATCATTGCATGGCTTCAAGCACTGGGGTAATTACAAGACCCTGGCGTTACCGTATGAGAATTGCACTAAGATATCACATTTAAGCTCCATCTCGGAAGTTTTAATACTGTAACGGTTAAGCTCCATATATTCCTGAGCTGGTCATCATTTACACCTTAAAATAACATAACCATTTCGATTTTATTTAGTAGACTCTAAAAACAATTCAAACCATAACATTGAGATTTCGACTCAGCCACAATATTGTCAAAAATAATTACGGCAATTGTAATTTAAAAGCCAATAATTGGATTGGATTATCAAGACGATAAAAAAATGCTTTCAAGGTGTTGCAAAAATAGAAGGCCTCAAGGCTCCAGGGCATCTTGAAATAAAATCGAGATATCCACTTAAACTATTAATTTCAAGGATACACGAAGGCGAAATCCTATGTTACATGTTAAAATGATGAGTCGGGGATTTTTTACAGTGACGACTGAGAATATGTGCCTAAGCCCTCGCACGCTACGGCGCTTTGATGATCTTAGCTTGTATATCGACCCGAGAGGTTATTTAATTAAACTAGTAATTTCAACTATAAATTCTTTTATCCGTGACTTGTGCGGGTGTGCCACAAATATGCTAGTGTTGTTAGGTAGAGCACACAACGAACGAAAAAGAATGATCGGTGCCGTCAGTAACAATCCCAGTCCTCTTAAGGAGTAAATAGCTAGTATCGGGTGATTCATTTAGAGGTCTTTATCTTATCTTTAGGAGACTTTTTTGTCTAGGGTTTTTTTACATATGAAGCGTGACTCCTGGTAACCTTTTATGATATTTTTGTTCAGTATAGTTTGACATTTCATTATGGTAAGACTTAGCCCCGCACAGTATAGCATATAACAGGCAATCGTTATAGGACCGTAACCTTGGTACATCCTATAATATAATAATAAATACGTGTAAGTACCTACTTTTTTTTTGTTCAAATTGTACTACTCTTGATCGTTGTCGTTTTCTTGAGTTTTTAAGTACCTACTTATGGTGGCCGAGCAGCC
The DNA here is from genome assembly GCA_917880725.1 of Selenia dentaria. Classification (NCBI taxonomy): domain Eukaryota; kingdom Metazoa; phylum Arthropoda; class Insecta; order Lepidoptera; family Geometridae; genus Selenia; species Selenia dentaria. The sequence goes on along the minus strand of OU862895.1, from coordinate 27,371,083 downwards.
TACGGAAAGGCATTTATTGCATTTGGTAGACAATGAATTAACCGGAGGACAATTTAAAGAACCGTTTTAGCGAAGTAAACTTACCCGATAACGGTGAACCTCTTGTTTAACATAGGTATTTGTATTTTATTTTTAATAATTCTTACTATATTGGAGTAGGCCCTGAATGTAACGGTAAAAATGGGTAATAAAGGTTGCTCTTAGGTAACTAGTGGCTTTGTCACCCTCACTGAGCTATTGTTTTGTCTATGATCTTTATTAAACTATGAAAGTATAAGTATGCATAGCATACAATTTTATGTAAATACCGAGTAACTGCTACTCAAAAACCTCAATGTAAGTATGTATAAACCTAAGTTCATTCTATCACAAAATGAGTTTTGTTGTGGGTAGCAGCTTACCAAATATTCTCAACCGGGTAAATATCATATCACATTACTTGTCTTAATAATTGATACCCACTACTGAATCTGTAGTACCCATTTACCAAACTTATATGTAAAATTTAACCAACGGTAATTATTGTTTAAATTAATTAAGTACACCTACTACTAACTATTAAAATGTTCTTGTTGCGGGAAGAGGTTGGTATCCGGGAAACAGAATTTCTTGTCCAGACGCCAACACACAAATCGTACATTTAAAACATTGATGTTATTATATAAGTTATATTTAAGATTTTCAAATTGTGTTACTTATTACCCAATAAAGTTTGAAGTTTGAAGTATCTACAAATTATTCAGCTGTATTATGAAAATCAGCGTTCTGCGAGGAACGTGTTTCCTTCACTTAGGGAAATATAATCGGCCTACCGAACGTACGATTCGCTATACTATCTAAAAGTTTGAAAGCCAAATAACATTATTAGATAACAACACACGACCAAATAGACCACATCTTGTACTCACGTTACTCGCCAAATACCAATCGAAATGCTCGGACGCGTCAACGAAAATTGGAACGGCAGAATAGACTATGTAAACCGGAGTTACGGCCAACATTTGACAGCAGTAATAGTTAGAAAATAAATTTAAAGAATAGTTCTGTTGTGTAATAATAAAAATTACCCAATTAATTTGTTTTTATTGAAACAAATTTAGTTTTGAAAAAAAATACCTCCAATGAATCAACCGATACTTGTATATACTAAAAGAAAATAACACTGAAGTCGGATAATATTATGAGGTAGAAAAGAGTTATTTATTTTGAGTATATGGACAAGTACTCGTATTAAAATTGATGTCGCGCGTGTGATAATTTACTGTTATATTGTTTTATCGAGTCGAAGTTCACACTCACGTTGCGTGACGGACAGAGAGCAGCTGGATTGGGCGCCATAAAAAATCTGAATATTAGTTCACCGTAACACCATGACGGGTCACTTTTATCCCTTTTGAGCTAATTTACTCTTTTAAAATAAACTCCCCTAATAGTAACTAATAGTTCTAAAGAAACATACAAACATACGCAGTCAGTGAGTTGTCCTTCACGTACGATGTGGTGGAGGAGTGACCTCAGACCTTTGCACCACTGCGACAAAAATTCAAGTTTCAGTCAAAACTGGAAAATCCCACCGCCCGCACCCAAGAGTACAAAATAGCTTTTAGAATGGCACGAAAAGATTTTATTATGGCACCTCCGCGGGATCCATTAGTATATATAACATATCTCCTTCATCATCGTTACGCTCTTGACAGAGTGGTCGTGGTCCTCACTGCAGGTTGTGTAACGCGTCTTATATAACATATGTAATAATAAATTAAATAATAAGGTTTTATGGGTACTTTTACCTAAAAAGTCCACCGGAACTCAGTGAAAACGAAATTTTAAACCTGTACAAGTAGGAAAAACAGGGAAACCGCATAACAAGCATCTAATAGTATCTAGATTATGTACCGAGGGAGTAAAGCAGTGTCTTACGTCACGTGCGGCACATTGGAGAGTTATAGTTTAGAGCTACAGATAATTAAGGGGATCTAAATTTAAGAGGCGTTATGTAGAGTCCTGAGTAAAGCGAAGGGTTAAAGCCGCCCAAGACGAAGCCAGGCTTTATCCTCGAGGTGAATACTCTATTTTTCAGAGCTTTATAGAAGGCATTTATTTAAAAGTTAATAATAATATTGGACACATTTGTCCAGTTATGGATGGACAGAGTAATATTTTTGTTAGGAACTTTTTTATGAAAGTTGTTAAAATAACACCGAACACCGTATTTTAAAAAAAATTCAATTACCTCCCTAGGGATGTAATGCCTTGCCTTATGTCGAGATTGCATGATATGTAATTGGATATTGTCGAGCAACTGGTTTGAAAAAACAAATTACGAAAGAAACGCCTAATTAAAAGGATTAGATATGAATAAAATTAAATATACACGTTCACGTTCGTCCAGATTTGTGTCGCATTCATTTATTTGAAATCCCAACCTGTGGTGTATCAAAGAAAAATTAACAACTGTGCGAAAGACTGAGCATGTATTGATGCTGAGTATCTATATAAAAGAAATGAATAGTTATTGTGCAGAGTCGTTGCATAGTTACATTCTCTGTATGAGACAAATGTCTCAAATAAATCCGGCAGTACCAACGATCAGTTTTTATTTATAGAAATCCGGGGTAAACGACCAGCTTGAGGCGTGCCGCGGTGACATTCTGACTCCAGAAAATTGTCATACGATAATGCAGGAATATATTTTTCTCAAAAATGGTATGTAATGTTGCCAAAACATCTCTAAAAATTATCCAGAAAGTGAACTTTACTGGAGACCTATTCACAACTGTCCAGTAAGAAGCGAATTTTTAAATTTAGAATCCCCTACTGTCCAGTAAATAAGTATGTAATTTACTTTTCATACCACCTGCTCGAAAATGTTCTATAACATGACACGCAATCTCTACGTAAAGCAAGGCATTACATACGCGGAGCTGTAAAGTTGTATGAAACTCCCGGGGGAGTAAAGTGATTTGGATTTGGAACGTTAGTTGTATAGGAATACTCTTAGTACGGAGACAGACCTCACCTGCGGTTCGGTCCTATTAAGTAATAGTTGGCCAGGAAGGCTTACTTACTGGATTCTGCAGTAATGTACTATTTATGGGATAGGTTGGCAAACGAGCAGGCGTCTCAACCGATGGTAAGTGATCACTCAAGGACATCCACAATACCAGAGGTTTCGAGGATGCGTTGCCGACCTTTGAGGAAGGAATAGGCTCTTTTCTTGAAGACTCACAAGTCGTATCTGTTCGGAAATACCTAAAGTGGCAGCATATAACCTACAATATTAAGGCTACGTAGTACGTACGTAAGGCGCCGAAATCACTCGCGGTGTTCGCACACCCATTCCCTTACAAGCCCACGATCATCGTGAGCGAACTCGATACGTCATGACGTCTACGAAAACGCTCACAAAGCTCGCAGATCGTAGGTGGGTTTCGCGGTAGTTGCGAGCTGTCACTGTCAAACATCAAATGTATAGAATTCTATCGATTTTTAACAGAAAATTGGCGCGCTATTCGCCACCGTGTAATCGTTCCGTTTGGGTTGAACATTGCAAGCATTGATTTATAGCGGAACGTTAAACCGGGGCGCGATAGTTGTGAGCGTTGACGGCGCTTACCAGTACGTACCCTATGTATATATAACTAAGTAGCAAACCCAGTGGCTTATATAGTGAAACAATTGACCGCCGCCGGTTGTTTATAGAAACGAAAAGAAACAAGGCGTAAACGGAACTCATGTTGACATAATATAGCCTTTAGTTTACATTATGGCGACGACCGAGAAGGGAAAATGATTTTAGGACAGGATACGATGTTGAACATTATCTGCATTGTGTAAAGTCTAAATCTATTATTTTTATTACAATACATAATTAGCTAATAATAATATGGGACAACATCCACACAAGGTCTTCAGATCCCAAACGAGGCGGAGCCTGTGCTATGGTAACCTGATGACTGATATACATACTTATATACCCAGACACAGACGACATGTAAATGTTTAAACTGTCCGGGGATTGAACCCGGGACCAGCGACTCAGAAGGCAAGGGTCTACCAACTGCGCCAACCGGCCTGTTAACTAAATCAAGTCAAGTGAACTTAGTAGATTATATTATATAAAAGTTAGTTCTTTGAAATGAGTGAAATACATTTACAAACCACCATGTACCAGTAGTACTAACTTCGACTCGATAAAACTATTAGACCAGTAAAAATAGCCGTTTTTTTGGTCAATGTCGCACTAAATTTCCGATACATTTTTTTTATAATGCGTAGGGTCACTTAATGAGCATAATATCACAAAACGCTTACAGATCCAGGTGGAGCTTCATAAAAGTTTTTGGCTGATATCTCGTAAACTAGATATGCACTTTTCGGCAAAACTTATGCCCGGGTGACCACATAAAGCTAGTACACAAGCCAGGATAGTAAATCAGTGGTGGGGGGCGCTACTTGCCTAAAAATAGAACTCCATTCTATTAAAAACTGTCCTGGCTTGTAAACTAGCTTACTGGCTTACTAGCTTAGAAATGAAGATAGCTCTAGTCTTCCCGTGAACATGGTGCATGTAACTGCGCCGAAATATCGGGAGCTCATTCCACAACCTTACCACGGTAAATATCCCGTTAATAATCATATAACTGAAGATAGTTCTGTCTACACGAAGCCAGAAGTACTAGCTTGCTAGCTTATTACAGACAATATCTTGCTGTCCTGGCTTGAAAAACTGGCCTCGTGTCACCCGGGCATAATAGCTATATATAAAACTAATATACTATCAGCAGTTTTATTCAGGCTCTCCGTGTATTAACATTAAATCAGTAAATTAGCAAACGCTCGACCTCAATCCCTTTTTGCACAGACTCTACCTTAGGGTATAACCCGCGGCACGTAACTCTAGCGCTGAGCGAAATGTGGAGGGGATAGCTGCGCATGGGTACAGTCGCGCACATGTGACAGCGAGAGACAAGAGTCCCTCGTCTTCGATGTGACAGAGAGAGACAAGAGTCCTTCGTCCCTCTAGCCACCCTGTGATACCCAATTTTTGACTTCTGCGCAATAACGGTCAGCGCTAGAGTTACGTGCCGCGGGTTATAATAGGGTTAGAGGTCGTAGCACAATTTGCAAATAAGTATTCGTATCACAAACGTCAATGCGTCACGCATTACGTAGTTTGTATGCCGAAGCATACAAACTACGTCACAGTTGCCCTAGATAAATGACAGTTTGTACTGTTTCACGTGAACGACACGTTACACGTTACTTACTTTAATCAACCTCCGTGCACTAGGATCCCTTGGGGAAATTAGCACATAAACATCCAAAACAAGAACATTTCTGTTCATCAATCAAATATTTGGCCCGAGGATCGAATCTAGGTCCCTTCGCTTTGAATACAGGATCACATCCAAATCTTAATCTATCTATCTACTTTAAACGAGCAATTCTTGTATATAATATGTCATCTGGATCTTGGAAACGGTTCCAACGATTTTCATGAGATGAGGTGATGCAGGTGGTTTCGGGGACGATAAATAGATCTAGCTAGGTTTCATTTTTAGAAAACGTCGTTTTATCCATGTTTATCAGGCAATGAAAAACGACAGTTTGTTCGTTGCTGTCAAACTAGATGGCGTAACAGTCGCATTGCAAAATCCTGGATCGCGGTGATAACATTCTCACGGAAAACGTGTTGCTATTTTGTATTCGCATCTAAATCTAGCAAAGCTCGGTGACCCCGGTACTATTGGTTTATGACTCCAAGCTCCAAGTATTGTCTCTTGAATAGCGTCTTCTCATCAGACGCACGACTTTTCCATCTCGCCGTTTTATAGTACAATAGGTGCAAAATGTGGACATGTGAGCAAGGCGTCATAATCTACGGAGTATTTGCAAGACAACAATGAACAGAACAATTAACGATGGAAATCTATTCATGAAGGTGGAAACAATCCGAGTCAATGCCAAAATAATGGCAATGACTTTAAGCGTGTTTAGTGGCAAAGACTTTTTGTTGTATAACCCAACGCGATAAAACAATGGACAATACATACTTTTTTTTATACTTAAATTGTAGTCATTTAACTTTTAATGTGTAATTAAACACTTATTTTGCTTATAATAAGATAAGTGCAATTTGAAAACATTGACTCGCGATTCGCCATATTTGGTCAATAATACAAAAGATTTCGCAGAAACCAACCTACTTTTGCAGGAACTGCAACGTGAAATACTAACTTCATTTAATATATATCTTCACTATGTTCATGGCGATGTTTTAGAGTACAGTAGAATTCGTTTATCATGACTCTGCCTATATTGACCAACCGCTTATTATGAAGTAATTATACAGCGAAGTTTGGTTTTCACATAAAATTCTTTATGACTACGTCGGATATAATGACTTTGCTTATGGTGACATGTCGCTTATTGTGACTATTTTAACTAATTCTGCCCTGTTATAGTGACCGACATGACTCCTAACACCTTCGGCAGTGCTCGGGATAGTCAGCCGACGTCTTTCGGCGTTTGCATGGCTTTTTTTGTTTTGAGCCTCAGTGGTATATGTATTTAATACTTCGCATTTTTATTTTAGTTTATCTCTATTTTGTTTTTGTCTATTACTTTAGATATTAGATAAAATACTAACATAATAGGAGATTGTTTATTATCTATAAAATGCTTAGTATGACGTCCGCTTAGTATGACGTGTTTGTTATATCCCTGCGATGTCATTATAAACGGATTCCACTGTATTTTGTAAACATAACATATTATATTGCACCATCGTCTACTACTTATGATAATGTCCATACAAAGGTTGTCTGAGAGAAATCGCTATTCGCGATAAGACCGCCCATTTTACAATTAAAGAGTATTATATTAGTAGTTATATTGTTGTATTATATTAGTAGTAATTATTGTATTGTCAGCAAACGCAAAGAATATGCAAATATACCTATGTAGGTGTATTTGATAACATGACATAGAATCTCGCCTGTTCCCCACAGGGGTAGGCAGTAACCAGTGTTCCGCTTGCTACGATCCTGACACACCTCTTTCGCTTCATCCACACTCATCAACCCTTTCATACATGAGCGTCGGTTTAGGGTATTCTTAACCTGGCCCTTCTTCAGAACGTCATGAATCTGATTTTGGACGGTTCGCCTAGGTCTTCCCCTCCCAATGATTCCATTCACTCGACCCATATACACCCCGTTTAGTTAACCTCCTTTCATTAATTCAAATGCTGCTATGAATTGGTAAATTCTTACCTACATGTATTATGTACGCAAAGTAAGTAAATATCTTCCTACTAGCGTTGATTCACGCAGGTTTGGCGCGAGACGTGTGTAGGGATGTCAACATGGCCACAAAACAAGTACACATCACATCTCCGTTTTGTTGGTAGCATACCTACGCAACAGAAAACAATGACATTCGAAAACTGCCAACCCCAATCGCTCTGGCGGCAATCTCGTAAGAATCGCCGGTAAACGTCCTCCGCCCCCACCCACCGCCTCTTCCCACTTTTATCGTCTATTTACCGCGATGACGTTCTACTTACTGTGCCTCTACCATGAGTTGGCAACATAGATGTCATCTACAGTCGATACTCGCTTTCGTCTACCTATAGTAGCTATTAAGCTTGTGATTGGCGTACTCGCTATCAATTTTAGTTCTACAGTTGACCGCAAGGTGGCACTGTTCATTGTTTCATACATTATTAGCGGCAGTTTACCGCGATGACGTTCTACTTACTGTGCCTCTACCATGAGTTGGCAACATAGATGTCGTCTACAGTCGATACTCGCTTTCGTCTACCTATAGTAGCTATTAAGCTTGTGATTGGCGTACTCGCTATCAATTTTAGTTCTACAGTTGACCGCAAGGTGGCACTGTTCATTGTTTCATACATTATTAGCGGCAGTTTACCGCGATGACGTTCTACTTACTGTGCCTCTACCATGAGTTGGCAACATAGATGTCATCTACAGTCGATACTCGCTTTCGTCTACCTATAGTAGCTATTAAGCTTGTGATTGGCGTACTCGCTATCAATTTTAGTTCTACAGTTGACCGCAAGGTGGCACTGTTCATTGTTTCATACATTATTAGCGGCAGTTTACCGCGATGACGTTCTACTTACTGTGCCTCTACCATGAGTTGGCAACATAGATGTCATCTACAGTTGATACTCGCTTTCGTCTACCTATAGTAGCTATTAAGCTTGTGATTGGCGTACTCGCTATCAATTTTAGTTCTACAGTTGACCGCAAGGTGGCACTGTTCATTGTTTCCTACCTTATTAGCGGCAGTTTACCGCGATGACGTTCTACTTACTGTGCCTCTACCATGAGTTGGCAACATAGATGTCGTCTACAGTCGATACTCGCTTTCGTCTACCTATAGTAGCTATTAAGCTTGTGATTGGCGTACTCGCTATCAATTTTAGTTCTACAGTTGACCGCAAGGTGGCACTGTTCATTGTTTCATACATTATTAGCGGCAGTTTACCGCGATGACGTTCTACTTACTGTGCCTCTACCATGAGTTGGCAACATAGATGTCGTCTACAGTCGATACTCGATTTCGCCTACCTATAGTAGCTATTAAGCTTGTGATTGGCGTACTCGCTATCAATTTTAGTTCTACAGTTGACCGCAAGGTGGCACTGTTCATTGTTTCATACATTATTAGCGGCAGTTTACCGCGATGACGTTCTACTTACTGTGCCTCTACCATGAGTTGGCAACATAGATGTCGTCTACAGTCGATACTCGCTTTCGTCTACCTATAGTAGCTATTAAGCTTGTGATTGGCGTACTCGCTATCAATTTTAGTTCTACAGTTGACCGCAAGGTGGCACTGTTCATTGTTTCATACATTATTAGCGGCAGTTTACCGCGATGACGTTCTACTTACTGTGCCTCTACCATGAGTTGGCAACATAGATGTCATCTACAGTCGATACTCGCTTTCGTCTACCTATAGTAGCTATTAAGCTTGTGATTGGCGTACTCGCTATCAATTTTAGTTCTACAGTTGACCGCAAGGTGGCACTGTTCATTGTTTCATACATTATTAGCGGCAGTTTACCGCGATGACGTTCTACTTACTGTGCCTCTACCATGAGTTGGCAACATAGATGTCATCTACAGTTGATACTCGCTTTCGTCTACCTATAGTAGCTATTAAGCTTGTGATTGGCGTACTCGCTATCAATTTTAGTTCTACAGTTGACCGCAAGGTGGCACTGTTCATTGTTTCCTACCTTATTAGCGGCAGTTTACCGCGATGACGTTCTACTTACTGTGCCTCTACCATGAGTTGGCAACATAGATGTCGTCTACAGTCGATACTCGCTTTCGTCTACCTATAGTAGCTATTAAGCTTGTGATTGGCGTACTCGCTATCAATTTTAGTTCTACAGTTGACCGCAAGGTGGCACTGTTCATTGTTTCATACATTATTAGCGGCAGTTTACCGCGATGACGTTCTACTTACTGTGCCTCTACCATGAGTTGGCAACATAGATGTCGTCTACAGTCGATACTCGATTTCGCCTACCTATAGTAGCTATTAAGCTTGTGATTGGCGTACTCGCTATCAATTTTAGTTCTACAGTTGACCGCAAGGTGGCACTGTTCATTGTTTCATACATTATTAGCGGCAGTTTACCGCGATGACGTTCTACTTACTGTGCCTCTACCATGAGTTGGCAACATAGATGTCGTCTACAGTCGATACTCGCTTTCGTCTACCTATAGTAGCTATTAAGCTTGTGATTGGCGTACTCGCTATCAATTTTAGTTCTACAGTTGACCGCAAGGTGGCACTGTTCATTGTTTCATACATTATTAGCGGCAGTTTACCGCGATGACGTTCTACTTACTGTGCCTCTACCATGAGTTGGCAACATAGATGTCATCTACAGTCGATACTCGCTTTCGTCTACCTATAGTAGCTATTAAGCTTGTGATTGGCGTACTCGCTATCAATTTTAGTTCTACAGTTGACCGCAAGGTGGCACTGTTCATTGTTTCATACATTATTAGCGGCAGTTTACCGCGATGACGTTCTACTTACTGTGCCTCTACCATGAGTTGGCAACGAAGATGTCGTCTACAGTCGATACTCGCTTTCGTCTACCTATAGTAGCTATTAAGCTTGTGATTGGCGTACTCGCTATCAATTTTAGTTCTACAGTTGACCGCAAGGTGGCACTGTTCATTGTTTCCTACCTTATTAGCGGCAGTTTACCGCGATGACGTTCTACTTACTGTGCCTCTACCATGAGTTGGCAACATAGATGTCGTCTACAGTCGATACTCGCTTTCGTCTACCTATAGTAGCTATTAAGCTTGTGATTGGTGTACTCGCTATCAATTTTAGTTCTACAGTTGATCGCAAGGTGGCACTGTTCATTGTTTCATACATTATTAGCGGCAGTTTACCGCGATGACGTTCTACTTACTGTGCCTCTACCATGAGTTGGCAACATAGATGTCGTCTACAGTCGATACTCGCTTTCGTCTACCTATAGTAGCTATTAAGCTTGTGATTGGCGTACTCGCTATCAATTTTAGTTCTACAGTTGACCGCAAGGTGGCACTGTTCATTGTTTCATACATTATTAGCGGCAGTTTACCGCGATGACGTTCTACTTACTGTGCCTCTACCATGAGTTGGCAACATAGATGTCGTCTACAGTCGATACTCGATTTCGTCTACCTATAGTAGCTATTAAGCTTGTGATTGGCGTACTCGCTATCAATTTTAGTTCTACAGTTGACCGCAAGGTGGCACTGTTCATTGTTTCATACATTATTAGCGGCAGTTTACCGCGATGACGTTCTACTTACTGTGCCTCTACCATGAGTTGGCAACATAGATGTCGTCTACAGTCGATACTCGCTTTCGTCTACCTATAGTAGCTATTAAGCTTGTGATTGGTGTACTCGCTATCAATTTTAGTTCTACAGTTGACCGCAAGGTGGCACTGTTCATTGTTTCATACATTATTAGCGGCAGTTTACCGCGATGACGTTCTACTTACTGTGCCTCTACCATGAGTTGGCAACATAGATGTCGTCTACAGTCGATACTCGCTTTCGTCTACCTATAGTAGCTATTAAGCTTGTGATTGGCGTACTCGCTATCAATTTTAGTTCTACAGTTGACCGCAAGGTGGCACTGTTCATTGTTTCATACATTATTAGCGGCAGTTTACCGCGATGACGTTCTACTTACTGTGCCTCTACCATGAGTTGGCAACATAGATGTCATCTACAGTCGATACTCGATTTCGTCTACCTATAGTAGCTATTAAGCTTGTGATTGGCGTACTCGCTATTAATTTTAGTTCTACAGTTGACCGCAAGGTGGCACTGTTCATTGTTTCATACATTATTAGCGGCAGTTTACCGCGATGACGTTCTACTTACTGTGCCTCTACCATGAGTTGGCAACATAGATGTCGTCTACAGTCGATACTCGATTTCGTCTACCTATAGTAGCTATTAAGCTTGTGATTGGCGTACTCGCTATCAATTTTAGTTCTACAGTTGACCGCAAGGTGGCACTGTTCATTGTTTCATACATTATTAGCGGCAGTTTACCGCGATGACGTTCTACTTACTGTGCCTCTACCATGAGTTGGCAACATAGATGTCGTCTACAGTCGATACTCGCTTTCGTCTACCTATAGTAGCTATTAAGCTTGTGATTGGCGTACTCGCTATCAATTTTAGTTCTACAGTTGACCGCAAGGTGGCACTGTTCATTGTTTCATACATTATTAGCGGCAGTTTACCGCGATGACGTTCTACTTACTGTGCCTCTACCATGAGTTGGCAACATAGATGTCATCTACAGTCGATACTCGATTTCGTCTACCTATAGTAGCTATTAAGCTTGTGATTGGCGTACTCGCTATCAATTTTAGTTCTACAGTTGACCGCAAGGTGGCACTTTTCATTGTTTCATACATTATTAGCGGCAGTTTACCGCGATGACGTTCTACTTACTGTGCCTCTACCATGAGTTGGCAACATAGATGTCGTCTACAGTCGATACTCGCTTTCGTCTACCTATAGTAGCTATTAAGCTTGTGATTGGTGTACTCGCTATCAATTTTAGTTCTACAGTTGACCGCAAGGTGGCACTGTTCATTGTTTCATACATTATTAGCGGCAGTTTACCGCGATGACGTTCTACTTACTGTGCCTCTACCATGAGTTGGCAACATAGATGTCGTCTACAGTCGATACTCGCTTTCGTCTACCTATAGTAGCTATTAAGCTTGTGATTGGCGTACTCGCTATCAATTTTAGTTCTACAGTTGACCGCAAGGTGGCACTGTTCATTGTTTCATACATTATTAGCGGCAGTTTACCGCGATGACGTTCTACTTACTGTGCCTCTACCATGAGTTGGCAACATAGATGTCATCAACAGTCGATACTCGATTTCGTCTACCTATAGTAGCTATTAAGCTTGTGATTGGCGTACTCGCTATCAATTTTAGTTCTACAGTTGACCGCAAGGTGGCACTGTTCATTGTTTCATACATTATTAGCGGCAGTTTACCGCGATGACGTTCTACTTACTGTGCCTCTACCATGAGTTGGCAACATAGATGTCGTCTACAGTCGATACTCGCTTTCGTCTACCTATAGTAGCTATTAAGCTTGTGATTGGTGTACTCGCTATCAATTTTAGTTCTACAGTTGACCGCAAGGTGGCACTGTTCATTGTTTCATACATTATTAGCGGCAGTTTACCGCGATGACGTTCTACTTACTGTGCCTCTACCATGAGTTGGCAACATAGATGTCGTCTACAGTCGATACTCGCTTTCGTCTACCTATAGTAGCTATTAAGCTTGTGATTGGCGTACTCGCTATCAATTTTAGTTCTACAGTTGACCGCAAGGTGGCACTGTTCATTGTTTCATACATTATTAGCGGCAGTTTACCGCGATGACGTTCTACTTACTGTGCCTCTACCATGAGTTGGCAACATAGATGTCGTCTACAGTCGATACTCGATTTCGCCTACCTATAGTAGCTAGTAAGCTTGTGATTGGCGTACTCGCTATCAATTTTAGTTCTACAGTTGACCGCAAGGTGGCACTGTTCATTGTTTCATACATTATTAGCGGCAGTTTACCGCGATGACGTTCTACTTACTGTGCCTCTACCATGAGTTGGCAACATAGATGTCGTCTACAGTCGATACTCGCTTTCGTCTACCTATAGTAGCTATTAAGCTTGTGATTGGCGTACTCGCTATCAATTTTAGTTCTACAGTTGACCGCAATGTGGCACTGTTCATTGTTTCATACATTATTAGCGGCAGTTTACCGCGATGACGTTCTACTTACTGTGCCTCTACCATGAGTTGGCAACATAGATGTCGTCTACAGTCGATACTCGCTTTCGTCTACCTATAGTAGCTATTAAGCTTGTGATTGGCGTACTCGCTATCAATTTTAGTTCTACAGTTGACCGCAAGGTGGCACTGTTCATTGTTTCATACATTATTAGCGGCAGTTTACCGCGATGACGTTCTACTTACTGTGCCTCTACCATGAGTTGGCAACATAGATGTCGTCTACAGTCGATACTCGATTTCGCCTACCTATAGTAGCTATTAAGCTTGTGATTGGCGTACTCGCTATCAATTTTAGTTCTACAGTTGACCGCAAGGTGGCACTGTTCATTGTTTCATACATTATTAGCGGCAGTCGATAGCGAGCATCGAGTGGTGTCATGGTGGGCCTACTGCTTGGGATTCGAATATCCGGCTTAAGATGGACCTAGTGCGTCGGGTTTCCTCCCCTTTTACAATTTGCATCAAGACGGAGGAGCTATTCTTTCATTCCTTCTTCCAAGGTAATGAATATACCTAGTACCTACTTATAGCAAAATTTTTCTCAGTGCCGGGAAATCGAGCAAGCTCCTCGCCAATTTAAAGCCGGACGTATATATTTGTGTGCAAATTTGCCGTTAACCCAGTTGCGATGGTACTGTTAACTCGTATTGACCATTAGCAGTAAGCACACTGTGTGCTCAATAATAAACACATTACTTCGTGCTAGTTGTTTTTCATAGATGGTTTTACTTTCCTGATGTGAACTTTTTTGCACGAAAACGTGATGATACGATAGTTTTTATGGTATTACTTTTTAAAGCACCAAAGCCTGCTAAGCGATGCCAATCATTCCAATTTTGGATGGAAAATTCACATCCTCGGACGGGATACGAGCAACCCTCTCAGCGAGTCCGGCCAATTACAGATTGTTTACAACTGCGCCTGAGAAGTTTACGAGGCCCTTTTTTCTATTATTATTATTATATGATATATATTATAAACAAACCCACCTGCGACATAAAATATGTATTAATGTCTATATATTTGAAAATGCATTTTCATTTACTTAGACGACATCATGACTATTATTAAGTTTTTACTCATATCTCGAGGTGTTAATCTCATCTCAGACTGCATATATTAAAAAATCGTTCATACATTAATTTTCGTGTTAATTTTTGCCAACTCACCCCAAAGTTTCAACGATGGCCGTGGAAGAAAATAAATGCGCCACTTCCCATAGCGATTTGGTCATTGTCTTTTAGTCGGATCATGAAACTTTGCCGGTAATATGCATATTCATTTTACATACTAACCCGACAAAAAGCATACTGTACGTAAAACGAATTAACAGAATAATAATGTTACCTAAATATTGGATCACTTAATTATGTGATTAAGTCATGAAACCAACGGAGAAATAATATTATTTCGTAGCATGAAACAGTTAATGAATATTAAACATAACTAACAACATGTGTTATTAAGATAAACAAGGAAACTAAGCTCGCTCACGAAACTCCAAATATGTGCTCTGTCAAATATATTTTTACAACTCGGTATTTTATATTTGGACTGAGAATATTTAGATTACGTAATATAATTATTAGGAAGTAATAATGACGTAGGAGTTGGCGGTCGCATGCGTTCGAAGGAAGACATCGCTATAAGGACAGATATGTCTAAAACTACAGCAACTTTTTCTGAGCACACATGGAGTGATGTAAGAGTAGAATATGCACCGAGGGAGTAAAGCTCACGGGCGGCATATTGGACCCTGAGCGTAACGGGGACTCTAGAGTTATATATAAACCCAAAAGCGAGGGAGTTATGTAGAGCCCTGAGTGAAGCGAGGGGTTAAAGCCGCCCAAGACGAAGACAGGCTTTATCCACGAGGTGAATACCTACTCTACTTTTCATACTGCGAGACAATATTTATTTAGTACTTGTGTTGTTAGTCATGTGCGACGTCACTTGTCGGTCTAAACGGAAGACCAGCGCTGGTGGGTAACAACCGGCATTATGCTGAGTATAGGTCGGATTGTGTCTGAAAACTATATAATATAATTATTATGTTTGTTCGTTAAATTTAAGCTTGCGTGTTGTATTTAGTTTTCAGTCACAAATAAAACTATTCTATTCTACAATAAAAACTTAACGCTTCTAAAAAAATAAAATAAATTAATAGTTAATAATACAAGGTATTGGACACTCATTTGTCCAGTTATGGAGGGACAGAGTAATATTTTTGTTAGAAACATTTTATGGAAATTCTTAAAAACACCAAACACCGTATTTTGTTTCAATTAAAATTATCTTATTTAATATAAACTTATATATATATATAAGTTTATATTAAAATTAATTACAATCGCGCCTCTTCTCTTGTGTTTTTCTGTTTACTGTCTGAGGCGAACAGTTCGACTTTCGAATAAACTCTCTTCACAATGCCCGTATCTACTCCGTACTATGAGTTTCCTACTGATTCACGGTAGATACCTAATGGTGTGGTGGCAGTACTCCGATGAACTCATTCACAAAGAGCTCTTCGACTGCTCGTAACACTTTTTGTTTGGTAGAGTATACTTTCGAGGTGGTCCCAGTTAAGTTTCATCAAATTCGGTCAAGCAGTTTTTGAGTTACACTACAAAAACTGAAAACTGTTACGTCTATCTTGATGATACCATCAATGACGGTGAATGATAATCGATTCCGTAAGTAGCCAGGGTCACTAAAAATGGTGAACGGTACCATGCGCACAATATTGTGATAATAGGTATCTACATTCGAACTATCAAGGTACCGACTTAACAAGTTATCTCACTCTTTTTGGTGTAGAAGTCGGTTCCGTTTTTTGGTAAAAAAAATGTAAACGTTTGTGAGCAGCATATTTGTTTAAGATACGCCAAGCTTTGTGATATTTTCACAGCTCAGATAAGCAAAGTAACCAACTCAATATACAAAAACGTAAATAAACATACAAGAGAAAGTTCAATAAACTGAACAACCTCGTAGCATCCCACTGATTATTTTACACCAACGCATCTTTTGTAGACTATAGTCTCTGACGTATTATCTTCGCTACCGTCTAATATAGTTTATTTCTGACGTCAATGCTCTCAACTTATACATAAGCCGCTATGGTCCTATGTTGCACTTAAGTAAGCAACGGTGAAAATGTATCAAGACTGCCGTGCGAGCATGGATCTCAAGATAAACTTGTACAAAGTACTCAATACTTTGATCAGGGCCACACAATCGCCACACTACAGCGATGCTTCTGAGATTGAACTGTCTTTATGTCCAACACATCGCCATGATGTACCGATTTATAATCAATTATGTAACTAACTAAAAACACAGTGAAATATTTAGTTTTCTAGAGTAATTATTTTGAATATAATAATATCTATATGTAAACAGTACAGCCGCAATATAAAAAAAACGTCACATGATTTAGTGACAATATTATCACATGATTAAAATTAAGAACTTACCTACTTGCCTGCAAAATTTCATTACGATCAATTGTTGAATGGTTGATCAATGAAAATGGTAAACGAACTTACGATTGGTTGATCAACCATTCGAAAGTTACCGTCTCTCTGACATACATACGAATACCGCGATTTCTCCGTACACTCAAAGACCTCGCTTCGCTGTCAATATCCAGAATAAATTGCAATATTATGCATCTAAAGAAAAGTTTCCATGTTGAAGACAAAGTAAGCAAACAGTATATATATATATATATATATATATATATATATATACTTAACTAGAACGTCTTCCCTACTAGCGTTGATTCAAGCAGGTTTAGCGCGAGACGCGTGTAGAGTCAACATCGCATCTACGAAAATATATTCAATCGTTTTTTTTGTTGGTAGCCTACGTACACAACAGAAAACAAAGACATTTAAAAACTGCCAACCTGGACCGCTCTACCGGCACGCGCCTAATGATAGCCGGCAAGCGTCCTCCGCTCCCACCGCACGCTTCCCACTTTTGGCGACAAAAGTTGAGAGGCTATTAATCGTGAAGACGTTCTATTTACTTGGGACCGCGAGCTCCAAGTCCTTTGTTGAAGATTTCCACGTTATCGAACCTATTTAAAATCATGTTAAAAGATTCTTAGGAAACCAAAAGACGTAGCATATTCAACGAACCGCTTAAAATAACAACATTAGTATTCAGTTATTGTTCTACAAAGGTCAATGATTATAATGACGTACTAAATATTTACCTCACCAGACCACACTCATTCGCTTAATAAATGCGTATATTATCCTACTAATGTTATAAATGTGAAAGTTGATGGATGATGGTGATGGATGGATGGATGGATGGATGGATGGATGCATGGATGTTTGTTGCTCTTTCACGCTTAAACAGCTTGGCCAATTTTAATGAAAGTTAATATGGAGGCAGATGAGGCTTTGGATTGACATATAGAATACTTTTCTTGATCATCATCATCATCATCCATCACCACGCAGGTGAAACCGCGGATTGCAGCTAGTAATCTATATACACAAAGTCGGGTTTGTTCGAACACATAAAACTCGAGAACGGCTTTTATGGTTTTCGTTTTGTTGTATTCGTGTCCGTCTCGAAGAGCAGAATAACTATTTAAAACATTTGAAAATTGACAATAAAATAAAATACGAGAAAAATAAATTTCCAATACAAAATGTCCAACTGTCAAACATTTAACGTTCATCCCGCCAATACTGTACGCTATCCCCTTAAATTAAAGAACGTATTTAAATAAAAGTTTCGAATCGTCAACATTATATCCACAATCATTGAAATTTGATAGATTGAGTTTGAGATCGCTAAAGCAGGCGTTTAAGGTTGCTTTAAAAAGTAATACTATAAAAAATATATATCCACAATATTCGGATAATTGCGTAAATTAGATAAATCTAGAATAACGTCAATATGTAATGAAAAAGGATTGACATAATATTGGTTTTTCAACGTGCGACCAAAAATTTATTTTGTGTAAAGTAAGGGAAATATAGCTACATACTTAAAAATACATCAAATGCCAATTACTAAAATAAAACAAGTAGGTACAATTTGAAAATTTTAATACCGACTTCCATTCTATTCAGTTATTGGAGTGTATCTCAAAAACTACTGGTCCGAATTTGATGAAATTTAAATGGGACCACACGGGAAGCACCAGCTTTCAAACAAAAAGAATTTTGAGAATCGGTTCACCCAGTCGAAAGTTATGTAACAAAAATTTAAAAAAACAGTCGAATTGTGTACCTCCTCCTTTTTTTGAAAGTCGGTAGATAAAATGTCAAATCGATTGGTCTCACTGAACCATCGAGATATATATATATATATATATATATATATATATATATATATATATATATATATATATATATATATTTATTATTGTCCAAAATTATTACAAAAAACAAATTGTACTTAACATTAAAGACTGCGAAAGCCTGAAGGGCTTATGAGCAGTCAATGAGTTCGGTAACATATTATATTATGTATCTATATATAAATTATATTATAACAATTAACTTACATTAGAAATAACTATTTAAAGTACATAATCAGAGTTATTTAACAATATAAGTTTATTTTTAAGTATGTTGAAAGGGCGTGGAGTGTGGAGGTATATGTCCTGTATGTCTTTAGGTAAAGTGTTAATTAATTTAGGTAGAAGGTAATTGAAGAGTCTCTCTGTCCATATGTATTATTATATATATTACGATTTTATTTCTTTTTGTGTTATTATCTTATTAAAGTAATGAGCTTAATATTTATTCATTGCATTACTTACATAAAATCATAAATTATGTTTGACCAACCTGCAATACAACGTTAGGCGGTACGAAGTTCGCCGGGTCAACTAGTTATATTTATGGAACGAACTGTGAGGTATCACCGAATGTCACTTCTCGCTTTGCTGGGGTTCGTGAGGTCGTGACTTTGGGTTGCGACTGAAAATCAGTAACTAAGGATTCGGTCCTTAGTCGTATGCTCAGTCCGGACCCATATTCATGACACGCACAGCATCACGCTGTTCCCCATACTTACGTGTTTTGTTGTAATGTGTGTGTAAGTCTACGTTCCGGTAAGCGCCGAAATCACTCGAGGTTCGCACACCCATTCTCTTATAAGCCCACGATTATCGTGAGCGACCACGTACGTCATCGTTGACGTCACCGAAAACGCTCACGTTGCGACCACAACGCTCGCGGATCGAAGGTGGGTTTTCGCAGTCGTTGCGAGCTGTCCTGTCACTGTCAAAGCATCAAATAAGTTTTTTACGATTTTTGACAGAAAAAATGGCGCGCATTTCGCGACCGCGTTATTGTTGCGTTTGGGTTGAACATTGGTCCATAGCGGAACGCTAAACCGGGGCGCGACTGTTGTGAGCGTTGACGGCGCTTGCCGGAACGTACCCTAATGTTCTGTTTTTTTTTCGTGTTTCGTATTTCGTATGTTCGCGTCGTTGTGTGAGTCATGAATAAATGCGATAGCATAACACAGACAGACAATAAATTAAAAAAGTGTTTGTTACAAATACCGTATACAGACTTACATTAGCTCATCAGCTACCTAATTGGTCATTTTAATCATCTATCGATGATGATAAAAATTATCCTGTTTCCTATCCAGCATCTCATCTACCTCCATAACAAAATTGGTACAGCCGTTTGAGCGTGAACGAGTATCAAACATACAAACACACTTTCATAAACTTTCGCCTTATAATATTAGTGTGATAGGCATTTTAGTCTAAATCTGTTATATTAAAAAAACATACTTTCATAAACTTTCGCCTTATAATATTAGTGTGATAGGCATTTTAGTCTAAATCTGTTATATTAAAAAAAAAACATACTTTCATAAACTTTCGCCTTATAATATTAGTGTGATAGGCATTTTAGTCTAAATCTGTCATATTACCAAATAACACACTTTTTTGTGTTTATATAAAATTTATTCTTATAGATGATATGACGAAGGAACCCTAGAAAACGAACTAACGGTTAGTGTCATACCATAAACAAATCATTCGATTGAACTGTACATTTATTGTTTGATTGACCCATCTCTCGTCACTAGGTTATTGGGTGTTGTGTTATTAATAGAAGACAGTTCCAAGTATATTCAATTAGCGTTGTTGCGCTAAAAGTTGAGGACAACTGGCGTTTTCAGTCAGTTTAGAAGTTGTATTGAAAGGATTTCACGGTAATTTCATTTCACGGGATTTTACTCGATGAGGCTTGGGGACGGATTTTTTTATCCCATTGCTGACTTGTTCGTTGGTCTTATTTGTCTCCTGTGGTGATTTAGTTTGTGACCTTATTTCTATGTCGGTGATACGTTCGAGTATTTCTCTAGACACAAACAATTTCCGAGGCAACTGATAACCGTGACCTCTAGAGTCCACTGTTATTTTTGCCATGAATTAAAAAGTCAATTGATGTGGATTAATTAAAAGTAAGTATGCATTGACCGAGCGAACGAAGCGTCTCTGCTTTAACTGGTTAAATTGACATTCATTTGTCCGTATGTTTGTTAGGTTGTGTTGGTCCTTCTCTACAGGTCGCATTTGCAATCAATCTTGACGGAACTTGGTATGCATTCTACTACTGAATTTTTTTTTCTTCGGCGATTTCGAGAGGGGGGGGGGATACTTTTCTTAAAAAGGGGGAAGGTTACGCCTGCGAACACACGCCGCTAAGAAGACTATGTGCTCGCGAAGTCTACTGTTCGCAGAACTAATAGTAGGTATTTATATGACATGTATGGAATTTATTTTTATAGATGAAGTGACAAAGGAACCCTAGAAAACGAACTAACGGTTAGTGTCATACCATAAACAAATCATTCGATTGAACTGTACATTTATTGTTTGATTGACCCATCTCTCGTCACTAGGTTATTGGGTGTTGTGTTATTAATAGAAGACAGTTCCAAGTACATTCAATTAGCGTTGTAACGCTAAAATGTTTAGGACAACTGGCGTTTTCAGTCACACAAGGTTGTTTAGAAGTTGTATTGAAAGGATTTCACGATGATTTCATTACACGGGATTTTACTCGATGAGGCTTGGGGACGGATTTTTTTATCCCATTGCTGACTTGTTCGTTGGTCTTATTTGTCTCCTGTGGTGATTTAGTTTGTAACCTTATTTCTATGTCGGTGATACGTTCTAGTATTTCTCTAGACAGAAACAATTTCCGAGGCAACTGATTTCACGGGATTTTACTCGATGAGTGTAGGGGACGGAAAGTTGTTTATACTTAATTAAATTTTCCGATTTGTAACCAAAAGAGGTGATTTTTTGTTTGATACACAACTCGTTTATACATGAAAAATTGTTATAAGCAAAGTTGTTTGAAATTAGATTTTGTATAATTTTGGTTCCCGTACATTTTTTTCGTCGGATCCTCGATCGGCGGCCTTATTGTCTGTTTTTACGGAGAATGGGAATGGGCTTCATTTTGACATTTGAATCCCATTCTGGGCGAAACCCTGCAAGCCTATTGGCTGGAACCATCAATGGGAATGAGAATGAAGTGACATTTCATTCTCATTCAAGTTATAAAATAAGACGGCCGGTCAAATCCTAATTCGACTGGGCTATGAAACAATTCCCGATGCTACGGAGGACCGTGATCTAGTTCACTGTTATTTTTGTATGCGTTGAATTAGAAAGTTCATTGAAGTGGAATTTTTAAAAGATTTAACTATTAATACCATCTTGTGACAATGAAGCATCATCATATCATAATCAGCCCATTTTGTTCCCACTGCTGGGACTCGAGCCTTCCTCTCAGAGAGAGGAGTTGGGCCATAATCCACCACGCGGGCCCAGTGCGGCTTGGTGGATAGTCTAGTGGCTAATCCATGTCGAAGTTTTCAGGCCGCCCGAAGGCCTTCGACATATCCTAACGACTGTTGTCCTAAGACAAACAACCGGGACCGACGGCTTTACGTGCCCTCCGAAGCACGGAAGCGTTCAGTTGAATAACTCTTTTTTTTTTCTGCTCGACTAACATCAATTCGAGCAGGGATATGCTGAAAAACAGCGCAGTGAGTACATGTCTAAATGTAAACACTGCAAACGCTGAGCATAGCCCTATTGCCCAGACATTGTATATAGCATCAAGATACTACCAACTAAGTAGTTACTTTTTCTGATTTGGTAACAAATTGTTTTTTTTAGTCCTTTGCTTTGTGTTCGCAAAAACATGTACCAGACTGAAACTGTCTCTGTATTATAATTATAGTATCTAATCTATGTGTAAATTGTATGTGTATTAATATGGAGCAATAAACTTTTTTTTATTCTTATTTTATTCTTAATAATGCCACTAGCGGTCACCCATCCAACTCATGACCGCAGAAAGTGTTGCTTAACTTGTTGATCGGTTAAGATTGCCAAGTCAAGCTCCGCTACGAGCGCTTCAATAGAATACTACAACACAAAATGTTACTACTTCTTGGTTGTCAGGAAGAGATCGCTTTGAGCGATAAGACCGCTCATTGTGACACTTAATTTTAAGCTTTTCATTGCTGTAACGATTTTTTTTCTTTGTTTGTTATGTTTTGTACTGTGGTGTTGCCATATAGAGTTTATTCCTTATCTCCATTTTAAATTACTAAAGTTCAAAGACAAGTGTTGTGCAACAGTGAACAAGCTTTGTTAAACGGCTTTTACTATACATACCTGTGCGTATCCAATGCAATGCTGCTCTACGCCTTGCACAACAAATTCAACGTTGTGTTGTGAAGGTCGAGGCACAAGAGCTTATATAAATAAACAAAACTCATTTAAACTGACATTGACTTTTTTTAAGGTAGATAGTAAGTTAAGAAATCCCTTCAACGATTATTTCGCAACTTTTATATAATTTTTAAGGCCTGATTAGTAATACGAAACATTACAAATTTAGAGAAACAAATCACAAACTTGGACGGGATTCAACCCCGCGTTTTCCGACAACCCGTATCAGGCGCCATGACCACTAGGCCACCGACGCGCGAGATCCGAGCAACGAATTCTAACTATCTATGTGATTTTAACCGTCGTATGGGGACGGAGCGACATCTATTGGACAGCTTGACAGCATTATCCAACCGAAAGAAGAATTTTTCAAATAGGTACTTAATTTTTCACATTTTCGTACGTTAAACTACCAAATATGAATCATAAGGAGAATTGACGTCAGATAGGTAGCCAGCCGGGGCAGGGCCGTATCTCCTAACCAGATCAGTATGGTCCCGGTTATTAACGGGACAAAACTGTCATAATCAGACTGTTGTCTTAAGACATACGGGACTAACAGGGCTCAGCTGATAGTAATGGTGGTGGGAAACGTGGAAGAGAAACGTTCACGAGGCCGGTCTGCGACAGGTGGTCAGACCAACTGAAAGAAACACCAATGTCCCGCTTCTGCGCCGCGGTGGAGATGGCCACAGACCGGAGCCGATGGAGACAGTTCGTCAGATCCAAAGTGCTGCCGTGATGATCACGATCCTCAGTCATGAGGGAACCACCGAAGAGAGAGATATAATATGGCAACTGGCATACTGACCAATAATGGCACTAAGTTTACCCTTCTACGGAAGTCAATTCTGATTGAAGTTGAAATATTAAACAGAATTAACAACTAGTAACGTTCCACCGCGACTGCTTTGAAGTCTCATTATTCTCTTATACTAGACTCACTTTGCGAAGTTGAGATGATGAGACGCGAGGATCTCCCCCAGAGAGCCCCACAACGTCCTGTGCAGCTGTCGGACGGGCGCGCCCCACCAGCTCGCGTGCCAGTACCGCACTGTCGATGATACCACGCACTCCACACCTGGAACAAACAGAACCCTCATCAGGAAACAGACGAGATTTTCTTGCATTTTTTGGGTAACATTTTATAATTTTATAAACATTCGAGACGCGTGTCTTTTCTCGTCGCGTATAATAGTTCTTAACTGCGAGTTTCTAACGATCCTACCGGTATACAATTATTATAACTTTTTATAGTATTCATTTTTAAAACACTAACGCCTGCTTACCTAAAACTTTCGTATTTTACTCACTTGGTAGCGACGTCAATACGAAAGTTCCTAACCAAAATAAGTATTTCTAAAAATACTTCTTTCCGTTAGGTATTGCTGTCATAGCTGTTCAATAGATGTCGCTCCGTCCCCGTAAGACGGTTAAATCAGATAGAGAGTCAAAAATTCGATGCTCGGACCTCGAGCCTCGGTGGTCTAAATGGTCATGGCGTCTGACGTCTGAGTCAAAAGATGCGGTTTCGAATCCCGTCCGATGATGTGAATTTTTCTCTCTATAAATTTCAATTAATATAACATTTTTTCAACCAAAAAATTGAACCGACTTCAGCACTGAAAACTGTGAAAAATGTTGTTGAAGTCGGCATCATGTTAGTTCAAAAGTAACTATATCACATTATTTGAAATGAAATGAAATTTCATTCAAATGAATTTTCATTTCATTTCGTTTCTGTTCATATCAAATTATTTTGCGCATGGTATCGACAAGTTATTTCACACTTTTTAGTGTTATCTCAGCAGTGGACGTCCTACGGCTGAGATGATGATGATTTAGTGTTAAAGTAAGTTCAATTTTTTGGCAAATATTTTTCACTCTTTTAAGTGACCCTTGATACTTACGGGATCGATTGTCATTCACCGTCATTAAAGAAATTCCCAAAGGAAGAAAAGGCGGTTACATTTAAATATCGCCAAGATCAAGCGGTTTTTGGGTTACACTCCAATAAACGAAAAGTGTTTCGCTCAACCTCAACCAACTCAAAAACTACTTGATCGAATTTGATGAAATTTAAATGGGACCACCTCGGAAGTATAATCTTTCAAATAAAAAAATTATTTTTACAACCTTTCCACAAATGTGGGAGAAATTAGCATTTTTGGGAACCATTTCTAGAACTTTTTTTAACTTTCGAGACGGGTATCTCTTCACATCACGTATAGTTCTTAATTGCGAGTTTCTATAACGATCTAGCATTCTTTATAAAAGTAATATCAAAAACAGACGTTCGGCAGACGATAAACCTGACACCTAAGAGCTTAAGCAAGGCGTATTTCAATAATTTTATATGAAGCGCGACGCACTTCAAACGATTTTTCGAAAATTTGTCTAATTTCAGGCGCCGTAAACGCGCGTTCGCGAAACGTACATCTGCGCGTTTACAATACGCCGTGTTCTCAGGGTGATAGGCACTAACCGTGACTGTTGCAGTACGACCTAGATTTGGAAGCTTTAAAGTTCTTCGCGGCAGTGGACTGCGCTCGTCGGCCGAGACATAGCTGTTGAGCCTTTCTCTCAGTCATTTCACTTGTTAACGTGCCGTTCAAACAGTAATCAAGTAATGTTTACACAATGACCTAGAAACAGCTTCAAGGCAGGATTTCTGGCTCTGCGGTGGTAGCTACCAAGGACACTTGGTGAAGACTCCTATGATAGGAGTCCTAATATAGGAGATCTGATTAGCAACACCATGGTACCTACTATGCGTAGTGGTATAAATCTACATATAAACAAGTACAATTTGAAAAATTTCATACTGACTTCCATTCTATTCAGTTATTGGAGTGTAACTCAAAAACTACTGGACCGAATTTGATGAAATGGGACCACACGGGAAGCACCAGCTTTCAAACAAAAAAATAGTTTTGAGAATCGGTTCATCCCATCGAAAGTTATGACGTAACAAACATAAAAATTTAGAGACTACTTTGCTACTTACGGGATCGATTGTAGTTCACCGTCAATGATAATATTATCAAATCATCAAAAGAGGCGAAATACTTTTCACTTATTGCAGTGTAACTAAAAAACGGCTAAACCGAATTAGATTGAATATACATGGGACCACCTCGGAAGTACAATCTACAAAAAAAGAATCATCAAAATGGATTCATAAACAACGAAGTTATCCGCGGTCACACATAAAACAAAACATTATTTACGTCGAATTAAGAAACCTCCTATTTTATGTTTATTATAAAAAATAAAAATAAATTTATTGATATAACTATACAACATATAATTATTTAGTGAATCCATAGGCTGCCGAACTAGTAAAAACTGTGTTTCAGCAGCCAGTAACATAATAAACGTTATTTCAGAAAAATACATTGAAGGTAATGCAATCTTTCATCATGAAATTATAGTACTAAAATACATTTTATATACGGTAATGTACAGAGGTATCATGTGCTGCCCAGACGATACTGCTAAAAGAAGCCCCACGTCCCTGAACTAAGACTAAACTTGTATCTCAATATACGGGGGTTCAGCGATTTGTGAAGCGTACGTAAACGAACGTGGCTTACGAGGTATTTCTGCATCCAAATATAGTTGCAGCCAATGCCTTTACATTATGTACTAGGTAACTATATATAAGGTATAATATACCTTGACTAGCAAGGCTTTTATAAAATCACTAGCCACTATCTGTGCCTTTAACCTCGAGGAATAAGTGTATCGCACATGATCTCTATTGATCGAGATAAAAAGTAACCTAAATGTGGATTCTGGGTTTAACATTTCAAATCTCATCCGAAACCGCCGCTGTTAAAGTGTGATAAGTTAATACATACACACGGACTCACAAACATTACAAACTAATTGTGTGCTACAGGTCGCTTCCAACCGGTCCTTTTGGAAATTTGTGGGGGAAACCTATGCTCAGCAGTGAACTTCCTACGGCTGAGATGATGATGATCATGTGTACTAGATCCTAATTTCAATAGAGATGATAGTTGGCAAGTACCACCTGCTTGGGATTCAGTGATCAAACTAATAAAAACCCAAAGCCAGCACATACTGCAAGACCTCAGGACACTGTTAGTGACTACTGCGTGCATCGGGAGCGTTAGGATTATAATAAAGGCGGCACATAAAATTACTTTCCATATCTTTATAACAGACAACCGTCATCCAGTCTACCCGTAACCATGTTCACTGAAGTGTTCCAAACATCGGGATACAATAATATAAAATTGTACGCGATTTAATCCATTTAAAGTTGTTTAATTTCAATGTAAAAAAAACGCGAATTCCTAAGAAATCATTGTGTACTAGATGTAAGTTGCGTTGACGAATTTCAATTGTCGCGCTAACTATCCAGTCAAACAGGTAATGCGGCAACATTGCAGCCGAATCGAACGGTCGTCGTTCGCCGTCGGCCGCGACGGTATGTGTGTCAAACTCGTGCTTTGCCCAACGTTCACACGCCGCTTCACGTGAGTGTGCAACGAGAGGCTACTGGCCCGGCCCATTGGCATAATACAAAGCGTATCCACCAGTGATACAACTATAGACATGCCACACAAGCAAAACGTGCCCCATATACGTCTTAATTGGGACGTCTTTCAATTAGCTCGCTTGTGACCTAGCAAAGCTCACCATCAATGCTATAAAATAAGTATAGACACGCCACACAAGCAAAACGTGCCCCATATACGTCTTAATTGGGACGTCTTTCAATTAGCTCGCTTGTGACCTAGCAAAGCTCACCATCAATGCTATAAAATAAGTATAGACACGCCACACAAGCAAAACGTGCCCCATATACGTCTTACTTGGGACGTCTTTCAATTAGCTCGCTTGTGACCTAGCAAAGCTCACCATCAATGCTATAAAATAAGTATAGACACGCCACACAAGCAAAACGTGCCCCATATACGTCTTAATTGGGACGTCTTTCAATTAGCTCGCTTGTGACCTAGCAAAGCTCGCCACCAAAACTATAAAATAAGTATAGATACGCCACACAAGCAAAACGTGCCCCATATACGTCTTAATTGGGACGTCTTTCAATTACCTCGCCTGTGACCTAGCAAAGCTCACTACCAATGCTATAAAATAAGCATAGACACGCCACACAAGCAAAACGTGCCCCATATACGTCTTAATTGGGACGTCTTTCAATTAGCTCGCTTGTGACCTAGCAAAGCTCACCACCAATGCTATAAAATAAGTATAGACACGCCACACAAGCAAAACGTGCCCCATATACCTCTTAATTGGGACGTCTTTCAAACAGCTCACTTGTGACCTAGCAAAGCTCGCGACAACGACGTCTCCTGTGGCATAAGTCTTATTCAAACGGTAGACAGTCCTCTGGGTTACTTTTGCCTAAATTTAAATTAAATTAATTGCCGGCGCTATCATAAGATCTTAGACAAAAAGTACGCGGAGGATTGTATTTATGCGTTGAACAGAAGCAATTAGTAAGGCTAATGACTAAATAAGTCCTCAAAATTCAGCGGACTTATCGAAAATTTAATCCAAGCTTGTGGTTATGTTATTAGATCGCGGACAAAGAAGTGCGCTGAAGGCTGTCATCAGCGCTTGTTTTTTACACTTGCGCATCCCGTTTTATTCATACTCGAGTACTTATAGTGTTTTCGAATAGACCCCTTGTGAGCGTTTTAGCGTTATTTTCGCTAAAACTGTCTTGTAGCTGTCAGCTGTCGCGGGGGCGACAGCTGACTTGTATTTTTTAGTGTGTTTCTAAAATTCTCGTGAGTTTGTCACATATTTATTTAATATTAAAACCGACTTTACTGACGTAATTAGACGACATTCTCGACCTAGGTTTCGGGCATGTGTGGTGTCCGCGATCTTGCAGCGTAAACTCCCTGAGGATGGGCATCGGACATGCCCGAAACCTAGGTCGAGAACGTCGGCTAGTTACGTCAGTAAAGTCGGTTTTAATATTAAATAGCTATGTATTTGACAGATAATCATGCTATTTTAGGTCTTATGCTCAGCTAGTTGAGCGTTCTAATAAGGTGTGGGCAAAAGTGGCAAAAAAAAAACGTTTTAGAGCTTTACGAACGCTGTAAAACAAAGATCCATCAATGACAACGCCACCAATGCCCTAAAAGCTAAACGAACGCACCTTTAATGAGACTGATTAGTATGTATGGAATAGTTATGCCTTGTTCAAGCAGAAATGTATAATAATAATAGAAAAAATTCGTGATTTAAAAACTGTGATCGTCGGTTGTCGTTTATTTGTCCTCCTTTCACGTTTCACAGAGATCGCCTGGGACCCGGAAAACGACATAGAATAATTGTTATCCCAGGGCCTACTTCATGGCCATTATTTCATAGAAACATTTCTATGAAATAATGGCCATGAAGTAGGAACACGACATGTCTATAGATGAATATAAAGTCATTGAACCCTACTCATTGATGTGTAACATGCAGCAACTAATATTTTCATCTGTGATAACTACCAAATGCCAACTTGTTTTTTTTCATTGTATGTGCACCTTTCAATAGACGGGCAAATCGTTCGTCTTATAATCCGAGTACAAATAGCTAACAAAAGTAGTAAAACACGAGGAACCTGATTGGCTAGCGACCGTTTGTTTATAAACAATCTTGAATCAATCGACGGAAATTTGTCATAAACAGAGGCATTTTTACTGCCGTTTCATTCACCTTATAGAGTACTAGCTGCGACCGCGGTTTCACCCGCGTGGTGATGGATGATGATGATGAAAACATCATATGTGCTTCCCCAGGATATAATCTATAACCTTGCTATAATTGATTACGATCCGTTCAGCCGTTTAGGCGTGATAATGTAACAAACAGACAAAGAGACAGCTTTATACTTTTTTTTATTCTTAAATAAATAGTTATAAGTAGCATCTCGGGAGTTTTCAGTTTAGAGATCATTTTTTGTTATGCTAGATTCACAGACACACAAAGGGGGCTTGTCTAGCAGTGAACGCTAATCTATATTATCTATATATATATATATAAAAGAAGATATCCTGACTGACAGACAACGCACAGCCTAAACCACTGATCGTAGAGATTTAAAATTTGGTGGGTAATACACCCTCCTTCCTTCCTCCTTGATGCGTAGAGGTGTACTAAGAATGGGTTTTTCGAAATTCTAGCCCCAAGGGGGTCAAAAGGGGTGAAAACGCTTGTAGGAAACTCCTTTGTTTTTGAACTTATAGTTGTGAAAATTTGTATTTGGATAGGTCATTCAAAACAAAAAATGTTGGACTAATTATTTTTTTATGGTGGTGGTTTAAGAGAGTGAAATGGAGGGGTGAAAGTTTGTGTGGAAAGTTTTTTGTTTTCGAACATACAGTGGTGAAAATTAGCATTTGGACAGTTTAAAGTGATGATTTCAATATTTATTGACAGGGATGACTTAAGGGGTGAAATGAAGGATGTAAATTAAAGAGTTCCCGTGGGATAATTGTAAATCTGTAATTACCGTATCCCGCGAGGCCACGCGAGCGAAGCCGCTGGCGGGTCAGCTAGTATACTACACTATAATATTATAAAGAGGAAATAACAAAGATCCATACATCTTACTCTCAAACTTTCGCGTTTATAATATTAGTAGGATACTACCGAAGTAGCCTGTTTTTCAGGTCACTAGATCAGACTCTCTCATGATGACAGCACTGACTCCTCGGTAGTACCTCGGTCAATTAATTGCACTGATGGTGTAACAAAATTAAGACTAAAAGGATGACGCTTCCTGCACAAGGAATGCACTATAGGCAAAGTAGCCCAACTATTCCTGCACAAGGAATATACTATAAGCAAAGTAATCCAACTAATCCGGCTCAAGGAATAAATTATAGTAACCCAACTATTACTGCACAAGAAATACATTATAGACAAAGTAACCCAACTAATACTGCACAAGGAATACGCTATAGGCAAAGTAACCCAACTAACCTGGCTCAAGAAATACATTATAGGCAAAGTAACCCAACTAATACTGCACAAGGAATACGCTATAGGCAAAGTAACCCAACTAACCTGGCTCAAGAAATACATTATAGGCAAAGTAACCCAACTATTACGGTCATAAAATTATTTCCTATCTAATTAGTAGTGACTAGACAACAAATGTCAAGTTGCTTTATTTATTTTATTAACATCAATTGAGCCAATCAAATTAATTATTATATAGCTATGCATAATAGGAAAAAGTCAAGTATGAGCGCTAAATAGATGCAGTCAAGGTAATGACACAATAATAATTTATCGATTCTGGCGTTACTTTACGGAAATTCGTATGAATACAATACAAAAGGTATTTAGTGACACTTCACCTGGTGCGTTGCTTATTCTGTATACTTCCTGAATGCGTTTTATTTGGACGGTGCGGTTAAATATTTCCTTTCAATATTTGTTAACTTAATGATAAAACCTCGAAAACTTTTAAAGCGACGTAAAAATGATTTATTCTTGAATCATAAAATCGATAAAAACAACAGGCGACCTGCAGGGCTATTATGTATCTCAGTTGCTAACAAATGTTGATTGAAATCTTGATAAATAGCGGCTCTATGGCTCTATAAATTGGCGGTCAGGTTTGACAACTCTTAGTAAGCAATAATGTTAGTAAGTTGATGACTGGAGCTGACAAAAGTGACATAGAGCCGCCATTTTTTTCGATTTCAATCAACATTTGTTAGCAACTGTGATACATAACAGCCCTACAGGGAAATCATTTATGAAAGTAGTTTAAAAATAACCACATACTACTACTACATGCCTTGATACTTGTACTGCATCTACTCCTACTACTACACAGTTAAACGACAGGAGTTCTCCTTTTAACATGCATAAACTAATGAAACAACGTCGAGAACTAATCTGGCCCGGCGTACCTATTAACCCACGAAAAATTGTAAATATGACCAGTGACCAGGCTGTCGATTCCACAATTTCATAAGAAAAACCATACCTACAATGGATTGCAATTGTAAAAATCGGCATTCTGCTAAAATTATAATAGTACCTCGATTGCACAAAAAATGCGTTAAAGTCTGTCAAAGTTAAGTTGTAGGTAGATATTATATCTGTATAGCAATTGAAACAACTGTTAATTATTACTTCATCAGTCGAACGACCCAGACACAATAGAAATTTCATTGTTATATTGACAATCGACTGGTGAGGGGTTATAGTAAAATACCATTTATTCAAGTCACTGTTGTGCAATTGATCAATACGAAAGTGACACGGATTGGAGATTCTTATTCAATGGTCACAAATTAACATACAATTGAAATGCAATGGAAGTTAGTAGAACACCAAACACAACGATAACATTTTGAGACAATGAATGAACAAGCCACGAACTATTTAATTAAAATATTTACATCCAGATGACAAATCGACTACTATTTCTAACAAAAGTGCAATCTTTATTTGTTTTTTGGCACGGGGCACGGGCTAATTGCTGCTTGCCTCTTACCAGCATTTAACGTTAAAGACGCTTCGCCGCCAAGCGAGATAGTAGAAGGCGACTTGCTCAAGGGCACCACTAAGGTACGGACTTCGGCTTGGGCCGTCACCAGAAGAGAGGGGAGTCGGAGAGGATCGCCCCGGTACATGAGTGTATGTGAAAGTGGGCCCTATGAACTTTAACTCTATGGCTATTTGGAGCGAGAAGAATCTAACCAAGATGCAATTTTTGCCTCAAACTCACCGGCAAGCTCGGTGTCTGGCTGAAAATCACAATCTTTAGCGCAAATCAGGCTGTCCTGAGGAAACCTTGTTGGGTACATGTAATGGTGTGGTGATAGAAAAAAATAGAATGAATTTCACCTGTATATTACGAAAGTCAGTGCTCGGCATACGTATTAGGTATAAGTTATAAAATTAATTACATACTCCTTCTCCGTCTTCAAATGAAAGAAGGCGCTCAGTTAAAATACCAATAGTGGTCACCCATCCAATTAATGACCGAAGCGAAGTTATCTTAACCTAATTGATCCGTAATAACGTTGCTAGAGCATCAACCAGGCATGCTAAAGATTTGACTTGAATAAATTTTAATAGAATTCAAACCAGGGCTATTATGTACATCTCAGTCAGTCAATTGCTGATTGCAATCTAAAAAATGTCGGCTTTATGTCGGTTCCAGTCAACAACTTACTAACAATGTTTACTTACTAAAGCTGTCATAACTGACGTAGAGTCACTATTTTTGGAGATTTCAATCAACATTTGATTGTGACTGAAATACGTAATTGCACTGCTGATGTAGAAGTTGCTTAAAAATGTGTGTGTGTGTAAAGTCCGTTAACGGACGATAATTTTACGTGATAACGTCATAACACAAGCCGTTCGGCTTAGGCCGATCGTGCCTCTCTATCGCTTGTTCCGCGCTCTCGCTTGCACGCACGGCTCAGGCGGAACGCGACAATGAGTCATACTTGTGATACTAAATGAAATCTTTTATTCTGTATAGGCCTACGGGGGCACTTACAAATTATTGTCATATTACATTTATTATTTCTTAAATCTACAACCGGATCGGAACGCGACCACGACTGAGAAGATCCAGCAAGAAACTCAGCGGGCTTGTCTTTTAATTTTTTTTTTGTATCGCCAATTTTTTAATGTATATAACAAATGTTCGTTAATTTTTAGCTCCAGTGTGTTGCCTTGATTATTTACATAACAGATAAATGCATCTCTAGGTATGTCAGAGTACCTATTACAGCACTACCTTTCCCTATTACAGGATTAGCTTTCGAACTGGTTTGCCCCCAACCATTTCACGTTACTACTCGTTTTATGGTACATCGGAGTTTGATTGGAGAATGGCTTTCATTTCCCTGTTTACGTTAGTATGTTTAGATATTTATTATAGGTACCAGAAACTACAAAACTAAACGTGTTACGTCGATAAACTGATTCAAATCTATCGATCTTGTCTTCAGCATAGATCGGCCCTGTTATCGATAATTACTGTCAAATTTTATCATATCTTACCCTAATGACAATCCATGCCCGCAGTGTTAATAAATCTATATCGATACTTATAATAAAGGAGTAGAGGCCAAAAAAGTCTGTACTTGGAAGAAAAATAAAATAAATGTGAGTAAGAAGACGTACAAATACAATTTGAAAAATGTAATACCGACTTCCATTCTTCTTTGGTAAAAATCAGTTACTGGAGTTTAACACAAAAACTACTGGACCGAATTTGATAAAATTTAAATGGGACCACACGAGAAGTACCATCTTTCAAACAAAAAAAGAATTTTGAGAATCGGTGCACCCAGTCGAAAGTTATGAGGTAAAAAATAGTCGAATTGAGTACCTCCTCCTTTTTGGATGTCGGTAGAAAATTACCTCACGAATATGACGTTTTTGAAAAAAAATTCTGTTTGCTCACGCATAACTTAAAAATTGCCGCACAGATTTAGATAAAATTTGGTATATGGATAAAATAGAGCCCGGAGCTCCCAACTATAAACTTTTTATATTGAAAGAAGAAGAAAGAAAGAAAATGTTTATTTCGGACATAGAAACACACAACAGCAAACAATAGACAATAAAAAAAAACAAAAAAATATTGATCTGTCACATAAATCCAAGATGGTAACTTGATCTCTCTATGATACACGGTCTCGTTTAAAACTGGGTTCTCGAGAGACTGGTCGGCGCGCATGAACTTCCATAGAACCATAGTACGGAAAAAACCGTAATAATAAAGAATGTAACACCTCGTTTAAAATTTTTGCAATTATACTCATATATGGTGTGCAGTAAAGTACAGAAAATGTTATAAAAAATATTTCTGGTGCAATTCACTCAAATAACTTAAACGAAAATAATGCAATACATGTCATTTTTAAACACAAAATGACAAAACGTCACAGCTATATATCCTCGAAGGGGTAAGTAAAAACACCCGCGTTTCGCCGGATATATTTTTGAACCCATGTAATAAGGGGCGAGCCTATTGTCATTTACGGGGCACTGTTCCAGCCTCCGGAGTGCTATTGAGAATTTCTTTGTCAGACAATTCTAATAACTTTCCAACCCGGGGAATGAAACTAGGACCCTGAGATTCCAAAAGAAACAAAAGAATCATCGAAATCGGTTTATAAACGACGAAGTTCTCCGCGAACACACATAAAAAAATACAGTCGAATTGAAAAACCTCCTGCTTTTTTTGAAGTCGGTTAATAATGCATTCGTTATATAATTATTAACATATCAGCTGATTTTAATGAAATTTGGAATTAGATGTCATGTTTAGTGCTTAATATGAAGACAACTTCGCATTCGCATCGCTAGAGAATATCTAGAGTGTTCTTCGTGCATAAACGTGATTACTCTGACCCTTGACCCTGCATCCTGTAAACCAACGACCGAAGCTGTGGCCGGGTCAGCCATACACACTTCATTATCTGCTTTAATATTATTCATGTAAGGTCAAAGTTGCAGGTGGATTGCACAGTGCAGACTATTTATTATCTATACAGGTGTAACAGAATCGAATAATTTAAACGAGCAATTCTTGTGTGTATCACTCTAAATAATTTAATGTCATATACATCCATTATAAAAAACGGGCACTTTAGATTTTTTCTTTACTTTAATTAATATTACAAGAAAGAGGTTTTGTTAATTTGCCGATGTATTGGCATGCATAGCATCCTGGCTTGATTCTGTTACGTTCAAAATTTAAATTAATGTAAAGAAAAAATCCAAAGTGCCCGTTTTTGTTGCAATAAGGTTTATATAATATAATATAATGTGGATTTCGGAAGAGCGATTTTCATAAAATGTAATATGCAGGGGATTTTGGGGGCGATAAATCGATCTAGCTGGGTTTAATTTTTGGAAAACGACGTTTTATCCGTGTTTTCAGGCAATGAAAAACAACAGTTTGTTCGTTGCGTTCAAACTATAAGTATACGGAAATGAACTAATAACTAACTACATAGTTTTTGAGTTGGGCTTTGCAAGACTTGTCATACTTTTCTACCAACTTACTTGTTTCTGAATCTTGAAGATATCTTTGTCTATCAAGATAACAATAATAAAATAATTATTTGCACTTTAGTGACTACTTCATTAAGTTCAAGATATAAACAAGTACAATTAGAAACATTTTATACCGACTTCCATTCTATTCAGTTATTGGAGTGTAACTCAAAAAGTACTGGACCGAATTTGATGATATTTAAATGGGACCACACGGGAAGCACTAGCTTTCAAACCAAAATTTCTAATGAATCGGTTCACCCAATCGAAAGTTATGAGGTAACAAACATAAAAAATACAGTCGAATTGAGTACCTCCTCCTTTTTGGAAGTCGGTAAATAAAGAGCATGGCAGCCAAAGCAAGGAAGAAAACCGGCCAATTGCGAGTAGGACTCGCGTACCGATGGCTCCGTACATTAAGAAAACATCTCACATTACTGCTCTAACTAATGACAAACTAGGTTGAAGGACAAACCTAACTTTTGGTCTCTAGACCCGATTACTGCACCAACCGCAAATAATAAGTTTGTAATAGTAAACTCGCTTTGTTTTGCTATTGAACTGGACGAAATGGAATTGGATCAGCGGAGATAGACATCAGCAGCAGCACCGTACGGGATAAAAGCGAATAACGGACCGCGGCATTAGACAAGCAAGTGAAAAAACCTTGAAACTTGTTATGACCATCTATCACCGTTCATTGTCATTGAGAAAGCGATAGCGATAACTCAATCCGGAAATTAAATGAGTTTATGAATCAGAACGCTGCGTAGTTTGTACAATGGATGTAGTTTGGACGGGAACCCACTGGGTCGTTATTCGCTATGACCACTCAAACAAGTAACGCAGCGCGCTATGATATCTTCAAGGAATGCCCGTGCAATCAATACAATTGTACTGTCATTCCTTAAAGGTAACGTATCACGCCGCGTTACTTGTTTAATGGTCATAGAGAATAAGGCCCCGGATTTTGTTCAAATATAACGTACTTAAGAGCTACCAAACGTGGTGAGAATTTGGTTAGGGGATTATAGCTTTATAGATAAAAAAATCACGCTCTTATCGAATGATAGAACATACGACATCAGCTATATTTTTCTACGTCTAATTTTTATTGATTTATTAATAGACACCGATATGACTAGCTGACCCGCCAGCGTCCTCGCTCGCTTAGTCTATAGGATACGAAGCTACAAAAATAAATTGAGGTAACCCCAGAATTAGGGTTATAATTACCAAAAATTCTTCCTTGGTTGGATGCTCACTACATAATTAAGGCATCAAATGGCATAATTTGAAGGTTGTTACTCCAGTTAACTAACAGGTTTAGGCGTTGATGAGTCGGTCAGCCAGGAATTATATAAATAGATAGATGGAGCTATTTTTAATTTTAAATATATGTATGCTATTTATATGTGTGTATAAATATGTATATGTACAGTTTATTATTTTTATTAATATTCTACCTAAAGTATCTGTTCTTTAGAAACTCTCAAGTTTTAAATAAAGCACTACCAAACACTCGTCCATATCACACAAAGGTTAGCTGGAAGAAATGCTAATTAGCATTAAGTTCGCCTATGTACTTTTAGTTTTGTGCAATAAAGAATTGTCTATCTATCTATCTATGGAGAGTACTGAAGCAAACGAGGTGCGGGGACTCATTATTATCCATATTATCATTGCTACCAGTAAAGACAAAACCCGTGAAAGTACTTAAAATATATTTTACAGACATTACAAGTAATGGATGGCTTACTTAATCAGCCCATCAAGTGTTCACAGCTGGGACTCGATCCTTCCTCTCTAAGGGAGAGAAGTATGGGCCACAACTCTCTACGTGGGCACCGCGCAGCTTGGCGTAAAGGCCTATGACTATGTCTAAAGTAAAACAATAAGGCCAACGTGCTCTCCAAAGCCGCAGAAAATGAATATGCCGTTAAAGTACAGTGACCGCAGCAACGGAACCCTTTGAACGGAATGCTCTGACGGAGTACTATACGCACTAAAAGTGAACTAAATGCACTGAGCGCACTGATGGTGACCCGAATGCACTAATAATGCACGGAACGCACTGATGGTGACCCGAATGCACTAATAATGCACGGAACGCACTGCCACAACAATGAAGATCCATTTCATTTAACAGAGTCAATGAGCGCACAGACTTTGCTGTGTCGCTCGTCTGATACACATAATGAAAGAAGCTCGTCAGCGCAGTATATAACATACGAGCTGCTCTCCGCGGTTTCACCCGCGCGGTGATGGATGATGATGAATCTTATATAGCCAATGTTACTCAGGGTGAATGTAGCTTTCCAATGGTGAAAGAATTTTTGAAATCGGCAGTAGTTTTTGAGCCAATTTGTTACAAACATACATACAAATCTTTCCCCTTTATAACTTATTATAGATTTGAACATAATATATAGTAAATTGATAGGCCAGCTTGTAAGATGCTGTTGCTACGGTAACTGGTGCTAACATGTAGACGTCCACCTAGGGTTAATCTCAGGATTATTCCAGCGTTTTCAGAATTTTCGACCTTTCTCAGGGTTGCGGCCGGATTTTGTAAGTCTAATTTTAGAATTTTCAACAAAAACAAGTACATTTTAAAGATCTATTTAATAAAAAGTTATAGAAACTTAAGAGGCGGTGCATAGCTGGGGTGGCTGCCACGCCAGCTATGAATGCGATGTGCGACGCGGGATTGGCCCCGCGAGATCCGCAGTGTAGAACAACGATAATATGAGTTTTTAAATTGTTCATTACGTTTGAGAGAACATTCTTTATTTTTTTAGGTTTTAGTAGGTTTTAGGTTTTAATGAAAATTAGGCCTTTTCTCCGGACTTTTGATCTTTTTCTTTGGCAACCGTACTTCCGCCCCGACAATCACATGATAGTGACAGCTGCCACCTAGTTCGTACCTTCATCGAAACAAGCGACCAACTACCTCCTCATCACTTGCCGTTCCTTACAATAATGAGCTATAAAATATGTTTTTTCATGGGATAGGTTGGCAAACGAGGAAGTGATTCGCCTGATGGTAAGTGATACCGTCGCCCACGGACATCTGCAGTACCAGTGGTCTCGAGGATTCGTTGCCAACCTTTGAGGAAGGATGATAGGAAGAAAGAGATAGATGGGGTGAGGGTGGAGAGGGAGGGAGAAAGAGAGGGAGAACGGGGAAGGGGGAATCGGGCCTCCGGAACCTTCTCCAACCGACGAAACGCAATAGCAAGCTATGTTACTTCACGTCGGTGTTATCTGGGATATATGAATAATATTATAGAAACATAGCAGTAATGTGTCAAAATTATTTTCTTTACTTTCGGATGGCAAATTACTGTACGAATGCTTTAAAGACTAATTTAAGAACTGGCGTTCTACAGTGACTATCGTAGGTGAATGCCGCGCACACATTTATCTGGTATAGGATTAACTTCTCAGGCAGTGCTAGTTTACACGAAATAACACACAAATAACAAAGGAATGTATGAAAAAGAAAAGAAGCACTTTTTCATGGTCATTCCAACACACTTTGTTAGGTCAAAAAAGTTTACAGAAGTAGCCATTGCTTTTTGAAAAAATAAATTATAAGAGTTGTAGTAAATAAACTGATCTTTAAAAATGGATAGCATTTTATTGACTTATGCAATATTTTAAAAGTTAACTGCAGAGACAGAAAACTCGGTTCATTAAATGGGCCATAAATCGTAAACGGTAAGTTTTACAAAAAAGTTTACAGGCAATAAAAGATGCGAAATTTTATTATTTACAATAATGGTCTCAATAACTTTTGCCGTAAAGTGCAGGTTTCTGAGATATCGGCCAAAGAAACTTTTCAAGATGGCGCTTGAAGCTGCACCTGTATCTGTCAACACTTTGTGATTTTACGCTCAGTAAGTGAACCTAAAATATATAAAAAAATTGGATCTCATTTACTTATTTATTCTTTAGCACAAAACAAATGTACAAGGACTTAATGCTAAGTAGCATTTTCTACCAGTCATCCTGGAAGTGCAAGAAAAATGCAGCAGCAGTAAAATAATATATTTGTAGAGAGATATTAAACATATAATAAATACTATAAACATTTGTATAGAACCAATAATGAAATAACAATATATAAAACATATAGAGAGTAACAGCAGTAAAACATTACTTACATTTATCTATAAGAAACATATTTTCAAAATGAGACATATTTAATATACATAAAAAACAAAAGGTGGTGAAATTATTGATCAAGTAGTGTTTACATTAGTGGGACAGATTAGTAACATGGGATTTGCGGATGAACATTTCTAATGTAAAATAGGCGAACTTTTCTCTTAAACGCATCCTTTGAGATCGACCTTTTAAGATCCATGGGTAATGAATTCCACAACTTGACGGCAACAACAGAAAACGAATTATCTAAAAACGACGTACGGTGAAGAGGAATAGAGAGTTGTAAGTTGGAGGATGATCGAAGTTCTCGCTCGATTTAGTTCGAGGTTCAATTCTATTTTACTGGCCTATAAATGCAAAAGCCAAATAAACATATAAAACAAACTTTAACGAACCGGAGCGAAAAATAAGAAGAGTATTTTGATATGTAATGTAAACATACAGATTAGTTTAGAATTATGCGGACTTCATTATGGATAACATCATCTGTTGACCGACCGATGTTAAGGTACTATGTTTATATTGATATGATGATATTATATAATAGCTCCCAGGTACAGTGCCTGTAATAGTTTCAGGCCGGTGAAGACGAATAACACCTTTGAGAACTGTGTACGTTTTAACAATAAATTACCAAAAGTCATAACAAAGAGTACGGAGACAAAAATTTTACAAAAGCTTCACAATTAAAAAAAATAATGAAGTCCCAAGATGTTACTTAGGAAACGAATATGTATAAAGTGGTTGTTAGTGTTTGTATAATTAAAAAAAAAATGTACTTAATAATTATAATGAAAAAATAAAAATAAATTGTAATAATTAACAATTTATTCAACAAACGTTTGTGTGTGTGTGACTGGATTTATTTTCACACCCAAAATGGACTGGAGACAGCTTATTAGATTAAAACAAAGCCCACCTTCACCCCGGATAAATGATTATAGGATGCAGAAAATATTAAATATTTAGATTTCCCTACACTGTCCCCTTGAAATTAATACTTAAAAAAATAGTTTCATTGTTTCAAGCTGTCACAACCTCATTCGTTCTACACGCATACGTCATACGTCCTGTAAATACTTACACATATTACGTAGTATATATTTAGAATCGCATTAATTTTTAAGGCGCTGCAAGAGCAAACATTTAAGTATTTGAGGAAGTGAACTGTGGCCGTGACAGGAACAAGCATGCGTCTGTTGACATGATAACTTTTTCGCAGTTATAATTTGTTCACAATAAAATAAGTCGCAATTATAAAAAAAGAGATACTTAGTTCTTTAATTTAATATATTACCTTTTTTTCTGATTATAAAACATAATAGTAGTTGTCGCTCAATATAATGAGAAATGCTGTACGAAAGACGAAAGACTTTTCTGTCGTTTTATTTGAGATTTTTTCTTAAATGTGGCTATACATACACATATATCTTATTTATTTATTTACATTATTTTACATTATATATACATTATTTTAAAGTGATTTGTAAATTAAATAAATAAATAAAATATACATATATATACACCTACCTATACATAGTGCATATTATTATATAAGTCTTATTTTAACTCTTAGCTATGCATGTACTGTATTTTCTTCGAGTTTGTATCAGCAACTATATGTCTAACGGCCGTTTTCAATATTATATCTATCCACGGTTTTCCTTACTACCGATAGAAATGTGACATAACGTCCATACAAATAGTGTCAAATATCGTAACTCTAGTAAGGTAAACCGACGATAGATATATTATTGAAAACGGCCGTAAACTGTGCGACGAAAAACATAGCATTTACGTTTTTTTTTGTCTTTGGGCAACGCCCAAACTTCATGTAAACCATCCAATATTCATAGCATGAAGTTCCGCTGATAATGCGAATTTCGTAGTTTTCAGCCGCAGCAACTAGTATCGTAATCTGTGGTGACGTTAACGCAACACAAACACGTATCGGTCGTGCCTGGCCACTTGTTTATTGAAACAATCGTCGGTTGCACTGTAACATGTTTTTTTGTTATCTCGTATCTGTGGTGTAACATGACCAATTCGTCACGCATCAAGGAACGAATACTTGCAACGTATTGTACATGTCGGTGTTACACCTGTGTGTTGGAACAGGTACTTAAGAGGTACAACGGCGAAGGTTGATCGCTTATCTTGGGAGCCAAATCACTAGTGTTACCATATATCCGTTTTTCTAAATAGGCAATAATAACTGTTATTTCAGAATAAACATCGCAATGCTGCCCAAATCCAAGGAACCGTAAAGTGCTGTTTTTCGTCCGCACAGTTTAGACATATTAACCACACACGTAGCAGTTCCTGGAAAAAGAGGTTGATTTCTGCGAAATATGGCGCATCCCGAGTCAACGGGTTATTTATTGATACAAACTTGAAACACAGACCAAGTGTGAGTCGCGCACGAAGGGTTCCGTATCTATAAATCCCCCCTACAACAGACATGATATTTTTGCTGTTTTATTTCGATAATGGTACGGAACCCTTCGTTTCCTTTTAGTATTTGTTGTTATAGCGGCAACAGAAATACATCATCTGTGAAACTGTCACCTATCTAACTATCACGGTTCGTGAGGTACAGCCCGGTGGCAGACGGACGGACAGCGGAGTCTTAGTAATAGGGTCCCGTTTTACCCTTTGGGTACGGAACCCTAAAAACACAGTGTATTGTTAAGAATTTTAAAAAGACTAATAATAATATAGCTCAATAACTATCCAGCATCTTGAAGAAAAGATCGAATCGAACATCTTGAAGAAATTTCTTAATATGTTGAGCGACTACTATATTATTTGTAATAAGAAAATATGTAATTTATTAAATTAAAGAACTATGTTTACCATTGTGGCTTCTATTATATTTAAATAAATTAAAACTGCGAAAAAGTAATCGTGTTTACAGACACATGCTTGTTCCTGTCACGGTTAGTGCTTCACCCCCCAATACCTAAGGCCTTTAATAATAAACGTTGCGTAAACCTATATTAGGCGTAACATGCTTTGTCTTGCTTTCACGCGTGACATTTACTGCAAGCGAAAAATTTACAGATAGATGTTTTAACTACTCCGGGTTTATTACAAGTTTATTAATAAGGCCGTAAAAGTTTGCTCTCGCAGCGCCTTAAGACCTATGTTTATTAAAACCAAACTGATGAATGAGTTGGAGTAGGTAGGTAATAAATCCTTTTTTTTTTGTGATATTGCTATTAATACGATTCCTTCATAAATATTAATGTGCGTCTTAGGAGACCTACTCTCAAAAGCGAACTCTCCACTTCGAAGTTACGTTTGACGGATTTCGCGTTTTCGAGCGCAAAAATACAATCACGGGTGATGAAATTTAATGGCGGGGTTTTATAGAGATAAATATATTTAGATTATATTTCCTTCTCTATGCAGCGATAGGAGTAAGGCGCTGACGTAGCTTTCCATCGCTGCTTGTAATCGTATATGTGGATGGCATCCCAGACACTACATAAGCAGTATTAAGACGCGGTCTAACCCCAGTTATAAAATAATTTACGATGCTTTACGTAAGGTTGAAAATAGCATCTTATATTGGACGATGTCATGACGAAAATGCATTAATTATGTAAGTTTTCTTAATATATTTCGATATATACTAACACAATTGAAAAAACTGCTGGATACTAATTATATGTATATATATGTTAATTTATTTTTAATTATTATAATATATGTTGGTTATGTATTACCTAATAAAAAATATAGTGTTACCGCTGAAAATTCTGAAAGTTTGTACGTCAAAGTTTATTTTTATAGACCAATTCAAAAATTGTTTCTGCAGAGAGCGAGTAATGTTTAGGAATTCTGTTCGGTTATTACTCTTTGACTGTTCCTTTTCTAACGTAAGTACTTTTGTCATACAATATTATTGATCTGTTTCGTTACACTAGATGTTAAAAGATTCTGCTTTTTACTATTATCAGGATACGAGCGCGCCTTAAGTGATAAGTACCTGGGTGAGCGAGCTTTGCTCGATTTAGATACAAATACAAAATAGAATGGGGATGTAAGGGGCGAGCCAACATCTTTTGACCCAAGTCAACCTCACCTGCACGCGGTGCATCCTGCTGATCGACGAACGAGGCTCTGACAACCGACCGATGGCGGTATACCCATCCCAACAGGCGTCGCTAAATGCAACAGGCCGGTGACGGGCAGCAGCGTCACCGGTGCGAGAAGCTACGCCCTGCGATCGCCAACCCGCCTGCCCAGCGTGGCGATTACGGGCAAACTCCTCCAATGCAGGACAACAAAAAGTCACGGCCCCTAGTTCCCGGCGGCCCTGCTATTCCTGGTCATGGTGGCGACCATGGTAACGGCGGGGCGAGGGGTGCTAAGAATCTCCGGGCTACGGGAGGCCACCACAAACAACTGACCCTGGCGACGTATAACGAACGCACGCTAAGGCTTGACTCGCATCTGGCGCAACTAGAGGTGGAACTTGGGAAAATTAGGTGGCACATACTGGGGTTGAGTGAAGTCCGAAGAGAGGGGGAGGACACCTTAACCCTAGAATCGGGCCACC
Organism: Selenia dentaria; assembly: GCA_917880725.1. Classification (NCBI taxonomy): domain Eukaryota; kingdom Metazoa; phylum Arthropoda; class Insecta; order Lepidoptera; family Geometridae; genus Selenia; species Selenia dentaria. Next base: position 27,326,132 of record OU862895.1, on the reverse strand, counting down.
TTATGTACTTCCGAGAGGGAGACCAACAATCCCAAGGTGGCGTTGGGTTTCTGGTAAACAAGTCCCTTTCTGACAACGTTGTGGAAGTGTCCAGTGTTTCGAACAGGGTAGCGTACCTTATTGTAAAGCTCACCGAGAGGTATAGCCTCAAGGTGGTGCAAGTGTACGCACCGACCTCGACACACTCGGACGATGAAGTTGAGGATATGTTCGATGACATATCGAGGGCCCTCCACTTCACTACAAAGACCCAGTACACCGTTGTCATGGGGGACTTTAACGCTAAAGTGGGAGTACAGAATTTCAGCGAATCGGTAGTAGGATGCCATGGCTTTGGACGCAGAAATCATAGGGGGCAAATGCTTGTCAACTTCCTCGAACGGGAGGGGCTCTTCTTGATGAACTCCTTCTTTAAGAAACAGCCCCAAAGGAAGTGGACGTGGCTAAGCCCCGACACTAGGACTAAAAATGAGATTGATTTCATCATGACGAATAAAAGGCACATATTTAGAGATGTCTCCGTGATCAACAGGTTCAATACCAGTAGCGATCACCAACTTGTCCGAGGCTCTCTGAATATCAACTTCAAGGCGCAACGTGTCCGTCTGATGAAGTCCAGGCTCCGACCAACACTGCTCCAAACCATTGCAGGATCTGAAACATTCCAGTTAAACCTGGAGAACCAATTCGCTGCCGTGGAAACCACCACAGACGTAAACCAGAACCTCGAAAATGTGACTCGGGTCCTCAGGGAAGAAGGTACGCGATTTTGTTACATGCAGCGTAAGGGCAAGAAGTCCAAGCTTTCAGAAATGACTTTGGGGCTAATGAAGGAACGACGTGAAAACCCACCCATCACTTCGTCAGAAAAGCGGACTCTAAACCGAGAGATCAACAAGAACATAAGACACGACCTCCGGTGCTTCAATACTCTTTCGATCGAAAGAGCGATCGAGCAGAATCGGGGGTCAAAGGTGTTCGTACAATCTCTTGGAAGAAGCCACCTGACGAAGTTGACCACAGCTAGTGGAGAAGTCGTTGCTTCGAAGCCGGCAGTCCTTTCGGAAGTGGAGGACTTTTATGGTCGATTATACGCATCGCATGCATCTCGACCTGATCCCGAAAATGATCCTAGAGCCACGTTAACACGCCATTTCACCGAAGACTTGCCAGAAGTCAGTATTGGCGAAATCGAGATCGCTCTTGGACAGCTTAAAAATGGAAAAGCCCCTGGAGAGGATGGCGTTACAACAGAGCTACTAAAAGCAGGAGGTAAACCCGTACTGAGGGAGCTCCAGAAGCTTTTTAACGCTGTCCTGTTCGAAGGGAGAACTCCAGAGGCGTGGAGTAGGAGTGTGGTCGTCCTGTTCTTCAAAAAGGGAGATAAGACCCTGCTGAAGAACTATCGACCCATATCCCTTCTAAGCCACGTCTATAAGCTGTTTTCAAGAGTGATCACGAACCGTCTTGCGCGTAGACTCGACGAATTCCAACTACCGGAACAGGCTGGGTTTCGGAGCGAATACGGCATCATAGACCACATTCACACAGTGCGGCAGATTATACAGAAGACCGAAGAGTATAATCAGCCCCTGTGTCTAGCATTCGTGGACTATGAGAAGGCCTTTGACTCGGTTGAAATCTGGTCTGTTCTGGAGTCCCTGCAGCGTTGCCAGATAGATTGGCGATACATCCAAGTGATGAGATGTCTTTACGAAACCGCCACCATGTCCGTCCAAGTACAGAATCAGCAAACAAGTCCCATACCGTTGCATCGAGGAGTGAGACAAGGGGACGTTATTTCCCCGAAATTGTTTTCAAATGCAATGGAGGATATGTTCAAGACGCTGAACTGGAAAGGACGTGGCGTTAATATCAACGGCGAATACATCTCTCACTTGCGATTTGCTGACGATATCGTCATCGTGGCAGAGACGCTGCAGGACCTGCAACAGATGCTGAATGATCTGGCTGACTCTTCTATACGCATCGGCCTACGGATGAACTTGGACAAAACCAAGGTCATGTTCAACGAACATGTTCTACCGGAACCGATCGCGATACACGGCGCCGTTCTCGAAGTTGTTCAAAAATATGTGTACCTCGGGCAGACATTGCAGTTGGGAAAAAACAACTTTGAGAACGAGGTGAATAGAAGAATTCGGCTGGGCTGGGCAGCGTTTGGGAAGCTACGTCGAGTCCTTACTTCGCCGATTCCACAGTGCCTGAAGACGAAAGTCTTCAATCAGTGCGTCCTACCCGTCATGACATACGGAGCCGAAACGTGGACACTGACGGCTCGAATGGTCCACAAGCTTAAGGTCGCTCAGCGGGCTATGGAAAGGGCTATGCTCAGTGTTTCTCTGAGGGATCGCATCAGAAATGAAGTGATCCGACAGAGAACCAAGGTCATCGACATAGCCCACCGGATCAGCAAGCTGAATTGGCAGTGGGCTGGCCATATTAGCCGTAGAACCGACAACCGTTGGGGTAAACGAGTTCTAGAGTGGAGACCGCGTCTCGGCAAACGTAGTGTAGGACGTCCTGAGGCACGGTGGAGTGACGATCTGCGCAAGACGGCTGGCAAAAACTGGATGCGAGAAGCCCAAGATAGACCTAAGTGGCGTGCAATTGGAGAGGCCTATGTCCAGCAGTAGACTGCTACAGGCTGATGATGATGATGACAAAATAGAAACACAATGTGTTGTCGTAACGTGTCATGTTCCGTGAGAACCTTGTCACCGCGATTTAGCATTTTGCAATGCGACTGTTACGCCATCTAGTTTGAACGCAATGAACAAACTGTTGTTTTTCATTACCTGAAAACACTGATAAAAATATGTTTTCTAAAATGAAACCTAGCTAGATAGATTTATCGCCCCCGAAACCCGCCGCAGGCTAAATTTCATGAAAATAGCTGGAACCGTTTTCGAGATCGAGATATATATATGTATACCTATATATAAAGTTATATGATTATTAACGGGATATTTACCGTGGTAAGGTTGTGGAATGAGCTCCCGATATTTCGGCGCAGTTACATGCACCATGTTCACGGGAAGACCATTCCACAACCTTACCACGGTAAATATCCCGTTAATAATCATATAACTTTAGAGAACAACCGTGATAGTTTAAAACAGTGTTATACCTATATATATATACAAGAATTGCGCGTAACGGATGATGTGATGGGATGCGACTACGTCTTTAAGTTAAGTTAGCTCCGAGTAGTGAACAATAAACGCGTGTTCCCCTCGGTAAATAAAATAGTTTAATTCAAACACATACTCAGGCGTTACCGAAAGTTATGTATTTAGGTCGTGTGTTTCATTCATTAATAATTAATGGTATTCATATGTAACAATTGTTATCGTTTAAGCATGTACATATTTTCTGACAATTGGACCTGTTATGTGGATATGTTCTATATATATATATATATATATATAGAACATATGAGATTTTGACATGAGCACCTTTCTTAAAATTAAAATATCACAAATTTTTTTTTCAATGTTTGAGATCGCTGAAGCAGGCGTTAGTGCTTTAAAAAGTTATACCTTTAAAAATTACATTTCCTAAATAAGATTTAAGCATTAATTATTTATTTAATTTTTGAATTAATAAGTAACGAAATAATCAAATTAATTTTAATAATAATTTATTAAAATGAATACTTAATACTAAGACAATAATTAATATTACAATTAACAACAATAATAATTAACAATAAATTAATAATTAATAATCACGTGAGCCTCTCATTAGATTTCATCACCCTTGACTGTATTTGTGATTTACTTTCGCAGTAGAAAACCCGAAATGCGTCAAACGAAACTTCGTAGTTTGTTTTTGGGATTGGGCCTCCTGAGACGCACATACATATCTACTCGTAGGTAGGTAAGGTATTAGTTATTGTGTGATATCGCAAAGAAAATGTATTTAGTACCAACTGCTGGCCATACCGCCAAAAGATCACTGAACTAAGACTTGAGAAATGCTTATAGAAATATTCCTTTTTGTCATGATCAAAAGATATTTTAGCACAGTTTTGGCAATCATTCTGACACCCATAAAATGTAATATTAGTAGTATCTAAGTAGAAACACTGTAAACGTCTAAATAAAAAGAATGGCCCCGAGTTTCGTGCCGCTGCTTCTCGGTATGCTCTATATATTTTGGAACGCGGCGGTAGAGTCTTTAAAGTACATTATAATGAAAAATTCACGTTCATAAGTGCGTCTTTGATGCCTAAATTGGATAAATGATTTTGACTTTGCAGTTCCTGGAAAAGTAGGTTGATATCTGCGAAATCTGTTGTATTATTGGCCAAATATGGCGAATCGCCATTCAACGGGCTAAGCGCATTTCTGAAACATAGCGTCATAGTTGTTATTTTAAAATCAGCAAATATTTTTATTTTTATAAATAGGCATTTCTAATTAACTTTATAGTCCATTGAAATGTTACAATTTAAAGGACCGAATATTGATTTTTTTAGAGGACGCAATCATATTTTTGAGACATGTATTGTGTGGGGGGTCAATAGAAGCCCCCGGCCGCAATCTTGGAAAAAGGGGTGAAAACACTTTTTTCGCGATATCTCGGAAACTATGCGTCTTACAAAAAATTGTCAAGTCATTATTTGCAGCAAATTGTTTTGCCTACAAATATGTTTATGTAACTTTTTGCCCTAAATTAAAAATTAAAGAAGTTATAAGCAAAAAAGTGAGATTTTTTTTGTAAAAATTTATTGTTTTACATGATTTTTTAAATAAAAACGCAATTTAATTTTTGACACATGTCCCAAAAATAAAATTGCGTCCTCTAAAAATGCAAAGCTCATGTAACATTTCAATGGACTATTACGCTTGTTTTCACACTATCGTTATTTGCGTCATATTTACCATGTATATTTGTAATCAGTTTCTGATATACGAGTAGTTTCCGATAGCAGTGCTGAAATATCATTTCGTAAGCAAATGTATTGTAACCATTATTCGAGTAGGTAGTTAATTTACGGAACCCTCTGTTTGAAAGTCCAACTCGCAATTAGCCGTTTTTTTATATTCAATTACGTGTGTATCAGATATCTAGAGTTATTTTGGAATGCGCAAGTTTTTTACCGACTTCCAAAAATAAGGTTTTTTTATGTTTGTTACCTCATAACTTTCGACTGGGTGAATCAAACAAACAAAAAGCTTTTTGTTTGAAAGCTGGTGCTTTCCGTGTGGTCCCATTTAAATTTCATCAAATTCAGTCTAGTAGTTTTTGAGATACCCTCCAATAACTAAATAGAATGGAAGTCGGTATTAAAGTTTTCAAATTGTAAGTACTTGTTTAATGGCTTGTTTAAGTACCGAATAACATCAAAAGTGGTTTGCACCAAATCATTGGAATTACAAAGGGAATAAGTAATTTACTTTTAATAGTTTTCGTGTAAAAGTAATTGATTTACATTTACTGAGATTTAGCGCAGTTAGCAGTTTATTGCTACTACAAATCATTGAGAATCTTTCCAAATCTGATTGAAAGTTTAAGTGATCTTGATATGTGTTAATGGTAATATATATTTTTAAGTCGTCAGCGTATAATAAGAATCTACAATATTTGAAACATTTACATATAGGATGTTTGGTAGAGAGACCGACAAACCAAATGAGCGTGTTCGGGGGACCACTTGGAGAATACAAGTTAGCCAAAAAATATCCCCCAATATGTTTGACTTTTTTTTGTGATTTTTCCCCTTTTATCCGAAATTGTACCTATTTACCACCATAACATTTATACACAAATCACAAATCTGTTTTAGACCGGATGTTTTTAGTTGAATTTGGTTTCTAATACACCTTCAGGCCACGCAAAGCAAAATTGGTACAATATTGGAGAAAACGAGAAAATTCACAAAAAAAAAATTAAGGTGTCGGGGTTTTTTTTTACCAACTTGTATTCTCCAAGTGGGCTCCTCGAACACGCTCATTTGGTTTGTCGGTCCCTCTACCAAACATCCTGTATATCGTTGTATGTAAATGATTTTGTAAGTATTTTTGTAACGAATTGGCTCAAAAAGTACTGGACCGATTTGAAAAATTCTTTCACCATTGGAAAGCTACATTTACCCTGAGTAACATAGGCTATAGGGCTCAGTGGCGTGCATTAGGACAGGCATAAGTCCAGCAGTGGACTGATACTGACTGATAATGATGAACAAAGGCTATATAAGATTCATCATCATCATCCATCACCATGCGTGTGAAACCGCGCAGAGCAGCTAGTTCACTAATAAAATTGTAAAGGAAATGTTTAAATAATAATTCCGTTACTGCATCGGTCCCATGATTTATGACCCCGTAATGACCCATCTGTTGCATCATGATGTGGTGCGGGTATCGTTGTCTTCATGACCCAATTGTCTGTAATGTCATCTCGTCAATGCATGCTTAGATAACCAGCTCGGACTATCTAGACATGTAATAAAACTCATGTCTATACATGTGAGAATTCATTAGGAAAAATCAACATTTTTGTTGGTATACAGGAATACAGGAAAGTGTTAGAACATAAAACATTTTCTACCGACTTCCAAAAAGGAGGAGGTACTCAATGGGACTGTATTTTTTTTAATGTTTGTTACGTCATAACTTTCGACTGGGTGAACCGATTCCCAAAATTATTTTTTTTATTAAAAGCCGGTGCTTCCCGTGTGGTCCCATGTATATTTTATCAAATTCGGTGTAGTGGTTTTTGAGTTACACTCCAATAACAGATTTTTACCAAAGTAGTAGAATGGAAGTCTGTATTCAATTTTTCAAATTGCACTTGTTTTAATTTCTTGTCTCTCTGTCTGTCTGTTTGTCCGGGCATCACGTAATAAACTACTGAATAGATGTTGATACTTTTTACTGAAGTATATTCACCGGAGTCCTATGAAGTAGGGTTCAGTGGGCCAAGCACAAATACTTGCGTAAGTGTAACGTAACCGTATCGTGACGTATACAGTGGGCCGAGCAAGAAAATCTGTATAAGCGTAACGTAATCGCATCGTTAACGTGTTTAGCACAAACTGTCATTTATCTAGTACAACTGTGGCACAGATAACTCATAGTTTGTACTGTGTACGTCACGATACGGAAACGTTACACTTACGCAAATATTCGTGCTAGGCACACTGAACCGGAAAATCCCGGTATTGTTATACTTTTAAAGTTATTTTGAGCACGATGTGATTATTATTTTAAGGAGTAATAAAGTGAAAATTTCAAAACAGTTAAGACAACCTAGTTCAAAGGTCATTGCGTTAATTTCACTGTTCACACCAAACCGGACTTCTCTACCGCGCAGTAGAGATATTCGTTGGCAACGGTTAGCGGGGCGGCGGAACTAGTTTTGCGAAACAAGAGAAAATACCGCCTCACTAGGCGGTACAAGTTTCGCTGCAGTTATGGGACTTCATACTATTTACGCATCGAGTTCCGCGTGGTATTTTTCGCTACCCACAGCGGTAGCGAATAACGCTCGGTTCTGAATAGGCCTTTTTTTGATTATACTATAAAAGTACGTGTTATATTTGCTGGCAACTATACTTTGACCGGTGACTCTAATGTCCGGCTGCACTGTGTCGTCCGGTGACACTGTATCGTCTGGTGACTACAGCGTCACTCTGCGTCATCTGGACTCTGGTGACGCTGAAAATGCCGGCAGAGGCTAACAGCAAATAACGCGTTCAGAAAAAATGCTGTTAGCTATTAGCTACGAACTCCTATACTAAACATATCACGACAAAGTCTTGCAAATCATTCATTTTGTTAAACCAACTTCCAAAAACGAAGAGATTCTCAATTTGACTGTATTTTACCACTTTATTCTTAGTGAGCCGATTTTGATGATTCTTGTTTAATTTGAAAGCTGTTGCTTTTCATGTGGTCCTATTGGATTTTTGAATTTGATCAAGAACTGACCAGTATTTTTTTGGATAGTAATTTACCGCCAATAACAGAATAACAGTCGGTTTCAAATTGTACACTATTTTGGTGAGTATTGATGATTATCGAAGAAATACCAGGTCATAAAAGCAAAACACTTCGGCTAGAGTCACTTACCAGTACCGGTGATTGTTTGAAAAATACGAAACCGACTGTGAACCCGACTTACTACTCATAACTCCTTCTCTATATTATTGAGCAAAATTCAAGGATTATCACTTGATCCAAAATAAATCATAATCGATCCACAATTCACGGAGAAACCGGTGAATACACAATAATACATAATAAACATGCATCGGAGAAACTCTTCGGAGAAGCACAATAACTACCTTTTTTATTTTATTTTGTAGTTTATTTTTTTTATTGTGATCTTTAATATACTACGCATTTGCTTTATATGTGCAGCTGTAGTGTTTGAACGAGTATTAATAATTTCCAAACATCAAAGAGAATGCTAACGACGGTCGCGTACACACTATCTGCATCATCGCTTAAGTAACAACAAGGGGGGGGGGGAGGGGAGAGGGGACCCTTGACCTTTCTTTTCGTAACAACATTCACTGCAGTAGTTGGCAAACTGCCGAAAATCGTTACTCTTAGCTCGGCGGAGAGGTCGTACAATATGAGCTCGTAAGACTGTTTATTTATTTAATCGTATGGCATTCTTACAATCGTTCACAATAAATTAAAATGTAAATTTAAATCAAAATTATAAAGTTATTCTATCCTTTAATTGCTGAATCCATGGGATAGCGTCGTTTTCGAGAGAGAACAGGTCTGTTGGGCAGCCGTTGTACCTTGTGAGTGGGCAGTCTCTAGCTATATGCTCAACATCCTGGACAGCAGCTCCACACGCACACTCCGGAGATTCCCTCCACCCACACATTGACATGAAGGCATTGCATCGCCCGCATCTGGTTCGTACCCTATTCAGTTGGCACCATTCCCTTCTTGGGAGCGCAAAACCAGCAGGTTTAAGTGTAGGGTTGATGGTAACTCCCATGCTATCAGGGGGTTTTGCGTTCCATTCCTGCAACCACTCAGCAGATGTGTTAAATCCGCCGGACACGAGTTCACATGCGGTCTGGTATGGTGGGTGACGTGACTTCAAACGATGGGGTGGCGGATCAGTAAACTCCGCGTGAGCTGGCAGGTTGGGATTTCCGTAGATCTTCTGGGCCTCTCGTAGTAGTATTTGTTGTCTTCTCAAATGGGGTGGGCTTATATGGCTTAGCACGGGGAGCCACTGAAGGGGGGTACATTTTAGGGTTCCGGATATGCATCTCATGGTCTGGTTCAGCTGGGTGTCCACATGCAGCACATGTGCACTATTTGACCATACTGGTGCACAGTATTCTGCTGCTGAATACACCAAACTGAGACCGGTTGTACGCAGCACATCGGCGCTGGCCCCCCAAGTGGTGCCCGCTAGCTTGTGTAAGATGTTGTTTCTGGTCTGGAGCTTTTTGGATAATTTGTTCATGTGCGGAGCGTACGTGAGACTCCGATCGAGAGTCACACCCAGGTATTTCGGCGTGGGGTTGTAGTGTAACATGGCTCCAGCAAACTCAACAGTGGGCTCGTATTTTGCCATTTGATTAGCCAAGTGAAACGCAGTTACTTCGGTTTTGGCAGTGTTTGGTATTAGTCTCCATTTCCTAAAGTATTTGTTTAGTATGCTTAAGTCCTTGTTAAGGATACTTTCGGATGATTTGAAGGTTTTGTGTTGGGAAGCTAGTGCTATGTCATCAGCATACATAAATTTACGACTCTGCGTTTCAGGTATGTCATGTAAGTATAGATTGAAGAGCAGCGGAGCCAAAACTGAACCCTGTGGTAATCCATTGTTCAACTTTTTGGTACGACTTTCATTGTCGCCAAGGAAAACCATGAACTCACGGTTGCTAAGCATGCTATTTAACAGCCCCACCATTTTTCTGCATGGTACCACTGTCATGAGCTTGTAGACCAATCCTTGCCGCCAAACTGTGTCGTATGCCGCTGACAGGTCTATTAAAACAGCAACCGTCTTTAGTTTCTTTTGAAACCCTGCTTCAATATGGGTTGTGAGGGATAACACCTGGTCGGTACAGTTGCGGCCACATCGAAAGCCAGCTTGTTCTACTGGAATCACCTTATCAATGAGAGGCACAATGCGGTTGTAGATAAGTCTCTCCAGAAGTTTGTAGACACAGCTCAGAAGGGCGATAGGACGGTAGCTCTTAGGATCGTCTGCAGGTTTTTGGGGTTTAAGTATGGCAACAATCTTCGATCTATTGAAGTCGCGAGGCAATTTGTTACGTAACAGGATATCTGAGAAGAACTCTTTTAGCCATTTCCTGCATTTTGGGCCCAGGTGCTTTAAAAACTCATTGTAGACTCCATCGAAACCAGCTGCTTTATTAGGGGGCAATAGTTTCAAGGCGCGATCGGTTTCGTCTTGGGAGAATTCTCGTGACAGCTGGTAGTCAATTGGTAGCGACGCCTTGAGCTGTTTAGCGCACTGTCGTGTTGCCCGGGTACTAAGACGGGTCGTAAGACTGTGGGATCATAGAACGGGATACAAAGGGATAATGGATGCGTGAAGATAAAGGGAAAGTGGAAAGTAACTTGCTATATATTACCTTTAATAATATTATTTATATACTTTTTTTAACAATTCTTGTATATTATATATAATATATAAGCTGAATCTCGGAAACAGCTTCAACGTTTTACATGAAATTTAGTATGCAGGGGGTTTCGGGGGCGAAAGTCGATCTAGTTAGGTTTCGTCGTAAAAAGTCGTTTAATGGCAGATCCCAATAACCTATCCACAATTTTGCTTACTACGGATAGAAATTTGACATAAAATCCATACAAATAGTGTCAAATATCCATATCTAGTAAGGTAAACCGACGATGGGGTGCTTGGTCAGAATACCTCCTCGTGTGCCTTAATGCTACTGGTCTCTTACGGATACTTTTTTATCCGGGGAGTACAGAAGCGTTTGGGCCGGTGCACCCTGGGCAGCAGTCAATAACTTCTCTATATGGGTTCTTGTTGGCTGCTGGCTAAAATTCTGACACGTAGGTGCTCTCCGCGTGTCCCTATGAACCTAGCATAGGGCACAGTGGATGAGCAGGCGGTTCATCCGCGGAGGTGGGGTCCCGAGAAGGGACAGCGGACCCGTAGGGTCGTAGGATGGCCGGCCTGCAAGGCTGGCGGCACGACAGGTTTCCCCTGTTGTGCATGAGGAGGAGCTTCGTCGCTTCTGACGGTGGGCGCGGCAGGGAGGGTCAACTCGGCCACCCTGTCGGGCAAACTTGGGGGAGCAGCTGCTTTATCGCAGTTGCAGTGGACCTTCGGGTCGTAGGATGGCCGGTCTTCAAGGCCGGCGGCGCGGCAGGGAGGGCCAACTCGGCCACCCTGTCGGGCAAAAATAGGAAGAGCAGCTGATTAACTGCAGTTGCAGCGGACCTTTGTGTCGTGGGATGGCGAGCCTTCAAGGCCCGCGGCGCGGCAGGGAGGGTCAACTCGGCCACCCTGTCGGGCTCCTGGCGTCTCCGAATCCCACGGTTTGGTGCCCGCCTATGGGATGCATGGTCGGGGGGAACCCGGCCGCTAGGGCACCACAACAAGGGGACCACACCCCTTATAAAAGGATATACACCATGGACAATAAGGCGAATGACAATATTCCCCAGGTGGGTAAATCCCACCCTCCAGAAGGAGGCTGCCCCAACGTATCTGGGGGGGGCAACATCCGCCTCGTGGGCTCCGGCCCACGTACTAACAACCAAGGCAATTTCAAAACGGACTCTGATAATGCAAGCGATTTGGCAACACGCGCATCTTTGCGCGGTATAAAGGAGGTGAGAGTTCTTTTGGAGCGTACCCCGGACATTGCACTTGGTGCAATTGAGGTATGCTCGAAGGACTCCACAGAAAAAGGTGAAGCTTCTGGATGTGCTCCTGCATCTTTTTTGGGCGTGAGTGCGTCTCCACTGACTCTTGTAGATGAGCTTGGCGACCTTCATTCCAACCTGTCGGAGTCTGACTCCGATATGAGTTGCGTGTCAATGTCATCCCTCGGCTCTGGATCTTCCCCGGCCCGCTCGCTGCGAAAGCGTCGTAGAAACGTGGAGGAGGAAGACGTGGGGGACTCCTTACCGTCACCCAAGCTCCCTGCTCGGCGTGGAGGGCGTGCGACCACAAACAGCGCCGAGAGAAAGGCAGCCTCACAGAAGGTTTGCGAGGGCCAGAAGGGGTTGGCAACAACAGCCGCCCAATTTAGGAAGGTGCGTCCACCTGAGACTACATCTGTATCGCTTGGTGAGAAGGATACAACTCAGCTGGAGGCACTAGTGTTGGCCTCAGTGGACACGATTGTGACAGTGGCCACTACATCCAAAAACCTCAAGGGCACAAACGTTAAGGCCCTGAAGGACGCCGCGGCAACGATAAAGGCGTCCTTCCAGGAAACAAGGGTCCGCTCGATGCCCGAGGAAGTGGCGCTCCTAGTGAAAGCCAATGAGAGGCTCGTGACGGAGGTCAAAGTCCTCCGTCGTGAAATGGAGCAGCTACGAGCTGCCAGAACGGAGCCAGTGGCCAGACAGGGGCCCAGCACAGAGGAGTTGACGCGGGTAATCATGGAGCAGGTCGGCACCATGGTGACCGCCCGCCTTGAGAACCTGGAGGAGAGGCTCCTCCCCGAGAAACCAGTAAGACCTCCCCTGGCCGCTGACAGGCGAAAGGAGGCGCTAAGTGCTGTGACAGCAAGAAATGCGCCCACGCCAAAGCCCCGAGGGAAAGGGTCCATCGCGCTGAAGGCAAGTGCTGTGGCAGCAAGCACAGCGCCCACGCCTAATCCCAGAGGGAAAGTGGCAGCCACACCGAAGGCGACTGCTGGTAATGCAGAGCCTCCTCCTCCTGTTGTAGAGCCGGAATGGACGACGGTAGTAAAGAAGGGCTCCAGCAGGAGACAGCGTGAGAAGGTGGCACGAAATCAGGAGTCGAGGCCCACTTCTTTGGTGCGAGCGAGGCTGCAAAAATTGGCGCCAAAGCCCGCAAAAGCGAAGGCACCCAAACTCCGGCCTCCACGTACTGCAGCTGTGGTTCTCACCTTGCCACCAGGGGCGGCGGAGAAAGGCGTCACCTACGCTAAGGTGTTGGCGGAGGCAAAAAGCCGCATCAACCTTGGGGTCCTAGGAGTGCCACCCCTGAGAATCAGGACTGCGGCCACCGGCGCCCGCATCCTTGAGGTTTCGGGTGTGGACATGGGCGTAAAGGCGGACTCCCTGGCTGAAAAGCTTCAAGAGGTGTTCCAGGGGTCTGAGGTGAGAGTATCGAGACCAGTAGCCACTGCAGATCTGCGTGTGAGTGGTCTCGACGATTCAATCACCCCTGATGAGCTGGTGGATGTGATAGCCAGTACTGGCGGCTGCGCTCCATCGGCTGTCAAAGCCGGAGGGATCAGGAGAGGCGCCGGTGGAATGGGAGCCGCATTTGTGCGGTGCCCCATAACAGTAGCCGCAAAGATACGGGACAGTGGAGGCCGGCTTCTGATTGGTTGGGTGGCGGCACAGGTCCGGGTTCTAGAAGCTCGACCCCGCCGCTGCTACCGTTGCCTTGCACTTGGCCACGTTGTGGCCCAGTGCAAGTCCGACGTTGACCGCAGTGATGAGTGTTATCGCTGCGGTCAAAAAGGCCATAAGGCCAATGAGTGCTCTGCCGCTCCCCGCTGCACCCTCTGTGCTGCAGCGGGTAAGGCGGCGGACCACCTTTCCGGGGGCAAGGCTTGCGCCAAGCCCCCGGCTAAAATAAGGAGAAAGCGCAAGGCTGCTGCGTCTGAGGCTAAGGCCAAGACGCAGCCGCCTGGCCCTAATACGGGGCAGGTGGTGCGCATGGAGGAAAGTTAGTTATGGCCCTGACTTTCCTTCAGGCTAACATCAATCACTGCGCCAATGCTCAAGCTCTGCTGCTGCAGACCTTGGCGCAGCGATTGATTAAGGTGGCGGTGATTTCTGAGCCATACTCGGTCCCACCCAGATCTGACTGGATAGGGGACCTTGATGGCTTGGTGGCAATCACCACGCAATCACCGGCCCACTCCCCCTCACTCGAAGGAGTGACGAAGGGCAAGGGATTTGTCGCAGCTAGTGTAGGACGCGCTTTGGTCGTGGGGGTCTATCACTCCCGTAACAGACCCCTGCACGAGTTCGAGACCCTCCTCGGCGAGGTAGGGGCCATCATTGCTCAGGCCCGCCCCCGTCCCGTGATCGTCCTTGGGGACTTCAACGCCAAATCCACGGCGTGGGGCTCCCCGACGACGGATCCGCGGGGCCGCACGTTACTAGAGTGGCTGACTGAGGTTGGTCTATGCATTTTAAACCGCGGGACGGAGAACACTTGCGTCCGTCAACGGGGTGGCTCAATCGTCGACTTGACGTTTACCACCCCAGACCTCGCCTGCTATATACGCGACTGGCAGGTGCTGGTGGACGAGGAAACACTTTCCGATCACCGATATATTCGGTTCAGCGTCTCCTCGTCCCTGACGGACACAGTGAGAGAAGGATTGCGTGAGATCGGTCCGCGATGGGCCCTGAAGCGCCTCAACGCCGAAGTGCTGCAGGAAGCGGCCCTCGTCTTTGCGTGGAGTTACTCTCCTCCAGGGCAGGTCCCAGTGGACGTGGACTTAGCAGCGGACGGGCTGTGCGAGGCCATGTCGGTCATATGTGACGCTGCGATGCCGCGCGCACGAGCCCGTCAGCCCAGACGTCAAGTCTACTGGTGGTCGGAGGAGATAGCCGAACTACGCCGATTTTGCGTGATGAGGCGCCGCCGATACCAGCGGTATCGAAGGCGAAGGCGGCGGGAGACTGAGGTGTCACAGTCTCTTTACGCCGCTTACCGCGATGCTTCGAGGGCACTGAGCGTGGCAATCGATGAGGCCAAAAAGCAGGCTTGGGAACAACTGCTGGCGGGGCTTGAGCGTGACCCGTGGGGCCGCCCGTATAACTGGGCGAGGCAAAAGCTCCGCCCATGGGTGCCGCCCACCACTGCCACGCTCCAGCCAGTTGTACTCCAGAGGGTGGTTGAGGGCTTGTTCCCCGGTGCACCGGGGACCGAATTCACGCCTCCCACCGCGATACTGGCCTCGTCGAGCAATCTAAATGTGACTGAGGACGAGCTTACCCCCATCTCAGATGGAGAGATGGGTGCTGCAATGCTCAGGATGAGGGCCAAGAACACGGCACCTGGGCCTGATGGCATACCAGGTCGTGCTTGGGCCCTCTCCTTTGAGCACCTGGAACCCCACCTGAAGGCCCTGTTTGACAGGTGTATAAGGGAGGGAAAGTTCCCCAAACGGTGGAAGAGGGGCAAGCTCGTCCTCCTAAGGAAGGAGAACCGTCCCGCGGACGAGCCCTCGGGCTACCGCCCGATTGTGCTGCTTGACGAGGCGGGCAAACTGTTGGAGCGTGTTGTCGCTGCCCGCCTCGTTAAACACCTTGAGACGACAGGGCCCGACCTGGCTCCTACTCAGTTCGGATTCCGAAGAGGCCGATCGACGCTGGACGCCATATCCTGCGTCCGCGGCCTCTCCGAGGAGGCGTGCTCCAGCGGTAGCGTGTTACTCGCGGTGTCGTTGGACATAGCCAATGCGTTTAACTCGTTGCCCTGGAGCACGATACTTGGAGGACTGGAACACCACCGAGTGCCCCGGTACCTCCAAAGCCTCGTCGGGGACTATCTCTCCAACAGAGAGGTAGTCTTCCCTACGATGAACGGAGAGGGACGAAGTCCCATGTCGTGCGGCGTTCCACAGGGGTCCGTTTTAGGCCCTCTTTTATGGAACGTCGGATACGACTGGGTGCTTCGTGGCGCTAACCTCCGTGGCGTCGGCATCGTTTGTTATGCCGACGACACATTGGTTACTGCCCGGGGAAAGACGTATACGGAGGCGTCGATTCTGGCCACTGCTGCTGTCGCGACAGTCGTGGCCAGAATCCGGAGGCTAGGTTTGGTGGTGGCACTCCATAAGTCCGAGGCCATATATTTTTACGGCCCCCGACGGGCGCCACCGGCAAACTCTGCCATAGTGGTGGGCGGAACCTCCATTCCAGTCAGGACGACGCTGAAATATCTCGGCGTCGTCCTTGACAGCAAGTGGAGGTTCGAGGCGCATATGCGGCAGCTGTCCCCCAAACTGTTGGGGACAGCTGGCGCATTGAGTCGCCTTCTCCCGAACACCAGAGGAGGAGGAAGTAGCTGCCGCCGCCTCTATACAGCGGTGGTTAGCTCCATGGCCCTCTATGGTGCCCCCATATGGGCGGGATCCCTGCGGCGCAATGGGATAGCCGTCCTGCTGGCGGCCCAGAGAGTTATGGCGGTGAGGGTATGTCGGGGATACCGAACACTCTCACATGAGGTGGCATGTGTCCTCGCCGGACTGCTCCCATGGGACCTTGAGGCGGAAGTCCTGGCCTCGGTCTATCAGCGCAGAGCGCAAGCGCGGGAGCGGGACGAGCGACCGGCGCCGCGGGAGGTGGCGCATTGGCGTGATCGGGCCAGAGCGTCAGCTCTTGCCACATGGAGAGATAGGCTCCTTGCAGGGCCCACACAGAGGGGGGCCGGCGCTCAACGACTCCTTGAAGCGATCCGGCCTGTACTTGAAGAGTGGGTGCGGAGAAGGCATGGTGGCCTCTCTTTTCGGCTGACACAGGTTCTCTCAGGACATGGTTGTTTTGGGAGATACCTCTGCAACGTCGCACGGAGAGAGCCCACCCCGGCATGCCACCAGTGCGGCTGTGTCGAAGACACCGCCCAGCACGCGCTGGAGTCATGCCCAGGAGGAGCGGGACCGCGGCGATCCCTGATCGCGGTCGTAGGGTCCGACCTCTCCTTATCGGCCATTATTACGAAGATGGTCGGTGACGAGAGGTCATGGGAAGCAGTGGCCTCATTCTGCGAAATTATTGTTTTGCAGAGGGAGGCGGAGGAGCGGGAGAGGGAGAGAAACCCTCTCTCTCATCCGCTCCGGAGGGCGCGGACACGGAGGCGAGCCAATCGAGCTAGCACTCCGTCTCCGCTGCGAGGACCTGGGGCATCGGCTGCGGGGACGGCCGGTGCCCCCCATCAGGGTTAGGTCCTCACGAGGTGTGGATGTACCCTGTGTTCCGGGGCATCTCACGAGGCGGATATGGGGTGGGCTCTTTACACCCACCCTAGAGTCTGGGCCTGCGTAGGCGGGCAGCGACGTCGGTGGGGGCTGTGGCTGAATGCAGTAGCGGGCCCGCGCCCCCTGCCACCTGTCGACGACGGAGGAACACCGCAGAGGTTTGGTGGGTAGGTCGCCCTTCTGGCGGAGACTCCCACACGCGCACCAGCTCTCCCCAGAGCTGGTGATCAGGGTATAAAACCTTCCTCTGCGAAAAAAAAAAAAAAAAAAAAAAAAAAGGTAAACCGACGATAGATAGATTATTGGGACCGGCCGTTAACCGTGTTTTCAGACATTGAAAAACTGCTACACTAGACTGTTTTACCGACACAGCAACACTAAAGATATTGACAATAGATGGCGTTGTTAAGCAACACTAAGCCAATGAGTGTTTGGTTTGAGGTTAGACCCAAAAAAGCAATTGTTTACTTACGAGCAAAGCTCGGTCATCCATGTACGATTATTTAACCCTTTGGGTCCCAGAGACGTACATATACGTCAGTTTCATTCATAAATCTTTTGTTTTAAGTATAACGGTATAGGAAGGATTAAACAAATAAACACTTAGCCCTAAAATTATGTCAAATAAAACGATAAGCGCAAGGGACCTGAAATCCCAGAGAATCTAATCAATTCTTTCCAGTTAGATTTCACCACCTCTAATGATATGAAGGGAATTGCATGACCGGTTGACCGGATTACCCCATTATAGGCGACCTGTAGGGTATTCAAGATATAGGCCTGCGAAACGAGATAAGAAAGAACCTCTCAAGTTCTGCGCTGAGCAGAACCATGATAGATACAGGAGGTCACGATAAAAAGAGCCTTATTGGACATAGGCTGTCAGCGACGCACTGAGAAGACCGGTAACAAGGTCAAGAGTTCTAACAGAACTTCATGCTGCACTCCAAGGACTGTCAGATAATTTTATCATGGATAAAGGGAAGTAACTGGTAACAGGAGGGCAGATATACTAGCTAATGGAACCAAAAAGCAGGGTATACCCTGATTTTTGGTTCCTTCTTTCTTTAGTCTGGTTTGGTTCTGAAGGTCTGCAGAGATGGAAGTGCGGATACTTCTGAGTCACTACACAAGTTTGGGTACTGCGTCATAAACGCAAGGTTCATTGATGATCACATATGCTTCTGATTCCCATAGTATATAATACATGATTTCGAACTTGAATTTAATAAATATTGAGGAATGGTTTTGAACCATTACATTATTTTTGTATCATGAATTGTATTAATATCTAGGATATAGTATTTTGTTCCATTCCAGGAATAAGGATTGAAACGGACACTGTTAATAGATTCATTTTACTTGTGAGGTCGCTTAGTTAATCCCTTAAACCCCTATGTATTAAAAGTAAGTAAGTACCGAGACTTTTCATTGCAAATACTTGCGAACAACACATGCGATATTGATGGCGAACAAAGAAACAACATAAAAATAAAACTGAAAAAGTAGCAATTATAGGAACCTTACACTATGGTAAAGAAAGCAGTAGACGATTTTGAAAGAAATGTGAGCATGAACATAAATACTACAGCTAAACTCAAGTAGATATATCTAGCTAGCTAAAACAGAAACAGCAAATCAAAGAAACCAGCTGTGGCTACAAATTGCGGCGGTCTCTGGAAGCTTGAAGATGAAGAGTAATTACTATGTGATTGTATACATCCGAAGCCATCCAAAGTAGAGTCAGTACAAAAAGAGAAGCGTCCAGCAATTGAGCTCGCTCGTGTGTTGATTTAATGTTTTAATGCTAGTAAATAAAAAGGCTGAATATAATTGCTGCTTATTTACAGCTTCATAGTTTTATCGACTCGACGTTCACACTTTTATTATTTTTATTTATCTTAATTTAATTTAGGGACTTTGTCTTTCGACATGCCAGTCCTATCATACCCTCATTTTTTACTATCTATAGCACACATTTTATATATTTTTTTTATATATTATAAATAGCCTCTACAGACTCCAGAGTCCATTTTTTAAGTTTTTTGTTGCAAATTTATCACATCTAAATATAGTTAGAGACAACAATACATACTTAATTAGAGGACATAGGATTTTTATGTTAAACTACTTAATTAAGGGCTATATCGTTTCTGAGTTTGCAACAGCATTCAGAGCAGACCGGTCTCCGCAGACAGCAACCGTACAATTTTGATTTCATGCTCTGATGTAGGTTCTGCTAATATCAGAGTACTCTTTAAACTAGTCAAGGCATTTCTCTTACATTTATGCGTGACGTAACAGATAGCTGGACTGTGCTGCCATATAAAAAATATCTGAACGTTAGTTCACCGTAACACCACGACGGTCCTCTTTTTGTACAGACTACAACGAAGCTTGATTTGCAACTTAAAGTAACCATCTAGGTCTACAAACTCGATAGCTACTTAAAATCTTCTCGCGACTAACCTGCGATATTCTTACCATTGTACCCGATGGGGGCGCTCTCTTGGAGCTTAAATGTGAAGGGTATGTGGACCCTTTGCATGAGCAGTCGTGGGGGCTCCATAGCGGCGCGCCAGGCGGCTTCGTCACGGTTCTCGCCTACTATACCGATCACTTCCATGTTTCTGTAAACAAGAACAATGATTAAGTCTTACTTTATGTGTTGAAACTTTATTATAATTGACCAAGCGAGTGAAACTTCTCTTCTGTAACTGGTCAAATTGATTTTCATCTGTCCGTATGTTTGTTAGGTTGTATGTTGATCGTGCTGTACTGCAGGGCTATTACTAAGTTTCATCAAGATTGGTTAAAAATGCAGCCTGCAGGGCTATGATTTATCTCAGTTGCTAACAAAAGTTAATTGAAATCTAAAAAAAATGGCGGCTCTATGTCAGTTTTGACGACTACAGTGAGCAGAAATGTTAGCGAGTTGCCGACTGAAGAAGGCAAAATTGACATCGACATTTTTTTAGATATCAATTTTGTTAGCAACTGAGATACATAATAGCGCGGCAGGCTGCATTTTTTAACCAATCTTGACGAAACTTAGCTATGTTCTATTAATATTTTTTTTTATATTGGCGAAACTAAAAACTGAAGAAGTTTGCTGCGGAACGATTTTGATTAAATTTCACACACTCTATACCTACACACAATAGGTACTTGACTTTAGAGAAGAATTGCTAATATGAGCATAATTGGACAACTGGTGGTCGAGATAATAGGTTGTGTAGTTTAAAAACTGCGACGATTTTAATCGCTCAGACTGCGAATATTTGCCGCTAATGAGGCTATGCTCACGATGTTTACAGTGCGCGGAAGTACCTACTACTATTGTAATAATGGAACGCCAAAGTCACGTACTCCGCCCTAGAACCTGATATGTATAAAACTGGCTAATTGACTCTTTACCGAAGTAATGTTGCTTACGCATAAAAGTCAAACAGCGCGAGACCTATATAAACCAGAAATTATTTACCCACCCATAAACGTGCCAAACATAATGATACAAACTTTGAATTTAACTTTGGACATTGAGTTGATGTGTGATTAACCGACAGTTAATCCTAAAAACGTCATCAATACAGAATTACTTACCTAGTGAAATCAAAAATTATGCGCCGTAAGGTTGACTATGAAACGAAAGTTACAACTGGCGGCATTGAAAGACCTTGTAGGAATTAACTTAGACTGGTTGGTAGTAACCCTGCCCTCTGAGCAGATGGTCCCGGGTTCGATCCCCGACAGTTCAAACATTCATTTGTGTGCATGAACATTGAACATGCGTCTATTTGACCTGTGTCTGAAAGTGACATCAGCTTACCAAAGGCTTTGCATAGTTTGGTACCTGAAGAACTCGTGTGGATTTTAAGAATAACTGTAAACTGATCAGTAACTTGTGTTTTTTTATGGGATAGCTTGACAAACGAGCAAGCGGCTCACCTGATGGTAAGTGTTACCGTCGCCCACGGACATCCGCAATACCAGAGGTCTCGAGGATGCGTTGCCGACCTTTGAGGAAGGATGATAGGAAGGAAGAGATAGAAGGGGTAAAGGTTGGAGGGGGAGGGGGAAGAAAATGGAGGACGGGGAAGGGGGCATCGGGCCTCCGGAGCCTCCCACAAACCGACGAAACGCAATAGCAAGCTATGTTACTTCACGTCGGTGTTATGTGGGAGTGTGGTACTTCCCCGGTTGTGCTGGCCCATTCAGCTGTGGGGTTACAGCGTGGCACTACCACCGAATAGGGTAGAAAATTTGGGTACTATGCGGAAGTCAATATACTAAAAATAGAGTGACGTCGTAGTAGAGTGCCTCCAGGGTTTTGGCGAGACAGGACACTTGAGTTGTGAAAGCCGAGCCAAACAGACGTAGCACGCGTAGCCTAAAATAACCTGGGATTTTATTTCAGTAATCCTCTACTTGTTTAGATGTTTTTTGATATACGCTTTATCTATCTGTCTGTAGGTACTGGCTGACTGACAAATTCATCACCGCAGAGTCAGAACTGACCGGGCTACAAATTGAAATTTTAGCAGTAAAAACCTTTTATGTTGTAAGCATCCACTAATGAAAGACTTTGGGAGCGAACGAACCCGCTGGTAAAGCAGATAGTTTTGTATATAATTACAGCCACGGGGCCCACTAAACATGGACATACATACTGTAGCAGGGAGGAAAAAAGTACGATTTATTGATAAATTTTATAATCTTTGATTTTATCAGGGGTTACGATCATTACCCTAGTTTTTCATGTGCGCGACATTTTTACTTGGGTAGAATTGATATTATAGTGCTGGCATACTTCCATTGCAAGTAATTATTGAAAGTAATCATTTATGTTATATTTTTACGGACACAAAGACAATACATATGGTATTTGATTCATGATTTTCTTTGTGATATATATATAACTTACCTAGCTTGCACCTATCATACCTTGTGTTATAATTGTTTTCGACATGACAGCATAGATTACAGTTGATTTCTATATTCTGAGTTATTAATATGCTGGACTCCCAGCATTTAATTAATTCCTTCTTCGGATTTAGAACTAAATAAATCCACTTGATGTAAATAATGCAACCCTGTAAGTACTGTTTAAAGGTTTTTTATCGCTATACGAATTATCGTATATTGATATTAATCAAGACTACCGGAATTTTCCTGCCACTGAACCTACCTTGTCCGTCCCTCTTTACGTTCTACCTTTAAAGTGTTACATATTTCGAAATGGGGCCCGATTCCTAACTCTTAAATTAGTCATGTTTCAACTTTACCATTAAATTTGGTACCCCCACGTCATTATTTATTGAATTAAATACTTGCATCTACCATTACAGGATAACCTAATGCGATAGTGCAGTTAGTAGTGGCAATAGTTATACATATTTACCCATAAAAACGTGAACTTTATTAAAAATAGAATAAAAAAAATTATATATACATAACGGCCAACACTAATCACTTAACTAAATAACATAAAACATATAGAGCCACTTTTGAGAACTCACTCATCGTACGACAAAATAGGTCCGTCTCCTCCGCCATAATGTTGAGAGTGAGTTAAAATATAGCAAGCTTAAAATAATAATGGATTACGATAGACGTTTTGTTTTGATGACGTAGTATCAAACGCGACGCGTACTTTCACGAGAATTTTGACTAAGTTTCATTGTTGAAATGTCAAATTATTGAAGATAAACAAGCAACCTTACCATTAAATTTGGTTGACCGTTTCGTGTCGGTGGGAGTACGATAGCATGTATGATTATTCTAAGCTTATTACAAAACGCTCCTGATTTATGATAGTTTCGTAAAAGGTGGGAGTAGGCCCCTTGGTATCTTGCGCATTAGAACACTACATTATATTAATAACACATAAATTTTTGCCAGACGACATAACAATTATGTAATTTTGTCTGGCAAAAATGTATGTGTTATTATGACGAATATTGTAACAAATAATAAAACCTAACTGCCAACTGCGAGTCGCGCTCGCGGTATGGATAAATCTATACTTGAAATGTTATCTTGTGGGAGAAAGGAAGAAGTACTTTTTATAAACTCTTGTACTATCACTACATACCTAGTACAAAACTAAGTCGCTTCCCGCAGTCTGTCTGTCCCTATGTATGCTTATTAAGCAACGGATTTTTTAAAATAAATAGAGTGATTCAAGAGAAGGGCTTAAGTGTATATGTATAATACTTGCATAATATAGTTGAGAAATACTGATAATTTTAGAGGTTTCTAATGTGATGTCGTAAATAAACACATTTTTTGCGCTTACATTGCAAACGCTGGCTGAACCCTACGAGATAGATCAAAATAATGTACTACAGTATTATACACCTTCAAAAGGTCTATAAAAAGTCTGATTAGGTATATGTCTATCTCTTGGGTGGGCTGTAGTTTATTTAGTATCAGCATCGCACCCGTGCGAAGCCAGGGCTGCTTGGTAGTGATATATATTTATATATACTCGTATATTATATTTAGCTTTATTTCGTGGCTAGTCGCCGCCCTGTCAACATAATTATCAACTCAGTCTGCTTGTTATTATTTTTGAGTTTCAGCTCGGATGACATTATGGCTGTTCTAATTCTGGCAGTTTTGATTATTTGCGTCGTCCACTTGCTATGGATACCTAGGCTAATTTATAAAAATAAAACACATGGATGTGTTTTTTATAAAACACTAGCGGGTCTCCGCGGTTTCACCCGCGCGGTGATTGATAATGATGAATCTTATATAGCCTATGTTACTTAGGCTGAATGTAGCATTCCAATGGTGAAGGAATTTTTGAAATCGGCACACTAGTTTTTAAGTTTATTCATTAGAAACATACACACACAAAAAAACTCAATTTTTTCCTCTTTATAATATTAGTGTACATAAAAAAGATTAGTTGTTTGTTTGAATTGAAAAGGCTCCGAAACTACTGGACCGATTAAAAAAAATTGTTTCACCATTAGAATCCTACATTTTCACTGATGAACATAGCCTATATAATTTCAAAAAGTTAGGGACCCGTATGAAAACTTCGATAATGTAACCCAAGGAGTGGAAAAAATACCAAAAAAAAGTTCTTATATGGCGTACGCTGCGGAAACTATTGAGCATATAACATTAGTCTATCGACTAGCTTGCCTAAGGAGCCCTGTGGCGCCCTCGTGATTGCTCCCAAGTGTTACGACCTGCGCCCGCGTCAAAAGTTTGCGCCGAGTTGGGAATAAATGGCTCTTGTATCATACCTATAGTGAGTTAAGAGACGAAATTTTTGTCAGAGATAGTTGAATAACCAAGAAATCTGATACATAAACATTAATGTCAAATATATTAGTAAAATGTTATGTTACACGAGGACAAACTTGACGTAGCCGAAAAAATCAGAATTTATGTAGAAAAAAATTGTAATTTAAAAATTTTACATTAATACCTATAGGTTTTTTGCGGTAATTAAATAGTAAAAACACATATCTATCTAATTACATTCAAATATTTGAATTCGTAGAAGAAATAATATCATAAAAAAAACTTGCAATCTGACCACAAAAATTAAGTTTTATCAATAAATAATGCTTACCAAGACAGGATTTTGATTTGATATTTATAAATATCTTGAATGTCTAGAACAGAAATATTATTTTTACCTAGTAACATATGCTTAAGTTATTAATAATTACATAAAAAATAAGAGCTACTTTGAAATTTCGGCCAATAATGATTTTTTTTTCAACTTGGGAGCCCATTTTCTAGACTTAGACATGGTGATTTCCAAAAAAATTTTTTTTAATGAAATATAAGTTTTCTTGTTGGTTTTTTTTTATTTTATTGGAATTCTTATTAGAAATTCTACAAACCAAACTAGGTTTCAAAGAATATTTATATATCAGAAATATTTAAAAAAAAATACAAATTTTGAATTTTTAGTACAAGCGAATTTAACTGTCACGTGACTTTGATTTTTTATCGATCCTGACATGATATGGTGTATTTATCATATTCTGAGTGGGTGTAATTACTTGACAACATTATTTCTGTGATATTTTACAATGTAAAAGTATAATCTATTTAAAATAAAGCAAATTATAACCGATCATAACAATGAGAAATTAGCTTACCGAGTGTTGTCGATTCGTGACAAATTTATATCGTGTAAATTTTGATGTCAGAACTTTAATCACTATTTACAGTATTCCTTACACATTCACGATCATATTCATGTTTAATTTGTATCAAAATCATGAGTTTAACCCGATTAATTCACTAAAAACTATAGCACAAAATATAACCTCACCGCCAAACACAGATGAAAATATAAACATTGATTATATTTTTTTTAAAGTTCACAGATAGAACATGTCCGTCTGTAGTGTTGCCATAGAAAGAAAATATATTACGCTAAAGAATTAAACTCGATGGTTAAACATTGGGATGACTTTAAAAAATAAACAAAAGAAAAACGCGCGTGACACTTACTTGCAACAATTGTTGCGCCGACACTTTGGACCTCAAAAATCCTTGCAGTTTTGTGGCGCGGGCAAACTAGTCGCTATGTTATTGACAATAAAGCTTAAGTCACAATAAATACTTTTTAATTTTGAAATATGCAATAGTAACGCCGCCGGTACAAAGTCAAGGCCACATTATTCGTTGGCACCGGTATTCGGTGGTATTTATCCTTATCTACTCTAATAATAAAGAAGAGTGATATATGATTGTTTGTTTGCATGTCTTTTATAAACTGGCTGGTTTTTCTACCGACTTCCGTAAAAAAGGAGGAGGTACTCAATTCGACTGAATGATTTTTTTTAATGTTTTTTACCTCATAACTTTCGACTGGGTGAAGCGATTCTCAAAATTCTTGATATTGAAAGCTGGTGCTTTCCGTATGGTCCCATGTAAATTTTATCAAATTCGGTTTAGTAGTTTTGAGTTACACTCCAATAACTGATTTATACCAAAGTAATAGAATGGACGTCGGTATTTAATTTTTCAAATTGCACTTGTCCAGTAATTTATGTGTAAAAAAACTAACATTATTATTTTGCCAACTCGTTGCCATTTCTTATATGCATTATATTTATATTTGTACTGTAAATCTTTAGGTAACCGTACCAATCACGAGTAACACCTATATGACACCAACAATACCGCGAGTGAGAGATGGAAAGAGCTGTTGGAATGCTCGAAACGTACACTCGAAAATGTTGCCCATTTCGAAGTTCATAGGTGTAGTTTGCTGACATTGTACACAAACGCTATCTGTAAGAAGTGCACCCAGGCCGAAGGCGTAGTACCACACGTCATCAAGACCGACGCATCCAGGCAACATGTAGACTTGGCCTAAAGCTGGCTGCCCAAGAGATTGAATTTTTTATTTTTACATTTGACATACAAGCATTTGACCACAATCTCACCTGAAAGAAAGTGATGACGCGGTCGACGACGGTGGTACATGCTTGCATAAAAGGTACCAATTCTGTATTTGAAGACTCCCAGGTTGTATATGTCAGGAAATGTAGACGCTGGTAGGTTGTTCCATACTTCAGCCGTACACATTATGAAGCTAGATTTGAAGCGCTTCGTGCGTATTTTTGGAATTTCGACCATGTACGGATGACGTGTTCCTGTGCATCTTGCTGTTCGATGAAGGAAAGGAGATGAGGGAATAAGATTGTGAAGATCGATCGCACACTCTCCGAAGTGAATCCTGTAAAACACCGATAAGCTGGCAACTTTGCGTCTATTTTCATGTATGTTCACGTTGTATGTTGCATCAAGGCAACGTACCTACATACGTAATGACGATGGTTCTGCCATTTGTGCCCTAAACTGTATTTATAACAGACTGCATGAGTATGGTCACGGTAATTATTACCGTAGTATGGTCCACGCTGTAATCTAATATAATAATAAAAAATACTAGGCGTGAATTCGTTCGCGTGAAATAAGGCTATCGCGATCCTAAACCAATGCAGCTTGAAAAATACTCAACAGGGGTCTAGCACGAATATCTGTGTAAGTGTAACGTAACGTATCGTACATGTGAAACAGTACAAACTGTCATGTGTCTAGGGCAATTATGACACAGACACCTCATAGTTTGTACGCCGAAGCGTGACGTATTGACGCTAACAGTACGAATACTTTTTCGGATATTGTTTGTGCTATGGCCTCAGAACACGCAGTAGTGTTAGGCGACAGATTTTTAACCTTGAATTGTAATTAGCCAGACAGGCTGTAGAATGTGTCTTAGTATGCAGGGGGTTTCTTAAAAATGTTCGCTTCATACTGTTGTGGTTATAGCGTGAATAACATCATCATAATCAACCCATTATGTTCGCACTGCTGGAACTCGAGCCTTCCTCGGCCTCTGGTCAAGACCATCACGCAGCACAACAGTTGCGTAGGCACTAAGGCCCTGTCTTACGGCGTAACCAGTATCAACTGGTGCGGATAAGGATGGGCGTTGCAGGCACGGAAGAGGAAACTGTCCTGACTCCGCAACATACGACGATGGACCGGAATACAAAGGCCTGAAAAACTGTTCAGGTGCGCACTAAACATACAGGATTACAAAGGACCGTCAGTAAAGCAAAGGCACCTTTATAAGAAGACCCCTCAGAAACTAACTGTTAAATCAGGAGACAAAAATATATGTGTTTTTTTTTAATATGGGGCAACATCCACACAAAGGTCTTCATGTCCCAAACTAGGCAGAGCCTGTACTATGGTACCTGATGACTGATACATACTTATATACATGTACACACCCAGACACAGATCAAACAAACATGTTCATGCACACAAATGTTTGACCTGCCCGGGGATCGAACCCGGGACCAGCGGCTTAGAAGGCAGGGGTGCTACCAACTGCGCCAACCGGCCTGTCATCATGTTAATCATGGATATAATATAGGTTATGTGTGGATTTCATATAATATTTCAAACAAGTTATTTTCCACATCAACCTGCTACACACTCACAAACTCTCGCGTTTATAATAATTGTGTGATAGATATCATGTAGGTAAGTACGTAGGTAGGTAATTACCTTGCCTATAAATTATAAAGGTTGCCTATTAATTTATAGTTCTCGCAAGGTCACTCGGGGCCTAACCAGCACTTTCTTTGAAATAGACTACCTGAAGTGTTGAAACTATATTTGAACTAGGTAATAAATATTGATAATAAAGATACATTTATTGCATAAAACATGGGTAGATAATACATAACTAAATAATATGCACATAGTTGTTGACTTAAAATTTCTGTTCCACCATGTTTTGCCTTTGCAGGCGTACAATTTTGTGAGATGGAGCAACCGGTCATTCTTGTGAATACTAAAATTATAATTATTATTAAACATTTGGACTAAAAACAAAATTAAACTTATGTCATCATACTAAATCAAAATTTATGATTAATAAGTTAAAAGTCTTGGATATTATAATAACATTTATCAACCAACAAGTTTTTAAAAATTAATTTTACATGCATTAGCATTTAATTGCCTAAGGGGCTTAGGGATTTTATTTTAAATGCGTGGTGCCATATCGATTACATTTTTTCGCAGAAGTACAGTTTTGCCTGTTGGATTACAAAGAATATTATGGTCACGTCGGCTTCTTTCTGTCGGAAAATTCTATGCATCACAATATATGGCTTGCAACTATCAGGTGTTTGAAGCCCAAACATGGCCCTAATACATAATATTATTAATAGCAAACAAATAAGATGATTTGCATGAGTGGAAATAATTCGTGGCAGTGGGGTTTTTCTTTTATTATGATTTAAAAATAATGTATAAAATCATTCCCTACGAAACTTAACCTCCAGAAGGGGTAGGGCAGTCTGCAGTACATACTGTGTGCGAATGCCTATTGCCTACATTATATACCACACAATCATAATACGAATAGTTTTCCTTGGGTATAATAGATAGCCGTTAGTGAATGTTTTGATAACAGTTAGATTAATTGAATAGTTTAAAGAAGAGGTCATATGCAGTTGCTTCACTAAAACTTGACTTACTGACATTGACATTATTTGGTACCAGTTAATTTCTTCACAAACCTGTTTTTAAATAACTATTGAACAGGTATGCATGCAACTAATGGTGTTATAATGTTAAATGATTTGGTACATAATTTGGAAAACAAAAATAAAAATTTTTACTACCTCGTGCCCGCGACTTCGTCTGCGCAGGATTAGTACTTCGTGTAGCTTATTATCTTCTCCAAGGCCATAATTTCTTTATACCAAAATGTCATAAAATATTTACATGGTCAAATGCAATTGCTGTAATAGTATTAGTAAATTTAAATACTTTGCAAATCAATCAGTAAACATTAATAGTAAAATACAGTACCAATCCAAAAAACTGTCATTACATTTCATCACTCTGATGGTCATCGAACACATATCAATATCGAGCTGTCAAAATGATAGCGTGCTTTTGACTAAACCATCAGATAGTGACCCAAACTTTTACAGAACTGTCATCATTACAATCTTATTGTAGGCGAAGATCTTGTTATTTTGTCTATGCTGTGCTCAAGAATATTACGCTTTTTCACCCACGTGGTGAAGGACGATGATGATGATAAAAAGTAGCCTATGTGCTATTCCAGACTATAATCTATCTCTGTGCCAAATTTTCTCAAGATCTGTTCAGCCATTCTGCCGTTTTTAAGTAACAAACATCCATTTATCCATCCATCCATCCATCCAAACTTTCACATTTATAAGATTAGTGGGATTTTAATTATTTTCCCCTTGAGGCTTGTGGAAATTGATTGTGACATGACAAATATATATGACATACATGTACATGTACGTTGGTTTCTCATATATTCAATATACATATTGAATATATGAGAAACCAACAAACCGACTTGGGCATTTAAACCATGAACACATAGCCACAGGAGGGTATGAATATGTTTGCCATTGAATTTATGGCAGCAGAGGTGTTTGGGCAGTCTTAACCCTTCCTATACTGTGATAATTAAAACAAAAGATTTATGAATGAAAAGCACATAAATTTACATCTCTGGTAGGCAAAGGGTTAAAACTACAACACCATCTGCCAACCCAAACGGAGCTGGCATAGGGACATCTGGCACATTTATTCTCAGTGGGACATAATGGACTGATTGTACTAGTAGTTTCAATAGTATCTGTTTCCATATATTATGTATATATATTCTATATATTGAGAGCAGTAGAACTTTTTTGTGAATGAGTTTGCCTGGGGTAGTTACTGCCACCATACATTTACTCTCTTTTCCTCGTTCCCTCACTGCTGAGGATCGCGACCACATACAATCAGTCTCCATTGGGTGCGGTCATAGGCTGTGTGAACTGCATGGTGTATGCTACCCACCACCTTCCTAATTGTGTCAGACCATCTTATAGGCGCCCTTCCCTGACCAAGTCTACCGTCAATTTTTCCTAAAATAATGGCTTTCTCCAGACAATGCTTTGAAGACCGCATAATATGTCCGAAGAAGCTGAGGACTCTTTGTCGGCAGATAGTGGAGAGCTGTGTGGTGATTTTAAGCTCTTTTAGTATGGACTCGTTGGTTCTCATAGCAGTCCAAGTTATACATAGCAACCTTCACCAACACCACATCTCGAAGGCATCTATCTTACTACTATCACGTCTTCTCACAGTCCAAGTCTCGAACCTCAACCAAATCTGGAAGAACAGAGGTATTCGACGCACAACTAAAGTGCGCTTGGTTCGTGCCCTAGTATTTTCCATATTTTGTATGGTGCCAAGACTTGGACTGTGCTATACATTTACTACCATGAATTAATAATGTTCACACTACGGATTTTGGTTTGAAGGTATGGTCTCCGGTGAAATTACAGGCACATAGGACTTAACAACTTAATGTCTCAGGGTTACAGGTACAGGCTCAGGTATGAGCACAGTGCAGTTTGTCACTTGTGAGGAAATGCATCTGTTCTAGACGGATGTTTCTTGACAAAATATAAAAAGTATTACATTTATACAATTAATTATAGACAAGCAGCACTTTTGCTGATGTGTCTATGTCAATGCAGTGTTGGTTCAGCAATCCATTCATAAATTGAGTGATGACTTTGTTTCTGATAACAGCCATTTGTCCAGTCTATTGTTAAACATGTTAGTTGAAGCGGCTGATACATGTTCTGGCAGCTTATTCTAATTGTGCATTTATTTATTGTATTTCACCCAGAATGTACTTAACCCTTTGCGCACCAGAGACGTAAATATATGTCAATTTCATTCATGAATCTTTTGTTTGAATTATCACGGTATAGGAAGGATAAATGGCTCTTAAACTTTTGATCATCACCTGTGTGTAACTGAAGACTTGACAATATATCTTATACAATTATATTACACACAGTAAAAGTGG
The DNA here is from genome assembly GCA_917880725.1 of Selenia dentaria. Classification (NCBI taxonomy): domain Eukaryota; kingdom Metazoa; phylum Arthropoda; class Insecta; order Lepidoptera; family Geometridae; genus Selenia; species Selenia dentaria. The sequence continues at coordinate 27,294,555 of OU862895.1, read as the reverse complement.
TTTCCAAATACTACAAATTGCATTCATACTTAAATTTACTTAAAAGAAGAACAATGCAATATCTTACTACATACTTTACCATGTAATAAAGTATCAGGCACAAGCACTTTAAATACTCTATAAAGTATAATACAATACAAATACTATCTATCTGTCTATCATTGACACAAGAAAAAAGTATAAGACATCTTATTAAGACGATAAAATACAATTATCGACAAAAGTTAGCATTGTAAACATACACACATGGAGATGGCAGGATGTTTTTGATAAGCTATTTTGATATGGCAGACTTGCTCTTCCAGAAGACTGGATAAGAATGTGAGTACTGGGGTGCCACTTTGTGTATGTGTAGAAAATTCATGGGACATCAAACAAACACAAAACTTATCCATAACCCATAGTGAATCCCCTAGACACTGGAATTTTCTTTGCGTTTTGCCTATTAGGTTTAAAAGGGGCAATAAAGAGGGTAAGGACCTTTTTTATAGAGTTATATATTGCAAACCAGCATAATTAGTGTTCTGGTCTCTATTTTGTTTATATGAATATATATATACTACTCCTATAACTACTGAAGTAAAAAGCACAATATGAGAAATTTCATAGACAATAGGTAAATATATAAGCAAGTAATATTTGATAAAACCTTAGCTCAAAAATTTGCAGCTTCCACATATTAAAAAAACTATTAGAAAAGTCATAAAAACAGAAGGAGTTACTAGGTAGGTACTACTTTTCATAAATATGTGTAGGTACAAATCTTTGCGAGCATGAGAGCAGTAAAATACCCCTAAAAAAACAACTGTCTCACCTGAGAAGTATAACTAGCATCACGAAAAGCGCAACGAGTGCACCTATCATGATGAATATATTTGGCAGATCTGCCAGTGTGATTCCAGTAGACCCCATGGTCACTACACTTTTAACTCTTATCACAATTGGAATTTACGCTCGAAACAGCTAGAAGGAAATATAGGGGTACGCATGAGTTCGTACCTACACTACTTTGATTTTATCTCACAGTTTTTCAGCCGACCTAAGCTGTAATTCGCAATTCCACAGTTGCACTTCACATTAACTCGCGAGCGCCGCAGCTGTATCCGTTGCACAATATTTTTACGCAATAAATATAAAATATTGGCAGTGCGGGCGCACCGGACGACCTACGACGCGATATCAATTCGTTTCGTCGTACGTTCACAACAAAAACAAAATGATCAATTCAATTGATTTCGTAAAAAACTTCTCCCGTACAATGAAAATTTGACACAAACTTGACAGCAGTCCTTTATGACAGTGAAATAAATGACTGATGATTTTGTCAGACGTCGAATCTGACAAGTCCAATGACATTTTTTTATTTTTTTCTTGTTTGGCCATGACGCGGCATGCGTATTGTGCCAATTTCAGTGTAACTATAAACAGCGGGAGGCAATAATGTACAACCATAATAATGTACAGCCAAATAATGTACAGCCAATAATGCACGGCCACTAATTCGTGTACATGGATTTGAAATACATGGTTGGCTTTCCTGGCCATGTTTTATTGCCTGTACAAAATCGGTCCGAGTTGATAATTCACAGCCAATATTGTACAGCTAATAATTCATGTAGCATATGCTTCCGATTATTGCACGGCCTATAATTCTATCACAACCATAGAAAAATATAGAATTTCTTCTTCATGCCTCGCTTGTGTAGGCGAGTTAGATTAACTTTCCAATTTGAAATTGAAATTGGAGACCATGCACCATGAGCTTTTTTATAATGAGCTTATTAAATTTTGTGTCGACAGAAAATGGATTTGTGCGGATGTGTCTAAGTTAGGCATTGAGTCGGGTAGTTATACCTATATTGATACAACCCATGGAAGCAGGAGTTGGCTAGATCACTGTGTGGTCTCCTTGTCGGCCTGGGAGACGGAGTCAAATGTAGGTATTTTAGAGGATGTCTATATATCGGATCATCTGCCAATTTATGTTAAGTGGAAGTCGGACATAGTTATGCCTAAGTTATTTAACTGACTGAAACATATTAATTCTGTTATATGGGGGGAGAGAAGTTACTCCCAAATTAGCGAATACCATGACATATGTCAGAAAAAATTGCGAGACATTGACTTTCCTCCTGAGTTCACGGATTGTAGCCGCGGAGAATGTAATATACATAAACATAAAATTGCCATTGACAGGCTTGACGACATTATACGTATGTATTTTAAAAAAATGCTGCCATACAATGTAATGGAAAACGTAAGGTTAGGCATAATAAACCTAAAGTTGTATGTGGCTGGAATCAGCATGTAAGGGAAGCTTATCGGGACGCTAGGCTTAAATATAATGTGTGGCTGTTCCATAACAAGCCCTCTGCAGGCCCAGCATATGAAGAAATGCGAATCTCTAGTAAAGTTTATAAAGGCAAGCTGAAATGGTGTCGTAAGAACCAAGACCAAATTAGAATGGACTTGAAAAAACGCCGAGAAGGCGAAAACTTTCATGATTTTTGGAAATCCACTAGAAAACTAGATGTCAAGCCTGGCGTCCCGGCGAGTGTTGCCGGTGTAAGTGACCCAGAGGAGATCGCAAATATGTTCATGAAACATTTTCAGGTGTGATCTCCTCTGGGCCCGTCAGTGGTGGCGGTCGATGCTGAGCCCAGCGGTCAGAGTGACGAGTTTCTGTTGCGATTCCCATCTAGTAAGGATAATCTGTCATTAAAGGAATGAAAAGAGGCAGGTCTCCTGGATATGATGGGATCAGCATCGAACATCTAAAATATGCTGGCATCCATCTACCGAGGGTCTTGTCCTTGTTGTTCAACCTGTGTATTAGTCACTCTAACGTGCCGGCCGAACTCATGAAAACCATTGTTGTGCCTATCGTATAAAACAGGACAGGCGATATCTCCGACATGGGGAATTACCGTCCGATCTCTCACGCAACCACGATTGCTAAGGTGTTGGACAGTTTACTTGATTCGTACTTGAAATCGTATCTTAACATACATGATGCGCAGTTCGGGTTTCAGCCCGGACTATCCACAGAAAGCGCAATTTTGAGTCTCAAGTATGCTGTCCAATACTATACGCACCGTAAGACCCCGGTGTATGCCTGTTTCCTGGACCTCTCCAAAGCCTTCGATCTCGTGTCATATGAAGTGCTTTGGAGAAATCTAGCGGACAGTGGTATACCGGGAGAAATGTTAAGTATCCTAAAGAATTGGTATTCTAACCAGACAAATCATGTCAGGTAGGCTAACTCTCTTTCAGCGGCATATCGGTTAGAGTGCGAGGTGAGACAGGGGGGTTAACCTCTCCTAAGCTCTTCAACCTATATGTCAATGAACTTATTGTCGGTCTCAGCAGCATGCGTGTTGAATGCCGCGTGGGGGGTGTTAGCGTGAATAGCATTAGCGACGCGGATGACATGGTGCTATTGAGTCCGACAGTTCGTGGTCTTAGAGAGATGCTTAGACTATGTGAAGCTTATGCCACTAAGCATGGGCTCGTTTACAATGTAATGAGGAGCGAGTACATGTTCTTTAAGGCCACCGGAAAGTGTCCTGAGACTATTCCACCCATTACCTTAAATGGCATGAACATTAATCGGGTTTTCCAACTTAAATATCTTGGACATTATCTTACCGACGACCTTAAAGACGATGTGGATATAGAACGTGAGCGTAGGGCACTGGCGGTTCGCAGTAACATGCTGGCCCGTAGGTTCGTCCGCTGTACGGACCCGGTCAAAGTCAAGCTCTTCAAGGCGTACTGTCAGGGAATGTACACGGGAGGTCTGTGGGCTAGTTACACCAAAAAGTCGCTGAATACCTTACGTGTGCAGTATAATAACATCTTCAGGATGATGTTGGGATTCCCTCGTTGGTGCAGTGCCTCAGAAATCTTTGCGCAGACGCATACGGACGGGTTCCATGCCGTCATTTGCAAGAAAGTCGCGTCATTAATGAGGAGGGTGCGAGGAAGTCACAACAGCATCCTGGAAATTGTTGCTGAAGACTTACGGGCACCTGTGTGGAGGCATTTCGTCACGGTAGTGATCGAGTGAGATTGTGGCTCGTTCTATCCTTGGCCGGGCGGACGCCCCCTATTTTAATTTAATAAAATTGTATAATAAATAATTACTTAGCTTAATTTGTACTAACATTAATTTTAAGTTTTATTGCATTTACACTAACCGAATATGGATCCCAATTGTTGTCAAAATAAACAAATTTTGAATTCGAATTTGAATTTAGGAAGGCTTTTTCGATTTTAAAATATTCACTAATTGTACTTTTAATAAAATACTATCCACATTTTCGCCATGACTTTGGAGCCAGTCAATTATCTCTTGTTTTTTATTGGCCTGCGTCGGCATTTTATCAATTTGTCTGGAGTGATATGTAGCGTTGTCCATAATAATTATGGACGGTTCTTCCAGAGATTGCACCATTTCTTTAAACCATCCTTCGTAAATGTCCGCGTTCATTTCTTCGTGGTAGTGCACTGTTTTCTTGGATTTAAAGGCCAGTAAAGCATCTGACACGAATCCTTTCGTAGACCCTGCATGGCATATTATGATAAGGCGTTCACCTTTTCCTGTTGGCACTGAACTAGTGGACGCGGCGGTGTCATCAGTCCAATTCTTAGATACTGTGTGGTTTGCATTTAAACAAGTCTCATTAGGGAAAATAACATTTGACCAATCTGATATCTTTTTGGCTTCGCTCAAAAATTCGCAGCGAGCTATAGCAACGTCGTGACGCTGCATCAATATTTTAAGTTTGTCAGAATTTTTATAAGAAAATCCAATTTCTTTCAAAACCAAGCTTAGTGACGAGTTTTGGCCATGGAACAAACCACATTCACGTAAAGAAAAAACAAGTTTTATAAGTGTTGGAATTTCTTTGCGCAAGTAATAGTCTTTAATAATATTTTATTTAAGACAAGTAACAAAGCATTATATAAGTCTTCATTATAGGTTATTGGTATGATTTTAGAAAATAAATTACTATTATTATTCACATTATTTATTTCTTTTTCTTAAAATTAAATTTTTTACAATATTTCTATATAAAATAAAAACATTATAAAAAACCTAATCCTAGATTGCCATCGGCAGTGGAGCATGACCCAAACTACCGGTGGTTAGGGCTGCAGACTGAGGAATTATTATTATTATTATTATATATAATGACGGCGAATAGCATCACCGTCGAAGTTGTCAATCGATGTCACACGACGTGGTTGGCGTTTTTTCTTCGGCGTACGAAGCTTATTTTCCTGCATGCTGCTTGTACCGTAAGCTTCGGTAGTAATTTTAGAAACAATAGTTCCACTAATTTCTAATGCGGCCGCAACACGCTCTTGCACTTGTGAAAGTGGTAATAGCGGGCCACCATTTTGATACTCTGCTTCAAAGTAATTACGAACCTTGATCACCAGTTTTCTCGCCTGCCTTTTCGGAACATATCCTTTCGGCATTTTGATATTTGACAGCTAGGCAGCAATCAACACGGAGGAACGCAAAATACACAACGTAACTTATGGATAATGTGAAAAAATTCAGGGAACAGATATGTAGTGACTAGCACGACGGTAAAAAAATCTTAGAGCACGACCGTCTTGTTGCGAGTGACAGATTAAAACAAACACAAAATGGCGGTGGGCCATTGAGTGTTCCCACCTTGAAAAAATATATTTGAATGTTTTTGTTGTATTTGTCTTAGTTCAAAATATAATAAATATATGCGATCGTCTTCGACCAATGTGTGTTACCAGTGATGACTTATGGCACTGAAACGTGGTTTCTTACTATGGGCCGAATAAGTAAACTCAAAGTCGCACAACGAGCTATGGAGCTATGGGCTATGCTCAGTTCTCTACGTGATCGAATCAGAAATGAGAAGATCCGTAGAAGAACAAAAGTCACCGACACAGCCCAGAAGATTAGCCAGTTGAAGTGGTAGTGGGCAGGGCACATAGCACGCAGAACAGATAGCCGATGGGGCCGGAAGGTTCTGGAGTGGAGACCACGGACCGGCTAGCGCAGCGTAAGTCGTCCACCGACGGACACACGACCTGATAAAGGTCGCAGGATGACGTTGGATGCAGGCCGCTTCCAACCGGTCCTTTTTGAAAATCATGGGGAGACGTATGTTCAGCAGTGGACGTCCAACGGCTGAGATGATGATGATGCGATCGATATCATTACTTATTTGGTCACAACACTACAACTATCAAATTAGAACTGTCATCGAGAAAATAAAGAAATAGAAATAGTATAACAAACTGTTTCTGGAAATTATTACGTGATACATTAACATACCTATATCCCTTGCAATAATATTTTTATATAATGTAGCTTACAAAGTGAGGGTTCTCCTTGGCTCAATTACAGACTATGTATAACTAATTATAAGAATCAATAATAAAAGCTAAATAAATAAATAAACAAATGGTGATTGAAATAGTAATTGAAGTAGTAAAAGTAGGCAAAAAAGTTAGTAATTTGATGACTGAAGCTGACAAAACTGACATAAAGCCGCCATTTTTTTACTTCAGTTTGAATTCAAGCCCTGCAGGTACAGTCCCACCATCTTATCTGTTCAGATGAGAGCGTCGCTAGTGTAGAATTTTGGTATTGCAACCTAAGAAATTCACCAAGAAAAAAGAGAAACAAAACATAGGGCAGTCTTTCAAGCCACTCATTAATTTGCAAATTCTACAAAGAATCCTACTAATATTATAAACGCCAAAGTTAGTTGGTATGTACACTGTAGTTCCAATTTTGCCCACCTGAACAGATAAGTTGGTGGCACTATAATCATCCAGTGACACTCGCGCCATCAAGACAAATCTATTGAAGTATCATTTATCAAAATTGGTTGAGCCGTTGAGTTAGAGCAGACATAGGAACGGACATAGAAAGAAAGAAAGAAACAAAGAAAGACAGAATGAAAGAAATAAGTTTTATCTCGGACAACGCACATCATCGCAATACTGCCGTCCACTAACTAAAAGGCCGTTAAGCCACAGTTGGTCGTTTTTCACTTTTTAATGTAGGCTTATACAACTTTCGATGCTCTATCTTTTGGTATAAGAATCATTTTTCTATGATTCATAATTTTAGAGATACAGAACATTGCTGAGCAGTTAAACCACATAAATTTCGTTACTTCCTTAGTTAAAAAGTGGCTAAGTCACAATACTTCTCTAGAAAGACGTTAACATACTTTAACGGCAAATTAATGTATCATTTTTTATAAATTTACTTAACTAAAAGTACGTCATATAGTCATTCTGGACTAAAAAGCAGCTAAGCGTCTTTAACTACCTTCATGTATTGTGTCATACAAATATCCACTTGAACAACATGCCTTAACTATAGAGCAGTTATAAAGAAAAACTACACTAGAAAGCAGTTATACGCCAATAGCGGCTTTTAAGTTATGTATTGAAATTAGTATGAGCTAAATATCAATCGCTAGAGAGCAGCTAAACGACAATACAGCAGTTACAGATCGCGCGGCGAGAGTTTGGCTTTGACCGTTATTGCGCAGAAGTCAAAAATTGGGTATCACAGGGTGGCTAGAGGGACGAAGGACTAGTTAACTGCTTATATTTCATTGTATTTTAGACGTTCCTGTGTATCATCAAGGATCCAAACTATGATGAATAGTGTGTTGGTGGACAAGGAATTTCCAACTGCTCAACGCCTTGAAACTAACAGCATGCCATCTACATCTAATTCCTCTTGCTCTAATATTAGCCAAAAAGCATCAATGTACGTCCGCATGAACAATAACGATTTAGTTAATCTTCTCTACCAAGAACCTTACTCGATGACATCACAAGTGTTTCAAAAATTCAATGAAACACAAATCACATATAACTATAGCCAATCAGAAGAAACTCTAAAGCTTACAGTAGAAACATTAACTCAACAGCTTGAAACACATTTTTTATACTGCCACGAATCGATACTCTCTCCTTCTCCGATGCCATCTTCTCCTCACTGCATTATACCAGAAATATTAGATTATGACAGTGATGACTCCGTTAAGGATAAGGACTACCAACCATATTGTGACGAAGTTTTTAGTGATGATACCGAATATGGTTATGACATGCAAAGACAAAATACAGTTTTAAACCCTAAAAGTAACCCAATATTGAAAAGGAAAACATCAATAACTAAAACGTTTCCCAAAAAATTAATAACGCGACGACATACTCAAGAATTCACAAGAACAGAAGAGATTATAATTGGACATAGGTTACCTAAGAAAAGATGTACATCTTTATCTATTATTGATTGCTCTATTTCTGCAGATTTAGTAAATTTAGCACCACCATCTTCCACAAAGAGAAAGAAATATGATACCAGCTTGAAAGATAGATTAGTTGAGAAGGAAAAGGAACGAAGAAGTAAGTACAATGTAAAAACAGGCTGTGATATGAAGTGTACAAAATGTTGTTCAACTATATTTACTCCTGAGGAACGTTTGGATATTAACAAGAAGTATTGGATGATGACACATTCTGAAAGAAGATTATTTATAAGAAGTAATTATACGGTAGCAGTTCCTAAGAGAAAATTTGGTCAGGAGCCTAAGAGAAATGCAAAAAGAGCTTTTACTTTACAAAGGAGTGATGGAGTTTTAATGAAGGTATGCAAAGTATTTTTCTTAACTACTTTAGGTTATTGCAAAAAAAAAAAAAAAATATTGCTTAATTCTCTTAATCCTGACAAAGATACTGATAAACGGGGCAGGCACGTAAAGACTCCAGCTTTTAATAGAGATATTATTACGGAACATATTGAATCTTTCAATCCAGCTGCACCGCACTATCGTCGTGAACACGCTCCTCATCGTCGTTATTTGCCCAGTGAAATCAATATTACGTTTATGTATTCTGACTTTTGTTCAAAATATCCAGAATACAAAGTGGGCTATGAGTTATACCGATCACATCTAAAGAGTCTAAACATATCGTTCGCTCGACTAGGAAATGAGGAATGCGAAATATGCGAATCTTACAGATTGCATAGTCTTGATACAAACCATAATGTTCGCACGCAAGCTATACCCGATTGTAATGCATGTTTGACATGGGCAAAACACCATGACAAGTATAAAAAGGCAAGAGAATTATATGATTTACACAAAACTTTGGAACAGAATACTCAACAGATATATTTTAGTAGCGACTTAGAAAAAGTAATTATGTTACCACGACTAGATACATTTAAATCTGTAATTTTTTGTCCTAGACTTACAGTATATAACCAGACATTCGCACCAGTAGGAAAAATCACAAGGGATGTGAAACCTTTAGCCGCCATATGGCATGATGGTATAGCAGACCGTAAACAGGATGATATCATGAGTGCTTATTACAGCTTTTTACTTAAGTATCGAGATATCCAATCAATCCATTTGTGGCTTGATAATTGTACATCTCAAAATAAAAACTGGCTATTGTTTTCTATGCTAATCGACCTCATCAATAGTGACTTAATAGCCACAAAAACTATCACTCTATTTTATTTCGAACCGGGTCACACATTTATGAGCTGTGATCAATTTCACCATCAAGTCGAATTATCGATGAAGCGGAAAAAGACCATTTATGATTTTACAGACTTTGAAAATGCAGTGGCCTCAGCAAATAATGGTAAAGTTCTGGTTAAATCCATGCAGCCTCAAGATTTTGTAAGCTACGTAGGTAACATATCAGATCGACGTATACATAATTCAAGTCCCAGAGCGTATCTTAAAAATATGACTCAAGTGTGTTTTAAACGAGGAAGTTTTGATCTCCATTATAAGGAAGCTTTTGATGAGGAATATGTGTCTCTTAAATTTTTAAACGATAAAAATACTTTAAAAACCCGCATTTTGTTTTGACATTTCGGACGCAGCCGAAAGGAATAGATGAGGAGAGAAAGCTTAATCTTTTAACAAAGTTATCGCCAATTATACCTAAGCATAAGATGTTATTTTGGCAAAATTTACCGATCATTGAAAGACATAATACATCTGAATTGAACCAGAAGAAAAACAAAAGGAACGTAACTTTATAAACAGACTAGGATATGTATTAAACATAAAGACTGAAAAAGTGCCTTTAGAATAATGTTGTTTTATATATTTTATTAAATATTTTTGTTTACTTTATTTTGATAATACTACACGAGTGTTACTAGGTATAATTGCTTATTTACCTAATCTGATTTACTCATTTTGTTAAAGTTTTAAATTAGTATTTAAGCATAAAAATGGCCAAATATATATTTTTTTAATGTAAAGTCTAATATTTAATTGATTACGACGTTATGTTTTACGCACAATTATATTATTTCAACTTTGCAATTATTGATCTCTGATTGTGATATGTTTATTTCATAAGTTAGTGTAATACAATTTGTCTTTTGTTTAATTAATAATAAGCTATTTGTAAAGTTCCACCCTATAGTAGAATTTTATTAAATAAACCATTTAATTAGGTACTTAAATGGCTTATTTTATAAAATTACCTACTCGATTAATTAATCGTACTGTTTGTCTATTCTTTTTTAATAAATAAAGTTCTGATTTTCATAAAAAAGTTTTTAACTTCTCATCTTTTTACCCGCAAGTGCTGACTTAAAAGGCAGTTAATTGCGAGCGAGATGTCTTTAACTGCCTTCTAGTTAAGCAATAGGAGAACCAGTGTAAAAATATGTTTTGCAATACAGAGCTATAAAGCGTTTAAAATCCCATAACTGCTTTCTAAGTAAGCAAAGTTAGTCTTTCATGTGTTAGTTACTAGGCTATAAGTCTGTTAAAATTCTTTAACTGCTTTATAACTAAGTATAATTTGGATAACTTTACTATAAGTACAAGACGTGGCGGCTACAAGAAATTGCTTTGCTATAACGCAGTTAAGGTATAGTTAGCGGCCTTATAGAGCAGTATATTTTGTAATAATAAAAAAAAATGTTTAGCTAAAAGTTAGAAAATGAATTTAAATAAAATGTTATAAATATAAATTGATGAAATATATCACATATTATGCACAAAGACTATGCCTACATACATAACTTACAACCTTGTTCCTAGGCAGCATAGTTTTCGAGAGACATCAATTCCCACTTATTTTTTTGTTTTCTCGAAAACTACTTTTTGCACTTAGCTGCCTTTTAGTTGGTGGACGGCAGAATATACAATAATAACATACATATAAGCCATACACATTCCTTTGGGCTTCGCCGTAGTCGGCTCAAAAAGGAACAATCGAGCGCCGGCATGAACGACGTTAGAGCGAAAAGATTCACTCTGAGTGCTCTCTGCTCTGACATAGTATTCCGAACGCGCCCCTGTGCAAGTATGGAACACAGAGTAAATGTATAAATATGGAATGGACATAGAAGAACAACCTACAGAAACCGAGTTCACGCGCAAAATGTAAGTCGTCAACTGAAGTCATATATGACTTCACATGACAAAGAATACAGCTCGGTAAAAAAATCATAGTGACGATTTGTGCGTTGAAATTGTTCCACAACACTTCAGAAAAGCATCATAAGAGTTCTGGTGTGAAATTTAACAGCTAAGCCATTGATTTTTATGCTTGAATCGTCTAAAATACAAAAAATAGTCAATACAAATTACACACTCCTAGTTCGGACGGGACGTTGCCAGCTGTGTATTCAATTTTTCCAGTTTTAAAACGTTGCTTAGGTATGACATAGCGTTATATTCTCTTTGGGTATGATATTGTTTGTTTTACTATACGACTGCATAAAAAAGGAAGTTATGTCTTTAGGGCTCATATACATTATACAATATGCGTATTTGTATTTGTTTGAGTAAGTTTCTCTATTCCACCGTATGTCTAAATTGCTTAAACCGATTTCGATTTATATGGTATCTATACTACCTACTACTGTGATAGTAGACAGTTGAAAGGGGTTTGAACCTCTTTGTATGGAAGCTGGCATATCCACCCACCGCCATAATTATTTATAATTATTTTTCGAAATCGCGGCGCACGATTAAAGTGGTGTGTATGGGTAGAAGTTAGAAGACATATAGACGAACAAAAAATTTCAAGTAACATGGTACCCTAAAGTGTCATGTTACCGAGATATTTGGAGGTAAAAATCGACATAAGAGTACAATAATTAAAAATAGAGTGATTTTATACAGTGAGTCTTTAAGCGATTGTATCGAAATAATCGTTCCCAGACTAATTAATATAGTATTACCTTTTTTGTATTGAAAATTGAGTTTGACACATTTTAAACTATTACTATTAGCCGGTAAAACTCTCACGTTAGGGATCGAATACGTCTCGCCTGGTTTCTAGCACGTCTGATGCTCATCTTCAGTCGAATGCGCAGAGCCGTATTCTCGCTCTCGGCGGGTACCGTTATGCGGTTCACGTATTCGATCCCTAACGCGAGTGCTTTTTCCGGTTAATAGTAATAATTTAATAAGGTTACAGTTTTTTAGAATAATAAGTAGCACGAGAAAACTATTATCTACTCTAATTAATGATTAATCTACTGAATAATTGCACTGCCTAACTACTGGTTATAAATAAAACAAAATGCATGTGATTGATGTTAACATATATTTATTACTATAAGTACAGTGACAAACTTAAGCGAATGGTAGGTAGGTAATACATACTTACCTAGATGAGACACCTAATAATAATTCGATTACATATCTTATGTATATCGAACACGATGTCGCGATTGTATTTTAGCAAGAGCTAAAATCACCCACATTATTACACGAAAGAGCGAGCCAATGATTGAGAGCTATAATGCCGAATTGGGTAAGATTAAAATCAGTTTCTAAATCTTCATATACTAAGTACGATGAAATAATTATTTATAGTTGTAGTTTTCTAGTAGTATGTAATGTACCTGCCTACTTTCATTCAATAAATAGTAATAATAATAATCAACCTGGAAACGATTATTTGGATACAACCTGACGCTTAGAATCACATAATAACTCTATTTTTAATGATTGTCGTTGTACTCTACTGTCGACCTTTACCTCCAAATATCTCGGTAACGTGACACTTTAGGGTAACATGTTGCAGACATTTTTTGTTCGTCTATGTGTTCTCTACCCATGCACACTACTTTGATCATGCGCCGCAATTTAAGTAAACAAAATGGCGGCGGGTCGATATGCCGATAGGTTCAAAGTCCTTTGCACAGATGATGTATTTCTGTTGCCGCTATAACAACAAATACTAAACACCGGCCAAATGCGAGTCAGACTCGGGCACGAAAGGTTCCGTACTTATAAAAATGGAAAAAATATCATGTCTGTTGTATGGGAGATTTATACATTATGGAACTCTTCGTGCGCGAGTCCGACTCGCACTTGGTCAGTTTTAGATAATGGTACGGAACCCTTCGTACGCGAGTCTGACTCGCACTTGGCCGGTTTTTAATAAGGTTTTATAAATACCTACAGTTAGTTCTTTGTAAGTAGGTACATTCGTTTAAATTAAAATATGCGCTTTAGGTATAAAGTATGTGCATATCTTAATATTTCATAAAATATATTGTTTAAACATATTTTACAGAAATATTTTCCCATCAGCCAATTACCCAAGTCTTAGGGAAAAACAGTTTTACCTGGGCATATTATGTTTGCGTCTGTGTGCGTGACGAGGCAATTAAATACAGCACACAGCGAATTTGTAGCGCGCGTTTTGAGAAGAGGTTTTAAGGAAACCTACCTTCTATAGGTAGGTTATTCTTCTAAGGGAATGGAACTGTTATGAAGTCTTGTCTTTTTAATATCAAATATCATCTAGTCAAGAAAGGGCAGGAAAAGTACCCAATAATGGCTATCGTTGTTTTTTATTTTAGATTTGTGTTTCGAGCTTTTACGTGTAGGTAATAGTGGTGGATTGTTAATCGTTAAGAGTCAGAAATAGCACGTACAAGTGTCTAAACCAAAATGAATAACTATTTTTTACCTTTTGTAGATTTCTTTTTTTTTCATGTAATTAACACATTTTTTTTTACTGGAAAGGAAAAGAATGCGGAGCGACTTCTCAGCTTGACAGCATTATCCAACTATATGTCCCCATACGAAGGTTAAAATCAAATAGAGAGGTAAAAATCGATGCTTGGACCTCGTACCTCGGTGGACTAGTTATGGCGTCTGACACGGATTGTCGGAAGACGCGGGTTTGAATCGAAGATGTGAATTTTTCTCTCTAATAATTGTAATGGTCGCTAAGCAGCCGTTAGTCCTTTAAAAATCACAAAAATCACCTATTCAAGTTATTGTACATTATTTATATATGTAGGTAAAGCTCAGCTTTACCTACATATATAAAGCTGCTCAAGCTCAGAAGCTGCGCCCCGCTGTTTTACCCACCTGCGTGGTGATTGATGATGTGGACGAATTTTTTTTCTATTTTAAATCCACCCATGTATTAAGGCAATTAGTTTGCCTTATAATCAGACAAAATAAAAAAGTCAAGACAGAATGTTTTGAACAGAGAAGTGAGGCCGGGTAAAACTACGCCTCGGCATGTCCATACATATTTACATACAAACCCGGCAACAAAACTACGCCTTGGCTCGTCAGTTGAACCATCGCGGCGCGTGGAAGCAACACGTAAAGTTTTAATTGTCATTAAATTTAAATTTATTAATTATTGATAAATTTTCAATACATTGAATTTGAATTACCATGACAGTACCGAGTCACGCACATGTAGTTTAGAAAACCGGCCTCACTTCTCTGTTCACAACATTCTGTCTTGACTTTTTTATGTTGTCTGAGGCCTTAAATGTTAATAAAAATAATTATTCAAATCGGTCAAGCCGTCTTCCAGTTTTTGGCGAGACTAACGAACAGCAATTGATTTTCATATACAGAGCGTCCCACGGCTATGCCACATGTAGGGAAGTTAGGATATTTAGCTGAAAAGAGACTTTATTGCAGCTGCGATTGGCATCATAAAAATACAGATTTTTTTTTCACGTTTATGTTGGTTCGATTCCCAGACGAAGCAAGTAATTTTTAGAAAATCTTTGTATGCAGTTTTACTAACTTTTAAAAATAGAATAATGTCACCTTATAGCTAAATATCCTAACTACAATATTTAAGGCACTTTCCCTGCACGTGGCATAGCCGTGGGACGCCATGTATACGAAAGAAGACGAAGATAACTATAAATATAACTAGCTGACCCGCCAGCGGCTTCGCTCGCTTGGTCTTGGTGTAGTGGAAGTGCCATTTAGGAACCTCGACGTCATAGGTTTGATCCCCGGCTTGGACAGTTATTGGGTTTTTCTGAGAAATAAAATGTTCTCAATAACAGTCCGAAGACTGGAACAGTGCCCCGTAGATGGAAATAGGCTCGCCCCCTGTTACATGATCACATGACCAAAAACATATACACGGCGAAACTAAAGCGTTGAAAACATCGCTGCTTACCCCTTCGAGGATATATAGACAAAAGTATCGATTCACTCCAGATGACTGATGTTACCGCCCCGCTGTTTCACCTCCGTGGTTATGCAACTCATGTTTGTTTTTTCCTCGCAAGTGTGTTGAATAAATCCGTATGAAACTCGTGAGCTACTTGCTCGCTAGACACTCGGCTGATTTACGCCCGGATGGTGATGATAAGGAAATGTATCCTATTAAAATACCGCTGCTTACCCCTTCGAGGATATATAGG
Source organism: Selenia dentaria (assembly GCA_917880725.1). NCBI lineage: Eukaryota > Metazoa > Arthropoda > Insecta > Lepidoptera > Geometridae > Selenia > Selenia dentaria. The sequence goes on along the minus strand of OU862895.1, from coordinate 27,278,828 downwards.
CGAATTATTGGTTATGTTGTGTTTAAAAATAACATGTAAATATTACGGTCGATTCACTCAAGACAGTTATTTGATGTTTCACCTCCGTGATGATGGCGGAATCGTTCGACTACAGTCGGCTGAACAACAAAGATAGATGGATGACATGTGGACTCTATCGCCGAGCACGTTGTCAAAATCATTGCGTGGTTTTGACTATCAGAAACTGACACATCTTTGAATATATTGACAGAAAATAAGCCATCATTACGATCTAGACGTAGGCGGAGATCTTGGTATTTTGTCTATGCTGAAACTAAAACAAAAGAAATAATATCGCGAAGCCAACCAAATTAAAAATCAGTACTAATGATCTATTAGCTCTTCTATTTTAGGGCCATTCAATTAGGTCGGTTTCGCGATATAATCATTTTTGTTGAGTTTCGGAACGCTACATTAGATCCTCAAACACACACTGTTTTGATAGATATGATTGATTTTGAACTTTGTATAGCGGTAATAAAGTGCAAATTGACTCTTTGGCGTTAGGAACACACCTACATTGCTTAGACAACAGTGAGTACTTGTAATTTAATATGAACTTTATTTAATAGTAATAAAGCTCAATTTGACTCTACATTTTAGTTAGAAAACGTTTGTATGGGAAAAAGAAAAAGGCTGTTTTTAGGGTTTTCCCGGCTATTATTCGAATTTTTCTCACCTTTTAAACCTTCCCTAGACCTCCACGAACATTTCAAGACCAAGATAAGATAAATCCGTTCAGCCGTTATCGAGTTTTAGCGAGACTAACGAACAGCAATTGATTTTTATATATATATAGATAGATATAGATATAAGCTTTCATTATTTATCTGACGTTAGTAATCAAATTATTCAACAGCGTTAGAGCAAGGATTAACCACCAATATTAAGAACCGAGACTAAAGAGAAAGAACGATACGAAATGGTGTTCAAGGATGATGAAACACATTTCATCATCCTTGACTGTATATGTATTTTTTCACTTTCACAGTAGAAAACACGAAATCTGTCAAAGGAAACTACACGTACGCCTCCAGGAAGGTTCATCAATTATTTATTCTGTGACTTAATCTCGGCTGCTGAACGTCCACCTGATAGTTCTCCCTGATGGATTTCCAAAAAAACCGGTTGGAAGCAACCTGCATCCAAGTCGTCTCGTATTGATGCATGTATTCTTCTTGGGTTCTAAGGCTGATAAGAAAAGTAAAATAAGGTAGTCCGACCGATAGAACAAACTGCCGGGCCACGTTAGATGCTTGTGGTCTCCGCGCCTAAAAAGACAACGAATAAAAAAAAATTGTCGTCCTAGTCTTTGAACTAAGTTGTCACATGTTAATTAATAACTAAGTGATAACTAAGTGTCACATGCAGGAAGTTTTGTTCAGATAACAACGATTACAATACTACAACTAAGTACAACTAGGCAGAGCCTGTACTATAGTAACCTGATCACTGATATACCATACACACAAACACACACACACAAACCTGGGGGAGGTATATGTTCAGCAGTGGACGTCTACTCCTGATGATGACACAAACACAAATGTTTGAAATGTCCCGGCACGGAACTAATCGAACCCGGGACAGCAGCTCAGAAGTAGAAAAAGTTAATAATAATCATCAATCTATATATATATATATATATTTATAATATATATATATATATATAAAAGAAGATGTCCTGACTGCCTGACTGACTGACAGACAACGCACTAAACCACTGATCGTAGAGACTTGAAGTTTGGAGGGTGTATTGTCCTTGATGCGTAGAGGTGTACCTACTAAGCATGTGTTTTTCGAAATTCTACCCCAAGGAGGTAAAAAGGGGTGAAAACGTTTGTATGAAACTCCTTTGTTTTTGAACTTATAGTTGTGAAAGTTTATGTTTGGATAGGTCATTCAAAATAAAAAAAATGTTTGACTTTTTTTTTTGGGGTTGTGGTGGTTTAAGAGGGTGAAATGGAGGGGTGGAAGTTTGTATGGAAAGTTTATTGTTTTCGAACATACAGTGGTGAAAACTAGCATTTGGACAGTTTATATAAAGTGTTGATTTCAATATTTATTGACAGGGATGACTTAAGGGGGTGAAACGGGGGATAATTATTTTTTTCAAAAGATATTTGTTTTTGGAGTAACAGTTATGAAAATTGATAACTGAGTAGGTAATTTAAATAAATAGTGATGCTTTCAATATATTTGTCAGGGATGACTTAAGGGGGTAAATCGAGGGATGTAAAAACTACTACATATTATAAACTGTGGAGGTCAAATTTCTGTACAATGAAAAATATGTTAAAAACCGAGTCAGGGGATGTAAGGAGTGAAAAATAAGTTCAAATTGTTAGTTTCTCTATATGTTTGTCTGTTTGTACGGGCAAATCTCCGAAACGACTGGACCGATTTAGGTGAAATTTCGTATGGTGGTAGCTTATATCCCTGATCAATATATAGGATACTTTTGATCCCGGTAAATTAAAGAGTTCCCGTGGGATAATTAAAACTCTGTAATTAACCGCGAGATCACGCGAGCGAAGCCGCTGCTGGGTCAGCAAGTATAATATAAGAATCTGAAGGAGGCCCTGCTTCAGCGCAAAGTGGGCAACGTGGGCTCACAATAAATGTACTATAATCCATTTGCTTTAATATATGTAGTTTTTCGAATTGTATGTAAGCTAGCGTTAAGAAATTATAACTGACAAATAGATGGTGCGGGCATCCAGAGCAGACATGCTCACGGAAATGTGTTGGCAAGCGGTGGCGTGTGTGGCGGGTCGCCATCTTCCCTCAGAAATGGTTGAGGAAGGCGATGGCTGGCACTTGCGTCAACTCGTGAACGGGTGCTGTTTGCGGACACTGGTCTGCTGTGAATGCGTACACCAACTCAGAATAAAATGTATCAATAACTTTAAGTGTATCATGTTATATGTATGTTGTATGAGTAAAAAAAAAACAAAAAAAAAAAAAAAAAATATGATCTTCACGTATGTATTTTGTTGTATGTTATAAATTTATAAGTAAGTTGTCAAAAATCTGTAAGTTAAAAAAAGGCACGGACCCTGGAGTCTGTGGAGCGTAGTATTATTAATAAAAAAAATAAAATAAGAATCTACGTCCTGACTAACTGATAGACAACGCACAGCCTTAACCGCTAATCGTTGAGACTTGAAACTTGCAGGGTGCATGTTTTTGTCTTGGTGGGTAGAGGTGTACTAAGAAAGGGTTTTTATAAGTTCCACCTATAAGGGGGTAATAATGGGTGAAAACGTTTGTATAAAAGTCATTTGTTTTTGAACTTATAGGTGTGAAAATTGTATTTATATAGTTCAATAAAAATAAAAATATTCCTTAATACTTTTTAATAGGGATGACTTGAAATGGAGGATGAAACTTTGTATGGACAATTCTTTGTTTTTTAACTTACTGATGTAAAAAAGTAAGTACCTATTTAATTATTATTACTTAGTCAATTAAAAAAATATAAGTTTTTATGCTCTCATAGTCACAAACATTAGATTCAGATTCAGATTCAGATTCAGATTCATTTATTGCACAAAACATAAGTATTACACATAAGCATGCACATTGTTGGTAATAAAGTCAAAAGTCCATTATGTTTTGCCCATGTAGGCGTACAAAGTTGAGAGATGGAGCTGCCATTGTCAATATTATATTAAATTAAATAATTATCATTGCAATATAGTAGGTACTTAACTAAATTAATAATATGTCAAACAAATATTCCCAAACAAATATTCCCTCATTCTTGAAATAAGATAATTAAGTGTGTCAAAATGAATTCATCCCTAATAAAAGATTAAAACGTTCTAATGAAAATTATTTTCTAAAGATAATGTTTCAATTTCTGTATGTGCACTTTTTAGTTCTAATTCAAGGGCCTCAATTCTATCATTAAGTTTACTGACTTTGTCTAAATCTACGTCCGATATGTCAGGCAAGCTAGTAGTTGTCCCATCTAGAGTTACTGACGAAGTTTCACTGACTGTTTGGTTGATTGTCTCGGATTGAGTGCGTTTACGACGGAATGTGATATTGTCAAGGAAGTTCATTTTTCGTGTATATCACACAATGTCTTCCAAAATTAGACCGCAAAAACTTTTTCACCGCGGTAGGTTTCGAACCCTATGTAGGCTGCGCTGGAACCGTCCCGTTACCGAATGCACTACAAGTGATTATATATAGAATTATTCAAATTGTCAACGGGATAATGTACCATGTATATTTTCTGTGAGCTTCCGATATGTCGGCACTGTTGCAAGCGCCATGATCACGGATGAACTGAGGAATTGCGGGTGGGTGAATGTTTACGAGCAGACGAAACAGTCTACCCTATTCCGTACTCGTTTGTTATGCGAGGCACCACTACTATTGTTCGCACTGTTAGTTTTTGATTTATCTCGACACACAACACTAACCGTATCAGCTCGAACTTTGGGACTATTACTGTTTTTGTTTTTGCACAATCGTACCACCTCGACAGTTGACCATTTAAAAAAATACTCTATGCGAACGAAGTCGTGGGCAAAAGGTAGTAAATCATATAACTATAAGTTAATGCCAGACTTCTTCATTTTGACCTAAGAGCACAATACCACTCCCTACGAATCGACATCACCAAACTATCAGAGCTGCTGTTCCATGGTCCTTAGTAATTTTCTATTAGAGTAAGATCCCAGAGCCACCAAGATTGAGTAATGTTTGTATGGTCTATGGTTATACCATCCACCAGGTCTCGCGCCACCAAATAGGTGATTAGATGGACCCTGCATTGCCCTACGTATCAACTCCTTTGCCATGCGATACTGACGTATTTAACAATATTGAGGTATGGAGTATTTGTTTGGGCACCATCGATTACCTGCCTACTCGATTGACTGAGCCATAAAAACAGCCAAGTAGCACACATGTAGTTATGTGGGTAAAAACCATATCGATTTGGAATAGAAAGACTTTATCAGCATGCATGAAAGGTCCCTTATTGTTATAGCTGAGGAGCTAGGTACCATTTCTTTTTGGTAAATTTTTCATCGTATTATATATTACTCTTAGATACCGTCTCTCAATATACCATGCATTTTTTATTATTGACGTGATAACGTCTTATAAATCGATGAACGCCGGCAGCACGCACGAAAAAGTATAACTCATTATCACGTTGTGCCTGAGCCGAGCGTGCAAACGAGAGCGCAGAACAAACGATAGAGACGCACGCATCAGCCTAAACGTACGGCTTGTCTTATGACGTTTTCACGTAAAATTATCGGTCCATATCATAATATGCGTGCAGTCACTCAATCATTCCTTCCTTAACCCACCTGCTCCGTTCTGCCCTTTCGTTCCCGCAATGAAAAGAGAGAGTCTCACAACGTAGGTAGGTTCCTCAAGTAGGTAGTTTATGTAGGTACCTGTATAAAGCCCGATCGGATACCGCAGTCACCATTTAGTCTCCTGGAAAAAAACGGTCGGTTTAGGCTATTGAGATCAATATCCCAAAATGACCCCAAATTTAATTATAAATCGCCTTATAATTCTTTAAAACTCGCGTAACGAGACGTTATATGCACGTCTGAGTTGTAGTTGAGTGTGCTGTGAGGTAGAAAAACACGAAAGAAAAACGCCATCTCTCGCTTGTTATTTATGGGGATTTTTTTTCGGTGGAGAGAAATCGGCAATTAACAGATGCTAGCGCATTATAACGGAATAACTTTCCTGCCGTTGCAGTGCATTTTAAACAAATTTATTTAGTTAATAGCCATGCTATGACAATATACAACGAAGAAATATTAACGTTGAGACCGCAGAGCAAAAAAAATTGAAGCCACTAGCTAGCATATTAAGTGATTCGGACTGAATATCACGGAATATCTGATATACATACTTTTTTTAGGTAATAGAGCGTATGTAGGGTAGTAGTAGATTCTGATTATTCACGCACACACGCATACACACATACACAAACACTTTCACACATTCCCTATCCTTCTCAACAACCTTACAATAACTACAATTTAATATAACTTACAAATTAATATAACGACTGTAGTTAATAGTTAAGTACATTTATATAATGTAAATCCGTTATTGGCCTCAAGTTAAGTTGCCTGATATTGTTCTGTTTGTTTAAGGGCTGTGGATTTAGCATAATAGGTAAATAAAATTAAAATTAAAATATTAAAATTATACGGAAAGAGATAAGGATAAAAATCATCGAGCTCCTCGTCTACCTTTAGCCCTCCTACCACCGTGGTTGTCATGTACACAGGCCAGCACAAACTGTAAACAAAACACCGATCGATATTTAGTCTGAACTACGGCTAAAAGCGGTGCAGCTTTCAGAAGGGCAACGTCTCCGCGAAAAAATATTCGTCGGCCGCCATAGTTTTACGCGCGCTTTTACGATTTGACGTGATTTTTGGCGGGAATGGTCGCGAAATTCGTTCGTAAACGCGAATGAAGGATAAAGTGCTTTCGTGGGACAGTTCGTGTGTCACTCTGTTTAACAACGTGGCGTCCTGTATGGAGAAATGGTTCGGTGATAAACGGCTGTGGTTATTCGGTAACAACCTGCCGCTCTTACCAAGGAGGTAATTATACAATTCGCGAGAGATCGAGTATTTACTCAAGTTTATTGATTCCTTCATGGTCAGTGTCAAGGTATAGGTAGCTCTGAATCCATCAATAAAGTTTTGAGGTGGTTTGATGTGCTTAACCACAAAGACAATATATAACGCTAGCTTAAGCCTTCGGCTGTATCAGGAACCAGACAAAATAGAATAGTACATTGTTCACCGAGAGGAGAAAGTGACCGATTACTCGCACTTTCTCTCGAGTGATACATAGTGCTTTATACTACACCTACGAGGAAAATAAAAAACTAAATCTTTACTAATTGAAATTTATATTGAAATTGTTGCAGTTAGTGAAGCTTAATGTAACACTTTTTCCATTAATGTTTGTTTGAGATGTTTGCGATAATGTAGGAGGAATAACTGGCTGTGCTGTTGGCACTGCGCTCGTAGAAGGCTGTGGTGCCAAAGGGGCAACTGGCTGCTGAGGGGCATCTGGCATCGCCGCGCTCGTTGATGGTTGAGGAGATGAGTCTTGATGCACATTAATCGATCCCGATATTTGGTTATTTATTCGTGTTTTGTTTTCTACGGAATTCTCTATGTAGCTTTCTGCAACAGCGGACGATTTCCAACCACCGTGACGTTTTATTGTGGTTAAATCAGCACCAGTATTGGCAAGAATAGTCGCTGAAGTTCTGCGAAAGCAGTGGCCAGTGTATTCTAGTGGATTGAGTAAATTAAGGTACGAAGCTATTTCTCTTGGCACAGTACTTATTTTGTTTTTCCCAATTACTTGTTTCGTACATTTTTTGTTTTTATATTGTAGTAAAAACCGATTGGTTTTGGGGTCACTCGGGCGAATTTCGTTATATTTCTTCACTATCTCATAAAATAAGCCCGATATAACAAATGATCGCTGAATTTTGGTTTTTGTGTTAGGAATATTGACGATTATTCCATTTTCGAGGATTTCGATATCGTCTGTTGTCATATCCACAAGTTCTTGCGAACGACAGGCCCCATTTACTCCTGAAATCAAAATAACCTGTAAACAAAAATATCAAACATGAAAACCTAGTAGATTTCTACTCATAAATAGGTACGTAATAAATTTTAAACCAGTGCATTTTGTTCATAAACTTACCTTCATCAACAAATATTTGTCATCTGGAGCATTCTGCAAAAAGGAATAAACATCCTTTGTAGTAAGCACTTTTGATTTCTTACTACGGAATCCCTCCGACTTTCTTTTCAGAAATGCTGTAAGTTTTTTGTATTCTTGAATATTTATGTCGTGTCTTGTCAATATAGTACTTTTCAACATTGAGTACATAGACCATAACGTACTTGGTTTGTATTTTTGCGCTTTTTCACTGAAATAAGCTAGCAAAACAGTTTCAGAAAAAGATGCCGCATTTTTTTCACTTTTCCATTGCAAAAAATCGTCATAAGTTTTATTATATTTTTTAATTGATTTCTGTGGTAAAAGGTTATCAATCAGTATTTTTGCTGTTTCCTTCAACTGCGGCGGAGTTAAAAAATCTTCATCATCACTATCACTACTTATCATTTTGATAGTTTTATTTTACTTTTCTACGAAAACTGAATCCTCAAACAACACACAAATTGAAAATGGCGCCAATGGCGTCTGCAATTTTCACATGTTCTTTTTTCAAATTGTTTGACACCATCCAACACACAGCTAGTGGCCAGTGTCATTTTGCGAACTTGGAGATAAAAACTCACTGTAAAAACTTTTTGGCTTTTGATATTTAGGTTACCAGCGCATAGTCTTACCCAAAATTAAAAAAGAAAAACCACGTAAGAAATGGATTTTCATACACTTTTCTCTCCCGCTCAGATGCGTTTTCTCGCCGCATATTTGTTCGATATGCAATGACGTACTTTCTACCGTAAATTTGATAAAGTATCAAGGTACTTTCCGAGCAGGTGTAGTATAAAATCTATTGTTATCTCGATTACAGCTGAGGGGATAGCTAAGAAGAATGCTACATGAAGGGATCCGGTATTTTATCACAGTATTTAGGTTAATACTGTGGTTTTATTGTGGATATTTGAGTGGCGATTCGACGCACCTGAATAAACTATCAAATAAAGTATCGATTGGTTTTGAATCAATAATGGATGTAGTCAAAAGTTGGAAATTTAAGCATAGCATAACTTTTGACTTTTCTACCGACTTCCGTAAAAAGGAGGTAGTATTCAATTCGACTGTATGTTTGTTACCTCATAACTTTCGACTGGGTGAACCTTATATATGATCGAAGGCGTGAACCGATTTTCAAAATTCTTCTCTCAAAAGCTGGTGCTTCCCGTGTGGTCCCATTTAAATTTCATCAAATTCGGTCAAGTAGTTTTTGAGATACACTCCAATAACTGAATAAAATGGAAGACGATATTAAATTTTTTAAATTCTACTTGTTGGTGTATTAACATAATAACTTTTTGGTTCGTGGTAAGATATTTAATTTCTTACCACGAACCAAAAAGTTTGCAGTTCCTACCTCTGTCGTGCAAGTAAATTGTGGAATGCTCTGCCAGCGTACGTATTTCCTTAAAGCTCTGACCCTGGGTCTTTCAAGCGGGGCGTGAAAAAGCATCTCTCAGATCATCATAGGGGTGGCGATTATCTTAGCGATATTACGATCATTTTAGCTTCTTGATTCCGTCTTCGGTTTCCATCAAGCGAGAGGGAGTCACTTTGATGAACCAATATACCTAAAAACAAATACTACAAATTATATATTTACATATTAAATAATTTATCTATTTAAAATGTACTCTACCGCGAGCGGTAGAGATATCCGCTTTGGTGTGAACAGTGAAATTAACGCATACCCTTTCGGATTTCTCTATCGCTCGCGGTAGCGAATAACGCCCAGGTTTGAATAGGCCTTCAGTTAAGTCTCTGTGCCTGCAATTTCGCCGGCGCCCATACCATTCAAACCAGAACACAGTATTGCGAACATTACTACTTCATGCATGGTGACACATGTACAACCCGGTCACAATATCTGTGCACCTGACCTCGTGACGTCATATCGGCGGTCTGGGTACGGTGTGAAAAAAAGTTTTTTCGAGAAATGTGGAGGTAAAAAAAAATACTAACCTTTTCAAATCAATTTATTATTGATGAAGGGTTTGTTATTAAAAAACAATAATTTTGATTACAAATTGTACTTTGGCTTCATTTTTAATTTTCATTAGAGTCCTATTTGATATCCCAGTTGCAGCACAGGTTCGTTTCACCACTTGGTCTACAGGTATGGTGTACTGTTTATTTGCTTTCTCCGATTCAAAAAACTTGAGCACTTTCTAGATTAAATTTCTTGATTCGCTGTGTATTGTTTTTCCCATGACTTCAGTTTAACAGCTACAACAATTTTAATAACAAACAAACCCGTCCAAACTTAACAGTAAACAGTCTAAACTTAACAATAAATATTAAAAAACAAAACAACAACAAAGCGAAAATATCAAAATTATCGGGACGTGTATCGGCAACGAAGATGCTAACCGTACTGTCGCACCGGGGAGTGCGCGGAGAGGTGACAGGGGAAGCGGGAGAGGCGCCGCATTCCAGCGAGGTGCACAGATATTCTGACCGGGTTGTATGGTGGTAGTACTACTTCCCCGGGCGAACTCATTCACAGTGAGTTCTACTGCATCAAAATGTATGTTTATAATGTTACTGCGTATATAGTATCTTTTTAGCCTTGATGATGGTAGGTCATCTAGCCTAGGCTACACTCATAGAGAGAATTATGGTGCCTGACCCTGAAGAAATACATTTTCTTTGATAATTACGAGTCTATAGTGCACAAACGTCCTAATAAAAAATAATTTAGTTCGCTTAGGTTTAAAAAAGAAATTGTATTTTTACTAAAGAAAATTCCAAAAGAAACTTAAAACTTCTTTACACATTCTGTCAATTTTGACAATGCCGATGTTGTGATAGATCATCTTGTAAATACTTTTATAATTTTTTGCCTTCAACCTAGGTATTTAAATATGTTTAAAAGTTAAAGTACAAAATTATATACCTATGGCTGAAATTATGGTGGCTGAAATAGTAAAATGAGAGGAAATATCAATAAGTCCATCATATCTCCAGATGTTATTCCGGCAAGGTATTTGGAAAGCTTTATTCTTATATATTTATAAACGTGTTCTTGAAGAATTGCAACTGTCTTATTGTTATAGCCATCCAGACGAAATATCCACATGTCTCTGTATACTGCCCGCAGAGAAGATCTTGTTAGCAAGTTTTCGTCGTACTAGCCTGGGTGGGTTCTATCAGACAGAAAGCGGTCATGCGTTCTAGCGTTCTGCGTTCGTTGCATTGTATTGCGTTACGCATACTCACACGCAACAGGCAAGTTGAGGAACTATGCACGCAGGAACGCAGAAGGCGAACGCGGAACGCTAGAACGCGTGACTGCGTTCTGTCTGATAGGGCCCTTACTATGGGCTAGCTTGCGGTCTTGATATCCTTCTTTTTGGGGAATCTTTTGTTCTACATGGTTGGTTAGCGCAGTTGGGAGCAAATCTGCCTTCTGGGCATCTGGCTTAATCTCCGGACAGGTCAAGTGTGCATGAACATGTCTGTTTGACCTGTGGGCTGGGTGTGTAAATGTATACGCAGAGTCCTCAGGGTGAGGAACGCAATGCAGTGACGCACAGAATTTTGATTCTTATAGATCTGGGTCGCACAGCAACTGTCATAGGCACAATTGACGCTTTCCATCAGCCATCAGACGCATGAAATCTCGTCACTTACCCCCAGTTTCTAGAACGTTGCAAAGCCTTGCTTAGTTGACCGACTAAACACTAAACGCTCATTGGTCAATGGTATTCTATGACGCAATATGTGACCAATCAGCGGTCAGTATTCAGTATGTTAGCTGATCAAACTGACACACGTTCCAGAAACTGGAAGTAAGTAGGTATCATTAAAGAGGTAGCAGGTAGGCACAGACCATATAACCACTATATGGTCTGTGCAGGTAGGTCACGTTAGGTTTAAAAACAACGTAAACCTTGTTTCATTGGTTTGAGGACTTTGGTTTACGATATGTTTTGTTGTTCGCATGGGGTCGCACGTGAAAAGTATATACTTCTATTTTTAACCGACTTCATAAAAGGAGGAGTTTTTTTGTGTATGCTCACCGATTTCCCCCTTATTTTAGGAACGATTGTAAAATTATTTTTTTATTTGGAAGAGTATAGGTACTTCCGAGGAAATTTAAATGGGTTTATTTTGAAATTTCATCAAATTCAGTCCAGCAGTTTTTGAGTTAATCTCTAATAACTGAAAAGTGTTTCGCCTGTTATGATATCATCATTGACGGTATTTGACAATCAAAACAGTAATTAGCAAGGGCCACTAAAAAGAGTGAAAATAAAATGTTTACCAAAAACGGAACCGACTTCAACACCAAAAAGTGTGACTTCCAAAAAAAGGAGGAGGTACTCAATTACTGTATTTTTTTTAATGTTTGCTACCTCATAACTTTAGATAGAGTGAACTGATTCTCAAAATTCTTCCCGTGTGGTGCCATTAAAATTTCATCAAATTCAGTCCAGTAGTTTTTGAGTTACTCTCCAATAACTGAATAGAATGGAAGTCGGTATTAGGGGAGAACGGGGAAATTGGAGCCATGTCAGGAAAAGTTAAAAAAACAGTGATTCCACTAAGGTAATTATTTATTTTTTGAAATGCTAATCAGTCTTATGGTTATCTGGCCTTAAGTTGTTACCAACCACATCTTCAAAAACTTGTGCATTGTTAGAAAAATTTACGGTCTTTTTAAATGTTACTTGCGCTCTCATTACCCCACATATCGGGCAATGAGAGCCAAATAACCACTACTATGTCTAATGAGAGCCATCACTTAATACTAAAAAAATGTAACCTGAATTTGGTGTACGTAATAGTAAATAAAAAAAACACAGCTATCAACAGAACACTTATCATTAAAACATAACATTCAACTTAAATAAAGGTAATTTATTTAAATAGATAACATAAAACATCCTAAAGGAACAAACAAAATAGCATACTTTTCGCAGTTAGTTGTTTGTAAGACCAAATATCATGTTAGACATGTTAAAGATATGATCAACCAGTAATGTTCCTGTTCACTGGTGAATACAGGTTGTCTCCTAAGAGATGGTGAACTACTGTAATAATTACCATCGTTATGTTCTAACCTGTACCGTTTCTTCAGCGTACCTACTGTAGGCTATTTGAACTGCTGTGCCGCTTTGTTTACCGATATTCCTTTGTTTCTATTGCATTCTAATGTAGCTAAGGGCCAACTGGCCTTTGAAGTCGTTCGCGGTCTTGTGTCTGGCATCTTAAAATAAAATATAACATCATCAATAAGAACATTTTTTTCGAAAGGGTAATAAGAGCCATGGCGGGTAATGGGAGCCCGTCTAGCTCTCATTACCCGAAAGGCAAACATATCAAATGACAAACAAAAATATGAAAACATAATTCTAAATCACTTATTTTGTACTTGAATCGTAAAATGTTTCATACATAAGGCAGTTAATAAACACATCACACAATAGGATGGCCACAGTATAGGTACTTACTTGAATGGATTTGTTTTGATATTTTATGTAACGATGACCCGCAAAACAAACAACCTCCTGTCGCTGCCAAACGCGTGCCATTAAGCTGACCAGCGATGATCACGTGGTATAACCGACAATTCCCGAAACCGTTCGTGTCATTTCTGCGCGACTTGTACGTTTCTGTCTTCATAAATCGAAGTAACTTCCAATACCCGCTAGCTCCCATTACCCCGTTCTCTCCTAAATTGTTGTACTTGTGAACTATCATGGTAACGACTTCAACAAGTTATTTCACACTTTTTGGTGTAGAAGTCGGTTCCATTTTTATCCATAAAAATTATTTTCCATAAATCCTGGCAATAAAGATTTATCATCAAGGCGTAACACTTTACAGTTATTGAAACAGTGTAACTCAAAAACTACTTGACCGAAATTTCATGAAATTTGAATGGGCCACCTCGAAAGTATATTCTACCAAACAAAAAAAGATATATCAAAATCGGACTACTCTGCAAAAAGTTATGTGTATTCATTAAAAAATATACGCGTCGACCTGAGAACCTCCTCCTTTTTTTGGAATTCGGTTGAAAAAATAGGTAGTTGGTAGGTATACAACCTATATATAGGTTACGTTAGCTTCATAAATAATGTATAAACCTTGTTTCATTGATTTGAAGACTTTGGCTTACGATATATATCGTTGTCAGCATGAGGTCGAACGTGACATATACTTATATTCTATCTTATATCACTTATACTATAATCGTTTCCACCAGGTCTTTCGTGGGACAGTTCGTGTGTCACTCTGTTTAACAACGTGGCGTCCTGTATGGAGAAATGGTTCGGTGATAAACGGCTGTGGTTATTCGGTAACAACCTGCCGCTCTTACCAAGGAGGTAATTATACAATTCGCGAGAGATCGAGTATTTACTCAAGTTTATTGATTCCTTCATGGTCAGTGTCAAGGTATAGGTAGCTCTGAATCCATCAATAAAGTTTTGAGGTGGTTTGATGTGCTTAACCACAAAGACAATATATAACGCTAGCTTAAGCCTTCGGCTGTATCAGGAACCAGACAAAATAGAATAGTACATTGTTCACCGAGAGGAGAAAGTGACCGATTACTCGCACTTTCTCTCGAGTGATACATAGTGCTTTATACTACACCTACGAGGAAAATAAAAAACTAAATCTTTACTAATTGAAATTTATATTGAAATTGTTGCAGTTAGTGAAGCTTAATGTAACACTTTTTCCATTAATGTTTGTTTGAGATGTTTGCGATAATGTAGGAGGAATAACTGGCTGTGCTGTTGGCACTGCGCTCGTAGAAGGCTGTGGTGCCAAAGGGGCAACTGGCTGCTGAGGGGCATCTGGCATCGCCGCGCTCGTTGATGGTTGAGGAGATGAGTCTTGATGCACATTAATCGATCCCGATATTTGGTTATTTATTCGTGTTTTGTTTTCTACGGAATTCTCTATGTAGCTTTCTGCAACAGCGGACGATTTCCAACCACCGTGACGTTTTATTGTGGTTAAATCAGCACCAGTATTGGCAAGAATAGTCGCTGAAGTTCTGCGAAAGCAGTGGCCAGTGTATTCTAGTGGATTGAGTAAATTAAGGTACGAAGCTATTTCTCTTGGCACAGTACTTATTTTGTTTTTCCCAATTACTTGTTTCGTACATTTTTTGTTTTTATATTGTAGTAAAAACCGATTGGTTTTGGGGTCACTCGGGCGAATTTCGTTATATTTCTTCACTATCTCATAAAATAAGCCCGATATAACAAATGATCGCTGAATTTTGGTTTTTGTGTTAGGAATATTGACGATTATTCCATTTTCGAGGATTTCGATATCGTCTGTTGTCATATCCACAAGTTCTTGCGAACGACAGGCCCCATTTACTCCTGAAATCAAAATAACCTGTAAACAAAAATATCAAACATGAAAACCTAGTAGATTTCTACTCATAAATAGGTACGTAATAAATTTTAAACCAGTGCATTTTGTTCATAAACTTACCTTCATCAACAAATATTTGTCATCTGGAGCATTCTGCAAAAAGGAATAAACATCCTTTGTAGTAAGCACTTTTGATTTCTTACTACGGAATCCCTCCGACTTTCTTTTCAGAAATGCTGTAAGTTTTTTGTATTCTTGAATATTTATGTCGTGTCTTGTCAATATAGTACTTTTCAACATTGAGTACATAGACCATAACGTACTTGGTTTGTATTTTTGCGCTTTTTCACTGAAATAAGCTAGCAAAACAGTTTCAGAAAAAGATGCCGCATTTTTTTCACTTTTCCATTGCAAAAAATCGTCATAAGTTTTATTATATTTTTTAATTGATTTCTGTGGTAAAAGGTTATCAATCAGTATTTTTGCTGTTTCCTTCAACTGCGGCGGAGTTAAAAAATCTTCATCATCACTATCACTACTTATCATTTTGATAGTTTTATTTTACTTTTCTACGAAAACTGAATCCTCAAACAACACACAAATTGAAAATGGCGCCAATGGCGTCTGCAATTTTCACATGTTCTTTTTTCAAATTGTTTGACACCATCCAACACACAGCTAGTGGCCAGTGTCATTTTGCGAACTTGGAGATAAAAACTCACTGTAAAAACTTTTTGGCTTTTGATATTTAGGTTACCAGCGCATAGTCTTACCCAAAATTAAAAAAGAAAAACCACGTAAGAAATGGATTTTCATACACTTTTCTCTCCCGCTCAGATGCGTTTTCTCGCCGCATATTTGTTCGATATGCAATGACGTACTTTCTACCGTAAATTTGATAAAGTATCAAGGTACTTTCCGAGCAGGTGTAGTATAAAATCTATTGTTATCTCGATTACAGCTGAGGGGATAGCTAAGAAGAATGCTACATGAAGGGATCCGGTATTTTATCACAGTATTTAGGTTAATACTGTGGTTTTATTGTGGATATTTGAGTGGCGATTCGACGCACCTGAATAAACTATCAAATAAAGTATCGATTGGTTTTGAATCAATAATGGATGTAGTCAAAAGTTGGAAATTTAAGCATAGCATAACTTTTGACTTTTCTACCGACTTCCGTAAAAAGGAGGTAGTATTCAATTCGACTGTATGTTTGTTACCTCATAACTTTCGACTGGGTGAACCTTATATATGATCGAAGGCGTGAACCGATTTTCAAAATTCTTCTCTCAAAAGCTGGTGCTTCCCGTGTGGTCCCATTTAAATTTCATCAAATTCGGTCAAGTAGTTTTTGAGATACACTCCAATAACTGAATAAAATGGAAGACGATATTAAATTTTTTAAATTCTACTTGTTGGTGTATTAACATAATAACTTTTTGGTTCGTGGTAAGATATTTAATTTCTTACCACGAACCAAAAAGTTTGCAGTTCCTACCTCTGTCGTGCAAGTAAATTGTGGAATGCTCTGCCAGCGTACGTATTTCCTTAAAGCTCTGACCCTGGGTCTTTCAAGCGGGGCGTGAAAAAGCATCTCTCAGATCATCATAGGGGTGGCGATTATCTTAGCGATATTACGATCATTTTAGCTTCTTGATTCCGTCTTCGGTTTCCATCAAGCGAGAGGGAGTCACTTTGATGAACCAATATACCTAAAAACAAATACTACAAATTATATATTTACATATTAAATAATTTATCTATTTAAAATGTACTCTACCGCGAGCGGTAGAGATATCCGCTTTGGTGTGAACAGTGAAATTAACGCATACCCTTTCGGATTTCTCTATCGCTCGCGGTAGCGAATAACGCCCAGGTTTGAATAGGCCTTCAGTTAAGTCTCTGTGCCTGCAATTTCGCCGGCGCCCATACCATTCAAACCAGAACACAGTATTGCGAACATTACTACTTCATGCATGGTGACACATGTACAACCCGGTCACAATATCTGTGCACCTGACCTCGTGACGTCATATCGGCGGTCTGGGTACGGTGTGAAAAAAAGTTTTTTCGAGAAATGTGGAGGTAAAAAAAAATACTAACCTTTTCAAATCAATTTATTATTGATGAAGGGTTTGTTATTAAAAAACAATAATTTTGATTACAAATTGTACTTTGGCTTCATTTTTAATTTTCATTAGAGTCCTATTTGATATCCCAGTTGCAGCACAGGTTCGTTTCACCACTTGGTCTACAGGTATGGTGTACTGTTTATTTGCTTTCTCCGATTCAAAAAACTTGAGCACTTTCTAGATTAAATTTCTTGATTCGCTGTGTATTGTTTTTCCCATGACTTCAGTTTAACAGCTACAACAATTTTAATAACAAACAAACCCGTCCAAACTTAACAGTAAACAGTCTAAACTTAACAATAAATATTAAAAAACAAAACAACAACAAAGCGAAAATATCAAAATTATCGGGACGTGTATCGGCAACGAAGATGCTAACCGTACTGTCGCACCGGGGAGTGCGCGGAGAGGTGACAGGGGAAGCGGGAGAGGCGCCGCATTCCAGCGAGGTGCACAGATATTCTGACCGGGTTGTATGGTGGTAGTACTACTTCCCCGGGCGAACTCATTCACAGTGAGTTCTACTGCATCAAAATGTATGTTTATAATGTTACTGCGTATATAGTATCTTTTTAGCCTTGATGATGGTAGGTCATCTAGCCTAGGCTACACTCATAGAGAGAATTATGGTGCCTGACCCTGAAGAAATACATTTTCTTTGATAATTACGAGTCTATAGTGCACAAACGTCCTAATAAAAAATAATTTAGTTCGCTTAGGTTTAAAAAAGAAATTGTATTTTTACTAAAGAAAATTCCAAAAGAAACTTAAAACTTCTTTACACATTCTGTCAATTTTGACAATGCCGATGTTGTGATAGATCATCTTGTAAATACTTTTATAATTTTTTGCCTTCAACCTAGGTATTTAAATATGTTTAAAAGTTAAAGTACAAAATTATATACCTATGGCTGAAATTATGGTGGCTGAAATAGTAAAATGAGAGGAAATATCAATAAGTCCATCATATCTCCAGATGTTATTCCGGCAAGGTATTTGGAAAGCTTTATTCTTATATATTTATAAACGTGTTCTTGAAGAATTGCAACTGTCTTATTGTTATAGCCATCCAGACGAAATATCCACATGTCTCTGTATACTGCCCGCAGAGAAGATCTTGTTAGCAAGTTTTCGTCGTACTAGCCTGGGTGGGTTCTATCAGACAGAAAGCGGTCATGCGTTCTAGCGTTCTGCGTTCGTTGCATTGTATTGCGTTACGCATACTCACACGCAACAGGCAAGTTGAGGAACTATGCACGCAGGAACGCAGAAGGCGAACGCGGAACGCTAGAACGCGTGACTGCGTTCTGTCTGATAGGGCCCTTACTATGGGCTAGCTTGCGGTCTTGATATCCTTCTTTTTGGGGAATCTTTTGTTCTACATGGTTGGTTAGCGCAGTTGGGAGCAAATCTGCCTTCTGGGCATCTGGCTTAATCTCCGGACAGGTCAAGTGTGCATGAACATGTCTGTTTGACCTGTGGGCTGGGTGTGTAAATGTATACGCAGAGTCCTCAGGGTGAGGAACGCAATGCAGTGACGCACAGAATTTTGATTCTTATAGATCTGGGTCGCACAGCAACTGTCATAGGCACAATTGACGCTTTCCATCAGCCATCAGACGCATGAAATCTCGTCACTTACCCCCAGTTTCTAGAACGTTGCAAAGCCTTGCTTAGTTGACCGACTAAACACTAAACGCTCATTGGTCAATGGTATTCTATGACGCAATATGTGACCAATCAGCGGTCAGTATTCAGTATGTTAGCTGATCAAACTGACACACGTTCCAGAAACTGGAAGTAAGTAGGTATCATTAAAGAGGTAGCAGGTAGGCACAGACCATATAACCACTATATGGTCTGTGCAGGTAGGTCACGTTAGGTTTAAAAACAACGTAAACCTTGTTTCATTGGTTTGAGGACTTTGGTTTACGATATGTTTTGTTGTTCGCATGGGGTCGCACGTGAAAAGTATATACTTCTATTTTTAACCGACTTCATAAAAGGAGGAGTTTTTTTGTGTATGCTCACCGATTTCCCCCTTATTTTAGGAACGATTGTAAAATTATTTTTTTA
Source organism: Selenia dentaria (assembly GCA_917880725.1). NCBI lineage: Eukaryota > Metazoa > Arthropoda > Insecta > Lepidoptera > Geometridae > Selenia > Selenia dentaria. Next base: position 27,259,494 of record OU862895.1, on the reverse strand, counting down.
TTTGGAAGAGTATAGGTACTTCCGAGGAAATTTAAATGGGTTTATTTTGAAATTTCATCAAATTCAGTCCAGCAGTTTTTGAGTTAATCTCTAATAACTGAAAAGTGTTTCGCCTGTTATGATATCATCATTGACGGTATTTGACAATCAAAACAGTAATTAGCAAGGGCCACTAAAAAGAGTGAAAATAAAATGTTTACCAAAAACGGAACCGACTTCAACACCAAAAAGTGTGACTTCCAAAAAAAGGAGGAGGTACTCAATTACTGTATTTTTTTTAATGTTTGCTACCTCATAACTTTAGATAGAGTGAACTGATTCTCAAAATTCTTCCCGTGTGGTGCCATTAAAATTTCATCAAATTCAGTCCAGTAGTTTTTGAGTTACTCTCCAATAACTGAATAGAATGGAAGTCGGTATTAGGGGAGAACGGGGAAATTGGAGCCATGTCAGGAAAAGTTAAAAAAACAGTGATTCCACTAAGGTAATTATTTATTTTTTGAAATGCTAATCAGTCTTATGGTTATCTGGCCTTAAGTTGTTACCAACCACATCTTCAAAAACTTGTGCATTGTTAGAAAAATTTACGGTCTTTTTAAATGTTACTTGCGCTCTCATTACCCCACATATCGGGCAATGAGAGCCAAATAACCACTACTATGTCTAATGAGAGCCATCACTTAATACTAAAAAAATGTAACCTGAATTTGGTGTACGTAATAGTAAATAAAAAAAACACAGCTATCAACAGAACACTTATCATTAAAACATAACATTCAACTTAAATAAAGGTAATTTATTTAAATAGATAACATAAAACATCCTAAAGGAACAAACAAAATAGCATACTTTTCGCAGTTAGTTGTTTGTAAGACCAAATATCATGTTAGACATGTTAAAGATATGATCAACCAGTAATGTTCCTGTTCACTGGTGAATACAGGTTGTCTCCTAAGAGATGGTGAACTACTGTAATAATTACCATCGTTATGTTCTAACCTGTACCGTTTCTTCAGCGTACCTACTGTAGGCTATTTGAACTGCTGTGCCGCTTTGTTTACCGATATTCCTTTGTTTCTATTGCATTCTAATGTAGCTAAGGGCCAACTGGCCTTTGAAGTCGTTCGCGGTCTTGTGTCTGGCATCTTAAAATAAAATATAACATCATCAATAAGAACATTTTTTTCGAAAGGGTAATAAGAGCCATGGCGGGTAATGGGAGCCCGTCTAGCTCTCATTACCCGAAAGGCAAACATATCAAATGACAAACAAAAATATGAAAACATAATTCTAAATCACTTATTTTGTACTTGAATCGTAAAATGTTTCATACATAAGGCAGTTAATAAACACATCACACAATAGGATGGCCACAGTATAGGTACTTACTTGAATGGATTTGTTTTGATATTTTATGTAACGATGACCCGCAAAACAAACAACCTCCTGTCGCTGCCAAACGCGTGCCATTAAGCTGACCAGCGATGATCACGTGGTATAACCGACAATTCCCGAAACCGTTCGTGTCATTTCTGCGCGACTTGTACGTTTCTGTCTTCATAAATCGAAGTAACTTCCAATACCCGCTAGCTCCCATTACCCCGTTCTCTCCTAAATTGTTGTACTTGTGAACTATCATGGTAACGACTTCAACAAGTTATTTCACACTTTTTGGTGTAGAAGTCGGTTCCATTTTTATCCATAAAAATTATTTTCCATAAATCCTGGCAATAAAGATTTATCATCAAGGCGTAACACTTTACAGTTATTGAAACAGTGTAACTCAAAAACTACTTGACCGAAATTTCATGAAATTTGAATGGGCCACCTCGAAAGTATATTCTACCAAACAAAAAAAGATATATCAAAATCGGACTACTCTGCAAAAAGTTATGTGTATTCATTAAAAAATATACGCGTCGACCTGAGAACCTCCTCCTTTTTTTGGAATTCGGTTGAAAAAATAGGTAGTTGGTAGGTATACAACCTATATATAGGTTACGTTAGCTTCATAAATAATGTATAAACCTTGTTTCATTGATTTGAAGACTTTGGCTTACGATATATATCGTTGTCAGCATGAGGTCGAACGTGACATATACTTATATTCTATCTTATATCACTTATACTATAATCGTTTCCACCAGGTCCCGCGCGAGCAGTCGCGCTATGGAGCGGTACGAGAAACTCGCTAAGCTCGGCGAGGGCTCGTACGGACTCGTCTACAAATGCCGCAACAGGGACACCGGCGAGATCGTCGCTGTCAAGAAGTTCGTTGAGAATGAGGACGACCCTCTCATCAGGAAGATTGCACTCAGAGAAATCCGCATGTTAAAGGTCAGTTTTAGAAAACCTACCTACAGTAGCTTTATTAATAATGGGGATCCCTTAGATTAATCATTGGTCTCTCTCTCGCTTCGACTAGATACCGCGCTATTTAAAAACAACGGTTCCGTGAATGCGGCAACTCAATATTGTAGTGTGTGTAATGAAAACAGGGAGGATGCTAGTGTGCGTGAATAATTGTGTTGCTAGCTACTAACTGTCACCCAATTAATGGGAAAAAATATTGTATGTTGTGATTAAGTATGTATGTTACTGGTTATAAATGTAGTTCAGAAAAATACATTAGCCTCGTGTATAATGAGAAACTTAGCTCACTTATATCATAGTATACTATTAATTAACTATGCATTTATATATTTATATGAGAAGACAAATAACAAGTATTTAGTAATACTCGTACCTACAGTGCTTTCTATTTCCATTCTACCAGTCAGTAATTTGGTTCTACCTTTTGTACGTAACGTCTTAGGTTAATTTACAATTAATAACTGCGTAGAAACAAAAAAAAGAAATAAGTAAAAAAATTATCTTATAAGCATAGTTAAACCTACTATTATGTACAGGTACTATTATGTACAATGGAGAGTCTAAAAATCATTATTATTAATTAAATATCACATTCAACTAACTTGTACTAGTTTACGATACATTTGCCTTTTGGAATTAACACTATATTTCTATCTCTATTATAATAGTATCTATATACGAGAAGAATATCGAAAAGAGAATTTGATTCAGCTAGTGGTTGAGAAGTGAATACTTGGTTAGCCGAATCATTTAAATTTTATATATAGCACCGTTATTTACTCCTCACGTGATTATATGCAGATAGAGAGTAAAAGTTTAGAACATAATTTCTTGAGTTCGTCAGTATAATATTTCGGTTTCGTATATTTAGTAGTAAAATATAATAACAATAAATTCACATTATAAAAATCTCAACCATAGGTACTTGATTCTAATTTCTAATATACGGCAACACTGAATGGCGTTTAAGGTTGATGTTATTTTATGTTGAAATTTTGAAATTATATCGTATTTACTAATGGTATATGATCCTAGTGTATTTATTATTTATTGTACTATTATTTTTACACATTTTCACTTTGCAAACAGGCATTTTACTTTGGATTACGACCAAAATTACGAAAAAAACACTCGGTACGTTGACACCACGCTGCTTGGGACGTGACTGGCTCGAGCGGGCTCGAGTACGCCGAATTCGGCGTAGTATTAGTTGCCGCATTTTGCAAGTACGCCGGCGGTATCTAGTCGAAGCGCGCGCGCGGAGACTAATCATTAATCTAAGGGGGATCCCAATAATCTATCTATCCACAGTTTTCCTTACTACGGATAGAAGTTTGACTTAACATCCATACAAATTGTGTCAAATATCTATCTCTAGTAGGGTAAACCGACGATATATAGATTATTGGGACCGGCCGTTAGATACTCGTAGGTACTCGTACTTACCTCCACATTCTGGAATGTCTGTTAAAGTTTGAATAGCTAACAGTCGGAACACTGACTGCTGATTGGTCATATATCGCGTCATAGAATACTATTGACTAATGAGCGTTTAGTATTTAGTTGGTCAACTAATCACACGTTCTATAAACTGGGGGTAAGTCAAAGATATCTAATCAATAATCGTACAAATAGTTATCGAAGGTAATTAATATAAATAGTACGGTATATTCATAAGCCAGGCCAGGGACGTGTGATCAAGGAATGCGGATGAGAACAAATCATGAAAAAAGTTATTTAAAAAGAAAGAAGGTTCTCACGACGATTGCACTCAGCATTTTATAGTTACAATTAATTATACAGGGTTATTGGTAAAATGCTAACAACCTGTTAAGGGCAAGTGTAGTACACCACAACAAACAACGTTAGTTCTACAACTCTTCTTAAAGCCTGATTTTTTTTCTCAAAATAAAAACATTCAGTTTTTACAGTACTTATCTGACACTTTTAAGCTCTGCTTTATTTAAAAGATAGCAACTACGTCTTCGACACAACGCCTCCCGCGAGCTCCTAGCTCAGTCAGCGCGGCGACTGGTTCATAGAGTTAAGACTATTTAGATCGATTGGTTATTTTTTATTTAAGTATGTATGGTAGTAAGAAATATTTTAATTATGAAAAACGTACAACGTATGTTTGTTATGCTTTACAGAAGTTAAAAGGCTGTTAGCATTTTTCCAGAACCCTGTATAATATTTGAAAATTTTTGTAATCTCTATCCAAGGGATTATAAACATTTTCAATCTTAATAGTGTGACCATAAGTTTAATAAGTGTTGGACCGCGCCTTGGGTGGTGCAGGGGTGAAACACGTGGATAATACAGCCTGCTTCACCACAAATTGTAAGATGTAGGTATAACCTACTATTCAGCCTGAATAGTAGGTTATAGTAGTAAATATCTTGTATCTAATAAACAGTCCTGAATTATTCAGGACCGTTCATAAAGCAACCAGACTTGTCAACCTTGGCTAAAAATCTATGGTTACATGTCATAGACACCGCTAACATTGTCTTAGAATCTGAAGTGACTGAACGTAAATCAAGAAACAAAAGAATAATTGAAACGCGTAAGCATTGCGAAACCCCGGTCAACAGGAAATATGGCAATATTGACTTTCATTTGTCCGTTTGTATGTATACGTCTTACTGTACACATGCATGTTCCATTTAATCATATTTTTGATGTAGGCGGTCATGACATGACGTGGTGGTACCAAATTTAATGGTAAGGTTTAAAATATGACTACTTTAAGAGGTGGGAGTAGGGCCCCTGGTAGCCTCCGCAGCAAACTTCCCCTCTTTATTAGGAAAAGTACCCACTCATAATCGCCTACATCAAAAATCTTAAAATTATTATGGATTCCGATAGACGTTTTGATGACGTATTATCAAATAGTGCACTACAAAGTCCTATTCAGGTTGGCCGTTATAGTTATTGATCCTGGAATGCACCATTAGCATCGATACCGGCTAAAAAAGGAACACGCCGTAAATAGTATTGAAGTAATATGTTCGACCGTTTTGTGTCAGTGGCAGTACGATAGTAAGTATGATTATTCTAAGCTTATTACAAAACGTTCCTGCTTTATTATAGTTTCGTAAAAGGTGGGAGTAGGATCCCTGAACTACTAGTAAAAATATTAGTATAGACAGTAAGTAAGAGCAGACAGTAGGTACCTACTGTAATATAGTTTTCGGGTAACCTTCAACTTCAGGTCTTATCTAGAAAGTCAAATGTAAATAATCAATTAATTATTTATGATTTAGTTCATGAAATGTTATTAGGTTGGAAAAGTAATTATCTGTGGTTAAGACGATCTCTCGTACATACTAATTACGAAATGTGCTCTGTACCTCTTATTATTTAACCTACAAATGTACAGAAGGTTAATTTCCTTACCGAATAAAAACCTATCTATTAAAAATATTATCAATAATAAATCATTTATTCAACTTGCAAGAATACGAGTAGGTATACAACATTTTAAAAACATTGTGGTCGAAAATAGATGGCTTGTTGGGCTATCTCCGCATAATTTAGCATGCAAGGGAAGGTATATAAATTTCAAATGTCATTACAATAATAATTAACCTATAAACCCGCGCCGGTACACCGGTGGCCAAATCTATACATTGCATAAAGCGGCGCTGGTACACCGGTGTACCGCAGTCAAACCCATATCAGGACTGAACATAAACGTTAACTGTTCAAATATAGAATACATTAATAATGGCATAAATAGTATAATAATTAATAATATATCTCAATCCATGTCATAATTTACAGAATGGTAATGTCAAAAAAATCTATTTTACGATAAAAATCGTTTATAAATTCATCAATCGTATAATAAGCTTTTTCTATATAATATGAATATGAATATGAAGGGTTAAAACTTAAGAGCAGTTGAACTCTTTGTGAAAGAGTTCGTCAGAGATACCATACCTTTTTCTAGGTTCGCTAATGATTCGCCGAAATACTTATGACAAAATATTACATTACAACAAGCGTTTCGTATGAGTATTCTCGTAATTCTCATCTCGTTTTAACAATAAAAAAATATGTTATACCGTACCGTATTATTAGTTATCACTTTTTCAAGTTTTATCATAATCTGTCTCGTGCCAGAGTGATGCTCGTACAATAGACAGACAGACAGACAAAAATTGTAAAATAATATACACGTAATTTGTATAATTACCAAAAAAAAAATTGGCGGTACAAAAGTGTTAATACATTGTAGATATGTAGTAAAAAATTACTTCACAGTGAAATAATTATTAATTGTTAAAGTTTTCGAAAATTCCATCTAAAAGTATGGACACCATCTTAACAAAAATACTACATGCCTATGTACAACTTATTAATGAAAACACATGATTCGCGTCAGTGAAAAAATATCTCTCTTACTCTTTCTTACACCCCCCACCCGAGCGTTCGGTGTGAAAGAGATTGTCGAGTTTCGGCTTTCGTCCGTTCGTTTTCGGAAGAAACAAAGGCCGCGCGGTGGCAGGGCGGAGGGTGCGGGGTTGGTCCGGTGGCCAGGTCTTGCGAGAATGCCCGAGCGCACAGAATGAATAATAATATGTACTAACGAGCTAGGACGCGAGTTTGCCGAATGTTATGATTATGAATGATGCATTTCTATGTAGGGGTGTTAAGTTTCATGCATAAACCGCGCGCATGTAGTATATCTTAATGAATAGTGGAAATGCCTAGAATAAAATTTGTAGGTGTGAATCAATCTAGACGTTTGACCAAATATTGATGATTATGTGGGATTTTTTTTTAAAGTAGTTTTAAATATTCTTCCCATGTATGTATATTAAGTACCAGCAGCATATAGTGCTGTTTTTTTTGGTAATTATACAAATTACGTGTATATATTTGGCTTATATAAGTATCCATAACAAAATACACCTCGATTCCGATCGATCGATCTCCACAATCTTATTTCCCTCATCTCCTTTCTTTCTTTCAACAAGGAGACGCACAGGATCACGGCATCCGTACATAGTCGATATCCCAAAAATACGCACGAAGCGCTTCAAATCTAGGTTCATAATGCGTACGGCTGAAGTATGGAACAACCTACCATCGTCTATATTTGACGACATATACAATCTGGGAGTCTTTCAAATACAGAGTGAATAGGTATCTTTAAGCAAGCGTGTACCATCGTCGACCGCGTCATCACTTTCCATCAGGTGAGACTGTGGTCGAATGCTTGTTTATCAAGTTATGTAAAAAAAGGATACTGTTATATCGATCATATCGATACTGATTCATAAAAATCATAGCCTAACTGTCCTTAATTTTTTTTTATATTTTATAACTTATATCCTCGTTTTTTTTTAATCTACCACACTAAGTATACAGACTCTTTGGTACGTACCTTTTTTAGTTTTGATTGTTATATAGAGATATTTAATGTTGCTACTTATAGAAATGAATTGTAACAATTAGGAAGGGGGCTCCAAGGATACAGGTTATCCTAGTTTGGGGACCAATAAACTGTTTTGGTTACCAATTTATTTAGGCAAAGGCTTTAGGCTAAAACATAAATGTATATTATTCTAAGGAATTACTACGAGTACTATGCGAATCTTCAAAGTGCACTACTATAGTTCCTTTTTAACACTGACATACTTCTCGGACAATCTATACGTTTCTGTTAGACACCCGCAGTTGTATACAATATAGTATATAGGAACCGTTCACTGTGACGATATAACACTTAAGTATACATGTTTGTAAGATACTGGTCGCCACGACACAGGGAATCCTAGTGTGGAGACCAGGGCCTTGATTGTTTGGCATTAAGTACAGTATTACCCATACTTCCTGTCTCTTATACCTATGTATTAGTTAATTATAGTTAGTTTGATATATATTTAGTGTAATATTTCTTGTATAGTTAGTTACTGGTTAAGTGAACTGTATTTAGTTGTGGTTTTTTTGGAAATAAACTTTATTATTATTAAAAAAAAAACAATAAACGTTATTATTATTATTATCTTTTGTTACGAAAACTAACGTGGTTTGTACAAATTTTTAATATGAAAATCGGAAAGCACTCACGTAAATAAGTCAGATCTTTCCAACTATATCGTTTCAACCACATCCTGTCCTCGCACCTGGCGCGAGGCGAGACGCAACCGCGAGCGTTCTAGGTGTACCATGAGTTCAAAACATTGACACCAATCGATGCTTGCTATCACTGCCGCTGAAAAATATATGAAAGAAAGAACGGTGCCACCTTACGATCAATTGTAGAACTAAAATTGATAGCGAGTACGCCAATCACAAGCTGAATAGCTACTATAGGTAGGCGAGATTAAGGATCGACTATACATGACATTTATGTTCCCAACTCATGGCAGAGCCACGCACACTCCTTGAAAATGACCACCGGACGTGGTTAAAACTATAGTTGGAAAGATCTGAATTATTATCTATTGTCATTTACTTCACGGATTTCATCCGGTCCTTTACAGGCACAAGTGGGGCTGTAGCCAACACTTAGAGGTATGTTTGGTGTTAAATATACAACGTATTATAAAATCAGAAATATTTTGGATGGATGGTAACATGGTATAGGTACCTATTACAAAAATGGGTAAAATGGTAATTTAAGGCTATTGACATGGAGGATTGCATAGCTAGTACTTTCCGTACTAAAAGAGTTTTCTCTTTTACTCATTTCTACCTCTTAACATTGTCCGATTTTAGAGATTTTTATCTATGGAATCATCACTACGCCCGTACGTTTTGATTTTTTCAGTTTTATTAAGTTCTAAAAAAGGTAACGTATAGTACTTTGAAATACTGAAAAAATCAAAACGTACGGGCATAGTAAACAATGTGATGATTCCATGAAAAAAAATCACTGAAATCGGACAATGTTTAGAGGTAGAAAAGAGTTTTCTCTTTTAGTACGGAAAGTACTAGCTATGCAATCCTCTTAAAAGGGGCAATATAGACTATTACTCATCTTAAATATTGAGGCAGGTGGTGACTTGCCACCCTCTAAACGGGCCCCGCCCATAAGGGCCGCCCATAAGCGACGAAACGGACAACGTTACATTTATTATTATTATTATAATTTTCAAAATATGTTTAATGTACGGATTTGGATTTTAAAAGTATATATTTATATAGGTATAATATGTATAGGTATGGATTATGTGTCTCTGAGCTCTCAGACGCCGCTGCGCACTGGCCCAGAAGATGAGCATCGGACATGCTCGAAACCCGGGTCGACGTATTCGATCCCTAAAATGAGTGTTTTGCCGGTTATAAATTGTTATTATAATATGTGAAAAACTTACGAGAATTTCAATAAAAAAATGTATTATGTGGTATTACAGGTAGATAAGAAATAAGTCAGGAAATATTACTATTTATACAAAAACACATACAATGCAAATAAAAAACTTACACGCTGTATATATAGCGTGACACGGAAAGCGAACTCGAGTTGGGATAGTTGTCTAACCTTCCTACATGACTCATTGCTTGATTAATAAAAACCCAAGTATTCTATATTTTGGTGTGAGTCAACACAACATCAAATCAAAAGTCAATAACATACTAGTGACTACGGATGTTATTGAATATCAAAACTGTAATGTAGTATGTACATCACCTACTAATATCAAAGTTGAGGCATCGCTTGATGATAAAATGCTAGATCTTGTTGACTTTATTCGTAGTTATGGGGTCACCGAACCAAAAATGTATACCTACCTGTATATAACACAGTTTGAGTAAACGGTACAGTGAATTACTTCATTTACTGACTTAAATAATGCCTGTACAACTGTATAAGTTTTTAGACTGATTAATTAAAGCCGATCGTCCACCGCCAACTAAATTAAATTTTTTAATTTAGCTTAACTCACATAGTTAAGAGTATAAACTATTTTTGTTTGCGTATATTGACGTATTCGCGGTGGATGCACGTGTATAAAAAAAACCTAAACTATGTGAGCTCATGTAAACTAACTTAGTTTACGAGTAGTTTGCGGTGGACGATCGGCTTTATTGGAACAAGATAAGATTAATAATTGTTAATTATTATTCATCGTTTTTTAATAAGAAGGATTATACATAATAAAACAATACAATAAAACATATAGAAGAAGATACAATGAATAAGCGTTTCCAGGTATTTGCCATTTCATATCGATCACCTAATAACTCTACCAGACCAGGGGCCCTACTCCCACGTCTTAAAGTAGTCATGTTCCAACCTTACCATTAAATTTGGTACCATTACGTCAATATAGCAAGCTTAAAATAATAATGGATTACGATAGACGTTTTGGTGACGTAGTATCAAATATTTCACTCAATTCGCGTTTTTTGAAGAGACTTTAAACACTAACGGCCGTTTTCAATAATCTATCTATCGGCGGTTTACCTTACTAGAGATAGATATATGACACTATTTGTATGGATGTTATGTCATATTCATTTATGTCATTGTTCCAATGCCAAATTTTTGAAGATCCCTACCTCCCATTCTCCATATATATAATTTACTCTATGCCTTCCATCTTTTAAAGTAGTCATATTGAAAGCATATCATTAAATTTGCTTGACCGTTTTGTGTCGATGGGAGTACGATAGTAAGTATGATTATTCTAAGCTTATTACAAAACGCTCCTGATTTATGATGTTTCGTAAAAGGTGGGAGTAGGCACCCAGGCATTGTGGTAACAATTAATACGTGATCTACCCTCATCGATTGGAAATTGTATAATTTGCATAACAAATTAAAAGTAGAGTTATCCTTTATGAAAATTATACATAATGATAAACGTAACGTGCTATACTTTTGAAGTCTGATATGTAACTTTATATTACGACTAGGTACCTATTGTATATAATTATATCATGGTTATAAAGCGTTCAAAAGCTCATTATGTTCGTACTACACAGGGTGAATTTTTCAAGTGGGTCGTGGATGGCCAATTACGAAACTATGAGCAATAACGAAAAGTACTAAAAGGAGTCTCGGGCCCGATTTTCATGCAAACTAAAACTGCATCATTGGATTTTTGAAAAATCAATATTACAAGGCAGTCGTTAATGGAACCCGTTGATTTCGAAAAAAACCACGTACTTTTTATTAGACCATTCGTTAGTGTCACTAATAAGGATCGAATCGTTCTCTATTTTTTTTGGATACTATTTTATGTCATAATTTAACATGGCATACTATATGTCACTTATCTTAACAGTAGTTACGCACAATATTCATTTGGCATAACTTTACTGGCATATGTTTTTTTTTAGCAATTTATAATTGTATATCCGCCACAATAACACATATTCTGTGGAAATTTTAACAGGCTACCTATTTCAGTTAGATAGATAGGACAGACAGACAGACATGGACGGCGTAGGCTTGGTGTTAGTAGTAAAATCCTGTAGTCTCTTCTCTTACAGAACCCTAAAATCGAACTTTTTCATATGTAACTAAAATCCCTAATTATGTTTGTGCAGAACCTGAAACACCCGAACCTGGTAAATTTGATCGAGGTGTTCCGCCGGAAACGCAAGCTGCATCTCGTCTTCGAGTACTGCGACCACACGGTGCTGCATGAGCTGGAAAAATATCCAGCTGTGAGTATTATACCATCACTCTAATATTTTAAATGCGAAGGGTGGATATTGAGTCAGTGCATATTTGGTATTTCCTCGGGCAGAAACGTCTCATCGGATTTGTATGAAATTTATAATGGTGGAGAGTGATGGAGAGTTTATATCCAACATTAATACAAAGGCTTCTTTTGTCTCTATTGAAGAAGTAGTTCCTGAGGGACTGCGATAATCTTATTCCACGCAGATGATGTGTTGTTTGCGTACCAGCAATGGGCAAAGCGGAGCTTTATTGCTGCCCCTTTGCTGTTTGTCCATTCTTATGTCATGGGTCTGTAATGTCTTACAAACTTCCGTGCTCAAATGCTTGCTCTATTGGCTCTGGTTCCTTTAAAACTTTGCGTCCCAGAGACGTATATATACGTCAGTTTCATTCATAAATCTTTTGTTTTAATTATCACGGTATAGGAAGGATTTAAGGGTCTTTTTGACGTTGTACAACTTGTTGAAAAACACTCAATACGGCAAGAGAGACTGAAACCCTCCTGCGCACGTACACGTCCTGGTACACGTACAGCTGTACACCTGTACGTGTATATTTATTGTAATACATATCAGTGCAACCTTACTCTCTTATGAGTAGGTCTTCGGTTTGGCGTACCACAGCAGGGCTCGTGCTAAAGTCTATCGGCCTTATTAATAAACTTCGCTATACCCGGAATAGTTATTCGTATCCATCTATCAATTTTTCGCTTACAGTAATAGTCACGCGTGAGAGCAAGACAAAGAAAGTTACGCCTAGTATAAAGTTTACGCAACGTTTATTAGTAAAGGTGTAATTGATTTGGGGGCTGTCATAGAATTCGATGAGGTGGACTCTTAGAATAATTATGCCTCCAAGAGTGGACTGTATAAAACATATCAATCAATAGGGGGGTTTGCAGAGATCTCTACCGCCTATTGCGTCGTTTCACGTAATCTGTCATCGCCCAGCAGCACGTGTAATTATTTACTGAAGAGTATCCACCTAATTAGTTTACGCTTGTATGTGTGTGTGGAATTGGAATGGATTGTGTCTTCTTGTCTTGTCTGGTCTTGGCCGGAATGTGTCTCATGAGGCACGACTGGCCGTACATAGAGCAGTGTCAGTGCCGACACTGATGTATGGTAGCGAAAGTTGGGTATGGCAGGATAAGCATCAAAGTAGAATAAATACAGTTGAGATAGGAGCTTTGAGAAGTATGTGTGGTGTGAGTTTGAGAGATAGAGTTAGAAACAGTTATATAAGAGAGCGGTATGGAGTGAAGGAAGATGTAGTTACTATAGTTGAGAAAGGCATGCTTAGATTGTTTGGGTATGTAGAAAGGATGGATGAGAGAAAACTGACGAAACAAGTGTAGAAGATGAGCGCGAATGGAGAAAATGAAAGAGGTAGACTTCGGCTAACGTATACTCCGATAAATCGGAGATGTTCTGAAGAAAGGCGAGTGCGCGAAACCGACGATAATGTAGAATGTATGTATGTATGTATCCACCTAAGGATGTATAGTATGGGTGACTCGACCCAAAAGCTTATTAGAAGTACACGTTAACCTTTAGTATCCACCTACATTGTTTTATTTTAACCACGCTTAGTCTTTGCCAAGAGACCAAAAATAGCTAAGTAGTCGATTTTTTTACGTAATTCATAATGTTGTACCGAATCGCGTGATCACAATGTTTTACATTGCTGAGGTCTTATTTGCGTAGACAGTGAACATTTGCGGAGAAGGTAATTTACATGCTTATTTTCTGCATGTCCTTGTCGCAGTTTGAAGCCGCTACAAAGGTTTTTAAACGGTTTTTAATATATCATATAAATAGTGTTTAAAAGCATTCAAAGCACAGGAATAGTGTTACATTATTTAGGAGATATTTGGGTAGTTGCGTATTTTATAAGAACTTACAAATAGCTATATTTTAAAAGACCACAAAATATATTAGTTATTTTACGGCTGGTCGCGTGATTTATAAGGTGTGCTTGTAAAATATATTGTACCAAAAACATTTGCTTACGACCGGCACAAACGGGCCGGAGCGATACGCGCGCTCTAGAGCTTGCTTATGTACAGGGCTTGGCAAAATGCATGTTTTGCTTTAATTGAAATACAAATAAAAAAAAACTGAATCGCAATTAATTAAAATACGAATGTACTGTGTAATAAATGTACTGTCAGACAAAGCCTCTTGTTGGAGTGAATAAAGCCTGCTAAACAAAACAATGTTTCTACCCGTCATTCACAATCGCTACATAAAGGTTAAGTGTATTTTGAAGCTCTAGTATTTGAAATACTAATTACAAAATACCTAGACATCAACATCAAATTACATTTTAAGGAAGTAATTAAAATTCAAATACTAAATACGTAGTTGTATTTCAATTTAGTATTTTAATTACAAGTTATTCAAATACTGCCCAACCCTGCTTATGTATACTCTAATTAAGGGATCGGGTTATCAGTTTGGTTTTGACTTACTTATTAATGAGTCTTGAATGGTAGTCAAAACTAGGCAAACAAATACCTAGTAACATAAATACCTTCCAACACAATTTCCACACCCACCTCTTTCAAATATCGTATAATTTCCTCCAGGGTTGTCCAGAGCTCCTGTCGAAGCAAATCATCTGGCAGACGCTGCAAGGAGTTGCGTACTGCCACAGACACAACTGCATCCACCGGGACGTGAAGCCCGAGAACATCCTGCTGACTGGCGAGGGGGTTGTGAAGCTCTGCGACTTCGGCTTTGCAAGGATGATAAGTGAGTACCCTGACTTATTAATCATCACCTCAGCCGTAGGACGTCTACTGCTGATAACCTTCCCCCATAGATATCCAAAAACCCTGGTTGGAAGCGGTTTGTATCCAACGTTGTCTAGCAACCTTGAGGTCGTCAGTCCACCTTGTCGGTGGACGACCTACGCTGCGCTTACCGGTCCGTGGTCTCCACTCCAGAACCTTGCAGACCCATCGCCCATCTGTTCTGCGTGCTATGTGTACTGCCCACTGCCATTGGCTTATTTATATGTGCTTTTATCCGTTTAATATATCTCAAATTTAAATTAATAGCTTGGATAAATAAATGTCGTTTGACGGTTATTTTTTCGGGAAACTCATCAAATATTACATTGCTTGAAATTCCCGAAAAAATATCAAGAAACCTGATTGGCAGGTAAGCTCAATGTTTGAACTATATTTAAAAAAAAACTAGATACATACTCGTAGTAGCATCATAATATCTGTTATGATTATTGTTTAAGTACAATATGTATACTGTCGTTAGTTTTCTAGGTAGGTCCCATCTAAGTCATCTTATATATTATACTAATACTTTTTACTAATAATAAATATATATATAATAATAATTAAACTATTAAATATTATAACCTACCCAAGGTTCATAGGTAACCCCTTTAATTACCTTCCTCTGTCTAACTCCTTTCCCATCCCTTGTTTAACCCCCATCCCTAATCTGTCCACCAGGTGGTAGCTGTTCCTCAGAATACTCCGTCCACACCATGATCCCCTTCGGCGTCGACTTCCGGAGAAGAGCTAGTAACTATAATTAAAGTTTATTGTTTTAGTCTAACTAATCTAAACTAGACATTAAACTTATCCTGACTGACTAACTGACTGATTCCTCAACGTAGAGTCTAATAAGATGCTGGGGATATATGATTCCTCAACGTAGAGTCTAAGAAGACGCTAGGGCTACATGATTCCTCAACGTACAGTCTAAGAAGACGCTGGGGCTACATGATTCCTCAACGTAGAGTCTAATAAGATGCTGGGGCTACATGATTCCTCAAAGTAAAGTCTAATAGGTCGCTGGGGCTACATGATTCCTCAAAGTATAGTCTAATAGGACGCTGGGGCTATATGATTCCTCAAAGTAAAGTCTAATAGGTCACTGGGGCTACATGATTCCGCAACGTAAAGTCTAATAGGTCGCTGAGGCTACATGATTCCTCAACTTAAAGTCTAATAGGTCGCTGGGGCTACATGATTCCGCAACATAGTGTCTAGTAAGATGCTGGGGCTACATGATTCCGCAACGTAGAGTCTAGTAAGATGCTGGGGCTACATGATTCCTCAACGTAGAGTCTAATAGGTCGCTGGGGCTACATGATTCCTCAAAGTAAAGTCTAATAGGTCGCTGGGGCTACATGATTCCTCAAAGTATAGTCTAATAGGACACTGGGGCTATATGATTCCTCAACGTAGAGTTTAATAGGTCACTGGGGCTACATGATTCCTCAAAGTACAGTCTAATAAGACGCTGGGGCTACATGATTCCTCAACGTAGAGTCTAAGAAGACGCTGGGGCTATATGATTTCTCAAAGTAAAGTCTAATAGGTCACTGGGGCTACATGATTCCGCAACGTAAAGTCTAATAGGTCGCTGGGGCTACATGATTCCGCAACGTAGAGTCTAGTAAGATGCTGGGGCTACATGATTCCTCAACGTAGAGTCTAATAGGTCGCTGGGGCTACATGATTCCTCAAAGTAAAGTCTAATAGGTCGCTGGGGCTACATGATTCCTCAAAGTATAGTCTAATAGGACGCTGGGGCTATATGATTCCTCAACGTAGAGTCTAAGAAGACGCTGGGGCTATATGATTCCTCAACGTAGAGTCTAATAAGATGCTGGGGCTACATGATTCCTCAACGTAGAGTCTAATAAGATGCTGGGGCTACATGATTCCTGAACTTTTAGTCGAAGAAGACGCTGGGGCTACATGATTCCTCAACGTAGAGTCTAATATGACGCTGGGGCTACATGATTCCTCAACGTAGAGTCTAATATGACGCTGGGGCTACATGATTCCTCAACGTAGAGTCTAATAAGATGCTGGGGCTACATGATTCCTGAACGTATAGTCTATGAAGACGCTGGGCCTACATGATTCATCAACGCAGAGTTTAAGCCGCTGGGGCTACAAACTTGTAATTTATCCCCTAAGAGAAGGAAAAATTTAATTAATTTCTATAGATTTTGTATCTTGAAGCCGCTGGTGTGTCAGCTAGTGTAGACATAAGAAATGTGAATTCTTTATAAAAATGGGGTTTTTATTGTATATTACGTACATTATTAGAAGTTGAACCGCCTGAAAATAGCATCGTGGGAGCGATTTGAAACGTTTCTGTGATGTTAAAGGTAGCTCGATCGACAATTACTTACAGCGTAACTTACTAGTTTACCGCCTAATAATATAATAAGTCTATAACTCGCAAAAATCTGCTTTAAATACATCCATATATCAGTACGTTCATAGCCTCGACTATTGTGATAATGATTAAAAACTCTTACTGTCGCGCATTCTATATTTTCATATCTCACACTGACCTGTGTTCGTATATAAATAAATATACGTATACCTAGAGTAGTACCAAGCAAAGCTCTGGGTGCTACGACCGTAATGGGCAGGGGTGGTGTTTAGTGTAATCTACGGCACGGCTTACATCTCGTTACTTGATAATTGAAAAAAAAATACTGAGTTTTATTGCTAGCTAAGAAGCTTCATGCTGGTCAGTTCAAATATAACTAAGGGAGTTCAATTGAAATAACTTTCATACTCAACCAGTTTTACAAACGGAACACATTAAGCTAATATTTATTATTACGTTTCATTATACAATGTGTAACAAAAACGTGTAGTAATACTGAAACCACGCATACAGTACCCCAGTTAGAATTGATCTGTATGTACCTCTTTTCAGAGAAGTAGTTAAAATGTCCAGTTATGGGATGTCAAAGTTTTTGAGAAAACCACGCGAGTTCAACCCTAACACACCTCTGTACACATACTAAGTATTATGGGTATTTATCAGAAGTGACGCACGTTTAACAATGTTACCTACAGCGAAACTCTAAACTAAGACTTTAATGTACCAGACCGTTTTAAGAAAATCTCTTGAATTATGATTATTGAAGAAAATCCAGCTACCGCATTACTACACTGCAAGTACCACCGGTTTACATTTGAAATATTAGCTCATTGACAAAATAAGGAATAATTGTATTTATGCTCTTCCAATAGTGTATATCCATACACGGTTCGAATCAGCAAGCCTCCAGTTCATTCATAAATCTATTGTTATAGCGTAACCTTTTGTAATGCGCACAGATTAAAGCACCAAGTCGGTTACGTATTGAGTACCAATTTATTGTACCCATCACTGGGACGGTTCGGCAAAATACCAGCTAGAGGCCCTTGAGGCAATTGGAAGACTGACGAACCATGAGGCTCATAGTAGCATCGATCAAAAACTTCAAAGTCTGGAACACCCACGCAAAGTTGCTTATATGTATCAGCTTTTATTGGGTACTAGCTGCTCTCCGCGGTTTCACCCGCGCGGTAATGGATGATGATGATGATGAATTTTATATAGTCTATGTTATTCAGGGTGAATGTAGCTTTCCAATGGTGAAAGAATTTTTTAAATCGGTCCAGTGCTTTTTGAGCCAATTCGTGACAAACATACTTACAAATCTATCCTCTTTATAATATTAGTATAGATACATTTCGAGGACTGTTCACTGAAGGGATATGATTTGATTCCTCAATCCCCATTCCATCTAAGAACCTACGGCGATGCGACTTATCTACTTGGTTTAAACTCCACCAGAGCCCATGATTTTCACGAATCAACACTTACGCATTCATAATGCGTACCTACGGCTATTAAAGTGTTAAATTATTTGCCTGGGTCTCTGTTTCCCCATGGTTACAATCTGGGTGTATTCAAGTAAATAATAGGTAAATTTTCTAGGCAGCCAGCCGTGCGAGCATAGATCTCACGATAAATTTGACGAGTCGATAAACTAACTTTATCAGCTATCTTACCTTATCTCTAGTATAACCCGCGGCATATAACTCTAGCTCTGAGCGAAATGTGGAAGGGATAGCTGCGCAGATAGAGAGAGACAACAGTCCCTCGTCTTCGATGTGACAGAGAGAGACAAGAGTCCTTCGTCCCAATTTTTGACTTCTGCGCAATAACGGTCAGAGCTAGAGTTATATGCCGCGGGTTATACGGATCTAGCTGCGATAGGTATATCGCAGGCTGTCTTTTACCGATAATTTTATCGTATCGACAATCCATGCTCGCACCGTAACAGTGCAAGTACCGTAATAGTCGTTAAATTTGTCGAATCGCTAAGATCGATAAATTTAAAGAATCGTATCGGGCCCTAGCAAGTTTGGAAGTCATATCGACGACTTATACGATCGTCAAATTGTCGACAGTATGTCTATATCATTACGAATTGTTTGCGTTCCACAATGCGTCCTTCTATCATTTGAAGATTTCTACGAGCATTTCGCTCTTATACGATCAAAAAAATGCCCGAAGTCTATTTTTATTGAATACTAGTTGCGCCTCGCGGTTACACCCGTATGGTGATGGATGATGACGATGTCGATGAATATTATCCTAAGTGTTAATTCAGCGCCCCATCTACCTCCAAGCAAAATTTCACCAAAATTGGGCCAGCTGTTTGAGCGTAAGAGAAAATAACAAACATCCATTCATCCATAAATACAAACTTTTGCGTTTAGAATATTAGTAAGATCTGCGCAACGCAACTAAACAATATAGGTACCCATTCCCGTCGCGTGTCGATAAGCTATATCGAGGTCGTTTTCAAAGCTGACAAAATTAAAATCGTTAAAATCGATCAAAAATAGATCTTATCGACGTAATCTCAAACGTAATTTTACAGTTCCATGCTAGGGTTACCGTTATAATCGTAAAAACTTCTCGAATTTGTCTACCGATAGCTTAATTTTGTTACTAACTTGCAATGATTGACAAAAGATCGATATAGCCAGTTTTATCTAAGTATGACGAATTCAAGATTCAAATGTATCGATCGGTAAGTTCGGTACTTGCACGGCAGTTGTGATTATATCGTAGATTCGTAGACTGTGTCATCACTTTATTTCGGTTAACCACAGCTGAGGGGTAAAGTGCCGGCCTATCGTATCATAAAAAATACATAGGTATTTAATATTATATGTACTATTCATTCCCTAGACCAATGATACTACCAAAAAGTACCTACTTAATATTATATGTACTACCCTTTTAACTACATCAATGGTTTAAACAAAGCTCTATTATATATTAATATCTATTATGCATAATTACATGCTCTACCTCCACTCGAGCCAAAGTGCTAATAAACAAGTAGATTTAGGTGGAGATATGAAGACCGCATTTCCAGGTTACCTACCTTCCTACCTTATCGTCCATCGGCCCCTCCACTCGGCTAACTTTACCGATAAACTTCTGTATTCTTAAATTATAGCTTTTCGAAATTTCATGAAACAACTAGCTATAGGTAGAAACTTCGTGTTTAATCTTTACCTTTATGGTATCTGAGTATTATACAAACTACTGTCTTAATAACCTTTAAACTTTATTAAGAACTTAATAGTGACTCAGATCAAACTAATCATGTTTTTATATTGTACTTATTGATTTATTTATATATTACTAGCAACTGCCCGCGATTTTGTTCCTGTAGTAGGCTCGGCCTTCGGCCTTGTCATAACCTCCCATCTTTTCTTGATTTTTCTTTCATAAGAACCTTCTCCTGACAATAATAAACACAATAAAAAAGGATTAGCGAAATTGTTCCATCCCTTCACGCGTGATGCGATGACCAAGGAAAATAAAAATTAATGTATATATACCTATACAGGGGTACTGGTAATCAATTAGCATCCTTTTAAGAGCATATTCTGTACATCAAAACGAACATCTTTTGTTCTACGACTTTCAAAAATTCTTATTTTTTTTCTTCCATACAAAACTTAAATAATCCATTTGACCGGTCTTAACATAATTAACACTATGTAAAAAGCGCGCCTGCAATGCCGACAAGACCCGGCCGGGGCGGCGCGCCACCCGTGCAAGTCAAGGTTGTCGTAGCTGTGCTACGCTACGACGCGCTGTTAACTACATGCATGGCTACACGTAGATTAATAAAGTAGATGCGATGTAGAGTTATGAAGTGTAAGAGAGAATCACAAAAACTAAAAAAAAAATTTTGAGAAATTTGTTTAGTTTTGGGAAAGTTCTAAAACAAAAGTTGTTTGTTTTGATGTACAGAATATGCCCTCAAGAGGATGCTAGTTGATTACCAGTAACCCGGTATAGATCTATAACGTCTGTTAAAATCTAGAAAATATCAACTCCGTCGTTGATAAGTAAAAGTATGGTAATGTTATGGTACGTAGAGGTTTCCATTACTATACCTAAGTTACGTCCTACGTCGGACAGAAAAGTCTCATTAACTATTTATTGTTGTACGTAGGTAATGAATTTTGAAAAATATAACATATGTCTGCTCTTATTACGATCTTTTAACATTTAGGATTGAACCATATTTTTTATTTAGTTAATTGGGTTAAGCTTAGTGTATAATATAATTAAAATGCCATATAGGTATATGCACAACAGACATGCCTAATATACCTTACCTGCATCCCATTTGGGCCTTTGGATTATTTGAACGTTCGTCATGCATGACCTAGTACCCGCGCGACTCTCAACGTTTGAACGTAATCATTTATTTTATATTTCAATATATTTTTCCCTCGTGGAGTCATATTTTATACCGACTTCCAAAAAGGAGGGGGTACTCAAGTCGACTGTATTTTTTCTTTATGTTTGTTACCTCATAACTTAGAATTGGGTGAACCGATTCTCAAAATTATTTTTTTGTTTGAAAGCTGGTGCTTCACGTGTAGTCCGATTGAATTTAATCAAATTAGGTCCAGTTGTTTTTGAGTTACACTCCAATAACTGAATAGAATGGAAGTCTGTATTCAATATTTTAAATTGTACCTAAGATGAAATTGACACAGTGATAACTAATATTATTATTATTTATAACTAATATTATCTCTATGGGTGTAACATATGCGATATGTTCATCCTAAAAATCGAAATAGTAATTCTGGTATTGGGGATAGTAGTTTAAAAAAAATTAAGTAAACTTACTTACATGTCGGATTTTTATGACTTTTTCTCTGATCAGTAGCTGAAAGGTTAACTTAAATTCTAAGCCATGTATCATCCCTCTATGATATCAGAGTGCTGTACAAGACCGTGTACTGTTAATAGATATAAAATGCATGTTCTCATAATAAATGTAATATTCTAAGGGTACGGGCCCTGTGTCTGTAGTGTGTAGGAAAGAAGAGAAAATTTTAGTTTAGTCCGTACACTCTGACACTTCCATCCCCGCCGGCGGACCCGGACCTAACCTCGGAGATACTGCTCTGCGGTATCTATAAAGGATTTCCTCCTTCAGAATCTAAAAAAAATTAACAAGTCCGTGTTAAAGACTAGGTTCTATGAGTAGGATAACAACGTCGAATACTCTGTAATGGTTAATATATATCTAGCTTATAAGCATATTTAACTGTCGGTGGCTCAGGTTGCGTTTGCGCGTCAGGCACTAACGGTCGATGGTTGGAGTCCCTGCCAGTTCATTGTCTTTTTGGGTAAGTATATAAACTTTTCGTTTTCTAATATGAGTTAGTAAAACTCCTTCAACCCATACATATTTATTTAGAGATAAAATAGCCTGTACTGTTATATTACTCATGCCCAAAACGATAGATAATACTGACTGATGTATGTGTCAGTATAACCAGGTATATACCTATACTACGAGTACCAACCTACTTAGGAAGAAATTTAATTTAATTATATAATGTAAGTAACATGTTTTCATTTAATGCTATTCCTAGAAAAAGGGTAGGTGTTTTAAACATATACGTTTCTTTTTCTTTATATATCTCGACAACGGTACGATTTAGGATAGGGTGTTTCATAGGTAACTCAGTCAGAAACGATGTAAACTGCACGCCCTTAACGGGAATAGGTCGACTAACCAATAACCCTGTATATGTTATCGGTACTATCCCAGAGTACGGACTGCTACTGAGTATTTTATTTCCAGAAAAACCTAATCACTGTCCGACTTGGGTATCGAACCCAGGACCTCTAGATCCCAAAGCGGCTCCACTACACTAAGACCAAACGAGCGAAGCCGCTGGCTGGTCAGCTTGCTTGTAAATAAAATTCACAGTGTCAAAAATATACTAAAGCAACATGTGTAATAGCAAAGAGTCGTCATGAGGAATAGTTTATTAAAAAGATGTTATATTATTCTAAAGCAGTCTCAGACTGTTCATGCTAATAATTCAATGTTGATAATCACTCATTAAAATAGTCGAATTACATTGCAAGCATGGTCTTGCAATTAATGCAATGCTTTGTAGTTGTCAGATAGTCAGTGTCAGAGCGACACATAATTATTATAATATGCGGGCCATTATTATACTATATTGGCCGAGCGAGCGACGCCACTCGGCTTTACCTGGTCAAATTGACTTTCATCTGTTGAAAACCCCTTGCATGATACTTGGTGGGCTGGCTCTTTTCCGCAACCAGGCCGCTGTGGCGAGGCCCATTATATTTTGATTGACCCCTTTGTTTTGTCCAAATTAAGCTCGTGCTGCTTAAATACATCCGTCATAGACACGACACGGTAATGATTAATGACCATTACCGTGCCATAGGCGCCGGCATCAAATGTTAGCGCTCCCTCCCGACTGAGGTACGCACGTGTCATGCGCGGAGCAAATAACGACATCCAAGATGCTGACATACATACTGACCCTATTAATAGTACATTATATATTTTTTATGGGGTAGACTGGCAAATTATTATTAAGAGCAAGCGGCTCACCTGATGATAAGTGATACCGTCGCCCACAGACATCCACAGTGGGTCTACCATGAGTTTACACCATTGACATCAATCGATGCTCGATATCGACTGCCGCGAAAAAAGGTATGAAAAAAAGAACAGTGCCACCTCGCGGTCAATTGTAGAACTAAAATTGACAGGGAGTACGCCATTCACAAGCTTAATAGGTAGGCGAGATCGAGTATCGACTATAGATGGCATTTATGTTGCCAACTCATGGTAGAGTTACAGAGGTCTCGAGGATGCGTTGCCGGCATTTGAGGGAGGAAGATATGAAGGAAGAGGAAGAAGGGCTGAGGGTGGGGAAGGATAGGGGGGGCGGGGAGGGGGGAATCGGGCCTCCGGAAACTCCCACAAGTCGACGAAACGCAATAGCAAGCTATGTTACTAAACTTCACCTCGGTGTTCTGTGGGAGTGAGGTACTTCCCCGGTCGTGCCGGCCCATTCGACTGTGGGGTTACAGCGTGGCACTACCACCAAATAGATGTGTACTTATCTTTTGCTTTGTTTAGTGTTGTTTGTGTAGTGTTTTGGGCTTAGGTAGCTGTAAGCTCACCATTGTAATTTAAAAATAAATGCTAACTCATATATAATAGCGCTTAAGATGACGTTACGTTTTAAATTGTCTGTGGAAAACTTCTATAAAATATAAGAAGGGATTTTTGGGTAATTATCGAACGACAAGTCACGAGAGTGTGACTCGAACGAATTGCAGTTGGCAGCGGGATAGATTGTTGATGGTTGTGAAATAGTAGAATTGCCCTCCTGGACTACCAGCACAGAATAAATAATGGTGGGCTACTGGGCCGTTAAACGTGCGGTCAGATAGTCTAGCTAGATACTAAGGGCTATCGCTGCACGTGCGTCATTTTGTAAAAGTTTCCAAAGAACAACTTGCATTATTGGAAATTGGATATATGGAGCCCTTACTTCAAGAAAGACATTGAACTTCTTGAAAGAATGCAGCGTAGGGCTACTAAAATGGCCCCATCCTTAAAGGACCTTGCATACACACTACGACTACAAAAACTTGGCCTAACAACTTTGGAAAACAGGAGAAAACGAGTTGACCTAATAGATTTACAAAATTTATGGATACTACAATATACCGAACATGGCAAACATTTACTTCATAATTATAATCAGCCCATTTTGTTCCCATTGCTGAGACTCGAGCCTTCCTCTTAGAGACAGGAGTTGGGCCATAATCCACCACGCGGGCCCAGTGCGGCTTGGTGGATAGGTTAGTGGCCAAACCATGTCGAAGTTTTCAGGCCGCCCGAAGGCTTTCGACATAGCCTAACGACTGTTGTCCTAAAACAAACCACCGGGACGACAGCTGAACGGAAGCGCTCAGTTGAATAATGCCACTAGCAGTCATCCATCCAAGTCCTGACCGCAGCAAGTATTGCTTAACTTGTTGATCGATTAAGATCGCCAAGTCAAGCTCCGCTACGAGCGCTTATAACATTTACATAGACCATGAATAACAACAAGACTCTAAGAGGACACTCGCTTAAACTGATGAATACTCAAGTTGGGCATACTTGAGTAGGTATTTAGTTTATGCGAGTGTCAATCCAAAAAAAGAACACTTTTTGCCTAATCGTGTAGTGAAAGACTGGAATGAATTACCGCACACTGTAATAGGTGAACTCTTTTAAAACTGGACTGGACAATAATTCTAAAAAAAGTGCATGGAAACAATATAATTCCACAATACATTAATAATAAGAAGTACAAAATAATTTTATCGTGGACAAAGGGACATGGCCTATGTTCTGGTAATAGAAGGGCAGATATACCTACTAGGTAAAGAAGTAGCCAAAAAGCAGGGTAGCACTGATGAAATAGAACTCTGCAGACCTTTGCAATGGAAGTGCGGAACCTTCTGAGTCATTACAACGACTGTAAACATGCGAAATCCATTTTTCCAATTTTGAACAAAAACAGGTACTACAAACAAATTACTACGATTATAACTTCAGGACCTTCGCCTAATGGTGGGCATTATCACTGGTCACATAATCTTAATTACCAGTCGCACAAAATTGCAGTAATGGATAGCCTATGACACTATGTAGAGGCTGTCTGCAGGAGAACGAGACTGTGGAGCATGTGTTGCTGCACTGCAGGGCTACGTAAGAAATTATAGCAAAAACAAGATTACGGAAGGTCCACTTTAGACCGCATGAAGCATCAAACAACACTAGAGCAGTTGTGCCAGCGACCCAAGGCCATACTCCGCTATGTAAAGGAGTTAGGCTGGCTTGAGTAAATGCTGGCAGGGACCAGGGCCTGCAACAAAAACATCCCAAGCGGGACGTCAGTGCAGGCTTCATCGCTCCCAAAATGAATAAGAATAAGAACTTGCATTATTTTTAATTTTTTTGTAAGTACACTACCCAGGTATAATGTGCATCCATTTTGTGTGCAATGCTCGTATATCCTTCTATGTCCTCCGACGTGGAAGTCGTAAAGGATAAAGGTACATTGGGCGAGTAACACATAGGTAAAATATTAGATATCTCCATGGACCATGACGTCATGGCGACATATGGGCGTGTATGCGCCTCTGCCGTCTCTTTCGTGGACATACTTACAGATATAAAGTTATGTATAAGAAATACTCGTAATTACGGTATGGGAGAGATGGAATGTATTTCCAAGTATGTTATTAGATGCATCCTTTGTTGGGTTTCGAATGCTTTGAAAAACTTGAATGATGTCAAGTATTTCTCGAGATAGTTCTCGTTAATCATAATGAGACCTTGCACTGGGTCAGCCCACCTTTATTAGTAGGTATTCTTAGTCAGCAAAATTGCGCCACTGGTCTATTGTTATGCTGAACTCTACACTGGCATTGTTTCTAGATAGCCGTTCATAAATATATATGTGCATCCTTCCTTCTGATTACGATAGCTCAAATGAAACTAGGGAATTACTTTTCCACATCCATTTATTGTTCACCAACTTTTAAATTTCGCGGCATGTATACAACAAACGTAAACCAAACGCCACCGCGATGCAGGAAATGTTGCCGAACGGGTGGCGCCATCTCTTGACAAAGATCTGCATAAATCTATTTCTTTCGTACTAGGTATAATATAATTATACTATAATGTTACTACTTTAACACTTTCATTTACTACTTTGACACCTTCTTCCACGTGTAAGATTCGATATACCAATAAAATAAAATTGACTAATTAACGTAGGTTTATTTTAGTCGTACTATTTTTATTACGTCTCACTTGCTATTTTCTCCACTCAAAAATGCCGGTCATAATGTACCGCCCTCTCAACCTGGCGTCAGTTTTATGCCAAGAGTCGTTTTCTTACTTAACAATAACTGAAACATATTATTTATTTCAGGCAAACATTTCTAAAATACAGTTTACACGTTTAAATAGCGTATACCTTATTTAAAATTTAGTAGTATGAACTCAAATTATTATTTCTAGATTTAATAATTTGTGACACTCTTCCGTAACGCTTCATTACTTAGTATTCATGAATATTCTTTTAGTTAAAATCAGAAAGGAAGTCAACAATCTGCTATTTACATTTTAGTAATACATTAAAAGCTGCAGCTTTTACCAAGAATTATACATAGACTATTTTGTATATTAATTTAAAAATCATTATTTCTAGCACTTGGTCAACGGCTTAGTAAGAAGGGGATAATAACTAAACTTAAAATTGAGGGTAGAACTCATTTGCGAGTCATCTCAGTAGAAACAACCGCAATGCCAGATATATCACATTGAAACTGTACATAGAAAAGAAAAGAAAGGACGAGGTTAAAAGACTATATAGAAATTAAAATTACCAAACGAATGGGAGTGAGTCGCTAAAGCTCGATTTGGTAGCGAGTTAACTTGCGACATCAGCGAGTTAAGTTGTTATTGTCGTTTGAACGGCAAAAACAAGTCCAAACCAGTAAGCTGTTGATTAAGCTGTGTTGAATAGATCGCGATCCTAATTTTTGGCAAGTCCAGTGCGAAGTAGACCCTCTCGCGTCTCCCGCACCCCGCCAACTTAACTGGCCAACATGTAGACGGGCGAGTTTAGTACAGTCCATAGATTTGTGGACAAGTAGTAAGTAGTACCTACCTAAACAAAACAACCAACGCGACTAGTCTTCTTCTCGAAACGGTAACTTATGACTACTTACTCGCCTACATTTGGACGCCTCTTACAACTTACTTGTTACTTAACTGTCTGATTTCTTAACTGGCTACAGGGCCGGGTTATCCATAAGGCGGATTAGGCAACTGCCTAGGGGCCCCGCACCGACTATATAATAGTGCCCTGTATAATAGTCAATGCGGGCCACGTCCCGAGAAAAAAACGTTACATCTAAAAAAAATATGGACATTTTATACTTCCTCAATACTATACTTACCTTCTTTTCGACGCATGTTGTCAATTGATGAAATACTTTAGAATAAGTATTTAGAAGTAACAATAGGTACCTGGCTGTTGATGATCGGGAAAATAATAACGACGAGATCCGTTTATTATTCCATTATGGCTTCGCACGGTGTGCATATAGCCAGTCCTCAAGTAATATTTTTTATCTAATAATTTGTCCAATTCGGGCAAAAGTGGTCAAATATAGTCCATCATCCGTCAGTTAGTCCTAAGTCAAGTCCGAAACATATATTTTAAAAAGTCAGCAAATGGTTAACTGAAAGGGGCCCCGAGAATTGCATTGCCTAGGGGCCCCAATACGGTTTAATCCGCCCCTGACTGGCTACTGTACTTATTGAATATTGATGTGTATGTAAATCGGGCTTAAGTCTTAGATAATGAGTGCTTAGTGCAGTGCGGAGCAAAACTATAAGTTTCAAAATCAGGAATGGAACTGTAACGGACACACGTGCGACCTGCCACTCTATGGGTAGCTACCTAATTGTAATACAAAGGGGAACCATAATACTTATCTATTAAAGAGCGTGACGTCTTTTCTATATACAGGAACCGATAAACTGCCAAATTCGTTGCATTCCCGGCATGAAAAACACAAATTATAATAATTCTAATAACAAATACCACCCCTGTGTACAAGCAACGGCAAAAGTGTTTTGATTCAGTTGATATACAGCTATTTTAGTGTTCCTTAGCAAGTTTGACTGGAAACTATGACAAACGGACCTAGTCCGTCGAACGGGTCTAGTCTCACTAGAATATCAAGTAAATGTTTCATGTAGGTAGGTACAACGTAGGATTATTAAACTAAAGGAAACATTCAGAAAATAGGAGTGTACTTATACATAATTATAAGGGTGTCAATAATGTAAGCATTCTGTAAAATATATCACTACTATAGTTAAATATCTCTAAAAATTATGGCAGTTCTTATTCTGTTCAGCTTATGATCCAAATTTCTGTATCCTGAGAAATTAGTAGAACATCCTGAATGACAGCACTAAAATTAGACATGTCTCTTCAATTGTAAGTATATCTTAGACAGATAGTCGTCACGTAACTTGGTTAGTTAAGCGGGCACCAAGTCACCTGAGTAAATAAATTACTGATGTGACTAGGTACCCGCTAAACTAAAATACCCAGAATCTTTAAAGTACTTTACAATTAATAATTGACGTTAATAAGGTGTGTCTTTGATATCTAAATTAAATAAATGATTTGACTTGACTTTTATTATTAGAAATGTCATTATAAGTGTTACATCAATTGTGCTACTTATCAATCCACCGCAAGGGGACCATGGGCGTCCAGATTCAGGGGAGTCTGGCGTCCATTAACGGGAATGGTCCCTAGAAGCGATAGCGGCACTCCATGTGACCTGACGTGCTGCGAAGAGAGGGGTCCGGCAACGGACAGCCGCGGCGGGTTCGCGGTCGTGTGCGAAAGCGTTCCCGCCAAAAGCGGCAGTGATGACCACCGCAGTGTTTTAGTGGGTATGCTACGGCCATTCCGAGATAACCAAACATAACTGTGCTCCCCCCGAGGCCGGTGGTATCCATAAAGGATTTCACTGCGTCAAAAAAAACCATTTGCTGCGGTCACCGTGCTCATGAGCTTCCGCGTTTCGGCGGGCACGTTATTCAACTGTGAAGCAGTAGTGTGCAAACATTACTGTGTTTCGGTGACCGGTACAACGTTTCCAGGAAAATTACAGGGCAAGAGATTTAAATCTATTTTAGAGTGAGGAGCGCAGTGCATTGCCGTGCAAGGTTTTGAACTTTTATACTTTAAAATTCCGAATGGCACTAGACTGTTATGGGTTAATGTGACGCTTAAAATCAGCCTAACGACTTGTTCGTCTCGTCACCGATAGACATAAAAAGTCCAAACCGTCGGTCCCGGGCGTTTGTCTAAGAAGGACAAGTCTGTAGGCTACGCCGGAGGCCTTCGTGTAGCCTCAAAACTTCGTCACCACGCTTTCCATCCAAAAGCCGGCAAATTCCTACTGCTGCACTCGAATCTCAGCTTTATTGATAGTAACTGGATGAACGAGCTTTGCTCGTAATTAAACAATTGATTCTCTTAGTCCAACTAAACACTCATTGGCTTAGTGTTGCTTAACAACGCCATCTATTGTCAAGTAGCTTTAGTGTTGCTATGTCGGTTAAACAATTTATTGTACTGAAATAAAACACTCCCTTCGTAGTTATACGTATTATATTATACACACGACCTTACTGCTTCTCGGCTCAACAAGAAGTGAACGCTGGCCAGCCAACCTCCCATCACACAATTTGCCCCTCCTTAGTAGTTGGCTGGAACATCGACAGACAACGTGTTTCCGGTGGCCATATTTTAAAAAAGTCTGTGTCAAGCAAAACTAGCCAAATAACTTGCGTTAAAATTTATAAATTCACTAGAAAATCTTTGCACAGAGTATAAAATAGCGGAAATCATGACAGCAGTTAGTAGTATTTCATTTCCTGAAAACACTGGTGTATACACCGATTTTCATGTGTTCGTTAAAAGGTATTACATAGATAGATACTTTACTTTTGATGACCAAAAAGTATGAAATTATATGAACTGCTTTAGTCGTTGACTGTACCTCCATAAGTTCCCATTAAAAAAGTTAACAAAAACAAAGCAGTTGCTCCCCAAACCTATTATTTATTCTATACAGGTATGAAGGGTGGCATGTCTCAGTATATTTTGCTACACGTCAACTATATCAAAAAACGTATCGATCTTACTTATTTAGAGCCGGGGTGGGTGGCGTGGGGTTTGGATAATTCGGTCAATGTACCGCACGGCGAAGTAATTTTCATACGCAAAGCGGATCATTGTGGATAGGGGTTGGGAGATTTCTTTTTGTTTCAGGAATATTAAACTTGACTAGATGAAACATTTTCTAAACTCATTTTTATTTATTGTGGTAAGTTAAGTAGTCATCTATATTCTATCTCCTTCTGCACACCTCTAACGGCCGGTCCCAATAATCTATCTATCGCCGGTTTACCTTACTAGAGTTAGATATTTGACACTATTTGTATGGAAGTTATGTCAAATTTCTATCGGTAGTAAGGAAAACCGTGGATAGATAGATTATTGGGATCCTCCATGAGAGGCAGTGCCTTCTGTAGGTTTATGCTAAGTTATGCTTCCTTTTGTCTATGATGAAATATACTTAGCTTTTATAGGCACTCTAGTGTATTTCTATAGAACTATATCAAACAGTACCTACGTGCTTTTGATAGCAATTATCAGGTTAATTCCCCAATGCCCCAAGTCTCAGCTCATTTATCATTAACTTGGTAGGTAATCATACACTGAGGGTAGCCACGGCCTTGCCATCGACTGCGATGAAGTAACTATGATTTATTCTATGCGTGTGGTCAATAGTGAAACCCTGGCGAGAAGCAAGGTCATACGTTGCCGATTCCTAGTTTAGTCTTCAGTTCCATACTTCAATATAATTTATATAGGTATACAAGGTTGATATTTGAGATGGGATTTTAGTTTTTTTCATAACCTGCCATTTATATTTTTAGGTATATAGAAAAACTAGTTGCGATCCGCGGTTTCACCTGGATGATGATGATGATGATGAATAGTATTTTATGTGTCAATCCAAAGCCTCATCTACCTCCATACCAACTTTCATCAAAATTGGCCTAGCCGTTTGAGCGTGAAAGAGCAACAAACATCCATGCATCCATCCATCCAACGAAGAAATAATGTCAGGAAGCATAACTCAGAACAAATTCTACACAAAAAGTGGTCCTTCAAACCAAAACCACATAATATGTTTGGAATCATATTATGATTCCAAATACGAATTATATACTTCTGAGGTTACAAATAGACATGTTCGGTGATTGGTTTAAATTCAGAAGGAAAGCAGGGATTGGTCCACGCGCGTGCTGCAACGTGCAACTATGACAGCTGAGTCATAGCGGCGTGAACGATGTTATAGATTTAGCACGACTTTTATTGGGTCATTTGGGCAGTTACTCTTCCTGATATTATTTCTTAGTAGCATCCATCCATCCATCCATCTAAACTTTCACATTTATATTATTAGTAGGATTGCTCGTTTAAAGGTAGGTATTTGATTTGACTCCGTGTTTTATTTGCTTATGATTCCGATGACGCAAAGTGTATACGATCAATAGCTAACCGACTTGTAGTGCAAAACAAGAAAGAAAGAAAGAAAGAAACATTATTTATTTGACACACGGGTTAAACCAGTAATCTATAAAATATAACCCTTATTTATACTGGTCACGCTATTACTTGAGAAACGACGGAACAATGTCGCTAATTCTTTTTTGTTGTGTTAATTATTGTCAGGAGAAGGTTCTTATGAAATAAAAACCAAGAAAAGATGGGAGGTTATGGCGAGCCTACTAGGTACGCGAACGTAGTCGTGGGCAGTCGCTAGTATAATATAAGCAGCAGTAACAGCAACGTCGTTAGCACAACGACGTCAAACAGGCCTTACCTCGGTACACAATCTCAGAGGCCGCAGCACAAACTATTTGCGAAGATGTAGGTATTAGTATCGTAAGCGTCAATGCGTCACACATCGGCGTACAAACCATGATTGGTCTGTGTCACAGTTACCTGACACAGATACATGACAGTTTGTACTGCTTTACGTGAATGGCACGTTACGTTACACTTACGGAGATATTCGTGCTAGGCCCACAGATGCCCGTGATCCGTCCCATGACGCTGATTTTCCGGCAAAACCTGGTAGCGAATAGATAAGGTGTGTGAAGTGTTTCACAGTGGTAGTGACTAAAAATAAAACAAATTGCAGTAACTACCATTTAATATTTGCAACCATGCCTTCCCCACGCATTATGATATCGATACATCCAAGTCTGCTAGCAGTCGCACATGCGTGGGCGGCGGAATGCCCCCCCTCTCCCGCGACCGCGATTTCGCCTCGTTTTGTACTTCGTGTCAGGACCGCTCAAACCAACTCGCCATAAACCAAATTCTCCGCCGACAAGAAATCTGTGACGCCTCGCGCATTCTGCGGTGCATCTTAATGGCAGTTTATATTCGACATCTGACAGTTCACAGGAGCCGTCTAGGCATATCGTTTGCGATGACTGCGCTATCGATTCCAACAAGTCTAACGTTGATAAGAATAACAGGAAAACTGCAACAAAATTGATAACATTTTTGGAAAAGCAATTTGGGGTGTCTCAACTTATGACATATCTCGCACATCTAGTGCGAGATATGTCATAAGTTATTAAGTAATGCAAAAGCCGGCAATGCATTCTTGAGACCTCTGGTATTGCGGATGTCCGTGGCGACGGTGATCACTTACTATCAGGTAAGCCGCCTGCTCTTTTGCAAACATAATTAAAAAAACAAGTTACGACATAACTGATTTGACCTAAGAATCTAGTTAGTCACTTATAACTTATACTACGCATAATTTCTTTTCAATTTATTCATTCTTAGTCTTGCACGACATTCACTAAATCAAATTAACGTTAAACGGATTTTAAAGGTCAGAAATATTCCAATTATCAACGGGATAATTACCGTGTAAATTTTCTGTGAGTTTCCGATATTTCGGCACTGTTGCAAGCGCCATGATCACGGATGAGCTTTACGATTGTGTAAAAACAAAAACAAAACAAAGACGCGGTCCAACCCCAATTTTAAAATAATTTACGATGCTTTACGTAAGGTTGAAAATCGCTTGTTAGATTGGACGATGTAATGCGAAAATGCATTAATTTTGTACGTTTTCTTTATATGTTTTGATATATACTAATACAATTGAAAAAACTGCTGGTTACTAATTTAGTACTATATGTTGGCTATGTATTACCTAAAAAATAATATAGTGTTATCGCTGAAAATTCTGAGAGTTTGGACGTGAAAGTTTATTTTTATGCACCTATTTAGGAATTTTTTCTGCAGAGAGCGAGTAATATTTATGAATTCTGTTCGGTTATTACTCTTTGCCTGTTCCTTTTCTAACCTAAGTTTTTTTTTATAGATTATTATCAAACTGTTTCGTTACACTCGATGTTTAAAGATTCTGCTTTTGACTATTATCAGGGTACGACCGCGCCTTAATTAAAATTTGATTTTTTGAAACGTTGTTGAGAAATGTCTTGACAGACAAACATACAGACAGACAACAATAATCAACGCTATCATTTAAATAATAAAGTAAGATGAGGAAACGCCTTCGTATTTCCAAGCTGATAATACTAAATACCCAGAGATCTTTAATATTATTTAAATACACAAACGTTTAAACGTTTTGTATTTGAACCTAAAATGGGCATGTATGGCCTACGACATAATGTAATAATTAAATAAAATCAATAATAAATTGAAATAATACTAACTTCATCAAAACGATACGATATATAAGAACGTGGGTTCGAACGGATTCATATTCGAGAGAATTGGTGACGAGAAATCCTGAGCAGTACGCTATTCACTTACTTGCTAGAAACTTCATTTTATCTGCGGAGTTCTCAGTTTTCCAATGCCCCGAATAAAGACCTGATGTCCTAAAACAAAGATATACACTTATTATTCAAATTGAAATACATAGTTTTCCGGAATTGATACTTATAATGAGGACGCACGGTGTGTGGAATAATGGAGAAGAACAGAAACCACACACCTAGGCCACAATTGATTCCCATATCGGATGAAGCACTCGACCGGAAGACAGCTTCTGATGGTCCTATGTAGCCACAAGCATTTTTCCAGCCGAACAATTGTGATTGATGATGATGATTATTTAAGCATATCAACAAACATTTTGGTTTAACTCGTATGTTTGTATGGATTTCAGTACCTAACGAACACCTGATTATTATATTTTTTAAAGAGGATCGGCAGGGCTATTATGTATCTCAGTTGCTAACAAATGTTGATTGAAATCTTGAAAAATGTCTTTATGTCAGTTTTGACTAGTCCAGTAAACGAAATGTTAGTAAATTGATGACATGAGCTGACAAAAGTGACTAAACGCGGCATTTTTTTCGATTTCAACCAACATTTGTTAGCAACTGAGGTACATAATAGCTGTATTGATCTCTTATGTTGTATTTTCATATATTAACTTAACTTTATCTTTAATTAACTTTAAGCTATTTATAGAAATGCGAGTGTAGACTCTATAGCTATAGAACGTGATTGAATGTGATTTCTTTATCGAGAACAAATAATACATTTTATTATGAAAACTAACGTGGTTTGTACACATTTTTAATATGAAAAACGGGATTTACTCGCGTAATGAAGTCATATCTGTCCGACTATAGTTTCAACCACATCCGGTGGTCTTTTAAAAAGAAAGACCACCGGATGTGGTTGAAACTATAGTCGGAAAGATCTGACTTTTTTACGTAAATAATAAGTTGTTACGATAAAAACTGATTAAAATGTAATATACAATTTAGTTTTTTCTAATTGTGGTTCTTGCATCCCAAAATGAATTTAGTTAAGTATGTATATTAGATTAGAAGACTACATAATACAAATCATATTACAAACCTCTGTGTTAGAAGTTGAGATCAGTACCTACTCAACTCCCATAAGAGCCGGATGAGAAAACAAGAAAAATCTTGGACTACCCCCTTTTCACCATGTCAACAGTGCTCTAGCCAAATTACTACTAATGGTTAATTCACGTTTTATTATTCCTTGTAAAAGAAAACACAATTCAATTACATGAAATAAGTTATATATATGATTACTTTTGTATTGTTTTTACATTTCTTATTTATAAAAGAAATGTTCAAATCATGTTCCGGATAAAAGAAATGTTCAAATCATGTTCCGGCGATTTTCTGCTGATGTTCTTATTAAATGGTTATTTTAATGAATAGTATTGCCAACCAAGCAGTTTTACTTGGGTCGGCGCAAATGCTAAATGTACAGACATTGGAGTTAAACGTTAACCACACATCGCAATTCCTAGAAAAGTAGTATTATTTCTGGAAATCAATTATATTATTATACAATTGTTACATTACATATATTATTATGTATCAATCAGGACCCCATCTGGAAAGCCAAAATGAGGGCTATTTCTAACTTCTGTTTTTGCACGCGACATCGTCATTTTAATTAAAAGCCACGACGGAAGGTGCATTTCTCACGCTCAATACTATGTGGCGGGCCCACCGACGTAAATTGACATATCGGCTAGCTCGTTCCTATCATTTCATATCCTAGCCAGCCGTGCGATTCTGTAATGATTCGTCGATGCGCTCGTCGACGAGCCGATCACTCACCGATGTCAAATACTTTATAAGAGATCTTCCTTGTACGTAAGGTCGTTTTTCCAACATTTCTTGTCATCTCTTCATTTGTTTCACGAATGTTGTCAAAGATGCAACGTGAGCCAGGTCACAAAAGTTGCTCCTTTCAATCCTATAAATATTTACTATCGAGTTTATTGCTACTAATAAACTCGATAGTAAATATTCACTTCGGTCAGAGTAGTTATTTACATTAGTAATAATTACTCTGAGGCTATATGTTAGCCAACAACACCTCCCCTATTTCCGTAGTTTATAAATAGAGCGAGGGTTGCCTCGAAGCAGTTGCTTTGAGAAAGGTCGCGGCATTAACACATGCAAAACGGATGGTTTTCTAAGAAGGTCAAGGGTTATGTAGGTACAACAAAACACCCTAATAAATATCTCGTTGACGATATTAGGTATTTGGCTACCTACATAAGCTCGTTAGGCGGAAGTAGGTGCCTAGGTAAAGAATCTAGATTTAGGTAGAATCTCTTCTCTCGAATACTTCGTTCAGAGCAGAAAAAATTGTAAATTTTTTAGAGTTCTTCGAATGAAAAAGGAATCCTTATAAAATCACTTTGTTTTGTTGTCCGTCTGCCTGTCTGTCAATACCCTTTTTCTTAAAAACGCGTAGAGGTAGGTATCAAGTTGAAATTTATATTGAATAATCGGCTGGGCTATTATGTATCTCAGTTGCTAACAAATATGGATTGAAATCTGAAAAAATGGCCGCTCTATGTCACTTTTGTCAGCTTCAGTGATCAAATTACTAACATTTTTGCTTACTGGAGTTGCCAAAACTGACATAGGGCCGCCATTTTTCTAGATTTCAATCAACATTTGTTAGTAACTGAGATACATAATAGCCCTGCTTGTCTACCGTCTCTTTCAACTGAGAAAAAAGTCACACTTTGTGTCAACTTTTGCTGGAATTAAAACTGGAACTAAACTAAGCTCGAATAACTGCGTAAGTATAACTTAACGTGTCGTTCACGCGAAACAGTACAAACTGACATGTATCTAGGGCAACTGTGACACAGATAACTCATAGGTTGACCGACGAAAGCGTGTCGCGTTAACGTTTGCGATATGAATACTTATTCACAAATTGTTTGTTCTACAGCTTCTGCTTTACCAGCCCGCGCCCCGCATAGAACTTAACAACTTCGAACTTTCACCGTAACTCTACTAAATTATGCTTCTCAATGTGATCATTTAAACACCTCCAAGTGAAAAATAAAACAAAATCATTGTGACAATTGAGTAATCTGTATCATCAGGGCTACTGACTCATTCATTGATGCATCCAAGTCAGTTACCATCTGCCAAAACCAACATAAAAGTCTTTACCCCATCCATATCTCTATCCCCTGCTTCCTCCGTATCCCCCACCACCTCTATATCCCCCGCCTCATCCGTAATCGTAATCCCCGCATCCACAATGCTCCGGACGGAATAAAACGGTAGATATGCAGCAATAATGTGATATTCTTCTATGTAAATATTTTATTTTGATTATAAGAAAAAACATTACAGTATTAATGTTTTATTATTTATAGGATTGGGGTGTTAAGGTTTCCATATAATTTGTGTGATGAATATTAAACACCACAGAATATAATCACACTATTTATTTCACTCATATTTACTTACTTTATATAAATACACATCACTTGATTAGATAATATATCACTACTAAGCGATATTGGTAATTATTTGTTAACTTTTCACAACACTTAAACAATAACACCTTACGGAGATGTTGCTTGCTCGAAATCACTCAAGGTAGTGTTCGTTCCAAAACTCCACTCCCAGTAAATCGCTTGTGTAGCTATATTCAGACTAGTTGGCGTCATTTAGGCGCCAGCCAATCAGACACAATAGTTGACGCACTAAAACACCACCTCCGGAAAGTCAATTACAAAACTAAAAGTACTTAAATATAAAATGGGGCTAGTTCCAAAAAGTCAATAGACGTCAGAATAATGTTGAATTCATAACAAAATATTGATTTAATTACTAATCATTACATTCGGCCATCCGATACCGTGCGACCTCCTGACGCACGATAGCTTAAATATTCAAGAAATAGCCGGGTTTTATTGGTTTACAATACAACTAATAACAATTACACACTGGCATTAATTAGGTTTACAGTTTCACAATAAGGATTTACTATTTATTTGTTTACAATTTCTATAATGGATGATATTCTTAAACGTTCCATTTTCTAATTACATAAGTAAGTGATATGATAGTGATGACAACAGTATCATTACATTCGGCTTAAATTTAAATTTATCTCATTCTTTCTGGTGCCTGGTAGATGGTGAACTGTTCTCATCCGGATCATCTTCACTTTGTGACGTTGAACTACTGGTATTATTGGAAGGACGTGTATTGTTATAAGTGTCTGGTAGGTTCAAATTAATCCATGGTCGAATACGATCGGCCGCAACTACACTTTTAAATTTATTATTTCGTGAACTAAAACCGGGAATTTCAGCAATTTTATATCTATCGTTACCTAAAACTTCCGTAATCCTATAGGGGCCAATAAATTTCGATAACAGTTTTGCGCTTTTGCCTTTGTTGTTAAAATTTGTTCTTGTTATTTTTATCAAGTCTCCTATTTTGTAAATGCTAGCAGGAATTCTACCTTTATCATAATTTCGTTTCTGTTTTTCTTGACTAACTTTAATATTACTACTGACTTCGTCCCTTACGTCTTGTATTTCTGCTGGTGTTCTATCAATGCCTATATTTATTTTGTTAGTAAGACTATCTCTTAACCTAATACCAAATAAAGCTTCCGTAGCTGTCTTTTGCGTAGAAGAATTTAAAGAGTTATTAATACCCCACTGAATTTTTCCCAGGCACATGTCCCAAATGCGTTCGTCTTTGCCATCGTTGTGCTTTGCTAAGGCATTTAAGATGGTTTGGTTATACCTTTCAGCTTGACCATTTGCTCTGGGCCATGCGACTGCGTTAAGTATATGCCTAATGCCATGACTATCGCAAAAACTCTTAAAAGCCGTCGAGGTAAAAAGATGTGCCACGATCAGATATTATTCTGGATGGTAAACCAAAGTCATAGAATATACCTGTCAGAACTTTTACTGTAGTTTTAGTTTTGTGTCTTTCACCGCCCTTACAAACAAGTACTTCGTGAATCCGTCCACAATAGTTAAAATGTAAGCATTACCATTTTTACTTTTTACGAATGGCCCAAGATGATCTACGTGAATCGTGTGGAAGGGAATGCTTATTTTCTCTATCGGATACATTTCTCCAGCTTTGCGTCCACCAGCGTTATCTTTATTATAAGCACATTGAATACAAGATCTAACGTATTTTTTTACAAATCGTCCTAATTTTGGGAACCAGAAAAGAGATTTAATTCTTTCGATTGTTTTTGAAATACCTAAGTGTCCTACTTCGTCGTGATTTGAGCGGCAAATTTGCCAGCGAGCACCTCGAGGAATAACCAAGCAAAGAGTTTTTCCTACTTTCCTATA
This sequence comes from Selenia dentaria, assembly GCA_917880725.1. Lineage (NCBI taxonomy): Eukaryota > Metazoa > Arthropoda > Insecta > Lepidoptera > Geometridae > Selenia > Selenia dentaria. The sequence continues at coordinate 27,219,420 of OU862895.1, read as the reverse complement.
AACTCTATGATTTTTGATGACATAATTTCTTTTAATATCCTTAGACACATCGTCGGTTTCGGGTTTAAGAATTTTGACAATCCGGGAAATATCAGGATCTGACATTTGTAGAGTTAATAGCCAATTATCTGTCTCTATATTATAAACTGTTACAGTAGATTCATCGTCAATATCAGTCGTCAATGTTGTATTTCGGCTAAGGGCATCTACATGTGCCATACGGGTTCCTGGACGGTATTCAATACTAAAAGTATATTCGCTGATTTGAAGCCACCATCTAGCTATGCGGGGTACCAAATCACGCTTAGTTAATGTGGTTCGCAGTGCATGGCAATCTGTTACAATTTTAAATTTTAACCCTAATAGATAGACGCGGAATTTTTTTAATGAGCAAACTATTGCCAACGTCTCAAGCTCGTAAGAGTGCAGGTGACGCTCTTCTGGTGTAGTTTGTCTACTAAAGTAAGCTACTGGTTTGAGAACTCGAGGATTATTTTGCCATTGCATTAAAATTCCTCCAACTCCTAAAGCGCTGGCATCAGTGTGCAACTCCGTTTCAAGTTCAGGGTTATACAAGGCTAGTGTTGGTCTGTCGATTAGACCTTTCTTAAGTAAAGAAAATGCGTTTGATTCGATTTTCGTCCAGTTGAATACATTTCCCTTTTTCAGTAAATTTGTCAAAGGCCTCGCTATTTCACCAAAACCTTTGACAAACTTCCTAAAATTGCTTGCTAAACCTAAAAATTGACGAACTTCATGTAAGTTCCGGGGTGTGGGAAAATCTTTTACAGCCAAAACTTTATTTTCATTTGGACGTATGCCATTGGCAGATACTTCGTATCCGAGGTAATTAATGAAATTGTCAAAAAAACGACACTTTGAAAGTTTAAGGGTTAGACCATTTACACGCAATAATTTTAAGACTTCTTCAAGCCTATTGAAGCCTTCTTCTAGATCAATAGATGGCAACAGGATATTATCATCTAAATAAGCCAAAGCTGTTTCGTACCGTTTAGGACCAAGCATGTTATTTATGACCCTTTGGAAAACAGCTGGTGCGTTAGCCAACCCGAAAGGCATTCTTTTGAATTCGTAATGCCCATCGGGAGTTACAAATGCAGTGAGGGGCTGACTGTCCTTTGATACAGGGACCTGGTAATAACCAGAAGCGAGGTCCAAAGAAGTGAAGAATTTATTACCACTTAAGTTTGTTAGTTGGTCGTCAATAAGGGGTAAAGGGAAACAATCTTTTCTAGTCTTGTTGTTGAGAGCCCTATAATCGACGCATAGCCGCGGTTCGCCCGTCTTTTTCTTAACTATGAGAATTGGACTCGCGTAGTTGGATTCAGATTCTGTAATGATATCGTTTTGTAATAGTTCGTCAACTATTTCGCGCACTTGACTTCTCTCAGAGTGAGACAAACGATATGGTCTATATACGACAGGCCTATCGTCTAGCAGGTCTATTTTCATTTCTACAGAGTTTGTGCAACCAATCTCACTCAAATTAAACGCAAAACAGTCACGATAGGATTGTAGAAGTTCGAAAAGCCTATCGAGAGTTTTATCATCTACCCCAGAACCTACTTTAATGTCCGATTTCAGTAAAGGCTCAAAATTTGAAATACCTTTCATGATCCTGTTAGTAAACATAGTTTCTCTTTCGACAAAAGGTAATGCTCTAGCTATTAAAGTATTCCCTGGTATGCCTAAAGACACGCGACATAGATTTGTCAAAAGTATGTGACACTTCCCTTCCTTGATATGGTAAGCTCCTTGATGTAAGATATATTCCTTACCAGGTTCACTACTAGTATAACCTATAGATATATATATATATAGACATCCCCAGAGAATGAAGAGTCTGAAGCGGTAACTTCGACTAGTCTTGACTTAGAAACTTCAGTATCATTCGAAATTGATAGTTTTAAGCAGTGCTCGTTGGTTTCACTAGTGTTGAGATTAGGACTATTGTAAAAAAATAGTTTACTATTGTCCTTATAAACAGTAACTGATGGCAATTCTGTAAAGTTTTGACCCAATAATAAGGGAGTTTGCATAAACTTATCATTTACTACAAGAACTTCGACAGTCGCCTCAACTCCATCAATCCTAATATTTTCGAAGCTGCGATAAATAGGGGTTACTGCAGAGTTACCGAAACCTTTGATAACAGGCAATTTCGTGATGACCTTGGACAAATTAAGGTTCTCTGCATCAGATTCTCTCATCAAGCTGCATTCACTACCAAAATCTACATATGCAATAAAATTACTATTGTTAACGATTATTTCTTTAAAAAATTTACTATTACTATCGTTCAGAGTCGAAATAGTAAAAGTTTTGCGTTCTTCATTATTATTAGATCTAAGTCCCGACCGCGGCATTAGAGGTTCAAGATTGCAATTTTCGCGATCGTGACCCACCCTGTTGCATTTTTTGCATTTGATGAGAGGTTTCGGACACTTGAAAAAAGTGTGACCCTTTGTACGACAGTTAAAACAAACAACCGAATTATTATTAGAGGTTGATACAGAGTTGCGCAGTGGCAAGACGTCGTTACTTCGCCTCTTAGCTGGCAACGAGTTGTTGCCTGAATAGGGGCACTGAGAGTTCAGATAATTTAATAAATCTTCCGGTTCTTCACAATTTAGCGCTTGAGCCCCATTTCGAATAGATTTATCAAGTATGCCATGTATAATACAGTCTACAGCTTTCTTTCCAATAATATCACATCTGTTCACTAGTGTTAGTTTGTCATAAAAATATTCGCCTAAATTTTCGTTGTTTACTGTCGTACGAGCTAACATTTCTTCGAGAAGCCGACCATAATTTTGCTCATTTGGAAACGCCTTTTTAAGCTTTGCTTGCCATTCGGGCCAAGAAAAAATTACGCTAGGGAGAGCTTCAAACCATTTTTTGGCAAGTCCTGTAAGTTTCTGAAGTGCAAAATGTATGGTCTGCTTCTCATTCCATTCGTATATGGTAGCAATTTCATTTACTTTCCTAAGCCAACTCTCAACACTTTGAGATTTACTTGTGGGGTCAAATTCTGGTACAACATTATGGAGGCTATTATTGCTTAAATTACGAGACTTACTATTTTCCGGTTGCAAAGAATTCATAAGCTTCAGTACCTTTTGAGTAGTCCAGCTAGTAGACTTCTTACGTTTCTTGTGCCGGGATGATGTACCCGATGACTCCGTTGAAGAATTACTTGAAGAAGTCGAAGTAGATCTTCTTCGATTCTTCCTTGACCTCTTATTTGCACGTTTCGACTTAGCTGCTGTCCTCGAAGTCGAAGTATCCTTACGCTTTCTCTTGGACCTTTTCCGTTCGAATACTGGTGGTTCTTCCTCTGGAGATTTTGGTTCGTCTGATTCCATTACCGGATAGTAAATATATTCACGGCGGCTTCGAGCGTACTTAGCTCGCTTACTAAGCACACTTAGCTTCTGGAGGCACACTTAACCTCACTGCGTTCTAATACAATGATTCTCTTAGCACACTTGGCTTTCTTGGTCACAACTCACTTTGCTTTCAGAGGCACACTTAACCTCCCTGCTTTCTAGTTCATTTACAGCACACTTGGCTCTCTTTGGTTACATCCCACTTCTGAAATGTGATGAATATTAAACACCACAGAATATAATCACACTATTTATTTCACTCATATTTACTTACTTTATATAAATACACATCACTTGATTAGATAATATATCACTACTAAGCGATATTGGTAATTATTTGTTAACTTTTCACAACACTTAAACAATAACACCTTACGGAGATGTTGCTTGCTCGAAATCACTCAAGGTAGTGTTCGTTCCAAAACTCCACTCCCAGTAAATCGCTTGTGTAGCTATATTCAGACTAGTTGGCGTCATTTAGGCGCCAGCCAATCAGACACAATAGTTGACGCACTAAAACACCACCTCCGGAAAGTCAATTACAAAACTAAAAGTACTTAAATATAAAATGGGGCTAGTTCCAAAAAGTCAATAGACGTCAGAATAATGTTGAATTCATAACAAAATATTGATTTAATTACTAATCATTACAAAATCATTACATTTGTCTTCTTCACTTGTTACAGACGGTAGATCATGCCCTTTGCTATTTTGCACGCAATTGTGGCATGTCTGGGCCAAGTAGTTCCCCCTATGAACCTTACTTCCTTGGCCTGCAGTGGATCGCTCATTAGTGCCCAATTTGTACCCTTTATACATATACATTAACACTAACCGTGGGACTAGTCCACAAATTTAAGGTTGCTCAGCGAGCTATGGAGAGACATATGCTCGGGGTTTCTCTGAAGGAAAAGATTCTTAATGAAGTGAATCCGACAGAGAACCAAAGTAGTCGACAAAGCTCAAAGAATAAGCAAGCCGAAGTGGCAATAGACTGGCCACATTTCCCGAAGAACCGATAACAGCTGGAGTAGACGAGTTGTTGAGTGGAGACCACGTTTAACTAACGTAGTGTGGGACGCCCTGCGGATGTGGAGAGACGACCTGCGGAAGGCGGCTGGCAGTAACTGGATGCAGAGAGCTGAAGACCGAGCTCTGTGGCATACTTTTGGAGAGGCCTATTCCAGCAGTGGAGGACGAATGTAGGCTTACGATAATGACGATGACGTTGAACCTTTAGCATCATTTTCCACGCACGTTGAATGAAGAATAATAAAAAAAGTTTCACTACAAGTAGTTAGAGAAAAAGAGGTAGGTATGTAATCTACCTCTTTTTCTATATCAACAGTTCTCTGTCCGTATTACCACTAACGTAGGCATTCAATAATTTTTACATCTGTCATATTCGGTAAGTAGGTCCTTATTACCCGTAAATAGGGCTTGTAGGTGACCAATTAGCGCTCTAGGGTAATAATGTAGCTAGAAAAGCCGGAGGGCGGTAAGTAATTTAAAAAAAACACAAATGGGGCTTGTAGGTGACCAATTAGCACTCTAGGGTAATAATATAGCTAGAAAAGCCCTAGGCGGTAATTAATTTAAAAAAACACTTCACTATTTCAAAAAGTTCCCGTACATCTAACTATCATACTGGCAATAGACATCATGCATTCATCCCAATGACAAAAGAGGTCGCTTCTCTATTCAGCCTTGTCTTCGTATGAGTATAATAGTCATCAATTTTATTTTTGTAATGCTGGTTTTTTTCTACTTACCTCACAATCAAGATGTAAAGCAGAGAAGTTAGCTCGGGTGTAAGCATCAATTGCACCCTCGAACTATAGGCGCCCTCGCTGCGCTCGTGCGCCTAAATATCTCGGGTTGGAATTGATGCCCTTGGCTACTAATCTACTATATATTATTTGTAAAAAAAACACTAACATAACATAACACTAACTAACTAAATTACATATAAACCTAATTCTTAAGTTATAAGTCCTACCATTATACGAGTAGTTGTGAAATTTCGTTAGTAGGTGTGTAATTGTGTAAGTTTTTTTATTATTTCAAGTTGTAGGTAACTTTACGGGTTTGAGTGAAATTTGGGATGGAGATCTATCTATATACAGCGTGCAACAAAGAGACGTAGTAGTACTCATAGGCACGTTAATATTAGATAATATTACCGTTTCATAGGTGTGCTTATGTACCTTGTAAAAAATTTTGGTAGTTGATGACTAAAGCAAAACCGCCGGAGGGTCAAAAGGTAGGTAACTTGTTTAATTGTTCGGTGTGTATCCGGGTTGTACTAGTGTGTCCATGCCTTCTGAGGCACAGGAACTCCTATTGCGGGGGTACCCGTGTGTAAACATTACATTACATTTATAGCTTTTTTAAAGCACTAACGCCTGCTTAGCTATACCAAACATTGTAATTTTTAGAGAGAAAAATTCTAAGCTAAGGCGTTAGTGCTTTAAGAAAGTAATACTATAAAAAATTATAAAGGGTTGTGACATGAATACGAACATTAGGTAAGTATTTGAAAAAAATCTTATCTCGGTTGGATAATGTTGTCAAAGCTGTTCAATAGATGTCGCTCCCCGTACGACGGTTAAAATCAGATAAAGATTTAAAATTCGATGCTCGGACCTCGAGCCTCGGTGGCCTAGTTGGTCATGGTATCTGACACGGATTGTCGGAAGTCGCGGGTTCGAAGCCCGTCTGTACGAGGATGCGAATTTTTATTTCTAAAAATTGCATACTTGATATTAGACTCAGAACTATAATATTGCACATGGGTTTTTGTGGTTAGTAAGAAAGCGCGGATGAAGCCGTGTGACGCAGCCAATAGTACCTAATAGTGCTAATACATTAGATTTGTTCCGAGTATCTATTATATGAAAACATTTCCATCATGTCCAGGTTTACTGTTAATAGTTTTCTGTTTAATATTTGGACTCGTGTTATGTTTTATTAGCGTGTAAAATGGCTATGTGAGAATAAAATATTTAATAACTGCGTAAATAATAATTTGTTTATAAAAACTTGCTAATACGACTTTTTCCGCGTGAAATTCAACGAAAAATGTTTTGCACGGAACCTTTATTAGTTTTTTGTATTTTTAAAGTATCTATAAGTTACTCTTTATAGCAGCCAGTGAAAGTTACGTCAAAATCGGTCCAGCTGCTTCGGAAATTAGCTACACCAGACAGACTAACAGATGAATAAAATTGTTTTAGCTTATAAGTACCTATCGTAGATAGTATGCAATTCGGTACCTATGCTAAAAAAAATTAACCTATGCCAATTCCGAAACCATTTCGAGATTTTATGTTACAAACCCTTATTTTTCTACTCTGACCTTTTAAAACGATAAGATGCCATTTATTTTAACAAAAAACGATGAAATAATTCGACTTTCATTGACCTCTAAATGACGTCACTTTTTTGCACTTTTGTTTTGATTGAATAGAGACTTACGAATTAGTAGGTGTCACTGTCAAGTGTTCTAGTTTCTTTTTTTTTACTCGCGTGCTTTTCTTGGCTTCTCAACGCAACTACATATTTGTGCAAAAAAGTGACGTCATAGGATTCAAATTTTCAAAAAAATTATTATAAAATAACTACTGAATATAAAACAAAAATATTGAAATTAGTTTCTTATAATGACCTAATCTACGAAATAAAAATATAAAAAAAATACCAAAAAAAAACTTTACATTACCGAATTAGGAAAAGCTAATAATTTGACATTACAAAACAGACACTTTAATTTATTGATTTGTATACGTACTTACTAGCTTTTACCTGCAATTTCGTCCGCGTAGAGTAGTTTTTTTATAAATATGATTTTGTGTAACACTATATAAGGCCTTTGTTAATTAATGCACAATACTGAACAGGGTGGGTTGGAGTCGATTACTGGTCATGAAAGTGACGAAAAAAATACAAATTTTTAATTATTACGAGTATGATATGAACCCATATTCACCGCTCTGCAAAAGAGGCATAGTGCAGCTGAACGTATGACGGCGCCGCTACATCATCTATCAGGATAGATATCTATCCGTCCTGTAGTATTTACGTGATAAAATTACCTAGGGACAGACCGACAGACAGGCAGACAAAAATTCTAAACACGATATTTAGATTCTACTACTTTAATATCTCATATTAAATGTTTTTTTTCTAAATACCTAATCTTTCATGCACAGACAAGCGAGCATTACAAGACTGCAATTGAACTAACGGACCTGGTGGCTTTGAACGTGGAGTGTGTGGAGGCTCTTGAGAATAGTCACTCGAGCTGCCACATTCAACCACAACCAGACTGTACTAGCGCCCTCTCAACATCTCTGTCAAATCAAAACAGACCAACATTGATCACAGACACGGTCCCAGGCGGAGAGCAGTATGTCGGCTCTAATCCAGTTCAACCGCATAAAATCATGGTATTTTCAGACAAAATAGGTGTAGGCTTTGGTTCATTATTAAGTAACTCAGTGCAGTATGCTGTGGAGAACTATTGCAACTTGGCTACAGTTTTATTAAATGTATACATACATGTAATAAAACATTTATATACATATTTTTTTTACCTAAAAATGGAACCGTCTTCAACACTAAAAAGTGTGAAATAACTTGTTGAATTTGTGTGAAGTTTTCACACTTTTTAGTGTTGAAGTCTGTTCCACTTTATGAAATTTTCCATTTCTAGTGACCCTTGCTACCTACGGGATCGATTTTCATTCAAAGTCAATGATGGTATCATCAAGATAGGCGTAACAATTTCCAGTTTTTGAAACGTAACTCATTAACTGCTTGACCAAATAATGAAATTTAAATGGTCCCTCGGAAGTATACTCTACCAAACACAAAAAGGATTTTGAAAATCGGTCTACAAATGGGGGATAAATCAGTAGACATACACATAAAAAAATACATACACACGAACATAACCTCATCCTTTTCGAAGTCGGTTATATGTTACAAATCGAAAGGTAATAAATGCTAATGGATTAGCATGTCGTGTATTCACAGAGCCTACTTCGACATATGATAGTCACATTCAATTCCGTATTTGACGACCGAATAAATAAATTTATAAAAGCTCATTTGTAAGTTTTCCTTTAGTGGGTATATTTTCATACCCTTGAGAAAACCCCTATTTCCGTGTTTATAAATAGAGCGAGGCTTGGATCCTAGGGGAGGGTGTGTGTGTAGAAACGTTCAACGTTTTTAAAGTTGGTTAACAGTTGCTGAGGTCACGTATGCAGTTAAGTAGAACTATTAAAGTTTAAATTGAACGATATCGTCAATGAATTCTAATTAAAGCTGTCAAGTGAAAGTGGTACATCGAGGGTTCCGTACTACCACAGATTTTTTTTATTTATTTATTGGATTTAAACTTAAATAACATTAACTAGAATAGGTTTCTTACATATCCGAGAACTATTAATTACCAGGTGAACTAAGCACATATACCATTCATCCATGACAAAGCAATAAATATAATAATAAACTTTATTTCACATAAAGATAAGTATAACAAATTTCCGCCAACGTTGTAAATGTTAGCAAACAATACTGTATCATTATAAATTGATCGTCGCAAATGCGTATTAAATGCTTTGTTCTACAAATAACTTCATTAATATGATACATATGTGTACCTATAACAATTGAATAAGTTAGCCGAGAATCGTTACAATGTGTGGCCGTCAAGAACCGACAGAACATTAGATTCCTAAAAGTAACGGATCTGAAATTTTCTGTTGAAACTACAACACAATATAATTGTTTTATGTATATTTATTATTAACGCAAGAACTTGATATCTGTCTGTTTCATACTTTATACGACAATGATGTTTTTATAATCACGATAAAACAGTACCTAGTCCTTGAGGTCAGACTCAGCGTATTCTGTGGTAGTCGCAATAAGTATCAAGCAAATCAACCACCCAATAATAACAGCTTAGCTTGGGGTGGGCGACTATCATTCAGTCGCCTTCTCCTTTCCGGTGGTGAATAGTTACCTATTCACCACCTCCGTCGGTTGGGAAAGGCTGAGTACTCCTGGTACTTCTCGGGCCCTCGGGAGGGGCGATCAGACCCCGCTGTATAAGCGGGCGGTCGTCGGTGGGGGACTGGACGTAAAGGCTCGGCCAACTCCCCCAGTCCTCTTCCACACAGACGAAGCCGGAGTGCCGCTGGATCGTTAAGTACGTATAGTAGCATGAATTTTAGTGCCGGGGAGTCCCACTTACATATATAATATATAAAATTACATCGTCTGTGAAAATTTCAACTATCTAACTATAACGATTCATGAGATACAGCCTGGTGACAGACTGACAGACAGATAGACGGACGGACAGCGGAGTCTTAGTAATAGGGTTCCGTTTTATCCTTTGGGTACGGAACCCTAAAAAGATTCGTCTTATTTGGTGCCATTGTAGTGTCTTTACAGAACTACAGCTGCGCCAAGTTTTGAAGGCACTATGTAGCGTTGAGCGAATTAATTTCAAAAACCAATATTTGGGGGTGGACGAGACTTCGCGGTCCACTACAACACAGAATCTTCTCGTCTTCCCCACCGGGAAACAAGTCTACGAAGCCACCTTTATAACCAGGAGAACGAAGAAGTTTATTTTGCCGGCTATCGCATTTGGGGCCGTCCATTAATCACGTGAGGTTTATTTTACCATTTTTTGCCGGACCCACTCAAAGCAGTTTATCTCATAAACCTCCGTTTGTGAGATAAACTACTTTAAAAATCCTCCTTTTTATCGACGTCAGGAACTGACAGCACCTTAACACGTAAAATGGGCCGCACCGTAGCAGCCCGGTTGCGGAAAAGAGCCAGCACACCAAGTACCAAGTACTGTCTGTCCTTTTTCGCTTTCGGAGTAGAAAACGCGAAGTCCGCCAAACGAAACTTCGTAGTTCGTTTTTGGGAGTAAGCCTCCTGAAGTGGTGCTTATAACCAAGAGCATAGAGATACCATAGAGATCTATATCCTTGTGTCTGTGATCTGTGGCATGAAGCTGTCTGTCTCGTTACTTTAGTTGTTTTGAACACGTATAATGTTAAGGCGTGTAACTAACAGACTTTCCACCATACATGTCCAGGCCCCGGGGAAAGCTACACGGACTACGTGGCGACGCGCTGGTACCGAGCCCCGGAGCTCCTGGTGGGAGACACCATGTACAGCACGCCGGTCGACGTCTGGGCTATAGGTAAGATATTAACGTGTTTGATATACAAGTACTTTATCGCAGAGATCTATAGAAATGCCAAAGGTTATGAGGACGTGAGCTCGCTACATGCACGGGCATAATGCCAAGGTTACGAATTCACAAGGAGCTGAATTTGTCTACGGTATAGGTACAGTCGCACGTAAATTAAAACGCACAATAGTTCAGAATTTTTTTCTTGTGGTGTTGAAGTCTGTTTCTGTTTTTGGTAAATTGATTTAATTTCACCCTTTTAGTGACCTTTGATATTTACGGGATCGAATATCAAAATAGGCGAAACACTTTTCAATTATTGGAGTGTAACTCAAAAACTGCTGGACCGAAATTGATGAAATTTAAGTTAAGGAAAGCACCAGCTTTCAAACAAAGAATGATTAAAATCGGTTCGCCCAGTCGAAAGATATGAGGTAACAAATATAAAATACAGTCAAATTGAGAACCTCCTCCTTTATTGTTGTTGTGTATCTCAAAGCTGTTGGACCGAAATAGAATTTGATGAAATTTAAATGGTAATCACCTCGGAAGTATAACTACTCACCCATCAAAATCGGTTCATAAACGACGAAGTTATCCGCGAACACACATAAAAGAAATATACGGTCGAATTGAGAAACCTCCTCCTCCTTCTTTTGAAGTCCGTTAAAAAGAGAAGTAAGATGAGAAAACAGCGGAATAATGGAAGCTTCTGAAGAATGTTTTTTTTTAAGTGAGGTAAAATTTTCACGTTTCCATTTACGCTTGCGAATAATAATTGTAATATCATGGAATTTTTGTTTGACACTGTGTAAATAGTATACAACCGATGGTAGCGTATCTTTTCATAATAAACGAAATAGGTATACCTACCGACCTATCAACATTGCAACAAGAACATTCAACTTTTACACAGTCATGCCTCCCGCGACATGCAATCCTACTGCGGGGACTAGGATTGCATCCAGGGGGCAATTCTATTTTTCACAACTTTCAACAATTGTTGAACACCCCGCTGCAACTGCTGTTGAACTCCGGTTGCCGTTCGATAACTACCCAAAAAGCCATTCTACTATTTCTGTAGACAATTTTTTTGGCATCGCAGATATTTGCCCTGGCCAGGGATGGGCTGGAATCTTCGCTTAGAAGACAGGCTTACTATCCCCCACCAACTAGAGAAGGGTTCCTTTATGAGCCGAAATCAGTCGCGAAGTTCGTACACCCGATCCCGCACAAGCCCACGATCATCGTGAGCGTACTCGACACGTCATCGATGTGACTTCACTGATAACCAGTGCTGCCAACCTGAATTGCCTTAATTACCGTATATGTTCCCCAAAATTACCGTACACCTAATTTAAAAAAATCAATAGCTTATAATACTGACATTCTTAGTTCTTAGATATGCGCGGTTTTATTTGAGCCTTTTAAACATAATGCGGGAGACTTAGGTGTTCACGTTAGTTATGAACAAAAGTATGCCTAGCATAAAGTATGGATAGCTAGCTACCGCCTTTAAGGAAATAGCTGCCCTAATCGTAAGTAGATAGATCTCAATTTAGCTAAATAAAAATTATTGGTACATAGTCTAGTTATAGTAAGTGTAAGGTCTGTGGGTTTGTGCGGTCGTTGCGAGCTGTCACTGTCAAAACATCAAATAAGTTTGATTCTTTAGTTTTTTGACAAAAAATTTGGCGCGCATTTCGCGACCTATTCTATTCGGGTTGGGCATTATAAGCATTGGACCAAACGGAAATGCAAACAGGGGCGCGACAGTTGTGAGCGTTGACGGCGCTTATCGGAACGCACCCTAGACTAAGGGTACTTTTATTTATTCTGCGCTAACGGGCCGTCATTTAGGGTAGGTACCGAACTTGGGACCCGTCACTTTGAAAGCACTAAAGCCTGAAAACGAATCGGGACCACACGGGAAGCACTAGTTTTCAAACAAAAAAAATTGAGAATCGGTGTACTCAGTCGAATGTTATGAGGTAACAAACATAAAAATAAATAAAAAAATACAGTCGAAAAAAAACGACGTCCTTTTTTGAAAGTCGGTAGAAAAAGGTGAACGGATTCTTTGGGAGACGATATGAATAGAAGAAAAATCACATAGGTACTGCGACCACCTGAAATAAATTCGGACCATCGGCTTTACTGTCTATATTTATGGAGAATGGAAATAGACTTAATTTTGACATTTGAATTCCATTTTGGGCGATACCCTGCACGCCTATTGGCTGGAACCATCAATGGGAATGATAATGAAGTGACAGTTCATTCTCATTTAAGTTAGATAATAAGGCGGCAGGTCAGGAAATAACAATAATGAATGGGAATCACTCAGGTGTATAAATAGAAGAAAGAAAGTCGAATATGCCAGACCCATGCCACCTCCACTTTTGAAAGGGGGTTTTCACAATAACTGCAAATTATTGTAAAAGAAAATGCAACCTATGCTCGAAATAGCTAATTGCTCGCGCCATTTATAGCTAAGTACGTATAAGTTTGCTTTACAATTTTTCCTTCAATTTACAGGTTGCGTATTCGCTGAGCTGCTATCCAGCGAGGCGCTATGGCCGGGGAAGAGCGACCTGGATCAGCTGTATCTCATCAGGAGAACATTAGGAGATCTACTGCCAAGGCACATGACTATATTTTCACAGAACACATTCTTTCAGGTGAGCCAATGTTCCAGTAATCTCTGATACACGATTTACTTCCAATATTTCCTTATCCATACAGCACTTTTTGGTAACAAAATCGTCAATCCAGTAACAAGTTGTCACAGTTACGTAACTGTTTCGGAACATAGTGACTGTGTGGGGTTTGGTCTGTGTGTGGTAACAGTTCACACACATTTTTACCGGAATGTGTTTCAGTAGCTATGTGTAGTCGTTGTATTCACACGTTACGTAACCATTTGTGTAGACTCATTATTATACAGATTGTGTACAGTTTATGACAAGCGTACAATCAACAAGTAAATGTGTAGTAACGGTGTGGTCACCATGTTACAATTGTATCAAATTAATACACAAGGTGTTACGACATTGTTCCGACACATTTATTCCTAAATGAGAATCAAAAAGTCATATCATAGACGCACTGTTTCCCAAACCTTATGCTGACAAGTCCCCAAATTATTGCAGTTCTTTAGAAATCAGTAAAGAGCCAAAAAAACGTTATTTCCGTTGCACATCGACTTTCTACATAAAAGTCAACAAATTATTGGCTGAAAAACTTTTTGTTGATTACATCGTTAATTTCTGCGAAATTTAGGGTCGTGACTCTGTGACAAGTAAAATTTATGACATATTTTAAATGATGTTTCAAGGTTGGACTCCACCTTCTCTATGTGCATATCCATTTCAAATTATGTTGTTTTGCATTGAAATATCTTAACGAAAATATAATAACTAAAATTGGTGTGTGGCTATGTCATGGACATACTCGTAGCCGTGAGTTCTCCGAGTCAAAACGCTATAGCAAAAGATTTATGAATGAAGCGGAGGCTTGCTGATTTAATGCGACTCACTACATTTCGTAGATATCTTTAAATTTTACAAATGTGCCTAAATCGTTCATTTTAAAATTAGCTATTACTTGTTTGTCCTTTGATAGAAACTTTCTTACAACCACTTAGGTTTATTAAAAAGTTTCAAACTAACATGCTTGTTTTATTATCTACAGCTTTTTCTTGTCCTTGGCCAAAACATAGCAGAATCTTTGTTTACCCATGTACTGGGTACAAGAGACATATATTAATTGGGATGAACCCTCTAAGTTAGTACTATTGAAAGACCATGTTCACTGAAAGTTTGAGAATAGCTGGAAACAAAAAAAAGAATTTGATGCCATTTTGTGAATTCGTTAACTATATAACTATATCTATTTTCAAGTGGACTAAATGTCGACACAGTGTAGTAACTTTGTTACTAGAATATTTTTATTAAATAAATAATAATAATTTAATGTTTTATAATTTTTATTAAGTTAATCTTAGATAAATAACACATTGTAAGCATATAAAGTGTATTATTCTATGGAAACAAAACTTTCTAGTTCTGGAAATGTAAATAACCTTGCAGTAAACACAATAGTAAATATTTAACTATATGATTAAATTAGAATATATGGGTGGCGCGCATTGGTAAATTTCAAACAATTTTATCAAATAACACTATACATTTTTTTCCCATTAAAAATAGCACAATAATTCCATTAAAACCATTTAAAGTAAAAATAAGATCTTATATTGCTAAAAACTAAGATGGACTCCTTATTTTTAGAAACTTCATTTGTCTTTTCTGTATGTTGCGATAAATAAACAGCGAATGAATGAATGAAAGAACGAAATATTTCTGATATAGTCGTTGCAGACTGAGAACAATGTTACCACACAGCGACGTAAATTAAAAACCAAATGTTACCGTCCCCACTTTTGGTCGTAGAGACCGAACTAAGGCTACACAACGACCAAAAATGCTACTAGTGTCTACGCGATAATGTCGAGTTGTTCGTAACGGCTACCAAAAAGTGCTGTCTGGGTAAGGATTCCTGTTAGTTCTGCTTCGAAAAGCGCGATAAATCGTCAGCTTTGGCAGTTTTCTTAGGGCTCAAATATGTCAAAAAAATCATTGTTGATACCGTAGCACACTTCTCAAAATCTAGTGAAAAAATGATATTTTAAAAAGCAATTAGGGTGTTGCTTTTTCTTGTATTTTAATGAAATAAAAATGAATTTCTTATGTATTTTAAAATGATCACTCAAATGTATCAAAACTTATCGTATTTTTATAACCGATTGCAATTCCATGATGGATACACTTCTATACAAGTTTGTGCATTTGGTTACTCACATAAATAAATTTTACACCACCTGCTCGAATTTGGACATTGGTCCAATTACATATCACGCAATCTCTACGTAAAGCAAGGTATTTGGCCTTGCCAACATTAGCGGCCCAAGGCCGCTAATGTTGTATGAAACTCCCAAGAGATTAAAGTGATTTCGTTTCGGAACTTTAAAATTTAAAGTTATATGATTATTAACGGTATATTTACCGTGGTAAGGTTTTGGAATGAGCTCCCGATATTTCGGCGCAGTTACATGCACCAACCTTACCACGGTAAATATCCCGTTAATAATCATATAACTTTAGAGAACAACCGTGATAGTATAAAACAGTGCTTTAAATTTTTTTTTTAAATTCTTAGTTTTATTTTTATATCTGATCTGCCCGGGGTGGCCAGTGCGAATAAACCCCCTTATCAATGTGCGTAGGTACTACTACTCAAATAAATTCATCATCATCGATAAATGTTTCTATCAAAAATATTTCTCTCTCTCTCCATAACATAATATGTGTCCAATATTAATATTAACTTTTAATTTATTTTTCTTTTGAGTTAAAAGGATGTTTATGTAGCCCTGAGTTTTTATTGTCTCGCAGTAGGTATGAAAAGTAGAGTATTGACCTCAAGGATAAAACCTGTCTTCGTCTTAGGCTGCTGGAGCCCCTCGCTTCACTCAGGACGCTACATACCTAAGTCCCTCGCTTCGCTCGGGGCTCTATATACCTTACTCTCGTTACGCTCAGGGTCCGATACAATCCAACGTGCGGCATACGTGACGTAAGACACTGCTTTACCCCCTCGATGCTACTATTACATACTACATACATACTTACCTACATAATCTCATTTTAATTGATTTTTCAACACAATACAGGAAAGTAATAAATATAGCTTTTCAAGTTGACAAGGAAAATAATGATGCGTTTATTTCAGGGGATGGATTTGCCGGAGCCAACGAATTTTGAACCACTCGAGAAGAAAATACCTCCGAGATACACGAATAATGAACTCGTGATCGACTTTTTGCAGGTAAAATTGTCACATAGAACTTATTTGTTCCGTTTATCCATCAACATTAAAGTATGTTAATTGAAATTAAACGTGGTGCCAAGCGGGTTACACACTATGTTAGGTTAGGTAGAAAATTTTTGCAAAAACTTAGCGCGCATATTTCGTCTCCGTGAGGATTTTTTATGTGGGAGTGAGTGTTCATACCATCGGTTTATTTTTAATCAATTTCCAAACAGGAGGTTATGCCCATTACAGTTTAATGGTCTACACCTACCTTTACCCTACCTTACCTAATATATACCTCGAATCCTTCACTGGATTCGTGGGACATACTTATCTGTTATATAATTATGATGGTATAGGTAACTTTATTTTGATCGAATTAAACAGAATTAGTTTTATTATGCATATTTTTATTATTTTAAACATTGCCTGTAGACTACTCTTGGGGGCAGAATATTTCAAACTACGGTGGCACAGCGCATTGTGATCCTGATTAGGTATAGACCGCTCGAAATCTTTTATTAGTTTGCCCTAAAGATTTTTTTGGCGCCGTCGGGTATACCTACTAGGTATTATAGTTTGAAAACTCTCGTGGGTTCGATACATATTTATTTAATACCAAAACCTACTTTACTCACGTAAGTAATTAGCCGACGTTATCGACCTAGGTTCGAGCAGACCTGGGGGCCTACTCCCACCTTTTACGAAACTATCATAAATCAGGAGTGTTTTGTAATAAGCTTGGAATAATCATACTTACTGTCGTACTCCCACCGACACAAAACGGTCAACCAAATTGAATGGTAAGGTTGCAATATGACTACTTTAAGAGATGGGAGCACAGATCTTAAAAAAAATTACACTGGAACAATGAAACTTAGTGTCAAAAGTCACGTCAAAGTACGCGAATTGAGTGAAATATTTGATACTACGTCATCAAAACGTCTATCGTAATGCATTATTATTTTAAGCTTGCTATATTCACGTGGTGGTACCAAATTTAATGGTAAGGTTGAAACATGACTACTTTAAGAGGTGGGAGTAGGGCCCCTGAGCGTGTGTGGTCGCCGCGATCTTGCTACACTCTCTTAGGATGGCCATCGAACATACCCGAAACCGAGATCGATATCGTCGGGAAATTACGTGCGCAAAGTCTGATGATTAAAACATACTATAACTATTTAGAAATCCTCTCGTGCAACAGACCATCTTGTCCGGTACCACCTTAGTCGCTACATTTAATTGGAAAAACGCAGTAAAGATTTGTTTTTGCCTGTTCCAGAAATGCCTCGACAAAGATCCCATGATGCGGTGGACGTGCGAGCAGCTGCTCCGACACCCAATCTTCGAGAACTTTCTCTTCACCGTGCCCCACTCTGATCACGAGGAATATGAGAAAGCAAGGAGAGCTCAGGTGCGATTTTATTTCCTTCCACTCAGAAAGTGGTAAGAATTGTATTTATTTTATAAAACCTATTTACTTAATTAAAATAAATAAAATGGAATTTGTTAAGTTCCTTTACAGTATAAGTAGCATAGAAGCAGACGCTCCTCTTACCGTCGCCTATAGGTACTCGTATTATATATCGTAATTATATACCAGGAACCTCATTGGTGCTTATGCCAAAGCCTGTTGGTGTGCCTTAATGTGGCGTCCTATCTCCTCTCTTATTTTCAGTTTTTATTAATTCCATATCTGCTCATGTTACTTCTCCCTATCACTCGTATGCTGACGATGCAAAATTATTCTCAAGCTCTACTTAGTGATCTTGCTAATGCAGTAGAATCAACGAACTCCAATTTGTATCAAATATCTGAGTGGTGTAGGGCTTATGGTTTAAAGGTAAAGCCTTTACAATACAACACAGGTTATGATCGTTGGCAGCTCCCGCTTCATTGATTAACTGAACTACTTAGTGTTAACTTTAGATGGAGTCAATTTACAATATAGTAAATCTGTCAAAAATCTTGGTTTGTTTATAGATAAGGGTTTAACATGAAAACCACAGTAGGAAGCAGTTAATCGCAAGTTATTTGCATCCGTTGGTTCCCATCAGAAAACTTCGAAACTACCTACCTAATGCCACTAAGGTTGCTCTTGCGTAGTCTCTTCTACTTCCAGTCTTGATTAAGCTGATGTCCGCTACCTGGATCTCGCTGAGGACCAGCTAGATAAGCTTGAGTGACTTGTATTAGATTTATTTGTTTTGCGCAAATATGACCATGTTTCTCAATTTCGAACTAAGTTCAACTGGCTTCCTTTAAGAAATCTACGACTTCGCAGGAATACTCCTATACTTTCTCATCTCTACACTGTTCTGTTTGTTCTATCTACCCCATATCTTAAGGTGCTTTTTTAAGTTCCGTCAAACCTCTGTCATCCATTCTCTTAGGTCATCAGTAAATCTCTCCTTAGTTATCCCTGAGCATAGCAGTATTTACTATAGTAAATAACTTTTCGTGCAAGCTCACTGCTTGTGGAACGCATTGTCTGCCTCTATCAGACAATCACAGTCACTTCTTATCTTCAAGGATCTGAAGGAAATTTTACTTTTCGAAGACTACATATTGCTTGTTTGCACTACAATACTACTCAATTGCATCTTACATTATTGCAGTATGTACTTATGTATATTCTTATTCTTATTCGTTTTTGGGGTCGATGAGGCCTGCACTGACGTCCCGCTTGGGGTGTTTTGTGCATTCCACTCTGCCAGCATTTACTCAAGTCAGCCTAACTCCTTCACATAGCGAAGTATGGCCTTGAGTCGCTGGCACAACTGCTCCAGTGTAGTTTGAGATGTTGTATGAACAATCGTCGATGATGCTGATGATGTATCATGCGTTCTGGAGTGGACCTCCAGTAATCCTGTTTTTGCTCTAATAACTTCCGTAGCACTGCAGTGCAGCAACACATTCTCCACAGTCTCGTCCTTCTGCAGACAGCCTCTACATAGTGGGCTTTCCGTAGCTCCAATCTTGTGCAACTGGTAATTTAGATTACAGTGACCAGTGATAATGCCCACCATTAGGCGAAGGTCCTGACGTTGTAATCGTAGTAATTTGTTCTTAGTATTTTTGTTTAGGATTGGAAATATGGATTTCGCATATTTACAGTCCTTCCATGACAACAGTTTTGGTGTTTTATTTCTGTGTAGCGACTCAGAAGATTTCGCACTTCCATTGCTGAGGGTCTGCAGAGTTCCATTTCCTCAGTGCTACCCTGCTTTTTGGCTCCTTATTTAGCTAGTATATCTGCCCTTTTATTGCCAGAACAAAGACCATGTCCCTTTGTCCATGATAAAATTATTTTAATTCTCTAAAAGTCCTTGGAGTGCAGCATGACATTCCGTTAGGATTCTTGACCTTGTTACCGGTCTTCTCAGTGCGTGAATGACTGCTGCACTATCCGTGATGAATGCCAGCAGCTTGTCTTCCTGTTCACTTTGTGATTTTTGGCGTGATATTGCCCTAGCAGCAAGTAGCAGGGCCATGGACTCTGCTTGAAATGCCGATGTGGTTTTGTTCAGGGCTATTGAATCAGAAATTGCAAGTTCTGGTGAATGGAATCCACAACCTGTTCCCGTTTTGTTTTTGCGCCGTCCGTATATACATGATAGGATGGTGTTAGACTCTCCAGGGCTCCTACTTCTTGTTTGCGAGGCGTCTTGGCTATCCTGTCGGTGCCTATGTGTGATTCCGGGATTATTTTCGTCGCCATGTCTAAAATTCTACAGTGATTTGTGATGGACATACTTATGTATATTAACTGATTATTTTATTATTTATATATTTACCTAATATTTATAATATATTATATATTTACATAATACTTTTTTATTGTATGTATGTATTAAGTAATGTTGTTACTTGATTAAAAATATACAATCATTGCTATCTATTCTTATTACACAACCGTCTATTTTGGTTTAGGAATTCCTCTCCATCAAAAGGTTGGAAGAGATCGTTATTAGCGTCAAGACCGGCCGTTGTACCTACAATGTTATTTTTAAGTTTTTAATTATTAATTACATTTGGTCGATACACTAGAATCTAGTTACACTGAATATTTTTTAAACAAGTCATTTAACTTATAGTCCACTATAAATTAAACATTATTTGAAATTAAAAAATATTAACATCATGTCATAAAAACACATTTTATTTGATTTTGTCAAAGCCCCTCACAATCAATGCCCTCTCGCCCAAACGTGCCTATCAGGCTAGCGGCATTCCCGCGTTGTATGGCCAAGGAAATGTTCTGCACAAGATAATGGCCCGACTGAGGATCACGCGTTCTCTCCTTCAGGCGCCGCCCGAGTTCCTTTAACAAATCTCTTGGCCTCTAGGCCCCACGGCCCAGCCGTCTCCACAGCAAACGGCACGAATTCGTAGGCTGACTCCAAGGCAGCGTACTTAAGGTGCTTTCCTCTGGCTGCCGCTTCTGCACCCGCGCCAGCCTCCCGCTGAGTGGCTTGGAGGTGGCAAGAAGCAAATGTGCTGACGCAGGTAGCATCCCAGATGAGGCTGCGACCTCTCCGCCACGGAATCAGCGTGAGTCCATCTGGCCGTTTGCCATCCAAACGCGACAGGCCGGGGGGCTCGAGCACACAAGGGACATCCGCTAAAACGAGCGCTCTCCTGATCACCTCGTTGATGGCATGATGCCGTGGTCTACGCCCTACACACCGGGTACAACTGAGACTGTGGTAGCCATTCGTGTCTACGATCGCACCGCACATGCAGACGTGGGGTTCGCACACTGAGCAACCGAGTCGGAATCCCGCAGCCACCCTAAGGGAGTCATCGTCTAGCAGCGTGCCCAAATGAGGTGATGGTAGGGCATGCAGCCAGGCACTGGACTCCGGTTTAGAGACAGCGTTGAGACGAGCCAACTCGAAACCTGTGGCTTCATTACGCAGCTGGGCGAGGATGTGGGTCCCGGAAATGTCGTCCCAATTCCTCTGATACGCGGGTTTTGTAGGTAGCTCAGCTCCTGGGTACAGCTGGAACCAAACATTGTGAGCCTCCGTAGCGAAAGGTATCTGGATCGTGTCACTGAAACCTGGCAACATTCTCATTAATAGATCCGCGACACCATACGAGGAGGCGAGGAAAGCAGAGGGGCCAGTCTCTTGCAAACGACGTACCCCAAGACCGCCATACCGTATAGGCAGACTGGCCTGGCGCCACTGTGTTTCGTGGAAGCTAACGTTTAACGTTTCCTCTACTATATACTTAAGCATGTTGTCGAACCGTTGGACCTCTTCTGGGTGTTTCCAAGTCAGGGCCGTCCGGATAAAATATGACAGTCTAGGCATCGCGAAACAAGCTCTCAGAAGAGTCAGGGAAACATGTGCCGGAAGGTTCTGAAAATGGTCTTTAAGCGAGGCCAAGGACTCTGTTTTTGCCGCCAAGCTGTTTTGAATGCCTTCCTGGAAAATGGGGGCTCCTAGGAGGCAAAGAGACTCTCGGTCCGTGACCCTAAGTCCAGGAATGAGGGACGTGAATATGTGACACGATTCCGAGGCTGCTAGGCTACAAGGATAAAATTCGCACTTAGCAGTATTAACCTCTAAGCCCAGCTTTTTTAAGACCGGAAAGAGTAACTTAACATCCCTCTCAACTACATCTAGACTCCCACCCAAGGTCCCATCATCAAGGTACCAAATGTTTAGAGGACACTCTTAGGAATTAATGGTCTTATGGATAGCCATACTGAAAATCAACGGGCCTAAAGGATCCCCCTGCTGAGCGCCGACTTGAGACAAAACACATTGACCGTTATAAGACAAGTTACTCGGGGTGGAGTAACATTGACATAGAAAAGGGAATATGGACGGTGTCAGCTCTCTGACCTCCGCCAAGAACGAACTTCTCTCGACACTATTGAATGCGTTTCGGATATCCATCTTTATAAGTACATCGTTGCTGCCCTCCCGCATAACAAAAGCCCGAGTCGCGTGAATAGCAGCCTCGCCACCAAGGGGTGTGCCGAATCCTACCTGGTGCGGCTGCAGATGACTTGTCATTTCGTTTCTGACTGCTTGACAACATAACTTTGCCACCAATCGCCGAAAAGTGTTGCCCACTGCAATGGGCCTTATACCCCCGTCTTTTTTTTGGAGAGCGCAAAGGGAGCCACCATACAGACAAGGGCAGATTTCGGGATTCAATTTCCCGCCCAATAGGAAGTTACATAGACGTGTCAGCGATTCGAGTAGCCGTCGCCCATTGTCCCCAGCTGATGGAGAGGAGAGCTCTTTCAAATATTCGGGGCGCAAGCCATCCGTGCCTGCCGCAGAGCCGCGGTAAAAAGAGTGGAGAGCACCGTACACATCTTCCAACTTTACAACAAGACACGGCGACACATCGTCGGGTGCCGGGGGAATACGAGGGGGATGAGAGGGGGAGGGATGCTTCGCTCTTAGTGAAGTGAGTGTATCATTACCAGTCGGGGCGAATGTGCAGTCCGATGTGAGAATGCGAGCCGCACCCCTGAGGTCCCTCAAAGACCTTAGCCTGTACAGATTTGTACAACGAAGGTGACTTGACAGGGACATATTCGGCAGACGGACTCAGACCCAACTGGGCCCCCTCGATGTTAGCCTTAACCTTAGAGGTCAATGACTTCTTGTCGCCCTGATCTGGCTATCTCAGGGCCGTGTAAGCAAATGATAGCAATGCCAACCAGTCCCCTTTGCTATTGGACTGTATGCATTGTTCGATCAGGGACGATAATTTGCCGGCTGCGAGACATCTGGCCCCCTTAGGCACGTGTCTAAGAACCCGGACTCTGGCTCTAAGCGAAGGTAAGTCGTCCAAACTCAAACCTGAGAGGTTATCAGATGCCGATAAAGAGGAAGGAGTTGTGGACGAGGGGCCTCCAGGATCCTGGGGCTGAATGTTTTTATGTTTGCGACCAATGTGCACTCGCAGGCCATGGGGTACAGAAAATAGCCTTGAAGAGCCTGGACAGTGCGCGCAAAGGGCGCGTGAGGGACTAGTCATAGCAAACTACCTATATTATTACAAAATAGTTGTAACAAATTAAAATTCAAAACAACCATGTTAATGAACAAAAGAAGTTGTTAAAGAAATAACAGGCAATTTACAAACTTAAAATAAAATAATAATAATAATAATTGGTATTATATAAATTACTAATAAAAAAAAATTACAAATTAATATGAAACGATTGGAATTCGTAATTAAATTTAAACAGTCATAACTTGGTTCAAAATTAATAAAGATGAATATTAAACATTACACATTATAACTAATTAATATTATATATAATATATGTATAAATAATAATAGATGTCAAAGTGTAGATTAGGTACATTACGTTACATTACATACATAGATTACAATTCTTCTTCTTCTACTTCTGTGACTTTTTAACGTTGGAAGTTTTATTTTTTCGGTTTCGAGACCAGGCGATGTTATAATAAAGGACTTCGTTGTAAAGAAGTCATGTATGTAGTGAATCACAAGCAGTAGCCGATCACTCTGTTACGCCGCGCCCAAAAGGTATTATGCGCCATGAAATACGCGGTTGTTACGCGTTTCCATCAAATAGGTCGACGTAACTAAAGCTGTGGATTTCACAATTATTTTTGAGCTTGTTTTGATCATATTTACATGGAAAATAGGAATTATTAAACACTGTTTCCACTGGTTTGCTTTAAAAACACTGTAGAACTGGTTTATGTTAACTTTCACTAAAACAAGATGGTTTTAAACGCAATTACAAAAGTAAATTCATATAAAGTTTTTAATTGTATCTGTTGATGTTATTTAGTTAAACGTGTACCTACTTACTTACAATAAAGTGTTATCTGTCTATCATATGCTCCTTTATTGCACCTCTTTTTGAGGGGGTCCATATTGCTTTCTGGAAATACAGATTTCGCAGATGCAGAGAGCTCTGTGGCGTGTCCAGGAAAGAACTACGGTCAGAATTAAAGGAGTATGGGTTACAATAATTAAGGTTGAAAATTTAGACAACGAGCAAAATTATCAATCTAAATGCTGGGTCCCTTTCCCCTAAAGTTTACGCTTACGCTATTCCTCACAAATTACTTTTCCCATCCAACAGCGAGAATTCCAAGCACGCAGAAGAAAAGTGGAAGGAATAACACCACGATCAGAGTCTTCCAATCCAAGTAAAAAAGGAATCGGCAAAAAGAAAAAATAACTTCTGTATAGCAAGGCATTTTAAAATGAACCAATTGAAGGATTTGAAGACCGCAGTACGGTTTTCCAGTGGAGCTGGTGGTTGGTGAACTTTGATGTTAAAGAATAAATTACTGTAGTTATTCATGTTTATTAGAACCCTAATAGAACCTTATGATGCTATACACCTATATATGTATACTGTACGACGACTACCGTGGACTATTAATAATAAGTACAATAGCATAATTGTATTAATGTTACTGCAGGTGCAGTAAAACACGAACTGGTAGAAATGTTGGCTTAGGCAGTGGTCCCACCGCCGACGATGAACGAGAAGCGAGCAGAGCTAGGAAGTAGAAACGAGTTGGCGAGCAGCGGGAAGCGAGTGTGTAGGTAGTATCGATAGTTTTGTCGCTGGGCGAGTGCGCGATTGCGACGGGCGATTACTCGCGGCACTCGCTCGTGGCGACGGAGCGTACAGTCCTGCCACAAACCTCTCTCGGCGCGTTCTGACCGCCAAGCTAGCATCGCCGAGCGAGTATTATCTTTAATAGCTGTTGTTGCTCAGCGACAAACTAGTGGAATGAGGTCTCGCCGGCGGCAGTGTGAAAAGTCAGCGATCAACTATTAATATATGCATCTCTTTTCTTTACACGAAATGAATATCTTTTGTACGTTTCTTGAGTGAGAAAATATCATATAATATAGTTAGTCGCTTACTCGCCGGTGGTGAGACAACTGCCTCAAGCCGCGTATTATCGACTACGCGCTCCTAGCGCGCGCGCCATCGATTTCATGAATGACTGCGCCGAGAACGCTGCTGCTGCTCGTACACGACTGACCTGCATGTTGAACGATCAAACACTGGAACAATTGCCACGCACGCCAGGCGTGCATAGTTGATATGGTGAACCATTTTAGCGTTAGTTTTTGTTACGTGTTCCGCGGAACTCAGTTTCGGCGCGGTCATTCATGGCACGCGCGCCAGGAGCGCGTAGTCGACACGTGGCTTTAGTATAATCACCAAGGAAAGCTATTTGTATTTTATTTTCAAAATTCGGTGAAATAATTCAGGCACTGTTTCCATGTTTCAGGTGCAGTCATCCCCGTTATTGCCCCAACTGATCGTGAACGACCGCTCACATCAGCACAAGGGGAAGAAGCCGGAGGACTCGCGCAGCCACCTGCCGACCATCTGACTAGCGCCCGCCGGCTCACGCCAGCGGTTATAGTTTCTAGTCATTAAATGTTTCACCATATTGCATCATTGTGTTTTATTTTCTAGGTTGATTATCGACGAATTCGGTTGTATACTTTTATACCCACGAATAAAATAGAGAAATTTCGGATGCTATTGAAAGAACATGTAGATACACAACATGCTAGTCTTGTTTCGACTTGACTCTTTTGTTTATGGCGCGTCTGCTTATTGCAATTCTGCCAGTGTCCGTTTCATGGTACTTTCATAAACTTTTGGAGGTTGTTTATACTAAGAATATGATCGGTGAGTCATAGAGCTCTTACACACAAGCAATGTTGCCAACGGCAGAGGTAACTGCAGCTGTCGACACACGTCGACGGCAGCTGTATACTTTCTAACTTTGAAGATCAACGGCGGCTATTGTCAACATGCCGCTCGTGTGTAACAGCCTATAGGGAGAGTCTACCAGACATGATGATATTAAACAAAAAAGAAAGGTAGGTACATATAGTCTTGTTTCAATATGGTATGCTAGTCCTCTAATGAACTTGACAGTGTGATTTCAGTCAGTTCTGTCAAAGGTTCAACCTGCGTTGAGTCATTTTGTAGCGCTGGGGGTAGTTCTTCGAGCTTTCTAGTATTTACCTGGTCCCATAACCATATTAAAAGTAGTGTTTCGTACCGCTATGCCTACTATCGCTCTTTGTTCACTTCTTAATATGACAGAGGGCGTAGGAACTTTTTCGCGCACAGATGAATATCAAAACATAATTTTGACTAACCTCGACGTTGAATAAAACACCCGCTTCTCCAGTCTACTCGTGACCACGGTCGATGCAACTCGATCGAAACGTCGAGGTTACTCAAAAAATGTTTTGATATTAATCGTTCGCGAAAAAATCCCGATATTCTCTTATATTACGAATTCAATTCGCGAAAGCTTAAATGTTCTATAATAACTATAGGTAGTACTCGTAGCTCTATGAGTTGAAGACCTCGTGAATATGTTTTTGCATAGCTTCAACTATAGATAAATATTATACGCGCATTTTAGATTGCAAACGCTATCTAGTTATTTTTTTGGAATCTAAATACTATGAAAAAAAAAGTGGTTCTACAACGTCTATATTATTATCGAACAATTTCACGAGAACCGGTTGAGAAATGCGACCTGCTTCGTGCTTCGCACTCGCTCAGTAAAAAAAAACGTGTTAAATTATTAATACTCTTTATGCTTTATTAACCGACTTCGAAAAAGGAGGAGGATTTTTTATGTATTTTTATAGTATTACTTTTTAAAGCACTAACGCCTGCTTAAGCGATCTCAAACATTGAAATTTATAGAGAGAAAAAAAATTCGCGTGGTTGATGGAATTTTTCTCTATTAGTTTTAATGGTTTTTTATGTATGTTTACCAATTTCTCCCCCATTGGTGGACCGATGCTCTAAATTTTTTATTTGACAGAGTATAATTCCGAGATGGTCCCATTTAAATTTCATCAAATTCGATCAAGCGGTTTTTTAGTTACATTCCAATACATGAAGTGTTTCACCAGTAATGTTTTAGCAACTCGCTGCCCATAGTCCACCTACATAGTTCACCTGGCTGTACCAGGATGTCAAACAGTCCGTGGAAATACAACATTTTGTGATATACCCTCTTGATAAAAGAGGTAAGAACCACTGCACTATAATAACTTACTAATCTTATATACAAAATTGGAATGTTTGGATGGATGGAAGTTTGTTACGTAATCATGCCAGATTGGCTGAACGGATCTGGATGAAATTTGGTATTTAGATGCTTTGGGTTCTGAAATAGCATGATACTTTACATCATCATCCATCCCCCACGCGGGTAAAATAGCTGGGCGCAGCTACTAGTCTAAGATATCTACTATAGGTACTTGTTATAGTCATTCAAATTTCCATACTACACCAATATTTTTATTTAACACAAGAAATGATACGTTTATTGGTATAATTCCAATGTGAACAGGCACACGTTGGAAAAGCCTACCAATATGCTATCCTCATGAAATCGCAGATCTGTTGGCACACCATTAGGTTACATGGGTGAAATAGAAGTATAAATAACTTGTTATAAAAACTAACGTGGTTTTCAATCATTATTAATTAAAAATATGGGATTACTCACGTAATATTTATCGGATAGGTCCGACTATAGTTTCGACCACATTCGGTGGCCTTTTTCAAGGAGTGTTCGGGACGCCCGCGTCGCTGACGTCTCGCTTAGCACACAATATTACGTGAGTAATCCCGTATTTTTAATTAATATAAATAACTTTATAATTAAACACTAGACTAGCTGCACACCGCAGATTCACGCGCGTGGTAATGGACGGTGATGATGATTCAAAAATAGCCTATGTCACACAGGAATAATATAGCCTTCTACTGTTGGTAGAACTTTCAAAATCAGCCAAGTAATTATTGAGTTTCATCAATTCGTTCTTGTAATATTCCTAGCTGCGCTCCGCGGTTTCACCCGCGTGGAGATCGATGATGATGATAAAGAAGATGAAAAGTAGCCTATGTCCTTGCCCGAGATATGACAAATCGAAAAACACAAAAATCATACAAATTACTCCATCCATTCTTTAGTTATGAATGGTGTAAGTAAAACGACTTTGCTATCTATATCTATATATATATATATATATATATAATTAAATTATCCATCCCCATACAACGGTTAAAATGAAAACTCGATGCTCGGACCCCTTGCCTCGGTAGTCTAGTGCTCATGTCGTCCGACACGGATTGCAGGAAGACGCGGGTTCTTGCAATGTTTGGTATTGCTAAGCAGGCCATAGATTTATAAATCATTTTACAAAAATGTATATTCACTAAAAAATATTAACAGGCTACCTGTAGGACATACAGACGGACAGAGCAGTATTGTAAGGAACCCTAAAAAATCATTGTACATATACACATGCCTGGGCCCGATACATTTATGTGTATAAAATTCCTATGCTAATCCAGGGCATAACCTATAAACCTACCTTCATTCAAAATTTTCTTCAAGTCCATTTAGCTTTGTCTGCATAAATTGTTACAAACTTACATTTGACATAATTGTCGCAAAATTTCACATTTATATAAATACTAACGACTGCCCGCGACTTCGCTCGTGTAGTAGGCTCAGACTTCGGCCTCGCCATAGCCTCCCTTCTTTTCTTGATTTTTCTTTCATGCAATGACCAAAGGGCATAGAGATTCATTTCTATCTTATATCCCTTCAAGGGTCGATGTCATTATAAAAATGAAATTTCTATTGTGTCTGGCCGTGCGACCTTTGATGCATTATAAAGGGTGTCCCAACTAGAACGCAATTTTTAAATCTTTTAATGAAATTTTCAATGGCCGTTTTGCATAAATGCTGCGGTATTTCATTAATGCAGCCTCCAATTTCCTCTTTTAAGGCTTGAGTCGTCGTCGGCTTATTCGCGTAAACCATCGACTTCAAAAAACCCCAAAGAAAATAATCTAAAGGTGTTAAATCGCACGATCTAGGCGGCCAATTCTGGTCTCCAAAACGCGAAATAACACGACCGGGAAATGACTGATGCAGCAATTTTTTCTCTGGCTGTATGACATGTGGCGCCGTCTTGTTGAAACCACATGCCCTCCACATTCCTTTTTTCGATTCTAGGCAAGAAAAAACTGGTTATCATTTCACGATCGATCGACCTGGTCGAAGGCGCGTTGTTGTCTTTACATCACTAACAGACCCAGTTTCGGCAAATTTATCCATTACCTAATCTCTTTACAGGGACTCTTTTGGAGCACTATTGTGACCCCAAATTGATCGCAATTTACGAACTGTAGCCGCAAAACTTTCACCATTTTGGTAAAACAATTTTACATGAGAATGCGTTGTTCATTCGTGTAGCGCTCCATTTTTACTAACCTCGTACCTTCTACTAGCAAACACTTGTTCAAATGTCAAACAATGACACTTCGAATGGCGCCAAATTAAAAAATTGCGTTTCAGGTTGGACACCCGTTAGAATACATTCTCGAAGTTTCTGCGTAATTTCCTTAATTTTTTTTTATGTAAGAAACTTCTACAACTTATTAGAAAACATTTAAAATAAGATGGATGAAATTGGTAAAACAGTTCTTAAGTTATAGTGTGACCAGGAGAAATAGGGGTTCATTTTTATATATATAGAAGTGTGAGAGACCCTTCACTCACAACTCACTCTCATTCAAGTTGTAACAGTTCACACACATTAACTGCTTTATTGGTAGCGATCATGCCTTTAAAGAGCAACATTCCAGGTTCCCTAGGAGGGGTAAATATTTGTGTGATGAGTGGTGATGTGTTTTATTGTGTGTGTGTGAGTTTACATTACACAAAAGTAATAACTACCTTGAAATCCATTTGCAGATTTTGAGCAACAACTTAAAATGCAGGCGGATAGAATTGAGATATTCATAAAAAAACATATAACATTTTTATTATTTGCTAATGTGAGACCTACTAGAAACATTTAACAACCTTAATATAAAAGTTCGTCACCTCGAATTTAATAATTAAATATAATTGTATATTATTTTATTATATAGATCTTATCACTTGTATTTCTTCATGTTTCTTTTTTGGCTTGTAATGCCTGGAACAAAAGAACAATGACATGATATTATGAGTATTACAATATTAATAACAACTAATTTTTTATATTTTAAATCACATCATCTTCACATTCCATCGAAGTAACTTGGATATTTAATGAGAAACATCACCTAACTGCAAGTCATGTGGAGTGGTAGATGACATATCATGTTCTTATGGAGTTTGTCCAGAATGGAACCAAAGGCATGCACTCTTGACATCCTTAAATTTAAATGTTTTAGATGTAGGAGTATTTATGGGAAAATATATATAACTATACTAGCAAACCCTGCGAACTCCGTTTCGCCACCAGATGGCTTCGTTTTATGTAACATTTTGTTTGGCGCCATCTACTTAAAATATTGGTTTGTATTACATGCTATTTATCATAGATGGCGCTGTATGTGAAAAAAGATTTTCCCGCTTTTCTTTTTAAATTTTTCCTGAATTTTCTTTACTATAAACCTCACGGAGCCCGAGACCTTTCCAACGAATGCAAAACCGTGGAAATCGGTTCGTGCGTTCTGGAGTTATAGCGTCAGGAAGGAAAACCCGACTTATTTTTATATAGTAGATATTTCTCTCAGAACCTGCATCAGAGGATACAGTAAAGTGAAATAAAATGTGTAGTAGATGAATATTTTTTTGTTATACATATTATAATATGTTATGTAAGGGGTACAATGGGACTTACATGTGAAAAGACAAATGTCCCTAAACTAAATTCAGATATTTAAAAAAACATAACAAGTAATTGAAGTACTTTTGCTATGTATTATTAATAATAACATTCACATAATCATACTGGAGTCCCTGCGTAGACAAGGCATGAACACACTACATTCTCTGTGTAGACAAAGACATGGACACACTACATTCCTTGTGTAGACAAAAACATGTACACACTACATTCCCTGTGTCGACAAAGACATGAACACACTACATTCCCTGTATCAACAAAAACATGTACACACTACATTCCCTGTGTCGACAAAGACATAAACACACTACATTCCCTATGTCAACAAAAGCATGACCACACTACATTCCCTGTATCGACAAAGACATGAACACACTACATTCCCTGTGTCAACAAAAACATGTACACACTACATTCCCTGTGTCGACAAAGACATGAACACACTACATTCCCTGTATCAACAAAAACATGTACACACTACATTCCCTGTGTCGACAAAGACATAAACACACTACATTCCCTATGTCAACAAAAGCATGACCACACTACATTCCCTGTGTCGACAAAGACATGAACACACTACATTCTTTGTGTCGACAAAGACATAAACACACTACATTCCCTGTGTCGACAAAAGCATGAACACACTACATTCCCTATGTCGACAAAGACATAAACACACTACATTCCCTATGTCAACAAAAGCATGACCACACTACATTCCCTGTGTCGACAAAGACATGAACACACTACATTCTTTGTGTCGACAAAGACATAAACACACTACATTCCCTGTGTCAACAAAAACATGTACACACTACATTCCCTGTGTCGACAAAGACATGAACACACTACATTCCCTGTATCAACAAAAACATGTACACACTACATTCCCTGTGTCGACAAAGACATAAACACACTACATTCCCTATGTCAACAAAAGCATGACCACACTACATTCCCTGTGTCGACAAAGACATGAACACACTACATTCTTTGTGTCGACAAAGACATAAACACACTACATTCCCTGTGTCAACAAAAACATGTACACACTACATTCCCTGTGTCGACAAAGACATGAACACACTACATTCCCTGTATCAACAAAAACATGTACACACTACATTCCCTGTGTCGACAAAGACATAAACACACTACATTCCCTATGTCAACAAAAGCATGACCACACTACATTCCCTGTGTCGACAAAGACATGAACACACTACATTCTTTGTGTCGACAAAGACATAAACACACTACATTCCCTGTGTCGACAAAAGCATGACCACACTACATTCCCTGTGTCGACAAAGACATAAACACACTACATTCTTTGTGTCGACAAAGACATAAACACACTACATTCCCTGTGTCGACAAAGACATAAACACACTACATTCCCTATGTCAACAAAAGCATGACCACACTACATTCCCTGTGTCGACAAAGACATGAACACACTACATTCCCTATGTCAACAAAAGCATGACCACACTACATTCCCTGTGTCGACAAAGACATGAACACACTACATTCTTTGTGTCGACAAAGACATAAACACACTACATTCCCTGTGTCGACAAAGACATAAACACACTACATTCCCTATGTCAACAAAAGCATGACCACACTACATTCCCTGTGTCGACAAAGACATGAACACACTACATTCTTTGTGTCGACAAAGACATAAACACACTACATTCCCTGTGTCGACAAAAGCATGAACACACTACATTCCCTATGTCGACAAAGACATAAACACACTACATTCCCTGTGTCAACAAAAGCATGAACACACTACATTCCCTATGTCGACAAAGACATAAACACACTACATTCCCTGTGTCGACAAAAGCATGACCACACTACATTACCTGTGTCGACAAAGACATAAACACACTACATTCCCTGTGTCGACAAAAGCATGAACACACTACATTCCCTGTGTCGACAAAGACATAAACACACTACATTCCCTATGTCAACAAAAGCATGACCACACTACATTCCCTGTGTCGACAAAGACATGAACACACTACATTCTTTGTGTCGACAAAGACATAAACACACTACATTCCCTGTGTCGACAAAAGCATGAACACACTACATTCCCTATGTCGACAAAGACATAAACACACTACATTCCCTGTGTCAACAAAAGCATGACCACACTACATTACCTGTGTCGAGAAAGACGCGGACACACTACACATCACAATGTCTAAGACCCAAAGAACAAACATTTCTGCTCATCACATAAATATTTGTCCAGTGGCCCGAGCACAAACATTTGCTAAAGTGTAACGAATACCTATCATTGACGTTTACTGTACAAACTATCATTTATCTAGTACCTAACTCATAGTTAGTACTGTATAGGTCAACGATATGATAATGTTACACTTTAGCAAATGTTCGTGCTTGGGCCACTGGCCAGCGATCAAACCATAAACCTCGCTGGGACCTCTCGCTTCTAAAGCATGGTGATAACTGACTGAGCTAGCAGAACCATTGTATTAAATTGACTCTGCAATGTTTAGTGAACAAATATTTACAAAGTTCACTGGAGTTCCTCATTACATTATTGATGGTACTAACTTCTTAACCGCTTTCTATAATTCCAAAACTATATCCTTGAGTTTTACAACATATTTTCTAGTTCATGCTGAAAACATTTTTAAACACTAGACTTTATTTGAGCATGCCAGCAACATTTCAACCTGTGAGATATAAATACTATTCTCATTAGGTAAAGGAATTGTATTGTTAGATTTGTCAATGGAATGGCAAAATGGTATATTGTGTTTAGAATATTTTACTTACATGTAACAAGAGCAGCAAAATATTCTAAACACTTACAAACACAATTTCAAGTTATTAAATTTATACTATTCTCCATATTGACATGATTGTCGTACTCCCGTAACCGTAAATGCACACTATCGTTTTTGATTATTTATTATTTTATATACTATTATTTTTTATTTTATAGAATAAAATAGTTTAGATCCTTGCTGGAATGTTTGTTTGGCTAATAATTAGTTGTAAAATTAGTTACCTTAATAATAGGTATATTCTCCCGCTCTTCGGGCGACACGAGTGCTTCGTTAAATTGCAGCCTGTACCAGCCATAGTGAGCACCGGCTATCACAGGCAACATTACTATTAGAACCATATTTTTAGATAGGAATCTGCGCATATTCATTGCTTATGTAGAAATTTGTAGTTATTCGTCTGAGAGTTTATCTCCAAAGAGCATCTATTTTATCTCTTCTAATTATTATTTTAAAGGGCGAAATTGCACCACACAGATAGCAAAAAAACTAAATGTTTATTTATATTCTCTTTGACAGACGTCAGACAGACAGGCGCAGGGGGGCGTTCCGTACCTCAGAGCGCGCCGCGCGGTTGTTTAAGGTGCGTTCGTTTAGCTTATGAGGGCATTGGTGGTGTTGTCATTGATGGCTCTTTTCTTAAAGCATTCGTAAAGCTCAAAAACGTTATATTTGCTACTTTTGCCACTTTTGCCCACGCCCTATTCGAACGCTCAACTGAGCATAAGACCTAAAATCGCATGAACAAGCTGTCAAAAAACGATCACAAACAACTGTTCAGTTGAAAAAAGCGCGGGAAACGTCGAACACGGCGGTCGATATTTTTTCGCTTCGATAAATTATTTTATTTCTTTATTATTTAAAGGATCAGTGAAGTACTATTGTGTAAATAATATTAATATTTATTGTATAATTTATATTTAGGTGTATAGTTTCACTGGTAACGGTAAGTTTTTTTGGAATTCTAATATGAACGAGCCGCCCGACTTGCAGGACCCGGGGGGGTCGATCCCCCCGGCAATCAATTTTGTAACAGTTTCTTCCCAAAATATAATCTCAAATGAGTCGGGAATGGACACGGATGGGTCTATTTCACAACGTACAGGACGCAAACGAAGTCGCTTAAATAAAATTTGTAAAAACTGCAATATGAAAAAAAGGAAGCACGCACAGGCAGTAGATGGTAAGGCAGGCTGTCGCTGCACAGATAGTGAAGGTAATGAAAATTCAAATAATAAAGATGCTGTTAACGCGGCAGCTAAGTATAAAATATACAGCTGAGCACGTCTCCAAAAATCGCGGGGGAAGGATAGCTGGTTAAGATGGTGACGACTAACCTGGTCTCCCAACTGACACTGCACTTAGCGAGCAACGATCCTCGGTCCTGTATCTCCGTTAATTCGTCGTCGTGTCCAGATAGGAGGTCCAGCCTTGTAGCGCTTTTTCTCGGCTTCTTCAGGTAGTTTTCACCACCGCGGTTGTGGACTGTATATTATTCGTGGGCTGTTGTTTGTGGCTGTGGCAGTATTTTCTGTATTCCGGAGGATCCCGTCGAGTTACGCGATGGATAATTCCAAAGGATGGAAAATCCAGAACATTCGATATGAGCGCGGTGCGGTAGCTACGATGGGCAAGGGCCGTTCGCAGCGTCTACTTACGGCGGCGGTGGCAAGCGGATTGCTTGCAGGTGCGGTGGGGTGACAGATAGTCGTCGAAGTGTGAATAGGAATAGAGGGTAGAAATAAATAAAGGTGCAAACGTAAGTGGCACGAACATTGCCCCCGGCCTAAAAACCAATGGTTTTTACAAAAGAGAAGATAGAGGGATGACCGGGTGGCAAAGGAGTAATTTATTGGGTAGGAAGAACACATAACCGGACGACGGGTCTCTTATATTATATATATATACACCAGTCGCGGTTTTAACTGAGGCCACTCTGCATATTGAATCGGTGCCCACATGAGTGGCTACAACGATACCGAGAGGCCAAGATAGGGGTGGAATATTATCAGTAACGATAAGAACAACGGAACCTATCGTTATGGGATTTGAAGGAGTATTCCATTTTTCTCTAGACTGAAGCAAGTGAAGATACTCTAACTTCCATCGTTTGGAAAATGACTGAATCATTTGATCCAATAAAGCGTAGCGTTTAACTAAATGAGCAGGTTCATCGGGAACTCGCGGGTAAATGATTAAGCGGTGCAGACATTAAAAAATGCGCGGGAGTTAATGCAGTGGGCTCAGAAGGATCCTCACTCAATAACGTTAGCGGGGGTGAGTTTATAACACACTCGATCTGCGTAAGTACGGTTAACATTTCCTCATATGTGAGCAATTGTGAACCGATTGTTTTATATAGATGTCCCTTAAATGCTTTCACAAAAATTTCAAAGTTGCCACCAAAATGAGAACTTCGTGGAGGATTCAGATTCCAGTGTATGCGTCTCGCTGACAATTCATCCGATAGAGTGGTATTGAACTCATTAGAATGAATAAGCGAGTATATTTCGGACAATGCATTTTCGCGCCTACAAAGTTCCGTCCATTGTCAGAGTACATAACTGAAACAGTACCACGGCGAGCTAGAAATCGTTTAAAAGCTGATAGAAATGAGCTTGTACTGAGATCAGTAGTGAGTTCAACATGCACTGCGCGTACCACCATATATATACATACAAAAATGCAAAGATAGGCTTTGATCGAACGTACGCCGCGTTTTCTGAAAAGAATGATAGGTATTGGCCCAGCGTAATCCGTAGCAGTAAACTTAAATACAGTGGCTTCATTTACGCGACATGCAGGTAAATCTCCCATCAACGGGAACGTAGGCTTAGGTTTTGCTTTAAAACAAAAGTTACATTTGTGTATTACGGAACGGACTATGTTTCGACAGGATAGGATCCAGTATCTTTGTCTTAAAATACACATTAACTAGGGTCTTGACGTAACCAAGTGGGACCAGTGAACCACAGCGGGTGGTTCAATAGTTGAGCGGGTGACAGTCCGCGGGATAAACAATCGCTGGGATTTTGCGAACTAATTACATGACGAAAACTGTCAGCGGGTACCGCGGAAACAATTTTAGTTACGCGGGTAGCAACGAAGGTTTTAAACCTATGCGGAGAACCAGTGATCCACTGTAAGGCAACCATGGAGTCGGTGAAACAATATATTTTATCGACGGAATGTCGTTTCCCGTAAGTATCGATTACGCGGCGGACTAATTTTGCCATAAGCATACATGCGCATAGTTCCAATCTAGCAATTGAAATCGTTTTGAGCGGAGCCACTTTGGATTTTGCACAAATTAAACGTGTCACTGGAGCAGAATCTGGAATTGATTGGGTTCGAATGTATATCACAGAACCAAACCCACTTTCGCTTGCATCTGCAAAGGACACAATGGAAATTTTTGAATTTTCCTCAACGCCCAGGTGGCGCTGGAAGCGTATTTGTTCGATACATGGAAGTTCGCGGGTATAATTTTGCCAAATACTAGTGATATCTGACGGCGGTTGTTCGTCCCAATCAAGCTTAAGACTGTGAAGTTTTTGTAGAATTAATTTTGCGTACATGATCACTGGTGCTATGAGTCCCAGGACATCATATTGTCTTGCGATCAACGATAATATATTGCGTTTAGTAACTGGACGGTTTTCCATATTCACGGTGAACATGAATGCGTCGCAGGCAGGTGACCATTGGAGACCTAAAACCTTTAGATTATTATCAGGCTCATCGAAATTTATTGTAGTAATATGACGATCAGTGATCGGAAGAGACTCAATGAGCTCCGGTGTGCTACTGGCCCATTTGACAAGTTCAAAGCCCCCGGCCTTGAGCAAGTTGCGGAGATCATCTCTAAGTTGTAAACATTGAGACAACGACGACATGGAATAGCAGACGTCGTCCATATATGTGTTGTTCTCAATAACGGCTGCAGCGAGTGGGAAGCGGGTGCGCTCGTCAGCGCATAGCTGACGTAGTACTCTCATTGCAAGGTACGGACTACTTCGTAAACCGAAACACACGCGGTTTATTCGATATGTGTCGAGCGGTAAAGCAGGATCGAAACGATATATTATTATACATTTTTGGTATTTGCGGTCGTCTTCATTGACTAAAATTTGTAGGTACATTTGTTTGATATCAGATGTAAACGCGATTGGGTATAAGCGAAAATCCAAGAGGATAGTAAAGAGGTCATTTTGCAAATTATCACCGGCGTGCAAAATGTCATTAAGTGACACTTTGTTATCGGTGGTGGCACTTGCATCCATAACCATGCGCCATCTGGTGGTCGTTTTATCCAACCTGGCAATTGCATGGTGTGGAATGTAATAGCCTGATAAATGATCAGCATTATCTAAAAGTGAAATATATCCCTTTTCGATATATTCCCTTATAATAGCGTCGTACTCCAATCGCAGAGAATGTGAAGCTATGAGTTTGCGCTCGAGGTACATAAAGCGTTTTTTAGCGGTATTAAATGAATTACCTAAGGCGGCTGCGGGATCGCGTGAAAAAGATAATGCTACAGAATAACGTCCGGTAGAATCGCGGGAGAAATTATTAATGAAAATATTTTCATTTTCAATAGCGGCTGGACTCGAAGTTCGTGTGCATTGCACCTCTTCTAGCTGCCAGAACCTTTGAACAAGATTTTCCAAACGCGGACCTGCTGTGTAACTACATAGGGAAATTTGAGAGCAGGAGTTATCGTCAATAATTACAGAATTATCGGAGGCGACTGTGGAATTATTCGCGGGTGTAATGGGAGCGGTCCCGATTACAATATAACCGAAAATAGTTTCGAAAGCAGTAGGTGTACCAGGTGACCCAGCGACGCGGCCTGATAGCAGTATTTCTGCAAAGAGCGGAGCCCCAATGAGAATATCTATCTCAGAAGGCTCGTAAAAATTATCATCTGCCAGGGGTAGGCAGTTTAGGTATAACAGGCAGGATATATCAACTTTAACGGATGGTAAGTTGTCCGTAATGCGGTCGATAACGTAGGCTTCAATTGAAATAAAATTATCATTAATTCGCGAAGATAAAGTTATAGTTGCTGCCCCCTTGATCGGGTTGGACGCAGAACCTATGCCTTTCACCACAGTGTTTACCACTTTTTTGCATTTTAAATTTAATTTTTACGTTTACATTTTGACGTTAGAAAATTACTTTGACTAGCAGAATCAATCAGCCCCTTAATAATGTGTCTATGACCATTTAAATCTGTAGCATAAACTAGCACTGTGCCTAATAAACATGTGGTATCAGCACGTTTATCTGTAGATTGTGAAACAGGGCGTGTGTTACAGAGCGAAACGTTTTGTTGAGGTGACTGATAAGCGGTAGGAATGTCTGGCGTCTGACCGACGGCAGCAGCTGAGCACGACACAGGCTGCGAAGGCGCCAAAGCACGGGCGGTGACGTTGCCAACTAGCGCGCGGGAAGGATGCGCCGGAGCGCGTGACGCACCACTATATGTAGCACGGTACGTGCGATCGTCATTGCGAGGGGAAGACTCTTTGCGGCATAGCATGGAGTGATGTTTATATCTACAGTGACGACAGTTATATTTAGAGTTACAAGCGGCATTTATATGTGTTACACTCAAACAATTAGTGCAACCTTTGTTTTGTTTTATAAAAGTAAACCTGTCATCAATTGCAAGTTTATTAAATGCAGGGCATCTATACAAATTGTAATGTTCAGTTTGTTTACATAGCGGGCACTGAGTAGCGCATGACGCGGCTAATGAATGCGTAGACTTTGTAGGAACCTGTTTGTTATCAAAACCACGTATATGCGAAGACTGCGTGGTCCTTTTTAATATTTTACTTTGCTCGCGGATGAATTTTATTAGTTCATCATAAGTAGGCATAGATTTACCACGTATGTGCATTATAAACGAGCGTGCGGTACTTGGACCTATCTTCTTTAATGCAAGTTGTAATAAGATGAAATCAGACAAGTTGTCGAGTTTGAGCGAATGCAAACTGGACACTGCCGTACAGAATTTGTCTAGTTCTTAGTAGTTGCGGTATTTAAAGATTTAAAATCAAGCATATGATCCAAATACGCGGAGGCTAAACTATGCTTATCGTCATATTTGTCGATGAGCGTCTGCCAAATAAGTGAATAATTGTCTGCGTTAGGAACAATACCGGAACAAACCGATAGCGCTCGGCCCGTCAACTTGTTTATCAAATATTGAACGCGGTCGTGATCAGTGAAATCAGGATTTTCATGAATAGTTCGTTTAAATGATTCGTAAAATATCCTCCAGGTCATTGGATCGCCATTAAAGACCATCAACTCGAGCTCCGGAATTCGGATAAATTTACGTTGCGGTACAACATGAGAATTAGTACTTTCTACATGTGTCAATGGTGGATTAAGTTTATTATAAACAAATTGACAGCGGCAATACATATCCTCGAACGTATTTATACATTGATAATTTACCGTAAACGTGGGATTAATAGTCAACTCGGTGACATTTAAGCAGTTTACAGTTTCCTTAAAATCGGAACGTAAGCGATCTAGCGAGATCATTCCACATAAGAATAAATCCTTATCAGTCTCATTTGTGAAAGCATTTAAGGAGCGGTTATAAATATCTTGTAATCGTGCAAAAATGGCTTCACGCTTACCAATTAATGTTTATCTTTCTATTTGAAAAGCATCCAGAGGTTTTGGATTCTCAGATACATCCCTTTCTTTAGTACGAGAAGTCATTTTTGTTATAAAATATGAATCTATAAATTATAGTATTAACTAAGAAATTCACGTAGTGCCTGCAACACGCACTGTTACGAGGTAAGTACCTACTTGTCTACGTAAGACAAGTTAAATAAAACTTGTAAGTATGTAATAGTTAATAACCGGGCGGTATGATGTTCAGCACGTAGATAAGAAGCGCGAGATTACCTTCACTTGCCAATAAAGTTATAAATTTAAGAAAAATCGATATTGAAGCTAATTAGGTATGCGGAATACAGAAAAAGTATCGCTAACAGCGTAGTAGGCAACAAAGAGATACCCAATGAGCGGTGTCATTAAGCGGAAACACGTTATTTGTAGCAAAAATATCGTAGGTAAATTGTACGATTTGGTTGCGATAAGGAATTCTTTCGCAAGAAAAGTAGGAATAGGTATAAAATATCCGGCTCGAAGGACCAGAAAATGTTAACGCGGCAGCTAAGTATAAAATATACAGCTGAGCACGTCTCCAAAAATCGCGGGGGAAGGATAGCTGGTTAAGATGGTGACGACTAACCTGGTCTCCCAACTGACACTGCACTTAGCGAGCAACGATCCTCGGTCCTGTATCTCCGTTAATTCGTCGTCGTGTCCAGATAGGAGGTCCATCCTTGTAGCGCTTTTTCTCGGCTTCTTCAGGTAGTTTTCACCACCGCGGTTGTGGACTGTATTTTATTCGTGGGCTGTTGGAGGCCACTATTACGATGGCAGCTTCCAGTATTTTCTGTATTCCGGAGGATCCCATCGAGTTACGCGATGGATAATTCCAAAGGATGGAAAATCCAGAACATTCGATATGAACGCGGTGCGGTAGCTACGATGGGCAAGGGCCCTTCGCAGCGTCTACTTACGGCGGCGGTGGAAAGCGGATTGCTTGCAGGTGCGGTGGGGTGACAGATAGTCGTCGAAGTATGAATAGGAATAGAGGGTAGAAATAAATGAAGGTGCAAACGTAAGTGGCACGAACAGATGCCATTATTCTCCAACCAATAAAAACTCCTGTTGTGCCTTCATTACCTAGTAATGGTCCAGTTCCCCAAAATTTCACCTCTTTAGCAAGAACTTCTGATAAAGCTCCGTTTATTGTGCACGTACAACGTGAAACGACTTCAAATGACGACGGTTCTACTCTCCATCCTGTAACTGTTGGTAAGTTTCCTAAAAGAAATGCCTTTCAAAATATAATTGATGGCTCTGTTAAGAGAATAGGTAGAAATAGAATATGCCTAGCATTTTCAGATTTTAATGATGCCAACTCATTTATTAACAGCAATAGTATAACAAATAGTAAATTAAAATCATTCATTCCATCGTTCAATATAACGCGAATGAGTCTCGTACGTGGAGTACCATCAGAATGGTCTCCAGAGGAGGTAATGGAAAATATAACGGTGCCTGATGGGTGTGGTGGAATTTTAAAGGAAGAAGAATTAATTATAAAACTATTGTAGATGGTTCCCCAGTTTGGAAACCAACGCAAAGTATTATTATTACGTTTGATGGACAGGTTCTTCCGAAAAGAATTTTCATGTGTTACAATGCGCTGACCGTTGAAATGTATACGTACCCCACTATCCAGTGTTACAACTGCTGCCGTTTTGGACATACAAAACTTCAATGCCGAGCCAAACCAAGGTGTTATAAATGTGGAAATGACCATACTGGCGACACTTGCGAAATTGAAGAGGAACACATTTCCTGCTGTCTGTGCTCAGGAGCACATTTCGCTATTAGCAAATCATGTCCTGAATTTTCAAGACAAAAGCAAATAAAAGTTACCATGGCAGAAAATAGTATATCGTATGGCGAAGCAGCTAAGTTGTTACCACCTATATATAAATCTTATGCTGATGTTGTAACTACTAGCTCTTATGTCACTTATGCTAATCGTAATCCGGTTCCGACTCACCCAAGCCACCAGACTTTGTTTAATCAACGTCAACCAAATAGTTCATACAAAAAAAACAATATACACCCCACGCAGATCTGCTCCTGCATCAGTGAAAGGCTATGATGTAGCAGCACATAAAAACATTCTCAATGAGTTTACTATTCCGCCTACCCAAAATGGTTGCGCTCTTAATGCGAAATCAAATAATAACCCATTATTGTTGTCACCATCAGAAATTATTAAAACCCTTATCGAAACATTAACTCACTCAAACATCTCTTTACCGTCCAACGCCTCTATAGTTGATATGTTTAATATTCCCAAAGCCATTAAAATGGCAGCGACCGTCACAGAGGTTCTACAATGGAACTGCAGAAGTGCAGTTCCTAAAAGAAGTGAAATTATACATATTATAAACAAGCACAACGCTTGTTTATTCGCACTTTCGGAGACCTGGCTAAAGCCAGGCTCCACCTTCAAAATCCACGGATTCTCATGCCTGAGAGATGATAGGTATGATGGGTATGGTGGCGTCGCCTTGCTCATCAGAAATACCATCTCTTTCTCTCCTCTTTATTTTCCAAATTACAATGAGTTTTCCGTGGTGGCAGCACAAGTTGATAACATTTGTGTTGTTTCTATATAATATATTCCTTCTCCTTCTTCGTTGACTTATCACAATTTAGATAATCTTATATCCCTTCTACCTAAACCTTTCTTACTGCTAGGAGATTTCAACTCCAATCACATTTCTTGGGGCAGTTCCATATCAACTTATTGCGGTCAAATGTTATCAGATTTATTAGATTCATACAACCTTTGTGTATTAAATTCTGGTTCTCCTACGCGATGTACAGCTCCAACTGAAAACTTTAGTGTCGTAGATCTGTCAATTTGTACACCAAGTTTAGCTTCATCTTTAACATGGTATACGTATCTTCCACCTTCGGAAGTGACCATTACCCGATTGTCATTCCTTTACCAGGAAAAATCACTCATGGTTCGCTACCCAAACCTCGTATGAAATTCAAGATTAAGGATGATAAGTTATGGGAGAAAAATAAGAAGGCGAGAGAACAAAAAAATTCTGATTTACAAAATATTCATGATATAACTGATTGTACTGATGTGTTTACTAGTGTATTGATACAAGCTGCAAACGAAACATTTCCTATCAAAAACTCATCAACTGGCTTAATTCCTTCCCCGCCTTGGTGGGATGCGGAATGCACTGATAGTATTCGTAAAAGAAAACAAGCTGAAAAAGTATACAATAGTTAGATGACTGACGAAAATTTCAAACTAGTATCTGATTTAATCACAGAAACTCGCAAGTTATTTAAAGAAAAAAGATTTAAAGGTTGGAGAAGTTATTGTCTGACTATTTCTCCGAATATTAAACCCATCGAATTGTGTGGCGCAATATTAAAAAATTTAGACGCGGTGTTAGTGAAACTCTTTTTAAACCGTTTCCTCCCAATTTAAATAACCAATTTCTCGATCGTCTGGCACCGCCTACAGTCCCACAGCTTGAATATGTTGTTAATTGTTCTCCTCCTTTATTACTTTCAAATCAATCCACTCTGAGCTCTTCATTTACTTTATAAGAACTACAAGGTTTTCTATCTTCCGTGAAAGATTCTGCTCCGGGTGAAGATGGTATACCGTATTCATTTTTAGTAAACCTTACTCAGTCTACACTTCAGTTTTATTTAAATATTATAAATTCAGTGATGTTATCAGGGAACATCCCCCTTTCTTGGAAATCACAGGTAGTTCTTCCTATCTTAAAACCAGGTAAAACACAAGATGAAGCATCGTCATATCGCCCCATAGCGTTGTCATCTGTTCTTGTAAAAGTAGCTGAAAATTTAGTTAAAAACCGACTTGAATGGATTGTTGAAAACCGGGGAATATTATCAAACACACAATTTGGTTTCCGGTCAAAGTCAAAGTCAAAGTCAAAATGGAAAGGGCTTCCACAAGGGTCAGTATTTAGCCCTTTATTATACAATATATATACTTACGATTTAGATTCATCTCTTCAAGATTCAGCCAGTATCTTACAGTATGCCGATGATATTGTCTTATACTGAACAGGTAATTCCATTACCACATTATGTACTCAAATAAACCACTCTCTCAATA
The DNA here is from genome assembly GCA_917880725.1 of Selenia dentaria. Classification (NCBI taxonomy): domain Eukaryota; kingdom Metazoa; phylum Arthropoda; class Insecta; order Lepidoptera; family Geometridae; genus Selenia; species Selenia dentaria. The sequence goes on along the minus strand of OU862895.1, from coordinate 27,174,531 downwards.
ATTTAAAAAACTGGATGGAAGAAAATGGATTGAGCATTTCAGCACTTAAAAGCTCAGCTGTACTATTTACTCGCCAACGGATGCATCCCCCGATTAGTATATATTTTGACAATACTCTTATTTCAACAAAAAGTTATGTAAAGTTTTTAGGCATATGTTTAGACTCTTAACTATCAGGAATCCCACATTGTGAATGTTATGTGGTGGCTAAATGTGAGAAAATTCTCAATTTGTTAAGGTGTCTCTCTGGCGTTTGGTGGGGTGCGCATTTTATTTTTTAAAGCTTCTCTATAATGCTCTACTACGAAGCGTTTTAGATTACGAAACCTTTTTACTGGAGCTTTGTAGTATAGCTGGACTTAGAAAGTTGGATACCATGCAGTCAAAAGCATTGAGAATTATAGCTGGAGCAATGAAATCTAGCCCTTTAAATGCACTACGCATTGAATGTGGAGTGCCCCCTTTGCTTTTGAGACGTCAGTTTCTTGCAGACCGCATGTTTTACAGAGTTTTGAAATTTTCCAACAGTCCTCTAATTTTTAAATTGCCTCACCTCTCTGATCTTGTTGAATAATATTATATTACAATTTAGATATAGACAAACATAATGCCAATTTCTATTTTAAGGCTGTAGTGCAGGAAAATTGGCCAAACTGGCATCATATTTATACGAACGCATCTAAACACTCTCCAGATATGTTTGTAGAAGTTGGAATATATCATTCTCAATATAAGATAGTACAAAAAAGTAAAGTGCCCTGTTGAAATGTCCGTCTTTACAGCTGAATGTCTTGGCATCGTTAAAGCTCCACCCAGTATAAGGTCCCTGCGCCTCGAGAGTTACACAGGAGCGAAAATCCCCAAACTCCTTCCAAACGCCCTCTTCCTGGTCCACACTCAGGAGGAAAAGGAGACCCTGACCAGCCAGGGCTATGGATAGGGCGAAGGATCACGCACCCTTACCATTCACGAGGCGCAGGGACTGACGTACGAGTCAGTCGCGGTAATAAAAACAAAAGGCAACATGAAGCTGCACGAGAGCGTCCCGCACGCAGTCGTCGCGGTTTCCCGGCACACGAGGACCTTTGTCTACTACGCCGACGACGAGGATGATGCCATCGGACGGTTTGTGAGGCAAGCGATGGTTGCGAGCGAACAAACCATCTATAGCTACAACCTGAAGATGGCAATCAGGGATCTAAACAGCTTGGTGATGGAAGCTGCTTCAGCGCAATGTGGGCAATGTGGGCTCACAATAACATGTAACTAGCGTTAAGTTCTCATAAAAACTGTAACTGACAAAGAGATGGTGTGGGCATTCAGAGCAGACATGCTCACGGAAATGTGTTGGCAAGCGGTGGCGTGTGTGGCGGGTCGTCATCTTCCCTCAGAAATGGTTGAGGAAGGCGATGGCTGGCACATGCGTCAACTCGTGAACGGGTGCTGTTTGCGGACACTGGTCAGCTGTGAATGCTTACACCAACTCAGAATCATCTTAATAGTAATAATAAAATTTAGTTATATGTCTTAGTTAAAAAATTTAGTATATAATATAGTAAATAGTTAGTTAGTTTAATATGTTCCCCATGTATGTATATTTGTTGAATGTAAAAAAAATTATCGTAAGTTTTTAAAATCCCAAAAGTTGAAAAAAGGCACGGACCCTGGAGTCTGTGGAGTAGGTAAAATTTCATTAAAAAAACAAAAAAAAAAGCTCTAGAATATGTTTTAAGTTTCAAGCTTCGCAAAGTGCTGATTATGAGTGATTCAATGAGCACATTGAAGACTCTATTTCGGTATCCTTTTAAGTCTAATTTCCCTCTTATAATTGAAGCTAGAAAAAAACTGTACTCATGCGTTCTGAAAGGATTTTCAGTAACATTTGTATGGATACTGAGTCATTGCGGTATTAAGGGCAACGAAAGAGCCGATCGACTTGCTAATGAAGCCATCGCATGTGATCTGTATCCATTTAAAAAATATCCGCATGACTTGGCTGCGCTAGCCGGTTTGTATATCCGGGATACTTGGGGTAGAATCTGGAGAGAAAGTGGTCAGATGACCGGTACTCACAACTATAGCATACAGTCACTAATTCCCTCTAAACCATGGTTTTCAGTAATAAATCTAAGCAAAATCGTCACGTCAGTTTTAATTAGAATGCGTTTGGGACATACATCATGTCCAGCACATCTAGCAAAGTATAACATTATCAATAGTCCACAGTGCGAATGTGGTCATGATTTTGGGGATCTGGACCATATATTCTTCTCCTGTCCTAATCACGACCGCGCCTCCTTTTATAATAATCTAATATCCCTTCGTGTCCCTCTCCCCACAAACATCATATCTCTGCTCTGTACTATCAATCCTTCTATATATATTATTATATCTGATTATAATTGTGTTAATAACATAAAATTGTAAATGTGTATATACTGTATTATATTTCATTATGTTCTTGTTAAGTTGTAAGTATTCATAGATATTTTACGATATTATAATAGATCTTCTTAACAATATATATGAACCTACCAATAATCTACTTCTCCCTGATCCTATTCTTATTACAAACGAAGTATGATTAAAATTATAACAAAATTGTTATATTCGTGAAACGTTTCCCCACTTTTAAAATAAAAGTCCATTGAGACATCATGTAAAAACACAAATCAAGAAAATAAAACCAAAACTAACACGAAGTCAAGAAAGAAGATTACACCAAAATAATATAAATGAAAGAAAAATAATAAATATGAACAGAAAATAAAACTTGACACTGGCGGATGCATAAGAAGTGCGAGCCATAATTCCCTCAGGGGACAAGAAAAAAAACTGTTGTGTTATTGTTTCATATTATATACTATTTGAATATTGTTTGTGGTATGTCGGATACACATTGTCATGAAAAAAGGGATTCTCAACATGTGAATATCATTTAATATATTATTTAAACATGGTGACAGTGGTTAAAGCAATTAAAATGTATTAATTTCACTACAATAATCATTTTACTACAAGATAAAAATAAGACATCATGTCGGAAAATTATCTAACTCATTCTCCTCCGGTATTATCGGGAAATGCTGAAGATTGGAAATCGTTCAGCAAAAGATTTGAATAGTTTCGCCAAGCATCTGGACTAGCCGAACAGACGGATATAAAACAGGTTAGCTCTCTTATGTACATTGTTGGAGACAAAGCTGCTCATTTGCTGTCGATGTTTAATATAAAACCAGGAGTCAAACAAAACTGAACATCCTCCCTTTCATACAAATAAAACATAAATAAAAATAATTACAGTTTACATTTTATAGAAATATAACTTACTCGTAACTGAAATTACACTTGAATTGACAGTAAAACCATTAATAAGAGAAATTAAAACTAACACTAAAATTAGTGTAAGTGACTTATGGTGTTAAAATTAACACCATAAGTCACTTCGTTAAGGAGGTCGTATAACACGGCCAAATCTTGAGGTGACTACAAATGGCTGATGCTGGCGTTCTTCAGGGTTTGCTAAATGTTTATATCCATCTTGTTTATTTGGCTTATCATTTTCCGATTATTATGGCTTCTGTTCTCTTAGGACAAGATTCAATGCTATTTTTCGATAAAACATGTCCAAGGAATGTGCATTTTTGTACTCTGAATTCACATTTAGATTTATTTAGAGTAATGCTTTCTTCTTCCATTCGTTCAAGTACTTTAAAGAGTCTTGAATCATGAGATTGCAATGTATCCGCAAATATTAAAATGTCATCTTGACAGCATACAGCACCGTCTAGACCTTCTATAATATTTTGCATTTTTTCTGAAATACTTCGCTTGCACATGTTATACCTATTAGCATTCTTTTAAAAGCAAATCTTCCAAACGGTGTTATAAACGTAGTCAATAAACAAAATACATGCACGTGCCAAATTCAATAAAATGTTTTAAGAAGACAATGAAAGGGCAGACGACTTTATAGCGAGAGTGTACGCTGCTGTAGAATCCTGCCAATATCCATCAAATATCAAAGATGAACTTATTCGAGACTGAATAATTGTAGGGTTAAATGATATGAAAGTATCAAACAAATTACAATTAGACCCTGAAATTACATTGAGGATAGTAATTATAAAAATAAAACAAGAAGATGAACTTCTTTTGATGAGAACCTCCAGAAATATAAACATCAGACACCAAATTTGCACGAACATACAAATAAGACAAGTAAGAAAACTTTTTATTCAAACTCGTGTGGAAAACGTGGTAAATCTCCGTGGCACACATTTTCAAGTTGCCCAGCAATAAATAATATATGTACTAAATGCCACCGACGACGCGGACACTGGGCTCAAAGATGCAGATCAGTAAAAAAAATAATGAAATAGAAGAATGTGACTCCCAAATAGGGTCTGAGGAAAGCGATGGCTGTTTAAATACCATAGAGCAAGCTTTTGAATTTATTAACAATAAAGATCCATGGAAAGCCATTTTAAAAATTAATGAAATAGAGCTTAACTTCAAATTAGATTCTAGTGCTGATGTCTCAGTTATAAGCGAACACGATTTTAAAATGATTAATAATAGCAAAATAATTGCAACGAAGTTAAATTTGAAAGGTGCAGGAAATAAGCCACTTACAGTAATTGGCAAATTTTATGCTGAAATTATATGGCAAAACAAAATAATTAAAACATATGTTTATGTCATAAAAGATTAAGAAAATTCACTACTTGGGAAAAAAGAGATTGAAGCCCTGGTAATAAAAACTAGAGTTTTTACGATTGAGCAAATGCCTAAAAAACAACAACAAACAGATACTGACATTGATGTCCCGCAGAAAAATTCCCTTCATTATTTGAAGGCCTTAGAAAACTTAAGGGTGAGTATGAGATTTGTCTTAATTCAGAAGCTAAGCCATACGCAAGGAAAATTATGATCAGAGGCATAAAGTAAGTGAGTTGTCTGATCTATCTCCTGGCTCTTATGTTAGGGACACGATCTCAAGAACCTATGGGACAGTCATAAAGAAAAGAATTGAGCCAAGAAGTTATGATATAATATATGTTTGTATGAAAGGGAGGATTTTCACTTATTGTTTCATATTTAATACTCTTTGAACATTGTTTGTGGTATGTCGGATAGACATTGTCATGAAAAATGGATTCAATAATAAATACTAGAAAACACAACATGTGAATATCATTTAATATATTATTTAAACATGTTTGTGGTATGTCGGATAGACATTGTCATGATAAAAGGGATTCATAAATAAATACTAGAAAACACAACATGTGAATATCATTTAATATATTATTTAAACAACAATCATGCTCCGGACGTGTGGATCAAAAATTGCACGTTTTGTGGCAAAAGTACCTCTTTTTTAGCTTTCCGAACGCTGAACAAAAAGAGACATGAACGACATTTTCACCCACAGATTCCCAATTCGAACGCCCTTTGTGAGCGTTTTTTCTCTGTTTTCGCTAAAAACGCTCACGGAGGGCCTATTCGATCGCACTATTAGTTGTTTTCTAACCCGCTTTGACGGAACGGCACGGTTGTTTTCTAACCTCAAATAGACTTTTACAAATTCGACATTGACAGATCACTTGATCCTTACCTAATTTTCTTCGAGACGAGAGAAGAAGAAGAAGTTTGTTGTAGTCTGATTGGTCAAAGTTATGTCAGATGCGGGTTGCAACGTTTTACCGATCGTTTTTGATGGTTAAAAAGTTGCGACGCTCAGAGGTTCGGAACGCTCGAGTTAGAACAACCGAGTGCTTTACCTTGAGGTTCGGAACGGCGTTAGTGCGAAAAGTTGCACTCCGAGTGCACTCCGAATGCGCTCTCACTGAGGTTCTGAACGCGGCCCAGGGGGCGTTCCGTACCTCAGAGCGCGGTTGTTTAGTTGTTTTCTAACTCGCTCTGAGGTACGGAACGGCACGGTTGTTTTCTAACCTCAAATAGACTTTGACAAGTTCGACATTGACAGATCACTTGATCGTTACCTAATTTTGTGTTTTGTTTTCTAGCGCTTGGAGTGCAACTTTTCGCACTAACGCCACGCCGCCGCCGTTCCGGTACCTCAGGGTAAAGCACTCGGTTGTTCTAACTCGAGCGTTCCGAACCTCGGAGTACGGTTGTTTAGTTGTTTTCTAACTTGCTCTGAGGTACGGAACGGCCACGGTTGTTATCTAACCTCAACCAGACTTTGACAAATTCGACATTGACAGATCACTTGATGCTTACCTAATTTTCTTTGAGAAGAGAGAAGGAGAAGAAGTTTGTTGTGGTCTGATTGGTCAAAGTTAACCGCTAACGGTTGATTTGTCTTTTTCAGACGAACAATCCTACTATACCAAATTATGAGGCTAAAATATAAGTTTATTTTTGTAAAGACAGGGTTATAAACTTTTTTTAAGTAGGTAGTTAGAGCTTGCTCTAAGAAATAAGTCAGTTATTTATCTACAGTTTTGTATAAGTCACGTGGATGCATTAGTAAAACTTGCTTACAAATTGACGAAAAAATTAAAAATAAATAAATGTTTTATGATTTTATACACTTAACTGACACTCGTGCATTGTGAACATCAACGTATTAGACGTTATAATAATTACCTACGTTACAAACAATTTTCAGGCCACTGTTCAGTGCTATTCATCATAATTCTTGCTTTGTGTGGTCACCATTGAACCTAACGCTCCTCCTCGCTTCGCTCGTTGTTAATTTTTTTGTGTTGGAGAGTGTATCCAACTCGCCAACACAAGCGAGGCATGAAGATGAGATTCTATATTTGTCTATGGTTGGCGTCGAATTATTTGCCGTGCAATATTGGCTGAGCATTATCGTCACGGGCTGATATTTCGCAGCCAATAATTGGAAGCATGTACGAGAATTATTGGCAGTGCATTATCAACACGGACCGATTTTGTACAGGCAATAAATCGCGGCCAGGAAACGCCGTCCATGTATTCAAATCCATGTGCACGAATTATTGGCCGTACAATATTGGCTGTTCATTATTTGGCTGTGCATTATTATGGTTGTGCATTATTGACTCCCCCTAAGTTTACGGGTATATTCTTTTCCTACAATCGCCAAAATCAGTGATGACACCTCTCGAAATTCACCCTTGGCTGCGTTATATTGCCTGGACATTATTTGGTCGCGAATTATTGGCTGTACATTATAGGGGACAACATAACAAACTACACCCCACACTCCCCTGTCCCCACATATACAATTTTCTCTATGGCCCCCTCCCTACTACCGTGCCACTACCAAACGTCAAAACATGGTGGCAGCTCAGTGAAGTGGGTTAACCTTTTTTACTAGTCATTAAAAATTTAAAAGCTTATTTAGCAGGAGTGTTTGATACAATTTGTAAGTAGATACTTTCACTCTCCTACACTTAGGGATCGTGTGAAAGTGCTTTAATAATCCACCTTTCCAGGTAAACACCAACCCAATAAGCTTATTTCAAAACCGAAGATGACGTCGGAGCAGGCTCAAGTTGCTGACAATCTCAAGGGATGCTATGAGAATCTTATTGTAATCGACATCGGCGCAAACTTGACCAACAAGAAATACGGCCGTGATCTGGATTCTGTTGTCCAAAGGGCTAAAGATGCAGGTAAATTATGTTATGATTTTACAGTCATATCTATTAACTTGATGCACTGGTGTGAAAATCATTTAATAATAACCTACATAACATTGTCACCACAGATTGTGTTTACCTTACAGAAAATCCTAGGTATTCGGCTTATCTGAACGTAGAGAAAGAAACTGTAAAAATGTGATAAATGTAAATAGCATGTATTGTGTCCTATCACTGCATCGTTGCATACACTCGCCTGAATACCTACCGTCAAGTAGTTACTCAGGGTAATTTATTCATTCGAAACTATTGCACATTCAATTCTTGTATGAATGGTAAAATGCACTTTTATTGTGATTTGTGTAGATATGTAAGTCTAATTTACTCGAATAGACAATAAAACACATATAAAAGTGTTGTGCCCAGTTTCTGAGATACATTTAACTCTATTAATATCTATTTGATAAAGTAATTCAATGTCTTATCTGTTAGAAATTATGTCAGATAAAACTTAAAGTCCTGATACTCCCAAGTACCTGCACTGTACATACATTTAAAGCTGATTATTCTCCATCACTTGTCGATCTAGTATAGTAAGAATGTGTCACTGGTAGAATTGCGATATTATTCATAGTTCAAATAGGCCCTTCGTGAGCATTTTTAGCGAAAATAACGCTAAAAACTCTCACGGCGTTCGATTTGGGAATCTGTGGGTGAAAATGTCATTCATGTCTCTTTTTGTTCAGCATTTGGAAAGCTAAAAAGAGGAATTTTTGCCACCAAAAAGTTCAATTTTTGACCCATGTCCGAAGCATGGTTGTTGTGGTCGTTTTTTGACAGCTATGTATTTGACAGCATAATCATGCGATTTTAGGTCTTATGCTCAGTTGAGTGTTCGAATAGGGTGTGGGCAAAAGTGGCAAAAATAATGTTTTTGAGCTTTACAAATGCTTTAACAAAAGAGCCATCAATGACAATGCCACCAATGCCCTCATAAGCTAAACGAACACACCTATTGTCACAGAAGCCATACCCAAGAAGTCAAGTCAAGTTGATAAACTAGAGTTAAAGTAGCTCAGAAACTTGTCATTATAAATACATGAAAGATAGTTAAAATTCTCCTTTTTTTATTATGTATATAATTATATATCATGAATTTATTCCCAGATAGCCAGTCAAATTTTTCTTTTTTCTTAGATTTTCAATTCACAGTGATTATTAGTAAGGCCATATGGAAATGTGTGGTATGGGATAACATTCAATAATAAAAGAAAAAAGCTTTGATGTGTAGGCTAGTAACTTCATCTTCATTGATATGGTGTCGCTTTCTCCAGTTTATTTAATATAACACATCAGTTAATTGCAACACCAGCACGTTGACATGCCTTTAAAGTTATAGTGCATATTTTCCAACTGTAGTTCTATATTTCTTCATTATTATATCATAATACTTGACATCTTCAGTGTGCCTATATGGAAACTATATTAATTACATTCGAAATTCTAGTTAGAATCATATAAATAAGAAAATGAGACTTGATGGACTGGCTCCAATTTAAATACCAACATAACAATGATTCTATACAAAAACTGAGGTGTTGAAGGAGCATTAGCTATCTTACATAGTGGCACAATTATGCCTGTATCCATACATGCTAGTGTCATAATCAATTTGTTTGCAAATTGTTGTTAAGAATATGCTTGCAGATTAGATAAGAGAATAATCCAAAACAGCTATGAGATAGAACAACACAGAGTTACAACAGTAGACAACAATAAAACATTGTTTTAGTTATATATGCATTAACCCGTCCAGTGTAGTAACTACTTCTTTTGGTGTGTTTTGGAACTACGCATAAAAGTTCAGATAAAAAATACTACACTTGAATAGTTTGACCATCTAAGAGCAAATTTAAACCAGTGGAGTGCATTTGAACTGTTAAAATAAGTTAGAAACCAGAGGTATAAAAATGTGTATACATTAGGGCCTTTATTAATAAACGTTGCGTAAACATAGATTAGGCGTAACATGCTTTGTCTTGCTTTCACACGTGACATTTACTGCAAGCCAAAAATTGACAGATAGATGTTTTAACTACTCTGGGCTTATTACAAGTTTATTAATAAAGGCCTAAGTGTATGTTCGACATGGCTTAGCACTTTTTTGTATGTACACATGGTGTCCGCTCGACACACAATGGCTTAACAACATTTGCTATTCTATTTTATATATATCCCCAAGTTTACAGACTATCATTGTATCCTAATTATTATCAAACACACGTTTTATAAATTTAAATACATGCTCGGGTTTAGGTACTGCCAAAATATCAGCAATTGTAAAATTAAAATCATGTAGATAAGCCCCATAACACTATTTTGTTTCAACTACATCCTGAAGCTGATTGTGATATATAACAATGTCTAAGTTTCACATTCTCATTTTGTAATCATCATCTCAGCCGTAGGACGTCTATTTCTGAACATATGCCTCCCCCATAATTTTCCAAAAGGACCGGTTGGCAGTCCTGCATCCAATGTCGTCCTGTGACCTTTATCAGGTCGTCTGTCCACTGTGTCAGTGGATGCCATACACTGCCCTTGCCGGTCAGTGGTCTCCACTCCAGAAACTTTTGGCCCCATCGGCCATCTGTTCTGCATGCTATGTGCCCTGCCCACTGCCAATTTAACTGGCTAATCTTCTGGGCTATGTTGGTGGTAATGGGTGACTTTCATTCTTGTACAGATCTCATTTCTGATTTGATCACATAGAGAAACCCCAAGCATAGCCCACTCTACAGCTTGTTGTGCGACTTTGAGCTTATTTATGAGACCCATAGTAAGTGAGCACATTTCAGTGCCATAAGTCATCACTGGTAACATACATTGGTCGAAGACTCTTGTCTTGAGGCACTGGGGTATAAATTTAATTTTTTATTTTCATTTTTTAATACCAAAATTATAATGAGTGAGTGATTGAATATTATATTAATATAGGTATTCTTTTACACACAACTTATTTTGAGGTACCTACCTAATAGTTTTGTCATCCCTAAAACCACATTTTTGAATCTGAGATTAAGTTTGTCTCTCTTTTCTAAATAGGTTTTCATTATTTTTTGATTCTCCAGCCAAATTCCTAGACATTTATGACTGCTTGTTTGTGACTCCCACCATTGCATTTTTAGGTATTTTTATTGTAAATGTTGTAATGAATTACTGGGCTTAAGTATGTGATCTGATAATTGTGATTGCCCAATGCAAGCCCCATGCACACAAATCATTCACGGATTCAGAAGCCAAGGTGCTAAATAGTGATTAAATAAACCAGCCTGACGATTGAAGTGTAGAGCTGCCTATCTAGCCAAAAAACTTTTGAATCACTAGCCATAGAATTAACAACTTTTATTCCCCACCAATTCCAGGAAAGCCTAGAGAAATACCAACTTATAGATATGGAAAGAGCATTTCATTATGTAATTTTCGTAATTAAAGTATAATAATAACTTATTCTTATTAATAAGCTGCTTTCCTCATGAGCCCATGTATAATATAACACACCAAACTGTGAATACATTTACATTGTAATTTATTTTTACTTGTGCATATTACATATTAGCTACCTAGATGATTCTGGTAATCTTCATTCTTATGTAAGATAAATAATTAAAAGTAGCATTGAACCATTTGTGGGTGGGTTCTGCCAAATGTGCACTTCGGCCGAATTTTCGGTTTAAATATGTACCGAAGCCGAAATTCGGTAAATTTCGGACGCTTTTGCCCGATAACCAGGTTAGATCGTTTTGTTCCGTCGCTTGTAAGTTCCCTTACGCGCGTCCCGTGGGCCGCCTGCAGCCACCACACCGACTTCCATTTGTCATTCAGTGTTGCCAATATAGTCCTTTCAGGGCTAGATTTAGCCCTTTGTTTTGTTCAGCCTCATTGATAATGATTTAGAATTTAAATTTAATTTTACTAATCTGCTGCCATCTCTTTCTAGTAATATGCTTTATTTTGCTCATTAGAAAGATACTGGAATGTTCTAATGTACAGACAAGTTGGCAGTACAACATGTTAATGAGTTTGTTTTTGTCTTACATCTGACCATTATTGTATTCTATTATGTATATCATTGTTTGTAAAGTTTTTTTCTTTTTTATATGACATTATAATATGTTTTAATCTGTGCCAATTATTTATAAAAAAGAAAGATTTAATATACCTTCTTGCAAATTTCAAACCCTTCAACATCGGACTGTGCAATCAGTGCAATTTTGCATACCGATTAATAGATCTGTGAATGAAAGATTATGAGACATTGACGCCAATTCTTGTTGATGAAGTTAAGTAAAGTTTAGCTAAATTAAGTTTTAGTCTTGATAAAAGCATATTTTCGTATGCGGAATAAGTTGAACATATTCAAAGTTTAATTTGGCAAGATTAAAACCAGACGAGTCTGACGTTTGTGTAAATAACCGTTATGTAGCATCTTAAGCCCAAACTACACCTAACGCGGCTCGACAGAGTGCCCTATTTTTGTCACTGAGACTCAGCACCTCAATCCATAAAGACCTTACTTTCCCCTACTATCATGATTTATAAAAACTATGCAAGTTCCGTGCAGTTCTTAAACCTGACTTAAACAGTTTAAAATGAAATCATACCATGACGCTCATTAAGGTGAACTGTTTGAATATTGTTTTGAACTGATATTGTTGTCTCTGGCATTCAAACAATTTCTTATAAACATTGCAGACGCCTAGACTTTTGTAAGCTGACCGACGGGTTTAGAGTATCATGTTAACGAGAGTCCATACAACAACAAAAAACAGGTGAACGGTTTTTCTGCAGTTCTTGAATAGAAATCCTAGGCAGGCCTGCTATAACGTTGTCATAGTATGATTAAGCCAGGCAGTTTTCTAGAAGCCCTGCTTTAAGAGCTCATAGTAAGGCCCCAGTTTTCTAATAGAAGGCTTCACATCTCTTGATTCCAATTCTGTATTCGACCAGGCATGTATCAGGTGAATACTGACTTTAAATTGTCATTTTTAATACTGTTAGCAGACATGTAGGTATAATATGTATATATGTATAGTTCGTCGATTAACGTAGAATGCGGTTTGTCTATGATGTGGAATATTTTCACAAGTTATTTTTATTTTAACATCTATATTATTATATTAACTAAAAGTCGAATTATTCCCCAATCGAAATCAATATCCAGAATTCTGACTTTTATTCTTAATTTTTAGTAAGAAATTAGCAATCGATTCTAGTTAAGTCAAATACAAATTATTAATTGATCAAATTTTTATAATATAGCAATCTAGCCCTATTTTTACATTTTAAGATTAATCTAGCCCTTTTTTAAATTCTGTTTAGCCCGAAAATCAGACAATGAGGTGGCGCAACACATAAGTACTCGTATATAAATTCTGCAGATCTAAATGAAATTCGACCGCAGACGTACGTCGGTAAACGTTGCCGCAGTTCGGCTATACCGAATGTGAAACGAAATTCGGTGCATCTCTAATTAAAAGTTTGATTATTATCAGAAAATCATTGCTTTACAAATTCATAATGCGTAGCGAAAGAGTGGCCGAGTTTCGTTAACGATTTTGTGTGTATGAGTAGATTCAATATTGGAGTTATCAAATCGCGAGGGAATAGTCATCTTCTATACTTCCTAGTCCTACATACACCGCATCATTGGTTAACTGGTATGGGCTGATGAGGTGTTAACTATTTATTTTTTGTAAAGAATATAAATCATAGCTTTCCCTCTTTTTGCTAATAGTTTTTCATCACACCAAGTTTGATGCTTTTGTCCTATGTATTATGTTGTTTCACCTATTTATTACCGTTTTTGCGATAAAAAATTTAATAAAAACATTTAAAACCCACGTTTTCTATATGAGATTTCGCTTTTTAGGGTTCCGTACCCAAAGTGTAAAAACGGGACCCTATTAGCAAAGTCTATGTAAACTTATATGCTGTGCTATTAGTAAGACTCCTATGTCCGTCCGTCTTTCCGTCTGTCACCGGGCTGTATCTCGTGAACCGTGATACTCGTAGTTAGACTGTTGAAATGTTCACAGATGAAGTATATCAGTTGCCGCTATAACAACAAATACTAACAAGTACAATTTGAAAAAAACAATACCGACTTCCATTCTATTCAGTTATTGGAGTGTAACTCAAAAACTACTTGACCGAATTTGATGAAATTTAAATGGGACCACACGGGAAGCACCAGCTTTCAAACAAAAATAATTTTGAGAATCGGTTCACCCACCCAACCCCACATCGAAAGTTGGAGGTAACAAACATAAAAAAAATACAGTCGAATTGAGTACCTCCTCCTTTTTGGAAGTCGGTAGAAAAGCCGGCCAAGTGCGAGGAGGACTCGCGCTTCCGTAAAAACGGCAAAAAATTCATGTCTTGTATGTTATATTATATTATAATGGGTTTATACGATAATGGTACGGAACCCTACGTGCGCGAGTTCGACTCGCTTTTGGCTGGTTTTTATTTACTTTTTCTACCGACTCCCAACTCCCGACTTTTTTTTAAATTTTATTTTGTTACCTCATAACTTTGACTGGGTGAACCGATTCTCAAAATATTTTTTTGTTTGAAAGCTGGTGCTTCCCGTGTGGTCCCATTTAAATTTCATCAAATTCGGTCTAGTAGTTTTTGAGATACACTCCAACAACTGATTAGAGTAGAAGTCGGTATAAAAGTTTTCAAATTGTACATGTTAGATGTATGTGTACCTATAGTTTTATTTTTAGGACACCCGTCCCGATATGTCGTATTCTGTGAACATTTTAACATCAATAGATTTAATTACTTTTAACAGTTCTACAGACATAGACGGACCGCGGGGGCGCAACTATTTGTGAAAAAACACTTACAATGTTTCCCACATGTAGAAGTATAACCAGTAGACGTAAGTACAGGGCGGGCCAAAAATTACCATGGGGTTTAAAAGTTTAATAACTTTTTTGTTTATTAATTTTGTTCTATTTTTTTCTCAGAAAATAATATACAAAACGGTTTTTTAAACTAAGTACGAAAAATAATGTCTCTCAAATGACCACCGTTTTCAGCTTCGCACTGATGGGCTCGTTTTAGAGCATTTGCCATAACATCTCAATATTTTGCGCAGTGCGACTTAACGTGGTCTACAGGTTCGAGGCAAATCTGTTACGGTGCCATGTTGGTGATGACGATCAACTAAGCAACGAATCATTCCTTCAGAGGGCGAAATTGTCGAATGGAATAAATGTCGACGATATGCTCTTTGCGTTAAAATAATTGATCTCTGATTTAAATAATAAAATTCTATTATTCTGGTTCTTTGTTTAGTTGTGAATCTCCATTATTTATTCTCTAAGTGTTATTAATATAATCCGAAAAAAATATATAAAAAAATACATAAACGAAAAAGTAATTAAAATTTTAAACTCCATGGTAACTTTTGGGCCACCCTGTACTAGCTAGTCACCAATGCATTGTTCGTGCCAGGAAAACAATTAGTAATAACCATACCATTCAATCAGAATGAAACAGAAGCAATAAAATAAATTGTATTGAATAAAAACATGCCATTAGCCTTGATATATTCAAATGTACAATTTAATTAAGAGCAATCAATATCTACAATTAATTGAATAACAATAACGGGTGATAGAAGTTTTGTATGGTGTAGTACGTAAGGCACGGTCCAATCCTAACTTTAAAATTTACGATGCTTTACATAAAGTTGAGAATTGCTTATAAGATTGGACGATGTAAGGCGAAAATGCAATTGAATACGTGCTAACACTTTATATATTTATTTTCGTATAATCAAATGATTAAATTTTAATGACAAAGAAGTCCATAGTTCACTAGTAAATTTCATTGGGAACTCGAATATGATACATTCATTGATATATATTTGCCCATAATTGAAGAAAAATGCTTTTTACCACGAAGCTCTTAACCTTTTTGAGTCGCGTTTCGCCATATTTGGCCAATAATACATAGATTTCGCAAAAATCAACCTACATTTCCAGGTACTGCAACGTGTGTGGTTAAGAAAAATTGCAATACTTAGGGAATGTTGACGATTATTTTCTATCGAGCCATGTTTGCTCAATCGTGTATTGGCTCCCATACTTCATAAGAACGTATATTCAATTTTACACTACGTTTTTTTTTCTAACTTAGGTTATTAGGTTTAAGCGTCGAAAAACTAAGTTATCGCGAAGTCGAATCATGCAATTTGGTCGAAATCTACACTCATTTCGCTTTAACAGGTGATTAGTATGTTAAGGTTCCTGATACACATTTTCGTACCATAGCTGTAGTAGAACATTTGTACATTCCACTTGTGGAAGTAGGTACCACACTTTTGCCAATTATTAAACTGAAGTAGTAGTGTGCAAACATTATTGTGTTTCGTTCAAAGGCAGTGTTCTTAGCGAAATTACAGGGAAGGGTTTAACATCTTATATTTCAGGGTGACGAGCGCAGTTCATTGGCATGCGTGGTTTTGAACTGTTGTCATTTACAATTCTGAATGGCAATTAACTATCAAGCGTGACGCTTAACATGAGGCGGACGTCTTACTCGTCTCGTCATCGATTGACATAACAATAAAAAAAATATGTAAATACTCCTTATTTATTTATACTGAACCAATGAACACGTATATTATTGTTATAGTAACACGTGTACGATGATGTTATGAATGTCTTCTCTCTTTCTAATATAAGCAGTATTGCAGTCTGACATCATGTGTTAAGTGATGTCACACCATGCATACAACAACAAACCCTCTGATAATTTTGTTCAGCCCATTATGTTCCCACTGCTGGGACTCGAGCCTTCCTTTTAGAGAGAGAAGTTAGGCCATAATCCACCACACGGGCTCAGTGCGGCTTGGTGGATAGGCTTGTGGCCAATCCATGTCGTAACTATTCAGTCTGCCCGAAGGCCTTCGACTTAGCCTAACGACTGTTGTCCTAAGACAAACACCTGGGTGCCCTCCGAAGCACGGAACCGCTCAGTTGAATAACGCCACTAGCAGTCACCCATCCAAGTCCTGACCGCAGCAAGTGTTGCTTAACTTGTCGATTGGTTAAGATCGCCAAGTCAAGCTCCGCTGCGAGCGCTGTACCAATAGATAATCCAAAGTAAAATTTAAATTAGATAAGTGATTCCGAGGGAGATTGGTCAGCATCTATATAAGTAGATCAATTCGTACTCGTACATGTAAGCATATAACCACAGCAAAACACCCATCAAAACACTTATATAACATATATCGGTATATACTTGTATATAGATAATTTTATTTTTACGCATCAAAAATATAGTGTTTCGAAGGCAGCTTTATTAATAAAAAATCTTCCATATACTGATGTACAGAGCAGTATCAACCTACTAAAACATGTTTTCCCTTTGGTGCAGGTGTCCAAAAGATCATGGTTACAGGCACATCAGTAAGGAACAGTAAAGAGGCCCTAAGGTTAACCCGCCTCTACCCCAGCACAATATACTCCACAGCAGGTAAGATATTAACAGTACTATCATTACACTAATGGCCGGTCCCAATAATCTATCTATCGCCGGTTTACCTTACTAGAGATAGATAGTTGACACTATTTGTATGGACGTCATGTCAAATTTCTATCGGTAGTAAGAAAAACTGTGGTTAGATAGATTATTGGGATCCGTCCTAACTGACCTCCCTCTGCTTACCTTTACCAAAAATCTCAGTCAGCCTGGGCTATCCCAAGCTGTGGGTTATCCCAATGATAGGCCAGCTACAGAACTGCACTGCAGTACCGTATTCTTGTGATGTGTTTATATTAAAAAGCACCGTAAGAGCCAATATACACATACTGCTCGCACAGTTAGCCAGTGATCAACACGGACCGGACATAGTCAACAGCTTGAAGCTGCCAATGATAACTGTTCGAGCAGTTGGTATTAACTGCTCAACAAGTGACAATTTTAATTCGGGGACGGGACCGCGCGTGAGATGTGGAATAAATAGCGGAGGTAGCTGTGCGAGAGCAGTCGACAGCTCGAGCAGTCAGTGTATGTCTGGCTACTGCTCGACAGCTAACCGCACGAAGCTGTTGCAACTGCTCGAGCGGTTTCGTGTATGTGTATACGTAGAGGACTGTAGTTCACTGTGCAGTCGCAGCTTGATGCAGTCCATGCTGACTGCTTCAAGCTGCTCGTGTATCTGGGGCCTTACACCCGTTAAAAGTATGTGAATCAAATTTAAAACACACCGTTGACACAGAAAGTCTCTGGCATTGTGATACCAGCAAGTCGGCTCTCTTGCTTAACGAGATTTTTAGACCTTTGTCCTGTATAATATGGAACAAAGTCAAAGTCAAAATCATTTATTCAATTTAGGCATCAAAGACGCACTTATGAACGTCAATTTTTCATTATAATGTACTTTAAAGACTACCGCCGCGTTCCAAAATATATAGATCCTACCGAGAAGAAGCGGCAAGAAACTCGGGGCCATTCTTTTTATATAGATGTTTTTACAATATTTTTACTTAGGTACTACAGATATTAGCTCCAGTGTGTTGCCTTACAAAAGAGAACATAATAATGATATCAGTAGGGCAAGACACGCTACACTTTGACATCTTAGTACACGAGTAGATATATCTTGGAGTGATCAGTCCCAAGCTGTTTTATCCTCCAAGTAATCCGAAATTTTGTAATAACCTTTTTGACAGAGTTTAGTTTTAATAGTAATTTTAAACTTATTAATAGGAACCTTTGTCCTCTATACATATAGTTAATTCTAGGCATGTTTGTTACTGAAGAACATGATTCATGACCTGTGATTGTTGAGTGTTATTTATTTAATGCCATGTACCCTTTTGTTAAGTCGTTAGAATGTATCTTGCTGGTTGCTTCTGATAAAATTTATCAGATTGGTTATTTCCCGTGGACTTTATCATATTCAATACATGAATGGACATTATCTGTTATCTGTATTCGAGATTGTACGCAATGTTTTTTTTCCTGTGGTGGATCTTAATCTTAACATCGCATATGAATATAAATATTGAAATTTGCTGCTGTTGTATTTAATACAGTTGCTCAAAAAGTGGCGTATTGCAGGGACGTATAGCGTTCGGGATGTGGGCTATTACATACTCGTGCTTTTTTTACCTTTCCCGAACTCGTGCGTTCTATATATGCGTATAAAAAAAATCTACTGAAGACTTGGCTGTATGGGCATAGTTCCCTTTGCCTGCCAGAATGGGTGAAGAAAAAAAATCTCTGCTTATATTCTACGGTTGGCGCCATTTTCCAGAAATTTTCTTTGAGAGTTTATTTTATTAAATTGCTTAATTTTTTCGCAACTATATTAAAAATATTCGTTCAGTACACGTGCGGAACCGTCATTGCAACTTGTTCCTACTGTCAACCCTCGCCTTCGGCGGCGCCTCGGCTCGGGTAGACATTATTGTCGGAACTCTTTGCAATGACAGCCTTTCCCCACTTGTAATGAAATATACTATGGCTCTCTAATCTTCATCATTCCAAGTAGAGGTATCACTGATGTCAACTGATGTGTTACCTACTCCTACACCCTTAAGGATTGAGAAACTAATTTCAGGGCGCTCAATTATCCTATCTACATAAATTAATTCCTAAAAATCGGAAGCCACACGAATCACGCTCTTGAACACCCATTTTTAAAGTTACTTATACTCTCTCTATAATATTATCTATGGTTCGATCTATGCAGGTGAGCTTCTTAGCGGTGACAGGAATTCGGACGGTAAAATCTTAATATCGGGATGAGTTGTAAATGGCTCTTCGGACCATTCTCCATTTTTTATAATTCTACATTGAAAATGGGGTAAAAGACGCAAGAGTGGACTGATATATACCATACTTAGAACACGAAGTACTGTGTGACTGAACTCAACATAGACAGTATATCGACAACCGAAATTTGCCGTTTGTCCATTTTCAAAGACCATTCATGGTGTTCACCGAACCATGGAGACTAGGTGATATTTTAGCAGTAAACTCGATATTAATGCCGGTTGAACTGATCAAATTCGGATCATACCTATTTCATTCCTATTTCAAGAAGGTTTCGATTTAGGACACAAGTTGGTTCAAAACTCATCCACCACGTTTTGACAGGATGTTAGCTGGTCCGAGTATCATGTTTCACTGTTACTGTTATCTGCATAACAATGCATGTTTTTAGTAACATATCATTCATATGCAGAATGAATACCGTAGGCGCAAGAAATATCCCTTGGGGGACACCATCATTAACAGACATGCTATCAGACCAGAAACCGCCAACAACGGCCTTTAGGTTCCGATCTAACAAAAACTAGTTATTAGTAGTAGTAGTTATTAATAAGGCCGTAAGATCGGACCTTTCAACGAAAACCCCTGTGCTAGATCCACTCGAAAGCCTTAGCAGCGTGGCAGTGGCAGTGACGTCAGAAGCTTTCAAGGGGGTTTGTCAATAAATAGCCTGGGCCTCACGAAAAAGCTTGTTAAAATATTACTACATATTTTAACTGGAACGAACTAAGAGACACGTTGTTTAAACATTTTTTTCTTTTGAATCTGTTCTTTTAAGATCAATACAAACTGATCAATTCTCAATCATTCTTCAACCATCAATTTGATAAAATCTCGATCACATCAACTTGTTTTCTGTATAGGTGTCCACCCACACGACGCGAAATCAATGATCGAAGACGATATGTGGACGGAGCTTCACGAAATCGCGAGCGCGCCAGAGTGTGTCGCGGTCGGCGAGTGCGGCCTCAACTATAGCAAGGACTTCTCTGAACCACAAGTGCAGCGGGACGTGTTTAAACGACAGGTATTTATGCACACATATCGGATATCTTTCCTTTTTATTAGGACTAAAATGTTGTTATGATTTTCACTCATTTTTACTGAGAAATACGGGATAAAACACGTTTTTTTTTTTTTTTTTTTTTTTTATGTACAATAGGTTAGCGCTTGACCACAACTCGCCTGATGTTAAGCGTAGTTGTGATCTACGATGGAGCGCGCTTACCTAGAAGATACCGATTCACTCTCGACTTAAAGACTCGTAGATTATATTTATCAGGAAACAGAGACATCGGCAGTTTCCACAGTTTTTACACACGTAATACTTGTGGGATAGTTACGACCACATTCGGTCTTCCGGGCTTTTTGTTTTTAGATGGTCTTAACTCGAAAACCAATTGTCCGAATTTGCTACAATTTATATGAATATACCAAATATAAAATAAAAAATAATATACCAAACAAAAAAAGAATTATTAAAATCGGAATATTCTGCAAAAAGTTTTGCGTTTATAGGTAATAAAATATAAAAGTGTTTTACTGTCTGTCCCATGTAGATGTATTCGTCAACAACTTCGAGAACTGAGTTCCCAACTGATAATGGGGTAGACACAACATGGGCATTAGAAATAATTTTAGTCTGGTTCATGTTAAATTATGAATAATGATAAATATTTTTAAATTATAGACCCATATTCACTGCTCCGGCGAAAGATAATAAAGTATATTTTGCTACCGCAGCTAAACGTGAGGAGCGGACGTCAAAGCTCGCTGAATTCCAGTTATAATGATGACCAGAAGTGACCAGACAAATTAAAGACGTAATTAACGATTTATATAGATTAATTTTGTATCGTTAATCAACAGGAGAGGTGTGCGCGCTCTCTACTGCCGAGTTCTATTCAGGCGGAACGCACAGTTGTAACTAACTGAACTTTATACTTAAATATTATTTGAAAGAATAAGGGCTGTTGCACTGTACATATACGTAAGAAAGAGAAATACTCGCATACTACTTACTAGAGTGGGACAGGTTTATTTTGTCATGCTTATTCCAACATATGATTCACATATTATGAGCAAGACTCTGCAGAATGACTAACATTCCCGGAGAATTTTCGTTATTTTAAATTAGAACTTGTAAGGTTAAATTGATTCTCTGCATTCTTGGATGCGCCCACGTATCGTTTGCGATTGAATTGCTATTGAAATATGTATGGACGTAATATATCTTGGGAGAAGTAACATAGGATATGTAACTGTGCTCTAAGCTAAAAGACAGTATTGCAATTTTTAGAAATAAAAATACACTTGCTCAGACGGGATTAGAACCCGCGTCTTCCGACAATCCATGACAGACGCCATGACCACTAGGCCACCTCTGTATTAATTGCAATGTTTGGTATCGCTAAGCAGGCGTTCGTGTATAATTCAAAATAAAAGTAGTGCTTTTTTATCGTCAGACGGTTAACCCTATATCGCCTTTTTGTCCCCTGGAAATCCTTTATGGGTACTAGCTACCATGGGTAAGTAGGTAGTATGTGGGAGTCCGTATACCCACCAAAACCCCGGGGTGTTCCGCCACTGCCGCTTTTGGCGAGAACGCGGGACAGCTTCGCATACGACCGCGAACCCGCCGCGGCTGTCCGTTTCCGGACCCCTCTCTTCGCGGCACGCTAGAATACATGCGCAGCAACTGCCTCGGAGACCAAACCGGCCAATGGGCGCCAGACGTCCCTGCATCTGGACGCCCGTGATCCACCTCGGTGGGTCGGATACGTAGCCCCACCGCCTGCTAAGCCAGGAAGAGCAGCGTGTCGCCATAGGTACCGACTTTCTCTTTGCGGGAGAAAAAAGACCCTTTGGGGGCTATATCACCTAGTACAATAACGCCACTATTGCTAGAAAGTAGAAGATTTAGCTCTGCACTCAACAAAACTCTGTTGCTCTAACTATTGCATACGGAGCTGCGTTCCAGCAAACCACAGGACAAGACAAAATTTGGCAAAACTGTTGCATTTTCACGACGAATGAACAAGTTTATTTATTTGTACTTGAAGTGCCTAATTACATTTCCTTGACCGATCGACAGTAAATAAAATCCGTAAATTACTTTTAAACCAACAAAGCTAAGACCTAAGTTATATGTGTCAAACTCGTATTTTACAGATAATGGTAAATAACGTTCTAGCAAGGCTCGATCAAATGTTGGCGGAACATATTTGGTCTGAGGGTTGTTGGTACGCAGCCCTGGCCTCCTAGCTATACCTTCTATTAATACTTGTTATAATTCCACTACTTCTAGTTAAAGCATCGCGGAATCCAAACCTTAGAACGGAACGTTGACGGTTACTCTATTATTAGCGTTTCATTTAACTTTTATGTAAACATTCCGACGAGTACGGTCGGAAACAAAAGTGCTTAGCCCGTTTATAAACGTTTCAACATGAGGGATTAAAGCGACTTTGGAAGTCTATATTTTGCAAGTGGTATAATAAATATATATAAATTATATATAACTTATGTTAAGTTTGTTCATTTTCATTCTATTCAATGAGCAGTGACAAAATAATTGCTAAAAATAATCACCCCAATTTCATATACTGCTAGCTGCGCTCCGCGGTTTCATCCGCGTGGTGATGGATCATGATGATGAAATAAAATATATAGCATATGTTACTTAGGGGTAATGTAGCATTTCAATTGTGAAAGATATTTTGAAATCGCTCCGGTAGTTTTAGAGTTTATTCGCTACATACATATACAAATCTTTCCTCTTTATTTGTATAGATGTTTGGGTTACTATTATCTCGGAAACCATTTGATCATTTATGCTCATATTCGAAATTCCTATTTAAAGTCAGGTACCTAATGTGTGTACCAAATTTTATCAAAGTCGCCTACGGCCATTGATTAACCCTTTGCGTCCCAGAGACGTATACGTCAGTTACATTCATAAATCTTTAGTTTTAATTATCACGGGAGGTATAAGAAGGATTAACTAAGTATAAGGTTGTAGTGTTGTTTGTTTTTAAATCATTTAAGCTGTTGTTGTATAAATCCACCATGACGTCACAGACTGGCTCCAACGGAAGAAGGCGCTGGTTTAAACCAGCATTATGCTGAGTTGGGGACCATTTTATGTCATAGCAGTAGTTTAGTTTTTCTCAAAAGTACCTACCCAACAATTATTTCAAAATTAAATCAAAAAAATTGAAACAAGAGCCATACTTTCGCCGTTTTTTGAGAACCATGGGAGTAGCACAAGGTTTTCAGGGTTGCAATTTTTGGTATAAACTACCCTCAGGTAACCATTTTATGTCATAGCAGTAAATTGTAATTCTACTTTCTTATTTTTATCAATCAATTTTGTATGCTGCCGTCATAAATAAATTATATTTTCATTTTTTTTTCACGAAAGAAATATGTATTAATAGTAGAACATGCATACCAAGATTGGTTGAGAAATGCGACCTGTACAGGAAGACGTACACACAACCAAACAAACATACGGACAGATAAGTCAATGGCCAGTTAAAGCAGAGACGTTTCGTTCGCTCGACCAATTACCTCGAAATTTAGGAAGTTAATGACTGAAGATTATATTTTCGTGGACATGCGCAAGTGAGGTTACATGCGGCGCACGCTACCTTGACTCGTGTCGGCAGTGGAGGAGTCATGACCCGGTTCAGCGCACCATTTATCTTGAATTAAACACCTGAATTCAGGTCCCTGAGCTGATAAACGCTTCATAAACAACACATATTAAGTACCTTTACTTAAAGCTAACATGTTTGTTTTATTTGTTTTTATTGTGAAAATGTTATTGCAATACGTTATACGTAAACTGTTAACTCTCCTATTGATGCTGTAATCCTTTAGATAGGTTTTAAAGCACTAAATAATGAAGGCGAAACTATAACCAAACATGAATGTGTTCTTAAGACGAAATATGCTCCAAATTTGACTATCTGTCCTCATTAGTATCTAAAACTAGACCTTCGAAAACGGTTAATTGACATTAATGTTTTATGTGTAATAAGTATTCACAAAATATTTTATTCGTGTTCACCGATACACGTTTTAATAAATTTTACTCTATAGAAACAATTGCAAATAATCCCAAAAATATCCTTGAAAACGTTCCCGTCGATGTGATGAATCAACTCCATTCAGTTTCATAAGAGATATTTTTACAAAAAAATGTGTGTAATTCCAACAAACTCTAAATTTATTTTTTAGAATATAGGTAACATAAAACAAATATTAATAACATTTGAAAGCGCGCAGGCTGAGTATTTTAAACAACCCCACAACTTCACTACTTCGCCTTAAGAAAACTGCGTTGTTGGAATGATGAATGAAGAAAAATCAGCAGTGTTGTGCTTTAAAAAGTTACACTTACGTAATTTAAAAACGTACTTCATTGCGCAGCTAGCGTGCATATGCTTCTAGCCTTTTACTCATAAATTAATACGAAATTGTGCGAATACTGACATTTATACTTGTGCATTTTTTGTTGATGATGAAACCGCGTCTATGACACCAGGCTATGCGATTTCGCCATCCACTTAATTACTTGACACATTAATATACCTTTTGTCATTCTTTTGTATTACCTCGCCAACCGGTTTTAGTATTTCTTTCAAACCGACTTCCAAAAAAGGCAGGAGGTTCTGAAGTCGACGCGTATATATTTTTTATGTATATCGCATAACTTTATATATATCTTATTGATTGATGTACACAGAAACCTACTTACTTATACTTAGTTCTCTGTCATTAAGGTTTGCTGGAAGAAAACTCTCTTTAGGGTTAAGCTCGCCTATGTACATGCTTTTATCTAATACCTCTACTGTATCTGTGTTTTGTGTACAATAAAGAATATGAGAATATGAGAACTTTTTTTAGTTTGGTAGAGTATAGGTACTTCCGAGGTGGTCCCATTTAAACTTCATCAAATGTTGTCTAGGGGTTTCTGATTACACTCATTGGAGTGAAACTGAAAGGTGTTACGCCTTTCTTGATTATATCGCTATTGACGGTGAATGACAATCGATCCTGTAATTGGCAAGGGTCACTAAAAAGGGTGAAAAAAATTAACCTGTAAATGGAACCCACTTCAACACTAAAAAGTGTGAAATAACTCGTCGAAGTCGGTACCATGTGCACAATATTGTGATAATATGTACTTTTGAACTATCTCGTCGAGCTCAAACTCAAACTCCAAAACGTTTATTCTGTATAAGCCTACGGGGCACTTACAAATTGTCATTTTACATTTATTTTTTCTTAAATCTACAACCGGATCGGAACGCGACCACGACTGAGAAGATCCGGCAAGAAACTCAGCGGTCTCAGCTCGTGTAGAGCTTTAACTGTAGTAAACTTAGTTTTTCTCAAAAGTACCCAACAATTATTTCAAAATTAAATCAAAAAAATTGAAACAAGAGCCATACTTTCGCCGTTCGAGCACCATGGGAGTAGCAAAAGGTTTTCAGGGTGGCAACTTTCGGTATAAACTACTCTCAGAGGACCTAACAACTTATAAAAATCGTAGATACATGCGCGTTTGCGATGTTTGACGTAGGAAATTACTGGACTAATATGTATATTCCCAAATGCAACCTAATATAAGGAAAGTCACGTTATCGGCTCATTTAAGAAAACAGAGCTGGCATCATTCCAAACGGTTAAAGACGTACTGTACCTAATTTCCGACATTATCCAGAAACTCTTGAGACAGCGCCTCTATTGCTGGGAGTTTGTGCATGTTTGGAAATAGCTTGTATTGAACGTCCTCTCTGCCGTTGCGGACAATCCGATCAATCTTACTTTTTAGAATAAAATCTCAAAAGACTGGTTCACGAAAGAAACTTCAAGATGACTGTGATAATACTTTAATGAAAAAAGCATTTTATGTAGTAAGCAATTATTTAGATTATTTCATTTCTGTCATATACAATAATAAATATAATAATACCAGCTGCGCTCCGAGGTTTCACCCGCGTGGTGATGGACGATGATGAGGATAGTGGAATCGGCCCCCTATAGTACCTACATCACTTTGCTCTTAAATGTCAAAAGCATAGACAAATATTATATGGTCAATAGTTTGAGCAGCGTACGCGATATAAGGACTTTATTTGGTTAATTTATTAATTCAGGCGTTACTTTGCGGAAATCCATTATCAAAAAAACGATATTTAAAAATATTTAGTGACACTTCCGCTGAAAAGAAAACAATGATTTTGGCCTATTTGGGGGCGTGCACCACCCTCCCTCCCGCATAAAATGCTAATTGAATCGGTTTTGGTTTATTTGGGGTTTCTTGTGTTTTTTATTTTGTATTCTTCCTATTAGCATTTTATGCGGGAGGGAGGGTGGTGCACGCCCCGAAATAGGCCAAAATCATTGTTTTCTTTTCAGCGGAAGTGTCACTAAATATTTTTTAATATTGTTTTTTTTTTACTTTATTTGGTATTTTTTTCACATATATTATTGAAGTTTTCATACGGATCCCTTACTTTTTGAAAATATTATATAGCCTATGTTCACAAGGGAAAATGTAGGATATTAATGGTGAAAGATTTTTCTAATCGGTTCAGTAGTTTTGGAGCCTATTCAT
The DNA here is from genome assembly GCA_917880725.1 of Selenia dentaria. Taxonomy (NCBI): domain Eukaryota; kingdom Metazoa; phylum Arthropoda; class Insecta; order Lepidoptera; family Geometridae; genus Selenia; species Selenia dentaria. The sequence continues at coordinate 27,147,432 of OU862895.1, read as the reverse complement.
TACATACATACAAACAAACAAATCTTTTCTCTTTATAATATTAGTGTAGATGGGACAACATCCACACAAGGTCTTCAGATCCCAAACTAAGCAGAGCCACTATGATAAACTGATGACTGATATACATACTTAAATACATATACACCCCAGATATAGATCACACAGACATCTTCTGTTCATACACATATTTGTTTGACCTGTCCGGGAATCAAACCGGGTATCAATTTATTATGAAAAATAATTTCTTCTTACACGTATCAAGCTGTGGCTTTCTTCACACGTATCGTAATTGATTAGATGATTACGATAATGATAATATTGATTTTAATAATATAATATAATTGATAATAATAATAGTATGATTTCTATAGAGTAGGCCAATTTCTTTTTTATTTGGTAGAGTATACTTCGGAGGTGGTCCCATCTAAATTCCATCACATTTGATCAAGCGGTTATCGAATTACAATACAATAACTGAAAAGTGTGTCGCATCGCATATATTTATGATATCGTATCGTAATTGACGGTGAATGACAATCAAACCCGTAAGTAGCAACCGATCAAGCCGACTTCAACTTATCGAAGTTGGTACCACGCACACAAATCAAGTTTATATCAGTAACTAGTATGTCTAAACTGTTCTACGAAAAACATAGCTGCGTGCCCGCGCGCATCCCGCCGCCCCCGCGCGACCCGTCGCTCGCTGGCCGGGAGCGGTAAAAACGTGAGGAGAGTTTCACGAAACGTTTCACGGATCTTTGGCTTTGGGCAGCGCCTTATGTAAGTACATTTGATTGACTTGTTTCAGGTTGAAATGGCATGTGAGCTACGGAAGCCGCTGTTCGTCCACGAGAAGGAAGCTCAAGACGATCTGATCAAGATCCTGGAGGAGTTCGGCAGCCGCCTGCCCGCCGTCGTCATCCATTCCTTCACCGGGTCCGTGGAGCAGGGCATGAAGTACATCGAGAAGGGATTCTATCTGGGAATCACTGGATATATATGCAAGGTAATTAACATATCTTCATCTATCTAATACATTTAAACGAGCAAAACGCAAAAGTTTGTGAGTATGGATGTATGGATGTGTGGATCTTTGTTACTCATCAACGCTCAAACGGCGGTGGTAATTTTGATGAAATTTGGTATGGAGGTAGATGAGGCACTGGTTTAACACATAGGATACTTTTCATCATCATCATTATCCATCACTAGCGGGTGAAAAAGCGTAATATGCTTGGGCATAGCATAGACTTAATAAGATTTCCGCCTACCTCAAGATCGTAATGATGACAGTTCTTTCAAAATTTGTGTCAATTTCTGATAGTTCAGTCAACAGCTCGATACACTAGACGTGTTCGGCGACCGTCAAGGGTGATGAAATGTAAACAGTTTTTTCCATGGTGATTAATTAATTTTATTTTATTATTATTGCTTACTGATTGATATACTTAGTATTTAAATGTACTCAAATAATACTATTATAGCAATTGCGTTTGGCCATATACATATTTTTCGACATTTTGGTATAAAGATAGATATGCCCTTGGAGAAATAATAAGCTACTCGAAGTACTAATCCTACGCAGACGTAGTCGCGGGCACCAGCCAGTATGTAAATATAATTATATAATCTGGATCTAGGATGCGGCTTCAACGGTTTTTATTAAATTTAGTGTGCAGGGAGTCCCGGGGGCTATAAATCTATCTAGCTAGGTTTCATTTTTAGAAAACGTCGTTTTATCCGTGTTTTCAGGCAATGAAACACTGCTACATGATGTTTTACCGACACAACAACACTAAAACTACTTGACAATAGATGGCGTTGTTAAGCAACACTAAGGCAAATAGTGTTTGGTTGGAGGTTAGACCAATAAAATCAATTTTTCTAGGTGCTAAATATTGTATATAGGCAAAATTTGTTGGTGAGTTTGGATTTTGGAACTTATTTTTGGAACTTCGGACAGGGAGCGGTTTTTATGGATGTAGGTTGCCTTTCGGCTCTCGGCTCGCACTGTTGCGAGTCAGCGGTGCCCCACGGAATATGAACGCTCGTATCTCACAATACGTTTCAATTTAGCATACAAGCAAGAACAGTCTTAACAGTATGCAAATTTTTGTACCTAAACTTACCTTTTGTTCAAGTGAGGCTTCTGTCTTCTTATTCGGTGCTTCAGACTCGATTCTGATAATTAAATAATAATAAATAATGTTTGCATAATCGTATCCCGCACCAAAACGCCTGTGTAGCGGGAAACATGGACATACAGAATAACACATCACATCCAAGATCCGAAAACAGAAATGTTTTGGTCATTTAGAAACTCTTAGAACAGATCTGTACCTAGGCTTTTTTTATTCTGACAATGATGAGTTTTCAGTTAGAAATCACCGTATGAATTATATACATATGATTAATATACATATGAGGATGTATTAAGAAGGTGCGGCGCATAAAAGAAACATAGAAATAAGTGAATACAATATAAGGCAAACATATTGATTTATACGCCAAAATAACGGTTTTAGGTTGACGTTTCCTTTTTCTAAATGATGAGATTGATTTGGCCAAAATACTTCCGCAACACAATTGAACCAGAGTTTGTTTCTGTATGTTTTTAGAGTATAGACATTATTTTTTGTTGAGCATACTATTTGACAGATTTCCACCACGCCTCCTCATAGCAACACAGTGTCAGCCAAAGTTTTAAACCCGCACTGCAGTCGTCAATACGAGAATATTGGCTTTTTAATTATTTTTTTTGTGTTACATTTATTTAATATCTTGTTTATTCCTCTTTCACAGGACAAATCAGACGGGGGCATCAGACGGCTGCTGTCTGAAAGGATGCTTCCTTTGGATAAGCTGTTGGTGGAAACCGACTCTCCGTTCATGTACCCTAATATGAGGGCTTCCAAGCTGCCATTGCATGTCAAGGACTCTTTGACTGAGAGGTGAGGGATACAGATAAATAGCACGTAGTTTTCCTTTATTAACAGAGCGAGTGAAGCGTCTCTGCCTTAACTGGCCACATTGACTTTCATATGTCTGTATGCTTGTATGTTGGTACCCCTGTACAGGTCTACATATGATATAAATCCTCTATAAAAGTTTCTGAGATAGTTAGCTTATTGCTAACATTAAAACAACCAGTGACATAATAACCATTATATCATCCAAACGAGTGTTATAATGTTATATTGAATTTCATTATGCAACTCCTTCACTTTCGATCCCTTCCGCGCAAAGAGGTTTACTCATCAAACAGCCACATTCTCACTACTCAATTGGACCGTGTTATGCCAAAACGTTCCAGCCCTCGGACAAGCCAAACTGAGATATTACGCGGTAAAGTTGTGGATGTGATTTTTTTTATTATTATTAACTTATAGTAATAATATGAAGATTATTGTATTGGGTTGTCTTTGTGTTTGTCTTTTAAATAATTTGGAACTAATTTCATAGTTATAGGCAAAGAAATTAGTCAGGATCATTTCTCCCTTCCGCGCAGATAAAGTATTGTATGCAACTGTTCATAATTGGGTATTAAAACACTCATGTGATACTATTATAAACCATATTTCTGTTTGGGACCCCTTACACATCCTATACATCTCTTAAAAACGTTGCACACTACCGAACTCGTGTTATCTGACATCAAATTTGACAACAAAACGGAGGAATAGGTCGATCGATATGCGTTATTTTTATTCTGTCGTCAACCGTGTTGCCATTTTATAATCGATACGATTACAATAATTTGTCGACCTCGACAGAAACGTATCGAGATAAGATCCATGCTACCGACTATTGAAATAATTCGATATTTAAACAACTTATCGATCGAAGATCTATACTCGCACTGCAGTTGTATAAATAACTATACTATATCTATGATATATCATATTATCTATTATTTACTTATTTTATATATTACATCTCAATCACAATGAACAGATGTACAGATAAGATGTCCTACATACATAGCATCCGGACGAGGTATCGCATTCCGAAGTCATGTGGCAGGAGATAAAGTAACAAACACACTTATCTAAATATGGACTGTTGACTGATTCGAATGGAATGTTTAGGAGCATATTGAATTTCTGTGTGTAGTGTACACACATGAAAAGGTATAATTGTGTTGTAGAGATATGAACAGATGCACACTACTGCGGTAATAAATATAAATTGACGTTCATAAGTGCGTCTCTGATGTCTAAATTGAATAAATGATTTTGACTTTGAAATACACTACGTCCCGTTATAAAAATGATATTTTAAAATATTTTAGCAACCCTTCCTTGGTAGGGACCATTGTTACTTTATCAGTCGAACGACCCAAATATAATAATACCTCAACAGAAATTTCATTGTTATATTGTCAATCTACTGGTGAGGTGTATAGGTATGGGTATAGGGATGATTAAAACAAAATGTTTCATTCATAAAGTGACTTAAATTTAAGTGCGCACTAGGGAAAGGGTTAAAAACTAAATTAAAGATTATTTAAATTAAATTTCGGAAGCTGAAAAAAAAACCGGCTATGCCTCGTGGTGTCGCCCACACGACCATGGCTATGCGAGGGGGAATTATTTATTTTCATGTTTAGAAAGTATCGTACTTAGGTTCAAGTTGTCTTGAATTTTGCATCTCTCTGTTAAGTTTATCAAATGGGACAGGAATTTCCTGTTCCATAGAAAATTTTCTTTCAGATTAGCTAGTTAATAATCTATTTACCAACGCGTTATATCATCATGTCTGTCCAAACGAGGGCTGTATGTATTAGTGCTATACTTTGTCCGCTAGAGGCATTTTCGAACATAAACAATACTCCCCAGCTCCCAGCGGAACTTCCTTTTGTTGATCAGTTGAGAACGATCCGCAGCTAGAAAACCTCTTCAACTGAACGCTTCTCGGTTGTTTGTCTGAAACTGCGTTTTGACGATAAGAGTTGTAACGGCCTTATTAATAAACTTGGCTTACACCCGGAGTAGTTAAAACATCTATCTGTCAATTTTTCGCTTGCAGTAAATGTCACGCGTGAAAGCAAGACAAAGCATGTTACGCCTAATATAGGTTTACGCAACGTTTATTAATAAAGGCCTAAGAGTGTGCTATGACAGTGTAGCCTACATCCTATTGTGTACTATGACAGTAGTTTACTCGTATGTATCTTAGAACTTGGCAGGGAACTAGAAAGGGCATTGAAGTAACTGCAGATATATTGCTAAATTGTTTGAAAAACAGATCAAAAGTCGAAAAGAATGACCTTATTTTTTGACTATCAGCCATTTTGAAAACACACAAGACTATTAAAAAAATACAAAATTATTACAAACTTTTCGTACTGACAAATAATTTGGTTATGGCATTTTTTAAGAGCCTGCTCGAAAAATAGAGCATGATTCTCTAGTGTACTATGATCGCGAACATTTGTCCAATACAAGTCCAATGCACTCGGATACCCAATTCCCACGATACAAGTACCGTCACAGTGGCCGTAGTACACTACGCCAGAGTCAACTCTTATCGTCTTAACGCGGCTTAGGTAAAACATCGGTAGGCTATGCAGACGCTTCGGGCAGTCTGAAAACTACATGTATGAGACCAATAAATTATCCACCAAACCGCACTTTACCCGCGTGGTTAATGATGGCTTATACTCTTTTCTGAGAGGAATAACCGAGTCACAGCTGGGGGAAAGTAATGGGCTGATACAGGAGGGCCTCGATAATCCGAACACCTAAAATGTATGCACACTGTTTGATGCACGAAGCGTTCGGATATTTAAACATTAAGTTAAGTACACAATAAAGGCATTTTTCGAAATAAAATAAAAATATTTTACATTATACATATTTTTTTTTCAAATTCAAATTAGTTTGGTTTATTGTTATTAAGTACTTACATCATTATCATTCTAATGTATTGAAGTAGGTTATAAACAATGCTATTAACCACTTTTTTTAAGAATTCCAATATTTTTTGCTTTGACGAGTAGTATTTAGCGACATAGAAAAAACGTTGAAACCATGATACAAAAATGCTCAGATTTGAGACGCCACACACAACAAAATGGCGAAACGACGCGCGGCGGGTGATACGTGTAGCAACTAAAACGTAATGAGAGACAGAAACTGTGAGGAACGGCGGTTGCGCAGGGGTAAGGGGGGTCGTTCGGATTAGCTGGGGTCCGGATATTCGAGCCCCTGCTGTACTTACTTTACCATTACCGGATTTATGTTCTTTACATTTTTTAACACTTATGTATGATGCTATGCAGATCCATGAACTTCGTGAACCGCTATTGCACGTTCCAACGCAACGAGCCGTGCGCTCTGCCGGCTATCGTGGAACTGGTGGCTGGCTTCCTCGGCCAGAGCCCTGAGGACGTGGCGCTTGCGACCGCATTCAACGCACTCAAAATCTTCGGACTTAGCCAGTAATGGAGGTATACTGGGGTACAGATAGGGTAGCCTTGGAAACTAGGCAGCTTTGGAAAAACTTGGTAATGTTGGAAACTGATTAAGAAATTGACTGGTTTGTTAAAACTCGAGTTGAAAGTGTCGATTTGTTTGTGGTGAGATAAAAGGTATTGGCAAGCAAAGATCATCGAACTTAGCCAGATATTAACTGGTTAGCATCCTCAGAACCTATTTTGTGTTTTCTCATGATGTATAAATGTTTAGAGCGAGGTTTGGTTTGCACAGATTAAAAAATAATCATTGAGAAAATGGACACAATAATGGATCAGTAGTGTTGAAGTATGCTTTGATTTAATATTTGTCCAGTATATTGTTAAACAAAATGTCCCATTTAGGTCACTTCTGTTTTTTTTTATTATAAGTCTTCTCTCTGTCGGTGACTATCTCAAGTGATAATACAAAGATGTCAGTTTGTAGACTGTCATTACAGTTTAATTAATAGAAACTATGTCAATAAAGTTTTGTTTATGTTCGGCCCTGTGGTTATGAAAACCACCTTTATATACAAATCCAACGTGCAACTATAAGTATAATATGTATTTAAGTATGTATATCAGTCATCAGGTTACCATAGTACAGGCTATGCCTAGTTTGGGACCTGAAGACCTTTGTGTGTGTTGTAAAAAAAAAACTGAAATCTATGTTCTCATATATTTCCAGCACTATCGTAGACACATTGATTTTGCGGCATCAAACCAGAATTCAGTCAATTTCTTCATCAGTTTCCCATTTTGACAGAATAGTGAGTTGAGTTGTTAAAGCTTTCATTGAAATCGTATTGCAGGGGTTGCAAGGGACTGATTTTATTAGTGTATTGAATGAGCTTAGATACATTTTCTCTAAGAAAATACTAGACTCTTTTAGGTGTGGTTGATAGCAAAAATCTATTCGCTATTTTGTTAAAAAGATTTACAAGTTTTATGGATGGAAAATATATCGAGCGTGTGCCTTGACGTGTTATTACAATAAGATAGCTTACATATTTGTAGTTCTATTTCGACGTCATCTGAGGTTTAGTTTATTTACTAACAATAATTGGAAACTAAACTCGAAAACTGTGAATACTCAGTTCATTATTGCATTTCGAATTAACAACGACAACTTAATTATTATTTTTTGGCAAAGTGAGGCTATGGACATTTAGCAGGGTACTGCAATATGTTTAATTATATTTTAATGTGTTACGAATAATAATTGTGAACGTTAATATTATATAAAATCGATTCTAACCGATTAGTGACAGACGATTCAATTGTATCTTGCCATCAATTATTATGTTTACAATAAATGAAAGTGTAACACCTCATGCGTATGCCCATTACAAATGGACTGAAAAGATTTGTGTTACTGTGAAGTGTCGAGACACAAAAATGACTATATTTACAAAAGAGATGTCATTTTGTGTCTTTTGATTATGCAAAATTGAGAAAAGACACAAGTACGGCCTGAACGCTGCAGAGTCCAAAAAATGCCATTATTATACCATGTTATTTTAAATGACTTCGATGCATAATATTGAAGAACGCAATTTATTTTTGTGTACGATTTTTTATTGTTATATTTAGATTTTTGTCGCTTTGTTTCTTGTGTAGTTTACGTCGCACGAGTCTACATCACGGTGGCAATGGTGATTTAGTCAGTCTGATCTCAATAAGCTGTGTGTGTGTAAATGGTTATTTAAACAAAAATAATACCTAACCAGTTGAAATTGGATTGTATACCCAGTGTCTTGATCGCGAATTGGTTAAGAAAAGAACATCGTCTTTTGTATAAATAATAATGGTGTACCGTTCTTAATTAATTCGCGTTCAAAATAATTATTTATTAACGAAATAGAAATAAAATCCGTTGCCACCTATTTCTTCTAGCACGGTGTTAGGTATATTTTAGTTTGGCTCTGCGCAGAGCATTCCTAATCGGGTTAATTTATATTTTTTTCTTCGAATATAATGTAAATAGTATAAAAATGTAATCATGATTATATTATTATTGTTAATGCTGTAGTCACAACGAAATCAAAGACTGCAAGTATTAAAGAAATGTGAAACTTGACATGTTATGATTATTAAGTGTTTTGTATCAATATTTTTACTTATTTAATCGTGTAATGTTTAAGAGTATTTGTTATTGATTCCTTTATTTTTTGACAATCACTTTGTTAGTAGGTTTAAGGATTTGGCTGGACCTTGTTGCCTACAAATGTACATAAGTTATTAAATTCATATTTACCATTCACTGAAAGTTAGGCATAGTTTTGACAATGTGATTTATTGAACACAGCATAATTTATTTAAGTGTAAAAATATAAATAACTATATCAAAGTTAGGTTCCTATCTTTCTGTACGAATATTGTAAATGTCTGAACACATCAGCTTTATATTTATTTACACATAATGTATAGCCTTTTTGTTGGTGTGTTTAGATATTTTAGTAATTGTTGTACATTGGGTCCAGTGTGCAATGTAGTGCCTTCGATAAAACGTCCTTTTGTGATACCAATATATGTCTTAGATTGTACAGATTATTTCTTTCAATATACAAAAATATATAAATGTTTTTTTTATTTATTACTAGCGACTGCCCACGACTTCATTCGCGTAGTAGGCTCGGTCTTCAGCCTCGCCATAATCTCCCCATCTTTTCTTAATGTTTTTCGTATATATTATAGCGTGGCCAGGAGAAATAGTTCATTTTTATATATAATGTATTTGTTAATTAGTGCACAACATTGAACGGGGTGGTTTGGAATCGATTACGGGTCATGAAAGTGAAAGAAAAAAAATGGCATATATTTTTTAATGTTATGAACACATATTGGCCGCTCCACGTCTAAGAGCCATAGTGCGACTGAACGCACGACCTGACGCGACGCACCGCTACATCGCAGAATAGATAACAGTAAATCCGCGAGACATACCTACCCGCTTACAATAGGTACAACGTGCGGACGGGTCAGCCGTCGTTTAGGCATAGACATCAGCTGCGTCACGGTAATATTAAATTACCGTGGCTGCGTAAACATTCGCGAGTAAGTAGGTTCGTACGTCGTACCAATACCTGTTCTAAGTTGGTAGGTATGTCTCGCGTAGTCACTTGCAGCGACGTGCGTTCAGTCGCGCAATGGTTATTAGCTGCGGAGCAATGAATATGGGTTCACATATTTTTTCCTTCATTTGTAATGACCAGTTATCGATTCCGATATTGTTCACTAATTATCAATAACCTTGTATATAGATGCGACTTTTTGGCAACTAAAAGATTTGTCTAGAACTGCTAGATGTCATCAATCGTTATTATTCTAAATACAACTCCAATAGGATGTTGTAAACTATTTTGAATGCAGTTCAAAATTGCAGCAGTACGCTTGCACTGTAACATTAAAACTTAATTTTGACAATTTGTAGGACAGGTTTCAATCCGTATAACCACAAGATTGGTAGGTAGGTACTAGGTACACAGTCGAGGTGGGTTTATAACTGTGCTTTGGTGTTATGATAGCTATCATGAAGGTTGATCTATGAGGCTATGCAAGCGTTGTTACTATAGCTTGACCGCAACCGCTGTACCGCGCCTTATGTATGTACGCGGTGAGGTGCGGGGGTCACCCGCGTATTCGCTGCCACGGATTACACGATATTTACCTTGTTTTTTCCTATCCGCACCACGTCTGTCACACCTAAGGCGCGGTACTGCGGTTTTGGTCAAGCTATAATGCAAACAAAATAAAAGAGCAAATCTTTATGCATAACAATTTCATTGTATTATAACACTAATTATTTACAATTTGGCAGTCAATGTACTGGTTTTACCGATAATTTAATATTCAATAAATCAAGCATACATTTCGTTTCTATAGAACACCAGCAATTTTTTTATCATGAATAGTTCCAAACCTACCTATTATTAGATTGTAATCATTATAAAACTTAGATACCAAAGAAAACTTCAAGTTTTAAGAGAAACAAACTACACTGGTGGGCCTTTCGTCGATTTTAAGGCCGGTGCCTTAGTGAGGTAAAATCGAGGACTTCTTAGCAGTAAATCCGAGCTCAAGCACCGTTTCGAGTAAATTTTGTATGGCTTTATTGACAAATTTCCACCCAACCCAAAATTCACAAAAAGGGCTTTATTCGCTATGACCACTCACACACGGAATGCGGCGCGTTACGATATCAAGGGATGATCGTGGATTCAATACAAAATTACCACCGTTTCATGAAGATATCGTGAAGCACCACGTTATGTGCCCGAGTGGTGAATAACGCCCTGATTTCTTTCAAGACGCCACAGCTGATTTAGATTTAGAAGGAAAATAGTGTTTGGTACAGCCGCCTGCAATAAGATGTGTACATTTCACAATTTTCAAAAGTACCTCAGCATTCAATTTAGTAAAAGTATGCGTCATTATTATTCTAAAATGAATAGATTTACATTACTTTACTGCTCAAAATAATCCTTATCTACATCGTTTTAAAATGTAGTCATGGTTATGAAAGTTATGGATTGTATACATCTTATTGCAGGCGACTGTACTTGAACATTCCTTTCGAATAATTTAGGAGCTTATTATCAAGTTTTCTAACAGTTAATTATAAGAATCTATATAAGTAACCCACTTGCCTAAAGCTATCATAACTAGGTGATCTGTTTTCCATTATAATTTTGGATGTCTGTATCTATTTCAATTTGACTAACATTTGTTTTGCTAAACACATACACAAGACAATTTATTAAATTTCGTTATAAATATTAGGTGTTATGTATCTTGCTAAAAAAATATGACGAGAATCTGTAGTGGCCCTAGCACGAACAACTGCGTAAGTGTAACGTAACGTGTTGTTCACGTGAAACAGTACAAACTGTCATGTATCTAGGGCAACTGTGACACAGACAAATCATAGTTTGTACACCGAAGTGTGCCATGTTGACGCTGTCGATACTACTTTTTCACAAATTGTTTGTGCTACGGCCTTAGATCTTTTATTGGATCATGATATATTTAAATTGCATTTAACATTCAATCAGCGTAAATATATATCACCTTCCACGCTACAGAGCAATGGATACTAGTGAAGCTGTTTACATTGACGATGACGGTCCAGTGCCGACTTAACGTAGAAATGTTGCTTTTTTCTATAGACTTAGATGGTAACTTTGTATATTTTTCATTTACTAAGAATAATCATTACTTATATTGAAATAGTCGAAAACAAATCAGACACATCTAAATCAAGTCCGTAAGGCTTACTGTCATATATAGGTTACATATTAGTAAAGTACTGCATGTAAAACTATCTAATACGAGTTGTTCAGACCAAAATCGACTGTATTTGTAATTATTGTGCGATTTAAATATTTTTTTTGAAGAGAGAGATATTTTCTGCATTTTCTGTCCCTCTCCCGCAGATATATTTTCATCCTCCATATGTGCAAGGACAGCCCGATCGACGTACCAGGGTCACTCATATGTAGTCGGTACGTCCCACATTGAATTTCGATTAGCGAAAACACAAATATGTACAAAACTATTAATTCGTTTTTGGACATTTGCCTATAATAGTTATAGCAGTAAATCGCACCGTAACACGATAGTTTTACTGTGATTACACTGTAGTTTGCAACTCAGCCATACATAAGAGTAGCACAGTTTCATACTTCCCATAAATATGCCGATGTGATGACCAGTCAATCTTAAACTGTAGCGGCCTTATTAATAAACTTGGCTTACACCCGGAGTAGTTAAAACATCTATCTGTCAATTTTTCGCTTGCTGTAAATGTCACGCGTGAAAGCAAGACAAAGCTTGTTACGCCTAATGGTTTACGCAACGTTTATTAATAAATGCCTAGGTGGCCAACGGACCAAGGTGTTGCCTATTTTGATGCCTGATTGATGAAATATTTGTCAAATTTTGTAATTTGTCAGTTATTCTATGTACTATTTGTAAAAGTATATTAACAAATACATACATCCTTCGTATTATAATTACCAACCATAGGTAAAATTAGGAGAACAAAAATAAACACTAAACTCGAGATGACTAAGCCTAAATTAGAATATAAAATCATAAAGTAAACGAAATATTATAGATGTATACAAATAACTATGACTGAAGATTGGACATGATAAAACCGATATTTTTTTAACTGCCTTTTCACAAGTGATGTGATGAGTGAGGAAGCTAAGAAAATATGGACCAATAGGACACGATGATTATGACGTGATACAGAAATGAACCAATAGAATTTAATCATTATGACGTGATAGCGAAATGAGGCACTTCTATTGGCTAATCATTTACTAAGCCGCTTAGTTGCCTCACGCAGCTATGATGAAAAGCCGGGCTTATGTGTCGTAAAGACTAGCTTTTATCAAGTTGTCTGACGACAGCGGGCGGTGGGGAGGCTAGAACTTTCTTGGAAAGCCGCAGTTGTCCTGACACTGGATCGCGACCGAAGAACTTCACTTGTATCTCTGAACCCACATCCAAGCCTAGAGCTGATGGGTGCATTATCTGCGAAAATTTGTAATTCATTTATATTCTTATACGTCAATATAAAAACGTTGACATTTACACATTCCTTGTACTCCACCTGTATTTATTATTATTTATATTATATGATTTTGAAAGCACTAACGCCTGCTTAGCGAGACCAAACATTACAATTTTAAAGAGAAAATTCACATTCTCGAAAGGGATTCGAACCCGCGTCTTCCGACAATCCGTGTAACCTTTCTTTTTGATATATTTTTTAGAACAGCCACTCAAAGTCTTCTGGTCCCAAACTAGGCGCCTGTACTGACTGACGACTGACACTGCGCGGACTGTCAGTACCAGCGGCCAACCTTGACGCTTGGTCGGGGTCCGAACCCCGTCCGAAAAGTCCGAACACGGGAAGTATAACCCGCGGCACGTAACTCTAGCGCTGACCGTTATTGCGCAGAAGTCAAAAATTGGGTATCACAGGGGGGCTAGAGGGACGAAGGACTCTTGTCTCTCTCTGTCACATCGAAGACGAGGGACTGTTGTCTCTCTCTGTCACATGTGCGCGACTGTACCCATGCGCAGCTATCCCTTCCACATTTCGCTCAGCGCTAGAGTTACGTGCCGCGGGTTATACACACAATTGCATTATCTATCGTACATATATATCTTTGTTGGCATTACTTCACAGGACGAACTAGTTCAAACAGCTGCTGAGAAAGTCTCTAAATATGAGGTGACACGTATTTTCTGTGCCTCAGGCACTAGAAGATAAATATGTGATATTTACCTTTCTATGGTCCAGCTGTGAATTATGAACAAGTGCGGGCGACATTCCCGGGTACAAGGTCACCAGAACACCAATTTCCTTGACCTCGACCACTTTGGCCTTGTAAATAGCTCCAAACTCAAGGTCAGGCGTCCTTTCTGCAGAAAGCCAGGTCGAGATTCTAGCGCGCGCTTCGTCCATTGCTGTTTGGGAGGGGGCGAATATGTTGTATTTCGTTTCGTCTACCGGGGTAACCTGAAACACAAATGATATAAGAGAGTGAGCATGAGAGAGGTAATAAAATATGCATGCTATTTCATATTGCCGATTTTTGCAAAATAAAATACAAAAAAGAATGGAGGTTGATTATAAAAAGAGCGATAAGATTTGAATTATTTAAGCAATACTTTTTAAATGAAAACTAAAAGTTTATTTCATTTAAAATATAGGAAGCAATAATTAAAACTTTTTTATTATTTTAGACAAATGTAAATTTTTCACATTTCGAAAAAAATTATTTAAATAAAATATTGAATTTGCATGGCAAAGCACTCGCAGTGGCGACATAAATACTAAAATGAAGAAAAGTTTCAGATTACATACCGTAGCACATTTTTCAACATCTAGTGCAAAATTATATATCTTTTTAAAATTATTGCTCAAACATTCAAAGTGTCGCATTTTTCTTTATAACTGACCCGCTTTATTTGCGGCCCAGTGTAAATTCCGTTAGCTCCAATTCATATGATTTATAATACATACACAGAAGTAAAACTGCGTCAAGGGCAAGCCTTAGACCAAATAATGTTCGCCCAATATGGCACAGCGGTGATATCACCGACACGGCTTTTACGTTTATCACCTATTGGTATTGATTCGCCATACAGTAGTCTAAATTTCTCTAAACTATTATAGTTCTTCTTATGTTAATACTAAAATCTACATTCGTGTAACACTTAGAATGACAATTCTAAATATATGATTATTCTATTAAAATGTGGGTAGTTTTATATTAGTTTAGACTAGTTTAGAGAGCACGAACTTACATGACGATTACATTTGCACTGAACATACCCACAATTAAACAGAAACGGCTAATTTAAGAATTGTCAATTGCAAGCGTTATACGAATTTGGACTTAAGCATAAACAGAATAAGAAATACCATAATGTACTAAAATAGATTTTAGTTTGGTTAGATTTTTAAAATGTTTCTCTTTAGGTACTACTATTATAACATTTTATGGGTGGCAGATGACAACTTGTCAGAAGTGGTGTATTTCAATCATGTTTTCTTCTATATGTCGGACTTTTTTTTTTTTATTAAAACGTTTTTTACAGTCAACTTGAATTTTGCTCTGTGAGCAGTGTGAGCTCAGTTATGTGTATTGGGATTTTATTGTAAAAACGCACACAATTTTCTAGGAACTACTTATTAGTCTTCGCAAGTCTAAAACTAGGTGCTGTTATCCTATTTTTATACTTAGTAAAAGGGTGGTGATCACTATTTAACTTACTGACTTAAGCATAAACAGAATAAGAAATACCATAATGTACTAAAATTGATTTTAGTTTGGTGTTCTAAACAAGCGACGATTACTACCATTGTGACGTGCGGTGATATCACCGACACGGTCTTTGCACACGAGGCATTCCACCTAATGCAACATGTTTATGACCCTTGTGTGATGTAACCAATTTAATTTCACTAGCTTAAAAAGTAAAACTTTCACCTGCACTCCAGTTTCGACGTATAGCTTCTTCAAGTTGCCGCCTCCCAGACCCAGCAACTTCGCTCTCTTGTGCACCTCCACTTCCATCTCTTCTAGTACCGGCATGTTTTCTTTACGGCCTTCTCTGAAAGTTACGAATCATACTAGTTTTTAAACTAAAAATAAAATATATATCTATAATAATATTATAAAGAGGAAATATTTGTAAGTACAACGCGGTCACATTAACTCGACACATCGCTGGAATGCCCCACCCGCTTCCCCCGCATTCCCTTTTCTCGCCCGGCAAGTGTCAGTACCACGGAGCTGATACAAAGAGGAGCGGGGCTAAGCAACTGTGCACTGTGATTTTCAACTAGGTCCTGACGTCATCATGGTGGGCGGGGCCTAAGTTAGTATGCTATCAGCGTTCGTCAGGTGCACATGTGACGAGACTCACATTATAAGTGTGATTTTTTGAGTTTTTAACAAGAAAAAGATGAAGTGTTGTGTTTTACTATGTCAAAGTTACTCAGACAGACGTTCTGATAATATGGATGGCATCACATTTCATTTGTAAGTAATTTTATACGTAATTAAATATAAAAGTTCTAGAACATTCTCAGCTTTCCGTGTTAAAATTCTACTACTTGACACTAGATGGCGACACTTTTGGGAAGAAAATACATAAGTTTACGTATAATTTTGCAGTATTATATTGTAATAACAATACGTAAATACTAAAAACTGTTATACACTTAGTCTTAAATACCTTTTAGTGGCTAACACTGTACTTATATAGCTTTTATTATTACATTATGAACGGGCCGCCACCTATCGTCAAGTAGAATAACTATTTTAAACGTAACAAATATCCAGGGCCGTATTCAGAATTAAATTATTTTACCAACTAATTTAATCAAAAGTAATTTTAATTATTTTTATATGTTCGTTTTAGATTTCCATCCGATAATAATTTAAAACAGCAATGGATTACAAAACTTAATAGACCAGATTGGACACCAACAAAATACACAAAGATTTGTTCTTGCCATTTCAATGATGCGGACTTCACAGTGACAAAAAAAGGCCTTAAAAAATTAAAGAAGGGCACTTTACCTAGTTTAAAACTGGATTTATCGGTTTGTTTGGATGTTATTTGCGTAACCGAGTTGCGTTTTAGTTATTTTGGAAATGACTTGTTTGATATTATTTTTATATTACAGCTTAAAAGAAAATTACCAGAGCCTGTAAAATCATCTGTAGACCCTACCACAAGTGATTTAAATGAATTTCTGATACTAAATGTTTCGCCTAGAAAAAAGAAGCTTAAGCAAGAAATAGAACAACTTCGATATAAAGAAAATAAATCCGGATTAAAAATCAGAAGACTACAAATGAAAGTTAAGCGCTTGAAAAAGAAGGTAATTACTTAGCTAATCCCACTACTTTTACTTTACATACCACCAAAGATTGTTTTCCAAATCATGACCTAACTTCGTTTTCGCTTTTGTTTCAGGTTCTAAATTTAACTGCAATAATTAAAGAATTAGAAAGCAAACACCTTCTGCAGGGAGAGGACGCAGAAATTTTATCAACGATAAACGTTAAGATGAGAGACTTGGTTGGGCGACAAGTTTCAAAAATCAAAAAACTTCCCTTAAAGAAGAAATATTCTCCAGCCCTCCGATCATTCGCCTTATCACTTCATTATTATTCGCCAAATGCGTACTCGTATGTGAGAAAAACATTTGACACCTGCTTACCGCATCCGAGAACAATTGCTAAATGGTATGAGACTGTCGACGGTGAAGCTGGATTTACAGCTGAAGCTTTTAAAATATTAAACCACAAAAATAATGTCTCCGGCAAACGCGCTCTGTGCAGTCTGATGATGGACGAGATTTCTATAAAAAAGCACGTTGAATGGGATGGCAATAAATATCATGGCTATGTTGACCTCGAACTTAACGACGTCCAAAAGGACAACTCAGAACAAGCGTCTCAGGCTTCAGTACTGTTACTTGTTTCTCAAACTGAGAGGTGGAAATTACCAGTGGGGTTCTTTTTAATTCATTCTATGACCGGGGAACAACGGGCTTTAATAATGAAACAGTGTCTTTACAAATGCGAAGAAAATGGTGTTGAAGTAGTTTCACTGACGCTGGATGGCTGTGCTGCAAATATTGCAATGCTCAAAAATTAGGATGTTCCTTAGAACCTCAAGAAACGAAAACTACTTTTCCACATCCAAGTGCAGGATACGAAGCAGCAGTCTTCCTCGACGCGTGCCATATGCTGAAACTTGTACGCAACGCCTTTGAGAACAAAAAGAGATTTCTTGATTACCAGGGTAATAACATTGAATGGTCCTATCTCATCAAGCTTAATAACCTGCAAGTCGCAAGGTCTGCATCTCGGAAACAAGCTAAAAGACAAACATATAGACTTTCAGCGCCAAAAAATGAAGGTAAAATTAGCTAGTCAACTTTTCAGCAATAGCGTAGCCGATGCACTCCAGCTTTGTGAGAAAAGTGATGAAACATTCAAAAATACAGCCGCAACAATAAGTTTTATACGCTTAATTAACAATGTCTTTGACATTCTTAATTCGAGAAACATGTGTCAGATGGAGTACAAAAAACCGTTATTTGAAAAAAAAAAATCTAAAACAAAAGAGTATTTAGAATTTGCTAAATATTTTTTGGCCTATTTAGTAGCTCCCGATGAAGATAAGCCTGTTATCGCTACAAATCGAAAAACTGGCTTTATAGGCCTTTTAACATGCATAAACAGTACTCTTTTTTTGTACAATCTCCTAATTGAAGAGGAAAAGGCACTGAAGTATCTGACTATGTACAAATTTTCACAAGATCACTTGGAGCTATTTTTTGGAGTAATAAGGGCACATGGAAGAACTAATAATAACCCAACCTCCCGTCAATTTAAAGCTGCTTACAAAAAAACCCTCATAAATACAGAACTAAAAGAAGGTTTTAGAGGAAATTGCATACCTTTCGAAGATATTTCCATTTTAAATGTGTCTTCTGTGCAAAAAAATAATATTACATCAGAACGTTATCGGATTTTAAATGATATGAGTTTCGAATCTTCCGATAGCACGGATGTCGAGCCTATGCCTGACGATATGTTGTTGGAATTTGATGTACAATTAAATATAACTGTAGGTGACTATTTCCGCCGTCAAATAGTAGCATATATTTCTGGGTATGTGGTCAAATATTTACATTCCAAGATCAAGTGTGAGAGCTGTCTCAAAGAATTATATGCTGATAACTACGACGATAGTGATCTTGATTTGATAAAAACTAAAAATAAGGGTGGTCTTACTTTCCCATCTAGAGATGTTATAAAAATATGTATACGGACAGAATGCAGTATTCGTTGTGCTAAATCGCAATCTTTGAATACTTCTATTTTCCGTAAACATACAATTGTATCGAATACATTAAAATCCCTTATTGGACAAGATTGTTTCAAACAATCGACCAACCATATGTTTGACCAATCACCTATAGTTAATCATATTGTACTTCTGATGAAATCGATTGCAGAAAAATATATTGATATTCGTTTTAAGCATTTTGCAACAATACAAAACAATAGGGCAACCAACCGACAACAACTAACCAAAACTATTATTTTTACAGGTAATTGAATTTTTTGAATAAAATTGTGTTTGTAATAACATCATTGTTTTTAATATACCTTAAATAAAATTACATTAACTTAAATCGATCTAAATCTCCCTTAGAGCCTTTGCACGTTTATTTACAAGGACCGTCAACGCGCGTACGCGTCGTCAGCATGTTTATCCCTTATTATATAATTATCATTTATCATTCACTTATCAATGGCTCTTATTTTATTACAAGCTTTTATTTAGTTTCACCTGTCCCGATGTTTGTGTGTAATCAAATCTTTCAAGTTAAATTTGAACCACTTCCCGGTTACCGATTGAGCTGAAATTTGAAACACATCTTTGCTTCTGATGACAATGCAATTACATGTAGGCGGTATTGTTATTCATACAAAATGGCCGCCGTAACAAAATGTCGGTGTATATTTTTTTGATTATTTATAATCGCGATCGCGATTGCAAAAAAAAATTTAACACGCTTTTATTTATAAAAAATTGGATCTGTGATAAAAACGCAAAGATTTAATACAAGGTGTAAAAGATTTGGGGTTTGATAATAAATATATATGTATAATTAGGTATCTACGATATATGATTATTGTGACGTAGACGAAGAAGCTTAATTTATCGTTAAAGGTTGCAATGTAAGTGCCTATACATTTATTATCATGTTGATATTATTTTAAAATTTTTAGTTCATTTTATTAACAAGTAATAAAAGCATGTTTTTTTTAAATGTCTTTTAATTTTATTTATTTACCTATAAATTTTTTTTGAAGATATAAGTTCTCAGTACGTCCCATCTCATTAAAACTTTTGACATCTAGTGTAAGGTAGCTGAACTATGTAGTAACATCAACATCAACCTAAGCAAGTAGTTTTGCTATTGGCCGATAGATGGAATATTGAGAAGTGGGCGGAGCTTAACACACCCTCAGTGCCCCCTCATCCCGCAAATTATCACGCGTCGTTTCATATGGAAATTTAATTACCACACCTCCTCTTTGTATCAGCTCCGTGGTCAGTACGGTCAGCATCTTTGTTACCGATACATGCGTCGATAATTTGGCTCGTCGATAAATATTAATAAAGGTAACAGGTAGACACCTTAAATTTTCACAGAATATGTAGTTGTATATTACCTTTCTAAATTAATAAATATTTTTTATTCATTGACCAAACTTAATTTTTAATAAATTTTTACTCGATCTTAATAAAGACCAGTTGGCCGGTTTTTTTTGCACACCGTACTTGAGCGCCAAAATGACGTCACATGGTCAAGCGTCTAGTTAATGTGAGGCGCGTTGTACGAGTATGTTTGCAACGAATTGGCTGAAAAGGTACTGGAACGATTTCAAAAATTCTTTCACCATTGGAAAGCTACATTCACCCTGATTAACATAGACTATATAAGATTCATCAACATCATCCATCACAGCGCGGGTGAAACCGCGGAGAGCAGCTAGTTTGAAATATTCTCATTATTTCATCGCAGGTATCTCTAACGTAGATAGTCTGTACTAGATTTTCATATTTGGATTGACTATCTCTGTCTATCATTAAAAACTCTCTCTCTCTCTCGGTTCGATCATGTCGTATAGTCCGCTTTTGTTTTACTTCTTGCTCCTATAGAAATATTAACTCATAGCCATCAACAGATTTGCATTCCGAATTACACGGAATATCCACTGTACTCCAATCAATCCTCAAGAACAGACTGACAGAGGGTAGGTTCTGGGAAGCGCCGTCAACGCTCACAACTGCTCTCGCTGCTCGCGCCCCGGTTTGCCGTTCCCTTTGGTTGACAGTGACAGCTCGCAATGATCACGTAGACCCACCTTCGAACCGCGAGCGTTGTGGTCGCGGCGTGAGCGTTTTAGGTGACGTCATCGATGACGTATCCAACGCCGCGTGTGATTTCGGCGCTTTCCAGAACATAGTCAGAGTAACAACGTTAACAACGTTATTTATAATATTAAGCATGGATACTCACCTAGGTTTATCAATACATTGGTTCATAATATCAATGATCTTGGACTTCGCTTCGCACGCTTTCTGTACGGACTCCATGACGACCTTGAGTGGAAGACCAGGTATCTTCACGTCAGCTTGGAGCGCTGTTATACCCTTCTTCGTTCCTGCCACTTTGAAATCCATATCCCCCATGTAGTCTTCTATACCCTGAGAAAGAGCACAAATATTTTTACCAACTTTTTTAGAGCAGTGGAACTCTGTGAATGAGTATTTCCAGGGAAATACTGCCACTATACCTATTTCTACCATGAAGCTGTCCATTTTAGATAAATACTACATACAAAATATATAATACTAGCTGCTCTCCGCGGTTTCACCCGCCAGGTGATGGATGATGATTTCCTTTCATTTTTATTAATGCATTTCTTTGCAAAGATTGATCTTTATCAGCAACAGAATCCATTAGTTCAATAATACAGCATGTATTTTTTTTTAATATTCGTTTCAATGTCCGTCAAAAGTAAAAGATCTAAAAAAAACTAAGTATGCAGTTTTTATTTTCTTATAATTTTTTCTCTAACTCTCATGGTTCCGTAGTTGGCCATGACCGCCCTTCTCATTTTAACGCCGTTACCACCCTGTATACTTTGGTTTTAATAGACAAAATACCTCAACCTCATTTACAATATACCTAGCAACGTGAACAGTGTGTAAGGGTTAACTGTTACTGGCTGCGCTCCGCGGTTTCATCTATAATCTATAACCTTGACAAATTGATAACGATACATTTAGCCGTTTAAGCGTGATAAGGTAACAAACAGACAGAGAGACAACTATGTATATATTTTTTCTAAAATAAAAGTAGGCTAGTCACTGCTTATAACATCACCTACCTGCCAGTGACAGTCTCGTTTAAATCGGTCCAGCCGTTTAAGAGATAATTAAGTCTAAATCATTTATTCAATTTAGGCATCAGACGCACTTATACATACATACATACATAAAATCACGCCTCTTTCCCGTAGAGGTAGGCAGAGACCACGGATTTCCACTTACTACGACCCTGACATATCTCTTTCGCTTCATCTATACTCATCAATCCTTTCATACATAAGCGTCGCTTTAGGGTACTTTTGACCTGGCCTTTTTTCAGAACGTCTTCAATCTGATTTCGGAACGTTCACCTAGGTCTTCCCCTTCCAACACTTCCGTTTACTTGTCCCATGTATACCTGTTTAGTCATTCTCATTTAATTCATTCTCTCCACATGTCCAAACCATCTTAACATACCTTTCTCGATTTTTGTCACTACACCCTCATTCACACTACATCGTTCCCTTATCACACTACTCCTTATCCTGTCACTCCGTTTCACTCCAATCATGCTCCTCAATGCTCTCATCTCCACAGCATTTAATCTACTTTCATGCTTTTTCTGCCACACCCAACTTTCACTACCATACATCAGTGTCTGAACCAGCACTCCCCCATGAACAGCCAGACGAGCCATTTTAGACACCTTCTGACTGTTCATAAAAGACGCACTTATGAACGTCAATTATTCATTATATATTATAGGTACTTTAAAGACTACCGCCGCGTCCCAAAATATATAGAGCCCACCGAGAACAAGCGGCAAGAACCTCGGGGCTATTCTTTTCATATAGATTTTTAAAATGTTTCTATTTAGGTACTACTATTATAACATTATATGGGTGGCAGGTGACAACTTGTCAGAAGTGGTGTATTTCAATCATCTTTTCTTCTATATGTCTGACTTTTTTTTATTAAAACGTTTTTACAGTCAACTTGAATTTTGCTCTGTGAGCTCAGTTATGTGTATTGGGATTTTATTGTAAAAACGCACACAATTTTCTAGGAACTACTTATTAGTCTTCGCAAGTCTAAAACTAGGTACTGTTATCCTATTTTTATACTTAGTAAAAGGGTGGTGATCACTATTTAACTTAAATTGTTTTTTTTAAACAAACATACCTGATATTTTAAATACATAAAGGCAAAGTTAATATATTGATTCCTTTAATTAAATTTTTTAAAGATTCGCGGGGACCCATTTCGTATATAATATACTCACATAGGATACTTATCTGATACTAAACTGAATCATCATCCATCACCACGTAGGTGAAACCGCAGGGCGCAACTAGTATATTATAAGGACTGACAGGTTGCAGATGTTTAGTAATAGGGTCTCGTTGGAACAGAAAACCAGAACAGGTATATGCCGGAGAATCAAATATAATACTTTTTCATCATAATCATTTATCAGCACGCGTGTGAAACCGCGGTGGGCGCTAGTAGTAATAAAAATAGTAACTCACTAACAAATCTGTGAGTATCCTATAGTCGTCCATATTCCCGTGCTGGTTGTACCGCGAGACGAGCCCGACCGCAACACCGGCCGCCGGCGCCGAGAGCCGCACACCAGCGTCCAGTAACGCTAGCGAACCGCCGCACACGCTTGCCATCGAACTCGATCCTGCAAACGATATTGGACTGTATACTCACCAAGTTAAAGCTCTTCGTCTCAAGGAAGTAACTATAACTAAATATGGAGTCAGGGGAAAATCATCTTATGTCCACTTATTTCAAGGGAGAACCAATAAATGTCGCTAATGAAGGTGGCAGGGGATTATTATCTTATATCAACTTATTTCAAGAGAAAACAATATGTCACTAAGATAACTATGATCAAAACTAGTGCTAGTAATTAATGATTATAACTCTAAGCACAAATAGATCCTGCAAACGATATTGGACTGTATACCCCTCAAGTTAAAGCTCTTGTCTCAAGTAAGTAATAATATCAAATGAAGAGAGCAGGGTAAAATCATCTTATGTCCACTTGTTTCAGAGGAAATCCAATAAATGACAATAATTAAGTGGTCGGGGGAAAATCATATTATGTCCACTTATTTCAGGGGGGTAACCAATAAATGACACTAAAATCACTATGATTAACACTAGTGCAGATATTTAATGGAATCTAATGATAATAACTCTAAGCAGAACTCTATCTTGCCAACGATATTGGACTGTATACCCCGCAAGTAAAAGCTCTTGTCTTAAGTAATTATACGAGGGTGAATCAAAAAGTTCTTAGAAGTGCATATATATGAAACCTTTTTGGATCAAGTTCGATATTCAAATTAAAGAGTGTCTATCACACTATATTTATGCAGACTGTCACTTGTTTTTGTCAGTTCGTTCGCATGTAATAAATTTTTTTGTGCAACGAGTTGCTAAAAAGTCAAAATTATGGATAAAAGTGAGTTACGTGCGGTGATAAAATATCTCAGTTTGAAAAAAATGTCTACGAAGGAAATTTTATTGGACATTCAGCAGACATTAGGGGGTGATGCTGTACCCTATTCTACGGTTGCGTACTGGGTGGCTGAATTTAAAAGAGGTAGATCAAGCTGTAAAGATGACCCGCGTTCTGGGCGGCCTTCAACCTCCGTTACAGAAGAAAATGTCAAAAAGGTTGAGAATCTGGTTTTGGAAGACAGAAGAATGACTATAAAACATATAGCTGAGATCCTAAAGATATCTTTTGGAAGCGTTCAATCCATTTTAATTGATTCACTGGGGTTCAAAAAAGTGTCTGCAAGATGGGTGCCACGAATGTTAACCGAC
This sequence comes from Selenia dentaria, assembly GCA_917880725.1. Lineage (NCBI taxonomy): Eukaryota > Metazoa > Arthropoda > Insecta > Lepidoptera > Geometridae > Selenia > Selenia dentaria. The sequence continues at coordinate 27,122,690 of OU862895.1, read as the reverse complement.
GAAAACAAAAAACGACGTTTGGAAATTTCCAAGCGTAATCTCGAAATGTTCCAGCGTGATTCGGATAATTTTTGCCGTCGTCTTGTCACCATGGATGAAACGTGGGTCCACCATTTTGATCCTGAAACTAAAAGACAAAGCATGTCTTGGAAACGACCATCCTCTCCATCCATTAAGAAATTTCGAGTTGCTCCTACCGCTGGCAAAGTTATGGCCTCTGTGTTCTGGGATAGTGAAGGAATCCTTTTTATTGATTACATGCCAAAATGCCAGACGATTACTGGACCCTATTATGCAAATTTAATCCCGAAAGTGCGTGAAGCGATTAAAGAAAAACGTCGTGGAAAACTGTCGTTGGGCGTGTTGTTCCTTCAAGATAACGCTCCTGCTCATCGATCGGAAGTTTCGCTCAACGCAATCCGCTGTGCTGGCTTCAATCTCCTTGACCACCCACCATATTCTCCGGACTTAGCCCCAAGTGATTTTCACTTATTTCCAAAATTAAAAGAGGAAATTCGTGGAACAAAATTTCACGATAATGACGCGGTTATAGCTGCCGTAGAGGACTTTTTCGAGAGTCAAGAAAATAATTTTTTTTCACAAGGAATAAGGAAGTTAGAAACGCGTTATTCTAAATGCATTGCATTGGAGGGAGATTATGTAGAAAAATAAAATATTATTATTTAAATCTTTGCATTTTTTAATATTGATTCCAAGAATTTTTTGATTCACCCTCGTAATAACAAATGAAAGGGTCAGGTAGGGGAACATCATCTTATGTCCACTTATATCAGGGAAAATTAATAAATGTCACTGAGATCACGATCAATGAATGAAGATGATCAAAACTTATGCAAGTAATTAATGGAATCTTATGATTATAACTCTAAACAGAACTCGATCCTGCAAACGATATTGGCCTGAATACCCCTCAAGTTAAAGCTCTAGTCTCAAGTAACAATAATAACAAATGAAGGGAAAAATCGTCTTATGTCTACTTATTTCAGGTGGTAAACAATAAATGTCACTAAGATCATAATGATCAAAACTAGTGCAAGTAATTAATAGAATCTTATTATTATAGCCCTAAGCAGAAGCAAACACTTATAAAAATACATTACCAATCTCGACCTTATCTTAGTTTCTGACTTAGACCGTGTTGCATCTCATGGCCAACTCTCAGCATCTTTTTCTTATCACGACTTAATTTTTCTCTCCTATAAAGTTCAACGACCTAAGCGGAAACCTAAATTTATACATCTTCGAAGCTATAAAAATATTGACATGGAGCGCTTAAGAGCTGATGCGAGGGACATTGACTGTACTACTATCCTTTGTGTAGAAAATATGGATGACAAGGTTGCTGCTTTTAATAAAATAATAATTAATCTATTTGATATGCATGCTCCTCTGAAACTAGTTAAGATCAAACATTATCCTGCACCCTGGCTCACACAGTATATAAAAACACTAATGTCTAAACGTGACAAAGCTAAAAGACGTTATAAAAAGCACCCTACTGATGAAAATATTGCTACTTTTAAGAAACTTCGTAATCGCTGCAGTAGACTGTGTCGAGATGCCAAGAGACGGCACATACACAACTCTATTGAAAACTCAAGCCCCACACAAATGTGGAAATTTCTTAAAACGCTCGGGGTTGGGTCTTCGGCTTCGGATGTACGTGTGGTATTTGACTTAAATGCACTCAACAGTTATTTTTCCTTATCTCCTATTACATTAAATAACTCTGTGAAACTCTCCTCTCTTACTCTCCTCTCTAACAGCCCTAAGCCCCAGTGTTCTCCTTTTGTTTTTAAGGCAGTTACTGAAGATGAAATTAAAAAATCTCTACTTTCGATTTCAACGACGGCTGCTGGCTCTGATAATATCTGTCTGCAAATGCTGAAACCTATTTCTGCAGAACTTGTCCCCATAATCACTCATCTTATTAATCACTCTTTAGAATCTAGCTCTTTTCCTTCTGACTGGAAAAAAGCCTTCGTTATTCCATTACCCAAAACTAATAATCCCTCTTCATTATCTCATTTTCGCCCCATCTCTATTTTACCTATCTTGTCCAAAGTTTTGGAAAATGTAGTGCAAAAGCAACTTTCTTTTTTCCTTGCTTCTTACAATCTGCTGAGTCCATTTCAATCAGGGTTTCGTCCTGGCCATAGCACAGTTAGCGCATTGATTAAAGTATCCGATGATATTCGCTGGGCCATTGATAACAAACAACTTACTGTTCTGACTTTGCTGGATTTCAGCAGTGCATTCAATTCGGTCGACTATGACATACTCCTTGGTATCTTGTCCTCTCTAAATTTTTCTCCCTCAGTTATCTCTTGGTTCGACTCTTACTTGAGAGGACGTTCTCAGTGCGTCCGCTATGACGGGACCCTCTCTGGTTGGTGTGACCTATCAGCTGGCGTTCCCCAAGGGGGAGTCCCGTCCCCACTTCTCTTTTCAGTTTTTATTAATACTGTAACATTTGTACTCTCCTCTCAGTTTCACCTTTACGCTGATGACTTACAATTGTATCGACATTTCAAGGCTGATGAGGTTCATGAAGCCATTGAAATGCTCAATTTGGACTTGGAAAAGATTAATAACTGGGCTAAATCATTTGGTCTACTAGTCAACCCTTCTAAATCACAAGTTTTGGTAATGGGTAGCACGTATATGCTAAATAAATTAGATCATCCAAATCTTCCGATAGTTATGTACGATAACGTCCCGATTCCGTACACTAAAACTGCCAAAAACTTGGGTGTAATGTTTGACAGCCAATTGTCGTGGGCTACTCACGTCAACGCCGTGAGTAAACGGGTTAACTTTTCTTTCCAATCCCTTAAACGTCTTCAGATATTTTTGCCTTTCAAAACTAAAGTAACATTAGCTCAAACCCTTCTCCTTCCCCTTCTGGAATATGCGGATGTATGTTTTTTAGACGCCACGGAAGAACTTTTGAACAAACTGGAGCGTCTTCAAAATTTATGTATACGATTCATTTTTGGGTTGCGTAAGTACGACCATGTGTCAGAGTATAGATCTCAATTAAAGTGGCTTCCGATCCGCAAGCGCAGAGACTTGCATATTCTTTCTTTTCTTTACACAATATTGTCTAGCCCTCGTGCTCCTTCTTAACTGCGTGAGCGCTTTGACTACCTTGTGCCACGCGATGTTGCATGCAGGAGTACAAAATCCCTTATTCTCAAAATACCCCCTCATACGACTGCTTTATATGGTGGCTCGTTTACTGTGACTTCTGTGAGGTTGTGGAATTCACTTCCTCAGAATATCCGTGCTAGCTGTTTTCTGGATGATTTTAAAGCGAGAGTAAAAGAGTATTACCTCTCCAACTAATTCTTAATTGGCGTATGTTTGTATTGCTTATATATTTATTATAATATACTATTATACATTATATATACTTTATTATAATAATAACTAATATGTATTTTATAATGATTTGTATGTATATATTTTGGTTAGTATTATATTTTTATATTTATATATTATGTTTGTATATATAGGGTCTTGATATTATTTTGTAGTAGTAGTAGTATCATGATTATTTTATATCTTATTGGTTGATGTACACAGAAACCTACTTACTTATAATTAGTTTCTCTGTCCTTAAGGTTTGCTGGAAGAAAACTCTCTTTAGGGTTAAGCTCGCCTATGTACATGCTTTTATTTACGACCTCAACTGTATCTGTGTTTTGTGTACAATAAAGAATATGAATATGAATACCAATAAACATATTTACAATATATATAGGGGTTTCTTATATATATAATAAGCTATGTAGTTAGCTTTTATTAATACAATTTTTTACAGATTTTAAATTTAAACTAGCAATATCTCAGTTCATTGTGTGACAGAAGCTGTATTTCCCCTGACTCCTACAAATGTTTTCGTGTCCTAAATACATGTTTATCTTAAATCTATCTATATGTTATAAAAATATGTGTAGAACATTGTAATTATTAAAAAAAAACATAATAGTAGATTGTGTCACAAGGGAAGAGAGCAAAATAATGTATTCAGGGTGAGGGAGATATTCTAGCTACAGTAGAACCCTGAGCGGTGAGAGATTTTGAATCCCTCGCTATGCTCAGGATTACGTTGCTCAAGGTTAAATAATGTTGCACACTCAGTTTTTCATCCCCTTTATGAAAAAAATAGATAAGACAGCGCTTTTAGTCCTGAAGAATGTTTATATTTACATTACCAAATTAAAAATCTATATTTTATTCATTCTATTTTATATTTTCTAGTGTTAAATAGTTCACTGTCACTGCTAGAATTCTTCTTTTATTCAATTTGTGTGAATCAAATTAAAATTGTTTCCTATATTTTGATAAAAGGTAATAAAAAAGAATATGAAGTCGCCTCATATCTTTTTTAATATGGTAACTCATAGCCGTGTCAGTATGCGCACTTTTTTATTACCAGCCAAGGCTTTATTGCAGCGAATTGCGTTTGAACTTTTGAATTTGTAGTGCGACAACATTTATAAATAAAAAAGGTTGAACGCAATTTAAAGTTACATATAAAAATGAACATACATTCATGCAGCCCTAGCTCTGACAGTAGGATTCTGTTAGGGCAGCACTAACTCGACCCCATCCTTACGGATAGATAATGTGTGGCCCACCTTCTTGTATTTCGTTCTTTCTTTTTTTATGGGATTGGTTGGCAAATGAACGGCTCACCTGATGGTTGAAGTAATACCGTCGCCCATGGACATCCACAATACCTGAGGTCTCGAGGATGCGTTGCCGACCTTTGAGGAAGAAAGATAGGAAGGTAGGGATGGAAGGGGTGAGAGTGGAGGGGAAGGGGTAGGATAGAAGGAACGGGGGAGGGGGAAATCGGGCCTACGGAAACTCCCACAAACCGACTGAAACGCAATAGCAAGCCATGTAACTTCGCGTCGGTGTTATGTGGGATTGTGGTACTTTCCCGGTCGTGCCGGCTCGTTCGGCTGTGGGGTTACAACATTGCACTACCACAAAAATAAACTTCGGTTCCCGAAATGGCCATAGTGGTAACGTGCTCATTTATACTATGATTTCCAATATTGTAAAACTATAATAAAACATCACACTTTATATTCATTACTGTTTAATATTACAAATACATGCTTGCCGATAAATTGCGTGATAATTAACTGCAATACTTAGCTCAAAAATGTTGAGCCCCGAAAGGCAAGGACGTATTTCCTATCACAGGTAAGTTATTTTAAAATTATATTATGCGTAAATTCACGTAATTAAATTCATTAAAATGTCTGCACGCTTGGTTTCATTACAAATCGTGATACTTGCGTTAATATTGTACATATTTATCTGTGCTTTGCCTGATTTAGCACCTGACTATTGTGGAGGTTATATTATTTTTTTCAAAATAAAAGCTTTTTAGTCAATGTATACTGACCGTTAGACTCCAACACTTCAGCAGTAAGCCGCACGGTGTAGCGTTGTTGCGGCACGACGGGCAACAGGCCGCGTTCTGCGAGCGCGCCGTGCCCCGCCTCCCGCCTCCCCGCCGGCCCGGTCCGTCCCACCTCCCCCGTCGCGTACGACGGGAACTCGTAGTGTAGGAAGAAACTTTTTTCCTTGATCCCGCTGCAGATGAAAAAACGATAAATTATTCTAAATTGTACTCGCATTTTACGCAATTAAATATTCTATTCTATTCTCGCTCGATCAATATTTACCTAGTAAGCATGGTGAGCGTGTCCATTTTTAGCGCACTCTCTGGTGAGTCAAAGGCAACAGTACACAGCACCTGGGTTTGTCCACGTTGGAATAACGCACTGCCATGTAGCGGCTCGTACAGTGATACCTGACAATTAGAAAATTTACCATAAAATGTAGAATATCTGCCAAATAGCTGATGAATAAGCACAATATCAGCTCTTATAAGAAATATGTGTTATTTTCCCTAGTTAAATTTCGGGAATAACGATGGAAACGAGACATAAGATCTACTTAATGTATGTCAGCGCCATGTAGTACTTGATTGAAGGTTCGAGATCTAGATAAATTCAGTCAAAAAGGTTAAGCAATCATATTAGAATTTAATTTGTAAAACTCATTATGAAATGCATTGATGATTAAAAAGTTAAATAATTCACGTTTAGTTCATGATAATTTAATTTGTCCATTATTTTTGGGAATATCGTCATAAACTTTAGGTACCATAGCAAACACACAATTTGCATGGAGTTGTTTTATGACTAATGGAATTTAATTTTCTTAGAACCTTGGTTATGGGACCCGAAATAGTAGTTAATCATATGAAGGGTATACGAAAAGAAGGGGCTCAGCAACAAAACTAACAACCAGAGTAATTGCTAATTAAACTTTAAAATTTAAATGGTTACTTAAAAAGATTTGGTATTACTAATGAATTGTATGTTTAATGCCTTACATATCCTGCATGATTGAAAATATAGGTTTTGAATCAATATATCTATTATGTTAATTAAATTAAACTTATACTAATTTCACCAATGTTACTCCTACGCGCGTACGACGCGTTCTTGTATTGAGCATAGACAATGAGAACCTTCTTTACCAGTTTCGCATGCAATGTGCACTACTACTGTTTTGAATACATCATACGAAAGGCCCATTTACAAGGAATGTAATGGTAAACTTAGTTTGATTTATGCAAAAATGTCAATAAACCCATCTTTTCGTGTACCCATATAATATGTCAAAATCACGAGTATTTTAATAAATTATAAGGTCTCTCTTAGTCTCTTTGCTTACTTTAGTAGCAAGAAGTTCATTTTCGTGTACCCTTCATATGTCAAAACACGAGTATTTTAATAAATCATAGGTCTCAGTCTCTTTGCTTACTTTAGTAGCAAGAAGAAACATTTTCGTGTACCCTTCATACGTCAAAATCACGAGTATTTTAATAAATCATAGGTTTCTTAGTCACTTTGCTTACTTTAGTAGCAAGAAGAAACATTTTCGTGTACCCTTCATATGTCAAAACACGAGTATTTTAATAAATCATAGGTCTCAGTCTCTTTGCTTACTTTAGTAGCAAGAAGAAACATTTTCGTGTACCCTTCATACGTCAAAATCACGAGTATTTTAATAAATCATAGGTTTCTTAGTCACTTTGCTTACTTTAGTAGCAAGAAGAAACATTTTCGTGTACCCTTCATATGTCAAAACACGAGTATTTTAATAAATCATAGGTTTCTTAGTCACTTTGCTTACTTTAGTAGCAAGAAGAAACATTTTCGTGTACCCTTCATATGTCAAAATCACGAGTATTTTAATAAATCATAGGTTTCTTAGTCACTTTGCTTACTTTAGTAGCAAGAAGTTCATTTTCGTGTACCCTTCATATGTCAAAACACGAGTATTTTAATAAATCATAGGTCTTAGTCACTTTGCTTACTTTAGTAGCAAGAAGAAACATTTTCGTGTACCCTTCATACGTCAAAATCACGAGTATTTTAATAAATCATAGGTTTCTTAGTCACTTTGCTTACTTTAGTAGCAAGAAGAAACATTTTCGTGTACCCTTCATATGTCAAAACACGAGTATTTTAATAAATCATAGGTTTCTTAGTCACTTTGCTTACTTTAGTAGCAAGAAGAAACATTTTCGTGTACCCTTCATATGTCAAAATCACGAGTATTTTAATAAATCATAGGTTTCTTAGTCACTTTGCTTACTTTAGTAGCAAGAAGAAACATTTTCGTGTACCCTTGATATGTCAAAACACGAGTATATTTTAATAAATCATAGGTCTCTTAGTCACTTTGCTTACTTTAGTAGCAAGAAGAAACATTTTCGTGTACCCTTGATATGTCAAAACACGAGTATATTTTAATAAATCATAGGTCTCTTAGTCACTTTGCTTACTTTAGTAGCAAGAAGAAACATTTTCGTGTACCCTTGATATGTCAAAACACGAGTATATTTTAATAAATCATAGGTCTCTTAGTCACTTTGCTTACTTTAGTAGCAAGAAGTTCATTTTCGTGTACCCTTCATATGTCAAAATCACGAGTATTTTAATAAATCATAGGTTTCTTAGTCACTTTGCTTACTTTAGTAGCAAGAAGAAACATTTTCGTGTACCCTTGATATGTCAAAACACGAGTATATTTTAATAAATCATAGGTCTCTTAGTCACTTTGCTTACTTTAGTAGCAAGAAGAAACATTTTCGTGTACCCTTGATATGTCAAAACACGAGTATATTTTAATAAATCATAGGTCTCTTAGTCACTTTGCTTACTTTAGTAGCAAGAAGAAACATTTTCGTGTACCCTTCATATGTCAAAACACGAGTATTTTAATAAATCATAGGTCTCAGTCTCTTTGCTTACTTTAGTAGCAAGAAGAAACATTTTCGTGTACCCTTCATACGTCAAAATCACGAGTATTTTAATAAATCATAGGTTTCTTAGTCACTTTGCTTACTTTAGTAGCAAGAAGAAACATTTTCATGTACCCTTCATATGTCAAAACACGAGTATTTTAATAAATCATAGGTTTCTTAGTCACTTTGCTTACTTTAGTAGCAAGAAGAAACATTTTCGTGTACCCTTCATATGTCAAAATCACGAGTATTTTAATAAATCATAGGTTTCTTAGTCACTTTGCTTACTTTAGTAGCAAGAAGAAACATTTTCGTGTACCCTTCATATGTCAAAATCACGAGTATTTTAATAAATCATAGGTTTCTTAGTCACTTTGCTTACTTTAGTAGCAAGAAGAAACATTTTCGTGTACCCTTCATAAGTCAAAACACGAGTATATTTTAATAAATCATAGGTCTCTTAGTCACTTTGCTTACTTTAGTAGCAAGAAGAAACATTTTCGTGTACCCTTCATAAGTCAAAACACGAGTATATTTTAATAAATCATAGGTCTCTTAGTCTCTTTGCTTACTTTAGTAGCAAGAAGAAACATTTTCATGTACTCATCATAATGTCAAAATCAAGAGTATTTTAATAAATCATATCTCTTTGCTTACTTTAGTAGCAAGAAACATTTTCGTGCACCCTTTATATGTCAAAATCACGAGTATTTTAATAAATCATATCTCTTTGCTTACTTTAGTAGCAAGAACCATTTTTGTGTACCCTTTATATGTCAAAACCACGAGTATTTTAATAAATCATAGGTCTCTTAGTCTCTTTGCTTACTTTAGTGGCAAGAAGTACATTATCGTGTAGCCTTCATATGTCAAAATCACGAGTATTTTAATAAATCATATCTCTTTGGTTACTTTAGTAGCAAGAAACATTTTCGTGTACTTACCCTTTATATGTCAAAATCACGAGTATTTTAATAAATCATAGGTCTCTTAGTATCTTTGCTTACTTTAGTAGCAAGAAACATTTTCGTGTACCCTTCATATGTCAAAATCACGAGTATTTTAATAAATCATATGTCTTTGCTTACTTTAGTAGCAAAAAACATTTTCATGTACCCTTCATATGTCAAAATCACGAGTATTTCAATAAATCATACGTCTCTTAGTCTTTTTACTTACTATACTAGCAAGAAGTACCAACCTGACAGCTGATATTCCTGAGATCGTCCAAGTGCCTCCCATCGCATCTAGTGTCAGTCTCAAATATCATATCCCTGAATATCTGTTTCAGGTTGCCGTTGAATGCATCTTGCAGCTGTGTGACATCAGACTCTGTGTCTCGGAGTTGGTTGAGGACCGTTTGCCGTAGCTCTGACACTGCATTGTCTCTAGATAGCTTGTCGTGGGTATGGTCACTGTGAAATTAAGGTTAAAATCTTTTTAACGTTCCGTACCCAAAGGGTAAAATGGGACTCTATTGCTAAGACACTGCTATCTCATGATTTTGGCCTATTTGGGGGTGTGCACCACCCTCCCTCCCGCACAAACTGCTTAATAGGAAGAATACACAATAAAAAATGTGTGGGAGAGAGGGTGGCTCACACCCCCAAATAGGCCAAAACCATTGTTTTTTTCAGCGGAAGTGTCACTAAATATTTTTTAATATCATTTTTTGATGTAGTATATAACTTTGTCATACTTATAAGGGTTTGATTTGCTTTAGCTTTCTGTGTATATTTTTTTAGTTGGTAGTACATTCACAGACAATTGACAATAAATTAGGATATTTTAGTTCAGCTTTACCTCAGTATTTCTCTAATTTTCATAGTAGATAATGTCTTGACAGAGTCGACAATGCTTTGATCAAGTGGTGGCTGTGTTTCATATTCTCTTTTTCTCTTGCCATGCTTTTTCTGTAGACCTTCTATGCCTTTCACTATGTGTTGAGCTTCTTTGGTCCCTGAAACATTTAAAAAGAGAGACATTAGATATTGTTATATTATGTTCTAGTATAAAATGTACCATAATTTAGAAGTCAGCAGAAACCCAACCGCAATTAAGTCATATTAGTATGTGAGGAACCCGTTTGTGGAAACCCAAACACCCAAAACAGTTTTTTAACTGTCAAGCCTTGAGCTAAAATGCATTGCCAGTACATTATTCAATAGTCAGGTTAATGAAGTTTTCCAATTTGAGATAGAATAAGTACAATTTGATAAATTTAATACCAAATTCCATTCTATTCAGTTATTGGAGTGTAACTCAAAAACTATTGAACCTAATTTGATGAAATTGGGATTGGATTAAAGGGGACCACACGGGAAGCACCAGCTTTCATGCAAAGAAAGAATTTTGAGAATCGTTTCACCCTATGGAAAGTTATGAGGTAACAAATATAAACAAACTATTTGTTTATTAAAATAAATAAATAGTTTGTATTGTTTTTAACTAGGTACTAAAACTTTGCAATTTCAGAGAGAAATACAGCTCCATGAACGGGATTCGTATCCGCACCTTCCGACAATCCGTGTCATAGTGTACCACACGGATTGTCAGAAGACAAAGGTTCGAAAGGTTCAAAGTTTGGTTGCACTAAGCAGGCATTAGCACTTTAAAAGTTATATACTAAAAAAATTACTAAAATTCTCGAACTGAAGATACTTATTTAACCTATACTATCTAATAAAAAGATGGATTTGTATTTTTTGTATGTTTGATGAATAAACAAAAATTAATGGACCGATTTCAATAATTCTCATCATATGAATGCTTGATGCATGATTCATCATGATCATCCATCACCACGCGAGAGACACCGCGGAGCACAGCTAGTTAAATAAATACATAACACTAATAATATAACAGGAAAAAAAGGACTTACATTCGTACCTAATTTGATGGCCTTCAGCAGGTCTTGCTGTAAAATATCCTGTGCACTGCCTTCCATCATCACAACCAGATTAGCTTTAGTCGCAGCTACAACTAGGTTCAGGGTTGAGGTCTCCAGATCTTTGCGTGTTGGGTTTATAATTATTTCATTGTCAATAAGGCCTAGCCTGTAAGAAAGAAATAAAAATTATGTAATTATTTTTATAGAAATGCATCCGTTGAGTCTGTGAATGATTGAGTCTACAATGAATCCGAACTACCAAAAATCAACCCCTGTGCGGACTCACGGATCGTTCAGATTATAGTATATAAAAAATAAAGAAAAAAATAAACAGTTTATCTCTCGAATAATTATGTTTATTAAACTTATTACACAAAATACATTTAATTTATCATAAACTAATCTATTTTAATTTGGCAGATTATATTTTTAGACCAAGATAAAGCTTTATTCCTCAATTTACGAAGTACCATTTTTTCTGATAAGGAGGTCATTTTCGTCAGCACAATTCATGCAAATTTCAAGTGCTGATATTGCTTGTGAATGGGTAATTTTACGTAGGAGCATCGTCAATTGGTGATGCGTCATTCGCAGTCTCATCAGTCCCTTTCGTAAGTTCACTTATAATCGCACCGTGGCGCCGCGAGCGGTGAACGGGGACATGTGGCGGGGTACTTTGGCAGTTCAGATTAGCCTGGATTCGAACTATCGAGGCTCTACTGTACTTGATTTAGTAAGCTCTGCGACTCTTTAACCTATTTCAAATAAAAATGCAAATAACATTATTCCATGTTTAACTGATGGGCCTTTATAAGTCAGATATAACTTTACTTATCAAATATTTGTGTATCTGTCTGAAATAATTGAGAAAAACTAGTATTAAATAAAAGTCCTTAGCTATATTAAAGTTTAGATAGGTATATAGATAAACTATTTATTGCAACATCACACACAGTACAAAATAATAATAACAAGCAAACAAATAATATGATACCAAAAAAATACATTTCACAGGTTTAATATTTGATGAAACATAGGTTGGTAATATGGCAACACAAGTTTCAAAATGTTATTAATAACTAGCTGCGCTCCGCGGTGTCACCCACATGGTGATGGATGATGAATCAAATATAGTATAGCGTATATATTTTTTTTGTAATCCTCAAACTAAAATTTTTTCCAGTAATTTTCAATATGCATATGCAATATTTCCTACACTTATATCATCAACTTACAGTTACCTTTTTTGTGTCTTAGTTTTTTTTTATGATATTTTTTTACCTATTTATCAAGCACTTAATGACTTGACCATCAATGTTAATAAGTTTTTGGTATATACCTGACTGCACCCACAGGTCCATTCCAAGGCACATCAGATAAAGCCAAAGCTGCACTTGCAGCATTCACCGCTATAGTCTCCGGTGGGTTCGTAGCATCAACAGCAAGCATGTTGCAAACAATTTGTGTGTCGTAGCAGTAGTTGGAAGGGAACAGAGGACGGAGCGAGCGGTCTATGAGACGGGAGGTTAAGATTTCTCTTTCAGTTGGACCTGTAAGTTATTAAATTAGTGTGAAGGTTAACTCGCCTATAATCAGAGTTATTTTTACTGGATTGTGGTGAAGCCCAAAAGAAGGGTTATGTATTTGACATGTATGAATGAATGTCAATTTCTATGTCCGCTCGTAACATACCTATATAACAGCTAAAAGTGATTTTGATAAGTGATACATCATTTTTTATTATTACTTTAATATTTCTACCCACAGACTCCAGGGTCCGTGCCATTTTTTTTACATTTACCTAACTTAACTAATTAATGAATCAAGACCAATCTAATGAGTGGTATATCATAAGATGGGTCTTGATGGTGAGAGTGCATAAAATGCATCAAAAATCTAAATGGGAGTTTTTAAGTGCTTTATTATGTGGACTATTATATACATAGTCGGGTTATTCAAGAATAAGTTTGTTTTCTTGTTGAAAATATATTCTATTCAAAAAAATTTAATAATGTAGCCCATGTCAGTATAGATATTAGGTAAGTAATTCTAAGGGCTGCAAAACATCCGGGCAGATAATCTAGAACAATTATTATATTCCATAATTTAATTACTTATCCTAATAATTCTAAATTGATTATCCCACAGTATTTATAGAATTGATAGAACCAAATCTCACCTAATTCTCTCCTTAAAAAATTTGTTGGTATCCTGCCAGCAGCAGCTGCCTTTTGTCTGTAGTCAACCACCAAAGGCAGGAATGAACTGCTGCTCTGCTTTGCTTTTGAGACCACTGTAGAGAGCACACTGGTGTCACCAAGTGTTGCCACACACGCTCCATCAGCGAAACGGGCAAACCGTCCAGTGGAAAGCTTTAGAGCAGTCCTGAAAAAGTTTATATATATTTGGTTAATGCTTGCATATGTGTTTTTACACATAATTTATTTTTAACGGCTAGCTTTCAATGATTCAAATACGTTCCGACGCAGTGATGGACTTTTATAGTAAGTACTTACTATTTTTATGCGGTAATGTTATAACCTGTAACATTACCTCAACACTTACCCGTTAGAAAATGGAATATCAATATCTCCCACATTAGATTGTGATGAGAAAAAATTTACGTGACGAGTTTTCATTCGTATCTTAGAAAGGATAACTCCATTTCTTGGCAGCATCTTCAGAGTATGACGGGTGAAAAAATAGCAACTGACTGATGTATTCGTCCCGCTAACTTTGAGACCGTTGTAGTGCAAGGAACCGAGGCGTGCGAAATATTTTTTTTGTTTATGAAGATTTTTTAAAATCGAATCTAATGGACTGTGGTGACCAGTTTGGTAGGTACCTAAAACAAACAGAAAAAACCTAAATACAACATTTGGATTTTGGTCATTTGGATCACAGGTCAAAAAGGTTTATAGGATACATTATTTCTATGATCACAGACGAATAGTACTCTGTGTCACAGACTATGGGTACGTGTTTCCGTATATACAATTTTCTCTATGGGTGCGTGCGTACCGGGAAGCGCTCACAACTGCTCATAGATGAATCAGATTATATCTATACCGTGGTCCGTTTTGCGATATTTTTGCTCACAGTGCTAACGTCTACCAAAGCCGGTCCAAGACAAATATCGCGATTTTGACAGCTCGTGGCACTGTAAGCGTGTTGATAATTCGGACCAGAGTTGTTGCAATAACGGACCATTTGCGCGCGGAAAACAAATTCATAAAAATATCGTGCATAGTGTGAAGGTTAACTATGTGGTGTGTGGATTAAAAAGAAATAATGGAATGGATGGACCGACTTTTACAACTTTTACATCAAAAACAAGGGACACCAGTAAAGACATTGTAGATATAAACAAACACCTGTCAGTTTTGACAGAACGCTCACTACGATTATGGTGTAGAGCATGGTTCATGTAATCGTCAATAAGGCGGCAGTTAAGACGTCATCGATGACGTAGCGTGGGCCACCGTAATCACGCTCACGGTGAAAGGGACCGACTGTTATCGCGCTAATAGCGATTATGGCTCAATTGGGACCGTACTGCTAAAGACAACTGCAACTGCTCTCGTTGCTCGCGCCTCGCCTATAAGATACTACGTATCAGACGGACATCTGCAATACATTCTTTGCTAGACACGAGTTTTGCGTTCTGATTGGATACAGCAAAATGATGTACGACAGTTGATTTTTTATTTTGCAAAGGATGTTCTACTTACATATCTACCTATGTAGGTTGATCGTAAGTAGGTTGATAGGTTAATTACAGACATTTGTATACATACCTACTTTTAATTATTATTGAAAACTTTTTATAGGTGTATCTATTTTACAAATGAAACACATTATTTTATAGGTCTATCATTTATTTATATTTTATTCTTTTTACTTTTACTCTGTACTCAAAAGTTTTGTACATTTTGAAGTCGTGTCTCCTTTTATTGTATTAATTGCTTGGATCCCAGCGTATCAATGGCACCTGCGGATGTCTAGGATGCATCAAGAGGGTATTGCTTAAGTTGTTACCATAATCATGTCAGCATGTAGACAACTATTAATAATTATTATCTTCATGCATTTTTATGGCAATTTTATGGCCAACAAGAGGGATCACTTTCTCTGCAAAACAATAAATGTATAATAATTAGACCTAATTATTATAATATAATAACGTCGATTGGTCATCACACGCATTGCTGCCAACCTTACTATTCTCCGCGTTGTTGAGTAAGGGTTGCCCTGTCACATACTCCCCCTCTAGACCATGATTACGACCTCGATCGTTTTTATTTCGATTAGACAGCCAGTAATATGTATGTACTAAGTTGACTATCAGCTCAGCTGTAATATAAGCATGGCCAAAATGTTGTTGGCAAGTTTATGTTTACAAACAGCTAAGAATTTACCTTAACTTTTACCTTAAAAGTAAAATAGGTAGTATGTAATAAAATAGGATTTATGTTGGCCATCAGCCGCTGTACTGTATAGTAAGCAGGAAACAACACGAGCAATACCAGTTTTTGTATACAAAATGTTTTAAGATACATGCAGCATTATTTTCCATGTTAATAAAAACCAAAATATTAAATGGGAACATAATAGTATGATTTAAGAGACTTATTTGTAAATATAAAAAGTTGTGCATAAGTATTAAGTAATTAAAGTCTTACAAAACCCAAATTTTAAGATACATTTGTGAGTTCTGGCTGTCTGAGACTCACGCTTTATTTAACTATTAATATTTTACCTTTGTTCTCTGTATGCCTGAAACGTTATAAGTCTATGTCGCCTTTTGACTATAATTAATTCGCCTACATCGCCCTCGGACTACAACGCTTTAGGACAAACATGCTTTAAGACTAAAACGCTTTATGACAAAAAAACTCTTTAGGCCTGCAACCCTTTAGGCCTAAAACGCTTTAGGACTAAAATGCTTTGTGTGAATCTTTTTTAAATTTCAATAGTGCTATTTCATTTATCTCAGTATTTTCTGAACTAGGATGATTTAAAAACCGTCTTTTCTAATATTTTTGGAATAGAGCCAAATGTTCGACACACCTCTTCTGTGCATTTTTCCGTTTCTATGGAAATGTTTTTCCTGACTTGGTGTGCATGATTATTAATAAGAAAAACATTTGCAGAATTTAGTTAAAAAGATGCACTATATTTTTCTATTAGTACGCCGCCATAAAAAGCACTATATTTAGTTGTCTTATTTAATGAATAAGCGTAGCCAGCCCACAATAAATTCTTGAAACCTTTTTGTTTTAACAAAAGCTATATTTTCGTGTGTGTTCATTACAAAGAATGGTATAGACTTAAAAATTTGTTTGGAAGAACCACAAATCATAACACTATAAAAGCAACACCATCTTGTTGAATGATAATATTAATTTATACTTATCAGTACAGTAATTGTAGAAATACTTCAAATTCAAGCGGTCAGTGAAAAAATATAGGACATTACATTGAGTTTTCCTTTATGACAAGCGTGATGTATTTTAGGCAAAACGCGTTTAAGTCATATGGCGATTAAGGTGGATTGCGAAATGGGTAGTATGCGTTTTAGGTACAGTGAGAAATAGGCAGTTTAATGTTTTAAACAAGTAACGACTTAGGCCAAACACTACTTAAGAATGAAGTTTAGGCAAAACGCGATGTAAACTTATTACGTTTCAGGCATACAGAGAACAAAGGATATTTTATATATTGGAAAAAATTAAAAGCTTTACCTACAGTTGTAAATCCTTGTTATTTCGTTATGTCCCACTGCAATCTATCGCAGATGTAATAAGTATGGTAGGTGTATATTCAGATTTTATTCAAAATAAATATATATATTATGTTGCTATCTAAGTTAGTAATAATAACTTATTCTGTAATCTTCCAAAGAACTTCTTTTTATTGTAATTTATAGAAGGGGTATTTCAAATTTAGAAATAAACATTTAACCTTAAAACTATATTTGTTTTATTGACATATATTTTAAAATTAAAATACTGAGCATTTAAGCGAAAGTTTCATGCTGAATCGATTATGTATCGATATATTTCATTATCCGATTCTAATAATAGATTTTTTTGCCAACCCTTTATATTAATCGTTTTCCCATCCCTTTAGCTGACAGATGTTACTAGATTATGTTGGCAATATTTATTTTTGTCGTGGTGGTATAGCTTTCGAGCCTAAACTGAATGAAAAGTTGGGTCCCGGCTCTTAAGACGTAGTGTTAGAGTAGCTAGTAGACGTAGTATTAGTGCTAGTCTCTTTCAGAGGCCATAGGATGGCGGCTTCTGTTGAAAAATGAGCACAATTATTTAAAATTATTGGGAGTCTCAAAGAATATTCATGTTTTTCTGAGCCTTATCTGGGATTATTTGTAAGTGAGTTGGCTATTATACGGAAGTTTAATGCGTAGATTTCTTATTAATTAAGCTTGATAAAAAAACTTGGTTTCGTTTCTTTTAGTAAGTAATTTTTTCTTGTTGCTTGTAAATAGTATTTTTATTATTGGTAAAAGCGATTAAGATCACTCATTTTTCGAAAGAAAAATGAGTGATCCTGAACTGGATCAGTGGAGTGATCCTCCTGATCTTGGTTCGGAATCAGATAATACAGATAGCACGTTGGTTAGTCTTTCTACAGGAGCTAGGAAGCGTCAACGTGCTCCTAGTGCTCAGGATGACTTAGTTCCTAATAAAAAAAATATCAGCCCTTCAACTTCGACGCAACATTTCTATATTGTCCCTCAGTTTGACGTAAAAGATCTTCATTATGATCAGACGGATTTGGGCCCCTATGTGGTCCACTTAACAAAGAATATCGCTGACCCTGCTTCTGGTTATACTTTAAGAGTCTTAAAGGTAGCTCAACTTCTTTTCAAAAATAAAGTTACAGGCATTTGTTCGGATGGAATAAAATTGATAGGTCGAAATAAAGTTGCGCTTCAATTCAAAACGTGGGATGAGGCTAACAAGTTTTTGGAATGTGAATTTCTGTCTGCTTATGATTTTCATGCTCAAATTCCGACTTATAACGTAACGCGCACGGGTATTATTAAGGGCATTCCAGTGGATTGGTCCATGGAGGAGTTGGTTAATGCACTTGAATGCCCTTCTGGCTGTGGGCCGGTTTTAAAGGCAAGGAGATTAAATAGAAAAACATTTATTGAAAACAAGCCAGTATGGATTCCGACTCAAACGGTTGCAGTGACGTTCAAAAGTACATTTTTTCTAAAGAAAATTTTCTGTTTTAATGCTGCCATTAATGTGGATAAATATCCTATAAAATGCATATAAAATATAAAGGTTCAATCCTATAAAAAGCCTTCAATTCAATGCTTGTCCTGCTGTAGATTTGGTCATACTCAAAATTTTTGTCGATCTAAACCACGTTGTTTTAAATGTGCACAACCTCATTCGGGCTCTACCTGTCAGGTAATTGATTCTTCTTGCCTATTCTGTTCAGGCAATCATTTTGCTACAGACAAGGTTTGCCCTGAGCATAATAGACAAAAGATAATTAAAAACATTGTTTCGGAGGAAAGCATATCATATATGGAGGCATCCGCGCGGGTTCCATCCATCAATCGTCGTCTGTATGCGGATATAGTCAAATTTACGCCAAGTCCTCCGTCTCCTATTATTGAAAAGGCCCAAACGCAATCTGCTCCTGTCTCCTATAAAAAAACTGTGTCTGTGCCTCGAAGCTGTCCTGCGTCAGTTTGCAAATCTTACGATAAAGTAGCTCATAATGCAATTATTGCATCTCCTTCATCAACTATGACTAATGGTTGTGCATTAAATTCTGAAAGATCTTCTCAAAATGAAAACCTTTTGGAATTAATATCTTGTACTTTGTTAAATATGATTTCAAAATTTGATGAAATGCCACTACCGAACAATATTCTGCAGATTTTACAAAAAATCTCTTATGTCGTAAATTCTCAACATGGATCAGATTCTACAATGGAATGTGAGGAGCGCCATATCAAAGAAATGTGAGCTTATTTACTTGATTAATAAATATAAACCCATTGTTGCGGCTATCTCGGAGACATGGCTGAAGCCAGGTTCTAATTTTAGGTTACCTGGCTACGCCTGTTTTCGGGATGATCGTGACGATGGGTGGGGAGGTAGCGCCATCTTAGTTAAAAAAACTATGCCCTACTCTTTACTCTCACTTCCTCCTCACAGTAGTAGATTTAATGCTGTTGCTGTGAGATCTTTTGATACATCTATTTTATCAATTTATATTCCTCATCCTAATGCTTATATAATTTCTGAACTCTCACTCATTTTTTCCTCTCTTCCTCCTCCGCTCATCGTTCTTGGTGATTTCAATTGTCATCACCCAATGTGGGGTTCTCGTGCTCCTGACTCATTTTCACCTTACCTACTTGATCTCATTGACGATTTCAATTTATGCATTTTAAATGATGGTTCTCCCACTCGACAGGTTTCCCCCCTTCAAAATCCTAGTGCTGTAGATTTATCTTTAACTTCTGCTTCTCTATCCTCCAAATTGTTTTGGTCTGTCCTTCCTAACTCTCATGGAAGCGATAATTTCCCTATTCTAATTCTCACAATGTCCAGCTCCTTTTAGTTTACCTCCTCTTTTAAAATATAGACTTAATAGTGCTGATTGGGATACATTTTCTTCCACTCTTGATTCTAAGGTATCTTCTTTACCTCCTATTAATGAGTTTAATTTTATTACTTAAATTTATATACAGAATTAGTAAATGCCATTATTGCATCTGCAGACTCTACTATTCCCATAAAGAAGCCTCGATCTAATATCCCTCTACCTCCTTGGTGGGTTTCTGAATGTACTAGTGTTACCAAAGAGCGAAATGAGGCAGAAACATACTTTTCTGAAAATATTACTTATGAAAACTTTATTCTATTTAAAAAGGTTTTGGCAAGGTCTAGAAGACTTCTTTCTAAGAAAAAAAAATTGGCTGGTCAAAATATTGCGAAAGTCTTTCTCCTCGCTCTCCTTCCTACCTTATATGGAAAAAAATCAAATCGTTTCGAAATTCCAAAAACATCTGTCGTGATTTGTCATCTAATGACTTATCATGGCTAGAAGCTTTTTCTGACCAGTTAGCTCCTCCTTTCGTTCCTCCTAAAGAATATTTTACTTGTTTTTCAAGTTCTGGGATCTCTAGTGTTCCTATGGATGACTTGTTTTCATTTGATGAACTTTCAGCTGCCTTAGATCACCTTAAAGACTCTTCTCCAGGCTTGGATGGAATTCCATATTCATTCATTTGTCGGTCATCTTTGAATACCAAAAAATATTTGTTAAATATCATTAATAACATATATGCAAATTGTAACTTTCCTGATGTTTGGAAAAATCAATTAATCATCCCAATTTTGAAACCTGGCAAAAATCCTTCAAACCCGTCTTCGTATAGACCTATTGCTCTATCATCTGTTATGGTAAAAATCTTTGAAAATCTTCTAAAAAACAGGTTAGAGTGGTTGTTAGAACATCGTCAAATTTTATCGAAATCTCAATTTGGCTTTAGAAAAGGATTTGGCACTATTCATAGTTTAGGTGTTTTTACCACTGATATTCGCATTGCTTTTTCTTAGAATGATCATTTGATTGGCGTCTTTTTAGATATTACGGGTGCTTACGACAATGTGCAACTCCCTATCTTAAAACAAAAAATGCTTCAGTTAAATCTTCCTCAACGGATGACTTATGTCATTTTTAATCTCTTGTTAGTTAGACTAATATCGGTAAGATATCAAAATTCTCTGTTATCCCCAAAAATGGTATGGAAAGGCCTTCCTCAAGGATCAGTGCTGAGTCCACTACTTTATAGCTTATATACATATGACCTTCATCACAGTGTTGACTCATTTTGTGAAATCCTTGAGTATGCTGATGACATAGCTCTTTATTATTCTTCTAAAACTTTTTCGGAGTCAGTTTCTCGACTAAATTCTGCTCTCCATTATCTAAATATCTGGCTAGTAGATCATGGGCTTTCTTTAGCTTCAGAGAAAAGTAATGTTGTAGTATTCTCTAGAAAGCGGTCTATCCCTAATGTTCAAATTTTCGTTAATGATCATTGCCTTATGGTTAAGAATCAAGCGAAATTTCTCGGTCTTATATTAGACTCAAGACTAACTGGTTCTCCTCACATAGAGTATATAAAAAATAAATGTGAAAAAAATGTGAATATTCTCCGAGCACTCTCAGGGGTTTGGTGGGGTGCTCATCCTTTTTGTCAAAAAATACTATACAATGCAATTATAAGAAGTCATTTTGATTACGCTACTTTTCTGTTAGAACCTTGCAGTAAACTTTCTTTGAGATTATTTGATTTATTGCAATACAAATGTCTTCGGATTATATCTGGGGCCATGAAATCTTCTCCTATCAATGCTCTTCAAGTTGAATGCGTAGAGCCCCCTCTTTATATTCGTCGTCAGTATCTTTCTGATCGTTTTTTTTCCATGCTGCTCAATTTTCTAATCATCCAATTTTACAGAAGTTAATTTGTCTTAGTAATTTAGTTTCATCCTCTCGTTACTGGCGTCACAATGATCCTCCATGTATTTTAAATTCACACAACAAATTACTTAATTTGTCTCACACAATTTATCAATTTACTATACAACCCATTTTTACTGTGCCCTATGAGTGTTTAGTTTTCAGACCTAATATTATTTTAAATTTTGGTGTTGATAAGAATTCTCCTGGTGCGGATAAAAAGTTTCTTGATATTTTAGATCGTTCTTGGGCAGGTTGGCTTTCGGTTTTTACGGACGCGTCTAGGTTAACGAGTAATGGTTATGTCGGAGCTGCTGTTTGGATACCTAGGTATCATATTATACTTAACTTTAAATGTTCGTCTAGTTTATCTGTTTATTCAGGTGAATCAGTGGCAATTTTAGAAGCTGTTAAATATGTCGAATCTTATAAATTAAATAAATGCATCATATTTTCGGATTCTCTTAGTTGTTCACAGGACATTTATAAATTTCCATTTCGTGCGAAAGATATGTTACACACTAATTTGAAAATTAGAGAAATTCTTTATAGATGTTATTTAGCTGGTATCGAAGTAGTTTTAGCTTGGATTCCAGGCCATAGCGGCATTAAAGGTAATGAAATTGCAGATAATTTTGCTAAGCAGGCTACTGATTTAGGGCTGGAATCATACTGCAACTGTTTTTCTCGCGATTTACGTAACTCTACAAAAGTGCAGTTAAATGATAAATGGTCGAATATTTGGAATCGAACAAGAATGATCAAAGGTAGGCATTTTGGCTTAATTCAGCCCACCATACCTTCAAAACCTTGGTTTTTTAAGTTTAAAAATGCTGAGAAATGGGTCACTTCCACCGTAATTCGTTTGCGCTTAGGTCACGTTTGTTCTCCCGTGTTTCTTGCTAAAATCAGGGTCAGGGATCATTCGCTTTGTAAGTGTGGCCTAGATGACGGTACTTTAAATCACATTTTCTTTTCATGTCCTAAGTTAATTCTTCTTTGTATGATAAACTTAATTCTGATATCGCTAGACCTACTGATATTAACTCTCTTTTATCGCTTGTTTTTACACCATTTATTTATATGTAATGTAATTTTATTAAAACCAATAATATACGTTTGTAAAAGCGAAACCAGTTTTTAATACTTTTGATATTCATATAACTTTCATTTGATTCCGTACCGTACAATGGTCACTCCTTCAGGGTTGGGGGAGTACAAGGGCAAAATATCCGCCAAAACATGACACTGGCAGAGTAACGTCTTTCCACGTTAAAAAGCTACACAAGAAGAAGAAGAAGAAGAGGCCATAATCTAAGATATTTACTACCTGTTTTGTAAAGTAAATAAATAAACTGTAGAAAGAAAGTATAAATAAACTTTTATTATATTTAAAGTATAATTATACAAAGCAAAAAAGCATATCCTTTCTTTTTTTGTAAATAAAGCAAACAAAATTAATAAACTTTTCTCCTATGATGATGAAGAAAGTTCAAGGGAATGATCCATTCCTACGCATAAATTATCTCTATCAGGTATGAATAGGGAATGGTTTAGTAATTTGTTAAGTATACAATTTAAATTATGCTCTTAGCGTAACGTAGATACCTTTTCAGATAAGTAAATACATGGCAGGCATGAATTCTACACTGTCTTCATATTATGGGAATCTAACTATAAATGTTGCGAAGAAGAATGTCTTACGAATGTAAGTACAATTCCGAATAACTGTCCTTGTGTAACATCCTCGTTTGGGTTTGTCAGACCAGTGCTCTAGCCAACCGAGCTACCAAGATTTAGGCAGGTATTCCAGAAAGAAATATTAATTTAGTAATTAAAGAAACGGAAATGAAATAAAATGAAAAGTAAGTTTATTGCCAAAAAATGAATAAAACATTAGTAGAAAAAAAATAAGTAAGAAGTGAAATTTAATAAGTAAGAAGTGAAAATTGTAGTTTCATTAAAACATACTGATTATAAAATGATATTATACTTAATGAAGCACTTGTAGCGGAGATTGACTTGGCTATAACTGATCAAGAAGTTAAGCAACACTTGCTGCGGTCATCAGGACTCCGATGAGTGACCGCTAGTGGCATTTTTCAACTGAGGGCTTCTGTATTTTGGAGATCATGTTAAGCTGTCGGTACCATGTTGTTCGTCTTAGGAAAACAGTTATTGGCTTTGTCAAAGGCATTTGGGGTGGCCTGTCCACCAAGCAGCACTGGGCCCACATGGTGGATTATAGCCCAACTCCTCTCTCTGAGAGGAAGGCTCAAGTCCCAGCAGTGGGAATGCGATGGTCTGATTATGATAATTATACATAACTGGATGAATTATTTTCAGATGAAACAAGACTTATAAAATAAATGAATCCACTCACAATGTTGCTATAACCCAATCAGTCATGTCATGTGTCATGTAGGTAATATACCTACCTAAATACATTTTTACTAATATCTGCATGTAATACAACTTATAATGTTTGGAAATAATTATTGAGTATTACTCAGTTGTGCATCAACTTGAGTGGAGATTTGACAGTGAATGCTACTCATGTTCTCAGATTTGTACTCAAGCCTAGATTCACTATTGAGCATACTTCTTGAATACATACCTTAGAATGTTGTATCCAGCCCTAGATCTATGTTTCTTTGGAACCGTGGCAGAAATATGATAGTGACACCCTCTCTAGTTCTGCAACAGTTGAAGGCTTAATGTGTCAAATTGGTTTGCTATTATTATATTATGACTATTTTAGGTATATGCCGTATTATTGTATGTTTATAAGTGTTTTCTTTTTCAGACACCCAGAAGTAAAACGGCAAATATGCAAGAAATGTCGATGCATTCTGATTAAAGATGTCTCAGCCAAGATGAAAATAAAAAATAAAAACAAGTCAAAGACAATCAAATGGACATGCGACACTTGCAGTGCTCAGAGGAGTTTTCCTGCTGATAAAGATAAGGACCATAGAGTATGGTCAGAAAAAGAGGAAGCGGTGGTTGAAGTTGTTAAATTAGAAACAAATGGAGTTCATTCTGCCCACCAACCTCCAACTTAATTGTAATGGAGAGCTTTCTAATTACAAATTTCTGTCAACGCCATCTAGGTGAGCGATGCGGAAACTGATAAATACTACTGAAAAGCTGTTTGCAAAAATTTCAAGTTCCATGGAGCTTGATACCTAGTTATATGATGATACAGATAATATAACTATTATTATTAGCTAATTGAGCGATGATACTTTATAGTCTGGTCTAATTTATAGTTGGTAGATCTCTGCCTTCTGAGCCCGCTGGTGCCAAATTCGATCCCCAAACAGGTCAAACATTTGTGTGCATGAACGCGTCTGTTTGTCGTGTGTCTGGGTGTGTATATGTATTTAAGAATGAGTATCAACCATCAGGTTATAGTACAGGTTTTGTGCCTAGTTTGGGAACTGACGACTTTGTGTGGCTGTTGCCCTATATTATTATTATGTCTTTCTACATTTTCGTATGCAAACTTTGCCAGTTAAATCTTCTGTCTTTTCTTTATTTTAGCTTTGTTAAGTCAGACTAGAGACTGAGTCCCAAGGTTATGCAAATACTAAGTGTATTTGTATAACCTTGGGACTCAGTCTCTTCACTACTCAGACAGGCTTAACCTTGGTTGTGTAATTTATTATGGCTGTACCTATGTATAGTTTAATTTTAAGTATTTTCTTTATATTGAAAATAAATAAGTTGTAAATAAACATTTATACCTGAATAAATATTTTTTATTATTACTACCCTTAAAACCATGTTAGCCACATTAGCTCACAAACCATTTGACTTTATTTAACTGTTAATATATGTAGAGAACGCAAAAATTAAGATACTTTTTATATGTTTTTTAAAACACTAACGCCTGCTGATACCAATCATTGCAATTTTATAGAGTTCACATCCTCGGGAAGTGATTTGAACCCGCGTCTTTCGACAATCCGTGTCGGCCGCCACGATCACTAAGCCACCGAGAATTACCGTACTAGCATCGAACTTTAACTCTTTATGTATGTTTTATATATTATTTTATTATTATGTGTGATTTTAACCATCGTATGGGGACGGAGCGACATCTATTGAGCAGCTTGACAGCTTTAACCAACCAAGAGACGATTTTTTTTTCAAATACTAAACTTTTGTATTGATGTTGCAGCTCTTCCTAATTTTTATAAATGATTATATAAAGCACAAACGCCTGCTTAGCGGTACGAAACATTGCAATTTTAGAGAGAAAAATTTACATCCTCGGACGGGATTCAAACCCGCGTCCGTGTCAGATACCATGACCACTAGGCCACCAAGGCGACATCTATATTTAAAGCTCTCTAAATTGCGCGTAAGGCGTTAGTGCTATGGTACCTAAAAGTACAGCATAAAAAGTTTACATAGACTGTGGTACAAGCGTGTAATGTTAGTGATTACCGCGGAGGCGCCCTAGAGAGCCGAGGTCGGTAATCATCAATCACACGTGTATCATACGACGTTTTTCAACACACTTGTGAAGAACATAATACTAAACCTCTTTTTAAGCTATTGCATAGCTTCTATCGCGGGCCTTGAGCGTGGAGACCGAGTCCAGAAATTCCGTAACGAAAATAACCTAACACCCCCCCACTCCGACTCCATCTATCGATGAATAGCAGAACTTGTAATGACTTTTTGAAAGAGAAGTAATTAAATGATACGCATTTATAAAATTTGGTGAGCCCACCCAAACCAGCATTGAAATGATTTAGTCAGCATACAAAGATTTTGTCTGCAATAATAAAAATCAGGCAGCAATCTTTGTTCCGCAGATAATTTTGATAATGGTCAAAAATTTAATCATTAATAGGCAGCATAACAATACCATGAGTTTGCATAATAAACATTCGGTCCGCAAAATAACTACTTGGTCAGCAAGATTTTATGATTGATCAGCAGAGAAAACATGTCTATATGTTCCATATGTAATTATACTAGTCTAGGGCAAAGTCATATATAGGTACGACGACGAGCGTAGCGAGGAGGAGTGTTAGGTTACTTGTGACTACAACGCGCGAGCCGAGCAAGCGAAGCGAGCGTGCCTCGGCAGCGGCCGGTGACTGAGTGCTTACCCAAATATTATAAAACAGGAACAGCTTATGGCTGCTTATATAATTAATAGATATGCAGTACAAAAATAATTACAGCCATCCAGAATGACATAAATTGCTGATTGATTTTGAAATGTTTGCTGGCCATGAGTTGCTGACCAATTAGCTATTTCTGCTGACAGATAATATTTTTCTTCTTTCAAAAATACTAATACTATGCTAACCATTTAAATAACACCCTTTTTGAAATACCACGCTTGTCTCTTTAGATCTGCAACTCGCCTCTAGATGGCATTGGTTAAATAATTATAATTGCATAAGTTGATAAAAACGGCTATGCAATAGCTTAACCGCGGCAGTCTCCGAGTGCCACACGTCTTTTTTTTATTTTTCGCAATGGTGGGATAGGAAAAAATCGAAAAAATTAATCAGTTTTCCTATGTGCGCGCATCTCAGTGGCGATCGGCCATAGACTAAAAGAATGTCGAACATTCTTTTAGTCTATGGCTGATCGCCGGTTTCCTTTTTTTGCTTTTCGCGGACAGCGTTTTAGCCTCGGGTTTTAGCCACACACAATTGACACACAAAATGGGGAATTTCAAGTTTTCTTTATTATAGGTATATATTAAACACGTACCAATTGAAATTATTCATTTAAATACGATTCTATTTTCAAATATGTCCAGGAGTTTCAGAGCCTATTAAATTCTAACAAACAAATATTTCCTGTATACTTTTAATAATAGTATAAATTAATATTTTAAATACACATTCATATTTTAAATGATCTATGTTGTTAAATGGTTTGCTAAATGTTATGCATAGTAAGTACCTACTTAAGTAGGTATTGGAATGTATAAGTATTTTGTATATATATCACATTTTATTTTAATGAGTGATAATACTTATATAAATAATTAATAAACAAGCCGTAACCAAAATAAACATTTGTACGACAAATGGGTCGATTTCAGTGATTCCAGATAGCAAACGAGCAGGCGGCTCACCTGATGGTAAGTGATCACCATCGCCCACGGACATCCGCAATACCAGAGGTCTTGAAGATGCGTTTCCAGCCTTTCAGGAAGGAAAAGGCTCTACTTGAAGGCTTCCAAGTCGTATCTGTTCGGAAATACCTCAAGTGGCAGCTGGTTCCGCATAGTAGTAAAATGAGGCAGAAAGTGCCGTCGAAATCGCACGGTTCTGGACTCCCAGACGTCAACATGATCTCTATGAAATTTCTGTCGTGACGATGGCGAAATTCAGCTGCAGGTACTAGACCGAACAGTTCCTCGGAACACTCCGCATAGTATATGTTGTATATACGCAGTGCCAAAGAGTTGAACCGATCGGAGAGAACTTGGTCATCAACGATTTGAGCAGCTCTGTATTGAATGTGTCAGCAGAGCAATCACGATGGCGATGATCTATGATGGCAACAGAATATACGCAATGGCGTGGCGTAGAAATACGACGAATAAAAGTTCAGAATAGGAACAAAATATTTATTATTCTGTTTACCAAAGAAAACATTTAATGATTTAATACTATTTTAGCATTAATAGCTTTAGAGATGATGAGGGTTTTAATGGATACAATTTTATATAAATTTAGCACTTGTTCGTTCATGTAGAGCGGAAAGCAAGAGAGAGAGGCAAGAGACAAAAATAAAACTCTATACATCTATGTTTGCATAGACACTGTAGTCTTTGATAGACACTACTAAACAGTTCAAACACACGGTACAAGAGACGGTGTGGTGTAGACACACGGATTGAATTGCATATTCAACACAATGCGGTCAAATGGAAAGAGCTGGTACGGGGAAGCCTCCGCCCAGAGGTGAGAACAGTAGGGTCTACCATGAGTTTACAACATTGACACAAAATGAAAAAAAAGAGCATTGCCACCTCGCGGTCAATTGTAGAACTAAAATTGACAGCGAGTACGCCAATCACAACTTAATAGGTAGGAGAGATCGAGTATCGACTATAGATGACATTTAAGTTGCCAACTCATGGTAGAGGTACAGTATGTACTCCATGTGAGGCCGAAATTCGGTATGCTAAAAAAAATTAACCTATGCCAATTCCGAAACCATTTCGAGATTTTATGTTACAAACCCTTATTTTTCTACTCTGACCTTTTAAAACGATAAGATGCCATTTATTTTAACAAAAAACGATGAAATAATTCGACTTTCATTGACCTCTAAATGACGTCACTTTTTTGCATTTTATTATCTGTGTGACTATTGAAGTAAAACTTTATCTAACAACACGAGCGGACTTTTGTTTTGATTGAATAGAGACTTACGAATTAGTAGGTGTCACTGTCAAGTGTCAAAGTAAATTCTAGTTTCTTTTTTTTTACTCGCGTGCTTTTCTTGGCTCCTCAACGCAACTACATATTTGTGCAAAAAAGTGACGTCATGGGATTCAAATTTTCAAAAAAATATTATAAAATAACTACTGAATATAAAACAAAAATATTGAAATTAGTTTCTTATAATGACCTAATCTACGAAATAAAAATATAAAAAAAATACCAAAAAAAAACTTTACATACCGAATTGAGCCTTATAAAGTTGCAGATGGGCCGACGTGAAGTACCGTCTCGCTTTTCCAAGCACACCAAGAGGTGAGGTCGTTTTTAGAGGCTAATTTAGCCTTCCATTCTATTTTTTTTTTTTTTTTAATTTATTTAAGGATCAACAAACAGTACACAGCAGAAGTACAAAAATAAATCAGTATAAATAAAACAGTTAATAGCTGGTGTACCAGCATCGTTGACCACAGATTGGTTATAAATATTTTGTGTACAAAGATATAAATTATACAGTTATGCATTATTTCATTTACATATTAAATTTCTTCGTTAACTAATTGTGCTAGGTGTAAGTAGTTGTAAATATATTTGTTGGTCTGCCTATACCAAATGAGGAACTAAATAGTTTTTCATCATGTTTTAGCAGACCACTACCAAAAATACATTTTTATATTATTATACTATTACGTAAGTAGAGAAGTATGTCTCGTGACTGTGATGGCAAAACTGAACGACGCTCGAAATGTCAACGCCAAGAATTTCAATACTTCCTGAGGCAGTTAGGGAAGTATCCTCAAAACGGAGGGATACAACAACATAATAGCCTAAGAACTGATGCACCCGTATGCAAGCAAATAAAGCTTTCATTTCATACTTCAGTAATTCAGTGACAACAGTTTGCAACTTCATTATTAGAATTGAGACTGTAGCATATCTTACCATTAGGTACATGTTCCCACTACTCTTATCAATGCTACACAATGCTGGTTGCTCCACATTAGACGCACTAAGTACAGCCTTCTAAGATCTAAACGCTCTTTACGCGCTCTCAAATGGCGCCTATGAGAGGTAAAGGGGTTATACTAACACTATGATTTCTATGATCTGGAACGCTCGCAGCAGAGCTTGATTTGGCGATCTTAATCAATCAACAAGTTAAGCAACGCTTGCTGCGATCAGGAGTTGGATGGGTGTGTGCTAGTGGCGTTATTCAACTGAGCGCTTCCGTTCTTCGGAGGGCACGTTAAGGCGTCGTTCCCGGTTGTTTGTCTTAGGCAACAGTCGTTAAGCTATGTCGAAGGCCTTCGGGCGGCCTGAAAATTTCAACATGAGTTGGCCACTAGCCTATCCACTAAGCAACACTGGGCCCGCGTGTAGATTATGGCCCAACTCCTTCCTCTGAGAGGAAGGCTCGAGCCCCAGCAGTGGAAACACGATAGGCTGATTTTGTGTTTCAAGATACGTAGGTATGTGTATTTTTTGTGTGCACTGTTTATCACACATTTAGGTACGTCTCTACAAAATTGTTCTGTACCTAAGATAATCAAACTCCATCCAGCTGTTCTAGTGCTAAGTGTTAATCTACCAAAAACACATTCACAAACTTGCGCATTTTTCTATGTAGGGGATTATCTATAAGTATCTACCTTCTGTACATAGGTCCCGATACATAAAACCGAGTCAATGGATTTAAGGATCGCAATCGAATTTGATTTTCTACCGACTTCCAAAAAAAGGAGGTGGTACTCAATTCGACTGTATTTTTTTCATGTTTGTTACCTCAACTTTCGACTGGATGAACCGATTCTTAAAATTCTGTTTTTGTTTGATAGCTGGTGCTTTCTGTGTGGTCCCATTTGATCAAATTCTGTCTAGTAGTGTTTGAAATACACTCCAATAACTGAATAGAAAGGAAGTCTGTATTAAATGTTTCATATTGTACTTGTTTTAAAATTTTTTCTCTGTCTTTGTACGGTCTAATCTCCGAAACGACTGGACCGATTTAAATGAAATTTTGTATGGCGGTAGCCATATATCCCTGGTCAACATGTAGGATACTTTTGATCTCCCGGTAAATTAAACAGTTCCCGTGGTATAGTTAATAAACTGTAATTAACCGTATCCCGCGAGTCCACGCGAGCGTAGCCGCCGGTGGGTCATCTAGTACTATATGGGAGTTATAGAATTGTACAGAGCACTCGATTTATAAGGTGATAGCTCACTTGTGTAAAAGATTGTTTTGATTGGTACCACCGCACCAGCACCAGATATCCCTCGAAACAATGATGCTTATCCAGTAGGTAGGTAGTACCGTGCTAGGGTTTGGATGGCACTCACTGTAGCAAATAAATTACTGCGCGAATAAGACTAGAAAACGATGTTTCGGGGTGATAAGGGCAGCACCTACTACGCAAAACTTCAGCTTTAACACTCGTATTTTTAAACATGTACTTACTTGTTGCTAAGTAATTTCTCAATGAAGTGATTACTTGACGATAAAACTTCAACATAGAATCTTATTATATAGTCAAGCAATGAACGTTACTTTTTAAAGTAAATGCTTAAAGTAAGTACCTAATAACATAACCATGTCAAAATTGGATGCATCTTTTAACACTTTGTATTAGATAGATAGATAATTCTTTATTGTTACACCACTTAATATACAAAAATTACATAAAAGTAAAAGAAAGCTTAAAATAAAGTGTTACAATGGGCGGCGGCCTTATCACTAATAGTGATCTCTTCCAGGCAACCTTAGGATGGAGAGGAAATACAAGAATAACAAGACGGGGCGTAATATAAAGATAAAGGTACAATCAAATCAAGACAATCAAGATACATTACTAAATCAAATTAATAATAAATTATAATATATATATATATATATATAATCAAAACCCAAGTTCACACGGGTTAAACTAATTGGCGAGATAGAAACTTTTTACTTGGCTTTTGAAGGTCGACAAGGATTGTGCACGCCTGATAGTAATTGGTAATAAGTTCCATAAGCGGACAGCTTTCACTGAAAAAGAGTGATCATAAAATACTGTGCCATGCTGAGGCATACTGAGGGCAAGATTTTCTGATAACCTAAGATTGAGAACGTTGGCATTGTGAAGGAAATTGAAACGTTCCTTAAGATAGGTATTAGGTTGTAATGGGTTTTTAATTTTTACAGCACAATAGATCCTTCACAGTTCAGATGCGTTAGCATCTGTTAGTCTGTGCAGTTCAGACTTGTGTGCGAATGTCATTTTAATACAACTTTATTTTTGGAATAATAACGAATAATTGACGTGTTCTCATTGCAAAGGAAATGGTAACTTTTACTCGGCTAAGAAATCTTAGCTTTGATAGTTCAAACTTCAGGCAAAACCTTACAGTAGCTGCTTTAGTAATTACTTTTACTTAAGTAATTAGGTACTTTTACTTGTTTATAAATACAGCAGTAAAAGCATTGGGTGACAGGGCACCGACACCGTTGCTTGCAAGTGTTGTAAGTACCTACTTAGGTAAGGTACCTACTATTGGGCAAATCACTTCTCAGTCTCATCACTACATAAGTTACAATAAATATAGGCAGGTAGGTACATTACCTAGTTATAAATAGGTACCTAATGCTACTAATAGGTACCTACGTATTATTAACGCAAACGTTTGGATGTATGGATGTTTGTTAAAAAACTTTTACGCTCAAACGGCTAGGCCAATTTTGATGAAATTTCGTATGGAGATAGATGGGCGCCGTATTAACACAGAATAATTTTCATCATCGTCATCATCACTCATCACCGTGCGAGTGTAACCGCGGGGCGCAGCTAGTACGAATATATAACTTCTTATATGTAGGTATTATTCCGTGCTCATGTTGGTATCCCCTGGGAAGATTTAACGCGCGCGTGTTTCACGTTACCATAGATCCAAACGATACAGCCGTGTCTATCCAATCTTGCCCAAAATCTCGACGTAGGTACGATAAATATTCAGCAAATTATGTTGGTACTCCCATATTTATGATCCAGAGATAGGTGCCCGTTTTAATAAAAAAATGTTTCGCAACGAGGATCGAATAACCTAAATACGAGTAAGGGGTATTTGTGGACAACAATAATACCTACCAAGAGTTACTTTCTTACCGACTACGTACGTTTTATGTTACATGGGCTCTATTACATACGCGAAAGTTTATAAATGAATGAGTGTGCGTTGACACGACTCATTGAATTTGCAAAAATATAAGACCAAAGTTTTATACCCGTTATTTATAATTTTAGTACTCATTACCCCGTTTCAATGTCTCAGGTTACCGATCGCGAAAACGCGGACAAGCGCGGATCTACCGTTGTGGGTATGATGGGCATGCCCACAACACTTGTGATGTCATACTGTCACGGTCTATAAACGCCGATAGACGTAGGACCTAAACTGTCGCTGAACCAGAAAATCTATCCTGGTTAATGTGATGCCAATAAAATAAAAACTATGAAAGACGATATGCTGACATATATGTCACATTTTTGACTACATCTGTTCGGCTTCTACTTCTATTCGGCGCATGAATACTTTGGCTGGAAAAAAGAGGTGAATGTTGGCTTCAGTTATTTTGACAGCGGACAAAATAACATTTTCAGATTTATTAATTTACTAGGTATATAATGTTCACCCCTCAGCGTTGGCTTCGTGAAACAATGCATTTTAGAGAATCATGGCTAGTATAATAATGCACTAAGTATATCGATCATGAATGAACTCGTCATTATTCCGACTCGCACTTAACCAATTTTGTGGTGGCTGTGACCACAACCTATTTCGAGGGCTGGATCCGTGCCTGAACGCGGACGTAGCCGCGAGCTATACCTAGTACCTAATGTATAAAAATATAGGCCCAATAGCAATAGTAGGCACTTTTGTAGTAATAACGTTTATTTTTTTTTTTCTTAGTGTATATCTACAATCAGTGTGTACTATAAGCAGATGTGTTGAGGGTAGCTTGTCTTGTATGGGGTATACTCCACTGAGTATTACTCCTCTTGAGATCTAGATACTACTCTTTTGATTAGAAGGTAGAACTGCTTTGCGCTTAAGCCTTGGCTCGTAACTTTGCGAAGTTAAATTAACCGCTAGTATGTTTGGATGCTTCATTAATCTATCATTGTAGATGTTGCTGGCATTCTTAATCTCTTGCTTAATGGTTTTCATCTCAAGATTTGCGTGGATTTTCTTGTTGGTTATGTACCATGGTACATTGCTTATTGTACGCAGGATTATATTTTGCATTCTTTGAAGCATTGATATGTTTGAGTCACTAGCAGTGCCCCACAGCTGAATTCTGTACATCCAAACGGGTTTTAAGATGCATTTGTAAATGAGCAGTTTGTTGTCGATAGATAGCTTGTTATTTCGGCCAAGAAGCCAGCACATGCCTTTATAACGTAAGTTGAGTTCTTCTCGTTTAGATTTAATGTGGTTTTTCCAGGTTAACCGTCGATCGAGGTGGAGGCCCAAATATTTGACTTTGTCTTGATGAGGTAGAGGCACGTTTTCCAGTTGGACAGGTGGATAGTTTCCCTTTCTTAGTGTAAATGTGACATGCACAGATTTTGTTGTACTGGCTTTGATCCTCCATTTCCGAAGCCATTTGGTTATTAAGTCAAGGCTCATTTGCAGGGTTTCAGAAGCTTCGTTTCGATTTACAGAACTTGCAAGAATAGCTGTGTCATCGGCAAATGTGGCTGTGGTGATATTAACAGCTTGAGGTAAGTCTGCTGTGTAAATGGTATATAGTAGAGGTCCCAAGACGGATCCATGCGGGACTCCTGCAACGATTTCAAAGAATTCTGAAGTGGCATTTGACTCTTTCACTTGGAACAGCCTATTTTTTAAGTAGGAGTAGATTAGGAGGTAGTAACTATGCGGTAGAGCAGACTTTATCTTGCATAGCAGGCCTTTGTGCCATACTTTGTCGAAAGCCTGCTGTATATCCAAGAATGCCGCGGAACAGTACATTTTTTCTTCTAGCGCTTTTCTTATGTGTTCATAGACATGGTGTACTTGTTCAATAGTGGAATGCTGTCGCCTAAATCCAAATTGGTGGTTAGGGATAATTTTAATAATTTCCAGTACTGGAGTTATTCTTTTCAAGAGTAACTTCTCGAAAACTTTTGACATAGTTGGCAATAGGCTTATGGGTCGATATGAGGTAACTTCATTAATTGGCTTGCCTGGTTTGTGGGTCATGAGGATTATCGAGACCTTCCACAGTTGTGGAAAGTACTGGACCCTAAAAATTCCATTGTATAAGAGAGTAAGGAAAATTGAAGCTTTTTTTGGAAGTTGTTTCAGTACTTCCTTAGGTATTAGATCGAAACCAGGAGCTTTCTTGTCCTTAAGTTCTTGTATAGTTCCCCATACCTCTCTGACTGTCACTGGTTTCGGTGGAGGAGACAGTTGAAAGTCTTGCTCTAAGATATCATCTACATCTTGATCTGAGTTTTGATGGTGTAGCTCATTTGGTGTAAATACTGTAGATAAATGGATCGCAAAATTGTCTGCCTTCTGTTTTGCTGATCGGGCCCAGCCAGTGTTGCTTTTTAAGAGTGATTTCATCAACTGTGGTCTATTTTTTTTTAGTTTCCATAAGGAATAATTTGTTGCTGAGGTCGCAGTCAGAGAAGCCAGCTTTGTGTTTAGAGTGTTGTCTTGCCATTCCTGTAGCACAGTTTTTAGTTTTGCAATTGCTTCATTAAGTTTGGTTCTATCCTCTTTAAGTCTGCTTTGCTGCCAGATTCTGCGCAGTTTTCTCTTATACAGTATGTTTCTACGTATATCAAGGGGAACATTTACATAGTTGGTGCTTATATTAGTTGTGGGGGTAGACAACCAACATGCTTCTTGGATCAATTGGGTTGTAAATCACAGCATCCTCTATATCATCAGATGACTTTAGTGCAACTTTCAGTTCAATATTTGTGTCTATATGTTCACGGAACGCTTCCCAATCTGTATGTTTGTTGTAGATAGTTTCAGGTTCTTCATATTGTATTAGTAAGCTACTAATAGTCAGTAGCACCGGAGAGTGGTCAGAGGAGCCATTAAAACAGGATTCCACCTTGGAATAATGGTATGCCGCTCCCTTGGAAATGAAGAAATCCAATAGGTCTGGAGTTTTGTTTGGATCTGTCGGCCAGTATGTAGGTTCAGCAGTTGAGAGAGCTGTCAAGTTATTATCATCCATGCTTAGTTTTAACTGTCGCCCCCTAGTGCTTGTCAGTCTTGAGCCCCAGTGAAGGTGTTTGGAGTTCCAATCACCACCAGCAACAAAGCGAGCTCCAAGTGTTTTGAAATAATCAGTGAACATACTTTGGGTTATTTTATGTTTTGGAGGGCAGTAAACTGCTGAGAAGTTAATAGGGAAAGTTTTATCCATTACACTGACCGATGTTGCTTGTATATGTTCTGTATTGTAATGTGGAAGTATGTGATATCTTAACGTTTTTCGGATTATGAGTGCTGTGCTAGCATGGCCAGTTCCATCAGGATGATTTGTTAGATGTGTGTTGTAGTCCCGAAATGTCACACTTGAAGAAGCAGTGCAGTGGGATTCTGATAGCAGAACAATGTCTAGTTTGTGTACTTTAATTAGGATCTCTAGCTCATTTTTATTTGGCGCCAATCCATTCAAGTTCCATGTTGCTACTCGTAGCGCAATCATTATGATAGTCTGTCGATGAGTTTTACAATGAGATTCATTAAAGTGCTCATTTGCTGTAAGATGAGATCAAACTTTTCCGTTTGATCTCATCATCGTTTTCCGTCTAATAATCAGTTGTTCCAGTTTAGTTGTAGTCATTTCTATCTCTTTGGATTTGTTGGTGTCTGGTGTAGAGTCGGCGACATTATTTGTTGGGATATTTCGCGATGGCTTAGGTTTATTTTCGACAATCTTAGCGTAGCTCCGTGGAAACTGCTCTTTTTTGGCGAGTAATAACGTAAATGCGAAAGTTTGTGATTAAATCCGTATCTTTGTTATGTTTTTACGATAAAACTGGAAATTAGGCTGCACTTTTAGGTATTTTGATTCAATAGGTATAATTCTTGAGGGACCACGAATACATTATGCCACGCGCATGAACGTCAGGGAATTTAAAAATGCAGTACCATTTTGAGCAGTATAGTACCTTATATATTATAGGTCCGAATAGCTCTTTGCCTGCTGCAAATCTTGTGCAAAATCAAATACTATTTTGAAGCAGAAATTGCGATATCAATTAGTACCGTTATTTTACAACCATAATCTGCCGTGCGATTCTCTCAGAGCAAACATCGTTTCATCTTTGACAATATCCGTGAAACAAATGAATAAATGACAAGAATCGTTGGAAAAGCAACCTTATGTACAAGGGCAAACTATTTGACATCAGTGAGAATCCTTACAGAATCGCACGGCAGGATTTAACAACATGACATAGCGAATGTTATCTTAGGATGACAACCCGGAACGATGACTTAACGTACCCTTCGAAGGAAAGCGCTCGGTTAAAAATTCCACTAATGTCTTCCAATCCAACCAATTGCTTATTGATGGCAGTAAAATTGAACAGTTAGCAACGACTAGCTTTGTTATAACCGCTTACTACTTCTAAGCTGGGGTATAAACGGTACTCGCTTTCAGGAGAAACCGAGTACCGTTTATACCGCTTCTATATTTATTTTCAGTCCTTTCCCAATACGAATGTATTGGTGATTTCTATAAAATGTGCGGTACCACTAGCCGCACATGCATAATGTATGAGAAGCCGAGATATATCAAATTCAAACTAGATGCGTGAACCAGGCTAGCATCGTATTTTAGAAAATTGCTAGCCGGGAGCGGAAAAATCTTGAACATTTAGTTTGCTTGGGCATGCATGGAAATTTTTGCAGTATGCGTTGTGAAAGGGTGAAATATGAAACATTTTTTACTAAAAAATGGAAGCTTCAACACCAAAATTTCTGAAATAACTTGAGGTCGGTACCTACCACGATAGTTCAAAAGTACCTATTATCACTTTATTGTGCGCATGGTACCTACCACCTTCGACCAGTTATTTCCCATTTTTTGGCGTTGAAGTCAATTTCATTGTTAAAAAAACGTTCATTTCGGTGACCCTTGCTAATTATGGGATTGATTGTCATTCACCGTCAATGATATAATTGAAGTAGGTGAAACACTTTTCAGTTATTGGAGTGTAACTCAAAAAACTGCTGGACCTAATTTGACGAAATTTACTTGTAAATGGGACTAAGCTCTGAAGTATACTTCTACCAAACAAAAAATAATTTTATAATCGGTCGTAATGGGGAAGAAATCGGTGAACATACACCAAAAATACATACAGTCACACATAATAACCTCCTCCTTTTTTATTGAAGTCGGCTAAAAATAATTTTAGTCAAGCAGTTTACTCGTTTGCAACTGTTCAATTAGCGTACGTAACTAAACCTTGATATGTTTACTATTTGAAGTTGTGATCGCTGAGGGCATTTTTCTACCGACTTCCAAAAAAAGGAGGAGGTACTCAATTCGACTGTATTTTTTTATGTTTGTTACCTCATAACTTTCGATAGATGGACCGATTCTCAAAATTCTTTTTTTGTTTGAAAGCTGGTGCTTCCCGTGTAGTTCCATTTAAATTTCATCAAACTCGGTCCAGTAGTTTTTGAGTTACGCTCCAATAACTGATTTTTACCAGAGTAATACAATGGAAGTCGGTATTAAATTTTTCAAATTGCACTTGTCAACTGATCTCATCCGTGTTTTAGTATACCAGTCGTAAGGCCATATTGGAGGCTTTCGGACGCTGTGAAAGCTTGGAAAGCTATCGGCCGCCTATCCGCTTACCGCCGCACAGGACCCACGCGAGGTGGAAGTAATGACCAATATCCAGTCCTCTATCTAGAGGGAGGGAGGTACGTGTCCCAGAGTGGTAGGCAATGCAATGTGCTAATTTTTGTTCACGTTCCTATAGTCAAGTCAAAAGTCACATAAATAAGTCTTCCACTAAATCACTGTCAGGTCTATGCACCGTCTTACATCAATACTAAAAAACAAAAATATAAGAAAATTCAAGAAAATCAATGCAGATTCATGGGTTTTTTCCGCTATTCAATTGTCAAGTTATTGGGTTAATTGAACAATATGACTTCAACAGTAGCTGTTAAAATGTTACTAGGATTATAGACTTATCTGTGCATAGGATTAATTTAAGTTACAATACCTACGTACAATAGTAGCTGCTCTCCGCGGTTTCACCCGCGTGGTGATGGATATTGATGATGATGATGAACCTTATATAGCCTATGTTACTCAGGGTGAATGTAGCTTTCAAATGGTGAAAGAATTTTTGAACTCGGTCCCGTACTTTTTGAGCCAATTCGTTACAAACATACATACAAATCTTTCCTCTTTATAATATTATAGTATTATTATAATAGTTTAGACATATACCTGGTTTCGGAAATCATATACAGGGTGTTTGGTAGAGGGACCCACAAACCAAATGAGCGTGTTCGGGGGACCACTTGGAGAATACAAGTTGGCCAAAAAAAATCCCTGACGCCCCAATATGTTAACTTTTTTTTGTGATTTTTCTCTTTTTCTCCGAAATTGTACCTATTTACCACCATAACATTTGTAAAATCTGTTTTAGACCGGATGTTTTTAGTTGAATTTGGTCTCTAATACACCTTCAGGCCACGCAAAGCAAAATTGGTACACTATTGGAGAAAACGAGAAAATTCACAAAAAAAGTTATAAAAAAATGGGGGTGTCGGGGATTTTTTTTTGGCCAACTTGTATTCTCCAAGTGGGCCCCCGAATACGCTCATTTGGTTTGTCGGTCCCTCTACCAAACACCCTGTATATTGTACCTATATCAGTAAAATTATATACTTTCAGCTTTTCGTACAGTGCTACAAAGGAAAAATTAGTATGCTCCAAGGGTCTCGACTCTCGCGTAAGAGCAGGATACTTTTCATGTAGCGTGCGTACTTACGTACAGTAAACGTTCATCCATTGTAAGTATATGGGAAAACGAAATAGTAAAAGACTCTACACCTGAATTTAACGAACATTCAGACAGTTATTAAGTCAAATCAAATCAAATAATTTATTTGCTAGCTAAATATAAAATATAGGTCACAATGTATTCTGTCTGCTGACAGACGCGCAAATGTTCTATATCTAATACTGTCTAAGTATATATTCACAAAAATCTAACTCAATACCTAAATTCCTGTACATTATAAAAACAATTCGAAAGAAGCCAATCTGATAGTTTACTTTTAATCAGATTTCCATCCAAGGCCTTAAATTCATCTGATAAATAATTATATAGAGTTATGCACATATTGTACAAAGCGGTCACATTAACTCGACGCATCGCTGGAATGCGGGTCCCCGCCCGCTTCCCCCCACATTCCCTTTTCTCGCCCGGCAAGTGTTAGTACGATCATAGAGTAAATTATATATATATGTAGAAGTAGGGTCAGCATCTTTGTTACCGATACACGCGTCGATAATTTGGCTAATTTTCTTGCTGAATTTGGCTTGTTTTCTGTTTTTGTTATATAGTTTTTGTTTTGAACAAATGTGTGCTAGTCCTACTTTTATGCTCAATATTAATAACGGTAACAGGTAGACACCATAAATTTTCACAGAATATGTAGTTGTATATTACCTTTCAAAATAAATAAATATTTTTTTATTTATTTAACAAACTTAATTTGTAATCAAATTTTACTCGATTTTAATAAAGGCCACTTGGCCGGCATTTGAGCGCCAAAATGACGTCACATGGTCAAGCGTCTAGTTAATGTGACCGCGTTGTACACAGTGCAGTAGAACTCATTGTGAATGAGTTCCTCCAGGGAAGTACTATACCTAACCTACCAGCAGTACTGCGTTCTGGTTTGAAGATATGGTTTCCGACGAAATTACAGGCAGATGAGACTTAACTTAATGTCTCAGAGTTACGGTCGCAGAGCAGTTCGTCACTTGTGACGAAATGCATATACTTTCGAGGTGGTCTCATTTAAATTTCATCAAATTCGGTCAAGCAGTTTTTGAGTTACACTCCAATAACTATGAAAATTATTACACCTATCTTGGTGATATCATCATTGACGGTGAATGACAATCAATCACGTAATTAGCAAGGGTCATCAAAATAGACGAAATATTTTTTTTACCAAGCAATGGAACCGACTTCAACACCAAAAAGTGGTTAATAACTGGTTGTACTATCATGGTAGGTACTAGGTATATTCAGTAATCTGTGACTAGGTACCGACTTCAACAAGTTATTTTACACATTTTGGTGTTGAAGTCGCTTCCTTTTTTTGGGTATAAATGTTTCATATTTCACCCTTTCACAATGCAAACTGCAAATAATTCTATGCATGTCCCATTTAAATTTCATGAAATTTGGTCAAGCAGTTTTCGAGTTACACTCCAATAACTGAAAAGTGTTACACCTATCTTGGTGATATCATCATTGTAATGACAGTCCATCCCGTAAGTAGCAAGGATCACAAAAAATCGTGGACATTTTTTTACCTAAAACAGTCTTCAACACCAAAAAGGTGTGACATAACTTGTCGAAGTCGGTACCATGCGCACAAAATTGTGATACGAGTATTCCATTTTTTTATAAAACAGTTTTAAAGTTATTGGGTGGCGTCAAAATCACTTTTAGCTGTGATCGCCATTCCAAATAAACGAAAGCGCGACAACGTAGACCTGTGTGACGTCATGCATTACGTCACGAAGGACGCCATTTTGCGATTTCAATGACCACGGTACAAACTGAAATCACTTTGAGCAGTCAAAAATGACAGTTCGATGTTGTGTGCGTGATGCGATACCTAGCATCTGTCTATGTGTGCGTGTGTTCATGCTGTGAGCAACAACAGTACCTAATTACAAATAATACCAAGCTACAGCCTGTTAATTACACTAGAGATCAAGTTCTAATCCAATAGAGATGGGGTAGCTAGCTCACGTCTGGTCGATTGTCGATATACCCTTCCTAAGCCCTTGTGGAAGTGGCTTACTTCCGCGAAACGTCGGCATTGTTATGGGAAACTAAGGCGGAATACTAATTCTGTTCCCTTGTTATGTGTCGTCAGACTAGGTATACTTACTGCGGCTCAGAACAACCAAGCAGACACGGCTACAATATACAGCAGAAGTATAACGTCACACAATGGTTTGGGGTACAAACAAAGATGAAAATGTATGTGATTTTAACATTTTATCACGCACTTATTTTGTAGTGAAAATTCAATTAAATGCCATACCTACGGCATTAACGGCAATAACTTTTATTGTTTTGCCCCCAGGTGCAACCAAGAGAAACCTGTAGGTCTCTACTGCTAGGTACTGTAGCTTCTTCTATAGTTCTGTACTATCTACTCGTATTATATTATATTATATTATATTATATTATATTATATTATATTATATTATATTATATTATATTATATTATATTATATTATATTATATTATATTATATTATATTATATTATATTATATTATATTATATTATATTATATTATATTATATTATATTATATTATATTATATTATATTATATTATATATTCTATAGTATCTTCTGGGTAAGCGCGCTCCATCATCGATCGCATCATCACTTAACATCAGGTGAGATAGTGGTCATGTGCTACCCATCTCGGTATAAAAAATTAAAAATAAAAAAAAAAAGATTTTTTAACTTTTATTGAGAGTTTGTCTTTAAATTGTTCTACCATTGTGCTCAAGCTAACGATCGAATACATATTAGAAAAGTCATAATAAAAAAAACGATACAAATCCCTTGTCACAGAAGTTTGTTTTTATCCAAATGTCACAAACCCCCTTTTTGTGACATCATACTTCTGCCAGGCCTCCGTCACTCCATGTACTTGCGCGCTATAAGTGCCTACCGCCCATTTATTAATCTTAATAAATTTGATTCGTGATAATTGGTAGTAGTACAATACACCTAGATATGTATTCTAGTGAACATCTCCGAAGATCATCATCAAACTAAGAAGTATTATACTTATTTTAAAACGATCTCCTAAATGTAACAAATCCTTTTCTGAAAACCGCATCGATATCGGTTTAGCCAAACGCGAGATTATCGCGCACAAACATACATACCTACAAACCATACAAGTCAAACATCTCAGTTTGGCCTGTATGTCTGATCACCTCCTTTTTTTTAAATTGGTTAAATATTTTATAAATGATAAAATTTTTAACTGCCACATTAAAGTCAGAACATATTCACAGTTCTCAATAACATAGATAAAAAGTTATGTTAATTTAATTTTATCGAAGAGGCAGCCCTGCGATTACTATGGAATCGCGCGGTGCGAAGCAATCACTGCTGTACGCTTGAGCATTTAGGCGC
Source organism: Selenia dentaria (assembly GCA_917880725.1). NCBI lineage: Eukaryota > Metazoa > Arthropoda > Insecta > Lepidoptera > Geometridae > Selenia > Selenia dentaria. The sequence goes on along the minus strand of OU862895.1, from coordinate 27,079,008 downwards.
ATTTTAGCATACAGTGGTTGTTGACGCGAGGGAGTAGGCAATTATCGTAATGGGTATTGGAAATTTTCTACTGAGTGAAGTATCTGTTATATTCAGTAATCTGTGCTTCTGCTATCTATTGCATGACCTATGCCACTATTATTTATTCTGCGCTTACTTTATAGGTACCTACAGGTATGACGTCATTGCCTCGTATAGAATTGATTATTACATTTTGTTTATATTATATAGAGACATGTTTCCCGAAAAGTGTTCGAAACATCGGGTTAAAAATAATATAAATTGAATTAGTTTTAAGTACGTTCCTACTCTGTAGTTAAGTTTACATTATGATACGTAAAGTAGTAATAAGTTAAGGCGCTGAAAGAGCAAACTTTAAGGTATTTGAGCGGGTGAAGCACTGGTCGTGAAAGGAACAATAGCGTGCGTCTGTAAACATGATAACTTTTTCGCAGTTTTAATTTGCTTAAAAATAAAAGAATCCACATGGCTTAAAAAAGTCTAGATATTTCTTTAATTTAATAAAAAAAAATTCTGATTGCAAAATAGTACAAAATTATGAGAAATTTGAAACTATACATTTTTTCCGCCGTTTTATTTGCGATTTTTTTCTTCAAAGTGCCTGATAAATATTGTGCATTATTATTATTTTTGTTTTTTTTAACTTTAAACTAAGCACTGTATTTCCTCAAGTTTGTATCAATAACTGTGCGACGAAAAACATATCGTTTTACGGATCTTTAGCTTTGGGAAGCGCCTCAATAATAGACTGATTTTCCATATCCTTACTGATATTACGAAAACGCTTGTAACTCAGACAGGGTTATGTGTCTGTTTGTTACTTATACATCTAAACGGCTAAACGGACTGTACTGAAATCTGGCAAAGACATTACCTATGATACTTAGTCTTGTCATCGGAACGCGGTGTTCACGTTTAAGTGCGTCTTTGATGCCTAAATTAAATAAATTATTTTAACTTTGTGACATCATTCATCACCACTTGGGTGAAACCGCGGGGCGCCACCACAGGGAAGCGTTCTTGGCCCGCTTCTTTTTATAACCTACATTAATGACATGCCTAAAGCTGTTGATCACCCTATGGTTCTTTTCGCTGACGATAGCACCATCATGTTCGTTGGGGACGAGCATAAACCTTTGCATTCAATAATTAATTTGGCTTTAGATAATATAACAAATTGGTTGACATGTAATAATTTAAAATTAAATCTTGACAAAACAAATACCATGACATTTAACAATATAAATTTGACATCCAAAATTAGTTATATGAATAAGGACATTGAAAATGTATCTGTTACAAAATTTTTAGGATTGCACAGTGACTCAGATCTTAAATGGAAAGCACACGCGGAATCAGTATGTGCAAAGCTTAGCAGTTACTCATATGCACTATATATGCTAGCTAAAGTAGTGGATCAGCCAGCGGTAATAACATCGTATCACGCTTATGTTACATCTACGCTGCGCTATGGGTTAATTTTTTGGGGGAACTGTTCTGAGAGGGAAACAATATTCAAAGCCCAAAAAAAGTGTATAAGGTCTGTTTGCCACTTATATACAACTGATTCCTGTGAGTATTTTTTTAAGAACTTAAATATATTAACATTTCCTTGTCTATACATTTACGAGACAATATTATTTATAAGAAACAATTTAAATCTTTTTGAAAACTTCAGAAGCAAACGACACAAAAATAAAATCTGTATGCCTGTACATAAAACAGCTGTATTTGATAAGAGTGTTTTTGGAATGGCCCCTAGGTTATACAATCGCCTACCGAAATCAGTACTAGAATTAGAGAGTAATATTAAGTTCAAAAAGGAATTGTATAATTTACTAGTAAATAAATGTTACTATAAGATAAATGATTATTTAAATGACAGGTCCCTATAATTTTGCCAAAAGGTAATCAATCGGACATTAAATCATAATTACTCGTATGTGTAATAGTTATTAATATGCATATTTTCTTGTTGACATTTATTATTGTAATTTTCAGTTATTTTCTTTGTGTAAATTGATAGATATTAAGGCAACCGATTTACTTAAAGTTTACTGAGTTTAGTTTTAAGATTTGTTTATTTTCTGATAATGCGCTATGATGATGCATGTTAACTTCACTATAAAATTATTTTGTATACCATAATGGTGGAATGTGGAGAACTTTAAAGTTATTTGGAACTATCTATATGTGTACCCATATTCATGCAAATAAAATACTTTGACTTTGACTTTGGCGCAGTTAGTACCTAGGTATTAATAAAAAAAAATACCAATCCTAATATATTATATACCTATAAAGCTAGGTTAGCACTCGTGTGATACTATTAAAAATATCACCTGCTGCGCGTTGATGTGGTTGGTTTTGGCCCATTTTTGGGCTATGCATAAGTTTTGTTGTACCTACTGAAGTTCATGACGGTTAATTTATTCTTGCTTAAAAAATAATAAGAGCACACAAAGTAGTGTACCTTCATATTTAAACACACACTTGTGTTTCAATACCCCTCATTATGAAACGGTTTCTTAAACTACTACTACTAACCACGATTTTGGTTATGACTGTATAATTTATTTATTTATTATTATTGATTAAAACGGCATGACCAATTACATTAATTAGTTAAAGTCAAACATAATTACTAAAATATAATAAAATAATCCGTCAGTGATATCAATAAAATGAATTGTCAATACAAACACTCAATAAAAACTAATAGTCAGTATGTATACAACTCAGTCATCCGTCCCTTTCGCAATATCTCAAACACGCTAACATTAAATCCGACCATCCATCTTCAAACAATAATAATCATAAATAATACCAAGAAGGATCTTTACTGTTTCGCCATTACTTATTATGATTTTTGTTTTCACGTAGGTACCTACAGTATCGAAAACTATTACATAACTATATTCCAGATTTATATTATACTCATAAAATTTACCGGTTTTACAATACCCTATAAAATATTTTATCGCGAAAGTCGAATTTCGGTGCGGCACAACAGCTAGCCATGTAAACCGAAAATGAGGCTAATTTTTCACGTAGCATTATTAACATTGTACATAGCTGCAAGTAATTCATCAATATATACTAACGTCAAAGGGTCGTTATCAAAATATTTGAAGAACTCATTAAGAAGTATCAGAGATTCATTCAAACACCATGAAGATCCAGAGCAAACAACAGATCGATCAAGGTTTGAAATAAAGCACAATGATATCGGTCGAACAGCTGCAGACATTGTCTCCAAGCAACCTAAAACAATCATAAGAATTTTCAAAAGCACTAACGATAATGGATATATATATCCAAGACGCGGTGGGGTAAAGGCTCCTAGTGAAGTAGTCACATCTAAAGATGTATTCTCACACATAGATCGGGCAAAAGAAGAGCCGTATCGCTTGGATCCAGTATTAAACAACATCAAACGAAGATGGAGAGATTTTAGGAGAAAAGATACTGCGGAAGAATCGGATTCTTCAAGCTCCAGCCGAGAGATGCTAAATTGGAAAAACGAATGGAAAGAGCACTGGGTGAAAAAGAAGCTCGAGGCAATCAATGCTACGAATCAACCAAGAGGCGATATTATCAATATGGTAGCTGCAAGTGAGTACAATCCAAATAATAGCGTAGCTAGATATATCTATGCTTTTTGTAACGAAAACATCTGTGTAGGTATTGTAGGTACTTGATTAGTTAAAGTGTGTAACTATTTGTATCTATAAAAACTAACTAACACCTTGTTAGTAAGACTTTTGCAGAGTCTGGCTGGGGAAGTACTACACCTTTGCCAGTTATTCAACCACCAAGCAGTAGTGTACAAACATTAACGTCTTTCGGTTTGAAGAACAATGTTTCCAGTAAAATTATACGGCAAGCGATTTAACATCTTATATGTCTAGCTGATGAGTGCAGTGCATAGCAGGGTTTTGAACTGTTTGTTACAAGTGTTACTGTTTGTTACTGTAGTTTCAAATTTTCAATGGCACTGAACTATTATGGGCACCTACCATCATCGGGCGAGCGACTGGTTCGTCTCTTCTCCGAGATTCTTAAAAAATGGTTGTCTGTAAAGTCGATTTACGGACGATAATGTTACGTTATAACGTCATAAGACAAACCGACCGCTTAGGCTGATTGTGCCTCTCTATCGCTTGTTCCGCGCTCTCGCTTACAAGCTTGGCTCAGGCGGAAGGTAACAATGACTCATCCTTTTTCATGCGTGCAGCCGGCGTTCATCGATTTATAAGACGTTATCACGTCTTAAAAATCAAACCAAACTTGTCTGAAACCTAAACTTCTGGAAAGAAGTAAATTTCAAATCTCTTTCACAGGACCATGGGGTGTACCGTGTGGCGACCCGAACCAACACGATATGCCGTGGGGAAACTGTATGCTTGCCATGGAATGCGATTCGGAGTATCGCATATACCGCGGTGACTTCTTATGCGGTCGTTCCAAATTCGTCTGCTGTGCCATCGCAGCTAACAACTACGATATGTATCAAGGGTTCGACTTATCATTCGCTGAGTCCGGCATCTCAACAGATACAGAAGAACAACGAAACAGAGGAAAAGGTTCCAAAGAAAAAAGAGGCCGAAAAAAGCTGCGAGAAAAGAAAAAACGAAAACGGGATAGAGACAAACGTAAGAAAAATATAAAGAAAGATATCAAGAAAATAATCTCAGAGATAAGGAAGATCTTGAATCGGCAGTATAGAAACGGCACCACGGAGAGGAAGAGAAAGACAAAACAACTAAAGAAGTTTATCAAAGACTTAAATAAAAAGTACAAGCAAGACCGCAAATCTGTTAAGACCATTCATGCGATAGAACTGGTAAAGATCGACGAAGCTTTAAAGACTAGGCTGCAAGAACTCAGTGTGCTCAACAAAAACTTTGTTCATAACGCTACCTTTAGATCAATAATTATAAATGGTACCATAACACGTCAAGGAGCAAGAATGTTGGTTGAAGCTTACCCAGAATTGATATCCTATTTCACAGATAATACGAGACGAAGCGGGAACGTGGACAAACCAAACGACTATTTGGATTACGATATCGAATACGGTTTACTTTATTATTGAGCAATAAATACTGTCACTGGTTGCTATTTTATGATTACATTAATAATAATAATAATAATATTTTATTCATTTAAAACATAGTTTCATAGTTACATTAAGGATACTTATAAACTAACATGCAGGTGGAACAAATAAGGTGTAGAAGTATAAATACACAGTTCAGATGTTCTCGTAAAAATGAGTAGTAAGTTGTAACGTTAGTGTCGTCCTAGCCCTCACGGTAGGATACCCTGAGTCTGTGAGGGCTTAGTTTACTTCTAGAGGGTTTAAGAATTGACGTGCAACAATCGCTGTGTTATTTGTAGATGGTGTTTTTATGTGTGTTGTTATATACATGTGTCTTGCTGGGCTCATGTTATAGTACGTCTTATATATATTAGGCTTTCGTTTGTTGTGGAAGGTGAAATACTGTGAATAAGATTTAGATTGGGTGGTTAGTGAACATGTAGTATCTTTGAATTACTGTAGCTTTAGTTAGAACTAAATATTACTGCAGTACAGCATGTTTAGGAGGACATGTTACTGCTGCTATATATTTATTCTTAGCAGTTTTTCTGTGCTAGTATAGTCTAGTGAAAGTAGGTAGTCTTTTATTTTCTTTTTACAAACATGTTTCGTGTCCTTGATAATATTTAGTTTCTTGTTCAGTTGTTTATATATGTATGTTCCCAGATAATTATAACACCTTTGTCCAATTCTTCTTCTTGTCTGTATTGTATTCCATTTATGATTCCGTCTAGATTTAGTTATTGCTAAATTATCTGCAGTGGGTAACAGGGCAGTTTTATGGAAGCGTAATGCACTTGCTAAAATGTACAGCTGTCGGACCGTTAGTTCATTAATTTCCCTGTATAGCATGTCAGTTGGGTACTGATAGGGTTTCTTATGTGCTACTTTGAGAACAGCACGCTGTGCACGTTCTGTTTGCATAAGGTGTGTTGCAAATATTTAAACATTTGCAATACAACTCTCTTTCCGATACAACTCCCATCTCTTAAAGTAGTCAATTTTCAACCATACCATTAAATTTGGTACCACCACTCCAATGTAGCTTAAAATAATAATGGATTACGATAGACGTTTTGATGACAGTATCAAATATTTCACACAATTCGCAAACTTTGACGTGACTTTTGACACAATGTTTCATATTGTTCCAATGTCAATTTTTTGAAGATCCGTACTCCCATCTCTTAAAATACTCATATTGCAACCATACCATTAAATTTTGTTGACCGTTTTGTGTCGGTGGGAGTGCGATAGTAAGTATGATTATTCTAAGCTAAAAAACGCTTCTGATTTATGATAGTTTCGTAAAAGGAGGGAGTAGGCCCCTTGATCGTCTTTTCTCCATATTTATATAGCTTGTTAGAAGCTGTGCAAAAAGAGAACAGTCGTGGCGTTGCGGTGAACTAACATTCAGAATTTTAAAATGGCAACCTATTCCATTTTGTTATCTGTCTCGTCACGCAACTGTTAAGTGTGACTTCGACTCGATATAACTATAAAACATTAAATTAGGAGTATTTTTTAACCGATTTAAAAAAAGGAGGAGGATTCTTAATTCGACCGAATATAATACCTATGTATTTTTTATGTGTGCTCGCGGATAACTTCGTCGTTTATGAACCGATTTAGGTGGTTCTTTTATTATGGTGATGTTTTTTTTTTGATACAGTATACTTCCGTGGTGCTCCTATACAAATTTCATCGAATTCAGTTAAGCAGTTTTTGAATTATAACTAAAAATCATCATTGACGATGTATCCCGTAAGTAGCAGGTCGCTAAAAAGGGCGAAACATTTTTGGAACGAAGTTCCTTATCGCGCGTTGTGAAAGGTGGCTAGACGGAAAAAAATCTTACAAAAAGTTGTCACGATACTTTTTGCTATAGTAAGCTGTGCGGCGTCGCATGTTTCTCTGTCTGTCTCTCTCTCTCTTATAGAAAGCAAGCCAGATGTTGTAATCGTAGCAAGTGGCGCCATTTAGTTCCGTAAATTTATACTAGATGGCGACTCAGGTAAAGTTAGCTCGCGGAGGCATTTCATTCACTGGATGTAATATGTAATTTTGAGAAATATATATTTTTGTACACTTCCCATACGCAGAAAGTAGTTTTATTGAAGTAACCCTATACGCGCGATTATCGAAACCTATTGACACCTACGATGAGGAACTTCGTTCCATCCGGGTGTTCCTTGACACCTCTCAAGTTTTTTTTATCAGAAAATAGAACCGACTTCTACGAGTACACTAAAAAGTGAAATAACTTGTCGAAGTCGGTACCATGCACACAATCTTGTGATAATAGAATACTTTCGAACTATCGTGGTACCGACTTCAACAAGTTATTTCACTTTTTAGTGTAGAAGTCGGTTAAATTTAATGATACAACAGTTTTTTATCTATTTTATATACTAGCATTCAAATAGTAAATTACTTTTGAATGCTATCATTACGCACACGTGCGGCCTCAATTCGTAGGAGGCTTATCTTTTTGCGCAGACTGTTTTATTGGGATTTTACTAGCGGTCACCCATCCCAAGTCATAAACGGAGAAAGGATTGCTTAATCTTATTGATCTATCGAGATGACAATGCATGTTCGTTAGGCCATGCTGATGCTTTCGGGTCTTCTAAAAACTACAACACTAACGACCGGTCTTCTATAACCTGACTAACTAGCTAGGGTTTACTATATTGGCATATAATATCAATTAATCCATATATATAAAAGAAGATGTCCTGACTTACTGACTGACAGACAACGCACAGCCTAAACCACTGATTGTAGAGACATGAAATTTGGAGCGTGTATTGTCTTTGACGCGTGGAGGTGTACTAAGAATAGGTTTTTCGAAAACTACTCCTAAGGGGGTCAAAAGGGGTGAAAACGTTTGTATGTAACTCCTTTGTTATTGAACTTGTAAAATGAGATGAATGAGAAGGATATCATAAAGATAGGCGGAATACTTTTCAGTTATTGGCTCAAAAACCTCATCGCCGAATTTGAATACCGCTTTATAGGACCACCTCGGAGGTATACTTTACCAAACAAAAAAATATTAAGAGAATCTGTACACAAATGAGGGAGAAATCGGTGAACACACATAAAAAATACAGTCGAACATAGAACCTTCCCCTTTTATGAAGTCGGTTAAAAATCTATGATGACTAGAGATTTATTTTTCTGTATATTTGTGGATGCTAAAGGATTTATTGTAATCCACAACCTCGGCAAAGATTTTGATCCAACATTAGTAAGTCCGTATTGATTCGTCTCACAATCCGTAGCCACCATTCTAGGAGGCCATTTCCGTAAGTCGTTACTTCGATATCTGGTAGGTACGTACGCCTACTGTACAAGATTTATGTACATACTATTTCTCGGTTGCTATCGTAGTTCTCGGAACTTATATGTAGAGTACAAGAACTTATATACTTAATAGCTGTTATATGATTTCTGGTAAAGTGGTAAGGTTCAAATTATGACAATGTAGACACTTAAACATTACTTATACTTAACTTATAAATGCATTAAGAGGATTGCATAACTAGTACTTGTCCACACTAAAAGAAAAAAACTCTTTTCTACCTGTTAACATTGTCCGATTTCAGTGATTTTTTTTTGATGTCATCGACACATTGTTTCTTATGCCTCTACGTTTTGATTTTTTCAGTATTTCAAAGTAATATATTTTATATTTATTATTTTAAACTTTTTAACTTTATTTTTAACTATGCAATCCTCGTAAGATACAAGAATATGTTATTTTTTATTTCTTTAGGTTGTTTCTCGACATACATCAGCCCCAGCAAGGATATGCTGAAAAACGAAGAACACGTTTGATCGGCGCAATTGGTGCTTATGCTGAGCATTACCCTGTTACATGCTAGTTAAGATATTGTATTGTGTTTATAATGGTAATGGTTGTGGCAATAAATGGTTTATTAATATAAATACTTGTGTACAAAATATCAGCTGAGGTATACGGAGACCCGCTCTGTCTGATATAATATGAAGCCTATTGCCATCTTATCCCTAACCCGGTCATTGATGACATATCTCATGTCGGAAGATACGGACTAGTCCAAATAATAAGTCTTACATGATCTGAAAGGACCTATTACTTAATACTGGACTACTCACACACTTAAGTGTTCAGTTTTAGCTAAATATATTATATGTTTATAATTACTACTGCTATATACTTCACATTATCTCATGCATCGTGCATCTCTTTCATATTATTTTATGAATGTTAACGATACGAAACATTTTTACTACTGGAAAATTTTGCAAAATTTAGTGGTAGATTCCTTTGTTTTCTATATTCTAGAGAAATACCATTTTTTTAAATTAAAATTTTAAATTAAAAATAAAATAATTAACAAAATAAATAAATAAATTATTAAAAAATTTAAAAAAGAAGTTACCGACTTCAACACTTAAAAGTGTAAAATAACTGGTTGAACTTTGTATAAATATTAAAAATAAAATTTAAATTAAAAATAAAATTATATAAAAAAAAACAAAAGAAATATTTTTTTTATAAATTTTATTAATAATTTTTTTTTGGAGAATGCCAATTTAAGTTTTGTATCATGTGAAAAAAATGCATGCACTATTCAAACCATTTCTATAATTATCAAATGCCAATAATGATATGAAGCTGAAGGAAGCGCTCGTAGCGGAGCTTGACTTGGCGATCTTAACCGGTCATTAAGTTAAGCAACACTTGCTGCGGTCAGGACTTGGATGGGTGACCGCTAGTGGCATTATTCAACTGAGCGCTTCCGTGCTTCGGAGGGCACGTTAAGCCGTAGGTCCCGGTTGTGTGTCTTAGGACAACAGTCGTTAGGCTATGTCGAAACCCTTCGGGCGGCCTGAAAACCTCGACATGGGTTTGCCACTCACTAACCTATCCACCAAGCCGCACTGGGCCCGCGTGGTGGATTATGGCCCAACTCCTCTCTCTGAGAAGAAGGCTCGAGTCCCAGCAGTGGGAACTAAATGGGCTGATTATTATTATGAATAATGATATGCAAACAATAAGGATTTCATTTAAAATTTGGTATTTCATCGACCTCGATATTATTATAATAAGTATAACGATATCGATCGATCGATAATAATCCTAAGGGCCTTAATCAATTAAGTCAATTGTTATTAGTCATGTATAGGTAGACACTCCATTGCCCTCGCAAGGAGTCTTCCCTGGTGATTAATAGACAGATAGCGTGACTAGTTCACTTCTCGTTCCGATAAGCTTTCTCAGCTTCTATTTAGTATGCCAATTTATTCTCCTAATTAGTGGTTTGCTATAGGTTTGTGTCGTGACTTGACCATGTTAAATTTTGTCTCTTATTTTCACTCTCTTTTTAATTATACTAAAGAAATATATTTTAGTTAACTAAATTAAACTACAGATGTGTTTACACTAATGTAATTCTAACTTCTCTCAGTAATATAACTAGTTATTTGTGTTTGCATGTTTCCTTTGTACTTATGTGCTGTGTTTGTCCTCCTTAGGTTTGGATGCTCAGACGCTAACTGTATGATCCAGAAGCCGATGAATCTTCCCTCCACAGGCCAATCTCCTTCGTTTGTTTTCTGCTCTATCCACGGGACACTGGCGGAATTGCGGCAATCCCGCAGAGGCCAAATAGAATCGAATCGTCCATGTTAAATATGTTGTTTGTTAGTTACCTGTGAACAACATAAGGACGTTTGAGGAAGGATGATGCACAGTTGGTAGCAACCTTGCCTTCTGAGCGGTTTCGGGTTTGATCTTCGGCGAAATCAAAAAGGAGGGTTTCATTTGCGCTTTAAAGTGCAGGCTAATTATTTCCCCAGTCGGATTAAACTTTTGTGTTTGTTTTCTTGTTTAAATTAAATATCAGCTAAACACTTACCCTTATGATCAGGTACGATCGGTTTTTGGGCAGTATATAGAGAATCATACTTGCAGAGAGTAGTACTATGACGAAGAATGCTAGTTTTCTACAGACTTCCAAATACGGAAGAGGTAGGTACTCAATTCAATTGGTTTTTTTATGTTTGTTACCACATAACTTTCGTCTGCTGGTGAACCGATTCTCAAAATTCTTTTTTTGTTTGAAAGCCAGCTTTGAAACAAAACATTCCTTCTCGTGTTGGCCCATTTAAATTTCATCGAATTCGGTCCAGTAGTTTTTGAGATACACTCGAATAACTTAATAGAATGGAAGTCACTATTCAATTTTTCAAATTGTACTTGTATGATAAACATGTTTAACTGCCTCTGACGTCATCCGCGGAATGACATCGCAATCCCTCGGTGTAAGCTATGTATATTCTAGATTTCTTCAATCTATTCAGCCATGATACCGTGAAGAAATAACACTCAGAAGTTCCGCATTTATATTACTAGTGTAGCCCGTGCCTTAGGTCATATACCTAATACAAAAAAAAGACAACCTTTCAGTGCATTTGGCGTGGAAGAGTCACAAACATCGATCCATTCGAAGAGGGATAGATACTTTGGCATTTATTATATCAGTGTTGAGATTGATAAACAATTACGAAACCTCTCCACAAGTTTTAGAACATTCCCTGGGTTTACTTAGGTTACATGTGATATCGCAATGCTAACTTCCCTGGCGGAACTCCAGACGTCGCGTGACACATGGTAACAAATGTATCAGATTATCTGCGAAGTTTCTCCCGAATAGCTAAGTTATATAACCGCTTTCGAACTGTTGTTAATTCCGAACTTTTGATGCCTGGAGACTTTCCAAGTTGATAATAATAGGTAGCAAGAAACTAGAATATATAATAGTCGCATGCTAATATAGTCTGTCTATGTATGTATATACATCGAAGGGCTCGTAGCGGAGCTGAAGCGCTCGTAGCGGAGCTCGACTTGGATCTTAACCGATCAACAAGTTAAGCAACACTTGCTGCGGTCTGAACTTGGATGGGTGTGTGCTAGTGGCATTATTCAACTGAGCACCTCCGTGCTTTGGAGGGCACGTTAAACCGTCGGTCCCGGTTGTTTGTCTTAGGACAACAGTCGTTAGGCTATGTCGAAGCCCTTCGAGTGGCCTGAAAACTTCGGCGTGGGTTGGCCACTAACCTATCCTCCAATCCGCACTGGGCCTGCGTGGTGGATTATGGCTCAACTCCTCTCTCTGAAAGGAAGGCTCGAGTCCCAGCAGTGGGAACAAAATGGGCTGATTATGATGATGATGTATGTATATACTATGCGGACGACACGACCTTGTTTCCGACTAGTGATTGCAATATGGAAGAGCTGCTTCTCAAAATGGAAAGTGTGAGACTCGGATCAAAGATCAATAGTAGCCAAAGATCACACAAAACAAGGGAGATATAAAATGGGGGCGGGGCCGGTGTCGCACTAATATTGCTACAACTGAATATTGCTATATAGCCAGTTTTTTCGAAGTATGATGAATTCAAGACTCAAATGTATCGATCGGTAAATTCGGTACTTGCACTGCAGTTTGTGGAAATATTTAGATTTGAAGGATTTTATTGGTAATTTTACAGGTGAATATATTTATTCAACTTAAAAGCTTTGCAAAGACATACTCGCGAGGCGAGCTTACAGTCACGGCTCACCGAGCCATTAAAAAATGAACGGGTCACGAAGTGATGTGGCTACAACCACATCACTGCCAATACAACCCTATAGAACTCATCTGGGCTCAGGTTAAACGAGAACTCGCTGCGAATAATAATACATTCAAGATAGCAGATGTTGAAAGCCTCCTTTACAAAGCTATTGATAATGTTACACAAGAAGACTGGGTCAAGTGTGTGAGGCATGCCGAGGAACTTCAAAACACTGACTCACAGAAAGCCATTATAAGAGATCAAGCACCATTCATAATCAGGACGAAGATTCTGATGAGGAAGAATAAACGTTATTTATTTAACATTCATTACAAACGGCCCTTTTCAGGGCCACAATACTATCTACTATAATAATAATAATAATATTCCTTATTTCAGGCAATAGTACAGTAAAAATACCAGAGGCCCATATCGAAAACAAATACCTTACAAACTAACATATATTTTATAGGGTTAATATAACAAAAACTATATCGTACAGTTAGGGATTCATGTTCAGTCTCGGCTCCCTGTACCGTCGGAAAACAACTTGGCTGGAAATCTGAACACATATGACTTGAAGTATGAAGTATGAAGTATCTCGCGCTTTGATTCCAGCCGCGTTATCTTAACCTCAGGTAGGGCCTGAACCGGGATCCTTCCTTCGTCACATTTGTCGCGTATATACCGCACGATCTCGAGACTATGTTTCTATCTGATTTTATTATAATCGATATGCGCCTATAACCATCTTACGCACATGACTATGCGGCTCCATAAGACCCACAAGTGTGAGCGAGATAGAAATTTTAGTGAAATGATTTATGGCCGCACGACTCAGTTGGTAACGCGGTGACTATAGTATACTTAGGTGCTACTAGGTACTACTGAAGACACCGTATTTTTTTGGAAGAGCTGTTATTTTGTATCCAGGCAGTAAGGACCTTTGTGCCAAATTGCCAATACGACGGAATTCCGGTCATTCGAACAGCCTAATTGGATCAGCAGTTGAGACCGAAATATATTGTTCGCCTCGGTGCTTGCGGGAGATTTGTGGGGATAGCTGAACGCAATTTAGACCGGATGTATTTATTGCCAGTGCACAATCTTTATTAAAAACCTATTTAAAAGTAAACCCACGTTTCATGGCAATTTGTTTGTATGGTGATGCTATGGCCCTGCTTCTATTTACTAAGATTAGCCCAACTTCATTTGATTTAATTAGAAAACATCGGGGATATGGGTAGAGGGGGTGATCTAAATTTGTTATTGGAGGTTATGAAATACGGGAATCCATGTTTAACTGAATGTGTTCCAAATGATTATTTGTATTATGAACGGCTTCAAACCATTACTATTATAGCACTAGCTGTGCTACGCAATTCCATCACCGCGGATTATTAATTCTGATCATATTTTCATATACATCTATAAATAATAATACCTACCGCAGGTGCGGCCTAATGGCGAGCCGTCAGTGAGTGGCGACACCGTGAACTCTGATTGATGTACGCTGAAAAAACCAACAAGTGCACGGAACCTGTATTTAGTATACCTACGCCTTATTTATCCGCGGTCTTGATACACAAATAAGAAAGTCTGGCATATTGTTTAAGCAAGATTACATACTTTTCATTCGTGTGTAATGTAATGTATGTAATGAGTCAATGCTGTAGTTTGAGTAGTGATTTTAGAATGAACGTCTACGTATACCCCAGTTTATATAGAAGTCTTTGGATTCAATAGATTAATCTATATGTTTATTTACATTTTGAAGTATTTTTAAATATTTTGAGAAGATCTTAGTCTTTATGAAAAAGCGCGTGAGATGGGCTACCGCCGCCTTAAGTATATACATGCGATTTCGTCGCTTACATCTGTATTGTGTATTAGCTATGTTTAGAGTTTAATTGATGGCCCTTCGGGGGAAAGGCCGGAACATATGCAATGAATATCGTGAAATATAAAAGACAAGCAATATTTATTCGCTCCTGTAACTGACTGGCGGCGAGCTTTTAGAATGTGGAAATGCGCCGTCCGCGCTATCGTAAAAGATCCTACACCCCCAGGGAACCTCTGTCGGTCAACACTTAGTAAACACAAAAGATGTATGAAAGTTGATATTTCTTCAAATGTGCACATCTTTGATCTTAAACTTATGGTATATTATGGAAGGAAAAACACAAAATAAAAATACTTTGTCAATTGACTATAATGACAATTTATCAAATTACTATACTAGCTGCGCTCCACGGTTTCACCCGCGTGGTGAAGGATGATGATGATGAATCAAATATAGCGTATGTTATTTAGGCATAGGCAATTTAGCTTTCTACTGGCGAAAGAATTGTTTAAATCGGTTAAGTAGTTTTAACGTGTATCCTTAGAAACAAACAAAAGTAGGGGAGAATTGGGGCTTCTGCCTCACACTCTCGCTTCGCTCGAGTGCGATGCAGAAGCCTCAATTCTCCAGCACGACATCGGCCGACCTACCGCATCGTATCATGTCATGGCAAGCCGATGCGCGATGCTAACGTGCTTAATTATTATCGGCGCGCGATAGCGCATCGAGTGTCTCGAGTAAGACACCGCGCGTGCCGAGGCGATACGCGATACAATGTTTTCATTTGCGTGAAAGCTATTTTGTTACACGACTGGTTGATGTAACTAAGAGATCTTTCCTGTGTAAAGGAGACTAATCAATAATATGCTCGCCTCTATTCGGTTTGCAATGCGTTTTGATACTGCTGCGGTTTGTATAGAGACTGCATAACATTTAGTTGTAAAACATTTGACTTATGTAGTAGCCTTACATGTCTATCTAGGTCACAGTTAGCTTGTTTTGTAATCGTCCATGTATTAAATACTAGAAAGATTGATTCATATAAAAAATCTCTCCAGGGGTTGCTTTACGGAACTCTAGTCTCGGAAAATAACATTAAATATTTATCCATCGTATCCACGTAAAATATAAATCCAGCCTTCGTCATTTCACTTGACTTCTAATGTTTTTATTTTTTAGGTCAGAGTGACATCGTTAGATTATGAGATAGTAAGATTTTATATTATTGACGTTCACCTGATGGCCATTAAACACATCTGCTCATAACAGTAACAGATCCACATAAAACTTTGATCGACAAGATTTTGTACCGCCCTGCGCTGCGCTCCACACCCTCGTAGGCAAAAGATGTTATGCCTCACAATGCCCAATAATTTCACTGTCTACCATGCACTTCAAACCAAACACAGCGATGCTGGCACATAGCTGCTTGGTGGCGGAATAACTCGCAAAGCGGTGGTGTCTACTCAGACGAGTTTTAGCATACGAAAAAATCACCTAGTAAATGCTAAGGACTTTTATAGTAGGTAGGTAAAACTAAACTTTAGATCTTTATAGTATGTGAACTAACAGTTATAACTGTAATACTTAGACGTTTGTGCGATGTTAGCAGCCAAGATTGATAAGGTTATTTTCAATTAAACAACGTAATAACTACAATAATAACCTTGAAGCGATGATAACTCAATGGTTGGCGTGGTCGGCTAACGTCCCGAAAGGCGCGGGTTCGAACCCCAACAATGAGCATGAGCTTTGGAGACAACATCGTGAGGAAACCATAGCATGGTGGTAGGGCATTTTCTAGCTCGTGATCGCCTGGCTAGCTACCACCCTCTTGTAGAAAATCTGTTGACAAACACCTGATGGTGTGTTCCGGCAGCCTCACTCGAGAGCCAGTGTGCCATTACAGCTGGTAGCATTTGCCACCATCTTCGGCTACAGCGTCACATAACATCAAGTGACCTGGTAGCCAAATACCTAGACTGTGAACTGTAAAAAAAACAAAACAAAAAGTGAATAGAATATTACTAGTTCTTGAAGTGTAGAAGTTGCTTTTTAAGGGGTATAATTTATTATGTGTCGCATAGATGTAATTAATCAAAATATAGTTTTAAATTCCCTACAGAGCCAAACAGTATATAGGGGCTTGTTTTTGGAACATTTTAAATTATCACTTTATGTATCTTATCTGTGAACAATAAGTAAAGCATAGACCGAGGTTTAAGGATAATTAAAAATTAGTTTAAGAATATTTAGCACAAAATTGTGATTTCATTATGTTTGTGACTGAAAATAAGGAAGGGCTATGCATCAAAATACCAAATAATTAGTAATTATTAGGATTTATTTCAAGATATGGGTGGTTTTAGACCAGATAAGTACATGCGACTTCCTTATAAAATTTCGTCTCAGGTATCCGCGACGGCGAGGTGCCGCTAACATAAATGGAATTGTGAATAAAGCCTCGACCACGGTGAGCGTTCAATGCTTAAATAAATTTAATCTGTATTCGCATGCGGCATACAGTTCATTACGATAAGTATCATATAAATAACATGTCAGCACTTCAATATAAAAATTATGAAATGGTGTGTGTGTACGCGGTTTAATAAAGTGATGTTATAAATAGATGCGCATCGAATAATTTGCTCATATATTTTATTGTTCTGCGATCTGTGAAGTGACATTTGGATTGGAAAGTATGTAAGTGTTTTTTTTTTAATTGCCCCTCAAATATGTTAACATTTCTATCCTGAATAATTTTAGTTTAACTTCAAATTAATAGTAATCATCATGAACTATTCCTTAGACAATATTGTTTTAAAATATTTGGCTATAAATTATTAATTTTTGATTTTTTTTATCACTTAAAAATCAGCCTAAATTCTTAACTTAGTAATTAATTTAGGTACTTATTTTGACATCATTTTTGATGGTATTTTTATTTGTTGTTTTTTTATACATTGAGCTTTCTTAACGATTGATAATTTCGATTTCGCAGGCCGGGTTGGTCGCAAAACCCTTTCTGGGCTGATGAAACGGACGCTGAGTCCGATGTAGAAGCGGGTGGTAGTCTACCGCTAACACAAGCAGCTCCACCTCCATCGGAAAAGAAAAAAGAAGGCGGTGCGAGCACTGCGAACAAGAAACGAGCCAACAGCACTTCGTCAGCGCCGAAGAAAAAGAACAAGACGGTTGAAAAAAACTCTGAAACTGAAGATTTGTCCCTAGGACAAAATTTATTTCTTGAGGTAAGATACATTTTGTTATCTATTTACATTATTTCATAGTGAGTAATATTATAATATATTATTTTTGTACTCAATTGCACTTATCACATATAAACTGAATTGAATATGGTGTCATTAAACGCTTGTGCATAGAGTGGTCTAAAATTAAAATATTTTGATACTTCTGTACTACGAGTGTGTGCGATATTTAATTGAAATCCTTACAATAACTTTATTTCGTATATTTTAGGAGGCGGTTGAAAGCAGCTTGAAGCAGTTGAAGCCGGTTCGAGCGGCATCACTGCAAAGCTTCTTGTCTCAGCGCGGGGCGAGCGGCTACACAACTCAGCGAGATCTCGTAAGAGCTGGTGAATACTACATCGAATTGAGGGTTTACAACTGTCGTGAAGCGGAGACCGAGCCAGCCGACGAGCGTTGGAAGAGAGCGCTCGTCACCCTCAAGCTGTGCACTGATGCAGACACAGCTGTCTGGCGCGCTGTGTCCAGCCTTGTGCAGGCTGGTAAACAAGAATTTAAATCTATTCAGCCTATTATGTATCCGAAACCGCGCTGATGATATTTTTACATTTTTATAAATAAATACCATATATCTTTCGATTTTATAAGCCTAATTTACTTACTTTTGTTTCCTTTACAGCATACATATATGAAATACTGAAATGTCAAATGCAAATACTGAAATACAAATATTGAAATTCAAATACTGAAATTATAAACTCAAAATTTGAAATGACAAAACTGATTTAAAACTTAATTCATATATTATTATTTTTTATCAATTAAACATTATTAAGCAGATTTTGTAATTGAATGTTTCAGTTCCTAGTTGATTTCATGGCTTGGCTGTAAAAAAATAATTAGTTAATCATAGTTGTTACGTACTTACCTTGGTTTATTTACAGCTCACAAATATCAAATACTGAAATGTCAAATGCAAATACTGAAATACAAATATTGAAATTCGAATACTGAAATTATAAACTCAAAACTAGAAATGACAAAACTGATTTAAAACTGAATTCATTTTTTAATTCATAATTGAATGTAACAACATTGACATTTCAGTAGCTAGTTGATTTTTGTGGTTTGGTTGTAAAAATATTATAATTAGTTTAACATAGTTGAAGTTAATTTAGCACTTATTTACATATCAGAAAAACAGAAATCTATGAACATAGCCTACTTTATCTTGCTCTTCTATAATTAATATGACTATGAAATTAATTCACTATTTGAATAAAATCTAAGCGTTATAACTATATAGAGACTGAGATTTACTATTTTGAATATTGATACGCGGGTCGCATTCTGAGTAGGATCAAAATGGTATTTTGTAATGAGTGCGGGGTTTATGTTTCTCACATATCTTCACATAAAAAGTCACTTTATCATAAATCAAAGTGTCTCCTTAACTCAGAGTTTCAAAATGTGCATATAATCGCTAGCGCCTTCAAAAACAGAATAGTGAGTTACAGAATAAATCCTGATACGGAAGATATCATCACAGCGCCTGAAATTTTCTTGAATAATATTTGCGCAACGGTCAATGAACTAATAAGAAAGTCCTTGTCTAAACACAATGCTTTAAAAGTCAATATGGAACTATTTGTGTCATATTATTTACCAAAAAACAATGAAAAGTCTATAAAGTCTTTTAACGTTCAATTTACTACAGTATTTCACAATACGGATTTACCTTCATTTTACAAAGAATTTTGTGAAAAGTTGATATCTAAATGCTCAGAATTTGAACAGTCAGAATCCGGATGGGCGATAGAATCTGTCTGAATTGAATATTAACAAATACAACCCATTAAGAGCGGGTACTTATATTAAATTACCGAATAAAATACAAAATACTAAGTCATGTATAAACATTAATAATGTGAATGATAAAAAATGCTTTTTATGGAGCATTATTGCGCACATGTATCCTGCAAAGAGAAATCCAAACAGAGTAACATCATATCCGCACTATGAAAACATTCTGAATATTTCAGGTATGAAGTTTCCTGTGAGTTTAAGTGATATTAAACTATTTGAGGAGAACAATCCAAATATTTCTGTAAATGTGTATGGCTTAGAGAAAAACTGTGATGTGTCCGGACCTCTTTATAAAACAGCTCATCGAAAATTAACACATGTGAACTTACTTTTAGTGCAAAATCATAGTCAAAACCACTACTGCTTGATAAAAAATTTTGAAAAACTTATACATAAGCAGCTTACAAAACACAGAAGCAAAATATTTTTATGTGATGAGTGTTTTGTTTATTTCGAATCGCAAGAAAAACTTTATGGCCACATTTGTGCGCGAGTTAAAACAGTATTGCCTCCTTCAGGAAGTAAGTTATCGTTTTCACACTTTGAAAGAACTCGAAATATCCCAATTGTAATATACGGTGATTTCGAAAGTTTACTTAAAGAATATTCTGATAAAAACAAATCACAGCATGTTGAAGGAATACAAATACATGAAGCCACCTGTTTTGCTTATTACATATGCTGTAAATCTAGACCGTCTCTGAACAAGTTTGTTAGTTATCGAGGTCCTGACTGTGCAAAAGCATTTGTTGAAACTCTTTGTAATGATGTAATGGAATTACACCAAATATTATCAACAAATGTAGATATGGTGTCATTAACCGAAAATCAGAAAAAAACTCACGAAAGCGCGACTGCTTGTCATCTTTGCAAGAAAGCTTTTATAAAAGGTGATATAATTTGTGCAGACCATGACCATTTTACCGGATATTATCTAGGCGCTAGCCACAATACGTGCAACTTAAACGCGACAATATGTAAATTTATTCCAATTATATTTCACAATCTTACCGGATACGACTGTCATTTATTTATTAATGAATTGTCAGCTATTGTTGGTCGAATCAATTTAATCCCAAAAACAAAGGAAAAATACATATCATTCACTAAGTTCATACCTGTTAATGCCAAAAATGCTGCACAGCTAAAATTTATTGATTCTTTTAACTTTTTAAGTTGTGGATTGGATAATTTAGCAAAAACATTACATCCTGATGATTTTATTAACTTGAAGCACTTTTATCCTGATAAAAAATCATTTGATTTATTGCGTAGAAAAGGTATATATTGCTATGATTATGTTAATTCTTTCGAGCGATACAATGATATGTGTTTACCGGAAAGAAATTGTTTCTTTAATAAAATGACATCTGAAGAGATTTCGGAAAAAGATTACGAACATGCTAAAACTATTTGGAAAGAGTTTCAAATACAAGATTTAGGACAGTACACTGACTTATACTTAAAATGCGATGTTTTACTGTTATGCGATGTATTTGAAAAATTTAGATCAATGAGCCTGACTCATTATAATTTAGATCCTTGTCATTATGTATCCTCCCCATCCTTAAGTTGGGACGCAATGTTACTATACACCAAAATTGAGCTTGATATGATTTCCGATGTTGAAATCTACCAAATGATTGAAAAAGGTATAAGGGGAGGTCTTGCACAATGTAGTCTACGGCATTCGAAGGCAAATAATAAATACTTGTCTGATTATAACAAAAATGAGCTAGATTCCTACCTTGTATACCTTGATTGTGTAAATTTATATGGCTATGCAATGATGAAATGTCTACCAATCAAGAATTTCAAATTTTTGACAGATGACGAATGTATAAGATTAAAAGAGAATATTAAATTTATATCAGATAATAATAATCAAGGGTACATACTTGAAGTAGATCTCGAATACCCGACAGAAATTCATGATTTACATTCAGAATTACAATTTGCACCTGAAAAATATATTCCGCCTAATGGAAAATGCGAAAAACTAATTGCAAATTTGCATAATAAATGTCAGTATGTTATACATTACACACATTTAAAAGAGTGTTTAAAACATGGTCTAAAGCTCTTGAAAATACACAGAGTTTTAGTTTTTGATCAGAAAGAGTTTTTGAAACCTTACATAGAACTAAACACAGCACTCAGGCAAAATTCGTCATCAGACTTTGAAAGAGATTTTTTTAAGAAGCAAAACAACTGTATTTTCGGTAAAACGATAGAAAATAAAAGAAATCAAATTGATGTTAAACTTGTTAATGTTTGGAAAGATGTTTCAAATAGAACCAATAAAATATGAGGCGCTGAAAAATACATAAGTGCTCCGAACTTCAAAAATTTGACAATTTTTTCCGAAAACTTGGTAGCTATTCAATTGCAACAAAGTAAAATAATCTTAGACCGCCCAATTTATATTGGTTTTACAGTTCTTGAGCTTGCCAAAACCCATTTATACAAGTTTCATTACTCAGTCATGAAAAAAATGTATGAAGAAAACATTCAACTTTGTTACACAGACACTGATAGTCTTTTATATTTGATAAAAACTGAAGATTTTTACAAAGATATGAAGGGCAGCCTACAATATTTTGATACCAGTAATTTCAGTGATAATAACTTGTACACCATACCTCGCGCTAATGCTAAATTGCCAGGCTATTTCAAAGATGAATTAGGCGGTAAAGTTATTTCGGAATTTACAGGATTACGTGCTAAGCTTTATTGTATTGATACTGAAACCTCATCGATCAAGAAAGCTAAAGGGGCAAAAAAGTCTGTAACCAAAAACCTTACTATGGAAAAATTTAAACGATGCCTATTTAAAAACGTAGATATTAGAGATGATATGTATGTAATAAAATCTAAGAATCATAGAGTCTTTACCCAGAGGTTAAACAAACTGGTGTTAAATAAATCTGATGACAAGAGACAGATTTTCAAGAATACTGTGAATACCTTACCTTGGGGCCATTACGCCAATATATTGTAAATTTATAAAATACTTTTTCATTTGTAATAAACTAACGTGTGATTATTACTTTTAGGTTAAAAAGTATTTTACTTATTATTTCAAATGTTATCAGTTACTGTAATAGAATTTAAATTGAAGTGTTTATCTTATTTTGTAATCTTTAATAAATAAAATTGTACTTAATTATCTAACATTGTGTTTGCATTTATTATCTATTTCCGCTGACCAACCTAAATACTTAATATTATAAGAAATTATTGAGATAAAACAACCAAAATACATGATGCCAGTTTATTTTTCAATTACAATAATTTATGCACAATTAAATTAATTTTAATGGATAAGGAGAAATATTTTTCATAAGTCACAGTCGTAAAGTTTTTTTCCTATTTGTCTTATAAGTGAATTTGCAGCATCCATTATTACATCATAGTTATGGTTTTCTTCAACAACATACTGAGCGCTTACACTCGAATTCTCACTATCACTATAGTAACTGCTATCATCTTCTGGATTCTTGACATCATATATACAGATCTTGATTAACTTTTGACCCGTCTTCAAATGAGTGCGACGCACAATATTTGTTGTTATTGAAAATGGAGGAGATGCAAAAGATTTTCTCTTTCGAAAAGGCTTTCTTGGTTTTACGAGCGATTCTTCCTTATCAGTATTTTGAGAATTTTTAGTTTCATGAGTTGCAATTTTTGTGAAGTATCTTGAAGTATCATCCGTATCTTGTGCATAGTAAAATGGGTTGATGATAAGATCTTCGCACTCTTGAGACATATTCACCTAAAAAGAGAGAAAATTGATTAAAGTAATTAATATTAATTCATGTTAAAGTAGTTATTATTACAAGCTTAATTATTATTTTTTAATCAATTCAAATATATTTTTTAAAACTTACTTAATTTTAATGTGTTTGCTGAACAAATGTGAAGACGAGTGTCAGCTGCAAATGTGAGCAGTGAAATAATGAAATGTTTTTAACAGGATAATACTTGAACTTTCGCGGAACTACATAAATGGCATGCGCATATTAAATATTATTTATTACTGTGATGTGATCAAATAACCCCGATAAAATGGATCAAATGAATCATTACCTGGAAATGTAGAAACAAAATGATGGTGTAATTGGAACATATGTACATAATAGCATTACATTGCATTCGAGTAACAAATACGATGCTATTTAATAAGAATACGCTGTACACCAGTATCAGACATCATTATGAAGTTGGTCAAACAGCCCACTACCTTAGAAATTAATGATATAGAAGTGAGATCACAACCCAATACTGTCAGACACAGCGTTTTACTCCCTAACACCATTCGCTGTATAATTTGTGGGCCATCGAATTGTGGAAAAACCAACGTTATGATTAACATGTTATTGCATAAAAATGGACTTAAATTTCAGAATGTTTATCTGTACTCAAAAACAACGTATCAACCAAAGTACTGTTTTTTGAGTGAAGTGTTCAACTTGATTCCTAATTTAAATTATTTTATGTTTAAAGACAGCAAAGATGTCGCTGATCCTGAAAGTGCTCTACCAAATTCTGTTTTTATTTTTGATGATGTCGCATGTGAGAATCAAGTAAATATTCGCAATTATTTTTCTATGGGGCGACATAAAAAAATTGATTGTTTCTATTTATCCCAGACTTATTCTAAAGTTCCGAAGCAGTTAATACGAGATAACGTAAATTTGTTAATTGTTTTCAAGCAGGATGATATTAACTTGAAACATATTTACAATGAGCATGTCAATACTGATATAGACTGGTTACAATTTAAAAAAATGTGCTCTGAAACATGGAAAGGACGACACTCGTTCATAATAATAAATAAAGATAGCGAGTTAAATAACGGTAGATATAGACATGGGTTCGATACGTTTATTAAATTTCAGTGACTTTATATAGAAAATACATGCGTTTTATATATTCAGTACAACAGCTTCAGTCCAAATTACTGGTTGTGAATATACTAAACTTCTAACATGGAAAAAAATATGAAAAAGCGAATACTTACGTCAGTCAAAACAATTAAACAAAAAATAAAAGCTATGAAAAATAATGAAGATACTATCAACTATAATTTAGATAAAGTATTTAAACCTCTTATTGACCCTTTGAATAAAATTGCTGATTGTAAGGAAATTAAGTCACCAATCAGTGATAAATCTACTCTTTACACAGATGTGGCAAAAAATTCCTCAATGCTCTCTAATGATTCTAGCGATATAAGTGAAGATAACTTTAACGATGATGCTAGTTCGTATAAAAGTGTCAATACAAACTTATCGTATGATGGCAACAAGAGAGAATATTTGACGCCGGTTAAAGATGAAAAAATTGTGACCATGCTAAATACCCCTTTAATGTCTATGTTAAACAAAGATAACTTACTTGAGGAAAATAATAGTTTAAATGTGCCGTTTGGTATACGAAGTGAAAATAATAAATTGTGGATGGGTAGCGTACCAATTTCTTTTAAATTGATTGGCACTCACTCTAGTGGAATGCAAATATCTTTGATTTCGATAGGCGATAAAAGTTATGAAATAACAAACGGCATTAAAGAGCTATTGTTTAAAAAGAAACCAGACTTAAATTTAGTTTCAGAACAAGACCGGATTACTTACAAAGACATATTAGAAAACACTCATGCTCATAAACGAGATTTTAAAAGTACTAGTCAAATAAAAGGTGATAAAGGAATGAAATACAATCAAATAATTAAACCATTATTTTACGAATATAATCAACTCTTAGAAAATAAAGTTATTAAACGTGGTGGTAGTTTACCTTGTTTGAAAAAATCGTATAAAAAGAATACTGATTTTATTTATTGGGATGATCCTAATGAACTGATCGAAAGACTTAAACTATTAGTAGCATCCAGTGATGCTGGTAATACTAATCATGACAATGAAATTATATCATTAATAGAAGAATTGAAAGAAGCAGGTATAATTAAAGAATAAAATGACAACATTCAATGGAACTTGCTTAGTTTCAACATTCTGCTCAAACATGAATGTCGATAAATTCGGTCTCCACATATACAAAAAACGTAAAAATAACTACGGTTTTAATATAGCTCCAGAATGTGTGATAAAGCAAATTGATGCAAAAAACTTAGATGCTCAAAGTAAAAGACTTAAAAATCTTGGACACCCTCAGGATTCATGTGATGCTGTAACCAAAGATTATGTTGACAAATGCATAACTGACCTCTGGAACAAAGTTTCGACGAACATTAAATTAATTACAGAAATAAGTAACACATTAACTAAATTAGAAGACCATTTTCAAAACAGTAATAAAAATGAGCAAAAGAAGTGTAGTAAATGAAATTCATAAATATGCAAGGATAAATTTTCCCAGAAGGCATGTTGTGATGAGAGATATTGATGATCTTTGGCAAGCTGATTTGATAGATATGCAATCTGTTTCAAAAATAAATGGTGGCTACAATTATATTTTAGCAGTTATTGATACATTTTCAAAATACGCCTGGACGATTCCACTGAAAAATAAAAATAAAGATTCAGTTTCCGAAGCATTTCAGTCTTTATTACAAAAAGGTCGTATCCCTAAAAATTTGCAAACTGATCAGGGCACAGAATTTTACAATAATAAATTTAAAATAATACTTAATTTGCATAATATAAATCATTACTCAACATACTCTACAAAAAAGGCGTCTATTGTTGAAAGGTTTATTAGAACTATAAAAAATAAGATTTACAAAGAATTCAGTTTACAAGGATCTTACAAATGGAAGGATGAACTATTGGACAAAGTAATCAAAATTTACAATAACAGCGTTCATAGAACGATCGGTATGTCGCCAGCGCAAGTTGGAGATAACAATAAAGATCTTATATTGAAAAGGTATAATGAAGTGTGTAAATGTTACAACAGAAAAGAAAGCAACATATTGAAAAATGGTGATTTTGTGCGTATTAGTAAGTACAAAGGAACATTTGAAAAAGGTTACACCCCAAATTGGTCCACTGAAATTTTCAAGATTATCAAAGTTCAAAAATCTAATCCCTATTCTTATTTAATTGAAGATATGAGACATCGCCCCATATTAGGCGCATTTTATAAGCAAGAACTTCAAAAAACTGAACACCCTGATGTATATCTTGTGGAAAAAATATTGAAAAGAAAAGGAAATAAATTATATGTTAAATGGCTAGGCTTTCCATCTAGTGAAAATAGTTGGATTGATAAAACAAACAAATTATAAAGTAAGCGCATCATGAAAAATTAGTCAGTTTCTATTTGGTTATGAAAGAGAATAGTCATCTTAATAGTTTGATTAACAAACTGCCCTTCGAACTTCACCTGCCTGGGTATAATTATTACGGACCAGGAACTCGATTGGCAGAAAGACTTGCTCGAGGAGATAAAGGAATAAATCAGTTGGACGAATATTGCAAACAGCACGATATAGCTTATAACAAATCATCTAATTTGGTTGACCGACATAAAGCGGATATAATTTTACTTAAAATGGCTAAAAAGAGAGCAACATCTTCGAATACTAGCTCTGGAGAAAAAATTGCTGCTAATTTAGTTAATACAGCTATGCTAGCAAAAGTTAGCGCTGGAGCAGGACTAAAAAAGAAATTTAAAGCTATTGTATCGCACACAAAAAAACATATTCGTAAAATGAAACCTAAGTGTCAAAAAATGGCAATCGAATTGGCTTTTGCTGCTGCCAAAGAATTGTCCAAAGATTTGCCTATTCAACTACCACGTGTTATACCTGTGCCCAAAACAGGAGGCTTTCTTCCTTTAATACCAATTTTTGCAGGATTATCTGCTGCTGGAAGCCTCGCTGGTGGTGTTTCGGGAATTGTAAAAACTTGCAATGAATACAAAGCTGCGAAGAAACGTCTTTTAGAATTAAAGAGACATCATGATAAAATGGAGGGGTTAACCATAGGTAAAGGTTTGTGTATAAAACCTTACAAAGAAGGGTTAGGAATATACATAGCAAAAAAAAAAAAATAGTCCATATATTACCTAAGCGAGCTCTTACTAATATAGACCTAATGAAATATTCTAAAAATATTCCATACTTTAGAGGTGTTTTTATGAGAGATGGATTACCTCAAATTCCATTTCCTATTGAATGCGGTATAATTAATTTGGACAGCTCACAAAATTCTGGTACACATTGGGTGGCGTACACTAAAATTAATGATTGCGTTGAATATTTTGATAGTTATGGAAACTTGAGGCCGCCAAAGGAATTTATTAGGTATATGAAAAAGTGTAAAGTTATCTATAATTACGATAATTTTCAAAAAAAATAATTCGTATAACTGCGGTCATCTATGTCTAGGGTTTTTAAACAAATTCTGGCGCAAACTCAGCATTTTGAAATAACGAATAAATAGCATGTTATAACTATCTTTTTTCAGTCTTTGTAATATCTCTGTTCAGCTCAGGACAATGTCATTCACTTTATCATTTTCCGGAAGTCAATCTGTGTTAGAAACAACGTTTCATCCCCCCTTAGTTTTAGAAGAAAGTTATGAGTGTGGTTTATTATATTTTTCTGTATTTAATGGTATACCTAACGTAACTAGCAATAACAATGTGTTTATTTATGGTGAAAATAATAGTCAAATTCAAATACCAAATGGTTCGTACGATTTACAAGATATTTATGAATATATAAATAATAATATTGACTGTGAACTCAAGATTGAATCGAATTGCAATACTTCAACAATATCTATATTCTGCGCAAAGAGTATCGATTTCCGAGCACCGAAGAGTATTGGGAGAATCTTAGGATTTCGAAAAGAAATACTAGAAGCAAATAAATGGCATGTCTCTGTAAACCCAGTCAACATTCTTCCAGTGACCGTGATAAGAATCGAATGTGATTTGGTGCAAGGATCTTACAATGATGGCATATCATCTCATATAATTTATGAATTTATACCAAACGTTTCACCAGGCTATCGATTTATTGAAAAAGCAATAAATGCCATATATTTTCCAATTAAAAATAAGAACATTGCATCCGTTACGGTAAAAATTATTGATCAAAACGGAAATAACATTAATTTTGGTGGAGAGAATATTCAAATGTGTCTTCATTTACGAAAATCAATATGATTGTATTTAATGATCAAAACTCTAATATAACATCAAAAACAAAGTTAAAAAGAGCTATTCTAACAGAAACACTCAAGAAACAAAGACGTACCAAGATATCGAAGATTACAAAAGAAAACAAAGATTTCTTACGAGCTCTTGGTTTCAAAATATGAGTATCTTAAATATTGACGATTCACCCCATTTCGATAACTCTATCGAGGGTTACGAAATTCATACCTACAACCCATATAGTAATAGCTTCAAAGAAAATGATGAAATCCGTATATCGATTCATCAGCAGGATATATACGTATTACCATCTTCAAGTTTTATATATATTGAAGGACGCGTCAACGTTTCTATGAAGGATGCCTCAGGCAAAGTTGCAAAAAAGAGTTTGAAATTCACAAATAATCCAATAGCATTCCTGTTTCAAGATATTCGTTATGAGATTAATGGTATAGAGATCGATCGTATTAGAAATGTAGGAATTACTTCTACAATGAAATCATACGTCTCTTTGAACAATGGAGACAGTAAAGTAGCAGCCGTATGGGGATGGGATATGAATGGGTTTAAAGTTAAAGATGACTCCTTTAGTGTTCTGATACCACTTAGTAAACTGATAGGGTTTGCGGAAGATTATAATAAAATCATTTTAAATTGCAAACATGAACTCATTATGAGTAGAAATAATACTAACAGAAACAGTGTTATCTCTGATCAAAATGATACTATTCAAATTGATATACTAAGGGTTCAGTGGAAAGTGCCACATATTAAAGTATCTGATCGTGAGAGGCTTTCTTTATTAAAGTATTTAGAAAAAGACAAACCCATACATATAGCTTTTAGGAATTGGGACTTGTATGAGTATCCTCTATTACCCAAAACTACAAAGCACTCATGGTCTGTAAAAACAGCTACTCAATTAGAAAAACCAAGATATATTATTTTTGGCTTACAAACTGATAGAAAAAATAATATAGCCAAAGATAGTTCTTTATTCGACCATTGTCACCTAACAAACGTGACATTGTTTTTAAATTCACAATATTACCCTTATGATTCGTTAAATATAAACTTTGGTGAAAATAGATACAGTATATTATATGAACTGTATACCAAATTCCGTCAGTCGTACTATAATCTCCCAACCGATCCGTTGTTAGACATAAGAGAATTTAAAGAAAAAGCACCTCTGTTTATAATAGACTGCTCAAGGCAAAATGAAAATCTGAAATCTGGCCCTGTAGATGTTCGTTTGGAAATAGAAAGTTCCCAAGATATTCCCGATAACACAGCTGCTTATTGTCTTATCATCAACGACCGAGTTGTTGAGTACAAGCCTTTGAGTAATATTGTGCGTAAAATATCATGAGTGTGTTTGTGGACGTGCAAGGATTCAAAACGGACTACAATGAATTCATAATAAAAGAAATAGCGATAAAATCTGGTCAACAGTTTATTACACTCCAGTTTAAGCCACCATTTTCCTACAACGAATTAACAAATACAGAAAAAAAGAATGTTTGTTGGATAGAACGAAACAGACAGATATTTTGGGATGAAGGATTTATACCATATTCATATCATACAATTTATATTAGAGGACTCATAAAAAATAAAACTATTTACGTTAAGGGCTTAGAGAAAGTGACATGGTTGAAGAAAATTTTAGGATATAATATGGATCAAAATTCATGTATTTTTAATCTAGAAGATAAAGGTTGCCCTAACCTGCTTAGTTTATATAAAGACTACAAGTCATGCTTAGATGTATATCGATGTATAAATCACTCCTCGCATTGTGCTTTACAAAATGTTACTTGTATGCAAAAATGGTGCTTAGAAAATAAATGTTTTTGAAGAAACCAATTTTATTTTTAATTATTAATTCCTCATATACCCTACCCTACTAGAATAACTCGCTCTCGCTTCTAAGATGCAGCAGGTTGGTTGTAGAGAATAAATTATTTTTTAAGAGAAGTATCTTTCAACTGATTGAATCAGATCATTGATTGAACAGAACCAGTTCAGATCAGATAGATAAAGTACAAGCTGTTCATGAAATAACAGACTCAGTTTTAAATGGTTGTGACCCGATCAGATATGGTTGACCGATGTCACGCTGGATAATTAGGACTATCTGCTTCACTTGCTTCTACGATGAAGCAGGGCGGCCGATGTCGTGCTGGAGAATTGTGGCTTCTGCATCACACTCGAGCGAAGCGAGAGTGTGAGGCAGAAGCCCCAATTCTCCCCTACTAACAAACACTCATATATCATTCCTCTTTATTATTACAGTAGATAAGGATTATAAGGAAAATATTTTACAGCCTGTTCATCAGGGATAATGTAGGATTCTAATGGTGAAAGAATTTTTCTAATCAGTTTCGGGGCCTATTCAATTCAAACAAACAAATCTTTTCTCTTGATAATATTAGTGTGGATGTAGATATACAGGGTGAAAACTTTCAGCGGGACAATAAGCGGAAGTACCTTATCCGTTGCAGCAACTCGAAAATGGTCTTAGGAGACTATCCATATTTTTTATGGAGTTTTGATCCCCATTCACATATTAAAAAAAAATTACAGTTAGCAAGAAAATAGTCATTTTACACAAAAACATTGTTTGATGCCAAACGATCCTGTTTCTAATACTGGTCAAAAACTTCTATGGGACCAACCTGCATCGTTGGAGTACTCAAAAAGTCACAAATTGCAAAAAAGTTTTCCCGTACATTTTGTATGAAAATTATATGTTTTTATTATTTACGTAATATGCTTCTAGCAAGTCAAGTATTTACAAACCTTTTATTATCATTTAGTTAATCGTCATCATCATCATCAATCTACCAACTTATTAACCGTAAAGATTTGATACATATCAGATAGTGTAGGTACATTTGGTCCCTTGTATCGTCTTTGATGGGGTGATCATTCCATTTAGTGACACTGTCAAAAATCTTGGAATTACACTTGACTACCCGAAAGATGTTTGCGTCTGCCGGATCACTACACAGGTTGCGCAATTTCTTACCGACTGCCAACAAATTTGCACGAACACAGTCGCTCTTACCCCTATTCAATTAGGCTGAGTCTGCTAGCCAAACCTAAGAGAGGACCAGCTGAATAAAGCTGAGCGTCTTCAAAATATCCGCATATTATTCGCCTATTTTTAGCCTACGCAAATATGACCTCAAACAAAAATATGAACTCAAATGGCTTTTCTTAAACTGTCGCCGGAATACTCATATATTGGCCCTAATTTATAGTATACTAGCTCCACACCGCGGTTTCACACGCGCGGTGATGGATAGTGATGATGATGATGATGAGTCAAATATAGCGTATGTTACTCGGACATATAGCTTTCTACTGGTGAAAATTTTTTTGAACCGGTTATGTAGTTTTTGCGTTAATCCGTTACAAACAAACTATCAAATCTTTCTCTTTATTATTAGAAGAGTAGATAAGGATTAACACAAAGATAAGAATATGTGGCCTAGTTTGTACCGGCGTTAGTATTGCATATTTGAACACGGAAAAGTAGTTATTGTGACATAACTGTAATACGTGTAGTTAGTTACATATGGTATAGCATACTTTTTTGTAGACATTGATGTCCTCTATAAAACTACTTATTCTCATAAATTCAAGATAGTTAATAAAGAAGCAGACTTCTGTTATGTAAATGCTACTACGAACTGTGCTATTGAGTTAACAGAACATTGATTAATTATAATTTGCATTTATAGGCCACTCAAAACAACTAATGAATATTTTAGCACATTTTCACGTATTTTGAATTTCTTTTAAAAAAACACGCACACTAAAATAAAAAGCTTAAATTATGTTGCAATTCCAATATTGATATTTTAAAAGATAATTCAAAAACAAAGATTTTCAAGGACATTATTAAAAGCTACATTTTAAAGCTAGCCCTACACGAACCGACCCGCCTAGCAAGAAATACCTGTATTGACAATTTCTTACATAATTTTTGTAGTTCTTCGTGTGAAAAAATAGAACTTGCAATCTCTTATCATATTACGGTCCAGTCAAGGAGTTAATATTCCTTTACTGGACATTTGAAATTCAATATACAATCTGAACTTTTATAATGTTCACAGAAGTAAACGCTCCACACAAATCTGCATTATTTGATAAAGGTATCTTTGGCATGGCTCCGAGATTGTACAATAATTTACCTAAATTTATCCTTGACTCAAACTGTCTTATCACATTTAAAAAGAAGTTGTTTAGTTTTCTCATAAACATATGTTATTATTCAAAATAAAGAATTTATAAATAACCGTTCCTTAGAGCTTTAGTGATATTCAAAAAAATATATTTGATTTGATTACTACCTATTATAGTTCGAACGGTCCTTTAAATTTTAAGTACGCTTAGGCATCTTTCAATAAACACGCATACATGCTTATCGCAGCTGCGTGATATTCCACCACGTGAGGTACATCATCAGGTTAAACATCAGCACCCCTAGCACGCGGCGGAGAGTAATAGTCTTTCCACCGTTTTTGTCCACCTGTCAGTGGAAATAATTGTCTTCTCCACCTTACAGAGCACGGCAACCGGGGAAAGAGACGAAATGTTTCCTTTTGACGTATCTCGTAGACAGTATGTCCCGCTACTCCCGCTATAGAGCACGGACTCGTCGAAACGTGGATATAACTCTCTCTAATTAACATAACACGGAGAAGGTAGAGAAGAAAAAATATTTTCATCCAAAAATGTGTCGCGCATATTATAATAACATTTTGTAGCGGGAAATAGAAACAATAGAAAGATAATTACACCGAAGGTATATCCGAAATGTCACAACCCCTTCGATTACCCAGATAATTAATTCAGGCACATATTTCGGTTCAATAAAGAAATGGCGTGGTAATGCATTGCAGTCTCGAAACCATACGGACGGTTTGCCGGTGCATATCAAGATTATTATTGTATTACTCGTACATTCTGTGAAATACCTACGTTAAATAATTCTTATTTGTTTTTAATCTACAATAGGTCCCCACTTCCATACGCATAATGAGTCTTAGTAAATGAAATAGGATACTACGTATGGATAGCACACGCTACTCAGAGACTTTTGTTACATTTGCTTTAAATGGCACCTACGATTTATCCACGTGGATAAAATATCCTCTGGCGTTGCCGTGCTCGCAAGGCAGATAAAAATGACAAGGTGGAATAGATTTCTTTCCTCTCCATGGGGAGAAATAGTCCACTGCCCGTGCTAGCCCTGCAGGCCTCGTGCTTGTATCGTTGCTCAATAACATAAAAACGAGAATTTCAACTACATATACTATTATTCGCAGCGCAGTACGCAAGATAAGCCTGCTCTTCGATCATATAAGATGACTAGCTGACCCGCCAGCGGCTTCGCCCGCGTGGTTTCGCGGGGTGGCTAATTACTTTTTTTAACTATCCCACGGGAACTCTTGAATTTACCGGGATTAAAAGTATTCTATATGTTGACCAGAGATATATGCTACCACCATACAAAATTTCATTTAAATCGGTCCAGTCGTTTTTGAGATTAGCCCGTACAATCACACAGAAAAAACAGAGAAACCAAAATTTATAAAAAATCTAACTAACTATATAGTTTGATTTCTCTTCTTACATCCCCTTGACTCAGATTTTAGCATTTTTCACCAAGTAAACATGCGACTTCCATGATTTTCGTTCACCCAAAAATTGCTCAACGTGCCTAAAGAAGGTTTCACTTCAAAAACTCCATTTTGTGGTGACGGCCATCTTGAATTTGAAATTTATCATAGTATATTGTATTCTACTAGTCAAACCCTTTCATTTGATACCCATACTGAGGAATTTGTGAAGAAATATGTAAGCCGCCATTTTGTGGAGGCGGCCATCTTGAAGCAATTTTCAACAAACATAGCTAAGAACACGTCCAACTAATCGCCTTTAAAAAAAAAAAAACTGTTCGGGAGCTACGATCTCACAAACAGACACACACACACACACATACACCTCAACTTATAACACCCCGTTCTTTTTGCCGTCCGTTAAATAAATAAAGTTAAATAGTTAAATAGTTATTTGTGCAACAAGAGAGCAAAGTCGTTTTTTGCTGCGAGTGCTGATTTTGAATCTTGAGTGTGGCGAGGGATTCAAAGTCACGAGATGCAAAAACTTTGCTCTTGTTTAACACACATAACTTTTCACTTCAGCAGCGAGAATACTTTAGGAGATAAAATAATAAACAAAAGGAATAGATTCCTCTTTTTATATATATATAATATCATTGAATAGATTGAAATAACTATTTATTGTGAATCAAAATAATTAACATTGTAGGTAGAGGTATAAATTCAATAAATTACATTAAAAGACATAATTATCTATTTTACAAAATTTCTTTAGTTAGTACGAAATTCCGAACGTGTTTGTCTTTGAGGTCGATTTCAAAATCGTAACTTCGAAGGGGCTGGTCTTTGTCTCGCTCTCTTTCTAATGGCGGGAAAGAGATAGAGTGTGAATGTTTCGAATTTGTTTGATTAACCCAAGCCTGAATAAAATATTCGCGGCTATCTAAAACAAAACAAAAATTACTTTGTCTCACTCAGTGAGCAATTTTGCAATCGCATTTTGCTCTCTGATTTCAGGCAGCAAAACCTACATGTTTGAGCTACTGTGAAAATTAACTTGAACCACTATATAGGTGACGTCTTCAATTTTATTGGGTCCACAGTTCGGGATCCCTTTAGCGCAGATGAGATTACATTCCCGTTTACTGCCGAACCGACCCCGTAATCGGTTATACCTACCGCCTGGCGGGCGACACGTGAATGGAGTACGAAAACGGGATTGGCCACAGAATAAGACAATAGTTAGAATCTCTTTGGCGCCTTGTACACACGGTTACGTACACGTATGTATTTCTCGATATCACTATCACTACGTGGAGAGAAGCACACTTATAACATCCGCAACGCTGACAGGCTGTATATATATATATCGCGCTCTCTTGCGAAGTCGGATAAGCTGACTCACGTTATGGGGACGGAGGTATATAACAAGTTACCGGATATAGTTACAAACTACATTTTATCATAGTCACTTCCAGCTGTCTGCCTGTCTTTATGTATGCCTAAATCTTTAAAACTACGCAAAGGATTTGTATGCGATTTTTTTAATAGATAGAGTGATTCAAGAGGAACGTTTATATGTATAATACATGCATAATATTGTAGAGGAACACTAATAATTTTAGAGGTTTCTAATGTGATGTCGTGAATAAACACATTTTATGTATCCCTAAATCTTTAAAACTACGCAAAGGATTTGGATGCGATTTTTTTTTAAGATAGAGTGATTCAAGAGGAACGTTTATATGTATAATACATGCATAATATTGTAGAGAAACACTAATAATTTTAGAGGTTTCTAATGTGATGTCGTGAATAAACACATTTTATGTATGCCTAAATCTTTAAAACTACGCAAAGGATTTGGATGCGATTTTTTTAATAGATAGAGTGATTCAAGAGGAAGGTTTATATGTACAATACATGCATAATACAGTAAAGAAACACTGATAATTTTAGAGGTTTCTAATGTGATGTCGTGAATAAACACATTTTATGTATGCCTAAATCTTTAAAACTACGCAAAGGATTTGGATGCGATTTTTTTATAAGATAGAGTGATTCAAGAGGAACGTTTATATGTATAATACATGCATAATATTGTAGAGAAACACTAATAATTTTAGAGGTTTCTAATGTGATGTCGTGAATAAACACATTTTATGTATGCCTAAATCTTTAAAACTACGCAAAGGATTTGGATGCGATTTTTTTTTAAGATAGAGTGATTCAAGAGGAACGTTTATATGTATAATACATGCATAATATTGTAGAGAAACACTAATAATTTTAGAGGTTTCTAATGTGATGTCGTGAATAAACACATTTTATGTATGCCTAAATCTTTAAAACTACGCAAAGGATTTGGATGCGATTTTTTTAATAGATAGAGTGATTCAAGAGGAACGTTTATATGTATAATACATGCATAATATTGTAGAGAAACACTAATAATTTTAGAGGTTTCTAATGTGATGTCGTGAATAAACACATTTTATGTATCCCTAAATCTTTAAAACTACGCAAAGGATTTGGATGCGATTTTTTTTTAAGATAGAGTGATTCAAGAGGAACGTTTATATGTATAATACATGCATAATATTGTAGAGAAACACTAATAATTTTAGAGGTTTCTAATGTGATGTCGTGAATAAACACATTTTATGTATGCCTAAATCTTTAAAACTACGCAAAGGATTTGGATGCGATTTTTTTAATAGATAGAGTGATTCAAGAGGAACGTTTATATGTATAATACATGCATAATATTGTAGAGAAACACTAATAATTTTAGAGGTTTCTTATGTGATGTCGTGAATAAACACATTTTATGTATCCCTAAATCTTTAAAACTACGCAAAGGATTTGGATGCGATTTTTTTATAAGATAGAGTGATTCAAGAGAAAGGTGTATATGTACAATACATGCATAATATAGTAGAGAAACACTAATAATTTTAGAGGTTTCTAATGTGATGTCGTGAATAAACACATTTTATGTATCCCTAAATCTTTAAAACTACGCAAAGGATTTGGATGCGATTTTTTTTTAAGATAGAGTGATTCAAGAGGAACGTTTATATGTATAATACATGCATAATATTGTAGAGAAACACTAATAATTTTAGAGGTTTCTAATGTGATGTCGTGAATAAACACATTTTATGTATCCCTAAATCTTTAAAACTACGCAAAGGATTTGGATGCGATTTTTTTTTTAAGATAGAGTGATTCAAGAGGAACGTTTATATGTATAATACATGCATAATATTGTAGAGAAACACTAATAATTTTAGAGGTTTCTAATGTGATGTCGTGAATAAACACATTTTATGTATGCCTAAATCTTTAAAACTACGCAAAGGATTTGGATGCGATTTTTTTTTAAGATAGAGTGATTCAAGAGGAACGTTTATATGTATAATACATGCATAATATTGTAGAGAAACACTAATAATTTTAGAGGTTTCTTATGTGATGTCGTGAATAAACACATTTTATGTATCCCTAAATCTTTAAAACTACGCAAAGGATTTGGATGCGATTTTTTTATAAGATAGAGTGATTCAAGGGGAAGGTGTATATGTACAATACATGCATAATATAGTAGAGAAACACTAATAATTTTAGAGGTTTCTAATGTGATGTCGTGAATAAACACATTTTATGTATCCCTAAATCTTTAAAACTACGCAAAGGATTTGGATGCGATTTTTTTTTAAGATAGAGTGATTCAAGAGGAACGTTTATATGTATAATACATGCATAATATTGTAGAGAAACACTAATAATTTTAGAGGTTTCTAATGTGATGTCGTGAATAAACACATTTTATGTATGCCTAAATCTTTAAAACTACGCAAAGGATTTGGATGCGATTTTTTTTTAAGATAGAATGATTCAAGAGGAACGTTTATATGTATAATACATGCATAATATTGTAGAGAAACACTAATAATTTTAGAGGTTTCTAATGTGATGTCGTGAATAAACACATTTTATGTATGCCTAAATCTTTAAAACTACGCAAAGGATTTGGATGCGATTTTTTTTTAAGATAGAGAGATTCAAGAGGAACGTTTCTATGTATAATACATGCATAATATTGTAGAGAAACACTAATAATTTTAGAGGTTTCTAATGTGATGTCGTGAATAAACACATTTTATGTATGCCTAAATCTTTAAAACTACGCAAAGGATTTGGATGCGATTTTTTTTTAAGATAGAGTGATTCAAGAGGAACGTTTATATGTATAATACATGCATAATATTGTAGAGAAACACTAATAATTTTAGAGGTTTCTAATGTGATGTCGTGAATAAACACATTTTATGTATGCCTAAATCTTTAAAACTACGCAAAGGATTTGGATGCGATTTTTTTATAAGATAGAGTGATTCAAGAGGAAGGTGTATATGTACAATACATGCATAATATAGTAGAGAAAC
Source organism: Selenia dentaria (assembly GCA_917880725.1). Classification (NCBI taxonomy): domain Eukaryota; kingdom Metazoa; phylum Arthropoda; class Insecta; order Lepidoptera; family Geometridae; genus Selenia; species Selenia dentaria. The sequence continues at coordinate 27,040,129 of OU862895.1, read as the reverse complement.
ACTAATAATTTTAGAGGTTTCTAATGTGATGTCGTGAATAAACACATTTTATGTATCCCTAAATCTTTAAAACTACGCAAAGGATTTGGATGCGATTTTTTTTAAGATAGAGTGATTCAAGAGGAACGTTTATATGTATAATACATGCATAATATTGTAGAGAAACACTAATAATTTTAGAGGTTTCTAATGTGATGTCGTGAATAAACACATTTTATGTATCCCTAAATCTTTAAAACTACGCAAAGGATTTGGATGCGATTTTTTTTTAAGATAGAGTGATTCAAGAGGAACGTTTATATGTATAATACATGCATAATATTGTAGAGAAACACTAATAATTTTAGAGGTTTCTAATGTGATGTCGTGAATAAACACATTTTATGTATGCCTAAATCTTTAAAACTACGCAAAGGATTTGGATGCGATTTTTTTAATAGATAGAGTGATTCAAGAGGAACGTTTATATGTATAATACATGCATAATATTGTAGAGAAACACTAATAATTTTAGAGGTTTCTAATGTGATGTCGTGAATAAACACATTTTATGTATGCCTAAATCTTTAAAACTACGCAAAGGATTTGGATGCGATTTTTTTAATAGATAGAGTGATTCAAGAGGAAGGTTTATATGTACAATACATGCATAATACAGTAAAGAAACACTGATAATTTTAGAGGTTTCTAATGTGATGTCGTGAATAAACACATTTTATGTATGCCTAAATCTTTAAAACTACGCAAAGGATTTGGATGCGATTTTTTTTATAAGATAGAGTGATTCAAGAGGAAGGTGTATATGTACAATACATGCATAATATAGTAGAGAAACACTGATAATTTTAGAGGTTTCTAATGTGATGTCGTGAATAAACACATTTTTTTGCGCTTACATTGCAGGCGCTGGCTGAACCCTACGAGATAAATCAAAGTAATGTACTACAGTATTGTACAACTTCAAAAGGTCTATAAAAAGACCGCGATTGTATATTATGTCTATCTCTTAGTTGGGCTGTAGTTATATATACTATCAATATTGCACCCGTGCAAAGCCGCGGCGGGTCACTAGTATAGAGTAATTGTAATTCCAAAGAGTCAATCAAATAATATACAATTTGAATATTTTTAAACTGACCTTCATTCTATTTTTTTGCACTAAGTAGGAGGATGAAAGTTTTGAAATCCATCGTTGATGATAAATTATTATTGAAAAAAAAATTGCTGAAAGAGAAACACAAACTAAAAGATTATCTGGGAATATGTTTTTTTTTGGTCATTTTTTCACTTCTGAAATATGACCTACCAAACAAAACGAATAGTTTAAATCGAATCAAAATTGGCGGAATGATTTGATGATGATGAACAACAAAAAAACATAGTCGAACCTCTTTCTTTTTGTTGAAGTTGGTTAAAAATAGATATCTATAATTGTTAAAGTACCTATAGAGAATTTCATGAAGGTTTATTTCAGCTATCGGGTACACGCTGGTACAAGATACATGTTCGCTACGTTTTGGAGTCATGCCAGCTCAGTGTAGAGAAACGTAAGTACTTGTATTTAGCCGGGTCTCCACCAACTAGCTACACTATGACATTTCATCTAATAAAGTTTTGTTCATCAAACTTTAATAGGAGTTACAGATTTTAATTTTAATACCGTTCAGTGGATATATAAGAGTTTATCCGTAACGGACAGTTGATATAATTTTATTTGATACTAGCTGACCCGCCAGCGGCATCGCTCGTTTGGTCTTGGTGTAGTAGTGGAAGTGCCGTTTTGGAACCATGAGGATGACCTCATGGGTTCAATCCTAAGGTTGGACAGTTAGTTGGGTTTTTCTGAGAAACAAAAATGTTCTCAATAACAGTCCGGAGACTGGAACAGTATCCCGTAGATGGAAATAGGCTCACCCCCTGTTACATGATCACATTACCAAAAACATATATGGTGAAACGTAGGCGTTGAAAACACCGCCGCTTACCCCTTCGAGGTTTATATATAGGCTAAAGTATCGATTCACTCAAGATGACTGATGTTACCGACCCGCGGTTTCACCTCCGTGGTGATGGATGGTGATGATGGGGAATAGTATCCTATTAAAATACCGCTGCTTACCCCTTCCAGGTTATATAGGCGAAATTATTGCTTATGTTGTGTTTAAAAATAACATGTAAATATAGCGGTCGGTTCACTCAAGACCGTTAAACTGGTGTTTCACCTCCGTGGTGATGGCGGAATCGCTCGACTAGAGTCGGCTGAACAACAAAGACAGATGGATGACGTGCGTACTCTATCGCCGAGCACGTTGTCAAAATCATTGCGTGCTTGTGAGTATCAGAAACTGAAACATCTTTGATAGAAATATATTAACAGAAAATTAGCCATCATTACGATGTAGACGTAGGCGGAGATCTTGGTATTTTGTCTATGCTGAAACTAAAACAAAAGAAATAATATCGCGAAGCCAAATTGGAAATCAGTACTAATGATCTATAGCTCTTCCATTTTGGGACTATTCAATTAGTTCGGGTTCGCGATATTATCACTTTTGTTGAGTTTCGGAACGCGACATTAGATCCTCCAACGCGCACACGCACACTGTTTTGATAGATATTATTGAATTTTAAATTTGTGCAGCGGTAATAAAGCGCAAATTGACTATTTGGCGTTAGGAACACACCTTCATTGCTTAGACAACAGTGAGTGCTTGTAATTTAATACGAACTTTATTGAATAGCAATAAAGTTCAAATTCACTCTACATTTTAGTTAGAAAACGTTTGTATGGGAAAAAATAATTTTTTAGGGTTTTCCCGGCAATTATTCTCGTAAAAACCATCCTTAAACTTCAACGAACATTTAGAAAAAAGAATTGGCCAAATAGGTCAAGGCGTTGTTGAGTTATGCGCTTACCAACACATTTTGCGATTCATTTTTATTTTATAGATACGTTGTTATATAATTTAAAATCTATACTAGCACTTGATATGTCGATCAACTGTTATACTATAATTTTATATACTGCTAATATTACATACTGTTCAAGTATCAAATTTTTTTGATATAACGATGATTTGACATCTTATACATTTTGGTACGAGTATAAATAACAAAATGATGTAAGTATGTTTAATGGTATCCAGTTTTCATGACTAGTTTAAGGCAAAGTCACAATAGGTGCGACGACGAGCGAAGCGAGGAGGAGCGTTAGGTTGAATGGTGACCACACGACGCGCGAGCCGAGCGAGCGCAGCGAGTGTGCCGCGGCAGTGGCCGGCGAAGCGCCAGAATTAGGATAATCTACACCTCGTTAAAGATATAGCGCACCACTTTTGGGATAAAATTCTGGTCTAAAATATGTCTTGTCGAAGCAATGGCTTGCCTAAGTATGTTTTTTCGAAGTTTCTATTTCTAGTATATCATGTTCATCAAGTTGTTATTTTATATGTCTCTATATATTTTAATAATCGAACATATATTACTTACCCACGAAGATTACGGGAACGATAGTCAATGATGATGTCCTCAAGATAGATCAACACTTTTCAGTTTTTGGAGTGTAACTCAAAAAACTGCTTGACCGAATTTTATGGAATTTAAATGAGACCACCTCGAAAGTATACTCTACCAAACAAAACAAGAATTTTAAGAATCAGTCCTCAAATCGATTAACATACACATTAAAAAAATGCATACAACTAAACATCTAACCGCCTCCTTTTTTGTAGTCGGAAACAGGATTAACGTGAGACTTAGGCGTTGTCGATATCATGATCGACAATTTTTTCGGCTTCGACAAAATATCGACAACGCGTAAGTCTCACGATAATCCTGTTTTATTATTACAAAATTTTAATGAACTTGAGTTTCAATACCATTAAAAAGCACTAGTTTGGAAAAGTAACACTTTCAGTACAATTTAGTTACTTGTAAACGATTTATTTGAGCACTTGTAGCTATTTCTAGTTTTCTTGTACGCTTATAGCTTCACTGACAGTGGGGACTCCACCTTTATTTAGACGCATCCTACTGGTTATAGCCAGTTTTGAGTGAAAATAACGGATGGAATTTCTCGAGAGGTGAGCGAAACACGTGCGATGTTGGATAGTGAAATTGGTTGTCTACATGATCAGTTTCTTTTATTTACATATACACCAACTACACACAATATTAATATTCAAACTTAAAATTAAAAGTTAAAAGAGTACGAGTTTATATTATATATAGCGTGTAACAAACAGATGTAGTAATATTGAAAGGTATGCACATTTAAGGTACATGGGCATACCCTTAAGTATTACTCAAAACGATTCAAAATTTTGAATTAAACGATCAAAAAATTGATAGTTTTATCATTTTTTTTCATACAAACTTAATAAACGATTGTACTCGAATTTTTTTTGACAGCTCCAGTCCAATATTTAATTGCATAATATTTTTTTGATTTCGTTGCGCTCTGCTATCCCCACGCCACCTATTCATTAGCTTCCCTGTTATTTTTTAGGGATGATCCTACCTGAGTAATAGAAAAACTTTAGTTACTCATAACTCGGAATATTTCCTAATTCCTGGGACGCAGTAGCTAGGTCCCAATTATATGCAAGGTTCTGGGTGTGTGGTTTTAGTAATACTTTGTCTTTTATTTAACACCTGGACGTGGATGGAGGTTGTACATTATACATGTAGAACAATGTCCATTGTTAAATTAAAGTCAAGGTATAAAAGGACAATTGTCTCAGTAGAAAACCGTCAATGAAAAACTGAGGCTGTGTGATTTCAAAATTAAGATTTTAAGTTTAAGCTTTAGTCTTTCATGCTTTATCTTATCCAAATAATATATATTTGTTTTTAGTAATAACAGGTTTCATTTTGAGCTTTATAAACTTCTAATCTTTTTTAAGTAGAAAATACTTTAATTTTCTACTAAAAATGCACTTTAGAGTTATTTTTTTATGACTGATAGGTTAATTTCTATTTTTTAGAAAGAACAGCTTATGTTTTGAGCAGTATAAACTTCTAATCTTTTTTAAGTAGAAATTACTTTAATTTTCTACTAAAAATGCACTTTAAAGATATTATTTTATGATTGATAAGTTAGTGGTTCACCACTTTCTTACTTGATCGAAGGTGGTATCACACCAGATGAATGGCGAATCTCTGAACGTTAGTGGTCGAAACGAAACACACCGTTGGTGCTCCGTGAGGTTTTCATGTTTGAAGTTGGTAGAGCCAAACGAGAACCAGAAAGTTACCTACCGCCATGCTGTGGATTAAATAATGAAATTTCTATTTTTTAGAAGGAACAGCTTATGTTTTGAGCAGTATAAACTTCTAATCTTTTTTAAGTAGAAATTACTTTATTTTCTACTAAAAATGCACTTTAAAGATATTATTTTATGATTGATAAGTTAGTGGTTCACCACTTTCTTACTTGATCGAAGGTGGTATCACACCAGATGAATGGCGAATCTCTGAACGTTAGTGGTCGAAACGAAACACACCGTTGGTACTCCGTGAGGTTTTCATATTTGAAGTTGGTAGAGCCAAACGAGAACCAGAAAGTTACCTACACCCATGCTGTGGATTTAATTACGAAATCTCTATTTTTTAAGATTTTGGTGAACAGAACGATGTGAGGATTGCCTGAATGACGGCTGAACCTCATCATACCCTAGCTTACATACATACTAAATTTTTATTGTATTAACATTCTCGTGAGTTTGACACATATTCAACTATTATTATTAACCGGCAAAATACTGACGTTAAGGATCGTATACGAGCATGTCAGATGCTCATCTTCAGGGCGAGTGCGCAGTGGCGTCTGCGAGCTCTCGGCGGGCGCTGACCCAAACCCAGGTCGAAGTATTCGATCCTTAACGTGAGTGTTTTGCCGGTTAATAATACACTTATATATACCACCGTTTTATCGCTTTTACGATTTTGTTTCACCCGCTTAAATACCTAAAAGTTTGCTCTTGAAGCGCCTTAAGGGCTATCTAACTGCCGGCTAATTTGATCCCTTATAATAGTGACAACAAGCACCACTACTCTACAAAACTACTCGTTTCAAAGTACGTTCTATGAAGCATTAGGTTCTCATTACGCGAACACGTCTGCCGCCTGGGGAAATAACTTTGGCTCAGAACTTATAGTCCCTTGATAACCTTGCTTCATTATATTCAAAACTTATTTTGGATCGGTTGTTTAGCAATTATGCGAGTTTACAATATTATAAAGTAATATCTTTACCTTTAAACGACCAATTTTCTAGTATGTAATCGTTTGTATGTATATAATCTGAATCTCGGAAACGGCAACGATTTTCATGAAATTGAGAATGAAAGGGGTTTCGGGGGCGATAAATCGATCTAGACTTCATTTTTAGGTAACGTCAGTTTCTCTGTGTTTTAGCTGTGTCTACACAGCAAAACTAAAGTTACTTGACAATAGATGGCGTTGTTAAGCAACACTACCAATTAGTGTTTGGTTTGAGGTTCGATCAAGAGAATCAATTGTTTATTAACGGAATACTCGGTCACCTTGGTAATGTGATAGGATGATTAGGTATTGGTTGCACTTTGGAATGGAGGTGTACATACACAATGTATTAAACCGATAAGTAACCAATCTATCGCCGTCATAGTCAGTCACGTGAGAACCCGTTTTATTATTATTATTTTTCAACTGACTTCCAAAAAGAAGGGTGTTCTTAATAATTTTTTGAATGTATGAATTGATAAAGCATAACTTTTTACAGAAAAGTCCCAATTTAATAATTCATTTTTTAAATTCCCTTCCTTCCAGTCCCTTATAAATTCATTTTTTTTTATACCGAACTGGGTAGCACTTGACCACTATCTCACCTGATGCTAAGTGATGATGCGATCGATGATGGAGCGCGCTTACCCAGAAGATACCTATGCACTCGTGTTTTGAAGACCCCCATATCGTACTTAACCGGAAACACCGACTCAGGGAGGGTGTTCCATTCCCTAGCGGTTCGTATGATAAACGAAGAAGTAAATCGCTTCGTCCGGGTAAATGGAATATCCACCATAAAGCGGTGGTGCTTCTGGATGTCCGATTATAGAATGGGGATGGCGGAATCAAATTGTGAAGTTCCATTGCACACTCACCGAAATGTTTCCGATAAAAAACCGATAAACAAGCGACTTTGCGGCGATGCTCGAAACTCGGGAGTCTCTTGCGTACTAGGTGGTCGTCGTTAATGAGTCTCTTGGCTCTCCTCTCAATAGCTTCCAGTGTCTCCAGCTGGTATTTGGCAGAACCATCCCAATGGTGAGAACAGTACTCCATACACGACCGGACTTGGGCTTGATAAAGATTAAGCAACTGTCCCGGTGTGAAGTATTGTCTCACCTTAGCCAAAACACCAAGCTTTTTTGAGGCAAGCTGGGCTTTGGACTCAATATAGGAGCCGAAATTGAGAGTTGGTGTTAATGAGATGCCAAGAAGCTCGAAATGGTTACTTATCGGCACGGACACATCCCTGAAAGTAGGAACCAGCTGGAAAGGTCTCCGTTTGGCGGAGAAAAGACACGCCTGGGTTTTAGCAGCATTGAACTTAACTAGATTGGCATCGCCCCAATCGGAGACTGCCTGAAAAGTTCATCCGATTCAATAAGCGGTTTGTCCTCATCAATCAAGAATGTCCTCATAGAACACTCTTCACTCAGAATACATTTCCCTGAATAGTTGTTCTCCGTGTGTGCGGGCTACAAACATCAAAAAAGCTTCAGGATCTTTCTATCAACAAACAAATGTCCTGAAATAGTCCACATTTCCACCCAAAACAGGTATTTCTAAGTGCAATTACGGTAAAGCCGAGTCCGCGGTCCCGCAACAACAAAATGGCGGCACATTTTCGGCAGTTTGTCACGGTCCGCTAACAAAAACACGGGTGTAGACTGGAAGCTAACTGAATGGTTATGGTTTGTCATTTAGTTAAGCCTAAGTAGAGGCTTACTGTATCTTTTATGGGTAGTCGGTGAATGAAACATGCCAGTATTACATGAGGATGCAGCTTTTTGTAGGTAGAATCCATCGCATACTTATAATAAAATAAAAATAACGCTTACACATTCAGACTCATACTAAGAATTCCCTGTTTTGAGAGGCATGGATACACACTGCCAAGACCCAAGAACATACATTTCTGCTCATCACATACCATTTCCACGCTAATGCACGCTTCCGCGCGAAGGCAGCGCGACTACCACGGTAGTAGACGGTGCACCCGAGCTAACGGAGCTGACTTCTAAGTAGATTAATTAATACTACGACCTGGACGACAGAAACACACTCAAAAGTTGATTAAAAGTAAAACAATTGCGTCAATAATGTCTGAGTTCATTTCATCGTTCAACTCCAATTCGACACATAGGTACTAGTCAAACATGTTATATGTGTCAGTGGTAGTTTCGTCGTTCAACTTCAATTCGACTCATACTAGTCAAAATGTTATATGTGTTAGTGGTAGTTTCACCGTTCAACTCCAATTCGACTCATACTAGTCAAAAATATTATATGTGTCACTGGTAGTTTCGTCATTCAACTCCAATTTGACACATACTTGTCAAAAATATTATATGTGTCACTGGTAGTTTCATCGTTCGACTCCAATTCGACACATACTAGTCATAAATGTCATAAGTGCCAGTGTTCGTTTATAGAGTACTTACGATTTTTGATCTTTTTTACAACCGCAGTATATAAGGTAAATTCAGGCATATTGCAGGATCAGCGTAGAAGGGCGGATGCCCTATTATTTACTTTCGTGTTGTTTTCTCTCTTCGTGTGTGATTTAATATGTCTAATTTGAACTTATATATAGTTTGTTTGACTATTTAATTATAAGGTAACAAGGGTGTAACTTAATCTCCAGTTTATTTTATCCTATTTACCCTAATTTAGGTGATAATATTACCTCTACATTACCTTAGGTACTAATCATAATAACTTAATTAATTTTATGTGAATCCCTACCTACGCTAGGTAACACAACACTTGTCATCGTTCGATTCAAAGTCGACTCGTGCTAGTTCAAAATGTTATATGTGTCAGTGCTAATGTAATCATTCATCTCCAATTCGACTCATACTAGTCAAAAATGTTACTTATAACATTTTTGACTAGTATGAGTCGACTTGGCACTGTTAGTTTCGTCAATCGACTCCAATTTCATTCATACTAGTCAAAATTTTTATAATTGGCACTGTTAGTTTCGTCGTTCGACTCACATTCGACTCATCTAGTCATAAAGTCGTTCAACTCCAATTCGATTCATACTAGCCAAAAATGTCAATAAAATTATGCGTCAGTGTTCATTTTGTCGTTCGACTTCAATATGAGTCATGCTAGTATAATGTCATAAGTGTGGTAAATATCAAAAACATTGCTTGACTTATAATTTGAAATTAATATTTTGCGAAAAAACTTTCCTTTACAGAAAAAGGCATGAAATCTATTAAAATATTTATATAAACCTATAAACGTGATTTCCACTAAAAGCGTTAGTAGTATTATTTTAAGCCTCTCTCAGTAAGATCGCAGCTATATTTACCTGTCAACTTTGTATGGAGAGTAACAATTAATATATATATATATATATATATATATATATTAATTGTTACTCTCGATAGTTCATATATATATAATATCTTATCTGATATTATATATATATGAACTATCGATATAATTATAATCACAAGTACTATAATTTTAGAAGACTGCGTTCTACGCCTAATCATATTAAAACACGAATAAACGGTCGATAGTTTTATAATGAAGTAAAAGTTTTATGGAAAAGCTTTAAAGGAATCAAAATAATAATCAAATTTTGGTTAAGGATGATTCATCATCATCATCATCATTATCAGCCGGAAGACGTCCACTGCTGAACATAGGCCTCCCCCATAGAACGCCACTTGGACCGGCTACTCGCTTCCTGCATCCAGCGATTCCCCGCGGTTTTTATGAGGTCGTCGGCCCACCTAGCGGGGGGCCGGCCTACACTATCTCGACGGCCACTCGAGAACCTTTCTTCCCCATCGGTCATCAGTTCTGCGAGCGATGTGGCCTGCCCATTGCCACTTCAACTTGCTAATTTTGAGAGCTATGTCGGTGACCTTAGTTCTCCTACGGATCTCCTCATTTCGGATCTTATCACGTAGGGAAACCCCAAGCATAGCCCTCTCCATTGCTCGTTGAGCGACTTCAAGTTTGTTAATGAGGCCCACAGTAAGGATGATTACTAAATTGAAATGTGTGGTGAAATGAGGATTTCTCCTGATCATGATGATGAGGGCTTAAAAAAGAACAACCGGGGTTTAAAAAGAACGGAAATGATCACTCGTATATTTGCCACATATTGAATAAATCAAGCTCAAAAGAAATTGAACATGTAGACATTTGAGAAAATATTTTTGTGGCACACATAACCAATTTAAATTTTATCTCAAATTAAATATGTAGCTACTAAAAGTACATTGCAAGAAAATTCATTTCAGGGAACACAAATAATGATTTCGTTGGCTTTCGCGATTCACATTTATTCAAACAACACAAATATATTTTAATAAATAAAAATAAAAAAACTAATCTATAAGCCTCATGGTGGGGGGAAACGTGGCCAAAACGCTGGCGGCATTGCCACGCTGGATGGCAATGCTAAGTTTTTGCCCAAAGTAGGCGCCAGCATTTCGGTCACCCGTCGCATCTTTAATTTTTAATACTTGATACAAACTTCTGCTTATAGCGAGACTAATCTCTGCAAATTTAGTTAAAATAGTTATATAGTTAAAATACATTATTTAATATTAGCGACTGCCCGTGACTTCGTTCGCGTAGTAGGCTCGGCCTTCGGCCTCGCCATAACCTCCCATCTTTCTTAGATTTTCTTTCATAAGAACCTTCTCCTGACATTGATTAACACAACAAAAATTTATTAGGTAGATTGTTCCATCCGTTCTCAAGTTATAGCGTGACCAGGAGAAATAGGGGTTCATTTTTATACGAGTGTACACTCGTTTATAGATTAATTTCGTCCCTATACGACGGCTAAAAATCAAATAGAGAGTTAAGATTTGATCCTCGGACAGTCAGTGGCCTAGTGGTTATGGCGTCTGACACGGATAATCGGAAAAAGCTGGTTTGAATCCGGTCCGAGGACGTGTAATTCTGTCTCTTTAAAAATGCAAAGTATTAACACTTTCACTACGTATTTACGACTATTTCTACACTATGGACTAACTATTATATCAAACAATCATGGTTTCGTTATTTTCTGATATTATTTAGCACGGAGCTTCCTACTACCTACGCGTACATGTAGAGCAAACGTTGCTTGATACATTTTATTATACATTATTTTGATGAGACGGGTAAATTTTGCGCTGTACTATCCAGGAATTTAAACTATTTGTTATTTGACGTTTACCTATGTTAAAAAACGCAGCCAATTCGGTTAATGGGGGATCCCAATAATCTATCTATCCACAGTTTTCCTTACTACCGATAGAAATTCTAATATCTAACTCTAGTAAGGTAAACCGGCGATAGATAGATTATTGGGACCGGCCGTTAGTGTCAGTGAACATGATCGCTAGGTTACCTGCACTATGCGATTTGTCCTAGCAATTTTACTCTATGTGATAGGTTTAGTAGGTAACCTAGATAATAGTGGCATCCTGTGGCATAGTTACTCGTATATTTAACACGAATGGAGTCATAGGCGCAGCTTGTATAATTGTTTTTTTTATCACTACAATATACCGCGTCTCCCAAACTATACAAACTTGCTAATGCGCCTGTACATTTGGCTAATATACCACGGAGCAGTATAAAAACAGGCCAGTGTTGGCTAAACGGTTTAATCTACTAAGGGTGTTTTTATGGCTGCTCGGGGGTATTCGGGCATGAAGGCTCAGAATGTTAGAAATATGAGCCGCTGTCGCTTCACTGTATGAATTAAAACTATAAGTGGATGATTAGGTACACTGTTCATAATCCGTGTTCTAAGAATAACGTCCTTTTTTGTTTACGGGGCGATAATCTTATTTGATACTCGGACACTATGGGGAGACTTTCCATCAAACCTTCTCGGTGGCCTTCCTCGTTCTCTTACAGATGTCTCTGGAATCTCCTGCGAAAAATTGCTCTTTGGCTCGTCTCAGAGCATTTCCCATCTCCTTCTTTTAAAGTCATGAAGATGGCACAGCGTCAATTGCAATATCATGACGCCATCTTCCTCGAGCTCGTTGATGAGATAGTTAGGGCCCCTAACTATACCCAAGCTCTTAAAGTCCCCTTTTAGTCGGCTCTTACGACAGGCAGGGGTTACCGTAGTCCTATTCTTTAACAACCCGGGCTTACAGGGTAGAAGAATAACATCTAGAATAACTAGTATTAGAAATGCGAAAGTGAGTTTGTTTGTATTTTACGCTACACGCTTGAACGGCTGAATGGACCTCGCTGAAATTTATCGTAAAATGTATCATATGTCCTTCCCAGAGATATGGAAATCGAAAAACATAAAAAGTAGTCCAGCGGGTCTTAAGTTATTAATGGTGTAACTAACACGCCTTTGTTTTATATATGTACGGCCTTATTAATAAAAATGGCCTACTCCCACCTTAGTCCATACTTGCGCTTGGAGTAGTTAATACCAGATTAGCCAAAGAGTAGCTTCGGACTTACTACGTTATTAATAAACACGGAGTTAACTCAGACTAACAAAGCGTTCCTTACGCCGGGAGTAGCGGTTATGTTATGGTGATTATTGCATTAAAAAACAAAACGAACGAATAAAAGAGCAAACCCAACGTCTTTTGACAGCGACATCATCATTATGAAGACAGTTTTGAAGCTTTTTGAGCCGGAAAAGTTGGTTTGAGATGTCATTCACGGCGATTTGTATTGTGTTGTGGTCTGAGTTAAAGCGCATGTTACTCAGGCATAAGATAGCTTACTATTGGAGAACCATTTTTTTGAACTGGTTATGTCGTTTTCGCGTTTACCCGTTAGAAACAAACTATCAAATCTTTCCTCTTTATTATTAGAGTAGACAAAGATTTACACCAAAGAACGAAAAATGTGGCCTAGCTAGACAAAATTGTGTATGTAGCTAAAAAAAACACAAAAAGATACATAAATTAACAACAAATAAACAATTTGTTTTCTGCTACAAACCAATCCTAACTCAGGTAGTACCGTTAATATTGCATTATTTTAACACGGATTTTTTATTATTTTAAACGGACATAAATGTAACAGTTAGACATATGGCATTGCATACAATTTTGTAGACATTGACTTCTTCTATAAAACAGCTATACATCTCTTTGCTCTATTGTCAATAGTTTCCGCACCGTACGCGATATAAGAATGTTGTTTTGGTATTTTTTCACAACTTGGTTTACAGCAAAGTTTTCAACGGCTCCCAAACTTATTTGAAAATATTATATTACTTATGTTACTCAGTTATAATGTAGCTTTGTAACGGCAAAAGTATATATCAAATCGGTCCAGTAGTTTTTAAGTTCGTTCGTTACATACAAAAATACAAAACTTTCCTCTTTATAATATTAGTGTAGATTTACCAGAAAACAACAGACAGACGCGTCGAGGTAAACAGATCAAAGATATGCAATTATTATTACGCCATTGACACTATTACTCTCTCGCTATACTACGAGCCCTAAGTATAACTTTTACTCCGAGAGTAGAGTCTATTAATAAGGCCGGTAGAGATTAGTTATCCTGGAGGGCAATTCTGTTATTTCACAACGTTCAACAATCTGTATCGCTGCAACTGCAGTTCAACTCTGTTTGTCGTTCGATACTTTGGCAAAAAGCCATTCTACTATTTCTATAGACTAATTGGATTGTAGCGTCACATAAACATAACATAAACGCTTTATAACTTTATAATAAATATATATTTGACACTACAATATACGAATACGAGTTAACAACGCGTTCATGATCTATCGAGTTAGCAGAACATAAAGTTTGGATCGATCGCTGGCGTCAATAGAAACTTAACTGCAGCTGGAATGGTTGTCAATAGAAGAATAAGAAAACGCATAAAAGTCGCCGTTCAGCTACGGTTCGAATGCAATTCAATTAGTGGAATCGGCCCCCTGTGGTATTAAATAAAATGCTGAAAGGTACAATTACAATATATACGGGTAATTATTATGATATGATATTCAAAAGGTACTGCTTCTAGCACCTGTTAGAGACGGCGTAAACTTTACAATTTTTGGTAAAGTTTACGAATTCGCCCCTGCACTATAGTTAGAAAGGCGCTGCAGTATCACGTTATGCTGTAGCGCACCAACCAACAACCAGTTATTTCACAATTACTGGGTGAATGAACAAAAACACCAACGCATAATTTTCAGCTTATGCCGTACGGTGGCTCTGCAACTGTCCTAGGCTGGTGCTTAAGATCCGCCCATGAATAGCCCGTCTTGAAAATTGTTGGTAAACCAAAGAATAAAAAAAACCAAGTGCTCGCAGCGGAGCTTGAGAAGTGATCGCTGCGGAGCTTGAGAAGCGCTCGCAGCGGTCAGGAGATGGATGGGTGTGTGCTAGTGGCATTGTTTAACTGAGCGCTTCCGTGCTTCGGAAGGCACGTTATGCTATCGGTCCAGATTGTTTGTCTGAGGACAACAGTCATTAAGCTATGTCGTTGTCGACATGGGTTGGTCACTAACCTATCCACCAAGCCGCACTCCGTGTGGTGGCGTATGGCCCAACTCTTCTCTCTGAGAGGAAGGCTTAAGTTAGTGGCGTCGAAATGGGCTGATTATGAAACAATAGACAAACACGATGACGATTACGGAAACAAGTACCCCACACATTAAGGTTAAACGTTTTCCATACAAATTAAACTACGCATTTTTGAGTTCTCTGGAGCGAATTTAAAGTTATTGTGAGTTAACATTGTCCTAATTTGTACTCATATTTGCGCAAATCAATGATATAGTTAAACATCAGCGTGTTATCTTATTGTTTTACCATCGCCAAATCGTCTGATTTTACGTTTGTGTGGTTCAATTTTATACATATAGCTACATTATTATTGTACGTTATAATATCTTGACAGTGCAAGTAAGCTACGTTGTCAGATGGTGCGTGCTAGTAGAGTACATTTTCTGCGAGAGTAGGACCGCGCTATATCACGGCTTGAACGCGACGTTGCCACTCTGTGCGACATAAAATAAATTCATTTTCTTCCACTCAGTTCTGCTGTCTTTGTGTTACCAGACTCGAGCTGTTAGCTATTTTAGTTATTTTTTACGTTTGTGCACTACTTCCGATCGAAATGTATTAGTTGAGTGTTTTTGCACAAAATTAGTAATTACCATAACCTTCATTAGGTATATTATTTTACTGTTGATGTAAAAAAATGGAAGCTACCTAATGCTTAGATTTTTTTTGTTTCCAGCGACATTATCGACTCTTGTTATGCTTATTCCAAAATTACTTACATTAATTAATGACCTTGAAACACAAAAACCCAAATCAGAGAGTGCTAAAATAGTGAGTTTTTTGCCTGATATAGGTACTTATTAGATGACTCGAGTTACTTTTGACTATCTGCCACTAGCAACACTGGTTCGGACGTTTTGACAGTTTTCAATTTCATATATGAAAATTACAATAAATCAGTTCGTCCATCTGGCTTATTCATAGACGAGGAATATGGGTTTTTGGGAGCAAGTCCAGACGGTAAATATGCAACAATTTTGTAACCAAGATGTATAATATAAAATAAATTTTGTTGATGCTATAAGTAATGTGAAATTTGTTTCAGGGGTGGTGATAAATGAAGAAGCAATTCTTGAAATAAAATGCTTTCCTTCACTGGCCAGGCTGGATATGAATATTGAAAGAGCTGCACAGGAAAAAAAATATTTCCCACTTGTATTGAAAGATGGAAAATTGGAAATGAATAAAAATCATAATTATTATTACCAGGTAATTGCTCAATAAAGTATCAAATTGTGATATTGGATATAACCATGAATATAAAATTAGAAACTACTGGCTGCCCAAGTTGTTTCAGGATAAATAGTAGCCTTTGTATAAGTAAAGTATGTACAGTATTTATTGCAATTCTGGAAACTTATATATTTTTGCAGGTGCAAGGTCAGCTGCGGGTAACCAACATGAAAAAATGTTACTTTGTGTGCTACATCTCACCAGAACAACCCATAAAAGTAATAGAAATAGAACGAGATGAAGATTTTATTGCTGGAATGGTCCCGAAACTGGTAGCATTTTTAAAAAAATGTGTTTTACCAGAAATTATTCTAAGAAGGGTTAAAAAAATGCTAAGTGCTTAGATCTATGAATATACACTATTGAAATGATGTAGACTTTTATTTATTACACAAGTGTCTGCCCGCGGCTTCGCCCGTGTTACGTCTGTATAAAAAGTAACCTTAGTCACCCTCGGAACCCTATACTACTCAAAATCAAGACGATCCTTCGCTCTGTTACAGCAGCAGAAAAGACATAGGGTAATAAAGTATAGGTATCTAATTCAGGTTGAGGCTTAGGTATATTAGAATGTCACTGATAATATTAGTATCTATTCATATCGTTATCTAAAATGACGAATAAAGGTTTCTCAAAAAACTAAAACATAAATGCCAAAAATAACACGATAAGCCAAAGTTCGAACCATGCACCTTTGTTCCCATGCGAAAACGTTTCTACGGATAGGCTAATGGGAACTCTGTGAGACGGACGAATTTGTTAAATAGCTACTACAAATTCTTAATTTGTATGTGTGCGTGCCTAAGGATTATGTACTATTACGTAATCTGTGGTATAACAAGAGTTGAGAATTATTATCCATTTTCTCGAAATCCGAGTAATAAATAGTTTCAGTTATGTTTGTAGTGTGTTAATAAATAAAAAAATCGCAAAATCAAGCATTCTTATTTAATCCTCCCATATTTCATTAAAATAAATTAATATGCAATTATCAAGAAAACAGCGCCATCTAGTGGATTTTGTTTCTTAGCTGACCCTAACGTTTTACGTTAAAGCGGATAAAATCCATCATGTTGATTTAAGTATTTTATATACCCACAGACCACAGAATATAGATTACTTTGCCAGTGAGCGTCGCTATCAAGAGGAATTTCATGACGTAGCATTTATCAAAATTGGTAGATCTGTTAAGAAGTTACGAGCAAACAAAGAAACGGACGTACATACATATAAACATACATACGATCAACACATAACCCTCGTTTTGCGCTTAAAAGTCCGGTAACAAATAAGCCAGTGGAAAAAGACTAAACAAATCTACCAGAACATTTTTTCAGTGGCGCATTAGGCACAGAAATTTGGGTGAAAGCGGGTAGTATAACATTAATAATATTTATGTTACCGCCGCTGCTTGTCGCCTTTTGCGGATAGCGGGGAGGAGATTAATTCGCATGAAGTATTATTATGATAGATGTATGTTTACGTTCCGTTTTTTTTCCGTTTGCTGCTTACATCGTCTTGCATTCGCAGATTTATTAACATGCGCTGTAAGATATTGTTTCTTGTTTCTTCTTTTCTTCTTGCTTTCATGATTCTAGGTCAACCCTTTTATATATAACATCATTGGGTCAACGGGAGAATACCTAGTTATACATCCCCCTCGTAGCTGCAGTATCATGTAGCAGTTACATGTAATGCTGACCAAGACTTCTCGTTGTCCCGCGGTAGTACCTAGTTATTCATCCCCTTCGCCCTTCCGTGCTCGAGGGCTTGCTCAGCAGTAGCTGCAGTATCATGTAGCAGTTACATGTAATGCTGACCAAGACTTCTCGTTGTCCTGCGGTAGGTTAAGTTAGCTGTTAAGATTTATTTTGTTCATATTTTAAATCATTAATAAATCAGCCTCCGAATCGGCAACACTTAGTTTTTAATTT
This sequence comes from Selenia dentaria, assembly GCA_917880725.1. NCBI lineage: Eukaryota > Metazoa > Arthropoda > Insecta > Lepidoptera > Geometridae > Selenia > Selenia dentaria. The sequence continues at coordinate 27,022,157 of OU862895.1, read as the reverse complement.
TAGTTTTTAAAAAAGGGTTTTCCTTTGCCCAAGTTTTGATTACCTACCTTTTTTGGTTTTGGTTCCCTTATGAAGTCGCAAAATAAGCAATCACATTATAATCACAAGTTATGTTGTGAACACATGAAGTGTGATATGATGTGAGTAATGTGTGGTCATATTTTGTAACCGCAACTTACAAGTTGATTTTTTCACAGCTGAAAGTGACTGCAGACCACAGAGATCTAGAAAGATGCCGATCCGTGCGCTGCATATAAAACTTTGTGACGCAAACAGCGGCTTTATTCAACGCTTCAACGTAGGTATTCTGTTAGCTTCAATAAGTTCATTATCCACTGCGGTATTAAAACCTAATGTTTGTATATACGTATTGTTATATACGTAAGTACAGCGCAAGCATTGTAAACTGTTTACTCGTATATGCAATATCGCGACCGGCGTTCAGTCACATAATACAACAGTTGCGAACCGCCGCAAACACTGTGTTCTGTTTTTGGGCATATTGCTGCGATACTGGTCCCCCCCCTTTCTACCGACTTTCAAAAAAAGGAGGAGGTACATACTCCATTCGACTGTATTTTTTTTTAATGTTTGTTACCTCATAACTTTCGACTGGGTGCACCGATTCTCAAAATTCTTTTATTGTTTGAAAGCTGGTGCTTCCGTGTAGTACCATTTAAATTTCATCAAATTCGGTTCGGTAGTAGTTTTTGAGATAAACTCCAATAACTGAATAGAATGGAAGTCGGTATAATTGTTTTCAAATTGTACTTGTCTTATATCCCTTGTTTCTGTTATCTGTGCCGCAGACCCCAATATTTGATATAAATTTCAACTGGTACCTTTACGTGTGTGTGTGCAGGTATTAACATCTAATTGGTAAAACCTAGGTATACATATCGCACACGGGAATAGTACATATAGGCAATATAGGTACTTATGAGAAATGTAAAGCCTAGATACAGTAAGTATAGATAATTATCAAGTTAAAAAATATGGGGATTTGATCCCGTTCTGCAATTCTGATTGTAATAATTTTTAATAGAGTTTTATAATACATTAGTTAACATGCAACCAAACGTGCAGATACTACGCCTGATGTTAGGCAACGTACCTGCCTACACTTCAGATAACAAGTATCGGCTGGATGGCGAAAAAAGCCCAAAAATGGCCATCAATGGAATTATTTAAATTTCCACTCATCACATCCTACACAGTACATATTGACCGCATCATTGGTAACAGTAGAAGATATAGTATATACATACCTACCTAAGTACATTACGATTCTCCAGAGCGTCAGTCTCTTGCCCTTGCCATATATATCGTTTAAATGCCTGAATAGACCTTTAAACGATAATATATGGCGTCGCCTACTACGGCGTTATTCGCTACCGCGAGTGATCCGAGAGGTTATGCGTTAATTTCATATAGAGATATCCGGTAGAGATATCCGTTGTCAACGGTTAGCGGGGCGAGGGCAGGAAGCATGTCGCTGCTACCTGCTCCCGCGTCGCCCGACGGAACAAGTTTCAAAAGAAGAGAACCACCTCATTAGGCGGTACAAGTTTCGCTGCAGTTATGGAACTTCATACTATTTACCCATCGAGTTCCACGTGGTGTTTTCCGCTACTCATAGCAGTGGCAAATAACGCTCAGGTCTGAATAGGCCTTTAATCTGTTGGACAAGATGATAGGTACACGGTGAGAAAGATTGTTTGTAAAGAGATAATAGGTTAATTTCAAGTTAGTAGAGCGTTATCTACAAATCTTAATATATATTAGAAATATTTGCCTAGACTAGGGGTGGCACCCTGGACCCGCGGTTCGAAGGCAGGATCACTCATTCTGTTCAATGTGATCCATAATAGGCGATTGTCGCTCTCCAACTCAGTCAACGGAGCCGTCAATGTTATAGCAGGGGTGAAACGTGAGGGTGGTAGCTAGCCAGGCGGACACCAGAAGTTCCTATGAGCTATTGAGGAATAAGCAATTGTGAATACACGAGGTGTGGTGCGTTAGCGCCCCTATTTGAGGAATAATTCGGTGTCACCCGGTGAGACCTACATGTGGAAAAGTCCTTTTGAGGCAATGCAATTACATTTTTTGTTCCTTACCGCCATGCTGTGGGTTTCATCACGATGTTACCATCACCGAGAGCTCAAGCCCGAGGTGGGGATCGAACCCGTTACCATCTAATCCACGGCCGACTCTGATTACCCTTATCATCATCGTGACTAATATCGTACACTCGCACCTCCCCTGTAGGGCTATTATCTATCTCAGTTGCTAACAAAAGTTGATTGAAAACTAAAAAAATAGCGGCTCTATGTCACTTTTGTCAGTTCCAGTCACCAACTCAACATTTTTGCCTACTGGAGTTGTCAAAACTGACATAGAGCCGCTGTTTTTTTAGATTTCAATCAACTTTTGATTGTAACTGAGATACGTAACAGCCGACTCACTTTTTGAGACTTATCTCTTTGGAGTACACTGGTTGCACTAAGCGCTATCTTTTATTTCACTATTATTCACCTTAGAAAGCTTATAGCTTAGGCAACCGAGCTTCAATGGTTTCAAACATAATGTCTACCTACCTTTTATAATATTACTTTTTAAAGCACTAACGCCTGTTTAGCGTTACCATTGCAGTTTTAGAGCAATTTCGTCCGCCATCCTTGCCGTCCCCTACGACGGTTAAAATCAGATAGAGAGTTAAAATTCGATGCTCGGACCTCGAGCCTCGGTCGCCTAGTTGGTCATGTCGTGTGACACGGATTATCGGAAGACGCGGGTTTGAATCCCGTTCGAAGATGTGAATATTTCTCTCCAAAATTGCAATGTTTAAATAATGTATGCCTTTTTAAACTTTCGCGAATTGAGTTCATGATTTAAGAGAATATCGGAAATTTTATTCGAAATATGTTTTGATATTAATCTGTGCGCGAAAAAGTCCCGATATTCTCTTAAATCTTAATGTATATTATGATTTATGTATAATATATTACTATACCATAGAATAATCTCTTTTAATCAAAACGTTGCTTTACAAGGTCGTCCACATTTATTTTTGGCTTATCCGTTGGAGATTTTCCGTAATTAAATCTAAAACAAGTTAAATTAAGTTTGTGATCTGTTCAATTTGTTTCGTGGAGAAAGTTTCATAACTCCGTTTGAAGAGAGACTTTTAACTTTTAATTAAACAAATGTGATTTATTAGATTTCAAATCAAATCTATAATAACTTTACTTTTCCCGTAGTTTTTACATGATGCGCGTACCAACAGACAGACAAAAAATTTAACAATAACTTTAGGTTCCCTTATGCCATAAAAAATATTACAGTGAAACCTGGTTTAGTGTGACATCAAGGGACCTGCAAGTTTGTCTCACTTATAGAGGTATTCCACTTACCCGGTGTCTCAGATATCCAGGTATAAATAAATATGTGTCTCATTTACAGAGGGTTCCATTAATAGAGGTCAGAATACAGGTTATTTCAGTTATAAGGTGCGATTATTAAATAGAATAACGTATTATTGTAAACATTATACGCCTATATTATGAATAAAATGATGATATAGGTAATACATGTAATAAACATAAATATTCCAGCACGTTTATTTATAAAAAGTACAAAAATGTGAACAGAATGTATCAATTATAAAAAACAGAATTCGACGCAGACTTCATCGCGTGTTTTCTCACTTTCATAAACGGATAATCACTTCAGCTTTCCACTGTACTGATAACGAATTGAGCCTTAGTTACGGCATTTTTCAATTAAACATCCGTATGAAAGTAAAGCAAAACTAAAACTGAAGGTCATTGAGGTTCAAAATTTGTTAAGTGCAGAATTTGCGGGTAGGATTAGAATAAGTAAATAAACAAACAAAACGATGTTATCTCAGTTACAGAGGTTAATGCATATAAAATGCACTCGCTGTTTCAGTTATAGTGTATATGCAAAAGTGAAAAATATTTCTACAGACTGGCTTAAAACTCTCACATAGGATGACACAGAAATGTTAATAAGACTGCTTATTATTTAATTAACAATAAAGCAAAACTACAATGCAGGCACATTAATACACTCACACATCACACACACAAACATTATATACACACACACGCACGCACACACACCCACACACACACACGCACACACACACACACACACACACACTCACGCACATACTCGGCATGCGCTACATATTTTAAAAAATAACAGGGCTTGGGTACTTAATAAGATTTAGAAGTTTTATACTTCTAAATGTGTAATGTACAAACTTTACAGAAAACGGAGGGCTTTGACGCCCGAAACACAGTTTAATTACTAGCTCAGGCGTCAAATGCTCCATGTAAACTAATAAGATCAGATGTATAAGTTAAGTACATTAATTTAGTTTAAATATTGTCATTATGTTACGTCAATAAATTATTATTATTATTACAGTCTTGTGATATGTATAAATTACCTTCTATATTCAGGTACTTACAATGCGTTGGAGTTTATATTTATATTATAACAAAACAGAATATTCAAGAAAGTTATGACTTCAACGTTCTATTCAGTACCGACTAGAACCTATCAATTTTACAAGTACATTTTGTAACGCCCCCCCCTACCCTATCCTAACCTTTTCACGGCACTACTATGTAATGACTCCCTAACCCTTAATATCCTTAATATCACCTGTCACCATTTTAATCTAATCCTTATAAGTAATATTATTGTGATCCGAAGAATGAATATGGCCAAATAGATCGTTTAGTGTAGCTGGTAGGACCGTATGTTGTGATCGTAAAATAACCCTAGAACTTTTGAGGCGTTTAAAACTAATCCTATCTTCCTAATCGTAGAACTAAGTATTATACTAGATTACGCGAAACATACCTACAAATTTCACCCTGTCTATCTGGCGTAGATGAATGGAAATACTAACAGTTTACTTTGATGCTTAGGTACTGACAAAACTCCCTAGACCTTTTCTTTAACTGTACTGACCCCCCTCAATTTGTTATATTTAAATTAAGAACGCAGCAGAATTCATATCCGATATATATTTAGATATGTCTAACCATCGGTTACATAATTCACGTTAATGAAGAACAAATCCACAATTGCATTGTAGCATGTCTGACCCAAAGATACCTACGTAATGACGTAATGCCGCTTTCTATAAGAGATATCGCACTATGAAAGTAAATTAGCAAATGTACCGATTCACCCCAAACGTATATACTTATTGAATGAAGTTGTCACGCGAAATATTACTATCTAACGAATCCTAATCGACGCTTTGTATGATATTAGTGACCTGCGTATATGAAGGCTATATCTAGAAGATGTCAGTTTGAATGTCTACTAGGTATATCGCTACTACAAGTGCAACCTAGTACCTTACTTGAACTATATGCGAGTCATGAAATATATATAAAATGCCTGCTAAATAAAGCGAAGCAGATATTATGGGTAAGTGTACCCAACCAAGTTCCATTTCTACCCTATATGCCATTTCACCCTAAATCTAAATATACGTATACAATTAGGTTCTGAATATTTCCTGCATAATAAATATTTCTAGACATAGTTATGTTAACTGTGAAATGTTGGAATAGCTCCAGTGAAATAAAGCTGGCAGTCTTAAGCTAACATGTAGGTACTTATGTTGAACTTAGTTTCAACGTAATAATATGAAAACTAATTAACGTTTGCAGTGTGAATTTGCGGCTATAGGTCCAAGCCCCTCCTTCGCTTGTGACTGTAACGGCTCTACCCAGTGATTTTGGACACCGTTTCCACCGCTTACAGGGCATTGTGGGAATGCGGCATAGATCTGTGACCCCAACCTCGTCACAAATAGTAGAAATTCTTCCGATTTAATTTTGGACTTTCTTCCTCCGCCTATGTACAAATATATACATACATATACATAGAATATATTTATGTATATACGCACATTCTTGAATGAAGCTAATATGAACACTAGAGAGGAGTTCCAGGTGTTAGTCGGTCAGTCTCTGTCTCAAAAGGGGAATAGAGGACTTAATCTTTTATCAACCCTAAGTCTGTAGTGAGTCGGTCTCGTGACTATACCAACATTCACACGCAGCTTACTTTACTTAATTTCCAAGCAACATTCATTCGCTGGTTTAGGTACAGAAGAGGCGCGGTACTCTTTGACGCAAACCACTCCATCCATCAATTCTAATTCATTGCGAAGCTTCCGTATACTAACTTTACCTAGTATATGAAAGCCTCTATAAGGTCCTAGTATACCTAATTACCTAGCCCTATAATTAAAAAGTATTGCCTATTGGAACTTAGCCTGACTAACCTCCGACTAACTAGTTCTAACTATGTTTAATTCGATTAGCCCTAACAAATTCGTCTCTAAAGGTACGGGTATGGTCGTCTCCTTCTACGCATTATTAGTTCGATCACGTATTAGTTTATACTTTTGCCGAGTCTTACTACGTTCGAAACCGGACTTCCTACTCTGACAATTCCGAGTTTTGCCCTCTGAATGTTTCTAGTTCCCAAGGAAGATTTTACTCTTACATTACCAATTATGAATCTTTGCCGAATGAAGGATTCATTATAATTGTGCTATGAACACTTCTAGTGCGTGGTAAATTACAGTCAAACTGAAGAAGATAACGTCGCTAGCCTTTATTGGTAGGTCTCGTTATAATGTACTTATGAACGCTTTAGTCCAGGTAAAATTATAGCCACAACTGAAGAAGATAACGTCTCTAGCCTTTATTGGTAGATCTCGTTATAATGTACTTATGAACGCTTTAGTCCAGGTAAAATTATAGTCTAACTGAAGAAGATAACGTCTCTAGCCTTTATTGGTAGATTACGTTATAGGTGTACTATGAACGCTTTAGTCCAGGTAAAATTATAGTCTAACTGAAGAAGATAACATCTCTATCCTTTATTGGTAGATCTTGTTATAAACGTACTTATGAACGCTTTAGTCCAGGTAAAATTATTTTCTAAACTGAAGAAGGTAACATCTCTATCCTTTATTGGTAGATCTTGTTATAAATGTACTTACGAACGCTTTAGTCCCGGTAAAATTATAGCCAAAACTGAAGAAGGTAACGTCTCTAACCCTTATTGGTAATAGAGGTGAGTTACTGGGACTGCTTATGCTTGCCCAAGCAGTGACGATAATTCCCCAAGATAAAGTATTCGGGTAGTTACTTTAGTTTATTTTGTATGATACCTTTTTCCTAACTCTTTAAGTTACATTCGGTACAGCGCGCAACAGCCTACAAAGTCTAATAATGTGTTTACTCCAAGAACACAAGGATCATCCGCTGAGAGTCGTCCTAGCGAACTCGTTAGTTAACTAAACCCTCGTCTCGTCTAGTTTTATTGTCGGCCTAGGTAAGCCCTGAATTCAAAGGTTAAACCTTAGTTTTATGTAATTTATGCCACGATTGAATTATTTATTATTTGTTTGATCATTTATTACTTGTTTGACTATTTATTATTTGTTTGATTATTTATTACTGTTATTAATTCGATTTGTCCTACTGCCCTGCCTACAGTCCTAAATGAGATTTCCTATGCTTTCTAGCGGTGTGTATATATGCAAAACTGGAGATAAATCTCACATTTACTTTTAATTGCGCATGTGGACTTCACCCGAGCACGAGGAAACCACAAGTACGTATATTACAACTACTCTGGAAATATCTAACAGCAAAACCCTAGCCTATCGGTCCCTGAAATGTTCCTATTCTGCTATGGTGTGTTAGAACTAGAGATAAATCTCACATTTAAATGCGCATGGAGAATCGCCTCAGCTCAGGGATCTCCAAGTAGGTGTTTCTAACTAATCTGGAAACGTTTAGGCGTCACCCTGATACTAGCCTAGACTCCCTACATTTTACTCTGCAGTGGTTGACCGAAGTCCGACGATAAGGGATACTACAGAGCAAAATAGCCCTACGGTTTCATTAAGACAGCCCCCACTGCAGCTAACATACGGTATCTCGGCGCACTGGGCCGAAGCCACGGGCATCGGAACACTTGCCTTGAACCTCCGAGACCTTCTTATGCTAGTTACAATGGAAGAAGGGGACGAAAGTTGTTCCATTAAGCTGGTAACACAACTTCGGGCCGGTCCCACGGTACTCCGCCTAACCCTAACTCGCGGAAACTCTATTCACGGACCGTGCCGTTGCCTACACTGGGAATAACATGAATTTGTACCATTCTATAACATATTACTTACAACAACCCCCCGTTTATGAAGCTGATAACCTCTAGAAACCCGCTAAGAATTTAGTGCGTGTCATTTTATCGCAGTGGTCAGTGATCACAACTTTAAAATAACGAACACTCCTACCTCCCACAATGTACACTACCGCGAAGTACGTTTTTATGAAATTCACAGATTTGTCATGGCTAAGTGTTGCTGGCCCGGCCTCACGACCGAATCTCGCTGCTATGCGATACCAGCTCGACGAAAACCACAACGCCTATGCGTTCCACGAAAACACACTTATATTACAACCTACCGCGAAGTACGTTTTTATGAAATTCACAGATTTGTCATGGCTAAGTGTTGCTGGCCCGGCCTCACGACCGAATCTCGCTGCTATGCGATACCAGCTCGACGAAAACCACAACGCCTATGCGTTTCACGAAAACACACTTATTTTATAAACTGACACGATTCTAAAACGCCATTTCTAACGAGCAATGTCATTCTCCCCGACCAGACATAGTCCGAATCGCGATAGAAAAACATAGTTCAAGGCCCTTTTACGTATAACAGGGAATGCCCAATTATCAATAATAAAGCCGAGAACTCTCAGAAATGCCCCCCACTAACTTTACTCTAATGGTACAAACTCACTAGGTACACGTCTTCCTACAACGATGGTACGAAAATTAATGATCTCGATTTCTCTCAGACTGTCTCGCATGTCAGCTCAGTAGGCTCCCCCCAACTCCCTTCACATCACTCCACTCGACCAATCGGACGTTTTTTCCACTACGAACAGGTTTTGCTCTAAATCGGCGTGGCGCTGCTATCGCACTACGCGGTCTTTGTCAAATCCAACAGAACTGTTTAAATATTTACTATCCATGCCACCGATCTAAAGTAAGTCTAAAATAATTATATTCATTAATAATGTTTTCCACAATTTGTTCATACTCGGTCGGGAATATCCTATTTCTGCACTTACAGCATTTGAAAACATCAACTTCCTTATTCCCGCCCGCCATGATAGCTGACGTCACGCACAACAGCCCACAATGGCGGACAGCCAAAACGTCGTTTTCGTCCCAACAATGACTTTGTTTACGAAACCCATACACCAGATACTTGATAATTCTTTTATGAATATTTAATTCCCAACTGTAATCAGTTTACATCAAAATAATAGATATTTCACGCATTACAAACACTTGGTTTCGACGACATACTTTGATGGAGTTTATTTTTCCTTCTGACTAGATTTTTTTGAGGGTACTTTGATACGCGCCCGCTTGGCGCCTCATTTCCGAGAACAGATAAGCGTACCATTTGTTTATGCCTACTTGTCTACTCATGCGTAACGATTTCTGTTTATCAGTTTGTCTGTCTTTTGAATATTTGTCTTATAAAACTTGACTTTCAAAGAACTACCGATTTCGTCTAGGTACTATTAATAATACTATTAATTGATATCAGTTATTTTATATATTTCATACATTCTGATGTTAGAGGAACGGTATTAATTAATTAATTTATTTGTAATAAACGATTAGTTGTTTAACTATATTTGTGAACGTAGCGAAACTCTCATCCGAAGGTTCGGTTCGTTACAATTTGTTATTGTGTATTTCTTTAAAAATATGAAACCAAAACTTTTCTATCAAAAAGCATTGTTCTGTTACACAAATCCAAGGAGCGCTTCTAATCTCGTTCAATTTCCCGGATTTCTGCAGCTCACGCCCCGTCTCGTCCGTAGGTAGATGCTGTCACATAAATCTGCGTCCGAATGCATGCTTCCGTACGTTTTAGCTCTCAAGACGCCTTACGGTATATATATATATACCGTAAGGTATGGGCGGCTCACGTATCGTTAGTATATATATATATATATACATATAACGATACGTGAGCCGCCCATAGGTAAAACAAATATATTTTTAACAAAATGATAGTAGGTACAGGTCGCGTCCTGTAAAAAGAACGCTGGCGGTTAGGCTGCGCAGTAGGTGATTTATCGGTCTATTTGGCGGTGTGAAGTGCGGCGCAGGGCGGGCGGGTCTCGCGCCGCTTGCTTGCCGGAGCGCTATTGGTTCGTCAGTCGACCTTTGAGTGTACCCATGCGCCAACCCACCCCCTCCACTTTTTTCCAGCGTTCATATAGTACATGACGCGACCTGTACATATGGTGTTAGTACGCTGGTTTTTGTTTTAGTCAAAATATCTGTAGTACAAGTTTTATTGCAGCGGCATATCTAAAAATTTGTCAACACGACATCACTTTTCTAGACTTACATTATGTTTCCATCGATGACGTCACCGAAAACGATCACGTCGCGACCACGACCCTCGCGGATCGAAGGTGGATTTACGTGGTCGTTGCGAGCTGTCACTGTCAAACATCAAATGTATAGGGTTCTATCGATTTTTGACAGAAAGCTTGGCGCGCACTTCGCGATCGCGTGAGTGTTTTATACGGGTTGGGCATTCTATGCATTGGAACCAAAGGGTATGGGGCGCGAGAGTTGTGAGCGTTGACGGCCACGGTAATATTATATTACCGTGGCGGCGCTTACCAGAACGTACCCTAAGCATTACTGTGTTAGGAATTAAAGGGAATTGTAGCAAGTGAAATTACTGGGTGAAAGAAATTCAAAAACCAATGTCTCAGAGTGACAAGTGAAATACAGTGCCACGCAAAACTACAGTTCTAAGATCTAGACGCCCAGCAACTGTCATAAGAAGGCGTAGGTACTATTTAACATGAGGCGCACGGTATCCTCGTCTGTCACTTTATTTCATAAAACTGATGTAGCAGTGGCGCTACTTTGTTTTTCAGGTCAAGATTCACTTTGAATCGCTTCGTCAACAAAGGAACGTGTAGCAGTAGTAGTAACTCTTGTAACAAACTAGTTTTTTCGTATCTATTCAAGATACGAAAAAACTACTCTATTAAATTAGATAGCAATATTATATTACCGTGACCGTCGACGCTCACAACTGTCGCGCCCTGGTTTGCCATTCCCTTTGGTTCCAATGCATAGAATACCCAACCCGTATAGAACACTCACGCGATCGCGAAGTGCGCGCCAAATTTCCTGTCAAATTAGATAGAACCTTTGACAGATTTGAGAAAATTTGACAGGGACAGCTCGCAATGACCTCGTAAACCCACCTTCGATCCGCGAGCGTTGTGGTCGCGACGTGATCGTTTTCAGTGACGTCATCGATGACGTATCGAGCTCGCTCACGACGACCGTGGGCTTGTAAGGGAATGGGCGTGCGAACGCCGCGAGTGATTTCGGTGCTTACCGGAACATAGCCTTAGTAAACCTAACGAAATGTATCCAATACCTATGCGAATATTTATTTATTTATTTATTTACTTCAGAGCATATACTAAGCATACTATACATATATTAATACTATAACTATTTAAAACACTTTACAATCATAGAAAAGAAACAATAGCTTCTTACTACATATTACATTACAACATAATTATAAAGAATATGGTAGTACCGCGTTTATCATTAGTACGTACTTCCTCCAGGAAGCTTCCGTCTCTAGATTTACTGGTAGAGATAAACCTATCTATCACGCTGGTAACGCTACGGGCTAGCGGAAGCGAGCGACCACTTATCGTCTCCCCGATCCGCTCCGATACTCAGCTTATGTGATTACTGCAAACTGTCTGTGTAGTACGTGTATTAGGATAATGTGATCATAGATTACTGGAGCCCTATTCTGTTGTTTCACAACGTTCAAGTATCCATCCCGCTGCAACTGCAGTGCAGGTCCGGTTGGCGTTGGATAAATAGCCAAAATATTTTTTTTACAATCAAACACCAGAAATTGAATAACTTGTTGAAGTCGGTACCATGATAGTTCCAAAGTACCTATTATCACAATATTGTGCGCATGGTAACGACTTCGACAAGTTTCACACTTTTAGGTGTTGAAGTCGGTTCCATTTTTTGGTAAAAAAAATCACTCATTTTAGGGACCCTTGCTTATGACGGAATCGATTGTCATTCACCGTCATTGATGATATTATCAAACTAGGCGAAACATGTTTCAGTTGTCGGAGTGTAGCTCATAAATTACTGAACCGAATTTGATGAAATTGAAATAGGACCAACTCGGAAGTAGACCCTACCAAACAAAAAAATATGTTGAGAATTGGTCTACAAATTGAGGAGAAATTAGTGAACATACACAAAAAATACATACAGTCAATCATAATATACAGGGTGTTTGGTAGAGGGACCGACAAACCAAATGAGCGTGTTCGGGGGCCCACTTGGAGAATACAAGTTGGCCAAAAAAATCTCCGAACCCCCCAATTCAAAACCCAACGTTTTGGTATCGAAGATGGTTCAATTTTTTGGTAAAAATTTTGTTTCACCATATTTAGTGACCCTTGCTACTTACGGAATCGATTGTCATTCGCCGTCAATGATGATATCATCAAGATAGGCGTAATTTTCAGGTTTTGGAGTGTAACTCAAAAACTGCTTGACCGAATTTGATCAAATTTAAAGGGCCACCTCGGAAGTATACTCGATCAAACAAAAAGAATTTTAAGAATTACCCAACAAATGGAGGAGAAAACGATTAACATACACTTAAAAAAATACATGCATAAAAATGTGTTACAACTTGTTGAAGTCGGTACCATGATAGTATCACAATATTGTGCGCATGGTTGCGACAAGTTATTCACACTTTTTAGTGTTAAATTCGGTTATTTTTATTTTGGGAATAATTGGGTTTTGACCCTTTTTGACCTTTTCGAAAAACGAACAGGTTATTATGTTCGATTATATGTTTTTTTTTTGTTTATGTTCACCGATTTCTCCCCCATTTGTGGACCGATTCAAAAAATTCTTTGTTTTCTACCGACTTCCAAAAAAGGAGGAGGTACTCAATTGGACTGTATGTTTCTTTTTCATTTTTTTGTTTATGTTTGTTACCTCATGACTTTCGACTGGGTAAACCGATTCCCTAAATTATTTTTTTGTTTGAAAGCTGGTGCTTCCCGTGTGATTTCATTAAATTTCATCAAATTCGGTCTAGTAGGTAGTTTTTGAGATACAGGCCATCGAACTCGGTATTAAATTTTTCAAATTGTACATGTTGGTAGTACATTCTTCGTTTTTAAGATACACTCCAATAATAAAAAGTGTTACGCTTATCTTGATATCATCATTGACGGCCAATGACAATCGATCCCGTAAGTAGCGAGGGTCACACTCAAAACATAGAACCTCTTTTTTTGAAGTGGGTTAAAAACTAGACAACACTCTGTAGCTTAAGTATACAAAATTATTATCTTGGTATTACAAACTGAAGCTCTCGAAGTGCTAGGTTAAGCCACCAAACACGATATAGCACAGACTCGGCTTTTCCGTGGATTAAGCCAAGTTTACTATGGCATTTTCCTCAATCGTTTACGTGTACCGGCTAATTGACCTATTGGCCCCGTCTGTTTAATTAGGTCGACAGTCACTACGCGATTTCGCAACATTTAAGAGATCTGACACATTCGACAGTAGCACTGACCGCCAATTCGTCAAACCGCAATGAACCTCAAAGTTAGAGAGAAGGGCTGTTCCAACACTGGAAAACATACCTTATGAGTATATACTAGATATACATCAGTCCATAATGTTTCCACTACTGGGACTCAAGCCTTATTCTCAGAGAGAGGAGATGGCCCATAATTTACCAAGCGGGCCCAGTGTGGCTTGGTGGATAGGTTAGTGGCCAACCCATATAGACATTTTTAGGCCAACCAAAGTCCTACAACATAGCCTAACGACTGTCCTAAGACAAACAACCGGGACTGACGACTTAACGTGCCTTCCGAAGCATAGAAGCGCTAAGTTGAATAATGCCACTAGCGGTCACTAATCCAACTGCTGACTAAGTTGTACAGTGAAGATGGCCAAGTGAAGCTCCGCTGCGAACGATATGCGTATAATAAATTAAAAATAGTTGGTTTTCCTTAACAGTTCTTTTCAAAATGTAACACAGCAATGCGAACATTAAATTGTTGCAGAATAAATAGGTATGATTTCAGTTGATTCTGGCCTGGACTATTGTATACAAGGAGCTCTGGTATTTCTTAATATGACATTTTTACGTTACAATGTGTCCATTCATCTGCTACCTGGGGGCCGATTCTACTAATTAAATTGCAATCGCACCGCAGCTGAACCGCGACTTTTATGCGTTTTCTTATTCTGCTATCGAATAACAGTCCAGCTGCAATTACGTTTCTATTCACGCCAGCGATCGATCAAAACTTTATGTTCTGCTAACTCGATAGATTATGAACGCATTGTTAACTCATATTCGTATATAGAAGTGTCAATTATATATATAATAAAAAGTAGCGTTTATGTTATGTTTATGTGACGCTACAATCCAATTTGTCTATAGAAATAGTAGAATGGCTTTTTGCCAAAGTATCGAACGACAACCGGAGTTGAACTGCGGTTGCAGCGGTATGGATTGTTGAATGTTGTGAAATATTAGAATTTGCCTCCTGCTCAAATTCCAAACCCAACATTGGCTTTTATTTATTAGATAAATAATAGGCAATAGAAGAAACACATATCAGAAATTAAACGCAGGGTTCATTATAATGAAATTTCCGTACCTTCATACATAGATGGCCCTACAACTTTCAGGCTGAATTAACATCCGTAGACATCGTAAATGTTTTGATGTTCATTTTAAAGTCGTCGTAAAGCAAACGGAGAGGGAGTGAGGATCACGATTAATTCTTCGGAAGCACCTTATTACTTGACTTACGAATCGGAATGCACTGAGATGACGCTTTTTATGTCAATTGGTGACGAGATGACTCCGTAACGAGCTATGGAGAGGGCTATGCTCGGAGTTTCTCTACGTGATCGAATCAGAAATGAGGAGATCCGTAGAACGAATGTCACCAAGATAGCCCAGAAGATTAGTCAGTTAGAATGGCAGTGAGCAGGGCACATAGCACGCAGAACTATTGGCTGACGGGCGTGAAGTTGAATTAACTACGATTAAACGATAATTAACACTGTAGCTTTGTTGAGGCAATGCGTGTCAAGGTGTTATATTAACCAAGAGTCGATAATATTTTTAAGAAAAAAGTTTTGTTACGTCTATGAGTGATTTTGTGTTCTATATACCTTAACTTTATGTGTTGAATTAACCTTTAAAACAGAGGTTGGGTTGACTTTGATTGGATGGTATTTTTTACAATATCCTTGTGTTGATTCAATCAATGTCTTGATATTGAATTTACCCGCTTGAAAGGTTAAATATACTGTCAAAAAAGGGTAGGATCAACAGTCCTGCTATGTTGAACCAACTTTTGCTGTAATAGTTGGATCTACTTGTATGTTTTGTTGAGCTAACTTCGATTAAATCATAAAATTAATAATGTAGTTTTGTTGAGGCAATGAGTGTCTTGGTATTGGATTAACCAGAACCAATAGTATTTTTAACAAAACAATTTTGTTGTGTCATCTTCTACTAATTTTGTTGGGAATACTCTAAATGTTTTGTAGTATCAACCTGGATAGAGGTAATAGTATTTTCAACAAAGCAAGTTTATCAATAAATTTTGTTGGGAATACTCAAATATTATTAGATTAGTATTAGAGGAAATGCCTTAACATTAATGAAACCTAGGCTTACCTTACCGATAGAAAAAAATCAAATTGCTAGTATTAGTCGAATTTGCCCCAAGACAAAACAAGAAACGCACTACAGATCAGCAGCCAGATCAGTTCACTTTGGAGTCCCCCAGGAAAGTGTCTTGGGTCCGTTACTTTTCTTAATTTATATGAACGATATGCCTAGTTCCACCTCATCATCAAATGGTGTTGTTTGCAGATGACTGTACAGTAATTTTTAATAATAAACATGGCATAATTATTTTAATTTAATTTTTAATAATGGGTAATGCCACCAATTGAGAAAGAGTTTTCAAATTTTAAAAGAGATGCATCCGCGCTATGTGCGGCTTGAAAAGGACTGATATCTGCAGAGCCTTCTTTAATTTTTTTATTTATTTTACTATGCCCGCGCTATATATATTCAAGATCAAATGATTCTATTAATCAGGCAACATCCAAAACTGTGTTAAAATCTTGTAACCGAAAACAACTTTATACCCTCAATAATATTCAACACAAAACTGCTCTGTACGCCAAGTGTGTTTTTGTAATGGCGCAAAAGATATACAATAGGATTCCCTGACTACATAAAAGAGTACAACAACTGTAACTTATTTAATTTTAAATAATAAAAGAATTACAGATTAAACTTATTTTTTTTGTTTTTATTTCATTTCATTTCACAAGCGGCAGCGTCGTGTGTCGGGTCGGGTCGCCATCTGCCCTCAAATATGGTTAAAGGAAGGCGATGGCTGGCCGAAACGTCAACTCGTGAACGGGTGCTGTCAGCGGAGACTGGTCTGGTCAGAATACTAATAAATACTTCATTCAGTTTTGTTTATCTATCTGTACTTTTATTTGCTGTTAAAATTGTTAAAAGGTTTAGTCCATGTCCCTCCTTTTGTCTTTTGGAGCTACAATCCCATGTAATTTGGATTTGTAACTTGGAACTGAAACCTGTCCAAAAAAAGGATTAATCAAAATATAATGGATCCAGAAAAATGTTATACGAGATCACACCTACATAAATACGCTCAAAAACCTTGCCCTGTCGATGTCAAATCAAAATGTTCGTCATAAAGCTTTACATAACTGTACTTTGTCATGTTTTTTTTAGCATTATGGTTATATCGTTATTCTTAACATTATTTACTCCTACTTTATTCGGCATAACTTTCTGTAACACATAATATGGTTAGAAAAATACCCCTTAATAAGCTGAACCGATTGACGTTGTCCTATAGGAAAAATACTTTCAATTCATATGTAAATATTTTGTACCAAATGCTTTTATTGTACCACAGGGAAAATGTACAACTACAGCACACATTATTATATATACTATATATACATATATTGGTGGCATTAATATACGGTTGCAATTATCTATGTGCGTTGTGTGTTGTATTTACTACATGATATGACGATATCACTGTCTGACCACACCGTGTGGTTAGACAGTGATATCATATTCCAGGTAATAACTTGATGTGACATGCATGTTTGTAATGAAAAAAATGTTTGCATAAAGTTAACCTACTTCAGCACCAAAAAGTGTGAAATAACTTGTTGAAGTAGGATTTTAGATTTTATGTGGCATACCGAAATAGAAATAAAGTCCTTCCAGCAGCTATGATACATTTATTTACCCAAAGTTATATGATTATTAACGGGATATTTACCGTGGTAAGGTTGTGGAATGAGCTCCCGATATTTCGGCGCAGTTACATGCACCATGTTCACGGGATGTCTTCCCGTGAACATGGTGCATGATCTGTGTCTGGATGTTTATATGTATGAAAGCATGCATATCAGGCATTGTTCGCGTCGCTTATGGCAATATATTCTTATTTTTAATGTACCCGCATTTTTTCTATATATTAACTTTTCGCTGCACCGCTCCCGTCCGCTCAGTCTGAAAGAAGCACTGCGACCAACCGCTATTCTGACCACCCGCGATCACCGCGAATAAAATTATAAACCCACACCGCGCTTGTAATACATCGCTCATAGTAAAACAGGATTGTACTGAAGTGTTCGGGAAGTGACTCTTGAACAAGGGGAAGCTGTACGGCACCAGATACAACCAGGAGGACTCGCACAAAGGAAGTGCGAATAAGAAGACTATCTCCAGCGGTGCAGCATTATTTCCGTTGTTCAAAGGTTAGTCTATTGAATCGCCCTATGGAATAATCCCCCGCGCTATATCCCACTGGAATCACGGCTTGTAGTGCTCAGCCGATCAGTGGCCCCCACAGTCATCAGGTTACAATAATACACGCTCTGCCTAGTTTGGGACCTGTAGACCTTGTGTGGATGTTGTCCTATATTATGATTATTTATCTGTTCAGCCACTAGCGTGATTGCCTACAGAGACTCTACCATGAGTTGGCAACATAAATGGCATCTAAAGCCGATAATCGAGCTCGCCTACCTTTTAAGCTTGTGATTGGCGTACTCGCTGTCAATTTTAGTTCTACAATCGACCGCAAGGTAGCACTGTTCATTTTTTCATAAATGTTTTCGTGACAGTCGATACCGAGCATCGATTGATGTCAATGTTGTAAACTCATGTTTGACCTAAAGCATATCATACATTATATATCATAGATAATGTATATCAGTCACAACGTACAGCTAAACCGTGATATCTGTCATCGTTACCATATTACAGACTCGAACTAGTTTGGTACCTGAAGAACTTCTCGCATATTATTAAGAAAAAGTTCTAGTCCTTTAGTTTTCTGTGTTACAAGTTGAACTGAACAATACAGGTTGTCGAGACCTGTTAAGGCTCAATAGTCCTTATTCTTCAGTTTTAATGGCAGCACCATTTACTGCACTGTAGGTAGCTGTAAAATGCATTCTCTAAGTTACGGTATGGAAGTATGGCATTACGGCAAAGTATGGTTGAGAATGCCGCAACTTTACGAGGTATATAAATTGGTGGCGAAGGTTATGGGTACTAGAAGATAAGAAGGTGACATAAAAAGATACGAATATAGCTTTTTATTAGCAACATGCTCTTTTATTATACAAGATTGGGACGCTACGAGGAGGACGTATAGTGGCAAAGAAGTTGAGGTTTTTGGAAGTGTGGTTCATAACAGTAATTGTGACAAAATGACAATTTTTGACGAACTGCCGTGCGATTCTCAAAGAGCAAACATCGTTGCATCTTTGACAACATCCGTGAAACAAATGACGAGATGACAAGAAACGTTGGAAAAACAACCTTATGTATAAGCGATATCTCATAAAGTATTTGACATCGGGGAGAATAGCACGGCTGGGAGCCTAGCACGAATAACCGCGTAAGTGTTACGTAAAGTGACGTTCGCGTGACACAGGACGAACTGTCATGTATCTAGGGCAAGTGTGACACAGATAACTCATAGTACGCCGTATGCGTGATGTTGACGCTTACGATACGAATACTTTTACGCAAATTGTTTGTGCTACAACCTCAGATGTTTAATCTGTGATTTTCTGTCATGCTTTCGATATCTCCAGATATTTGCGACTAACTGTACTTTACACTATGCTATTTTATTTTAGCTCATGACATCACGTATATAAATTATATTCTAAAATATATTACAAAACTGCTTAGAGTTTGATGAGACTGCGTCAGGCTTGTAGGTATATCTTCATATAGCATGTGTAGATCGTTATACCAAATATATACCTGATCAGCCCATTATGTTCCCACTGCTGGGACTCGAGCCTTCCTCTCAGAGAGAGAGGAGTTGGGCTATAAGCCACAACGCAGGCCCAGTGCGGCTTGGTGGATAGGCTAGTGGCCAACCCATGTTTTCAGGCCGCCCGAAGGCTTTCGACACGTCCTAAGACAACAATCGTTAGGCTACCGGGACCGATGGCTCTCCGAAGCACCGAAGTGCTCAGTTGAATAATGCCACTAGCACACACTCATTCAACTCACCGCAGGAAGCGTTGCTTGACTTGTTGATCGATTAAGATCGCTAAGTCAAGCTCCGCTGCGAGCGCTTTTCTTAATATACTAAACATAAACCACGACTGTATATGTACATCTATATCTACACATGCATAACGTCAAAGTAAGGAGATATAATAATAGCCTTAATACTTCTGGTGGGTCTTAGTCTTAACTAGCAATAAAATAATATTATGAAAAATTTCTATACAAGGTAAGTAAGTTAAAATTACAGGTAGGTAGGGCGTGAACAAGCATCTGTCAGGTCATCATATTAGGGGTGGAGATTAGTTCAGCTTACGGCTGCACTAAAGGTCATTGCTTCTTGATTCCATCTTCGCTTTCCATCAGGCGAGAGGGAGTTTCATGAAGCTTTATAAAAAAAGGTACTCAAAATAAAACATCGTCAATAGTTGCAGAATTCGGCCAAGTAAGTCTAAAGGCAGTATTCTAGAGAGACACTCCCGCCCTATTTACTACATTGTTCAAGTAATACTTTACTCAAGAACACTTGATATCGATGGCTTTGCTCTGTTAAGATTTTACGATATCATAGACAATTAACTGCAAAAGAATTGCACCGGACGTGAGGTTGGCTGGGCACCGGAACAGGAAATAAGATAACAAACATGGCGGAGGACGCGCCAGAATGATCTGGAACTAACGCTACAGGAAGTAGGGGCAAAAAGCTCAGTTTATGTGAAGAAACTACTCTGTGTAAATTATTACAACTCTATTTCAGACTGGCTGATCAGCCGTGAGATTCTCTAAGAACAAACACCGTCGCATCTTTCACATCCGTGAAACAAATTACGAGATGACAAGAAACGTTGGAAAATCAACCTGTGTACAAGGGCGATATCTCTATCTATAAAGTATTTGACATCGGAGAGCTCGTCGACGAATCATTAGAGAATCGCACGGCTGCCGATTCTCTAAGAGCAAACATCGTTGCATCTTTGTCAACATTCGTGAAACAAATGCCGAGATCACAAGATACGATGGAAAAGCAACCTTATCTACAAGGGCGAAGTATTTGACATCGGTACGCTCGTCGACGAGCTCACCATCATCATTACAGAATGGCATGGCTGTATACGTGGTTATGCCTACGTGGTCTATGTCATATATTGTAATTATCACATCACTAGTAGTGTGTCCCAACCCTACGTTGTGTCGCCATTACGCGTACTGTCATGTCAGCTAGCAAACTGTTCACAGCCAGCTCTTCTATTCTCTTACACCAAGTCGAGAATAAATACACATTGTGCCTGAAGCAGTCTTTTATTACAGTCTATTCACGTCTTATTATATATACTTATTTATTTATAAGGAACAGATTAGTAATTGACATTAACTTGTTCAAAAAACTAAACTAAACTCGTGAACTAAAATTAAATGACGGTAGTCTTTATTCTGTTAACACTAGAATCCAAGTTAATGTAACAGTTAGAATGATATTTTCAAATATACTGACTACTTAACGTGCCCTCTGAAGCACGGAAGCGCTCAGTTGAATAATACCACTAGCGGTCAGCCATCCAAGTCCTGACCGCAGCTAGCGTTGCTTAACTTGTTGATCGATTAAGATCGCCAAGTCAAGCTCCGCTACGAGTGCTTCCTTAAGAAATACTTAAATAGTTGTGACGGATCTTTCCTCCGTCTACTACTTGTATTAAAAACCCTTTTGAATTCTTCTTAGTTTTATTATAAAACCCAATATCCTTAACAATTATAAACTCAGTCCACTCCACTTTATTATTTAGCTCTTTTTTACATAGCGTCCATTAGTACATTTCTTCAAAGAGCACAGCGCACAGATCAGTATATTTCTGCAGTTCACAAAACCACAGACTAATAAGCATGTGCTTATTAGTCTGTGGTTTTTCAGGACAGGACTTTGCTACAGATAATCTACTTTGATACTCATTTCAGTACTCATACTTAACATTCATTATTAAATGGAAAGTACTTAGCAAAGAAAACTTCGGATGTAGTTAGAAAATTATATGAAACCGTCGAATGCAGGTCTTTGCTAACGCTTTGACGGAAGTTATTCGCATTAGAGAGCTAAACTTTCTAGTGATTTCGACTCGCTTTGAGCGATATTGGAACGCAAATGAATATAGAAGTACCTCTAAGTAGGAAATAATTTCACTGATGGAAGGTTCTGTGAAGAATTTTCTTTAGAATGCAATATAAATTTACCTTGATGTACGTATGTATGTATATTTACTTGTGTTCCACTGTAGCACCTACACTGCTGAACCGATTTTGATGCATTAAGGTATCACTCGTAATAATAGTCCAGGTGACATGATTTTCCCCTAATTTCAATATGGTGGACTTTACAATTAAATTTTTAGCATCGAACAATCATTTACGTAAAGTTTACGCGATATAACGGAAATAAAAATGAAAAATAAAATTTAAACCCGACGACGGAAATAAAAAAAATATGTAAAACAAGATAACAATTCGGACTGCAATCAAAAAATGCATAGGTACAAAATGGCTTGACCATAGTAGAGGCATAGTCGCATGCAGCTCTTCACCAGGATCTTATCTCAATCAAGGGTAACAAGATTTTTGAGGTTCATATATAATTTCTAAACTTTATCTATCTAGTTTAATGGAACTGGCCAGACGTGCTACGTGCTCAAGTGGCCAATGCGATGTTCGCCCCACTTTGTCAGTTTTCGAGGGGCTCCGACCTATTCGCAATGTGCCTCTTTAGGCACACCGCACAGGAAAGCTGTTTTGACATGGGCTGCGTTCATTATCATCATCATCATTATTATCAACCGGAAGACGTCCACTGCTGATGTTGCTGTTAGGAGCTCGCAGTTGCAGCTGCGCACTGGTGTTGAAGATATGCCCACAACCCATAAGTATTGACATAATATTCGATTCCGGTATTTGGTCGGTAAATATCTAATAGTTAAATACGTATCAATACAAAAATACTCTTTATGAATAAATGCCATTAATTTACTACTAAAATGGTGTCAAAAATTTAAATGAATGGTTGCAATAAGATTAATTCCATTATGAATAAGTTTACTACATTCCAACATTATGTCATGCAAAATGTTAATATAAATATCATGCAACATCAAAGGGCATTATTGCATATCAATTCATTGCATTTTATATCAATGCCTTGCTATCAATTAAATTTCACAAAGAAAATAACATATCCCACTAATATTATAAATGTGAAAGTTTGGATGGAGGGATGGATGAATACATAGATGTTAGTTACTCAAAACGGCAGAACGGTTGAGCGGATCTGGATGAAATTTGGCACAAAGATAGATTATTGTCTGGAATATCACATAGGCTACTTTCATCATCATCATCATCCACCACCACGCGGGTGAAAAAACGTGATATTCTTGGGCATAGCATAGACAAAATAACAAGATCTCCGCCTACGATTGGCCTACGAGAAGATTGTAATGATGACAGTTCTGTCAAAGTTTGTGTCAGGATCTGATAGTTTAGTTAAAAGCACGCTATATCATTTTGACAGCTCGATACACTAGATGTGCTCGATGACCGTCAAGGGTGATGAACGATGTCAACTACGAGTTATCTGTGTCACATGTTATATATATATCCCTCGACCGTATTTCCCATTTACTTGGGGTCGGCCTTCCTTGTCCTTCTTCTCCATTGTGCACGGTTTTGTGCGGTTTCATTGTCAAGCTGAGCTTGTTTTAGGTCTTTTCCGACCGTCATCAACCAAGTGGAAGGTGGTCTTCCGCGTCCCCGTTTTGTCATCGGCAGATCAAGGGCAAGCTTGACCGTATGATCTTTCGGGCGTCTCTGTACGTGCCCGTACCATCGAAGGCGTCTCTCTTTTACTTTGTCAGCTATCGGGGCGACCTTGAAACTTCCCCTTATGAATTTGTTCTGGATTTTGTCTAATAATGTGACTCCTCCTGACCAACGTAACATGCGCATCTCTGTAGTGTGCAGTTTATTTAGGTGTTGCTTGTTAGTTGCCCAACATTCCGACCCGTACAGGACCGCTGGTCTTATTGCAGTTTTTTACATTTTACCTTTGACTTTAACTGGCACCTGTTCCCTAGATAAATTACAGTTTGTACAGTTTCACGTGAACGACACGTTATTCATGCTAGACTTACGGATGGAACCAGAATTAACCAGACGTACATATTTAAATGTATGAGAGAATATTATTATTTAAACTAAAACTTTAAGTTTGTCTTATCAACCTTCCACACAAAAGGTATATGTTTGTCTATAGCAGGGATTGGCAAGTAACTTTGAAAGGGGTCCCGAATAGTATTGAAAAAATGTATCCATATAAAAAAAACTCCTAATACCTATGTATTGACTAGTTATTAGTATCAATCTATCGACCTTACTACTTAGCTACCCGACCGAGACGGTCTATAGCATCGTACCTATAGACCTAAATGATTAACTGACGTGATTCAGGTAGATAACGCTTCCGCTAGACAAATGCATTTATTAATTTAATTATTTATTCATACTTTTTCTACTAGACCATCGACTACAGAAGTATATTTAGGCACTAAAATAATGCATGTGTGTTGCTTATTTTGTATACTTCCTGGATGCGTTTTAAATCTACTTCAAGAAAGAAAAAGGTTCCTCAATTAGACTGCATATATTTTTCATGTGTGTTCGCGGATAATTTCGTCGTTTATGAAGCGATTTTGATGATTCTCTTTTTTGTTTGGTTAGAGTATACTTCTTATTGTAGTAGCTGCATATTATTGTAGTAAGTACCTACCAAACATCCTGAATTACTTATTTTAATGCTAGAAGTGGAGGCTTTTCATTTACTTCTTAATGGATTATTTTATGATGCAACTCATTCAATTAGAAACTCTTGAACATTTGTTTTGTCTCCAGACGTTGGCTCGCCGTACGCTAGAACGACTGTTTATCATATTAGTATGGATTTCCGCAAAGGAGCGCCTGAATAAATCAATTAGCTTCATGAAGAGTTACTTACCTTCCATAAAAACAAACATTCCCGCCCTAACCTAGTTTATTCTGATCACAAATCTCATTTCATCGTGTGTACCGCTCGTCTCATTTCTGATGGTGAAATAAACCCTAATCACCCTAAGATTTCATAAACACAACAATTACATAGATTTATCTAGCCCGGGGACCAGTTATACATAATTCACAAGTTTTGAGGACTTACTGAAGAAAGCGTTCATCAATAAATAAACTCAGTTTTACACTTTTTGTTAACCGCTGAAACTCATATTGGGGATCATCGCCTGATTCATACACTTAATGTTTTCTACTGACTTCCAAAAAGGAGGAGCTACTCAACTCGATTGTTTTTTTTTAATGTTTGTTACCTCATATTCGATAGGGTGAACCGATTCTTAAAATTCTTTTTTTGTGTGAAAGCTGGTACTTCTTGTCCTCCCATTTAAATTTCATCAGTAGTCGGTCAGTAGTCGGTCCAGTAGTTTTTGAGTTACACTCTAATAACTGAATAGAATGGAAGACGGTTTAATATTTTTTTTAAATTGTACTTGTTTTATTAATAATAATTATTTTGACTAACTTGAATTAATCGATCCGCTCATAAATTATATATCATTATATATATCAGTCCCAAGCTGTGTCATCCTCCAAGTAATCCTAAATTTCGTAATAACCTTTTTGACAGAGTTTAGTTTAGTAATTAGTTTCGCAGTTTCCTGCTAGCTATACGCTCGTTGATAGGGGGGGGTAAGTGTGGTTGAGCAGTTTCCTGCAACCAGAGAATAGGTAGGGAATAATTGATGGTAAATACCTGTGTCGAGGAGCTCTGGGTCTGATGAGTGACTGGTGGTGACCGTGCTTCCTCGTTGGAGGCGTCTTGCTGTCGACGGCGTGCTGAAGGAGCTGAACTTGGATCACTTGGTTATAATGTTTGTATTGTCCCTTTGGGTTGTGCACTGGTTTACGCGGCGGGCTGATTGCGTGTGTACACACGTGCTGATTTAGGAGTGGTGTGTGGTCGGGCTGAACACACCCTGAAAGTCACTCGCGGCGAAGTCATTCGCGGTGACTCGTGCTGATAGAAAATGGCGGTGCCATGCGGTCGCTACGCGGAACGCAGCGGTACACGTCCGCCGGTCGCGAGTATAAAAAGGTGACTGTTTCCGCTTCCTTTCGCTGCTTGCTTGTCGCCTGACAGCTGCAGGACAGCGGCGGGGGAACGCGGGGGCGCGGGTGCGCGCCTTTAGGTGACGTCACGCTCTGGCGTGAACAGTAATTTTAAACTTATTATTATTTTTTATATAAACTTATATTATTATATCTAATCTCGGATAACATTGGGAAGTTTATTATAGAAGCGTATACATTGTCCCATATATAAGTAAGTTTTTATATAAGTAGTCAGCGTCAAGTCACAGTCACTTATATAAGTCTGTCGTCAAGTCACTGACCTGTCTAAGTCACGTTCTAGTAAAGCATTATTAAAATTATGCATTACTAAATCTTTCTAACGCCCGGCGCCTATAATTTATCTACGTCGGGTTACCCTACTAGAGATAGATATAAACACTAAAGTCAAAGTCAAAGTCAAAGTCAAAGTCAAAGTTAAAATCAAAGTCAAAGTCAAAATCATTTATTCAATTTAGGCATCAAAGACGCACTTATGAACTTCAATTTTTCATTATAATGTACTGTAAAGACTACCGCCGCGTTCCAAAATATATAGAGCCTACCGAGAAGAAGCGACAAGAAACTCGGGGCCATTCTTTTTATATAGATGTTTTTACAATGTTTTTACTTAGGTACTACAAATATTAGCTCCAGTGTGTTGCCTTACAAAAGAGAACATAATAATGGTATCAGTAGGGCAAGACACGCTACACTTTGTACGATATGTCCAATTTCTATCGGTAGTAAGGAAAACTGTGGATAGATAGATTATTGGGATCCCCAATGAGGTGAGTAATCACCAAAACGAAAAATTATTTTGTACACTTTGCCTACACTTATGCACTGTTACAAACACTTGACGGTCGATAATCCACCGCTACTATATACGTCATAACTCGAAGAAACGTAGGAAGAAATTAGGGAGATTAAACAAAACCAACGATAACTATTTTCCCGCCACTTCAACCAATGGGAGTGCTTTGCCTTTATTTCAATTAAAAAAGCAATGTATGTAACAGAATGCTGAATCATGAGAAATGTGTTATATTTTGCTCTTTCGTATATGGAAACGGAGAAGTTTATTAAGCCCCAAACTAACACCCCCCCCTCTCTCTCTCTCTCTCTCTCTCTCTCTCTCTCTCTCTCTATCTATCTATCTATCTATCTATCTATCTCTCTCTCTCTCTCTCTCTCTCTCTCTCTCTCTCTCTCTCTCTCTCTCTCTCTCTCTCTCTCTCACACACACACACACGCACACGACCATTTATTTCTATTAAGCTTTTATATTTGAAAAAAATGCGGGTAGGAGGCCCGCGGAGACGTATTTATCTCTGAATCGATATATTAAGTTTATTTGTTTTACGCGAGTTATTTCTAATAATCGAGTAATATAATTGAAGAAGCCCTGCAGAAATACCAGGATTCGCGTTATCTTTCGATTTGATTCAGGTATTTTGGAAGAAAACTGATTTTCTCAGGCCGTTTTAGTTCCTGAGTTGTTGCACAGTGGGTTTTTTCTTTTGCTTCGTGAAGTGAAGTGGAAGTGTTTATTTTTGAGTGGCTCGCTGATCAAGTGAGTGGAGATTGGGAAAGTGAAAATTTTTGGGGATCAGAGAATATTATCCCGAAATCTGACCGCCACTTTCCCACGGTCAGCGCCATCTCTGATTTTCGCACAACAACTTAACTACGAGTACTTCATTTGAATAATTTTGCCAGCTTCCTACACTTATTGACACCGTTGAGACGTCGTGTGCAAATTAGTTCTGGAACCGTTACCTAGATGGCGTTTTTGTGATCGATTGGTTTTTGCTGATTGACAATTTGATCAGTAAGCTACGCGAGCAATCTGGTTCCGGCATCGCTGTGTGGATGGCGCTGCTGATTCTGTTTTGATATACGAGGAAGAAAAACAATGTTTACGTCGAGATGGCGCCTCTTGCTTGCGACAATTGGATACAACAATAAATAATTCTACAAGGACAACATATAAAAAGTGTTTTTCGTTTCTGTTTTTACTACAATTTTATTAATGTGATATTTTCATTAAATTGTTGAAGTTAGTGCCTTGTAATAATTACAAATAAGTATTCTTAGTTGGTATTTTTTTTTCCTGTATTAATTTTATAAGCTATGACCTATAATTAATTAATTTGATCATTATAATTATTGTATCAATTTATTAACTTTTACATACATTTTGTTTGTTTAATTTTGAGATTAATTAATATTAATTGACTGTTTTTATTCTTGTAACGATTTTTGTTATCAATTCTTTTTTTTCCATAATTTAACTGTTTGTTGTAATGTTTCAATAATTTTGACTGATATATTGTATCTTGAATTTATCAAATGCTTGCATTGCAATTTGGTTTGGTTAACACGCTATTAATACCTACTAAAATAGTAATAATAGATTTGTTTTTTCGGGTGATTTCTTTCAATTTCTTACTCACAATTATCATATTTTTGGGATAAAGTAATTTATGGCTATTTAATAAATAGATATTTTTTGAGCACCTAGTTGTTTGTTTGTAGTCTTTTTTTTTTTGTGATCATATTATTATTTTTTCTCTAAATTTATAATATTATTTTAGTTTGTTGACTCGACTCAAATTGTTCGATTTTGTTAAATTTTTGAATTTGATAATAATTTGTATGTTTTTATTATTTTTCTGTGATAATTTATGATGAATTTCGTTCTTACCGTACCTTTGACTTGTCCGTATTGTCCTGGGTCATCTCGGTCCTTCAGCGCTCACGGTCTAAAAGTACATATTGGTCGCAAGCACAAGGGGGCGCTTCAGCCTGCAGTAGCGTCTCAGACAGTGGCTTCGGATCCACTTTTAGCCCAAAATGGAATGTCTTCGGGGTCTCAGGCCCGGTCTCTGGATGTGATTGCCACCTTAAAAAAGTCAACACCAGTGCTTCGACACATTCCGAAAGGTGCTCGAAACCAAGCAGCGGGCAGGCTATGTGAGATTGTCGACAAGTGTGTCGATTGCAATGAGGTGGAAGACTGGTACGCGTTGCGCACATTTGCTTTCAGTGCGCTTAGGGTCCCGTCAAAGGAGTTGCCCGGGAACATGACGGCAAAGGTGAAGGCAAACATTACAGCTTCCGATCCGTGTCATCTGGGCAATGATTGTGGATGTGAGAGTCAGAAGCGTGGGCCCCGCTCATCCCGTTCGGTTATCGAATCAAAGGTATTTGACGGCGACCTGAGGGGCGCTATTCGTTTGTTGACGTCTAATGATTCCTTCGCTCAACTTAGCCCTGATACGCTCGCAGATTTAAAAGCGAAACATCCAGGTCCGTCGCGGCCGCTTAATTTTCCACCAGTTCCGGATGCTTCTCTCGCAACAGTGTCGGTAACGATGGATGAAGTGGCACAGGCGTTAGGTTCTTTTTACAGCGGGTCTGCTGCGGGCCTGGATGGAATTCGCCCAGGACACCTTAAAGAGTTGACGTCTTGTTCAGCGGGTGACAACGGGCCACGATTGTTGGGGTGCTTGATTAATCAATCAATCAATCAATCAATCAATCAAAATATTTATTTGTTAAACATGTGTTTACATACTCTTAGCATGTAAGGTCTTATAAAGATAGGTAGCTCATACATGTTTTGCCTGGCAGGGCATACAAATATATAAAATTTATTACAAATAATGTCATAATTACAGTTATAGCATTAAGTCACTTAATATTAATTATTTTTATTACATTAATAATCATGTTTATGTTAATATAAAATGGATGCATTAAACTCAGTAAAACAAAAGAGAAACTTAAAATGTATCAGTCAAAAATTCACTTAAGTGATAATAACACCTCTCAATCAACAGTTGCTGCATCTTTTTTTTGAATAAATTACAATTTAAACTTTTGATTGAGTTAGGTATTTTGTGTTATACTGCAGGTGCCATACAGAAGACGCTATTATGCATAAGCGCAGTGTTAGAAGAATGCAAGCGAAGTCTTGTAGTGTCGCGTCTGTTTCGACTAACTACGTCAGCTAGACGTTGAAATAGTTCTGGATTCTCTTTAACAAACGTTACAGTATCGAGAATGTAGAGCGAAGGCAATGTCAAAAGTTTAAATTTTTTAAAAAAGGGTTTGCAGCTATCCGTTTTCTTCAAATTAAACATAGCTCTTATACATCTTTTTTGCGTCTTAAAGGCTATATCTTTATCTGTCGAGTTGCCCCAAAAAATGACACCGTAACGTAAGACTGATGCAACTAATCCATGATAGGCTATTACTACTGCTTCTGGGCTAATCACTGGGGACAGCTTAAATAGCGCGTACGCAGACGTGCTTATTTTTTTAGTTAGTTGTTATATGTGTGCCTTCCAGTTGAGTTTATCTATAATAAGGCCGAGGAATTTTGTGGAGTCTACTTCTTCGACTGTTATATTATTATATGTAACCCTAATTGGGGTATAATTCACCCGTTGGCTGAAATGCATTATGTTTGTCTTATCTAAATTAATTTTTAAATTGTTGTTATTTAACCATTTTATTATTGATGTCAAAGTTTGATTAATGTCATGTTCATATGTGTCCTTATCTTTACACGTTATTGTCACTGTACTGTCATCTGCAAAAAGAGTCATGGGTTCATCAACAGCTCTGGGTAAATCGTTTATATATATTATAAATAGAAGCGGCCCCAATACACTACCCTGTGGTACACCATGTAAGAGTGACAGTTCCTCTGATTGGTAGATTTCCTCATTTTTTGTTACATAATTTATTCTAGTAATTTCCGTATACTGTTTCCTGTTGCTTAAGTACGATTGAATGAGATTTAAGACGTTGCCACGTATACCGTATAGCTCTAGTTTTCGCAATAGAGATCCATGGTTGACGTGATCGAATGCTTGGGTCATATCGCAGTAAATAGCGCAAACTGGTGTTCTCGTGTCTATATTTGTCATCACACCATGCAAAAAGTCATAAATTGCCATGTTTATCGTTTTGTCCTGTCTAAAACCTTTCTGTTCATCACTAAATATTCCTTTTTTTTCCATGTACGAGTAGAGTTCTTTGTACAGATATTTTTCAAAAATCTTGGACATTATGGGAATCAGGGATATTGGTCTATAATTTTCCATATTTTTTCTGCAATTTTTTTTGAATAGAGGTATAATAACAGAAATTTTTAGAGCATCGGGATATATACCTGTACATATACATAAATTAATAATGTAACTTAAATGAGCACAAATATGGTCAGAAACAAATTTTACTACTTTCGTCGATATTCCATCAAAACCTACACTATTAGTTACTTTTAATGTTTTAATAATATTTTGAATATCTATTGGTATACTCGGGGCTAAAAATATAGACTCTTTTCTATTTGCTATCAGTGACGATACTGTATTAGTACATGGACCCTGAATATGTTCGATTTTATCTACAAAAAAGTTGTTAAATGTATTAGCTATAGTTTGAGGGTCAGAAATTACTTTTTTATCTACCAGGATATCGTTAATAGGTATTTTAGGTTGGTTATGTTTACCATTATTGATTATGTTCCAAGTGGTTTTTGATTTATTTGTGGATGTTTGTATTAAATAATTGTTCTTCGCTCGCTGAGTGAGCTTCATGATTCTTTTAAATAATGAAGAGTATTTTTTATAAGTAACTATGTTTGACGTGGTCGGTGTCAATCTATAGCGCCATAATAACTGTCGTTTTTTCTTGCTACTTAATTTAATTCCTCGCGAAATCCAACGTGGTTTTTTATTTACATTCCTAGTTATCATTTTAAAAGGGAAACATAAGTCATAAAAAAGACGGAATATAACTATAAAATCATTATAGGCAATATTTGGATCATCAATTTTGTATATATTTGAGAATGTCAGTGATTTCATGCAATCTTTAAATTTAATTAAGTTCTCGATGCTGTAGTCGCGTCGTCTTACACGCCAAAATTTTAAGGCGTATGTTTTTTTAACTGGATATTTCAATACCTGTGCGGTGTGGTCAGATAAAGCATTCTCTATGACTTCTGTCTTACTCTTTGTTTTAATATTATGTGCAAAATTATCTATACAAGTTCTTCGTTGAAATCTAGTGACTTGCTTTAGGGCTAATGTTAGATTAAAATTAAGTAATAGATTTTCCAATTCTCTTGTGACCTTGTTATTTTTTAAAACATTAATATTGAAATCTCCTGTAATCACAATATCTTTATACGATCTCCTACATAACTTTTCTAAAATTTTTTCAAGAATATCGAAAAATGTATAGATGTGTTTATCTTTTGGTACTCTGTATATACAAACAACAGCAATCGTGTAACAAATAAGCTCTACACCACAACATTCTATTATACCAGTCAAAGATAGGGTTGCTATTTCAGGCAGTTCACGCCATTGGTGGCCGCTTCTAATTAAAATACACGTTCCACCTCTTTTACTCTCTTTTCTACTGAAGCTTGATGCTAAACAATAATTAGGGATTTTGAGCAAGGTTTCATAACCTGCCATCATAAAATGTTCTGTGAAACAGAGTACGTCAACATGCATGTCTTTTTCACAAAGCTGATCTATGCATACTGTTACATTATCCACTTTATTTAACAATCCAGCAATATTTTGGTGCATCATATAAACATATTTTTGTTATATAAACTAAATTGTCTAATTTCCTCCTTAGTGGTCAGCTTATTGTAGAGGTTTGTCCTTACTTGTATGGGGCGTCCCTTTGTGCATTGTCGAAGAAGGGTGGGGGAGTAAGACCAATTGCCATAGGTAGTGTTTTTAGGCGGTTGGTGGCTAAGTTGGGTTGCCGCGCCATCAAAGAGGAGATGGCTGAATATTTGAGACCACACCAGCTGGGTTTCGGCACGCGTTCAGGTTGTGAGGCTGCCATCCATGCTACTCGAGCGTTCGTACAGGATGCCAGTAACTCTGACTGTGTCGTGCTCAAATTGGATATCACCAACGCTTTTAACACGTTAGAGAGAGATGTTCTTTTGAGTGAGGTCAAAGCCCAAGTCCCTTCTCTCTATCCTTTCTTGCACCAAGTTTACCAAGCTCCTTCTAATCTTTTCTTCGATAATGATCTTATACTTTCTCAGGTTGGGGCGCAGCAGGGAGATCCGCTGGGGCCGTTGGTATTTAGTCTAGCTATCCACAAAGCTATAGTAAACGTCAAATCGTCTTTGAATTTGTGGTATCTTGACGACGGCACCATTGGAGGAAGGCCAGAAGAGGTATTCCAGGATCTTCAGAGTCTCATTCCTCGTCTCAGAGAGTTGGGCTTGGAAGTGAATCCCTCTAAATGCGAGTTTTTCCCTTGCTGCGTTCAAGCTCGTACACACTTTGAACGGTTTAATTCTTTTTTACCTGGCCTCAGAGAGCTGTCGCCCAGTTCTTTCTACCTCTTGGGATCTCAGATTTTCATTGATGCGTTTCCGGAGGCTATGCTTTCCCAAAATCAACTTCTTCTTACCGCTCGGGAACGTCTCCAAAATCTGTCTGCGCACGTGGCGTTGGTTTTATTGCGAACGTGTTTCGCTATACCAAAGGCTACGTATCTGCTGCGAACAGCGCCTACTTGGCTGTGTCCTAACGAGGTTGCAGTTTTTGACGAGACATTGAAAACCCCTATAGAGTCAAAACTCAACGTGTCACTCAATGACCCGCAGTGGACTCTGGCGGTACTGCTGATTCGGCATGGAGGTCTTGGGGTGCGATGCATGGGTGAACTGGGTCTGCCTGCTTTCTTGGCGTCGGCGCACGGGGTTGCTGCCCTTGTCTCTGTCATTCTTCATAACGAAGGTGATGAGGCGAGCATACCTTTTGTGTCAGATGCTAGGGCAGTTTGGTCGACCCTTAACTCAGGAAGCATTCTTGGAATTCCATTCCTTATTCAAACTTTTTTTTGACCTATGTTTTCCAATAAACACTATTAAAAGGTCAACCAAAAAATACAATACTAATTGGCTGACAAAGGGTATAAAAAAATGTTCTGTGCGAAAGAGATATCTGTATTTAAAATCTACAACATAAAAATACTAACAAAAATCTGCTTAATAAACAATATAAATCATATAGTTATCTGCTAAAAAAATGTATACTCAAATCCAAACAGCTACAAAATAAAAAATATATAGATAACAATAAAAATAAATGCAAGGCTATATGGACAGTGATTAATGACATTATAGGGGACCAAATCACAAAGAATCAAATTGACAATATTTTCCTAAATAATCAAATATATACAAGCCCTAATGAAATAAGTGACATATTTAATGATTATTATATTCAATTGACAAACAACGGTAATTTTAATTTTAACATTGACGAAATAAACAAAACTATGAATACTAATAGTTTGTTTACAATATTTCTTAAACCAACAGATCCCACAGAAATATCAAAAACAATCGTAAGTTTGAACAATACTAATTCAGCAGGCATGGATGATATAACTACAAAAATTGTCAAATCTTGCGCGTTACACATATGTGAACCATTGTGTTATCTAATAAATATATCTTTTGAATATGGACTATTTCCAGATATATTAAAAAACTCTATTATCAAACCCTTATTTAAGAAAGGGGAACCGTCTAACATGAATAACTACAGACCAGTTACATTAATACCGATAATTTCTAAAACCTTTGAAAAAGTCATGTTAAAGAGACTACAAGAGTTCACGACAAAAAATAAAATACTCAAAGATGAACAATTTGGGTTTCGGAAAAACAGCTCTACCTCATTGGCATGTTTTAATGTGATGAAGCTCATTACCGAAGCTATCAATGAGAAGACGTCTGTGACTGGTATCTTCCTTGATATGAGCAAGGCATTTGATTTCGTGGACCATAGGTTGTTGTTATATAAGCTGGAAAGGTATGGTATACGAGGAAAGGCAAATGACTGGCTAAAAAGCTATCTAAGTGGTAGAAAGCAATGTGTAGAAATTGCAAAAATTTATAAAAATGAAAAAACAACGTATAGAAGTAGGTTACAACAAAACAACTTCGGAGTTCCACAGGGCAGTGTTTTGGGTCCATTTTTATTTCTCATGTATATAAATGACTTACCCAACTGCACCAATCATGATACAGTTTTGTTTGCAGACGATACCACATTAATTATAAAATGTAATGATGAAATCTCCTATGAAAAGGTTATAAATGAAGCAATCAATAGCGTCATAGAGTGGTTACAAAATAATAATTTACAGATAAACGTAGACAAAACAAAGATGATTCAGTTTCGAACACCTCAAAGAACACCATTAAAATTACATATCAGTTACCAAAACAGTGTTATAGAAGAAGTACCAAGAACCAAGTTTCTCGGCATTATGCTAGATCAGCACTGTGACTGGAAGGCACATATAGATAACGTTTGTGACAGGTTGGATAGATTTGTTTATGCAATAAGGAGATTGAGACTAACAGTATCCACAGAGGCAGCTCTCAGTGCATATCATGGGTACGTCTCTTCAGTGCTCTCGTATGGTCTTTTGTTGTGGGGTAATGCGGTAACTGTCGAAAAAGCTTTTTTAATTCAAAAAAAATGTGTACGTTCCATCTGTGGAGCCTGGTTCATGGACAGTTGTAAACCTTTATTTAAAAAGTTTAAAATTTTGCCTTTAGCATGCATGTACATAAAGGAGTTATGTCTCTTTGTTCGACAACATCCACAACATTTTAAGAAACATGCAGATGTTGTGACAAGAAATGCAACTGTCAGAAACAAACTCAAATTGTACATACCACAATGTAATCTACAAGTTTTTAAAAGAAATTCTTTTGTAAATGCTATTAAGGTGTATAATAAGCTGCCAAATACATTAAAAGACTTACCTTTACCTATATTCAAAACAAAACTTTACAAATGGCTAAGCGATAATTGCTTTTATAGTGTAAAAGATTATATGGAATTTAAAGCGTGTAGGTAACTGAAGATTAAGATAGATTAAGTTATTGACAAAGTATTGTGACATTAATGGTAAAATGAGCTGAAATAATTATGTTAGGACCGAATATGTTGAAAATTAGAATTTATGATTTTTTATTTTTTTTATTTAATCGTGTACGACCTTAACGGAATTTTACTGTCTTTCAAATTATGTATTTCTTTTTTGACATTATTTTTAATTAATTATATATCCAATTTTTAATGATTTAATGTAATGTTATTGTAATTGCTTCCAATATATCAAATAAAGGTGACATAGAGTGAGGAGAGATGATATTTGCACACCATTTTATGTGGTAGAATGTACTTGAACCATGTATATTATTCTAACATCATACATTTGTGACCACATTTGTAAACTACATTCTGGCAAATAAATTGATTTGAATTTGAATTTGAATTTGAATTCAGGTGTCGAAAGCCCTGCAGCTCCTCACGTACAGCGTGCGTGGGACGATGTTGGAGCTAATCGAGTCCAGAAGCAATTGTTGAGCGAGGCTGCGGGGGCGGATTTGGCAAGACTGAGGGCTATATCGCGGTCAGAATCCGAGGCATGGTTGCACGCTCTTCCGTCTCCACACCTGGGCACCTTCTTGGACGATGACTCTTTGCGCGTGGCAGTAGGTCTCCGCTTGGGCTGCAAGGTGTGTGAACCACATACTTGCATCTGCGGTTCCGTAGTGGAGGCCGATGGCCACCATGCATTGAGTTGTCGTCGGTGTACAGGAAGGTTTCCGCGTCACCATGCCCTCAACGACATAGTCCGGAGAGCCTTTGTCTCGGCAAATATACCTTGCGTTCTGGAGCCACCGGGTCTCAGTAGGTCTGATGGCAAGAGGCCGGATGGTCTAACTCTGGTGCCGTGGAAGAATGGCAAGTGCCTGGTGTGGGATGCCACATGCGTCAGCACGGTTGCCGCCTGTCACCTGAGTCGCTCCATCCACTCCTCAGCGGCGGCTGCTGAGGACGCTGCGTGTCGGAAGCGTCAAAAATATGCGGCTTTGGAGGCACAATATCTTTTTGTGCCCATCGCTGTTGAAACTTTGGGCGCTTGAGGGACCGAGGCCAGGGTGTTGATTCGACAGATAGATTGGCCAGCGGATAAAGGAAAAGTGTGGTGACCCCCGCGCCAGCTGTTTCCTGGAGCAAAGATTGGCCATTGCTATTCAACGGGGTAATGCGGCCAGTGTTTTGGGGACCTTTGCTCCGGGAACAATTAGGGGCGGGTTGTTTGACTAATTTTATTTTTAGACATTATTGTATTGGCTTTTATATTTGGGAAATTGTTTTTTATGGTGTTCTATGAGGGAAAGAAAAAATCTTTTAAATTGATAATATCTGAACGTGGGACTCAAAATGTTAATGTCTGTAATACATTTTCATTACTATAAATATACGAGTATGTTTCACCGTCCATTTCGTCACCGTTCTGACCCCAAACTACTCGTTTCGCCCTAGCATTGCATCCATATATTGTTCAAAACTTCTTACCACGAACCAAAAAGTTTGGCAGTTCCTACCTCTACCACAGATTACTGAATAAGAACAGATACTTCACTCAGTAGAAAATTTCCAATACCTATTACGATAATAGCCTACTCCCTCGCGTCAACAACCACTGTATGCTAAAATGCGCCTAAATGCTCAAGCGTACAGCAGTGATTGCTTCGCACCGCGCGATTCCACAGTAATCGCAGGGGTGCCTCTTCGATAAAATTAAATTAACATAACTTTTTATCTATGTTATTGAGAACTGTGAATATGTTCTGACTTTTATGTGGCAGTTAAAAATTTTATCATTTATAAAATATTTAACCAACTTAAAAAAAAGGAGGTGATCAGACATACAGGCCAAACTGAGATGTTTGACTTGTATGGTTTGTAGGTATGTATGTTTGTGCGCGATAATCTCGCGATTGGCTAAACCGATATCGATGCGGTTTTCAGAAAAGGATTTGTTACATTTAGGAGAACGTTTTAAAATAAGTATAATACTTCTTAGTTTGATGATGATCTTCGGAGATGTTCACTAGAAATGAAAAAAAAAGCCTTAAAAAAAGAGAACCGACTTCAAATAAAGCACTAAGCCGTAAGTTATTTTATTAACGAGTGTAACACTCTCACACAAAAATACATAAACACTGCAGTTTTCGAAAGTTTTCACGCGAAAAGTCGATGGCCTTCAAAATAAAAAAATATATCTAGTTCCTAGTTGTACATATCTAGGTGTATTGTACTACGAGTACTACCAATTATCACGAATCAAATTTATTAAGATTAATTAATTCGATTCGTTTTCTCGCAACAAGTCAACTGACAACAGACGCGGCTTGTTCAAAGGTTTCCATCGGGCGTAAGAAAAAGAACTCTCGCTACACAGACTTAAAGCGCATTTTGATTCGTTACGAGCGCGTCAAGGACTTGTAGGCACATTTTTTGAAGGTCACGTCCGTGCTTTGCAATGTTTTATGAACATTATTGCAGTTGTTAGTTTAGCAGTTTATATTCGAATGTTTTCTTTCGAAGAGTGCATCTTCTGTACCTTGTACTATTAATTATTCTGTGGTATAACGTTTCTATGCAACAAAATTATGTAAATCTGTGTCTGAAAGGCAAGCTAATGCTTAGTATATACCTATTAAACTGTCAAATTCTAAGTGGATACCGGTGTCCGCACACCTACTGTCTTTTAATTATGTCTCTAATGACGGTATGTGAATGGAAAAAAATTTAAACGACAAAACTAGTAATAATTTATCACTTACCATTCTTCATTGACAGGTAAATGGAAAAATGTTAGGTGTTTATCCCTTCTTTTGCTTGATTTACACCCATCTACAGCACATAAGGCACCACACGGCATCGTAATACGCGTACGAACGAACAGCACTATTAAAATTGAACGGCGTGCGCGCGCTTCGCTTGCGAAAACCGCACTGAATTTGAACCGCCGGCGGACCGAGACCGCTCGGCTGGGCGGTAGGCAGTTATAGCGCGCAAGTACATGGAGTGACGGAGGCCTGCCTCTACTGTGTAAGTAAATTGTGAAATGCTCTGCCGGCGTAAGTATTTCCTTGCAGCTATGCCCCTGGGTCTTTCAAGCGGGTCGTGAAAAAGCATATCTCAGGTCATCATAGGGGTGGTGATTAGTGCAGCTTACGGCTGCACTAATGGTCATAGCTTCTTGATTCCATCTTCGCTATCCATCAGGCGAGAGGGAGGTACTTTGATGAACCATTATAAAAAAAACAAACGAATCGATCGGTTGATCGAATCGGACGGATCGTATCTGTCGCTTTTGAGATATACCTGTAAACCACATGACTTGTAAAGTTGTTAACTTTACGAAACCCTACTGCGTTTTGTTTTTTCAGCACTTCTCGCCGTCAGATGGCGAACAAGATATTGTTTGCGATCCATTACGGTGCGGCGACGTCGTTACGTGGTACTACGCTTTATTCTGTGAAGTCATCGTAATTATGTTACAGAGCTCTGGGCCTTGGCTTAATGGATCTGGTAACTCTAGAGTTTCCATTCTACACGGATAAACACAGAGATTTTTATGTTTTTTTTTGTATTTTAAGCGTTTTTCCTAATGAGATTTTAAATGATTCTGAGGTTTTTTTACACTTGATAGGATAATGTTTTTATCTCACTTGATGGTTAGTGATGATGCGGTCGAATATGGTATAACAACTAGAGCAGTACCTAAGTAGAAACATTGTAAACATCTATATAAAAATAATGGCCCGAATTTTTTGCCGCTGCTTCTCGGTAGGCTCTATATATTTTTGATCGCGCCGGTAGAGTCATTAAAGTACATTATAATGAAAAATTGACGTTCATAAGTGCGTATTTGGTAGCTTAATTGAATAAATGATTTTGATTTTGACTTTGAAAGCAGTTACTGGCTCTCAAGGACTTCCGGAGTACACCGTTAAGTCCTTAGCGACTTATTTTTAAACTTGAGTGTGGTAGTTCGTTAGCCGGAAAGAGCCCTACCACACTACATGTTATGGATTTCATCACGTTTCATCATGTTACCTTCACGGAAAACTTAAGCTGGTTAACTCTTGTTACTCTTGGGCAATCATTGTCTCAATAAAGCTAACTAAGACACAATACACCTCTATGCGCTCTAAGGCCTTTATTAAGAAACGTTGCGTAAACCTATATTAGGCGTAACATGCTTTGTCTTGCTTTCACGCGTGACATTTACTGCAAGCGAAAAATTAACAGATAGATGTTTTAACTACTCCGTGTGTACGCATAGTTTATTAATAAGGCCGTAAGTGCATACCTTTCATCTTAGATGCTTAGATTTGTTTTGAGGATTGCGAAGATATTCAAAAACGTCAATATTAACAAAACTCTACAATACTCTTGCCAGGAGCCACATAGAATATTGTTGCATGATTTAGATACCGCACTTCGCGGCGCACGCACTTCGAGTTGAACGAGTTCAAAAGAGGTTCCTCTGGCATTTGTCACACAGTATTGGTATCAAAAAAAGAATAACAACATATGATCAATGGTTGAAATATTTTAAAATGTTATCTTTATCTTTTCGAAGATAAATATTGTACGTGGTTTTTTCTTTCAAGCTTCTAAGAAATCATTTAGATTGTCCATCTACTGAAACGATTTTATTATAAAGTTCCCAGAAAGTATCATCGTAACTTTATTTCGCCACTTGTTCCTCCACATCGAAGGACCTCATTAGTAGCCCACTCTGTTGTTCCAAGGTTATGCAGGACAATCAACAAATTTGGCAGAGCAGCCGACATTTTAGCGGACTCGCTTGGCTGATTTTGCAAAAAAACATCTGAATATCTAAATACTCAAAACTAAAATCCCTGAGTTGTACACTTTTTGTCTCTACAACTCTAACATATACATATACATACACTTTGCCTCATATTTCGATTTTGCTTTGTTTCATAATTTTTAAGTTTACTTATAGCATGTAATGTTAGCCTGTAAGTGATTATACATTAAGCACGAGTGTACTGCATGAAACTATATTTGCATGTAACAATGTTATAATCGAATGCTACCGGCGAATTCGTCAGGCGGGCGACAAAGGCAACGGCAAACATAGCAGTTTACAACATCAAGATGGCCATAAAAGATAGGAACGA
Source organism: Selenia dentaria (assembly GCA_917880725.1). Taxonomy (NCBI): domain Eukaryota; kingdom Metazoa; phylum Arthropoda; class Insecta; order Lepidoptera; family Geometridae; genus Selenia; species Selenia dentaria. The sequence goes on along the minus strand of OU862895.1, from coordinate 26,981,016 downwards.
AGAGGTCGTGGAGGCCGTGCTTAGTACAATCGGGCAAAATCAGGAGTCTGCGGCCGGATGCTCTAGTTAATATCAGTATAATAAGGATAGTGTAACTAGATTAAGCTAGATAAGTTAAAGTATTTTTGTTATGTAAAACTGTGATGTTTGGAGAATGAAGTCTCCATTCAAAATGTATGTTATTTTAATTATTAATCCATAAGTTTAAAAATGCTACGGATCATAGTGTCTGTAGTGTGTAATTAATTAATAAAAAATAAAAAAAATAATGTAATAATCGTTGATTAAATAAATAAATAAATATAGTGCATACCTAAGTGTCATTGCAAAGACTGTGTACGGTCCAAGTAACTTTTTATTCGGGCCAAGGAGTTAAAACACCTTTAGATTTTATAAGGGTAGTAATATATTCTCATATGAAGTATTTGAGAATAATTAATGAGTCCTAGAACGAATTTTTATTATTACAACCGCAGAGCTTAATCTCTTGCCAGCGGCTCTACAGTTGTTATAATAAACAATTTAAATTAACGTTATTTTGACTTGTGTTTCACGGATCATAAAATCAACGTAGACTCCTGATTACGTTCGGGAAAGGCTAGTATTATGCTTAAACGAGATCTAAAGGTTTACATTTTAACTTTAATATAACTCTAAAGTTATGTTATGTTGAGATTTCTTATAATTCATTTTTTTCGCAGTTCTAGTAGCATCCCCAATAGTTCTTGATAGTTATTTTGAGAAGTTCACCGATTTTGACAGGAAACACCGAATTTAAAAAATGAGATGTTAACTTCACATGTCGACACCCATCATCTCAACAGTTTTCAGTAATTATTAGACAACAAATATGGTTGAACAGATGTCTATCGACTGCCGACTTTCCAACAATAGTTCGAGCGAAATGCATGTTTTTAAATGAGTTGCTAACTTCACACACCATCTCTTAGCATCTCAGGAGTTCTGAGAAGTTAGATCACAAATATGCTAATAATAAACAGTTTTGTTAGTTTTAGGGCCTTAAAGCAATATTTGCACCTTAAAAAGTAAACAATAACAAGTGTTACTTTTCAAAGCACTAAAGCCTGCTTAAGCGATCTCAAACATTGAAATTTATAGATATAAATATATATCTCAATGTTTGAGATCGCTTAAGCTGGCGTTAGTGCTTTGAAAAGTAATACTATAAAAATAACAAGGGTTGCGATGTCAATGCGAAAGTTCAAGTATTTCTAAATAATGCTTCTTTCGGTTGGATGGTACTGTTAACTGTCCAATAGATGTCGCTCCGTCCCCGCAAGACGGTTAGTCAAATAGAGAGTTAAAATTTGATACTCGGACCAGATTCTCGGTGGCCTAGTTGGTCAATGGCGTCTGACACGGAGAGTCAGAAGACGCAGGTTCGAATCCCGTCCGAGGATGTGAATTTTTCTCTCTATAAATTTCAATGTTTGAGATCGCTTAAGCAGGCGTTAGTGCTTTGAAAAGTAATACTATAAAAATAACAAGGGTTGCGATGTCAATGCGAAAGTTCAAGTATTTCTAAATAATGCTTCTTTCGGTTGGATGCTACTGTTAACTGTCCAATAGATGTCGCTCCGTCCCCGCAAGACAGTTAGTCAAATAGAGAGTTAAAATTCGATGCTTGGACCAGATTCTCGGTGGCCTAGTTGGTCAATGGCGTCTGACACGGAGAGTCAGAATACGCAGGTTCGAATCCCGTCCGAGGATGTGAATTTTTCTCTCTATAAATTTCAATAACAAGTGTTATTATGCTATGGTATGCCAACAAAAAGTTATAAATCAGCAAAGCATATCAGGCTTTATCGACTCCAGGAGCACGGATACGATTGAAACTGTACAGTTCTGTACAAGACCATGCAACCATAGTTCTGGTCATTTGATTAATGATATATATAAAATTGAGCCCCTATTTCTCTTCACGCTATCACTTGAGAACGGCATTACCGATGAAGGAAGGCTCGAGTCGCAGCAATGGGAACAAAATGAGCTGATTATGATTATGAAGTTCAAGTAATGCTTCGACATTAGATAGAATTAGTATCTTAAATAAACTATAGAGGTACATGGTTAGTAATATAGGAATAAAATAGGGCCAATATAGATAATACAATAAATTATAATGTAAACAACATTTAAAAATAATTGTATTGTAACTTTACACTGTAGTATTAAAATTGAAATTTTCGTAGTCGATTTCATGCCTTTCATGTGTCAATGATCCACTAAGGAAGGATATTTTTTTTTTTTTTTATAAAACTACGCTCCACAGACTCCAGGGTCCGTGCCTTTTTTTAACTTACAGATTTTTGACTACTTACTTATACATTTATAACATACCTACAACAAAATACATACATGAGGAACATATAATTTTTTTTTTTTTTTTTACTCATACAACATACATATAACATAATACACTTAAAGTTATTGATACATTATATTCTGAGTTGGTGCAAGCATTCACAGCAGACCAGTGCCCGCAAACAGCACCCGTTCACGAGTTGACGCATGTGCCAGCCATCGCCTTCCTCAACCATTTCTGAGGGAAGATGGCGACCCGCCACACACGCCACCGCTTGCCAACACATTTCCGTGAGCATGTCTGCTCTGGATGCCCGCACCATCTCTTTGTCAGTTATAATTTCTTAACGCTAGCTATGGAAGGATATTTGGAAATAGCACTAATAAGTTATTTTTTTTCCGTGGATACGTATCCCATAGAACAAGCGAGTGAAGCCGCCGGCGGATCAGCTAGTGCACCATCGAAATATAACCCTTAAGTGCGGTACAAAACTGTTCTCTTGTTCGATGATAAAAATACATATTAATATTATAGTATAGTTTAGTACGTGTCAATCTTTTTTAATTAGAAATACGGTCGATGTCGATGCGACGTCATCGACGCGTCCCGATCACTCCTTGAAAAAGACCACCGAATGTGGTCGAAACTCTTTTCGCTGACGATAGCACCATCATGTTCGTTGGGGATGAGCATAAACCTTTGCATTCAATAATTAATTTGGCTTTAGATAATATAACAAATTGGTTGACATGTAATAATTTAAAATTAAATCTTGACAAAACAAATATCATGACATTTAACAATATAAATTTGACATCCAAAATTAGTTATATGAATAAGGACATTGAAAATGTATCTGTTACAAATTTTTTAGGATTGCACATTGACTCAGATCTTAAATGGACACACGCACACGCGGAATCAGTATGTGCAAAGCTTAGCAGTTACTCATATGCACTATATATGCTAGCTAAAGTAGTGGGTCAGCCAGCGGTACTAACATCGTATCACGCTTATGTAACATCTACGCTGCGCTATGGGTTAATTTTTTGGAGGAATTGTTCTGAGAGGGAAACAATATTCAAAGCCCAAAAAAAGTGTATAAGGTCTGTTTGCCACTTATATACAACTGATTCCTGCGAGTATTTTTTAAGAACTTAAATATATTAACATTTCCTTGTCTATACATTTACGAGGCAGTATTATTTATAAGAAACAATTTAAATCTTTTTGAAAACTTCAGCAGCAAACGACACAAAAATAAAATCTGTATGCCTGTACATAAAACAGCTTTATTTGATAAGAGTGTGTTTGGAATGGCCCCTAGGTTATACAATCGCCTACCGAAATCACTACTAGAATTAAAGAGTAATATTAAGTTCAAAAAGGAATTGTATAATTTACTAGTAAATAAATGTTACTATAATGATAAATGATTATTTAAATGACAGGTCCCTATAATTTTGCCAAAAGGTAATCAATCGGACATTAAATCATAATTACTCGTATGTGTAATAGTTATTAATATGCATATTTTCTTGTTGACATTTATTATTGTAATTTTCAGTTATTTTCTTTGTGTAAATTGATATATATTAAGGCAACCGATTTACTTAAAGTTTACTGAGTTTAGTTTTAAGATTTGTTTATTTTCTGATAATGCGCTATGATGATGCATGTTAACTTTACTATAAAATTATTTTGTATACCATAATGGTGGAATGTGGAGAACTTTAAAGTTATTTGGAACTATCTATATGTGTACCCATATTCATGCAAATAAAATACTTTGACTTTGACTTTGACTAACTATAGTCGGAACTATCCGATAAATATTACGTGAGTAATCCCGTATTTCTAATTAAAAACGAGTGAAAACCACGTTAGTTTTTATAACACAAATGTATCATTCTTACGAAAACTTCAACAAATAAAATTTGTCAGAAACATGGTTGAAATTTATTTTAAAATGGATAGGTTTTTGGGTTTTATATTAAATGTTTTGCCTGGGAAGGCGTGGAATTTCGAGAGATGGTCTCTATATTGTTTGCTGGTACAATAATGAAAGACGATAACGTTCAGTTCATGCAAAGAGCAAGTAAGAACTACACGTACGAGTATAAGTAGTATAATTGTTGTAGTAGGATTACCTACGTTATTATTATTATTTGGAATATGTAGAACGACTTGAAAGTTACCATCCAACTATTTATAATGCGATATTAAATTCTGCAGCCAGATCAAGGGTGTAGCTATGCGCTCCTGTCTCCATACAAATATATATTACAGAACTAAGAGGAGCGGGCTCTGTCTGCCGCTATGGTTATGCCGAGAATTTAAAGCAGTATCTACAGTACAATATAATTATTGTAAGCTACGCGATTTTTTATATATTGTTTGCTATGTATACCTATAATAATTGCGAACATTTTAATCAATATTAGCGATAATAGTTGGGAAATATGTATTAAATGTGGTAAATATTCAGTGTTGCCAGACCAGTTTTAAAAAACAGGAGGCGTTACATAAAAAAAAAAACAGTAGATGTATGGAAAAAGCGGCTAAAAACAGATTTTAAAATAAAAAAACACATTTTTTAAATTATTTATATATTTTATGTTTCTTTAGCATGTTCTTTTTTATTTCAAACTCATATAAATATTAACACATTTTCACAAGACAACAGAAACACAATCGCAGTCTAACATGACATTTTCTTTTATAAGTTTCGGATTATAGATTATAGGTACTAGACGACAAAATGTGAATGCTTTTTCAATTTAGTAGCATAATATATTTAAAAACCGTTATTATTGTTACGCCTTTGCTTCGACTTTTCGTACAAAACATCTTTAATTGTGTAGACATATGGTTTATTACATTAATTGGTGGGAAGAGACTAGTGGTGATCCGGATCCCGAAAAACAGGAGATTCATGTAGAAAAACAGAAGAAAAGGAGACATTTGTGAAAAACAGGAAATCTCCTGTAAAATCAGATCTGGCAACGCTGTAAATATTAGCGATTGCCCGCGAATTCGTTCGAGTAGTAGACTCGGCCTTCGGCCTCACCATAACTTTTCTTGGTTTTTCTTTCATAAGAACCTTCTCCTGGCAATAATTAACACAACAAAACATAATTAGGAGATTGTTACAGCCGTTCTCAAGTTATAGCGTGACCAGGAAAAATAGGGGTTCATTTTCATATATAGATTTCGGCACGCTGTCATGCGTATGTACATAGAAAACATTATTTTCAAGAGGAATTTCTTACGACTTGGTCTTGAACAGTTTTTCTCAATTAAACATATACGAGTATTGAAATTTATAGAGATAAATTTTTCACATCCTCGGACGGGATTCGAACCCGCGTCTTCTGACTCTCCGTGTCAGACGCCATTGACCAACTAGGCCACCGAGAATCTGGTCCGAGCATTGAATTTTAACTCTCTATTTGACTAACCGTCTTGCGGGGACGGATAGGATATGAACACATCATGCTGTATGTTAGTCTTTATATTATTACTATACTAAATAGTATGGATTTGTTTGTCCAAAATGAGCTTATTTACCTACACCATATGCATGTACACAATCTCATGATCCGACGACGAGCAGAATACTAATTTCCATACAACCCATGCAGGTATTTAGTTTTGAAACACTTCATAAAGCAACATAGATCCCACAACGCAGCTTCGCGAACTTTGACACGGTATTGAAGTTAAAAGATTAATAGTTTCTTCCACTACTAATTAATAAAGTCAACATTACATTAGCTAATTGCATCACTTGTTCGTGAAGGAATAGAAGCAGATTAATCAATGCTTAAAGGTTTGCTCATTTCTCAAGCGTCGTTCGCATATAATGAAGGCCGCACCACCGTCGTACCGCACTAAAGAAATCTTTCTATAGTATAAGTATTTACCCTCTTGGATTAATGGAAATGTGACCGATTTTCGGAGAACGAAAAGGTTAGGTCACTGGGCGTCTATAATATTTCCAACTAGCTGCTCTTCGCAGTTTCACCCGCGCGGTGATGGATGATGATGAATCTTATATAGCCTATGTTACTTAGGGTGAATGTAGCTTTCCAATGGTGAAAGAATTTTTGAAATCGGTTTAGTACTTTTTGAGCCAATTCGTTACAAACATACATACAAATCTTTCCTCTTTATAATATTAGTATAGAAGTATAGATAAGGATCAGTTTTGGACGATATAAACTTAGAAATATGTAAAACCAACACATATTTTCAACGGACAACAATTTTACAAAAAAGAAGGGGCTGTTTAATACGACTTTTTTATGTGTTACCTCATACCTTTTTCTAAGAGAACTGATTTTGATGGTTCTTTTTTATTTAAAACGGATGCTACTCATATGGCCCCATTTAAATTTGATCCATAAAATCATATATAAATAAATCTATTTTAACAATAATTAATCCTAAACATCGGGTATAATGTTTACCGAGCGACTATCTGGAATTCGGTTTGATTTTTTTGTTAAAAATATAGTTGTGTAAATAACCATTTCATAGGTTCGATTCGGTAAATTAAATTTCCGTAATAATAGGTAAGTAAAGGAGTTTTTTAATTCGACTGCGTCTATCGCATATAAGTACGTTTAGTTGCCAGAACTTATATGTGATAAATCGATTTAGATTTAATTTTGCACTATCGTAACCTCAAGGGAGCGATAATCAAACAGTCGCGTGCCAATGATTGCGTGTATGTAACAATACCTACAACAGCGTAATCGTCTTGCAAGATCATAACTCACACAGAATGATGTGAAAACCTACGAAAACATTTTTAACTGAATAAATTACGTGAAGTTGGAGTGCGCTAACTTCGAATACCACAAGAATTCTATAAGCGTCCCGCACAATTCTACACTAAGTTTTAATAAGTTCCGTTGCCTTACGCGTTGAGCTTATAACCTTTTTTCCTAACACTTCGGCCAACTTTACGGTCCGCAGCGGCAATAAAACTCTATCAACGAGTAGGTGAGGTACGTGGGGATGTCGTGGCTTGGAAAGCTTCAGGAACGCGGAAGAGGGTGGCGGGCGAGGCGGACGAGGGGCGGCGTCGCGACGCTCAGTCGGGCGCCGGCCTCGTGCAGCGCCGGTCGCCGCGGATGGATCGCGTCAGGTAACGCGGCATGCGGCCCGCGCTCGCCGCGCTCGTGGCGTGCAGCGTGGTGGCGCGCGCCGAGCTGCCGTCTGCGCGCCTCGCTCCGCGCAACACCACCCCTACCCACATTCTCCAGTGCTCCGAAGGCCTGGTCCTCCCCACATGGCTACCTCTGGAGGATGTCCCGACCCTCGAGCTGACCCTCAGAGGTACCGTATACTTCATCGCGCTCATGTACCTCTTCATCGGAGTTTCCATCGTCTCTGATCGGTTCATGGCCGCCATCGAAGTCATCACCTCAAGGGAGAAGGAAGTGCGCGTGCGGCGAAATGGCAGCGAGCAGATCATCGTCGTTAGAGTCTGGAATGAAACTGTCGCAAACTTGACACTGATGGCTTTAGGGTCCAGTGCACCTGAGATCCTGCTGTCTGTGATTGAAATAGCTGGAAAAAATTTCGAAGCCGGGGATTTGGGACCGGGGACCATCGTCGGGTCTGCGGCTTACAATCTGTTCGTGATAATGGCTATCTGCGTAGCGGTGATACCTGATGGAGAAGTGCGGAAGATAAAACATCTACGAGTATTCATTGTAACAGCAACGTGGTCTGTGTTTGCCTACGTATGGCTTTACCTTATTCTCGCGGCGATATCACCAGGTGAAGTTGAAGTTTGGGAAGGAGCTGTCACATTCCTGTTCTTCCCAGCGACCGTCCTTACGGCTTATATTGCTGATCGCCGACTTTTAGTATACAAATATTTAAAGAAAGGGTACCGAGTAAATGAAAGAGGTGTTATCGTGGAAGCCGAAGGTGATGGTTCAGTTGAAATGGCATTGAAGCCAAGTGGTGATGACTTCGCTTCAGACGATGATGAAGGTCGAGAAATTGAAAAATCAAGAAAAGAATACGTGACAGTTCTAAAGGAGTTACGGAGACAACACCCAGAAGAAGACCTTGAAACTGTTGAAAGGATGGCATTAGAGGCCTTAATGTCACGGGGTCCAAAATCAAGAGCATTTTATAGAGTTGCTGCTACTCGAAAAATGACGGGCGGTGGAGATTTTAGCAGAAAAATATCAGAAAGAGCTCAAAGTGACCTCAGCGAAGTGAAAGCAGAGTTGCAGCGTCGCGAATCGGGTTCCCTATCGCTTGAGCCGCGTGGCCCTAATGTGCGGTTTGACCCCTCACACTATACTGTCATGGAAAACTGCGGATCTTTTGAAGTGAGGGTCCTAAGACAAGGAGATTTGAGTGGAGAAGTGGCTGTTCAGTATTCAACTGAAGACGGCACAGCCGAAGCTGGGTCCGATTATGTTGCAGCTCAAGGTACATTGATATTTAAACACGGCGAAACTGAGAAAACTTTCAGCGTCCAGGTGATTGACGACGACGTTTTCGAAGAAGACGAGCATTTTTATGTGAGATTGATATCACCTCGAGGAGCGTGTTTAGCATCGCCTTCAACTGCTACTGTAGTGATCTTAGACGATGATCATTCTGGAGTGTTTGCGTTCCCGCAAAGAGACTTTGAGCTGACAGAGTCTGTGGGGACATACGATCTGCGGGTGGTGAGGACAGCCGGTGCAAGGGGCAAAGTCCGGGTGCCATATTGGACGGAAGACGGCACAGCGAAGGGCGGTACCCAGTACGAGCCTGCGCAGGGGAACATCACCTTCGAGAATAACGAAACTGAGTAAGTACAATACTTTTTTAAAACAACTCTAAGAATACTTACTAATTTCTTTGGTTTTTAGATGTGTTTGGCAGTTTCTTGGATTTCGTTATATACCTATGCTGAAAATTTTAACAAATTCCCACATGTCTATTAAAAATATACGGGTTAATCATCACGACATTCTACATACATACTTTAAAAGATAGGTTAGATCCCTTGGCATGACATGTAAAATTCCGATATGTATAAGTTTTTAAACTTAGACATTTTCACAACTACGAGTATTACATGCGGGATGGTCACCATGTACCTATATTTTGTATGAGTTTTAATATTTCAGAAATTGATCTTTCGCTAACTTTTAATTAAATTTCCAACTAAGTCTAAAGTTTAGACTCTAAACAGTTTTGTATTCGTGATTTTACGAAACTCAAACGTTTTATTGAAATTAGTGAAATGAGTATTACATTTATTTGGCGCTCGGCGGTGCGTTCGGGGCGCACGAAAAAGAAACGAAAAGACGTAGAGTGAGAGAAGAAATGTAGCTTCATTCCCATAAATTGTTCTGCATAAATACATACTCTACATACTAATATTTTATTGATTTACTCATGCTGTTAATAATTCCTTTTTGTTATTCGACGCCCTTTTGAGCGAAAACACAATGCGTTTTAAGTGTATAATCTCTATGACTTAAATCGACTTGTCGTGACGCTACACTCGAAGCACGGGGTCGCAGGTTCGATCCCTCGACGAGTCAAATATATGTGTGATGTGAAGAAATGTTTGTTTCCGGGTCTTGGATGGTTGTGATTTTTTAATGACCGTTTTCATGTCTTTTGAGAAACAGTATATGTGTGTGCAAAAAATTACTTGTAGTAAGGAGGCGTATAGCCATGTTAGATGAGGAAATATGTATGATAAATTATAATTTAACTAGCGACTGCCCGCGATTCGTAGTAGGCTCGGCCTTCGGCCTCGCCATAGCCTTTCTTATTTTCTGCGTTTTCGGGATTCAAATTATTTCCCATTGGTTTTTTAAAGTTCAATTTGGAGGAATCCTCGCTGTTTCTAAAATACAGACTTCTTCCTTATTAGGTCTAGTTTTGGAAACAACAGTTTCTACTGTATACTACATATACCTACAGCTTAGTATTTAGTCTCTGTATGTGCAAATTAGATAAGAACAAATGAATATGTATGGTTTGATAAATAAGAATTATTATTATTATGACATATTTCACGGGTTTCACCCGGTCCTTTACATAGGCATAAGTGGGGCTGCAGCCAACACTTAGAGGCCCGTTTGGTATAAAATACAATGTAGTATAAAAACAGAAACATTTTGGATGGATGGTTACATGGTATATCTATTACAAAAATGGGTAAAATGGGCATGGCTATTGATATGTACTTATTAGTGGTACGGGAGATAGTGGGCTATGGACGAGACTACGGCACCTACCAATTTCAGTCTCATCTTAAAATATTTAGGCAGGTGGTGACTTGCCACCCACTAAACGGGCCCCCCATAAGAGCCACCATCAATGGTGACAAAAGGGGCAACGTGGGTGTGGATATCTGAAGGGTGTTGAGAGGTGTGCTGCGGTTTCACTAGAGCGCTACTACCGGCGTTATGCCCTTTAATACTTCCACCCTTGGAGCTTTTTGTTTCTTGCTCTTGCGTCTCCACCCCCAGACGACCAATTAAGGCAAGCCGGGGGTCAGGGGTCTCATTTAGCCCCAGGGAGAATCAGGGTCCGCGGTGTCGCCACTCACCGACGGCTCGCCACAAACGCCACACTTTATTATTATTATTATAAAGTTATTAGTTAGCAGACGGTACAAGCATGAAGAGCACCTGGTGTTATGTAACCTCTGCTTATAGCAGATGCATTTCGTCACAAGTGACTACTACGGGCCCAGGCAGTTCACTGCGCCCGTAGCCCTGGGACATTAAGTTGTTAAGTTTAATATATGTTCCTGTAATTTTGCCGGCACCCATAATAGCCTTCAAACCAAAATACAGTATCGCGAACACGGTTTAAAAAGGCATGATGGCAGGACCCCGGACTAACTCATTCACAAAGAGTTCGATTGCTACTAAAGTATTTTGGTGTTCGTAAAATTTCGGCTTAGAAAGATATAGATATAATCTTTATTGAACACCTTCAAATTGAATTGTTCAATTCATATAGTTATACAGCTTAGAACAGTGTAACAATAGGCGGTTTTATCGCTCAAAGCGATCTCTTCCAGACAACCTTTGCATGGAGAGAAATGTAACAGCAGAACAAGTACAATTTGAAAAAAATATACAGACTTCCATTCTATTCGTTATTGGAGTGTAACTCAAAAACTACTGGACCGAATGTGATAAAATTTAAATGGGACTACACGGAAAAAAATAATTTTGAGAATCGGTTCACCCTATTGGAAGTTATGAGGTAATAACTTATCGCTCAAAGCGATCTCTTCCAGACAACCTTTGCATGGAGAGGAATATAACAGCAGAACAAGTACAATTACAAAAATTTAATACCGAATTCCATTCTATTCAGTTATTGGAGTGTAACTCAAAAACTACTGGACCGAATGTGATAAAATTTAAATCCACACGGAAAAAAATAATTTTGAGAGTCGGTTCACCCTATCGAAAGTTATGAGGTAACATAAAAAAATGCAGTCGAATTGAGTACCTCTTCCTTTTTGGAAGTCGATAGAAAAGGGATGGTGGTGCACAAATAGTACATTAAGTAGAAAAAAAATATATTTAACCCGTCCGCATCAGCGCAAAAAATAACAATAGATTTATGAATGAAACTTAACTCGAATGAGTCTTGCTGATTCGGACAGATTAAAAGATTATATGAATAATAATATTTTTGTATCAAGTCATTATCGCGGCACTTAATTAAAAACACCAACGATTCCCGTATACACTCACACTTTTCCGTAAACGCTCAAGATCTCGTATTTGTTTATATAATTCCGGCCCGTACCGGTTTTTAAAACACTGTTTTAAACTATCACGGTTGTTCACTAAAGTTATATGATTTTTGAGTCTTCCCGTGAACATGGTGCATGTAACTGCGCCGAAATATCGGGAGCTCATTTCACAACCTTATTACGGTAAATATCCCGTTAATAATCATATAACTTTATTTAAAAGATGCATTCACAGACTATTTGTAGCGGAATGTTTTTGAGTATGTATCTCAGTATCCTAAGTCCAGTATCAGCTTCCGAAGACCGCTCCGCTGGACATCCCTAGTTCATTCCTCTTTGGCGGTGGAAAACGGGCTCTATACATTTTACATTATATTATAGGCATAGGCCTTTATTAATAAACGTTGCGTAAACATAGATTAGGCGTAACATGCTTTGTCTTGCTTTCACGCGTGACATTTACTGCAAGCGAAAAATTGACAGATAGATGTTTTAACTACTCCGGGTTTATTACAAGTTTATTAATAAGACCGTTAGAGTACATACAAGTTTAATTATCAAAACTATCCTCGTCGGAAGTGACTAATGCATATCGCTGCCGGATTGAAATAGTTACCTCGCTCCAAAAATAGGGTCAGCAGGTACTAAGGTTTCCCGAAGTCATAGTAGTGCAAACACGAGGAAACCGGTACATCGAATGCCGATTACTCGCGCTTCGTTTACCCCGGCCTCGGTGCCAATGTTAACTAATCCGGTTTGGATAATCCGAGGTTTTCCCACTTTCAAACTTTCCATCGCGTTTGAGGAGTGGGGTCAATTGGATAAGTTTGGTGAAGTTGCCCTTCAGATGTTCTGGCCAGGATCATAAATAAATGGACAGCTTTTACCCAGTTTGGCAAAGTTCTCCAATGAAATAGTAGCGTGGTTGTCGAATTGCGAAACTGAGAAATGACCTATTTATGTAATATATACTAACATTATAAAGGGGAAATATTTGTACTTTTGTATGTAACAAATAAACTTCACAACTAATGTACCGATTTCAAAAATTCTTTTGCCGTAAGGTAGCTACATTATCACTAAGTAGATAGATACGGGATACAGAAAAGGAAAAGATACAGTAAGATTGATGTGGTGACTGCTTGAATGCCTTATACCAACTCTGTGAGAGGACGGAATTAAATAATATTCCCTCCGCCGTCGGAATGCGAATCCTAAGAGCCGAAGAAACCCAACCTGCTAAGTGTTAGGTCGCTTGTCAAAGAGGCCATCTTAGTTGGTACCACTGCAGTGCCAGATATTCTTCCTCTCAGAGGAAGGAGTTGGGCCATAATCTACACGCGGGCCCAGTGCGGCTTGGTGGATAGGCTAGTGGCCAACCCATGTCGAAGTTTTCAGGCCGCCCGAAGGCCTTCGACATAGCCTAACGGCTGTTGTAATAAGACAACCGGGACCGACAGCTTTACGTGCCCTCCGAAGCACGGAAGCGCTCTGTTGAACAATGCCACTAGCGCAAACCCATAACCGCAGCAAGTGTTGCTTAACTGGTTAAAGGGCAAGTCAAGCTCCGCTGCAAGCGCTTCTAGTCAAGCTTCGCTGCAAGCGCTTCTAGTCAAGCTCCGCTGCAAGCGCTTCTCGTCAAGCTCCGCTGCGAGCGCTTCTAGTCAAGCTCCGCTGCGAGCGCTTCTCGTCAAGCTCCGCTGCGAGCGCTTCTAGTCAAGCTCCGCTGCGAGCGCTTCTAGTCAAGCTCCGCTGCGAGCTCTTCTAGTCAAGCCCCGCTCCGAGCGCTTCTAGTCAAGCTCCGCTGCGAGTGCTTCTAGTCAAGCTCCGCTGCGAGCTCTTCTAGTCAAGCTCCGCTGCGAGCGCTTCTAGTCAAGCTCCGCTGCGAGTGCTTCTAGTCAAGCCCCGCTCCGAGCGCTTCTAGTCAAGCTCCGCTGCGAGCGCTTCTAGTCAAGCTCCGCTGCGAGTGCTTCTAGTCAAGCTCCGCTGCGAGCGCTTCTAGTCAAGTCCCGCTCCGAGCGCTTCGTGCAGTGCCATGTGGATGCATTGTGGAATGCAAATAATTTGTAATAATCGAACTGTTGACAATTGGTCGATCGTATAAGTCGTCGATATAACTTCCATAATTGCTAGCGGCGATACGATTTTTTTACCGATTTTAGCGACTCGGCAAATTTAACGACTATTACGGTACTAGCACTGCTGTAAGCATTCTCTTAAATAAAATCTCAAAATAATGTCAAGTCTTATTCTATTATGTTTAAAACTTCCGAATGACAGCACGAAAATTAGATATTTCTCTTCAATTGTGGGTACACTTCTGACCGACATCCAAACCAAAAGGAGGAAGTTTTAAGTCGACGCGTATATTTTTCTTATGTATGATCACGTATAACTTTTTAAAGATTAGTCCGATTTTGATAAAAATTTTTTTAGTTTTTTAAGAGTATACGTACAAGGTACCCATTTACATTTTATCAAATTCGGTCATGCGGTTTTTGAGTTACAGAAAAGTCTTTCTCCTTGATCGTCTATCTTGATGATATCGTAATTAACTGTGAATAAAATCGATCCCGTAAGTAGTATCACTAAAAATGGTGAAAATAAATGTTTACCAAAAAATTAAACCGACTTTAACACTAAAAAATATGGAATAACTTGTCGAAGTCGGTACCATGCTGACAATAAAGTGGTATCTTTGAACTATTATAATACCGACTTCAACAAGTTATTTTAAAATGTTTACTGTTAAAGTCGGTATAATTTTATGGTAAACATTTTTTTAGATATATTAGTCGTCACGTAACTTAGTGCTCACTAAACTAACGTAAAAACACCCAAAATTTAATAGGAGAAAACATTTTTGGAAATTTCATGGTAAATGTTACTTGAATTTGGATTTTAGTGGTAACAGGATAAGGACTAGTACATACTAGTACAGACTAGGACATTATTAAATTTTAGTTCGCTAGCTTAGTTTAGTTTTTTGAACAAGTTAATCGGTACCAATAACGCTTGTACCGAAATGGTAACGACCAAAAAGGTCATTAGCTAAAGGGTCCCTACCACCTGATAAAATTATCGCCGTACTGCTCTCTGACTAAATAATTTATGATAATAATAATTCTAAATCTCATCAGACATTGCCCATAAAAGGTTGCCTGGCCTTTTTGTAGCCATTACTGTTTTATGAAGAAAAGTAAGAACGTTTATACTTGACTTACATTACAATCTTTACTTATACGATTTTGGTTAGTCTCATTGATTTTATTTGTAAGATTTAAGCAATAGACAGTTTAATTTTTTTTACTTATAAGCAAAGCTCAGGTAGCAGGTTTTTTTACAAAATGAAGATGGTGATTATATACAGGGTGTTTGGTAGAAGGACCGACAAACCAAATGAGCGTGTTCGGGGGCCCACTTGGAGAATACAAGTTGGCCAAAAAAAATCCCCGACACCCCAATTTTTTTTAACTAAATCAGTTAGTTAGCTCTGTTTTGTATCCAATTTTGCTTTGCGTGGCCTGAAGGTGTATTAGAGACCAAATTCAACTAAAAACATCCGGTCTAAAACAGATTTTACAAATGTTATGGTGGTAAATAGGTACAATTTCGGAGAAAAAGGGAAAAATCACAAAAAAAGTTAAACATATTGGGGGGTCGGGGATTTTTTTTGGCCAACTTGTATTCTCCAAGTGGTGCCCCGAACACGCTCATTTGGTTTGTCGGTCCCTCTACCAAACACCCTATATATCTGATTAATTAATTATGTGAAAGCCATTTCCAAACTGTCAACAACCACTGGAGTACTCGGGACACGTATATATTATTTTTCATACCACCTGCTGCTATGGGTTAGGCATGGCCCCTCTCTGCGCATTCAAGGTCATCGGTCAAGTTCCGTGCCGCGATCTGTGCATTTGTAACAATACATGGTGTTTGGTGTTATTTTAATAACTTCCATATAATGTTATAATTTTAAACATGATTCATGTAACTGTGCCGCAATGTGCCGCCGGGAGCTCTAAAAGCAACTAAATCGTGGTCTACATCTCGTGAGTACTAATTATAGCTTAGTTAACAACCGCGAAAGACTTCTTCGAGTCTTGTGTTCAGTGTTTCCATAAAATGTTCCTTGCAAACATATTACTACAACCCGGTCACAATATTCTGTGCACATGACCTCGTGACGTCATATCGGCGGTCTGGGTACGGTGTGAAAAAAAGGTTTTTCGAGAAATGTGGAGGTAATAAAAAAATGTATGTTCCTCTATATCGGGACAAATGTGTCCAATTTGAATATTAACTAATTAACTGCTTTTTTAAAGCTCTGAGTTTTTATTTTCTCGCAGTAGATATGAAAAGTAGAGTATGCACCTCGAGGATAAAGCCTGTCTTCGTCTTGAGCGGCTTTAACTCTACATAACTCCCTTGCTGCGCTCAGGAATTACCTAGAGTCTCCGTTACTCTCAGGGTCCAATATGCCGCCCGTGACATAAGACACTACTTTACTCCCTCGGTGCATTATCTAATATTACCTGTACCTTTAGCTAAGCAGCGTTCAGTCGACTACTCGTAGTGTCTTCTGCTAGACTTAATATACAAAATAGACGTAAACTTGCGATAGAAAGAGCAAACGTAAAATAATGCATACCTATTAAAGTTTAACATTTACAAGAGTGTAAAAGTGATGAATATTTGATATTGAGTAAAAAAGAATAGTTATCAGAAGTTTCATGTGGTGTATGTGAAACGAAAAATAATGAGACAATTATGTTGAACGTATTCGTTTAATTCACACTTTCTTACAAACACTACACATCCATGCACACATGCACAGGGTGCGTACCCCTTTTCAGTTGTGTCCAAATCAATACCATCTCTTCCATTAAGTACAAAACTTTATCCGAAAGCCAAAATTACCCAAAACCCTTTTCAAACTCATGTTTTGTTCACCCCTTTCATGTGAATTCTTCCACTCGACCGGACTTTATTGTATTCTGAACTCCTCGAACTTTCGGTCACTAAGTACCTACCAACTCGCGGGACGATGTAGACGCGCGACTTTACTTCTTGCGTAGTGTGTATAAAGATTTTTATTTAAATTTGTGTTTATATTTTGTACTAGTTTTAGAAAGTCGTTTGGCAGCGTAAGAACGGGTAAAATGTGTACGCTGTACTAGTAATTTTTAATTTGTACCTTCTACGATGTGTAAAAATATGTCTTGCCATTTATAAAATACAAAGTTATAATGTACTCGTATTAGTTAATCCTACTAATATTATTTTGAATTTGATAGTTTGGATGTACGAGTTTTTGTTACTCATTCACGCAAAAACGGTAGAAACGGATTTGGATGAAATTTGGTAGGTAGACAGAGGATGCACTGGGTTAACACTTCTAATTGTTTACCTTCTGCGAAGCGGTAATGGCGCAGAAGGAGGCCGCGGAGCAGATCAGGGAGAACGATGTCCGAGCTGATCCGCTCCGGCGCAGACGACTGGGGGAACGGAGGAGACGGTTCGCGCGTCTCCTCCCTCCTCCGTAGTGGGGTCACTACGGAGGAAGGGAAGTGGACAGCATTTCCCTCCTCAAAAAAAAATCTATTTATTTGTGTACTTTCATCCTCATCATCAATTACCGCAGGGTGTGTGTAGCTAGTAAATAATAAATAAAAGCATCAAATATAATTTACTTTGTTACTGTGTTATATGTTTATAAAGTTTCACAATTTACAATAAGACAGTTTGTCGATAATTCGCTTTCTTACCCTAGAGTTGCTTTCCAATTTAATCTATCCCAAAAAAGGGGGAGGTATTAAATTAGTTTGTATTTTTTTTTAATTTGTGTTACTACGTAACCCAGTGAACCGATTTTGTTGATTGATTTTTTATTTGACAATTAGTTCCATTTGTACATAATACAATAAGTATCAAACGTAATCGTAACGTTGACGTAAACAGTTACTGAGGCTGCAGCACAAAAAAATTGCGAAAAAGTATTGTATCGTACGCGTCATCGCGTCACGCTTAGGCGTACAAACTATGAGCTATCTGTGCCACATTTACCCTAGATAAGTGACAGTTTGTACTGTTCCGCGTGAGCGTCATGTTACGTTACACTTACGCATTTATTCGTGTAGGCCCACTGTATACTATAACCTACGATTACGTTACACTTACTCAAATTTTCGTGCTAGGCCCACTGGTTTTAATTGTGCACGAAAATAATTAAATATTGTAAATAACAATAAACACCTGCATCTTTAGTCGCTCGTCTGTTACTGTCTAAGTGACGATAGCATTAATACAGTATGCGGCGGAAGTTGGGTCGGCAGCCTTTATCACGCAGACGACCGCTATACTATATGTAGTAGGTAATTTGCTATGGCGATACGAAGCATCTCGTTTTAAGTTTCATTTTTATTCAGCTCAGCTTTATTCTTGAAGGGCCCGTATGACAGATCTTAATAGATATCGTTTGACTATATATATATATATATATATATTTTCTATACCGTATTCTAAGGAGCCGTCCATTAATCACGTGATTTTTTTAGCAACACCGCCACCCCCACCCAAAATCACGTGTATTTTTATTTTTTAGTACCTACAAAGAACGTTTAATTTTTTAAGAATATCTTTAAATACAGGTTTATAGTTTATAATTTTATTCTAGAAAATCAAGGACCATGATAAAAAATCTAGACAGAAAGGGTGCAGGTTGTTTTTGACTCGCATACTTACAAATAATATTAGAGGAATGGTGTAATCATGCGAAAAATATGTATTGTACTATACATGAAGATATTTATTGTATCACATTCGGTTCGACTCACTGTCGGTCTAGTGCTCGACGAGTCAACATCTCCTGAGGATGCCTCGTGTAAAGGCGAAACACGTGTCGAATCGGTGTTGGTTTATTTGGGGTTTCTTGTGTTTTTTATTTTGTATTCTTCCTATTAGCATTTTATGCGGGAGGGAGGGTGTTGCACGGCCCCAAATAAGCCAAAATCATTCTTTTCTTTTCAGCGGAAGTGTCACTAAATATTTGTTAATATCATTTTTTTGATAATGGATTTCCGCAAAGTAACGCCTGAATCAATAAATTATCTGTATCACATTTGACGAAAAAATAAATACACGTGATATCTTACTACACCCCCCTCTCCTTTGTGATATTTCATGATATTTGCCCCTCCTTTTCGAGCCTTACGTGATTAATGGACGGCCCCTAAGGAAACTTTAGCTATAATATCATTTGTATGTTAAAATAGAACGATAATGTTGATTACAATTACAAGTAACGAAGAGGTCTGCTACCGAAACAAACTACGAGGTCTCGTTTGACGGATCTCACGATTTTTATCGTGTCAGTGAAAAAGCACAAATACAGTCAAGGGTGATTACACACTGACAGCTACGAATAAATAATAAGTCGACAGATTAAAGTGAATTCTGTTTTATATTAAAGTGATTTCTGTTTTATGTTAAAGTGATGTTGATATATGAAATCTAAACATAATACTGAGTAATTAGTCGAAGTTTAATTTTGTGTAAGTGAATAAACAGTATTTAATATTCTCTTTAAGAGATTCTACTCATGTCAAAACATATATAATAACCTATCTCTATATATTCACTTGTTATTTGTTTAAACTACAACAATTGCGACACAGTATTATGATAAGTTCATAGTAGATCAATAGGTCAATCAGTAACTGCCTATATACATAAGTACAATTTTATTACAAAAATTTAAGACCGACTTCCATTCTATTCAGTTATTGGAGTGTAACTCAGAAACTACAGGACCGAATTAGATGATATTTAAAAGGGGCCACACGGGAAGCACCAGCTTTCAAACGAAAGAATTTTGAAAATCGGTTCACTCAGTCGAAAGTTATGAGGTAAACATAAAAAAATACTTCAGCCGTACGATTATCTAAGAGCAAACATCGTTGCATGTTTGATAACATCCGTGAAACAAATGACGAGCTGACAAGAAACGTTGGAAAAACAACCTTATGAACAAGGGCGGTATATCATAAAGTATTTGACATCGGTGAGCTCGTCGACGAGCGCAACGACGAATCATTATAGAATCGCACGGCATTTGCCCGTCTGTCGCCGCCTTAGTGACAACCCATTACCTAACGCCAAGTAAAAGTGTCTACACACGATGCAATTTCGAACGCAACATGCTGTAGCAATCTGCTGTGATCCGGCAAATGTATCGTCCGTCCTAGCATCCAGCTGATTGTTACAGCAAATTGTAAGCCGGTTGCATACAATCTGGGCTCAGTCGCGATCGTGCCGCCGCCCGTGGCTAGTGTCGCTGTGAATTTTATTTAATGATTGAATATATGTAAAAGGATGCAAAAATTTATACCACAGAAAAAAGTTATTGATAAGAATTTCAAAAATCTATTAATGACTTGCCACATTTGTGTACAAAAATAGTTATGGCGTATTTTTACTATTCTTAGCAGTTGATGTTTTTTTCTTTATGAAAATAATTGACACGTCATTGTTCCTTCCTATCCAAATTTCTCTAGACTAGAAATAATGATTTTAATTATTAAATAACATAATAATAAGTATTATTTATTGTAGTATTGCTGTGCATCTATTAATGTTCACAGTAAAAAATAATGTTTAGTGTCTCTCAGTCTCAGTAGGTATAGGGCAATTGCAAGACCCGTTTTTTGATATTTGGATAGCATTTGAGCCATTTTCATTCACGTGTGCTGTGGCGATCCAACACGGAATGAAATTGTAATCGCCGCTGCAACGTGTGTAGAGTACGTAAAACCGCGACTACAGCAGATTGCTACAGCATTCGAAATTACACCGTGTGTAGACACTTTAACGCTGGAAGTTGAGTCACCAAAGTATTTAGGTATCACGAGGGCGACGGCCTTACGAAACAACTGTGCGAGCATGGATCTCACGATAAACTTGTCGAGTCGATTTTGGGCCTCGCCATAACCTCCCATTTTTCTTCGTTTTTGTTAAATAAGAACCTTCTCTTGACGATAACTGACACATCCTTTTTATTCCGATATCCAGATAGGAAATATACATTAGATATAATATTGAATTACAAGAATTGTTCATTTTAAGCATTAGATCCTATACCGATTATGATTACAAGTAATCAAGATTCTCTCTCTACTGTAGTTGCGTCTGTCGCTACCTAAGCGATGACGACCAGCCGTGTGATTCTCTAAGAGCAAACAAAGTTACATCTTTGACATCATCCGTGAAACAAATGACGAGATGGCAAGAACCGTTGGAAAAATAACCTTATGTACAAGGATGATATCTCATAAAGTATTTGACACCGGTGAGCTTGTCGACGAATCATTACAGAATCGCACGGCTGTATACATGACGGAATTTGAGTCACAAATCGCGCAGACGACCGCAATATTGCAACGATAAATACTGTATCATTTAAGGATCTTAATAGATCAAATCAAATCGTTTTATCGTCTGTAGATAGCGCTGCAGCTGAATTATCATGGTACCGACTTCAACAAGTTATTTCACAGTTCAGTATTGAAGTCGGTTTAATTTTTTGGTAAACATTTTTTTCACCATTTTTAGTGACCCTTGCTACTTACAAAATCGATTGCCATTCACCGTCAATGATGATATCATCAAGATATTCGTAACAATTTTCAGATTTTGGAGTGTAACTACAAAACTGCTTGACGGAATTTGATGAAATTTAAATGGGACCACCTCGGAAGTTTGTAAACGCCTACATGTCAGTCCGAGTACAGGAGCAGAGTTCGAAGGCAATTTCATTGCAAAGAGGCGTGAGACAGGGAGACGTTATATCTCCGAAACTGTTCACCGCTACATTGGAAGACGCCTTCAAGCTTCTGGAATGGCAAGGACTTGGCATCAATATTAACGGCGAATACATCACTCACCTTCGATTTGCCGACGATATTGTAGTCATGGCAGAATCCATGGAAGACCTCAGTACAATGCTCGAAGGCCTCCATCGAGTTTCCCAACGGGTAGGTCTTAAGATGAACATGGACAAGACGAAAATTATGTCTAATGCCCATGTTGTACCTACCCCAATATCAGTTGGGAACTCAGTTCTCGAAGTTGTTGACGAGTACATCTACCTGGGACAGACAGTCAAACTAGGCAGGTCCAACTTCGAGAAAGAGGTCAATCGTCGAATCCAACTCGGCTGCGCAGCGTTCCGGAAACTTCGCGAAGTTTTATCTTTTGTATCTTTACTTACTTTTATGTTAGTGTACACATACCCTTGCTCTGGTAACCACATCCCGAGTCGATCTCCCGCGATACAGGCCTGGCCTAGTGCGGGGATCACCAGTAACTCCTTTTTTACATAGATTTAAGATAAACCTTAGCTTAAGTACTATGTTTTTTCTTATATTTGTGTTAATGTAACTCTTCTTGGTAATAAAAATTATTTGTAATTGTATTTGTATTCTTCTCGTCAAAAATACCTCAGTGCCTCAAGACAAGAGTCTTCGACCAATGTGTGTTACCAGTGGAGACCAGACCATCCAGAGTGGACCAGACTTATGGCACTGAAACGTAGTCTCTTACTATGGGCCTCATAGATAAGCTCAAAGTCGCACAACGAGCTATGGAGAGGGCTATGCTCGGGGTTTCTCTACGTGATCGAATCAGAAATGAGGAGATCCGTAGAAGAACGAAAGTCACCGACATAGCTCAGAAGATTAGCCAGTTGAAGTGGCAGTGGGCAGGGCACATAGCACGCAGAACAGATGGCCGATGGGGCCGAAAGGTTCTGGAGTGGAGACCACGTACCGGCAAGCGCAGCTTAGGTCGTCCACCGACACGGTGGACAGACGACCTGAGGAAGGTCGCAGGACGACGTTGGATGCAGGCCGCTTCCAACCGGTCCTTTTGGAAAATCATGGGGGAGGCCTATGTTCAGCAGTGGACGTCCTACGGCTGAGATGATGATGATGATGACCTCGGAAGTATACCACTACCAAATAAAAAAATAATTTTAAGAATCGGTCCATAAATGGCGGAGAAATAGATTAACATACACATAAAAAAATACATATACACGAACATTATAACTGCCTCCATTTTTGAAGTCGGTTAAAAAGTGCGTCTTTCTGGATTTTTTCTTTCTGGCACGGCCCAAATACAAAATCCGTAAAATTACATGTTTTTCGTCGCACAGTTTAGGCATACTAGTCACTGACACAAACTAGAAAAATACAGTGCATAGTTAAGAGTATAAAAAACCCTTAATGATGTCAGAAAGATATTGTGCAATTTATTATAATTGCACAACATCTATCTGATATCTGCAAATATTGTGCAATATTATTAAAACTGCACAATATCTATCTGGCACTTTGAAGAAAAAATCGCAAGTAAAACGACAGAAACATCTTTCGTATCGCATTTCTCAATTTTTAAACGACAACTATTACTCGTATAATTTTTGTGATCAGAAAAAAGGAAATTTATTAAATTAAAGAATTGTCTAGAATTTTTACCATTGTGGCTACTATTATTTTTAAAATAATTAAAATTACGAAAAATTATCGTGTTTACAGACGCATGCTTGTCCCTGTCACGGTCAGTGCTTCACCCCCCCCAATACCTAAAAGTTTGCTCTTGCGGCCCTTTAACCTTTTACGTCCCAGAGACGTAAATATACGTCAGTTACATTCATAAATGTTTTATTTTAATTATCACGGTATAGAAAGGATTAAGCTCTGTCTCTGAACTGTCTTAGACAAGCCGGCGAGCGACTTGCTCGCGTCACAGAGTATCATTAAACAAAATTTCATAGCATGGAGCGTGTTCAATTTCCTTAGTATATCACAACAAATTTAAAATGAACACATACTACTAAAATAAAGGTTATATTGCTGTTTACTTTGCCGTTGTTGCTAACAATTTCCATAAGCAAATTACTATAAGGACGCTTGTTTGTACGCGCCCTTATTCAACAACGACTTTGAACCAAAAGTTTACACAAACCATTATTTTGCGTTGAATACGTGTAATTTGGGCGACCAAAGATTAGTCTAAATGTCGTAGTTCGAGGATTGTAGCGCAAATGATATTCTCGAAATAGAAAAATAAACGTAGCCTTCCAGTGTGCTTAAACAATCGTGCGCGTAAGCCATCGAACAGGTAAAGGCCTATTCAGACCTGAGCGTTATTCGCTACCGCTGTGGGTAGCGAATAACGCGGGACTCGATGGGTAGATAGTATGAAGTTCCATAACTGCAGCGAAACATGTACCGCCTAGTGAGGCGGTAATTTCTCTTGTTGGGCGAAACTAGTTCC
The DNA here is from genome assembly GCA_917880725.1 of Selenia dentaria. NCBI lineage: Eukaryota > Metazoa > Arthropoda > Insecta > Lepidoptera > Geometridae > Selenia > Selenia dentaria. The sequence goes on along the minus strand of OU862895.1, from coordinate 26,956,591 downwards.
GCCGCCTCGCTAACCGTTGCCAACGAATATCTCTACCGCGCGCGATAGTTATATCCGCTTTGGTGTGAACAGTGAAATTAAAGCATACCCTTTCGGATTTCTCTATCGCTCGCGGTAGCGAATAACGCCCAGGTCTGAATAGGCCTAATGGTGGTTGAACAATGCAAATACTCGTATTCCAGTAAAAATCGTTTTATCAAATCTGAAATCTGTACAGCCTGCAATGTCAGTTTATGCTGGTCATTACCGCTCAACCAAATTAGGCGCTCGCTCGATTTGGTCATTTCGTTAGTTAGCTTATCAAAGCTTAAATTTTTACGGCCCACAATTTCAGTTTCTGCTGGTTATGCCAAAATAGGCGCTCGCTCGATTTGGTCATTTGGTTAGTTGGTTTATGAAAGCTGCAACCTTTACGGCTCAGACTGACATTTTATGCTGCCGTGTGATTCTTTAATGATTCGTCGTTGCACTCGTCGACAAGCTCACCAATTTCAGAAACTTTATGAGATATCGCCCTTGTATATAAAGTGGTTTTTCCAACGTTTCTTGTCATCTCGTCATTTGTTTCACGGATGTTGTCAAAGATGCTCTTAGAGAACCACACGGCAGGTTATTTCATCCTTATATTAGGCGATCGCTCGATTCGGTCATTTTTTAGGTTGTCTGATTTTTTAGTCGACCCGGAACAGAGATGAAGTCTGTGGCTTACCACGATGACAAATACAGTCCAAACTCTCACTTATCTTTACAACTGTGGCACAGATAACTCAAAGTGTGTTTTTAATAGTAGTGCGCTTTAGAACTTTATGACGTATAACTCTTTTGTTTGTCTACAGATCTTCTATCGATATTATATAGGTTTCCAACTGCAACGTTGTTTTTAAAATTTTCCAAAACTTCCCGTTAAATTACGGTACTATCTAGCTATGCTTAGTGTGTACCGTAATCTATCTAACTCTCTATGCTCTATCTATCTATCTAGCTTCTTCTCTCTATGCTTAGTCAATCTTAGCTAGCTATGCTTAGTGTCTCATACAAAGAGGTTGAAACCCCTTTTTGGTGATGTGTACAAAAATTTCAGAAGTTGAATTCGGTGTTTTAGTGTAGCTGATTGTGTTTTTTGACGTCGAATGTTAAATGTAAGATTGGGGCAAATTAAGCTTATTTCCAAAAAGGAGTTTCTTGTTCCTTTTTTAAATAAAAAAATCGCTTATTAGGTTTGAATAAATTTATTGGTGACTTGAAACTGTTCCTAAAGTTTATCTTCTTGTTCCTTTTTTAAATAAAAACAAATCGCTTATTAGGTTTGAATAAATTTATTGATGACTTGAAACTGCCCCTAAAGTTTATAACTGTTTTAAAGGGAACCCTTATCAGCATTATCGCGACAACTAGCAGTAAATCTTCCACAGAATGGGATCTCTTTGCTAAACGCTGATCTCAATTGATTGACATCTTAATGAGGGCGTTTGTTTATCTTTAATGTTGTGCGTTACTTTAAAGGTTAAAAAAAAAGTTTTGTAAACCTAATTTTGTTCTCGAAGGCAAGTGTTATCAGATTTTTTTGGTTTATTCTATTAAGCGGCATTCGTAGCGGTGCTTGACTTGGCGATCTTCACCGATCAACAAGTTAAGCAACACTTGCTGCGGTCAGGACTTGGATTGGTGACCGATAGTGGCATTATTCAACTGTTCGCTTCCGTGCTTCGGAGGGCACGTTAAACCTTCGGTCCCGGTTGTTTGTCTTAGGACAACTGTCATTAGGCTATGTCGAAGGTTTTTGGGCGGCCTGAAAACTTCGACATGGGTTGGCCACTAATCTATTCACCAAGCCGTACCCGCGTGATGGAGGAAGGCTCGTACTCGTCAGCAGTGGGGACATAATGGGCTGATTATGATTCTATTAAGCGACAGTTCAGAAAAGTCGTGCGTTTGTGGGCATCATGAATCCTGTCCCTAGTAGGTATGTTTAAAGTGAAATGAAGTTTTGCACATAGCACGCAGAACAGATGGCCGATGGGGCCGAAAGGTTCTGGAGTGGAGACCACGGACCGGCAAGCGCAGCGTAGGTCGTCCACCGACACGGTGGGCAGACGACCTGAGAAAGGTCGCAGGACGACGTTGGATGCAGGCCGCTTCCAACCGGTCCTTTTGGAAAATCATGGGGGAAGCGTATGTTCAGCAGTGGACGTCCTACGGCTGAGATGATGATGATGATGATGATGAAGTTTTGCTTCGCACTGTACTTGTGGCGATGATTATATTATATTTTAAATCAAATATTAATAAATAATATTTTAATAATTCGTTTTATATTGAAGTAAAATTGTATTCAACGTTTGTACGAGTACCTACATAGTAATATTTTAATAGAGGATAATAATAATAATATCCATTTTTTTCTCCGATTTTATCCGGTCCTTTTTCCATTCAAATTTCATCAAATTCGGTCCAGTAGTTTTTGAGTTACACTGCAATATCTGAATAGAATGGAAGTCGGAATATTTTTTTTCAAAAATGTACTTGTATTTAATGTTATTAGACATGTTTGCCACAATATTTGTGGCAAACATGTCTAATATGTAGGCAGATATAAGGTAATACACAATGTTATTTAGTTAGCGTGCCCTTGGGAAGCTTTGCACCCCGCACTAGGTCTCTGTCGAGCCTGTATAGCAGGGTTACAGATACTCACCATGGCCACTCCACTCCATGCACTCGTTTGTGTCCTACCTATACCTTTTCTAACCTTTAATTAAGCACTAATATTCATATATTTCAGTATAAATGTACAATTGAAATGTTCAGTATTGGGAGTTAAGTAAATGTACCCTGTGAGGGTGTAGCAGATCCCTTATACATTTGAATTTACAGTTTATTTTTATCTCAATAATAAATGTCACTACTTGCTTAAATATAATTAATAGTTGTTTAAATTCAATAACCATTATATTTTTTCATCTTTAAGCTTTCATTCGTATCTTATTAAAATAATTATTATATTTTTGATATATAACAACGATTGCAGTCTTGCCCTACCTGTTAGTTTGGGTGTCGGTTATAATTGATAAATTTCGAAATTTTAAGTAACCTCCTTAAGTCGAGCTCTTATAAATTCTAGCTAAGAACCATCTCGACCACATCAGCTTTCAAACAAAAACCGCATCATAATCGGGAAAATTGTTTAGAAGCTACGATGCCACAGGTAGACACAGACACGACAAACTTATAACAACTCTCTTTAAGTGTCGGGGGTTATTACAAAAAAATAAAAATAAGGGATACCCCGGGGATGTAACTCTAGGAAACCGGTCGGACCATACCTATAGAGATCCAGAGAGATGCCAATCCGTGCGCTGGACATAAAACCTGGGTGTCGCAAGCGGCGATCGTATTCCGCGATTCAACGTAGGTATTGTTAGCTTCAATAAGTTCATTATCCACTGTGGTATTAAGACTTTGATTATACGTAAGTACAGAGCAAGCATTGTAAACTGTTTACATGCAATATCGCGACCGGCGTTTAGTCACATAATGCAAAAGTTGCGAACCGCGCGAGCAATGTGTCCTGTTTTGGGCATATTACTGCGACACCGGCCCCGCCCCTTTTCATATCTCCCTTGTTTCTGCGATCTGTGGGCGTGACTATACTCGTAGTTATGACTGTTTGGAGAGGAGTCTTGTGTACACGATTTTACTACGAGTAGTTGCAAGGGATCTTTAGACAAACACTGAATCTGAGAACATCACTGCAGTGCGAGATATCGAACAGTGAATGCCTATACATGATATTATAACACTTGATTTTGAAAGGTACTGCAAAACATGAAATTATTTGACGAGTAAACTAAGTATCTATTTAGTTTATTTCGCCATTTTATTCGTCGAGCGTTGCAATATAGGGAAGATGTCAAGATAGCGTTTAAAAATAGGCGAACGATTTGCCCGTTTAGCTCTTTAATAATAAAGCAAATAAAAGGCTGTTTATTTCTACCGGCATACCTAAACGAAGTTCAGGATACGGAGTTAAAACATAATTTTTATGCTCTGACACGATATCATCCTTTTCGGGCAAATACTACCTCCATACTTATTCATGGGATAATCTATTTCGAACAATGTCTGTCTAGTTACCTGCAATACTTTATAGCTCATCTCTTCATCGTGATCTGCAGGGCAATTACGTATCTCGGTTACAATCAAATGTTAATTAAAACTTTGAATAATGGCGGCTTTATGTCACTTTGGACAGCTCCAGTAAGCAGAAATGTCAGTAAGTTGCTGACGTTAGCTGACAAAATGACATAAAACCGCTATTTTCTTAGATTTCAATGAACATTTGATTGCAACTGAGATACGTTTCTCTCTAATATTACCTACATTGAAATCTAAAAAAATGGCGGCTTTATGTCATTTTGTCAGCTATGACCATAATAATAATAATAAATATAACAATAATGTTTAATTCAAGTAACTTAAGATAACATTAAAGTTATTCTATGACTCATAATTAATATATACCTTACAGACTAACATACATAAATATTTATATTTTATATTTCGAGCGAAGCGGGCGAAGGCAATTTCACAGTATTGCGCAATGCAGCAAGCTCACTTTTTAACTCGGAGACTATAGATTCCGATGCATCTAGTTTTCTTCTGATATCGGAAACGTCGGCTTTTAATAAAAGAATATCCTTTAAAAGGCTGGTGACGTCGACATGGTCAAACGTAATCGGTGGCAGGCGTCAGAGGTCCTTAGCCACATACGTGGCGACATCATCTGGGTCCGTCATTTTAAACACCCTAAATATGTCCTCCAGGTCCTTCCTACCGTTTCCGTCTCTCTGTCGTGTTCCAATGCGGACGGACGTCACTATGGTATCAGTTAAAATTTTCTTGGCGGCGAGGATGTCAGCCTCCGTGTAGCTAGATGTACAAATCTGCTGCAAGCTGACTTCATCCATGATGTCAACCATGTCTTAAACTATAATTTATCTATGGCCATATGGTCCTTTCCACAGGGGTACACTCTTCAACCAACCCCAGTACAGCTTGTCACCGTGGAGATATGCGACAATATATGCAGAAATGTTCTTTAATAGCAGAATGAAATCTTCTCAATGCAAATAAATAATAATCACTATAAAAGGACTGAAATCTTTCACTTAATATAAATGTTTCATTTATAACGAGATGATGTCAGAGCAGAAATTATAACCGAGGCATTGCCAAGGTCCACCATTAAAATAATTGCAGGAACATTTTGAATAAAATTAAATATGAATTCTTGCATAATTATTGCCGACGACATTTCACCGTGTTGAATAATTTTAAACGGTGTTTTTGGTCGTAATATTTAATTTTAGGTATTTATAGTTCGGAAGCAGGATATAAAACATTGAAATTGGTGTAAAATATTTTGGTAAAATTGCACTGGTAAAATGCTTCTGGCTTCTTCTAAAAGACACGAGTGTTCGTCCCAAATAAGTTCAAAATATGTCCTATCTTAATTATAAATATGATTTAGGTTTATGTTTACAACTATATTAAAATGATTTTACCTATCAAGACAAAGTACTTCGATCTCTAAATGTTTTAATGTTTGATACATTGAAAAAAAAATGGTAATTGTGCCGATATTATAGTGAAATGGGCCTATAGTTGGCCACGCTCGCAACATCGCCGGTTTTTTTGTAATGGGTACAACAATTTTACGTATCATATCAGCAGGTAAGTAACTGTGTCTAACGGCCGGTCCCAATAACCTATCTATCGCCGGTTTTCCTTACTAGAGATAGATATTTGATACTATTTGTATGGATGTTATGTCAAATTTCTATCGTTAGGAAAACCGTGGATAGATAGATTATTGGGATCCACCATAAGACAGAGATTATATAAAGATATATATTATGGCCTTGCAGAAGATAATAAGCTGCTTGCAGTACTAATCCTGCGCAGACAAAGTCGCGGACATCAGCTAGTATAAATATATATATTTGAGTATTAAAGTACTTACCTGATTATACATGTGATCCAAAGTTAGTTATGATTAATAACTAGGCTAAACAGGCGCAGATCCAGCCCACAAAAAAGGTCACAGCCACAAATCAGCAAGTACGAGTCGGAGTATGAACTCTCTCATGATCGATATAGTATCAAGACACTCGCCTGATGTTAAGCATCACGCTTGTCCATAGCAGTTCAGTGCCATTCAGAATTTTAAACTGGGTACAACACTTCAAAACCGTGCATGGCAAAGCACTGCGCTTTTTACTTGGATATATAAGATGTTCTTGCGCTGTAATTTCGCTTGAAACAGCTACAAAGGATAGGTATCAAATGATGTCAAATTACCTAAATTTAAAAGAAGCTCAAGTTTCTTTTTCGCGAACACGTTAATAATTTTATCGATTTCTAGGTTTTGTATATTTTATAATACGTCATATCATTGGCCTGTCGAATATGAAAGTGTGACGTCTGATGTCATAAGTATTTTAGGGTTGTGGGCATGTCCATCGTGCCCACAACGGTGGATCCGCGCTTGACTTAACATATAACACAATTTCAAAAATATTTACTGTAATTTCTTTTTACAATGTATAAAACATTAAAACATTTAGAGATCGAAGTAGTTTGTCGTTAAGTAAAATCATTTTAATATAGTTGTAAACATGATCCTAAATAGTCGTATTTATAATTAAGAAAGAACATATTATGACCTTATTAGGGACGAACACTCGGGTCTTTTAGTGTAATTGTCAGATGCTTTATTGTTCACGTTTATACATTTAATTTGTATTTATATATAATTATTATACGTATATTATACAAGTATATTATTTATGTACGTATGTATTTATTAACTTATTATTATAATATATATGTAGATATTTATAGTGTTACATTTGTTAATTTCATGTTATATTTGATACTCCTCTATGAATGGGTTGTCTGGAAGAGATCGATCTGAGCGATAAGACAGCCCATTGTAATGTTAGACCTATTAGGTCTTAGAATTGTTCTTTTTAGTATTAAGTGATTAATGTGGTGTCTAAATAAAGTGCTATCTATCTATCTATCTACGACTATATCTATACTAATATTATAAAGAGAAAAGATTTGTATGTATGTTTGTAATGAATTGGCTCAAAGTACTGGACCAATTTAAAAAAAATATTTTACCATTGGAAAGCTAAATCACCCTAGGTAGCATAACCTATATAAGATTCATCATCATCATCATCCATCACCGCGCGGGTGAAACCGCGGAGAGCAGCTAGTCTCGTATATAATAAAATAGAACTCGGTGCAAATCCTGCATAGTATTTGTTATTTGGAACGGTAAAATGGAATAAGAATTGAAATACCAAAAAAATTTCGAGGCTGGTGTTTCTGAGTGGGAATTGCATACGGTTCCATTCGTTTTGCATGCTAACTGGATTTTTGACAGCAGTTATTTATTCTCTTTGCCTATCCTATACCAATCATCAGTTATTCTCGATTTTCAAATAACATTATAGCCCAAGAGCCCACGATGGCCAGACCTTCGTTATTCTATAAAAGCTGAAAGCTAAGGCTAGATTTAAAAACCATTAAAACTGTTCTTTTGAGGTATCATTGTTATATAGGCCCCCAAGTAACATATATAAAATTTAACTCTAATACTATAACGAAAGTATAACGAAGACTTTATAACGAAACTATAACGAAACGAAGAAACGAAGTTAATTATAATATACTGCCTTGTCACACGCCTTGGCGTAGCTGTTAGTGTGTAAGTAAATTATAATAATAAATAAATAAATAACTATAATTTATTAAAGTTTAGGGGTGTTTGGCAGGGGGAAGCAACTGCCATAAGTGTCCGGCAATGGATGACGAGATTTCTAAAGTTATCCCGAAGAAAATATAAAAAATTGAGCTTTATACTTTAAAGAATTTAAGTTACTATTTTATACACCTTTACCACCCGTTATCTGCCCAAGTAACCACAACCCAAACTCTATAGTCGCTGGTCGTTCTTACCTGTATAGACGTGCACAAAAAACTCAGCTTTTATAGAATAACGAAGGTCTGGCCGTCGTGGGCTCTTGGGCTATTACTGACGTATTCAATTCATTTCAATTATACTGTTTGACATTTTGGAAGCAGTAAATATACAGGATGTTTGGTAATAGTATAAAATTATACAAATGAGCAGAGCTTATGAGTTTCATACGACGTTTTTCAATACATTTACGAGGCAAAAACAAACATAAGTTGCCGTTATTTAAGATAATTTATAGGAAATGGCGTGCATGTTTTTTTTGTTCACGCGTCTGCAAGCTGAGTGAACATGCCACTGCTAATTGTAATTTTAAGTGAGATAAACTATTATTGTATTGCAAATATTTTAATATTTTATACCGACTTCCAAAAAGGAGGAGGTACTCAATTCGACTGTATGGTTTTTTTTGTTTGTTACCTCATATCTTTCGACTGGGTGAACCGATTCTGAAAACTCTTTTTTTGTTTGAAAGCTGGTGCTTCCCGTGTGGTCATATTTAAATTTAATCAAATTCGATGCAGCAGTTTAGTGAGATATACTCCTATAACTGAATAGAATGGAAGTCGGTATTAAATTTTCTACGGACTTCCAAAAAAAGGAGGAGGTACTCAATTCGACTGTATTTTTTTTTGTTTGTTACCTCATATCTTTCGACTGGGTGAACCGATTCTCAAAATTCTTTTTTGTTTGAAAGCTGCTGCTTCCCGTGTGGTCCCATTTAAATTTCATCAAATTTGGTCCAGTAGTGTTTGAGATATACGCCAATAACTGATTTTCACCAAAGTGTCAAGTTCAGTCAAGTTGTGTCGAATTAATTACCTCCTCCTTTTTTTGGAAGTCGGTAGAAAAGAGCAACTATTTTTTTAATGCAAGATTTTTATACTAGCTGCACCCAGCTGTTAATCCCTAATGGTGATGGATGATGATTATGAAAAGTATCCTATGTCTATCCAGCGCCTGATCTATCTCCATACCAAATTTCATCAAAATTGGCCCCGCCATTTGAGCGTGCAAAAGTAACAAACATCCATACATCCATACACACAAACATTCGTATTTATAATATAGTAGGAAGCGACGTGACGGGCGAGTTCCGCCTGAGGAAAGCAAACGCTTGCCCATGACAGTTGAAGTGCCACCCATAGCTTAGGACTACAGTTTTGTGCAGCACTGCACTGTACTCATCACCCCGAGACGTTGGCTTATATAGTTATATAGTTGGCCAGAATACAAGCATTAAATATAATATTTTTAGTTGTTGTACAAATGTGCTGCGTCTGTATTCAGACTGCAAGCAGACGTGCAAATAATTGTTCTGAAGTCGCAATAATTATAACTACAAATTTAACATAATATTAATTAATATTTGTAATGCCCTGAAAATCTAAGTATTCTTTAACACTATAAAAGCCTTTAAATCTAACAACCATAATAAGCGTCTTTCTAAAGATTTGTCCATCTAACTGTTTCAAATCATCAGGTAACTTATTGTATAAACATTTCTTTTATATATGTTGTTTATAGCACCGAGGTTGATATAATACGTTTTAGTACTGCTTACCTTTTTGTCTTAGATAAACTTCACTTCGTGCCTTGAAATATGAAGGACTGGATGCTCGCCGCGATTTCACCCGCGCGGTGATGGATGATGATGATGACGATGAATCTTATATAGCCTATGTTACTCAGGGTGAATGTAGCTTTCCAATGGTGAAAGAATTTTTGAAATCGGTCTAGTACTTTTTGAGCCAATTCGTTACAAACATACATACACATCTTGCCTCTTTATAATATTAAGTATAGAGTATAGAAGTATAGATAACGTTTTACAAAAATACATACTTCTCTTATATACATGGAAGCAGTAAGATATAATTATATTGTTAAAATAAAGGTTTACATGTATCTAAGTACCAGGATTTATTGAATACACGAATGCACCGTTTTCGCCCAATAATAATTTGGAAACACAGAAAAGGTAAACGTCGTTATGGAGCTGAAGTGCCCTTACTGGAACTAGTCAAGTTGCTCATATTAGTTCAATTAAGTTAAGTCAACTTTCTTTTTCATTTTTACTGACTTGTTTTGAACAAGGAGATTCTAAATTCGGTAGGTATTTTTTTTGCTTGTTTGTTACGTACTCTACTAACTGTAGATTGATCTTGATTATTATTTTTTTGTTTGATAGGTCATACTTCAAACGTGTACCCTTATAAATATTATTCAAATTGAACACTAAAATAACAATACGTATACACAAATGACGTTTAGGTTTGACGTTTCCAAAGACGACGTTTAGAGTTTCAGCAAAAGATTTAACGAGAACTTTCTATCTCTGTTTTAACCACAAATATGTCAGTGGTTTTAACTGTCAAACTTTTTAGTTTATACGTACATATTAAGGGTGCGCTCTGATATGCGCCCTCAACGAACACAACTGTCGCGCCCCGGTTTGCCGTTCCCTTTGATTCCATTGCTTTTAATGCCCAACCCGAATAGTACACTAACGCAGTCTCGAAATGCACGCCGAACTTTCTGTCGAAAATGTAAAGAATCCTATACCTACTTCATGTTTTGACAGTGACAGCTCGCAACGACCACAAAAACCCACCCTCCATCCGCTAGCGTTGTGGTCGCGACGTGAGCGTATCGATGACGTATAGAGTTTGCTCACGATGATCCTAGGCTTGTAAGGGAATCGGTGTGCGAACGCCGCGAGTGATTTCGGCTCATAAAGGAACACGGCCTATATTGTACATGTGTATGATGTCTAGAAGTAGTGTTTTATATTTTTTCTAAAATGTATTTTTATTGCATAGGTAAGTTGAAGGCCCCGTGAGCCTAGTTGTTGATGCACTTGGTTTCAAAGCGGGGTTCCAAGTTCAACCGCGTGTAAATATTTGTGTTGAGCATAACATGGAATCCTAGTGCGGGGTATAAATAAGTTTCAAATATTCTAGTACTTCTGCGAACAGTAGACCGTCACATAGTCACATAGTTTTTTTAGCGGCAATTTTCCGCAGTACTTCACAACCTATTATCTTGGTACGAATACGAAGATATAATGTCAGGAAGCATAACTCAGAATAAATTCCACACATAAAGTGGTACATCAAACCAACGTATGATTCCAAATACGAAATACTTCCGAGGTTACAAATAGATATGTCCGGTGATTGGTGAAAATTTCAGAAGGAAAGCAGAGATTGGTCCACGCGCGAGCTGCAACGTCTATGACAGCTGAGTCATAGCGGCGTGAACGATGTTATTGATTTATCACGACTTTTATTGGGTCATTTTTGAAGGCAGTTACTCTTCCTGACATTATTTCTTCGTAGTCTTTAACCCTTCTTATACCGTGATAATTAAAACAAAAGATTTATGAATGAAACTGACGTAAATGAACATCTCCAGTAGGCAAAGAGTTAAAGTCGGGTACCTAATGTGTGTACCAAATTGTATTAAAATAGTATTTCGTTTTTAAGACTATACAAAGGAAAAGTCATATATAGATACGACGAGCGAAGCGAGGAGGAGTGTAAGGTTTCTTTTGACCAAAACGCGCGAGCCGAGCGAGGGAAGCGAGCGTGCCGCGGCAGCGGTCGGCGATGCGCCAGAAGAAGAGTGTTAGAGTAGTTAGTTTGTTAGTGTTAATTTTGTGTTAGCAATGGAAAAAGTGGGAGAATCAGTCCCAATATTTCTATCAATAGAAATTTAGCCAAAGCAGAGACGCTTCGCTCGCTCGGCCAATAAGGTTCTATATATTTGTAAGGTGATTTGTCTGTGACATTTCTAGCATGCACAAGCAGTTTATATAAGCACCTCTGATATAACGTAATCACTTCAATATTCTGCGTACGGCTGCAAAATTAGCAAGTTATAATTTAATGGCGTTGATGAACACATTTGCGGGTTCATGAGAATTCCCCGGTAAATTATTCCTGCAATTTGTACGTGCCAAAAAGGAGCCGAGGACAGAAATGGGTGACTAAATGGTTTGCCCTATTACCGTGATAGAAGCGCGTAATAACTATTTAAATAAAAAATGTTTGTATTTTGGAGAGGTCTAAAATGTATAAAATAACTTATGTACGTTTTTATGACGGAAAATTCCAAATGTTGTTCAATAAAATTATCTTTAATATTCATCGACCGAGCGCGGAAAGCGTCTCTGCTTTAACTGACCATATGTATTGTATGTTTGTTAGCTTGTATGTTGGTCCTCCTGTAAAAGTCATATTTTTAACCAAACTTAACGACACTTGGTATTCATATATGAGTGAGTGGTTACTTTTCCTAAAAAGAGGGAAAGATTGCTGCGCTGTGGATTAAAAAGCTATTTGTTCCCTGTTTACGGGGAACAAACTAGCCCTTCATAGTCAGCCCATTTTGTTCCCACTGCTGGGACTCGAGCCTTCCTCTCAGAGAGAAGAGTTGGGCCATAATCCACCACGCGGGCCCAGTGCGGATTAGTGGATAGTTTCGTGACCAACCCATGTCGAAGTTTTCAGGCCGTCCGAAGGCCCTCGACATAGCCTAACGACTGTTGTCCTCAGACAAACAACCAGGACCGACGGCTTAACGTGCCCTCCGAAGCACGGAAGCGCTCAGTTGAATAATGCCACTAGCGGTCACCCATCCAAGTCCGGACCGCAGCAAGTGTTGCTTAACTTGTTGATCGGTTAAGATCGCCAAGTCGAGCTCCGCTACGAGCGCTTCTAGCCCTTATCGAATAGATTTGATAAACACGCAATTTTACGCGCGCGCTCACTCTCAGCGAGTGGACGTGTTAAAAATAATAATTATACGTGTTGTGACAGCTAAATAAGTTACTAAAATGGTGCAGTGCAAAAAATGTAAACTATTTCTATCTAAAAATAAAAGCGAAGTGATTCAGTGCAAAGGACGATGCCAGTGTTACTATCACCGATCATGTGCGCAAGATATGAAGGAATTCTTGGAAACTGAGATTTGTGAAAAGTGTGCAGCTGGTTCGAAGGATGCCACTCGACATAAAATCACTATACCATGTGATGGAAGTACAAATATGGAAATCATATTATTGCAAATTAATGAAAAATTAGTTATTGTTTATTCCATGAAAGAAAAGATGGACGAGTTGACCGAAGCAGTCGACTTCTTCGCAGAGAAGTACAAAGAACTCGAGCAATTTAAAATAGAATACACAGATAAATCTAAGCAGCAAGATAATAAAATAATAGACCTGAAAAACAGGAACATATATCTTGAAAAATGTACTAAGGCGTTGGAGGAGCGTATCTGTGTTCTAGAACAAAAAGAACTTGATAATAATATCGAACTTGTCAACGTACAGGACGATGACGACGAAAAAGTCATGGATGTCGTCACCAACATTTCAAAACAGCTCGGTTTAAATCCAAGAGATATTGAAAAAGCATGGAGGGTGGGCGTGAAAACAATCGAATCAAAGAAACGCCCGATCGTTGTTGTTATGCGCAGCCGGGAAGCGAGAAAGGCCTGGATAAAATGCCGTAAACAACGCCTTACTAACCAAAAAATATTTAATAACGAAAATAACACACCGATTTATATAAATGAGAATATAACTAAACATATGCGACAACTATTTTGGGAAACTAAAACTAAATTGAGAGATTCATTTAAATATATATGGATTCAAAATGCTAAGATATTAATTAAAAAGAACGACGAAAGTAAGAAGACGTATCAAATCCGCACTCTGAGTGATATTGAGAATTAAATTGATATCGACAGGGAGTAATCCTATTTGTAGTACCTACCACCCACATACATACTCACACATCATCAATAAACAATGGACTTTGATGCGGATATTACAGACGAAATTCCTTGTAAAACTTACACTGACTTAACTGAATGGAGTGACACTATTACCCAACAGAGCAGCGCATTACAAATAATACACGTAAATATTCGTTCGCTTCGGAAGTACTTTAGTCAATTACTGGTTTTACTGCACAAATGTATTGATGCACTCGACGTAGTGGTACTCACGGAGACGAATATTAGTGAGGATTTCTTATCACTATATACCATACCGAACTATACAATACACGCAAATACTAGAACACATAGAAGAGGAGGAGGTATCATTATTTATGTAAAGAATAATGTTAATTACTCGGCGCAAAACTTAGACTGTACTGCATTCGAAGGCGTACATATGAAGCTATTTATAAATACCTACAAGTGTCATCTTATCGCAGCATATAGACCACCGAGCAACAACAAGATATTATTCACCGAACAATTAAATAACATATTCAGAAATATACCGTTGAAGGATACAGTAATATTGGCGGGCGACTGCAACATAAATATCCACGATTTCGACTGTTCGATGACTACACGGTACCTGGATATGCTAAGCATACATGGTCTACAGTGTGGCATACGATGCGTCACGCGCGAGGAGGTGGTTTCGGGGTGCCTGGTTGCATCCTGCATCGACCATATATTCGTACGAACTGATACGGCAGTCGAGATCGAGACGTATAAGCTTAACACCAAGCTCGCAGATCACTACTTAACCGGTTTAACGATAGGGTTCCATATACAGGATGAGTTGGAAAGCGGTAACAAAATTATACTTTGTCAGAATATGATACAAAAAAAGTTAGATAGTACGGACTGGAACGAGTTATTAAATATAGAATGTCCTATACAATTGTATAAAGAAATTTATTGTGTATTTAAGGAAATTTACGAATCATCAAAAATCGAAATTAATAACAAATCCACAAGAAATACGCAGCCGTGGGTAGACCGTACCTTACTAAATAATATAGAATACAAGGATTTATTATTTCAACAATGGAAATCACAACCGAACAATAATAATTTACGACTACGATATACAAAAGCAAGAAATAAGACTAATAAACTAATTAACAATGCAAAAAATAGGTTTAAGCGAGAGGAAATAGCACAATGTAAAGGGGATACAAGAAAAATTTGGCAAAACATAAATAAGTGGTTAGGACGTAAAAAACCTAATGTAGATGAAGTAATCACAAAGCATATGTGTAAGACTCAAAATATAGGTATAGTTTGTAACAAATTCTGTCAAACTTTCACAAATGAAATTGATACCATTAAACATCACTGTAACCGATTGTTCCTACAAAGGTCAACTTATGCGAGCGACAGTAATGTTACATTTTTATTTAAAAAAGTAAATGAAATGGATATTGCAAAAGTGATAGATAGGCTAGACAGCAACAAGTCGCCAGGTTCCGATGGTATTCGAATAAAAGATATTAAATATGTAAAGGAAAAAATTAGTCCGATTTTAGCAAAATTCATTAACTTAAGTGTGCTCAATGGTAAATATCCCGATGAATTAAAATTATCAATAATAAGACCTATCTTTAAACAAGGCAGTCATAGTGATTTTACAAATTATAGACCTATAGCAATATTAAATAGTATTAATAAGATAACGGAGAAAATTTTAGTTGGACAGATAACAACATTTCTGGAGGATAATGACATATTATGTAACAAGCAGTACGGATTTAGGAAAAATAAAAGCACAACAACGGCACTTGCACACTTTACTGAAGACGTTAATAATTATTTGAATCATAGAAAGCAGGCTGTTGCTGTGTTTATTGATTTTAAAAAAGCATTCGATACTTTGGATCATGGGGGCTTGTTGCAGGCTATGGATGAATGTGGTATTAGAGGATATGTCAAAACATGGTTCAAAGAATACTTAAATGAAAGACACATGAAGGTGGTAATAGATATGATAAGCAGCGATGTTGGCAATATCAAGTACGGAGTTCCAACCGGGTCAGTGTACGGGCCGGTCGGGTACATGATGCATGTGAATAGTATAACTAACGTGGTCAAACATTGTACCAGCTATATGTACGCAGATGACATGTGTTTATTGTACGGTGATTATGACATTAACACGATACAAAGGAAAGTACAGGAAGACTTCGATAGTATAGTAAAATGGGCTCACGATAATGGAATTATTTTAAATATAAATAAAACTAAAATCATTCGTTTATACTCTCCGTACAATAAAAACATAAAAAGTAATATACATATAACGGGTCACTCATATACCTGCCTGCATATGAATAAGAATAACTGTAAATGTAATAGCCTGGAAGAAGTACTTACAATTAAATATCTAGGATTGTCGATAGATAATAATTTTTCGTGGAAAGAACACATAAACAACGTTAACAATAAACTTAGAATAATATTATGTAAATTTTATCAGCTGTGTAATATACTAAGCCGAGGCACTCTGTATAGTGTGTACCACGCGCTAGTTGAGTCTGTTATCAGTTACGGTCTAAGTAGTTACGGACTCACCTTTCCGACGTATTCGGTAATATTCAGTTGAGAATTCTTAAAAGATTAGTTAGTAAAAAAACAAAAGATGATTTAAATAAGGCATATTCTAAATTATTTAATATATGTCAGGTATTACCGGTGGATATTAAAGTTAACTACCTTATTTTGTTACAACAGTTAACAATAAATTTAAAGAAAAAAGAACGTTCGGCTATGCTACCCGCAAAGCGGACAAGCCACAATTAGTACATAATTATAAAGCATATAACGTTTACGGAAGACGCACCAGAGAATATCTTGTGCCTCGATTAGTAAATGATTTGCCAGAAGATTTTGAAATTAAACATAGAACTAAGTACATGTATAAGAAGACTTTAAAGAAATTGTATCTACAACAAATAAATAGTACAGTGGAAAATAGAAATGTAATTAAAATTTAAGTCTACAACTAATGTAAATGGAATTATCTATGTCTAGTAAATGTACTTAACTAAAATTTACTATAATCGATACATTGTTTTTAAAATAGTCGTTTAGAAATTGATTTATAGCACTAGTTTAGTATCAATAAAATATTTAAGTTGGTATCTGTATAACTATGTATAAGGTTTACGTAAGTAAAAGAAAATGAGAGTAACATCTGCCGACAAACTGCCCAGCAGTTTGGCAGAAAGTAGCTTATAAAATTTGTTATGTAATGCGTTGTATAAATAAATAAATAAAAAAAAAAAAAAAAATTGAAACATAAATAACTCATTTTATTTAGAGTACAACTACTGCTTTATCTTCTACTTTAGGTAAATATTTATTCTAGTGTTTAGTTAAGCCGTAAGTGTAAATTTCAACGTTAGTATGTAGATATATAACCTACTCGGCACATGCTATTATGCACCTACATTGTATTAACGCTTTGCATAATTTCTATGACTTCTCTGTTAAGCTTGGCACAGTATATCATAATGTGCGTATGAATGATAAGGTGTAGTAATATACTTTGATGGATTTTTTATTTATTTGATTAACTAACAATTGGTACATCAATCAAGCACAAAAAAGACAAAACTTGCCAAATGCACAATCTGGTACAGGCAAACACTTCATGATGATTATATTTATATAATAATAATGATGGATATCATAGTAATAAACACAATTGTATCAAGCTGAACATACTGGTATGTATTCTTAATACCGGTATTTAAAATGTGGGAGATACAGACGGGAATAGTTATTATGCATTCTATTTCTGCTTATTCTAGTAAAAGAGCTAGAAAACTAGCCGAATCATCAAAAGGCGTTCACTTTTGCGTTTTATTTTGTGTGGACAGACAGTACATCTTCCCGAAATTTGGAGAGACTGTCTGCAAACATATCAACGTCATGGTCATTGCATTAACAATCTGGGAACTGGTGAATTGGAACCGAGTACATTTTTATTTTACCTTGTAGAGGTGCGAGAGGTTTTGCGCGGGATGTTTGAAGGCACTGCAAGTTTGAATTTCGTAATCAGGATCGAACTATGCGGCCAAGCCACTCGTATAGTGTCATTAACTTTTTGTTGGATGATGTTTACTTATCATGTTAAAACTGATGAACTAACATGGTTGAAATTTCGACATGACCTGGAATGACACATAACTATTTGTGGTAGATGGTTCTGTGGGTTCATCATTTTACTCCGTAAGACGACAGAAATAAAGACCTATACCCTCAACTTTGAAGATCTGAATCGTAAGAAGCGAGTAAGCTGGAATCTGGTAGGCCTACTGATGCAAGATACCGCCTTGGTTTGTGCTGCCTTGATCCCAGATGTTCTGCTGCAAAGTAATAGTGAGCAAGCATTATTGTATTAGGTTGTGAAGGGCACAGCAGCAAGTGAAATTACTGAACTAAAGAGACTTAAAAACTAATATCTCAGGGTGCAGAATGCAGTGCAGTAAAAATACAGTTCTGAGCTCTGGATGAACTGTCATAGGCAAGTCAATATCTGCACACTACTTTTCCTTTTCATCAATCTGTACAGATAAATAAAATTGAAGTGTCTGTTTTGTAATTCCAGCAATTTTTTTTATTTTTTTCATACCACCTGCTCGAATGTCCAATTACATATCACGCAATATTAACGTAAAGCAAGGCATTATGTCCCCGGGGATATAAAGTTGTATGAAACTCTCATGGATGTAAAGTAATTTGGATTTGGCACGTTAGTTGTAGGAAAACTCTAAGTACGGAGACAACATATAGAAAAAAAACGAAAAACGCGCGATTGCAATATAGGGATTGTGATTGCAGTGCGCCGCGTTGCTATGGGTTACGCACGGCCCCTCTCTGCGCATTCAAGGTCTTAGTTAATGTTACGTGCCGAATCTTGTGTTTGTGTGAAACAAATGTGAATATTAACCAATAATTAATTTAACTTTTAACGAAGTAACTGCTTTTTTAAAGCTCTATGTTTTGATTGTCTCGCATTAAAGTATGCACCTCGCGGATAAAGCCTGTCTTCGTCTTGGGCGGCTTTAAGCCCTCGCTTCACTCAGGACTCTACATAACTCCCTCGCTCCACACGGGAATTAAATTTAAATCTTCTCGCTGTGCTCAGGGATTAACTCAAGAGTCCCCGTTACACTCACGGTTCTCCCTCGGTGCATAATCTACTATTACGTTTTTCTGTCTGTTCGTTTGTTCCAGCTAAACTCTGAAACGGCTGGACCGATTTTGACGGGACTTTCACTGGCAGATTGCTGATGTTATATGGAGTAACTTAGGCTTCTTTTCTACCGACTTCCAAAAAGGACGAGATTCTTAATTCGACTGTATGTTTGTTAACTCATAACTTTTGATAGGGTGAACCGATTCTCATAATTTCTTTTTTTGAAAGCTGGTGCTTCCCGTGTCCCATTTAATATAAATTTCATCAAAGTTCAGTAGTTTTTGAGTTACACTCAAATAACTGATTTTTACCAAAGTAATAGAATGGAAGTCGGTATTATTTTTTTCAAATTGTACTTGTATTAATAAAAAACTCTGTCTGTCTGTTTGTTACTTTATCGCTCTTAATCGGCGGAACGGATCGTAATTATTTTTTTATATATTATAGCAAGGTTATATATTATATCCTGAGTAAGTACATATATGACACTATTCATAATAATCAGCATCATCCCTCACCACGCGGATGAAACCTCGGAGCGCAGAGACTTAACAGAATAAAAAAGTAATTATCTTATATTAGAGCGATTGTGCAGATCACATACTTCTCTGTCTCCATGGACCTAAGACCGTGTCATACAATCTCAAACACGAAATGAAAAGGATTCCTTCCAGAGCGTTTGCATAAAGGATGCAACATCTCCTTGTCATTCAGAACCGAGTCTCGTCCCGCGGAATCGAGTTCATTTATTCCGTTTCTAAATTCATGCCCCAATATGCTTTTTGGGACATTTTCGTGAAGGGAATAAGAAAATAATATGAAGAGTGTCACACACATCACACCAGCTTTGCTAGCTGCGTGCCGCGGTTTCGTTCGCTGTATTCGTATAATAACTGTTTTCTACATAAAGTGGCTCTATTTTCACCGCAATTAGGCACATAATGACACCTGTAATAATGACTTTTTTATTACTATTATTCATAAGTGAGTGATAGAGTTTTATTTTATTTTATTGGTTTAGTTGCTTTGTTATTAAAAAAAGATCGTGTTCAGTAGTACAAATAAAAAATTACCTATTGTTTGCTCATTTCACGCAACTTCGTATTCAATAGATAATTTCAAATTGTACGTGTATAAAACTGATTAATTTTTCCCGCTACTTAAATGTTTTTTTTTAGTATTATTTTCTTCACAAGTGTGTTGAAACACGTATGATACACGTGTGTAGGGGAGACCGGGATGGTTGACTAGTTTTTCTCTTTTTATAGTACATATTTTTGTGTTTTAATTTATCTGGACGAAAAAACTGTGTTAATTGGTAGTATAACTATTAACCTAATAAAAAAATCATATCTTGCTCTTAGTTTAGTAACTTTAACTCCTAACTCTAAGTCAATCTACCCCTGGTCCGGGGTAGGTAGATCATATGCCAGGGGCAAGTTGACTTATGCACCAATGAGATTCAAATCATGAACAGAGGCAAATAATTAAATAAATAATAAATAAATAAATAAAAAAAAGGTAATGCTCCATATTAATACATATAAAATTTACACATAGATTAGATACTTACTATTATTACAATACAGAAAAAAAGAAAAAAAAAACATTTTTACAATAATTCAGCCCTTTCTTTAAAACAAATCAGGTACGAAGTTTTTTAGAACGTTTTTATATAACTAAATTGTCAACTCTTATTTTTAATTAAGCACTTATTCTGAGATGGCTACAGCAACAGTTTACAGTGTGCCCTTCTCAGCAGATGCCATTTTACCCAGACTTTTTAAACCACGACGAGCTATTACTCCAGTTACTACTAGCTGGTACTAGCTATCATTAGTTACATGCACGGTTGTTAGACCCGTCTCATCAACTTTCCAGATATCACCAGGCCAGGCAGTCAAGTTAGCGAAGATTAAACTAAAGTGTTTTTTATTAAATGATGTAGCCCTTGATAGGCTTATTGTTTGAGGTAATAGGATTGATAGAAAAGGATGACGTTTGAGAAAAAAGCCTAACCAATCTTCACCAGCTAATAGTTTTGTCCTCTAAGAGTCCATTATAGCTTTGTTATTTTTCCAAACTTATTATCAATTTTTCTCGTCTCGTATAGCGTCAATCCATAATAAATATCAGCTGCTTTGTTTAAATAATTGGCTAAAGATTCTTCTTCTACATTTGTAAAAGTTTGCCTATTTTTATATATCCCATTCTGTCTAGGGTTAGTTCTGCTCTCGTCAAGTTTGGATTACCTTCTAATTTTTCTTTTAATTTGGCCACGTAACAGTGTAATGTATTTAAGAGTTTAACATTCCTTTATGGTAAACTCTTTTGCATTAATGCTACACATTAAGGTTTTTTTGTCAATAATTACTGCATGCCAAGCAAAAGAACCACAGAACGAGCTGATATGCCAAAGCGTATCAGCTCGTTCTGTAGTTCTTTTATTCTATACCTCTATAATTCTATTATACTTACCTGATTATTCTATAGCAACAGAATACTTATTTAATAGTCTAATAAAACTAAAAGCTTACGTCTTGTTTTTAGTTCCATATATTGGGATTGATTGACTAATTAGTCTACCAGCCCCAGACGCCATTTCATATTTTGATAGCACGGCTAACCTAAGCACTACCGCCGTCTTGAAAAATAATATATGAAATATGATAAATATTCACTCATCAAACGCTCATAATTAACTAAAAAAAATAATTTACTAAAAAAGGCGAGGCGTCAGATCATATGATGTACCATATTGAAATATTACTTGACTAGCAAATTAAAAACGTGTCACTGCTCGAAAACGATTTGCGACCGCGGTGCGGCGCTTCGGACGGCTGAGCGGGGAGCGGAGTGTAATACTCGGCTGTGATTGGATGACGCACAACTCGTACTGCCGACGAGTTATTGGCAGTTAGTCTAGGTTGACCATAGGGGTAGGTGCCCCTATGGTCAACCATCCCCGGTCTCCTTCGATAATATTCGATTCTCTAATGATTCGTCGTTCCGCTCGTCGACAAGCCACCGATGTCAAACACTTTGAGATATCGCCCTTATACACAAGGTTGCTTTTCCAACGTTTCTTGTCATTTCGTCATTTGTTTCCCGATTTCTGATAATTGTTCATTCGTCGTCGATGTAACTAAAAATGCTGAGTTATCTGGTCACTTAAAAATCAGTAAAGAGCAAGAAAACTGTCCAAGATCCAATTTTTCTCTATCACTTTTAACCGTCGTCGTATGCTTAGCTTGCTGCGGTCAGAAGTTTGATGGGTAACCGTTCGTAGCATTATTCAACTGAGCGCTTCCGTGCTTCGGAGGGCACTTTAAGCCGTCGGTCCCTAGGTTGTTTGTCTTAGGACAATACAGTCTATTTTAGGCCTTCTATAGTAGGCTATTTTAGGCCTTCGGGCGGCCTGAAAATTTGACATGAGATGGCCACTAGCCTATCCACCAAGCCACACTGGACCCCCGTAGTGGATTATGACCCAACTCCTCTCTCTGAGAGGAAGGCTCGAGCCCTGGCAGTGGTATCTTACTTGGCTGATTATGATGGGAACGGCGCACCATCGATGGAATTACAAAGGGAGGATTGTACATTTTTCATAGGATACCAGTATAGGTACCTAATTCGTAAATCAAAGTCGATCGATACTGCTGTCGTTATAAAAGTAAAATTCTGTTTAATGTTCTGAATTCTGGTGTAATATTCTAAGTTAGTTGAAAATTAACCTACTGCAGGGCTAGCACGCGGCGGAGAGAAATAGTCTATCTACCGTTTTTATCCACCTGCCAGTGGAAATAATTGTGTTCTCCACCTTACAGAGCACGGCAACCAGGGAAAGAGACAAAATGTTTGATGTTTCTCGTAGACAGTATGTCCCGCTACTCTCGCTATAGAGCACGGACTCGTCGAAACGTGGATATAATTCTCTCCAATTGACATTATACGGAGAAAAATAATCATCTTCTTTGAAGGTAAAAATATTTCTATTAAAAAATTTATCTCGCCTATGACCATGGAAAAAAAACTGTCTTACATTTTATGACCCTTGACTGTATAAGTGTTACATTTCATGACCCTTGACGGTCACCGAGCACGTCTAGTGTATTAAGATGTCAAAATGATGGCATGCTTTTGACTAAGCTATCAGAAACTGACAAAAACTTTGACAGAACTGTCATCATTACTTTGACGTAGGCGGACCTCTTATTATTTTGTCTATGCTTTATAATATTTTATTGTAATTTGCTTTAGATAGAAGAAAACCAAAAACGCTACTCCCGCCATCTATCCACGTGGATAAACTATTCTCTGGCGTTGCCGTGCTCGCAAGGGAGATAAAAATGACACGGTGGAAAGTATTTCTTTCCTCTCCACGGGGAGAAATAGTCCATTGCCCGTACTAGCCCTGCTGTACCTACTTCATCAGTTTTTTTATTTTAGTTAGGATTCGATCATTTTATTGTCCCTGAGACCTCTGGGATAGAGGATGCTGAACTATTTTTGCTATTGAACAAAATATAGCAGTATCGAATGTAATAGTACATAATATGTTATGATAAAAATGAGAGAGAAATTATGATGATTATATGATTATGATACAGAGCTCACAAGTTTCATTCGATGGTTTTCATCATATTATGGAGAAAGAAAACATATATTGCTTTTACTACACAGCGACAAATACAATAAAAACAATATATGGAAATTATGGGAAATGTCGCGCTAGTTTTTTTTCACGCGCCAAATGCAAGGTGAGTGAACATACATATTACCTAAAGTTTTTCTGCTGAGAAAATGAATTTTTATTTGTTACAACAAATTATTGTGAATTGAATAGTGTGTAAATAATAAATGTTTGTGTGACTTATGTACATAAGGACGTGCACATTTATTTATTCCTAAACTGTATATGGATTTTCAGCGGCAAAAACCGTCGCCTATACTATAACCTGTAGTAAGGTACTAATTTAACTTTGTAGGGACAATGCTATTAAGTACTAGGTTATAATATTGTTATGCACGTGTTTGTTTTATATGTCGGTTTATGGCCCTAAGAGCGATATAATAAGGCTCACTTAAGAGCAAGAGTATTGAAAAATGTATTAAAAGACGAAAATGGTCTAATAATTATGTAAACTGATCAAACGGTGTAGAAAGTATTCAAAGTCAAAGTCAAAATCATTTATTCAATTTAGGCATCAAAGACGCACTTATAAGCGTGAAACTCTTAACAAAATATTAACAAAGTTATATATAATTATGTTAATTTTGGGTATATTTATAGAAATTTTAAAATTTTATATTTATAGAAATTCGTTAAATCATTTCGGTGTAAAGAGTAAACAAATATACAATCACACTCATTCACTCACATCCGCACGCATTCACTCACATCCGCACGCATTCACTCATAGACTTTTGTATTTTTATATATTAGTGTGAGCGAAGTGAACAATTTTAGGTTTTCACGATTTCTGTATCGATCACGTATAAGTATAACACATTAAAAGTATCTTTAAAAAGCCTTTGACAAATAAAGGTACAAAATATACACGACATGTATGAAAGTTGCCTACGCAAAAATAATACCAAGTTGTGCAAAACCGTTTACATTATAGTCTTGGAATCGCCGCTCTTTGATTAATTATTAATTCACTGGTCGATATTAACAGATTACTACTCCAGTACTTTGTATTTAACCATGTCATTTGTATGACGTCATTAAATACTTTGATCATGCCATAAATATTGCGTATTGAATATGTACTACATATAGAGTTATACTTTTGCCTAAATCAACTTCAATCTAATTCAATACTACAAGCTATAGGTAGGTATTGCATAAAATTTGCAATGTTTAAACTTCAGATTCAAGGAGTAAATAGTTATATTCACGTCTCTACAGTTAATTTCATTGGTCACAGTAGCCTAGATAAATGACAGTTTGAACAGTTTCATGTGAACGACACGTTACGTTACACTTACGCAGTTGTTCGTGCTAGGCCCACTGTAAAAGCTGTCATATTGCGCAGTATTACGAACCTTTTATTGTTCTGCAAAGTTTGCCGGAAAAGGGTATTGACGAAATACGAACTTGACGAAAAGAGATTTCACGAAAGTCGTTTCAACCTTCAACCTCTTTATTTGCTCTCAGTCTGTTGTCTTTTGCCCTTTCTCAGTTATATTATATTTTGGGGAAAATGTCTTACTTTCGCGTAGAATTAGGGCAGGCCCTGTATATTTATAATATAATAGTATATGTACCTATCGTACATATACCTATCGCACGGGTCTTTTTGAACCTAGTTTAGGATCCAGTAGCTCTTCTTACTTCAAATTGTGAAAATATTGCCTTTTACCGAAATAAATATTATTATTATTTTTATTCAACCAATTTCACGGGTTTCACCCGGTCCTTTACAAAGGCATAAGTGGGGCTGTAGCCAACACATAGAGGCCTGTTTGGTATAAAAATACAATGTAGTATAAAAACAGAAACATTTTGGATGGAAGGTTACAGGTTATCTATTACAAAAATGGGTAAAATGGCATGGTTATTGATATGTACTTATTAGTGATACGGGAGATAGTGGGCTATGGTCGAGACTACGGCACCTGCCAATTTCAGTCTCATCTTAAAATATTTAGGCAGGTGGTGACTTGCCACTCACTAAACGGGCCCTCCATAAAAGCCACCATCAATGGTGACAAAAGGGCAACGTTGGTGTGAATGGCTAAAGGGTGTCGAGAGGTGTGCTGCGGTTTCACTAGAGCGCTACTACCGGCGTTATGCCCTTTAACACTTCCACCCTTGGAGCTTTTTGTTACTTGCTCTTGCGTCTCCACCCCCAGACAGCCAATAAAGGCAAGCCGGGGGTCAGGGGTCTCATTTAGCCCCAGGGAGAATCAGGGTCCACGGTGTCGCCACTCACCGACGGCTCGCCACAAAGCCGCCCCTGCGGTACCACAAAGTTATTATTAAAAGTTAAAATTATTTAAAATTATTATTCAAAATAAATCACGGATTTCATCCGGTCCTTTACAAAGGCATAAGTGGGGCTGTAGCCAACACTTAGAGGCCTGTTTGGTATAAAAATACAAAGTAGTATAAAAAAACAGAAACTTATGGATGGATGGTGAAATGGTATATCTATTATAAAAATGGGTAAAATGACAAGGCTATTGAAATGATTTTATTAGTGATAAAAAGATAGTGGGCTATGGAAGAGACTACGGCACCTGCCAAATTCAGTCTCATTTTAAATATTTTGGGCAGGTGGTGACTTGCCACCCACTAAACGGGCCCCCCATAAAGGCCACCATGAATGGTGACAGAAAGGGCAACGTTGGTGTGGCTGGCTAAAGGGTGTCGAGAGGTGTGCTGCGGTTTCACTGAAGCGCTACTACCGGCGTTATGCCCTTTAACACTTCCACCCTTGGAGCTTTTTGTTACTTGCTCTTGCGTCTCCACCCCCAGACGGCCAATTAAGGCAAGCCGGGGGTCAGGGGTCTCATTTAGCCCCAGGGAGAATCAGAGTCCACGGTGTCGCCACTCACCGACGGCTCGCCACAAAGCCGCCCCTGCGGTTAAAAAAAAATTAAAAAAAAAAATTAAAAAATAATAAAATTTATAAATTAAATAAATTAAAAATTAAAATTATTATTATTATTAATATGTTATTAATTTACAAGGCTATAACTATATAATATGATGGATATATGTTGAGTTTCCTATCATGTGATGGTATGTTTTTTCCTTGGTATTTAATCTTGTACTATGAGACATTTGCCATTTGTTAAGTTTATAACCGATTTCCTAAAAAAAAGAGGTTATCATATGTACGATTTTATGTCTTTTCTTGTGTATGTTCACCGGTTTCGCCCACATTTGTGGACCGATTCTCAAAATAATTGTTTGGTAGATTATATACTTCCGACACATCTACCTGGGACAGACAGTCAAACTAGGTAGGTCCAACTTCGAGAAAGAGGTCAATCGTCGAATCCAACTCGGCTGGGCAGCGTTCCGGAAACTTCGCGAAGTCTCCTCGTCAAAAATACCTCAGTGCCCCAAGACAAGAGTCTTCGACCAATGTGTGTTACCAGTGATGACATATGGCACTGAAACGTGGTCTCTTACTATGGGCCTCATAAGATAAGCTCAAAGTCGCACAACGAGTTATGGAGAAGGCTATGCTCGGGGTTTCTCTACGTGATCGAATCAGAAATGAGGAGATCCGTAGAAGAACGAAAGTCACCGACATAGCTCAGAAGATTAGCCAGTTGAAGTGGCAGTGGGCAGGGCACATAGCACGCAGAATAGATGGCCGATGGGGCCGAAAGGTTCTGGAGTTGAGACCACGGACCGGCAAGCGTAGCGTAGTTCGTCCACCGACACGGTGGACAGACGACCTGAGGAAGGTCGCAGGACGACGTTGGATGCAGGCCACTTCCAACCGGTCCTTTTGTAAAACCATGGGGAAGGCCTATGT
Source organism: Selenia dentaria (assembly GCA_917880725.1). Lineage (NCBI taxonomy): Eukaryota > Metazoa > Arthropoda > Insecta > Lepidoptera > Geometridae > Selenia > Selenia dentaria. Next base: position 26,929,044 of record OU862895.1, on the reverse strand, counting down.
TCAGCAGTGGTCGTCCTACGGCTGAGATGATGATGATGATGATACTTCCGAGGTAGTCTCATTTAAATGTCAAGTTTGGTCAAGCAGTTTGTGAGTTAATAACAGAAAAATGTTACGCCTATTTTATCTTGATAATATCATCATTGACGGTGAATGACAATCGATCTCGTAAGTAGCAAGGGCAACTAAAACTGCTGGACAATTTTTTTTATTAAAAAATGGAACTGACTTCTAAACCAACATTTTTTTACCAAAAATGATATCGACTTCAACACCAAAACGTGTGGAATATAGGTAATTTGTTGAAGTCGGTACGAAGATTGTGCGCATGGTACCGACTTCGAAAAGTTATTTCACTCTCTGTAGTGTTGAAGTAGGTTCTATTTTTTGGTAAAAATGTTTTCCATGTGTATTACTTTGAATAGTCATTATACTATAAGAATATGCCGCGCTTGTTCCATAAACAAACAATTTGAAACATTTTATTGAATTAGTTAATGAATAATTCATGTTATTCATCATAAATTTGATTTGATGCCGATTCTAGGGTTTGGGTCCCGGGACGTCTCGTGTCTTGAAGTCCCGGGACTTTTCGTAATTTTAGCTGTCTCGAGTCCCGGGGCTTTCGGGTCGAGACTCGAGACGAGACAATATTGTCTAGGCCAGTAAAAATAGCCGTTTTTTGGTCAACCTCGCACTCAACTTCCGTTCCAAAATTATTTTTTTACGATTTTGGGTCACTGACTGATCATAAAATCACAAAATGCTGACGAATCTAGGTTGAGCTTCAACCGCCATCTTGAAAAAGCTTGTAGCCGATATCTCGGAAACTATGCATGTTGAGGCAAAAGTTATGGAGACCATTATTGTAGAGAATACAATTTCATATATTTTGTTTCTCAAAAGAGTTTTGTTAAACTTACCGTTTACGATTTAATGAACCGATATTTCTATCTTGGCCGATAACTCTTAAAATATTGGATTAATGAATAAAATACATCTATTCATTTTTAGGGATAATTTTATGCTCTACAACTTTTTTCCAATGTCCATACTTTTTATAATATACATTGTAGAAATGCCGACGCTCGGAGGGGGAAGCGACAGCGCAAATAAAACTGTGGTTATGTTCGTTTTATAATTTCAAATTCTAACAGAAAGTGATTTTGTGTGTGATTAAAAGAAATAAACAAAGCAATTATTAAGACTGAAATTAACGTTAAAGTTAATAAGATTTAATTTTCCGTTTAATAAATATTGACGTATACAAAAAATGCCTTTTTTAATACGTTTCTATTCAAAAATTTCAACATTTTTACAAAATTCACAATTTCTTTACAAATTAATTCAATTTATATTCTTTAAAATGGGCGTACCCCTCTTAAAAACAACAAAAAACATTTTTTTATTAAGTCTCGAAGTCCCGGCAATACCCGGGACTTTGATTCTAGACTGTCTCGTGTCCGGGGACTTTGAAAGTGTCGGGAATTCCCAAACCCTAGCCGATTCACAATCAGAAATTCATCTTAGTGCGGCTCGCTTTCGTAAAGCTACCTACATAAATAACTGTAATTGCTTTGCGGTGTATATTAAGATGCCGCAGAAGAAACATGCCCTCTCTACGCCATCTTATACATTTCTTGCTTTGTTAGCTTATTGTTTTAGTTAAGTGACGGTGGCATTATTCACGATGAACACACCCTCCATTTGTAACAATCACAAACATATTATATATAAACAATATTTGTATAGTGATAGAAGTAGGTACAGTCACAAGCAGCATAAACTAAACACTGAACAACTTTTCAAAGTGTTTTTCTCCCACTGTGATAATTAAAATTTCATGTACCTATACAAATATAATATTCTGGGATACATAATTTTTATTGAAAAAATCTTCTCTTCATGTTACAATCGTTACTTCTCGAGAAATTTGCTTTTAAATTTAGGAAAGTGTATACATATTCATGCTCATGACTGTACACAATATACGAGTACATACCAGTGTTAAGACTGGGTTTTGCTATCTAATATATAAAAATAAGTCGGGTTTTCCTTCCTGACGCTATAACTCCAGAACGCACGAACCGATTTCCACGGTTTTGCATTCTTTGGAAAGGTCTCGGACTCCGTGAGGTTTATAGTAAAGAAAATTCAGGAAAAATTTAAAAAGAAAAGCGGGAAAATCTTTTTTAACATACAGCGCCATCTCTGATACATAGCATGTACTACAAACCAATATTTTAAGTAGATGGCGCCAAACGAAATGTTACATAAAACGAAGCCATCTGGTGGCGAAACGGAGTTCGCAGGGTTTGCTAGTTGTATAGAGATAAAAAAACAGTACACCTTGCGAGCACAGTCTTATCAGCGGCAATTTTTCGTAGTCCGAGCTATCCTCAGGTCAGGTAAAATGTTTTTGTCGAATATCACCAATGTAGTGAGCTCTTTTTGCTGGGACGTCCCCTCACATACTAGGAGGCGCTTCACCAGCGACGACGATCAAGAGGGTTCACACCGAGACGCGCCAACGCAACATAGTGTATCGCGTCCGCACCAACCTTTAACATCACGAGCGCTACGAGCTGCCGATATACATTACGTGAGTATCCCGTATTTCTAATTAAAACTTACCAAAGTCGTCGAGTTTTTAAATTTCCCAAACTATTATCTCGGCAAATACAAGACCAATTATTCATTATTAACATTCGAAATTTCTCTTTAAAGTCAGGTACCTAATGTGTTTACGAAATTTTATCAAAATTGGTCAGTAAATAGCGTCGCAGCAAACTTCCCCCGAAGAAAATTACCCGCTCCAAAAATCGCTATAAAAAGTTGAGAGAGGGGAGAAGAGGGAAGTTAAAATCTGCTATTATAGCATCCCTCTGGTACACTAAAATGACTACTAATACTTTTTGAGTGAGAGGAGGAAAACCATATTTGAATACAACCTCAAAACGGCTATCAGAGATCGAAACGCAGTAGTAATTGAGCCATGCTTCAGTGCGATACGGGTACCTAAGCGAATAAGTTAGGTAGTTATTAGTAATTATTTAAGTTAAGCTGTATTTGACAAAGAGTAAGTATGAGCATACAGAGCAGACACGCTCACGAAAAGGGGTCGGCAAGGAGTGGCGTCTTGTGGCGGGTCGCCATCTTCCCTCAAATATGGTTGAGGACGGCGATGGCTGCCACATGCGTCAACTCGTGAACGGGTGCAGTCTGCGGAGACCGGTCTGCTCTGAATGCTGATGCAAACTTATAAACGATATAGCCCTTAATAACATAAACATCCTATGTCCTCTAATTATGTATATATAGTTGTCTCTTTTTTGATTGTATTTAGATTTCATAAATTTGCAAAAAAAACCTGAAAAATGGTGGTGTCTGTGGAGACTAGTAATAAATGACAGCAAAAACGACGGGGTGTTTTAAGTTTGTGTGTGTGTGTGTGTGTGTGTGTGTGTGTGTGTGTGTGTGTGTGTGTGTGTGTGTCTATTTGTGCGCGCGTGTGTGCGTGAGTGTGCGCGCGTGTATGTGTGAGTGATTTCGATTTTGTTTTTTTTGTTTGTTTGGATGGTGACATAGTCGTGAGTGTTCTTAGCTATGTTTGAAGAAAATCGGTCCAAGATCGCCGCCGCTACAAAATGGCGGATTACGTGTTTTTCACAATTCCATCAATATGGATATTAAATGAAAGGGCTTGACAGAATACTATGACAAATTAAGACACTATGATAAATTTCAAATCCAAGATGGCCGCCACCACAAAATGGCGAAAATTTCCTTTTTTCATACCATCCTCAATATGGGTATTTCGTACTATTTTTATTATTTTGTGTAAAGGTTTTTAATTTTTAATTTTATTTTACTTGTGTACTTGTATACACAATACCGACAATCTTGTATGAATCTAGGACAAGCTATTGTTAAGTTGTATACCTTCCTGACAATGAGCCTGGTCGTTGACATTTTAACCTTTGTGACTTTTCAAAGGCTTGGGATAGGTACCTAATACCCCACTAATATTATAAATGTGAAATTTTGGATGGATGGATATCTGGATGTTTGTTACTCAATCACAGCAGAACGGCTGAACGGATCTGGTTGAATAGCACATAAGCTAACTTTTCATCATCATCATCAACATCTATCACCACGCGGGTGAAATAGCCTAATATTCTTGCACACAGCATAGACAAAGTAACAAGATCTCCGCCTACGCTAAGATCGTAATGATGACTTATTTTCTGTCAAAGATGTGTCAGTTTCTGATAGCTTAGTCAAAAGCACGCAATGATTTTGACAGCTCGATACACTAGGGGTACGTTTCGGCAAGCGCCATCAACGCTCACAACTGTCGCAGCCCGGTTTGCCGTTGCCTTTGATTGACAGTGACAGGTCGCAAAGACCACGTAAACCCACCTTCGATCCGCGAGCGTTGTGAGCTTTTTCAGTGACGTCATCGATGACGTATCGAGTTCGCTCAGTCGCTCACGATGATCGTGAGCTTGTAAGGGAATGGGTGTGCGAACGCTGCGAGTGATTTCGTCGCTTTCCAGAATGTAGCCTAGACGTGCCTTGCTATAGAGTCGGCATGTCATCCATCTTTGTTGTCAGCCGACTGTAGTCGAGCGATTCCGCCATCACCACGGAGGTGAAACATCAGTCTAACGGTCTTGAGTGAATCGCCGGCAAAACTTACATGTTATTTTTAAACACAACACAAATAGTTTCGCCTATATATCTTAAGCAGCGGTATTTTAATAGGATACTTTTCCTCATCATCACAGAGGTGAATCAGTATGAAGTATATGAAGTAGCATCAGTCTAGCGCTCTTGAATGAATTGATACTTTTGCCTATATAATCCTCGAAGAGGTAAGCAGCGGTGTTTTCAACGCCTACGTTTCGCCATACATGTTTTTGGTCATGTGATCTTGTAACAGGGGGCGAGCGTATTGCCATCTAGCGGGCACTGTTCCAGTCTCCGGACTGTTATTGAGAAAATCTTTCTTTCTTAGAAAAACCCAATAACTGACCAACCCGGGGATCGAACCCAATGACCTCGAGGTTCCAAAACTTCCACTACACCAAGACCAAACGAGCGAACCCGCTGGCGGGTCAGCTAATATATATGTCGGAGGCAGAAGGCCTATCGTCGTTATCATTTGACATCGTGGGCGTAATAATATCATCAGGGTATCCAAACTTTCACATTTATAATATTAGTGTAATTTAATATTTTATTTTAATTTGATATTCGTATGACTATATTAGTAGAAAAAAGACCAGACAAAACGTATCTAATAAAAGCTAGTTATTCCATTTTAAGATATTTACTTTTAAACATAATTATATTCACAAATTTATTTTGTAGAAACTGCACAACATTTACATGAAAACGTCAACGTTTTCAAGAACTTTAAACTACATCTCATGTACCAAGTTTTCAAACTATTAATATTATCCTATAATTTGGCTTCGTACGTCTATTTATTATTATTATTTATTATTATTTCGTACGTAATATTTTCCTTAATTTTATTACAAGAACACTTTAATATATTTAATTATTTTTTGTCATATTTTATTTGACAGGCCGGTTGGCAAAGTTGATAAATCCCTGCCTTCTGAGAAGTTTAAACATTTGTGTGCATGAACATGTCTGTTTGACCTGTCTCTGGGTGTGTATGTATATCAGTCATCAGGTTACCATAGTACAGTGGGCCGAGCACGAAAATCTGCCTAGTTTGTGACCTAAAGATCTTGTATGGATGTTGTCCTATATACGAGTAACTTTTATATGTCCACAGGCAGTGAAGTATATCGCTGTCACCACTATACACCCCTTATGAAAATTCAGGAGCGACGAACTCCTGTTACGTAACCCGTATATAGTTTCAAGTAACAAACTAGCGTAAGTTAAATACGAGCAGTAAAAGCCTTGATCTTTTATTCAAGCCGCTCTCCCGGCGTATACTGTAAACTCGTGTCTTGCTTTTGAACGCGTGACGATAATACAGTATAAGGGGTGCTCAGATACACTGTAGGGTATTTACGACAAAATATAACCGAGAGAATATCTCGGCGCTCTTAGCGGAGCTTGGCTTGGCGATCTTAATCGATCAACAAGTTAAGCAACGCTAGCTGCGGTCAGGACTTGGATGGGTGACCGCTAGTGGCATTATTCAACTGAGCGCTTCAGTGCTTCGGAGGGCACGTTAAACCCGGTCCTGGTTGTGTTAGGACAACAGTCGTTAGGCTATGTCTTAGGTAGTTAGTCTTAGGCATTCGGGCGGCCTGAAAACTTCGACATGGGTTGGTCAACCTATTCACCAAGCCGCACTAGCCCACGTGGTGGATTATGGCCCAACTCCTCTTTCTGAGAAGAAGCCTCGAGTCCCAACAGTGGGAACAAAATGGGCTGATTATGATTATGCTGATATGAATATTGGGAGTGGTTTGAAAACTCTGTCATTGACAGCTATTCGATTATTTATAACACTACTAAACTAACGAACTGAATTTCTTTTTAGTTAGTTGTGGTAGTTCTTATTCTATTCATGCTAAAGTACTTACCATTTCTGTTCAGTTGTGGGAATGTTAAGAGGATTGCATAGCTAGTACTTGTCCACACTAAAAGAAAAAAACTCTTTTCTACTTCGTTAACATTGTCCGATTTCAGTAATTTTTTTTCATGCCATCGACCCATTGTTTGCTATGCCGGTACGTTTTGATTGAGTTTTTTCCTTTAGCGTGGACAAGTACTAGCTATGCAATTCTCTTAAGTGCAAAATTGGTCGTCATGTAACTTCACTTTGTGCTCTCTAAACTGATGTAAAACCCACATTATATAATCATCATATATTTAGAATTGTCATTCTATTCATATTTTATTAACGGGGCTTAATCGCGTTTAAGCCCCGTTAATATAGGTAATATAAATATGTCTTCACATCGTCGCGAAAGTTGAAAAATTACTATTGTCATTCTATTTGTTAAACGAATATGTATTTTAGTACAAACAGAATAAGAAATACCATAGTTTAGATAATTTATGTTTAGTGGTTTGCACAAACGCAAATCACACACCAAAATCTGTTCCTAATCAGGTCAGAGTTTTTGTCAGACTTGTATACAGTAGAGCAGGGATGTTCACTGTTCAGATACACTGTAGGCTCTTTATGTCAAAATACAACCGTGAGAAAATTAGGAGCAGTCTGAAAATTCATAGAATTTTTCAGTAGAAGCCAACCAGAGGACATAAAATCCATTCAAAATAATAATATATTCTTTAAGAAATTTAAATCGTTCTTAATAGAAAAATGTCGTTATGACTTAGATGAATTCTTTCAATGTTAATTTACATAAAGGCAGAAATAAAATAGATCGGTCTGCTCTTCTCTACATTGCTACACCCTTCCAGGGTCATATGACACTAACACATGACATTTGTAAGGCCTATTGTAATTCATATGATGCAATAAGCAAACAAATAAATCTCTACACTTACAACACGGCCATTTTGTCTTTGCACAATTGTACAAGAAGTAACGCCGAGCTGATCCATGACTTCAAAAAAAGAAGGAGGTTTCTTAATTCGACCGTATATATATGTATATATATTTCTTTTTATGTGTGTTCGCGGATAACTTCGGCGTTTATGAACCGATTTCGATGATTCTTTTTTTGTTTGATAGATTATACTTCCGTGGTAGCCCCATACACATTTCATCAAATTAGGTCAAGCAGTTTTTCAGTTACACTCCAAACACTGAAAAGTGTTGAATTGTCATTGTCATTATCATACGGTGTATCCCGAAAGTAGCAAGGTCACTAAAAAGGACGAAAACAATTTCTTATCAAAAAATAGAACCGACTTCTACACTAAAAAGTGTGAAATATCTTGTCGAAGTCGGTACCATACACGCAATATTGTGATAATAAGTACTTTTTTGCAGTACTTCACAACCTATTATCTCGGAAAACACTTGACCAATTATGCTCACATTCGAAATTCCTCTTTATAGTCAGGTACCTAATGTGTGTACCAAATTTTACCAAATCGGTCGGTAAATAGCGCCGCAGCAAACTTCCCCCTTTTTTAGAAAAAAGTACACCCCCAATAAAAAACTCACCGACGACAGAAACGTCAGCTAAATACGAGTAGTAGAACATTCATACCAAGTTTCGTCAAGATTGGTTGAAAATGCGTTCTGTACAGGAAGACAAAAGAACAACCTAACAAACATAAGGACAGATGCAAGTCAATTTGGCCAGTTAAAGCAGAGACCCTTCGCTCGGTCAATGAACGTAATTAACACAAGTACAATTTGAAAAATGTAATACCGACTTCCATTCTATTCAGTTATTGGAGTGTATCTCAAAAACTACTGGATCGAATTTGATAATATTTTAATGGGACTACACAGGAAGCACCAGCTTTCGAACAAAAAAGTATTTTGAGAATCTGTTTACCCAGTCCAAAGTTATGAGGTAACAAAGTAAAAAAAAATACAGTCGAGTTGAGTACCTTCTCCTTTTTTTTGAAGTCGGTAGAAAATTGAGTGGTGTTAGTGGTGGTTCCTTGACATACCTGGCTCTTAAATTTACCCTATATGTTGCTAAACATTAAGCAGAATAAACACAATTACGCCAATTTTACCCTTGTGTGGGCTGTCTTTAGAAAGATAATCTACAGAGCGTCCCACTTACATCCACCTATTTTAGATCTGAACATCTAAAATAGATAGCTTTAGTGGCAAACTAGCGCAGTGCATTTATGTGTTTAGGAGATTAAACTCTTGAAAAGGGTACTTTAAAGTGCATTTGGGATGAGATACAGCTCATAAAATATTCTACGAATATGTACCGAAGTAAGTTTTGAAAGAGGGTATAAATAACACTTTGTTATGTTTAAAAGAGGTACATATATCTTTACGAGTATAGGGAAAAGTTTTGCATAAATATATTTAGGTATTTTTATACTACTTATTATACAAGTGAGAGGACGGAGTTAAATAATATTATCGCCGCCGTCACGATACGAATCGTAAAAGGCGACGAAACCCGACTTACTAGGTGGTAGGCCTCTTACGCATAAGATCGTTTTGGTTGGCAGTGTACTATCAGTAGCAGTAACTAAGCAGTAGTGCGCAAGCATTACTCTAGCATGTGACATTAGTGGGCGAAGGAGGCTTAATAAGGCTTTGGAGTGACGAGCGCAGTGCGGTGCGCAAAACTGCAGTGCTGAGCTATGCGTGGCACTGCAATGGTTATGGACAAGCGTAGGCTACGATTACGATACGATTACGATCAGGCGCACGACCTGCTAGTCTCGTCATAATTTGATAGCATTAAAAAATGCAAAATTCCCGAGTTTCTTGCCGCTTGTTCTCGGTAGGCTCTATATATTTTGGAATGCACCTTGGTTGTTAGACTCTTTAAAATACATTATAATGAAAAATGTATGTTCATTAGTGCGTCTTTGATGCCTACATTGAATAAATAAATGATTTTGCTTTGAAAATTATGGTTGTCCTGAAATTTTAATATTTTATACGGATGAAATCACCTACGTTTATATTATGATTATCCCAAATATTTGAACACTTCTATTTGATTGTAGTCTGGGATAGACTGAATGATAGTTTTCTTCAACCGAATTCCAAACAAGTGCAACTTGAAAAATTTAATACTGACTTCCATTTTATTCAGTTTGTGGAGTGTAATTCAAAAACTACTGGACCGAATTTGATGAAATTTAAATGGGACCACACGGGAAGCACCAACTTTCAAACATTAAAAAATTTTTAGAATCGGTTTACCCTATCTAAAGTTATGAGGTAACAAACATAAAAAATACAGTTGAATTGAGTGCCTCCTCCTTTTTGGAGGTCGGTAGAAAATAGGAGAAGGATCTCAAGTCACACGTATATATTATATATATATATATATATATATATTTATGAACAGCATAACTTTTTACAGAGTAGTCATATTTTGGTAATTCTTTTTTTGTTTGGTAGAGTATACTTCCGAGATAGTCTCATTTAAATTTCATCAAGTTCAGTCAAGTAGTTTTTGAGTTACAATCAAATAACTGAAAAGTGTCGCCTATCTTGATGATATCGTAATTGACGGTGAAGACAATCGATCTCGTTTTTGAGTTACAATCAAATAACTGAAAAGTGTCGCCTATCTTGATGATATCGTAATTGACGGTGAAGACAATCGATCTCATAAATACTCGTAGTAAGGATCACTAAATCGGTGAAAAAATGTTTTCCAAAAATAGAACCGACTTCAACACTAAAAAGTGTGAAAAAACTTGTCGGTACCATGCGCATAATATTGTAAACTATGATGGTACATGGTGGATCGTAACAAGTTATTTCACACTGTCTAGTGTTGAAGTCGGTTCAACTTTGTGTTATATTTTATTTAAATTTTCAATTATATATTCCTTTTCAAATTTATTTTTGTATTTTGTTTAAAACTCATACCCGATGCATGCAGTTGCTACTCACAGTATTCAGTATTCAGAGTTCTTGTAGGAAATATAATATTTACGATTTATATCAGATTATAGTAGATTGTATCATAAGGGAGCAAAATAATATTTTTACGGCGAGGGCGCTTTTTTGAATCCAGAGCGAAGTGAGGGATTCTAGAGTAGAATCCCGAGCGTAGCGAGGGATTCTTTAGTAGAATCCTGAACGTAGCGAGGGATTCAAAGTACGTCGCCCGAGCCAAAAATATATTTTGCGCCCGAGTGATACACTCTACTTTTCATCACCCACTATGAGAAAATAAAAGCGCCTCATATTTTATTGTAATATTATTATTTAATAAAACATAGAGTAACAACTAAATTGAAATTAAATAGTATCCTTTATTAAAACAACTAAAAACTTATATTTACATTTGAGACATTTTCGCAATTATGAAAATTTATTGTTACAGTTTTATTAGGAATAGAGATTGTTGTAGATTTTATATTCTGCGTGTTTGAAATGTCCGAATCTGGATCATTTTGAGGAAAATGTGACGGTGAATCTCGTTGTTTGGATGTAGATAGGCGCGGCGACAGTGGTATGGATGGATTAACTGAAGGTTGCAATTTAATGTTTTCCACGATGCGTTCAGATGTTTTCGCCTTGTTCTCAATGGAATCTTCTATATACCCTTCTGCTACAGCACTTGATTTCCATCCTCCATGTCGCTTGAGAACAGTTAAGTCCGCTCCAGTATCTGCCAAAAGGGTAGCAGAAGTACGACGAAAACAATGTCCTGTATACAGTTTGATATCTGGTAACTTCAAATAAGTAGCAATTTCTTGTGGCATGTTAGAAATTTTATTTTTTCCCATCACTTGTTTGAAGCACTTTCCATTTTGATAACGGATGAAAAACCGATTGGTCTTCATAGCAGCAGGACGCAGGTCCAGGTATTTCTGTACAATAGTTTTGTATTCTCCTCGTATTACGAAGGATCGGTCAATTTTGGTTTTTGTATCGGTCAGCTTTACTAACAGTAAATCATCCGAGTGATTTTCGACATCATCAACAGTTATTTTTAAAAGTTCATTGCCACGACAAGCTCCATGTAATCCGAAAATTAAAGCCACCTGTAACAAAACCGAATGTGAATAAGACAAGTATCTATCAAAGTACAGGTTACAATAAAATGTGCATTTTTATACACTATGATTATATTTTACTAATCCGCCGTAAACATAGTTACCTACTTACTTTTACGGCAAGAAAGACTTTGTCAGGTGCTTCAATAAGGAAAGTCTCCACGTTTTTGACTGAGAACACTTTGGATTTTTTAGGTTTAAATCCATCAGACATCCTCTTCAGGTACGCTATTAATTTCGAATATGTGTCCAGTTTTACATCGTTATTAGAACTGACTGTTGATTTTAGCATTGAGTATGTACTCCAAAGAGTGGAAGGTTGTTTAGTTTTGGCTAAGTACTGGAAGTAGGCCAAAAACACAGATTCTGAAAAATTCTTGGCGCTTCTTGCATTTCTCCATTCAATAAAATTACCATAGGCTTTCATATATTTCTCCCGGGATTTTGCAGGTAATAGATTATCCATCACATTTCTTGCGTCAGTTCTAATGCTTTCAGGAGTTAATTCTATACTTTCACTGTCACTTGAAGAACTCATTTTTCAAAACAAAACAAAACAATGAATTTCTAACAATCCGTGAAAATTTACGAAAACGCGGGCTGTAGTTCGCGCTTTTTTAATTTGTTTTTTTTTTCATTCATCCGGCGGCGTGACTATGGGCCGTCGTACCAGCCAGTCTTTATTCAAACAATATTTGCGTTCGATTTCTTTGGTGCTGAACACTAAGATGTTCCAAATTCAAAAAGTGCGCGGCAAAGATAATTGCGGCGCACTTATAAAGAGGATTAAAAACTCATTACTGCCCGCTAAAACTTTCTTATAGAAAACACCACCTTTGGGTGCACATAAAGGCGAACCAAGTCGTCCTTTTCGAATAGATGGGATGAAAAAGTACGTCAAATTAGAAAAGTATGATTAAACATCATACTTTTCTAATTTGACTTAACGTTTGGTTAAGGCCACGGGTGAATCCTGCCATTCTTACCTTATTTCCCCCACACTTTATTTAAAAAATCCAAAAATTACTAGCTGCTAGCTATATTTTACTAGCTGGCCTCCGCGGTTTCACCCGCGTGGTGATGGATGATGATGACGATGAATAAAATATAGTATATGTTATTTAGCCATAATGTAGCTTTCTACTAGTAAAATAATTTGTTGAAACATTAAGTAGTTTTTGCGTTTATCCAATACAAACAAAATCTCATAAAGTTAAGCGTTAATAAAAACATACAAATAATGTGGCCTAGTTTGTACCGGCGTTAATATTGCTTATTTTAACATGGAAAAGTAGTTATTGTGACATTGCGGAACTATTAGTTACATATATATACCTATTAGGTATCACAGATTTTTTTGTAGATATTGATTACCTATAAAACTTTAGTACCTACCTACGAGTACATCATTTTGCTCTATTGTCAATAGTTTCCGCAGCGTACGCGATATAAGGATTATATATTAGTATGTTTTTCACGCCTTAGGTTACATTATCATACGGATCCCCAACTTTTTGAAAATATTTAGCCTATGTTCATTAGGGATAATGTACAAAATAATTTTTCGTATCGGTCTAGTAGTTTCGGGAAAACCCAAGCATAGCTATCTGAGGTTTCTCCATTGTTCGTTGAGCGACTTTAAGCTTGTTAATGAGGCCTTTAGTAAGGGACCACTCTAAGTATGAATACGAGAAGATAATAGGAGTGAATAGCAGCGAAGCGTCATCAACGATCGTCTTAGGGGATGCGCCGTCTGCAGCCACATTTCGCTTAGTACCCTGTGCGCTCCCTGGTAAAAGAACAGCATTTAGCCTGTACGAAAAAAAAATAGTTAATATAACTAACTCGAAGCCCGAAACACTCCGACAGTAAACAATCTGAACTTTTCAATGAAACAAGAACTTACCACGGGTACAAGAGAGAAAAAAAACTAACAAGCAAAGTTTGAAGAGTACCTCCAGCCAAGAGGTTAAACTATGTTGCTAAGTTAGTCTTCACTGATTACTTAGTAAAGTGGTACAGCTAAGTGACACCTTAGTGCACGCCGATATAGCGAATTACTGTTTCGAGTGTTTGCTGCTCAATCGAGAAACTTGGATAAAAGTCTGAGATAAAATCGCATATTTCGATGCATATATAAGTTAGGTAATATACTCGTAAAAGCGCTTGCAGCGGAGTTTGAATTGGCGATCTTAACCGATCAACAAGTTTAGCAACGCTTGCTGCGGTCAGGAGTTGGATGGGTGTGTGCTAGTAGCATTATTGAACTGATCGCTTGCGTGCTTCGGAGTGCACGTTAAGCCGTCGGTTCCGGTTGTTTATCTTAGGACAACAGTCGTCAGACTATTCACAGGTCGTCAGACCATTCAATACAGGCCTTCGGGCGGCATGAAAACTTCGATATGACAACTAGCCTATCCACCAAGCCGCACTGGGCCCGCGTGGTGGATTATGGCCCAACTCTTCTCTCTGAAAGGAAGTCCCAGTAGTGGGAACATAATGGGCTGATTATTATATGTGTTAAGTATAGCTTTACTTATTATTATATGAGTTGTTTTCTTTAGTTTGGTTTACTTCTTGAGGGGGTGAGTTAAATAATATTTCCTCAGGCTTCGAAATACGAATCGTAACAGGCGAGGGATTCGTCTTTATACAGTGGTATGCCTCTTGAGTAAGAGGCCGTTTTTTTGTCAACCGTTGTCAGACATTCTGCAGCAACAGTGCGCAAGCTTTATTGTGTTAGGATGTTATGGCCACTGGGCAAGTGAAAATGTCTCGTTAGAAGTATACGTTAATGCCGATCATACACCATGCTTCCTATTGTCCAATCGGGATGATGCTGCAGGCTTTATCCAATCTGCAGTTCTTCCATATACACCACACACGATCAGTTTAAACTCGGCAGCGACGTTCAGTTGAAGCCATGGCGTCAACAGTGACAGAAGACGATGTTTTAACATAACGGTTCAGCCCTTACTATACCGTGATAATAAAAAAAAAGATTTATGAATGAAACTCACGTAAATGTAGTTCCTTACCAGGGACGTAAATTTACGCGAGTTTCATTCATAAATCTTTTTAAGCTATTGCATAGCTTCTATCGCGGGCCTTGAGCGTAAAGACCGAATCCAGAAATTCCGTAACGAAAATAACCTAACACCCCCCACTCCGACTCCATCTATCGATGAATAGCAGAACTTTTAATGACTTTTTGAAATATCACGCTTGTCTCTTTAGTTCAGCAACTCGCCTCTAGATGGCATTGGTTAAATAATTATAATTGCATAAGTTGATAAAAACAGCTATGCAATAGCTTTACCGCGACAGTCTCCGAGTGCCACACGCCTTTTTTTTTAATTATCACGGTATAGTAAAGCTAAGCCGTTATATTATCCAATGGGCATGATCAAGATCAATTGAAATTGGGTCGTGCCGTCAAGTATAACTGTCATTCCAATCCACGCCCACACACAGTCAGTTCTAGCTGATCGATTCGGCAGCGTCATGGTGATTGAACAATAGAATGCATGGTGCTAGGCCGGCATTTATAATATGCTTTCCATCCAGGGACGCTGTAAATGCCCGTAGAGGCAGACATGAATGGGACCAGGCTTTGATACTAAGAAAACCATAGGAGCTTACATAACTTATTCCACGTGGAGTAAGTCGCGTACCGTAGGTCTGATATATTCATATTTCAAGATTCAAAACAACCCATGTCAAAAACTTATTCTATCCTATTACAGTTTACATCAGCCCCCTGCTAAGTTTACGCTTGCTCGTATCAAAATAATGTTTATATAAATTGGTTGCTATTCATGTCGATTCCAGGATTTTGGAATTGAGCGACAACCTTGAACGAAAATTGTTTGGGCTATTGTTTTATTTCAATTGTTTTTCGGATGTATTATTGTTGTATTGTATTTATTCGAACAAACGTTAAACGTATAACCTGCGGGGGGTTTAATTTATTAGGACCAAATTACAACTTTATTTTCGAGGTTTGTTTATATGAGGAAAATCTATTAGCCACGCCAATTATTATAAGAAGGAGATAAGGAATAAATTTGTATATCACAATAAAACATAAATGTTAAAGTAGGCAAGTCGTAAACAAAGGGTTCCCGCATTGACGTGGCGGGGGGGGCTCAGTAGCCGTGTCTTGGATCACCACGGTGAAGCTAAGAGGAACCCAGGGGCCGCGCCGGCGTTGGGGTGCGCTGGCCGGCTCAGGCGGGGCCGCTCCTATGGGCTTTGGCTGCCAAGTCCACATAGGAGTGGCGGGGCCCGGGCGCTTTGGCGCAGACTCGAGCAGGTGGGGCCCGGGCGCTTTGGCGCAGGCTCGAGGAGGGGGCCGGGGGGCTTTGATGCAGGCTCGAGGAGGTGGGGTCCAAGCGCTCGGCGCAGACTCGAGGAGGTGGGGCCGCAGGGGGGAGGGAGAGTTGGTTATCCCCTGTGGCTGACGTAGCAGGCGGTGGGGCTACGTATCCGACCCACCGCAGGGAGACCACGGGCGTCCAGACGTGGGGAAATTTGGCGCCCATTGTTGTCGGGTTTGCTCTCCGAGGCAGTTGCAGCGTGCCACGTGTTCTGGCGTGCCGAAAAGAGAAGGGTCCGGCAACGGACAGCCGCGACGGGTTCGCGGTCGTGTGCAAAATCTGTCCCGCGTTCCAACTAAAAGCGGCAGTGACTGAATACCCCGGGGTTTTGGTGGGTTTACGGACTCCCACATAACCACCTACCTCCCCATGGTAGGTGGTATCCATAAAGGATTTCCCCGGGACAAAAAATAAATAAAAAGCCAAGTCGTTAATCTGATAGTAAACCTAACGCCTGCCCTTAGCAGATGCAGTGAAACACAGGTTTATAAAAATAAAACTTCTTTGCTGTACCCCACTGTCATCGTCACACTGAGATGATATAGCTGTTTAGTTCGATTTGCCCAGTTTTTCATACATGCTACAGTGCTACAACTTTAACAGATCTCACGCTTTAGCTTCACGGGAAAATATTTGGCACTGAAGATGAACCTATCAAGATGGACAAATGCATAAGAGACTTACCACCTGTTATGTTCCCTGATTGGATATTTCCGGGGGCTACGTGTAGGGCTACGAAAAAATATGGTTTATTCCACAAATCCCCATCAATGGCTATAAGTATTTGTTCGTAGGTGTAGGGGGAAGGATGGCTACCGTCGGCCGTGGGTGATCCAGTCTCCAAATGGTAAAATTAGTATCCTTATTAACTAAGCAGCTGTGCCCCGTGGATTAACCCGCGTGATGATGATGAAAATTATCATATACGTGCTTCCTCAGCAGCCGTCACTTCAGAATTTGTTTGTTAATAGGTGAAATATGTTTATTAAAGCTCTAACACGTGCTGAACTAAAAGTACACGTTATAATTTTGAAATTAATATTTTTTGAGTGGGTTTGACACCCCGTTAGATAATTAAAGCATACGGTAATCCTTACGCTTGGTACATCGTAGTTACGCTACGAAACTCGCGCGTAAATTTAATTTAATTATAAGTTTAAGCGTATAACTTTGACTTCCGCCTGGGCTCAGCGTTCCATACCCCCTTTCTCTGGGCCTGATTTTTATTATTTTTCTCTGATCTTTATTACAAGTAGTAGAACATATATTATATACAATAGATAGACACGGCCAGACATTGGTAGTAATTCACTTGTTCAAAAAACTAAACTACCGAACTAAAAATGTATTATGGTGGTCCTTATTCTGTAAACAATAAAATCGAAAATAATTTTTCAATTTTGGGTAATTTTAGGTTAGTTTAGCGAGCACCAAGTTACGTGACGACTAAACTGTCTGAAATATGCCCACAATTGAAGTGAAATATCTAATTTTAGTGCTGTCATTCGGAAGTATTATACTAATTTGGATTTTAGCCTGAACAGAATAAGTACTGCCATATTTTATGTTTAGTTAAGAGAATGCTTACAGAATCGACACCAATGTCTATCAATTACTAAATAAATAGGTACACCGATAGATAAAATCAAGACTATCATTGTACTTGTACAAATCATAAAAAAATATAAATTTTTATATTTATAAATAACGTCTATATCACCTTCAACACCAATATCATCTAACTAACGTGAAATGAAAATCTTCAAGCGCTTTATTAGAAAATGTGCTTTAATCTATCCCCTTGCCATATTTAGCTGCGCTCTTCGGTTTCACCTGCGTGGCGATGGATGATGATGACGATGAAAGTGTCCTTGTTATCTATGTTCTTCCCCGGGGTATAATCTATTTTTGATATAACTTATCTTGCTAAATGTCATCGGAGTCGATAAAGTCGTTCTTGAGAGTACAAATGGTGAAACTAACACGACTTTGTTATATATATACCTGTGTACCTAGATAGATTTGGTTAAATAAATACCCTACTACACACATATACTCAACATATATAATAAAAGTAATATAAGCCTAAGCATTCATATAATTTGACTAACATACTTGTAACTGTGAGAGTTGCACAGTCATTTTACAATCATGGCGAAAATCTATGGTAACATATTCCTCGCACCCGTAGATTTTAATCAACCATTACGTATACCATAAAATACGTACAGCTAACGACAGTAACTCAATCTGTAGGTAAATGTGACGAGTTAATCCATAGGGCTTCTTCGGCATTAGAATAGGGCTTCTACTACTTACTTACACAATGTAATTTAGTCCTTTGGCTACTCACGCGGTATTGGTATACCCATACCGCTGATATATATATTGATATATCAACATATAATAGTATAAATTATATTATCTATTCCAAAAACTAGCTCAACCTTTATATATGATGAAGTCGGTTAAAAATGAAAACCCTTGTCTCGCTATATCTTGAGAATGGCTTTACCGATTTCTTTTATCATTTTCATAGTATACTAATACTTCAGAGAATATTCCTACATATAAAAAGGAAGAAAAAATAGGAGGTTATGTCGAGGCCGAAGGCCGAGCCTACTACGCGAACGAAGATGCGGGTAGTCGTTAGCTACCAATTAATAACACTTAGTGACAAAACAGTACAGTAGTAAAATATAGTGACCGGCTGGTTGGCGCAGTTGGCAGCAACACTGAGCCGTCGGTCCCGAGTTCAATCTCTGGACAGGTCTAACCTTTGTGTCCATGAACATGTCTGTTTGATCTGTGTCTGGGTGTGTATATGTACATAAGTATGTATTTCAGTCATCAGTTACCGCAGTACGTTCAGGATGTGCCTAGTTCAGAACCACTGAAGACCTTGTTTGGATGTTGTCCCATATTTATTACAATTAAACTATTATATTAAATAGCATAACTAAAAAGCATTTAACATACCTGGGCCGTTATTCGCTATGACCACACAATTAAGTAACGCGACGCGCTACGATATCTTCAAGGAATGAGCGTGATATCAATACAAGTTTGCGATCATTCCTTGAAGATATCGTACGCACCGTGTTACTTCCTGAATGGTCTTAGCGAATAAGGCCCCAGATAATGTTTGAGTAATGCTTTATTGTCATAGCTGTATTCGATTTTTTTTAGGTTCCACACCACAAAACCAAAAAGGTACCCTTACATAATATCAATTATTATTCATCTCTCTGATTGTCAATGCGTGAAGACTTTTTTAGAAATTCGTGAAGGTATCAAGTTTTAAATTAATATCAGAGTACAATCCTTCCTAACCTATATTTAAGTTAACCAGTATATTGGAGCTGTAAATGTATTAACTTTCTAAGTCAAAGCAATAAAATAACATCTATTAATAAATTAATTACTATTCACGTTTCGACAATAATTCGAGCACTTTAGTTTGGACAAGAAACACGCCAAAAAAATTGAATAATAAAAAATCGTTTAGTTGTAGCTTCAAATATCTCACTTCAAAATGTAAATTTTGCGATTACTTACTTAAATTTGCAGTTGGAGAATTGTCGTTGACATTGAAATCGTATCGATGTATGGGAGAACTATATGCTTCAATACCACTAAATTTATCTATCTATCATCTTGCTATCATTTAGATGTTTGTACAGAAACCTCATTGCGCGAGTCACACCCACACTTGTCCGGTTTTTTATTATAGACTTGGGCCCACTTGCACGTTTGCTCGGGTTGAATAATGTCTACGAGTTTGTAAACTTACGTTAGTCATATCAATTTTTAACTCTCATTTTGCCTTGCACGACTATAAAGATCACCGGTCTTGCTAAACTGACATTTGTAATCTTTAGATGGGAACATTGAATTGTCTATGCGCTTATATTGTAACCTGACCAATAATGAATGAATCGAAAAAAAAGTGAAACTTATATCTATCTCTTTGGCACAACAGTACAATGTACTCGTATATAGACTTTCTATCTTTTGTTGTATGAAATTTGACGACTTTTTATTCTATACGTATTGTCTCGTGTCATTTCGTCCAAAGAGTATATATTATAAATATATTATACAGCAGAATGTAACCTCAATTTCTGTTGACACAAAACTTCACTAACCCTAATTAATGACATTGCTGGGTTAAATATCAATAAATAACCTTAGATTTACTCCTAAACCTTAAAATGGTGCAAGATAAATTAATTATAAAACCCCGTTTTAGCAGTTAACTCTTAGTTATTGAAGCTAACTCTGGAACGTGCAAGTGGGCCTTAGTGTATCAGCTGTTTTTTTTTTATTTGTCAATATTAAACTGAGTGTCATCAAATAAGTAGGTTGTGTAAGTCACTTATTAAAAAACTTAATACTTATATTATATTTTACAGGCTTCACTCGCATGTTAATGGGTTTTAAATTTTATTGCCCGGAACTCGAGTTAAGTTTTGTTGAATGATTTTTAAAGGACTAACGCCTGCTTAGCGACCTTTACTGTATTCAAAATAACCTTAGTTACTTACAAATCATCAGATATCTGCCAGTGAAAATATGTTTAGCGGTTTTTTGAATTAGCAGAAACAAACAGACTGACGTTTTGAAAATTGCGTTTGTCATAAGTACCGTGTATTTACTCATTGCTATAAAAATTGCTTATATGTATGTGTTTAGTAAGAACTTTTATTTTCACATTTCAAAGAGACTCAATCAAGTTTATTTATTTACATACTCGTAGATAAATGAAGCACAATCTGCCCATAATGTTTTCACTGCCGAGCTCTTTGTTTCCCCTCAGACGGAGAGAGGAATATGGACCATAATTCACCACGTCACCTAACCACAACATGATGGACAGACTTAGTGGGTACCCACGGTGTCGAAATTGTCTCCGAAGGTTCGGAAGGTCTCTAACGTGAACTAAACACAATTGCTCTAACAAATAGTGCGGTCCAAATGCACCAACAAGCAATTTTAGCGCGCTCAAAAATGTCGCGAACTTGTGTGAGCGGGCAAATGGTAGGCGAATGTGATGTAAGAGACGTCATTTCCGGACTTACAGTGCTATAAGCTCTTGCATGAAATCGTCGTGAGCGTCGTGGGTCGAAGATATAGGAATATTTAGAATTTGGGATCCGCGAGCACAATCAAAGTCACAAGCAGGCAGCTAACTGATTTATTACTATTCGCTGTGTCTACCTACATAGGTGCAGTCTACCCGCAATGTCTATATAAGTAGTACACCAGAGTGGGGATGATATCAAATTTGATATTTGTCTACGTCACAGAGGTCAGATTTGCTTGCGTTGTTTACGACCGGTCACATTTAAATCGCACTTTTTAATATCGGACCAGCGAAGATGGACGTGAGTAAGGTATAAAAACGAATTAAGGACGACGGCTATATAACTATGTTTTGATATGTCTGTTTTCATTTGTTTTAAAATTCTGGAGATGATTTACTGCCAGTATAAATATTGTCCAGTACACACGTATACAATAAAATACCATGAATGATATTCTCAAACGTATAACGTTTCACATAGTTATACCAACTCGTATAAATCAGAATCAGCGAAATTCCGTTTTGTTTTTGTTCCCCGTAGGCGAAAGTTTCCGGGGAAGCTCCAGTAGGTATTTTTCGATGGTACTTTAAACGAACGAAGGCTTAATTTAGGGTACTCTGATACTCAACAAGGCTAACTTTATAAGGGGCTAACGTAATACTCGTAAGTAGAGTACCTTCGAGTCGGTTGTTGATTTTTGAAAGGTTATGTTTCTGTCGACTTTAGCCGTGTTGAGAAATGGTAGTTATTGTAAATTGACTGTGTTGATTAATGGTCTAAAACAGTAGATTTATTGCCAAAGGAGCAAATAGCTATTTATACGGCTTGGTTTTAACTGTAAGTGCAACAAGCATCTGAACTAAAATAAATAAGGTGAGAAAAATTGTTTGAATCCAGAACGAAACGAAGGATGCCACAGTAGAATCCTGTGAGCCTAGCACGAATAACTGTGTAAGTGTAACGTAACGTGTCGTTCACGTAAAACAGTACAATCTGTAATTTTTCTAGGGAAACTGTGAAATGGATACCTCGTAGTTTGTACGCTAAATCGTAACGCGTTCACGCTTACGATACGAACACTTTTTCACAAATTGTTTGTGCCACGGCCTCTGAGCGTAGCGAGGGATTCAAAGTAAATTCGTCGTCAATTGAGCTTAAAGTAGTATTTTTCCTGAAGTGGAAGTCCTCTACTTATTATCACCCTTATGAGAAAATAAGTAAGTGCAAATTATTAATGTGAATAGCACTTCTATATATATATACATAGAAATATTCAAATATGTAATACTCGTACTTAACTCATTAAACTTTGAACCTTAAAATTTAAATGGTAGCAACTTGGAGGTTAATAGTAGATTATGCACCAAGGGAGTAAAGCAGTGTCTTACGTCATGGGCGGTATATTGAACCCTGAGTGTGACGGGGACTCTTGGTTTAATTCCCGAGCGTAGCGAGGGAGTTATGTAGAGTCCTGAGTGAAGCGAGGGGTTAAAGCCGCTCAAGACGAAGACAGGCTTAATCCTCGAGGTGTATACTCTACTTTTCATACCTACTGCGAGATAATAAAAACTCAGAGCTGTAAAATAGCAGTTATATAGTTAAAAGTAAAATACATTAATAGTTAATATTCAGATTGGACACATTTGTACCGTTATAGAGGGACAGACAAGACAAGACAAGGAACATTTTATGAAAAACACTGATCTAGACTTTCGCGGTTGTTAACTAAGTTATAATTAGTACTCACGAGATGTAGACAAATATTTAGTTGGTTTTGGAGCTCCCGAAATTTCGGTACAGTTACATGCACCACGTTGGAAATATTAATATATTTTAATTTCAACCAATATATAGTATTATATATGACTTCAGACCTTGTATAATAACACAAACTAGTATAGATGCTAACGCATGCGCAGAGAGGGGCCGTGTGTAACCCATAGTAACCGGCGCACAACAATCGTGCGTTCGTTTAGCAATAAGGGCATTCATTGGTGGCGTTGCTATTGTTGGCTCTTTTGTTAAAGCGTTCGTCAAGCTCAGTTTTGGTGGCAAAAAAAAAACTCTATATTAGCTTTTCAAACACTGAACAAAAAGAGTCATAAACTACATTTTCATCCATAGATTCCCAATTCGAACGCCCCTGTGAGCATTTTTAGCGTTATTTTCACCAACTTAGGGCTATTCGAACGCACTACTTATAGTTAAACCTTTTCGCGGCTTTTTTTCTTGTTTTTTCGGTATGCTGTCTCCGTACTAAGAGTATTCCTACAATTAACGTTCCAAATCCAAATCACTTTACTCCCCAGGGAGTTTCATACAACTTTACAGCCCCGCGTATGTAATGCCTTGCTTTACGTATAGATTGCGTGACATGTAATAGAACATTTTCGAGCAGGTGGTATGAAAAGTAACATACTCAACAAAAGAGAATTATAAAAAATACTTTCATTAATCATGATTTACGTGGCAATTATTTTTTTTTGGATTTCTTTGATTAAATGACATCCAGCGTTCATTCGCTTTATTATGGCAGATAAGTAATAAAATAAGCAACTATCCCTCTTTAATTACTTATATTGCTTTCACAGATCAAACAAAGTTATCAAATACAGAATCTCATTTCAATTCACGATTGAAGAAGCTACTACTTTCTAGCAGTGTATTTCCGCTTCTCATATAACATAATTAGGGTTGCCATCTCTAAAATTTGGCAACCAGGATAAGACGCGTGAAAACCCCGAATTTCAGAGCCCAGAACCCGAACATGTCAACAGGTTGTTTAAACATAGTGTAATGAAAAATGTATTAAATCACCATTTTACATATTTTAAGACCTTATAATTAAATATAGTCATCATTTTAAATGTACCTAAGAAACGCAACAGCATCTTTAACAGTTTTTTTTCTTTTACATTTTGATTATTCTACCGACTTCCAAAACGGAGGAGGAAGGAGGTACTTAATTCGACTGTATTTTTTTAATGTTTGTTACCTCATAACTTTCGATTGGGAGAACCAGCTTCGCGTGTGGTCTTATTTAAATTTTATCAAATTCGGTCCAGTACTTTTTGAGTTACTCTCCGATAACTGAATAGAATGGAAGTCGGTATTACATTTTTCAAATTGTACTTGTGTTAATTACGTTCATTGACCGAGCGAGTGAAGGGTTTTTTTAAATTGTACTTGTTTTTATTTAAGGCCCAAGACATAAAATTTTTAAACCCGGAGTACAAACGAAACACCGCCCGGATACTCCCCGGATGCTAAAATAGGACAAATCCGAGGAAATCAAGACTGATGGCAACCCTAAACATAATGGATCTGGAGGAAAACCTTGTGGCATCCCAGATTAACGCTATGTTATAAGACCAATGATTATCATAATTAGTTTCTGTCTCACGTCATTACAACTCTTATTGGGAAGGGAATAGAAGTTAAAATGGCACGACTAGGTTTAAATAGAATGCCGGTTTGTCAAATGTCTCATTTTCTGCGTTCATTTACAGAAGTGAAAACCCTTAAGGAAATGAGGAGATTCAATGCTGAGGCTCGAAATGCATTAGGGACATATTAGCATTCAGACAGTGGATTATAGGCCTTAAGACATTTTAAATTCGGGTAGTTAGCTTCAAGGTGCTATCCTGGTATTCTACCCAATGTTTTTATTTTTTACTAGCTGCGTCCCGCGGTATCACCCGCGTGGTGATGCATGATGATGAAAAGTATTATTTGTGCTTCCCCTTTTATACCCCTGGATATAGTCTATAACCTTGCCAAATTTGATTACGATCCATTCAGCCAGTTAGGAGTGATAAGGTAACAAACAGACATATGTACAGAGTTATATAACTCTGTACCTGTAACCTGTTTAATACATAATATATATTTTTAGCTACTTTGATTACTATTCTAATTTACAAAAAACCATAACAAATCCAAAATACAATTTTAATTATTTAAAAAAAAAATATGATTAACACAATTACATAAACATTAATTCTACACATAATCTACACAGTTAGGCTAAGCCGTTCAGCACCACGTCTCGAGCAAAGGTGACGATCCGCCATCTTGACGACTTACGCGCGCACCACAGGTCGCAGCGCCTCTCGTGGCAACATTTGGAAGCAAGAAACGCTCGCTGATGGGTCCCTTCTGACTGCGTGCTTCATACTTTTTCTCCAATAATATTATATTATGTAATAAACATATAATTAGTGTTATATATTTAATATAATTAAGCATAAGGCACTCCTTATAATATCGGATATGTGCTAGTGAAAGTCCCATTAAAATCGGTCCAGCCATTTCAGAGATTAGCCAGAACAAACATACCGACAGACAGACAGCCAAACATTTTTTAAATTAATTATTTTATGTATGTTTCGTAGGTATATAATATACCTACGAAACATACATAAAACTTTCAGATGCAGTTAGTGAAAATCTGTTAATTTAGAATTACAAACAGACACTTTAATTTTATATATATGTATATAGATATACATTAAACAACTATATAAGAAAAATAAAATAATTCTTTTATAATATGATTCCTGTTCATTCCTTTCATTTCATTAATTCCTAACACTAACCGTATTAAAGAGACGATAGAGCAGAACAAGGGCTCCAAAGTGTTTGCAAGGGACAAGTCTATTGGGCAAGGCCAGTTGACGAAGCTGAAGAGAGAAGACGGCAGTGTAGCGTCTACCAAAGCAGAAGTGTTAGGAGAGGTATTTAGTTTCTACGGACAGTTATACTCTTCAGTCGCTGAACCCGTTAGCAGCTCGGCCAAAGACCCAAGAGCCAAGCTGACTCGACATTATACCGAAGATATCCCGGACTTCAGCCTGTACGAGATTAGAATGGCCTTGAAACAGCTTAAGAACAACAAGGTGCCGGGTGACGACAGTATCACATCTGAGCTTCTGAAAGCGGGTGGAACACCGGTACTTAAAGTCCTCCAGAAGCTCTTTAATATCGTCTTACTCGAAGGTTCAACGCACATGGAATGACAACATTGAACATAAGCGTGGTGGTGCTGTTCTTCAAGAAAGGTGACAACACTTTACTTAAGAGTTACAGACCCATCTCGCTTTTGAGCCATGTTTATAAGCTGTTTTCGAAGGTCATTACGAACCGTCTCAATCGCAGGTTTGATGAATTCCAGCCTCCGGAACAAGCCGGTTTCCGAAAAAAGTATAGTACCATAGACCACATCCACACGCTACGGCAAGTTATACAGAAGACCGAAGAGTATAACTTGCCTCTTATTTTTTTGTGTGTCTAGCGTTTGTGAACTATGAGAAGGCCTTTGATTCGATCGAGACGTGGGCAGTGCTTGAGTCTCTCCAGCGGTGTCGTATTGACTATCGGTATATTGAAGTGCTGAAGTGTATGTACAAAAATGCCAACATGTCAGTCCGAGTACAAGAGCAGAGTTCGAATGCAATTCCATTGCAAAGATGCGTGAGGCAGGGAGACGTTATATCTCCGAAACTGTTCACCGCTGCATTGGAAGACGCCTTCAAGCTCTTGGAATTGCAAGGACTTAGCATCAATATCAACGGCGAGTACATTACCCACCCCCATCACCTTCGGTTTGCCGACGATATTGTACTCATGGCAGAATCCATGGAAGACCTCAGTACAATGCTCGAAGGCCTTTTCTTTTTTTTTTTTTTTTGCCGTGGGGAAAATGCTTTTACGCATACGCGCTCGCCGGGGATAGCGAGCGGGTTATGTCGGACTCCTACTACCGACTAAAAACCCCACGATGTCCTTCGGCAACGATTGCAAAAAGGGCCACGGGTCCGTTTGCGCATTCTCCGCAGCCCAGTTTTGCCGACGTCCGCCCCTCGCTGTTTCAGGGCAGACCTACCTCGAGGGAGGAACAAATCAACTCCCCCGTACCGCTCCAGTGACGCACTGGGACATACAGTATATGTCCTCATATACATATATAGACCTCATAGATGAGGGGTGCCAGACGTCCCCACGTCCGACGCTCCAGGCCCACCTAGCGGAGACGGAGTGCGAACTCGAATAGCTCGCCTCCGTGTCCGCACCCTCCGAAGTAGGAGAGAGAGAGGATTAGTCTCTTTCTCTCTCTCTTCGGTCTCTCTCTGCGACATCACGTCCTCGCAAAAAGAGACCATTGCTTCCCATGACCTCTCGTCATCGACCATCTTGGCTATAATAGTCGGCAAAGAGAGGTCCGCTCCCACCACTGCGACAAGTGAATCCCGCAGATCCTCCGCCCCAGGACACACCTCCAATACGTGCTGCGCGGTTTCTTCCGCACAGCCGCTTTGGTGGCACACAGGGGTCGCTTCCCTCCGAGCCACGTTACACAGGTACCTCCCGAAGCATCCATGCCCCGAGAGGACCTGTGTCATCCGGAAGGTGAGTGACCCGTACCTACGATATACCCACTCCTCCAGTACTGGCCGGACTGCTTCGAGAAACCGGGTGGCACCGGCTCCTCTCCGCGGGCCCACTGCCAACCGTCTGCTCCAGGACGCCAGAGCAACTGTCCTGGCGTCTGTTTGCCACTGGCTCATCTCTTGTGGAGCCAGTCGAAGATCTTCCCGCCGCGCCTGCGCTTTTCGCCAGAAGACCGTGGACAGAACCTCGGCCTCTAGGTCCCATGGAAGGGAACCGGCAAGAACGCAGGCCACCTCGTGTGAGAGTGTGCGGTAGCCCCTACACACTCTCACCGCCATCACTCTCTGTGCCCTACGAAGCAGGGCGGTCTCTCGGCTGTTCAGAGACCCTGCCCATATGGGGGCGCCATAGAGGGCCATGGAGCGCACTACCGCCATGTAAAGGTGGCGGCAGCTTGCGTCGCCCCCCCCAAGATAAGGGAGTAAACGGCCCAGGGCAGCGGCCGTCACAACGAGTCTGGGAATGCTCGAAGGCCTCCATCAAGTTTCCCAACCTTAGAATGAACATGGACAAGAATTATGTCTAATGCCCATGTTGTGCCCAATATCAGTTGGGAACTCAGTTCTCGAAGCTGTTGACGAATACATCTACCTGGGGCAGACAGTTAACCTTGGCAGGTCCAACTTCGAGAAAGAGATCAGTCGGCGAATCCAACTCGGCTGGGCAGCGTTCCGGAAACTTCGCGAACTCTTCTCGTCAAAAATACCTCAGTGCCTCAAGACAAGAGTCTTCAAACAATGTGTGTTACCAGTGATGACTTATGGCACTGAAACGTGGTCTCTTACTATGGGCTTCATAAATAAGCTCAAAGTCGCACAACGAGCTATGGAGAGGGCTATGCTCGGGGTTTCTCTACGTGATCGAATCAGAAATGAGGAGATCCGTAGAAGAACGAATCACCGACATAGCCCAGAAGATTAGCCAGTTAAAGTGGCAGTGGGCAGGGCACATAGCACGCAGAACAGATGGCCTGGATGGATTTTTAAGTGTGTATGATTACAAGGTTTCAAAGTTCTTTTTTTTCATTAAATACTTATTGTTGAACCTTTATTTTGACTTCAATACTTTCGATTGATTCAAGTTGAAATATGCGGCAGAAATGGCTGCGTTTTTCATTGTATTGAATACTGAAATCCATCAAGTCTTCCTAAGAATATTACGCACTCGTAAAAACCCACCCGGAAGTTCGGTACTTAATAACATAAAATAGACGATGTGAACTGTTTTTTAATTCACTCATGGTAATTTATAAGACCTATAATCTCGGTAGGTGGGTATTGTCTCTCAAACCTTATATACATATATGTACGGGACGAATACACAGGAATCTAAAGACGCATTTCCCATGAAATTTCTCCAAAACAACTTTACATTTGGAATGAAAATGCAAATATTCATCTTAAGGATTTAGGATGAAGATTTTACTTTAGGATTAAGAATGGTTCAGCGCAGCTGCGTCAATATTTTTTTGCGTACTTTTTTCTTATATAAGCTTGGTATTTTTTATTTAATGCTGGGTTAGGCTCATGTTTGACACAAATGATCGGTGGATTATATTCACAGAAGAAATTGTACACCTTTAGTTGTTATTACAATACTTATTACTTTTATGGACGCCTGGATTGGTCGTGTTTGTGACTGGTCGACTAGGTAAAGCAAATGCAGTTGTGGTAATTACTTGGATGGGTGACCACTACAGGCATTTTCAACTAAGAGCATCCGAGTTCCGTAGGACGCGTTAAAGCGGTCGTTGTCGTTAAAAATGTACCGAAAGTCTTGTGAATTTGACATATTTTAAATTATTATTATTAACCGGCAAACATTCATTAGGGAACGAATACGTAGACCCGGGTTTCGAGAATATCAGATTGGAGCTTAGCTTTGGATGAAAGAAGATCGGTCATCTGGGTACACACTGAGAAGCAAAACCACGGAGAATGAAACTATGCCAAATTTATTTATTATTAGTAGATGCAAGTAATTTATATATTGATATTTAATTAGCAGTTGGGAAAAATGAGAAAACCAATAATAAAATAAATACGCAGAAGATCATACAGAAGATGCTTGTGGCATAGTTGTGGACAATAACGAAACGCTATTCGGTTCATAGACTATAGGATACTATACAACTTTCTTGATACCACGTATATTCTGCCAAAAGAGTGGAATGACACGACAAAGTGACACCAATAGTTATTTTCTTTGTTGTTGGACTCGTACGTTTTGTACATTTGCCATTTCTCAAGTTAGTTTTATCATTTTATCACATAAAATATAAGTAATCGCATCTACGATAACGATACCTAATGCCAAGCACCCGTTTCTCTAATCTGATAGATTTCTTTTGAAAAACCCAGTAAAATATTTCAAGCTATTCAATAATTTTGCCTATCTAACCCAAAATAAATATCAATGCTGATAACTTTTAAACCCCAACTTAAGAAGATATGGTAAAATTTAAAAATATCTTAGCCTTACTAAAGACTACTGGTTTTGCATGTTTTCCTTTCTCGTGGTTCCGTCTATGTAGGGTACCCAAAACACACAGAGGTTTGCTATTCTTCTTTAGAATCGAATTAGCTCATGCTTAGGATTAACGCGTAGGATATTCTATCATCATCATCATTATCAGCCCACATTTGTCCATGGCTGGACATAGGCGTCCCCTAAAGTACGGGACAGAGCTCGGTCTTCTGCTCTCTGCATCCAGTTACTGCCAGCCGCCTTCCGCAGGTCGACTCTCCACCGGGCCGCAGGGCGTCCCACACTACGTTTGCCTAAACGTGGTCTCCACTCAACAACTCGTCTACTCCAGCGGTTCTCGGTTCTTCGTGAAATGTGGTCAGCCCATTGCCCCTTCAGCTATGCTTATTATTTGAGCTATGTGATATGAAAACTTTGGTTCTCTGTCGGATAACTTTATTAAGAATCTTATCCTTCAGAGAAACCCCGAGCATAGCTCTCTCCATAGCTCGCTGAGCGATCTTAAATTTGTGGACTAGTCCCACAGTGAGTATCCAAGTTAGGTCATGACGTGTAGGATACACTGATTAAAAACTTTCGTCTTTAGGCACTGTTGTATGCACGACGTGAAGACTTGACGAAGCTTGGCGAATGCTGCCCAGCCCAACTGGATTCTTCTGTTGGCTTCCCTCTCAAAGTTGTTTCGGACTAATTGCAAAATTTGCCCAAGGTAGACATACTCGTGGACAACTTCGAGAGTTGTACCATTGCCGATAATCAGTTCCGGGTTAACAAGATCATTAAACATGATCTTAGTTTTATCCACGTTCATGCCTAGACTGATGCGTCGTGAACAATCAGCTAGACCAGACATCATCGATTGCATACTTGGATACTTTATATCCCGATTCAATAAGAAAGTAATATATTTTGCGAGAGATTGCGTTAAACTTATTCTCGTGAAAATCGCGATATATGTGAAATGGCGGAACGCAGATAGTTATTAATATTTATACTCTCACTTTAACTTCAATGTATTTGTATCATTATTTATATATGGGTTAAAACAGTTACAAGACCAAAAAAGAGTTTATTTATGACAAATTACGTTTATGTTAGCACACCTTTCATCACAGATTAAACACAAGTTATTTGTGCTTTTGTCGCGTAGCAATTTTCTCTGGAATAACAATATGATTGTTTACGATCAACAGAGAAAGGATTCGGGTATTTCCCCCGAGGTTGGGTAAAAAAGTTTGAAAGCTTGGGATTAGGGGTTAGGGTTGGTTCTTGCCGTGTTATTTTCGTTAAGTATTAAAAGTTTTGCTGAAACTTATGTATCACTATTTCATACACTTCAAATTAAAGTCTTGATATATTTGGTTATTTTATAACGTCCGCGTCGATGACGTCTCGAACACTCCA
This sequence comes from Selenia dentaria, assembly GCA_917880725.1. Taxonomy (NCBI): domain Eukaryota; kingdom Metazoa; phylum Arthropoda; class Insecta; order Lepidoptera; family Geometridae; genus Selenia; species Selenia dentaria. The sequence continues at coordinate 26,897,594 of OU862895.1, read as the reverse complement.
CCGCCGAATGTGGTCGAAATTATAGTCGGAACTATCCGATAAATATTACGTGAGTAATCCCATATTTCTAAGTAATCAACCGTGATTGTTTTCAATTAATTTTGTAGATCTCGTGGCAATTTAAATTTATATTTGTTTATTAAACTAGCGACTGCCCGCGACTTCGTTCGCGTAGTAGGCTCAGCCTTCGGCCTCGCCATAACCTCCCGTCTTTTCAATCGGTAAAGCCGTTCTCAGGTTATAGCGTGACCAGGAGAAATAGGGGTTCATTTTTATATATATAGATACTAGCTGGTCCCAGCGACTAGGTCTGCGCAGGATTAGTACTTTGAGTAGCTTATTATCTTCCCCAAGGCCATATCTACGAGTATCTTTATACCAAAATGTCATAAAATATTATGTACATGGTCAAACGCAATTGCTATTATAGTAATATATGAGTAAATTTAAATAGGTACTTAGTATAACAATCAGTACACATTTATTCTGTATAGGCTTACGGGGGTACTAACAAATTGTCATTTTACATTGATTTTTTCTTAAATCTACAACAAGATTGGAACGCGACCACGACTGAGAAGATCCCGCTAGAAACTCAAGCGGGCTTGTCTTTTACATATTATATCGCCAATTTCTTAATGTACATAACAAATGTTAGCTTATTTTAAGCTCCAGTGTGTTGCCTTAAAAAAGAGACCATAAAAATGGTATCAGTAGGGCAAGACACGCTACACTTTGACATCGTAATGCTCAAGTAGGTAGATCTTATTTTTTTTTTTTGTCCCGGGGTTATCCTTTATGGATACCACCCACCACGGGGAGGGAGGTGGTTATGTGGGAGTCCGTATACCCACCAAAACCCCGGGGTGTTCCGTTACTGCCGCCCTCGGCGGGAACGCGGGACAGATTTTCCACACGACCGCGAACCCGCCGTGGCTGTCCGTTGCCGGACCCTTCTCTTCGCGGCACGCCAGAACACATGGCGCGCCGCAACTGCCTCGGAGACCAAACTCGCCGACAATGGGCGCCAGACTTCCCCGTGTCTGGTCGCCCGTGGTCTCCCTGCGGTGGGTCGGATACGTAGCCCCACCGCCTGCTACGTCAGCCACAAGGGATAGCCCCCCCGCGACCCCACCTCCTCGAGTCTGCGCCGAGCGCCCGGACGCCACCTCCTCGAGCCTGCGCCAAAGTGCCCGGGCCCCCCTCCTCGAGCCAGCGCCAAAGCGCCCGGGCCCCACCTCCTCGAGCCTGCGCCAAAGCGCCCGGGCCCCACCTCCTCGAGCCTGCGCCATAGCGCCCAGGCCCCACCTCCTCGAGTCTGCGCCAAAGCGCCCGGACCCCGCCACTCCTATGTGGACTAGGCGGCCAAAGCCCATAGGAGCGGCCCGCCTGAGCCGGCCAGTGCACCCCAACGCCGGCGCGGCCCCTGGGTTCATCTTGGCTTCACCGTGGTGTACCTAGCCACGGTTACTGAGCCCCCCCGCCACGTCAATGCGAGAACCCTTCGGGGGGGAAGTAGGTAGATCTTGGAGTAATCAGTCCCAAGCTGTTTTATCCTCCAAATAATGCGAAATTTTGTATAACCTTTTTAACAGTTGAGTTTAGTTTTAACAGTAAACTAAGCTTTATTAAATAGGCAAATTTGTATAACATTGGGGAAGTTAATTATAGAATCAAATACATTGTCACATAGAAGAATTCTATGTTGTATATATTTTGAAGAGGTAGAATAATGTCTATCGTGTTATTTGGATAGTTATAATATCTTAACGAACAGAAAATCCCAAGAATGTTAATGAGACAGCCCTAAATGGACTGCTAAATTGATTTGGGCGGGGATCTATCATAGGGAAACAAAGGGTGGATTAGTGGCCAGGGTTTATTTATCTGTTGTCCTTTTTGAGGTTTGGGTAGAAGTCTGAATATTAAATGCTAAAGGGGATTACATCTTAAGGCTTTGTTTATTATTTTTCCCCTAAACGGCTTTATTCTATCGGTTTGCTTAGAGCGCAGATACAGAAGCTGTCAGCAGGGACTGCTTTAAGCTGCAACTGCACCGTGAACTACAGTTTTCTACGTACACACATACACGAAACCGCTCGAGCAGTTGCAAATGCTTCGTGCGGTTGGCTGTCAAGCAGTCGCCAGGCATACACGGGCTGCTCGAGCTGTCGACTGCTCTCGCGCAGTTACCTCCGCCCGCGCTTTTCGTTCCACGTCGCGCGCGCTTGAATTGAAATTGTGACTTTGAGCAGTTAATACCAACTGCTCCAGCAGTTATCAATGGCAGCTTCAAACTGTTAACTATGACTGCAAGAGCGGTCCGTGTTTGTTGATCACTGTCTAACTGCTCGCGCACTCCGCATATATCGGCTGTTAGGGTTACGTTTTAGGGCAGTATGTAGGAGTTATGGGCTTTTGTAAGTCTGACAATGGCAATTTTGTCACGGATTACAATTTCGCAATACAAATACTTGTTGCAAATTATTCATTTGAAGCCCATAGTAGCTGTTGATAATATAACAGTAATAAAGCTATTGATCGTCTCTACGTGATCGAATCAGAAATGAGGAGATCCGTAGAAGAAAGAAAGTCACCGACATAGCCCAGAAGATTAGCCAGTTAAAGTGGCAGTGGGCAGGGCACATATCACGCAGAACAGATGGCCGATGGGGCCTTGCGGCCCCATCGGTGATTGATTCTGAAATGCAGACCACGCACCGGCAAGCGTAGCGAGGTCGTCCACCGACAGGGTGGAGAGACGACCTGATAAAGGTCGCAGGACGACGTTGGATGAAGGCTGTTTCCAACCGGTCCTTTTGGAAAATTATGGGGGAGGCATATGTTCAGCAGTGGACGTCCTACGGCTCAGATGATGATGATGAAAGCTATTGAATTATATATTTTGCTATCAACTAAGAAACGTAATTCGGTGAGATTAGCAGAGTAGCATTAATACAATTACATATTTGTTTCCTCTGGATTAGCTGGTTTATATAAACCGGCAGGGCTATTATGTATCTCAGTTGCTAACAAATATTGATTGAAACCTTGAAAAATGGCCGCTCTATGTCATTTTTGACATCTCCGGTAAGCAAAAATGTTAGTAAGTTGATCACTGAAGCTCACAAAAGTGACATAGAGCGGCCTTTTTGCCAGATTTCAATCTACATTTGTTAGCAACTGAGATACATAATAGTTCTTACCTAAGATGAATTTATGATGGCTGTCATTAAAAAAAAAATTATGAGCAAAATTATTAATATTTACTAAAATACACTTTTTGGGTACTTACTTACTATTCATTAGCACTGTGCTAAGCGAGACGCCATCGACGCGTGCGTCCCGAACTCTCCTTGAAAAAGGCCACCGAATGTGGTCGAAACTATAGTCGAACCTATCCGATAAATATTACGTGAGTGATCCCGTATTTTTATTTAATAATGATTGAAAACCACGTTAGTTTTTATAACAAAACTTACTTACTACTTACTTATACTTACTAATACTTATTTTCCCACAATAATGAGAAAAATGTTTATTATATTTAGAATTCCTTTCTCTTGTCTTTCAATTGTGTTGTTAATAGTGATGATATGCTCTAACCATAATAAACTGTTATAATGGTGAATCAAAAAATCATAAATAAAGTTTATGTAATTTTTATTAATAATACTTATTTGGTACTTCAATTAGTGCACTATTACTAATGGGTCTATGGGTGATGTCAACATGTACCCTCAACTGTACTACGTTACTTTGTTATTGATTATTAGAAGACCTTTTTCTTTCAAATTTCACCGCTTTCAGAAATAATACAAATAACACATCATTCACACACTCACCCTTGCACTAGGATTATTTGTCTCGAAAGAGGCACGGACCGACATACAAACTAACACATCGCAAAACTAAAGACGCGAGAACGTTAAAGTTTACGCCGGCCTAGAATAGAACCTGAGACCATATAAACACCTCCAAGTAAAGGTTATCAAAACAAGTGAAATTTGAACAATTTAATACCGACTTCCTACTTTGGTAAAAATCAGTTATTGGAGTGTATCTCAAAAACTAATAGACCTAATTTAATAAAATTTTAATGGGACCATACGGGAAGCACAAGCTTTCAAACAAAAAATATTTTGAGAATCGGTTTACACAGTCGAAAGTTAAGAGGTAACAAACATAAAAAATACAGTCAAATTGTGTACCTCCTTCTTTTTTGGAAGTCGGTAGAGTGTTTCTAATAATACTTTGCGACCTTGCATTGTCTCGCCAATTTCACCGAAAAATCCTCGTTTAAGATACACTTTGTTCTTTTAAAACATAACCGAATGCTAAAGTTTGATAAAATTGTCAAAGCATATCTAGTCTACTAAATAATATAGATAAAGATAATTGTATTGCATAACACATGAGCAAATGATGGATAATCAAACGATATGCACATAGTTGCCGAGTTGAGTCAGTTCCACCATGATTTGCTTTTGCAGGCGTACAATTAAAAAAAATACTAAAATTGTAATTATTATTAAACAGAAATATTGAAATATGGTATGGTATGGGTAAATGGTCATCATATGGTTACTTACAACTAACTTAATTTGTACCGACCTACTCAAAGAGTTCGCCTTTTTTATGTTGTTTGTAGGTACTTACCTACCTGATAATTTGCAATCGCGTTTTATAACCCAATACTACTTTGTTTATGTTCCTACAAATAATTATCTCATTCTAGTTCGTTTCAATCCTATGTTCGCAATTACAATGTCTCGCCACAAAATACGCACCACGATATACAACTCTTTAGTTAAATCACACCTGGAATATCTAGTCGAAATCTGGGGAACAGCTTCAAAAACTAACTTGGATCCCTTACAAAGAATACAAAATAAAATAATTAAATTCCTATTCCATTATCACTATCTTACACCAACAACATTATTATATGAAAGTACTAAACTTTATAATATCAAACAAATATACACATATAACACTTGCATTCTCATAAAAAATATCATAACTCAATCAATTCACTCAAACGTTCAGTTCACACAACACATAAATACCCACAATTTAAGGAATAAAAATAAATTAAGATTGATAACACCGCGTACTAACTATGGGAGAACAACATTATTATTTGAAGGAGCAAAGCTATACAATCAGTTACCAAATGAAGTGAAAGAATGTGAAAATATTAATGCATATCGAAATAAACTGAAGCAATATATAAATAGCTCGTTAAATAAGTAATGCCTACCAAGCCAGAGGACTCATTTATAAATTATATTTAAGAGAATCTCATTGTAAGTGAACACTAGTTCTTATGAGAAATAAAGTTCTTTAAACCTAATGTATACCTACCTACATTCTAGGATGCTTGTATTTCTCTGTGAAGTGAATTCATATTCTTTAGAGAAATAAATATCTTAAACCGTTATGGTAATGTCATTTCAAGTTAGAGGTATTCCAGAGTCATAATAAATACTTAATAGTCATGATAATATGTAGTCTTATGATCTTATGCATTTTTACTTTCAATATCATTACGAGTAAGTACTACACGTACAAAAAGCTTGCGTCTCGTGATGTATACAGCGTTTAACAAAAAGGTATAGTAATACTAAAACCACACACGCAAAAGCTTGCATACAATTGGGACCTAACTACTGCGTCCCAAGAAGTAGTAAACATTCCGAGTTATGAGTAACCAAAGCTTTCTAATACTCAGACAGGTTCAGCCCTGAAAACTAGGCCAAAGACAATGACCTCCAGAACGTAACCTAGGTAAACAAGGGGCCTACGCAGGACCTGGCGAAGGTGTAGCGCGGGGAGAGGGCACATGCAGGGTAGGGGGACCGAGATGAATGAATAGATGGCGTAGGGATTGCAAAGCGCATTGACCACAACAAACTCCAAGAATATGCATGTCTAATATGGCTGACCAAAAATTTCAGGTTTTTTTTTTTACTTTGTATGAAAAAAAATTATGAGAATTAAATTTTGATACTTTGCTATGTGAATCCTGACCATGTACATATGCACACCTTTCAGAATTACTACACATTTTTGTTACACGCTGTATATAACAAAGAAAACACTTTAACCCACACCCTACTACGAAATAAGTGGGTACATTAAGTCGTATAGTCTCAAGTCTGTATCATAAAAGCTCGATTTCGCTGAACAACTACTTAAAATCGCGTGTACATTATCAGGGGTGAGTAATGCATTAAACTTTGTGGAACACTATATCTAACTACGATCTTGCATGAAACAGACTAAAAGATATTTTGATTCAAAATCTACAAAGTTGCTTGTGCACTGTATTGAAAGCCAATGGGTTGCATTGACCAAAAAGCGAATATACTTAGCTCAAGGGACGTGCACCAATCAGAAAGTCGCCACACGTTATTTTGGTTTGAATCCCATCTCGAGTTAGAGCAAAAAAATTGAAAATAGCGTGACGAAGGAATCTATTGCATGGATACGAGTACGGCTCTTTCGAGTGCTTGTCTACCTAACTCCCATCCTCAAAATGAAGAATCAGTAATATATCGAATTTCGTTAGTTGCCATTTTTTTGTCTGACCGCGGTGAAGCCCAAAAGGAGGGTGACTTTGGGCAAGGTCACTGACCCCTCCTGCGAGGTCATTGACCCCAAAAAATTTTTGACCTGTATGTAAAAGTTACACAATGTCTGTCACAATTTAGATACATTTAACATACGTCATTACATAAATTGCTTAATAAAATGGTTGATTTTACGAGATTTAATGTGTGTGCTAATTAATTCTCGTGTTGTGTGGGTTATTATACTTATAGTTTGTTTTCTTGTCGGCTAGACCTAGCAAGCAGGTGGGCCATCTGATGAAAAACCATCACCGTCACTGGTGCGCATTTGTACTTATAGCTAAACAAATACTTTGCTGACCTTTAAAACTCTGTTGACTCGCCTTTTAGAGAGTCTTTGAGAGCTACTACGAGTACTATTATATTTAGCGAGCTAAATATATAATAACCAAAGAAACAGGTCGGTAAACCTTAGTCAGTTTGACCAGTCAAGTTACCTTAGTTACCCAAATTTATCGATTGGCCTGCGTGGTGCGCAACCACCTGCAAAACAAAGCTTGAAATTCGTACAAAAGAAAGATTGCAAAAGATTTATGTTTTGAGAGTTTGTAATAGGTTTCCTTTGTTGGCGGGATAGGCATACTTCAGATTTAGGAACACTTTTACTCTTTCGTAAAGATTGCTTGAAACTTTTGCAAGACTTATGTGATAGCATTTTAGACGCATTTCTGGTACAGTAACCGTAGAACTCTTTGTTAGCACACATAACTTATATGTCACTCTAAACATAAATAGAAGTTTTTGCTCTAAATACATTAAGCGCTTAAAATAGTAGTAGTAAACTAAATGAGCCCTTTCTTTTGTTTGAAACCTGATTAATTCAGAACACGATTTATCGGTTTTGTTTATCGCTATTTATAGGCATTTTGTTTTTATCAAATTGGGTGTAAAGTGCATTACTGTGACTTAATATCCTTAAAAACAAGCGAACAAATCTCGCTAGTGGGTTTTCTTATACAGGATGGAATTTTGTAATGACCCCTGAAGGGTGTAGGAACTACACTTAATAGAGATAGAACATTTTACTCAAAGAAAACACTCCTTTATTTTTAAAAAGAGAGAAAACTGAATTCATACTTTCCCTTCAGATGGCATTACAAAATTCCATTGTCTATATCACTAAATGTATTGTAGTTAAATCGATTCCTTTCATTTTTAAGAGAAAATCCTATCCAAATTCACATCCAAAACACATGACATCACTTAAATTTTCTAGACCGACTGTCAAAGGCAGCATGAAAACTCATAATAATCTTCACCTCAGTTCATCACTATCACTACATAGTATAAAACAAAGTCGCTGCCGCTGTCTGTCCATCCCTATGTATGCTTAAATCTTAAAAACTACGCAACGGAATTTAAAGCTCTTTTTTTAAATACATAGAGTGATTCAAGAGGAAGGTTTATATGTATGATACATGCATAATAATGTAGAGAAACACTGATGAATTTACAGGTTTCTAATGTGATGTAAATAAACACATTTTTTTGCGCTTACATTGCAAACGCTGACTGAACCCCACGAGATAAATCAAAATAATGTACTAAGGTATTTACACATTAAAAAGGTCAACAAAAAAGTCTGCGATGGTATAATATATGTCTATCTCTTAAGGATAACCCACAATAACCATTTTTTATCCTTTACATTTTACGGGAAAAATGGATTATTTAGGAAGTTATTTTAAGCTATACAGCATTGCATAAATAAACAATTTTTTTTGCGCTTACATTGTTAACGCTGACTGAACCCCACGAGATAAATCAAAATAATGTACTAAGGTATTTACACTTTAAAAAGGTCAACAAAAAAGTCTGCGATGGTATAATATAATTTCTATTTCTTAAGGATAACAACCCACAATAACCATTTTTTATCCTTTACATTTTACGGGAAAAATGGCTTATTTAGGAAGTTATTTTAAGCAATACAGCATTTTCCTTATCCAATTAAGTACCTTAAATACATTGTCCATTCAATATAGATTAATATGGCCCTATACAGCATGTAGTTTAAATGAATATTTCCGAAGATATTACAGATTTAAAATGCAGGGACAGAGCGGTGTGGCGGCGCGGCGGCGCGGCGGTTAGATTTAAGCGTTGAGTGTTTTTCTCAGGGTCAATTATATGTCGCTCTTTCAAGAGTAACTTCTAAACAAAATATGTTTGTATTGTATAATGACAAAAAAGCTGTAAACGTTGTTTCTAAGGACATTCTGTAGTATCAGCATTGCACCCGTGCGAAGCCGGGGCGGGTCGCTAGTAATGTAATATAATTAAGTTAATCATAATGACTTTGCAAACGACACTTGTGCATCTTTACGAATTCTCAACGGTTGATAATGCTGTGAAACTTTTTACTTGAAGACGGATGAAAACAATCCTTCTAACCCAATATTACTGTATACTAACCATTGTTTAATTTTGTTGCAGGTAAGTTTACGTGTTCTTGATACTATATCTACGGCTCAAAAGTAAGATCAAGTTTTCGGTAAAGTTTTGAAACAGGTAAGAAAGTTTAACACTTATTTTTATCACAAGCTATAATTATAAGTTGATACTGTTGTACTAGTTGTACTGTTTTATAAGTGACACTCGCAGTTTGCATTCGAGTACTCGAACTTCAACTTCATATTTATTTTTATTAAGTGGATCAGTGCCTACGTTACTTATCCATCTTTGGATATTCCTTGACAGATATATCAAATAAGTGAACATGCTATGTTCGAAGCGTATATCATACCGAAGATCTTTACGGTCTCACACGACGTGACACGTTGCAGTTCTTGGAAAAGTAGGTTGATTTCTGCGAAATTATTATTGGCCAAATATGGCGAATCGCGAGTTAACGGGTAAAAAACGTTATATACGTTACTATCTTTTAGAGTTTTAGTTCTTAGTGATTTCTCCCTAAAAGCAAAACTACAGTATTGTATTTTATAGTAAAATATCCCATTGATCATTAGAAAATTAGAAGTCACGTAGCGATGTCAATAATAAACGTGCACAGGGGTGTACCATATAAGACTCCAGCTGATGTGTAACCTACTCGATAGTATCTCTCAATGTTCTCAAACAATTGAATAATTGAGTACCATTACGTAGATCGCGTCTCTTACGTGCGGAATGCATTCAAATAGTTCAGTTCCTATTTACCGCGATGGCATCCCACGCAGAACTATGCGGGAATGGCGACTCACAGCCGGACCGGATCTATATACCTACAACCCAGATGTTCAAGAATCTTAGGGCTGTCACAAATGTTAAATAGGTAGTTACTAGATTCTACTCGTAACAAATGATAGAAACAAAGAACTTAAGTTGACGTAAATAAGAATATATAGGGTTTGTACCATGTAGAAGTTACCATAGTACAGGTTCTGCCTAGTTTGAGATCATGGAAACGTGTGAATGTTATCCTATAATATTTTTATAAACTGCGTTGCTAAATATTAATAGGTGCATATCTAATAATTGAAAACTATTTATAATTATAGAACTACTGTATAAAAGCTTATTAAAAAAATCTCCTTCTGGCACTACCATTCAAGACTGCGTCTTGCACAAGACTATCTAGTAAGTCGGAATACCTCACGTCTTAAGAGGATTGCATAGCTACTACGTTCCATACTAAAAGAAAAAAACTCTTTTCTACCTCTTAACATCGTCCGATTTCAGTGATTTTTTTTTCAGAGAATCGTCACATTGTTTCCTATGCTCACGTACGGGACGTTTTGATTTTTTCAGTTTTTTTAAATTCTGAAAAGGAAATTTATAGTACTTTGAAATACTGAAAAAATCAAAACGTACGGGCATAGTAAGCAATGTGATGATCACATGAAAAAAAAATCACTGAAATCGGACAATTTTAAGAGGTAGAAAAGAGTTCTTTCTTTTAGTATGGAAAGTAGCTATGCAATCCTCTTAAGATTTTCATCACGACAGTGAACAAATATTCTTTGACTGCCCTCACAGATGAAACCCTAACGTATTCTTTTTTGCATGTATGCACTCTTAAGAGTTTAAGTGTATGGACACGCTCACATTTAGAGTTCTGGACAGTTTGGTAAAATTAAAACTTGCCAACCCTGCTAAAACTGGTTGTAAGACCGTTCTCAAATGAACAGCGGAGATGATGCAACGTGTAATCATAACTGATTTATCTATTTGAGGGAACTGATACGAGTACTGCATGGTACTGCAATTTTGAAGCACTGTTAACGATGTTAGTCTATTCAAAACTATTGAAAAAGGTTAAGCAAACCTTTCAAAGTCAAAATCATTTATTCAATTTAGGCATTAAAGACGCACTTACGAACGTCAAGTTTTTATAATAATGTACTTTAAAGACTCTACAGCTGCGTTCCAAAATATATAGAGCCCACCGAGAAGAAGCGGCAAGAATCTCGGGGCCATTCTTTTTATATAGAAACATTGTAAACAATGTTTCTACTTAGGTACTACAAATATTAGCTGTACCTAGTTTTAGACTTGCGAAGACTAATAAGTCATTCCTGAGAAATTGTGTGCGTTTTTACAATAAAATCCCAAAGCACATAACTGAGCTCACAGAGGGCAAATTCAAGTTGACTGTAAAAAACGTTTTAATAAAAAACTCTTACTATAAAGTTCGACATTATATAGAAAATAAAGATGCTTGGAATACTCCACTTCTGGCAAGCTGGCCACCCATAAAATGTAATATTTGTAGTACCTAAGTAGAAACATTGTAAACATCCATATAAAAAGAATGGCCCCGAGTTTCTTGCCGCTTCTTCTCGGTGGGTTCTATATATTTTGGAACGCGGCGGTAGAGTCTTTAAAGTACATTATAAAGAAAAGTTGACGTTCATAAGTGCGTCTTTGATGCCTAAATTGAATAAATGATTTTGACTTTGACTTTGACTTTGACATTACATTTTATGGGTGGCAGAGAGACAGCTTGCCAGAAGTGGAGTATTCCAAGCATCTTTATCTCCTATATAATGTCGAACTTTATAGTAAGCTTTTTTATTAACCCGTCCGAATCAGCAACTCTCATTCCAGGCAAGTTTCATTCATAAATCTATTGTTATTTTTTGTCCTGATGCGGACGAGTTAAAACGTTTTTTACAGTCAACTTGAATTTGCCCTCTGTGAGCTCAGTTGTGTGTTTTGGGATTTTATTGTAAAAACGCACACAATTTCCTAGGAATGACTTATTAGTCTTCGCAAGTCTAAAACTAGGTACAGCTTTCTTTAGTGAACTTAGATATGTGACTTTATAATGGTTCATCAATGTGACTCTTTCTCATCTGATGGAAAGCGGAGATGGAATCAAGAAGCGATGACCATTAATGTAGCCATGAGCTACGCTAATCATGGTCCTACGGTGACCAAAGAGTTAATGAAGTGATATGTTTTTCACGCCTCGCTTGAAAGGCTCAGGGTCGTAACTGCAAGGAAAAAAAGTACGTACATCCAATGCATTCGGGTATGCTGACAGGAACTAGAATTGGTGACTAGTCTATACCTATTCATTGGGTTTCCTTACAACGTTAGGTTCACCGAAAGCTTAGGCTCCTGAGGTTTATTGTCGGGCGAATTGGCGAGCGACACACATAACCCCTGAGTTATCAATAACTTACCTAACTCTGCTCTAAAATCCACATCACTTCCTTTTTTCGTCTCTTCCGCGGCAATTTCAGTGGATCCTACAACTGGTAATAAAACGAAACGCAAGAAACGTGTCCGGAAGAGGGTAGACCATTTCGTCTGCTAATACAACACCTACCCTTCAGTTTACTCGTGATGCACCTTGCATTCAACTGTGCCAAAACATCGAGAGCTCAAAATAAATACAATACATGGTAAATATCCCGTTTCTAAAGGCAATTCTTGGATAATAATTGTAACTATTATACAAACTGTCGATGGAAGTTTCTTGTCCGCACCTTACTGCTCTAATGGTGCCAATTAGTCTATAAATAATAAGTAGGTGGTGTTTGGTAACGTACAGTCATGCGATAAAGCGCTATTCGAATTATTTTATTACGAATGATAAGATAACTGATTACGGATATTTTCTATCAAAATAACTCTTATGAATACCTAGCTACCTGCCTTAATACCTACCTTAGCTAACCGCGTATAAAATTACTCATTTTCTAAGGAATATAAGAAGCGTTTATATAAAGATATGTATACACACTCACTTACTCACATGCTTTTGAATTTATATTAGTATGACCACTGTCATACTAATAGTGATGTGATAAATTTAACTGGCAATATATATTATATACATTAAAAAATACCCATTGGATATGTACAGAACTAGTCTACAAAGCTTGAGATTAACACAGATAATATTTTTTTTTTTATTATTGCTTTTGTTCACAGACTCAATGGGTTCGTGGCATTGCTTAAATTTATATTTATAACTTATACTTTTTTTTATAATTACTAACGGAATACAGGACTTTTTTTTCTTAACTAAACTTACATAAGATATTTGTGAAGGCCTGAAATGCACTTTGAAAACCTACTTAGCGTGAAGGGCACAATACGATAAGAGCATGAAAGGCTCAAAACTTTTTTATTTTTTCAAATTTCTTAGCCTGACAATTTAAGAAGAGCCCAGAGGGGCATTTTTGCTTTTTTTTTGTTTTTTTTTGTACAGTACGATAATATAATTTTAGAAGACACTGAGATATTTGAAATTTAACTTGCGGGATTTGTACCCTTTGTGGCAAAAATGCAGGAAGCATTAGAATAAATCGAGGATAGTTGCCCCACGTTCTAATTTGTCTTTATATTTTCCTAATGAGCAGATCGAAATGTATGTGAAAGTTAAAAAAATACATTTGTCTTTCAATTACAAAATTTTTGGAAAATTCTTATTAATAATATGTACCTATGATCTGTATCAATTTCATTATTCTGAAGTAAAGAAGATAACGTATAAGTTGTATGCCCCACTAAGAAACAATGAACATTTTAATACAAAAAAACATCTTTGTTTATAAATTAGTTATTTCTGGGAAGAAGTAAATTAACCTCGTCAAATTTATTTTTGTGACATACCTATAAATGGTAGTATTTTGTGTATACTGATATCTATCACATACATAAACGTACAGAAGCGTATTTTATTCGTCCATTCCATGTGAATGGTAGATATAGAATTAAACCAAAATAACCAGGCAATATACATTATTCTTTTAAAATTTAACCACGAACACCATGAAATTTTAAAAAGGTATCAAGTAGTAGTTTATTTCCCTGAAAAATCGGACACCTATCCTCTTTTTGAGGTATAGTTGCCTATTGCACTTTAAATATGGGTATAATTGAAATGTTCAATCAAACACTTCGTTGAGTGTGTTTATACGGCTCTTCCGTTTAGTAATAAAAGTGATCGCGAGCCCAAATCAGACACAGAGATACCTTATTAATTTAAGTCACCATCACCATAGATGCGCACATCTTTGATTTATTCAAACGTGAAGTTTAAGTTAGCCTTAAAATACGACGTGGAGTTCAACAGAGAGTTTGAAAAGAAGTTGTTTGAATACTATATTATTAAGTCCAATAACGTACATAATTATAATTATACATATATTTACATAATAGCACTGTTAAGTGAGACGTTATCAACGCGGGCGTACCGAACACTTCTTGGAAAAGACTACCGAATGTAATTGAAATTATAGTCTGACCTATCCGATAACTATTACGTGAGTAATCCCGTATTTCTTAGTATAATGAGTGAAAACCACGTTAGTTTTAATAACAAAACGTGCATAATGTTACCCCAATTTTAAGCCCACCTCTCCTTATGATTATTCCTATGTCACCAAGAGCTTGAAGTTTTAAATTCGTGTGGTAGGACCCTCAAGCGGCACTCACTTTAGTTTATCTACAGTGCCCTTCCAACTTGAAAAGTATTGCTTGCTATACTAGTGCCCTGAGGTAGAAAATCATAAATCAGAATATACTAGTAATAGAATATCGCTGCAAAATTCTACCACGCGGTAAAATAATTTTAAGTATTTTTTCTTTGACTGTACACTCATAGATTGTTGTCGTGACTTTTGGTCATTACGTAGTTGCCATTTTAATGGTGATTAATGTAGCGAAGATTTATATAGAACTTAAGTTTCAGTCTTTCAGTTCATGTTTATAACACTTTCGACGAGAAAATGGAGAAATGGCAATTGATAGCAATTGCTTCGTCGTTTAGCAGTGTTGTATTGTACAATGTTTGGTGCGTAAGACACATTGATTTAAAATTATGTACTTAAAAACGCTTTTTTAACAAAATTCATTACTGAAATTCTTAAAAAAATCATGCGGGGCTGTCTTTGGTGACCGCCGATATAAGTGAAAACTGTCCGAATTATTTTAAGAGACACAATCAACAACTATAGGTAGTCATGCCAAGCGTTCGGTGACGGTGAAGATGACGCGAGTTCCATGATTTGGTCACCCAAAAAGTGTTCAACGTGCCTAAAGAAGTTTTCACTTCATAAATCTGTGTTTGCGAGTTCCTTCTCCAAGTTTAGCATACAGACGTCTTGATACACTATTGCAACCAGGGCTGCGTTGCAGCAAGCCACAGGAAAAACCCAAAATTTTGCAAAACTGCTGGTCCACGACGCCACTAGGCCAAAATTTGCACGGATCGAGATTTCACGCCCGTTTCACGACACCTGTAAGAACAAATTTTGTCCCGACCGGCCAACATTTTTCTACCTGTTGAGAGAGCCAAATCTTGGTCGGCTGTCAAAAGTGACAGAGTGTTGATAGTGACAAAGTATTTTGTTGCATTTACACGACGAAAGGACAGGTTTATTTATTTGTACTTAACTCGAAGTGCCTAATTATGTATTCTTGACCGGTGGAGAGTAATTAATATCCTCAAAATAGTTTGAAACCAACAAAGCTTACAACTAAGTTATATGTGTCAAACTCGTTTTTGACAGATAAAAAACTTGAGAGGTGTCAAGGGACATCCGGATGGAACGAAGTTCCTCATCAGAAAAAATTATGCTAAAAATACAAAACCATGGTAAGTATTCCAATAATAGGTTCCGATAATCGCGCGTATAGGGTTACTTGAATAAAACTCCTTTCTGCGTATGGGATGTGTTCAAAAATGTATATTTCTCAAAATTACATATTACATCCAGTGAATGAAATGCCTCCGCGAGCTAACTTTACCTGAGTCGCCATCTAGTATAAATTTACGGAACTAAATGGCGCCACTTGCTACGATTACAACATCTGGCTTGCTTTCTATAAGAGAGAGAGAGAGAGACAGACAGAGAAACATGCGACGCCGCACTTGCTTTCTATAAGAGAGAGAGAGACAGACAGACAGACAGCTTACTATAGCAAAAAGTGTCGTGACAACTTTTCGTAAGAATTTTTTCCGTCTAGCCCCCTTTCACAACGCGCGATAAGGAACTTCGTTCCAATAGTAAAAACGTTAGAACGTTTTGTTCGTCCAAGATTTCACTGAGCGTTGTTAGAACAACGCTCAATGAAATCTTGGACGAACATTATTTGGTCTAAAACTTGCTGGGGAATAAACTGGACACGTAGCTCCTGTGCCATTATGACGTCATAACGTTCAGATGTTTTTATGTGATTATGTTACGGAATAAGCACGAGGCCCAGCTGTTGAATCACGGTAACTTCTGCTTTTAACAGGTCCTATTTATTTCTAGTAACGATCTATACTGCACCCGTAACCTTGAGACATAAAGTTGTTGAGTCTCATGTGCCTGTAACTCCGCCGGCAACCATACCTTCAAACCAAAACACAGTAATTCGACTAACTCCCTCATGATACAAAGTCTTCTCACTGTGCTTCTCTTGATATACTCATTCAGAAAATGTTCTACTGCTACTATACAAGTACAATTTGAAAAATTACTCAGTGTATATCATCACTTGTCATCAAATGTATCTGTCAGAAATATCAGTTGGGCCTCGCCTCGTGCTTAAGTATATAACTTTAAATCATTGTGTCTTATGCACCATACATTGTACTGCATACACTACTAAACGACGAAGCAATTGCTATCAATTGCCATTTCTCCATTTTCTCGTCGAAAGTGTTATAAACATGAACTGAAATACTGAAACTTAAGTTCTATATAAATCTTCGCTATACTAATCACCATTAAAACGGCAACTACGTAATGACCAAAAGTCACGTCAACAATCGATAAGTGTACAGTCAAAGAATCAAGTACAATTTGAAAAATTTAATACTGACTTCCATTCTATTTAGTTATTGGAGTGTATCTCAGAAACTACTGGACTGAATTTGATGACATTTAAATGGGACTACACGGAAAGCACCAGTTTTTAAACAAAAAAAGAATGTTGATAATTGAATCACCCAGTCGAAAGTTATGAGGTAACAAACATAAAAAAATACAGTCAAATTGTGTACCTCGTCCTTTTTTTTTTTGAAAGTCAGTAGGTAAAACCCCATATCAATGAGCTAACTTAGTTGTTTAAGTTTGCCACTCTGAAACCAAAACTGAATTAATTCAGGGTAGAGCTCCAAACTCTCTTACTTAATTTGAATAACTAAGTTCATAAGTAATGATGATACTTGTGCTCAAATATACGAGATGATTAACATGGAAGTTTTAATAAGAATAGAAGTTGCAAAAACAGATTGAGGCTTTAACTTTATGTATGTGTTTGAAACGTTATGTATCAATAACACACAAATAAGTTATTACATACACACAACTCTTGTTAACGTTGTTACTGTTTGTGTGCGCGTACACAAGCGCTTTTGTTTCAACCAGTGGAACTCCTTTTTTAAATTAAAAGCGTCTTGACGTCATAGCAACTCGGACGGAGCCTGGTTTTTTCAACTATAGTTCTAGGAGGATCTTGATTAAATATTGCTGACTGACATTTGTTACTGTAACTCCCGTAACCATAATTATCCGTTCAACACAATACACGGCTTTGCTAGAAGTCAATAAGCACACTCTGGGTTACGGGCTCAGTGTAGATCATCACTTGTCATCAAATGTATCTGTCAGAGGAAGAGGTTGGGCCTCGCCTCATACTTGTGTCGTCTTCCAAAAACATTTTTTTAACAAATCTGGAACCGACTACAACACTAAGGTGATATAACTTGCTGAAGTTATAGGCGAAACAATTTTCAGTTATTGGAGTGTACCTAAAAGACCGCTTGACGGGACTCGATGTAATTTAAACAGGACTAACCTCGAAAAAAAATTATTTGAAATGAAAGAAGGATATTGAGAATCATTCCACAAATGGGGGAGAAACGGTGAACATACATAAAAATACAGGCGAACACAGAATCTCCTCCTTTTTTGAAGTCGTTTAAATAAAGAGGATTTTCATAACAATAAAACTGAATTAACGTGAGAATTGCGCGTTGTCAAGATGGACAATTGTTTCGACTTACTAAGCAGGTACGGCATTTATTTATTTATTTTTATTAAAATTAACACCGTTACAACGACTTACACTAATTATATTGATAATAATTATAACTAGTACGGCTTAAATTAACAATTTATGATACTCGTATTTACACAATCAAATGAATTAGTTTATCAAAATCAAAATCAGATGTCAATATAAAATACAAATTGTAATATAAAATGAATGTCAAGCATAGTATCATGACCTCTCTCCATGCACCCGCCAATATATTACACTCTGGATGAGCGGCTAAGAGGGAATTTAGAGCAGCAAGCGATCGCGGTATCGGTGATGTCGGGTGTGCGACTGTTCTACATTTCAGAACAGCAAACAGTTTATGCTTCCTCTACCGAAGGTAGTTACCGGGGACATAAAGACGACACAACTGGCTACCCAGGTCCGGAGCATCAAGTTAACCTTGCAGAAATTGCCACATTATCACTAGTTGATCATGGGCTCTTCCTACTTGTCAGGAATTGTATACTAGAGTGCCGTGCAAGAATTCTGTAGGATACAGAAGGATACATGTAGGGGTAGTACCCATACCTACGCTTATAAAGGTATATACGGCATAAAGTGCATATACGGGATGAACACATAGGCAACTTTAATCCCAGTTCAACGGCTAGTTTCCGCGAGGGACCGCGATAACCATATTCCACGCGAACAAAGTCACGAGCAGATAGAAGTAATAAATACAAAAACATCAAGCATGTGTTATACGTTCATACTGTTTTAATCAAGTTAATTATTTCATAATGAAAATGGTATGAGTAAGCCCAACAAGTACCTTCATATACTTACCTGAATTTATTATTCCCTACTTTATTATCATCTTCTTCAATTAATTATCGTCCAATTAATTTGCTCGTATACCTTCCAAGGATACCGTATAAAAATAGCATTATTAAAACGTGTACACTCGATATTATCTCTTTAAAAATATTTTGTGCAAAAACGTTTTAAAATATCTGCGCCTTGCTGCTTGAAAAATTGTGTAGATTTTTGTGCAGATCTGTTTATTAAAGTAACCCTAGATTTGTTTAGATGTTTTTAATTAACGTGTTTACTCCAGAACAAAATAATGTTTAATTAAATCATATGTTAATGACCCTAAGAACTTAAAGTCCCCATCGATAACCTCAGTAAAATACATTAAATTTATCAAAAGCCTGTTACTTTTTAAAACGGCAACTTTTAAGCCTCCAAGAAATCGGTAAATCTTGATGGAAGAAAAATATCTTCGTTTTGCATAATTTTGTAATTAGCGAAGTCTCTCCGACTGAGAGGTGGAGAGATAAAACTTCCTAATGACGTTCTGGAGGATGTCCGCTTTCAGCGCTAAAGTTCTGGGAAACTTTCTGTTATCGAAGAAAATGTTATTTATTTGCAGGGTAGGTTAAAGGTTTGTAGTTATTTGTTTTCCATTATTTATTTTTTAAACGTGATGAGAAAAAGAACGGGCTATGAGCCGTCTAAATTGCACAACCATGAAAAGCTATGCATGCCTGATGTATTGCATGTCGCCTTGTGAGGCGGAATATAAATAAACGAATATGAATAAACGGAAAAAAACAACAGGAACGTCTTTAAACAAGAATACAGCGAAATTCATTCATAAGGTGAAGTCTCAACTGTGATATCAATTAATTAAACCTTTTTGAAATCAATTGACAGCTATCAATTACAGCTAGCAACACTGTAAAAATACGTTTGACGTTGAAAAAGCTCCTTAATATTTTTAATTGACCGACCGATGGGCGACAGCAATAATATTTTCCTTTCATTACCAATCGAAGAGTCTATTAGTTCGGGCGTAAAATAACCGATGAGAAAATATACGTCTTTTTAGGTCGTATTTGCTCTTACATTTCATCGTAGAGATTGAAATATCGGTCCTAAGTATCGATATCGAACGAGGTTTTGTTTATCATAAGTAAGATAAAAATTTTAATAGGTGCACGCGTTGCGCAGCATGCTTTAGTTGATCTGTATTAATTTATAAGGTAATAGCTGCGCTCCGCGGTGTGATGCATGATGACGATGATCAATCAAATATAGCGTACGTTATTCAGGCACTTCTGGTGAAATAATTTTTGATCGGTTAAGTAGTTTTTGCATTTATTAAACAAACAGTTAATCAAATAGTTCCTCTTTATCATCAGAATAGATTAAGGACAAAGGTACGATTAATGTGGCCTAGTCTGTACCGGTTTTATTATTGCATATTTAACATAAAAAGGTAGTTATTGTGACATAACTGTCATAGTAAGATATAATTAGTATAGCAAACTTTTTTGTAGACACTGATGTCCTATGGTACATCACTTACCATTACAATTAATTAATTAATTACAATTTTTTTTTTTATTTCAATGAGAATCTGTACACTTCGTTTTAGCCATATTGGCTTGATATTGGCATTGGAACGACTACAAACTTCAATTTTAATTAGTTAACATTTCACCAATGTCAAAGTTAATATCTTTCAGCACTAACAAAGTTATAGCCATTGAAAAAAGAGTTTAGAATTTATTAAAAGTTACTGACAGAATTACAATTTCAGTACAATAAAACGAGCCAATCACAAATATCAACACAACAAGGAATGAAGTTAGAGATACTGCCAAAATACATTGAAGGAATGAACATATACTTGCATGACACTTAGAAGAGTGAAGAATGGGTGGCAGAAAAAGGAACTAACAAATTTTCATTGATTTGATTGCTTATTCTTTACCGACAGCGCCCTTATGAATTCAACCAATAAGAAGTTACAGGGTACAATGAACGAACAAAAGTGACCGAAACAATTTCGGTGCAGCCATTTTATAATACAGATTTTCCCTATAGTTAAACCATACAAATATTAAAATATTCTTAAATAATAAGTTACACGTAACTTGGCTATTCTAAGACCGAAAAAATATCGTGAAATGTAAATGTAAACCCCAAACTAGGATGCCCTGTATGATGGGTGTCAGACTACCCGAAAAATTCTAGTCTCAGATAGCAGAGTTATTAAAATATAGACTTAAAGGTAATCAATTCAAATTGATTACTTGTAACTAGAGTTAGAACGAGATTATATATTTATGTTTTTAAAGTCTCAGAGTTCCTAGACAAGAGATTGTACTCTGGGTACTAGGAACTAGTAAGGAATGCTCTTTCATAAAGCATTTTTAGACAGTAGCATAGTGATTATTTCTACAAGGTCGTAAAATAAATTTATATATATATGAATACACATAGTAGTACATATTATAGTATTATGTCGTGTAGTGTGTGTATGTGTGTGTGTGAATGTATGTGATGTAATGTGAAAATGTTAGGTATGTAGTTAAACGAAAATAGTGACGAACTATATACTATATATATATATAGGTACATTACCATTTCAACCAGTTAGGTATTATCTCAGTTTTATAGATTTATGCCATTGAGTAGGTCTTCAGTTTCTTCGTAGCCAAGACTTAGAAGCCAGTCCCTCAACACTATTTTACAATTGAAACATGACAAAGGATAAATATTAAAGTTTCTGTTTACTTTGTTGTACAAGCGTGGAGCAAGGTTACAAAAGTGCCTTTTTGTCATCTCTAAGTGGAACCTTTCCTCCTTACAGACCATGTAATTTCTACGACGAGTTAAACCAGTTTCTTTATTAATTAAAAATATACCAATTTTATTATATGGTGTTAGATAATAAATGTTAAATATGTATGGTGTTAGGTAATAATGTTAGATAATAAAGTTAGATATTAATAAACCAGTTTCATTATATGGTGTTAGAGTGTGTTGTTGTAGCAGAGTATGATATACAAAGAGCTGTCTAACAGTGAGAACTTTACATTCAGAATACAATTGTGAGGTTGGATATCTATAGGGTTTATTCATCATAACTTTGAGGACAATTCTTTGCGCTTTCTCCAGTTCCAGAAACCTAGTTTTGTAAGCAGAGCCCCATGCCGTTATACAGTAATTTAATAGCGATTGACACAGTGCATAGTACACAGTGATTAGGATGTGAGCATCAGCTACGTGTCTGATTTTTTTTCGCACCCGCGATATAGCTGCAGTCAGGTGGGATTCCCAGTTTAGTATGTTGTCAATAATTACACCAAGGTACGTGACCTTCGACACCGAAGATAGCCCTATACATTGACAAGCATCGTGGTTTCCACTACAAGAATGGGCCCTGACTATGAGATCTTCTGGATCAGGGATGTAGTTTATTTTGGCTGCGAAGGGTATCACATGTGTCTTGCTAACTTTAAGAGTTAACAAATTGCTTTTTAGCCATCCCATTACTATACGGAGAGCAGTTTCAGCACTTTCAGTTGTGTCTCTCCAAGTGCTTCCTGATATCACCAAGGCTGTGTCATCAGCATAAGAAAACATTTTGCAGTTTCGAAGGTGCAATTTACACAGTTCGTTCATAAAGATAAGGAAGAGGGTTGGACCGAGGACACTGCCTTGGGGAACCCCGTAGGATAGTTCCTGTTTATCACTTATATGATTACTTATCTTAACACACTGACTTCGTCCTGATAAGTAATCTTTAAACAGATCTAGTGCCAGCCCTCTTACCCCTATATTTTGAAGTTTGATTAGCAATATATCAGTTGCAACCGTGTCGAAGGCCTTAGATAAGTCCAAAAATATGGCAACACATTTCAATTTGTCATTGAGGTTTCCAACAACACACTCAGTTAAACCCAATACAGCATCTTCGGTTGATTTTCCAGTCCGAAAACCAAACTGATTGTCTGCTAATATATGATGAGATTGTAAGTATCTTATGAGCCTGTAGTTAATGATCTTTTCGAAAATTTTAGATAATGACGTCAATATTGATATTGGTAGATAGTTGTTAAAATCTTCTTTGTCGCCATTTTTATGTATTGGATGTACAACGGCCCTTTTGAATACTTCTGGAAAGATTCCCGTGGCTATTGATGTTTTTATTATGTGCGTAATTGGGAGTACCAGGTAGTTTTAAGCAGATTTTAATAAGCAGGAAGGAATACCGTCCCATCCAGTAGCACAATTAGTTTTTAATCCAAGTATCATACTTTCAACTTCTCCGGGACTAGTTTCTAAAATTGCAAATGAGTTTGCAGGTGTATTACTAGTTGGTCGAAGTGGATTATTCAGTTCTGCTTCTTGGATTTTAGAGGCAAAATTTTTTCCTATACTTGCAAAATAATTATTTATATTGTTAACAGATTGTATCGGATTTTGGGAACTAAGTAAAACGTCTGCAGGTGTTTTCTTATTTGTAGTATTTGTAATTTGTTTGATAACCTGCCAGGTTGCTTTTGTGTCTCTACCTGATTTTTGCAATTCTGCTATCTCATACTCGCGTTTACGTTTTTTTAATAGATTCGAGCAAAAGTTTCGGTAACGTGTATATGTTAATTTTAGCGAGATGTTACTTGGAATTAAAACTATTGCATTTACAAAACATTGCTATTCCATTTGTTTACAAGCAAACTTGTTGTTTCTACTTCATTTTTAAACCACTTCTTAATAATTTTATAAATTTGTCTGAATTAATAGTTACAGTTGTAACACAATGTCGCATAACACAATTGTCGCATAACACAATTGTCGCACAATGTCAATATCATTTTTTATTGTTTTACGTTATTTCAAGGAGGTACAACATTTTTGCATACATTGAACGTGAAAACTACTTTTAATATCCTTATTTACCTTTCATCCATAAATTGGATCTATACTATGGTGGTAGTAACATAAAAATATCGATTCGAAGCATAGTACAAAAAGTAATTGACCAAGAGTATCGATATCGACTTCCACTTCACTATTCACGGGCACACTTTCTCAGTAAATAGAAAAAGTATTTTGGCAGACTGTTTTGCCGACAAAGCCTGTATATTTTCCCTCTTGTGATTGGAGATTTGGCTTAACTTGCCAGTAACACAGACAAGAATAGGTAGAGTGGAAATCCTTTTTGAAGACGAGATAGCGAGGGACAATAGTATGTTGGAGGGCTGGAGGAAATAATAACGTCTGACATATGCAAGAGACGCCTAGACCTTAGCTCCTTCATTTTATTTCTTCAACAATAGTTTTTGAGATGGAATTTAAGATGGAGGCAGTCATATTACAATAGTTACCGCGCACACAATCCCACTGATATATAATATTCTCTCTACTATTCCTCTGAGCTTAGGCCGATCGTGCCTCGATAGAGAGGCACGATCGGCCTAAGCTCAAAGGACGTAGCACAAACTAATTGCGAAAAAGTGTTCGTATCGCAAGCGTCAAAGCGTCACACTTCGGTGTACTAACTATGAGTTATCTGTGTCACAGTCGCTTTAGATAAATTACAGTTTGCGCTATTACACGTGAACGACACGTAACGTTACTCTGACGCAGTTACTCGTGCTAGGGCTACAGGTGAAATGTGATAACGTTAAGTGACAATGAGTCATGCTTTTTCGTCGGTGCAGTCTACGTTCATCGATTTATAAGATGTGATCACGTCAAAAAGACGGAAAACTTTATATAAGTAGCTGCAGTTGTCGATTTAAGAGATTACTATTTTGACATTAATATAACATGAAGCAATTAGAAATAAGGTAAGCTTTAAAAACGGTCAGTACCTATTATTTTTTTTATTTATTTATTTATTAAATGAAATATATAGCTCAGTTTATATTGCTGAACCTAACTCAAGATTCAGTGTTCGATAATTCTACGAGAAGCACCTGTTTACGAAGAAACTCACGTATAAACTTTGGCAATGAGAAAGCAGGTACGCCTGGAGAAGTTTATACGCGAATTGATATTCTGATCTTGAAGGGGTTTTTTTCTTTCATCGATTTTTACGCTTCATTTGACGATGAGATGGAATCGCATATGATTGTGCGCGTTTTGAATACGAATAGGTGTAAAAGGCTTTTCCGGTAAAATTTATATTATGTGCTACATACATAATAAGTCCATTATGTTCCCACTGCTGGGACTCGAGACTACTCTCAGAGAGAGAGAACGGAGTGTTAAGGAAAGTATTACTATTATTTATAATATGGTGTAAGAAAAAAACAATTTAAAATAATGCGTTTGTGTTAGTAACATAGGTCATATGTACCTAATTCTATAATTTGTGATATTTTCAAATGTAATTTTAAGTTGTTAAACCCCAAATTTCAGTAGTTAATTAATTTATGAATAGAGTTTCCCTAGACACTTGACGTCTTGGGGATATAAACATTGGTATATACTATATATACTACACACTACAGAGGCCTAGCGCGGCTTGTCCATCTGCAAAATCCAGTGTCAATCTATACTAATAATAATAAAAAGAGGAAAGATTTGTGTTTTTGTACGTTAATAACGAAAAAAATCAAAAACTACTGGACTGATTTTAAAAATTATTTCACCATTGGAAAGCTACTTTCACCCTGAGTAACATAGGCTATATATTTTTAATCATCATCATCATCATCATCCATCACCACGGGTTAAAACCTCGAAGCACGACTAACTTATAATCAGAATAGGATCGACCTTCATTTGTATGGAGCTTGTAGCATTTAACTACTATACCTGGGTACTCATTAATTTAAAGTTTAAAATAAACAAAATAGGTTTAGAAACGTTTTGAGTGCTTATCTATACAATAAATCAAACTATACTGTTTATACTACAATTTGCTTACGCAAGTACAACCTGCTAAACATTCATAGATTAATTAATGGCCAGCATTAATTTTTTGAGATGTACCGTCATCATTATAAAGTAAGGGGCGTTCAATGTTTTATCTGAGAGGTGGACCGTTGTAAAAAAAACTTACCACGGTTCGACCCAGGTGATCTCAGAAAGTGGACGGTGGGGAAAAACCGAAGTTATCAATTACAATTACTCGTATGACACGTAATGATAATTCCACTATTTGCTATAGTTATCGGAACAAATTGAAAGATTTTAAATTTTCATCCCATTTGTTGAATCTGAAAAAGCCAGCCCGCCATTCACAACCACGTTTGATTGGTTTCCCAAACAAAAAGTTTTATAAATGGCCGCACAAATGTGGGAAATCGTCTATCTTTTTTGAATAAATACGAACTGAATATTGAAAACTATGCAATCCAGGTATATATTATTTTAAAATAAACCCCTATTTTTCCTAGTCACGCTATAACTTGAGAACCGCTTTACTGATTTCGATCATCTTTTTTAAATGTTTTCTCATACTTCGCAGAAGGTTCTTACATTAAAAAAAAATTAAAAACATGAGAGGTTATAGCGAGGCCGTAGGCCGAGCCTACTACTCGAACGAAGTCGCGAGCAGTCACAAGTCTATATGTAAAAACGAAACCCCTATTTCTCCTGGTCACGCTATAACTTTAGAACGGATGGAACAATCTCGCTAATTCTTTTTTTTTGCATTAATTATTGTCAGGAGAAGGTTCTTATGAAAGAAAACCCAAGAAAATTCCAGGATAAAAAGTTTTTTTACCCTTGGGTAAAATGTTCGTTGAATAAACAATTTTTAAATGATAGTTTTTTATTTTATTAGGAGACTGTTCAAGGCGCAAAGTCCATCTGGTGCTAAGTGGTAGCTCTTGCTTAGAACAGATGCATTTCCTCGCAAGTAAGAACTGCATTGTACCCGTAATCATGATATATTGATAATGTTACTTAGAGCTTTACTTAAAAAAGCTGCTTATCTTAAAGTGACCTTATTTAGTAGTGCACATTACAAAATTGTTCTGCGCCGAGTGACGTTATTTAAATTTAAGCAGCTGTTATAAGTAAGGCCATAAGTTGTAAAGTATCATGTGCTTGTAATTTTGCTGGCTCTGAAACCAGAACGCAGTATTCCAACATTACTGCTTTGCGGTAGAAATAGGGTATGATAGTGGCAGTACTTCCCAGATTTTATTTATTTATTTATTTATTATTATCAACAAACAGTTACAATTGTGAAATGGATATAACGTGCCTAAAAACCTAAAAAAGGTTTGTCCAGACACTAAGTTCTCGACCAGTTACCTTACTTACTATTAACCAATACAAGAAGTGAGTGATACAGTTAACCGGTTCTGCACGAGTGTTACGGGCGCGCGGGCACCTATAAGTAGGTACAACGGTCTAACGTTGTGAGCGCGCTCCCGTTATGAAAGATGCTCCACTTTAAATAATACTTAAATAATATTTTTTAATACCCTTTTAATATTTTTAGGGTTTACTTTCTCTTTGGTTTGAGATGGTAGTTTATTGATAAGTAATGATATGAGGTATTGAGATGTTCTTTTTCCGTACACGTTGTTAAATTTAGGTTGAGTTAGTTTTTTATTAGTAACACTTCGAGTTTGGTATGGATGACTTACAAGGATTTGGATGTCTGAACGACAGAATTGTTCAAGAAGAGAAGATGAAACTCATTCACAAAGAGGGCTCTGAACTCTGCTGCTCTGAACATGATGCACAAGTTTAATCTGTTCAGTCGATAAAGTTTTAAGAGAGAACATATAAATAAATAATCACGTCATACGAAGATTATTAAAAGATTTTATACAATCTCACACACGCGTACCTTACACATACCTTTGCATTTATAATACCAGTATTTTATGTTAGTATGATTTGTGGCTTAACTTTGACCATCTCTGAAATAGGCGAGGTCGTTATCAATAACGGTAATAACAAGCTTTTGTGCCAACATTTTGGACTTTGTAATCGTTAAAACTTCCTGTATTCGTATTCCGGAAGTTTGGTTATGTAACGTGATAGCGTTATTGAAATTACATATAGGAAATTATCATTGTAATATTTACAAATTATTATTATTATAGTTTACGTATTGACTTTTTCGGGTGAATGTCGCTATTTTTTTTAATAATGCAATAACAAGCATTTGCCCACGTCTTCGTGTAGAGTATTTTTTCTAGATATGACTTATTGTAACGGAATATAAAGAATTTTTTTACACGTTTTCCTACCCCACCTTTACACCTATAACTTCAAAAATAAAAAATCTTATACAAGTTTCATTCTCCATTTCATCCCTGTTAAAAATACTAAAGAACACCATTTTTTTAAGTGAACTATAATAATAATAATAATAACTATAATAACTATAATAACATAACTGTATTGTACCTAAGAACAAATTTTCCCTATAAGTTCAAAAACAAATATTGCGGCTGGAAATTGTACGGAACAATGTCTCATCCGCCTTTTCACCCCCCTAAGTCATCCCTGTCAAAAATATTAAGGCACGCCATTTTAGAAGTAAAAACTTATTTAGGCGCGTTGATCACTTTTTGGTTGAACATAAATCATGGAACTTGCGTCATCGTTATCGGCTTATTGGTTGAAGAAAAATCACGGAACTCCCGTCATCATCACTGTCACTGAACGCTTTGTCAGAGATTTTTTTATCGTATAGGTTGGCAAACGATCAGGCGGCTCATCTGATGGAAAGTGATACAACCAGTCATCCTCAATACCAAAGGTCTCGAGGATGTGTTGCCGACTTTTGAGAAAGGAATAGAAAGGGTGAGGGTTGAACGAGGGATGGGGGAGGGAGAAGGGGAATCGGGCCACTAGAACCTCTCACAAACGGACTGAAACGCAATAGCAAGCTATATTACTTCACGTCCGTGTTATGTGGGAGTTTGGTACTTCCCCGGTCTTGCTGGCCCATTCGGCTGTAACCCGAATTACACCAGGTTACAGTGTGGCATTACCACTAACAAATAATATTAATGTAATAGATAATGTATTATTCAAGCGAAAAGGTCTTTAGGCGCGATAATGCTTTCTATGACTACCTAATGTTTTTGATTGTGTGTCTTAAAAATAATTACAACATATATTAACAACCGTTTTCACCAATTTTATCCCCCTTAGTAGTAAACCCTTTCTCAGTACACAATTCATTCGTATATAACACTTAATCTTTACTGACATCAATTTTAAGTTTTATTGCATAAACCTAATATGGATTCCAATTGTTGTCCAAATATCCTGTTTCTACGACCAGCGGTTTAGGCTGTGCGTTATCTCTCAGTCAGCCTTTTCAGGACTTTGATTCTTATGTGTAGGTATATTGATGATAGAAACCTACGATGCTACTTGCCTCACGCGGTAAACTTCCCCGCGCGCGATGCATTCACAGAGTACTATTCTATATGCATTACAACGTCAGAGCAAGTACGCAACCGTCGCCTCAGATGCGCACTAATGTTATCTATCTACTAACCGGCGGTGCCAATAACCTATCTATGGATGGTTTACCCCTACTAGAGATAGATATTTGATACTATTTGTAATAGACGTTATGTCAGATTTCTATCCGTAGTGCGGTATACTGTATGTATTAGTATGTATGTAATGTAATGGTAGTAGGATTGATTATGGGAATCGACCCAAAAACAGTAAAACCTACCTTCTAAAACAGTAAAACTATATCCTCTACTACTCGCGTTAACGGTTTATGTGTAGTTGTACATATGTGTGTTGTTTTTATACTACAATAAACTTATTACAAAATATTGTTAGTTTTATAAATTTTGGTAATTGTAAAATAGAACAGCTCACCGCGACTTCATCCACGCAGAGTGAAATTATCGCAAGCACTCAAGATCTACCCATTTGATTATGATCAAATTTATTCTGGGTGTCTATAACTTCATTTCATTTTTAATTTCATCACTATCCGTTTCAGCGCAAAATAAAAAATAAAAAACCAACATATTTTCCCAATTATTAAAATTAGAAATATTTTATTACTTTTATGTCAAATGCTTCATGGTTAGTTAAATTCGTCAGAATAAAGTTCGTATTTGAAAATAATTAGTTGCTTTAGTTTGGATTAGTTAAATGATTCTAGTAACATAAACATAATCGTACCGTGCAGGAATAAATATAAGAAAAATGTAATTGACCGCCCGGCGAGTTGCTACTGAGGTAAATTACTAATTCTTTTGGTAACTGATTCAAACCCCAATACGTATACTTTAAATGGAAAACATTGTTACATACAAATTACATTCTAATTAAAGTTTTTGTATTTAAAAAAAAACTTTACAATGCCTCCTCTCCTATCTCGGCGTTATACGTTATGCGAGTATTTGACCCCAGGTATCTCACTTGACGGTCAGTGATGCTGAAGATACAGCCGAAGATAATATCACACTAGACCGAGAGTGATGAATGGCTCCCAAGAACTGCTGCCAGAAAACACTGTTACTTGCCAGGCGGAAATTTAAAAGTGCCATACAACTATGATGATTTGGATTTCATTACTTTGTAATCTTTAGTAAAAGCTCAAGCTCTTGTTACATCCAGACTCCATAAATACTCGTATTAGCAGCCAACCCTTATTATTCCACTGCTGACATCGCTTTAAATTAAAACATATTACGGCTTGAAGCCCTTTATTACAGACATCCAAAAAGGAGGATGTACTCAATTCTACTGTATTTTTTTATCTTTGTTACCTCATCACTTTCGATAGGGTGAATCGATTCCCAATTTTTTTTTTGTTTGAAAGCTGATGCGTCCTGCGTGGTCTCATTTAAATTTTATCATATTCGGTTCGGTAGTTTTTGGGTTACACTCCAATAACTGAATAGAATGGAAGTCGGTATTACAATTTTCAAATAGTACTTGTTATCATTATAGGAGCACACAGTATTATTCATATAACGAATATTTTATATTCGTTTTACAACTAATATATTTAGAATTTAGTTTTATCAGGAAAGTGTAGCTTCAACATAAAACGGCGTGTAAGTATTTCTAATTAGCACGTTAAACGCAAGCAGCACGTTGGTATCTAAATAAAAACAATACAATAGCCATATTGTTAACTAAATTGATAAGATAGCAAGCTTTATATTATTTATTTAATAAATAAAGTCATGAAATTCTGTCAAACGACTGCAATGCATCTGGCATTTAATTTTCTTTAATACTCGTATTTGTTTATTTTATATTATCATATTATATCTCCGACAGTTGCAAAGAGTTCGTTTTAAGCTTTGTTTGCCATTTTCAATTTATTTTTCCATCTGTATATTTTACAATTTCTTTGAATTTTAATAATTTGCTGATTCGATTGCATGCTGCAAGTGAACTCTTGTTTGAAGCTAGCTTAATACCCTTTACCCATCCCAAATAAGTTTAAAAATCTATGTGAAATAAACTTATTTGTATTTGTATTTGCATCCACACCAACGTTGCCCTTTTCATTGCCAATGATGGCGGCCCTTATGAGAGTTATATATATATAATGCTTTATATTGATGAGACTAAAACTGAGAGGTTAGTTTAGTCCACAGCTATTTATTACCCTTATCACTAAAAACTCATGTCACTTGTTTTTTATCCCTATCGTTTTACCGATTTTTACTATCGTATACAATACATTTATAAATATAAGGTCTTTGTTAATTAGTGCACAATATTGAACAAGGTGGTTTGAAATAAGTGGTCATTATAGTAAAAGAAAAAAATAGATATATTTTTATTATTATGAACCAATATTCACCGCTCCGCGAAAGAACCATAGTGCGACTGAACGCAAGACGGCGCCGCTTCATCACAGAATTGATAACATGAACTACGCGAAACATACCTACCCACTTCGATAGTTTACGATAGATTGCAAAGTCCGACATTGCCCCACCCAGGCCCGCCAGCAGGTAAGTAAGTTTAGGAATATAGATCCGCTGTGTAAACATTCGCGAATAGATTAGAGAGGTAGGTTCGTACGTAAGTGGGTAGGTATGTCTCACATAGTTACTATCTGTAGTCTATGTTATGTGATGAAGCGGCGCCGTAGTGCGTCAGTCGCACTACGACTCTTTGGCAGAGCTGGGAATGGGTTCATAATAATTAATAGTATGTATTTTTTCTTTCACTTTCATGACCCGTTATTGATTCAAAACCACCCCATTCAATATTGTGCACTAATTACCAAAGGCCTTATAATAGGATCTTATTCATCATTATATATTTTTTAACAACAAGGCCTGCGCTACTTTCTCACTTACAACTTTGTGTAAGACCGAAAATCAGTAAAATTAACGTTATAATAATGTGGGAACATAAATTTCCATCGCAATACAATACAACAATACATACCTTAAACTTTTGCTACTTACTTGTCTTCTTTACACAACTTTTTTGATAGCAGCAGATATAGTAGGTTCATATTCATATAAATTAAGGGATCATGATTCACTATTATAGGGTTACTGGTAATCAATTAGCATCCTGTTAAGGGCATATTCTGTACATCAAAACAAACAACTTTTGTTCTAGAACTTTTCCCAAAACTAAACAATTTCCCAAATAAAATTTTTAAGTTTTTGTGATTCTCTCTTACACTTCATAACTCTACATCGCATCCACTTCATTCTTCGTGTATACGACAGCGAGTCGTAGCGTAGCACAGCTACGACGACCTTGAATTGCCGCGTCTCAACCCTTTTCTTACGCTGCCGCCGCCGGCCGGGGCTCGTCGGCATAGTATTAACAATGTTTAGACCGGTCAAATTGATTTTTTAAGTTTTGTATAGAAGAAAAAAAAATAAAAAATTTGAAAGTTGTAGAACAAAAGATGTTTGTTTTGATGTACAGAATATGCTCTTGAAAAGATGCTAATTGATTACCAGTACCCCTGTATAATCATTGTGTTAATTGTTCACATTTTATCTTTCTATGCACGATTTCCCCAGCGTAGTTATATAATAGGTATATATATTGAATAGTGTGTGCTGTTGTGGTGCTGGTCGAAACCGTTTGAAGTCGTTCATTGTGGTTGGCATCCGAATGGTTTAAATTAACAGTGCGGTGTGCAATCACGGTGCACATGGCGCCTGTCGTGTTCGCTGTAAAGTAATTAAACACGGTTTCTGGTTAATTCCATATGTGACAAAGTACAATTGTGTATCGAATAATTAGAATTTCATAATTAATTATTTATAGATAACCAATTTATTGAAAGAAGTGTTATAATGAAGATTGAATGCCCACATAATGATTGATATGACTAAAACCATAACGGCACGCTGTGGGGTCGCGAACCATAAGATAAAGATAAGGGTAAGGAAACTCGACTTACTAGGTGGCCCTGATGTGCAAAAAGCCGTCTTAGATGGTAGCACCGTAATCTCAGCTATTTAACCGTAAAGCAATAGGGCGCCATCATTATGTGTCAAAACTCGTCTTTCCGTATATTTTTTTCCAAAGAACCGATAAAAACAAGCGTGCACTTGTTTTTATCGGTTCTTCGGAAAAACAATTCATTTTACATATTATAGTTTTAGATTATATATTCTGTCTAAAAAAAGGCAAGCCTTCAACAAGGGTCTCATTTGTCCCAAGGTAGAATCAGGGTCCACGATGTCGCCACTCACCGACAGCTCGCCACGAAGCTGCGGATTTATTTATTTATTATAGATTAATAAATAAATTAAGAGTAATTAAATGTAGATATAGACAATGTAGGAATATAAACTACACTTGGTACCACCACGCCACCACAACTGCTTTCAACGCTGTGAAGGTACTATGCTTGAGCTATAAACAGCAGTTCGTCCGTACCTCTAATCGAGTTAGGCTGAGTACTATGTAAGTAATCTCCGGGGTTGCGTGAAAACTTTTAAAACGACAGCTGGCTATTTGCAGAGTGGTACAAGTAAATTGAATTGCCTCTTCTAGATTGAAATGATGTGGTTAAAAACTTAAAAACACTTAAAAAGAACTTTAAGATATACAATGTTTGACACAAATTTCTTTAAAAAATTGTTAAATAGAATTTACTAGTTTGCAAGATGTGTTATAGAAAACCTCTATTTTCGTTTTATCTATTTTTATTTATTTTATTATATTCGGAAAACTAACAGCTATGTATAAACATTATAAATAAAATTAAATATAAAAAGAAGGCCAATTAAAAGTTTTCACAGTTAAGTACATGATAATAGGTCTTATTGTCAGACTTTCTATACGTGTCAACTCTGGACAGTATATACTAAAAAATCTCATGACACCATTCGAGTGGCATACAATAACATCTTCAGGCACCTTATGGGTCTGAGGTGGTATTGTAGCGCCTCCGAAATGTTCACTGAAGCTCGAGTAGCATCATTTCATGCTATACAGCGACAGAAAATAGCATCGTTCATGTCCAGAGTTGACACGTGTAGGAACTCCATTATTAGAAGCCTAGGCGACAGGCTGCTGCTGACGGATTCGTATAGACGGTGGATGAAAATTGCCACCTAAATATATTTTATTTTATTTTAATTTTTAATTTTTTAATTTTTAATTTATTAATTATTATTCTTAATACTGTGTGTTTTTTGTAAATGTGATATGGACCTAGTGTCCGAAATAAAGATTTTTATTTTATTATTATTAATAACTTAAATCAACTTAGTATGTAGACTGGCATGCACACAATGTTTAAATACAAACCTGGTAAAAAAATACAGTATACAATCTTACGAAAAAAAATTTCATTCAGCAGTCGCTTCAGTTTATGGGTAGTAGTATTGAATATATCTAGGTCTATATCTGAAGCTATAGTGTTGTAACACCTGCATGCCCTGATTAGGTAAGTGTTTTGCCTGCAGTTACATGGAGCGCTATACAAATATTATACACAGGAAAGTTGTGATTTTTGTATGTTTGTGACTATTAAGTTCGAAACTACTGGACTGATTTCAAAAAAAAATTTCACCATTAGAACGCTACATTATCTCTGAGTAACATCGGCTACACATTTTGATTCATGATTATCTATCATCACGCGGGTGGAACCGCGTACTGCAGCTAGTAAGTAAATAAAAACAAGTATTCGTGTGATAAGTAGAACTATTTTTCTTATACCCATATCCTTAAATATTACTCAAAGCATCCATCACTCGAACTCGAGTCAAGGGCTTGGTATTACTAACATAGGGAATCCTTTAGTGCGAGGGCATAACTGATATACGTTATTATTATTATAAACATATAAACTATGAATTTAAATAAAAGAATATTTGGTAACAATAGTTGATACCATGACAAACACTTTGCTGGTCTATGCACAGCCAATGTAGTTATACACAACACTAGTTCGAACCGGTTTTGTAATGTAGATTTATTGAGGCAAATAAACAGCAATGGTTGAACCACATACCGTCCCTTACCCGCCTATGCGTAGTCTATAAACTGCAACACATTACCACTTGAAATTGGTTTTTGATGCTGATTTGTTGAGGCATATGTATTCCAGTATTTTGTACACGCGTGGCGAAGGCCAGTCGCACTTTGTCCGCCGGGGCTGAGTAGAATATCCGTCGTCGGGATTCGAATCGTAATAGGTGTGAGATACCCGACAAACTAGGCTCTAGGCTTCCCGTGCAAGAGCACTTCTTGGTTGGTACCACTGCAGTGCCAAATATTCTGCGGAAAAAAAATAGTGCACACGCGTTACAGTGTTGGGTACACATTCACACGTATACCCACACATTCACACGTATTTATATGAACATACTATTACACCATTTTGGTAGACATGAATAAGTAATAATAACTTTTATATGTATTTTTTTAATCACGCTTGTGAATCCACGGGTAACAGCTTGTATTTAAATTATGACCGTAACAACCATTCACAACGGTGTGACAGAGGACGATTTAAGAAGGTCTCGTTTCATTCGTGCAAAATAGTTGCATAGTAACAGTAAGAGAAGTTGCCTTGTTTAGGATTTACTCAATAATATGAATTTTTAGAACGATAATTTACCAGAATGTGTCTATAAATGAAATTAGAATACAAGTATGATGGTGATGCAAGATAGTGTTGCTTGTAGATATTCTAATTATGGTAATTTTTGTAGTAATGTGTTGTGTGTTATTTAAAAGTTTACTAATTAAGTGTTCAAATATATTTACGAGTATATAAGTAAGTTCAAATATTAAATGATAAGAGTCATTACGAACTTAGGCGTAGTTTGCCACGTGTCATTATTATGTAAACCAGTTATTGGTATAGATGAGTAGTAATGTGGCTGAAAGAACTATACACTTTTTTATTGGGGTTTTTAGAAACAAGTAGGTTATTGTTTTATTTAACAATACTTAGCAAGTTTTCAGTTTGTGTGCCATCCAACGTCAGCAGCCAGGTTTTGTTTTGCATATATAACTAGTGCAATTGGGTATGTTTAAAATTTTATTCATTTTTGGGTATGTATACGGTGCTGCGAAAGTATAAGATCTTGTTGCAAAAACCGTGCGAACTGCAGGAACTTCCCACTTGATGTTTCTTTGTGATCTCGTTGATTCAACTAGTTTACTGGGAGCATTCCTGTAGAACCTAAGTGCAATAGAGACTAAATACAGCTGACGAACTGTTAAGAATTTGTATTCTGAGTACAATTGACTAAAAGGGTATGGAAGCGGTTTATTGTACGCAATTTTAATTATTGATCGTTGCGCTCTCTCTGCTCTTATCAAAAAACTACTACAAGCTGCTCCCCAACTAACTACAAAAATAAATGTCGGAATAGTCACTGTAATACCTATCAACTTTAAGTCTTTGTTTTCGGCCAGAGAGATAGGAACTGAACCAGTCCAGTGCAGTACCGCGAACGCCAGATTGCTCAAGCTTTTTTAGATGAATTGGCGTGAGACGGTATCAAATTCCTTTGCTAAGTCGAGGAAGACTCCGATTTTATCCAGTAGCTTCGACAATGAGCTTAGTAAAGAAATTGGTCTATAATTGGCTACTTGTTTAGGGTCCCAGCTTTCAAGATAGGACATACATTTGCTACTTTGAAGTGTTTGGGACAGTACCTGAGCTCATGCTGAGATTACATAAGTAGGTAATAGGTTCAGCCAACTTGGTTTTTCCTATTTTGAGTATTTTATTACATATATCTTGTCCTGGAGCTGAATCTATTTTTAAACTATTTATGAGTTGTATAATTTCATATTCATCTACGGGTGACGTGAAGAATGAGTCTCATTGTAGGGTAGAAACTTTGATTGAGTCAGCTAGTTGTTTTTCAGTGACTTTAAGCTTGTTGAGCGAGTTATTCGCTAAACTCTTTCCGACATTCGCAAGGTATCTGTTAGTTTTGTTCAACAACTCATCGGGACAACTTCCGATAGACAGTAAATCTACATTTTATAGTTCTTTGTTTTTGGATGCCAGCAACAGTTTTGACAGCATTCCAAATCCTCTTGCTATATATATATCTATACATAAAGGTATTTTTAAGTGTTGGGATAAATCTAAGTACATGCCATTATTTTCATGTGATTTTAGCGAGTTTATCATTTTTATTACTCGTATGTAACATCAAATAGTCTAATTATTTTTTGTTGCGTTAATTATGGCCAGGATAAGTAACTTCTTATGAAAGAAAAATAAAGAAAAGATGCGAGGTTATGGCTAGGCCGAAGGCCGCGCCTACTATGCGATCAAAGTCAGGGGCAGTCGCTAGTTTTTATTTTGCACTCTATATTACAATCGAGCCTAAAAAGGATAAAAAGTAATTGTATTTTATCCTAAACTGCTATATTCACTATACGTAAGAATGTGTCCAGTAACACTTTTCTTACTGACTCTATTTAAGGTGAAGACACTAAGTAAATGTGTTATTTAAAGCAGAACTTACTTTCACTACATTTCACTAATACACTAGCACTGATCACTACACTAACTCGAACGGTTTTGTTCTCTTTAGTCTTCTTATTATATCCGTGTGGTCGAGCAGTAAGACTGCATCAACATTCACACGAAGATGAAGGTGATTTAGGCGAGCTTCTGAATAGTTTTATATCAATTTGTCGACGAACTCTACTTTAAGGACCCGATGGAGATTGTCGTTCCTTATGTACCGAGGTGCGTTCACTATTAAATAAAATAAAATACAGACACATTAGAACTTTAACTTTGTAAAAATACATTCTCTACATCCATTCGAGCATCTTTAACATAAAACTTGCTACACGAAATGTACATGGTTGTAAAAACTACGTTTAAGACAGTATATTTATTTACCGTCGGGACCCGTTGTGTTACAGCAATTTATAAAGTCGCACACCTAAGTTATGATTAGTTTTGTAGATGGAAAACGCAAAAATTGCACCCTACCTACACTAACAAATATCTAATTCTCTAGAGCTTAAGCAGCAATAAATAAACACTCGTAGCTAGCTCGTAACGAGGTACGTGCCTTTCGTAGCAATCGATTGTGGTTTTGGCTACGCTCCGTAGCAAATTCGTAGCACAGTTCGTAGCACACGTTTCGAATTACTTTTACATATCGATGGTATCAGTTTTAACTTTGCCACGCAGATTTTTATACAGCATGCTGGAATGCATTGTGTTACAGAGATAACGCTCTATAACGCAAGCCATTCATCACTCTGATATGTTATGAAATCGTAA
The DNA here is from genome assembly GCA_917880725.1 of Selenia dentaria. Classification (NCBI taxonomy): domain Eukaryota; kingdom Metazoa; phylum Arthropoda; class Insecta; order Lepidoptera; family Geometridae; genus Selenia; species Selenia dentaria. The sequence continues at coordinate 26,859,041 of OU862895.1, read as the reverse complement.
ATTGTTGATATTGTAAATATGATAATGTATCAGTATGAAGTCATTATAATATAAAAAAAATCTGTAATGGTTTTAAACTTATTCTAAGACATTACATAACTTTATGAAGGTTGAAAGTAATAGGACGAGCCCAGTGATGTGATACACATAAATTATAGGCGAAAAATTGTCTTTATGTTTATCCTAAATGAGAGCTATTTCGATTCCGAATTGTTTCCACATATGTTGAGCATTTTTTGCGTTAGGAAGTAATACATATACACTTACACAACTTCAGCATTTATAATATTAATGTGAATTCTTCACTTTTAGTTTACGAATTGAAATACGAACGTCCATGCGGGCGAAGCCGGGGGTGAGTTATAGTTAAGCAATGTATGCTCTGCTGTTTAATTAAACCCACCTATCTCTCGTAACAAATAGATTGCATGTTCTAACAAGTTAATTAACCTACAAACACTGGAAACTAATTAACTTGTCAGGTGTGTGCTTGCCCTTATGTATCTAGCATTTGCTACAAGTAAACATAGCATCCTAAATAAAACTGTTTGTTAATTCAATCCCTTTGGAGATTATTCTTTGTAATGGTGAGTTCACAATTACAAAAATAATTTATAAAGATAATATTAGTAAAGGGACTGAATTTCAAGAATCAAAAATCTAAACGAGTGCTAATGACAATTAAAAATTGCTCATAAAGGTCAAACTTGTGAAATATGACATCACAATAATCCAAGCAACTTTCTATGAATCCAACATGGAGCAATTGTTGCTCGAGTAACCGCTACAATAGAGTAAGTATAGAGAGATATGAAACAGTTTAATAAGCTGGCCAATAATCTAAGCTTTGTATATCTTTCTATGCATACGTTAAAATCACGAGTAATACAGAGTATAGGGAGCTACGAGTATCAGTAGTTGGTGAAATCGCATCAGCTATATATTGACAATATGTATTTTTTTAGGTTTGCTAAATGTAGACTTTTTATTTCAATATGCGTTAGCATATTATTTACATATTTATTTTATTTTTGTCTTGTACTATAAAACGCTGAAGATTTAAAAAAATACTTATATCGACATTGGTCAACTGAAATGTAGATTTGAAAAACATCTAAGAATACAAACTGTACCTACAGTAAATGTTGTTAGATAGATAGATAGATAGATAAAACATTTATTTGCATCTTCAATACACACATACATTCGTTTATACACCATATTTTAAACATAATAACTAGCTAATTAAGAAACAGTTAAGTACAAAACTACCTTAATATTAGCAGCTTATTAAAAAGTACGTGTGTGTTGGAGCCTAAACAAATAGGTCACAGCTCAGCGAATACAATTGCTCAAGGAGCAAACACTGATTTTCAGCTATAACCCTCGAGATGATGAGACGAAACGAGTCCATCATAAACAATGAGTGTACCTAAAATTTGTTAGAATTTACTAGATTAGTTATGAATATGAGTAACGAGAGTGTAAGAGAGTAACATGTGTGTGGTGATTATAACAATTATTGCCTAAGATTCTGAGAACCAGAAAAAACCTACTTATGTGAATTGTAAAGTATGGGGGTAAGTTTATGTGCGAGTAGCCCCAATAAAAAAAAACAAAGTATAGACGGCATGTTACCTTTTTCTGGAAAGCGAAATATTTAGGAATGCCCTGTTTTTATCTTTCTAAAATATGAATTTTTAATTAAGATTTGAAACTGTGTTTTGCATTGAGATTTCTTATAAGTGGGGGTATGTTCAAAATTCAAAATTCAAAAATTATTTATTCAGTTTAGACATCATAGACACTCTTATGAACGTCAAAAATTTTTAAATGATTCTACCGCTGTCTTCGGAAAAGAACCACCGCCGAGAAGAAGCAGCAAGAAACTCGTGGGCCATTATTTTTTCAAGTCTTTGTACATTGAGGTTACATATGAGTAGTATTAAAATAACAAATTTATTCAATAGTTGGCTATTAGGCAGAATTGGAAAGCTTCCAGGCATCTTTGTCTTCTAAGTAGTGACTCAATTTATAATAGGCTTTTTTTCATTAGTATATTTTTGACACGTAACTTGAATTTCCCTTCAATGAGCTCAGTAATGTCTTTCGGGATTTTATTATAGAAACGTACACAATTGCCTAAGAAGGACTTATTTTTAGTTTTCGTGAGTCTAAATTTAGATACAGCTATCCTTTCCTTATTTCTAGTATTAATATTATGCATATCACTATTTATTCTAAACTTCTTTATATTTTTACGAACGTACATTATATTTTCTAGGATATACAAAAATGGAAGAGTTAATATATTAATTTCTTTGAACATTTGTCTTAAGGATTCGCGGGGACCCATTTCGTAGATGGCTCGAACTGCCCGCTTTTGCAATATAAAAACTGTCTCTATGTCCGCCGCTGACCCCCACAGCAGGATACCATATGACATTATGCTGTGGAAGTAAGCAAAGTAGACCAGTCGAGCAGTAGCTATATCTGTCAATTGCCTAATTTTATGAACCGCATATGCAGCTGAGCTCAGTCTTCCAGATAGTGCATCAATATGAGGACCCCATTGTAATTTAGAGTCTATGCTAATACCTAGAAAGACTATTGCCTTGTCAATTTTTAATTTATTTCCGTCGAGTAATACGTTTGGCTCTATATGTCTTACATTAGGCATGGAAAATTTTAAACATTTCGTTTTCTTTGCGTTGAGAAGCTGGTTGTTTGCGACGAACCAATTTGAAACAATAGTTAACGCGTTGTTGACTTGAACTGGTTCTCTATCTTTCCTATCTACTTTAAAAATCAGAGAAGTATCATCCGCAAAAAGAACTATGTCAGCAAGGCCCTCAACCATATGTGGTAAGTCATTGATATATGCTAAGAATAAGAACGGACCCAAGATCGACCCCTGTGGAACCCCCATTCTGACCAAAGATCCAGAAGATGTCACGCCATTAATGCCAACTTTTTGCTGCCTATCAGATAAGTATGATTCTACAAGATTCAGAGCAGCTCCACGAATTCCATAGTGGTGTAGCTTATAAATTAGAGTGCGGTGCTCTACACAGTCGAAAGCTTTGGAGAGATCACAAAATACGCCAATGGCATCCTGTGAGCTCTCCCAAGCCTCCAGCACATGCTTGACTAACTGGACTCCTGCATCTGTTGTTGATCTGCTTTTCGTGAAACCGAACTGATTTTCGTGTAAAATCTTATGTTCATTAAAATGAGACAAGAGTTGTTGAAGCATTATCTTTTCGAATATTTTGCTCAAAGCCGGAAGCACAGAGACTGGTCTATAATTTGAGGGGTCGGCCTTACTACCTGATTTGAAAATAGGGGTGATTTTACTCATTTTCATTAGGTCAGGAAATGTACCTCTATCAATACATAAATTAAATATGATCATTAAATGTGGCGCTATAACTTCTATTATTGACTCTAGCATTTTTACGGATAATCCCCATAAATCCTCTGTTGCTTTAACGTTTAAACTTTTAAATGTTTTTATTATTTCAAAAGTAGATATATGTCGGAACCTAAACTCAGGAATTTGGAGCGGGAAGTTGTCTTTCAGAAAGCCCACTGCAACACAAGGGCAAGAATCAAGAGATTTGGTGACTTCTAGTGGTATATTGGAAAAGAAATTTTCAAATGAATTCGCAACATGACTTGGGTCTGAAACTTTTTGGTTATCTATTTCTAGCACATATTCTGAATTAAAAGATTTACTTTTGCCGGTCTCTGTATTAATAGTTTTCCAAACTGTTTTAATTTTGTCATTAGATTTTCGAATTTTATCCCGTATAAACAAAGCTTTTGCGCGTTTGCATACTGACTTAAAAACTTTTGAGTAATTTCTTACATAATCATGAAAATCTTTACTAGAAGTTAAAGATTTTTTGTGATATAACTCAAACATTATGTCTCTACTTTTTCGAATACCTCTAGTTGACCAGTCACCAAATTGTAACCTACCGTTGAGCTGCAGTTTTGTCTTCGGACAGATTTCATTAAATTCTGTACTTACTAATGAAAATAATGTACTATAAATGTCATGTGGATCTTCAGAAGTGAATTCCACCAGACTAAGTTTTTTTATTGTTATTCCAACACTTCGTCGCCAGATACCGAAAACTGCCAGTAGACGCCGTCGTTTTATGATTGTGATATAGAAGTGCTGACCTTATAGACCTTAGTAATTTTTTAGAGTTTGGATTTACAAACTTAATTTTGGCGTGCAAGTACTCTGGTTTCTCAAACTTTATAACGTCAAAGAGAACTCCTGCTAAATGCAGCTCTCTTCGAGAATCCATATTGAACATGGAGGCACTGTTTAAAAAAGGAGTAATGTGACTTCTGGGAGGGACATTAAAACAAAACCGACAACAAGCGTTTTGCACGCAATGTATTAAGTGCTTTTCTTTAGAGACTTTTCTAGCAACAGAGGCCCATAAACAACATCCCCGTAGTTGAGCCTAGACAATACTAATGCTTCACAAAGAGTTATACGCGACGATTCAGATAGTTAGTCCCGGATTTAGTAAAACCAGGAACCTTGAGGCGGTAAAAACAGTTTTTGACCATATTTAGCACATGACTCTTAAAACTTAAATGACTATCAAATATTATATCAAGGTTTCTGGCTTCATCTACACGATCTATTTTTACATCACTGATCTTCACATCTAGATCACTGCATACTTTAAGAATTTGTTTTTTTTGTACCCATGAGCATATTATACATTGTCTTAGTAGGGTTTAATACAAGAGCATGACGTTTATTTTTGTTATATTGTTTAATTTGCAAAACGTCCGGTAAAAATCGTTTGAGAAACTGTTAAAGTAGGATCGCTTATTTATCACAGTCATAAATACAGTAAGGTTCTTGAGATCTAGAATAAAACGAGTGTAAAACGGACAAAAACTCATATTACTTTTTAAGCTATTGCATAGCTTCTATCGCGGGCCTTGAGCGTGGAGACCAAATCCAAAAGTTCCGTAACGTAAATAACCTAACACCGACTCCATCTATCGATGAATAGCAGAACTTTTAATGAATTTTTGAAATATCACGCTTGTTTCTTTAGTTCAGCAACTCGCCTCTAGATGGCATTGGTTAAATAATTATAATTGCATAAGTTGATTTGGCATCTATCGATGAATAGCAGAACTTTTGTTGACGTTTTGAAATGTCACGCTTGTCTCTTTAGTTTAGCAACTCGCCTCTAGATGGCATTGGTTAAATAATTATAATTGCATAAGTTGATAAAAACAGCAATAGCTTTACCGCGGCAGTCTCCGAGTGCCACACTTTTTTTTTATTAAAAATAGTAAATCATAAATGGCACCAATGAAAAAAATGCCAAAGCTTCAGTTTTTAAAGTGACAGACTTGTACCGAAAGTATATACCAATTTTAGTGATTACAATGCAGTATGCACTCTAAAGGTTACGCCACATCTATATATTAAAATAAACTGTGTCATTTCAGTGAAACCAAAAAGGCTAACAATGGTGAATAGAGATAAAGCGACGAGAAATTGTGGGCTTTTTGCTTATCAAAACATTTTGTAGATAACAAACTTTTGTTTAACGCTGATGTAGAACAAAAGTTCGCGCGTTGGAGTTTGTTGCGGCTTTTATATGGACTCACTTAATGTTACCAGTGTTCTGTTTTACCTAGTCCCTGAGGCCATCAAGTTTATCAGATATACTAGGAAATATGTTCAGTAACTCTATTTAAAAGTGTAAACTATTTGTAATATCATAAACTTATAAGCATTCTGAAAGAAGAGAAGCAGCGGATCTTACCTTTCTGCATAATATATTTCTTAATGTATTAGATTCTCCTACATTATTATCAAAAATTAAATTATTAGTTCCATTTAGATCGGTAAGTCGTAGAAATTATTTACAAATATATACACCTCCCTATAATTCAAACTATCGTCGTAATTCTTTCTTGCCGCGAACTATCGACGTTTTCAACACGAAGTATTCAAAATATGTTGACTTCTTTTCAATGAAGCGAAATTCATTTAAGCATTAAGCTAATGATTACTTTTTGGGTAATAATTAAATTTTAGTTTTTTTTTTTTCTTTTTTTTTCTTTGCAACTTTTTAATGTTATATGGCTTATAATACTGTAAATTTATACTGAATGTTATTGTTATTATAGTTTTTTTTTAGTTAGTTTAGAAAGTTAATGTTATTATAATTTTAACACAATATGGTAATATCGATAGTACGATTTTATTTGTTATTGTAAGTATTTATTATTATTTATCTATGTTTATTAAGTATCTATGGTTATAACTGTACGTTAAACGCAAACCATGTTTATTGTTCTATTGGTGAAAACTACTAGGCTTAAATGTATTTAGACTCTTAAGTTATATTTTTTCTTAAGAAGCTGTTTGTTTTCCTAACAAAATAAAAATAAAAATAAAATAAAAATATTTTTTTATATTATATTATTTAATAATTTATTTTTTCAATAAAATGAAACCGAATTCCTTTTTATTATACCCGATGTAGATGATAAATCATTATCAAAAAAAAAACTACTGGTTAGATTTTGATCAAATATAAACGGGACCAAATGAAAAAACACCAGTTTTGAAATAATACAAAAATCATTAAAATCGGTTCATTAGGTAAGCACACATGAAAATGCACGAGTTCAGAACCTCCCCTTTTTTGGAAGTCGGTTGAAAGAAGTATTCAAAACCTTTTCCTTCAGCATATGATGATGTAGCTAGTAGATGATGTTTTTAAAGTATAGCTAAACCCCCTTATAAAATCGTGTAACAAATGAAAGAACCGAATGTGTACTGAATAATAAAGCTAATAGGGTTGAAAATTTCGTACTAAAATAGATTAACGGCTAATCGCCAGATTATCCTGTGATGTCAGGTGACACACCAAGCCTTAGGATTACAAATGTTGACTGTCAACTTAGTAACAGTCGCCTGCTTGCAGGTGTGTACTTACGTACACACCTGCAAGCAGGCGGGGTGAGTAAATGCATTTGAAGAGAATACCCCAAAAATTATTTACTGTTGTTTTATCAGTTTTAACGCTATATGTGATGTGATGCTTGTAAACAAGCTAGGAGACTTTAACATTTTTACTTGTAAATGACTTAATAAATAAAAGTGAACAAATATGGCTTAACTCAATGTGTTACTGTAGAATAATGAGTAAAACACAGTAACATACACATTTTCTTAATTTTATAGTTTTATACGCGAGTCTTTGGCCAAAGTGTGTTACTAGTGATGTGACACTTAAACGTGGTCTCTTACTATGGGCCTCATAAGCAAGCTCAAAGTCGCACAACGAGCTATGGAGAGGGCTATGATCAGGGTTTCTCTACGTGATCGAATCAGAAATGAGGAGATCTGTGGACGAACTAAAGTCACCGACATAGCCCAGAAGATAAGACAGTTGAAGTGGCAATGGGTGGGCCATATAGCTCGCAGAACAGATGACCGATGGGGCTGGAAGATTCTGAAGTGGAGACCACGGACCGGCAAGCGCAGCGTAGGTTGTCTGTGTGGACGTGAAGTGGACTGACGACCTGATAAAGGTAGCAGGACGACGTTGGATGCAGGCCGCTTCCAACTGGTTCATTTGGAAATTTGTGGAGGAGACATATATTCAGCAGTGGACGTCCTACGGCTGACATGATGATGATGATAGTTTTTTTAGTATGTGCGAGGAGGAGTAGCTAAGTTCATAGAATTTTAACGGTCTCTCTCTCACACACATCTCACACATGTACAACACTCGCACCCTCACTCACACACCCATATACACCCACAAACATATAGGTTAACGTATTTTTCTTTTGTAGTTTTGTGTAGGTAATCAGGAGTTATACATTGAATGTACATTGGTATGTATATTATATTCATGTTATCTTCAAAATGCGTGCATTTATACTAGTCTTGACTCTCATAATACGGACCCGGAGTCTAGTGTGGGAATCAGGTTTCGGTGGCAGTGCCACGCTTTAAGCACAGCCGAATGGGCCGGCACGACCGGGGAAATACCACACTCCCACATAACACCAACGTGAAGTAACATAGCTTGCTATTGCGTTTCGCCGGTTTGTGGGAGATTCCAGAGGTCCGATTCCCATTCCCCATTCTCCCTCTCCTTCCCCCTCCCCCGCCAGTCTTTACCAATTCTATCTCTTCCTTCCTTCCTATCTAGTGTTAACAATATATAATTATTTCACTATAAAAAAAACATACATTATAGACAAATTAGTTTCAGTAGGTTAAAATTAGCAAAATTGTTGTATTATTAGATAAATGGAATGTATTTGACTTGCAGATGTTTTCTAAATTCACCGCAAGGTGGCATTGTTGACGATCATGGTAGGAGAGTTGTTCTACCGCTAAAATATTGTTATAAAAGTAGTAAGCGCGGCGGAAAGCGGCCAGTCTGTTGTCGTTAGCCGAGGTGAACACCAGGAAACGTTGAGCGTCGAATTTATGTCGGAACAACTATAAAATCTGAGCACAAGTTGACTAAAATCTTTATTAAAAGGGATATGTTGTTATACCTTAAATAATTAATTAGAATAGTTTATACTTGTGGTTTAACATTGTTGAACAGAGAGAAATAATATTAAATGCGAAGTATAGTGATTAGTAAATTATTGAATAAAATGTAAAATAATAAGTGAATGCTCTGTCTTATTTACAATACCTTATTAAGAAATACATTCCTTATCAAGTATGCTTATTACGGCGATAATGTTAAATGAAATGTTACACTAGAGACCTCTGGTATTGCGGATGTCAGTAGGCGACGGTATTACATACCATCAGGTGAGCCGCTTGCTCGTTTGCCAATCTATCCCATAAAAAAGGTGATCTACCTTTTATTATTAACCATTTATTTTCTGTAAAAATATTTATCGGCGCAACTACAACAGTTCGTCGAGAATAATTAAGTTTAATCATTTGATTGCCCTAAAAATAGTTTATAAATCATCAGTTGATTATTTTTGAGTTGATTACGATGTAAAATTAATGTTATGATTGTAATTTCAATACTTTACCAACAAACTTGTAAACTCGTGCACGTGCGCCGAGTCCTATAAGTACGGCCGCACTGTAGGCGCTCGTCTCAGTCGCTCTCGACTCGCCGTACAGTACGGACCTCTTTGTGACGTTGTTACGCTGCTCGTTGAATATACGAAGCTTATAAAAGTACTTGTGAAGTTTTACTTCGAGGACCCAAAAATGAGTGATCATCATGAAAAAGTGTGACGTCAGCAATGCTGACGTCACACTTTTTAAAAACACTCCGGAGGTGCTTTCTCCGTCATCAGAAGTGGGATCAGAACAAGCTCTGGTCACAACCACATCCTCATCGACTTCGGTTCAACCTGTCACGACTGGAACAGCGCAGGGCAGTACCAGGCTGATAGGCCCTGCCTCATTGAACACTTCAGGAGTACCAGCAAACATTTTTAATACCATGCAGCCCATCACAACGGGAATTACCACAGACATGACGTCCACACCAATCGCTGCGGGAGATGATCTCGATACACTGCAAAACAACGCTGCAATCGCCCCTGATTCAGTGTCATCCACATCTCAAGCTGGCCAGTCAGTCCTGATAACTCACAACGACGAACACGCATCAACGGATTAAAACCGGCGAGTATAAAATTCATTATGTTTCACGATATTTTCAACTAGAATCTACAAGAATAAAATGTCTGGAGAGTGATACCTCTGAGCTAAACCATGTGTTACCCTTGAGCTAACCACGGATCCTTGATGCATCCACAAGTGAACCCTGAGATACCGTGGGGACGCCTTGTGGAACTATGGGTAGACACGTATACACCACAGATTCTAAATTAATAAGGCAGTGCACTTGAGATGTCTTAGTGTACTGTTGTAATCTACAAAAATGTCTGGAGAGTGATACCTCTGAGCTAACCATGTGTTACCCTTGAGCTAGCCACGGATCCTTGATGCATCCACAAGTGAACCCTGAGATACCGTGGGGACGCCTTGTGGAACTATGGGTAGACACGTATACACCACAGATTCTAAATCAATAAGGCAGTGCACGATGTCTTTGTGTACTGTTTACTAATCAAAAGACTCCTAAGGTTACATAACAGTTGTGTTAATGTAACAAACAAGATAAAGCAACGTAAGTTGTTTACAGACTCACTACTCAGAGAATATCTCATTCTTTGCAGGCCAGCCATAATTAACAGCAGTCTGCGAGAGTTAACGAGTCAACAAGGCTGGTGCAGAGCGCGCACCGCCTGTCAGTATGGCCGTATCGACGCGGATACAAAAATTAGCCAACAATAATTAGTCAACGTGTAAAACGACAACATGCTGTTGCCTTTATGAGCATGAGAACCACGGAAGCCGAGAGTCGGTACCACTCCTACGAGTTGGAGACACTGGCAGTGGTACGAGCCATAAAACACTTTCGCCAGTATCTATATGGGCGAAAATTCACCGTGATAACGGATTGCAACGCATTAAAAGCGTCAAAACACAAAAAGGACCTTCTGCCAAGGATTCATCGCTGTCGCAATCCAGTTGAGCTTGCAGTCAATGTTATGACAAGAGACTTGAACTGGCTTAAAATTGAACAGCGACGGGATGAAGAACTGCGTCCGATAATGGACAGTCTCAGTGACAATAACCCAGTGGAAGACTATGTGTTAGAGGACAACGTTTTAAAAAAGGAACGTCAATGATCCTGTCTTCGGTCAGCAGCTCAGTACCGTCGTTCCCAAATCATTTCAATGGAGCATTATAAACTCATTTCACACTGCACTAAAACACCCTGGCTGGGAAAAGACACTGCAGAAGATCAGAGAAACCTATTGGTTCAACAAAATGAGTTCCATTATCCGAAAGATTTGTGGATAACTGTGTTGTATGCCGAACATCTAAAGGAAGATCCGGGGCCATTCAAGCCCAGTTACACCCCATACAAAAACCAACGGCCGCCTTCCAAGTTATTCATATGGACATAACAGGGAAGCTGGGCACTCCAGATGATCAACAATACGTCATAGTCACCATTGACGCTTTCTCAAAGTACGTTTTACTGTACTTCAGTACCAACAAAAACCCACACAGCACATTGGCCGCTCTAGAACGCACTGTGCATCTATTTGGTGCGCCGGTTCAAATAATAGTGGATGGAGGAAGAGAGTTCCTTGGCGAGTTCAAGGACTACTGTGACGCCATCGGAATAAATATCCATGCTATCGCTCCAGGAGTCAGCCGAGCGAATGGCTAAGTTGAAAGAGTCGTTGCAACCCTCAAAAATGCTTTGGTAATGATTAAAAATTACGAAGCAGAGCAGTGGCACACTGTACTCGAGGAACTTCAGCTGGCAATGAACTGTACAACCCACTGAGTCACCGGTGTTGCTCCACTGACACTTATTACACAACGAAAGCACTGTGTACCTCCTGAGCTTCTCAACCTGGTGGATATTGACAACGAAACCGTTGATATTAAAGCGCTCACTCAACAGGTGCAACAGAAAATGATTCGTTGTAGCGAACAAGACAGACAACGCTTCAACCTACACAAGGCCAAAATCCATCATTTTCAAAGAGGAGACTACATATTGGTGAAAAATAATCCTCGAAACCAAACCTCGCTTGACCTTAAATACAGCGAACCATATGAAGTTTGTAGAATACTGGATAATGACCGATATCTGGTAAAGAAAGTTGTCGGTAGAGGACGACCTCGCAAGGTTGCCCATGATCAGCTGCGCCGCGCTCCGCAACCTGGGGATCAGTTGACCGTATCGGCGGGAAACGAATCACCTATTCAACGAGATCCCACTGCAGAATCAAATGAGCCCATTTCGTCGACCTCACGAGAAGGGCTGCAAGTACAGCCAAACCACGACTCGAACCAAGATGACCCATCAGAATAAATGGTCTACGAGAATCCCAATAATCTACGAGAATACATAACAATCTACGAGAACCAACGAGGCTGGTGCAGAGCGCGCACCGCCTGTCAGTATGGCCGTATCGGCGCAACTACAACAGTTCGTCGAGAATAATTAAGTTTAATCATTTGATTGCCCTAAAAATAGTTTATAAATCATCAGTTGATTATTTTTGAGTTGATTACGATGTAAAATTAATGTTATGATTGTAATTTCAATACTTTACCAACAAACTTGTAAACTCGTGCACGTGCGCCGAGTCCTATAAGTACGGCCGCACTGTAGGCGCTCGTCTCAGTCGCTCTCGAGTCGCCGTACAGTACGGACCTCTTTGTGACGTTGTTACGCTGCTCGTTGAATATACGAAGCTTATAAAAGTACTTGTGAAGTTTTACTTCGAGGACCCAAAAATGAGTGATCATCATGAAAAAGTGTGACGTCAGCAATGCTGACGTCACACTTTTTAAAAACACTCCGGAGGTGCTTTCTCCGTCATATTACATAAGTTTATAAACCAAAGAGAACACATTTTTATTGCATGTTGTTCTCACTTTGCACTTCCGTTTCCAGTACGGCTGTAGACGCAAAGGCCTCCTCCAGTTTTTCCATTCTACTCTGTTCTGGGGGATTCTTGTCCATAATCGTCCGGTCGTTTTTTTTTTTATTTCGTAGATCCACCCCTTACCTGTCTTTCTTTTTTGTTTTTTTTTTTGTTTCTGAATCATTCTGATATAATTTTTGGCCACTTGTTTGTTTTTCTTTAATCACGTAACCTTTCTATTTCCATTTTTGAGTTTTGCATCTTTTACTTTAGTTTTTGTCTAATATCTGTGGCTTTAACTTTATCTGCAAACCTGCGAGCTAATATAGTCCTTTCCATACTTCGGTGGCATGACCTTATTTTTTGCATATTTTTCTGTGACTTTTGTGATGGGTGACTTCAACGGAACCTACCTACTTTTATTTATTGTAAACTAGCTGGTGCCCGCGACGTCGTCTGCGCAGGATTAGTAGTTCGAGTAGCTTATTATCTTCTCCAAAGACATATCTATCTTTATACCAAATGTCATATAATATTTACATGATTATATGAGTTAATTTAAGTAATTAGTAAATCAACAGTAAACACTATTAATAAAATACAGTACCTACGTACATACAAATATAAAATTTATCACCATGGAAAAGCTGCCATTACATTTCATCACCCTTGACGGTCACCCAGCAGCACGTCTAGTATATCAAGCTGTCAAAATTATGTGAGCGTGATTTTGAATACGCTATTAACAACTGACACAAGCTTTGACAGAACTGTCATAATTACGAATTTAACATAGATCTTGTTATTTTGTCTATGCTGTGCCCAAACATATTACGCTTTTTCGTCCGCGTGGTGATAGATGATGATGATGATGACGATGATGATGATAAAAAGTATTTTATGTGTTAATCCAGCGCCTCATCTACCTCTACACCAAATTTCATCAAAATCAAAATCAAATCCGCCGTTTGAGCGTGAAAGAGTAACAAACATCCACACATCCACACATCCATACATCCATACTTACAAACTTTCGCGTTTATATTATTAGTAAAGTATGCTTTTGCTAAATAGTGTATTTATGTATTTGCTTTTATAATAACGGAAAATAAACCTAAACACCGAACTTTCAGGCACACCCCTATACTGGCCGTTTGGCGCAGTTGGTAGCAATCCGTCTTTTTGAGCCGTTGATCTCTGGTTCGATCCCCGGACTGCTAACATTTATGTTGTACTATGTATATTAGTGATCAGGTTACCATACTACTCTGCCTAGTTATGTACATTACCTGTAATGCATTGAATATGTATTATGTATATAATACAAATTACATATCAACTTAAATATAGTAGAATCCATGGTTTTCCTTACTTCCGACTTAACTGAAATCAAGCTATAAAACTAGACGACAAATTTTAGTGTCTAGATTGAACCTTGCTCGCCGCCCTACACTATCCACTTGGGCGGTTTTATTCACTATAAAATTTTATGTGCAATATAACTTTTATGAATTTTTGTTATGTAACAATGGACTTTTTATTGTATGACGCACATTTATTTCTGTTTTTTTATTCTTTACTTGTACCATAGATACTTTGAAGATTTCAACAGACTTATATCGACATAGGTGAATTTAATGAAGATCTGATTAACATCGAAGAATACAAACTGCATGTTAAAGTCAAAGACTCTGTATTTAGTGGTAGTACAGAATAAGGAAAGGATGTGCTTAAATATTTTTTTTTTTTTACATTGCACAAAAATTTAAAAAACGGACAGTTCTGTATTTTTATTATAATTATTTATGCTGTTTTTTTATTGAGGCTTTGTCAGCCCGTTTGTCTGGTTTGGTTGGCAGTGACTTTACCTTTGAAGTGAGGGGCATCAGGGTCGACCCTTGACCAGGGAACATTATTATGTGTGATGAACAGAAATTGTAATGTGTCCATGCCTCTTGCAACACAGGCAATCTAGCGCGGGGGTAAATGAACGTAAACGTTTACCTCTTCTTCCAGAAACGGTTATAATAGTATAAATCTTACCCTGTTTGATCTATGCTACATAAAAAAACCTGGAAAAACCTACAAAGCCGCACTGGGCCCGCGTGGTGGGTTATGGCCTTACTCCTGTTTCGGAAAGGAAGGCTCGAGTCCTAGAGGATATACTGACATACGCAGAAATCGACCTATAGTTGGACATAAAATTTTAGAAATTTCTAATAACTATTTTTCCATTGCTATTTTAGTCCTATTTTATGTTTTTTTGTGCTTGATAGTGCAGTGAATCATGATACGAGTGAAAGTAATAGAAATTATTTATATTTTCAATAACTTACTTAAACTTAAAAAAAAACTTCATAAATTAAATCATGTTTTCACCATCAAACTAATACCCTCTCCTCTTCGCTATGCTATCGATCGCATAGATCTTTCCTATTTAATTTCAATCTGTTTTCGTAACTTACATTAGCAGAGAAGAAGGATTGATAAGATTAAGATAAGGATTCTAGACACATCGTGAATCCTTCTCATGAGCTTCGACGTTGTTACGATGTCCGTTCAAGTACAGAACCGGCAAGATTGAATGTGTCAATCTACGGAGGAGCGTAAGACAACATATCAACGACATATCCCCGAAACGGTTTCCTTATTATCTAAAGAATATGTGCCAGGTGCTAGACTGGAAAGATTGCGGCATTAACATAAAGAGTGAGAAAATTTATTCAAAGCCAAAGTCAAAATTATTTATTCAATTTAGGCATCAAAGACGCACTTATGAACGTCAATTTTTCATTATAATGTACTTTAAAGACTCTACCGCCGCGTTCCAAAATATATAGAGCCTACCGAGAAGAAGCGGCAAGAAACTCGGGGCCATTCTTTTTATATTGATGTTTACAATGTTTCTACTTAGGTATTACAAATATTACATTTTATGGGTAGCAGAGTGACAGCTTGCCAGAAGTGGAGTATTCCAAGCATCTTTATCTTCTATATAATGTCGGACTTTATAATAAGCTTTTTTATTAAAACGTTTTTTACAGTCAACTTGAATTTGCCCTCTGTGAGCTCAGTTATTACTTAGTAATCGTCATCATGGCTGGATTGTCGCAGGATTTACAACAAATGCTGAATAAGTGTAGCTGATCATCTCAACAGATCGATCTCCATATGAATTTGGATAATATCAACGAGCACATCCGCATTTATATGCGGATGTTCGTTAACTCGATAACACGGGGAGATTTCCGAGGAACTGCTCGGAACAGAGCAAATAATAGATTGCGACGTTAGGGCTTAACGGGTTAATACATTTTTATTCAAGGGTTTCTCTTTGTTGTAAATGTTCTCCATAATTGCAATTATATAACATTTTCCATAAAATCTCAGCGTCAACATCCATTATTAGGTAAAAATAATTTTCTTTATCATAATAAAATTATGTAAATCGACCCTCATCTTGTTTTCATTGTATTCATCGAAATTAGCTTCTGAGGCGAAACTCGTAAACAAGGCAGTTCCATGGACTTGTACATTGAATATTTATTTTCTTATTCATTTGAATAAAAGCTAATAATGTTTGAAAAACGCTGTAAGAAAGGAATAAAAAGCTGAGGGCTTAGCGGCGATAAAGGTTGAAATAATATCACGAAAATCTCCATTATTAAGTTATCACTTTATCACAACAAAGACTTGGTGATCTTAATCGATCAATATTGTCATAAAAACTTCCGTGAGAACTCATAGTTAAATGGTTAAACCGGCAAACAGGCAGTGCGCGACTAGCGGCCTTCGCTGCTAGACCACGCTCTCCATGAGGATGGGCATCAGTACTGCCCGAACACCGGTCGGAATATAACGACTAGATGATAAACGTGAGTGTTTGCCGGTTTAACCATTTAATTAATCGATCAACAATATAAAGCAACGTTTGCTGCGGTCAGGAATTGGAAGGGTGACTACTGGTGGTAGTATTCAAGTAGCGCTTCCATTCTTCGGAAGGCACGTTAAGCCATCGGTCCCGTTTGACTTAGGACAACAGTCGTTAGGCTATGTCGACGGCCTTTAAGATGCCTGAAAACATCGTAAGCCGGCTGGGCCCGCGTGGTGTAAAACGTTCGACGCCTCTTGGAAAAACCTCCTTTGAGAGGAAGGCTCGAGCCCCAGCAGTGGGAATATAATTGGCTGATTATGTATCATTTTAACAAAAAAGATTTACTATGTTACTTAAGTAGATCATCATCATCAGCTGACAATGGTGGATTGCTGATAGAATGCCTCTGCTCTTGTAAGTAATAAAAGAATAAAATGAAGAAGTGACCTGGAAGGTCATGAAACCGGTCGAGATACTTGATTATACCTACAATACCTAGTAAGCCGTCCAAATAGTATAAAAAATCTCATACTTACGCTTCAATGGTATGATAACTAAACGTACTATACATATACTATTTCATTATTATAACAAAGATAGTAAGTAGGTTTGCGTTTAGTTATTTCGCGAAGTAAAATGCTTTGACACGATGTTTGAAGATGTCCAGAGAAGGCGCGCATCTTAGTTCGTAGGGTAAAGTGT
Organism: Selenia dentaria; assembly: GCA_917880725.1. Lineage (NCBI taxonomy): Eukaryota > Metazoa > Arthropoda > Insecta > Lepidoptera > Geometridae > Selenia > Selenia dentaria. The sequence continues at coordinate 26,841,937 of OU862895.1, read as the reverse complement.
TCCATAGACGAACAGCTTCAACACATAAAAGGAGGAACCAAAAAAGTGGTGCGGTGTATCGGGGTACTTAACATTAAGTTCTCTGATGATCGTAGAGAAAAAGAGCTTCCAACATGTAAAAATTCAACAATTTCCTGAAGATAGCGTGGGAATGAGGGATTTAACAATATACTAAAAAGTAAGGACAATATATGAGCATTCCGGCGACAACATATGGGAAGCTTGAGTTTAGTGCGGAATTCAGAGACATGGTCATATTTGCGAAGGCCAAATATGCATGTATGTATTCAATTAGATGCATATGATGATAATGCATTCAATCAGATTAATGAAATACTTATATGATCAAAATGGCGGATATTCTGCACTTTAATTTGCGGCTTAGTTATTGTAGTCCGATTATTAAACGTTAGTTTTCTTGTTTGTGTTTCAATGAGGTATTGTATTATATTGTATACTAGCGACTGTCCGCGACTTCGTTCTAGTAGTAGGCTCCCATCTTTTTCCTGGTTTTCTTTCATTAAAGCCCCTGACAATAATTAATATATATAAGACTAAGGTCTACCAACGTGTAAGATGTTGGACACTTTGTAAACAACTTACGCGGGCAAATATTTTGCTTTGAGAAACTGACCTGACAAAAACCTCCTGCCGTGCAATTCTGTAAGAGCAAACATCGTAGCATCTTTGGCAACATCCGTGAAACAAATAACGAGATGACAAGAAACGTTGGAAAAACAACCTTGTGTACAAGGGCGATATCTCAAAAAGTATATATTATCGGCCTTATTAATAAACTTGTAGTAAACCCGGAGTAGTTAAAACATCTATCTGTCAATTTTTCGCTTGCAGTAAATGTCACGAGTGAAAGCAAGACAAAGCATGTTACGCCTAATCTATGTTTACGCAACGTTTATTAATAAAGGCCTATAAGTATATATGATATATAAGTATATAATTGTCATCGATGAGTTCGTCGACGAATTATTACAGAATCGCACGGCTGATAACTGATATGCATACTTATATACCTACACATACACAGGTCAAACAGACATGATCATGCACACAAATATGTGAACTGTCCGGGGGTCGAGTGAAAAATAATGTTTCAAAATTGTAAAAAGTTTATTTAACTAATGAATGTTGGTTAATTTACTAATTAATGCTGTGAAAGAAGCTTTTATGTGTGTAAAAAATCAGTGCCATAAATTTCTAACATACGGCTAAATTACGTACATTCTAATTAGAAAAACAATACGAAGAACCATTAATGAACACACTCTGTTAGTCTAAGCAGTGACAATGTATTTCATGAAAGTAATCAACATCAAAGCCTTAATTTACTTTGGAGATAAAATCCAGGCCATGTTAAAATGTTGTGTCACATTTTATGTAATTAGATTTTTTATTTGCGGTGTGAAATGTTTACAACCCTTTTTGATTGCACTTGACCACGTTTGTAACCCAAAGGTACACACATCAAAAAAATATTGCGGTCACATTGAAAAATCGAAATCTTTTTGTTACGGTAGATTATATTATAATTTCTTCGTCTTTTCAATTGCTATTGATGGAATTGCTAGACCATTCCGAGTTAACCATGGGCACCAATTTGTACTGGTCGATGATAAAGCGCCCGCCCATCGAGCTCAACGAATCAATGCTGCTCTCCAAGAATACGACATCACAAGGTTAGACTGTCTTCCGACTCGCCTGACTTAAACCGAATAGAGCACGCGTGGGATGCTCTTAAACGAGCTGTTTGGAACCGTCAGTCCAGTGACAGAGCTCAGGGAAGCCGCTATTCAAGAAAGGGACAGGTTACCCCGAGAAAAAAAATTATATCACCTTTTGCTAGTGATCACATACTTTTTTTGATGTGTGTATGTTGGTTGTTATACATCTAATAAATTTTTCGTGACTTGTTTTTGATTTGAAACACGCTAAACCGTTTTGACGAGCCCAAGAGGATACTTTAGGAGGAATAGATGACTTTTCCACAGCTTTCCTGTTTAATCGCGGGCCCTCGCGGCATACGATGTGTTTAGTTAGTTTTAGTTTTACGGTGCCTGTAAAATAAACGTAGTCTATGTTAGTCCTTATTCAATCAGTCATCTGCCAGTCATAATCGGTTCAGCCGTTTTGGAGTATTAATTATGAGGTTTTAAAGTTTCTATTTCTAGTCGATAAAATTAGCTATTCATTGTTTAACTATTCATAGTTGAGCACCCGTTAAGCCGTTGGTGTTACCCATTGCTCAACTTGATGCAGTTAAACAGAATGAAGTACTAATGAACAATTCGAGCAAAAACTATGTCCTACTGCTAAACCAGTTGATCACGAGCACAAAAATAGTTGAACATAAAATACAAACTATGTCCTACTGCTTAACTGCTCAACCGGTTGAGCAAAATACTCGTATTTGAGCAGTGGAGAAGTAACGCAAGCACAAAATGTTCGTTTCTTCAAAAATCATACGAGTGATTCTTTCCATTGCTTGAACGACTTTTTATGTTTCTATTCTATTTTCAACTGGTATCATTACGATGGTGTGAATAAATTGAACATTAGAATGTTGAAGTTATTTGTTTCGAAGTCGCTATGTTTTTTTAGAACAAAACATAGCGACTTAGAAACATTATGAAAATGCTCCACCTTTTCGCACACACATGGGTCAAGAATTAATGTGTGACGTAAGGCTGCCTGTACATGGACTAATCTGACATTCATCACGTCAGTGACGTCACCGGTCTGTGAACACCCGCGCCCACTATGTTGCTTTAAAGCAATTATGCACCATTGATTCCAGTATTTAAGCTTTCACACGCCTGGATTTTGAAGTAGGCACTATAAATAATATTTCGTTGTTAAAATAAATGAAAAACAAAGTAAATATTACAAAAGTTCTATTTTTTTATTGCTGAATGTAGTTAGACAAACAGGCGGCCAACCTGATTGAAAGTGGTCACCGTCGCCTATAGACGTTTGCTACACCAAAGGCGTTAACAACGTGCTACTGACCTCTAAGAAATTTCAAAAGAGTTCTAGCTATAATAATATATGAATAATTGACAGCTCTTAATTAAGATTAAGAAGCGTGGGGTACCAGGTTTGATTCCAGACCGTGGCAAATACTTGTTTGATGAACAGTAATGGGTATTCTCGGATTTTGAATGTTGTCATGTGTTATTACTTCCCAAAATTTTGTAATTAAAAGAAAATTTTATATTTGGCCTCACATGGAGTACTCTTCTCACCTCTTCTACATCTCTCTCCAGTACCAGCTCCTTCCATTATACCGCATTCAACGCAGAGCGGCTGGAATCGTCGACGATCAAGCTCTTTCCGATCGGATCGACTCTTCGGCACTGCGTAGAGATGTTGGATCACTCTGTGTCACCGCCTATCAGAGAGTGTTCCGAGGAACTTTTCGGTCTAATACGTACAGTTGAATTTCGCTATCGGACGTCACGACAGAACACGAAATTTCATAGAAATCATAATCATAATCATCATCATAATCATAATCATATTTTATTGGTATAAAATCCATACTCGTCAATATTGATAATAAAATAAACAATGTGTCAAAAATCGAATTAACAACTTAGGTACTATAGTACATTTGTACTTTGTTGTTCATATATTATATACTTAAGTATAATTAGTATCTACACAATCATGTTGGATTACTGCTACCACATACAAATAAGTAATTTATAAATACATGGCACCAAATCTATGTCATACCATTATATAAACAATTTAATGAAAAAAATTGTCATGTCAATTACAAAATAAAACATAGGTATATCGAATAATCTAAGATAATAATAGTAATAAAATTATTATAATATATAATTATAATTATATAAATATAATAATAGTAATAATACAAAACATTATTTCAATAATAATATTAATAATAATTCTATCAAATTTTAATGTCGAAATTTATTTATAAATTACGCGTAACTGTAAAACGCTTGGTCAATAAGCCAATCCTTTAGTCTTGACTTAAATGCTGCTAAATTAGGTGCGGCGAGAACATTTTCAGGTAGTCGATTATACACCGCAGGACCCATTACATGTGTCAATTTCTCCGACTTAGCGAGTGTTCGACTCACCGATACTAGTTTTCCTGTGCGTCTGGTGTTGTACTGGTGATATTCACCAATTTTCGCATATGATTCACTGTTCATCCGCGCATATACGGCTACTTGATAAATAACTATACCTGGTAGGGTGAGAATCTTGAGTGACTTAAAGTGATCTGTCACTGGAGTATCTCGTGACACTCGCGCCACGGCACGTACGGCTCGTCTCTGAAGTCGAAATACGCGTTCTGAGTCTGCACCGCGTCCCCAGAGTTCTGCCCCATACTGCAGCAGTGAGTGTATGGTGGCGAAGTAGCATGATCGCACCACTTCTGTGGGTAAGAACCTAGATAGCCGCTTCAGTGCAAAGCATGCTCCACCTAATTTTCCACAAAGCTTGTGAATATGGGATTCCCACGTGAGGCCGCTATCCAGCTCGAATCTCAAAAAGGTTGTGCTATGCAATTGTTCAACTTTTGATCCACCCACGAAGACTCATGTTGATGTCTGGAATTCTATACAACCGTGCGATTCCGATGGAACTTTCTTCCTCACAAGACCACTGTGATACATTATGTGATACGATACGACTTAGGACCTTCAAGAAAAGAGCTTGTTCCTTCCTCAAAGGCCGGCAACGCATCCTCGTGACCTGCGAGAGAGAGAGATAGTATTGCGGATATCCGAATGAGAAAAAGAGTCAGTTTCGTCAGTTGCGTGACTCACGAACTTTCAAAATCCATTCACTCGCAGACTCAAAATTCAAAATGGCGGATTTCGGTTTTTAAGATTTTCAGGATAAGCACTATTCCATAAGAATTGATAGCTTAGGTTTTCGAAATTTCCATACATTGAAATCAAAAACAATTAAATCGATTAAAACGCATATATTATTAAAAATATATGTATTAAATTATTTTAATCATGAACATAGAAAAATACTCTTAACGCTGGAAATAAATAAATAGCTTTGATACACTAATATCCCCGCACTAAGATTTACTGTGTCGTGGGAGGCATGGACCTAAAACATACTTATACTGAAAATAGGTAGTAGGACTCTCTTAAAACCTCTTCACTGTTTTCCATCGTCAGTCGAGCGCTATCGTGACCGAAATCCGTCTGAACGGAATACTGCCTAGGGTAGATATAAATTGAGCCTTCATTAAGTTGTAAAAGGGATTATTCGTTTGTTTCCTTAATTAAGGGCTGCTTGGCGGATTTAGTGCATGCAGTGATGAGAAAATAAAACGTTATGAGTTATCCTTGTACCTTTTTAACAAACTTAAAAAAGGAAGAGGTTCTATGTTTGCCTGTGTGTATTTTTTCGTGTATATTCACAGATTTCTCCCTCATTTGTAGACACAAAAATCTTTTTTTATTTGAAAGAGTACACTTTAGTGGCGGTTCCATTTAAATTTCACTAAAAAGGGTGACAAACATTTGTTTACCAATGAAATTTATAGAGAGAAATTTTCACATCCTCGGACGAGATTCGAACCCACGTCTTCTGACTATCCGTGTCAGACGCCATGACCATCCAGGCCACCGAGGCTCGAGGTCCGAGCATCGAATTTTAACTCTCTATCTGATTTAACCGTCTCACGGGGACGGAGCGACATCTATTGAACAGTTTTGACAGCACTATCCAACCGAAAGAAGCATTTTTAGAAATACTTAAACTTTCGTATTGACGTCGCAACCCTTTATAATTTTTATAGTATTAGTTTTTTAAAGCACTAACTCCTGCTTAGTGATCTCAAACATTGAAATTCGGGGATTCGAACCCGTTTTTATTGTTGATTTTGATAATTGATTGATTTGTTTACCCAAAAATGGAACCAGCCAAATTTTTTTAATATTTACTTATTATAGTGGTTGTACCACAATTTTGCCAGAAATTTCCCCAAAATATATTTTTAAGCTGTCAAGAACTTCCCTTTCACGTAACGAGTTTGGTTTTTCGATAACAATTCCACATTTACCCATCCTTGACAAGGGATCTGTCACTGTCTCCATTACACCCATAAATTGGAAAAAAGTATAAGAGGACATATTTGCTTGCGTCTGTTTCTTTGTGGCTTCGTTATTATGATAAAGGATCACCTTTTTGGAAACATCAGTCAAGTATACATTTTTGTTATATGAGATTATTGCTTCTCCCTGATAGGATTTACTTTTAAAAAGGAATTGTTACTGCTACAAATGTTTACTCGTGACATATAAAAAGAGGGCGTTACTAAAACCTAATGATGGTGCCCTCCGAAGCACGGAAGCGCTCAGTTGAACAATGCCATTAGCACACACCCATCCGACGCCAGACCGCAGCAAGCGTTGCTTAACTTGTTGATCGGTTAAGATAGCCAAGTCAAGCTCCGCTGCTAGCGCTTCATGCAGCTATGCGCATTATGATAATTAACTATATATGATAAATTAGATTTAAATAAATCTTGTCAAGCTATTCAATTGATGTTGGCTCTTTGTTTGGCGTTGGATTTAAGTTTCTGTATTAATTCATATTATTCCGTTACTAAAATGACATAGCCAACAATTATGTTGCGTCAACTTCATTTCTTATTTGTGTATTGCATCAGATGAATTACAATACAAATTGGTTGTACAAATGTTACGTTTTACAGTGTCATATGACCCTAGAAGGGTGTAGCAATGTAGAGAAGAGCGAACCGATCTATTTTATTTCTGTCTTTATGTAATTTAACATTTAAAGAATTCATCCGTCATAAAAACATTTTTCTAATCAAACGATTTCTATTTGTTATAACAAATTACGTGGTTTTCACTCATTATTAATTAGAAATAAGGGATTACTCACGTAATATTTATCGGATAGGTCCGACTATAGTTTCGACCACATTCGGTGGTCTTTTTCAAGAAGTGTTCAGGACGCCCGCGTCGATGACGTCTCGCTTAGCACTAAGTGCTAAGTGCTAACTATAGTCGGACCTATCCGATAAATATTACGATTTCTATTTTTTTACATATTTACATTTTATCGGTTGAGTGAAGTGTAGTGACAGTTTTTCCATGGTGGTTAATTTTATATTTGTATGTACGCAGGTACTGTATTTTATGATTAGTGTTTACTGATTGATTTACTAAGTATTTAAATTTACTCATATAACCATGTAATTATTTTATAATGTTTTGGTATAAAGATAGATATGGCTATGGAGCTACTCGAAGTACTAATCTTGCGCAAAAGACGTCGCGGGCACCAGCTAGTATCAATACATTATATTGATACTAGCTGGTGCCCGCGGCTTTTTTATTAGTGTAAGATTCAATCTAGTTTTATGCCAATGCATAATATGTACAAATTTATAAATTATTGTTTAAATTGTATATACGAAGCAACTTCCCTGACGTGCTGCGATCTTCATACGTAATGAACACCTTCTTTAAATTATTGAGCATTACTCAGGACGTCTCAACCGATTGTAACATATCATACTCAATATACATTTTATAACATATCATAATTTTGAATGGATTTTATGTCCTCTGGAATTTTATTATAATTTTTTATCGATATATGAAAAGGTCCTGTTTTGTACATTGTTAGTTTACACGGTGGTGTTATTAACTTATTTAGGTACCGAGTCGGGTATCTACGTATATGATCACCCTCTTTTATATAAAAATATGCATATTTTCTAACAAATTTAGCTACTTCTAATATACAAATATTGAAGTTAAAGTTAAGATCTTCAAATGTATGAAGTGAGGCTATTCTACTACAGATCTCAGGTATTTGAATATTTACAATTTATCCTGACACATTTTGTTATGTGTGTTATTTATATAACTTTTAACTTTATAATATGATCAAGTTAAAATTAAAGTTCCTTTACAATGACGTGTGACGAGGATAGGCCAGTCGTTAGCCAGACCCTACACACGGTGCTTAGGATCTGGATATGAACATTCTACACACAGATGTCGTGACAACCAACTTATGGATAAGCCAATACTTAGTTTCATCTCTTTTTACATGAGATTAATAACATGTTGTATCTTATTAGGAGTTTCTTGGCGGATGCCTTCATTGCTTAATCTAAGCACGTGTTCTAAATGAGTGTACTTTTAAGTTTTGCGATTGAATAATTAGGGGTTGGTAGATTTCGTTCACCAGATAAAATATATAGGTAATATAATATATATATACAGGGATACTGGTAATCAACTATCATCCTTTTAAGAGCATATTCTGTACATCAAAACAAACATCTTTTGTTCTACGACTTTCAAAAATTTTAATTATTTTTCTTCCATACAAAACTAAAAAAAACTATTTGACCGGTCTAAACTTATGTTTAATTATTAACACTATGTAACAACCGCGCGCGCAATGCCGACAAGCCCCGGCCGATGTATAGTTATGAAGTGTAAGAGAGAATCACAAAAAATTATAAAAAATTTGGGAAATTTGTTTAGTTTTGGGAAAAGTTCTAGAACAAAAGTTGTTTGTTTTGATGTACAGAATATGCCCTTAGCAGGATGCTAATTGATTACCAGTAACCCGGTATATTAGCTATCGTAAGTCAATAATAAAACGGATAAGTATTTTTGTGTATTTATTTAAACGCGCTGATCTCTGGAATTACCAATTGGATTCGTAATGTTTTTTGAATGTGAATTTTCGACAAATTTATAAGGAAAACTATAGCCTATACTTTCAATGCTAGATATAGCATAATGTCTGTTATTCGTAAACTATTTCGTATTTATTTATAATTAATAAAAAGTATATAGTAACTAAAGGTAATGGTTAATCAAAAATTAAGGAGACGCCAAATTACAAGTCAATGACGATATTAATCAAGAGTATATTCGAAATGGGTGACGTAACACCGCGTGACTTGCCCTTGAGGTTTCGGTTGCCTTCATTAGTGTGTAACTAACCTAATATAATAAATGAGTTATTTGTGGCTATTTCGGTCGACGCTGAATTTTATAGCAACGTTCATAAGTACCTAACATTTTCATGATGGGTAAAACTTTGCCGTAGACTTTAACGTTTCTATACAATAGGGTTTTATTGGTTTTTGCTAGTAAAAAACTTAACAAGCTTTTATGTGAGGTACTTACAAATAAATGCCTGTGGTACACACTTTTATGCTATTGCTCTAGTATTTTCAGCCAGCGCTGCCCTATTTAAAAGACTGTGTTCATACCATTGTTATTGATCGGTTGTTGCTTACGTACGTTGAATAAAGCAAAGAAGATCGACCAGCCGCCATACATTTTTGGGCTAATTTTTATATTCTTTGATAGAACATGACAAAATATTTTTTTTTATTAGTAGAGTTAAGTTGTAAATTAAGTGTGAAAGATAATCAAACTTAAAATATCTATTCTTTATGTGGAATAAAACCTAATTATTATTATATTTCTCGGAATAATGTGCAAGTTGGAATGTACAAAAGGTAGGTATCACCGCAGGTAGTGGCCTGCGCTTGCGTCGCATGCTATCTCGCTCGCACTGACCGCGACACTGAGTACCTTTCGCCGCGCAACTTACCTAATCCCTTTAGTTCTTCATGCAACTTCTGTTACATCGGACGGCTACCTTTTTTTTTACCATTTTTTGTTTTTTACGCAGATTGTTTTGCTTCCGCATAGGTCTCCTTCAGTTTCTTTCAGCAGTTGCCGTTGTAATATAATTTGCTATCTGGGTGATCTCCTTTAACCCTTTACGTCCCAGAGACGTAAATATACGTCAATTTCATTCATAATTTGTTTGTTGTAATTATCACGGTATAGAAAGGATTAAGGACGATGATTATATAGTATTGTATAGTTCTTCAAGCTTACACTTTATATTCTTCTTGTTTTCTTAAATTTTTAACGGGTGTTGCTAGCATTACGTGTAGACGTTTTGCTTTAACCTTTAGCGTCCCAGAAACGTATATATACGTCAGTTTCATTCACAAATCTTTTGTTTTAATTTTCACGGTATATGAAGGATTAAAGCACTTGTGTGGATGCATTGATTGCTATAATTATATGTTGGAAGAGTACTTTATATAGGAATGAAATTAAAAAAATTAAAATAAGGAACTTAATTCACAAAATATTGAGCGCAGCGCAGCTCCAGCTGTATGCTCCCGAAGTCTGGTTAACCAATGGTGGTGCCCGATTCTTTAGCAAATTGCATATCGTCGAATAAACTGAAATACGGCCATATCGGTCCACTGTTCGTCCATTAAATCTTATTTGATGTCTACGTTCAGCCGGTTAACGCCCGGTTAAATATTATATTCGTATAGGGTTGCACGAGGACAAAAGCAAAAATGCTAAAAGAGAACGTGAAGTTTTTATTTTCGCTATACGACTAAAATTACATGTAATATGGAATATAAATTAATAACTAAATATACTCTGTACTGAAAAAATAAGGCTGTACGTTTGATTATAATGAAAACAATTTTGAGCGTCATTCTACTGGTTTGTTGCTATTTTTATTGCAGATTATATAATAAATGCAGTTGTTTAAACTGAAACTCCTGGCCACTTCTATCTCAAATATCTGGCGTTTGGCTAGAACCAAATTCAAATTTATTTTAAATTTAGTCTTGTGTATTTGTGTTTCGAATTAAGGGAATCATTTGTTTTAACGGTATTGAATTTTTTTTCATTCATCTGTTAACAACATGGAAAACATAACATATCACATTAGTTCTACCGTGGCACCAACGCTGCAGAAACAGCAACGAAACATTAATGATGTGCATGGAAAAGTTACTATAAAATAAAACACGTAATGTTTTTGGTTCCAACGTTTTTATTCTGGAAATTATGACCTGCAGAACAAATCCCGTGGACGACCGGATACCCTAGTTGCCAACGAAGAATTTAAGGTAATCGTTGAATCAGGTCCATCGTAGAACTACTAGAATTTGCAGGTTTGTGTGAGTGAAATGAAACAATTTTGATTCAGTTAAAATGAATTCGAAAAGAGAAAAGGCTCCAGAAATGTGTATCGCATGAATTGCGATACACAAACCTCACAATAACGAGGGAATTTGGAATCGTGTGGATGCATAGATGGAATGGATCCTGTACAATCTGTTTGGAAATGCTCATCACATTGGTTGAACACTTCAAACCGCCTAAATCCTGTCCTAAGCGAAAGTTGACTCAGAAAAAGGTAAAGGTTGTTTGGTGAATCAGCGCTGGTCATCATGCACTGCCGCTTCGATACTGGCCACAGGAAAACAGATCTATATCGTCTACAATCGCTATTCAAGATGGTAAATCTTACTATTCAACAACCAATAATTCAATTGCTCTATCTAACTCTTGCTTTAGTAGGTACAATGCTCTTACTCTTGCTTTAGTAGGTACAATGCTAGATCTGACACTGCACGACAGGTGGTTGCTAAGTTAGAGAAGATGCCATTTGAATGTCTCCGACAACCACCATGCTCCCGAAACCTTGCTCCAACAGATTACCACTTTATTCGAAATTTGGACAATTTCTTGCAGGAAAAGAAATTCAATTCCGATGGGGCTGTCCAAACCGCCTTCAATGATTTTATTGATTCTCGCTCCTACACGTTTTTCAGCAACGGAATGAAATATAAAATGGTTATAGGGCATAGAAAATAATGGTACATACTTTGATTGATTAAATATACAATTTAATTTATTTTTCGTTTCACTTTTACTATATAAGTAAAACGCAATTTTTATAAATTTGGAAGTGATTAGGACACGGTATGAATACGAGGCCCATTGGGACTTAAGGGGTAACCTCTACCTATAACAGATGTGCATGCTTAGTGACGAACTGCACTGCACCTATCACCCTGAGGCATAACATTGTTAGGTCTCATGTGCCTGCAATTTCACTCATATCCTTCAAACCGAAACCCAGTAATGCGAACAATACTGATTGGAGGTAGAAATGGGTATGGTCGCAGTACTTCCCGGGTGCACTCGTTTACATAGATTTCTATTGCTACTAAATAAATACGACAATCGAAGATCAGCTGTTTCTTCTACGGTCACGTCTAAAAAGGTACAGTATACCTTAACCCTTTGCGTCCCAGAGACGTAAATATACGTCAGTTTCATTCATAAATCTTTTGTTTTAATTATCACGGTATAGGAAGGATTAAACTACTATCCTATATTGCAATTTATTGGTATCGCTAAGCAGGCGTTAGTGCTTTAAAAATTAATACTATAAAAATACTATCGTAGACCGTACCCGATCGCCATCCTATCAACTTACTGGCAGAACTGCCCACCAAATCATATTAGTGTCTAGCTAGGTTAACAGCCGATTAGGGCCCAGCTAACGGTTTTCCAGTTATCAGCCATCTGGGCTTAGGGCTGTCATCTACTTTTAATAAAATAAAATGTATATTGTATTTGTGACCTTATTCACCTCTATTTTAGGGTTAAAGGACATGGTTAAAGGACAAAATAGGACGGATGTGGAGTCTGCAAAAATGGAAAATGTTTGCAGACTCCACGTCCCATTTTTAGGATTAGGATGTCAATTAGGAGGGATGAAGGGCACATGTGTTAATCATATTTTAGGTAACGCGTTTTGGTTTGGTTTCTGACTTGAATTCAAATGAGTCCAGTGATTTATCATACGCGATGGAGCCTGAAGTACGCTAGCAAGTTGTGTTTAAATTGTATGATACGTTGTGGTATGTTCTTAAAAACTAGGAGTGTTTACTCGAAAGTTTAAGATTTTTTACTTTTCTACCTTCTCAACTCTTTATTTTTTTTAATTGATTGACCAGTTGGCGCAGTTAGTAATAACCTTGACTGACAGGTTAAACATTTGTTTACATGAACATGTCTGTTTGAACCTTGTTCATTATTATTTGTCTAAATGTGTTGTGTTTATACATAAGTGTGCATGTCAGTCATTAGGTTATCTGAAAGTATAGATCAGATCTGAAAATATTATTATAAAATAATTAAGTTTTGCTAAGAAGTGCTTTAAATAACAATATATTAAAAGAAAAAGCACGTTGTTGTTATAATTAGTATAAAGAGAAGAAAACTCTGTATTTAAAGTACTAGCACAGTACACTGTGATACAAGTGACCCTGCCTCAAATCGGGGTGCTAACGATGTTAACCCGGATAATGCGGGGTGAAGGACACAGATAACCAGGGGAAAGGACTTGGGGGAGAGAGACGGGTTAACTGTCGATGACAAACTATGCTCCTCGATGGCAATCGGATTGATTAATTTTATGCGGGACACGTTGTTAAGGGTGTCGTGGAATCGAATTATTTAACGTAATCGATTTGGTTGGTATTTGAAACTTGAACTGAATCGGTATTATGGAGATATTAGTGTGACAGTATATCTGTTTGTTTCTACCGATTAATGCTAGACGTAACAAGTCATGTATAGATACATATCTTGTCACCTAACAAATTTTCAGCGGGTTAATACTTTTTCTCTCTATAAATTTCAATGTTTGAGATCGCTAAAGCAGGCGTTAGTGCTTTAAAAAGGAATACTATAAAATTACAAAGGTTGCGATGTCAGTACGAAAGTTGAAGTATTTCTAAATAATGCTTCTTTCGGTTGTATAGTACTGTCAAAAGATGTTCAATAGATGTCGCTCCGTCCCCGTAAGACGGTTAAAGTCAGATAGAGAGTTAGAATTCGACCGACCCGAACCTCGGTGGCCTAGTTGGTCAATGGCGTCTGACACGGAGAGTCAGAAAACGCGGGTGCGAATCCCGTCCGAAGATGTGATTTTTTCTCTCTATGAATTTCAATGTTTGAGATCGCTAAAGCAGGCGTTAATAGTGCTTTAAAAAGTAATGTTATAACAATTTTAATTTGCAGAAGAACACGCGGGGCGTGTCAAGTGCCAAAATGTAATTTTAAAGAAGCTTGAAAGAACAAACAATTTAACAATACATACACACGGTTGTTGGCGCGTCCGGCATGTGCTCAACTGTTGTATTAGTTGTGTACATTGCAACAGAATTGTAAACACGCTTATAGAGTATTATATAAGCAAGCTATAGAGCGCGCGTATCGCTCCGGTCCGTTTGTGCCGGTCGTAAGCAAACTTTTACTATTATTTATTATTAACTATGGTGTAGCGCTTTATTAGATGATAATACTAGGTACTTACCGATGAAAATGAGTCCTTTAATGTTGCTTCTGAGAATCGTATACACCCCGGCACCGCACATTTCACCATTATAATCTCAAATACAAATATAATATATTGCACGCCGACTTAATATTACTCGTATTGTTTGGCGACTGTGCTGTTCATACTTGAGCTTACAAATTTTCGATATCCTGGGTTGTAAGTAGAATTCTAAATTCAATGAATTATGTAATAAAGCTTTTGTTTCGATCTTTCTTTGATATTGCCGTTTTTGGCACCATGGAGAAGTGAGGTGTTTTCGAACTATACAATCAAACATTGAGAGGGTACAACGCCTTTAAATAGTTAAAATTCTTGTCCCCAGGATTTCAATGCCAGATGCAAATGTTAAAAGCGCATCGAAAATAATGAAAAATACAACAACTAACGGTGAGTTGCACCATCTAAAGTAAACGTTAAAGTTACCGTCCAATCATTAAAACGCCAAAACTGAGATGTAATGGATGGATTGGCTGTGGATGGATAGAGGGATTGGCTATGGATGGATAGAGGGGTTGGCTATGGATGGATGGAGGGAGGGATTGGTTTTGGATGGGTGGACTATGAATTAGACGGTAAATTTAACGTTAATATTAGATGGTGCAACTCACCAATATAATACTTTTCATAAAAACATATAGTCAATATATTACGGCAATTTTATAGGTAATAACATAATTTGTAATTTATAAAAAAAAAATGAAAACAAAAAGCAGATACAGACAATGATAACAGCCATCTATCAAACAATAAATGCTCGCTGTATCACGAAACATAATGGGATAGTGACAAAGGGAAAGCTTATCCATGACACATCATTATTTTGATATAGTTTGGTAGGATCGAATGTTACTAAACTCTGTGCAAAAGGAGAACTGTTCTGGAGTTACGGTGAACTAACAATCAGATTTATCTACCGATTTCCTAAAAAAATGAGGAGGTACTCTATTCGCCTGTTTTTTATGTTTGTTACCTTTTAAGTTTCGACTGGGTGACCCGATTCTCAAATATTTTTATTTGAAAGCTGGTGCTTCCCGTGTGGTCCCATTGAAATTTTATCAAATTCGGTCCATTAGTTTTTGAGATACACTCCAATAACTGAATAGAATTGAAGTCGGATTTAAATTTTTCAAATTGTACTTGTCTAGCAGCCCAATATCATTTTTAAAACTAAATGAGCTGTGCCGTCAGGCAACTGTCAAGTGTTAACTTCGACTTTATAAAACTATAAAGGAGGTTGAGAAAGGCGATGGCTGCGACATTCGTACACTCGTGAACGGGTGCTGTCTCCGGAGACCGGTCTGCTCTGAATGCTGATGCCAGCCACCAGAAACCAGCTGCCATTTGAAGTATTTCCAAACAGACGAAACGACTTGGGAGCTTTCAAGAAAAGAATCTATTCCTTCCTTAAAGGTCGGCAACACATCCTTGCGACCAATGGTATTACGGATGTACGTGAGCAACGGTTGTCACTCACCACTAGATGAGGTCGCCTGCTCGTTTGCCAGCCGATCCCATAACAACACAATACCATGCCGGTTGCGTTGCGTACCATGCGTTACAACTGCCCCTCGTCTTCTTCAGTCACAACCATCAATTCTATCTGCTCTGACTGATGAGACTGCTCGCGACTTCATTCGCATATTAGACGCTTTTCCTGACATTAATTAACACACCAAAAAAGAATTGGCGAGATTGTTCCATCCGTTCTCAAGTTATAGTGTGACCAGGATAAACAGGGGTTCATTTTTATATAACATATAGATTGACTAACTCCTAATAAATATCTGAATAATCCGAAGGCCTCTTTATCCTAGTTAGTAGGGTCACTGTTTATCCCTTTAAAGTGGTGAGTCCCAGATTCGATCCCTGGCCGGGGTAATTATTTGTGAGATGAGTAGACATGTGCGTCTGTGCCTCCCGCAGCACAGAGAGTCCTAGTTGGGAGGTTTGAGTGTGTGAATTATGATAATAGTTCATTGTAACGATAACATAATAACAATTTATAATCAAACTTATCATATCTGACAATAGAAGAGACAGTTCAGAGCACTAATCGTGCCGTGTCCGTAGCTGGACAACTTCTGATCTGTAGACTTTTTTTTTTTTTTAGAACGGACTAATGCTGTTTGCCTCTACCGGCATTTACAGCGTCACCGGACGGTGCTCTGTAGACAAGCTGCGTGGCCTTTTTGTGCCTGAGCCGGACTCGCCAGTGGCGGGGAGCGGATAGTCAATTGAGTCAACTACATTACTTATTAAACATTACTTATATCATACGAAAATAAATTTACCACTGATAAAAACGCAACCATAATTTAAATCTAATTCTCTATCTATCTAAGTTTTTATATCTATACGTTTTTATATTTAATCGCCCACGTATCTATATATTTATCGTACACAAAGTAAGTGTGTTGGGATGTTTGTTGCTCTTTGACGCTAAAATGAAAACGATAATAGTTCAAGGATTATGCGGGTCGGTCGCTAATCCTACGGCTGCTGGAACAATCTCTCGCTTGACCTTTCATCGTAGTACTAGCAAAACTCTTGCAACATGTGCTCGGTCAAAATCAAATTGCTAATTCCCAGCATCTTCAGTAATACTAATTGACATAGAATTTAATTTACATTTTGATATACTGTGTACTAGCTGCGCTCTGCAGTTTTACCCGCGTGTTGATGGACAATGGTGCTGATGAATCAAAGGTTATTGTTGCCTTTGTTACTCAGTTATAATAAATCTTTCTCCTGGTGAAAGAATTGTTTTAATCGGTTAAGTAGTTTTTGAGGATATCCATTACAAATAAACAATCAAATCTTTCTTTATCTTTCATGTTGAATAATTATGGTCATTGCTTGATTTGAATATAATATTAAAATGATTATACACATGCGATTATATATTTAACCTTATATACATATTTTTAATAACGAGTTTAGAAATATCCTACAATAAAAGCGAATTACCTAAAACACCGTAAAATTATAAATATACTAGCGGTGCCCCGCGGTTGCGCACGCGTGGCGATATGTGCTTTGATAACCTATAACTTTGCCATTTGATGACGATCCCTTCAGCCGTTTAGGCGTGATAAAGTACTCGTAACAAACAGACAGAAAGATAAAGTTTAATATGTTTTAAAAAAGCTACTCCTTATAACATTCGCTATCTGCCAGTGAAATCCCCGTCAAAATCGGTTCAGCCGTTTCAGAGATTAGCCGGAGCAAGCAGACAAACAGACAGACAACATTTTCAAATTGTTTCTTTTATATACTTTTATATATGCATTTATTTAAATGTATAGATTATCTATAAATAAACACAGAATTTAATACTCTGTCTGCGAGTAGGGTGCCCAAAAAGCTGGCATTTTTTTTACAACATTTGGTTATAATTATAACTTCCTATGCTTGGTAAATTACAACCAATTACATTGATATTAAAAATACAAAACTAACCAAAAGTACTATGATTAGAATGTACACTAAAAACATAAAAAACTGCAATGCACTTAAGCACAAATAATATATTAGAATTATCAAGAAGCTGACCGACTAAATTACCTACTATTTAATTTATACCATACTAATTTACCGAATTGAATTCGGAATACCTTCAAAAGTACTCCACTGAAGTTAAGGCGCGCTCGTACCCCCATAATAGTAAAAAAGCAGAATCTTTAAATATCTAGTGTAACGAATCAGATCAATAATATTGTATGAAAAAAAGTTAGAAAAGGAACAGACAAAGAGTAGTAACCAAACAGAATTCATAAATATTACTCGCTCTCTGCAGAAAAAATCATGAATAGGTCCATAAAAATAAGCTTTCACGTCCAAACTCTCAGAATTTTCAGCGATAATACTATTTTTTTTAAGTAAGACATAGCCAAAATATAGTACTAAATTAGTAACCAGCAGTTTTTTAATTGTGTTAGTATATATCGAGAAATTTAAAGAAAACGTACAAAATTAAAGCATTTTCGCCTTACATCGTCCAATCTATCAAACGATTTTCAACCTTACGTAAAGAATCGTAAATTATTTTAAAGTTGGGGTTGGACCGCGTCTTAATCTCTGAATCGTTTCATTTGAAGAACGTGGAACTTGAATAATTCAGTCTCTCACTTCACTAAACTCTGTGGAACAACAAAGGAACCTTGAAAGTTGGTTCTATATAAATAATATCATCTACATACTTCATTGTTCTTTGTAATATCTCATTACTTTGTTCAACTCAGTATGATATATTTATTCAAATCATGAAGATGAATTAAAATAATAAAATAAGTCACTTAATTTATTTGCTAAAACATAACTACAAATTAACCCGTCCGCATCAGCGCAAAAAATAACAATAGATTTATGAATGAAACTTAACTCGAACGAGTCTTGCTGACAGATTAATTGTTGAAGTTAATTAAGGAATGAAATGATTGAGGAAGTAAAAAAAATGTTAGAATTTTGGGTGATAAATTATTGCTTAGATGTAACAGCATAGTAAAAATCCAACAAAATTCTGCCCGATTAGGCGTACAAATGCTTGTTATAATTTAAGTAATTAAATTTATATTTTAATTTAGAAACAATTTGCTTGATACACTGCCATTGTATTTACATTAATTGGAAACTTAAACATTAATTATAATTGTCTATATTAAAATCACTGATAAAATGTCAAAAGAAAAAAAAATGATTATTTCTCATTTAAGTAGTTCTGTACAGAATAATAAGCTTTATCCAAAAGGTAGTTAAATACTTTCTTTTTAAATTTATTATAATTATATTGTTTATAAATGTCAGGTAACTTATTAAATATTCGTATTGCCATACAGTTGGCATTTTGACTGTTGAATCGAAGTCTCAATGAAGGTGAATAATATTGTCGACTTCACGGGTTTTTGCAAATTAGAATCTTATTTTGTTTGTTTTCGCACCTTGTCGTAGTTTTTATATCCAGCATTTTTTGCTTGTATTTGCAGAATCATGTTAATTGTTAATTCATTATCTATCTATCTGTCTAATATAATACCTTAAAGCGAGGATTTATTATAGATATATGTTATTATTATAATCTGAATCTGGTAAAAAACTATAACGATGAATTTCGGGGGCGATAGTTCGATCTATCGTAGCTATGTTTTATTTTTAGAAAACAATTTTTATTGCATGAAAAAACCGATAAAATGACGATAAATTTTTCATGCAATGAAAAACTGCTACAGCACTTAAGCTACTTGACAATAGATGGCGTTGTTAAGCAACACTATGAGTGTTTGGTTGAGGGTAGATCAAGAAAATCAATTTACTAGCGAGCAAAGCTTGGTCATCCACGTACTCTATACTAATATGATAAAAAGAAATGAAATGTATTATGTATGTGTTTAACGAATTAACTCAAAAACTATTAGACCAATTACATAATTTTTTTCACCATTAGAATGATATATTATTTC
Organism: Selenia dentaria; assembly: GCA_917880725.1. Taxonomy (NCBI): domain Eukaryota; kingdom Metazoa; phylum Arthropoda; class Insecta; order Lepidoptera; family Geometridae; genus Selenia; species Selenia dentaria. The sequence goes on along the minus strand of OU862895.1, from coordinate 26,822,210 downwards.
TAAGTAACATAGGATACTTTGATTCAACATCATCATCATCCATCACCACGTGGCTGGAACCGCGCAGCGCATTTAGTAATTAAAAATATAATAAAAACTTTGTCATTTGATATTAAATTGTATAATATGTAATAATAACAGTTCGGCTTGGTGTGTATTGAAGGAAGTCATTATTAACCGATAGTCAGAAGACGCGGGTTCGAATCACGTCGAAATATGTGTATATTTCACTCAAAATGCAAATTTTGAAATCGTTGTTCTTCAATTGCATATTATACATATAATAATAGATAATCTACATCTCAAATATGTAGGTACCTATATCTGCGGCATGTGAATGTGCCACGCTAGAAGTGTTCCGGCCTCGAGTGTGAATGCCGCGAGTGAACGCAAACAGACGAGCTAAGCTGGGATTGGCTTGCGTTAAGGGGAAGATGGATTTTCTTTCACACAACACTTTATAAAGAACTGTTTTTTTTAACATTTTTTTAAACGGTACTGGTCATTATTTGCCCATAATTGGAGAGCGTTACAGAAAGATGATTGCTGACGTCTTCGTACCTCAGTTGAATGGCATTGATAAGACATAGCTTTAGTTTCAACAAGATGGCGCAACATGCTACACAGCGGGCGGCACCATCAGTTTTATGCGGGTTTTATTTGGTGAGCGCATAATTTCGCGTAATGGACCTGTGAACTAAACTCGACAATCGTGTGATCACACACTTTTAGATAGCTTAGGGGGTATATCAAGTCACTAGTCTATGCAGATGAGAATTTAGACTTTCAAGTGTTCTTACACTTGAAAGTCTAAATTCACTGTGTTATTGCTGATATACGACCCCAGATGCTCGATAACGTTGTTGAAAATTACGATTATTACGCTGTCAATAATTCACGACTGTGCTTAATTCGACCTATCGCATTGAGACACTTAAGTTTTTCATTGTTGAGTAATGATTTTCTACTCGTATTATATCACCCTATTTCTTTGTTTGTTATACTTTACAAAATAGAAAGTTACCGACATAGCCACAGAAGATTAGCCAGTTAAAGTGGCAGTGGGCAGGGCACATAGCACGCATAACAGATGGTCGATGGAGTCGGAAAGCCTGGAATGGAGACCACGGACCGGCAAGTAAGTCGTTTACCGACGTGGTGGACAGACGACCCGATAAAGGTCGCAGGACGACGTTGGATGCAGGCCGCTTCCAACCGGTCCTTTTGGAAAATTATGTGGGAGGCTTATGTTCTGCAGTGGACGTCCTACGGCTGAGATGATGATGATGATGACAATGTGGTGTTGCAATAAAGAGTTTATCTATCTATCTATCTATCTATCTACGTTAACGCCAGGTGGGTCTCGTGCTTGTTCCGTAACCTAAATGTAATGAAAAATCTAACAAATGACGAGATTGACAAGTTATACGCCTAACTCCCAGCACCAAACTTGCTCGTAATTATGTGATGCGTTTTCTCTTTCTTATCTAAATCAATAATAAGATATAAACAAACTGACCGTTCGAATTATTATTAGTAAAAACACACATTACAATTTTTGAAATTGTAGTACGATTTCTTAGACAATTATTGTATAATGGCCAAAATGGTGAATGCTGAATCTACGGGTTAAGTCATTATAGTCGAATACGGGAACTGTGAAAACTCTAAGCTGTACCTCTACCATGAGTTTGCAACATAAATGTCATCTATGGTCGATACTCGATCTCGCCTATCTATTAAGCTTGTGATTGGCGTACTCGGTGTCAATTTTAGTTCTACAGTTGACCGCGAGGTGGCACTGTTCTTTTTTTCATACATATTTCGTGGCAGTCGATATCGAGCATCGATTGGTGTCAATGTTGTAATCTCATGGAAGACCTACTCTGGTCACTGACTAATCCAAAATGAGCCGTGTTCATCTCCCAGATAGAAAGCCCGTATCCCAGCAAATAGCAATGACATAATGAGCTATGATTTACATAACATCTAATATAAAAATCCAGTGAACGCTATTTCACAAGCATCCAAATCTAGTGGCTGTTAAAACAACCGCTGTCAGTAAGTGGATACTTGACTCGACGACGCTACTTAATGTAGCTACTCCACCAGCCATCAAGGGCCATCAACATTGTTTCAACTTAAAATAGCATCTCTCGGACTTGTTACGTAGATCTTTGTATCTCTGAGAAAACCAAGCTTATTTACTTTATTCTTTCTTGTAACTTAGTCATTGAGTATATAACTTTTTAAAAGTGCTATCAGACAGGGAGCGGTCACGCGTTCATTATATTGTAGTTAATTATCACACAATTTAGTTTTCTTTGCAGTCCGGCTGCAAGAACTGACGCGTGCGGACTGTATGCACTTACAGATTTTGGAAAAAACAATCACAGTCAGCAAGAAAATGGTCATTTTACACAAAAACTTTTTTTGATGCCAATCGATCCTGTTTATATTATAAGGATCAAAAGTCTACTGAACCGTAGTACTAGAAATGTCAGAAATCGCGATAAACTTTTCCCTTACATTTCGGTAAAGAAGTCAAACTTTTGAATTAGCCAAATATTTTGTTATGGGTAGATCTGCTATGATCCGCTATTAAAAAGTCTGGCTGAAAAAAGTAGGTAACCATTTTCTTGCTGACTGTACATTTTTTCCAAAATCTGTAAATGCAGCTCAGAATACCTTATAAGTTTATGGATAGTCTCCTAAAAACGTTTTCCTGTAAATATAACGGTTAAGGTACCTGCCCTTGCTGTCCCGGCTCAAAAATTCACCCTGTATAAGAGAAAAACCCGGTCTGGAGGACATTTAATTAAGAATAAGAATAAACATATAATAATAATATGGGACAACGTCCACACAAAGGTCTTCAGGTCCCAAATTAGGCAGAGCCTGTACTATGGTAACCTGATGACTGATTATTACATTACATACTTATATACCTATGATATTAAATGCATATATACATATAAACAGGCACAGATCAAACAGACATAATTCTGAGGGATCTTGGAGTTTTAGTGTAAAAAAATAACGAACAGTCATAGCTACTTTATAATTTTTAATTCATTGTGATGAAATTAAATTTCTTTACTATTAATATTGTTCATCCTACTAATTAAATACTTTACATTCATGTTCATTTTAATTTCGCTAACACACTTTTAGTGTAAAATTTATTAGAGTAGCTACATGTTGTATATAATACTTGTAACAGAACAATTGTTGTATATAAGTATTAATAGTAAATATATAATCTGAATATCGGAAACAGTTCTAACTATTACCATGAAATTTAATATGCTTGGGTTTCGGGACGATAAAACAATCTAGCTAATCTAGCTAGGTTTAATTTTTAGAAAACGTCGTTTTATTCGTGTTTTCAGGCAATGAAAAACAGTTACAGCTACGTTGGTCACTAAAGCTACTTGACAATAGATGGCGTTGTTAAGCAACACTAAGCCAATGAGTGTTTGGTTTAAGACCAATAGTTTACGTACGAACAAAGCTAGATCATCCAGGTACTGTCTCAATTAAACGGAAGTATTTTCTTTCGATTATACCATTTTTTTTTCAAATCTTCAGTACACTCTTCACCTTAACTAGGCTCGTTTTCACTGCTTTATTTCAAGTTTACGCCGGTCGAGGGCAGAGTGCCACTTGGATACCTTTATGTTCCTACCCTCGTTCTATTTCTCTATGTCTACGTACGAAGAGGCTTTAATACGCCTTTTGTTTTCTTACGGAGAGCTTGTTTTTATTGAGATTTGAGCCTAAACAGGCTTTTCATGTGATTGTATGTTTTTATGTTGCTACCATCTGATGTTTGGAATATTCCGCTTTTACGACAAAGTAATAATATATTTCCATGTTCCGATTGGAACGTTTGTTCTTGTTCCTTGAACTTTCGTATAGATATAATATATTTGTTACAAGATTGGTTTTTTAACTCACATTTAATGAATAGCAAATATGTGTCAGTCCGAGTACAGGAGCAGGGTTCGAAGGCAATTCCATTGCAAAGAGGCGTGAGACAGGGAGACGTTATATCTCCGAAACTGTTCACCGCTACATTGGAAGACGCCTTCAAGCTTCTGGAATGACAAGGACTTGGCATCAATATTAACGGCGAATACATCACTCAGCTTCGATTTGCCGACAATATTGTAGTCATGGCAGAATCTTGGTATGTCTTAAGATGAACATGGATAAGACGAAAATTATGTCTAATGCCCATGTTGTACCTACCTCAATATCAGTTGGGAACTCAGTTCTCGAAGTTGTTGACGAGTACATCTACCTGGGACAGACAGTCAAACTAGACAGGTCCAACTTCGAGAAAGAGGTCAATCGACGAATTCAACTCGGCTGGGCAGCGTTCCGGAAACTTCGCGAAGTCTTCTCGTCAAAAATACCTCAGTGCCTCAAGACAAGAGTCTTCGACCAATGTGTGTTACCAGTGATGACTTATGGCACTGAAACGTGGTCTCTTACTATGGGCCATATTGATAAGCTCAAAGTCGCACAACGAGCTATGGAGAGGGCTATGCTCGGGGTTTCTCTACGTGATCGAATCAGAAATGAGGAGATCCGTAGAAGAACGAAAGTCACCGACATAGCTCACAAGATTAGCCAGTTGAAGTGGCAGTGGGCAGGGCACATAGCACGCAGAACAGATGGCCGATGGGGCCGAAAGGTTCTGGAGTGGAGACCACGGACCGGCAAGCGCAGCGTAGGTCTTCCACCGACACGGTGGACAGACGACCTGATGAAGATCGCAGGACGACGTTAGATGCAGGCCGCTTCCAATCGTTCCTTTTGGAAAATCATGGGGGAGGCCTATGTTCAGCAGTGGACGTCCTACGGCTGAGATGATGATGATGATGATGAAATATGTGTGAATGTGACTTATAGAGAGACATATTATGAGGGTTAGCTTGGACCAGTAAAACATAACTCACCGTAAAATCTAACCTAAGAACAAACACTACGTTAATTTATAATGATTATACACAATAGATTGTTCTTTAATGATCAGCGAAAGAAATGAATTATTTTACATTGCAACATCTCAGCTCCTAAATACAACATAGGTAATATTTTCTTCGTAAGACATGTTTATCGCCGATTCTGTGAACACTTTATCAAGGAAAATGAAAATAACTCTGTCTTTACCCACGTTATAATATATTATATCCCACCTGAGCCTTACGTTATGACTATCCTGCGTGTTTACTACCAACATGGAACATACTAGCAGTATGGATAAAACTGACATAACTTAATTGAACAAGAAAACAAGTATAAGTACTTTCGAATGAGCAGTATCACAATTTCCATTTGAAAGTGGAAAACTTTGCTATGTTTTTGACTACATAAGATGATTTTAGGGAGATTGTGAGTAAAAACTATGCTCTTATTCCTAGCCAAATGAAAACTGACGGATTCGTAAATCAGTCGCATAACTCCAAAAACATCGCATGGACTTTTGAAGAAAGAGTTACTCGTATTAAAGTGTATTAAGAACGAATTATTTTAAAAAAAAAAATTGTTTTTTCTTACACATTTACACACATTACATTGAAAACGTCCACTGCTGGGCAAAGTTATTCTTCAACACAGAGCCACTAAAACAGTTTTAGTGTATTTTTTCATACATTTACTTATAGGTTTTTGCCGTATATTCACGTTTGGTAAGTGTCTTGAAGATCGCATTTTGTAATAATCATACACAATTTACTTTAAAAAACGCTGCTGTTTATTATATTAAGGTAAATTTTATAAATATACTAAATATAATGTAAGTACTTTAACGGCACTTTTCCTTCAAGTAATCATTTTAAAATGCCTTGTCTACACAAATATTAGTAGTTTATGCAACTGTCATATAATGAAGGGTATTAAAACACGAGTGTGAGTTTATGAAACGAGCGCAGCGAGTTTCATAATAGTAACGAGTGTTTTAATAAATTTTTATCTTCACTAATGCAATTAATCAAACAACAAGAGTAAAAGCTGACAATAGTTAATTTATAATAATTGTTAAAATTTTGGATGGTACAATTTTGAAAGTTAATGTTAATTATTGATCCAGCAGCTGTAGCGGTCGCGGGGCAAGCAGTAGAGCTCGTAGACGGAGTCGGAATATTTATAATTACTTCATTCGTCTTGTTTTCTATGCTGTTCAAGATCTTATTTGAGACTTGAATTTTATTCATTAAAGACTCATCAATGTAGCTTTCAGCCACAGTAGAAGACTTCCACCCCCCGTGTCGTTTCAGTGCGGTCAAATCACCACCGCTATCTATGAGAAGGGTCGCCGAGATGCGCCGGAAGCAATGCCCCGTGTACAACGCTGGGTTAGGCAGATTCAAAAAACTTGCGATAGTTTTTCCCAGAGCACCAAATTTATTAATACCAATTCTTTGATCGACGTACTTCCCCGATCTATAGCTCAAGAAAAAGGCAGGGTTTCGACAGGGGGTGGGTCGAAGTTCCATGTATTTTATACATACGGCATAGCAGTTGCCCGTCACAACGAAAGAACGATCTATTTTCGTTTTTGTTTTCGAAACTTTCACCATGATTGTACTGTCGTCTATGTTAGAGACTTCATCGAACTGGATGTTGTATAGCTCTTGCCTTCAGCATGCCCCCATTATGCCGAAGATTAGTGCAACCTGTAACAATAAACGATATAATAAGCTTGAGGTACATAGCCAAGGCAAAAACTATGATTTATGAAGTAGTAAAGTGTAGGTACCTACTACCAAATTTATACACAAAGCGCTTAAACGGAGTGTCTAGATAACTTGCGTGTGTAGTACGTAAGTACTAGGTAGATTAAATAACAGAATTAAAATACACTTACCTTTTCAAAAAGATACAAAATATCTGGTGAATCTTCCAGGAACATCTTTATTTGACCTGATGTAAACGTCAAGGACTTTTTTTCCTTGTGTCCTTCTGAACTGCGTTTCAGGAACGCTATGACCTTTGAATACTTCGTGATATCAATATTGTTGTAGATACTCAGTGTGGACTTGAGCATAGAATATTTAGCCCACATAGAAGATGGTTTGAATTTGTCGGAGAGGTCTTTGAGATACGCAAGAATGACATTTTCAGAAAATGATGTAGTTTTCTTTTCGGTCTTCCATGCCAAAAAGTTATTATATTCTTTTTCATATAATTTTCTAGATTTTTCTGGCTGATCGTGAGTTACTTTTGTTGCCAATTCTAGAATATCCGGAGGCGTACAAATATCATCGTCGCTATCCATTTTTAACTTTTAATTTGTATTTTAAAAACAAAACAAACATTAAATTCACGCGTATTTATTTATTGTCACAGTGAACTTGCCGCCATTAAAATGCAGCTGCGCGCGCAGGGCCAATCAGGAGCGAGCGCGCGCTGTTCTTTTTTTATTTAATTGGCACAAGATCTTACCAAAGAGTTTTGTGTATGTAAGTTTAGTAGTTTCGACGAAGTTTTCACGTATAACCCAACTGTTTAGCCAGCCTAATATCAAAATTTTATACAACTTGTACAAGGATTTTGACATAAGGCTCGCCTCGTTAATTGGTCGCGTTTTATTGATGTTATAATGAGATTTTACGATATCGATGTGGATATTATACCATCATGTGTATTGCTTAAATTGAGTGTTTTGTTGTTTGTTCTATAACAGTAGTAATTATAAGTCAAGTATTGGAAACATAAGTAGAATGTTACAACATTATTGTAGATAAAATATTTTATATACAGAGTTTCGTTTGATATTCTATCGAAGTAAGTACGGTCAATGTTACCGACCTTCATTTGATTGAGCTACTTATTTTTAGTATAGTTTTACCCAATTATAGCTTTGTAACCAGAGCTTGATTCGAAGATGCGTCAAATGCACGTTTATGTGGGTAACTAATGTTACCTACGTAAATGCTCTTACTGGTTATATGACAAGATGCCGATTAAAGCAAAAAGATTCATGGTTAATGGATCGTGAAGTGTTTGGGCGTTTATTAATAAAATATATTGATATTTTGGTTGCGAGGAAAGAGGTATAATTATACCTGTTATAATTATGTAGGTTTATAAAATGAAGGTAATTAATTTATTCTTGGTTTTACTTCTTTGACAATATAATATGTTTCTTATGTATATATTTGAAAATATGATTTACGTATGTAAAACGATTCTTGTAAATTAAACAGGGCTCAACAAGCTTTTAACACCTAGTACAAAGGTTGAAGAGCTCGCAGAGGATCTTAACTGCAGCGCTCGCAGAGAAGCTTAACTGCAGCGCTCGCAGAGGAGCTTAACTGAAGCGCTCGCAGAGGAGCTTGATTGAAGCCCTTACAAAGGAGCTTGACAGAACCGCTCGCGGCGGAGCTTGCATTGGCGATCTTAACCGATCACAATTAAGCAACGCTTGCTGCAGTCAGGAGTTGGATGGGTGTGTGCTAGTGACATTATTAAACTGAGCGCTTCCGTGCTTCGGAGGGCACGTTAAACTATACGTGCATATAGCGCGGTTGTTCGTCTTAGGACAGCAGTCGTTAAGTCATGTCGAAAGCCTTCTGGCAGCCTGAATACTTCGACATGGGTTGACCACTAGCCTATCCACCAAGCCGCACTCGGCGCGCGTGGTGGATTTATGCCCAGCTTCTCTCTTTGAGAGAAAGGCTTGAGTTCCAGCAGTGAGAACAAAATGGGTTGCTTATGATGACGAGGGATGTGCCTAGGCTTAGAATGGGAGTTGTGGCATGTAACTCACATCGTCTCACTCGTCTGACCTCGGTTCGTTAGAGTCGAGTTTTTGAAAGCCATACCTTATAACATGCTATACCTATAAAGTACCTCTTACCTACTAACGGTTTTATTTTTGCAGAGGGCTTTTAGTAAAAGCTAAGGTATGTTTCCGACTGTTATTCTTGTGGGAGGTTATTACATGAGGGCCACAAAATTGGATTGAGCTACTTGAATGAGTTAGAAGTCAGTAACAAAAGTGAAGCAATGAGAAGTGTTTTATATTATATTATAATAGTAATAACCCTTTATTTGTCAAGTGAATTTAAATAACGTGGAGTGGAATCATTTTTCCTTTACTAAGCTTGAAAGTTCGTATGTTCCACGTTTATTGTTATTTACAGCATTTTTTATTAAGTCTTAATGGTTTTCATAAAAATTGTATAGTCATAGTCATAGTACTTTATTCAGAACCATAACATATATGTCAAAATATAATTCGAATTCAAGTACACATCTTAAAAATAAGACTAGAGTAAGTATTCTAGTGAAGTCAATACATTTTCTAAATATGGCATCAACAAAATAAAAACTATAAAATAAAATGAATTACTTAGTGGCATATAATCTTTTAGGATGTCAAGAGATGAAGTTAATATCTATTTCAATAAAAATAATTTATTAAACTATCTCTACTAGAAGAAGATTCAAAATAGGAATTTTGTATGTACACGAACACCTTGCGTGTTAAGATTGTATATTCTCGCTTAAGGTGCTGTCTTATCATGATGTCGATAAAAATGAGGGTTTTATCTCATAAGCAGCGATTTAATTAAAACTACAAAAAATAATATGACTTTTCTAAGACTTCTAAGTACACATTGACTGGATTGGAATTAAAAACATATTTTAACATACTAGAGTACATACCACTTTTTTCACATTAAAAAAAAACAGTTTTTCTTATTCCCTATTGTATTTGCAATGAAACACATATCATAAATTAGAAATTTTTGATTTACATCATTGACGGATTAGTTTTAATTATTTAAGAGTGTAAATTTTTATGAATTTTGTACGTTTTTACGCGATGCTTTTGCTTGATTTCAAGTAAAGGAAATTGAACGTAGCCAAGCGCTCAGGTGACAGCGCCTCAAATTGGAAGCTTGGTGTTGAGATGCAACCATCGCGGTGATGACGTGATCCGCTGCATTTATGACAACGTGTTAAGGATATAAAACAATTACAGATAATATTTGCGACAATAACTATGATTAAATATATTTCCAACATTTTTGGAAATAGTTTCGTAAAAAGTAAAATGCTCATCTGGTGTAATATCAATAAATTCCAATAAATTGTTTAATTTAGGCATTAATGATATTCTAATGTTTATTTAGTACTAGTTAATAAATAACTGCGTAATTATGTGGTATCAAAAATATATCTTACTATTTACATACATATCACATATTTTATTTCATAGTGAATTGATACAACATATAATCAGTCTGAGGCATAGAAAGAGGCAGTATAGGCTCTTAATAGCTGACGCTTGTAGCGGCACGTGAGTTTTTCGTGGCCAAACTGTTACTATTTTAATGTCACCCGTTGCGACACTATAAGAATTATACGGCTAAATAAATGCGGCTGTTCGACAAGTTATTTGCTCGTAAGTGTTCCAGCTATGTTTAATATCGTAAAGGGAAAACGGAATCTGAATAAATGGATTGAGAAATTGTATGATAATACAAATATTTTTGTATAGAGGGTTGAAGGCATCGTGGTTTTGGTACATACAATTCTGTTTATAACGTCAAAACAACAGCTTTTAACTATTATATATGAAAATAAAGATGCTTAAAACAAAACAAAAAACAGGCCAATGTACGAACCTAATATCCTAACGGACTTGCTGCTACTGTTTTTATTATTATTCCCTTAATTTAATTTGTATCACGGATTTGTTTATAACGTCAAAACAACAGCTTTTAACTATTATATATGAAAATATAGATGCTTAAAACAAAACAAAAAACAGGCCAATGTACGAACCTAATATCCTAACGGACTTGCTGCTGCTGTTTTTATTATTATTCCCTTAATTTAATTTAATTTGTATCACGGATTTGTTTATAACGTCAAAACAACAGCTTTTAACTATTATATATGAAAATAAAGATGCTTAAAACAAAACAAAAAACAGGCCAATGTACGAACCTAATATCCTAACGGACTTGCTGCTGCTGTTTTTATTATTATTCCCTTAATTTAATTTGTATCACGGATTTGTTTGTAACGTCAAAACAACAGCTTTTAACTATTATATATGAAAATAAAGATGCTTAAAACAAAACAAAAAACAGGCCAATGTACGAATCTAATATCCTAACGGACTTGCTGCTACTGTTTTTATTATTATTCCCTTAATTTAATTTGTATCACGGATTTGTTTATAACGTCAAAACAACAGCTTTTAACTATTATATATGAAAATAAAGATGCTTAAAACAAAACAAAAACAGGCCAATGTACGAACCTAATATCCTAACGGACTTTCTGCTACTGTTTTTATTATTATTCCCTTAATTTAATTTGTATCACGGATTTGTTTATAACGTCAAAACAACAGCTTTTAACTAATATATATGAAAATAAAGATGCTTAAAACAAAACAAAAAACAGGCCAATGTACGAACCTAATATCCTAATGGACTTGCTGCTGCTGTTTTTATTATTATTCCCTTAATTTAATTTGTATCACGGATTTCATCCGGTCCTTTACAAAGGCATAAATGGGACGGCCAGCCAACACTTAGAGGCCTGTTTGGTAAAAAAAATACAAAGTAGTATAAAAAACAGAATTTGGGATGACGGTGACATGGATTATCTATTACAAAAATGGGTTAAATGACAAGGCTATTGATATTAACTTATCTATACATGAGCTCGGAACTATACTTATGCTTGTATCTTAACCATTCACATAAATTCAAGATGGCAGCTTGATCAATCTATTCTACTCGGTCTGATATAAAACTCGGGGGCTGGAATGACTGGTGGCGCGCATGAACTTTTATCGTATGGCTAAAAACCTATAACAGTAAAATAAATCCAGCACACCAGTGCGTATAGTACTAGGGCTAGGTACGGGTGTATAAATAATTATAATTAAGAATGTAACATTTGTATATTATTCTTTTTCTTCTTATTCTTATATAAAGATACCGCATGCACTCACTTGGTATTAAGTCGGTTTAAGTCCGACGACGTTTCGAACGTATAAGACGTTCTTCTTCAGGGAGTATTCACGCTTGGAGATCGCGTCGCGCTCCTATCAATACCAAGTGAGAGCAGCCGGTATCTTTATATTAGTATAATGTGTGATACACACGATAGTTTTCAAAAAATAATGTATTTTATTTTTGTATTTTACTTCCCTCTAGAGTACTTTATACTATACATAATGAAACACAAGTTATTTTTAAATACATCAAATCACCACGATTACATCCTGGAAGGAGTAGGCAGCAGTATTTGAAACACCTACGTTTCGCCAATGGGATAATATTTTTTTGTTCCATGTAATAGGAGGCGAACATATTGCCAACTACGGGGCACTGTTCCAGACTCCACACTGCTATTGAGAATTTCTTTGTCACAAAAACCCAATAACAGACCTGGGTATCGAACCCAGGACCTCGAAATCCCAAAGCAGCGCTCCCACCACTACACCAAGACCAAGCGAGCGAAACCGCTTGTGGGTCAGTTCGTAATTGTATAAAATACTAGCGTATGTAGGTACATATTTTACCCATGCAAGAGTTTTCGTTAGTACGTCACTAGCCTGTGACACATGATAAATGGCTGCCATCTCAGAAGCCTGACTTGCGCATCTTTTTAAATTACTTTTTTTCCACCATATGATTTACGGACCGGCAAGATTTATAGCCGTTCTCAAATCCCAAGAAGAATTTGAATAAAAATACCGTCCTACGAGGGACAGGGACGAATTGACTAGACTATTAGATGTTGCCTTTTAAGGACGCTGAGTTAGAGCTTAAAGTTTCATTCTTCATTCATTTCAAATCAGTTTAGAGGCTTTAAGAGGTGATTTTCAAGTGTTTTTGATGTTTTTTTTAAGACACTCATAAAATAGTATTCTTGCCATGCGATTCTCTAAGAGCAAACATCGTTGCATCTTTGGCAACATCCGTGAACAAATGAAGAGATGACAAGAAACGTTGGCAAAGCAACCTTATGTACAAGGGCGATATCTCATAAAGTATTTGACATCGGTGAGCTCGTCGACGAGGTAGACGACGAATCATTACAGAATCGCACGACTGATACAATTATTGGATTTACATTTTATACAAATTTATTACTCCAAGAGTTGTTTAGGATATGAGAAATAAATATAAAAAACGGCCAAGTGCGAGTTGGAATTGCGCACTGAGGGTTCCGTAGATTAAAAAAATATTGCTTTAGCTAAAAGATAAAGGGTAGGTAGGTTTATGGACAAACTGAACTTTGCCATTCGACCCATAAACATAGTTATTGCACTAACCGCAACCAAGAAGTTTGTATTAGTAAATTTACTTTTATATCGTCTTCCAAAAAAAGGTAGAGGTACTCAATTCGAATGTATTTTTTAATTTTTTTTTATTTATTCTTGCTACCTAATAACTTTTGACTGGGTGAACCGATTTCCAAAATTTGCGTTTGAAAGCTGGAGCTTCCCGTGTGGTCCCATATAAATTTCATCAAATTTGGTCCAGTCAAAGTCAAAGTCAAAAGTTTTTGAGATACACTCCAATAATTGAATAGAATGGAAGTCGGTATTAAAATTTTCTATTTGTACTTGTTGTTATTAAACTATATATTTACGGTTTAGATATTCTTTACCATAGTTCTTTAACGTGCGCTGTAAGTCATTGATTCTTGTCGAAGTAAAAGGAAAAATAACCTATAGGTTTTGATTCCCTTGAAATTGAAAAATATACGAAAATATGCTAAAATACGAATGTTGTGATCATTTGATAGCATTGACTTACAAGTTTGATTTTTTTACAGCTTAAAGAGACCGTTAGCCGAGACTTACACTTCACACTAATATTATAGAGATAAAAGTTTGTGAGCATTTATGTTTATTACTTTTTCTCGCTCAAACGGCGGGCAAAGTTTTGCTGAAATTGTGTATGGAGATGAAGTGCTGGATTAACACATAGGATACTTTCATCATCATCATCTCCAATAACCACGTGGGTGTAATCGCGGGACGCAGCTATTTAGATATATATTTCAACTTTATAACTGTACGCGTTCCTGAGAAAAACAGCTTTGACTGACAGATAGATATACGGACCACAAAGTGATCCTATACGGGTTCCTGTTTCATATTGGAATATGGAACCCTAAAAAAGATACACAACGACTCTCTCTAGTCTAATTGGTAGTGACATGCTCTCCACGATATATGTCAGCCTGGTACCTACACATGAGAGTGTGAAATTTATTTAATTTATTATTCTAAGAAACACCCTCACAATTTCACCAAGAAAACAATTATATTAAAAATATGACTTACTTACTGACTGTACACCAAAATAACGTGTTTGTTCCACGTAATCCCGCCTAATAAGGTCATTACGTGTTACGTGGCGCGGTGTTGAAGTACAGTAGAATACAGTTGCTAAGCTACGAAGAAATAATGTAAGGAAGCATAACTCAGAACAAATTCCACACAAAAAGTGGTCCTTCAAACCAAAACGACGTATGATTCCAAATACGAATTACTTCTGAGGATACAAATAGACACGTTCAGTGATTAGTTTAAATTTCAGAAGGAAAGCAGGGATTGGTCCACGCGCGTGCTGCAACGTCTACTATGACAGCTGAGTCATAGCGGCGTGAACGATGTTACTGATTTAGCACGACTTTTATTGGGTCACATTTTTAAGGCAGTTACTCTTCCTGGTATTATTTCTTCGTAGTTGCTAAGATCTAAAACTACATTTCAAACATTAACGCAGAGATGTAAATAAAACCTGCCAAGTGCCAGTTATACTAGTGCATGGAAGATTCCAAACTTTATGTACCCAAAATGTGTTTGTTTTACGCAATCCATAGTTCGAGGTCAATAGCGTGGTTTCTTTTAACTATAGTTATAACATCATTTTGTCCAAACCCAATACGTTTCGATAATGACATTGATTCTCTCTCATCTCTCATATTGACATATTGATCGATTGAATATTATGTACCGACTTCCAAATAGGAGGAGGTATATTTCGACTGTTTTTATTATGTTTGTTACCTCATAAATTTGGACTGAGTGAACCGATTCTCAAAATTATATTGTTTGAAAGGTGGTACTTCCCATGTAGTCCCATTTAAATTTCATCAAATTCGGTTAAGTAGTTTTTGAGTTACACTTCAATACCTGAATAGAATAGAAGTCTGTATTATTTTTTTCAAATTGTACTTGTTTTCATTGTTACTTTAGGAGGATGTGTAAGATTGCCAGCAAAATTGGAATTAAAGGTAGGTCCGTACATATCACAAATATATGTGAGTATAAATATATTCTCGAGATACGGCGTCTTTAAAACAAAAGTTGCCTTTTTTAACTTTTTTATTTATGAACCGATTGACATGGAACACTTTATGTTAAGTGAAGCTTGCCACAATATATTAGCCATCTAAATCTAATAAGCCGTTTCTGAGATTAGCGTGCACAAACGCACAGACAAATAGACAAAAATTCCATTAATCATTTTTTTCATTCTATTTTCGTTTATAAAAGTCCCAATAATAGTTTATTCTCATATGTTTTGCATGTACAGACAGCGATCCGTTACATTTTTATAATATGTATAGATAGAGATAAACTTGATCTGAACAATAAAAAAGACAGTTTTTTTCCCGAAATACATTTTAGGTGTGGTTTGTTATCGTCTAAGTGTCTTGAGTTTTAAAATCAATTATCATTATTAAGACAGGTAGTTTATTGTGTTTAAATGATGGTTATTCTGTTTAAAAGTTTATTCCAAAGAATGGGATGTTCTCAGAGGAACCTACGACCTACCTCGTATTCATTAATATTATCGTAAGCTTTGTTACTGTTCTAAAGTGTACAATCATAAGGTGAACTCCGTACGTACAGCACTTAATCGCAAGCACTCCAGGCCATTATACTGCAAAATATATGATTTGTACAATCTACGAGTATAAGGTACCTATGAATTCACAAATGTTTGTAAGAAGTGAGTTGATAAACGAAAAATATTAACCGAGGTGCAGTGAGTTGATAAATGGTGAGCTCTTAATATAATTTTATACTGAAATCGACTTCCAGTTTTATATATTTTTTTTATATATTTTTATTTTCTTCGGGGAGCTTACATTTATAATTACAATGGTACATGGTAATTAATAATGAAAAGCCGTTTACAAGCCTCCACAAGTGACAACAATGTAATAGATTATTTTTTATTATTTTTACAGCGTTTTGGCCACTTTCCCCCCCACCATGGGGCTTATAGAATAGATAGTTATTATAATTATTATTTTATTTAATTTTTAATTACTAATAAATGTTAGTTTGTAACACATTACATTAAAGATTATAAAATAATAGAAATATTACTTCATATAGAAATGACAACATCGAGAGTCAGAAAGTTAATATGGGTTTTCTAAAAACTAAGATGGATTGCTAATCCTGAACTCTTGAAATGTATAACCGTTTGGGGTGGAGCCTTTAAGACCCATCTTCTTCCTCTCGAAAAAGCTCAGTGGTCTGTCATAAAAGTGATGCTATTCAAACGACACAGGTTCCCTACTACACAGTTATACAAAATTATCAAAGTATTAACGGTCCGTCAATTATATATTCTCAACATAATTCTCTATCAACACACAAAAATTCCATTTGACATCATTCAAGCACATAGAAAACATCGAAAAAATAAGTCAACTCCTTTAAAATCAAAAAACTACCGTACACAATTTATTAAAACACAATTTTGTTTTGCAGCTCCTTACCTATATAAAAAGCACATAAAGAACTGGACATTATTTATCTTAGTACACATGATGGTGGTAAATAGGTGCAATTTCAGAGAAAACTAGAAAATTCACAAAAAAAAGTTAAAAAAAATTGGGGTGTCGGGGATTTTTTTTTGGCCTACTTGTATTCTCCAAGTGGGCCCCCGAACACGCTCATTTAGTTTGTCGGTCCCTCTACCAAACACCCTGTAGATTATTTTTTAATTTACTTTTAATTTTCTGTAAATATATTTGTACCTATCTGCATAAGTGCTGTACTCTAATTCAACAAAAAAAAAACCTAAAAGAATGATCCACATAATTTTGTTATATATTAAAAATAAGTTTACGTATGTATAACTATTCATTAACACAATAAAATTTAAGACTCTATCATCACCTTCATAAATAAATAGAGTAATTACCGAGAAGAACCGACATCAATAGATAATGAATATTTTATTTGTCGGTAGTCGTACCTCGATTTATACCTACTTTATGTTAAAACCCCACGTTAGAATAATACACGTATACAATGTATTTTCTCAGTTGACTTATTTCAAATTATCTTATTCAAATGAGTCAGGAACACGGTGACAGGAAGATGTAGAACCTGGCTGTTTGCCAGCGGCTGTAAACATTCACAGGCAGAGGTGTTTTGGTTTATTTTTGAAGCTGAAAACCCGCGTTATTGGTTTCCTTTAGAAGTGGATTCGTATGTTTGTACATTTACCATTTACAAGTTATTTAAGCAAAGAAGCGCTCGCAGCAGAGCTTGACATGGCGATTTTATCCGATCAACAAGTTAAGCAACACTTGCACTGCGGTTAGCCGTGCGATTCTCTAATGATTCGTCGTTGCGTTCGTCGACGAGCTCACAGATGTATAATAATCAAGGTTGACAGTTTGATCAGTGACAATAACACATACCGCAAAGTCTTTTACAACTCCACCAACAGGGTTACTACCAAACTCAATAACCTTCTAAGGGCCTTTCCGGATGATCTATACAAAAATCTACGTCGACTGAACCCCACACCACCGAAAATATATGGCTTGCCGAAGATTCATAAACCGGAATGGCCTCTTCGCGCTATTGTGAGCCAAACAGATTCACCAACATACAAGACTACTCGATTCCTCTCCGACATGCTGTACCCATTCACTGGAAAAACATCCACTTATGTCAGAGACTCACAACATTTTATTCATTTGCTGGAGGGAGTGCGATTAAGTGAACACGAATTAATGGTGAGTTTCGACGTCGTATCATTGTTTACTAGAAAGAGGAACCTATAGAGGACCCTAAACACATTATAAATGATCTAACACAATGCATATCTATACCTATCGTGTACATGAACCTGATTAAGTACACACTGTCGAGTCATTATTTTATGTGGAAAGGGGAATAATACTTGCAAATTGACGGCGTAGCGATGGGTTCCCATATAGCTCCTGTAGTAGCTAACATATTTATGGAATGGTTCGAAATGGCTGCATCATTGAACACCCCATACAAGCCTAGACACTGGTGGCGTTATTTCGACGACGTGTTTGCAATAGTACACGAAGATGATGTGGACCCAATGAGGACAACTTGCCTCAGTACCGCGCACCCTTATGAACAGGGCGCTGACATTATGTGATCCCAAACATTTGATTGCTGAGCTAGATTTCTTAAAAAGTTTGTTGGAGATTAACGGATAAAAATGGAAACTTATTACGCCGAAGATACCGTAATAAGACAATATTCCGTCCCCTCAAGCAACTAAGACAAGCTTCCCTCTCCCAAGGATAGAGAGCTACTGGGTGTCCCCGGTGTTTATATGATTACCTGCGATTGCGGAAAATGTTACGTCGGTGAAACAAGACGAAATATATCCACTAAGCTCACTGAACGCTCCATGAAGAATCTGGACATGAACAGCTCCGCTTTTGCAGAATATTCTTTAGCTTCAGATACGCAGCACTATATCCGCTTTGATAAAGCGCGGGTGTTAGCGCGGGAAAAGTTTTTCGTTCCTCGTAAGATCCGGGAGGCTATCGAGATTCGTAGGCACCAGAATTTTAATAGAGATGGAGGATGGAGCCTGCCCTCTACCTGGCGATCGTGTCTTCGTGGAGCTCACAGTCGTGGACAAGGAGTGACCAGTGGCGATTTGGTGAGCTGCCTGATTCTGCCTGAGTGCTCCCACCAGCGCGGGATATGACACCAGCGATGAAGAGGACTCCCGATTCGTTGCGCCGACGCAACAGATATCCCCTCGCCCCCCGATATGACCACATAATGTCATCGCGCGCGCTACGTGCTGCTGTCCGCAGTGCGAGGCGAGGGCAACCGCGAGTTTTCTGCACTCTCCTTGAAAAAGACCACCGGCTGTGGTTGAAACTATAGTCGGAAAGATCTGACTTTTTTACGTGAGTGAATCCCGTTTTTCATATTAAAAAAGATGTCAAATACTTTAGGACTTGGATGCTACGTAGAAATAATATCAGGAAGAGTAACTGCCTTGAAAAAATGACCCAATAAAAGTCGTGCTTAATAAATAACATCGTTCATGCCGCTACAACTCAGCTGTGATAGTAGACGTTGCAGCACGCGCGTGGAACTATCCCTGTTTTCCTTCTGTAATTTATGCCATCACCGAACATGTCTATTTGTTACCTCAGAAGTAATTCGTATTTCGAATCATACGTCGTTTTGGTTTGAAGGACCACTTTTTGTGTGGTATTTGTTCTGAGTTATACTTCCTGACATTACATCCATACATCTTCGTAGCTTGGGTCACCGCTAGTGAAATGGTTCAACAGAGTGCTACCGTGCTTTGGTGGGCACGTTAACCCGTCGGTTCCGATTGTTTGTCTTAGGACAACAGTCGTTAGGCTTTATGGCCCAACTCCTCTCTCTGAGAATCGAGTACCATATATAGTGGGACCATAATGGGCTCATTTTGATAAAGTTATTTAGAGTTAATTTACTATTTATAGCTTTGCATCGACTTTATATCACACTCTAGAATAGAGGATTGCATAGCTAGTACTTGTCCATACTAAAAGAAATAACTCTTTTCTACCTCATAACATTGTCCGATTTCAGTAATATAATATTTGAAATTTTTGGCTTTTCTGATTTGTCATAACTCGGGGAAGGACATAGGATACTTTTCATCATCACCATTATTCATCACCACGCGGATGAAACCGAGGGGCGCAGCTAGCTATTTCATCCAAATCCGGCGTTCTGGTGTTATTAAGTGACAAACCTCCACCCATTTAAATAATCGCATCTAAAATAAGTAATATATAAAACCTAATCTTTTTTCATGGACGTCAGTAGGTGTAGTAAAAATCTTATCGAACCGACCACTGCAGCTCAAGCCTTCATAAGGCAGTTAACTTTATTTCCATACTAATGATCCACTGAAGGACGTTTCTAAAATAGAAATGGTGGCGTTTTCTTTGTCGGAAAAATCAATAGACCATTACTGATGCAGCCTTACTGCTTGTAAGGCGTGTAGCATCGATTTATTATAAGAATGCTGTCTGGTGACGGTTATGTAAGGGTAGTTTAAGCTAGTAGTAGATACTTTAGTAGAGTACATGACTAAACGAGGAGTGGAATAGCGAGCTAGAAATAAAGTCCCGCATTGAAATTGCTCGCAGTACTTTCAACACTATGAAAAACGTCATTTGTAGTCGAAGCGTCAACATTGGTTTTACGCACTCGTTTACTCTATTGCTACATCTAGTCCATTAGTTTGTATGCATGTGAGGTTTGAATCATTACAGAAGATCCTATAAAAAACGTATTGAAGCTTTTGAGATGTGGACATATGGACGTATGCTGTCCATTAGCTGGACTTAGAGGGTGATCAATGCAAGTGTTCTTCAATGGATTGGTCAAATACACAACCTCATACTTACGGTTATAAATACGTAAAATGTCTTACCTCGCTCATGTCCTCCGTCATCAGCGATATAACCTTCTGCAGCTGATAATTATGGGTGAAATGCCTGGAAAAATAAAGGTGGGGAGAAGAAATAAGTCTTGGTTGCGGAATACCCGACAGTAGACTGGAATATCAGGGGCGTCTGAGTTGTTCCGCTGAACCAGAAACAAGAAGGACTGTACCACGCTGATCGACCTCCACAAGTTGAAAAGCACTATGAGAAGAAGGAGATCATTTAGGTGTGCTAACTAAAAACTAAAACTAAAACTAAACTTAACACATAACACGTAAACTTGGAGTTGTCATCAGTGGCTCCCGATATTGCACAGTAGCGGTGCGCCTTTTTGGCCAATTCAATTTTGAAGGGGTTTAATTGACCGAGTGAGCGAAGCGTCTTTGCTTAAACTATGCATTGTGTACATACAATACATGCTAAATATTCTGTTTCTAAAAATAATTCTTCTATTAAAACTTATATCTCTGCTTTCACTGGCCAAAATTACTTTCATCTGTCCATATGTTTGTTAGGTTGAAGTTGGTCCTCCTGCCGTGCTATTCTCTAAGAGCAAACATCATTGCATCTTTGACAACATCCGTAAAACAAATGAAGAGATGACAAGAAACGTTGGAAAAGCAACCTTATGTACAAGGGCGAAGTATTTGACATCGGTGAGCTCGTCGACAGAATCGCACTGCTATACAGTAGTCGTATCTTTCAACCAATCTTGGTGAAACTTGGTATGCGTGTTCTATTCAATATTTTTTTTGTCTTCGGTGATTTTAGAGTGGGGTGTGGGGAGAAAAGGTGTGCTGTGGCGCTATTTACCGGCCCATTTTGATAAATTTTGGTACTTACATTAGGTGACTGACTTTATAGATTAATTTTGAATATGAGCATAGTTGGTCTAGTGTTTGCTGAGAAAATACGAATAGTTTGTGAAGTTTAAAACTTGGATGATTTTGGTAATATTCGGCAAGCTCTGCTAGGTCTACTGTTTGCAGAACTACTAGTATACTAATAAGTGACGAGACGGAGATATCGTTAGCCTGATGGTAAACATCACGCTTGTTCATGAATAGTTACAGTGCCACCCAGAGCTGGTAGCTCCGTATCCCCTCACTTCGAGACATTGGTTTGTAGTCTCTCTATCCCAGTTATTTCACTTGCCACAGCGCTTGAAACCCAAACACAGTAATGTTTGCGCTCTATTGCTTCGAGGCAGAATACAGTACAGTGGTACCAACCAAGACAATCTCTTGCATAAGAGGCCTACCACGTAGTAAAAGTTACTCCATAAGAGGGTATGTACAGTGAGTCCCAATCCAAACTGGAAACCATGCCTGATACTGTCTTACTACTGGTTAGACAGTTCAAACTCGTTCAAAGCATAAACAAGTTCAATTTGAAAAATGTAATCCCTACTTCCATTCTATTCAGTTATTGGAGTGTATCTCAAAAACTACTGGACCGAATTTGATAAAATTTAAATTGGACCACACGGGAAACACCAGCTTTCAAACAAAAAAGAATTTTGAGAATCGGTTCACTCAGTCGAAAGTTATGAGGTAACAAACATAAAAAAATATACAGTCGAGTTGAGTACATCCTCCTTTTTTGGATGTTGTAGAAAAACATTGACATTCTCATAATTTTATTACTGGACTTCACTGATGATGTTCGTGCATCGAAGTGCTTGATGTGCTAATTTACAACATTCATTAAATCTTGACATAGGCGATCGGGTCTAACTCCAATACTTGGGCACGTCTGGAGCTGATAAGCAAAACTAGACCTGTGTGGAGTTCCTTTTGACTCATACTCCTCTCTTTGAGCGAAAATTAGTATCCCAGCTGTAGGAACGTACTTATTATTACAACTGGCATGCTTGTGTCAAGAGCTAAAAATATCACTAAATCAATTCACTGCACACAGTCTCGTTAATAATACATGTTTGTCAATAATGAATCAAATGAAATAGGTACAAAGAATTTACACTAATATTATAAATGTGAAAGTTTGCAAGTTGCTCAATTTCCCAAACACAGCTGAACAAATTTGCATGTAATTTTAAGTGGCGATGGTTTGTATCCGGATTAACACAAAGGCTACTTTTTATCCCAATTCTAAGGGTAGTTCCCGAAGGCTCGCTGTTGCTTTATTCTTTAACACATATGCAACTTTTTCGTGAATTCTACTGGTATTTGCTAAAGGAATGCCTTGGTGTCCGATATCAAAGAATAAGTTATAGTATGACCATATTATACACGAAAGAAGTCGCGGGTGGATACTAGCAATAAATAAAACAAGGCACGAATTTTCTTGTTTTAATTTAACTACTTAGCCACTAGGGAATTCTTTGTTACATAAGCATTATATTTCCTAAAAACGTGGCTCTACTGATCTAATCTCAAACGACGCTCAAATTTACAGCCCGTATAAAGATAAAAGAATTAAACTTACCCCGTATTTTCTGATCATTAAACGACGAGTCTTCGTTAAGGGGCGCTGTATAAACCTACACAAACGCGCTAAAGAGTAGAAATTTCCAGTTTCGTTAAAACGCCCCGATTAGAGCGAAGTGAGAGACAATGAGCAAAGAAGTGACAAGGGCCGAAAGGGATTTGAAGAAAGCGCTGATGAGTGACAGCGCTTGGGGTTTGAACGGCAGTTCGATTTGTCAGAGATCACGTTAGAAGATTAATTAAGACTTATCCGACAATGGTCCTAATTGGTAATCAGCTAGAATATTGTAAAGAGTTTTTTATGCAATTAAGTTAAGGGACTGGCAAGTCGTGCACCTGACGGTTAACAACACGTTTGCCCGTGGCAGTTGCAGTGCTACGTCAAAGTATTCCACATGACAAAAAATTAACCCTGGCCAGGGGTCGAACCTGGGACACCGTGTTTTGAAGGCAGGTCACTACTAACTGAGCTAAGAGAACCATTAAAATATTATTTGCACAATACAAAAGTATGTAATGATGAAGTAAACAGTAGTCGAAAAATTACATTTTACATGATTATTTTATTGCTTAGTTATGAAGGTAGAGTATATAAAACCCACGTGTTTACAACGCGAATGTGTTAACTGAGATTCGAAGGCAGGGTCAACAAACCCGGATACTAAGCCTTAGTCTGAGAGTTATAAACCTTAGTTTTAGAGTTATTTGGTGTATTTTCCAATAACATACAAATTCTAATACAAATTAATCACCAACCTTTTAATACTACGAATAAGAATAGGATAGCCGTACCTAGTTTTAGACTTGCGAAGACTTATAAGTCGTATCTAGGAAATTGCGTGCGTTTGTACAATGAAATCCCAAAACATATAACTGAGCTCATAGATGGAAAATTCAAGTTGACTGTAAAAAACGTTTTAATACAAAAATCTTATTATAAAGTCCGACATATAGAAGACAAAGATGCTTGGAATACTCCACTTCTGGCAAGTTATCATCTGCCACCCATATAATGTAATAATACTCGTAGTAATACCTAAGTAGAAAAATTTTAATGAATAGAATGGGCCCAAATTTTTTGCCGCTTGTAGGCTTGTAGGCTCTATAGGTATAATTTGGAACGCGGTGGTAGAGTCTATAGAGTACATTATAATAAATACTTGACGTTCATAAATGCGTCTTTGATGCCTAAATTGAATAAATTATTTTTTACTTTTCACTTTTGAAATAAAAAAAAGTATATTCTTATAGTTGTTATGAATTGCAGATTAAATATTTCCAACTAGTTAAGAATCTTTCCTTGTTTATAAACGCTACAAACGTGTATTTAAACGGCTTGCCCTGTTTGTTGTTTATTTATTTGGTCAAATTTTAATAGTGAAAATGAACCCCCTTCCTGTTGACAGATTGATAATTTTAAGAATCAGTTACAGTTTTCTTGGCGCCCTTCGATTCTTATACCTATTGCCATACACTGCCGACGGTGTGTTTTTTTTATATCACCAGTGACTATGATATCTGCTGACTATTCAAAGTCATTAATAAATTAATTGAAAATAAAATATCTCTACACTCACATCCTGCGTAATATTTTATCTACCGACTTCCAAACAAGTGCAATTTGAAAAATTTAATACCAACTTCCATTCTATTACTTTGGTAAAAATCAGTAATTTGAGTGTATCTCAAAAACTACTGGACCAAATTTGATGAAATTTAAATGGGACTACACGGCAAGCACCAACTTTAAAACTTAAAAAGAATTTTGAGAATCCTTTCACCCAATCAAAGTTATGAGGTAACAAACATAAAAAAAAATATTCAACCGATTCTCAAAACTCTTTTTTTGTTTGAAAGTTGATGCTTGCCGTGTAGTCCCATTTAAATTTCATCAAATTCAGTCTAGTAGTTTTTGAGATACACTCCAATAACTGAATATAATGGAAGTTGGTATTAAAATTTTCAAATTATACTTGTGACGTAGATCTTTCTGTCGTAGAGCTAACTTAATGAACGAAGTAAACAAGACAACGTTGCACGCAATCACGCCCTTTCTGGCACACGTGTGATTTATTATTTAATCCTTCGTAACACGGACAAGGTAACTCTGGTTTACCGAAACATCAAACCGAAAT
The DNA here is from genome assembly GCA_917880725.1 of Selenia dentaria. NCBI lineage: Eukaryota > Metazoa > Arthropoda > Insecta > Lepidoptera > Geometridae > Selenia > Selenia dentaria. The sequence goes on along the minus strand of OU862895.1, from coordinate 26,796,853 downwards.
TCTTCACGCAAAGTGTGCTCGCGGTAAATGCTTTGCAAATATTACCAGAGTAAAGTAACTATTCAGGTGCGCTACAAAAACTCAAAAACAACTTGAACGTCTAATTCGCTGGACGTATCGATCTATTAGAGCTAGTGCGCAGTGCCTTGCGGTGCGTTTATTCTATATTATATTACCGTGCGGTAGAATAAATGCAGTCACGGGTTTGCACACAGTGGCGAATAAAACGCATAAACGCAAACGCACGTTTTGGTTATCAAGTTACAGCTGTGGGCTTTATCCCAGATCGTTATAGACCACCATACAAGAGTCGTTACCTACATATATTTTTTAAGACGTAACAAAAGGGTGCTAGACGTGCTCCTATCCTGATAATAGTAAAAAGTAGAATTTTTAAACGCCTAGTGTAACGAAACAGATAGATGATATATTATGAAAAAAATACTAAGGTTAGAAAAGGAATAGTAAAAGAGTAATAACCGAATAGAATTCATAAATATAACTCTTTTTCTGCAGAAAAAAATCCTGAATATGTCCACAAAAATAAAGTTTCACGTCCAAACTCTCAGAATTTTCAGCGATAACACTATATTTTTTTTAGATAATACATAGCCAACGTATAGTACTAAAGCTATAACCAGCAGTTTTTTCGATTCTGTTAGTAATTATCGAAAAATATAAAGAATACGTATAAATTTAACGCATTTTTGCATTACATCGTCCAATCTAACAAGCGATTTTCAACCTTACGTAAAGCATTGTAAATTATTTTAATATTGGGGTTGGACCGCGCCTTAAACGGTATTATTTTTACGGAATGAACGGCTTATCTTGTATGCTAATTAAGCAGATCTAGCGAAAGTATTTAATTTTAATATCACATGTATATGTACTACCTAGATACACAAGGTTAAAATAAATGATTGATTGATTGATTGATTGATATTGGGTGCATCCCTTCTACATACATCTTAGCAATGCAAAATTATGTGCGGTAGACTCACCGCAAATTTGCAGCGGTGACTTTACCGTATGCCCGTGTGTTTATTTCACCGCAGGCATGGTCATAAGAAGAACTGTATTTTGTCCTGAGGTTCGTGAGGTCATGACAATGGGTAACGGCTGAAAATCAGTGATTAAGGATTCTGTCCTTAGTCGTATGCTGAGTCGGGACCCATGTTCATGACACACACAGCACCGCGTCGTTTTCTACATGTGTAATGTGTTTATTTAGTGTACTTATTGTGTTCCTTTAATGTGTAGAATATGTAATGTGATGTGTGTGTCTTGAATAAATATGTTTTCTTTCTTTCTTTCTTTCTTTCAGTGCGCGCACTTCTATGACTCTTCGTACTTCTCAGAATATGCGTTATAAAACACAACGCAGTGTGCGCTAGGCTTTATACTGGTATATAGATCGATGACTTGACGTGTTTACCGAAATTTAGTAGTAGGACTGTTTCATCGCCTGAGGAAGTACCACATCTTTACCAGTTATTCAACCGTGAAACAGTAGTGTGCAAACATTGTACTGTTTCGTTGAAGGGCAATGTTTCCAGTGAAATTCTGTAATTTCGCTGGAAACATTGCCTTTAATTGCCTGGTAAGAGATTTAACATCTTGTATTAGTGACCAGCGCAAAGTATTTCCGTGCAGGGTTTTGAAATGTCGTCGTTAAAAACTCTAATTGCCGTTGAACTGTTAAGAACAATCATCACTCTTAACATCATGTGAGCAACTTCTCCGTCTCGTCTTAAATTTTAATGTAATCAGGTATTGATACGCGTGAAGCCTTCCTAAGCGGGAGGAGTAATTCCAAGCTCTTGTATACAATGTTAAAACATTTACGCTATTGCAAATTAGACTGTATGTGTATCGCGTTAACACTCAAATTTACTAGTTATTTGTTAGTACATCACATACATAATGTACTTATGTGTGTGTATGTTACATTTTTCTCAAATCACGCGTTTCCTTTATAATTAACAGACATGTGACGTCACTACGAACTTCATAGACTGGATTCGCAGGTGAATTAGTGATGTGCTGTCGACATGAACAGAAAGAATGAACGAGTTCTGGTGGTTCTTGCTTTCACGCATTAAGAATTTAAAGATTTGTCTGTTTTCTACGCTACAACTTGCGATCAAATTAAGAGAGTACCTTTTTGATTTACGTAACTTATTATTTTATTACGTTTACAACTGATTTTCACTGATGTGAATGGATTTGTATACAGGGTTATTGGTTAAGTCGATTCTATTCTCTTAAGTGCGTGCAGTTTACATCGTTTCTGACTGACTTCTCTATGAAGAAAGAAAGAAAGAAAGAAAACATATTTATTCAAGACACACACATCACATTACATATTCTACACATTAAAGGAACACAATAAGTACACTAAATAAACACATTACACATGTAGAAAACGACGCGGTGCTGTGTGTGTCATGAACATGGGTCCCGACTCAGCATACGACTAAGGACAGAATCCTTAATCACTGATTTTCAGCCGTTACCCATTGTCATGAAGCACCCTATCCTAAATGTAACCGATTTCGAGATATTTCAATTGCATTAGTATATTATTTATTCGTTTCTATATGTTCTATTCATTTACAAAGACTTATTTCTTAATTTTACGTAGAATATTGGTTCTTGAGGTCCTAAAGCATCTTATTTATCTATATAGCTTCTATCGCGGGCCTTGAGCGTGGAGACCGAATCCAGAAATTCCGTAACGAAAATAACCTAACACCCCCCACTCCGACTCCATCTATCGATGAATAGCAGAACTTTTAATGACTTTTTGAAATATCACGCTTGTCTCTTTAGTTCAGCAACTCGCCTCTAGATGGCATTGGTTAAATAATTATAATTGCATAAGTTGATTTGGCATCTATCGATGAATAGCAGAACTTTTAATGACTTTTTGAAATATCACGCTTGTCTTTTTAGTTCAGCAACTCGCCTCTAGATGGCATAGGTTAAATAATTATAATTGCGTAAGTTTTATTAACGTGTGGCACGCGGCAGTCTCCGAGTGCCACACGTCTTTTTTTATATAAACGTACCAGTTGGTTGCCGATTTTTATAAAATTTATAAAAGGTTGGTGGTCTTACAATTTATTATTTCAAGAAAATAGGACTAACTTCTACTGATAGATTCTCTATTCTTATCCCTATACTTAATAATCCTATACCTGAAGTGCTATTATGTATCTCATGGCGGCTCTATGTCAGTATTGACAATTCCAGTAAGGGAAAAGTTAGTCAGTTGATGACTGGAGCTGACAAATCTGACATAGAGCCGCCATTTTTTTAATTTCTATCGATATTTGTTAGTAACTGAGATACATAATAGCCCTACTGTTACCTATGCTTGAAACTTTAACCTAGAGGGCTCCCGACTATGATCAAATTTGCAAACCAGAGTTGCGAAAACCCCGCAAAAAACAAGTGACTGTCGCTTTTTCGTTGATATTATCGATCTGGTATCTTTCAAATGATAAATTGTTATGTAAAAATTTCCAGGTCCTTTACAGCATCAAAAAACAAAACATTAGCTGAATTTTTTTGTATATTTGAATAGATAACATTTTTAATTGGATCCTTATTTGATTTGGCATACCTGTATGCCAAGGCGGCTTTACGAAAGTTTTGTTTGGCATACAGGTATGCCAAGGCAGCTTAACGGGTTAATATAGTTAAAATATTTAATACTGTCATTTTTGAAGCAATGATAGCTTAACAAGGTAACAAGGATCGGCCGTTGATTAGACGGCCACGGGTTCGATCCCCATAATGGGCTATGAGCATTCAGTAAAGGTAACATCGAGATAAAATGCACAGCTATGGTATTACGGCACTTTTGGATTCCGACTGCATATAACTGAAGCCAACAAAAACCTAAGTGGTCTAATCTGTTCTTAACCAATCTTCATCAAAAACGACCCTTAGTATAATATTTTTATTTTACAAATCTGGAATACTTACATCATTCATTTTTAAGTCCCTAAAGGTGGTTTTCATTCATCATCATTCATTAAAAAAATTAAGAAAAAATGGGAGCTTATATGGAAAGGCTGAAGGCCGAGCCAACTACACTAACAAAGTCGCGGGCATTCGCTAGTACACAATAAATATCATTTGCTAATATTAGTAATGATCTTGTGTAAGTAACCTTTATCCCCCTAATATAATAAATGTGTAAGTTTGGATGGATGGATGGATGGATGATTGGATGTTTGTAATTCAAAAACGGCAGAACGGTCGAACGGATCTGGATGAAATTTGGCACAGAGATAGATATAGTCTGGAATAGCACATAGGCTACTTTTCATCATCATCATCATCATCATCCATCACCACGCGGGTGAATAAGCGTTATATTATTGGGTACAGCATTGCCAAAATAACAAGATCTCCGACTACGGCAAGATCGTAATGATGACAGTTACAGTTCAGTCAAAGTTTGTGTCAGTTTCTGATAGTTTAGTCAAAAGCACGCAATCATTTTGACAGCTCGATACACTAGACGTGCTCGATGACCGTCAAGGGTGATGAAATCTAATGACAGTTTTTTTTTCCATTGTGATTAATTTTATATTTGTATGTACGTAGGTACTGTATTTTATTATTAATAAATATATAAATAAATAAAAATATTTATTTCGGATAAAATCCATAGTGTGATAGTAGTCTGTTTACTTTAATTATATGTTTGTATGTTATACTAAACAGGAAAGTTACTTGGTCCTGCCTATGACTATGTCTATCCAGTATTTTTGGATAGGACACTCGTAGCGAGATGCAACCATTTTTAGAACACTGTTGGAGCTTCCCCGTAGACGGTGCATTATTGAGGCGACCTTTTTTCGCATAATAGCATGGATGCAATCCACGCCCGCTTCCACGAACATTCCAGAAGCACTGCAACGCCACGGCAGTCATAGCGTTTAGTGATTGATTTACTAAGTATATTTAAATTAACTAATACTATTATAACAATTGTGTTTGACCATGTAAAAATTATATGACATTTTAGTATAAAGATAGTTACGGCCTTGGAGAAGATAATAAGCTACACGAAGTACTAATCCTGCGCAGACGAAGTCGCGGGCACTAGCTAGTAGTTTAATATTTGTGTAGTTAATACGTTGATATGGTTATAAAACACATTTAGACCCGTATCTTGGGGTCGCGGTTTATTATGACCCATGGGATAAATAACATCTCCGAGCAAATTTTCATGCAAATCGCCAACGTAATACTAACTGATATATTGCAGTATTATGTTTAAAACACTTGGCAAAGTCTTAGGGGATTTCCTCAGTGGCACCAGATCTGTGAACTATATAAACAGTATGAGCACAAGAAACATCATTCGTTTTCGTGCTCTAGTGTTAAAACGTCTTTAATGTATTGCTCAACTTGTTAGTCAGTTATAAGTGAGAACTAGCTGATGCGTAAGCGGCTTCGCTCGCTTCACCTAAAATTTTAATTTTTAAATATAATATCTGTCAAAATTTCAACTTTGTAGTCGCAATGGTTAAGGCACTGCGATCAATCCAGACAAGTACTAAGAGCTTATACACTAAAGTAATGAATATAAATTAAAATGCACATATTCAAACGAATTTAATTTGGTATGATGGTAAAACGCTGGATTGCTGGTATTATGCAATTCCGTAGCACACTTAATAGAATGTAAATCACCTGTTTCGAAGCCATAATGTCTGTTTGGTAGAAGACCGAATCAAGTGGTTCTGCAGACTCTAGAAATGGAAGCGATAATAGTTGTCTGCGGAACGGTTGGCTATCAAGAGTCCTACCTATGTCCTCGTTACCAAGAAGCTTAAACCAACAATATGCCTAACAAGATCTTCTATAATAGGTTCCTACAATATGTAACTACCTAACCTACGGATTGAATAAGTAATCTTATCAGTACTTACAGCAATCCCGCTGCGTCGAGCGTAGCATCTGTTAGTCGGTTCTGTTAGGGGAAGGAGAAAATAGGTTAGGCAGGAAACAAGGATGGGAAAAACCAACTAAACACATCATCCCGGGGTCCCGCCACGTAAGTTCCAGGCTTCATCTGCTGCAGTCCACGGAATGTTCCAAATCACAGGTAGATCCAATCCGGCATAATATACCACTCTAACACTAAACATGCAACAGTGAATGTCTAGTTTACTTCAATTAATTACATTTTAATCCAAACATTTTCCAAAATCAAAACTAGCTAGTCATTTTCATGGCACAGATCAGAGTGTGTCTCTCTGCCCAAAGTTAGCATTACAAAAGTCAATACAAAATTCATGCGACGACGAGCGGCGCCCTCTAGTGTTAGAGTTCGGGACCAAACAATGTCATAGACCGATAGAAAAGATAGTGACAGACGTCAGTTATGAAAATACGTCACATCAGCAGCGGTGCAAAATTAGCAATTGTCCTTACTCTTTATTGATTGTAGGAAAGCCTAAGTGAGGCTAACTGACCTGGATTGTGTAACAGGGTTTCATTTAATTTGCAAGCGGACGCGAAAATCTCCCGTGGCGGTAATGCAATTTAAATAGTTGTCGAATAGCGGTGTCAGCGCGAAAAATCGCAGTGGAACACTGTAACTGAGGTTTTGAAAAGGGGTTTTATTTTGCCTGCCCTATTTTCCTAGCAACATAATATTAAACCACTTGGTTTATTTCGGTGTACTTTTGAAGAAATGTATAATCGAATAGGAAAAACATATTCGAATAGATATATATTCAAATAAGAAATTTATAAGTCACCTCCTTGAAAACATAGTTCGACTTAAAACTGCAGTACACACATCACAATAAAGTAAATAACATATTGTATAATGTTAAATTCCGTTGAATTTATGATTTATGATTTAGTTGTATACAGGGTGTTTGGTAGAGGGACCGACAAACCAAATGAGCGTGTTCGGGGGACCACTTGGAGAAAACAAGTTGGCCAAAAAAAATCCCCGACAATATGTTTAACTTTTTTTTGTGATTTTCCCTTTTTCTCCGAAATTGTACCTATTTACCACCATAACATTTGTAAAATTTGTAAATACTAAACACATCCGGTCTAAAACATACTTTACAAATGTTATGGTGGTAAATAGGTACAATATTGGAGAAAACGAGAAAATTCACAAAATATAGTTAAAAAAAACTGGGGTGTCGGGGATTTTTTTTGGCCAACTTGTATTCTCCAAGTGGGCCCCCGAACACGCTCATTTGGTTTGTCGGTCCCTCTACCAAACACCCTGTATATACCTACTATTGTTTACTACATTGTTCAAAACCTGAGATGTCCAATACATGTACGCGTTAACATCAGGATAAGTGTAGTAAAAGGCATAAAATGTCTGCCGTTAGTTTTGTATAATTTTATCAGGTTTGTATTTCCTTGGGTTAAACGGGTAATAATAGTGAACTATTGCCGTTAAGCGTTCATACAGGTGCAGGATCGTATATAATCAGTATATCTGTAACTATAAGAAATAGTATTGTAATTTCCTCGTCAATTTCCATTGAATATTTATATAATACCTACTTCCATAAGCTTTACTTTGAGAGGGCTGTGATTTAATGTTTAATTTTGTCCGCTGTTTGAAAAGAAATCTAACTAAAATATTTTTTTCGTTTCAGAAAATTCATCCCTCTTCATATCATAGAAGAGGACAGCTACGAAAAAGACATGCTGTTTTATGTCAACCTTGGAGAACCGGAATTGCTTGGGGGTAAGAGAGATTTATTTACTGTAGCATAGGCGTATATAACCTTTTATTTTTTATTGTCTATAGTTGTTATTGCCCTTTAAATAAATCACTTGTCACACTTAATATAGTAAAACTAATATCGTATTGTTTATCATATTATTATAATTAATAGAGCACGAATGCCTGCTTAGCGAAACTAAACACTAACTAAAAAAAAATGCAATTTTAGAGAGGGAAAATATTTACTCCAATTGTATATTCCGTATCCATACGACGTTTAAAATAAACTAGAGAGATAAATGTCTTGGTGGCCTAGTGGTCATAGATTCTGACTCGGATTTTCTGAAGACACGGATTCATATCCTGTCCGAGGATGTGTAATTTTTGTCTCTAAAATTGCAAAATGCATTTCCTATCTTTTATGTATTTAGAAACTCATTTGTATGAATTTACTACCAAATATTCAGGTAGCTGACTGCTACTAGTATTCTTGCAAATTATCTAAAGAGGCCATAGCACAAACAATTTGCGAAAGAGTATTCATACCGTAAGCGTCAACTTTTCACGCTTCGGCGTACAAACTATGAGTTATCTGTGTCACAGTTGCCCTAGATACATTACAGTTCGTGATGTTTCACGTGAACGATACTTTACGTTACACTTGCGCAGTTATTTGTGCTAGACCCACTTCAGCATGCAAGTGTAGAAAAAAAAATCTACTAGAAGACAGATGGTTTCATAATAGTGAGCACTGAAATAAGTATTACTTGAATTTAGAATGAAATGAACAAGCAGGTAATTAGTGTACAATAATATAGTTTATAACGATTTTAAGAGTACTTATCATTATCATACAATTACACCTTTAGTAAAAACAACTTAACTACCTTCTCGTTTTTACAATGTGTTTTATTGAATAATTATTATATTTAAATAAATTGTATAGTTCATAGCACATATTGATCTATTGAAGCATGCTTACCCCTATATCGTTAAATTTGCTATTACGTCACGAATGATACGGTAAAGGAAAAACATACATATCCGTTCAAGTGAAATGTTCGTGAACCTTACCACAAAGTTCCGAACAAACTAGCACGTCGTCGGAACTACTCGGACGGAAGTACTCGAACACAGTTGAGTGTCTCTCAATTAAAAGTCGGCCTTATTTCCATATGCAATTGGGCGGAATAAACCGTGTGATATGATTGTTCGTATCGCTTTCTTGCTTGCTGTGTCACCTGGGATGATTTATGCATAAAATGCAATGTAAATAATTAGACGGCCATATTGCCGGCGATATTGACGGACAAACTAAACTTGGTCGCAGTGTAATTGGTATGCTCGGCCTACCGCAGCGTAATTGCATTGGGCTGTTTTTAAGCTTTACGAATGCTTCTATGTGTTTTTCCTTCGCCGGCTTGATCATATTTTCCTTAAATTGATGACGTAATTAAGCGCTTGACTCGTTCGAGTGACGGATGTTTTGAGTAATATTTAACGATATGGGTATAACCAATTATTGGACTGTGTATATCCTTTCACATGGATCTTGTAATATTACGACTAAGGAATAACATAGCAATAGACGTGCCTTCTACCCGGACCCAGGAAGTATTTGGATAGTACTGTATAGCAAGTCTTTTATAATGTAACATTTATTTATCTTTTTGTTCTTTTCAACATATATAGAATCTATTTATCTATTTCTTATTAATATTTGTCTAGTATTGTTATACAATACAGAAATATGGACAAGTTTAATATGATTATTAACGGAATATTTACCGTGGTAAGGTTGTGGAATGAGTCTTCCCGTAAACATGGTGCATGTAACTGCGCCACAATATCGGGAGCTCATTCCACAACCTTACCACGGTAAATATCCCGTTAATAATCATATAACTTAAGTTTAATATGTTATGAGATGTAGATAACCTGTAGATTTAATTTTTCTTTCATATAAACGGTCAAAGGTCAAAAATTCTATGCATTTCTTGGTAGTAAACCTTTCTTGATGCGAACCTTACATTGATCTCGAAAAAATAACATCGTTTTGTTAAAAATTAAAATTAAACAACTTTAAACGATTTAAATCGTGTAATACGTACATACCTATTTAAGATTATTTCAAACGTTACAAATACACGTTTCAGTGATGATCACGGGTAGACTAAAAAAATTTGCTAAACTAAAAAAAAGTTACTGACTAAAAAAGTGGCTTGAATAAAAAAACTAGCACGGTGATAAAAATAATGTAAAATATACACGATTTATTATCTTTAAAGTTGTTTAATTATAATATTATGAAGTTTTTACAGTTTATAGCAAATTTCAACAACCATTTATTGTCAACGATTATTAATATGCCGTATCTATTAGCACCAGTAGTGGTAAGCTTGGTTAGTCTTATTCACTGATTACTTATTACATACAAAAAGTTCCATTTCAGTTTCAGTTTATATGAGTTTTTTAGGTTTTACTGGACTTTACTGGGCCTGGCCAATGCACACTATTTCAAATATAGAAAGAACTTAAAATATTATATAATGTAAGTTGACAATTGTTATTCTGAGCATAAACCCCAGCCCTGCTCATAGCATTTGATATCCAGTGTCATCCAGAATATGCTCGTTAAAGTGCAGCGCGGCAGCAGGGACTTTGTCTTCCAGTAAAATACTCTACGCTTTTCACTGGAACACAAAGTTATTTATTTTTCTTTTTCCGGAAATTATTTTGGTTCATACTCTTTGGACCGGGTTTTACAATATATCTGCTTGCAAGCTACTGTTTTAAAATAGAATATTTGGAACTGTAGAGGTAGCTATCAAGACTCTTGCATGAGATTCCTACTACTTATTCGTCTAATAACTTCACTTGCTGCATTCCCTTCAAATCTAAGCATGTTTATACGTACGCATTATTAACTCCAGGAGGTGTGACTGGACCCTTAGAAATTTAATTAGTGTTTATACAGCTTATAATTTTCTTTGCATGAATCATTACAAAGAGGTGTTCGAAACATTCCTGCCGGAGGCTTCGGAGACCACCTCTGTACAGTTTCCACAAGGTAAGTTAAAAATATTTCGGACTAAGGCTGGTTTTTCGGGCTGCTTTGGGGTCTGACACTTGAGCCCAGCAAGACTTGTCAGTTTTCTTGAGACTAAAGACCCTTGAGATTATTACTACCAAGACAAGACTACGGATTTCATTCATTTCGTACATTTTTTAGGTAAAGTAGTAAGTACTCACACGTAATTTTGAAATCAGATCAATCGCGACGGCACCTAAATAGGTTTAGACTTATGTAACAATATATATGTCAAGTAACAAAAAGTCTTACTATGGGCCTACTCTACTCTAGCTATGGAGAGGGCTATGCTCGGGGTTTCTCTACGTGATCGAATCAGAAATGAGGAGATCCGTAGAAGAACGAAAGTCACCGACATAGCCCAGAAGATTAGCCAGTTAAAGTGGCAGTGGGCAGGGCACATAGCACGCAGAACAGATGGCCGATGGGGCTGGAAGGTTCTGGAATGGAGACCACAGACCGGCAAGCGCAGCGTGGGTCGTCCACGGTGGACAGACGATCTGATAAAGGTCGCAGGACGACGTTGGATGCAGGCTGCTTCCAACCGGTCCTTTTGCAAAATCATGGGGGAGGCATATGTTCAGCAGTGGACATCCTACGGCTGAGATGATGGTGATGATGATGATGATGAATAAAAAGTGAGAATAACTATAGAATCATCCACTGATAACTCCATCGATAAACGTCTTAATAAAATAGGAACACATTCGTAGGGTACAGTGGGTCATAGGGTGCAGTACATTTTCAGCACGTCGCGTTTTTGCGATTCAATAGAACTATTGACAAATTGTAAAGCTGCTCACATAATACGATAAACTGACATTCCACAATACTTTTACGATGCAATGCGGTAAAATAACTGACATCACATCCTGCCGTGCGATTCTCTAAGAGCAAACATCGTTGCATCTTCGACAACATCCGTGAAACAAATGACGAGATGACAAGACACGTTGGAAAAACAACCTTGTTTTCAAGGGCGATATCTCATAAAGTATTTGACGTCATATATCATAGTGACAATACTATAAGTCTGATAATATTCAAATAGTATTGAAATCATACAACTCGAGGCATACATTCTAGACAAACAATAAAACGAAAACTTGTGCCAAATAAACTAGCCAACAATGTGGGTTGATTCAACAAATTAAATTATTACTGAGTTAGGGGGTTTCGGCGGTCGCCAATCGGATTATAGGGGTAAGCTCTCGGACTATGCGGATAACAATATTATTTATGTTTTGAATTGTTAGTGCTTGTTTAATGACGAGATGACAAGAAACGTTGTGAAAAACAACCTTATGTACAAGGGCGAGTATTTATGTACACTAATAAAGATGATAGGGTATAGTGGGTCATATGGGATTTGGTAGGATTCAGTGAATCCCTCCACTTTAAGAACGGCGAGGTTACCTGCCGTCATAGGGGATGATTGTGCAAGGGTTGCAAACTGGGAAAAATATTGAAACCACAATTTCAATTTGTAAATAAAACTCGCCGTGTCCCGATGGGAATAGCTAAGGATTTTTACAAACACAGTAATTTAGCGGTGGTGTTAAGATGATGTAAAGCAATACGGTATGGGTAAAATGGCATGCATTAGTTTTTTAGAACTCCGCTTGAAGGAGCCGTGTTGTTGGGGGATAGCGGATGACGGTAAGTAATAAACATTTTATGTTTTTGCAATGCAACCTTCCGGTTTAAATATGTATTACAAAGTATACTTAATAAAATAACCTATACCTACTGGTTGCAATATGAAAAAGATATACATAACATACTTAACAAACAGAGTATTAATGTAAATAACAAGTACAATTTGAAAAACTTAATACCGACTTCCATTCTATTCAGTTATTGATTTTTATATTATATTGTTTATTATAACGCAAAAACTACTAGACTGAATGTGATGAAATTTAAATTCGACCATACGGGAAGCAGTTTCAAACAAAAAAATAATTTAGAGAATCGGTTCACCCAGTCCAAAGTTATGAGGTAACAAACATAAAAAAATACAGTCGAATTGATTACCTCCTCCTTTTTGGAAGTCGGTAGAAAATAAGCGTTATTAATCCTTCCTATGCCGTGATAATTAAAACAAAAGATTAATGAATAAATCTGACGTATATATACGTATTTGGGACGCAAAGGGTTAATACGGGGTTTATGTTAGGCATGGATATAAATCTAGAACCTGAAACTATTAAACTATAACTATACAATTCTTGACCATTAATCACTATAATCAACAATAAGAAAACAAAAATAGGCGAATCACTTATAACATTAGCTTTTAATAAGTCGTACAATGAAATATCATTCACAATGGCATGTAGGTAGAGAACAACCTTCTGAATGGAATAACCTAGATCGAGGCAATACCTGACTGGAACAAAAAATTTACTTCATGAGTCAGCAATGTTGAAGGACGTAAAAGTACCTATACTACGTCCAAGGCCTTAGCACAAATAATAAGTGAAAAGTATTCGTATTTAAGGCGCGGTCCAATCCTAGTTTTAAAGCAATTTACGATGCTTTACATAAGGTTGAAAATTGCTTACCAGAATGAACGATGTAATGCGAAAATTCAATTGAATACGTGCTAATACTTTTTATATTTATTTCGTACAATCAAATGATTAAAGTTTAATGATAAAGGAGTCCATAGTTCACTAGTAAATTTCATTGGTAATTCGAATATTTATTAATATATATATATTTGTATATATATATATATATGTGTTGAATAGTACATTGATTAATTTTTTTTGCCCATAATTGAATAAAAATGATTTTTCCCACGAAGCACGTGAGAATAATTGCAAAATTTAGGGAATGTTGCCGATTTTTTTCTATCGAGCCAAGTTTGCTCAATCGTGTATTGGCTCCCATACTTTATAAGGACGTATATTCAATTTACACTACGTTTTTTTTTCGAACTTCGGTTATTAGGTTTAAGCGTCGAAAACTAAGTTTTCGCGAATTCGAATCATGAAATTTGGAACTCATTTCGCCTTAATTTAACATACGAATACTATAAACAATTGAACAATGCGCTGCGTCGTACAAAGTAGTTATCTGTGACACAGTTGTACTGCATAAATTATAGTTCAATTGTTTTATATACGTCATACATACGATTAAGTAAGGCTAACGTACACACTTAGCTTAGCGCTAGCCTAGGGCAAATACAAAACTGTGATTTGAATAGATGGTTAAAAGGTATTCTGTTGATTGATATGTATGATACTACGGACACTAAGAAAGTTGTAGGTATATATATATATAGTAGGTATATCATTTGTGAGAGCCTTGTTATAAAGCCTTAGAAACTAAACTAAATCTCGTTTGACGTGCGTCATCCAAGCGTCGTCTGCGCGCATAAAATACGTCGTGTGTTTTTCACTTGTCTCCGCCGTGGTGCGTCAAAGATGAATGCAACAGAGGAGTCAGATATTAACTTTGCCTCCGTTGCACTGGTATCGCAAATAGGATATTATTTATGCAATTGTTTCATAATGACATTATTCTAAAAGGAATTCATCGTTTTGCACGCACCTAATTCGTTTCATACGTAGAAAAATCTCGGACTGCAAACATTTGCAGCAGATTCTTATATTTAAATTTTCATTGCCAACATAACAACACCATACGTACCTGTACGTTACCCTGCAGTAACACACAGAAAAGTTACTCGTATGTTAGCCATGCGAAACAACCTTACTCACGGTGTGCCACCTTGATATTGTATGTGGCATACAGTGTAATGGTAATAAGGTTCTATCATTACGCATAATTATGTTTCCTTCTGTCATAATTTCAGACCTACGAGTGTTTCATACGTATTAAAGTTGTAACATACAGATTTAAGTCGGTAACATAGAGAACATTTGTATACTGGGTCGGTAACGTACGTTGTCTGGCAATTAGAGGTTTTCCATTTCAACTGCATAAAACATTTTTATATAATCTCAATCGGTAATATTCTAATAATGAAACAAAATACAGACTTTTATTGGCATATTTTATTTACATACTTCTTTAAGAAAAATAAAAAATTCAATTAAAGCATTATTCTCCTAACAAAACAATGGTTTAAAACATTTTTTTAATTATTAAAGTACAATGTGTCCCGACCAAGGAGGTTTCAATTCAATTTAAGTAGACATTATCTGTGGTGAGCGCGCTGGTTCCGAGCCAATAGACCAATAACAGACTTTTTCCACTGATATTGGAAAAATTGTGGTTACGCCGCACAAGCCATACAAACAAGAAGAAGAAGAAGACTTTTCCATTTTGGTGCTATTTCGTACATACGAATTTGAGTAATACTTTGATAAATAAAATTTTTGTAGCAAGAATGTCCTGAGATTAAATGAAGTTGTGTATGCAACTGCATATAATTAGGTATTAAAACACTCGTGTAATCTTATTTTGAAACTCGCTTGCGGCTGGTTCCATAAAACTACACTCATATTTTAATACCCTCTATTATATGACAGTTGCATAAACTACTATTCTCAGTGTACCTTGAGCGACTTGGCCTTTATACTAGACAAGACTAACTATTACATACACTCATGATATTGTTCTACGATCATTGATCGCCTGATGAACATAGATCTACAATAATGAAGAGTGTATAATTCAAAGCATAGTCTATTTAAAGCCGCGCCTCATAACAAAATCTTAACTATCATGATCGTTATTAACCGGCCCCCTCCCCTCACCCCTGCCACTTATCCATCGCGACATCCAAGGTCACTCAAGTACATTTTGGGGCAGTTAAATTACGTCATTTTACTAATGATATTGCCTTGATATTAAACTGGGGATTTATTGAATTGATGATTGTATAATGCTATTACGTTTAGTTATAGACGGTTAGCACTAAAGCTAGTGAATTTGTAAAGGTTACTTATCTAATAAAAAGTGTACAGAACCTTACTGAAAAGTCACGCTCTTAAAATAAGAACCAAGAAAATATCCTCATGCTCATTGTCTCTGATAATGTAATATACCAAAAATTCAATATTTATCGTATTTTAAATGAAAATCTTACACTTATTTGATTATATTTATTATATACGTATTGGGCCTGCCTGTGTTTGCGTAGTAATCTTGGCCTTCGGCTTCGCCATAACCTCCCATATTTTTTTTGGTTTTTCTTACATAAGAACCTTCTCCTGACAATAATTAAAACAACAAAAAAATAAGCGAGACTAATCAATTCGTTCCAGTGACCAGGAGAAATAGGGGTTCCTATCATATCTTATTCTGCGTGGGGGCGATAATTCCAGCACACATCACGCTTGGGTGTATTGTGCATTCTTGTTATGTATTGTGCATTTTTAGGCTGTATTGTGCATGACTATAATTTTATAAATTATGATGAAACAGATGAAAATACATATATACTTACATAACTACCCGCATAAATACTGGCGATGGATATTAGTGGATTTTACCCCAAAAAGAAAAGTTCACAAAGCCTCATTAAAGGGGGATGCCAATGGGATTTGTGGAACAACTCAGAATCATAACTCTTATTTTTTGCTTCGTCTTAGTTGGATATGGAACGTATAAAGAGACTCTTAGGTCCGTATAGTAAGACGTTCAGTTGTGAGTCTCGACTTGGGCGGAGATTTGACAGTAAATGTACAACATTTACTCAGACCTGTACTCAAGTATAGATTCAGAACTGAGGGTACTTCTATAGAATACGGCACTAAGACAAGTCTATGGTATCTGCTCATCTGTCCGTCTGAACATCACGTCTATCGTTCCCAGCAAATACTAAAGATATGTACGAAATACAATTGTGAAATATATGCTTTTTACCAAATTTCATGATAATAGGTCAACGGGATAATGGGTTTCCTTGTGAAATCACAAACTATGCAAAAAAATGCTACTTAAACGGTCAGATCTTTCGATCCTGTTGATTTTTTCGTAGTTGATAGAGACCATAGACTGAGTATTTGATATGAATTTCAACTTGATGCCTCTACACGTTCTTGAGAAAACTTGACAAAAAACAGACAAACGGACAACAAAGTGATGCTTTCAGGGTTCCTTTTACTTTTGAGGTACGAAACCCCAAAATGAGCTCTAAGGTTATGATATACAAACTCTTTTAGTATTATTATTTTAAATCGCATACTTTATAATACGTTATTGATAAATGTGACCGTCCTAAATATAGTGCTATTTTTAGAATCGCACAATAAAGGATACATCCCTAACATCAAGTTTATCACCAAGCTTATGCATACTTCCATTTTGATGGCCGCAATAACCGGGCGTATCCTGATACGCCTGCTTTTTGGTAACAACCGGCCGCATGCGAATAATCTAGCCTTTCAGAGAAAGTACCGATTTTATGGGCATATGGCCCCGAGTTGGTTGAAATCCTTTCTGGAATCTATAAGTGGCTTTCTTTTATAAGACAGTAGATTTTTATAGTGATATGATAGTATATTCCATGTGTTATGTGTATTCTTGAATATAAAAGGTGACTATGTCAAAGTCAAAGTCAAAATCATTTATTCAATTTAGGCATCAAACACGCACTTATGAACGTCAATTTTTCATTATGATGTACTTTAAAGAATACCGCCGCGTTCCAAAATATATAGAGCCTACAGAGAAGAAGCTGCAAGAAACTCGGGGCCATTCTTTTTATATAGAAATGTATACAATGTTTTTACTTAGGTACTACAAATATTAGCTCCAGTGTGTTGCCTTACAAAAGGGAACATAATAATGGTATCAGTAGGGCAAGACACGCTACACTTTGACATCTTAGTACACGATAGATAGCAGATAGATCCTTTTTTTTTTGAAGGGGAAGGGGAATGCTGTTCACTTCCCTTCCGCTACGGGGGTAGACGGAAGGAGGTATGTGGGGCTCAGACCCACTAAAAAGGCAGTCCTCCGTCAGATGGTGGGAGATAGGGTTGCGCTGGCATTCACCATCTCGCCGCAGGGGTAGGCCCGGGTTGATTAAATAACCGGGCCTCAGTGCCTGTGAAGGGGTGCCCTTGGCACCAAGGGCACTACTCAGGTATCCACGTATCGCCCTCGTCGCGATAACCCGCTGCGGACGTCGCAGCAGGGCCTTGTTCTGGCGACTGAGAGGGTCCGCCCAGATTGGTGCTCCGTACATACTCCGGATCACTCCAGAGTATAGCCGACGGCAGTTGGCGTTCGGCCCACCCACGTTGGGCAGCAGCCTACCTAAGGCGGCTGCGGCTCCTACGACTCTTGGGGCTAGTCGGGAAAAGTGGCCTCTAAAAGCCCACCGTCCGTCCAGGTCGAGGCCCAAATATTTCATCTTTGCTCCAACCGGAACCGGGACCCCATCCAGGATAACTCGCGTTCCAGAAGGGGGACCCCCGAGGCCCGTGGAACAGTAGGGCCTCAGTTTTGGAGAACCTCCAGTCCCAGAGCGCGTATGCGGTCAATCAAGAGGGATGCACCCACCGTAACCAGCCGCACCACCTCCTTGAGGTCCCTCCCCCTGGCCACGGCCAGAGTGTCATCCGCGTAGCACAAGACCCGCATGATTGTAGGAAGCGTACCACGAAGCACCCAGTCGTAGCCTACGTTTCACAGGAGTGGTCCCAGCACAGAGCCCTGCGGAACACTGCAGGAGACGCGACAGTGCCTCAAACCATCGCGTCCTTCCCACCAGGACCGCGCGGTCCTGGAGGTTATCGGCAAGCAGCCTCCGCAATTACAAGGGTACTCGATGGTATCGGAGCGCCTCGAGTAGAAATATACTGGAATGATCAGTCCCAAGCTGTTTTATCCTCCAAGTAATCCGAAATTTTGGTATAACCTTTTTGACAGAGTTTAGTTTTAATAGTAATTTTAAACTTATTAACAGGCAAATCACGGATAAAATTGGGAACTTTATTATAGAATCGTAAACATAGTCCCATAAAAGAACGACTTATTCTGTGGAGACGCGTTACATGTACGGATAGCTTGTGCTTATTTCACATGTTGATGGAATGAGACTCACTCCTTTTATCAAAACTGCTAATGTTTTTCAAAATTATAGTTCTACGATTGACCGCAAGGTTGCACTGTTCCTTTTTTTCATACATTTTTTCGCGGCAGACGATATCGAGCATTGATTGAATGTTGTAAACTCATGGTGGACCTACTTTATACGTCAGCGACACGATTACGTTCCACTAACGCAAACTTTCGTGTTATGCTCACATAATGCTAATGAAAACTGAAAACATCGTTGTACCCTGTCTTTTGGTTGAAAAGCGATAAAGGCAGCTTGACGATAAGATAATCCTTTATTTGCATAAACATGAACGTATTAACACACACTGGGCATGCACATGGATGTTTTAATATTACATTAAATGTTACATTATAAGCTGGTCATGTTTTGCCTCTGTAGACGTACACATTTTCGAGAGATGGCTAGAACGACATGAAAGATTAAATTAGAGCAAAAAACAATGGTAAATTGAAAAATTTACGTTGCAGATAGTTGTATAGCTAGTAAATCTTTATGACAAGTACATCTAGATAAATGATAGTCTGTATACTGTGGCTCTTCCATGAGTTAGCAACATAAATGTCATCTATAGTCGATACTCGATCTCGCCAACCTATTAAGCTTCTGATTGGCGTATTCGCTGTCAATTTTAGTTCTCCAACTGACCGCGAGGTGGCACTGTTCCTTTTTTTCATACATTTTTTCGCGGCAGACGATATCGTGCATCGATTGGTGTCAATGTTGAAAACTCATAGTAGACCTACTGTATACGTCAGCGACACGATTACGTTTCACTAACGCAAACTTTTTCGCTTTGCCCACATAATGCTAATGTCGTGTGTATATAGTTGATACTCGATCTTGCCAACCTATTAAGCTTCTGATTGGCTTACTCGCTATCAATTTTAGTCCTACAATTGACCGCAAGGTGGCAATGTTATTTTTTCATACATTTTTTAACGGTAGTCGATAGCGAGCATCGATTGGTTTCAATGTTATAAACTCATGGTATGCCTACTGGATAGCCTAATGAGTCTTGGGTAGTTTATTAATGTCGAAACCGTTTTCATATTTCGGGAAAACATCCAAATTATTATTTTTTCTAAATGCATTTAAAGTATGTGTTACTATCGATTGATACTTGTATAAGGTATATTATTACCTCACAAATTTCATTGCTATACGTATGCGATGCAAATATAAGCTTTGTTGTCAATATTTTTAATATTATATTGATGTAATAAATAATACTTAAATTATATTGGATATTTAAGTTGTCTATTATTTTCCTTTTATCTATACATTTTTGATTTTTACTATTGTAAGTATTTTTTACAATAGTAAAACTTTTACAATTATACAATTTTTAATAGGAAATTTTATCTTCCAGGCAATATTACTCTTAGGTGCTAAAGCACCATAGCATATATAGATATAGAGATGGCCATATGAATCTATTATCATCTCAGCCGTAGAACGTCCACTGCTGAACATAGACCTCCCCCATTATTTTCCAAATGAACCTGTTGGAAGCGGCCTGCATCCAACGTCGTCCTGCGACCTTTATCAGGTCGTCTGTCCACCGTGTCGTGGACGACCTACGCTGCGCTTGCCGGTCCGGTCCGGAATCTATTTAGATGGAACTAATATGAATATGATCATGGAAAGTCAACTATATATTGTAGGACAAACCGTCAACTTTGCAAGTATTACAAACATCAGCTGGTACTTCTGTATTTGATTTTTGGGGGTATCTATGGGCCCTCAGCTGTCGTTAACAGAGATTACAATACATGTTTTATTGTGTCTGCAGTGCAAGTAGCGAACTTACCGATCGATAAATTTGAGTCTTGAATTCGTCATACTTCGAATATATAGATCTTTTGTCGATCATTGCAAGTAAGTAACAAAATTTAGCGATCGGTAGACAAATTCGATAAGCTTTTACGATTATAACGATAACCCTAGCACGGAACTGTTAAATTACGTTTGAGGTCGTCTATATAATCAATTTTAACAATTGTTTTGTCAGCTTTGAAAATGACCTCGATATAGCATATCGACAGGCGACGGGAATGGGGATATTGTTTAGGTGCGTTTGATCTTACTAATATTATAAACGCGAAAGTTGGTATTTATGGATGAATGGATGTTTTTTATTCTCTTACGCTCAAACGGCTGGCCCAATTTCGATGAAATTTGGCATGGAGGTAGATGGGGCGCTGAATTAACACCTATGATAATTTTCATCAACACCATCATCATCCATCACCATGCGGGTGTAACCGCGGGGCGAAACTAAAATTCAATAAAAAAATAGGCTTCGGCCTTCTTTTGATCGTAGACGAGCGAAATGCTCGTAGAAATCTTGAAATGATAGAAGGACGCCTTGTGGAATGCAAACAATTCGTAATATTTGATATACTGTCAACAATTTGACGATCGTATAAGTCGTCTATATCACTTACATACTTGCTAGGGGCGAACTAAGTGTATCGATCTTAGCGACTCGACAAATTTAACGCCTATTACGGTATTTGCACTGCTGGCTCCGGATACAGCTGAAGGCTTGTGAAAAAGGATTCAGACTTTTATTAAAATAGAGCTTAGACCGCCATAAAGAAAGAATGTATTACTGTAAAAAGTTTATTTATTTCTCTGGATAATACTGTTAACAAAATAAATGCCATAAAAGCTTCGTGGGGACGAGCATTACACTAAAAGAGACTTTCAAACTTTTCGGACGAGCGACGATTTTCCTTATGACCTTCTGCGGAAGGTCGATTGTCAATAAATCAGGAATCAGTGAGAACTACCGCCTAAACCTTAATTTGTAAAAGAACCACGTTCTGAATTCGGCTTCTATTTCGCAGTTACGTTGAATACTTTATTTTAATCGGACGATATCTTTCTAACGTGAAGATACTGAAAGATACCGAGGAAAATGTGGAGTATATTTTTTGAGGCTTTTACAATAAATATGGATAACCAATAAAACTTCTGAATGTACTGCGAACATTCAGACATGACAATTGAATGTCTTTATCTTGGTATTTTGAGATCTAAATGACTTTCTAAATTAGACGTGAATTAGAGATCAATTATAGTGCATTGGCAATTGTTTGCTCTTAGAGAATCGCACAGCTGTGAAAGGATCTCTATTTTCTGAATGATGGTCATACAAAAACTGGCATTTACTCGCGACACGACTGAAAAATTACTTATACAAATTATTAACGTATAGTTCTTGTATTGCGAACATACCACAAAAGATCAGTAAATACCTGTGTTTCTCACAAATAAAAGAACTAGTAGGTGGTTTTCACGATTGGGCTCTCCATTATGCATCGTAAGCATAAATAGTTTAAAAATCAGTCAGATATTGGCCATGAGTACCGGTACCATGGACGATAAAAGAGAAGACACACACGCTCAATATTACGAACACGTACGAGTATGTAGCTCGTTATCGTGCTTCCCTTTCTACTCATTTGAGAAGCGCGGTGTCCACCGCGGTGTCGGATACCACCAGTAATCAGATGAAAACATGCAAATTTCTAGTACATTTTGAACCTTTTGCTTTATATGCCCCCGAACGGACGCTTCAAGTTTTTTATAGTTTATGCAGATTTTTGGGACCCGCTGTATTAAACCACAGAATTAATTTAACTTACTTCTTGTTTACAAAACTGTAAAAAAGTTTTGCTAGAGCCCTTTTTATGTCCGATGGGACAGAACCAGTAGGCCTGACAAAAATAAATAATCAAGAATAATCATTTAAAACCTGAACTTCTTGACGTACATTTTTTTGGTTCCATTGTACTGGTAAAAGTCAAAAGTTATAATTTGGCTCAAAAAGGTTTGTCTTTCTAAATAGCTACTGCTTGGGATGTCATAAATTATAATGGAAACCACGGACCGGCAAGCGCAGTGTAGGTCGTCCACCGTCACGGTGGACAGACAACCTGATAAAGGTCGCAGGACGACGTTGGATGCAGGCCACTTCAAACCGGTAATTTTGGAAAATTATGAGGAAGGCCTATGTTCAGCAGTGGACGTCCTACGGCTGAGATGATAATGATATATACACCAGCGAAATTTAAAGTAAAAATTTGTTAGAAATTTTCTTCTAAGACTCGGAGACTAGCTCCAAACCAGCCTGCTTTGGTGCCTCATAAAATTAAGATGGGTTCTAATATAGTCACAGGTCTTGCGTGCTGGGAAATGCCTATATGAAGTGTCCCACACAGTCTGCTAATTAAAGGATTTCCTGGAATCGCAGTTCATGCGAGACTTGGAGTACTTGCTTAAATAAAGATTTACGCGCACTGGCCTGGTCCCAAGACGTTAAACCTTAGCCGTATCTCCAACATAATCTCAAACTGCCTAATATTTTACAAAAGGTTGGGATAGTCAACATTATCAGTAGGTACATAAATTATGCACGGACGAATTTCCAAACCCATTTTTCATTGATTGGGTTTACTTTCACCATTATTCTTCCAACACCAAGAAAAGTAAAGAGAAAGAAAGTTAAAGCTGATTTAAAAGTTGTTTAATATTAAACACACATTTAATTTAATTTAAATAATTTAATCATTTTAAATTTTTTTAGTTAAAATTATATCTTCTTTCGGAACAAACCCGCGTCTTCTGACTAACCATGTCACAAGTCGTGCCATGGCGACCGAGGCACTTGCATGTAATTTTTATCTCTATTGAACCTATTCTAATTTAAGCATAGTGCATCCAGTCGTGTGAGAACAAAGTATTATAGTTTGAAAAGTTTTTATTATTTTTTATATAGTACGTACATGTTTGAAAATCACTTCTAGTTCTCGTTGGAAAACTACATCGTTTGAAATTCAATCAGAATCAAGTCAATATTAAGTATTACTAGCTGTGCCCCGCGGCACTCAATATGTGAAAATCGGTCCAGCCGTTGGAGCGTAAAGTAACTATTATACAAACACACTTACAAACTTTCGCTTGTAACAATAAAATAAAGCCATTTTAAAGAGGCAATAACTTAAGAGTACCTGTTTTGTCTACCGACTTCCAAAAATGAGGAGGTACCAATTCGACTGTTTTTTTATGTTTCAGACCTCATAACTTTCGACTGGGTGAACTGATTCTCAAAATTATTTTATTGTTTGAAAGCTGGTGCTTCCCGTCCTATTAAAATCGTCCTATTTAAATTTGATCAAATTCGGTCCAGTAGTTTTTGAGATACACTCCAATAACTGAATACACTGGAAGTCGGTATAAAATTTTTCAAATAGTACTTATTTATGCTTGTTACACGAGTTTGAACTGTACAACCAGTAGTAAGACAGTATCAGGCATGGTTTCCAGTTTGGATTGGGACTCACTGTACATACCCTCTTATGGAGTAACTTTTACTACGTGGTAGGCCTTTTACGCAAGAGATTGTTTGAAAGCTGGTGCTTCCCGTGTAGTCCCATTTAAATTTCATCAAATTCGGTCTAGTAGTTTTTGAGATACACTCCAATAACTGAATAAAATGGAAGTTGGTATTAAATTTTTCAAATAGTACTTGTTATATACAGGGTGACTGGTTGAACACTTTACATATTGATATATAGTGCTCAGTACTCGATTCTCGTTCTAATTAAGAAAAAAAAATAGGTGCCTAATATTTACCTAATTTAACTTTAATTGTCTACTCAAAACAATAAACATGGTCACTCGCGGCGCGCGTGTAGTAATAAAAGCGCGGCGCGGCCGACGATCGCGGCATCCTTAGGCGGCGCGGGCGGCGCGGCCCTTTGGGTCATTAACCCCGTTCGGACGCAGCTTGATTCCTTTGAACGCGGCGCGGCGCTTTGGGTCATTAACCCCGTTCGGACGGTGTCCATAATTTTCGAGTTATAGCACATTCATAGAATGAAGGTTTCCTCTGTAGTTTAACGGTATTTTTTTAATTTTATTTTTTTAAACGTTTCATGTGACCATGAATTATCATGTCCTTGTTTATGTAAAGTGTTCAACCAGTCAGTCTGTATATAGAGATAATAGCTAAAAGGCACATTTCTCAATTAGTTGTGTGGTTTTACTGTCCATCTAAGTTATAAATATTTTGCTCTATCTATTATATATTGAAGTTAATTATTTGTACATGTATTATATTATTTTTTCGAGATCCATGTGGGTGCATGCGGACGGTTCATTTATCTATGATATTTATATTACTAATTGCACTATTTACACTTTTTACGAGACCTTTACACATATTATTTTATTTAAATTTCTTTTCTTTTTTCTTTTTGCTTCCTTTTGGATTCTGTTTCTTCTAAATATTTGGCAAGTAAGATCGTTTTAATTCATTTCAGTACATTGACTGCGGTAGGTGTTACCCTAATTATGCTTATTTTGTATATTTTTATTTTATTAAATGCTAATGTATTTATTTATAGTATAAGTGTTTATGTATTTGTATTGTCTTCTTAGAATTGCTAGTAAGACAGCGTTTGGTTTATGCTAAAGTAATATTATTTTGAATTTTATTTTGCATAGACAATAAGATGAAGTTGTCTAATTAAAGGTTCAAGCTGATGGGAAACTTTCTATTTTTCTACTGACTTCCAAAAAGAAGGGGGTACTCAATTCGACTGTATGTTTTATGTTTGTTACCTCATAACTTTCGACTGGGTGAACCAATTCTCAATTCTTTTTTGTTTGAAAGCTGGTGCTTCTCGTGTGGTCCCATTTATCCGATTCGGTCCAGTAGTTTTTTAATTAAGTTATAACTGAAGTAAATGAAAGTCGGTATTACATATTTCAAATTGTTCTTTTTTCCAATTGTACTTCTTTAAGCTTTTGCGATTATTTTACATTGAAATTAGACAACTTTAAACGGGTTAAATCGATAATTTTATATTATTTTATCCCGACGTTTGGAACACTTTTCAGTGAACATTGTCACGGGTAGATTTCGTTGTCGTATTTAGATTTTACGATTAGAGATACCATTTATGTCATCTCTCTTATATTTTATCGTATTCACATGGGTTATGTGAGTAAATTATGTTCGCGTCTGACGTTTATCAAAGTGAATTTCTTAGATTTTGTAGCTGCCTACCTGCCGTGTGATTATCTAAAGGCACGTCCCAATAATCTATCTATCCACGGTTTACCTTACTACCGATAGCAATTTGACATAACTTCCATACAAATAGTGTCAAATATCTATCTCTAGTAAGGTAAACCGGCGATAGATAGATTATTGGGTCCGGCCGTAAGAGCAAACATCGTTGCATCTTTGACAACATCCGTGAAACAAATGACGAGATGACAAGAAACGTTGGAAAAACAACCTTGTTTTCAAGGGCGATATCTCATAAAGTATTTGACATCACACATATATATCATAGTGACAATACTATAAGTCTGAAAATATTCAAATAGTATTGAAATCATACAACTCGAGGCATACATTCTAGACAAACAATAAAATGAAAACTTGTGCCAAATAAACTAGCCAACAATGTGGGTTGATTCAACAAATTAAATTATTACTGAGTTAGGGGGTTTCGGCGGTCGCCAATCGGATTATAGGGGTAAGCTCTCGGACTATGCGGATAACAATATTATTTATGTTTTGAATTGTTAGTGCTTGTTTAAGCAACATAAAATAAAAGTAGTCAAACTTGTACATATCAGAAAAGATTATTGGGAGAAAAATGGATACACTTAATAATTTAAGACGTAATTACAAACCTACTCGCGCCAAATCAATATTTAAAATTGCTTAACTACAATCGAAGCTGAGCGTTACCGAACGTATTTAACTGATAGATAAAATAAAGTAAATAGTTTAAAAGGCAGGGCTGGGCAAAATACATGCTTTGCTTTAATTGAAATACAAATTTAAAAAATACTGTATTGCAAGTAATTAAAATACGACATACAAAATAAATCCAAGTACGGTATTTGAAATATAAAATACAAAATACAGTATTTTTAGCTATTTTTAATTGAAATTCGAAATACAAATTACAAAATACAAAATAAGTAATCTAGACCAGCACGGGCTGAAAAGTAGAGGAGAACAAGATTAGTTGATCGGTAAGACCAGAGTTTGCTTTCATGAACACTAGATTTTTGAATGTACTGTCAGACAAACAGCCTCTTGTTGAAGTGAGTAAAACGTGATAAAGAAAACAATCATTCTACAGGTCACTCACAATCGCTAAATAAAGGTTAAGTGTATTTTAATGTTAAAATGTATTTTGAAGCCTCAAGTATTTGAAATACTAATTACAAATACCTCGACGTCAGTTATTTAATACGAATTACAAATAACTTTTTAAGGAGTGATTTAAATACAAATACTAAATACGTATTTGTATTTTAATTACAAGTAATTCAAATACTGCCCAACCCTGTGTAAAGGTAATGTATAAACCTATATTCGAATAAAAGTTTGGCTATCCTTACGAATAATAATATGTGGGCTGATATCTCTTATTATAGTTCTTACGATTATTTTACTTTTGAATAATTTCGAGCGGTGCGATTAGTTAAAATTTTGTTCTTTAATATTTACGCGTGAATTGCGTACTTATATAAATTATTGTATCTAGTTTTTACAGTGGTATGATACTTACTTGCCTACATACATACCGTGCAATTCTGTAATGATTCTTCGACGAGCTCACCGATGTCGAATACCTACTTTATGAGATATCGCCCTTGTACATAAGGTTGTTTTTCCAACGTTTTTTGTCATCTCTTCATTTGTTTCACGGATGTTGTAAAGATGCAACAGTGTTTGCTCTTAGAGAATCGAACGGCTGGCCACTAATGCGTGGCCGATATCACTCTAAGTCTAGAATAAACAATAATAATGGAAATTTGCTTTGTATAGAATTTTTAACGATAACAAATATCATTGTTATCCATAACATACCTACACAGCACTTTTCCTACGGGAAAAAAAATTGTTTAAACTATGCACGCAGGCGAAGTGGCGGAGTGAAATTTATTTGCAACAAGCTGCTCTCCGCGTTATCATGCTTGATGACTGAAATGTAATGATAAAAGTCTAGTTAGCTTATAATAAAATATTTTTCTTATTGGCATATTGTGCATTACTGGCGCTAAGCAGACGACGGGGCGGGGCGGTCTGTTTGACTGCGAAGCAATAAAGACCGCGTCTGACTGTCGATGCCCGCGGCTGCCCTCACCGCTACGTAGCTATGGATATGCCGCGCTGCCGGTGTCAGGCGGCACTGGCGGCGCAGTCTTTTTGCCCTCCGTGTGCGTTGGTAGTATAGGATTCCCTTTGCGCTATCGTTCAAGGCGACATTGACCGTCCCGGCCCGCCCCATCGTCTGCAAAGCGCCTAACTGGTCATGAAAATGAAAGAAAAAATACATATCATCTCACAATCTCATGCCACTGAACGCACGATGGCGCCGCTACATCACAGAATAGATAACAGTAACTACGCCAAACATACGTACCACAGAATATATAACAGTAACTAAGCCAAACATACGTACCCACTCATATTAGGTACAACGTCGTACGATACAAACCGACCTACTTAAGTCAGATGTTGCCCTGCCCGGGTCCGCTGTCGTATAGGCACTAGGTTTAGGCATAGAGATCAGCTGTAGAAACATTATAATAATAATATTAATTTTATTTATTTGGAACCATAACACGATTTAGTTACACACATATAGGATTCGATGACACCTGCAGAAGTATTAACTGTGTCGCAGATGTCAACGCCCTCCTCCGAAAGTCAGCTAATAACATAGTTCCTTAGTAACAAACAAGGTACAACTATATAACATATTATGTAAATACCTACGAGAAAACTAAGTGTGAAATATTGTTATAAATTTATGTTGCTTATAAATTATAGAGCTATTTAGGTTTGGGTGAGTAGGTGAGAGTAGTTGAAATGTGTGTTTGTGTGTATGTGTGCGTGTGTGAGTGTGGGGGGGGGGGATGTATTTGTTCGGTAAGGGTGTTTTGTATAGGTGTGGTTGTGTGGACTGGTGTGGTGTGTTTGTGTGATCAGATGAGGTGTGCTGTGACGTTATTTTAAAACAACAAGGAGGTCCTCTGTATCCTGGTAAGACAATGATTGCAACCATTCAACACATTTTAGTTTGCATTTATATAATGTAAGGGGATATATATTTAATTTTCTGTTTAGCTTATTGTACAGCATCGAGCTGATATGGTAATAATCGTTTTGCAGTTTCCGTCCGTCTTTTTTCTGTGGTGCATACTATGTCCCTTCTACGTTTTTAATTTATCTGGTTCGGATCATATGGCATATGAGCATGTTTCCTTAACACAGTTTGCAGAATAAAAACATTCGCGAGTAGGTAGGTTTGTACGCCGTTGTACCTATTCTAAGTGAGTAGGTATGTCATGTATTCTGTGATGTACCGACACCGTCGTTCATTAAGTTGCATAAGGGTTCATAATAATAAAAAATATGCATTTTTTCTTTCATTTTAATAACCAGAACCATCCACCAAACCACCCCATTCAATATTGTGCACTAACATTATATTATTATTCTTCTTGTGGCTTTTTAACGTGGAAAGACGTTACTCTGCCAGTGTCATGTTTTGGCGGATATTTTGCCCTTGTACTCCCCCAACCCTGAAGGAGTGACCATTGTACGGTACGGAATCAAATGAAAGTAATATGAATATCAAAAGTATTAAAAACTGGTTTCGCTTTTACAAACCTAACATTAACAAATACCTTACGAGTAGGTATGTATGACATAAAGAATACCAAATTTTAATTTCACATTACTGGACACAGGCATTCAAATAATACAAGATAGGCCCCAGAACTCTATACTAGGCTAGAAGCCTGTGTTATAGGGATCTGCAATGTATAATATCAGCTATCTGTAACTTTGCTATATATAATTTGACTTAAACTTCCACATACATTGCTCTACTTATGTTATGATATTACAAACGGAGACTTCTATTTTATTTATTTGTATGGATACGTTTTCTAATATAACAGTATTGCGCCTTTAACAAGTTCAGAATAGATGACAAAAGGTTGTAGGGTAAGATTGGATGACGTAGGATATAGGGATATTAATCTCCAAACCGGATCAGGGTTAACTCGGTGGCGAAGGTCTTTTGAAGATGTTACCAGGGCAGGGATACCTTGTTAATAGTAATCCGAATAAACGAGGGTTCGCTTAAGATATAATCTTTCGCACAAGACCGTTCTTGAATGGAATACTGCATTGTTCTTAACTTAAATC
Source organism: Selenia dentaria (assembly GCA_917880725.1). Taxonomy (NCBI): domain Eukaryota; kingdom Metazoa; phylum Arthropoda; class Insecta; order Lepidoptera; family Geometridae; genus Selenia; species Selenia dentaria. Next base: position 26,766,711 of record OU862895.1, on the reverse strand, counting down.
TAGGTACCTATAGATATGCCAAGTACCTACCCGCTCTGCAATAGCAGGAGGACACTACAACCTGGCTACATTGGGTCCTGGACTGCGCGAAGTAAGTTAAGGTGCGAGTTGCTAGCTGGCTACATGAAGCCGCAGCAAACGACGTGTCCCAGCGACACTACTGGTTTTTATGTGTTTCTATGAAATACAATTCGTAGTTAGCGACACGTCGCGTCGTCGAGCGGCAGACGACACTGTCGCCCGACCGCAGATCAGTAGTGCCACTCGCGGGTATCAATCTGTCTAGTAAAACAACTAAAAAACTTTTAAACTAAACCTTTCATATCGCTTTTTAAATGGTTGATGCCATCTGCAGTTGCCGTCTACAGTCGTGTTCGAAATCATGACTGCAGCGACAATTTTATTGTTTTATCAACGATGACAATGCCACCCCGTAAAATCATATTATACCTATAATTAAAGCTACCTGGAACAGTTTCCACACAGGGAGTTAATTTGTTTAAACATTAAATAAATTTGCACCAGTATCCGGGCTTCCCCGGAGCCAGGTGAAGCCAAGATACAACATGTTGCAATTACCTATATTACTGGCCGTAAAATGCGGCAGTGCTCGCCGCTAGACTGCAGTGACATGAAGCGACAAAGTGTCGCGGCTACATGAAGCAACGACATGTCGTCTGCTGCTGCTACGTGTAGCCGGCTACCAACTTGCATCTTTAGGGGGTACCACGTACGTTCCATGGCCCAGTATTTTAGCAAATAAGGTACCAACTTGCGTTCCTTGAGTCTATTGAGTTGAGACAAGAGCAAAGGTGATCACAACCGACGAAGAGTTATTGGACGCCAAGGCTTTGGCATCTAAACAATACTAAGACGATGTACGGATTTTTCGGAAACAATTACATGCTACTTTTAGGCAGTACTACAAATGGGATATTTTTTTTAAATATGCTTACGCATCATTCTAATTAAGATAATGCAAATTAAAAAGCGTAAAATTTACTTTAAAGATGTGTCCAGGAAATATATTTTCCATTGAAAGTTGTGCAGTTCAGTAGAATTTACTCATGGAAAAAATACGCCTCTTCTTTTCAATGTTCTACATATTTTTCGAGTGCTTGAAAACTGAATGGATAGCTGCGCAGTTTCAACGGCTTTCCCGTTGCTTTATAAGTATGTATATAAAATGGAAATGCAGCCGCTGCCTTATGGACTAAACGTGAAATTTCAAAAACTTTTTATTGAGGTTTTTGTACTAGTTTTTAAACTATCATGGTCACAAACATTAGAAGTATTCAAATTATCAACGGGATAATTACCATGTATATTTTCTGTGAGTTTCCGATATTTCGGCACTGTTGTATTAGTTTTTGTATTAGGTTACGGAATAAGCACGGGGCTTACCTGATGTTAAGTTGTAACGTATACCTATAACAGAAGCATTTCGTTAGTGACAAACATAGCTATTTAACCATACAACTGTTAAAATAAACTAAAGAATTAAATTCGATGCTTGGATAGCTAGTCTACGTGACCTACCCATGCGATTCTTTAATAATAAACATCGTTGCATCTTTGACTACATCCGTGAAACAAATGACGGGACGACAAGAAACGTTGGAAAAACAACCTTATTTACAAGGGAGTTATCTCATAAAGTATTCGACATCAATGAGCTTGTTGACGAGCGCATCGACGAATCTTTAGAGAATCGCAAGCCAAAAGAGAGAATATAAACAGTATGCGCACGGCAGGCAGTCGGACACGGATTGCCGATGTATAATTTTTCTATCTACAATTGTAAAATCCTTATTCGATCTTCATGCGTTTGTATGAAATCCCCTACTTATATCTGTATACTATACAGACTCGGTGTCTTATTAACGCTCATTTTGCTAATGCTTCGAGTGAATGAGCATCATGAATACTGTATGAGAGACGGTTTGTCTTCGGACGGTCCGCAGATTGCTTCAATTTGCTTTCAGCTTTGTTATTGTAACCGAGAACATGAAAAAGTAACAATTTGGTTTAAGGTCCTTTACATCATTAATTTCATTACTTCGTTAGCGTTTTTCTCACTACCTTATGCCTTTCGTATATTATCTATACATTAAACCGCATCCAACCTGTCCTTTTCGAAAATTATGGGGGAGGCATATGTTCAGCAGTGGACATCCTACGGCTGAGATGATGATGATGATGATATTAAAAATGCTAAAAATCACTGACTGTGCTTGAAAGATATACTTATGAGGAAAAAATATGTTTTGGACTATTTTATAAACATAAAATAAACTGAATAAAATTATATTTATTAGAATTTTTGTCTACTTGACTGTTTATCTGTTTGTCTGTGCGTTTGTGTACGCTAATCTCAGAAACGGCTTATCCGATTTAGATGTGGTTTTTACTATATTATATTGTGGTAAGCTTAATTTAACATTTAGTGTAGTTTCATGTCAATCGGTTCATAAATAAAAAAGTTATTGAAATTTAAAGAATAACTCTCTCATCACCACATCAAGACCAAGCGTGCGTAACCGCTGCGGATCAACTAGTTAAAACAAAATTGTGGTGACTATTTCGTTCAATCAATATTCATCGAAACAGCCTTTTTTTTACTGCTTTAACTATGTACCATATCTCCTCATGTGTCGATGTCAATAAACAATGAAATTTTATTGTGCCTGGAGGTTTGAGTCTTGATGGATTATTCAAAGCTGAGGCACAAGGCTTAAGATATAACCAAGATATACATACGATACATAAGATAAGATATTAACAGCTACTATAGCACGTAGAAGTGTGAACATACGAGTATTTGCATCAGAGTTTGAAAACTATCGCGAGTATCAAACATTATACTAATATAAAGATACCGGCAGGGCTATTATGTATCTCAATTGCTAACAAATGTTGATTGAAATCTTGAAAAATGGCGGCCCTATGTCAGTTTTGGCAACTCCAGTAAGCAAAAATGTTAGTAAGTTGATCACTGAAGCTGACAAAAGTGACATAGAGTGGCCATTTTTTCAGATTTCAATCCACATTTGTTAGCACTAAGATACATAATAGCCTAGCGGATCACTCACTTGGTATTATGTCGGTTTAAGTCCGACGACGTTTCGAACGTGTAAGACGTTCTTCTTCAGGTAGTGTTCACGCTTGTAGATCGCGTGTAATACCAAGTGAGTGAAGCCGGTATCTTTATATTAGTATATTTGCATCAGCCCGTGTAATTTCCAAAACATCCATTCGCCCTATATAAATTACGAGCTGCTCTCCGCGGTTTTACCCGCGCTGTGATGGATGAATCTTATATAGCCTATGTTACTCAGGGTGAATGTAGTTTTTGAGCTATTTCAATTTTTTACCGACATCCAAAAAAAGGAGGAGGTACTCAATTCTACTGCATTTTTTACCTCATAACATTCGACTGGGTGAACCGATTTTCTAAATTATGTTTTTGTTTGAAAGCTGGTGCTTTCCGCGTGGTCCCATTTTATCATATTTGGTCTAGTAGTTTTTGAGATATACTCCAATAACTGAATACAATGGAAGTCGGTATTATTTTTTTCAAATGTTACTTGTACGTACTACAATGCCTGCCTTACTACTGCACACTATTGCTTCGCGGTGGAGCTGCAATGGAACTAGCAGGACTAACCATCTAATATAAAAACATCCATCCAGAGTAAAAAAAGGGGCAGTCTTTGGAGACAGCCGGTAGAAATTATAACTAAGTAACTTGAAGCGTTCGGTGAAGATGATGCGAGTTCCATGATTTTTGTTCACGCAAAAAAGTGCTCAACGCGCCGTAATAAGTTATCACTTTAACAAACATTCATTCAAACACACATTACCTTTGAAAGGATTTATAATATACAGTAAAAGTTCCTTTTTCGTACATCCTTCATTGGCGTTGTCACTATTCGCGGATAAAAAAAATGCGACCCCATTCCTATATTCGGGCCAAAAACTTCTTTATTCGCTGATCTAATAAGTACGTACCGTGATAAAAGGATTCGAATAGGTATCCAACCCAATATCCTTTGTAAATGCCGTCACATGGACATATATAGGATATTAAAAAGAGTAAAATAGATCTTATTACAACTTTGCCTAAAGTATGTTGTTAAATGATATCGCCGAGGTTTCCGCGGACGGTGTTTTTGAGAAAGTAAACAAACAAACAGAATGAAAGCAACCTTATAGGTATATAGCAACCAATAAGGCATATTTTTAAATGTTGCTGTTCCGTTCTATGGTAAAAGCCACTTTGCGTGTTTTATTGTTTCGTCTTTCACATTCGTTACAAAAATTGTGATCGAGTAACACATCTTCTCTATTTATCTTTCCTCTTATTTTTAGGAGGCTAATTGCTAGTGCGACTTCTGCGTATCAGTCTGAATTGAAGAGGCTTTTAAAAACTGCCAAGCAAGAGAAAATTACAAAATTCTTCGACACATTGCTGAAGCCTTAAGATAATTAATCAAAATGTTCAAAAACTTCAATTTATTTGCTTTTTTATATATTTGTTTTTCTTTTATTTCGTCACCTAGGAACGTATCCCCTATAATCCCATATAAATTACTATTCCGTATTCACGGTTTCTGTATTCGCGGCATATTTATGGAACATATACCCCGCGAGTAAGGAGCTTATACTCGTACTGTAGTACAATTGAGCAACTGAATATGACTCTAATGACCAGCTTAAAATATTTACTTTTTTACCTTCTAACGTTCTAAAAGAAATTATCTTAGCAAGTGTTGTGTAATACTCCATAGACCTACGAGTATGGTTATTACTGTAGAATATATTAGGATACACAGTCGGACAAATAGACAGCACAATCACGCACAGTGTGCCCTGAGTCTTGTTCGGGTAGTACTACAAACACAGACCATATATTATATGGTCTGTGACTACAAAGTTACCAAAAAAATGTATCTCGCTAAATAATCATATGATATAGTAGTATTCCATGCAGGCGGGTCTACATGGCACAGCTAGAGTAGATCGATAACGTTTGCTGATAACGAAATGCATTTCACAAGTTTAATATTAAATTAATTAATTATATAAAATGCAAACAGTTTTACAATAAAGCACGCTCGACATGAAAAGCATTGAAAACAATGTATGCTGAAATTAAGTTCATAGTTACAATAGACAATGTATGATTTATATCTTTGAAATTCATTATAAAGTTCATGATAACAATCAAGCATATTATCATAATTTTTAATTGTTACTTTTAGAAGAATATACAGCGTGTAACAAAAAGGTGTAGTAATACCAAGCTGTAATACTAAAACCACACACGTAGAAGATCTACTGCGACCCAGGATGTAGTAAAAATTTCAAGTTATAAGTACCTAACCATGGTATTCCATTAGGAATTACGTATACTACTCACTTGTATACTCACTTGAGTATTAACTCAAGCAGGTACATTCCTAAAAAGTAGGCCAAAGACGTCAGCTAGAACGTAGACTAGGTAAACAAGGGGCCTAAGCAGGGCCTGGGCTGAGGTTCGGCGCGAGCGGTGTTAAATCTATATTTAGTTTAATCAATATCATTATCAGTGGGCAGGGCAGATAGCACGCAGAATAGATGGCCGATGGGGCCGAAAGATTCTGGAGTGGAGACCACGGACCGGCAAGCGCAGCGTAGGTCGTCCACCGACACGGTGGACAGACGACCTGAGAAAGGTCGCAGGCCACTTCCAACTGGTCCTTTTGGAAAATCATGGGTCAAAGTCAAAGTCAAAATCATTTATTCAATTTAGGCATCAAAGACGCACTTATGAACGTCAACTTTTCATTATAATGTACTTTAAAGACTACCGCCGCGTTCCAAAATATATAGAACCCACCGAGAAGAAGCGGCAAGAAACTCGGGGCCATTCTTTTTATATGGATGTTTACAATGTTTCTACTTAGGTATTACAAATATTACATTTTATGGGTGGCAGCTTGCCAGAAGTGGAGTATTCCAAGCATCTTTATCTTCTATATAATGTCGAACTTTATAGTAAGCTTTTTTTATTAAAATGTTTTTTACAGTCAACTTGAATTTGCCCTCTGTGAGCTCAGTTATGTGCTTTGGGATTTTATTGTAAAAACGCACACAATTTCCTAGGAATGACTTATTAGTCTTCGCAAGTCTAAAACTAGGTACAGCTATGGGAGAGGCATATGTTCAGCAGTGGACGTCCTACGGCTGAGATGATGATGATGATGATGATATCATTATTCTGCATGCAATGAAACTTCAATACATTTTATTATTATTTTATCGACGATAACTGGCCGCGGCTTTGTTCGCATGAAATAAGGTAATCGTGATACTGTTATGACTGCACGTTAGTCATATCATGAAACCGAATGTATTAAAACTATCTAGATTAGAAATCTGTTGAGCACTTAACCACGTGATTTCCAGCTGCCATTGTCAAAGCCAACGCTTGTCAAAGCCTTGATTGGTTGACCAGCGAAATACTAGATGCTCATTGGTCGATGGTATTCTATGACGCGATATATGACCAATCAGCAGTCAGTATTCAGTCTGTTAACTGATTAAACTTTGACAAACGTTCCAGAAACTGGAGGTTAGACTTACAGGACAGACCACACTAGATGTTATCACCAGCTTTGACTGCATCATCGAGACATGTCAAACACTAGTAGTAGTAAAAGTAGTATATGAATTATTTTAAGATGACTGAAGACAACTGAGTCACTAATCCTTCTTACACCAAAGAGTCTATCAACAAGGCTAGTTCTACGGCGGAATCAAATATGATATATATGTTCTTTTCTAACGATTATATTTTTGCGAGTGTTGGAGTAAACATTTTTGCACCATGAACTCTAAGTTCGATAACTTTTTGAAGTGAGGTAAACCGATTCGTTACGTGACGCGTTACGGCGCCAGTCTACCTGACTTCTCTTTCTCTCGCGCATCCTCTCTCACTTTTACGTTGGTGGATTGGACGATGTAATGCGAAGATGCAATTAATTACGTGCACTTTTTATATTGATTTCGTATAATCAAATGATTAAATTTTAATTTCCCTAGTTTACTAGTAAATTTCATTTAAATTTTATTTCATTGAAATATATTTGCCCATAATTGAATACAAATGTTTTTCCCCACGAAGCACGTAAGAAAAATTGGAAAGTTTAGAGAATGTTGCCTATTATTTCTATCTAGCAAAGCATGCTCAACACAAAATTATTTTAGAACTTCGGTTATTAGGTTTCAGTGTCCAAAAACTAAGTTGTCGCGAATTCGAATTTAGAAATTTGTCGTAACCTACACTCATTTCGCCTTAAAGTCACTTCTGTCGGGCTTCCCGAGACGCACACCTTTTTTAAGATAAAAATTGATTATGATTATCGACGTCACCAGTAACTCGTTCTGCTTTTTCTATAAATTTGTCTTTAGCATTGCAACGTCGAAATGCAGCCGGCTCTCTTGGCACCCTGCCCAATGCTCAATATTTTTTTTCATTGCATACAATTTTACAAACAGCGTAACATATTGATAATATATTTATGATTCTAATTTTTATGAAAATAAAATTAATAAACAATGAATGCAGCTCTTAGTTATAAAATCCTTGTCGTAAATATTGTATTGTTATTTTATTATTATTTACTAAACAAAAGCGTCCCATAATTATTTTTCAATTCCCGCAGATGACGAACAACCTAATCCTGACGTGAATGAAGCCAACCACCTGGCAACCCTGCCCGAGGAAGAAGCCGTAGTTGCGATGATGGGGCTACCCAAGGCTGGAGACATCACCAGAGCTCAACTACGAATAAAAGAGAGCAAGGAGTTTAAGGTAGATATTATTTATTAGATCTTCATGTTCAGTGATCTGGGCTTGGAGCATGGATAAGATATAAGTAAAGCCTTTTTATTGTCTCCGGTAGCTCAGTTGGTAGTGTCCCTCCAACGAAGCACAGTCTTCCAGTTTCGATCCCTGGCTGGAGCAATTATTTGTGTTCAGAAAATTTGCTGTCGAATCTTGGACTTTGTGATGTTTTGTATTTGTACATGTCTCTCGCGACACAGTTAATATATATATATATGTGTAACTATGAGTGTTATACGTTATTTCTGATTCTTTTTATCATACAATATAGGAGGAAGCACTTTAGAGTATGCTCTTCACCCAAAATTGTATATCATGTGTTTTAATGTGTCGAGTATTATGTTTTTGTGCAAATTGTTCTTGTCGGTATACATTTCATGTTCTATTGTGTCACGATCCGTGATGGCTTCTACGGAAGATCAGCGCTGGTCGTTTCAGCCGACATTGTGCTGGGTAGAGACCGTTTTGTGGCAATACCTATTTACTCATTATTGTTTTTTGCCACAACAGACTTTCTTCAAAAATATTGTACGCTCCAGTGATGATAGAGTGGAAATTAAAAACATGCTGTGAACACGACTAGAAAAATAGTTTACTTGCTCTAACTTGGTCCAAACTTACTTGTCAAAAGTTTGGCAGTTCCTACCTCTGTCATGTTAGTCAATTGTAGAATGCTCTATCCTTGCAACTATGACCCTGGGTATTTCATTAAGAGAGCGCTGAAAAAACATCTGTCAGGTCATCATAGGGGTGGCGATTAACGTAGCGGCTGCATTAATGGTTATTGTTTCTTAATTCCATCTTCGCTTTCCATCAGGCGAGAGGGTGATGAACCACTATAAAAAAAATGCCTATAATAATAAATACAATTCACCTTTTAAGTAATTTCTGATATTCTTATAGTTTAACCATTTTTTTAATAACGCTACTTTAACTTTGATGTTCTTATACTCTTACTATGGGTATATTTCTTCAAGGTTTGCACAAGATAGTTCGTTGTGCCCGAGCTTAAAGCCGAACTTTGGGCGCGCTAGCTTGCACTGGAACCTAGAAACTTTGGTACTTAAGTCTGTCTCGCCTAGTAACTTTACTAGCTACAGTGCTTTTCAGACACAGTAGTGCAATCCGGAAATTTCGCGAAGTCTTCTCGTCTAAAATACCTCAGTGCCTCAAGACAAGAGACTTCGACCAATGTGTATTACCTGTGATGACGTATGGCACTGAAACGTGGTCTCTTCCTATGGGCCTCATATACGAGTATAAGCTCAAAGTCGCGCAACGAGCTATGGAAAGGGCTATGCTCGGGGTTTCTCTACGTGATCGAATCAGAAATTAGGAGATCCGTAGAAGAACGAAAGTCACCGACATAGCCCAGAAGATTAGCCAGTTAAAGTGGCAGTGGGCAGGGCACATAGCACGCAGAACATATGGCCGATGGGGCCGGAAGGTTCTGGAATGGAGACCACGGACCGGCTAGCGCAGCGTAGATCGTCCACCGACACGGTGGACAGACGACCTCATAAAGGTCGCAGGACGACGTTGGATGCAGGCCGCTTCCAACCGGTCCTTTTGGAAAATTATGGGGGAGGTCTATGTTCAGCAGTTGACGTCCTATGGAATAGATTGCACTCATTATCATCATCTCAGATGATGATAATGAGTGCAATCTATTACTTCATCATATATACTTCAAAGCAGAATGTATGCCACTGCGGTGATATCAACCTAGGATTTAGGATCTTTTCACAGTAGGTTTAGTTGTGTAATGGCAGGAATTTTGTAGAGTCCGCCTGATGATATATCATATCTACCTTTGCCAGTTATTTAACTCTGAAGCAGTAGTGTGCAAAAATTACTGTGTTTCGTTGAAATAAAACCTGTTTCCAGTGAAATTACAGGGCAAGAGATTTAACATACTATTTCTCAGGGTGGCGAGAGCTGTGCATTGCTATGCTGGGTTTTGAACTCCTGTAGTTTAAATTTTGTATGGTACTGAACTGTTACTGGCAAGCGAGACGCTTTTAATCAGCCGAGCGACTGGCTCGTCTCCTTGCCGATTGACATAAAAAAGGTAGGTAACCTTTATTTTATTAATTTTGACATATATATTATGTCCGTCCCTACGGTTAAAATCGGATAGAGTTAAAATTCGATGCTCGGACCTCGTTCGCCTAGTTGGTTATGTCATCTCTCAAGGATTGTCGTAAGACACGGGTTCGAATCCCCATCCGCAAATGTGAGTTTTTCTCTTTAAATATGCAATGTTTGGTATCGCTAAGCAGGCGTTAGTGCTTTATAAATGAAAATACTATAAAAATAAAATAAATATGTATATTTGTTACAGAATACAGTGGACAAACTAGTGCAACGGGCCAATGCTTCCATAATAATTGGAACTTCGTCGTGGAAAGAACAGTTTTCAGAAGCGTTAACTGCTAGCTCAGGTATATGCTGATTTGGGCTTTATTGACATAAATACAGCGGTCAAAATAAATTCTAATAAAGTACAAAAACTTACGTCACTTACTTGAATCAAACGAGCTAAAAGTTAGTTACGCGCGTAACGAGGGTTCCTTACTTTCGTGCCAACAGACATGATCTTTGTTTTATATCATATTCGTATATCTAAGCCAAATGCAATACATGCGCGATTCGTACTTGAACACATTATGAAGTATGTCTCTATTCTTTATAAATTGCACTGTAATCACAATAAGTTTGACGCTTCAATATAAACACAATCGTTCAAAATCGTACAAAAACTATAACCGTTGGAAAATACATGTCTAGAATGATGGTATTATTTTTTTTCATTATTCGCCAGGAAACCCGCTATAACAGCACATACTCTCTGAAAATACGAGTATCAATCGGTTATCAATTACAGTTTGAAAGAAAGCCATTTTTAAGATAAGACAGACAGACGGTAGGTTTTGAAATAGGGTCCCGTAATCTCTAACGGAACTCTAATTAGCGAGCATCATAAATTCATTTTTAGCCGACTTCTTAAAAGGAGGAGGTTACATGTTCGTGTGTAAGTATAGTATACTTCCAAGGTGGTCCCATTTAAATTTCATTAAATTCGGTCAACCAGTTTATTACTAAGGGTGCTTACATAAAGAAACAGGTTTCCGGTGCATGCGAGTCTGTACGGGTCGGTACTGATCGGTGCAGGTATAATATTCCCATGTTATCATATGCAGTCAGTTATAAAGGAACAGGTTTAAACTTGTCGGTACCGACTACCTGTACTGGTCCGTACGAGTTTAAGCATTTGCCGGTGTAGTGTGTCATCTTCTGTCGTCGTGAAAATGGATGTGCGTTGCGAAATTTTTAATAACATTGATATTTGCTAAACCACCTATGTGGAACAAAAGACATAAATTACACAGCAACAGAAATGATAAATATTGGAAGGAAATTAGCTTAGAAATGAAACATGATGGTAAGCAACTAGAATACATTTTTTTATTCCATTATATTTAATTCATTAGTGTACAACAATCGGTTATGCGTGAAATACTTAACAAAAATGTTTCTGACGTTTGTTGCTAAATTCGAAGGTGGACCCGGATTTTGATTGTGCCATTCTTGTCTTACTAGGTGAACAGGAGTTAAGTGCCTATCAAAACCCTCTTTGTCAATAATAATATTATACAAAACATACATGGTTATCACGATTTTGTCAGCTAATTCAATATCTGTTTCAATATACTTACTTAAAAGATAGTAAACGCCATTTTGTATATATTCTGCCAAATGCACATTCCACTGTTTTTTTTTGCTCGAGATAATCGCTCATTGATATTATGTTGCTCCTCTGTTAATTCACGGCTTCCAAAGGGTTTTAATAAATATGTTTGTAATGGATAGGCCTCGGCAGCTAAAAATACATAAGGAGCAGATACTTGAGTACCTGGTAAATAGTCGGGTTCTGGAATATCAATTTGTCTCTCATTAAAAAACCAATACAAGTCTGAACCTCTAAAGGTGCCTCCATCACTTTGTTTACCGTATCGTGGGTTCGATTCCCACTCAGCACAACAGTTTGTGTGATGGGCCCGAGTATATACTGCTAGCTGTGACTCTTGATTTTTATACAAACCTACATGGTGTTTTGTTACAGAAAAAAAAATAAAAAAATGGAGGTATCTCACAGGTCCTTTTCTTACATTTATAATGAACACTTTCGAAGAGAAAAACATCATCGTCCGAAGAACTCTTAAGACATTATGGTCACTAACTCAGATTTACCGGTTTCTATATGTAGTTTAATCGGTACCTATGAGTACCGTCCCGTACCGACATATCGGGACCGAAAAACCTGTATCTTTATATTTGCACCCTTACACTTCAAAAAATGATGTAAATTTTTTTTAACAAAAAATTATCATATTCATTACCAAAAAGTGTGAAATAGTCAGTACCATGCGCACAATATTGTGATAACTTTTGAACTATCATGGTACGAATTTCAATAAGTTATTTCACACTTTTTGTAAATAAAGTCGGTACCATTTTTTGCGTATTTTTTTTGTATTGTGTTTTAGTATGTTAATAGATAATTAGCCAACTGTTGTTACTGATCACATATACTAATTAGAAGGTAATGATATTTCCATTTATGTGGTATTCACCAAGACTTTTCATGACTCTTGCATTAAATCATAAATTATGTCAAAATCTTGCCTCTTGCGACTTTGCCATGCGCCTAGACTACGAAGGAAATAATTGGACGAAGCCAACCAAAATTTAAACCACCCATTGCGAAATTGAATTCTCATAAAGTTACGACCAAAATATCTAAATATCTTACTAGTTTACTCGGCACGACGAAGTGGATTAGAAACTTCGAAAGGCGTTCAATCCGCGCTAAGTGAAGTGAACTAAGTTGAGATACGACTTAGCAAGGTTTCTTACAGTCTATGGATCCAATTTGATGAAATTGCAATTGGTACTTTTGGCGGTATTTAATAGTTAATAAGTAGATATATATTTTTTGTTAATCTGTGAATAGCGTTGTGGGCTACATTATAGTCAAAATGTGAATTAAGTTACTATTATCTGTACTTTATAATGTAGCAGTTTGCTTTTCCTAATACGGTAAAAAAAATTGTTAATATGTAATAAAACTATATAAAAATGAAATAGAATAAGGAAATAATATCATACAACATATCGTATTGTAAAGTCGCCTTCAATAAGATGTATACATTGCATAATTTTCAAAACTATGATAGAACTATACTGTTTTAGTATTAGTACAATATATTTAAGGATAATTTTAAGCAGTAAAATAATATTAAAATAATTATAGAATAATTTCGATGTCAGTTTTTATGACATTGACTGGTGAGGCACTTTTGAAAACTGTGAAATGTATACATCTTATTGCAGGCGACTTTACAATAAGATATGTTTTACGATATTATTTCCTTATTCTATTTCATTTTTATAAAGTTTTATTACAATTTTTTTACTTTATTAGGAAAAGCAAACAGCCACATTGTAAAGTACATATAAAATAATAGTAAAATTCACATTTTGACTATAAAGTAGCCCACAACGCTATTCACAGATTAACAAAAACTATATATATATTAACTACTCGTATTAAATACCGTCAGAACTACCACATAAGATTGAAAATAACACAAGTACAATTTGGAAAATTTAATACCGACTTCCTTCTTATTCAGTTATTGGAGTGTAACTCAAAAAGTAACTGGATCGAATTTGATTAAATTTAAATGGGACCACACGGGAAGCACCAGCGTTCAAATTTTGAGAATCGGTCCACCCCAGTCAAAAGTTATGAGATAAAAAATATTTAAAAAAAAACAGTCGAATTGAGTACATCCTCCTTTTTTTGGAAGTCGGTAGAAACTAAATAACAAAATGTTTCTTATCCGTTATGTTTGTTAACCGACTTAAAAAAATGAGGAATTGTATGTTCACCGATTTCTCCCCCATTTGTGGACAGATTCTCCAAATTCTTTTTTTTGTTTGTAACAGTATATTTTCCTAGTGTCCCCATTAAAATTGTATCAAATTCTGTTCAGCAACATTTGAGTAGTACTCCAATAGCTGAAAAGTGTTTCACCTATTTTGATGATTTGATATCTTTATTCTCGGTGAATGACAATTGATCCCGTAATTAGCAAGGGTCACTAAACAGGTGAAAAAACAAGTATACCAAAAACGGAACCGCCTTCAAAACCATAAAGTATAAAGTAACTTAAAATCGATATGTGCACAATAATGTGATAATAGGTACTTTTGAACTATCATGGTACCGACTTCAACAAGTTATTTCAGACTTTATGATGTAGAGGTCGGTTCAGTTTTTTGTAAAAATAAATTTTAAGTGATTAATAGTAAAGGGTACTATTATCTTATATTATTTTATTATATAAAAGTATTAGATGGTACAATATATGACGATTCTTATAGACGTAAACAACAAACTATTTAATTAAAACCCAGACGAGACGTCGCCTCAGGTAGCACGAAAACTCTTAACCTTCCTCGAAGAAAGAATAATGAACTAAAATGCAGTCGACATTTTTGGCAAACGTCCACGAATTGCTCCCGTGGATATTTCATGTAGGTATTAAATAATTGAATTCCATGAAAATATAAATTGGAATATTTTTAGTGTAGGTAAGTGCTGTTGTGTCAAACAGTATTTTATTGTTTTGCATGCAAATTGAATCGATTAATTTAATTCAATACTTTGTTTTGTGTAATTAAGTCCAATTGTAATGATATTATTATTATAATGATAACTGACGTGTATTTAACAAATATATATATATCAATACTATTGAAACGGGAATCACCTTTGGTTTATGTTGGAACGGAAATATAACTTTGATTGTAGATACTTAGATTCTCCAGGATTTTGTATTTGCGTCTTTCACGATTTTATTTGGTTGTTCCTCATAACTTGATACATTATTTGACAGGAGCGCTATCTAACACATATATTACTTGGTTTTGTTTTAAGGTCCACTAAAGGTTTTAAAAAACCTCGTAGTCTTCTGTGTCTTTACTTTTCTCTAGTTAGAAGTATTTTAGAATATGGCAGCCCAATATGGTCTCCGTACTATAAAATTCATTGTATTAACATTGAGCGTATTCAGGAAAAATATTTGAGAATACTTTGTTATCGTCAGCATGGCATAACAAAGTATTCTCAATCTGAGAATACTTTGAAAAATGTCTGAGAGATCTCTGATTTAAATTATGAGAGAAGGTTGATGAAATTGAATGTTCAGTCCCTGAAAACGCGTAGAAAATACTTTCACTTTGTATACCTGTTTAAAATTATTAACTCTATAATTGATTCCCGTGATCTGTTATCTCAAATACCTTTCCATTAGATACAGAGTACGCAGAGCCAATATCACTAATCTGTTTGTACTTCAAATCTACAAAAATAATACATCTGTTTTTAACCCCATTGTAAGAATGACTCGTCAATATAATGAGCGGGTTTTAAATAACCTAGAATCAGAAATTTTTGATCCTAAGCTCAGCTGTTACATAAAAACTGTTAAAGATATCCTCCATCTTAAACCAAATGGTTCAGACACAACAGTGGTGTTGCGTCTGGATAATGCACCCCGCTTAAAGTTTTAGACTCTCGATTATGTATAATATATATATCTGCATCAATCTGTTGGTCGTCTTCTGCAAAGTTCATTGCTTTGGTGGTGGATACTTTCAATCCCATCTATCGCGGTACTTTTTGTTTTTCTGTATACACATATTTTGAGTTACAATCCAGTAAAGAATTGAATTAGCATCTATATTTATAAGTGAGAAATTTATTGTAATTCGTTTTGTGTATCATAAATAAATAAATATTTTTTTTTCAATATTTTATCCAGGTTCAGATGATCCCGATGAACCACCTTCAGTGTCGGACTACATCCTTCACGTGGTCACACTCTTCTGGAAAATAATCTTCGCTTTCGTACCACCTACAGGTAAATAATTTTATTAGAACCCAACACTCGTAAGTAAACTTTTGACTGCGACACGAGAAATTTATATATACATTATATAAGCCTTAAAAGACTGCAAAAGTAAGTTTTGAAAGGACTAGGTCTTACTATTTGTGCACCGAATAGTTTGTCTTAAAGTTCCGTCGATTGCTACCAAAGGTTTGCAAGGACTACTAGAACTACTACTATAACTATTTAAATTAAAGAACTAAAACTTGTTCAGCTAGTGACAAAAAATATGCATTAAATACAAAATGTTATGTTACTAGCACACCTCTCTACACTCTTCCACTCTAGATGGCAATGTTATTTTTTGACCGGAGTAGTGCCAGCATTTCGGTCACCCATCTTCATCACCAAAAACAAAAAAGTTTGTTTTTACTGCTTATATCTAAACATATAACTTTAGAAACGGGATATTTACCATGTATTGTTTTTGTTTTGAGCTTTAAATATATTTTTGTAGTTACACTTATATTATAAAGAGGAAGTATTTGATTGTGTTTGTATGTTTTAATGGATAAACTCAAAAACATTTTTTTGTAACAGATTTTGTAAATTCTTCCACCAGTAGAAAGCTACATTATTCATAAGTGACATATGTTATACCTGATTCATCATCATCATCTTCCTTCACCATGCGGCGGAATCCGAGAATGCAACCAGTTATAAATATCTTTTAACAAAAGTTACTATCATATACATATTTCATTATATATATATATATATATATATATATATATATATATATATATATATATATACATATTCAGTTTCTAAAGTGACTATTATATCATGGTAAATATCCCTTTTCCAAAGTTATTTTTTGCATTAGTGACTGCCTGTTTAAAAGCTTATATTCCTTTAAGTGTCGGCTACGGCTCTACTCATGGTTTAAGCAAATTAAAAAATAATAATAATATTGTTTTTATTTTATTACATAAATAAGTTTCTCAAAATTATTATGTTTTACGTCTTACATCTACATCATTTAAATTCCTAATTGACTATAAATATAAATATAAAATTGACTATAAGTATAAATATGTATTACATTGAAAGATATCTCAAACAGATATTGGCGGCGGCTACGTGTGCTTTGTAGTATCCATCATTTGCATCGGCCTGGTGACTGCTGTGATCGGTGACGTGGCTTCCCACTTCGGCTGCACCCTCGGCATTAAGGACTCTGTCACCGCCATAGTCTTCGTGGCTTTGGGAACGAGTATACCCGGTAAGCCATGCACATTCAAGTAAATAGAGCACTGACGGGGTTTTTGATACTGTTTTTGGTCTTAAGAATGACGAAGTAGGTATATCTGGATTGAAACAATTTATTGAACAATTATGAGTTTGAATGGAGGAAGATCAGCGGGAATCAGTGGAAATACTCGTTGTCAGACGTAAGAGTAGAGTTTTCAGTCTGCCAAAATGTCTACTAGTACAACGACTGTTGGCTTAGACAACAACCAGAGCTAAAGTGCCCTACCCTGAACATGCACTGAAAAGCACGGAAGTACCTTAAGTAGCGCCATCATTTTTACTCAACACGAATATAGTTATATGGTTGAAACCACTAACGAGCGGTTTCTGCATCACATTTATCAACTATCTATATATTTAAATTTTATATAAATTATGAAGGAATGATGTCAAATATCTATTTCTAATAAACCGTCGATGGATAGAATTATTAACAAGCGCTGCTACGAGTGCTACGACTGCTACAACTGCTACGAGTGCTTAACTTTTGTATCAGTGTTTCACCTAACGCTTATTGTAATACCAAAAACATAGCCAGAAAACCAGCTCTGGAGTTGCGGAATCTGTATTTTGAGTTACCAAGCTATGACGATATTTCATAATTTCCATAATCATTCTCCGGCATAGACTCGCGTTATACTTACCGGAAATATTCTCAGACCAGCACTGCGAGCATGGATTGCTGAAAAGATACAATTTTACTGTAATGATCGATAAAAGACAGCTCACGATATAGCTATTGCGGCCAAATTCATGACAGAGACAAGGTACAATATATAAAAATCTGTTCATTACTGTCACATTATCATATCTTTTAACTTATCGACAATCCATGATCGCAATGCAGTTTTGTCATATGAAAAGTACTTCGTCTGGGAGTCATTGTTGTGCACAGCGGCGAGCGCGGGCCACAGTCACGCGTCTGTCAAATTTGGCTGTCCGGCTGTCCTAACCGGCCGTGCGATTCTCTACAAGCAAACATCGTTACATCTTTGACAACATCCATGAAACAAATGAAGAGATGACAAGGAACGTTCGAAAAGCAACCTTATGTACAAAAGCGATATCTCATTAAGTATTTGACATCGGTGAGCTCGTCGACGAATCATTAGAGAATCGCACGGCAGTTCAGCCCTGCGATTCTCGAAGAGAAAACATCGTTGCATCTTTGACAACATCCGTGAAAAAATTACAGGATGAAAAAAAAAACGTTGGAAAAAGCAACCTTATGTACAAGGGCAATATCTGATAAAGTATTTGACATCGGTCATACATTAGTGGATCGCACGGCAGTTAGGATTTTATACTATATTATATATCGTCTATATTCTGCTGTTCGGAACTATTGGTGTACGTAAGACGATAGTCTGCACAACAGTTTTTTATTGTTATAGCCTTTATAAGAATCTTACTTAATTTACAAAATAACATTGTTTTATTCAACTTAACTTACTTTTAAATAACATAACATAATTAAATTAAATTAAACAACACAACTAAATTGACACCGGTAAGTAATTATAATTATTTGCCGTTCAGCATGGAAGGAATTTTAAGGAGTATTCTCAATTCTATGATCTTGATCTCTATTTAACTTAACCAAAACTTTTTATTCTTTCAATGTCATCCTTTTACTTTACCTCCCTCGTATTGGTTTATTTTCTCTACTCTACGCAATGACGAAACGAAATATAAAATATACTAAACAATAAATGTACGCATTGGTGAGTCAAGTAAAACAAATTTAGGTTCATGTTTTATGAGCCATATATTTTTGGTAATGTCTTCTTGATGCGAAAATGATGCACACAAACCGGTCCTAAATAAAACAAAATATCTCCAACGAGCGATAAAAAATGTGATTTAGACGACGTCGTACATAGGCGATTCAAAGCGAAAGCGATTGCGAAGGTAATCGATGCGGTGACAGGTAAATTCAATGCGATGCGGTGCAACGAGGCGGCTTTGTCCTATGTGCGCGCCGTTCCGCATCAACCGTCCCGCACCGCCGCCGCGCCACCGCCATTCAGTGGAACTGTACATTCTACTTCTGACATTATTAAAACAATGGCACCGCAACCAGCGCGCGCGAAAAGATCAAACCAACTGATCGCGTTCGCTTCATTTCTCGCCGAGCCGCACCGCATCCTACGTGCGTTTGGTTACGTGGGCAACTTACGCCGCTTCGCGTTCGCGTTAAGATCGCTCACGCAAGACGCCGTGTAAGAGATTTCATGCGAAATTCTCAACCTGTGCTTTAAAAATAGGTAGTTTGCGATACGAAGGTTGTTTGTTCTTGATTTTTAGTTTCGTTTTGTCTGTTCAGCCAGCTTAATCAGAGTAATATATTTATTAAAGTATACAAGTCAAAATACCTTATACAGTCCAAATTAACTATTTAATTTATTATAAATATGCACTTAGCTTGAAAATTTGCATAGCTATGGTAGTTTCGACGTCTCTGTCAATTTTATAAGAATTCATACATGTTTAATGAAGATGAACATATGTTTCGCTGAATCCCTTCTGCCACGAGCCGCCATTTTGGTTCGCTTTTCGTGGATGTGCAACGTCTATCGTACAAGCTCGACGTCGGTGACACACGTGAAGCTCACTCACTCTGTATTGCGATGTCGTCGACAGAAGAAGCTTTGGGCTATTTAGGAATTATATCGTATTACATTTTAAAAATTAATTAAGTTTCAAAATATTTAGTTTTTAAAAGTTACTAAAATTACAAAAACCTCAAACTCCACAAGCGTTGCACATCTACGAAAAGCGAACCAAAATGGCGGCTCGTGGCTCTCTGTTTAGAGAATCGCATGGCTGTGCAAGTATCGTATATTGCCTTTTGACGTGTGCATCTTCCCTAATTACATCCCCGAAGGAGAGTCTACTATATATTTCATCAGTTATTTTTCTCTCAAACAGATACATTTGCGAGTAAAGTAGCAGCGATACAAGACAAGTACGCTGATGCCTCTGTGGGTAACGTGACGGGATCGAATGCAGTGAACGTGTTCCTGGGAATCGGAGTGGCTTGGACTGTAGCTGCCATTGTCCACTGGAGTAAAGGCGAGAAGTTCCTTGTCGATCCTGGGAAGTAAGTATAACAGAAATCTAAAACAAAACCGTCAACACACTAATACACCCCTCTCACCCCCACGAGAATTCCCAGTAACGCGGTAGGCGCCATGACACCAACACCTAACTCCTCTCAACATCCAAGACCCGTGAACATTTCTGCTCATCAAATATTGGCCGCAGGCAGGGATCGAATCTGGAACCTCACGCTTCGAAGGCAAGGTTGCTACCAACCGAGCTAACGTAGCCACCCTAATATATTAATAGCGATGATAGTTCAGGTGTTGTAAGGGTCAGTCGCCTATCAGACAGTTATATTCATATCACAGGCAAAGAACCTTCCTGTACAAAATTATGTGAAAAATGTCATTAATTCAATTCTATTCATTTAATTCAACCATCAGTCATATTAGCATGTTATATAATCTTAAAAATTAAATTACACAAAATTGAATTCAAACATCATCATATTAACATAAATCATATAAAGTTAGAAAGAAAAAAAAAATAAAAAAAATTAATACATTTATATTGAAATAACTTTTGAAATTGTATATTTACTGGCTTTTATTATGAAATGATAAAATAAAAATAAAGTGATAATTATTATTACATAATATTACAGTTAGAGAATCACATTACATTTTTTTATCAACTAGCTGTCTCTGCGAACTCCGTTTCGCCTTACAAAGATCATTGTCCTGTCTGGTCTCCATCCAGCAAAGTAAAATTTCCCATAATAATAAAATATAGCTCAAGTTACTTCAGAATAATGTAGCTATTCAAAGCTGAAAGATTTTTAAATCGCTTCAAACTCAGGAATGTTTAAATGTAAACCTTTCAAAAAAAATTATTGGCACTTTTTTATAAAAATGTTGACAAAATACTTTATTAGAATATGTTGGCCGATACACGATTAAAAATTATAAACTTTCCTAAAATGTATACCCTTGAGAACATTCCTGTCGATGAAATGAATTGAAATTGAAAATTAAATTGAAACACAATTCAATTAAAAAAAAGGTATTTGAATTTTTTTTTATTACTTTAGTAATTTTTAAACTTTCGCGATGTGAACACATATTTATATTATATTAACGCGGCTTAATCGCGTTAGTAATAGTATTTATTTACCTCGACGTTTCGATCAAGTTGCTTTGATCGTGGTCACGAGCGGACTGAAGAGGCGGGTGTCATTGTCTTGAAGTATGGAGATACTTATATACTATATATATAATATATCCTATAATATACTATAATATCCTATAATATATCCCCAACAGTTGTTATGAAAAGTCATTGTCTCGACACACAACACTAACGATATCGACAGATTTTTCTGAGGATAAATCGCGACGGGAACACTTTTTAATCACTGGATTCCATGTTGCCGCCAGTTTGAAACCATCCTCCTGGTTGAAGTTACGGTGTTTTTTAATCTCAACCGCTTCACGTACCATTCTCGAGTAATAGTGACGTTCCGTTGAGAGGATTTTGGGGTCGTGAAGTTCAATCCAGTGATTAGGTCCTGACTCGAGCAGATGTTCCGGATCGCAGATTTATTTATGTGGCGGTTCTTTACAGCTGCAATATGCTCTTTGACTCGTACAGTAATATTTCGCTTAGTTAGTCCAATATACGAACTACCGCAGCTGCAATCAATTCTGTACACACCCAGTGTTTGGAATGGTATCTTGTCCTTGGGTGACCTGACACATCCTGCCAACTTATATAAGGGTTTAAAAACAGTCTTTATGGAGAATTGCCGTAGTATTGCTCCAACCTTATCTGTTATCCCTTTCACATACGGCAAGAATGCCGGCTGTCTCTCGACTTTACCCTGTTCCTTTTAAATCTGCGAGAAGAACGTACTTCTCTACTTACTTTATAACCGTTTCGTTTTAAAACCTCCTGTACATGCGTTATTTCAGAAGCTAGATGTTCAGGGTCACAGAAATCCTGAGCTCTGTTTAATAGGGACCTTGCTACTGACTGTGACGAGGGTGGTGATGAGATGTAGCGTTCAAATATCTGTCAGTGTGTGTGGGCTTTCTGAAAACATAATGTCCTAACGAGCTATCTTGTTTTGCCATCACTTTCACGTCCAGGAAAGGCAAGTTTCTATTCTCCTCGAGTTCGTAAGTGAACTTTATGTTTGGATGGATGGAGTTCAAATGATCCAAAAATTGTTCTACGCTTAGTTCATTACCTCTCATGACGCAAAACACATCGTCCACGTATCGTTTCTACACCTTAACCGGCGCTGAATGTAGATCAGTGAGCTCTTCAATATGCTTCAATATCAAGATGTTAGCCATAACTGGTGCCACAGGACTGCCCATAGCAACACCATCCACCTGGAGGTAATGTTGGGTGCGGTATAAGAAGTAATTACCTTCTAAGCAGTTTTCAAGTAGAACTATGTAATTTTCTGAGAGGTGATTTTGCTTCAACTTGTCCCTTATAACTTCGATACACTCCTTTACTGGAACATTAGTGAAAAGTGACTCCACGTCAAAACTCACCATTATCTCGTCTGGTTCCAGTTTAAATAAATACAATTACTAACGCGATTAAGCCCCGTTAATATATTATTAATATTTAAATACTTTATAAACCATATTGAGAGTATTTGGACACGCGCATGCTGCTTATTTCAAACTACCAGACATCTTCGCTACCATGTCGCTTTAAGTAGTTTTTTAGTTTATCCATTACAAACTATCAAATTTTTCCTCTGATTTAGTGCAGTTGATAGGGACAATAATGAACTATGACTTCTCAGTATAGAAATTGTATCTGCTCTGATTTCAACCTACTAAAGCCCTTATAAAACGTTCTTTGTTAATTTCAAGTAAAATAACATCTTGTTATTTGACTTCTAAATATTCATTAAAAACTTGCAAACTTCTCGTTATGTCATCATTTCATTTTTATAGAGGATAAATCGATTTGAAGGCTTTGAGATACAAAAATACCAAAGCTACCTTTTCCTAGCATTTACGAGAAATTTTCAATAAATAAATTAATTGAAATGCCAAGAAAAGGAATATTAATTTCGTTCCATTCATAAGGTCTTAAGTCGGTTGAAAACAGTGAACCCAAAACGTATATTTGTCTTGACTATAAAAAGATTGTACTGTGATTGAGGGAGCCGAAAAACCGGTTTTATTTCTGCAAACGTACCTTAACAAAAAGAAATAATGTATACTGACGAAACATACATTACGTATAACATGTTATCTTGTTAAAACCAGAAAAAAATCCTTTTGATATTATATTTCAAACACAATTAAACAAAGAGATTTAGATTTACTCATACAGACTGTTGTTTTCTTCATGTAACTGAAAAGTTTATGCTTTTTTATCAGTACCAATGGTATTTGAATAAAGAATTAAGTATCTACCTTTACCTACGTAACTATTTTATCTTGCGGCTCATGTTGGTATTATAATTTGTATAAAATCAGTCAATTTTGTTGCGGTAATTGTATTCTGGTCGGTGATAAAAAGTATAGCGATGGATGAAAATAAAAAAAAACAGCAATGATTCGTTGATTTTGTTAAATTTTACTTAAATTTTTGTTTCTTCTAGTTTTTAAGCGTAATAGTGGAAGATTGTTAACAGTTAAATTATCGTATGGTGCTTGAGTGTAGGCAACAAGTCAATTAAATTGTTCTTGTAGAACAATTTTATTTTATTTTTGAGGTTTGCACCTCGATCGCCTTAAAAAGTATTCACCACTTTACTAGAACGTGATTTGGACAGGACAGTTACATAATGGCAGACGTGTTAGTGACTGTGACTTGACTCAGACTACCCGGATAAACAATCTTACTTAAGAGGATTGCATAGCTAGTACTTTCCGTACTAAAAGAGAAAACTATTTTCTACCTTTTAACATTGTCCGATTGCAGTGATTTTTTTTTCATGGAACATCTCATTGTTTACTTTGCCCCTACGTTTTGATCTTTTCAGTATTTCAAAGTACTATAAATTTCCTTTTTTAGATTTAAAAAAAAAACTGAAAAAATCAAAACGTACGGGCATAGTAAACAATGTCACATACCATGAAAAAAAATCACTGAAATCGGACAATGTTAAGAGGTAGAAAAGAGTTTTCTCTTTTAGTATGGAAATTACTAGCTATGCAATCCTCTTAATGCAACTATAAAATATTAATATCGGGTGATTCATTTAGAGGTACTTTTTTGTCCATGGATTTTAAACAGATGAAGTGTCAGTCGTGGTAACCTTTTATGGTATGTTTGTTTTCAGTATAGTTTGACATTTCATTATAGAAAGACTTAGCCCCGCACAACGTCTACAAATTATTCAGCTATATTACCAAAATCAGCGTTCTGGAAAGAACGCGTTTCGTGCACTTAGAGAAACTTACTCCACATAATCTGCCTACCGAACGTACGATTCGCTATACCATCAAAAAGCTTGAAAGCCAAATAACATTTGTAGATAACACACGACCAAATATTAAGTATATTATTTGTATATTTATACGTCTTAAGCAACCGGAAGCCAACAGTACTCGCGTTATTCGCCAAATACCAATCGAAATGCTCGGACGCGAAAATTGGAACGGCAGAACGGACTATGTTAACCGGAGCCAATATTTTAAAGAAAAAATATTTAAAAATAGAATAGTATAGAACAGTTTTTTGTTTAATAATAAAAAATTGGCCGATAAATTTGGTTTCATTATTAAAAAATAGTTTTGATAAAAGTACCTCCAAATGAATCACCCCATACAATTAAACCGAGGAATGGCAAAAGTACACACTTACGAGTCGACTTATTAACGTAAAAAAGTATAGCAGAACCAAAAATAATAAAAGCAAATGTCGGATAAAATCGGTTTTTAATAGAGTTAAGATATATTAATTTAATCTGTGAGTTGAGCCCTAAGTTTTCGCAAGCGTCTACAGTATTTATGGGACTTTATTGATAACGCGTAGATGCTTGTAAAAAAGTTTTAACAATTACATATAATAAATAGGACCGAGACATCTATATGCTAATTGAAGCCGTGATGAAAAAGAGAGTTGCCAGGTCGGCTATTACAAATTAACCCGAACTCCTTGGCTAGTGTTGCAATAATGTAGATGTTATAAATAAACTTATTATGTACTACGAGTACAACAGCTTCAAATTTTAAATAGCGGCTAACTTTTGAAGTATCCCTCTCGAATGTGTCTAATAAAGCAGATCGTTCACCGCCAAATAAACTAATGGAGGATCCCAATAATCTATCTATCCACGGTTTTCCTTACTACCGATAGAAATTTGACATAACGTTCATACAAAAAGTGTCCAATATCTATCTCTAGTAAGGTAAACCGGCGATAGACAGATTATTGGGACCGGCCGTAAGTTGGTTTAGCTTACCTCACATAGTAGAGAGTATAAACTATTTTACGTAGCTTATATGGCGTAGTTTGGACACTCATGTATGAAAAGCTGGCTCAACTGTGGGAGTTAAGCTAAACTAACTTAGTTTAGTTGGCGGTCGACGATCGGCTTCAGCGTATAAGGATCTATTCAAGTGCAAATCTGGTCAAACTTGCGCAAGGTAGTTATTTACAATATTCCTTTTCTTCCACAGTCTAGCATTCAGCGTGACGATGTTCTGCTCGGAAGCAGCATTAGCTGTTCTAGTGCTGGTCCTTCGAAGACGGAAGAGTATTGGTGGCGAGCTCGGAGGGCCGCGAGGAATCAAGATCGTTACCTCCTGCTTTTTATTTTCTCTGTGGCTGGTCTATCTCACCATGTCCACTTTAGAAGCTTATGGGTTCATCAAAGGATTCTAATAATTTCGTATATGTGTGATTCTAAAACAGGTATTTCAGTTGATCGTAGGCGCCTAATACCTAGTCGTGCAAGGCTTAGATTCAGAGGATATTAAGTCCAGTTCTTGTAACTAGGGGGCGCTATATAAGACTCCACTCAGCTGATATGCAAGTTAATAAGATGATTATATTATAAACAAATATTGAAGTAAATAAAGTTATGAGTTTTATATGGATTTTAGTGATTGTTGAATTTCAAAGATATAATTTAAGATGATGTTGATTTGTGTGAACTGAAAAAATTTTACTTCATAGACAACTTGAATCTCAACGAGGTTCAAATGTAAATTATTGTTTTAATGAAACGGATAATAGTGTGCTAATGTCCGTAACGTTTAACTATTAACTTGGAATACTCATTCTTATGTACTCAGAATTTGTAATTATTTTGAGCTGTTCTTTAGTGTGGTTTCACTAATATGCCAGGTATCGCTAGGTATGACGCCCGTTTCACGATATTTAGAAAGATACCTAGACCCACTTTTAATAAAATATATGTTTTACATAAATAAAAGGGCAGAAATATATATAACACTAATTCTCTGTTCTTAAAATAAATAAGTTTGGTTTGCTTCACGATATGCAAATAAACTTACGGTAACCAACATTATTTTACTGCGATCAATTTACGAGACGAACTGACCTCTTAACCTGAAAGACTCTTTTGTCAGTCTCTCCCACATATTAATTTAAGAAAAAATATGTTTTCAGAGAATATTTGCTTAATGAATATGCCGCTCCGTATTGCAACAACTTATATATGTCGGCAGTACATACAGTACTATAAGATATAAAAGTCGGTTTTCAGTAGATAACGACGTTTAACATATTTCCAGTCAGCTCTGCCATTGCGGTTACATTGTAGATATCTGACAAATTAAATATGTTGATCTTATTTGGACATTGTGAAGCAGACTCAAAATGTTTCAAATCTACCCGATTATTTTTTTAAGAATAGAGTATAGGGTAGAAATGTTTAAGTATTATGTGCTCAAATGTACAGATTTAGGCATTCTTCGATGTTTCTCATTCTTCCTCTAAAATTCTCGTATTTCACTTTTCCTAATAACGTTAAAACTAAAGCTGATAATAAATGTTAAAATTAAGCCTTAAAGGCTGTGGTAAGTATAGAAACTTATATAAATTTTAACGAAATTGTAATGCTTCTATATTGTAGAAACATAGAGATTATATTATTAAAAATAGGTCGTGCCAGTGGAGCATAATTTTAAAATTGCTAAAGTTTAAATATATGTCCATAGGAATCTATGTAGTCACATTTTTCCTATTTGGCCAGACAACGAACCTAAGTATTAAGAGTTTCAAGATTTATTATAAAAGGCATAACATCATATCGACATACATACTTCAATTAAAACAGATATTACAATATACAAAAAAGCAGTAAAATGACATGATGTATTGTCGTAAATTTATCAGTTGATTTTGAATTTTCTACCGCCAGTAAGCATTAATTTAGGGAAATGTTGCGAAAGTTCAATTTAACCGTAAAGCCTTTTCTGACAGTATTGCCATGTTTCATTATCGTATGTATAGACTGTCTACCGATAGAGAGATAGGTTCAAATTTTAATAAAATCACAGAAATATATATATTTTTTTGTATTGGAATTCTCGTGAGTTTGATACTTATTAAACTAATACTATTTACCCGTAAAACGCTCACGTTAGCAGTGCAACAGGGCAATGGTATCTGCGAGGTACCGGCGGGCACTCGCAATCGCCCTAAAGATAAGCATCGGACAAGCTCGAAACCTGGGTCGACGTATTCGATCCCTAATATGAGTGTTTTTCCGGTAAATGATAATACTTGTAGTTTAATATAAATGTATGTCGTCGTTTTAAATGTGTCATTTTGCGTGACCACTAGATTTTTGTAAATAAGATATATAGGCGTATTTTTATTTAAATCACGGTGTTCATACTGTAGCTAATCATAAATTGTGTTTGACTTTATTGTGATGTATATTAAAATATGTTGTCATTAGGATATTATGTTTTTGTTTGTGTAATAAATAGTCTTATACAATCTGTATTTATTATGCACTTACTCATATAGAATAATGCATAAAGGTCCAAAGGAAATGCCAGTGCTGCTGGCGATATATCGCTAAGAATGTGGTGCAAGCTTTTCATATCAAATAACTGAGCTAGATAGACATAGAATGAATTAGATAGCTAAAACGTGTTATAGAAAAAAAATATGTTTCTATCCGTTATCAAATAAAAATAATTCGATGAATTCCATTAAAATTTGTTTGGTTTTGATAGTATTTATCGGACGGTCATGTTGATGTGGAAATGGAATTTATTAATTTATTGTACCACCTACCCACCTACTTAATTTTATTTTATTCCGTATTGTTTTTAGTTCTTAATAAGTTTTATACTATCGCAATAACAGTCAAACATAGTAATAAATAATCATAGTTGGTAGCGTTGTATTTTGTAAATAAAAAATATGACAAATGAGTATCTATGTAGCTTAGATAAGGCTTAAAATAGGTGCAGTAAATATTAGTCATAATATATTTAAATATTATATATATACCAGTGAAGTAAATATATCGTTTACTGCCGTAATACAAGCGTCGATATAACATTTATTTTTAGTAAGCTTGTGGTTTATTGTGCCGTAATTTAAATTATTTACATGGTGTTATTATAAAACAACATTGTTTATTTTATTATGAAAATTAACGTGGTTTGTACACATTTTTATATAAAAAACGGGAGTCAGATCTTTTTAAAGTTTTAGAATTCTCTGCACTCTCCTTGAGAAAGACTACCGGATGTGGTTGAAACTATAGTTGGAAAGATCTGACTTATTAACGTGAGTAATTCCCGTTTATCATACTAAAACATTGTTTATAACAATAACAGTATGCTAATCGTTTTCATGTCTTTCTTACTCTCACTTTTGCGTTATATAAAGTAGTTCAAATATATATATATTCAATATATCCACAACTTTTAGAACAGAACTGTTCTATAATTGATTATATTAGCTTTTAATGTCGGCTTTGTCGACTTTTTAACGTACTATAGAAAACTATACTTCCTACTTACTATTAATTTAAAAAAATTTAAATATGTAACCTGTCCTATAGTGTCCTTTTCTATACTTATTTACAATCTATTTGACGTGGTTTACCAGTTTTGCCTGTATTCGGACCAATATATTATTTTTGAATTTATTTATTATTAGAAAAAATTCTAAGCTCTTAACTTTCAATAAATTGTAGATTTTCTATATCTATTTATATATTAGAACACGCTTTAGTATTGATATTATAAAGCTTAAAGTCCAAAGGTAATATCAGGTTATAGACAGTTTCTTTGGGTAAAAAAAAACAGTGAAAATTCTATACTAAACACTAGAATCAGAGAAATCGTAATATCTATAAAAATTCATCTTGAACGAAACCCAACTTGAACTTATTTGAAGTTCTTCTATAGCTAAAATAGTTATCCTATATTGTTATTTGACATTATGTAGTACCTACACCAAAGTATGTAAATATGTAGAAGTAGAACGACTTCTCTACTAACGTTGATTCACACAGGTTTAGCGCGGGACGCGTGTAGGGATGTCAACATCGCCGCAAAACTACCTACGCAACAGAAAACAATGTTTTTTAAAAACTGCCAACCCCGACTGCTCTGCCGGCACTCACGTACTAATTGCCGGCAAGCGTCCTCCATCCCCACCGCACTTCCTCTTCCCACTTTTATCGCTTATTTATCGCGATGATGTTCTACTTACTCAGGGCCGCGCGGTCTTAGTACTTTGCCTACACTTTCATAAATCTGAAAAGTTTGGCATTTTGTTTCTAGTAATATATACGTACAAAATTCAACCTGGTATGACTTTGGTTAGTAAGCTAAAGATTGAATTGATCCACGTAGGATTCCACTAGTTTGTTAGCTAGTTGCCTAGACAGAAAAGGAAACGTTCAACGAATAAATGCCGTCACAAGTTACAGAAGCCGTTCAAAAAAAATCATATTTAATAAATATATTTGTATTCTAAGATAAATTTGGATTACTCTCATGCGCTCTAAAAAAGGATCTATTTAATTACAATTAAATTAAAAAAACACTCAAATGACATACAAATAAATTATTTATGGAGATAACGAAACCTTTAAGAAGGTGTTATTAGTGTGTAGTCATTGTCACTAGTAAACACCCTGTATTCAAAATGGCCGTGTCTTAATTACAAGAAACTAAAAAAATATAAATGCCTAATATGTTTCTGCGTCTAATACTATTTAAATTGTAATTTGTATACTTTCTCTTATAATAAATAAACTTTACTAATTATGCTTCTGTGTCTGATAAAGTATAGCTGTATACAATAACTCTTATAATTTGCCTTGTAATATACTAATCTTCTAATAATAAATATAATATAAAGAAAATGATGTGAAAATTTAATTTGCGTTATTCCGCATAAATACCTCAAAGGTGTTTTTCAATATGAGTTCACTCACGACAAAAATTAACATTGGTTAATATTTTTTTCTTATTCATTTATTTTTTTGTGTGTTTCTTTAAATCTTGCTGAATTGTATAACGTAATATTTGCTAAACTAATAACCTTAACAAGCAGCGTCGTAAATTCCTGCAGATTTTATATTCCTATGTTTTGTTCTACTCATTATTCCATTTGTAATTGTTTTATGTTTCTATGCATTTAGAGCGTTTAAGAATAAATTGACTTTACATTGTAAGTAAAATATACAAACACTGTTTTTATAAACATCAATTCCTTGTCAATAATACTATGATTCAGCGAAGCGATCCCATCATATTGAATTGGTCTACGCAAGTTCGCCGCCAAAGGGTTTAAATAACGTTTGAAAGTTACGAGACGAGTAAAGGCCTATTCAGACCTGAGCGTTATTCGCTACCGCTGTGGGTAGCGAAATATACCACGCGGAACTCGATGGGTATATAATATGAAGTTCCATAACTGCAGCGAAACTTGTACCGCCTAGTGAGGCGGTATTTTCTCTTGTTTGGCGAAACTACTCGTAGTTCCGCCGCCCCGCTAACCGTTGCCAACGAATATACATTAATGCATATTGATGCCAAGAATATGCATACGGATATCTCTACCGCGCGTTTTGGTGTGAACAGTGAAATTAACGCATACCCTTTCGGATGTCTCTATCGCTCGCGGTAGCGAGTAACGCCCAGGTTTGAATAGGCCTTAAGTCCTGTATCAGGAATGGTATAAAAGAGAATTAAATCTGTTTCAGCTTAACTGAATACATCACTGTGCGCTGTATAATAGATATATAATATCTTACCAAGGTCTTCTTGTAAAAAATATTTGTAAAGTCATTATTAGTAACTGAATAACACCCCGCTTTTCATCATACAAACTATCATGACGTAATAAAATTAACTTATAAATGATAGTATGAGCTTAACTCAATTGTTTTACATATAAAACTATTACTAGTACTTCCAGTTACTTTAGAAGTATCTGTTAGTCAGTGATGTAGTCCTAATAAATAGGCTTTGAATCTATTAAGAGTGTAACAGCCGTTTGTACCTAACATTGCCTTATCATCAATTATTATTATTACTACTACCATATTGCCTTCACTAAATAGAAAAATACACACACTAAACACTAAAAACTCGTGTGCGCTTTAGGATTGACGCGTTTGAAATGTGGTCTTGGCGCAGAATGCTGAGAGTATCCTGGACGGAACGCCGGATAAACGAGCCAATCTTAAAGCTCAATATAAAAACACAACTCTCTATAATCTGCAGACAAGAGTCCTCAAGTTCTTCAGGCACACAGTCAGGCGAGACCCAGACAGTCTAGAAAGACTGATTATCACTGGCTGTGTCGAAGGAAAGCGAGGCAGGGGGCGCCTTTCGACGCGATGGACACACAATACTCAAGATGGACTACCTTACAATCGTCGATTCAAATGGTACAAGATAGAGAGAGGTGGAGAAAAATGATGGCACAGACTACTCACCAAAATCATGTCCCTCAGTCATGAGTATACGACCAAGAAGAAAATAGAAAAAGACCTGTACCTAGTAAATAAACTACACTTCTCAGATGTGTTCGTGTTTACAAGAATACGATTATATATTACAGAACAGCTATATATTCTTGATAGTAGTGCAATGTTAGGTCCATGGCCGTAATAATACACTGTATCCTTGTCAACTCGATTTGTTGTTTTTACACTCAGTTATTATCTATTTTACTGTAGAGTAGTCAGTTACGAGTATATAAAATCGGTGGCTATACGAACAAGTCTTTCTCTGCTCGCTCTGATGTTAAACGACACGCTTATATACAGTTCAGAGTAATCGTAAAATTTTAAACTACAACAGGTCAAACAGGTCAACAGGAATCAGTTTTAGCTGATTCCGTGATTGCTTAAGGACTTAGCATTTATGGCAGAACCTATAAGAACAGATACGAATATTAAAAAACATTGTACCAAGGAAAATTAAGCTACTACACCGTGATGACTATTCAGGTTTATTTCAATATTGTAAAGTTTTGCCCATTCAAAACATGATAAAAATGAAAATTTTAAAAGAAGAATATAACGAAAACCATAATTTAAACCTAAATAAATATAATCGTCCTAACAACTTACGTACCCTAAATAACTCTAAACCATTTCACCTACCTAGATATAATAGCACATTATGGAATGAGAACCTACAATTACCTTCTACCTAAATTAATTAACACTTTACGTAAAGACATACAGGACATATATCTCCACACTCCTCGCCCTTTCAATTGCTAAATTATAATTTATATAGGTATGTATAGGTACATATTATCATAAGTTACCGAACTCACTGACTGCTCATATGCCCTTCAGGCTTCCGCAGTCTTTAATGTTAGGTTCAATTTATGTTTTTTGTAAAAGTTTTATCAATAAATAAAAAAAATAAAAATACCCTGCATTGGCAATGCACTGCGCTAATTTAAAAACTAATAATACAAATAAAATGTTAAATCTCTTGCCCTGTAATTTCGCTGGAAACATTGCCTTTCAATGAAACACAGTAATGTCTGCACACTACTGCTTCGCGGTTGAATAAATGGCTAAGGTATGTTCCCGGCGGCGGAGGCGGACTCTGCATGTCCTTCCACTATAAAACCTCAGTTATAAATTAAGTTTATAAAAACAGTGTTGGATAGATAATTTAATAAATAAATATCTAATTGTCGTTCGTGTTAGATCCATCCTATTGTATCCTATGTAGCAATTACGCCATTTTAGTAATAAGTTGACGGTGTACATAATATTTTACCGTTTTAATTTATTGATATTTAATATTTCTTGATTATAACCGATTTTCAGTATTTGATGTGTAACTGATATTATTATTTTATACCTTTAATAGTTAAGTTCTTTGATTCTTCATTTTTTTAAATCTCTTATGTACCTACTATGTTAAACTATTATGTATCTACAGATGACCAACTAGACTGTGCATTTTTCAATATTACAAACAGTTCATTGTACTAATTTGTTTTACTAACGGAATCATTAGGACGCTTCTACGTAAACTCATTATTTACTTAATTACAGTCAAAACAACAAAAAAACATGATTCTGACTGACAGAGATTAACGATCTTAATTAAGGTTGAACTTAAGCGAATCATGTTTTCTTTGCAGCTAATTACAGAAAAAAAGAACATTATTCCTATTCATTTAGCAAATTATTCTGATAAATTAGAAATGAACACTTTAAAACTGCTATTTTAGTTTGTAAAGTATCACATCCATAATATAAACATAACCAGTCCAATGTATCAATAAAATCATTTTTTTTATAACCAGTCCCGGAAACGTTCTTCGGAGAGTTACAGTATGGTCACTTATGTGTTGCCTACACAAACCATATCGAGCGAACTTGACTCCGGGATTTACAGTAGTATAAGTTATGTGTTGCCTACACATACCGTATTGAGCGAACCTGCTTCCGGGAGATACACAGTATTGTCAGTTATGTGTTGGCCTACACACGCCGTATCGAGGGAACCTAACTCCGAGATTTACAGTAGTATAAGTTATGTGTTGCCTACACACACCGTATTGAGCGAACCTGCCTCCGGGAGATACACAGTATTGTCAGTTATGTGTTGGCCTACACACGCCGTATCGAGCGAACCTGCTTCTGAAGTTGACTGTATTATGCGTTATGAGCTACACGCCGTATCGAGTGAATTTGCCTCCCCGATGTCTATACTTCAATATAGTCTTGAATGTTTTCACCCATGAGTTTGAGCTGGTTATTTTATATTGTACTTAT
Organism: Selenia dentaria; assembly: GCA_917880725.1. NCBI lineage: Eukaryota > Metazoa > Arthropoda > Insecta > Lepidoptera > Geometridae > Selenia > Selenia dentaria. Next base: position 26,732,255 of record OU862895.1, on the reverse strand, counting down.
GACATTCACTTGTGTATTCTATATGGTTCCTAATTCTAGTTATTGGCCTAAATTGTGGTTGTCTACAGATAAATTCATATTTATTATTTCTTAGTTTTTTGTCATGTAACTTTGGTCTACACTCTTATTCCATTTGTTTTCATATATGTAGCATGTGTTGCATGTACTTGAGTGTCAAACTTTAGCTGTTGCAATAATTGTTTTCCTGGTATACGTTTTACGAAATATCCTGTAAAACAAGCCAAGAATTTTGGGAACTCATTGATCGTTATTACAAATAAAGTTTATGTAAAGTTTTGACGCTACATTAAATATAATTTATTATTATGTAGTGAAGATTATATCGCACGCCGACCGAATGTTATTAATTAATTATGTTATTTTGATAATAATTATTGTTAATAAAGTGTTTGTTAAGTACGTAATCTGACGTTTAATTGATATTGTCCATTAAACAGTGTAAGAAAACAATCTAATGAATAGTTCAGTTTAGTCATACTTCTGAAAGTATCTATAGTTATAGCAAAGTAAGTAAATATCTAGGTACAAGTAGAACGTCTACTCTACTAGCGTTGATTCACGCAGTCACGCAGTTGCTGCGGTCGCAGCAGCAGATTGTAGGATTTGTAATATTCGAATGATCTTTTTTGTTCATAGCCTGCGTACACAACAGAAAACAAAGACATTTAAAAACTGCGAACCCTAACGGCTCTGCCGGCACTTACGTAGTGATCGCCGACAAGCGTCCTCCGACCCCACCGCACCGCCTCTTCCCACTTTTGTCGCCTATTTATCGTAAAGACTTTCTACTTACTTGGGCCCGCGCACTCCAAGTACTTTGGTTATAGATTGTATATTAGGATAGCCTATAAAGAGAGAAATGTAGCTTGTTAAAAACTAGTGAAGACGAATAGGTAAGTTTTTTAGAGAAGTATAATATCTAACAGATTTACAATGAAATCTAAGCATAAAGTCCACTGAAGTGTAGGAAACATCGTTTTTATAACTGTAATAGTCAGATAAAATATGCTAGCTTTTAGTAGCAGTCGATCTCTTTGTGTAAGAGTTATTTCGGAGTAGTGTTACCATCATACCCTATTCCTACCATGAAGCAGCAAGGTTCGCAATATTGCGTTCTGGTTGCGAAATTACAGGCACATACTTAACAAATTACTTGTCTCAGGGTCACGGTGCTGAATAGTTTGTCACTTGTGACGAAACACATAATGTTATTAGACAGAGGTTACCACTTAACACTAAGTGGGCCTCGTGCTTGTAACGTAATATAATAAAAACACCTATATTTTAGACTCTGGAATATAAAAAAACCATATTTTTTCATATCGAAAAAAGGATTCTTTTCGAATTTTGCCACGGATGGGATCGCGTGGTATATCTAGTCCTAATATAAAAGTGTAAAATATGTTCAGCTGGTAGTATTTTGTTTATTTTCGTAACAAACTGAGGGTACGCACGACTGGGGCGGCCGTTGCTTGCATTGCGTTGCTTTTCGAAGAGTAACGACTTCATGATGGACAGCCTCTAACTCTTCCTTCGAAGCTGCGTTATGACGAAGATTCGCGATGTCTTCCTTCATGGTAACCATGTCCTTCAAAATACGCGTCACGTCTACATGATCCCAAGTCACAGGAGGTAGGCGGCTAAGCTCCCTCGCCACAAAAACAGGAATTTCTCTTGGTTCCGTGGTTTTCAGTTAGTCGGACGATATCTTCCATATCTCGCTGAGACTTTCCTTCGTTTCGCCTGGTCTTCAACCGTTGATCCGTGGGTACGACGTCATAGAGCATCGACTTGGCGGCGATAATTTCGGCTGCGCTGAAGCTACGAGTGCAGATCATCACCATGCTCTCGTCATCCATGACATCAATTTTGTTTTGGACAAACGCTAGAAATTCGTTGATAACGTTACACGAACTACACTTCGCCATCTTGTTACAAGCGCGACGTGCGGTAGGCGCAGCGATCCTTACGCAGCGACCGCGCGATGCGAACTGAACTGAACTTAAAACCAACTGTGTAGGAGAGTAAGATCATGTTGAGCTCGAGAAACTATGTCGTGTATTGAGGAGCGAAAGTAGAATATGCAGGTATCATCCGCGTACAAAGTAACATGTCCGTTTAATCCTAACTCATGTATATTGTTAATATATACCAGAAAAAAAAGGTCCTACAATCGTTACCACTAGATATCACGCCTCAAAACTGTATGTGGCCTAAGTACTCGAAATTCGTTTTCCATGACGGGAAAGCCGCAGTGCTATTTAAGCTATGTAGTTACTATTGTTTTACGTGTGTTGATTATAGTCACTGAATTTATGGGTTTTCCTCTCTCAACATAATTGATGACACAACTTAGTTTTACGCTCCAGTTTTCCCTCATCTGTAATTGAAAATACACGGGAAAGTTTCTGATTTATTGCTGCGACTTTTTTGACCACTTCCAGACTTTGCATTGTTTCTGACACGCTCGTTTTCTATTTTTCATCAAATGGTTTGTCAGAGGGGTCACAATATATAATATCATTTTATTTGGAGATTAGTACAATTAAAATTTTAAAACTCTTTTTGAAAAATTTCACCTTAGTTGTGAAGGGTTTTTGGTATTGTTGGGTGTATATTAATATTAATGTGTTCGTTTTATTACAAGAGCTTGGCGCTTGAACATTGTGCTTATTGGTACCTCTATGCCTCTTTTATTCTTCAATAGGTGGCACTTCAATACTGCAGGTTGCCAGTCATAGTTCTAAACTATTCTTTTTCAGCGCAAAGAGTAAATTTTTTTTAATTCGAGTGTGTTGTCGGATATTTTGGAGCTAGGAGAGTTTTCTTCATCCAATGTTCCGTTTACCTGAAACTTTACCCATTATTACAGTCTTTAGTAGTTGATACCGGTTACGGTGTAAAACATGAACGCAACTTTTCATATTATTTCATGCCTCCATACTCCAATACAATAGATGGATGCGGAATTCGTAAAGTGTGGGAAAATATCACATAAAGTTGTATGCCACGTACATTATACTTATATGTTACTACTAACTTCTTTTGTTTGGGTGACAGGTGACGGTTGTATAACATTTGACTTTTGGAATCGGCCTTTGCCATTGACGGGATTGGCAAGTCTTTCAATTTAAGGTACTTACCCGTCACTGCATACGTGACGGGTTTTTATAGGGAGGGGACGGGAAGTTTTGGAAATATCGTTTCATAGTAAATGTATGTCAATGAGACAAGGACGGGACGGGAACGTGGCACTCATCTCACTCTCAGTCCCGTTCACGTCCCATCCGAGGTTTTGGTAACCTCGTTACGTATGCAGCGGCCTTAATTGTTCCTCTGCCTGTGAAACTTGCAGTGTCATCCAGAACTTCAAACTGAAACTTATCATGGCACTGTATCACGCTCGTCACTACGATAGATAGGTTCTAGAATCTCATTCGGCCAGTAATTTCACTTACTACAGTGGCCTTTGTACTGGCATTACTAAAGACGGCCTCTTGCCCAAGAGGCCCCCCAAGTCAGGCTTCCTCCTCTTTTAGGATTCGCATCTCGATAATGGAATTAAATATATTGTTATTATTTTATGTCTATTTTCAAGGCCAATATGTCAAGTGGTCCCATTTTATAGTATATAAACTATACGTAAACACAACCTAGTTGATTGATTGTACCAAGTACCGAGAGGGACTCGTTGATGCATAAATTTAGTTTAAATAGGTATGATACGGGTACAATAATCAACATATTATCAGGCCCAAGTTGCGAAGCCGCCCGTGATCTACTAGATATATTTATGCACTAGTGATTTAGTCTCGTACGCATTAGTTTAATAGTAGCTACTACATTAACTACATTTACTACAATTTTACTACATTAACATAACAAGTTAATGTAGTACTAGTAGTAAGGTTAGGGTACGGTGGGACTGATATACCATTTTAGGTAAAATTCTCCAATTAATATAGGATTAAAAAAAACCTAGATGATGTAGTTTCATCATTTTAGTTCTAGTAGGCTGTTCTAGTACTACTACTAGTTCTAGTACTGCCTTAGACGGCATCATCACTGATCATCACGTGAGATAGCGGTGAAACGTTAAAAACTACCAATAAAAAAATAACCTAATATTTGTTTGTAAATGATCAGGAAGGTGAAGTAAACCTGAAGGTGTATTATGTATCTCAGTTACAATCAAATGTTAATGCTTTATGTCACTTTTATCAGCACCAGTCAACAACTAACGAACGTTTTTGCTTACTGGAGAAGTCTAAAGTGACATAGAGCCACCATTTATCAACATTGAAATTAACATTTGTTTGTGAGATACGTAGGTAATTGGCTCAGCAGCAGGGCTAATGCGATGCGCTCGTCGACGAGCTAACCGATTTCAGATACTTTATGAGATATCGCCCTTGTACATAAGGTTGTTTTTCCAACGTTTCTTGTCATCTCGTCATTTGTTTCACGGATGTTGTCAAAGATGCAACGATGCTTGCTTTTAGAGAATCGCACGGCAGTTTCTGTCACCGCTAGTAGAATTTCTAACTGAGAGTTTCCGCAATATTGTAGATTTATTTATTATATAGGATTTTCAGCAGGCTTCTCCGATTGGATGTAGTAAGCACAATAGCAGTTAATCACATTCAAATCCTTCCAGTGATATATAAGCTCCAACACTATAGCTAGCCACTATCCTATCTATAGCTATAAACCAACTTATCACATTTTTAATCACATCTATTTCCCGTATGTTTACACAGTCTGTAAAGGGCGTAAACTGCTCAAATGCATTTTTAATTCTCCGAGCGAGTAAAAGAACGCAACTTGGCAGAAAGTGGTATTATCAGTACCTAAACTTTATATAAATAATTTCGGAAATAAATAATTTCCAATTAGAATAAAAAGAAATGAGTGTCCATTCTGGGTATACGCTATCTCCATTTTAAATTACATACATTTCCGTCATTTTAGGGTAAAGTATATGTGTAGTACTTATAAATGTAAACACTCAACCATTCGCTTACTAGCTTTTGCATTTTATTATTGGGATTTTGTGCATGTATCGGAATAATAAAACCAAATTAACTTTTTCTAAAGGATAATTGAATTTCGTCTTTTAAATTTCAGGAAAATAATTCAAATTGAAACAGAAGGTTACATTTATAATAACAACTCATTGCAAACACATACGTTACGTCATGTGCTTGGTGAAATGTGTGAACAAAAGTTCGCAAGGTATTTTAGTTAAAGTTAATGTACTGTTTTCCACTGCACATAAGAATACTCGTAATATGAATTCAACTTGTAGAAACTTTAAAAATATTGCCAAGCGCAGATCGTAAGTCTATAAATATTTAGATTTTCAAATATTCTTTTGAAAAGGCAAATGTGCGCTCAATTACGAAGTTAACGTTATTTTTTTTCTAATGTTTTAAATAGGGTTTTATTTCACAAGAATATGCCACCCTTGTAACGAACTAAAATAAGTATAAAATCTAGTACAAGTAAAGCCTGCTTTTTAAAGCTGCTTGATAAAGATCGTACAACTTTCTTGCATCATCTGTTTTTGGTTGAGATAAGTTTGTATTGCAACCGCCTACCTGCCAGAAAACGTGGTCACTGGCGAAGTCAATGTTAATTTATGGGATTGACCTTCGAAAAAAATGTAATGGATTGAGTAGCAAAATATTCCTATTATAACAAGTATTGTAGGTAAACGATAGTAATTGTATTTCCATACTTCAAGACAATGACACCCGCCTCTTCAGTCCGCTCGTGACCACGATCAATGCAACTTGATCGAAACGTAGAGGTAAATAAATACTATTACTTACGCGAATAAACTAATAAATAATGGTGGTAAATAGGTACAATTTCGGAGAAAAAGGGAAAAATCACAAAAAAAAGTTAAACATATTGGGCGGTCGGGGATTTTTTTTGGCCAACTTGTATTCTCCAAGTGGTCCCCCGAACACGCTCATTTGGTTTGTCGGTCCCTCTACCAAACACCCTATATTAACGGGTTTAATCGCGTAAGTAATAGTATTTATTTACCTCTACGTTTCGATCAAGTTGCATTGATCGTGGTCATGAGCGGACTGAAGAGGCGGGTGTCATTGTCTTGAAGTATGGAAATACAATTACTATCGTTTACGATACTTGTTATAATAGGAATATTTTGCTACTCAATCCATTACATTTTTTTCGAAGGTCAATCCCATAAATTAACAAGGTACAATATTGGAGAAAACGAGAAAATTCACCAAAAAAAGTTAAAAAAAATTGGGGTGTAAGGGATTTTTTTTGGCCAACTTGTATTCTCCAAGTGGGCCCGATCCCCGAACACGCTCATTTGGGTTGTCGGTCCCTCTACCAAACACCCTGTACAATATAAATATGTGTTCACATCGCGATTGTTTAAAAATTACTATTGTAAATGAAAATATTTAATTGTAAATTAAAAATTAATTAATTGTAAGTAAAATTTTATTGTAATAAAAAATTAGCAAGTTGAAGTGGCAATGGGCAGGCCACATCGCTCGCAGAACTGATAACCGATGGGGAAGAAAGGTTCTCGAGTGGCGACCACGCACCGGAAGGCGTAGTGTAGGCCGGCCCCCCGCTAGGTGGACCGACGACCTCATAAAAACCGCGGTGAATCGCTGGATGCAGGAAGCGAGTAGCCGGTCCAAGTGGCGTTCTATGGGGGAGGCATATGTTCAGCAGTGGACATCTTCCGGCTGATAATGATGATGATGAATGATGATTGTAAATGAGACAAATAGAACCCAAAAGCACTTTTCGAATATTAAAGGATCCAAGTGAAATACCTCACACTTTGCAAGATTTATTCGTAACAAAATCCAAAGTAAGACTCCCTTAAAATAACCTCAACGGATTGTGTCATAAAAATCGGCACTTCCCTTTACACTACAACATGGCGCCACAACTCGCACAGTCACTCAAGTCAACTCAAGTACTTGTAACTTTTAATATTAATTAATGTTTTTACATACTGTTCAACCGTGCGATTCTCTAATGAATCGTCGATGCGTTCCTCAACGTTGTCAAATACTTTGTGAGATATCGCCCTTGTACGTAAGATGGTTTTTCCAACGTTTCTTGTCATCTCGTTATTTGTTTCACGGATGTTGTCTGATGTTGTCAAAGATGCAACGATACTCTTAGAGAATCGCACGAATGTTCGGTGCATACGGTGTTCGATCCATATAGAACTAAGGTATGTAAATGTTTCCTTTTTAGTAATATATCTTTTAACGTTTAATTTACACCAGTTAAAGTTTTTTAAAGTTAAACCATCTTATATCATAGCCTATCCTTATATGGATGTCTATAATAGCATCTGTTATAGGCAGAGGTTGCCAAACAATAAAAAAAACTCTAGGGATACCATGCAATCACAGAAAATAGTGAAAAGTATATCTTCTTACAATCTATTTACTGATGTATAGAAATATTGTTATAATAAAACAAATCAACTGTTCATGCATAACTATGCCAAAATTCTAAAAGACCAATTCAAAGAACAATAAAGTTTTTGGAGTGTAAAATTCAGAACCAATACTCATAGCACGTGCGAGTAATTTTGCCGAAAGTCCCGAAAATTCGACCTCATTTCGACATCTTTCGGCCTTGGGCGTTTACTAAGGCACCGCGGGTACATGAAAATAAATTGGAATCGTGTAATGCTACGTCTTTTGTTTGAATTTGGAATATTCTTTCGGAATGTTCAGTTTTAAATATTACAAAGTTACTCTGTTCATTGGCAGTCAATTCGGAGTCAACTTTCGAGTTGAGGTTGGCGTTTATTTAACAGAAATAATATTGAAAGAGAGAGCAGCTTGATTTGTCAATTTGAGTCAGTTTGATTCAGAATAGCTAATTATAATTTGAGTAACAATTAAATTTTTTTTAAAGATAAACCACGTATTTTTAATGTTATTTCTTTTAATAATTGTCTGGATGACATCCATTGCTAGTAAACTAGCTGCGCCCTGCGGTTACACCCGCGTGGTGATGGAGTATGATGATGATAAGTACCCTATGTGTTAATTCAGTGCCTAATCTACATCCATACCAAATTTCATCAAAATTGGTTCAACCGTTTGAGCGTGAAAGAATAACAAACTTATATTCATCCATCCATCCATCCAAACTTTCACATTTATAATATTAGTAGGATTATTTTATAATGGACCAGCTGCGGTAGCCGCGCCAATTTTTGAAGAAAAAAGAACTGCCTTGGTTGGTTATAGCTCCTTGTAATCGAGGATATAGCCAATTTTTGAAGAAAAAAGAACTGCCTTGGTTGGTTATAGCTCCTTGTAATCAAGGACATAAGTGAATTTTTGGGACCAAACCCCTGCGGATAACACACCTAATCTTCCACTGCGCACAGTGATCTGCAGGCTGCTAGAGCTGGTCTTCTACAACTTTAAATGACGTTATTTAGTAGTGCGCACAGGAAAATTATTCTGCGCCATACTAAATGAGGTTATCTAAGATTAACCAAACATGTCGCAATTCTTGGAAAAGAAGTTTGATATCGAAGAAAACTATTGCATTATTGGACAAATATGGCGACTAGCGAGTTAAGCGAGTAGGCCGCCTATTATGTTTTATTTGTAAATAGCACCCCGCGAGTCAACGATTTAATCGGATAGGCTATGTACCCAACCAATCAACATAACATACATTCCAATAAAAATGTTACATATTGTTATACTTAAATGGAACTGGTGTATACAATTTCAAATAAATGCAACTCCAAACGAGTATACTTATCACAATTTTAGTTAAAATTATATCCGTGAGTTTCCCAGACAAAGAATAGAAACTCTTCGGATTTATCCTATTAGATGTCGGCCTATGTAAATTTCAGCTAAAATGATTCAGTTCGAAAAAGCAACAAACATCAACTACCTAGCGCTATCATAACTCTTTTTCTCTCTTTCCGAGCGCCCCCCTATCCTCCATCTCTTCCCATACGTGACAAACAATATGTTGATTTTTTTTTTTATATAAGATTGGATTAATGCGTGAGATTTTCGCGTTGTCGATATGGCAATAATTGTCGATCGTGATGAAGATAAATGATAGCAATGTTTCGTAAATCGCATCGCACAATAAAAAAATACTCATAGACCATCATTTTCTTGTAAACCATCGCAAGCTGTATATGTTAATAGAAAAATATAATATTTGTATTACGAGCGTGAAGAAGGTCAAAGAATTTCAAATAATTTATTTATTACAATCTCATGAAGGTCTGAGCTGCCTTCGAGTCAGTCGTGCGATTCTCTAAGAGCAAACATCGTTACATCTTTGACAACATCCGTGAAATAAACGAAGAAATGACAAGAAACGTTGGAAAAGCAACCTTATGTACACGGGCAAAGTGTTTGACATCGGTGAGCTCGTCGACGAGCTCGAAGAATCATTTCAGAATCGCACGGCTAATCCTGGTTTATTTATTTTGAATCAAAACTTATTTGACATAGACCCGTCACAATAAACAAATTTAAATAATTCAAAACACCCCCAAGTATCTTACGTAAACCACATTTCAATAACGCTAACTAAAACAGGTATTATTAACAGACTAACAGTATGTAGTAGGAAATCAGCACCTAAGATTTTTTATTTCAAAAATCAGTGGTATACTTCACGTAACAAGCTTTAACATTCAGAACCTATTTGCAATTGTGATCTTCATACGTTTTCGCAACGTTTTCACATATTTGTTTTCTTATCTAAAGAAAAAATAAAAAGATATGCGCGTCGTTCGCACTGCCTTCGCGTTTTTATTGAACATTCCGACAAGATAAGCGGCGGTGGGGTGCGGCCCGCTCTATCTCTCCACTCGGGTGCTCACAGAACTACACTTTTTGATAGTCAGTGACTTAGATTTGCATGAAAATTATAACTCATTAAAAATATAATAAACGAACAGATAAACCTACTTCCAGTTTCCGACAGATTTATTGCTATTAATCTGTCCGAATCAGCAAGACTCATTCGAGTTAAGTTTCATTCATAAATCTATTGTTATTTTTGCGCTGATGCGGACGGGTTAATATTTATTGTCATTTGTATTTTCTTTAACAACATAACTTTAATGCACCATACTTTAGTATTAATTTTCTAACAATTAAAATGAGATAATAAGATTAATTATAAACAGATAAAAGAGACAAATAAATAAAGGCGTGTTATCATTTAAATGTAATAATTTTGAATAAAGAAAATTACGTGTGTCATTTGCACTGCTGACGCGTTTTCTACAGACTTCCAAAAAAAGGAGGAAGTACTCAATTCAGCTGTAGATTTATGTTTTATTTTATTGTTTGTTACCTCATAACTTAAATTTCGACTGGGTAAACCGATTCTCAATATTCTATTTGTGTTTGAAAGCTGGTGCTTCCCGTGGGGTCCCATTAAAATTTCATCAAATTTGGTCCGGTAGTTTTTGCGATACACTGCAATAACTGAATAGAATGGAAGTCGGTATTAAAATTTTCAAATTGTACTTGTTATTTTACATGTCTCGGTTCGAATCGCGGAATTATATAACCATGGATAGTGACGCGGGCTTAATGCGAGTGGAAGGACTTAACAAAGAAGACAAGCAGCGGTTTTGTAAAGTCAGCTTTACGCAATCAATGCTCACAACGCTATACGAGTACATTTCCAATTACGAGTAAGTATTTAATATTCAACGCAGCTATGCTACCAGAATAAAGACATAATAAAAACTTATGATAATGTAAAACTTTGAAAGAAATAATCATGAAACAGAACCGGAATGCGAGAGCATCAAATATCGAAAAGAATAAGAAGAATTTGATGACTAGCATGGTAGGATAGGTACATAGGTAGGATAGGTAGATACATTTTCTCTATCCAGGAAGGTTTAATATTTACAATTCGTGACAATAAGGGAAATTCGGTAACATTTTGCCTTCACACTTATCCAAAATAGCTTATTTTTTAACTTTTGTCATAAACTGCACTGCACTCGTTTAATTGAGACGTTACTTCTAAACTACATGTTATCTGTATCTCAGCATCTGTAAATAAAGATTAATGTACTCCTACAAAAAAACTATAAATTAAGCTTTTCCTATTGCAATATAACTAGTTTATAACTAAAAACCTGATACATTTATTGTTTTATCGTTTAGTGGTAACTACAGTTTAATACGAGTATACTTAACAAAAACCTTGGTATTAACGTTTTATACCTGCAGTGTACAGCCTTTGGCAAACGTAGTAATAATTTTGGACATATTAAACCAAACACCGACATTGAACACTACTAAAATGAAATTCTGATGTTTTTATGTAAACCACTAGAACAGTTTCGCAAGAATCGTTTTACATGAATTTATCAAAAATGTCATTCGATTGGTTCTTATTTCAAAATTTGTCTAAACAGCTGATCACGCAAATTATGTATATAGCTACAGCCGTGCGATTCTCTAATGATTCGTCGATGCGCTAGTCGACGAGCTCACCGATGTCAAATACTTTATGAGATATCGCCCTTGTACATAAGGTTGTTTTTCCAACGTGTCTTGTCATCTCGTTATTTGTTTCACTGATGTTGTCAATGTTTTCTCTTATGCGCGGGTTACAGGAGGCCAATTTTTCAAGCCAAGATAGCATGCCAGTTTTCTACTTAACTGTCCTGGCTTACTGACCTGGCTAGAAACAAGCTGATTTCATTTACATGAGGCTTCATTATTTGAAGCCAGTACTAATGCAGTGACTGAAATGAACGTGACCAAAACGAATTCCATGCGAAAAAAACTTCGAAACCTGTGCCTGCAACTAGACGAAGTAGAAGATGAATTACAAAAACGGTACGGGACAATATCCACTTTCTTCAATACGCCAAACATTTTTTGTACCTGATCACGTTTATAATTGTCTTTATAACTTGGAAGGATGGTGTTCCACAGGCATTAATGGTCTTGGTAAAGTTATACAAACTTTAAATTAATCTCCGTACCTACTTAGTTTGGGCTAGTAGAATCAATCAGTCATAGATAATAAAATCAGTGGTGGGAGGGCGCTACTGGCCTAAAAATAGAACTCCTATTAAAAACTGTCATGGCTATTAAAATCCATCCTATTAAAAACTGTCATGGCTTGTAAACTAGCTTACTGGCTTAATAGCTTAGAAATTAAGCCAGTTCTGTCTACACAAAGCCAAAACTACTAGCTTGCTAGCTTACTGACACTAGCTTGCTATCCTCGCTTGAAAAACTGGCCTCGTGTAACCCGTACATTAGAGAATCGCACGGCTGACCAAACATAGAATTGTATTGACGGCTAAAATATTATGGCAGTGTTTCATTTCCATCAATCTACCAAGTATTGCATTTTCTTGAGATTTAACGTAAAATAATGTGAACTATTTACTGCTAAGTATTTCAACTGAACAGTTTTGATGGTGCAGAGTATATCGAAAATTTACCTACAGATTTAAGATGTAATGTCCTGTTCACTGTGTTCCCATAGAAAGCTTTGCTAATATATTTATTGCTTAATGAAGAGGGCTATGATTTATTGACTGAATTGAACTGTGACTGAATAAGACTAACGCCCGTATTCCAAAAGCACATTTAGCCGTGAGATTCTCTAATGATTCGTTGTTTTGATTGTCAACGAGCTCAACGATGTCAAATATATATCAGCTGTGCGATTCTCTAGGAGCAAACATCGTTGCATCTTTGAAAACATCCGTGAAACAAATGACGAGATGACAAGAAACGTTTGAAAAACAACCTTGTGTACAAGGGCTATATCTCATTAAGTTTTTGACATCGGTGAGCTCATCGACGAGCGAGTTTTTGACATCGGTGAGCTCATCGACGAGCGCATCGATGAATCATTAGAGAATCCCACGGCTGATATCGCTCTTGTTTACAAGGATTTTTTCCAACGTTTCTTGTCATCTCGTCGTTGTTCAACGGATGTTGTCAAAGATGCAACGATGTTTGCTCTTAGAGAATCACACTGCAGTACTGAATCTAGGCTTGAGTACAGTCTTTAGGTATTGATATACATGCTCATTACTAGCACGAAAGCATGCTATTGATGAGCAATTGCTACTTACTAGTGTGTTTGCCAAAGTGTTGCAAGTAATTTTATATATTATGGCTTTACGAATTTTCATGTTAATATATATCACTATATTTTTTTATTTTGCTTGCCGAATAGCATTTGTAGGCACAAACTATGCCAGACGACATTAGAAATTCATAAAATAACTGATAGATAGAAAACTCATCGATTTCATGATGTTACTCGTATTACATTAAAAAGAAGATTAATTCACAAATGTATTTTTGAGTTAAGAAGTAATCCTATTATTATTTCATATTATGATGTATCTAAGTCTTTTTGCTATTACATTTGTCAAATTGTTATTTAATCAAAAATAACAAAATTATATAACCCAGTTATCAAATGACGTAGAAATTGATGAATTGCCGCCACGCATCGATGCCGCCGGCTTTCTTTTTAGAATGACCGCCAAAACTGTCTGACAGAGACGACTGTGGTTATATGTAAAGGTAATATAATGGAATTAAAGGAAAGTTATACGCAGGAAACGTTCTACGAATATTGTTATAGCCATCGACTGTTTTTCTTTTGTTTTATATTGGAAATGCGTAATAAGACATACATTTTTGAAGCAACGGATAATTTTGCTTACTGAATAAACAGTTCATAACTAAAACTTTCTTGCTTAGAAATAGTAAAACTCTTGATTCATAGTCATGTATTCTGCTATAATAATTATATATACTTAGCATTATTATAACACAGTTTAATTACTAGCTCAGGCGTCAAATGCTCCATGTAAACTAATTAGATCAGATGTATAAGTTAAGTACATTAATTTAGTTTAAATATTGTCATTATGTTATGTTAATAAATTATTATTATACATATTTCACGGGATTCACCCGGTCCTTTACATAGAAAAAGGTGGGGCTGTAGCCAACACTTAGAGGCCCGTTTGGTATAAAAATACAATGTTGTATAAAAACAGAAACATTTTGGATGGATGTGGTATATCTATTACAAAAATGGGTAAAATGGCATGGCTTTTGACATGTACTTATTAGTGGTACGGAAGATAGTGGGCTATGGACGAGACTACGGCACCTGCCAATTTCAGTCTCATCTTAAAATATTTAGGCAGGGGACTTGCCACCCACTAAACGGGCCCCCCATACGAGCCACCATCAACGGTGACAAACGGGGCAACGTTGGTGTGGATGGCTGAAGGGTGCTGAGAAGTTTGCTGCGGTTTCACTAGAGCGCTACTACCGGCGTTATGCCCTTTAACACTTTCACTCTTGGAGCTTTTTGTTTCTTGCTCTTGCGTCTCCACCACATACAGTCAATTAAGGCAAGCCGAGGGTCAGAGGTATCATTTAGCCCCAGGGAGAATCAGGGTCTGCGGTATCGCCACTCACCCACGGCAAGCCACAAAGTCGCCCCTGCGGGTTTATTATTATTATTATTACTTGCAAGTGACGAGACATTCAAATCATTCTGGCGATAGCCTAAACACCAGAAAAAATAATTGAGAGTATAAAAGAGGAAGCTAAGCCAGCTTTAACATAGTGCCTGGCTTTCCATTCATAATACAGGGTGTTTGGTAGAGGGACCGACAGACCAAATGAGCGTGTTCGGGGCCCCAATTTTTTTTTCTTTTTTTTGTGAATATTCTCGTTTTCTCTATAAAAAATTGGGGTGTCGGGGATTTTTTTTTGGCCAACTTGTATTCTCCAAGTGGTCTCCCGAACACGCTCATTTGGTTTGTCAGCCCCTCTACCAAACACCCTATATAACGCATTTCATTAATAATATAACGCAAAGATTAGATTAAAATCTTACCGAAGACAAAGGAAGCTTTGGGAGCGGAAACACAATGATGCGTTTTCGGTTCAGGTTTTATTAAGCGCGAAGATATTATAATATTATTGTTTTGCTGAAACTACTACTTTTTATAAGATTTACAATGTTTATAAGAATATGTTATTGTAAATTTGCACTGTTGTAACCTAATTCAGAGTTTATAATGTAAATGTAAAGCTCGCTTGCGCCATGCTTCGGTTTTTACTGTTAGTGCATCAAGTACCTAAATATATAAGCAACTAACATTTGTAAATACATTTTGTTAAAAGATGTCTTATGACTAAATTGTCATTTAAAAATGATCTCTACTTCATAATTTACTTTGATTCTTATATAATTAATATTTTACTCCTATTATTGCATGAACATCAAATGATAAACAACACCAATTTGATACAAATATTGAAGTCATTTAAAAATCATTTCGCTGTAAAGAACTTAAAATATGATGTCGCTTTACTTCCTAAGGGTATAAACATATAAATATATTTCGCAACAAATCATCCGTCGGGCCCTTGTCAGTGCGGAAGTCACGTCAGTTTAAGAACCAAACGGACTGATGCGGGATGACGACAAGAGACCAGATGGGATGACTATTAACCCGTGGAAGATGGGAAAGCCCCTGGTTTGGGATGCTACATGTGTGGACAGACTGGCGACATCTCATCTCCCTCGTACGATTGATCGAGCTGGCGCTGCCGCGGCTAAAGCGGAAGACCTCAAACGTCATAAATGTGTATTTAGACAGATGTACATGTTTGTGCCGTTTGGGTTCGAAACTTTAGGCCCATGGGGGCCGTCCGCTCTCAACTTGTGTAGGGTTCTGGCGAAACGTGTAGTAGAGGCAACGGGTGACGGAAATGCTGTCGCCTACTTGGGGCAAAAAGTTAGCATTGCCATCCAGCGTGGCAATGCCACCAGCGTTTTGGCCACTTTTCCCCGCACCACGGGGCTTATAGATTAGTTTATATTTTTACTTTTAATAATTTGTGTAGATTTATTAGTTCATATTTCTGTGTATTAAGTTATTCCATTCCGGTATTCTTCCTTAAATTCTCGTAATAGACTCAGGCCGGAAGGCTCTTAATTATCGGATCAACCTCGGCTTCCGGTTTGCTATGACGCCCGCGTTCAGCCGTGCGATTATCTAAGAGCAAACATCGTTGCATCTTTGAGAACATCCGTGAAACAAATGACGAGATGACAAGAAATGTTGGAAAAACAACCTTGTGTACAAGGGCGATATATCTTAAAGTATTTGACACAGGTGAACTCGTCGACGAGCGCAACGATGAATCATTAGAGAATCGAACTGCTGAACAAGCGGGCATATTTTAGTAGTCCACGTTTTTCTATAAAAACTTACTTTAAAGTATTTTTCGTTTACATGTGTTTTTGTGACATGTGACATTTTACGACATTATTCATGCTACGGCTAACTTTTACTGTACTGTTAGATACGCTAACTTAAATAGACGCAAATTAATCTTATTAGCTGCTTACACATGGCTTTGACGTAGGCCTGCTATATTGTTCATTTCTATTACTCCAGCTTTCCGACTGTCTTGAAAACAAGTAGGTTTATTAGAGGATATTAATTTTATTTACTCATTTCTGCTTAACTTCATAACATTTTGCTTTGCTTACAAAATGTGGCGAGTTTTTTAATTATATCATTACAATTTTTATCCTTAAGTAATTCTTCCAAGAAATAATTAATTCCGATCTTTAAAATGAAAATGTGAAAATATTTAAGAAGAACGTAGTTCAGAAATACCAATGTCTACGAGCTATGTTCGTAGCAATCTCGTAGAGCTACGAGAGTGCTACAGATGCGGCTACAAGGTTATGAATGTGCTTTTATTAAAAATTCCGTAGGATTTTATAGCTTTATGTCGGTTTGTAGTTCTGCGTTTTTAGATGTGTTAAACATAATATAGTAAGAACCTTCTATGGAAATCTCTTCGGTGTACCTAAATTCACATAAACACGCCCTTCATTACTAATTAGAATGATATATTAAAAAATATCAGCCCGGAATTTGTTTTACTGAAAACTTATTTATCTTCATATATATACTAGCATATTGGCCAGCTCAGAGCCATTAAAGATGATATATATTTATATATGTACTAAGACCTTGCGGTCTTAGTGTACACTACAAAAGCGATAAAAAAATATAAAAAACTAACCTGGGTTGGTTTTGGAGATTACTGAATTAATATCGAATTCTTTAAAGTTAAACATTTTTCGAGTTGTCAATTTTACGAATTTTCAGTATTTGTGTGCGAGTGTCATTATAATTTAATTTTATTATAAAGATAGACAGACTCTTTATTGAACACAGTTGGTACACTAAGTGTACCAACTTTGGAGATATCAGTTCTAAGATCATGAATATGTAACGATTATTTAATTTAACCACACACGTTGCAGTTCCTGGAAAAGTCGGTTGATTTCTGTGAATCGCGAGTTAATTAAAATCTTAAAGGTGTTCAATAAAGAGTCTATCTATCTGTATAATAAAATAAATGTTATATATTTAGAAGCTTTTGTAATGTATTCTTGTAGAATTACGAACGAGTAGTACAGTTCATAACATTTGGTGAAGTTAGTAGAGAAGAAAGTCCCAGTAATAATTACTAATGGTTAAGAATTTTGAACGATTTATTGAAATCTGTACCTAAAGTTAAGTGTAACCCGAAGCGAAGAAGTTAGCAATGTTCTTGATTCATAACCATAATCAGTCCATTTTGTTCCCACTGCTAGGACTAGAGCCTTCCCCTCAGAGAGAGGAGTTGAGCCAAAATCCACCACGTGGGCCCAGTGCGGCTATCCACTAAGGTTAGTGGCCAACCCATGTCGAAGTTTTCAGGCCGCCCGAAGGGCTTCGACATAGCCTAACGACTGTTGTCCTAAGACAAACAACCGGGGTGACGGCTTAACGTGCCCTCCGAAGCACGGAAATGTTCTTGATTAATCGAATTAAATTTTCGGCAGTACAGTGGCTGGTCACAAATCCTAATTGCTTTACTAAGCCGAACGGTGTTATGAAAGACAGTTACGAGATTATGATTCTGAGACTATGATGTATTCTTTTAAAAGATTCCACCAGAAAAACCTCCTTTAGTTGATGACAATAACTCATAGTTAAAGGAGTTCTTGGTAAATACGCTGTTTCAAAAAAAATTACCCTCGTATGCTATCCATTTGGCTTAGTCAAGTATTATTATGAAACACTCAAGGAAAACTACGTTCAAAACGAAACAAAGTAAGCACACGCCAACATAGATTATTAATATTATACACGTACATGTACGTGTTAATACTCTGCGAATAAAAGTTCCACACGAAGGGGCAACAAATTAATTTCTGTGAAAGGCTTTTCATGTCTTCCATTGAAAGGATGTGTTGATGTAGGAACACAATTTTCTTAGAGAGCGGTAGTTTAATTTTTTTATTTGGGAATGTTTTATAATATTATTAGCCCATTACTATCGCACTGCTGTTACATTTGCCTTACTTAAAGAGGATTATGAGTCATATATCACTGAGTGCATTCAGGATGGAGTCATGCATTGAGCAGTTACAGTTGTGAGCATATTAATCAACCGTAACTGTTAAAGTTTTATGAATCTTGCCGTGCTTATTACCTGCATGGGTGACCGCTAGTGGTCATTGCCAACTGATGGTACGTTATGCCTGGTTTTGAATGTTTACCCGTTTTTTTTAAGTTACACATATGTTAGAATACGTCATAAAAATAAGGAATGACTGTAAGGTGCCTCTGAGGGCACGGTGAGCCTGGTTTCAAATGTCCTGCCGTGCGATTCTCCAAGAGCAAACATCGTTGCATATTTGACAACATCCGTGAAACAAATGACAAGATGACAAGAAACGTTGGAAAAGTAACCTTATGGGGAGATATCTTATAAAGTATTTGACACGGTATTTGACATCGGTAAGCTCGTCGACGAATCATTAGAGAATCGCACAGCTGATTGATATCATAGAATATTAGGCTATCGTAGAACGTACGGTTGATTTAAAAACTCCAATAGTCCAATAGGCTAGGCCTATCCACTATCCAGCGGAGTGATCAGTTTTTCAAACATACGCGCATCCATCCTCAATTCAAATTAATATTAATTAATAACATAAACCCCTGCTGAATACAAGTACAATTTGAAAAAAATAATACCGAGTTCCATTCTATTCAGTTGTTGAAGTGTGTCTCAAAAACTACTAGATCGAAATGGTGAAATTAAATGGGACTAAACGGGAAGCACCAGCCACTAAATTTTTGAGAATCGGTTAACACAGTCAAAAGTTATGAGGTAAAAACATAAAAAATATACAGTTGATTTGAGTACCTCATCCTTTTTTTGGAAGTCGGTAGAAAATTGAATCAGTCCAGTTTGAGGTTTTCTTTAACTGTGTGTTAAATTTAATTAGTATGTTTTCGTCATAATTTTCTATTAATTGTCTTAGTTTTAAAGAACATAACACAGAAAGCTATGTTGTTACATTGCATTATTGATAAATTGCTAATCGGTGAGATTGAAAATCCTTTTCGCATACGTGAACAAAAGATTTATACATACCAAACAAATATAAGTAGTATAAATGACCGCGTAATTTTTTTAATATCCCTATTATATTTAACTATCTGCTCTCCGCAGTTATACCCGCGCGGTGATGGATAATGATGACGATTATGAATCTTAAATATCCTATGTTACTGGGGGTGAATGTAGCTTTCCAATGGTAAAAGAATTTTTGAAATCGGTTCGGTACTTTTTGAGCCAATTCGTCACAAACATACTTACATACAAATCTTTCCTCTTTATAATATAAGTATAGATAAATATAGATTAGGACATTACAAATATTTCATTTCATGTAATCACCGAAGTTAAGATTCGTATTTCAGAAATACACTCTGCAGTGAATCCAAGCTCGAGTAGAGGAAATTTTGTATGGCATTTACTACTTATTTACTATTTACTGTCAAATCAATAAAATCAAAGTGAAGACTCAACACTGGGCTTCTTCCTGGAATACCAACCTAAAATAGGTTATTGAATGAACGGTAGATAATTTAACTTGCGTTGCTAAGATTATCAAATACAACTATATAGATTGATATTTTTATCAATTTTGCAGTGTAAATGGTAGTGATAAAACGAAGTAACACAAAAGAAGAATAGCAGAACCAGCCTTTCTCCCGAAAAACGAAATAACTACCAGTTCATGTATCACAAAATATATATACATATATATGAATATATAGATTATATTTTTGCGGTTTTCGTGAATAATTTGCATTCTTTATAAAGTTGGATATCAAAAGTACTTTTAATTCATTTAATTGTAGTAATTAGATGTGATTGTTGTATTTTCGAAAGTACACCATAGCGTGAACCTTAGTTCTCATTATGTTTGCTGCGTTCGAATGCTTTATTGTCTAATTCGAATGGTAATGAAAATGATCGTACTGCATAATAGGGATACGTTTTCAAAGGACAATATCAAGATTAAGTTCATCTACATTACCATTTTGTAAGACCTAGTTAGACAATAAAGCTATTTCACCCTGAAATTCAATGTCAATGTTACTGAATAATCTGTCAAACCTCATTTTTGGACAATTTCATTGTACAGTAAATTACTTTTTAAATTATCTTTATGTATTTATCAATATACCGTTTTTTATTTTTTTTATTTTAATATTAACATCTTGTAATGACTGAGATAACCCATGAATGCGCCTGCAATTAATCTCGTGATCCGTATCTCAAATTCTACAGTACATTTATCGCAAATATACGCCTGGTAGCTAACAAAATTGTGTTCTATGCCCTTGGGATAAGGAAACACGGCAATGACTCACAGATGATTTTCCGTGATAACTTTTTTCTCTCAACTTCTAGAAAAAAGACGCAATTTACAATAATATATTTATTGCTCTATCGATACGTACAAGTTTCATTCATAAACGGGGTACTTTCTTCTATGCTGCAAATGTATAGAAGTGTGCCATCCTTCTTTGGGTATGATAATGATAATGGATCACTTTCGGGATAAAATAGTGCATGCTAACCGCCATTGTCGCCGAAGTCCGCTGAGAAGTTTTGCCGTAAAATAAACTTACTAACTCCTAAACTTTCGCATTTTTAATATAGGTGATGAGTGATGACATAGTTTCAATGGTTTATTGTAATGTATAAACTGTAAAAGGGAGAAACTAGTCCTTTTAACAGAATTTTTTTATAAAATAATTATTCATATTTTTAGAAATGTCATTCTTAGTGTTAGTTCGTGTACTTTTGACCCATAGCGATCAGTTCCTACATAAAATCGAAGACAAACGTCCAACATTTACTGAATAATAGAATGGAAAAGCGCCTTTTGTCCGGATGCGAAGTCTATAAATTAGCTCGGACATTGAGCGATCGACGCTTAAAAGACAAAGAGGCTGGTGATTGTGGAAACATAGGTATTGCATTTTTGCTATAAAATAGGATAAATTAATATGTTAATAAATAAATTTAGAACCGGACTGGTATGAAGAGATGCATTGACTTTTTTATAGTGATGCTGGAACATGAATCAGGATTGTTTTGTACATTTTGATAGAACATCACGATTACTCAATGCGGCCTAAGAGACAGTTTTCATCATATCATTAAATACCATTTCGTCCACCCCATCATGTTAGAATCCTCTGCTGGGGGATCAGCGTCGCCGGGACCGCAGACGATTGCCAAAACGTTCCTGTAGTCTCGACATAAAGGCGCTTGGAGGAACACCCCAGGTTTTTAGTGAGTATACGGACTCTCACATAACCACCGTGCTCCCCCGGGGGCGGTGGTATCTATAAAAGATTTTCCTGGAAGAAAACGGCCTTAGGGGAAGTCGGTTTTTTGATAGTTAAGGTTACTAACACATTGTTAGTCTTAGGGAGTATACCTACTTCATTACAAAGGCTATGTCTCATTAATTGAATTTAACTGTGACTGAATAAGACTAACGCTCTTATTCCAGGAGCACGTTTAGCCTTGCGATTCTCTAAGAACAAACATCGTTGCATTTTGGCAACATCCGTGAAACAAATGAAGAGATGACACGAAACGTTGGAAAAGAAACCTTATGTACAAGGGCGAAGTATTTGACATCGGTGAGCTCATTGACGAGCGCAACGATTATTAGAGAATCGAACGGCATCTGAAACGAGGCTCTAGTACAGTCTGAGTAAATTTAATCTGGTATTCCAGATATACAATTAGTTGTGAAACGCGATTTGAATGAAGGTTTGGCAATACAAATATACAAAAATAAACACAGATCTACTCAATCCTGGATGAAATGTTTAGCGTACACAGCTTTGGAATAACGGCCATAGTATGGCATTTACTAATGACATTACGAATCTCCAATCAAGTATAGATCAAATTTTTTTTATTTTGCTTGCTGATATATTATATGTATATATATATATATATAGTTAGTAAAACTCATAGTTTTCATGATGTTATAAAAAAAGAAGAAGATATTTTTACATGTGTACTTTTCAGTTATGAAATAATCCTAATATTTTTATATTTGTATTCATATTTTGTTGTATCTAAATCTTTTTATTCGACTTCAAAAAGGAACTTCTATGACTGTTTGTATTTTTTTGTGTATATTCACCGATTTCTCCGCCAATTGAGAACCGATTCTCAAAATCCTTTTCTTATATGAAAGAGTATACGTCCGAAGTCTCATTTAAATTCCATGAACTTCGGTCATGCGATTTTCGAGTTACACTCCAATAACTGAAAAGTGTTTTATGATGACATCCTTATTGGCGGTGAATGATAATCGATCCTGTAACTAGCAAGGGTCACAAAAAAGGGTGACAAAAATGTTTACCAAGAAATAGAACCAACTTCAACATTAACAAGTGCAATTTGAAAAATTTAATACCGATTTCCATTCTATTACTTTGGTAAAAATTAGTTATTGGAGTGTAACTCAAAAACTACTGGACCGATTTTGATGAAATTTAAATGGGACCACACGGGAAGCACCAGCTTTCAAACAAACAAGAGAATCTTTGAGAATCGGTTTACCCAATCAACAAACATAAAAAAGAGAATACAGACCAATTGAGTACCTCCTCCTTTTTGGAAGTCGGTAGAAAAAGTGTGAAATAACTTGTCGAAGTGGGTACCATGCGCACTTTATTGTGATTATAGGTACTCGTAAATTATTATGGTACCGACATCAACAAGTTATGTAACACGTTTTATGTTGAAGTCGGTTCTATTTCTTGGTAAACATTTTCTTAACGTGTTGAAATTATTTCCCCTTTCTGGTATTTTTGCTATTTATTTTTTGTTATATTAATTAATCAACAATAACAAATGTATTAACCCAGTTATCCAATGACGTAAAAATTGATGAGTTGCCGCCACGCATCGATGCCGCCGGCTTTGTTTTTAGAAAGTTCGAGATCGACCGCCAAAACTGTCTGACAGAGACGAACGAGGTTAGATGAAAAGGTAGCATAATGGAATTAAAGGAAATTTATACGCAGGAAAAGTTCCACGAATATTTTTATATCTATCGAATGTTTTTCTTTTGTTTTCTATTAGAAATGCGTAGTAAGAAAATACGTTTCTTAAGCAAGGACACTTTTGAGTATTCAAATAAAACAGTTCAAAACTGGATCTTTATCGCTTAGAAATAGAGAAACTTTTTGTTCACAGTCATGTGTTGTGTTTTAGTAATAATTTTAACCTCAATTACTTAATATTTACTTGCAAGTGACGAGACTTCAATTCGTTCTCCTGATAGCATAAAACATCAGAACAATTAATCCTTGATAAAAAAGAAGAAGGATTACATTAAACGAAGCATCGGGCTTTACCATTAATAATGTAATTCAAAGATTACATAAAAATCTTAACGAAGACAAAGAAGCATTAAGAGCAGTAATATTTTCTTAAAAATACACCTCAGTGATGTCAAATTACATGATTTTGGTTCAAGTTATATTAGTGCAATATCTTGTCGAATACAACTATTTTTTATAATGTTTTTAAGATTAAGTTATTTTAACTTTAAATAGTTGTGCGTCTACCTAATTCAAAGTTTAAGTTAACTAAGTAATTAACATGTAAAGCTCACTTGCTCCATGATTTGGATTAACTGAAAGTGCAGCAAGCACCTAAATAAATAAGCTACTGACATTTGTAAATACATTATTTAAATAGATGTTTTATGACGATATTATCATTTAAAAATGATCTTTGACCACATCCGTGAAACAAATGACGAGATGACATAAAACGCTGGAAAAACAACCTTGTGTACAAGAGCAATATCTCATAAAATATTTGACAACGGTGAGCTCATTGACGAGCACAACGACGCATCAAATGAAAATCGCACGGCTGTCGTGCAATTATCTAAGAGTGAACATCGTTGCATCTTGACGACATCCATAAAACAAATGACGAGAAGAAAAGAAACGTTGGAAACCTTATGTATAAGGGCGATATCTCATAAAATATTTGACATCGGTGAGCTCGTCAACGAGCGCAACGGCGAAACATTAGAGAATCGTACGGCTGTTCATCATCATTTATTTTGATTCTCATAAGATTATAATACATTTTAATTGTTTTTATACTCCTAACGAACATCAAAGTATAAAGTATCTTCAAGATCAGTCTGATACAAATATTGAAACCTTTTAAAAATTATTTCTCTGTCAAGAACTAAAATAATATCGTTTTACTTCCTAAAGGTAAACAATATATTTCGCAAAAACAAAATTCTCGTAATAGACTCAGGCCGGAAAGCCTTTAATTATCCTATTAACCTCGGCTTCCGGTTTACCATGACGCCCGGGATCGGAATAAGCGGGCATTTTTTCCTAGTCCACTTTTTCTATAAGTACTTCCTGTGAGTAATTTTGTTTTACATGAGTTTTCATGTTTTAACATTTCATGTCATAATAATGTTTTAGTTACATCTTTTCTACCGATCTCCAAAAAAGAGGAGGTACGCAATTCGACTGTGTTTTTTCTTATTTTTTTTTATGTTTGTTACCTCATAACTTTCGACTGGACGAACTGATTTCCAAAATTCTTTTTTTGTTTGAAAGTTAGTGCTTTCCGTGTGGTCCCATGTAAATTTTATCAAATTTTGTCCAGTAGTTTTTACTATCACTAACTGATTTTTAACAAAGTATTTCTTTGGAAAAAATCAGTTATTGGTAGTAAAAACTACTGTACAAAATTTGATAAAATTTGGAATGGAAGTCTGTATAAAATTTATTAGATAATTTTATAGATTTATAAATGTGTTTTATTACAAAGTTTAGTGTCCCTTTAATAGAGGATAATTAACTGATATGCGTGTGTATCTCGTAAAGTTTCAGAGAAACACACACCTTGAAATATGATCATAATCACTACCGATCAAAACTTTACAATCATTAGAAACGTACACATTTTATGCATAAAATATTATAAACAATCACTGATCTTAAGTACAGCTCTACTCCATTTCTTAACACCACTTATTCAGTTCTGCGTTTTTATTTTGTTATACGTACTCAGGTTTCCTTCATTGAAACGGTGGGCCAAAACACTGTCGCCCGTCTTGTCGAACTGCAGTGCGATCTTCTAAGAGAAAACATCGTTGCATATTTGACAACATCCGTGAAACAAATAATGAGATGACAAGAAACGTTGAAAAAACAACCTTGTGTACAAGGGCGATATCTCATAAAGTATTTGACATCGGTGAGCTCGTCGACGATTGCAACGACATCATTAGAGAATAGCACGGCTGCAGTCCGATTCTCTAAGAGTAAACATCGTTGTATCTTTGACTAAATCCATGAAACAGTAATAGATAACGAAAGACCAACAAGGGCGATATCACTTATTTGACATTCGGTGAACTCATCGATGATCGCAACGACGAATCATTCCATAGACAATTGCACGCCTGTTTATATTGTAGGCCTATCATAGAAATTGCGTAAATGTAACGTAACCTATTGTTAACATATAACATACGAATGTTGTACAATCTAACTATAATTACAATGGCACAAATTAAATAGTGCACAGTTCAATTGAGAATCGTACGCGTTTTTCAATTGATATTTACGATATGAAACGTTTCGCAAGTTATTCCTGCTACAGCTAACTGTTACTATGCTGTGGAATACGCTTGTGGGCTACTCCCACTTTCTTAATATAAGTTGGACTTACACATAATACTACATAAATAATATTTTGTATTTTATATTACACACTTATTTATGTATGTTTAATTTATATAACAGTCATACGTATTTATTTATCTACTTTGTATATTAGTTTATATGATATACATCATCATTCACACAGACATCAAACACATACACAATAAATAAATAATAGTGCGCTGTTCGGTACGTTTCCATGAGACGGCGCGGCCAGCTGATTTTAATTTATTGTGTATGTGTTTGATGTCTGTGTGAATGATGATGTATATCATATTAACTAATATACAAAGTAGATAAATAAATACGTATGACTGTTATATAAATTAAACATACATAAATAAGTGTGTAATATAAAATACAAAATATTCTTTATGTAGTATTATGTGTAATTCCAACTTATATTAAGAAAGTGGGTGTAGCCCACACGCTAAATAAACCAGACTTAACTTGCTCTTATTATAAGCTGCTTACTCATGGCTATGGCTTAGGTCTGCTATATTATTCTATGTCGCCAGCTTACCTTTTCTCTTGAAGACAAGTAGTCTCATTAGCGGATAATAATTTCATTTCCTCATTTTTGCTTTACTCCGTAACATTTTTGCTTTATTTACAAAAGTAGCTGCGTTCTAAGATTTCATCCTCGCGGTGGCGGATGATGATGAAACAAATATAGCGTATGTTACTCAGGCATAATACAGCCGTGCGATTCTCTAAGAGCAAACATCGTTGCATCTTTGACAACATCCGTGGAACAAATGAAGATATGACAAGAAACGTTGGAAAAGCAACCTTATGTACAAGGGCGATGTATTTGACTGATTGAATCATCACAGAATCGCACGGCAGCTTACTACCAGTGAAATAAATTTTTGAACCGATTAGTAGTTACGATATTTGCATTTATCAGTTACAAACAAACTATCAAATCTTTCCTCTTTATTATTAAAATAGATAAGGATTAACACCAAGGTACGAATAATCTGGCCTAGTTTGTACCGGCATTAATATTGCATATTTTAACACGGAAAAGTAGTTATTGTGACATAGCTGTATTAGTTAGACATATGATATTGTATACCTGTTAGTAAAGATTAGTGTTATCTCTAAAATTCTAGAAAATCACTTTGCTCTATTGTCAATAGTTTCTACAGTGTACGCGATATAAGGATATTATTTGGTATTTTTTTCACACCTTGGGTTATATTAACAAACTTTTCATACGGATTCCTAACTTTGAAAAAAGAAATATATTGCCTATGTTTCTCAGCGATAATTCAACTTTCTAATGGCCAAAGTGTTAGCAGAAGAAAAAAATATAAATTTAAAATATATTATAAAATATGAAGTACTGTAAGTTTATTCTTAATTATCAATGAAAAAATAAAAATAACATAGTTAAAAAATAGCAACGTCTATGGGTTATGCTCGTAGCCATCGCGTAGCGCTACGAGGGTACTACACATGCGGCTACGAGGTTTTGAATGTTCTTTGAATAAAAATTCCGTGGGTAGAATTTTATAGTTCTACGTCGGTTTGTGGTTCGGCGCTTCAGATGTATTTTAGACGTGATACCGTAAGAAGAAGCAA
Organism: Selenia dentaria; assembly: GCA_917880725.1. NCBI lineage: Eukaryota > Metazoa > Arthropoda > Insecta > Lepidoptera > Geometridae > Selenia > Selenia dentaria. The sequence continues at coordinate 26,704,411 of OU862895.1, read as the reverse complement.
TGGACATCTCATTGTTGTATCTAGACACACATTTACACATAGCAATAGTAATGGCGACCATTACTAATTGCAATAATAAAAAAAAATCAGCACGGAAGTTGTTTTACACAAAAGATTTTATATTTCGATATACATTAGCATGTTGGCCAGCTCATATTAAAGATTATAGTTAGATACTAACAGCCGTATTTATAAACAAGTAAAAGTAATTACTTTGCAAATGCAAAATAAAATAAAAATAATTCTATAAACTAGAATTTGCCTGAAGTTAGAACTATCAAAGACTACAATTCTAAGCAGAGTTATAGTCGCCATTTTCTTGGCTTAAGCAATGAGAACACGTAAATTTTTCGTTATTATTGCAAAAGTCCAAGGGTGGAAGTGTTAAAGAGCGTAACCCCGGTAGTAGCGCTCTAGCGAAACAGCACACCTCTCGACACCCTTCAGCCATCCACATCAACGTTGCCCCTTTTGTCACCATTGATGGTGGCTTGTATGGAGGGCCCGTTTAGTGGGTGGCAAGTCACCACCTGCCTAAATATTTTAAGATGAGACTGAAATTGGCAGGTACCGTAGTCTCATCCATAGCCTTCTATCACATGTATATAAGTTCATATCCTTGCCATTAAACCCATTTTTGTAATAGATAATCCATGTCACCATCATCCAAATTTTGCTTTGATACCTTCATGTTTACTTTATACCAAACAGTCCTCTAAATGTTGGCTGTAGCCCCACTTATGCCTTTGTAAAGGACCGGATAACAAATCCGTGAAAAAGTTAGTTAAAAGAAAAAAAGTCTAATAATAATTATCTTTATTTTAAGTTACTTAAGATAACATTACAGTTATTTTAAGACTCATAATTAATATATACATTACAGACGAACATACATAAATTGTATATTAATATTTAAGGTTTTAGGATATTTGTTGCAGTCTGGCTTCCCTGTAGCGTCTATATAGAACTCCTTCCGTTCAAAAGTCGGGAACGAGGAAAATGTCCTTTAAAAGTGTTCAATTATTTAAAGGGGTTCAATAAAGAGTATATCTATCCATATGTATATATATATATATATATATAAATGAGCCCCTAAAAACAAATAGAGGGTAACTGGACTAATCGGTGGCTACTTTAGTTTGGACTTCTGCACAAGTGAATCGCTACCAATCTCTGTAATTTGTTATTTTGATAAATACTCTAAATGTTATTACTGTAAAATACTAAATACTAATACAATTGGTTTACTCTTGACCCGATTATTTCCTTCATAAGATAGAAGACAAACCTCCCGCATTTACTGTTTAATTGAATAGAAAAAGCGTCCTTTGTTCGGATTCGAAGTCTATAAATTAGCTCGGCCATTGAGCGATCGACGCTTTAAAGACAAAGAGGTTGGTGATTGTGGAAACATAGGTATTGCTTTTGTGTTCAAGTTTTATAATAAGTTATAATTATGGTATGTACTTAACTAAATACAGAAACGAGAAAAAGAACGTCTCTGACGTATTAAAACTTTTTTGTAGTGATGCTGGACATTAATCTGTCCGAATCAGCAAGACTCATTCGAGTTAAGTTTCATTCATAAATCTATTGTTATTTTTTGCGCTGATGCGGACGGGTTAATCAAGATAACTATTTTTTTTGTATATTTCATCGCTAATACGTTAATACGTAATACGTTTGAATGAGCACAGTTTGCAAAATTAGTAGATATACTGTAGATCTAACAGGGAAATTTGCGTAAGTTTAACATTATTGAATCGTTGATGTATACAGTACGAACTATCATTTATATAAAACGAAATTAGAAGAAATATTAAGTGACACTTCCGCTAAAAAACAGTGCTTATGGCCGAGTTGCGGTGTACACCCACCTCCCTCCCGCACAAACTGCGAACAGGAAGTATACAGAATAAACAACATACAAAACAACCCAATCAACCAAAAACAATTCGACACGAGTTTCGCTTACACGAGGCATCCTCAGGAGATGTTGACTCGTCGAGCGCTATGCTGCCGGTCTACTTATACTGAAACCAAAAGCCAAACACAAAAAAAAAGTTCAGCACGCATTGAGACTGACTAAAGACATGTTAATCTTGGGAGATGTGTGATAAGGCTAAATACTCTCTTCCTTATTGTTTCACAAGTAGGTACTCTGAAAGCATAGGCTTTTTTGTTATATCGTTCAAGATTATTTTATACGGAAGAAGTTGGGAGTGGAAGTTCATACAAAAAATACCTCAATTGGTTTTGTAATTACCAAGTGACAAGTAAGATAAGCCGCCCTAAAAGTAGGAGTCACGTCTGCCTATTATAGTTGCAGTGCCACTCCGAGTTTCGGAATTAGCTTAAGTTCGTGGCAACACACTTGTCACGCGTATACCTATATCTCTAGTGCGATTTACACTTCAATAAGTACAGTAGCGAGTTAACTTGCGACATCAACTAGTTAAATTGATATTGTCGTTTGAACGGCAAACGCGAGTTAAGTAGTAACTTGTTGATTAAGTTGAGTTGATTAGATCGCGATCCTATTTTTTGGCAAGTCCAGTGCGAAGTAGGTCTCTCGCGTCTCCCGCACCCCGCCAACTTAACTGGCTAGCATGTAGACGGGCGAGTTTAGTACAGTACATATACAAAGTACACAGTTTGTACATTGCAGACACGTGTTATTTTGTGTTTCCCATTTGTGGTTGGGTCTGTTCATTTCTATTACTATTTCATTTTCAATGTGTTGTAAAAGTATTGATACTATTTCTCTGAATGAAAAAACTTAAACCTTTAATTTGTGTACAGTAATTCGACATCCATTTTCTGGATTAAAACAACTGTTTTCATATAAAGGAACAAAAACCGACGCGACTGGTCTTCTCGGAACAGTTACTTTTGAATACTAAGCTCGCGTACGTTTGGACGCTACTTACAACTTACTACTTAACTGACGGGTTACTTAACTCGCTACTGTACTTATTGATGTGTAAACCGGGCTTCAGCGATTCTTTTAAATATTATTATTATCAGTAACAAACAACAGTTTGTGCTTTACATTAAAATTATTACCTAAGCTCAAACAAAAAAAAAAACATAATTTGTCAGCACTGTTTCATGGACTTTCATATGACCGGATTGAACAAAACCTAATCTAGAAAATCACATTTCTTAAATTTCCCCTGTTACTAAAATGACAAGAACAAAAAATACGTGCTCAGAATAAGGTCGAACATGTGAGTGTACGTAATACAAAGTACTACTTGTATATATTCAACATGGAAAACCCCAATGTTTGTACAGTGGTTTGGTGGTAATTTTCGATTAAAAAGGATTTATCGTATTGATATTGATAGACAAAATATCTTAAACATTTATTATTGATCGTCTACTTATGATTTATGATTGATATAACCAAGTGCACTGCTTTAAGACAATTAGGCAGGCATCTTTTATACCTATACTCAAAATTTTAATGAAATTCGCGGTATCGCGATGTATGGAGATAAAATGCGCGAAAAATACGGCACTTCAGGAGAAACATAATATACGTCACATTGCTGTTGGTATACTCACGAACATTACAGCCATGCGATTCTCTAACGGCCGGTCCAATAATCTATCTATCGCCGGTTTACCTTACTAGAGATAGATATTTGACACTATTTGTATGGACGTTATGTCAAATTGCTATCGGTAGTAAGGTAATCCGTGGATAGATAGATTATTGGGACGTGCCTTAAGAGCAAACATCTTTGCATCTTTGACATCAGTGAAACAAATGAAGAGATGATAAGAAACGTTGGAAAAGCAACCTTATGTACAAGGGCGATATCTCATAAAGTATTTAACATAGGTGAATCATTTCAGAATCGCACGGCAGGATCTTAGCGCGATAAACTTCGCTTGCATGACCACACTTCAGACGGCACATCGTGAATTAGGCCGTACAAACTATCATTATAGTATGAAATGAAGCTGATATTAGGGAACCGGAAAAAAATTAACTAAAAGAAGGAGGATCTCATATACTATGCTAGGGTACGGAATTTTTTGTTTTAAACTGGGACATCATGTTACGAGTAGATACTCGTATGTAAGAGTAATTGTATTAGAACCTGAATGAGCGAAGGATTCTATGATTGAATCTTGAAGCTAATACTTTTTGACGTTACTACATCGGAAGCATTTTCGAAGTAGTAAGGTGTTATGGTACATTATTCAAATAATCAGAATATAGAACGGTATGTTTCCGAACTTCAACAAATCGATTGTCTGCCTCGCGAAGATGAATTATTGCCGGAAGGAGTCGGCAGCACGTTTCATTCATTACTGATTCTGGTTCATTGTTGTCAATGGTGTTAAGAAATAACCGTTTCACGCTTAGTACGGAGTGGTTCAACATGTCTTAAATCCGAGTATGAAATATGATGCAAATAGATTTGCCCATATTACTTAAGATGGTCCTTTTTATAATCATATTTGCATGCTCTGTAGCCTGAAATGTCGCCCAAGGTTTCTAAATCCTAAATCATTATCATCATTTATCATTTATCATGAACTATGGTGGTATAGTGGTAGCAATCGCTGGTGTAGAACACTAAACTAAACTAGGGAACTAAAATCTATTCTTTTCTAAATTATGATAGTTTTTAATCTGTTCAATCTAAAGTTCAATTGCGAAGTTCTTAAATTTTACATTTTTGTTATATTGTGGGTATGTTTAGCGCACATTTAGTCGTCATGTAACTTCGTGCTGTCTAAACTGGTGTGAATTTACCAATGAAATAGAATAGAATTAACATGTATTTAGAACTATTATGTAAATGTTACGCGAATGTAGATTTTAGTATCAACAGAATATTGACTACTTTAGTTTACAGAGTTATAGATTTTACTTCGTTAGACCAGTGATACGCGAAACCATTAGTTTTGTGTTCTGCACAAGCGGAAGTCAATCATCTCTTAAATATTATTATAACAAATATTACATAAGTAAGTAAGTAGTAAATTACTCCTTCAAGCATAAACGGTTTAAAATATTAAGTTAAGTGAAATTTGAAATAGCAATAACTAATATGCCCTGATTTATTAACATTGTATTTATAATAAAAACATGCGCATGGTTATTTAATATTATCAAAACGAGCACATATAAATGAAAACCATTTTAAATTCACGTCATATTATTAATAATATAATGTGAATTTGAATGGAATAATGGCTTTAAAACCATTCCACAATCCAGATGCTCACAACGGAAATGACGTCACTTCGTCTGCGGATGGCTTCGAGAGCACAATCGGTATTTGCTTTTGCTGTAGATTTGGTCAACGCTCTCCGATATTATTGGAAAATTGGCTGAAAAATGCACTTCTGTTGAATTGAAATAGCAACAGTTAACAGTAGACCTAGCACAAAAATGCGCGTAAATGAACTGTGTAATATCGTTCACTTACACAGTAAAAACTATAAGCTATACGTGCCACAACTGTACTAGATAAATTATAGTCTATAGTATATTCGTAAACGAACAATTAGGATTTTTTTTATTTTCTTACCTTCGCAATAAAATTACCTATGTCTTGGCAGGCACACATAGTAACACATCTCATCCAAGACACAAAATCAGAGATTTCTGCCTTTCATACAAATAATTGGCCCTCCAGCCAGGGATCGAACCTGGAACCCCACATATCGAAGACAGGAGAGTTGTTACCAACTGAACTAACAGAGCCGTCATTATTGCCAATGACATTATAAATACGTAAAATAAGTACTTATGCTACTAACTATTTATCACAGAAAATATCCATGGATAGTCATCAGCCGCACGAAGCCAGGGGGAATACCTTGTATTATTTATTATATATATTTATCACATAATATTATAATTTTACTATACTGTAATTAATCAAAATGGCTGTTAGATTTGAAGAATTGCAGTATTTTTTTATTTACACTAAAGCCTGCTTGTCGAGACCAAACCATGCAATTTTAGAGAGAAAAACTACCCATTATCGTCCCTAAATAGCGGTTAAAATCAACTAGAGTAAAATTCTTGGACGGATCGGCTCATTGGCATAGAGGTCATGGCGTCTGACACGGATTGTCAAAAGACGCGTGTTCGTATCTCTTCCGATGATATGTTTATTATATATTTTCTTTCTAAAATTGCAATGATTTATGGTAAATGAAATTATATAATGTGTTGTAAAGACCACGATAACGCAACAATAAAGGGTTAGTTACATACTGAAAGTTTTAGTTTGCATGGAATGATATTGTTTTGCACATTGAAACTCCACCTTGCGGTTCTCTAATGATTCGTCGTTGCGATCGTCGACGGGCTAATCGATGTCAAATACTTTATGAGATATCGCCCTTGTACATAAAGTTGTTTTTCCAACGTTTCTTGTCATCTCGTCAAGTGTTTCACGGATGTTGTCAAAGATGCAACGATGTTTGCTCGTAGAGAATCGCACGGCTGAATAGAGCCTGCCTTTAATGACATGTCTAGTAAACATACTCTTATCTTTGATGCCATGCATAAAAGCGACATCTGTCTCGTCGTGGCGTGCTCAGTGCAACCGCACCGGACAGGCTTGACGTTTTCATTACAGCAATTTATGGGTTTTGGTGTTCATAGAGGAGATTGAACTGAAAGGATATTTTTTATTTCCTCAGCTGTATGAATAGATTTCGATATTATAACCGATAAACTTAATTGAAGCGCTCGTTCCAGAGCTCGACTTGGCGATCTTAATCGATCAACAAGTTAAGCAAAACTTGCTGCGGTCAGCATTTGGATGGGTGACCGCTAGTGGCATTATTTAGCTGAGCGCTTCCGTGCTTCGGAGGGCACATTAAGCTGTCGGTCCCGGTTGTTTGTTTTAGGACAACAGTCGTTAGGTGGGTTGGCTACTAACCTATCCACCAATCCGCACTGGGCCTGCGTGGTGGATTGTGGCCCAAATCCTCTCTCTGAGAGGAAGGCTCGAGTCCCAGCAGTGGAAACAAAATGGGCTGATTATGATGATGATGATGAGACTTAATTCACCTGCGTTTATTTACTTAGGTAAATTATATGTTTATTTCGCCTAGGTGCATATGTGATTTATTTATGGGTACCTACTCACTTGTAGTCAGTGCATTGTAAAATACAAAATATGTTTTAGTTAGAAAACTGACGCGAGTGTTGTCCATTATTATATTTAAGGTGCTGTCATATCATGATGTCGATAAAAATGACGGTTTTAAAAGCAGTTTATCTCATCAAGCAGCGATTAATTAAAAATTAAAAAAAAATAATGTGACATTTATAAGACTTCTAAGTACATATTGACGGAATTAAAAATATATTTTTGTTTTTAATTTAGTTTTAATTGAATAGATATATTAATATTCCTTAACGAACAGCGTTACGTCGGCGTTACGTCTAGTAGCACACGCTCGCTATGCACAACGGTGACTTTCAGACTTCAACTTCACTTCAACTTCAAATAAGTTCGAAGCTGGTAGAGAAAGTTGCAGGTAAATATTATACAGGTCTTGCTGTGCGATTCTTTAATGATTCGTCGATGCGCACGTCGACGAGCTCACCGATGTCAATTACTTTATGAGATATCGCCCTTGTACATAAGGTTGTTATTCCGACCTTTCTGGTCATCCCGTCATTTGTTTCATCATTGAACTAGCGTCGCAATCCATGTTGCAGCATACAAAGTTCGTCCCCGTATATACTAAGGTGATTACCGATGTAATACATTCATGAATTAAATATCTAATGTGATTCCTTGAAGGGCAGTGTGTCCAGCGTAATTACAGGATTAATTATTTATCATATATTACATAAAATATTATCATCGGCCTTAAAACTTCGTATATATCGTAGTCATATTCTTGGAAACAAAAATTGATACTTTGAGGCTATGGCTGACTTCTTAATTATTTAGTATGTTTTAAAAATAATATTATGGCTAGGTATGTCTAACAGTCCACTACAAACTTTCATTACAAAATTGTCTTACATTTAGTTTGTAGTAGGTCTACTGATCTACTATTAGTTTATAAATATTCTTTATAAGTTTCACATTCCTCAACACTAGAAAGAAAGTTACTGTTGGCAATCGTTATTTGTACGGAACACAAAATTAAACAAACTTACATGTGATTAATATTTATTAGATACTTGATTGTTAAAACAAGACTAAGAAATCTTGGAACCTAATCTTATAAACTAGTTGTAACAACAAATAAGTCGAATATTAAGAAGATCTTATGCTAATATTTTAAAATTCTTTAAATATATCGGTATAGGTAGAGTTAATATAAAAACAATATTTTGTTTTTGTTTTGTATAATTTCTGACTTTAGTGTTACTTTTAGTATAAGAATTATTTTTAGAATGGTTGAACTGAATATCTACTACCAAAATACACGTGGCCTAAGAACAAAAACTTCGAATTTTAAGCGTAATTTAAGCTGTTCTCATTATGACGTAATTGTGCTAAGCGAAACCTGGTTAAATACTAATATTTTTGATCAAGAGCTATTTGACAACAGATATACTATTTATAGGCGAGATAGAGGAACTACTGGTTTTCATAAAGACAAGGATGGCAGAGGTGTTCTAATAGCTGTCTTAAAAACACATAAATCTATTCGAATGAAAAGTTGGGATAGCAGTTGTGAGGATCTATGGGTTACGTTAGAGTTACAATCAAAAAAAGGCTACCAAAATATTGCGTTGTGTGGAGTGTACCTACCACCACCTGTACGAAAGCAAATGCTAGAACACTTTATTAGAAACTGTAATAGAATAACTGATATAAGCAATTTTCCGTTGTGCATAGTTGGAGATTTCCACTTAGGTGGTTTAAATTGGAATGTTATGAATTCCCCATTGTCTAATATAAAACTTACGCAAGTGGAGCACACTCTTATTGATTGTATGAACCTTCATGATTTAAAACAGTTCAATAATGTAGTCAACAATGAAAATTGTAGACCTAGTTATCTCCAAAACTTCAATGTGTAGCGTTGCAGCCTCAACTGATGCTTTAATTAATATCGACCCATTGCACCCTCGTGTTCTTATTACTATGAAACCAAAATTAAACATTGACAACTTACAAAACTCAATAACTTAATTCCAAATTTCTGAAAAGCAGTTTATGACTCAATAAATTAGTAACTTGAACATCAGTCTTGGGACGAACTTTTCTCTGATTGCAAGGACGTAAATGAAATGTTAGGTATATTTAATAACATTATTAACTCGGCCATTACTTTGTATGTGCCTCTTAGAAAACAAATTAATAGTAGCCGATATCCGATCTGGTTTAGTAAAGAACTTATCAAATCGTTAAAAACCAAAGAAACCACAAGAAATCGTTTAAAAAAATTTAATAACCCTTTAGATAGAATTAGACTAAAAACTGTATGTAATCTTTGTGAGAAGTTATTAGCTAATTGCCATAAATCATACATTGAACATGTGGAAGATATGATTGCGAAAAATATTAAAGGATTTTGGTCATATATTAAATCTAAAAGAAAAGGTATAAGCTCATATCCAGCTTCTATACCTGACGGTGAAAGTAGTACTTCCAATGGCATGGAAATGTGTAATATGTATGCAAAATATTTTTCTTCAGTTTATTGCATGTCAAGTAAAGCTTATCAAAGGAACACTAATAATATTGGAGCTGAAGCAGAATCTCTTTGCCAAATACAAATCGATTCAAAACAGATACTGAAGAAACTAAAATGTTTAGATAGAAACAAAGGTGCAGGGCCTGACAGTATCCCGCCATTCTTTATATTAAAATGTGCTTCAAAATTAGTATGTCATTACACCATATTTTCAATAAGTCACTTACTAGCGGGATCTTTCCTGATGAATGGAAGCGGGCTAAAGTTGTCTCTATACCAAAAAGTGAAGATGACAAATTAGTTTATAATTATAGACCAATTTCTATTCTTTCTGCTTTTGCAAAAATATTTGAATCATTAGTTTGTCCCATTTTACAAGCTCATTTCAATCAATTACTTACACACTACCAACATGGCTTCATTAAAGGACGGTCGACATGCACAAACCTTACCTGCTTTACAGAAAAATGGTTTGAGGCAGTGGATGCTCGTGAACAGGTGGATGTCATTTATACCGACTTCAGTAAAGCTTTCGATTGGGTCTCCCATACTATTTTAATTAATAAACTTTCAACTTACGGCTTAGAAGACCCTATGCTAAGATGGTTACGGTCATATCTAAATAATCGAAAATTTCAAGTAGTCTTAGGTGGTTTTTTATCTCAATTTTACAATATTTTATCTGGAATTCCACAAGGATCTTACCTTGGACCGGTCCTATTTAACATATTTATAAATGACATTACCTCCTGTTTTAAAAATTCCAACCAATGGGTTGTATGTACGCTGAAGACCTTAAATTTTCAAGAATCGTTGAATCTACAGCGGATGTTAGTTTACTTCTAAAGGATCTTGACTGCCTTGTCCAGTAGTGTAAAACTAACAACATGACTCTTAATAACAAAAAATGCTACCATATAAAATTTTCTAGAAAACATAAACTCGTGTCCTCCCAATATAACATTGAAAATGAAAGAGTACAAGAAGTTAGCATTATCCGAGACCTTGGTGTAATCTTCAATCAAAAACTAACATTTGTTCCACATATAGATTCAGTTATTAAAAAGCTTCTCGTATGCTTGGCTTTATCATCAGAAATGAAAAGTCGTTTAAAATACCTTTCACTAAAGTCCTGCTTTTCAATTCACTAGTAAGAAGCGTTCTTGAATATAATTCTGTGATCTGGCGTCCTCACTTCTCTACCCATAGCTTAAGAATCGAGAGAGTGCAAAAAAGATTCATGTGGCACCTTTCAAGGAGCACCCACCTTGCACGTAGATCAGTGTCCTACCAGAATAGATTGAAACACTTTAAGGTCACTAGCCTTGACAAGAGAAGAGACCTCCTAGATATACAATTTTGGCATAAGCTACTTATAAATCGCATTGACTGTCCCCCACTGGTTGAAAAAGTTAAATACAAAATCCCAGCTAGATATCCTCGTCAAAAAACAAAGTATTTTCAGGGCCTTTTCGGAAGTCTATCCTCGGTAGTAATTCACCTATAGCTCGGTTAGTCAAATTAGCAAATTCATTTAACATAGACTTTTATTTTGATAGCTTAGCACATATACGGGTATTGTGAGTTATTTAACACAGCGGAACGCCCACTGTGTTAAATAACTCACAATACCCGTAAAACCATGATTAACATGGTACTATTGATTTGATATTGTTTCTTGTCATTTTTCACTTTGCCATTCTTATTTTTTTTTATTATAACTCCATTTCCACCTTGCTATTTAACGCGTTAGTTTTAATATATGTATTAGGTGCAAGCTGTGTTTGCCTGTAAGAGGTGTTACATGTAACTTAAGTTTTCCTACCATAAGATTCTAGACTAGTAAACATGTAATTACTGTTGGCAGACCAAATAAACAAAAAAAACGAATAGCAGAACTTTTAATGACTTTTTGAAATATCACGATTGTCTCTTTAGTTCAGCAACTCGCCTCTAGATGGCATTGGTTAAATAATTATAATTGCATAAGTTGATTTGGCATCTATCGATGAATAGCAGAACTTTTAATGACTTTTTGAAATATTACGCTTGTCTCTTTAGTTCAGCAACTCGCCTCTAGATGGCATTGGTTAAGTAATTATAATTGCATAAGTTGATAAAAACAGCTATGCAATAGGCAGTCACCGAGTGCCACACGTCTTTTTTTTAATCTCTACTCTGTTCATACCACTACTTTTATATATTTTATAGTAGAAGCAAATTGAAATAGAACTGTTTTTGGTCATCAATTAAGACGCGGTCCAACCCCAATTTTAAAATAATTTACGATGCTTTACGTAAGGTTAAAAATCGCTTGTTAAATTGGACGATGTAATGCGAAAATGCGTTAATTTTGTACGTTTTCTTTATATCTTTCGATATATACTAACACAATTGAAAAAACTGCTGGTTACTACTTTAGTACTATATGTTGGATATGTATTACCTAAAATTAATATAGTGTTATCGCGAGTTTGGACGTGAAAGTTTATTTTTATGCTTTTTAGGATTTTTTTCTGCAGAGAGTGAGTAATATTTATGAATTCTGTTCGGTTATTACTCTTTGCCTGTTCCTTTTCTAACCTAAGTTTTTTTTTCATAGATTATTATCGAACTGTTTCGGCACACTCGATGTTTAAAGATTCTGCTTTTTACTATTATCAGGATACAACCGCGCCTTAATCAATAACTCAAAAAACTGAGTACTTTATTTTATCATGGGATCAAATGATGCAATCAATTTTGACTCCTGAATAAAGAAAAACTATATCCCACTAAAATTATAAATCTGAAAGTTTAGATGGAAGGATATATGGATGGATATCTGGATATTTGTTTTTAAACTATCATGGTCACAAACATTAGAAATATTCAAATTATCAAGGGGATAATTTGAATATTTGTATATGTATATTTTCTGTGAGTTTCCGATTCCGACCTTGTACTGTACGTTTTTCCGGTTTTTGGATCGAGTTGCATAACCCTCAGATACTTTCGACAGAACGCCACTACATACCAAGACTCGTCAGAGAAGCGATTGAAATCACGAAGTTCAACAACTTCAATCGTGAGGATGGTTTTCAACTGTCGAATATTTGGAATCCAGTGGTACGATTGTGTAAAAACAAAAACAGTAATACTCCCAAAGTTCGAGCTGATACGGTAAGTGTTGTGTGTCGAGATAAATCAAAAACTAACAGTGCGAACAATAGTAGTGGTGCCATCGCATAACAAACGAGTACGGAAGAGGGTAGACCGTTTCGTCTGCTCGTCAACATTCACCCACCCGCAATTCCTCAGTTCATCCGTGATCCTGGCGCTTGCAACAGGCAAGAAATATCGGAAACTCACAGAAAATATACATGGTAATTATCCCGTTGATAATTTGAATATTTCTTATCTGGATATTTGTTACTCATCACGGCAGAATTGCATAGTACATAGGCAACTTTTCATCATCATCATCAACATCTACCATCACGCGGGTGAAAAAACCTAATATTTTTGGGCATAGCATAGCACAGACAAAATAACAAGATCTCCGCCTACGTCTAGATCGTAATGAAGACTTATTTTCTGACAATATATTTCTGTCAAAAACGTGTCAGTTTCGGTAGTCAAAAAATCACACAATGATTTTGACAGCTCGATACACTAGACGTGCCCGGCGTTAGAGTCGGCATGTCATCCGTCTTTGTTGTTCAGCCGACTGTAGTCAAGCGATTCCGCCATCACCACGGAGGTGAAACATCAGTCTAACGGTGTTAAGTGAATCGATACTTTTGCCTATACAATATATGTGATGTATAATCTTCTAAGGGATAAGCATCGGTGTTATCAACGCCTATGTTTTTGGTCAAGTGATCATGTAACAGGGGGCGAGCCTATTGCAATCTAGGGGGCACTGTTTCAGTCTCCAAGTCTGTACTTTTCCAAGCATCTGGAAAGAGGCAAGAATAGTCCCAGTGCACAAAGGGGGATCTCGTAATAGAATCGAGCACTATAGGCCTATATCTATACTCAACATATTTAGTAAAGTATTTGAAAAGGTGGTACACCGCTTTATTGGTCCTATTATATTAACATCTATTCCGGAACAGCAGCACGGCTTTATTAACAGACGTTCAACAGTAACTAATCTAACTGTTTATTCAAATTACATTCTTCGCAGCATGGATGATAAGATACAGGTGGATGTGATCTATACCGATATAGAAAAAGCATTTGATAGGGTAGACCACATTATCTTGCTCCATAAGCTTCAAGCATTGGGAATAAGAGGTGACTTACTTAGGTGGCTTACATCATATGTATCTAATAGAAGGCAGGCTGTGTCAATTGGTAGTGCGCGTAGTAACTATACAACAATCTGCTCAGGCGTCCCACAAGGGTCAATTTTGGGTCCGTTACTCTACAACGCCTATCTGTTTGACATATCGACATGTTTTGATCGTTTAAATTACCTAATGTTTGCTGATGATAAAAAAGTATATATACAAATTAAAGGTATTGAGGATTGCATAAACCTTCAAAATGATTTAGATAATATTGCCAAGTATTACGCAATGAATAGAATTAATTTAAACATTACAAAATGTCAACAAATCACATTTACACGTAAGGTTGAACCTATCCAATTCCCTTACAGAATTAACTGTTTACCGATTAAGAAGGTAACCACTATAAAAGACTTAGGAGTCATATTAGATTCTAAAATGATGCTTACCGAACATGTAGATGTAATTGTAAATAAGTCATTCAAACAGTTAGGTTTTATAAAAAGAGTCTGCGCTCCGTTTAAAAGTATTTCTTGCATAAAAGTTTTATATTTTGCGTATGTACGGAGCATATTAGAATATGCGTGTTGTATTTGGTCCCCACGCTACGTTGTACATATTAATAGGTTAGAATCTATACAGAAGAAATTCATTAAATATTTAAATTTTAAAAATAATAAGTTATTTGATTCATATGATGAGGCTTGTAGGTACTATAATATCGATACATTAGAGCAGAGGCGTAGGCAATATGACGTCACATTGTTACATGATAATTATGAATGCAAATATAGATTGTACAGAGCTACTTGCTAACGTTTCGCTTCGGGTACCTTCTATTCGCACTAGGAATACATCGTTACTGCATGTACCCCATAGCAGTACTAATTATGCCCAGAACTCGGTGCTTTGCCGTGCAGCTCGCAATTTCAATAAATATTATTCGGAATTAGATCTGTTTCACTTATCGAAAAGTTCTCTCAAATACCACATTAGGGAAATACATAAGAATACTTAAATTAAATGTATCATACTCACACTCACACACACACACATACACACACACACACACACACACACACACACACACACACACACACACACACACACACACACACACACACACACAACAAACAAACAAAACCATTACTTATAAAGCGGCAATGAGTACTTCATAATTATTGATACAGTACGGGTAATGGCATTTACTCGTACATACTCATTTGAAACAAGTAGGTACTACTTTATTATTTGAATGTTACTTAATATTTAGATACTAGTACGGATATATTAGTATGCTAATTAATTGTATCCTATTTTGGCCATACTGTAGATAAGAAATGTCACATATGTAAATACTAATTGTAACGCTGTATGGATAACTAAATCAATAAAAAAAAAAAATAAAAAAAAAAAAAAACAGTGCTTTTTCTACCGACTTCCAAAAAGAAGGAGATACTCAATTCGACTGAATGTTTTTATGTTAGTTACTTCATAACTTTCGACGACGTAAACCGATTTTCAAATTTCTTTTTTGTTTATAAGCTGGTGCTTCCCGTGTGATCCCCTGTAAATTTTATCATATTCGGTCCAGTAGTTTTAGAGTTACACTCAAATAACAGATTTTTACCAAAGTAATACAGTGGAAGGTAGTATAAAATTTTTAAAATTGCTCTTGTTAGTTCCGCCAATTAGTTCCATATATACAAACACTCATTGAATATATTATATTCCACCTGTAAGCATTGCGCGAAATGCATCAGTATATTTTAAAGCTGTCAGTAAAATAAACTTTGTTTCCGTGTTGGCCGCGAGTTTCGAGTGGCTCTTGACATTTAATAAATTAACGCTGGGTTCAGAAGTGTGCTGTAGATAAGTTTGTAGTTGCAGACTGAAATATACATTTTAACGAGTTACATAATAAACCATTTATTTCACATCGTCAAGGTTTCCAAATTATCATCATCATCATCTCAGCCGTAGGACGTCCACTGCTGAACATAGGCCTCCCCCATGATTTTCCAAAAGGACCGGTTGGAAGCGGCCTGCATCCAACGTCGTCCTGCGACCTTTCTCAGGTCGTCTGTCCACCGTGTCGGTGGACGACCTACGCTGCGCTTGCCGGTACGTGGTCTCCACTCCAGAACCTTTCGGCCCCATCGGCCATCTGTTCTGCGTGCTATGTGCCCTGCCCACTGCCACTTCAACTGGCTAATCTTCTGAGCTATGTCGGTGACTTTCGTTCTTCTACGGATCTCCTCATTTCTGATTCGATCACGTAGAGAAACCCCGAGCATAGCCCTCTCCATAGCTCGTTGTGCGACTTTGAGCTTATCTATGAGGCCCATAGTAAGAGACCACGTTTCAGTGCCATAAGTCATCACTGGTAACACACATTGGTCGAAGACTCTTGTCTTGAGGCACTGAGGTATTTTTGACGAGAAGACTTCGCGAAGTTTCCGGAACGCTGCCCAGCCGAGTTGGATTCGACGATTGACCTCTTTCTCGAAGTTGGACCTGCCTAGTTTGACTGTCTGTCCCAGGTAGATATACTCGTCAACAACTTCGAGAACTGAGTTCCCAACTGATATTGGGGTAGGTACAACATGGGCATTAGACATAATTTTCGTCTTGTCCATGTTCATCTTAAGACCTACCCGTTGGGAAACTCGATGGAGGCCTTCGAGCATTGTACTGAGGTCTTCCATGGATTCTGCCATGACTACAATATCGTCGGCAAATCGAAGGTGAGTGATGTATTCGCCGTTAATATTGATGCCAAGTCCTTGCCATTCCAGAAGCTTGAAGGCGTCTTCCAATGTAGCGGTGAACAGTTTCGGAGATATAACATCTCCCTGTCTCACGCCTCTTTGCAATGGAATTGCCTTCGAACTCTGCTCCTGTACTCGGACTGACATGTAGGCGTTTTTGTACAAACACTTCAGCACTTCAATATACCGATAGTCAATACGGCACCGCTGGAGAGACTCAAGCACTGCCCACGTCTCGATCGAATCAAAGGCTTTCTCATAGTCCACAAACGCTAGACAAAGAGGCAAGTTATACTCTTCGGTCTTCTGTATAACTTGCCGTAGCGTGTGGATGTGGTCTATGGTACTATAGCCTTTTCGGAAACCGGCTTGTTCCGGAGGCTGGAATTCATCAAACCTGCGACTGAGACGGTTCGTTATGACCTTCGAAAACAGCTTATAAACATGGCTCAAAAGCGAGATGGGTCTGTAATTTTTAAGTAAAGTGTTGTCACCTTTCTTGAAGAACAGCACCACCACGCTTTTGTTCCATGCTTCTGGCGTTGAACCTTCGAGTAAGACGGTATTAAAGAGCTTCTGAAGGACTTTAAGTACCGGTGTTCCACCCGCTTTCAGAAGCTCAGATGTGATACCGTCGTCACCAGGCGCCTTGTTGTTCTTAAGCTGTTTCAAGGCCATTCTAATCTCGTACAGGCTGATGTCCGGGATATCTTCGGTATAATGTCGGGTCAGCTTGGCTCTTGGGTCTTTGGCCGAGCTGCTAACAGGTTTAGCGACCGAGGTGTATAACTGTCCGTAGAAACTCTCGACCTCTCCTAACACTTCCGCTTTGGTCGACGCTACACTGCCGTCTCCTCTCTTCAGCTTCGTCAACTGGCTTTGCCCAATAGACATGTCTCTTGCAAACACTTTGGAGCCTTTTTTCCGCTCTATCGTCTCTTTAATACGGTTTGTATTAAAGATCCGAATGTCGTGTCGCAAGGACTTCCATATTCGTCTATTGAGCAGCCTATATGCTTCAGCATCATCCGAAGACTGCAGTTTCAATGAGCGTCGTTCAGCCATGAGGTTGAGGGTATCGTTGGAGAGTTTCTGTGGCCTATCTGTACGGTGGGGTTTAAAGTACTTGGAACCCACTGTATGGACAGTTTCTACTAACCTGTTATTGATCTCGTCCACTGAAGCGATGTTCTCAAGGCAATCGAAGCGATTGGATAGCTCAAGTTGAAAGCTCTCGGGGTCTTGAATATGGGCACGAGTAGGTCGGAGCGTAGACTTCATCAGACGAGACCTCTCCAGTTTAACATTAATATTCACCGTGCCTCTTACCATTCGGTGATCACTACCGGTTTTAACCCTGTTGATC
Organism: Selenia dentaria; assembly: GCA_917880725.1. Taxonomy (NCBI): domain Eukaryota; kingdom Metazoa; phylum Arthropoda; class Insecta; order Lepidoptera; family Geometridae; genus Selenia; species Selenia dentaria. Next base: position 26,686,346 of record OU862895.1, on the reverse strand, counting down.
ACGGAGACATCAGTGAATATTTGCCTTTTGGTGGTCATAATGAAGTCAATCTCATTTCTCGTGGAACCATCGGGACTCAGCCAGGTCCATTTCCTGTGAGGTGGCTTCTGAAAGAAAGAGTTCATCATAAAGAGTCCCTCTTTCTCCAGGAAGTCGGCCAACCTCTGTCCCCTACGGTTCCGTTGTCCATAGCCAAATTGCCCCACTTTCGACTCATCCTCGCTTCTCTTACCCAACTTCGCGTTGAAGTCCCCCATAACAACTAGAAAGTGCGTTTCAGAGGTATGTATGGCCCGACTAATGTCCTCATACATATCCTCCACCTCATCATCCGGGTGCGACTTCGTCGGTGCGTATACCTGAATGACCTTCAGCGAATATCGTTTGGATACTCTGAGTATTAGGTATACGACCCTATTGGAAACGCTATCGATCTTAACGATGTTGTTAGTAAGGGACTTGTGGACGAGAAACCCGACACCACCTTGGGACTGTTGGTCGCCCTCCCGGTGGTAGAGTAGGTTACCTGATTTAAGGGTTATCGTGTCCTCACCCGCTCTACGGACTTCAGATAACCCCACAATGTCCCAGCGTAGCTTACTCATTTCTTCTTCCAGCTCATATATCTTCTCGTCTGTCCTCATCGTGCGTATGTTGTGTGTTACCAGGGCCAGTCGTCGTCGTTGGGGGTGGTAGCCGGGCGTCTGCCGGGGATTCTTAGCACCCCCTGCCCCACCGTTACCGTGGCCGCTACCGTAGCCAGGAATAGCGGGGCTGCCGGGGACTGGGGGCCTGGTTCTTTTTGTCCAATCCATTGAGGGGTTTTTGCCAATACTCGCCACGCTTGGCAGGCGGGTTGGCGAGCGCAGTTTGTGTGTGTTTGACTGGGAAGGTGCTGCTGCCCACCTTCTGATTTGTTATCCCTTAGCCGGCTTCTACGGCACCCACGGGTAGAGTTGGGGGGGTGCTATTCTAAGCCGGCACCGCCACGGCTCAAACATTGAAATTTATAGAGAGAAAAAAAAAAGAAAAAAAAGGTAAGTCAAATAGAGAGTTAAAATTCGATGCTCGGTCCCGAACCTCGGTGGCCTAGTTGGTCAATGGCGTCTGACACGGAGAGACAGAAGACGCAGATTCAAATCCCGTCCGAGGATGGATTCTTTCTCTCTATAAATTTCAATGTTTGAGATCGCTAAAGCAGGCGTTAGTGCTTTAAAAAGTAATACTTTAAAAATTATATATCTTGAGAGGTCCCTCTAAGGCAATAGACAATGAAAAAATGTATCTACTGAATACAATAGTTTACATACAATAACTAGGTAGTCTTTCAACATGCGATCCTTCTAGTGATTATGTGAACGATTACGATATGAATGATATCGTAATCGCTCATATTTTCAATTATGTTTCGATGATTATACAAGTAGTTATTGTACGGAATATGTCAATAAAATATGTATTCTTGCAATATCAGTATGGCATTACACCATTGACCTAATAGCAGGTAGGTTCAGTCATATTACTATCTGGGACAAAAATTAGATATCATCATATCGTGGTAGTGCAATATAAATAAATATGTAACAGTATTGTTTATTTATATATGAATAAAGTATTAGTATTACTGCAAGGCGCAATCAGTCAACCTATGGCGCTATTATGTATCTCATTTGCTAACAAATGTAGATTGAAATCGAAGAAAGGGCGGCTCTATGTCACTTTTGTCAACTTCAGTCATTAACTTACTAACATTTTTGCTTACTGGAGTTGTTTAAACAGACATAGAGCCGCCAAAACAATTCAAGAAACATATAATTGATTATTAGAAAGAATAATACAATGCGAAAGTAAAACACCACGACTAGAAAAGAAAGACAGATTAGACTGCATTATAACAGAAAAAACAAGAGAATTGATAAAAGAATGAACAAAACTAAAGAAAAAACCATTGAAAACCAAAACAGAAAAGAAAAAACTCACAAAATTATATTCAAAAATCAAAAAACATATAAAAAGAAACAAAGAAAAATATAAAAAATAAAAATATTTGAAGACGAACTCGACAAAAGAGGCTCTGTAAAAAGAGGAAACAAAATATATTATGTAACTAAAAAATGAATACAAACTCTGAAAAATAAAGGTGTAACTACCACCAACAGAAACAGTATTTTAAAAATTGCTACAGATTTTTACAAATTACTCTACAGTACACCGAGTACCGTAAAAACAACCTGCGAGAGCACACCTGAAACACAAATAATAATAACTGAAGAAATACCTTTTCTATTAAAAACCGAAATAGAAAACGCTATAGAAAAGCTTAAGAACATGAAGAGTCCAGGTAACGACTACATAACCAATGATACCCTCAAGATACTCAAGGAGCCAATAACACCATTTCTCACCCAGCTGTTCAACAAGATTTAACCCAAATTCAAATACCGACACAATGGGAAACGGCAACAATTACATTGCTACATAAAAAAGGAGACCAGCAAAATATAAACAACTACAGACCGATTAGTCTACTGCAGTCAACATATAAACTATTTAGTAACATCCTATTAAATAGAATAAAAAATCAGCTAGAGTCGCAGCAACCTCGAGAGCAAGGTGGCTTTAGAAAGAACTACTCTACACTGGACCACATATTCACCCTGCGACAAACGATTGAGAAATATTTGGAATACGATAAAATACTCTACATAGCATTTGTTGATTATTCAAAAGCTTTCGACACTATTTTACATGATGAACTTTGGAAAGCTTTGGAAGAACAAGGAATACATGACAAGTATATAGAAATATTTAGAGAAATGTATAAGAGAAGCAAAGCCATAGTTAAACTAGAAAGAAGCGGCGAGGCATTTGAGCTAAAAAGAGGCGTAAGACAGGGAGACCCAGTCTCACCGAATCTGTTCAATGCGGTCCTAGAGCACATTTTCAGGAAACTTCAATGGACTGATTTAGTCATCAATGTTAACGGCGAATTGCTAAATCATCTGAGATTTGCTGATGACATTGTCATAGTAACTGAAAGCCACAAAGACCTTATATATATGTTAGAAACCCTAGACTTACAAAGTAGATAAAGCGGACTAGAAATGAATCCTGAAAAAACCTGCATCATGACAAACGGGCAAAAAAATAACATAATAATAAATGACAAAAGCATTGGTTACGTTGATGAAAATGTATATTTAGGTCAAACAATATCGTTCAAAGGAAACTAGAAAGACGTAGACGTAGCAAGAAATAGAAAGACGTATCAAGAAAGCATGGAATTCTTACTGGTCTCTTAAGCATATTTTTAAGTCCAAAATAAAAACATGCCTAAAGAAAAAAGCGATGGACTCGGTTGTGACGCCTACCCTTCTATACGGTTGCCAAACATGGCCAATAACGAAAGAAATTATTAACAAAATACAAGTTTTCCAAAGGGCTGTCGAAAGAAGTATGCTAGGCATAAAACTAAAAGACCGAGTTAGATGCATAGATATACGGGCTAAAACGAACGTTATAGACGCAGCAAAAATGGCTTGTCGCCTTAAATGGCGTTGGGCTGGTCATATTGCTAGAACTTCCGACAACAGGTGGAGCGAGAGAGTGCTGTACTGGTACCCCCGCGGAGACCGCCGCCCGCCCGGCCGACCGCGCCGACGCTGGGCAGACGACATCGTGTCTGTCGCCGGAATTACCTGGACACGACTAGCACAGGATAGGAATGAATGGAGCAAGATAGTGGAGGCCTACGTTCAAAGCGAGCCACCCTGTTGCGGCGTTGGGAGGAGGATCTGGCTCCGCCGGTCCCTGGGCAGTGGACGGTGGAGGCAATCCGTCCAGTCCTTCAGAGGTGGGTGAAGCGCCCTTTCGGTTCGCTGACTTTCCGATTGGTGCAGGTACTCTCCGGACATGGATGCTTCGGAAAGTACGTGCACCAAATTGCGAGACGGGAGGCGACACCAGCCTGCCATGAGTGTGGTGCGCCGGAAGATACAGCGCAACACACGCTGGAAGTGTGTGCTGCATGGGGCCCGCAGCGGCACACGCTTTCAGCGGAAATAGGCGGAGATCTCTCCCTGCCGAGCGTGGTAATCTCCATGCTCGGCAGCGAGAGATAGTGGCAGGCGGTGGCCACTTTCTGCGAAGCGGTAATGGCGCAGAAGGAGGCTGCGGAGCGGATCAGGGAGAACGATGTTCGAGCTGATCCACTCCGGCGCAGACGACCGGGAGAACGGAGGAGACGGTTCGCACGTCTCCTCCCTCCCCCATAGTGGGGTCACTGGCGAAGAGTCGGGGGACTTTTCGTCGGCTTGCACGGCCCTACACGTCTAGGTGGTGACCTTGGTGAGCAAGGTCATCCCTTCACAGGCGCTGAGGCCCGGTTAAGATCATACTCATACTCATACTCATACTCATTTATTGGTAACCATTAGTTACAAGTCACATCTTTCTCATATTATATGTATAGGTACATAATATTGGTAATTCCAAGTACTAAGTAATTGTCAAATCCATAAATTTATATAAACTCAATGTCTAAATAAGAAATAAAATAAAGTTCTATACTAAAATATAGAAAATCCAAATTTAAAAATAAATTATATAAATAATAATAAAAATTGTCAAACACAAATACATTACAGTCTCTAGAATCTAGTTTACGCTAATGGTGCCGGTAAAAACTCATCTACTCTGTAAAATGATGCCTCAACAAGCCACTTCTTGATTCTTGTTTTAAAAGACTCCCTGGACGAGGCGTTTTTTATTTGGTCGGGGAGCCGGTTGTAGACTCCTGTCGCCATTACGTGCACCTGCTTAGACTCCTTCACCAGCCGACATTTCGGCGCGCGCAGCAGGTGCGCGTGCCGCGAGCCGTGCTTCGCGCGCTGCTCGCCTAGGCGGGGGTACTCGTCTAGGTGGTCCCGAGCGTACAGGGCCGCCTGTAGTATCATCAGGCATGGAACGGTCAGTATTCTCATGGTCCGGAACAGTGGTAATGCTGATGTATCTTCTGGCACTCTCGCTATGGCTCTCACAGCTCTCTTTTGCATTCTGAAGACGCGTTCACAGTCTGCAGAACGCGCCCAGAACTCAACACCATATTGTAAGAGAGAGTGCACAGACGCATAATAACAGTTCCGAACCATGTCCCTCGGCAAAATAGCTGATAGCCGCCATAAAGCAAAACAAGCGCGCCCGATTTTCAGACACAGACTATCGACGTGACCTTCCCACGTAAGTGCTCTATCGATCTGAAAACCCAAGAATGTCGACTCCGTTACCTGGTCCATTTGACCACTTCCAACTACCACGTTAAGGGGATCCTGTTTATGTCCCGAGAGGTCAAACTGCATGAAGTGAGTTTTATTGATATTTAGGATCAAGCCGTTGATTTTGAACCACTGATGTAGATCGGCCGCCACCTGGTTTAGCTTTCGCTCCAGTTCTTCCACAGCGGGTGCGGTCACTATTGCAGCTACGTCGTCAGCGTACATGAGAACGTGTCCGTCATGTATACACTCAGGTAAGTCGTTAAGGAGAATAGAAAACATTATATTAGAGAGAGAGGACCCCTGCGCCACTCCTAATACGGTTGCAAGCGGTTGCGATTTTACCGTGCCTCCTTCTCCCACTACCAACTGGCTGCGACCCGTCATAAACTCTGATAGCAGATGGATTGCGTTACCTCGCACTCCGTAGTGCGCTAATTTCATGGCGATCACATCATGATCGGCGACGTCGAACGCCTTGGACAGATCGCAGAAGATTACTGCGACTTGCTGCCGCCTTCCACGTGCATCTGTGATCTTGCGAAGAAGCTCCCGCGTGAGAGAGGTCGTAGAACGGCCGCAACGGTAGGCGTACTGCCTCTCCGATAAGGATGAACATTCCCCCAGGTACTCAGTGAGCCGCGAGCTAAGACCATATTCAAATATCTTGGCAATTGCCGGGATTATTGATACCGGTCTGTAGCTATTTATCTGATCTTGTTGGCCTTTTCCTTTATACAAGGGGGATACTTTAACGTATTTCAAGGCGGCTGGATACGTGCCTTCACTTATACATCTGTTGTATAAAGAAGTGAGTATATAGGCTATAGGTTCGGCGATACTGTGAATAAGTGATATAGATATATCATAGGCGTCTTTCGAATTTTTCCTTGCTACCCCACGAGTAATGATTTGTAACACCTCTGTGACCGTGAATGGCTTCAGCCTCAGCGAGCGGTCGGCAGATGGGCGTGCTGCCGTAAGAGCGCGGGTTGCCGCAGCGACATCGGCGGCGGGTGCGCCGCACGATGCCGCCGCGTTTACGAAATGTGCATTAACGGCGTCTACAACTTCCGCCTTACTTGAAAATTTGGAACCGTCGGTTCGCGTCAATATTTCCGTGTAATCGACAGACTTCTTACATCTCCCCGTTTCAGATCTCACTATTTCCCACATCGATTTTATTACATTTGGGGATTGCTGAATAAGATTGCAGTAGTAATTGCTACGTTCGTATTTCAATAAGTTGTCATATTTTAATTGGACTTCATTAATTCTAGATTGAAGTTGAGAATTTAAAGGGAATTTAAACGATAAATCTTGCATGTCAAGTAGAAGTAAGTTTAAATTAAATATTTCATCGGTCGCCCAGTAAATACCTTTGGCCCTTATCTGAGTCCGTTTTAAAGGGAAACAGGCTTCTGTTTTATTCTTAATTATATGCAGTATGGCCAGCGCTAACTCATTTGGTGACGTCAAGTTAGCCTTCCACTCAATCTCAGGCCAATCCACGCTTTCTATAGCTGTAATAAAGTTAGCTCGGTTCCCCTGGCTGTAAGACCTGGCGAGGCGGGTTGGTGCGGGCCGGGGGCCGGCTGCGCACGGCACGCGTGCGCGCACCGCGTAATGGTCAGACAAGTTGCAGTGCACGGGCGCCGCACGCGTGTCCTCCACCAACTCACAGCTAATATAGAAGTGGTCCAGACAGGTGCTCGTGTTATCAGTTACCCTCGTAGGAAAGTCAGCTATGTTGCACAAGTTATGGACTGATAATAAATCTTTTAATTTTTTAAGGTCGCTGCTAAGCGAACTACTAAAGTCAATGTTAACGTCTCCCACAACCACAAATTCACGTTCAGAATCAGTAAGCTTGTTGAGTAAACATTCAAAAACTGGAAAAAATAGCGATGCTCTTGTCACATTAGATCGGTATAAGCAAACTACCACAATATTTTTGTCGAGTAAGTCTATAGCAGAAATCTCACAAACCTGCTCTACAGAAAGTTTGTTATAACATTCGAGTTTCTTGTATTTAATATTATTTTTTACAAATATACAAGATCCTCCGTGTTCTACAGTCTTTCTACAATAATATGAAGTTAATATAAAATTGTTTATATTTATGCACTTAATTTCGTGCTCCTTACAGAAATGTTCAGTTAAGCATAATATTTCACATTTTAAATCACATTGAAGTGCAACCTCTATCCGACTTGTTTTTTTCTTAATCGATCGAATATTTTGGTGGCATATTCTTACGTGTCCATGTCCGTTATCGCTGTCCATCAACGCTGTCGGCGCCGCCGCCGCTGACGCTAGACCCACGATTGACGCACTAGGTGTGAATGCTGGTGGTGCATCGTGCCTCAAGTTACGCTTCTGCACAGAATTAGGAGAGCTCACCTCTACTTCTCCACTGCTCGCGGGTTCGAGCGGCCTCGAAAAAACCAATTCGCAAACCGGATCCCTTGTGGCCATACATTTGGCATCGTGACTTCATGTTTGACACTCTCCGGCATACCTATTATGAAGGACGCATGTCTGTTGGATTTTATTTCCCGCTTCTCTACATGGTAGTCCGCTTGAGCAATTCCGTTTAAAAACAATTTGACTTGGTCAGTTGTAGTGTCGGCTTTGAACTGCCAAGCCTGTACGTAATATGTTTTTTCAACGGCCTGTATTCCGCAGTTTCCCTTTCCAACTCCTACAACGACCGGTTGCTGTTGGTGTCTATTGCTGCGACGGCGTTTAATAACCGCCTGCCACTCGCCGTCGGTGTCGCCACTGTCATCCACAGAAGTCACTGTTGGTTTCACACTACGGTGCTGCGATGTGGCTTCTCGATTCGCCTTCATACTTTCGATGTCAGCAATATCCTTAGTCAATCCAAGTAATAAAAAAATTAAGTATAGATCAATCCGAGCCTACCGCTGGGGCGAGATGGTGACTGCCAGCGCGACCCTGTCTTGTTCCACCTTGGCGGAGGACTGCACAGCATTTCCCCCCTCAAAAAAAAAAAAAAAGGCCTTCGTTCAAAAATGGACATCCCAATATGAATATAAAATATTACAATTTATTAAATAAATATATCTACGAATTATGTACTAATGCATGCAAAAATAAATTATCTTTAATTAATTATTTATATTTATCTTAATTTAATTTTACTAATGTTTTCAATTGATATGGGAAATAAATGGCTATTATTATTATTATTATTTTTATTTAAACAATTTCACGGGTTTCACCCGGTCCTTTACATAAGCATAAGTGGGGCTATAGCCAACACTTAGAGGCCTGTTTGGTATAAAAATACAAAGGAGTATAAAAAACAGAAAAAATGTTGGATGAAGGGTAACATGGTACTTATAACTATTACAAATATGGGTAAAATGGCCAGGCTATTGAGATGAACTTATTAGTGATAAGGAAGATAGTGGGCTATGGAAGAGACTACGGCACCTGCCAATTTTAGTCTCATTTTAAAATATTTAGGCAGGCGGTGACTTGCCATCCACTAAACGGGCCTCCCATAAAGGCCACCATCAGTGGTGACAAAAAGGGCAACGTTGGTGTGGATGGCTAAAGAGTGTCGAGAGGTGTGCTGCGGTTTCACTAGAGCGCTACTACCGGCGTTATGCCCTTTAACACTTCCACCCTTGGAGCTTTTTGTTACTTGCTCTTGCATCTCCACCCCCGGACGGCCAATTAAGGCAAGCCGGGGGTCAGGGGTCTCATTTTGCCCCAGGGAGAATCAGGGTCCGCGGTGTCGCCACTCACCGACGGCTCGCCACAAAGCCGCCCCTGCGGTATTATTATTATTATTATTATTATTTTTATTCAACCAATTTCACGGGTTTCACCCGGTCCTTTACAAAGGCATAAGTGGGGCTGTAGCCAACACTTAGAGGCCTGTTTGATATAAAAATACAATGTAGTATAAAAACAGAAACATTTTGGATGGAAGGTTACAGGTTATCTATTACAAAAATGGGTAAAATGGCATGGTTATTGAAATGTACTTATTAGTGATACGGGAGATAGTGGGCTATGGTCGAGACTACGGCACCTGCCAATTTCAGTCTCATCTTAAAATATTTAGGCAGGTGGTGACTTGCCACTCACTAAACGGGCCCCCCATAAAAGCCACCATCAATGGTGACAAAAGGGGCAACGTTGGTGTGAATAGCTAAAGGGTGTCGAGAGGTGTGCTGCGGTTTCACTAGAGCGCTACTACCGGCGTTATGCCCTTTAACACTTCCACCCTTGGAGCTTTTTGTTACTTGCTTTTACTTTTACTTTTACTTACTTTTTATTATTATTATTCCTTTTATTCAAAATAAATCACGGATTTCATCCGGTCCTTTACAGAGGCATAAGTGGGGCTGTAGCCAACACTTAGAGGCCTGTTTGGTATAAAAAATACAAAGTAGTATAAAAAAAACCAGAAACTTTTGGATGGATGGTGACATGGTATATCTATTATAAAAATGGGTAAAATGACAAGGCTATTGAAATGATTTTATTAGTGATAAAAAGATAGTGGGCTATGGAAGAGACTACGGCACCTGCCAAATTCAGTCTCATTTTAAAATTTTTGGGCAGGTGGTGACTTGCCACCCACTAAACGGGCCCCCCACAAAGGCCACCATGAATGGTGGCAGAAAGGGCAACGTTGGTGTGGCTGACTAAAGGGTGTCGAGAGGTGTGCTGCGGTTTCACTGAAGCGCTACTACCGGCGTTATGCCCTTTAACACTTCCACACTTATTATTATTATTATTATTCCTTTTATTCAAAATAAATCACGGATTTCATCCGGTCCTTTACAAAGGCATAAGTGGGGCTGTAGCCAACACTTAGAGGCCTGTTTGGTATAAAAAATACAAAGTAGTATAAAAAAAACCAGAAACTTTTGGATGGATGGTGACATGGTATATCTATTATAAAAATGGGTAAAATGATAAGGCTATTGAAATGATTTTATTAGTGATAAAAAGATAGTGGGCTATAGAAGAGACTACGGCACCTGCCAAATTCAGTCTCATTTTAAAATTTTTGGGCAGGTGGTGACTTGCCACCCACTAAACGGGCCCCCCATAAAGGCCACCATGAATGGTGACAGAAAGGGCAACGTTGGTGTGGCTGGCTAAAGGGTGTCGAGAGGTGTGCTGCAGTTTCACTGAAGCGCTACTACCGGCGTTATGCCCTTTAACACTTCCACCCTTGGAGCTTTTTGTTACTTGCTCTTGCGTCTCCACCCCCAGACGGCCAATTAAGGCAAGCCGGGGGTCAGGGGTCTCATTTAGCCCCAGGGAGAATCAGAGTCCACGGTGTCGCCACTCACCGACGGCTCGCCACAAAGCCGCCCCTGCGGTATTATTATTATTATTATTATTTTTATTCAACCAATTTCACGGGTTTCACCCGGTCCTTTACAAAGGCATAAGTGGGGCTGTAGCCAACACTTAGAGGCCTGTTTGATATAAAAATACAATGTAGTATAAAAACAGAAACATTTTGGATGGAAGGTTACAGGTTATCTATTACAAAAATGGGTAAAATGGCATGGTTATTGAAATGTACTTATTAGTGATACGGGAGATAGTGGGCTATGGTCGAGACTACGGCACCTGCCAATTTCAGTCTCATCTTAAAATATTTAGGCAGGTGGTGACTTGCCACTCACTAAACGGGCCCCCCATAAAAGCCACCATCAATGGTGACAAAAGGGGCAACGTTGGTGTGAATGGCTAAAGGGTGTCGAGAGGTGTGCTGCGGTTTCACTAGAGCGCTACTACCGGCGTTATGCCCTTTAACACTTCCACCCTTGGAGCTTTTTGTTACTTGCTCTTGCGTCTCCACCCCCAGACAGCCAATAAAGGCAAGCCGGGGGTCAGGGGTCTCATTTAGCCCCAGGGAGAATCAGGGTCCACGGTGTCGCCACTCACCGACGGCTCGCCACAAAGCCGCCCCTGCGGTATTATTATTATTATTATTATTATTAGAGCCGCCAAACTTTTTCAAGATGTCAATCAATATTTGTTAGCAACTGAGATATGTTAGTCCTGCTGTTCAAACTCATACATACGTCATGTTGTATTAATTTTCTGAAAACTAAACAAGTAATTGATCTCTCTCTATATCTTTTATACTGTACTCTGTGGAATCTAGATAAAGCCAAACTTCTTAGAACTCGGGCATGTTCTATGTTTGTTTCGAGTTCTGCGGCGAGGGGATTGGTTAAATGGTCAAGCGAGCACGTGAGGGCTTTACACAAACTTTATTTACTGACAAACTTAGCTTGAAGTAAATTCAGCTTACGTACTCTGTGGTAACGGGTTGTGTTTATTTATTTGGTTTGCTTACAGTTAAGTAGTAAGAGGAACTAAAAACAAATTATTTCTAGAGTTTTATATTAGAGAGATGAGATATTGAACAGCTGGACAGTATTATCCGATAGGATGTGAAATTTCTCTGAAAATCTGATAATTGTAACGTTTAGTCACACTAAGCAGTTAGTAATTTATAAATCATGTAATAAGAATTATCGGTTATGTTATGAAAAAAACGAGTTACAGCAAGTTGCTGTGTTTTTGTATGTATCACATGTTGTGTTCAAATTAATTTATTACACAAGCCACACAGTACCAATTAGTGCCGGACCCAATGTCAACAAATTTAATTATCTAAAGAGCCCGAGCAAAAGTTTAAAATTGTGCACATTTACATTAAATAGTCATATAGTAGCGACCCGTTTTAGTTTCACTTGGGCTTCCGGCGTATTATAGAAAATAAGAGGGAGAAAATGTGACCGTATTCAACGCAGAGCGGCTCGAATCGTCGACGACCAAGCTCTTTCCGATCGGATCGAATCTTCGGCACTGCGTAGAGATTTGGATCACTCTGTGTCACCGCCTATCGGAGAGTGTTCCGAGGAACTGTTTGGTCTAATACCTGCAGCTGAATTTCGCCATCGGACATCACGACGGAAATTTCATAGAGATCATGTTGACGTCTGGGAGTGCACTACAATAAAATCACTGAAATCAGACAATGTTAAGAGGTAGAAAAGAGTTATTTCAATCCTCTTACTATTGTTGTTTCAAATCTTTCAATTAACGACAGTTCCTGCCCGAAAGTAACACCTAACAATTTATTCGCAACTTGGTGTTATGTGAGACAGAACACGCAAGTTTGTGCATGTTGTAACTTAAATAGCTTACATATAATGTAAGTATTTAGTCAAAACTAAATCTACCTAGTCAATACCGTAACATTTTTGTAACTAGCTGGTATTATTTATAACTTTGGCCAAATGTGATCGTCTAGAATGTTTATTAATATGGACCCTTTACGTTGTGTTTAATTTATATTGTTTATATTAATAAATCAATAATTTTATGGAGTATCTGGTAATTTTATATTAGTAAAGTTAATGGAAAATTATAAGTAGGTAGTGAAAATACGTTCCTAAAAAGAGGGATAAAACACATCTAATATAAATCAGTTGAAAATCAAAAGAAACACATTAAATAAACCATATCAAGTGAAATCAAATAGTACACACAAAACAAACACATAAAAAGAACAAATATAAAATATTGCTGACAAAAAGAAACACATCAAATAGAAATCAAATAAATTCAGGACAAATCAAGAAAATATAAGGAGCAACTGAAAGCATGCAACTTACAGAAAACAGCTACTGTTGGCTGGATTCTTGATCTTCTTTCTTCATGGCCATAATTTGTAACACACACATACACATACATTATTAAACATATAACATACAATAATATAACTTAAAGGAATATAAAATATAAAGTTATAGACATCATGTTATGATACAAACCACACTTCTTTCTTAGCCAAATCTGTGACAGCAATTCCTAAAATAATTTGAAAGGGGGAGTTGTGGAATCTAGACCTTATAAGATCTATAAATAGGAACCCTAAACGATTTGATTTATGTGAGGCTCCCTGCACCCTAGCACCCCACTCCAAGAACCAGCAAATCCGTCAGTTGATTTCAACCTACACTTCTCCAAGAAACTAAACGTTCAAACCGTCACGCGCATACCGATCATTTGACTACGATTTGTTTTATTTAAAAACATACTTCTCTATCATTCAATTAAATTACCCGATGTTTAAAATTAAATTACTATTTTTATGTTTAATTTACCTAGTATCGAATATTATTTAATCACTAAATTCCAAATAACGCGAACTAACCCTAAAGGAATTTATTTACTCGTGTGTGTATGTGTACCTAGTGAATGTACGAATCCGATCGCGGTCATGAATTCAGCAGGCTTGAATCCAGACGTTGATCAAGACTCTGAGTAATTTTCCCCCCCCCCAGTGGCTAGCACTTCCCTGCTGTGGCGACAATGATTAGCAAGCGTCCGTTCTTCGTCTCTTCGTGTTATAAGGTTTCTGCCGACATCTTGTCATCCCCGCGTGAATTAAATAGTGTATGTACCTATATGTACCTAAATTTATTTATTTAATTAGTTTTGTATTTGTATTAAGAGTAGTTAATAAGAAGATATTGTTGTAAATTTTTATGGAGATTTAACAGACAAGTATTTGTAGCAATTATAATATCTGATTTATGTATATTGATAATTCTCGTCCAAAGGTGATTGTCTCCTTCCATAATATATGTAGATATCATTTATAATCCGTAATATTGTAAAGTAAATATTACAATGCTCCAATTCCTTGAGTAAACCTCCAGTTTAGAAATGAAATTACTTCAATTTCAGTTTGATTAGTGATAATTAATCAGAGTCATGTTGAAATTTTATGATGATGAAGCTTATTATGTTCGTTGCGTTGATTATAAATCCGTTTAATGTAGTCAAAATTGAATTGATCAAAGAAATGAATATGTGCGGAATTTGAATTAAATAGTATTGTAAAGAAAGGCTCCATTTGAAATTTTAACATTTGTTGCGATGTTTGGTAATTCAATTCATAAACACACAGACAATCAGCACTTCTCATAATTAGTTTTCTAGCAATACAGTACCTAAAATATTCTACCCTTACAATAAAATGACCAACGAAGTCCACCCAGCTGCTATCTCTGTAAAAGGAAAGTGAACGCATTTTTCAGATCCCTAACATATAAATTATAAATACAACGTAGTCGAAAACCGCCGACAGCCGCTATGTCGCTAAACTGAAACTTAAATAAAATAAACTAAGTTTATGCATAAAATATAACATATATACATACAAGTTATCATTGACTCTACATAAATTAGCACTGCACTTTAACACTCACTCGCGAACTAATTAATTACTATATTACATATAAATTTTAAATTCAACAATGACTTCATGTAAATAAACACTGCACAATTGAAATTTAGCACAATGAAAAGACTTCTATTTTATTTCACGTTATCACTCACTCGCGGCGTTATTTATGAAATGGAAATCTTTACGATGTTCCTGATTTCAACCGTTTTCAACGTTGGCTGGACTCCGACTGCCTCATGTAACTCTTCAAAATTCACAAATATTTCCAATATTTTAGCCAAGTCTCACGCCTGTCGGATACTTGAGACACACATTAGTTCAAAATTTATAGATTTTGATAAAATCGTCGCTTAACTGAAATCCACTTATGCACTTCAATTTTTTGTTGAAATTTCTGGCCATAATATGTTATCCTTGATGCAGTAGACGAACTTCCAGCAAATACGTTTACATCAACAAAAGCTAGTAAATTCTTATTATATGTTATATTGAATATTAACACTTATCTTTTCAGCTAGCAACTTAACTTTTGGAACCTATCCCTCAGATAGATAGGCGACTCTGAATCTATTTGTTATATTTTCCTGTTATTTTATATTAAAATAACAACATTCAACACACCGTCAAAACCCTTAATAAATTTCATATTGAAATGCAAAGTATTTCTATACATAAAAAAAACATTTTAATTTGTCGGAACATTACATACTGCAGTCGACTATATGGTTGATTATTTGACTTCGCCCTTTGAAAGAAATTAAGAAGGTGTTTTAGGGTTGAACAAAATTTTGGTTTGTTTATAGTTACAAGTTAATACCAAAATCAGGTTAAATTATATTTGTATTTAACATAGCTCGCAAATGTATTTTTCACTTAAATGAGCATTAAATATTTAATTGATTTACATTATCATTTCGAATGTAAACTCAACCTTTCTTGTAATTACGTAGCTATAAGCTACGTAGTTTTTAACTGCAAATACATTACAAAACTACTTTCGTATATATATATATTACCTACGTCGTTTAAAATGATACTAACACGTTAAATTGTATTAATTAAACTATCCGTTAATTTTATAGAGAAAACTTGTATCAACATTATGGTAGAATAATTATTATCCGCTTCGTGTTAAATTAATAATATTTGTTTATGATACTAAATTTACTTCAATCTCATAACAATTTCTGAATAAATCTATAGTTTTAGAAATCTGCCAACCCTAAAAATCAATACTTTCGTTAATGGGAACCAATAACATAACACAAATATTATCGCTTAGGTTCACACTTGAAATAAATCTGTCAACGTAACATGTTCCACATTTATTATTTTTTAGCATTTAACAAAATTAAAATTTCGTCCACCGGTAACTCTATTATCGCCTTTATTATTCAGAGCTTAAGCCCTTTATATTCAACTATGAAATGAAATTTGTTTTGTATTCATGCGCGCCTTCTCATATAACTAGCAAGTACATGGAACCACGTTATGTGTATATAACGTTGGTTACAGATCACCCCTTTGAGTTTTGACGGGTTTTAGTTTTCTAAAATAGAAAACCCGGAGAAAATCACATAATATATATATACCCACTACAGCGATCTATTGAAAAAAAGATATTTAGTTAGTATTAACAACATCGTTCTGATCACCCCTTAGAGTTTATGACGGATACCACTTCCAAAAAAAAACCTGCACAAAATTTAAAATTTAATTTATTTGCTTTATAATGTGCATAATTACATAAAAATGTGTGTGTGTTTTATATATAACGTATGTGCAGCTGTAGGTGCTTAACTTATCATCACTTCTTCTCGTGTTGTAAATTCGGCAATTTCAAGTTGGTTTTGTTGTAGTAGTAGACTAATCCTCATACAGTACTATCATCAACGTTGTTATTTAAACCATCTCCCTTTTCATATCCTTGACTGCAATATTTCTGAATGTTCTCTGTGCCGCCGTTCAAGCAACTTTCAATATTTTCATCCCTTTAGCCCGTTGATGTTGTAATGGTTATTATGATTTCTGTTTGTAGCGGGACAGGTCTTTGAATTGTTGCAGTCGGTGGTGTTGTATTCGTTATTGTGATCCAGAGACGTCATCAGAAACAAATTGTAATAATCTTGTGATTTATTGCAGAAATAGTGGCATAATTACATCCGAAGCAGCAATTTCATTTGCAAAACAAGGTCATGTATACATCCATATTGAAATGCAGGTTTTTCTTTTCATATAATTTGAGGTTGTCTTCTCCAATGTTGTGCCAATACCACTCTTAGGCTATTTTGAAAACTTCTGTGTAAAGAGTATATTATTTACTAACTTTTACATCCAGGGGTACATAAAACACTCCAAAGCTGTGTCTATGCTATTTGTCTGAAGTCCTAGTATAATAATGTATTTTTGCAAGTCTGGCTAATTTCACCTCCGTTGTGCCTTGACCTTTTTATATATATATATCAATACTTGTTTCTCTTGTGAAAATTAATTCGATTGAAATCATATGTTCAAACTCACATTACTGAGAGATATCCACGTTCTCCATATCCACTTACAAATAAAATAAATCGAAGCCATACTGCATATTATAAATTCCTTTATTTTATTTTATACATGAATTACGTTACACTATCTTCAGTCGCATGTGCAACACCTACACAATAGTAAGTTCAGGGTTACTTTTCGAAGAAGTGTGATTTAGTATTTCGTTACATTTCTATATTTCACTCACAGTTCACTTAACACTGTTTTAAACTATCCCGTTAATAATCATATAACTTTAGTTCACTTAACATTCTTATGTTTTTATAAGTTCAACAGTATTTAAATAATCCACTTTTATTTCTGTTTACAATGTTTCGAGTAATAACATTACAGTAAACGTAAAAGTGTTTATACACTAGTTACCAAAAAATAAAATTTAAATAATCCACTTTAATTTAAAAAAATTCACTCATACATCCGTTTGTATTGTAAAAGTTTTACGTATTCTAATGTCTATCAACAAAAGACATACTTAATCGAATATGAATTATGTAAATCGTCTATTTTAAATTTCCCATCCTTCAGTTCATTAGTTCGTAATCAATTACTTTATTTACAAACACAACTGACACAAAACGACCCTTTTTTTCACATCTCGTAACCTGTTTTTTATATGATTAGGTCATTGACCCAACCAAACATATGTAATACTTGGACTGTTATAATGAAAGAGCTCTGACCCATATTTTTTATAAAATATCCTAAGAAGTGCATTGCACTCCGGTCAACAAAAAATCCCTGCCATCCTGATTTTTTTTTTGATTCAACACATGTTACAATTTTGACCCTCGTATAACCGCTACTTGAAGTACCGTTAAAGTTAACTATGAAGCTATTGTATTACGACCTTTGACTCTATATTTATATTCGTATGTTATTTTCTAAACTATTCTATCTAATTGTTTATTAAAGCAATTTAATCTAATATTTTACTAATTGTCATAAAATAAAGCCAACACAAATAATTACGGTTACGGTCTAATCATTACATATAAAAGAAAGACTAATGTTTTAATATACTTATGTAATAATTTTACTTTATTGAATTTTCTGAATCTAGTATGACACTCTCTACGTCTGCATCACTGACTATAAAGTAAGATAGTAACCTGGCTAATTTAAAAAGTGATAAAACTATCCATTATGTAAATATTTCTAACAAAATGGAACATACGAATATTATAACAAAACAAATATTATTATATAAGTTATCAGTTAGGTACTTGTTAAGTTATAAAATATATTGTACAATTGCAACATATTTTGGTTCCACCTAGTTTCGCAGTTTCCTGCTAGCTATACGCTCGATGATAGTGGAGAGGATAAATACCTGCTTTACGTGGGAGGTCTAGGTCTGATGAGTGCTGGTGACCGTGCTTCCTCGTTGTAGGCGTCTTGCTGTCGACGGCGTGCTGAAGGAGCTGAACTTGGTTCACTTGGTTATAATGTCTGTATTGTCCCTTTGGGTTGTGCACTGGTTTACGCGGCGGGCTGATTGCGTGTGTACACACGTGCTGATTTAGGAGTAGTGTCTGGTCGGGCCGAACACACCCTGAAGGTCACTCGCGGCGAAGTCATTCGCGGTGACTCGTGCTGATATAAAATGGCGGTGCCATGCGGTTGCTGCGCGGAACGCAGCGGTACACGTCCGCCGGTCGCGAGTACAAAAAGGTGACTGTTTCCGCTTCCTTCCGCAGCCGCTTTCTTCTAGTTATGACAGCTGCAGGCGAAGCGGCGGTGGGGCACGCGGGCGCGGTGCGCCTTAAGGTGACGTCACGCTTTGGCGTGAACATATTCCCCACTCGGCAAAGGTGTGGTGTGGTGGTCAATCGACAGTCAGGTGGTCGTTCTTGATTTCCACCACTCGGGTGACGCCATCCCTTCATGGGTTCGTCTTGTGGCTCATGCGCCAGTGTAGAGGCGGCACCTGGTCGTCCACCATCAGTACCAGTTCCCCGACTTGAGGTGGGCTGGATCGGGGAGTCCGTTTGGAGCGTGTTTGGATGGTGTGCAGGTAGGGTTTGGACCAGGATTGCCAAAGGTGTTGGGATAAGGGTAGGACGAGCTTGAACCCTTTTGTGTGCAGAAATGGCTCGTCCTCCTACCGAATACTCAGGTAGGGCATTGAGCTGACGGTTTAAAAGGACATGACCCGCGGCGAGTAATTCAAATTCCGCGTGGTCAAAAGAGAGTGGGCTGAGAGGGCGTGCATTGAGCTTGGCTGCGATGCGCGTTAAAAGAGCTGAAAGTGTAGGTGCAATATTGTTATTGTTGGTTGCAAGAAAGTCTTGTATTTCCCTAAGTTCATTTCTAGCGCCTACATAAATTGTACCGCAATTATATCTAATTAACGTCGGTACACCGCGCCTAGAAACAAAACGCTGTAATGCCGCAAGGAATGCTTCCGTGGATAACTCAGATACCGGTTCGAGATGGACCGCCTTCGTGGCTAGGCATGTTACAACACAGAGGTAGCCTTTTAATAGCTTGGTGTTTCTCAGTGTACTGGATTTTATCAAAAATGGTCCAGTAAAGTCCGTCGTGACTTTGCTAAATACGGGCTGAACGTTTACGCGGTCGGCGGGTGAGTCGGCCATGTACGGAGCCTTAGTTTGGACGCGGAAACGTAAACATTGTATACATTTGTATACTGATAACGTCCAGAATTGCTGGCGCAAGGGTGAGTGCAGAATGTCAGCACCTAACTGACTTAAGGTGTTTGCGATGACACTTTGTCGTCGTGTTGTGTGTGTGTGCTGATTCTTTGTGGGCTGAGTTGGTATTTGTTGGATGTGCCGTCCTAGTCATTGCCTAGGCGGCGGCGAAGGACGCGAGGTAGTGCGCGGTGGAGTACGACGGGAGTACACCATCTGGCCCGTATCAGGTGTGGGACGGCGCCGTGGTACCTCGCGCTGTTGTACCGGCAATAAGCGCACTGGTAGTGCGTAGTATCGGGTACATACCCGAGGCTTGTGACCCTTTACATTACTACATGGGTAGCAATGGTTGTCACCATAGTGAGGTTGCGGGTTCGATACCTGTTTGGGTCTTGGCGCGGAGCTGAACGGTCGTGGGTTCGAACCCTGCGCATAGCGCGGAGCTTGTGGGTTCGAAACCTGCTGAAGTGGGGACGAGAAGCGCGCGGGTATAGTCGCGGAGCCGATAGGTTGCAGGTTCGAATCCTGCTGAGCAGATGGCGAGAAGCGCGCGGGTATAGGCGCGGAGCTGAGAGGTTGCAGGTTCGAATCCTGCGCATAGCACTGAGGCTGCAGGTTCGATACCTGCTGAGCAGATGACGAGAAGCGCGCGGGTATAGGCGCGGAGCTGATTGGGTGCAGGTTCGAAACCTGCGTATAGCACAGAGGCTGCAGGTTCGATACCTGCTGAGCTGATGGCGATAAGCGCGCTGGTATAGGCGCGGAGCTGAGAGGGTGCAGGTTCGAATCCTGCGTATAGCACTGTGGCTGCAGGTTCGATACCTGCTGAGCTGATGATGAGAAGCGCGCGGGTATAGGCGCGGAGCTGATTGGGTGCAGGTTCGAAACCTGCGTATAGCACAGAGGCTGCAGGTTCGATACCTGCTGAGCAGATATTGAGAAGCGCGCGGGTATAGGCGCTGAGCTGAGAGTGTGCGGGTTCGAATCCTGCGTACAGCACTGAGGCTGCAGGTTCGATACCTGCTGAGCTGATATTGAAAAGCGCTCGGGTATAGGCGCTGAGCTGAGAGGGTGCAGGTTCGAATCCTGCGTATAGCACTGTGGCTGCAGGTTCGATACCTGCGGAGCTGATGATGAGGAGCGCGCGGGTATAGGCGCGGAGCTGAGAGGGTGCGGGTTCGATACCTGCTGAGCTGGTGACGGAGGGGGCGCTAATGACCATGTTTTTTGTTCCAATTCTACAACGAGAATCTCGTAGTAGGCGTCTATTGTCCTTTCATACTGCTCGTTGTAGAATTCCTCCTCGGAATCTGATAAGCCTACGGTGTCCAATATTATATAATACGCCGCGTCAAATCTATCGCGGGTCAATCTTACGCCCGATGCTCTGGCATCGAACTCGGGGCTATAGCACCTTGGTTTGCTAGACCTCAATGATAACGCTTCCAAATTAAGTTTAATAATAGCGATTTGTTCCTGTCTAAATCTGGCTACCTGTGATTCAGAAGGCATCGTTAATCGTCGTAGGCGAAGTCAGGCACAAGGACGCAAGCAAAAATAAAAGGAAATAAAAATATTAAAGTATTTAATCGTAGGTGAAATTCCGCACCTCTTTTTTTGGAAGTCGGTTAAAATAACGCCTAAATTAATAACGTTTGTACCAAACCTTATATGAGCTGATGGTTTAATTACTTTATTAATTGAAACCTGTAAGTTCGTTCGGTACTAAATATTTAATAACTGCGCGGAACCCTAATTTACATATAAGTAGTTAACCCAATTATAAATAACATATGTAACCTAATTAAGTAGCATGTCTAAATGATTTATGAGTGTTGAATCACAACAGCTAATTACGTAATAATTTTCACGGAACTCCAAAATGGTGTGCGGATCTCTATTAGGTAAGGATATAGTTCTTGAAATAAAATAAATTGGGCTGAATTCCAAACGTTCGACTATGGACGAATTATGATTATTTAATCTCAAGAACACAAGCAAACCCGTCTAACAGTACTTAGTATAATTTTATAATTAAAATCAACAAAGCACCTGGCGTAGGTAGGTACTTAGCCTTAAGAATTTTAATTACGAACCTTTCTTGCAAACAATTAGTGAACAATCGTATCGGCAGTCGTTCCAATTAGTAACAAGGGTCAGTTTCGGTTGGCAATATGTTTGTTCCTAACGAGTGGAATTTTTTTGCTAGAAGCTTCGAATCGCTAGTCGGGTTTTGTTTGATAAGCAAATACCTGAGTTAATTAGGTGATTTGTATGACGGAAGGAATTTAAATTAAATCAATAAAAATGAAGGGATTAAATTGAGCTTAATATGGGCTGATTTGTATGACGTAATTGGGGTAATATTAAGTCAATAAAATGTAGTTTGTAAATTAAATAGGTCTGATAGGGATTGATATCCGTTATTTGGGAATTAAATTGAGTTTATTGTGGGCTGATTTAATGGACTGTATTTAAGGGATAGGGGGTGATAGCATTGGTTTATCCGGCAGCGAAAGAGATTATGTTGCCGGATATCCGCGCTCGTGGGAAATGTGGTTTATCCGGGTACCCGGTTATATCCGGATAACCGGATAAATCCGGCTCGAAGGAAAATATAGTTTCGCAGTTTCCTGCTAGCTATACGCTCGATGATAGTGGAGAGGATAAATACCTGCTTTACGTGGGAGGTCTAGGTCTGATGAGTGCTGGTGACCGTGCTTCCTCGTTGTAGGCGTCTTGCTGTCGACGGCGTGCTGAAGGAGCTGAACTTGGTTCACTTGGTTATAATGTCTGTATTGTCCCTTTGGGTTGTGCACTGGTTTACGCGGCGGGCTGATTGCGTGTGTACACACGTGCTGATTTAGGAGTAGTGTCTGGTCGGGCCGAACACACCCTGAAGGTCACTCGCGGCGAAGTCATTCGCGGTGACTCGTGCTGATATAAAATGGCGGTGCCATGCGGTTGCTGCGCGGAACGCAGCGGTACACGTCCGCCGGTCGCGAGTACAAAAAGGTGACTGTTTCCGCTTCCTTCCGCAGCCGCTTTCTTCTAGTTATGACAGCTGCAGGCGAAGCGGCGGTGGGGCACGCGGGCGCGGTGCGCCTTAAGGTGACGTCACGCTTTGGCGTGAACACCACCATATTACAATTTTCTACCTATATACTTAGTATATTGTTTCGTTATGTGTTTGATGACTTGGTAAGTGAATATGTAACTAGCAGTAATTTATATATCACTATTTATGAAACAATAAATACGTAATACAAACTAGTCACATTTTGTTAGTTTAGCATTAAACTACAAGTTATTATGGTATAATGATAGTGTAGTATAGTATTATAAAAATCTGAATAAAAGATGCAAAACTAAAATTCATTATCATAAAATATTTCTACGAAAAACAAACGATCCATGACTTGTGAACTATTACTTTTAAAACGTTTTTATAGTTATGTATTTTTCTTTACTATCAACATAACACTAACATTATTTTACACTGCTAACTGCCATAGGAACCCAAATTCTTTAATGCGTAATTGAATCAAATGATTCAATTTTTATTGACGCATATCCTGGACACAAGGCACCACTGTAACTTAAATAGCTTACATATAATGTAAGTATTTAGTCAAAACTAAATCTACCTAGTCAATACCGTAACATTTTTGTAACTAGCTGGTATTATTTATAACTTTGGCCAAATGTGATCGTCTAGAATGTTTATTAATATGGACCCTTTACGTTGTGTTTAATTTATATTGTTTATATTAATAAATCAATAATTTTATGGAGTATCTGGTAATTTTATATTAGTAAAGTTAATGGAAAATTATAAGTAGGTAGTGAAAATACGTTCCTAAAAAGAGGGATAAAACACATCTAATATAAATCAGTTGAAAATCAAAAGAAACACATTAAATAAACCATATCAAGTGAAATCAAATAGTACACACAAAACAAACACATAAAAAGAACAAATATAAAATATTGCTGACAAAAAGAAACACATCAAATAGAAATCAAATAAATTCAGGACAAATCAAGAAAATATAAGGAGCAACTGAAAGCATGCAACTTACAGAAAACAGCTACTGTTGGCTGGATTCTTGATCTTCTTTCTTCATGGCCATAATTTGTAACACACACATACACATACATTATTAAACATATAACATACAATAATATAACTTAAAGGAATATAAAATATAAAGTTATAGACATCATGTTATGATACAAACCACACTTCTTTCTTAGCCAAATCTGTGACAGCAATTCCTAAAATAATTTGAAAGGGGGAGTTGTGGAATCTAGACCTTATAAGATCTATAAATAGGAACCCTAAACGATTTGATTTATGTGAGGCTCCCTGCACCCTAGCACCCCACTCCAAGAACCAGCAAATCCGTCAGTTGATTTCAACCTACACTTCTCCAAGAAACTAAACGTTCAAACCGTCACGCGCATACCGATCATTTGACTACGATTTGTTTTATTTAAAAACATACTTCTCTATCATTCAATTAAATTACCCGATGTTTAAAATTAAATTACTATTTTTATGTTTAATTTACCTAGTATCGAATATTATTTAATCACTAAATTCCAAATAACGCGAACTAACCCTAAAGGAATTTATTTACTCGTGTGTGTATGTGTACCTAGTGAATGTACGAATCC
This sequence comes from Selenia dentaria, assembly GCA_917880725.1. Taxonomy (NCBI): domain Eukaryota; kingdom Metazoa; phylum Arthropoda; class Insecta; order Lepidoptera; family Geometridae; genus Selenia; species Selenia dentaria. The sequence continues at coordinate 26,661,915 of OU862895.1, read as the reverse complement.
GATCGCGGTCATGAATTCAGCAGGCTTGAATCCAGACGTTGATCAAGACTCTGAGTAATTTTCCCCCCCCAGTGGCTAGCACTTCCCTGCTGTGGCGACAATGATTAGCAAGCGTCCGTTCTTCGTCTCTTCGTGTTATAAGGTTTCTGCCGACATCTTGTCATCCCCGCGTGAATTAAATAGTGTATGTACCTATATGTACCTAAATTTATTTATTTAATTAGTTTTGTATTTGTATTAAGAGTAGTTAATAAGAAGATATTGTTGTAAATTTTTATGGAGATTTAACAGACAAGTATTTGTAGCAATTATAATATCTGATTTATGTATATTGATAATTCTCGTCCAAAGGTGATTGTCTCCTTCCATAATATATGTAGATATCATTTATAATCCGTAATATTGTAAAGTAAATATTACAATGCTCCAATTCCTTGAGTAAACCTCCAGTTTAGAAATGAAATTACTTCAATTTCAGTTTGATTAGTGATAATTAATCAGAGTCATGTTGAAATTTTATGATGATGAAGCTTATTATGTTCGTTGCGTTGATTATAAATCCGTTTAATGTAGTCAAAATTGAATTGATCAAAGAAATGAATATGTGCGGAATTTGAATTAAATAGTATTGTAAAGAAAGGCTCCATTTGAAATTTTAACATTTGTTGCGATGTTTGGTAATTCAATTCATAAACACACAGACAATCAGCACTTCTCATAATTAGTTTTCTAGCAATACAGTACCTAAAATATTCTACCCTTACAATAAAATGACCAACGAAGTCCACCCAGCTGCTATCTCTGTAAAAGGAAAGTGAACGCATTTTTCAGATCCCTAACATATAAATTATAAATACAACGTAGTCGAAAACCGCCGACAGCCGCTATGTCGCTAAACTGAAACTTAAATAAAATAAACTAAGTTTATGCATAAAATATAACATATATACATACAAGTTATCATTGACTCTACATAAATTAGCACTGCACTTTAACACTCACTCGCGAACTAATTAATTACTATATTACATATAAATTTTAAATTCAACAATGACTTCATGTAAATAAACACTGCACAATTGAAATTTAGCACAATGAAAAGACTTCTATTTTATTTCACGTTATCACTCACTCGCGGCGTTATTTATGAAATGGAAATCTTTACGATGTTCCTGATTTCAACCGTTTTCAACGTTGGCTGGACTCCGACTGCCTCATGTAACTCTTCAAAATTCACAAATATTTCCAATATTTTAGCCAAGTCTCACGCCTGTCGGATACTTGAGACACACATTAGTTCAAAATTTATAGATTTTGATAAAATCGTCGCTTAACTGAAATCCACTTATGCACTTCAATTTTTTGTTGAAATTTCTGGCCATAATATGTTATCCTTGATGCAGTAGACGAACTTCCAGCAAATACGATTACATCAACAAAAGCTAGTAAATTCTTATTATATGTTATATTGAATATTAACACTTATCTTTTCAGCTAGCAACTTAACTTTTGGAACCTATCCCTCAGATAGATAGGCGACTCTGAATCTATTTGTTATATTTTCCTGTTATTTTATATTAAAATAACAACATTCAACACACCGTCAAAACCCTTAATAAATTTCATATTGAAATGCAAAGTATTTCTATACATAAAAAAAACATTTTAATTTGTCGGAACATTACATACTGCAGTCGACTATATGGTTGATTATTTGACTTCGCCCTTTGAAAGAAATTAAGAAGGTGTTTTAGGGTTGAACAAAATTTTGGTTTGTTTATAGTTACAAGTTAATACCAAAATCAGGTTAAATTATATTTGTATTTAACATAGCTCGCAAATGTATTTTTCACTTAAATGAGCATTAAATATTTAATTGATTTACATTATCATTTCGAATGTAAACTCAACCTTTCTTGTAATTACGTAGCTATAAGCTACGTAGTTTTTAACTGCAAATACATTACAAAACTACTTTCGTATATATATATATTACCTACGTCGTTTAAAATGATACTAACACGTTTAATTGTATTAATTAAACTATCCGTTAATTTTATAGAGAAAACTTGTATCAACATTATGGTAGAATAATTATTATCCGCTTCGTGTTAAATTAATAATATTTGTTTATGATACTAAATTTACTTCAATCTCATAACAATTTCTGAATAAATCTATAGTTTTAGAAATCTGCCAACCCTAAAAATCAATACTTTCGTTAATGGGAACCAATAACATAACACAAATATTATCGCTTAGGTTCACACTTGAAATAAATCTGTCAACGTAACATGTTCCACATTTATTATTTTTTAGCATTTAACAAAATTAAAATTTCGTCCACCGGTAACTCTATTATCGCCTTTATTATTCAGAGCTTAAGCCCTTTATATTTAACTATGAAATGAAATTTGTTTTGTATTCATGCGCGCCTTCTCATATAACTAGCAAGTACATGGAACCACGTTATGTGTATATAACGTTGGTTACAATGTGTATTCATATCCAACGATCTCCTTCTAAAATTAGATGTGTAATAAATACTTTTGGCAGACACACAAACGTTTCAAAATATCGTCCATGGCGTTTTATGGTAATCTAGTTATTACGACAATGAAATTACGAGTATGTTACCTTGGCTCATTTGTAAACCATAAAAATTATATCTTATATAGCTTTATTAGAAACTATTTTAGATATTCTGAACACGTATACTAACATACACATATTTGTTAGGGACAATTCATTTTTATTATTTTCTACCATTCTATAACTACCAATACCACGCCGATTGGAACACCTTAAATTAGATTTCATTAAGTTTGCTTAATGTATACTGGATATATGTCAAGCATACCCTTTTCTACAAATTGAACACTTTTCATTCTCTCTTTATATCTAAAACGGTCCCAAACCTTTGCATTTCAAAGACATCAATTTGCTCTATACGCAACGACATCGGTAACAAAGGAAGGAGCTGTAGGTCGATAGTACACCGGTATCAGTCACTGTTGGATCTGACATCGATTGATGTCACACCTGAGTTTCCTATTGACAAATGAGTGAAGTGTCAATATGACTGGAGATCGCAGGTGTTTCTTATTATTGTCAGCGTCAGGCTTGGTCATATCACTCGCAAAAAAAATAATACAGACGGCGCAATGCAATCCAACTACAATTTATTTTTTGTTGTGCATCATCATCATCATCTCAGCCGTAAGACGTCCACTGCTGAACATACGCCTCCCCCACAAATTTCCAAAAGGACTGGTTGGAAGCACCCTGCATCCAACGACATCCTGCTACCTTTATCAGGTCGTCAGTCTACCTTGTCGGTGGACGACCTACGCTGCGCTTGCCGGTCCGTCGTCTCCACTCTAGAACCTTTCAGCCCCATCGGCCATCTGTTCTGCGTGCTATGTGGCCCACCCACTGCCACTTCAACTGGCTTATCTTCTGGGCTATGTCGGTGACTTTAGTTCGTCTACGAATCTCCTCATTTCTGATTCGATCACGTCGAGAAACCCCGAGGATAGCCCGTTGCCCCATAGCTCGTTGTGCTACTTTGAGCTTAATTATGAGGCCCATAGTAAGAGACCACGCTTCAGTGTCATATGTCATCACAATACACATTGGTCAAAGACTCTTGTCTTTTGTGGTTGTATAAAACAAATGATAAAAAAAAACCTCTCGATATAAATATTCGTTTAACAAAAGTGCTTCATAAATTGTTAAACGAAATCCACTCAAAACCGGATAATAATAGGTTTCATTCGTTTAGATGACATTAACACGTAATTAGATATATAATATGAATACCACTATTATGGTCTCTTTTGTAAGGCAACACACTGGAGCTGAAAACATTTGTATATACATTAAGAATTTGCCGATAAAAAATGTTCATTTCACTTCACTTCATTTCATTTCTATAACGAAAAACCCGAATTTACTATTACAAACTTATTATATGCGGTTGGTGTAATAATTGTGTCTAGGCATCGAACGCCAACGATAAGTTTGTTATCTAACCTTGTTTGTCTCTTAGTAATAGATCAAAATCGTCGACTCAAAAACTAGTGGACCGAATTTAATGAAATTTAAATGGAACCACACGGAAAGCACCAGCTTTCAAACAAAAGAATTTTGAGAATCAGTTCACCCAGTCGAAAGTTATGAGGTAACAAACATAAAAAAAACATACAGTCGAATTGAGTACCTCCTCCTTTTTTTGGAAAACTGAAACATGATATCAACAATGCATAAGTTTCACGTTAATCCAAATTTTATTACATAAAGTAACAGAATTTTAGACATGATGTCAACGGTACTTGAACAGCATATTTTATATGCTGTTCAACATAATAACAGCATATTTTATAAAATATGCTGTTATTATGTTATGTCTACTACTGCTATGTTATATCTACTAATCAGTACAGGCATTAGAACTAAACTAGTTTAACAAAATTCTTGCCCTTCTCCACTATTTCAGTGGAGAATTTCAACCGCGTGGCCGCATGGTTCTAAAGCGAATATAATTGTATTCCAATAGGTAATGTCAAAGACAAAGTTCATTACTCATACTACTTACGAATGCTAGCTCAAATTAGCAATAAACATAACACGTTTCACTTACACAATATGTCTGAAACCGTCACATTGCTTCGCATTTCAAAAGGCATCCATTTGTCCCAGAAGTAACGACATGGTAACAAAGGACGGAACTAGGGTTAACAGCGTACCGCTATCAGTCTCTGTGGGATCTGACGTCGATTTATACCCTACTGACAAACGAGTGACGTGTAAGACGTTTGATAGTTGTAGAAAATAGAAAGCGAGACATTATATTTTTTGCTTTGATCGATATCCTGGCGGTTTTTATAAATGTAGTCGATTTTCTTTTCTTAAACGGTAAGTATTTTTAAATTGCAATATACAATCTACTGATAATAATATCTCATATCAGCCCATTCTATTCCCACTGCTGGGACTCGAGCCCTCCTCTCAGAGAGAGGAGTTAGGTTATCCACCACGCAGGCCCAGTGCGGCTTAGTGAATAGGCTAGTACCCTATGTCAAAGTTTTCAGGCCGCCCGAAGACCTTCGGCATAGTCTTACAACTACTGTCCTAAGGCAATCAATCGGGACTGACTTAAAGTGCTTGGCTTAAAGTGCCCTCGGAAGCACGGAAGCGCTTAGTTAAACAATGCCACTAGCGGTCACCCATCCAACTCCTGCCGTGCGATTCTCTAAAGATTCGTCGACGAGCTTGTGAGATTTGTAAAGATAAAGATATACAAAGATCACTACTACATTAAAAGGTTTCATAGCATAACACACATGGTAACAAGCAGATGTGTCATATTATATATATGTCATATAATTTATCTATAATATGTATGTATTTAGAAATATATAAGTATGTTTATCAGTTGTCTAGTACCCATAACACAAGCTCTGCTCAGCTTGGGACTAGATGGCGTTGTGTGTTAGTTGTGGAATATTTATTTATTTATTTATTTATTTATATCCTATGAAAAAGATTGATGATCATAACATGAATTTAACTACCTGTATAGCTACGTATTCTACTAAGGAATGAAGGAAAACACAGAAGTAACATTAATAGCGTTATGGTAGAACCATATATTTTACCTAAGAAATACAGTGTTCATTTTAATATTATTATATAACAGGATACAGATGTCCTAGTACTAGAAAAGTATTTTATAGGCACACTATTTCAGGAAACAAAGCCAATAAAGACACATTTAAGAGATACCATACACAGACACAATACATAGACATACAGCAGTATTTATGACAAGAAATATAACACTTAACTTTCGGCAAGCAGGAGGTCTTGATGCAACAGTCACTTGTGAAGAAAATAAGGATCGGCAATTTTATTTTTCGAATCGACTAATGCTGTTTGCTTCTACCGGTATTTACAGCGTCACCGGACGGGTTGCGGGGCTCGGCAATCTCAGATATTAGCTTATATGGGGTGTTTGGTAGAGGGACCGACATACCAAATGAGCGTGTTCGGGGAGAATACAAGTTGGCCAAAAAAAATCCCAGACCCCCCAATTTTTTTTCCAATTCAAAATCCAGATATCCAATTTTACTTTGCTTGGCCTGAAGGTGTATAGAGACCAAATTCAACTAAAAACATCCTGTCTAATACAGATTTTACAAATGTTATGGTGGTAAATAGGTACGATTTCGGAGAAAAAGGGAAAATTCACAAAAAAAGTTAAAAAAAATTGGGGGGTCTGGGATTTTTTTTTGGCCAACTTGTATTCTCCAAGTGGTCCCCCGAACACGGTCATTTGGTATGTCGGTCCCTCTACCAAACACCCTGTATAGCAATGTCTGCCGCCAAGAGACTGTCCCACTACTATTACACCTCCCGCCAAACCTCATAACCAGTCAGAAACAAGATACTACCCGCCAAACCAAAATAGCCTATCAGAAATCAAGAGGATTCTACGTCACTCGCTACAAATTAAATGAGGTAGTATTTCGGTGTGGCATTTGCTAAAAATTATACATATTACAGTTCCTTTAATATTTAGATATAATATTATTAATAATTCAGCTAATTTACACAGTTTACTTTATTTTTATAAATATCTGAAGTATACAATTCTAACAAGCTCGTCGACGAGCTCACCAATGTCAAATACTTTATGAGGTATTGGGTATTGCCCTCGTACATAAGGTTGTTTTTCCAAAGTTTCTTGTCATCTCGTCATTTGTTTCACGGATGTTGTCAAAGATGCAACGATGTTCGCTCTTAGAGAATCGCACGGCTGACTACAACAAGCGTTGCTTAATTTGTTGATCGGTTACGTTCGCCAAGTCAAGCTCCGTTGTGATGCTATATACTAGCTAGATAAATAGTAGCATATACGGAGACTGGCTGAGCGAAGTAAAAAAGTACAATCTTTACATACAACTTTAATAATATATAAAAAAATGAGATCTTTATTCTACCCGAATGTAAACGTTACACTTGTTATAAAAGTTATCAGAAAATACAAATGTTTGTTGATGATTGATGATTAGTTCTACACCCATTATGTACTGAAGGCACTCTCATATCAAAGGTACTTATAGAAATTATTTATTATTTCTTTCCCTTGTACAATATGTAAATAAATGTGCAGGAAAATATTGAAATCGGTCGTCTAGTGCATAGATTTCGTTATCTAAGAGTTGAATGTTGTTATGAATCTTGTAAGGCTCTCCTTATTTTTTGTTGTGTGATGGATTTCATGAAAATAATATAGTCTATTGAAATGTTACATGAGCTTTGCATTTTTTAGAGGAAATATAAAAAATATATAGAGAAAAAATTTCCTCAAAAAATCATCTAAAACAATGGTCTGAGGTAATTTTTGTGTAAAATGTATTAAAAAAAGTTATAGAGCAAAACGGAAATTTTTTAAAAAAAATTTCTCACTTTTTTGCTTATAACTTCTAATTTTGGGCAAAAAGTTATATCAGCATATTTGTAGGCAAAACAATTTGCTGCAAATAATGACTTAACAAATTTTTTGTAAGACGCATAGTTTCCGGGATATCGCGAAAAAAGTGTTTTTACCCCTTTTTCCAAGATGGCGGCCGGGGGTCAAGGGTGGCTACCCCACAAACTTGAGGTTAAGCTTCTATTGACCCCCCACACATGTCCCAAAAATAAAATTGCGTCCTCTAAAAAATGCAATAGTCGGTCCTTAAATTCTAACATTTCAATGGACTAATATGCTTGCTTTCATGATAGTTACCAAACCTATATTCCAGCCTTTACCTAAGGTATTTATATATTTTATATATAGGTAAAATAAATAAATAATAAATAAATAAATATTCCACAACTATCACACAATGCCATCTAGTCCCAAGCTAAGCAGAGCTTGTGTTATGGGTACTAGACAACTGATAAACATACTTATATATTACTAAATACATAAATATTATAGATAAATTACACCCAGAATACTTAATTATATATAAAAAAGAAAATACTTTAGTAGAGATAATTACAACACCTTAATTCACATTTCGCGTGCAAATACATGATGCTGACATTTCGTTACTTATATTATAACTATGTGATGAGAAAATAAAGTACTGCCTAATTTTAAGAAAAATAAACAATCATATTTAATTTTCCAATATCGATCCGTTACATTCTGGGTATGTGTTTTTGTGTTTGATTTGAGTGTTAATTGAAAACATTGATGTTGATGATGAAACAGTTTGGATGTAAGTACATGTTGCTTTAAGGCGCGCTCGTTCCCTGGTAATAGTAAAAGCAGAATCTTTAAACATCTAGTATAACGAAACAGATCGATAATATTGTATGAAAAAAATATTTATCTTAGAAAAGGAACAGGCAAAGAATAATAACCGAAAAGAATTCATATATATTACTCGCTCTCTGCACAAAAAAATCCTGAATAGGTCTATAAAAATAAACTTTCACGTCCAAACTCTCAGAATTTTCAGCGATAACTCTATATTTTTGTTTAAGTGATACATAGCCAACATATAGTACTAAATTAGTAACCAGCAGTTTTTTCCATAGTGTTAGTATATATCGAGCAATATAAAGAAAACGTACAAAATTAATGCATTTTCGCGTTACATCGTCCAATCTATCAAGCGATTTTCAACCTTACGACAAGCATCGTAAATTATTTCAAAATTGGGGTTGGACCGCGTCTTAAATAAAAGGTAGAAAACGACCGTGTTTTATAATCGAATAGACGAAGGAGAAATCCGTCACACAGGGCCGTGTAAATGCCTTGGTAGGTATAAACCAATTTCTGTGCCACCTCTAACGACATAAAGGATGTCCAATAGCTCTCCCCGTCATCCATCACAAAAATACGAGTCAATTTATATCTCTCTTTGCAGGCTATGATGCATTTGAAAACATAGATGAGCAAAGGAAAATATTTTATGTTCATGTTGCTATAAATGAAACGTAGAAAATGACGGGGTTTTATTATCGAGCTGATACAGCGGCTTCTCTCGCTTGGTTTTAATGTAGTGGTCCGCGCCGTTTTGGAATCTCGGGGTCTTGGTTTGATCCCCGTGTTGGAAAGTTATTGAGATAAACTGACAAAGAAACTCTCAATTGCAGTCCGAAGTTTGGAACAGTGTCCCGTAGATGGCAATAGGCTCGCCCTCTATTACATGGAACCAAAAATATATACGGCGAAACGCAGGGGCTTAAAACACCGCTGCTTACCCCTTCGAGGAAGGTGTGACGATTTGTTATGTTGTGTTTAAAAGTAATATGCATTGCATTATTTCCGTTTCGGTTCATTTTTAACAACTTTTGAGTCAACTGCACCATTGCATATTTTTACATTATAATGATTTCTGAAATTTACTGCACACCTATATTTACAAAAAATAATAAATAACGTGTTACATTATTAATTATTACGGTTTTAGAGGTACCAGTCAATTGAGACCCCAGCCGTGTAGCACAGAGAGATCAAGCTGCCTGGTTAAGCAGATTGTTCTGCAACCATACGGTAGTTAGGGAAGGTTTGTAGGTACCTGGTTTCCAATCGGGATGTCGGGAGACTCTGGATCTGATGGGCGCTGATGACCTGAGTTCCTCTGTGGAGGCGTCCTACTGTGGACGTCGTGCTGAAGGGGCTGAAGAACTGTTGTTCACTTGTAGGTATAAAGTCCTGGTATTGTTTTATGGTTTGTGCACTGGTTTACGCGTAAACACGGGCTGATTAGCGCAGTCACTCGCGGCGAAGTTAGTCGCGGTGACTCGGGCTGATTTGTGAGGTGGTGTGTGGCCGTGCCGACACACCCTAAAGGTCACCTTTGGGCTGACGCGTAAACGCGGGGCTGATAATGGCGGTTCCCATGCGTTCGCGACGCGGAAGCGGAGCGGTATACGTCCGCTAGCTTCGACTCTAAAATGGTGACTGTTTCCGCTGCCCTTCAGCCGCCTGCTTGTCATTTGACAGCTGCAGGACAGCAGCGGCGGGACGCGTGGGCGGGGAGCATTCCTTGAGGTGACGTCGCGCCTTTGGCGCGATCATATTCCCCACGCGGCGAAGGTGTGGTGTGGTGGTCAATCGACAGTCAGGTGGGCGATCTTGAGTTCCACCACTCGGGTGACGCCATCCCTTCATGGGTTCGTCTTGTGGCTCATGCGCCAGTGTAGAGGCGGCACCTGGTCGTCCACTATCAGTACCAGTTTCCCGACTTGAGGTGGGCTGGATCGGGAAGTCCGTTTGGAGCGGGTTTGGATGGTGTGCAGGTAGGGTTTGGACCAGGATCGTCAAAGGTGTTGGGATAAGGGTAGGACGAGCTTGAACCTTTTTGTGTGCAGAAATGGCTCGTCCTCCTACCGAATACTCAGGTAGGGCATTGAGCTGACGTTTTAAAAGGACATGACCCGCGGTGAGTAATTCAAATTCCGCGGGGTCAAAAGAGAGTGGGCTGAGAGGGCGTGCATTGAGCATGGCTGCAATGCGCGCCAAAAGAGCTGAAAGTGTAGGTGCGATATTGTCATTATTGGTTGCAAGAAAGTCTTGTATTTCCCTAAGTTCATTTCTAGCGCCTACATAAATTGTACCGCAATCATATCTAAATAACGTTGTGACTTTGCTGAATACGAGCTGAACAATCACGCGGTCGGCGGGTAAGTCGACCATGTACAGGGCCTTGGGTTTAGCGCGGAGACGTAAACAATGTATAAATTTGTATACTCGATGTCGCATAACGCGACGAGCTGTTAACGTCCAGAAATTCTGGCATAAGGGTGAGTGCAGAATGTCCGCGCCTGGCTGACTTAAGGTGTTTGCGACGACAGTTTGTCGTCGTGTGGTGCTGTACTGAGTAATTGTGGACAGATAAGATGTGTGCTGATTATCTGCGTGCTGAGATTTGTGCTGATTCTTTGTGGGCTGAGTGGACTGTGTATTTGTGTGCTGAGTCGGTATGTGCCGAATGTGCCGTCCTAGTCATTGCCTAGGCGGCGGTGAAGAACGCGAGGTAGTGCGCGGTGGAGTACGACGGGAGTACACCATCTGGCCCGTATCAGGTGAGGGACGGCGCTGTGGTACCTCGCGCTGTTGTACCGGCAATAAGTGCACTGGTGGTGCGTAGTATCGGGTACATACCCGAGGCTTGTGACCCTTTACATTACACCATGTGTAGCAATGGTTGTCACCATAGCGAGGTTGCGCGTTCGATCCCTGTTTGGGTCTTGGCGCGGAGCTGAAAGGTCGTGAGTTCGAACCCTGCGCATAGCGCGGAGGTTGCGGGTTCAAAACCTGCTGAAGTGGGGGCGAGAAGCGCACGGGTATAGGCGCGGAGCTGAGAGGTTGCAGGTTCAAAACCTGCGTATAGCACAGAGGCTGTGGGTTTGATACCTTCGCAGGTGGGGGCGAGAAGCGCGCGGGTATAGGCGCGGAGCTGAGAGGGTGCAGGTTCGAAACCTGCACATAGCACTGTGGCTGCGGGTTCGATACCTGCTGAGTTGATGGTGAGAAGCGCGCGGGTATAAGCGCGGAGCTGAGAGGGTGTAGGTTCGAAACCTGCGCATAGCACTGTGGCTGTGGGTTCGATACCTGCTGATCTGACGGCGAAGGGCGCGCGGGTTGTGAGATAAACCTTGGTAACTCAGTTAGGGGGATGACCGAGTTTACCGTATGTGGCGCAGTTTTTACATCGTCATTGGGAGTTGATGACCATATTTTTTGTTCTAATTCTACAACAAGAATCTCGTAGTAGGCGTCTATTGTCCTTTCATACTGCTCGATGTAGAATTTTTCCTGTTCCTCTGATAAATCGTCGGTGTCTAATATAATGTAATACGCCGCGTCGAATTTATCACGAGTCACTCTTACGCCAGATGCTCTGGCATCGAATTCTGGGCTTTAATGCCTGGATTTGCTTGCCTTCAATGATAACGCTTCCAAATTAAGCTTAACAATAGCGATTTGTTCCTCCCTAAACCTGGCTACCTGTGAATTTGAAGGCATCGTTAACGTCGAAGGCGAAGTCAGGCACAAGGACGCAAGTAAAAATAAAAAGAAATAAAAATATTAAAATATTTAATCGTAGGTGAAATTCCGCACCTCCTTTTTTCGGAAGTCGGTTAAAATAACGTCTAAATTATTAACGCGTGTACCAAACCCTATGTGAGCTGAGGGTTTAATTACTTAATTAATTAATTATAATGCGTAAATTTCGTTATGTTATTTACGTAGATTCTGTACGGAACCCTAAGACATTTGTGCTGATCTCTTAAATGTAAACAATTAACTTACATTAATTATTTCATGATAATCACGAGCACAAGTAGCTCTTCTAACAGTACTTAGTATAATTTTATAATTAAAATCAACAAGTACCTGGCGTAGGTAGGTACTAGTACCTAGCCTAAGATTTTCAATTAGACTTTCTTGCAAACAATTAATAAACAATCGTATCGGAGCGCATTTCTTAATCACCTCTGCTTGCAATTTACCGGCCGTCGTTAATTAGTTACGAACGCTTGTTGTCAAACGCGATTATCTGCTGTACTGTGGTTTATTCTGTGGCGCGTGAGTGTCAAACGAACAACGATAAAGGTACCTATAGCGTACATGTCATTTGTGAAACGTGCCTGGACGGGTTCTAATAACTCGGCAATTTTAGCTTGATAAGCAAATACCTGAGTTAAGTAGGTGATTTGTATGACGGAAGGGATTTAAATTAAATCAATAAGAAGTAGTTTGGGTTAATATTCGGTATTTGGAAATTAACTAGAGCTATATATGGGCTGATAGCTTATTTGATTGATTGATTTGAATTGGAGTGGACTGTATTAGGGATTAGAGGGTGATAGCACTGGTTCTTTTATCCGGCAGCGAAAGAATATGTTGCCGGATATCCGCGCTCGTAGGAAAATATGGTTAAGCAGATTGTTCTGCAACCATACGGTAGTTAGGGAAGGTTTGTAGGTACCTGGTTTCCAATCGGGATGTCGGGAGACTCTGGATCTGATGGGCGCTGATGACCTGAGTTCCTCTGTGGAGGCGTCCTGCTGTGGACGTCGTGCTGAAGGGGCTGAAGAACTGTTGTTCACTTGTAGGTATAAAGTCCTAGTATTGTTTTATGGTTTGTGCACTGGTTTACGCGCAAACACGGGCTGATTAGCGCAGTCACTCGCGGCGAAGTTAGTCGCGGTGACTCGGGCTGATTTGTGAGGTGGTGTGTGGCCGTGCCGACACACCCTAAAGGTCACCTTCGGGCTGACGCGTAAACGCGGGGCTGATAATGGCGGGTCCCATGCGGTCGCGACGCGGAAGCGGAGCGGTATACGTCCGCTAGCTTCGACTCTAAAATGGTGACTGTTTCCGCTGCCCTTCAGCCGCCTGCTTGTCGTTTGACAGCTGCAGGACAGCGGCGGCGGGAAGCGCGGGCGGGGAGCATTCCTTGAGGTGACGTCGCGCCTTTGGCGCGATCACTGCCATATTGGATTTATTTGACGAATCGATATAAAAAGTGTATAGTTGGTAGCTCCAGGCTCTATTCTATACATGTAACAAATTTCATCGAAATCTGTACGGTATTTTTTAAGTTATGTGTTAGCATACATACAGACTGATATTTTTTTCAAGAATGTCATATTCTTGTTCATAATTTTACGTCTTCCGACCAACAGTTTTTTAATTTTTCTTCCATGTACAGACTTTTGGCCTTAACTCCTTTTTATAATGATGGAATAGATAGATGTAGGAAAGATCCGTCACACAGGGCCTTGGTATGTATAAACCAATTTCTGGGCCGTCTCTAACGGCGTAAAGGGTGTCCAATAGTATTCCCCGTCATCCGTCACGAAAATATGCGTCAATTTATATTTCTCAGACAAATTGAGTTCTCTTCTGTTCAAAGATATTGAGAATGTAAATCATTTGGTGGTTCGAGTATTACTTTTTTTTGATATTTTCAAATCCCGGCTCTGAGATGAATGCGGTGCTTATGTCTTAAGGGAAATGGTGATCACTATAAACGGGTTTTATATTTAGGTTGGAAACTAGAAACTCTATTAATTATATATATTATATTATATAGATATTATAAATGGTTATAAATATAGATATTATAAATGGTTAGAGTTTTCAAAATTAATAAAAAAGGGGTTTGTTTTGAGACGCCCGACAGAAATGAAAACTTAAACTATAGTATACTAGCGCTGTGGGTTAGAGTGAGAGAGGATGCATGAGAGAAAGGGAAGCCAGACATATTAGCGCCGTAACGCGTTACGTATCGAACCGGCCGTGCGATTCTCTAATGATTGCTCACCGATGTCACATACTTTGTGAGATGTCGCCCTTGTACACAACTACATATATGGTAACAATAGCATATATGGTAGAATCGCGTATTTATACTCGAGTACTATATCTACCTCTTTTTAATATAAGATCATTGAGTGTGAACCACAGACTATATACATATATACATATGTACTATGTTAACTCGATATTGTGATATGCAGTGCAATTCTCTAAAAGCAAACATTACTGAATTTTTGACAACATGCGTGAAACAAATGACGCGATGACTAGAATCGTTGGAAAAAGAACCTTATGTACAAGGGCAATATCTCAAAGTATTTGACATCGGTGAGCTCGTTGACGAATCATTACAGAATCGCACGGCAGATCACAATATCGAGTTCACACTCAATGATCTTACACATATCTAAAAGAGGTACTCAGATATGGTACTCGCGTATAAATATTATATATGCTATCCGTCATAGAATGACGTCTAAGCGCTTCAGGGAAATACCTTCCTTAATGCGCGAAAGCTGGGACAACATTGACTTCGTGGCAGTTCTAACATAATGAATCTACCTCTTTTTATAAGATCATTGATCACACTATTATTCAACAGCAAAGTTAATGACGTTTAGTTAATACCGAATCTCCATATAGTTTACTCTATGATACCGAACAACTTTTAAACACACAATAAAGTGATATATTTAAACTGCAATTTTATAAGTTTATTCAACATTTCAAGTATTGGTCTTCCTAACAAGAAATTAATTAACATCTGCGCTGCGACAATAGTTTTCTAAACAAGATAAGATACCAATTACTTATACAAATTCTAACAATTACTGTTCTATCTCAAGCAGACGACTCATCATCCCGAATCCAGAGATAAAATAACATAATTGTAGCAAATTATAAATTGGATTTCATCTCAGTGAGAGCTTGTAGGAGCGACGAAGGAGTTTATTTTTCTTGACCTGATTATCACGGCATGACCTAGGTTTGGTCTCAACAAATAGAAAAAGAAAAATAAACATATTTATGAAGAGTTTATTTACTAAGTTAGTTTAAAATAAACCATGGGTTTTTGTTTACCTGTTTTCCTTGAAAGGGGTTTGAACATTTTTGTATGGAACCTGGAATCCGCCATCTTAATGTTTTTTCTAAATCGCGGCGCACGATAAAAGTAGTTTAATGTTTCTAAATTAAACCAGAAAAAGTTGTATACTATTTATTACAATTTAGAATACTCCATTACCCGTTAGTCTTGTCGATCACAGATCAAGGCCTAGGCTCGAGAGCTACAGACTCAACATACTATATAAGGATAGGGGATACCACAAGTAGTATGTGCGAAAAGAGGACACATAGATGAACAAAAAATGTCAAGTAACATGTTACCCTAAAGTGTCACATCACATAATGAAGTTACTGCGTGTCTTCAAACATAAGACTGTATCCAAATAATAGTTCCCGGGTTGATTATTATTATTACTGTTTACTGAATGTTTACATACTACTAGGAGTAGTTGATGTAGACTTGTTTTGCTAGTAGAATTCATAGTCAAGAAACAGTCTACCTTATGTCTTTGGTGTAAGGTTTTATTGCTATTTAATTGCAAGCAAGGTCATTGTTTTTTTGTAAAGGAGCACGGTAGCATTAAGACATTCGCGAAAGTACCGACGGTCGTAAACAACAATAGATGTTTCATGTTTGTTATAGGTAGATATCGAGAACGTTCCTTAGGACGTAACAGTATTATTATATTCAATACTATTTAATTCACGTAAGATTGTTATTATACTAACAGTAATAAATAAATGTTAATATCACATGCCTTTTGTTTTATTTTTAACAAGTAGATAGGCAGTACAATTGTGTAGGTAGTAGATAAATAATTAACTATTATAGTAGTTGTTTTCTCGTCCTCCTAGTAGTATGTAAATGTACCTACTCTCTATAAATAATAAAACTTAAATAAAGAAAAATAATAATAATAAGCCAGGAAACGATTATTTGGATACAATCAGATGCATATAGACCCTTAATAACTCTATTTTTGATGACTGTCTTTTCACTCATATATCGATCTTTATCTCCAAATATCTCGGTAACGCGACATTTTAGGGTACCATCTAACTTGAAATTTTTGTTTGTCTATGTGTTTTCTATCATACATACCACCGCGATTTCTAAAAATAAAAAAAAATGGCGTCAGGTCGATATGCCAGATAGGTTCAAACCCCTTTACCGGCTTATTAAGATGATATTAAAACTTGTGACAATATGTTGCGAGACATGTATAGCAATAGTGCAAAAGTCAAAAACATTGCAAAATATATTGGACAAACATGATTTTAGTTCACTCTAGTAGGCGGTGGGCTATATTTGGCCGATAACATAATAAAATTCCTAGAAAACATACTATGATTCAAAAAAATGCAACATAATGGGTTAACTCGATTGTATTCGTTTATTACCAAAACTTTTGTAAATACTTATAAAGAAGCCTTTGTTTGACTCTAACTTAAAAATGTAACATTTAAGGTAATTCGCATGAATACAATACTTAAGTACGGCTTGATTATATACTATGGACAAAAAGTCCAGCTGCTATCTGCGAATGCGGCAGTGTTGTGTCAATCCTGCAAACAGACGGACAGCGCTAATGAAGTTTACTTGTTGTGTTTGCAAATGGGAACGAGGTAGTCTTTGCACAACGAATTAACAGCTGAAAAACGAAACGAAACAAGATTTACAAACTGCCAGACCGAATAAGCAGTCATGCAAATTTCTAGTCTGTAGGTACCTATACAATATTTAAGGCAAACAGAGCGTACAAAGTATTCGTATCAGCGTCAACATGTCACCCTCCGACGGATAAACTTGAAAACTTAGTTATCTGTTTCACAGTTGTCCTAGATAAATAACAGTTTGTGCTGTTTCACGTGAACGACACATTCCGTTTAGGGTTTGGGAATTCCTGACAATTTCAAAGTCCCGGGACACGAGACAGTCTACAATCAAGATTTAAGAGGGATCAGCCTTTTTTGATAAATTTTAAATGAGATAGTATCTGATGAAACATAATTAAAAAGGCATTTTTTTTATATACACCAACATTTATTAAACAAAAAATTTACATATCTTAATATTTTAAAAGTTTTTTTCAGTTTTAATAATTTTCATGCTTTTTTTATTTCTTTTAATCACACAATTCTAACAATCACAGTTTTTTTTTGAACTGCCACTTTACCCGCCGAGCATCGGCATTTCTACATTAAACATTCTATAAGTCAAAAAGTATGAACAGTAGAGAAAATATATAAAACAAAAGTTGAATCACATATTATTATTAACACACATTCACTAGCGAAACTTTATAATTACTTTGAGTATTCAACAAACCAAATTACAATCTATTTCGATCCAAAAGGCAATGACAAAAGAATTAAGTCAGCATATAACTGTTGCCCTATCAAGAAACACTCACTTTTATACCTGTAAAAAAACAGTAACGTTTGGGACCAAACAATTGTAGTTTTAAAATATAACTTTCTACAACACAGTTCAGTGCTAATCCTGTTGTTTTGTGTGTATGATGTTAATGTATATTAATGTATACTAACGGAAACGAAAGGAATTAGTACATTGTACACCCAGGTGAAAAATAGAACTTTCTCCTGAGTGATTCATAGTGCTTTATACCACACTTACGAGGAAAATAAAATAGTTACCTTCATTAGTAAATAATTGTTGTCTGGAGCATTTCGCAAGAATTCAAAGACATATTCTGTTTGATGGCTTCAGAACATTATAAATTAAATAAATTAAATTATCAATAAATAATTAAATAAATAAATCAATTTAGTAAAAACAAAATATATAAAACAAATAAATAACAATACATAACAATGTTTTTTCGTAGAACAGCAAAAGTTTACGAGTAGGTGCAATAAAATAATTCCCACCTCTTTTTTCTAATTATTGTATAAAAACCTTTTTGACATTTGACCTTTGTATTTTTTTTATGTTCGCTGCTAAAAACTAAAGAGCAGGGCAGAAATGGAAAAACAAAAGAACGCTACCAGGGAAGAAATGGAAAAACAAAGAACGATACCAGTAGGGCTATTATGTATCTCAGTTCCAGTCATCAACTTACTAACATTTTTACTTACTATAGTTGTCAAAAGTGACAAAGAGCCGCCATTTTTCAAGATTTCAATCAATATTTGTTAGCAATTGAGATACATAATAACCCTGCCGTGCGATTCTCTAAAAGCAAACATCGTTGCATCTTTGACAGCATTCTTGAAACAAATGAAGAGATGACAAGAAAAGTTGGAAAAACAACCTTATGTACAAGGGCGATATCTTATAAAGTATTTGACATGACGAATCATTACAGAATCGTGCGATTCTCTGCAGGGCAGATATGAAATTTCATAATAACTTTGTCCGCCGCACATCTGCAAGGGAGAAATGACGAACTTTCTAACCCGTTTATGAACGAGTAATGCTACACTTTCTGAGTGGGTATGGTATAAAGAATACTTGCAGTGTAAAAGCTTGATGCGTTCTTCTGCATCGGTTTCACATCCGGAAGATGTCCTTCAGGTCCTTGCGGGCGCGCCCGTCCCTCTGCCTCATGATGAGATAGAGTGTGGTCATGGCAGTGTCAGCTAGCTTCTTACTGGCAGCAACAATGTCATCCTCTGTGTAGCTGGACGTGCAATATATGCTCAACACTGAGCTCCATTACATCCAGCTTCTGCTGCACGGAAGCGAGCAGCTCATGGAAGACTACACCATCGGAACGTTTTAATGCTATTTGACGGTTTAACTAACGCGGCAGGTATAGTCGAGTATCTCGACCGGTTTCGTGACCGTCCGGGCCACGTCTTCATGGAGTACTTGCGAACCTGGCTGCGATCGCGCTATTATTTAGTAAGAACTAGCGCGAACGCGTAAGTTAAAACGTCAAAATAAAATGAAACTGTGTCATACTTACGAAAGTTGCCATCGGAACGCTTTGTTTCCATATCGGCGTGCTATTTTATAAATACGTGTGAAATATGGAGTCAGCATTGAAGCAGTCGCTGTGAGAACGACCGCTCCAGTCAGCTAATTAAGTGTGACACAAATTAATGTGTGTAAATACAAATCTATTTTTACTCACATTAAAATGGAAAGCCAACTCTATATTGCTCTGAAAGATTACTACATGAAAAAAAACCTTTCAGGCTAGCTTTTGTGTAAATCTTGCTACGGCAGCGATGGTTACGGTACGGTCAATAGAGAGCGTTTTCAGTTTATAAAAAGACCTCTTTTAAGACTGTTTTGCGGGTGAACGAAAAGTTATAACGTTTTTTTTTCAATTTCTGAATGTGTGGTTTTGATCTATATCCACGAGTATTTGAATGGTTTAATACATTTTATCTATACTTTCGGCTAGTAGCGACTGGATCATTATACTGGCAATAGGGAAAATGAGAATACATTCCTACAATTTATAACAAATGTTTCAATGGTAAATACCGATGATAAATGATAAAAATGTATATACGCCGCCATTTTCCACTAAAATTGTTTTTGCGTCAAATCCTCCATTATAATGGTTGGGATAGTTGAAATGGCTAAACAATACACTTTAACTCTAAATCTATCAAGTATTCTATTTTCAATCGAAGAGAACAATAAAATTACTCGTAGATAGATAGATAACAAAATAAACCATACCTTCTTCCATCCCGAGATCTGCCCAATAAAACATTTTGTCTATGGCTAAAATATTCCACACATCCACTCCAGATATGTCATAAAACATCAGTTTATCCAATGAGATTGACTAATAGAGGCGTTTTACTCCTTGAATATGAAGTATAAACATGGCAAATTTTATTCTATACCTACCTTTAGCTATAATACACGACTCGCACAACGACATTAACTACATTGACAAGATTAAAAGAGCACGAAGATATATGAATCCTAGTTGTCAGAAAGGGATCAATATATTATTAACAACGTTCGCCTGTGACCGACCATTCGACCGCCAATGACAGACTTGTTCTCTCTGTCGCTCGCTACTTGTCTCGTTCTCGTGGGTGGCAAAGCGGCAACGTCGCAGGAGTTATTTTAAATTAAAATACAATTTTTGATTTTCCATTTTTGATAAATAACATAGAAAAACAATACTTACAAATGAAAAGATACATCATTCTTGTTTTTTTTCACTTGTTCCATTAGATGTTCTGCAGTTTCTAACACATAAGAAGGCATTTTTTCCTAAATGTAGTACACGTGCTGCGTCGTTGCCAGACAGGCTGGAACTAAGTTGGCTCAAGACAACTAGCTTGAGTTGATGTCGCCAAGCCGAGCCCAGTAAGGCGTATCTACCTCAGTTTATAATAACATCATTGAGTTTATCCCCACAGTCTGTAGTAAAGTTATAAGGGTCGCTTGTCTCAAGTAACCCCTATTATACTGCTTAAAGGGGATCTTTGCACCATCATTTTCACAAGATCTAAAGATTATAAAGGTTATTTGTTATACGAGTTTGTCCAAGAGCCCTGCAGTTTAAAAGATATAAATAATATAGAATCAAGCTGTTCCGATCGTTTACTGTTGGATTAATGCTTTTATAGGTAAACTCTTTACTTACTTACCTTCCTCATACACATTTCTTTGGTAGATACTGATATATTTTTTACAACATACACAAGGCCTTTCGATCCCAAACTAGGTAGAGTATGTTCTATGGTAAAACTGACAAATTGTGTGTCAAACAGCTTGTTCATGCACCTAAATATTGGACCTGTTCTGGGATTAAGCCCGGAAGCAGCGGCTGAGAAGGCAGGGCTGCTAGTGTCTGTGTAACGAAAGTAGACACTTGAGTTTTTTTTTTAAGTTTTTACATGGCCATACTAAAGTGATTCCACCTCCAGGCGTTATGGTCCATAACGGGGTAAATTTTGGGTGCCCAAATTAAACGAAGATATAATGTCTATTTCTTCGTAGTACCCAAAGTTATAAATTGTTAATAACGAACTCACTTTTTTGTCGACTATTTGTTTATTTTTATTGACTTATTTTGACATCAATGTAATTTGCCACTACACGATCTTTTTGTATGTACATTTTATAAGAAAGAACACCACTAAAATGACTTCTAATCAAATCACTTAACTATTTAATCTTGTTACACCAATCTCTACCGTAGATTACTGTTACCGTCCTTGCTTACTAAGCGATCTCTTCCATCCAAAATTTGTCTAGCATCGCTCGGATGGTTTTGGTACATAGGTCACACTCAAAGTTTCCGGAATTGGCCACTTACATAAACAACATTTAAAAAGTTATTACTACATTTGAAAAAAAGAACTCTTTAGGCGTGGAATAAAATTGTTTCATCTGAATGTCTATTGTTTTCAGATTGTGGCGTCATTTTAAAAATTGCGTGATTGCAATAAAATTGATTTAACTCGTGAAAAATTATGTTGCATGTTTTTTACGATTTTAAGTGTAATTTCACAGCTCAGCAGAGCCTCGTTCGGCTTCAAAGTGCTTTTGGCGAAGAAGCACCATGCAAGACGACTGTTTATAGCTGGTTTGCAGAATTCAAACGCGGTCATGTCAATCTCCATGATGAAATTCGTGAAGGTCACCCGTGCACCGCTGTTTATAACAAGAACATCGAAGCTGTGCGCCGTTTGATTGAAACAGACAGGCATGTGACCTACTATGAGATCCGGACATCTTTGAACATAGGCATGAGTCAAATACAGTCAATCCTACATAAACATTTTGATGTGAGAAAGCTGTGTTCTCGATGGATTCCACACAATTTGACCGATTCTCAAAAAACGGACCGCATCATTTGGTGCCATGCTATGCTGGCCAGATATAACGAAGGGGCTTCAAATTTGGTGTGGGACATAGTAACAGGTGACGAAACATGGATTTACAGCTATGATCCCAAAACGAACCAGCAATCGAGCTATGGATCTATAGAGATGAGCTGAAACCAACCAAAGTGGCACGCGTGAAAAGTGCCTCGAAGCGGATGATTGCGTCATTTGTTAATAAAACTGGACATGGGCTACTGTTGCTTTAGAAAATAGGCGTACCGTAAATAGTGACTGGTACACGACCATTTGTTTACCTAAAATTATTGGCAAACTCCGTGAAAATAACGGTAAACGCCGTATCATCTTGCACCACGACAATGCAAATTCCCACACAGCCAGACAGACAAATGAGTTTTTGAAGGCGAATAACGTACAACTTATGAGTCTTCCAGCATACAGTTCTGACCTAGCACCGTGTGATTGTTTTTTGTTTCCACAAATCAAGGACCAATTACGCGATCAGAGGTTTTCATCACCAGAAGAGGCTGTCGAAGAGTATGAAAACCCGTATCTGACGTCACCACGGAGGAGTGGCACAAATGTTTTCAAAATTGGTTCAATCGTATGAAAAAGTGCATTGACGCAAAGGGAGAATATTTTGAGAAACAATAAATTCATTTTTGACCATGAATAGTATTTTTATTATTGATTTCGGAAACTTTTAGTGCGTCCCACGTATAATGTTGCAAGCGCCGTTTTGGAATCTCGGGTTATTGGGTTTGATCTCCGGGTTAGACAGAGGCCGTAGCACAAACAATTAGCGAAAAGTATTCGTACCGTAAGCGGCAACACGTCACGCTTCCGTGTACAAACTTTGAGTTTTCTGTGTCATAGTTGCCCTAGATAAATGACAGTTTGACTGTTTCACGGGGACGACACTTTACGTTACACTTACGCAGTTATTCGCGCTAGGCCCACTGTTATTGGGATTTTCTGACAACGAAATTCTCAATAAGTAGCAGTATGGAGTTGGGAACAGTGTCGCGTATTGATATTGATATTTATTGGTAATAAAGAATTACATGTCAAAAATTATGCAATTCATTAGATTATTTGTTAAATATACAAGCGAAGCTCAACCAGTTGAGCCGTTCGGACTTTTTTTTCCTGTAGGCTCAACTGGTTGTGCCTAGGGGAAAAAATGTGTCGAAGGCTCAACTGGGACCTAGATTAAAACACGAGGCTTAACTAGTTGAACCTTTTAAATTTTTTTTTCCCGTAGGCGCAACTGGTTGTGTAGATATATTATATCTTACCTGTGACAGCTGTCAAAATGACAGTTGATGACGTATTTAGTGATTTTGTTTTCACACTTAGATAACATTCGACTTTAAAAATAGCACCGATATAGGTCTTAGCTATGACAGCTGTCAAAGTGACAGTTGATGACGTATTTAGTGATTTTGTTTTCACACTTAGATAACATTCGACTTTAAAAATAGCACCGATATAGGTCTTAGCTATGACAGCTGTCAAAGTGACAGTCGATGACGTATTTAGCGATTTTGATTTCACACTTAGACTATATTTGGCTTAAAAATAACACCGATATAGGTCTTAGTTGGGACTGCTGTCAAAGTGACAGTTGATGACGTATTTAGTGATTTTGATTTCACACTTAGATTACATTCAACATAAAAATAGCACCGATATAGGTCTTAGCTATGACAGCTGTCATAGTGATAGTTGAAGTCGTATTTAGTGATTTTGTTTTCACACTTAGATCATATTTGACTTAAAAATAGCACCGATATAAGTCTTAGCTATGACAGCTGTCATCTGTAATCTAAGTGTGAAATCAAAATCATAAAATACGTCATGAACTGTCACTTTGACAGCAGTCCCAACTAAGATCTATCTCGGTGCTATTTTTAAGTCGAATGTAATCTAAGTGTGAAATCAAAATCATAAAATACGACTTCAACTGTCACTTTGACGGCTGTCATAGCTAAGACCTATATCGGTGCTATTTTTAAGTCGAATGTTATCTAAGTATGAAATCAAAATCATAAAATACGACGTCAACTGTAACTATGACAGGTGTCATAGATAAGAGCTATATCGGTGCTATTTGTAAACAAAATTTAATCTAAGTGTGAAATCAAAATATAAAATATGACACCAACTGTCATTTTGACAGCTGTCACAGGTAAGATATAATATATCTACACAACCAGTTGCGCCTACGGGAAAAAAAAGTTCAAAAGGTTCAACTAGTTAAGCCTCGTGTTTTAATCTAGGTCCCAGTTGAGCCTTCGACACATTTTTTTCCCCTAGGCACAACCAGTTGAGCCTACGGGAAAAAAAAGTCCGAACGGCTCAACTGGTTGAGCTTCGCAGTTGAGCCTAGGGCCCTAAACGAAAAAATCTATTTCACATTATTGCTATGCACTCATAATAATAATATGCTATAATGAATTGTTATTATTAGCCTACTTAAAAAAATATAATTATACAATAGTAGTTCAAGTTATACAAAAGTAATAAGATTTCATGTCAAGAATATTGAAGAATATTCATAAATTCCATCCTGTTATTAAATTATTTTTGGAATGAATTCCTCGACGCTGTACGGTGCCATGTCAGTCAGAAAACTTCTCAGTTAATTTTTAAAAGCACGAAGAGTTTGAGCAGTTCGTATTGGTTCGGGCAGGGCGTTGAACACCTTCGCACCAATAATTTTCGTACACTTGCCGGATTTGGCGAGTATATGCTTGGGAGGAATGAGCCTGTGCGCGTGCCTCGTGCCGAGATTGTGCAAGTTACAGTTTCTTTCGTACGATGTCATATTTTTATATAGGTACATAAACACCGACATGGTACATGTATAAAGCCGGTAGTGTCATTATCTTAAGGTCTTTAAATATAACTTTCGCTGGAGTGCCCGGTGCGACTTTTGCAACCACGCGTACTGCCCGTTTTTGCATAACAAAGGCACGGTGCCAACCTGAGGATTGACCCCACAGGTCCACACCATAGGTTAGGAGGGATTGGACAGTAGCATAGTAACAGTCAAGCACCGCTTTTGACGATAAGATACGTGCCACTCGTAGCCGTAGATGACAATAGGCTCGCCAACGAACCAATATTATATCCGGCGAAACGCAGGTGTTTAAAACAGCGCTGCTTACCTCTTCGAGGACATATAGATGTGACGATTTGTTAGGTTATGTTTCAAAATAATACGTAGTGCGTTAATTTCGTTAAGTTTTTTAGTAGATGGCAATAGGATACCTCCTGTCCTATTGCCATCCACGGGACACTGTTCCAGACTCGAGACTGCTATTAAGATATTCCTTGTCAGAAAATCCCAATAACTGTCCAACATGGGGATCGAACCCAGGACCCCGAGATACCAAAACAGTGCTTCCATTACTACACCAAGACCAAGCGAACGAAGCCACTAGCGGGCCGGCTAGAAAGTTAATATTTGTTTAAAAGTAGATTAGCAGAATTCACACACTACAAAATAAAATATTACATATATATTATTTCTTAATTATGTAATTAGATCTTTGGATATGAGAATGTTGCAGTGTATGTATGCTAGGAATAAATCAATAAATAAACATTGCAAATACATAGGATTTTCCCCGGAAATCCTTTAGAAAATGTACTTTGAAAGTACATAACTTGATTCCTCCACCTCCTTCTACGAACGACAAGACTACGGCGATGCGGCATCGCTACGTGGTCGAAATCCTTTTCTTCTACACGTAATATGGATCGCTATAGAGTAAAACTCATTGTTCGAGTCTGAACAAGTTCTTAAAGAATAGGTATTTTCTAGGTAGATAATATATTGTAGTCAAACGCCGGCATTCCTAAATTTAAAAATTATGCTTGAATCTGACTAACAAAAATACCACCTCCAAAAAAACATATAAAACCAAGAAAGTAGACGGCAACAAAAATCTATAATCATCCTGCCTACGCAACCGGAAGTAAGGTGATAATGGAGCGGAAATTGAAGCAGGAGCGAAAAAAAGACGATAAAGCTAGGTAGCTTTTGCCTTGGGCACATTAGATGTACCTACTTGTGTAACATGGGATCTAATATTCAACTTAATACTGCTCTAATAATATTTATTCCACTAATAATAAGAATGCTTATAAATCATTAATCATGTCCGCTACAATAGACGGACCTTTCATTTATTTGCTAAATTAGCATGAATATACAATATTTATATCAAATATTTCCGTTGAAAATAAGCTTCTAGTCTTAGATGCAGTATGCACGACTCTGCGTTCAGAGTATAGAAACAATGCAAATAATATTATGATATCAAGCTATCTAAAGTTTTTCTTTTTTCAACTGACTTCCAAAAAGGAGGAGGTTCAGAACTTTTACCAAAGTTACTTTTTGATAATAATTTTTTTATTTGAAACTGTAGCTTCTATTGTAATCCCACAAAAAATTGAGTAAGTTCTGGCAAGTATTTTCTCAAAATAACAATTTATATTAATAAAGTGTAGAGGGCCAGATCAAAACAACCTGCAAGCCCTGGGCAGTGGACGGCTTTGTAGGTTAGGATCTGCAGGGGATGGCATCGGAAAATAACTCCTACACTTATGTCCTCGATTATAAGAAGCTAACCAAGACAGTAATTGCCTAACAAGTCTTCATTCTCACAACAACTTCCAGACCATGAGTGTTCTAAATCAAATAATTGCTAACTATACACTACCGACTGGCCACGACTTCATTCGAGTTTGGCCTCGGCATAACCTCCTGTCTTTTCTACCGACTTCCAAAAGGAGGTACTCAATTCGACTGTTTTTTTTTTATGTTTGTTACCTTATAAATTTTTGCTGGGTGAACCGATTCTCAAAATTATTTTTTTGTTTGGAAACTTCCTGTGTGGTCCCATTTAAATTTCATCAAATTTGGTCCAGTAGTTTTTGAGTTACACTCCAATAACTGAATAGAGTGGAAGTCGGTATTAAAGTTTTCAAATTGTACTTTTGTTGTTTTTTCTTTCATAAGAACCTTCTCCTGACAATAATTAACACAACAAAAAAAACTATCGAGATCGCTCCATCCGTTCTCAAGTACCCAGACCGAAAACAAGTAAAAACAATATCATGATAACCAGATAAAACTGGTGACGTGACCAGACGAAATAGGGGTTCATTTTTATATATTTATAGAATAGATAGGTAAATAATATAGTTTGAAAGCTACCATAATATACGAATATGAGTTTGCGTCGCGTTCGTTATCTATCGTGTTAGTTATAAAGTTTTGATGGATCACTAGCGTCAACAGAAACGTAACTGCAGCAAATCTGTTTTCAATAGCAGAATAAGGAAACTAATAAAAGTCACTGATCAGTTACGGTTCGATTGCAATTTAGTTACTGGAATACCCCATTTCTCTACTGTGTGTAATATATATTTGAGCATACGCTTCTGAGCGAATCTTTAAATTAATATATTAAGTTAGTATAATAAGTACTTACACTTATTCACAAGAGTCACATTATCACATACCGCAATAGACATTTATTTTCTCAGGGGTAATCAGTACAGTTGCCGTGGGGTGCCGGCTTAGAAAAGTACCAAAATTCTTCCCGCCGTAGAAATCGGCTAAGGGATAACAAACCATTAGGTGGGCAGCAGCACCTTCTGAGCACAAATCCCCCAAAAACTGCGCTCGCCAACCCGCCTTTCAAGCGTGGCGAATATTGGCAAAACCCTCCATGAACAGTACAAATGGAACCAGGCGCCCAGTCCCCGGCAGCTCTGCTATTCCGGGCTACGGTAGCGGCCATGGTAACGGTGGGGCAAGGGGTGCTAAGAATCCCCGGCAGACGCCCGGCTACCACCCTCAACAACGACGACTGGCCCTGGTAACACACAATATACGCACGATGAGGACAGAAGAAGAAATGAGTAGGTTACACTGGGACATCGTGGGTTTATCAGAAGTCCGAAGAGCGGCTGAGGACACGATAACAGTCCCAAGGTGGTGTCGCGTTTCTCGTCCACAAGTCCCTTACAAACAACATTGTAACGATCGATAGCATTTCCAATAGGGTCGTATACCTAATACTTAGAGTATCTAAACGATACTCGCTGAAGGTCATTCAGGTATACGCACCGACGAAGTCGCACCCGGATGAGGTGGAGGATATGTATGAGGATATTAAACGGGCCATACATACCTCTGAAACGCAATTTTTAGTTGTGATGGGGGACTTCAACGTGAAGTTGGGTAAGAGAAGCGAGGATGAGTTGAAAGTGGGGCAATTTCGTTATGGACAACGAAACCGTAGGGGACTTGGCTGACTTCCTGGGGAAAGTAAGACTCTTTATGATGAACTCTTTCTTTCAGAAGCCACCTCATAGGAAATGGACCTGGCTGAGTCCCGATGGTTCCACGAGAAATGAGATTGACTTCATTAAGACCACCAAGAGACAAATATTCACTGATGTCTCCGTGATCCACAGGTTAAAAACCGGTAGTGATCACCGAATGGTAGGAGGCACATTGAATATTTATGTCAAACTTGAGAGTCTCGTCTGATGAAATCTACGCTCCGACCGTAGCCCATATTCAAGACCCCGAGAGCTTTCAACTTGAGCTGTCAAATTGGTTCGATTGCCTTGAGAACATCGCTTCAGTGGACGAGATCAATAGCAGGTTAGTAGAAACTGTCCATACAGTGGGTTCCAAGCACGTTAGACCCCACCGTACAGATAGGCCACACAAACTCTCCAAAGATACCCTCAACCTCATGGCTGAACGACGCTCATTAAAACTGCAGTCTTCGGATGATGCTGAAGCATACAGGCTGCTCAATAGACGAATATGGAAGTCCTTGCGTCATGACATCCCGATCTTTAATACAAATCGTATTAAAGAGACGATAGAGCGAAAAAAAGGCTCCAACGTGTTTGCAAGAGACATGTCTATTGGTAAAAGCCAGTTGACGAAGCTGAAGAGAGAAGACGGCAGTGTAGCGTCGACCAAAGCAAAAGTGCTAGTCTCCTAGCACTCTCGTTCGAGAGTTTTTACGGACGTTTATACTTCGGTCGCTAAACCTGTTAGCAGCTCGACCAAAGACCCAAGAGTCAAGCTGGCTCGACATTATACCGAAGATATTCCAGACATCAGCCTGTACGAGATTAGGATGCCCTTGAAACAGCTTAAGAACTACAAGGCACCTGATGATGACGGTATCACATCTGAGCTTCTGAAAGCGAGTGGAACACCGGTACTTAAAGTCCTTCAGAAGCTCTTTAATACCGTCTTACTCGAAGGATTAACGCCAGAAGCATAGAACAAAAGCGTGGTGGTTCTATTCTTTAAGAAAGGTGACAGTGCCTCACTTAGGAATTACAGACCCATCTCGCTTTTGAGCCATGTTTATAAGCTGTTTTAAAGGTCATCACGAACCGTCTCAGTCGCAGGTTCGATGAATTCCAGCCTCTGGAACAAGCCGGTAACCGAAAAGGCTATAATACCATAGACCACATCCACACGCTACGGCAAGTTATACAGAAGAGCGAAGAGTATAGCTTGCCTCTTTGTTTAGCGTTTGTGGACTATGAGAAAGCCTTTGATTCGATCGAGACGTGGGCAGTGCTTGAGTCTCTCCAGCGGTGCCGTATTAACTATCGGTATATTGAAGTGCTGAAGTGTTTGTACAAAAACGGCAACTTGTTAGTCTGAGTTCAGGAGCAGAGTTCGAAGGCAATTCCATTACAAAGAGGCGTGATACAGGGATTTACAGTCGTTATATCTCCGAAACTGTTCACCACTGCATTGGAAGACGCCTTCAAGCTTCTGGAATGGCAAGGGCTCGGTATCAACATCAACGGCGAATACATCACTCACCTTCGATTTGCCGACGATATTGTAGTCATGGCAGATACCATGGAAGACCTCAGTACAATGCTCGAAGGCCTCCATCAAGTTTCCCAATGGGTAGACCTTAAAACGAACATGGACAATATGAAAACTATGTCTAATGCCCATGTTGTGCCTACCCCAATATCAGTTGGAAATTCAGTTCTCGAAGTTGTTGACGAATATATTATTATATACCTGGGACAGACAGTCAAACTAGGGAGGTCCAACTTTGAAAAAGAGGTCAATCGTCGAATCTAACTCGGCTGGGCAGCGTTCTGGAAACTTCGCGATGTCTTCTCGTCAAAAATACCTCAGTGCCTCAAGACAAGAGTCTTTGACCAATGTGTGTTACCAGTGATGACATATGGCACTAAAACGTGGTCTCTAACTATGGGCCTCATAAGCAAGCTCAAAGTCACACAACGAGCTATGGAAAGGGCTATGCTCGGGGTTTCTCTACGTGATCGAATCAGAAATGAGGAGATCCGTAGACGAACTCAAGTCACCGACATAGCCCAGAAGATAAGCCAGTTGAAGTGGCAGTTGGCAGGCACATAGCATGCAGAACAGATGGCCGATGGGGCCGGAAGGTTCTAGAGTGGAAACCACGGACCGGCAAGCGCAGCGTCAGGTCGTCCACTGACGAGATGGACTGACGACCTGATAAAGGTAGCAGGACGACGTTGGATGCAGGCCGCTTCCAACCGGTCTTTTTGGAAATTTGTGGGGGAGACCTATGTTCAGCAGTGGACGTCCTACGGCTGAGATGATGATGATGAATCAATACAGCTACATAAAATCACATGTTTATACGAAATAGGTATATGTAACTCCCTAACATCCCAGTCCATATTTTAGTTTTTATAGGCCAGAAATACAAAAAAAAATGTTTTGAGGGTAAGTACATGACCTTACCATTTTCAAGGCCGTAGTTCAGTCACATAAGAAAATTCAAAAGTGTAACATAAGAAAATTCATAAGTGCGTCTTTGATGCCTAAATTGAATGAATGATTTTGACTTTGACTTTTGACTTTGAGGTGGACCTCGTGCTTGCACCGGTACCATAATAACATTAAAAACATATAAAACTATAAATGTAATATAATTGATAATAATAAACACGCAAACAGCCATATTTTAGCATTCATGATACTCGTATTAGTCGTATATCGCAAGATATTTAATGTTACCGCAACTGCGCTGACGTAGCGATGCCTTATCTTCAAACGACACAAAAATATATCCCTGACTGTGTTTGAGTAAAAACTGCAGTAGTTCAGCAACGTTGAACGAACCGGAAGCAGTTGGATCGTGTCCAGAATCTAATGGAACTATGCCTGATGCTGGCTGGATAAGAGCTGTAGGGTCAGTTTACCTAGGAGGGCTAACTGTTTGTAAACATAAACTTGCCAACAGCATTTTGGCCATGCTTATATTACAGGGTTGTGTAGCTGAGCTGATAGTCAACTTAGTACATACATATTACTGGCTGTCTAACCACAATATTACTGAAATCATTTTAATCTGTCCGCATCAGGTTTGCAAAAGATTTATTGAAACTGGAGGCTTGCTGATTCGGACGGATTAAGGAGTTGGTACAATAACTTTGAACAATATTTGAAGGGGTTTTGTTAGTGATATGACAAAAACGCGGTCTTCCTCTATAATGCGTCAAAGCTATGCTGTTATTAAAATAATTACTCTTGGAAGACTGAACAAACGAAGTGTTGCCTTTTAAGAGGATTGCATAGCTAGTACTTTCCATGCTAAAAGAAGTAACTCTTTTCTACCTCTTATCGATTTCAGTGATTTTTCGTGTAATCATCACATCGTTTACTGTGCCTGTACGTTTTGATTTTTTCAGTATTTTATGGGATAGGTTGGCCAACGGGCAAGCGGCTCACGTGATGGTAAGTGATACAGTCACCCACAGAAATCCGCAATACCCTCTGGTATTGCGGATTTCTGTGGGTGGGTCCCGAGTACTGACGGCTCGAATGGTCCACAAGCTTAAGGTCGCTCAGCGGGCAATGGAAAAGGCTATGCTCGGTGTTTCTCTGAGGGATCGCATCAGAAATGAAGTGATCCGTCAGAGAACCAAGGTCATCGACGTAGCCCACCGGATCAGCAAGCTGAAGTGGCAGTGGGCTGGCTATATTAGCCGTAGAACCGACAACCGTTGGGGTAAACGAGTTCTAGAGTGGAGACCGCGTCTCGGCAAACGTAGTGTAGGACGTCCGGAGGCACGGTGGAGTGACGATCTGCGCAAGACGGCTGGTAAAAACTGGATGCGAAAAGCCCAAGATAGACCTAAGTGGCGTGCAATTGGAGAGGCATATGTCCAGCAGTGGACTGCTACAGGCTGATGATGAGAGGTCTTGTCGACCTTTAAGGAAGGATGATAGGAAGGAAGAGATAGAAGGGGCGAGGGAGAGGAGTGGAGAGGGAAGGGGGAGGAGAGGGAGAATGACGAAGGGGGAACCGGACCTCCGGAACCTCCCACAAACCGACGAAACGCAATAGCAAGCTATGTTACTTCACGTCTTTCAGTACGGTACTAATTTATTTTTATAGGGATAATTATATTATGGTTAAGGTTATAATTGTATTATGGTCAAGGTTATAATTGTATTATGCTCGTGCGGTGTTAAAGCTCAGTTTATTTCTTCTTCAAAATTATATAATTAATTTAACTTTATTTAATTTTGTAAACATAGTAGTATACAGGGAATATTACAGTAAGTGATAAGAACTACTATAATTACTATGCAAAATTTATGCAATTTACTTATATAGGTGCAATATGTTTAATAAGTATGCTAAAATAAAAGTGTGTTTGTATAGTATAGTGTAAGCATACAATATGATTTAGACTTATATCGTAGAGCAACGAGTCCAGTGAAGTGCTGAGCAAAACTACGTGACTTAGGTTTTACAGTAGATGGCACAATAAATTTGGTTGCGTAAAACTTATTACGACACGGAATAATTGCTACTCTCAAATTTTATTTTTAGAAAATTAAACCTTAACTGGCTTACACATACGACTGGCTTAAATACATATTATGTACAAACTTAAACTAAAAAGTAGAAAATATGACGTCTCTTTGCAAATACATCCAATATTTTTAATATTTGGCTAATATTTCTTTAATGCAACAT
This sequence comes from Selenia dentaria, assembly GCA_917880725.1. NCBI lineage: Eukaryota > Metazoa > Arthropoda > Insecta > Lepidoptera > Geometridae > Selenia > Selenia dentaria. Next base: position 26,628,654 of record OU862895.1, on the reverse strand, counting down.
AAAACAGAGATGAAAATAAAAAAAATAAAAAGAATTTGCTGAAGGGAACCACAAACCAAAACTATGAATTGAATCTATATTTCGATAAATTATATAGGACAACCTCTGAGCTATGACCTAGAAGAATGAATTTAAAATGTTGTATTTTCTATGTAAAAGAAATATCTTAAAAATCAACTACTGAATGCCGTCATTAACGTAAATCGTGTAATAAACAGATATATTAAAAAATAAGATAATTCCTCCTTTTTTAAAGACGGTTAAGCCGATGAGAATCAACTTACAAATAATGACCACTGGCTCCGTGTCTATGCAACCGGTAGTATAAAGTCTGGCTAAAACCAACGTTATCTTGTGCAATTGAAGATGGTTTACTAACTTAAACCCTGCAGTTTGGAGATAGGGCCGAATATTCCTTAGGTATCTCATTTTATTTCAACTTCACAAAAGTGTTTTAAACCCACTGTTGTACGATTTACAATTTTAACATTCAGTTTATTAGGTTGAATTTTAAATGATGAAGCTTCTTAACGGCTGCTTCGATAGATAGGTAATGTTATGGTCAAAAGAGTTTCTGTGCTGGCATGGCAATTATATTGGAACGTAGTTTCTGAATTGAATTGGAGAACGTGAATACGTTGTACTTACTTGTTTAAGTATTAGAGTAAGTTTTGTTTTATAGAATAGGTTGGCAAACGAGCGAGCAGTTCACTTGATGGTAAGTGATATTGTCACCCACGGACATCCGCAATACCAGAGGTCTCGAGGATGCGTTGCCGACCTTTGAGGAAGGATGAAAGGATGATAGGAAGGAAGAGATAGAAGTGGTAAAGGTATGTAGGGGAAGAGGAAGGAGAGGGAGAATGGGGAAGGGGGGAATCGAGCCTCCGGAACCGATGAAACGCAATAGCAAGCTATGTTACTTCACGTCGTTGTTATGTGGGAGTGTGGTACTTCCCCGGTCGTGCCAGCCCATTCGGCTGTGGGGTTACCATGTTGCACTACCACCGAAGAAGCTACAAAAATAAGTTTGATATAAATAATATACTTACTATAGCAAGTCACCAAGCTTTGAGTGAATCGCAGCAAAAATATTTCTTCCATTTATAAATTCTAAGTTCAGAAATTTAAGTTGCGCACCCTAAGGTTGTTAATTATTACTTTATTTTCTCGTCAGCTAAGCTCTTTATATACCTAAGTGACTCGAATCACGCACCTATCGTCTATCATATTGCGCATAAAATCCAATAATATAATAATACAGCTTATTATTATCACAAAATAAATAATATATGGATCAAGATAGTTTAACTGCCTTATATTTAAAAACAAAAAAAATGTAAATCCAAAAAAGTTTTTAACTCTCGGGACTTGAACCAAGGACCGTTAGATCTGAGTCGCACCTTCGCAGCCTGAGAAATAACCTTATGCTTGCTTTTAAATCATTACGGATAGTTTAACGTTGTTATCCTACTTTTAAAACATAATTTTCAGCACGGTCTTTTTATAGCTTTTCGATATCATAGAGAGACGAAAAAATTATGAATATGACTTAAAAATTAAGTTCACTTTTTAGCTACTGAACTAAGAAAATTACTTTCAAAACCGTAAATTTTACTATTAATTTTTTTAATTTAGTTTTTTTAACCTTCATCCCCCATTGCCATTACAGAAGAACCTTTTCGTTTCATGGGATAAACAATATCCTATATGCAGAGAGTTGAAATACAATATGTTACAGCATAATATCGGTCACTATCACTGTGTCAAGTTTTACTAAAATCTGTGTCGTTGTTTTAGAGTGTGTTATTAGTTTCAAACTGATGAACTACAAGAGACAGACAGACAAAAAACATAAACAAAATAATGTTGATTTCTATATCGATAATAAAATAAAACTCGATTATAATTTAAAAAAAAATTGAATGAACAGATTTGGCTCAGATAAAGTTTTTGATATATCTTTAGATAGAAGAAATATATTGGAGCGAGAGAGAGAGCGGAACTATCTCCCTATCGCGCTCTTCGGCCTCTCTCTGCAAAATCACGACCTCTCAGAAAGAGACCATCGTCTCCTATGACCTCTCGTCGTCGACCATCTTGATTAAGATGGTCGACAAGGAGAGGTCCGCCCCCACGACTGCAACCAGGGACTGCCGCGCCTCGATAGCCCATGGGCAAACATCCAGCACGTGCTGCGTGATTTCTTCCGCGCATTAGTGGCACTCAGGAGTCGCCTCCCTCCGGAAAACGTTGCACAAGTACCTCCCGAAGCACCCGTGCCTTGAGAGGACCTGTGTAATTAGGAAAGTAAGCGACCCACGCCCTGCCCCTGTTGTGCCTACCCCAATGTCAGTTGGGAATTCTAACCTAGGACAGACAGTCTAACTTGGCAGGTCCAACTTCGAGAAAGAAGTCAATTGTCAAATCCAAATCGACTGGGCAGCGTTCCGAAAACTTCGCGAAGTCTTCTTTTAAAAAGTACTTTAGTGTCTCAAGACAAGAGTCATATAGGTACTCTCCGTCCAATGTTTGTTACCAGTGATGACATGCACTAAAACTTGGTCTCTTACTGTGGGCCTCATAAGCAAGCTCAAAGTTGCACAACGAGCTATGGAGAGGGCTATGCTCGGGGTTTCTCTACGTGATCGAATCAGAAATGAGGAGATCCATAAACGAACTAAAGTCACCGACATAACCCATAAGATCAGCCAGTCGAACTGGCAGTAGGCAGGCCACACAGTACGCAGAACAGATGGCCGATGGGGCCGGAAGGTTTTGGAGTTGAGACCACAGACCGACAAGCGCAGCGTAGGTTGTCCATCGACACGGTGGACTGACGACCTTATAAAGGCAGCAGAACGACGTTGGATGCAGGCCGCTTCCAACCGGTGCTTTTGGAAATTTGAGGGGGGGAGGCATGTTCAGGAGTGGACGTCCTATGGCTGAGATGATGATAATAAACAAGTAGCAACAAAAGTCAGATTGCCTTACCTTGCGTTACCGTTTCGCACAATGTTACTCCACAAAAACTGCAGTGTGGATGCACTTTAACGATATTATACTTATGTGGTATATATATACACCCTTCTTAAAATGTATATACCTGACTACGACATTGCCCAGTAGAAGCGTTCTGGGTCGCTGCTTTTATCACTTCCGCATACATAATTTTACAAAATAACTGTAAAATTATGTGACAACGAAATCCCCTCAAGATAATAAACCCCACATCTGAGCCACAAGAAATTACGTTAAAAGTTACAAAGACCCATTCCCCCTTTATGAAAATATCTGCTGTTATAATACCAAGAAATCCCCAACCAATAATGGCGTTTAATAAAACGAGACACAGCTTTAGTGCGCCAGTAAGAAATCTTCCCACAACTTCTTTGAGAAGTGGTACACGGTGTGGTTTATATATAGAAGACGCTTACGAATACGTTTGGGACCGGGTATGGTGCTAATGGAGAAATATGCTTACGTTTTCGTAATAATATTGTAATTGTAGATCGGCGAGTGAATGTGTCGATCGCATTTGTTTGAATTCCGAATTCGGTGAGAAAGAAGAAAGACAAGAAAGAAAAAAATATATTCAGGACATCATACAACCATACAAAAATACGGACAGAATAAGACAAACTTCATAATATATTCAAATTCATTTATTTGCATAAATATAGGTTTACAAACATTAAGATTATTACTATAAAACCTTAAGATTATTATACAGTCCACTATATTCTACCTCTATGGAACGTTGCGTAATGCCATGAAAGAGCCCCGACTCAGCATACGTTACGGTAAACCCAAGCACTGATGATTAGTTGGCGCTCCTCACTGACATAACGAACGTTACTCGTGACACAGAAAATAAATCTGTATTATACATACATTATTACATACATAGTACCTAATAAGAAACACATGAAGCCACAGACCGGAAAAGGTGGAGGGAAGCAGTTAGGAGACTTCAGAAGAGACACGATCCTCAACACTGAGTGAACGATTGAGGAGTAGGAAGAAACAAAGTGAATTACAGTTACGTTACTCGAATATGTTCGTTTACATAATCACGAACCTTGTAATATCCCAGGGCCACCAGACAGACGACACTAATTATTTTCTGATGAACAAAATATATTATGATTGAGTAGTGTTAATGTGTATATGATTGTTAGCTTAATCAGCCGCCCATTTTTCTGGTACACACACAGCACAGGTAATCACACAGCAGTGCGTAAAACCACTATCTACTTACCTCACATAAAAATCTGACAGCTGATTTTCATTTTCATTTCGTTATCAATCATTCCTCAATATTCCCAGAGACTTCCTGTCGGATGTATTATACCTTACAGACGCTATTTAAACCTCTCAATTTTTTTAAATTTAATCTAACTTCCTATCTGAAGCTCCATTTTTTATACTCGTATAATGTTAGTCTTTTAACTATTTTAAAACGTTTTACAAGAAGTAAACCTGAAAAGAGAGAAAGAGACGGCAGTATAACACTCATATAGGGTGTTTAATAGAGGGACCGACAAACCAAATGAGCGTGTTCGGGGGACCACATTGAGAATATAAGTTGGCCAAAAAAAAATCCCCGACCCCCCAATATGTTTAACTTTTTTTTTGTGATTTTTCCCTTTTTCTCCGAAATTGTACCTATTTACCACCATACCAACTTGTATTCTCCAAGTGGGCCCCCGAACAAGCTCATTTGGTTTGTCGGTCCCTCTAGCAAACATATGTCTATATGTCTCCCTCACGCTCATGCGCACGGATGACGTCCTGGCGCTCATATTTACAACGGCATTAAAATTTAGTTTAGAGGATGTTTGGCCCCCCGGTTCGGACTGTAATCTTCCGTGTATTGTTAGCGATGGGATGCAGAAAATGCATAAATGGCGTTTGAGATAACGACTTTATTTATTAGTTTCCATTTAACTAATTTAATTAACTAATTTTATTTTAATTTAAAAATTATATAATTTAACTAATTTTTAAGCTAACAGATAAAGACAGTGCCGCTGCCGTTGCTTGATTGTATAAAGATCACCTACTATGTATCTCTACTATGCCTGTTACCGAAATCTAAGTGACACAATAACTTGGCGGGACGTCCGTTGTGATAAATGAGATTAATAAGCCGTCTGATATTGCTTTGTCCTGTTGTAATGCCATTGAAGTAATAATAACAATGATTGATTGTGTTTGGATAACTTGTCATGTGATATAGGCTTTGTTTTGTCTCAGCAATATTAAAGTTCTTGATTATAATGCTACGGCATCTTAATATTACTCCAATGTTTATAAACATAGGACATACGAAATAAGGTTGCCTGCGACTTAAGGATTATTCATCAATTTCCTTTATACTATAGAAATGACCTATGCAAACTTTTTATGATTGTATATCACATAAAATTAAAGGATCCCTAATGATTCACCGAAACAAGTATGACAACATATCACATTACAACAAAAGTTTCGTATACAATTTATTTCTAAAACATGTTATTTCACAAACTATTTATTTTACAAGCGTTTCGAATACAAATATAATAATAATACTCGTTTCAAAAGCATCTTATTTCATAAATGTTTTGTTTCACAAACAATCACATTAATCTTGTAAAAAGTATCTAATTATATTTTGTTTATTGTTATTTTTTGTATTTCATACTTGGTTTCTTTTATATTTCACATTTTACAAAGTTTCACTCTCACAACCAGAACTTACCTATTTATAAAGAGTACCTACGTGAAGTAGTTTGTGGGTAGGTAATATTTGTGGTGCACTACTCTATAGAACAACCTACAAAAATAACCTAACATAGGGTTGGAGCCACAATCATTCGTTACTTTGTTTTGGTCGCTTCCTACACTTTGGTTTTATAGTGAAAAGGAATATCTGTATTGATGTATAAGATTTTTTAAAATATTTAATAAGCAATTATAGAAAATTAGCACGTCTGCCAGCAGACAGAATACATTGTGTCCTTTATTAAAAATATCTCTACCTTCCATATGTTGTAGCAAATAAATGGTTTGATTACATTATCGCTATCTGCCTAGTTCTGTATAGATCAATTTGGTTCCTTAACATCTAGTTTTGCAATCATTATTTGGATGGGCGACCGCAAGTGTGCCTCCCTAATATTAATGAGAACAGCGAGGTATTTTTTAAGCTGTGATGTAATTATTGACATCGTTTAATTTAATGACAATTTACCAATTTAATTAAATCTTCACAAATTCCACAATGTTTTAATTTTACTAATCCATATAATTATATTTTTCCGATATTCTGTCTGAGATACAGAATATCGGAAAAAGCGTAGAAAGTGTAAAGAACTCCTTCATTCCATCAATATTTTATTTGTCATACCACAAGAGGTAAAAAGAACTTGTTTTTTTTTATAGCGGCAAGCCTCATTATATCACATATTCAGTTTTTATAATATCAATGTAGAGTGAGATATATATGAAACAGTATAGGTACATCATTCTCATTACGACTATTGCAATTACTCTGTAAATGAGGTATATTACCCTACAGCTGTCTCACCATTTGTGTCTGTTCAGATAGTTGAGCTTTACTGTTATTGGTTCAAAGCCATTTCCCAGTGAGACGAGTAAGTACTTAAGGCGCGCTCGTACCCTGATTAATGAAAAAGCAGAATTTTTAAACACCTAGTGTTACGAAACAGAGCGATATTATATTATGAAAAAAATACAAAGGTTAGAAAAAGAATAGGAAAAGAGTAATAACCGAATAGAATTCATAAATATAATTCTCTTTCAGCAGATAAAAATCTTGAATAGGTCCACAAAAATAAACTTTCACGTCCAAACTCGCAGAATTTTCAGCGATAACACAATATTTTTTTAGGTAATACTTAGTCAACGTATAGTACTAAAGTAATAACCAGCAGTTTTTTCAATTGTGTTAGTATATATCGAAAAATATATAGAAAACGTACAAAATTAACGCATTTTCGCATTACATCGTCCAATCTAACAAGCGATTTTCAACCTTACGTAAAGCATCGTAAATTATTTCAAAATGGTTGGACCGCGTCTTAACGTGATAGTGTGGTTACATGTCGTTTTATAGCAGAGAGATTACCATTGCGACAAACATAATCAGTCCGTTAGTGGAGCGACATGGGCAATCGTCTCAGGAAGTATTTCATAAAGCTCATCACTGAAACTAATCAACCTCGTTCAGTTCAGACCGCTTGGCTGGACGATTTTAGAATTTTCAACCTACTTCCAAAAAGGAGGAGATTCTCGACGCGTATATTTTTTATGAATAATCACGCATAACCTTTTACAGTATGTTTTCATGAAGATTTGGGTGAATCGCTACAGAAATATTCTTTTCTATTTTAATTCCTGAACTTTGCCTCAAGAATGGTATTGCAAAAATAAAAATACGTTTTCATTCTAAATGGTTACATCATTTTCTTGTTATTTAAATATATGACTGATTGTCATATATTGGGTGCCTGGAACCGCTAGCCTATCTTATTACGCACAAATTCCAGTAATATAACAAAATTTTGGTGGTAATGACACTCAAGTGATCTAAATGCGGCAGTAGAGTGAGTTTTTGTTATCAAATATTATGTAAGTACGTACAAGTGTTAGCATATGAAAATTATAAACCCTCTGAACTTCAAACGTTAAGCAAAAATGCAAAGTTGTAGACTGGAACTAATGGCCAATCATGTAACCCTACACAAACTCACAACAATAGATTCTAAACAATAAGATCTAACAAAGGCTGCATAAATCATTCGAGTTGATGTCGAGCGCCGCCATTTGTCGCACGATTGTCGAATAGACGTCCAATAATCATTAACTGCATATTAATTACCATACAATACAATACAATTAAACTATTGTCACCATAAATAGAAACTACATAAAAAAATATCTAAAAAAAGTATGTACAAAAGGTGGTCTTATTGCGAAGAGCGACCTCTTCCAGACAACCTTTGGATGGATTACATAATGATTTTTAAAAATGGGTGGTGTATCTATTAACAAATAATTAAAATCTCAAAAGTAAAAAGACAGATACACAAATATTCTAACTAAAGTTATACGCAATACTTATATATATCTACGTTTATATATATATTAAACATATATAAATAAATATTATATAATTATATCGATGTGGGATTAGCGAATTGTCAAGACCTATTCAGAATTGGGCGTTATTCTCTACCGCGAGCGATAGAGAAATCCGAAAGGTTACTTATGCGTTAATTTCCCTGTTCACACCGAAGCGGTCCGTTGTCCGTTGTCAACGGTTAGCGGGGCGAGGGCAGGGAGTACCTCGCTTGGAACTAAATTTGTCAACCAAGAGAAAATACCGCATCACTAGGCGGTACTAGTTTCGCTGCAGTTATGGGACTTCATACTATTTATCCATCGAGTTCTGCGTGATATTTTCCGCTACCCATAGCGGTAGCGTATAACGCACAGGTCTGAATAGGCCTTAATAGTTTCAATCAAGAGAGGACAGATAAAAAATTGTAACCTGCGATTAAACACTATAAATAAAACTACGAAATTAGCTGCTATGGACTGTCACGGCGATACGACCCGACGTAATATGGTCCCGGAAGGCAAAAATCATCATTTCCGGCACATTCCGTAACCATTTAAGGTAATCTTGAAGGCGATCATAGCAGTCTTCGTTTTGACGGTGGAATCATTCGACACAAGCTGTATCACATGCATAGTGACAATAGTGCGCTGCCGTGCTATTCTCTAATGATCCGTCGTTACGTCGAGCTCACCGATGTCATATACTTTGTGAGATATCGCCCTTGTACACTATGTTGTTTTTCCAACGTCCCTTGTAATCCAATCATTTGTTTCACGGATGTTGGCAAAGACGCAATGATGTTCGCTCTTAGAGAATCACATGGCAGTTCTACTCATTTCGCCTTGAATTTTAATTTAATAAGCTTTAGTTTAGTTAGCATTGATAACTGGAGTGCCTGGATTTCCGACATCGTTCGATAAGTGGATATCTATCTTTAATCTTGTACACTGTATTCTTTACAACTTTACCTCCAATTAGATACAGCACCGATGTTGGTGAATGCTGTGCAATTGTTCAACCTACGAGTAACTGCGTTTATGTACTGTAGTATATTTTATGCAGTTACTCTATGTAGGTATTATAATATGTGTTTTGTAAGTTTCAAGCTTCCTTTTATCTAACCTGACTATGTACATTGTTACTCAAAATGTTACTGAGAATCTTGTGTTCAGCCGTGCGATTCTCTAAGAGCAAACATCGTTGCATCTTTGACTACATTCGTGAAACAAATGACGAGATGACAAGAAACGTTGAGAAAAGTACCTTATTAACAAGGGTGATATCTTATAATGTATTTGACATCGGTGAGCTCTTCGACGAGTGCATCGACGAATCATAAGAGAATCGCACGGCTGGTTGAACTCAAGATTCTTGTCCTTCAGACAAACTGTGTTCGGTCTCATGTTGCCATATCCACGGAGTCTCCTCTTTTGCGTACTGCTCTACTGCTACCGAAACGCGACAGGTACACCTTGACCACTGGCTCCTATAATTGCCCGCTTCTTACCACCAGCTAACAACCGCCAAGTATTAAGCGCCGGCTACCAACCGCTGTGATATCCAGGTCCGGCTGCCAACCGCCGAGCCTGCACTTCGGGCTAACGATCCTGCCCGCCACTACGGACTAACCAGACCGTCGCGATGCGTCTCGGTGAGCTTGCGGCTGAGATAAGTTTCCGACCAGAAAGTCTATCAGCATATTATCGTACCTTTTTTTATTGTATCAATACTTTTATAACACCTTGATAATGAAATATTAATAGAAATGAACAGACCCAAACGCAATATATAAATATAAATATAATATAAATATGTGAAACACAAAAATGAAACGTGTCTGCATCCGCGGTGTACACACTTATGTACTGTACTAAACTCGCCCGTCTACATGATCACAGATTACTGAATAAGACATGATGGCCAGTTAAGTTGGCGGGGTGTGGGAGACGCGAGAGAGGGGCCTACTTCGCACTGGACTTGGCAAAAATAGGATCGAGATCTATTTAACTCAACTTAATCAACAACTCAAAGTCAAAGTCAAAATCATTTATTCAATTTAGGCATCAAACACGCACTTATGAACGTCAATTTTTCATTATTATGTACTTTAAAGGCTACCGCCGCGTTCCAAAATATATAGAGCCTACCGAGAAGAAGCGGCAAGAAACTCGGGGCCATTCTTTTTATATAGATGTTTTTACAATGTTTTTACTTAGGTAGGGTAAGCACGCCAATGATTGAACGGTTAAGAGATTTTTCAACTTAAAAAATATAAACAGCAATGACGTGGTAGCTTTAGCATAATAGTTATTTGTTATATGCCACTCTCATTTATCAAAGAATAAAGTAATTTCTTGATTTTGAATTATTATGCATACATTTCTATATATTCATCAATATGCTAAAAATGGTAAATATCACCAGTTAATGAACACAATTTCCAGTGAATGAATTCAATAAAACTCAGTAAATGAACAATGATAAAAATATTTTAATCTGCGTAGAAACTCAGTGTTCCTGAGAACATGCATAAGATAATTACTTATGAATGCTCTTATAATACCTACCTTAAATGCTTTTAAAAAATTAGAATATTTTGAGAGTAATATATATATATATATATATATATACATATATACGTTTAAATTAATGAATAATAGTTTCGCACCTAATATTAAGAAACCTATCAATACTAGAAATAACAATACTCAATCTAAAAGCTCATAAAGACCACCGTATCAGGAGCAGGTGGTTATTAATAAAAAATGGCACAGCATTGTGTGTTAAGCGCAAATGCGTACATAAATCTAAAGCTATAAATATCTAATTATTTTAAATTTGTTGCGCGTATCTATTTTTTGGTATAAATGTTAACTCTGCTACTTTTGCTTAACTCACTTATACATAATTATTGAGTTCAGTAGTTATTGATAAATAAATCAACACTGATTATATATAAACTTAACATTCTATTCAATGTCCTTAAAACCGCAAAAGAAATCAACCCACGCTTCAGATATTGGGATTTTCTAGCACACGATTGATATCGACATAATCTCTTGCTATCAGCTATATCTGGGATTTGCGATTTTACAAAAGTAACAACATTCTCTAACACTGACTTTTTCTTATAAAATTATTTTACTTAGTATTTTAGATATTTATCACTTGCCAATAACAATTAAACCAACAAAATAACGCATTCTCTTTTCAGATTTAAATCGAACGATAGCATATTTACCATTAATGAGGTCACTTAATTTTCCGTAGCTTTTCTTTATTCTCGTTCCGTAGATCTTTACATTTATTTCTAGATTGTGTTTGTGTACTTGTATTTTATTTAATTAAAGTTTTTCTTCTTTTTTCTCTTTTGCTTCATTTTTCAGTACATGCTCTTTTTTTCTTCTACTTTTCTTTTCCTCAACTGTACTTCCTCATTTCTTGTTTTTCTTTTTTATCGTGGTCTCTTCTTCTTTACTTTGCTTGTTCTCGTCTTGTAGTTTTTATGTCTTCTTTATATCTCTGCCCTGTCAATCCGAACGGTATAGGTTCTTTTTCTTGTTATTTTTTTTATTTGTTGGTATTTCAGGATACAATAACTCTAAGAAATTATGCAGTGGCACCGCTGTTCATTTTTTTAGTACATTTAACCAAACGACCTGATGAATAGCTTGTTGAGGGTGGATAGGGCAGACATTCAACTGTTCCCGCTTGAGAGTTGGGTTCAGATGTTGCACACAACATTTTGTTTTTTAGTGTTGCAATCAATTATTCTTATTTCGTCGTCAGTTTTTGAAAAGGTAAAGGTATGACCGATGGTATGCTCGTATCTTGATTAACAATGAAGTTTATTATAACTTCAGTTTTATCAAAATCAGGTCTTATCCAAATCAAAAATATAAAGTATCGTCGAGAATCAAACTGTGAGTTTCAGTCACATTTTCCCTTTGTTGGATGTCATCTATTGCAGACTCGACATGAATTTGAGCAACATCTTCAATTATCTCGAAATAAATAAATAAAACTCGAAGTAATGTAAAATGTATATATAGAACTATATTAGTCAACGATCGTAACAAGTTTTTTTAGTACTAAGTATTTAAAATATATCACTTTTTCCAGATTAACATAATCAGGCATTCATTTATATATAAAGGAACACAAAAATTGTTAGTTCATTCACTGGTATACTAAAGCCAGTAATTGAACAGTGTAATAATATACGTACTTCATTTACTAGATTTCATAAATCAATAAATGAACACATTTGTTCCAATACTAGCTCAAAGATTCAAAACATTTTTCTAAACGTATGATCAAAAAACGATATAAATTTAATACGTTAAAGACGATATATTTCATACTTTCAACTTATCGTACATTACTAATGAATGAACACCCCGTTCATTCACCGAATTGCAATATTATAACAAGCCAGTGCTGGAACACTAAATAATATACAAAAAAATATCCAGTACCATTGTTATGATAGTTTTAAACTAAGAAGCAAGCCATATTCTATTGACATTATAACTCATACGATAGTTTTTGCTTCAAACGTAACTACAAAGTTCACAACAATAGGGCACGGATCTTACCCGAGATCTAATTTCTCCATACAAAATATCACACACGAACAAACTATGTCTCTAAACGTATGCTATCGTGTAACTAAACGCTAATTGGATGAAACAAGTGTTACCATTATAAGAAAATAATGTGATCAACCAGAAAAAAAATACTCATTTTGATAGAATGGGATAATTATCTTGTTTTAAAAGATATATTACGTTTTGTTCATTCAATGGGGTGTGTTCATTCACTAGACGGCTTACCCTACTACAAATATTAGCTCCAGTGTGTTGCCTTACAAAAGAGAACATAATAATGGTATCAGTAGGGCAAGACACGCTACACTTTGACATCTTACTCCTAGTAGGTACATGAGTATATAGATCCTGGAGTGATCAGTCCCAAGCTGTTTTATCCTCCAAGTAATCCGAAATTTAGTAATAACCTTTTTGACAGAGTTTAGTTTTAATAGTAATTTTAATCTCATTAATAGGCAAATCTCGGATAACATTGAGAACTTTATCATAGAATCGTATACGTTGTCCCATAAAAGAATGACTTTTTCCGTGGAGACGCGTTACATGTACGGATAGCTTGTGCTTATTTCGCGTGTTGATGTAATGAGCATCACTACTTCATATTCATATTCAATATTTTATTGCATCATACTTATATGTAACAAGGATCTTACAATTTAGTTACTAAGTACACATATGACCCTGAAAGGGTATGGCAATATGAGTTGGAGCGGACCAATTTGTCTTATTAGCACATTTACATAATTATATTTACAATCGTTAAAAATAACCTAATATTATATAATTAATCCTTAAAAAATTCGTCCAAATCATAATAACATTTATTTATTAAAAATGTCTTTAAGTTATTTTCAAAACACCTGTCATTCTCCTCTGCCTTCAAATTGTCTGGTATTTTGTTATATATTTTAACGGCCATGACGGTAGGACCAGAGCTTTGTGCTTTTAAAGCCGAAGCAGGAAGTATTAAATTATGTTAGTATCTAGTTTCGTAACGTCGCGGTTGGTCAGATTTTTTGTCAAAGAAATTAGGGTATTTTTTAACAAATTTGCATATCTCAAGGATGTATATACATGTCAAAGTTAGTATTTTCAGTTTAATGAAATAAGGTTTACAGCTTTCAGGGCTTTTTATGTTATTTATGATTCGAATACATTTCTTCTGTGAAATAAAAAGGTCATGTGCATCAACGCTGTTACCCCATAGAATAATACCGTATCGCAGCGTCGAATATATATATGCATAATAGGTACACAAGGTTGTTTTCATATCTGTTACTTTTTTTATCTCTCTAAGTGCATAAATACTTTTATCAGAACTGCATTTTTTTTTTACATACATTAGATTTTCATAGATAAAAACTTACTAATTAACTTGCGTTTGCCGTTCAAACGACAATAACAACTTAACTCGCTGAGGTCGCAAGTTAACTCGCTACTGTACTTGTTGTAGTGTAAATCGCGCTTTAGATCCAGTCGCTATTTACTGTGATACCACCTTCGACCGCATCATCACTAACCATCAAGTGAAAATAGTGGTCTAATAGTATTTTAAGTGTACAAAAAATGAATCGGTCACCTATCCAGCTATGTGGTTTACATAGATATAGATAATACACCTTCTTATGGTAAGTGTCTACAATACTTATTTCATAATGATTACCTAGTACTGAATCTCATTATTTAAATATCAATTCTGTCCATCGCTATTCGATAATGGGCTACCATTAGTAAATATGCGTAAATTCACAAACAAATGAGGTAAATTATTCGAACAAAACGAACTAAACAATTGTATCGTTCTTCCGGCCTAATCCTTACTTACGCGTTCCCTAGACCCCAATCTTATAAAGTCCTAATTTTATCTAAAGATTTTGTAAAGAAAATTTTACCAAACATTTCTTCAAAGATAGTAGGTAGGCCTTTGTTGATAATATAACGCCACAGCACCCAAGGGGTGCGAAATAAATAGGCGAGAGGGTACGCGCAATTTACTGCTCGTTTCATCCAACATGGTTTTGTATTATTTTGGTCCTTCGAGCAGGATCAGGTTGGGAGGGGGTTATTGGTTGAGGAAGCGAGGGGCGTGAAATGCTATGTTTATTGATAGGTCAGTGTCTTAATATTTTGACTTCAATTTGAGAATAAATCGTTTTTGACCTTTGTTATTATATTAAGATTTATGGTATTATATAAATTGTACCGTTCATACACACTCATACCCTCGCACAAGGATTATCTGTGTCGCGCGAGGCACTAACACGACATCCCGAGACGAGCGAGATCCGAGAGCGAACATTTCTGCTCATCACACAAATATTTGCCCCCGCCAGGGGTAGAACCTGGGCCCCCGTGCTTCAAAATCAGGATCTCTAACAACAGAGCTAAAGTAGGCGTCAAATAAATATAGATATAAGATATTATTCTAGTGTGGTTTAGATTATTTTACGAACATAGCTGGCTAGTAATGCTGAGCGCAGACTTGAGTCACGATAGTTTTAAGACAGACTATTGCTTTCCAAAAATTATGAAGATGCGCACACTTCAAACAAAACGTCTCATAGACAAAATTGTTTTATAGGTTTTAGTTTTAAGACAGACTTGTCTATGTGAGGAAAGTCTGTCTTAAAAATGTCGTGACTCCAATGTGCGCTCAGCCTTAAATAAATTATAATTTCATACAAAGTGACATATCAAAGCACGCAAAAAAATTAGATTACAGTATGTTTAAATTGTGGATTCGTGTCGCAATTGGAAGTTGAGTTGATCCATTAAATACAAAGAGAAATTATACAATGTTCTAAAACACTTTTTTGATAACTTAATGAATGTTAGGCAAAGTAGTATCTTTGATGTTGCTTACCAAGCTTGCCTATGATGCGTTACCAGTGCTACCTAGAGCTTTAAGCTGAAGTGAAAAAGGCTTTCGTCACGTCGAGATGTTGAGCTCCTTCGGTTGAACTACTTGGACAAAAAAGTCTAACTAGTTCTATCAATAGAACAATATATAGAACTAGTGGGAACATACCACTATTATCAGTTGCTACAATGTCGTTCAAAACTTTGGTGGTACGAACCAAGGCGGTATGTTAATTAAACTAAACAACGCTGCAGTACCAGTACGGTATATAGTCGATCGATAAATTCGACAATTCTCCGTCGACAGAATCGGTTTATAAATTACTAGCAACTGCCCGCGAGTTCGTTTGCGTAGTAGGCTCGGCTTTCGGCCTTGCCATAATAATTCTTGGTTTTTCTTTCATACAAACCTTCTGACAGTATTTAACATAACAAATAAGAATTAGCGAGATTGTTCCATCAGTTTCAAGTTATAGCGTGACCAGGAGAAATAGGGGTTTATTTTTATATAATATAGACTAGTGACGCCCGCGACTTCGTGAGCGTAGTAGGCTCGGCCTTCGGCCTTGCCATAACCTCCCATATTTTCCTGGATTTTCTTTCATAAGAACATTCTCCTGACAATAATTAAAACAACAAAAAAATAATTAGCGAGATTATTCCATCCGTCCTCAAATTAAAGCGTGACCAGGAGAAATAGGGGTTCATTTTTATATAAATAGATATTGGTGGGAATTTAAGATGGTTCAATTCTCTTCCTCACCACAATGGGGTGTTATAGGAAGTAGACCATTACAAGTGCATTTTTATAAATCAAATTACACGGCTGGATAAATATCCACCAGATATATAAATGTCTTATCTGACAGGTCGAGCGATAAACTCGACGATTCGACGTCGACAGAATCGGAGTAATTAATTATAAATGCCATACTTGACAATATTAATCTTCAAATCTTTTTTATCGATGTTATATATCCAATGTATCGACAAAATACCGTACTTGCACTGATGGTAGGTCAAATAAACTACTAAAATAATGGCGTAAGTAATTTTGTATACATGATTTTTAGAGATTAACGCCTGTTGGTATTTAGCGAGACCTAATTTCATAATTTTGTCAAAAGCTTACACTCGGTGGTCTACTGACCATGGTGTCTGACACTGATTGTTTGAAGACGCGGGTTCAAATTCCGACTAAGGGTGTTTTTTCTCTCTCTAAATATGCAAATAATGGCGTTAGTATTTAAAAACCATAAGGTTTTTAAATTCAAGAAAATGCAGATAAGTATATTATTAAATCAGTTTATTTTAATTACAAACAGCTCATTATAAAAAAATTTGTAGTTAACGTTACATGATGTCGTATTACTTAATAGGTATATTTACTTACTATATATGAAATAAATGTTTACGATAAATAAAATATGATTATTGGATGGCGAGAGAGTAGTAGTAAGGATCACTGTTTTTCTACCGACTTCCAAAAACAGGAGGAGGTACTCAATTCTTCTGTTTTTTTTTCCGATTCTTAAAATTCTTCTTTTGTTTGAAAGCTGATGCTTCCCGTGTAGTCTCATTTAAATTTCATCAAATTCGGTTCAGTAGTTTTTGAGATACACTCTACAATAACTGAATAGAATGGAACTCAGTATTATATATTTCAAATTGTACTTGTTTAATATCTGCATGGAACCGCGTTCCAATCCTCAGTTAAAGAGTTTAGTCTGTACTGGGTAGTAAATTTAAATGCTACTTGAATAAACTTGCTACTAAAATGTCCTAGAAGAAGAAATTCAGCACTATTTAGTCTATAACTACACGAGAGAAAAATCACACAGTACATTCCCCGAGATCGTACCCATCAAAGACATTATAAATAAGTACCTATATAAGTAGATCAACTACTTGTTTTTTACTAAGTAAAGTTTAATTGAAATATTGTGCTTTTTTGGAAAAAAACGTCATTCAGGTCAGTTACCTACAAATTCAGTCAGTTTTTCAACAAATGAAACAGTTTGTACACAGTTGCATTTTGGACAGTGAAATTAACTCTCTTGAACTCAGCAAATGTTTTTTTATTTATTTATTAACATACCAAACAAAATGAGGATCACAGTTGTAACCGTTGACTTTCAATATTAATGCAGTAATGTTAATAATATCATTATGGAGTTACATTTTTTTTTTTTAGATTGTTCATTAGGAAGCCCCTGATGATAGACTATTAAGCATCTAACCTCTCTTCTATTGACATTTGTTATTTCTCGCATATTTAACAGTATGCACGAAAGAAGCCATTTTCAAACGCACTGCTGCAATAATTGACTTCATCCGTCATTAGAAATCTATCTATTGAGTTGCTAGCTTGAATCGCACTTCAAAAAGTCCTACATAAACCATTTCATACCAAACTCTCTTAAACTCTGCAACTGCATAATCAACTCTTTTCCTTACACAGTTGCATCTTGGTTTCTGGCAGTGTAAGCTAAAGAAGCCAAGTTTAAATGGACCGGCGCAACCGCAGGCATCCTCTCGAATCCTATATCTATAGACATGCACTCCGAAGCGTTCATGAGGAACCCCGTGATGATGGAGAGGCACATGGCTATCAGAGACCAGAACATGATGACCAGGAAGAACCGAGCCCGATACCAAGAGACATCATGTTGGTAGTCGATGACCTCTTCTGTGGTAAGTGGCCTGCAAATATAAGAAATTTGTATAAGGATCATGAATCTATGCTAATGTGACGCCAATAGGGTTACGTACCCAAAGGGTAAAACGGGACCCTATTAATAAGACTCCGCTCTTGCAGATGGCCATAAAAGATCGGAATGTGGATGTGACGGAGGCTCTGGGCCGGGTGGAGAAAGCCAACTTATATAAAAATAAGTTATAAAAAAAAAAATTAGACAATCTTAGGCTTTTGTATTATGTATGCGTGTATACCTTGAGCATTCACGCTCACTAAAAGGCTTCTTCTCGCGGCGGCGTCGTGTGGCGGGTCGTCATCTTCACTCAAATATGGTTGAGGAGGGCGATGGCTGGCACACGTGTCAAGCTCGTGAACGGGCGCTGCTTGCGAGAGCCGGTATGCTCTCGGTATGTACGATATTTAGAAATTAGTAAAGTCTATTTGTGTACAAAAAAAATGTATTATGTAAGTTTAGTTAAGAAAAAAAAAATGTCCTGTATTACGTTAGTAATTATATTAAAAAAAATATCAGTTTAAAATATAAATGTAAACAATGCCACGGACCCATTGAGTTTGTGAACAAAAGCAATAATAAAAAAATAAGATTCCGCTGTCTCGCCCCTTCGTGCTCGAGTCCGACTCGCAATTGGCGGGTGTTTTTATAGACAATAACAACGTCTTTGAAGAAATAATCGCATAGTGTAGTAATGGTTAATTAACAATTTGAATCCTACCTTGGACTTAACCTTTCAGTGACGATGTCGTGAGGTATTTTACCAGTAAGGTATTTGAGCCCTCCTGGAGCGTATAAGATGGCTATCCTATATAGCGTATAAGGGTACACCGGCAAGCTGGGAGCCAGGTAGTAATTAGCTATCTCTTTAACTAGATTCATAAAAGATAAGGACAGTACCTCTGGCGCATGGGTCGCTTTCAGTTTCCAAGAATTATATATAGATTTAGCAGTAAAACGCAGTGACGCAAACAAAATAAAACAATTGTATGAATTTAGTACTTGAATTTTCAACTTTGGTGCACTTTATGAGCTACAATCAGTTACTGGATAATCAAAATGTAACGTGTTATGCCATTTTAGGACCGTAGTGAACTAGGAAAGTTTTTAGAATGATGGGCACTTGGGTGGTTATAATTTTTTTTCACCACAGGAGCTCCAAACTTACGCACTAGTTTTTTTCCTTGAAAATGTTTGATAAAAAATATTAAAAAGCAAAAAAATTTACGATGCGACACTAAAGTGGCTGTTTGAATTTAATAGCGAACTTATCCGAGATTACATTGCAAAAAACAGACACAGAAAATTTCGAGAATGCAGGTCACAGGATTAAAAATAGTGAGCAAGGGTGTGATTTTTCCTAAAATTTAGAAAATGTCAAATATCTCGAATACCGTGGCACTTTCACTGAACATATTTTTTTTTATTTGGTTAGCCGTCACCCTCTCTGCCCACAGGTAAAGTATTTTCTACTCATTACTGAACAACCTGTATAAACTGCGGTCATCCCCGTAACGGCAAAATCCTAGACTGTGGCGATACTGGCGATATAACAACATAACGTGAGTTTGCACTGCCTAAACATACTGTACGCATTGTCACACAACATGTCGATGATCTAATCATGTTGTGAAATTCAGAAATCCTCTACAATGGGAACGCAAACTTCAAGAAAACAAGTTGAGATTAATATATGTCAAACAAGATTCAAAACATTGTCGGCCTTATTAATAAACTTGGCTTAGACCCGGAGTAGTTAAATCATCTATCTGTCAACTTTTCGCTTGCAGTAAATGTCACGCGTGAAAGCAAGATAAAGCATGTTACGCCTAATGTATGTTTACGCAACGTTTATTAATAAAGGCCTACATGTATTATGTATTTTTAGTGCGAACCAGGTGTTACATTACGCTACCTACCTATCTCGCGAGACAATTGAGAATTACAAAGCGCTGGAAAACCCATTAATAACAACGTAAATAAAAACTGTTTATCTATATGATTTCATACACTTCTTCAGCTTTAAGAGTTATTATTTAACAGCAACAGGCTGTTAAAAGCATTTCCTTTACAATCTTAAACAGACAACCCTCTACAATAGTATTAAATGACACTACAATGTAGCTCAAAAGTGTCATAAGAGATGCCTTCAAGAACAATGTACAGCTTTAAACGTTAAAATACCTTCCGGTCGTGTTGTTAACCACTTGGTGTTACACAAAATTCATTTTTGACCATTAAGCAGCTACCTACAAACATTTATAGAAGGGTTTCGATACACCGCTTTTCAGCTGCAAACGTATTAAAACATTTATCTGAACAGCCCACAGTTTATTTAAGATTTCCGGAGTGCTTTTTACAGATAATTTAATAAATAACTTTTTCAAACGCAACATATCAGCCTTAAGAAGCTACCAAAACCATTAAACATCTATTATCACACTTTTAATCTTATGTAGGTGTAAATTTGAACACTAAATCAGCCAGTGTACTACTTAGGCGGTGCTATCATTTCGTTACTTCCGCCCCTGTCTATCAAGCTATCTCTATCAAGATTTAGAAACTCTCGTTAAGGACCTAACAATGTGTATCGGCTGCTGTCTTCATGAGCCTGTAGCTATTCTAGTTCTAGTGCGACCAGCTTTGACCGCTTCATCACCATCAAGTGAGACAGTGCACAAAGCACCCAGAACAGATGGCCGATGTTGCTGAAAGGTTCTAGAGTGGAGACCACGGACCGGCAAGCGCAGCGTAGGTCGTCCACCGACAAGGTGGACTGACGACCTGATAAAGGTAGCAGGACGACGTTGGATACAGGCCGCTTCCAACCGGTCCATTTGGAAAATTGTGGGGGAGGCATATGTTCAGCAATGGACGTCCTACGGCTGAGATGATGATGATGATGATGATGATGAAGGTTTGGTAGTAGGTACAAGTAATACTTTTTCTTAATAACAAAAATGAACTTAACAAAGCGTTAGCCAAATTAAACCCACCTGAATCTTCGCCTCACTGCCGGTCTAACAGGCAACAGCGGTTGTTTTTCAGGATCGGCAGCCATCGGACAATATTGACTTCCGTCGCCCGCAAACAGATCAGTCACAGTAATTATTATAAGTACATTTGTATTCTTCCCTTTCTACACAACAATTAATTCACAATTTAAACGATAATATAAACAGTGTGCAAAATTAAATCACTTCTGTCACATGACTCGATATAATTATTATTATGTGTATATTTATTACTTAAAGTTACGACCGGCGATCGGTCCCAAGACGTGTTGATGACTGACCACTCGACCTCACTGATAACAACGCATGATTGCAAATTAATGATTTATTAATGAAGAAATAAGTACTTAGGACTATAAGTATCTATATATCTTGCCGTTATGTTATTTAGTAAGTAGGTAGGTATAATTTATACGTTGGAGCAAAATTTTAATTATTAATTTTCGATCGTTTCTTATTGTTCACATTTTAACTTCACACTTTTTTTTTCTTTTCGCACTCGCATAGTGTTTGATTTGCGATTTACTCTTGGGTATACTGATTGTTTATGATTGACTCGTTTCGTCTCGAGGGTTATAGCTGAATCAGTGTTCGCTACTCGAGCAACTTTTGTCGCTAATATGTGACTAATTTGTTTAGGCTCTACGCACACGTACCTACCTTTTAATAAGTTATTTCTTAATTACTTTAGTAATTACATTTAAGATACTATGTACTTATACTTAAACAAATGTACGTGTGTGTTGAAGAGGTAAATAAATGTTTTATTATATGTATATTTTTTATAACAATATTAACTATGATATATAAAATACTATTATACAACATTTTTGTATAGAATATAACATCATGGCTGACCATAAAATAGTAAGTTTTGAGTGAGTACTTAGTTTTGTTAAGGCAAATCCTAGTTATTTTCAGAGAAGAACGAATGTTCTTCCACGACAAAATCGACCGAAGTATCAAAACCTATTATATCGCCCTCTGTGCCAAAAAGATAACTATGAAAAAAAAAATTATATAATGGCCATTACGGTTTACAACAAATTGTCTGACTATAATAAAATATTAGAGGTTAATAGCTGTAAAACCAGACTGCATACGTGGTTATTGATTGATTGTTTTTTACAGCGTGAAAGAATATTGCATGAATATTTATTGTGATATAATTATAAGTAAGTGGAGTTAGGTATATAATACAGAAATATAATAATAATAATAATAATATTTTTTTATAATAATAATCTTTATTTCAGGCAATAGTAGAATTACACAACATAAAAATACCAGGGGCCCATATACAAAACATATATTATACCTTATAGACTAACATATATACATATATTATTTGATTTCTTAACTAGCGTACAGTAGGTAAGTTCAGGATTTATATTCGGTCTAGGCTCCCTGTACCGTCGAAAAACGATCCCTTCAGGCCAGTAGTCCGGTGCCAGGAACGTCTCTTTAAACTTCGCTGGAAACCGGAGCACGTACGACTTGAAGTTCGTTTCTCTTTTCGAATCCAGGCGCATTAATGTAACGGGTAAGGCCTGAGTCTGGATATTACGGTCATTCCATTTTTTTCTGATGTAATGCAGAATCTCATCTCCCGACGTGTCTTTGTGAAATCGGGAGAGGTATACAGCTGACACAGGCTCAACAGCACGGATGGTCGTGGCTGCAGCAGGAGCAGTGCCGCGGAGGTTTCGGGCTGGTCGAACTCGCCGTTTCTTCTTCTCGACAAGGATGAAGCTTTCCTTGTCCACCGTTTTTGTGCTTAATGCAGTTGTATGTTCACACATGGGATTCCGTTCAGTGAACGGTGCATGTGACTGGCGCGCTACTTGCGCGAAAGTTTTCTGGCGCCGGCGGGAGGGTAAGGAATAAACATGAATATTTGTACGCCTGCTTGCAGGTTGAATACATTGACGTCAGTTATGCATAAAATCTAAAACTGTATTATATGTATTTTGACAAATAAATAATTGATTGATTGAGATACTTAATTAACAAGCGCTAGGCTACTACCACTAAGTAAACAATAAAATGACAATGAGATTATAATTATTAAAGTTTGTGAGTATGTAAGGATATGAGTGAGTGTATACCTATGTAAGCTACTTCAAACTGAAACTGCTCATCAGATTTAAATTAAACTGGTATATATATATATATATATATATATATATATACCTTTTGCAGATGTTTACAACATTCGCTGTTAAATGAGTGGTTAGACAGAAAATAATAATAAAATTAAATAACATAACTGAGAATGGTTGGTACAATACGATAACTGTAAGCACAAATCTAGTATGTATACACATATAGGCATTTATTAATAAACGTTGTGTAAACCTATATTAGGCGTAACATGCTTTGTCTTGCTTTCACGCGTGACATTTACTGCAAGCGAAAAATTGACAGATAGATGTTTTAACTACTCCGGGTGTAAGCCAAGTTTATTAATAAGGCCGCTAGTGTCTAACTTAATGATAAATGCATTGCACACCGCATCCTGCACATTATGCAACAATAAATATTCTTATGATTGTATGATAAATATGACTAAATTTTACATGATATTTTTATTTTATTACAAATTAACAAAGAAAAGTAAGTAAGAATAAACAGAAAAAATAAATTATATATTGATTTCAGGACATGCTCACATTTAGGAACCTAGATAATTTGCTCTTGGACATATTCAATGAGTCGTGAATCTTCTTTGATTAGATAAATAGGTATTATAAATATATGTATAGGACACATAACACCACCACGTCCTTATTTCACGCAGTCGGAGTCGCGGGCAGATAGTACCTAATTTTTACAGATAAAATAGATTGAAGCGGCTGTTTGTAATTCCATATTAACTGCTTTTTACTAAATGCATATGAAATTTATATACGGCACTTACATAAAAAAAAAGTTTAATTTCTGGTTGTTTGTTCCGGCTTATCTCTGAAACGGCTGTCTTAACGGGGCTTTCACTGGCAGATAGCTGATGTTATACGGAGTAACTTATGCTACTTTTATTTTAGAAAAAAAATGTATAAAACCTCTGTATGTTTGTTACTTAATAACGCCTAAACGGCTGAACAGATCGTAATCCAATTTGGCAAGGTTATTGATTATATTTCAAAGCACAGTATGATATATTTTATCAGCATATATCACCACGCGAGCGAAACCGCAGGCCGTAGCTAGTATTAAATAATAATTTACGCGTTTTTTAAATTTTTTATTTCAATGCTTTATCTGGAACTCTGTTTCCTTTTTTGTCTAGGTTGGTTAATCCAACCACCTTATTATTTAACTTGGCAATGTTACGACAAGCAACTCTAGGAAGATTATTTTAGTATATAATAATAATAGTAATATAAGGTATTTATATTATCGTCTTCAGGGTTGAAATTCGATAGAACAAAACCAAAAAAGTTCGTTCGTTAAAGACGAGCTATTGCTGACCACCAGATGTCATGTGTAACAAATTTATGTTTAGTGCTACGAAATTGCGCAGTACCTGTGCAAAAACATTATAAATATATTATAATGTTTTTGCAAATTGGCTCAGGGGCTCCATAACTATAATAGTAGATATAGTTCATGTTTAGGAAGTAATCGCAGACCTCTAAGGTTATGCAAATAACATATGTCTAAATAACCAGTTTCTAAATGTCAAACATCATTTTTATTTTAGTGCCCAGACTGCAAAAAATATTCTATGCAAATTTTTTTCGGTGTCTAACCTGTTTTCTAAATGAGCCTATTATTTAATTAGGTAGGTACGAGTATGTTAAATATCTATTTTGGCGCATTATGAAATTACTTCCTTATCAAGAACCAGGTTATCTATAAATATACGTTGTACATACAAACAAAATATATGCATAAACTTGATATTAATTGATATATTTTGAGTATGAGAGTAAAAATGAAGAGAAATGGTTGGTAGGTAGGGTACCGTACTCCGTCTGCATAAATTATGATAAACCTACCTACATTAAAATAATATCACCGATGTATAAAAGGTTTTGTTCTGACTTATGACTATGAGTTTATACGTGGTCTACCTTAATCGCTGTAGACAGGAATGTGAAATTTGGCCGGTCGCATTCTGAGGTATTTTCTACCGAATTCCAAAACAAGGAGGAGGTACTCATACATTCGACTGTGTGTTTTTTTTCGTATTTTTTATTTATTTTATATTTGTTACCTCATGACTTTCGACTGGGACAACCGATTATCATAATTCTTATTTTGTTTGAAAGCTTGTGCTTCCCGTATGGTCCCATATAAATTCCATCAAATTCTGTCCTTTAGTTTTTGAGATACACTCCAATAATTTAACTGAATAGAATGGAAGTCGGTATTAAATTTTTCAAATGGTGCTTGTTGATCTGAAGTTCTTTGGTGAAAAAGGGTTTAAAGTGTGGTGTGGGATGGAAAAGCTAAGCTTTTTTAAAATATTACTACCAAGTACTTACACTTTGACGCTTGTTTCATTCAAATCAGGGCTGTATGGAGAAATCTTTTTTCAATGCTACGACTATGAAACTTTGATTTTTTTTAAACTTTACTCCACGGACTCCAGGGTCCGTGCCTTTTTTCAACTTTTTAGATTTTCAAAACTTACGATTAATTTATTCCATGCAACAAATATACATGCATGGGGAACATATTAAACTAACTAACTATTTACTATATTATATACTAATTTTACTAACTAATACATATAACTTCCCTCATCCCCTTCCCTCCGGACCTCTGAGCAGTTCAGACGTGTTTAAGGTTGCCTCTGTGTCGGTGCATAATTAAAATTAAATCAAATTTGAAACGCGAAAAATATAAGCAAAAATTAGGAGAACAGAAAGCAGTAAGAAGTCGGATAAAACAAGTCGTTTCAACACCTCAAGCTTCAACACACACAGGTTCGTGATTCTGAAGTTTATATTATATTGACTGTACGCACAGACACCAAAGGTCTGCTTACATTGGACGGAAAGGAAGTTTGTACTAAATCGTCGATTGCCACCATTATACCTGGACCTCTTCATTTGTATGACGAATTAAGCTAGTAATTAGGAAGGTCAAGTTACGCTTGACGGAAAGTCGATTTGTACGCACCCCTCGATAGCTCCCACTTTAGTTAGACACCTTGCTGTGTGTGTGAGCAAATACATTATAGCAATATCTCTACGCTTTCCTTATCACCTGGTACATAAAGTACGCTTATAATATGCCGCTTAAGCGCACACCTCCGCCAGCGATGTCGTTGCAGACTTTGGCCCCAATTTTTCCACGTCCAAAATCAGCAACTCCTGTCGCATCACCTATTTCTATAGATTCTATAGACCATCAGATTCAACACTGCTCCTCCGAACCAAATCTAACGACCGATAAAGAGGAAAGTATCTCCAGTTTGACTGTTCGAAACATGAAACGAAAATATATAGAATGCGACAGCAAAGAGAAAGATTTTGACGTCATGGTCGAGATGAAACAATTACTTAAAGCTTTTACGGATAGCCAGGATCAAAAAGTTGATAAAATATGTACTGCGGTAGAGGATATGCGACAAACTATTGAATTTATCTCACAAAAATATGAGGTGTTAAAAGTTCAGCAGGATAAATTAGAAATGGACAGAAAAGAAGATTTAAAATATATTAAAACACTAGAGGATAGATTAGAATATTTCGAACGCAGCTCCAGATCAACATGTTTGGAAATTCGGAACATTCCTTCATCACCGACGGAAAGAAAATCTACACTTCTGGAAAATGTCATGAAGATAGGCAAATGTATTAATGCTCCTGTACAGCCGCATCAAGTCAAGGACATTTTTCGAATTAAGTCTAAGGATCCAGCAAGCAGAACAATAATAGTTGATTTTACTAGCGTATTAGATAAAGAGAAAATAATTACCATGTTTCGGCAATATAACAAACTCCACTCGAGACTTACCTCTGAGCATATCAAAATAAGCGGGCCCGCTAGACCGATATTTATCTCCGAGAATCTCACTGCCAAAATGAAACGCTTATTCTACCTTGCGCGAGATTTTGCAAAATCAAATGATTTCAAATATTGTTGGGTAACTAACGGACAGATATTTCTGCGTAAAAGAGAAAATGGAACTTTGATTAAAATTACGCAAGAATCTGATTTGATGAATCTGCCCAAACAGATATGACTAGAAAACCATAATTTGGAATACATCCTTGCAGCCGAGAGATGTTCTAAAATAATACCTTTTACTTTTATGCTTCTTGTAATGTTCTCATTGGATATAATAATTTGTAATTTAAATATTTTTGCGAGTGAACTGCTTTATAGTCTAACACACACTACACACATGTTCAAATACATTACACACTTACCTAATCACATTTCAAACATTTTCGTGTTCACCTTTCGTAGATCTTACATAGTTCTACGACATACCCGCGTATTGAACAACTGGCAATACTTTAATTACTGCGAGCTTTTGGTAATGCAAAGTGTGCAAGATTCTGTCAAACACGGCAGTATTAGTCATATTAAAATAATTCCAATGTTCTTAATAAAGCTTGTTAATGGATAAGGACCATTTTGCAAGTGATGTTTTAGATAATATTTCCGTATCATTTGCGCATAATTGCAGTCCAGAAGAGAGTGGAGGCTTTATTAGAAATGCTGATAGTATAAAAATTTTTCACGTAAACATCCGAAGCATAAACTGCAATATTGATAAACTTTTAGTTTTTCTACAGCGAATTAGTTATCAACTAGATTTAATCGTACTTTCGGAATGTTGGTTAAGTAAAGCTCCGATTGTCCCCGTTCTTCCTGGGTATCTTTCACATGTATCTTCTTATAATAACCAAAATGAGGGTGTGGTAGCATATGTGAGAAGTGGTCTGGTGTGCAACGTTGAAGTTCCTGATTTCTCCGATGCTAACTGCATTATTCTAAAATTTTCAGATCGTATTGCAGTAGTGGCTTTATATCGTTCTCCTTCCTACAAAAACTTAGATCCCTTCATTAGTCATCTTGACTCCGTACTACAAAACTTGAACTCTTTCACTACGCTAGTCCTTATTGGAGACATCAACATTAATATAACTTTAGATAGTACTGATCAAAAAGCAAATGACTACCTAAATTTAACCGCTTCCCATGCCATGCTTCCAGCACACCGTTATCCAACAAGAGAGGAACGATGTCTAGATCACGTCATACTTCGGTCCTCAAAACATGCAACTACACTTGTCTTGGACTCATCAATCACAGACCACGCCCCAGTTTTGGTCTTTTGTGAAACTAAACTTAGAGCTAACATTACAAATCGTACAACACAAAAATATGATATACCTGCCATCGTAAATGCTTTGGAAAATATAGACTATTCCTCTCTTCTCTCTACAAAGGACCCAGAAAGCGCATCCAAGCAGTTAGTTGAGCTTATCTCTTCTATTGTACAGGCACATACCAAAGAAATAATTACTCCTAGTAGAAAAAGAATAATCAAGCCATGGATTACTCCTGGCCTTTTAAGATGTATTCGTCACAGAGACAAACTATTTAAAAAACACAAACGAAATCCTAACATTGAAGATCATAAAATTGTATACCTTAGATATCGAACTTTTTGCAACAAATTACAAAAAAATGTTAAAAATAGTTACGAAAAAAATGAAATTCAGAAGGCCAAGAGTAGTCCCAAGGAAACCTGGAAAATAATTAAGCGGTTAGGCAACCTAAATAGTAAACAATCATCTTCCTTCGAGTTACTAAAAATGGGTACATCTCCTTCTTTATCTGTTGATAAAGTCAACTCCTATTTTGCTAGTGTAGGCGCAAACTTGGCTTCGAAAATAGCTGAACTTAATCAAGTACAGCTGTCTTCAACTAAACCATCATGCCCCCCAATGCCTAGTTCATACTTAAGCTCACTAAGTTCAATGGCTCTTTTTAGCGTAGATAATCATGAAATAGAATCTATTATACTTAATCTCAAAGACAGGTCTGCAATAGGGTGGGATGGAATCCCTACTTCGGTTATTAAATCTGCAAGACATGTTCTTATTCCCATATTTAATTATGTTTTCAACCTTTGTCTGTCAACTGGAGTTTTCCCCACAGTATTTAAAAGAGCGATTGTTCACCCTATATTTAAAAGTGGCGATAGAGACAATGTTTCGCATTACCGACCCATCTCAGTACTCACAGTGTTGTCAAAAATACTTGAGAAAATACTCAACAAGAGACTTATAAGTTATTTAGATGAACACAATATTTTATCAAAAAATCAATTTGGCTTTAGAAGAAATAGATCAACTGAAGACGCCACATTGGAAGTTTCGGACACTATAGTTAAAAATTTTGATAAAAAACTTAAAACTTTAGGCATTTTTTTAGATTTATCGAAAGCATTCGATACCGTTTCCATTCCTATTTTACTCTCCAAGCTCGAACACATTGGTATTAGAGGTGTTGTGCTAAATTTGTTTTCAAGTTATCTTAAAAACCGTACACAGTCGGTTAAAATTGAAAAATATGTTAGTAACGAAGAAATAATAAACTACGGTGTACCACAAGGTAGTGTCCTTGGACCTTCGTTGTTTTTGATATATATCAATGACCTTTGCAATAAGTCTCTCCCAAACTGCAGAATAATTACGTATGCTGACGACACAGTTCTACTGGTACATGGTCGGGACTGGACAGAGACTAAGGTTTTCGCGGAAGATGCGCTAAAAGCTGTTAAAGACTGGTTAAACTCCAACCTCCTCACGTTAAACTTATCGAAAACTAAAGTAGTCCCCTTCTCGGCAAACATTTTTTCTCGACCACCTTCCTCCTTCAGAATTTATGCTCATTCCTGCACAAATAGTAGTCCCAGTGACGCTTGTAGCTGCGTTAGTATCGATTGCACTGGATGCATTAAGTATCTAGGTGTCATGGTTGAGAGTTCAATGTCTTGGAAGCAACATATCAACACCACAGTCTCTCGTATTCGAAAACTTATCTATGTTTTTAGAAACATACGTAACGTGGCTGATTTCAAGTGTCTTAAAACTGTTTACTATGCTCTGGCCCAGTCGATACTGACTTACTGCATTACCTCCTGGGGTGGTACCTACAAAAATTCAATGTTACCACTGGAACAAGCTCAAAGAGCTGTACTAAAGGTTTTAGCTAAGAAACCAATTCGTTTCCCCACTGTTGAACTTTATTCACTTTTTGAGGTACCAACAGTTCGGCAACTTTTTATATTACAAGTCATTCTGCATAACCTCTAGACACCGAAGCCTCTTTTAAAATCACTTGCGACTACGGCCGAACGTACTAAATAAAGCATCAAATTATTATTGCTGCAAAGGCCGAGACCTTTCAAGTTAAATAAATCAAAAACTAAGGGTTTCCAGGGTTTTCACTAAAACAAATGTTTTTTAGTATTTTTTAATA
This sequence comes from Selenia dentaria, assembly GCA_917880725.1. NCBI lineage: Eukaryota > Metazoa > Arthropoda > Insecta > Lepidoptera > Geometridae > Selenia > Selenia dentaria. The sequence goes on along the minus strand of OU862895.1, from coordinate 26,597,873 downwards.
AAGATATTGAGCATATTTGTGTTTAAGTATCTTTTGTTCTATAAATAGGACTTCCGGTCGTTATGGCATAAGTAGGTTAGTTGTTTAAATTAAACAAATAGTTTAATTTGTTCACATAATTTTAATTAAATAACACAAATTAAGAAACAAAAAAACATATTTATAAATTTTTATCAATATAAAAACAAAATAGTTATAGACTACCTAACCAACAATCATTTTTTACGTTGGTTCATAAGAATTTCCAAAAATCTAATAACCAAACAACATAATTATCATTAGCAATGTCTTCAATAACGCTTATATCAAAATAACTTAAATCTACATTTGTCAAATTGAGATCAATCGTTGTACCTAAACAAAAACAAAAATATTGCAATCAGCTTCTATCAAAAAAATGATAAACCCACATGAAAATTGAATGTCTCGTTCAATATTCTGGGAACCTTCTCGGTTTCTAAAAAATAATAGTAATCATAATGAGATACACAATATAACTTTATAAAGAACTGTGAAAGTCTACAAAACAATTGCGGTCTTGTGTCAAACATAAATGCATGTTACAATTGATGCAAACTACCATTGTTTTTTTGGCGCACGTAGGATTTTGACAGCGTTGTTGTTTTCGTTGCATAACAGGCAAATGATTAGCTGCATGAACGCGTTTAGCCATGGGAGGTAAAGGTTGTGCAAATTGTCTGCCACGTTTTTGATACTGCTCCTCTTCTTCTTCAGCATCAGAATCAGGTCTCAAACTTCTATACATGTTTTTAAGAATCAAGAACTCAGAAAACTCCATTTTAAACTCTCGTAACTTCAATATTTTATGGATAGGTTTTCCCAATTCTCTATTATCCTTTTTGTATTTTATCCATGAGTTGACAATTGCGAGATCTAACATGTGGGAAATGAACCTCACCGTCCATTTCTTGGTACGATGTCGTGATGGACACACTGCCAACAACCTGTCTGCAAGGTCCACTCCTCCCATGTTAGTGTTATAATGGCTGACGATTTCTGGCCGTTCAACAGGAATGTACTGTTTCAGCTTTTTATCATACCTTTGAACTATATCAGTGGTATCCGCGGCGTGGATACTCGAAGCAAACAAAATGGGCTTGTTATCGAACCATTTTGTAACAGCAATGGCTTTATCCTCTCGCACTAGGACATCATAACTGCCTCGACCTCTGCGAGAAAGACATTTGTCACTTTCGAAATCATTTCTCAGGTATCCTGGAATTCTATTTTTCATGATCGTTCCTGCACACTTAAATCCTCTTGAATTGAGTTCCTCGATGAGTTTAAAAGTTGTGAAGTATCGGTCACAATAGATGACATGACCAGACACCAAGGTTTCAGTTAATTTTAAAACTACATTCTCACACAAAGAATGTCTAGCTTCAGACTCTTCAAATGTCGTACTCCCTTGGTAAACCAACATATCACATACTAACCCATTGGGGTTGGCAAGAACAAATGCTTTTAAACCAGTTGGATGTGGTTTTCCCGGGCAATATTGTCTAATTGGACAAGCACCGGTAAAAGGGATAATCATTTCATCGATCGATGTCTTTTGATATCGTTCTTGCGCGCGACAGCCTTTTATTATTCGATCTAAAATATACCGAACTTTCCAAAGTTTATCCTTCTGTCTTTCTTCAGTGATGACATCAAGATCATATACTAGCTTCAATGAGTTCCGCAGCTGAATGTATCTGTCACGAGACATGGCCTCAGTTATAAGGGGAATAGCGTATTTGCGATTCCAGTACATCCTTAAATGCGGGTAATTTATACATGACATAAGCAAAGTTATACCCACATAAGTTTTGCACTCCTCAATAGATAACCTGAGAGGCCTACCAAATTTTTCGATAGCTGTCTGGTTAGACTTTTCCACTATAACTCGGTAAAGCTCCTCATCTAAGTATTCCTCCACATAAGCGTTTATAATTGAAGGATCTGTCATGGACGGTAAGTAAGACGGAGAGGACAAACCTGGCAAAGTAACTTCAAATTTGCTTCGTTTCCAAGGAGCAACATCTCGTGGGCGACTTGGACCAAGACTGCGAGTGCCACCACGCGTACGAACTCGAGCACCAGCACGGCGTCTGCCCCAACCTCGACGACCAGCTGTAGTCCTGCCGACGCCACTAGGACCAGCTCGAACCTTTAGCAAGTTGCTATCATCATCGCTGTCGCTCGAGTCTTCATCTTCCGATGATTGGGCTGCATCACTCCTATCATCGGTAGTTATTAAACTCCCAACGAAATCTTCATCGTCACCCGAGTCTTCAAACTCGGAGTTATTTAAAATTTCCGTGATATCGGTGACTTGTAACGCTGAAAATAATAAATACCTACTATTAGTATTAACGCCGAAAGTACTATAAATACGATCAATTCCATATACCTAAAACATAAAGTCCAACCGAAGGGCCTATTTATAGGTTTAAATCATTTACGACGGTATAATTCCTTAATTATTTTGTATTCCTCCCCAAAATTAAGTGAATTCCATAGAATGTTTAATAACTAACATTTCTATAAAAAAACTAAACTAAAACAAGTAAATTTATCAAACAAAAAACAAATTTTACTTACCTCGTCGACCACGTGCCGCCATTGTTGTAAACTCGTAGGCACGCCTCGCAAGAATGGCGGTCGCTCGGAAAGAAATTTCTATCGAAATCCAAGGACAAACTATCGCCATTGCTTTATTTTAATTGGTTAAAAGAAATCACATGACCAAAACTTATTTAGCGGGAAAAAACAAACACTCGGGAATTGATGCTATAAAAAGGTTGGCCGGTCGTACTCGAAGCACAAAGTTCTAAAATGTTCGGCCTTTACAGCAAGATTTATTTAATACTATTTATAGCACTCCAGGTGTCTAGAGGATAAGCACTCGCAAATTTCCTATGACCCTAATACAAATAATAAACGAAGATCGGATATTGTTTGTAAAACTGAACCTCACCGTACGATGATCGCAAGTCGCCATTATTTTTACATTAGCTCACGTCTTTATAATAAACTTAATAAAATTTTAAATATTTACCCACTGCCCCTACACAGTTGTAAAATTAAAACCCTAAAATGGCTCATAACTTTATCATATGATGATACAGAACTATTTATTTTGAAATGTAATTAGTGACCTCATAGGTTAATACACACACACACTCACACACACACACACACACACACACACATACACACACACACACACACACACACACACACGCCACTCTTACACGACTCAAATCTTAACTTATTTCTTAATTAGTACCTATCTCATAACATTCTGAAGTATTTAAAATATATTATATTTATTACATATATAAACTAGTTCATATTTTTAACCTAATAATAATAATACTATTGTTACAGTTAAACTTTGTAAAAACCTATTTTAAATTTTTATAATATTAAATATAAGAGCATTGTATCTAGTAGGTGTTATGGAGGAGGGCGTTGCTACCTGCGACACAGTCTTTGTACTATAGCGGTTAGCATCGTTCAATGTATTTTGTTTCTTATGTTTTTCTGTTCCACAAATAAAGATTATTATTATTATTATTATTCACATTATTTATTTATTTTTCTTAAAATTACATTTTTTACAATATTTCTATATAAAATAAAAACATTATAAAAAACCTAATCCTAGATTGCCATCGGCAGTGGAGCATGACCCAAACTACCGGTGGTTAGGGCTGCAGACTGAGGAACCTCCTGACAATACGTGCCGTGTCAAGGAGTACTGCCTTCTGTATCTGGCTCTTGATCCAACCGTCTAGCGAGAGCCTCTTAAGATGTTGGTCGAGGCTTTTTGCTATAAGGCCGTTTGCTGAAACCACTATCGGAACAATGATCGTCTCGTCAACATCCCACATGGCGGTCACCTCGTGAGCTAAGTCAAGGTACTTCCTGAGCTTGTCCTTCTCGGCCTTCACGAGATTCTCATCATGAGGAATGGTGACGTCAACAAGCATTACCCGGCGCTGAGATCGATCGATCACCACGATGTCAGGCTTATTAGCAACAACAGTCCTGTCCGTGATTATAGATCGATCCCAATAGAGCGTAGCACGACCGTTTTCAAGAACAGGCGTAGGTGCGTACTTATAGTACGGCACCTCAGACTCAATAAGGCCGTATTGAAGTGCAAGTTGCTGGTGAATAATCCTGGCTACTTGGTTATGTCTGTGCAAGTACTCTCCATTAGCAAGATGTGAACAACCGGAAATAATATGTCTGAGTGACTCTCCAGGACAGCGGCATGCCCGACAAATGTCGACCGTACCGTCTTTCAGAATATATTTCCGGTAGTTATTCGTCTTGATAACTTCGTCAGCAATTGCACAGACAAAACCCTCGGTTTCACCAAACAGATCACCGAAACGTAGCCAGTTCACTGACGCGAGCTGGTCTACATCAGGTCCTGTTAGGGCCTTGTAGAATCGTCCGTGCAGCTCTTTGCCCTTCCATACGTCTCTTCGGTCTTCGATGCTTAGCACAACTGGTTTACGCCAGTTCTCGTTTGCCAAGGAGAGAGGCGTGAGGCTCCTATCAACTGCTATGACATCGCGATGTATCCCACACTCGGTGTTACGGAAATACTCTCTGAGACTGGACACCTCACAGTTATGGAGGTTCTTGGCATTGAGGAAGCCACGACCTCCCCCTTTCCGTGGGATGTACAGCCTCATAACAGACGAGCGTGGATGTAGCATGCGATGTTTTGTAAGCATTTGACGGACCCTCCTATCCAGGGCGTCAAGTTCGGTCTGAGTCCATCTTAGTATGCCAAAGGAGTATATGAGTAGGGGCATCACCCAACCATTGAAGGCGCGCGTCTTGTTTCCGCCCGACAAAAGACTATTAAGAACTTTTGTTAAGCGGTAGAAGAAACGCTCCTTCACTGTCTGCTTAATGTCTCTATCCATGATACCCAATGACTGTGACATACCAAGATACTTATAGGTTTCAACTTCAGATAGACATCTGAGAGTAATTGTCTCAGAAAGTTGTAAATTTGAAGAATTTACAACCTTCCCCCGTTGCACATGCATGACCGCACACTTATCTACTCCGAACTCCATCCTGATGGCACTACTGAAAGTTTCAGTAATTTTCAGAAGGTTCATCAGGTCTTGGTGCTTCGGTGCAAACAGCTTGAGATCATCCATATACAGCAGATGAGAAATTATCTCACCATCTTTACGAAGTCGGTAGCCCAGTCTTGAATCCACCAACAAAGTGCTGAGAGGATTCAACGCTAGGCAAAACCACAAAGGACTGAGACTGTCGCCCTGGAATATGCCTCGTTCAATCCTTATGTAGTCCTGTGAACTAGGGACGCTCCCTCGACCTACCGGTTGACAAAGGACTGTGGTCCAATGTCTCATGCATGAGCTTAAGAATGATCTCAGAGTTGCATTGATTTTATACAACTCTAATACCCTCTCTAGCCATGAATGAGGCACTGAATCATAGGCCTTCTTATAGTCAATCCAGGCAGTCGATAGAACCCCCCTTTTTCGCCGGACTTGTTGACATATGGTCATGTCTGTGAGGAGGAGCTCTTTAGTACCACGGGACCCAACCCGACATCCATTCTGAGCAGGAGCCAAAATGTTGTTCGCAACAATGTGCGAATTAATTTTTGTTCGCAGAATAGATGTAAGGAGCTTGTATAGCGTTGGCAAGCACGTGATGGGTCTGTAGTTCTTCGCTTCCGCGGTACTACCGGACTTATAGAGCAAAAAGGTGACACCAGTTGTCAAGAAACTGGGGAGGGAACCATGTTGAAGGGCTTCTTGGTACTGTATTGCCAAGCACTCATGTGAGCATCGAATCCATTTTATCCAAAAGTTGTGCAATCCGTCTGGTCCAGGGCTTTTCCAGTTCGGGGCCTTACGAATAGCACAACTTACGTCTATGGGGCTGATGTTCACAGCCTCCATGGGTTCGATGGATTCACATGAGCGTTCGACAACCGTCATCCAATTGTCCTCCGTGTGTTCAATGGGTAGTGACCAGATGCCACGCCAGAAGCTTGTCATGGTGTCAGCATCCGGCAGCCGCCCATCACTCACACATTGGTCTTTTCCTTCCCATTTTCTGTATACCTTTCTTTGGTCGCTTTGGAAAAGGCGATTTTGTAGGTATCTATCCACACGTTCTCTGTAGCGGCGAATGCGGTTTGCCCACGCATAGATTTTCTGTTTCAAAAAATCTATGCGCTCCGTGACACAAGACATATATTCCTGGGGTCTAATGCTAGTCCCAGCAAAAGCTTGGTTCACAAAGCGCATGATTCGAGGGCGATTGTTGCCCCTGCTGAAGCAGATTAGCTTTGCAATGAGAGTCCTAAATGTAGTGATACGTCTCTCGATCCGTATTTGCCACGCAGGAACACTTGAAGCAGTTCGCGGTGTTCGGTCAGTGTCCGGAAATTTGACACGAGCAACGCGACATGCCGCAATTGCCCCACAATACAGGATCGAGTGAGTATCAGTTAAATCTTTGCTATCGCGTAAATACGGCGCTAGCAAAGCATTTAAGGCTCCCATTAACGCTAGGTTACGTCTATTCGTGGGTAGACGAGGTAAGCGCGGCCTAGAGCTAAGTGTGAATCTATATGTAAAAATCGTGTCATCCAAAGCCCTCCTCAGTTGCTCATTCGCCTGGGTACTTACGGTCATATTCAGGCAATCTTCCTCGTCGACTACAGTATCCGGTCGTATAGTCGTCGATACCGGAACCGATATCGACCCTATGACAGACGGGTCCCGTGTCGAGGACGAGCTTGCATGAATAGGTAGTGTCTCCAGGCGCAGCCGATCAAGTACAGGTTGGTCCAACATTTTACATCGATGAATAGCCCGTACCTGATCCGATAGTCGTTGTGCAGATACAGCCAAAGTCGGTTCAAGGGTCTGAAACAGAGACAACATACGATCACGATACGCAGTCAGGTTGCTTCCTCCATTTGTAGCCCCATAGTAGGCGCGCATGCAGTTCTCATTTATTGACGGAGTCCATCGCATGCGGCGCACTACACCACCGGTAGCGGGGGCCGGGCGCAGAACAGGTTGTCCCGCAGGCCCCAAGCATGCCGGCAGCGGTGGTCGCCCTCGTCGCGCAGTTGGTGGTGGCGGCGATGGTGACTGAGGCCCGCTCTCGTCGCTCGATGCACTCGTGTCACGGGGGGTTCGATACTCCTCATCTGACGACGAGCACGATGTTGACGGGGCAGGCGGTGATGGTGGTCGTGCGCAATTCGTTCCCGCTTTACTTCTTGTGATCATTAGTTATTGTAAATTGTTGTAAATATTGAATGTGATCTTGAGCTAATTTTGACATTGTCATTTGGTTGAAAAAAATTTGTTGTTCATGGATTTTTGTCTATATCTGATGAATTTTTTATGCTTATTGTAACGGAGGCGGTCTTTTTGTAAAATCCAGAGATAAAACTGTACAAAATAGTAAAATTGAGAAAAAAACTGTATTTATAAAATATAGAAAATCACAAGACGTCTATGTTGTCAGCGGTTTTTTTTTTTTTTTTTTTTTTTTTTTTTTTTTTTATTATTATTATTATTAACTAAATTTTATTATTACTATTAAGATTATTCTGAGTTGGTGTAAGCATTCACAGCAGACCAGTGTCCGCAAACAGCACCCGTTCACGAGTTGACGCATGTGCCAGCTATCGCCTTCCTCAACCATTTCTGAGGGAAGATGGCGACCCACCACACACGCCACCGCTTGCCAACACATTTCCGTGAGCATGTCTGCTCTGAATGCCCACACCATCTCTTTCAACTTTGGTTATTTAAAATATCTACGACTCATTTGGTTCTCCAAGGCGCGAACATTGTCTTTCCCTTACATCCAATCAAATTAGGGATTCTACGACGTTCATTGCAGCTGAGCAAACAAGGAGCCAAGCCTTTTCTCTTTTTTGGGGGTTTCACATTTCTAACTAACGATTCCCCATATCTAACTTAGATAAAGTTAAGTTTCACTGTGAGGATATCCTCAGACTTTTTCCACGGACGGATTTATAGTAGGAAATAGTTACATATATATATATACACATATTCATGATACCCGGATGTCATAGGATGCCATAGGACATCTATTGTTAAGGTTTTTCTCCTGATATTATCATTCCTCAATTTGTGTTTCCCGTAGGAGGGAATACAGTGTTCCGTCGAGGATTATTAGACAGATAGATTATAACTCTTTATTAAAACACCACATTACACAAACACTACAAATAAATAATTACGATACAACTAAATACTTAAAACTAATATTGCCACTTCAGAGCGATCTGCCGTGCGATTCTCTAACGGCCGATCCCAATAATCTATCTATCGGCGGTTTACCTTACTAGAGATAGATATTTGACACTATTTGTATGGACGTTATGTCAAATTTCAATCGGTAGTAAGGAAAACTGTGGATAGATAGATTATTGGGATCCCTCTTTAGAGCAAACATCGTTGCATCTTTGACAACATCCGTGAAACAAATGACGAGATGACAAGAAACGTTGGAAAAACAACCTTATGTACAAGGGCGATATTTTATAAAGTATATGACATCGGTGAGCTGACGACGAATCATTAGAGAATCGCACGGCTGTTTTAGACAACCATGACATTATTAACCGTTAGATAAGTGTTTGTTATGGTGCAGAGTGTAGATGTTTACAAAATTATGCAACTTGAGTTGTATTCGTGTTTACCTCGTCAATAATCATAGAATAATTCAATAATGCAACCACAATCACACATGTACTAGAAGTTGGCTTAGACAGGAAAGACTTAATGACAAACTTATGACATGACCTGATTCAATAAAAACCCCACTTGATACAACTATAGCCGAGGTTTTTCCTTTACGTTTCGGTATGGGGTTGTTTATAAAGAGTGTCATAAAAGTTCTTAGAGGTTGGCAGCGCGTTGGCAACGCCCTTGGTGATGCAGCGTTTAGGCAGGTCCAGCAGATGGGCCGCCTGCCTTTTTGATTACCTATATTGCTTGGTAATTAAAAAAACTATACCTATAATGTTTAATACTGGCTTTATATTACTTGAGGAATGGCAAATATGCAACCGTATGAGTCCAGTACACTGTTATTACAAATGTGCAAGATTTGATGGATGTGGTAATCAATCATGCAAAAAGTACTTAATTAATGGATTTGGATGAAATTTGGTAGGTAGATAGATGAAGTAATGTATTCATCATCTCAACCATAGGACGTCCACTGCTGAACATACGCCTCATCCATAACTTTTCACAAGGACCGGTTGGAAACGGCCTGCACCAACGCCGTCCTGCGACGTTTATCAGGTCGTCTGTCCATTGTGTCGGTGGATGACCTACGCTGCGTTTGCCGGTCCATGGTCTCCATTCCAGAACCTTCCGGCCCCATCGGCCATCTGTTCTGCGTGCTATGTGCCCTGCCCACTGCCACTTTAACTGGCTAATCTTCTCGGCTATGTCGGCGACTTACGTTCTTCTACGGACCCCGAGCATAGTCCTCTCCATAGCTCGTTGTGCGACTTTGAGCTTACTTATGAGGCCCATAGTAAGAGAGCACGTTTCAGTGCCATAAGTCATCACTCAGTCAGTCACTGGTAACACACATTGGTCGAAGACTCTTGTCTTGAGTAAGTAAGAAGTAATATATTTACATAATATATTACCTTTAAACGTTTCAACATCATGCATCACCGCGCAGCTGAAACCACAGGGCACAGCTAGTTTAATATAAAGGAAAGAAAAACGATGATACCCCTCGAACTAAGCAACAGTTAACGATAAAATGAATACTACAGACGATATTTTGGTAGACTATCAGAAAAAAGGTCAAGGCAGGATAAAAATACCGGTTATCTCCATTATCTATGCTACGTTACAGAGTTAGGTAGAGGTAGGTATGTTTTCGGGCATAGGTAGAAAAATCTTACTTAATTGTATTAAATGTAGTAAGAATAAATAAATTGTCTTGTGTTTAGTGAAATACGGGATCTCTCACGTAAATACTTGTCGGATAGATCAGTAGTATACTTTGGACCACATCCGGTGGTCTTTTTCAAAGAGTGTTCGGGACGCCCGCTTCGTAGACGTCTCGCTTATGAAAGGTACCTACTTACTTATCAACTGGAAAAATTCAAGCTTGTAACCCAACTGGTTTAGAGGGCTGCATTGTTGGATCATAATTAGGTAGGTACCTATATTTTTTATTTGTATTATTGGAACGAAGTTCCTTATCGTGCGTTGTGAAAGGGGGCTAGACAGAAAAAATTCTTACGAAAAGTTGTCACGACACTTTTTGCTATAGTAAGCTGTGCGGCGTCGCATGTTTCTCTCTCTCTTATAGAAAGCAAGTGCGGCGTCGCATGTTTCTCTGTCTGTCTCTCTCTCTTATAGAAAGCAAGCCAGATGTAATCGTAGCAAGTGGCGCCATTTAGTTCCGTAAATTTATACTAGATGGCGACTCAGGTAAAGTTAGCTCGCGGAGGCATTTCATTCACTGGATGTAATATGCAATTTTGTGAAATATATATTTTTAAACACAGAGTTTTATTAAAGTAACCCTATACGCGCGATTATCGGAACCAAGGAATATTTAACTCTCTACCGAGAGTATTATTGGAATATTTACCATGGTTTTGTATTTTTAGCATTATTTTTTCTGATGAGGAACTTCGTTCCATCCGGGTGTCCCTTGACCCCTCTCAAGTTTTTTGATATAGGCTTACTAAAGATTTCCGTTTAAACTAAGAACCTACGATTATTTCTATATCATACTGCGTAAACAAATGTACCTACACACACTGTGCCGTGGGCTCTCAATTGGGGTGAACTACTTAAAATATGGAAGCGATAGTATCTGGGCCTGATAGATACTAAAATATTTATTTACTTTAATTATTGTTATATAATATGGAATTTAACAATACAGTCCTAACATTTAATTAAAACTTTCGTAAGTTGAACACAGCGCATGCATTGCATGCATATGCATGCGCGGACGCAGTCGGAAGCGCACGTACTCCGTGAAGAAACGCCTCTGAGCGTCGCGAAACCGGTCGAGTCCTACATACTCGGCGATTGCGTAAGTCAAAATCGCTTTAAAATACCGTCCTAACTGCCATACATTACCGTTATAACCGCCCAAAGAGATGATGGAAGCTAGAGACCCCGCAAAAACCAAGAGATAGAAGAGTCCGAGAAACTAAATCTGCAAGACTCCGATGACTCAGGCATGTAGTTCAAATGGGTGAGTCGTGCGGACAGGAGAGCGTATGTGGTCGTCCAAGAGGCCGAAAAACATATTTTATTAAATGTCTGTTTATGATTCCTCCATAAGTAACGACATGCTGTATGCATGTCGTTACTATGTTAACATTTTTGAACTCGAATTAAAGTCCAGTCTTATTTGGAGTAAGTGAATTCAATATTTTATCTGAGCAATCTGCTATACATACCTACGAGTAGTATTGTTTTATTTTTATAGTATTACTTTTTTAAAGCACTAACGCCTGCTTTAGCGATCTCAAACATTGAAATTTATAAAGAGAAAAAATCACATCCTCGAACGTAAATATCGATGCTCGGACCTCGAACCTCGGTGGCCTAGATGGTCATGGCATCTGACACGGAGAGTCAGAAGGCGCGGGTTCGAATCCCGTCCGAGGATGTGGATTTTTCTCTCTATTAATTTCAATGTTTGAGATCGCTAAGCAGGCGTTATAGTGCTTTAAAAATGTAACACCATAAAAAATAAAAAGGGTTGCGACGTCAATACGAAAGTTTAAGTATTTCTAAAAATGCTCCTATTCGGTTGGATAGTGCTATAAAAATCTGTTCAATAGATGTCGCTCCGTCCCCGTAAGACGGTTAAATCAGATAGAGAGTTAAAATTCGATGCTCGGACCTCGAGCCTCTGTTGCCTAGATGGTCATGGCGTCTGACACCGAGAGTCAGAAGACGCGGGTTCGTATCCCGTCCGAAGATGTGAATTTTTCTCTATAAATTTCAATATTATTTTATTTATTTACAAGAGCTAGAAAGTAGGATGGCGGCAAAAAATCCCAATATAGCTATCGTTTATTTTGGTTTTTCGTAGATGTGTGGTACTTCAAGCTTTAACGTGCAATAGTGGAATATTAAGCATTAATGGTCGTGTGCACGAGTGAGTGTACTCAAAGTGATAACGTGTAATAGTGTTGGAATGTAAACAGATAAGTGTTCGTTATTGTGCACGAGTCGTGTAGACAAAGTGAATAGAATCATGAAACGTTGTTTGTACGTTTTATTCGTCATCCCCTTGGGGTGCTATCAGACAGAGAGCGTTCACGCGGTCAGTTTTGCGTCGGTTGTGTTGTATTACGTTACATAGATATACCCCAAACAGGAGGCGTTCTGACCGCGTCAGTCTCCTGTGGGTATATCTACAACCCGGTCACAATATCTGTGCACCTGACCTCGTGACGTCATATCGGCGGTCTGGGTACGGTGTGAAAAAGTTTTTTCGAGAAATGTGGAGGTAAAAAAAAATTACTAACCTTTTCAAATCAATTTATTATTGATGAAGGGTTTGTTATTAAAAAACAATAACTTTGATTACAAAAACATTTGTTATTAAACTCAGTCACTATAAATTATTGACTCTATGCCTGACATTGTATCTTCCTCACTCTCACTTTCTGAACTCTCCGAACTATCATCCCCTAGTGATATTAAAAGTTGTGTGATGTTTATTTGTTACTGTTTATTTGCTTTCTCCGATTCAAAAAACTTGAGCACTTTCAAGATTAAATTTCTTGTTTCGCTGTGTATTGTTTTTCCCATGACTTCAGTTTAACAGCTACAACAATTTTAATAACAACCAAACCAGTCCAAACTTAACAGTAAACAGTCTAAACTTAACAATAAATAATAAAAAACAAAACAACAACAAAGCGAAAATATCAAAATTATCATTGTATCGGCAACGAAGATGCTAACCGTACTGTCGCACCGGGGAGTGCGCGGAGAGGTGACAGGGGAAGCGGGAGAGGCGCCGCATTCCAGCGAGGAGCACAGATATTCTGACCGGGTTGTATGTAATGTAATACAACACAACGAACGCAAAACTGACCGCGTGAACGCTTAAACGTGTGAACGTTCTCTGTCTGAGAGCACCCTTAGAAAGTTTTAGTAGGATTCACCTCGTTATTATAACGTGGCTTTGACTGTACTGTGACTGTTTTGTGACCCTGGCTACTAGCAATGAAAATTGTACTTGATTCAACTTTGTGTGATAAACTAAACTAGAGGAATGGCAAATGCAAAAACGTAGAGTCCAACACAATACAAAAAAACCTTTAATTAAAATTATTTACTTCTTTAAATAAGTAATTTTTATATCCCATTCTAATAAATTAATATTACCCAAACCAATTATCCAATGGTTAGTTGTAATTATGTTTAATAGTAATAGATTGTATGAAGTTTTATTTTTAGAAAACGCAATCATATGATGTTGTTTAAACCCAGTCTAGCTACATCATATTTCTTTTACATTAACTATTTGTAATTGGCGCTGTTAGAAGCACCAGCCCACCCTTTCATTCTCATGTGTCTGTGAGTGTATAGGTATAATGTATATGTAATATACATAAGTAATGTATACCTAATCATTTAGGTTATCAGTCACCAAGTTACCGTGGTACAGGCTACGAAGCTATTATTTCTTCGTAGGGTACAGGCTATGTCTAGTTTGGGACCGGAAGAACTTGTGTTGATGTTGTCGCTTATTATTATTAAATATCCGGAATAGGATAAAGGTAGGACGAATATAATAACAAAAATATTTTATTAATAATAAACTCTGATTTAATAACTGTTTGTACAAACACACGTAGTATACAAATGCCAAATCGACTAACATTTAAAAAATAACTTAACTTTATATTTTTTACTCAACACAACATAATAATTAAACAACAATACTTTTGTTTGTAAGTGAAGTTAGAACATTTCACTAAAACCTATAATAGGTCGCACCAGTCTTTGGAATTATAACATACTCGACTATTGTATAACAGTTGTTACGGCGAGCTATCAATTTGACATACAAACTATCACTCGATCTATGCTCTTTAAAAGTGTAGTTAGAACAGATATTTCACTAGGTATAGGTCGCACCAGTATGAGTCTTTGGAATTATAACATACTCGACTATTGTATAACAGTTGTTACGGCGAGCTATCAATTTGACATACAAACTATCACTCGATCTATGCTCTTTAAAAGTGTAGTTAGAACAGATATTTCACTAGGTATAGGTCGCACCAGTATGAGTCTTTGGAATTATAACATACTCGACTATTGTATAACAGTTGTTACGGCGAGCTATCAATTTGACATACAAACTATCACTCGATCTATGCTCTTTAAAAGTGTAGTTAGAACAGATATTTCACTAGGTATAGGTCGCACCAGTATGAGTCTTTGGAATTACAACATACCCGACTATGTTGTAAAAGTTGCTACGTCGAGCTATCAATTTGCCATACAAACTATCACTTGATCTGTGTTCTGAAGAGAAGTTAGAACAGATATTTTACAAGATATAGGTCGCACCAGTATGAGTCTTTGAAATTACAACATGGGGAGACTGGGGACACTTGATCCTTACGGGAGACTAGATACACTGGATTTGTAAAGCTTCTGTGAACACTATATGATTTTAAAGTGGCAACATTAATAGTCTATGGTACGTTCTAACTTTCTAAAGTTGGTACTCCTGTCAAATTTGACAGTTGAGCAGATGGCGGATGATTGTGTGTTTCGTGTGGCCAGAAAATATATTACGTAAGTTTTTATTTTGATTGCACAATTGGTTAGGAAACATATTTTGTATAAGAATCAATTTTAAACTATTCATTATCTATGTGTTTAAACGTCTGTTTCATAGAAAAGTGTTAATAGTAGTAGATATTTTTACAATATTTTTTTATAACCTCAATATACCTAGGGTACACATGATACACTTTCTTACGGGAGATATGATCCCGCCGGATCAAGTGTCCCCTAATGTTTATTTTTTAATAATTTCAGGATTCAATATGCCTAGAGTATATAAAACAAAAGAAGGTGCAAGAAAAAGAATACCAATCGATAAGGAAATATTGGAGTTGGCTGTTAATGATGTTTTAGGGGGTAAGAGTATTAGGTACTGCCAAAGGTTACGGGATAGCAGTTATGACACTGAAAAGATATGTCAGAAAGAAGAAAAATGCTACGACTGAAAATATTGACTACACGCCAAACTATCGCCAGTCACAAATTTTTTCGCCAACTGAAGAGACAGTACTTGTTAGTTATTTAATGATGGCCAGTAAATTGTACCATGGGTTAACTCCTAAGAATGTACGAGACCTTGCATTTCAATATGCTTCTGAAAATAGTAAAAAAATACCACCAAAATGGGTTGAACAGGAAACAGCTACTTACGATTGGTTCTACGGTTTTACGAATCGTCACAAAGACTTGTCATTGCGTGTACCCGAAGCCACTAGTTTATCTCGCGCCACAGCTTTTAACAGACACAATGTTGGAAATTTCTTTGAGAATTTGAAAAGCTTATTACAGAGATTTAATTTTGGGCCGAACCAAATCTGGAACGTAGACGAAACTGGAATTACTACAGTTCATTAGCCAAAAAAAATTGTAGCATGTAGAGGTCTCAAACAAGTATCTAAGGTAATCTGGAGAACGCGGGCAGCTTGTTACTGTATGTGGAGCTATAAATGCTATAGGTAACCACCTTCCACCATTTATTATATTCCCACGTAAAAATTGGCAGCAACGAATGATAGATGGTGGCCCACCGGGTACTGAAGGAGCTCCACATCCGAGTGGATGGATGACTGGACCAAATTTCCTACTTTTCCTGAATTTTTTTCATAAGCATGTAAGATGCACCAAAGACAGCCCTTGTCTTATTATATTTGACAACCATGAGTCACACATTACCATTGACTCTATAAACTACTGCAAAGATAATGGTATCCATCTCTTGACGATACCACCACATACCTCTCAAAAATTACAACCTTTGGATCGAATAGTATTTGGAGCGATGAAGTCATACTACAATACTGCATGCGATAATTGGATGGTTAGACATCCAGGGCGGCCGTTAACCATATATGATTTGGCTGGATGTCTAGGCAGTGCTTACCCAAATGCAATGACTCCTAGAAATATTCAGAAAAGTTTCTCAGTTACTGGAATTTTTCCATTCAACCCTGATATTTTCACAGATGAAGAATATTTTGGTTGGATATTATGGTTGGACTACAACTTACTAACTTTGAATTTAGAAAAAACGAAGTATATTACATTCAGTATAGAGAGATTTACAAGATATAGGTCGCACCAGTATGAGTCTTTGAAATTATAACATACTCTTCTATTGTATAACAGTTGTTATGGCGAGCTATCAATTTGACATACAAACTATCACTCGATCTGTGTTCTTTCAAAGTAAAGTTACAATTACAATTCAATTAGCTAATTTACATTTTTATTAAAATAACAGTATTGTTTGATACTTGAAAATATTAATGTACAGTCGCCTGCAATAACATGTATACATTTCACAATTTTCAAAAGTGCCTCAGCAATTAGATTCATATAAATGGACATCAAAATGATTCTAAAATGAAGCTATTTATATTATTTTACTGTTTAAAATAATAGTTATCTATATTGTTATAAAATGTAGTGCTGTATCATAGTTTTGAAAATTACGGAATGTATACATCTTATTGCAGGCGACGACTGTACAACAATTAGATGTTTAAATCACCAAAACCTGGTACACGAAAGATAAACCTTTCAAAATTAGACAGAATAACTAGGTATATAAAAGAAATTGAAAGACAAAAGAGTACAATCATTTATGTTGTTTTGTTTAAAAAATAATTAAATCATGTGAAAAACAATACTTATACTCGCCTGTCTTTTTAATGTTGGTTGTGGTATTGTCATTTTCTAGTTATTAAATTTAATGATCACATGTGATAGATTTATAAGTCGAAGAACTGAAACCTTTTTGCGTGATTGTACTCCAGGGTCACGGGGACCGTGCGCGGGCAGCGAAGGGCGGAGTGTGATTGTTTGTCGCCTTTTTTCCTATCGTACGCACCACAATCCGTTGAGACCAGAAAATGTGTTCTGAACATGGTTCAACTTACGTGCCGTGATCTGTAATACCTAGTTTCCTGAGCGTTATTTGAAAAAAAAAGTACTATACAAGGCTTAGCCATAACTAGGCATTTTTTGACTTATGTATGTACGTCGGCTTCGCCTCGGCCCACATTCACACGTTCGTCCATCGATGCCTCTTTTGCTGGCCGCTTCAGTGATGTACTATATAATCACAAGGAGTACATTTATCTATGCCAACTATGTATGTATTATGCAGAAATAATAAATATCTACAGTGAAGCGCCTGATGTCACGTGATTAGTCGGCATACAGAGTCTGGTATTGAGTACAGAGCGTATAGTAGTGTTTCGTCTGTACAGCGGTTGTTCTGTTTTACTATGTTTGTTAGCTCCGCGATCGCTTCCTCTATTATGTTCTGACGTTTTGGGTATCTGGAACAAAAAACTGGTGTTTCTACAGAATATCAAAATTTAATTTGATTTTTGTTTACTATACAGGGTTATTGGTAATTAGACCGGATCCTTTTAAGGGGTGGTAGGGAATGCCATTTGCAACAATATGACTGTACATTGTGATATCCGGAAATGAATCATTTCTGTGAAATACTTTTTTTTATTTTTTTTTGGAAAATTTAGTTTTACTACTTTAAAATTCAATAAAAAAAAAGTAATCAACCGATTTCAATTCTGTTCGCAGTTTTAGAGAAACCTTGTTACAGCTCTTAATAATAAACAATAATATCGTACTAATGTAGATCCATCCAAAAACTAGAGGCTTTTTCATAATTTTTATTTGATAATTTTTGTAAGATGCTTTACAAAAACCTTTATTTTCTCTACAAAAACGATAGTAAATTAAGTCTGCATTTTATTTAAAAAACATCTACAAGTCTTTAGCTATCCAACGAGGTAAAAAAATTAGCACTTTATTACACAGTTGCAGAAATAATGCGATTACAAAAGGCCGAGAAAGGAATGAGAATAGTCCATGAGAAGTAGCTATGGAAGAAATACTTTCTTAAGGTAACTTAATTTCTTTTAAAGAAATAAAAGAGTAGATGTAATTAGTCTGTATTTATTATTTTTACAGTTCGTTCTCAAAATGTGAGCCAGAATTTTGAATGCAGAGACGCATACGTCTGCGTAAATTGCTTTTAACAACACTTGTATTTAAATTAATTTTCATTTTTTCTGCTGCATTTATTATGCGCTGTTTCAGTTTTTCGATGGTTGCCACAGGTCCAAGAGTATCGTCGTACACCAAGCTTTTCATGTGACCCCATACGTAATAGTCGACGGGAGTCAAGTCGGGACTTCTGGCCGGCCACGGAATGGGTCCTCCTCTGCCAATCCACTTATTGGGATACTGACGATTGAGCCACTCACGGACGCTCAAACTAAAATGTGCGGGGCAACCATCATGTTGGTAAATCATGTTTCTGCGGGTTTCAAGGGGTACTTCACTGAGTAGCTCATAAAGTTCGTTTCTCAAAAAAAATTCATACGCTTCACCATTGAGGTTGTTGGGCAGAAAGAAAGGGCCGATCAATTCATTCTTAATAATGCCCATCCACACATTAACGGAAAACCTTCTTTGTGATCCTTGTAATCTTTTCTTGTTTGGGTTACCGTCATCTTTCGGGCCCAATAATGAATATTATGATAATTTGATATTCCATCCTGATCAAATTTGGATTCGTCGGTCCATAAGATTTTTAATAAAAAATTGGCATCTTCCATATCGGTGTTCAACATGAATCTGCAAAATTCGACTCTACGTGCAGGATCTCCGTCTTGGATAACTTGTACCGGGGTCAAATGATACGGGTAGAGTCTTGAGCGGTGCACTGTGTTCCATACTTTCCATTGCGACATGCCAAGACGTCGTGCAATGATGTTTGTTGAAGTCGTAGGATCTTGCTCAAACATGCGAATTATTTGTTCCTCTTCATCCGAATGATAAATACGAGATCATCCAGCATCACTTTGTCGTCTTTGAACTTGACCAGTTTCTCGTAGTCGCCGGTACACTCCGTCAAATACACTCACATGGGGTAAACGGCGCTGTGGAAATCGAGACTGATACTCCGTTCGAGCATGTGTAGCGACGCCGTTGGCAAAACCATAGCAAAACAGTATGTCCGCATACTCTTCGTTTGTGAACTCTCGAAGCCGAGGTAGATGGTCGTGGGATTCCGCAGTCATGATCAGATCCTGTAGTACAAGCCAAGTCGTCGGGTAAGCAATCAATCAAAAAGTCCAGTTCACTAGTCGAATCACAGAAAAAGAAGTTACACAAGTCCAATAACGTTATCAAGGTCGAAATTTAATCGTAATAAAGGGTTGCCAAAGAGCGTCTGAACAGTACGATGCGCTTGAGCAAACTGGGTTCTCATTGCTCGTTCAACAAACATAAGCGAGAGGGAGACGACGCGTTCAACATGGATACCGTTGTCTAAAACCCTTTCTCGGAATGTCTCTACCTGAGTCTTTGTTATCGCATTATTTCTGCAATTGTGCAATAAAGTGCTAATTTTTTTACCTCGTTGGATAGCTAAAGACTTGTAGATGTTTTTTAAATAAAATGCAGACTTAATTTACTATCGTTTTTGTAGAGAAAATAAAGCTTTTTGTAAAGCATCTTACAAAAATTATCAAATAAAAATTATGAAAAAGCCTCTAGTTTTTGGATGGATCTACATTAGTACGATATTATTGTTTATTATTAAGAGCTGTAACAAGGTTTCTCTAAAACTGTGAACAGAATTGAAATCGGTTGATTACTTTTTTTTTTATTGAATTTTAAAGTAGCAAAACTGGATTTTCCAAAAAAAATAAAAAAAAAGAACATCACAGAAATGATTCATTTCCGGATATCACAATGTACAGTCATATTGTTGCAAATGGCATTCCCTACCACCCCTTAAAAGGATCCGGTCTAATTACCAATAACCCTGTATACTACCATTATCGCTGTGTTTATTACCTTCAAGAATAACTGAAAAAAATCGTACTCGTTTTGATTTTGCTGAAACTTTATAGTGTAGTTATTTTTAACCGACTTAAAAAGGAGGAGGTTATGTTAGACTGTAGGTTTTTCTGTGTATATTCACCGATTTCTCCATTTGTGGACCGATGCTCAAAATCCTTTTTGTTTGGTAGAGTATACTTCCGTGGTTCCGTATTTAAATTTCATCAAGTTCGCTCTAACAGTTTTTGAGTTACACTCCAATAACTGAGTAGTGTTTCGACTATTTTGATATTATTATTGACTATGAATGACGATCGATCCCGTAAGTAAAAAGGATCAGTAAAACGAGGTGAAAAAATATTTACTTAAAAACGGAACTTACTTCAACATCAAAAAGTGTGAAATAACATGTTGAAGCAGGTACATACCGCAATTTTTTTATTGTATTAATTAGTCCGAATCTTTATTATTATGCGTGAATTTGAAAAAGTTTAATCCACATACGCAGGCTACTGATGTGGAAGTTATACATTTGAACTTAAATTTGTAAAATCGTCCAGATTTTAACCGACTTACAAAAAGGAGGACGATATAATGAATACGGCTGTATTTTTAATTGGTGCTTCCCGTGTGGTCCCATTTAATTTTGCTGTAGTAGTTTTCGAGTTACGTGTATTTCCTCAGAACTTTTTTCTGAGTTAACATATTTTGATGCTTTTATAGAAATAGTGCCTTCTCATGTGATTCCATATACATTTAATCAAGATCTGACCTGTCGTCTTTTGATAATAATTTATCATCAACGTCGGGTCTTAAAATGTTGAGTCAGTTTAAATTATTGAGTGAGTTAAAATTTTTGAGTAAGATTAAATTATTGAGTAAGTTTAAATTGTTGAGTAAGTTTAAATTGTTGAGTAAGTTTTAATTGTTTAGATTTAGTTTAAATTCTCCCTTCTATTATTGAAGACAGGTGCCTTCAGGAATACATTATTTTCGGCACACATGCTCGTAAAGTGGCTCTTATTACATCGTATTTAAGCTCGGAATCCAAGATTTTAAACACATTTTGCATTTTATTTTACCATTACTGCACAAGTAAGTTCTAGAATTATTCCGAATAAATTAAATTTCTCGTTGCAAGTTATATGCATGTAAATGAAGCAATCTTAAATCACCCGGGTAATACTTTATGTATAAACGACTTTATTGAGCTTGAGTTGTTACTATTATACTAACAAAGATTTTTTATGTGCATAGCTAAAATTAGTACCTACACATTTTCAATAAATAAATATAATTATGTTAACTAGGAATAAAAAAAGATTTAATTTTATAAAATTGTTCATAATTTTTAATAAATTATGCAATAAATATGAACATATTCGCTTTATTATATTTTTTAATTAAAAGCTTACGATAATAATACAAGTTTGTTATTTTTTCGCATGTGTGATGAAAAACCTCGTATGACACGCGTGTGGGATGTTGATGTATACAATCACCACAATAATGGCGACCCATTTATTAAGAAATGAAAGTAAAATGTAACTTACTGCTGTGCAACGGCCCTGGCCGCATGCGGTAAGTCATGAGAGTGCAGAGGTGCGGAGAGATGCGACGCGAGCGCGCGCACGCATGCGGCCTCGCACGCTATAGCTACCATGTTCACCCGCACGCGGGATAGTACGGGCTGGAGACCAAGCGTCACAAGCGTTGATGTGATTTGTGTGTTTATCTGGAAATGTGGTAATTTTCTATATCACACTGTTTCGAACGGACGCCGATACTTATACTGTTTAACCAACTTCCAAAAAGGAGGAGGTTATATGTTCGATTATATGTTTTTTGTGTATTTTCACCGATTTCTTCTTCATTTGTGGACCGATTTGCAATTTTTTTTGGTTGGTATAATATACTTCCGAGGTGATTCCATCTAAATTTCAATACACTATCTTGATCTACGAGATTTGAAAAGTTCTTAGCCTAACATGGTTAAAGTCATTGGTTTTTTTTATAACTACCCTCATTTTCTAGTTACATTATTTAGCAACAAGTATGCACAGTTTTTCGTTTACACGTGATACCGTAAGTCAGAGCTATTTTTGAAAATTGATAAAATTGAACATCGTGCAGTGATAAAATACCTGAATTTGAAAGGTTTAACTCCAAAAGCTATACATGAAGACATGTCTGCTACTTTGGGTGAGTCCGGTCCTTCGTATGCGACTGTTAAAAACTGTGTGGCAAAGTTTAAACGTGGTCGTGAGACCATTCAAGATAAGCCCCGTAGTGGCCGGCCTTCGATTGCTTCCACTGATCAAAACAAAGAAAAAATCTGTGATTTAATTTTATCTGATCAAAGATTGACTGTCGAGGAGATAGCTAAGACTGTAGGCATCTCATCTGAGCGAACACATCATATAATTACTACTGAACTTGGATTCTCTAAGGTGTCTGCGCGGTGGGTACCGCGACTGCTTTCAGTGGAACAAAAACGCAACCGACTCACAACTTCTCGCGACTGTTTAGAGTTATATGAAGCTGACCCAATAGAATTTGTTGAAAGATTTATAACCATGGATGAAACCTGGGTTCACCACAATACACCCGAGACAAAAGAACAGTCGAAACAATGGAAAAGAGCAGGATCGCCCACCCCAAAGAAGGCAAAGTCATGGCATCCGTTTTTTGGGATGCAAAGGGTATAATTCTCGTGGATTATTTAAAAAAGGGTGAAACAAAAAACTCCGATTACTATTGCAACCTGTTGCGTCGTTTGAGAGAAGAAATCAAAGAAAAACGTCCAGGTTTATTGAGAAGAAAAGTCTTGTTTCATGAGGACAATGCGCGCGTTCACACCTCTGTGCAATCCATGGCAGAAATCCATCAATGTGGCTTCGAATTGTTACCTCATCCCCCATATTCACCGGATTTAGCACCGTCCAACTTTTATCTGTTCCCAAAGCTGAAAAAATGTTTAGGTGGTAAACATTTTTTTTACAAATGAAGAGGTCATAGCCGCCGTGGACGCTTATTTTGAGGAGTTAGACGAAGATTTTTTTAAAACGGGTATCGGAGCCTTACCGGGTCGATGGAAAAAGAGTTTTGAGCTCGGAGGAGAATATGTTGAAAAATAAAATAAACTCAAAATCGTGTGGTTTTATTAAGTATGTTAGGCTAAGAACTTTTCAAATGACCCTCGTATCATCATTGACAATGAATGACAATCGATCCCATAAGTAGCAAGAGTCAAAAAACGATATTAAAAAATATTTAGTCTTCCGCTGAAAAGAAAACAATGATTTTGGCCTATTTGGGGGCGTGCACCGTCGGTCTGGCGCTCGACGAGTCAACATCTCCTGAGGATGCCTCGTGTAGAGGCGAAACACGTGTCGAATCGGTTTTGGTTTTTTTGGGGTTTCTTGTGTTTTTTATTTTGTATTCTTCCTATTAGCATTTTATGCGGGTGGTGCATGTCACTAAAAATGGCATTTTTTTTTCCAAAAAATAGAACTGTCTTAACACCTAAAAAGTGTGAATTAACTTGTCAAAGTCGGTACCATGCGCACAATATTGCGAAAATGTACTTTTGAACTATCATGGTACCGACTTCAACAAGTTATACGAGTCAATGTTGAAACTCGAAAAATACTGTGTGGTGAAACATGTCGCTGTAGTCTGCAGCAATTGAGAAGATTTGGCAATTTAAAATTTGTATTTTGATTTGGTGAATGATATTATTTGCATTGTTGATCGTAAATACGAGTTTATTGCATATTGGTGTTGGGCGAGGATATATTGTTGTGTTGTGAAGGATCGGACATCTGGCTAACATCCGAGGATTGGATTTTGTGAACTCGTCTACTGATGACTTGGTGCGGCGAGAGAAGCGATATGGGGATATCGCTAATAACGCTAATAAGGACGTTATTCACTTCACTTATATATAATTAGCTGACCCGCCAGCGGCTTCACTCGCGTGATACGGTAATTACAGATTTTTAATTATCCCACGTGAACCCTTTAATTTACCGGGCTTAAAAGTATCCTATATGTTGATCGGGGATACAAGCTACCACCATACGAAATTTCATTTAAATCGGTCCAGGCGTTTCAGAGATTAGCCCGTACAAACAGACAGTCAAACAGACATACCAACATACAGAGAAACAAACAATTTGAACTTATATTTCACTTCTTAGATCCCCTGACTCGGTTTTTAGCATATTTATCGTTGTACAGAAATTTAACCTCCACAGTTTATAATATGTAGTAGTTTTTACATCGTTTTACCCCCTTAAGCCATCCCTGACAAAAATATTGAAAGCATCACTATTTATTTTAAATTACCTATCCAGTTATCAATAAAAAACTGTAGCTCCAAAAACAAACATTTTTGAAAAATCCATATATCCCCCGACACGATCGGAACTTGGCTCCAAGACGGCACACATTAATACCTCGGTAAGTCCATCTCGCTTTACCTACAAGCCTGCCCCCATTCTCTGCGTTCCAATTATTTATAGTGCTTTTTCCGCAGTAGCTTTTGTCCTAAAATATAAAAAACAAATCTGTAAATCATGATTATCCCGCACGAGTGGAACCACGAGACGCAGCTACTTTACCTGACTTTCACAGGACCTTTTCGAATTCTTGGTCATCTTGTCACTGGCAGTGATGAAAGTGACGGATATGATGGGACTGTTCGGCTTCTCTGTCTCGTTCCAACTGATCGATCGGCCCGCACCTGAAAATGTACCGATGGTTGACTGTCAACTAACAGCCTCGTTAGCTCAGTGAGGAACCTGCCTTTGAAGAGCGTGGTCCCTGGTTCAATCCCTCGCCGGATCAAGTAATTGTGTGATGAGCATGTACGTTGTGATATAGTATTTTATGTGTCCACGTATTTCGCAACACAGGGAATTTTAGTGCGGCCAAAGTTTGGCTATGAGTTGGAGCGCGTGGCTTCGAGTAAGTAGAAAGAAAGAAGAAAAGAAAGAATATAAAGTTTATTTGTCATTACAAAATTAACACAAAAAAAAATCAATAATAAACAAGAATATAGCCACAAACCGGCCCCAACTCAGCATGATGCCGGCGGCTAACCAGCGCTGGTCTTCCGTTGGAGCCGTAAGGTATTGTCACGATACCGGCACATGCACAGCACAACACTACAGAACAAATTTAACGTAGAGTTATCTACTGTTACTGTAATCTATAGCTGACGACATTTGTATTTCTATGATAAGGTAGTTATTATATTGTGTAGTACTTATTTTACGCTTAATCTATATAACACTCGTATCATGTTTATGAGTTTCCTCTTGAATGTGATGTGCAGTAATAATTATCTTTAGTTTAGATCTGAAAGTTGTAACATTCTGCAGGTTCTTCACCGGTGGTGGGATATTATTCCAGTATTTACTAGCTGCATACAAACTGCCTCTAAAAGCATCTGAGCTGTGACGTAGGTCATTGGGTAGGCACGTAATGCGATTCACGTGTTTCAAATCAAATGTCATATTAAATTTTAAAAGTAATTGATATCTGTTGTGTGTGTAGGCTAACATCAAATAAGATCGATCGCAGACTTATTCGTAGATTGCAATGTTGATCCCGCGCCAAACCTGCGTGAATCAACTCTAGTAGGGACGACATGCTTCTTATAGGTTTTTACTAAGAGTTGACACACAGCAATCAACCCAGCATTGTGTCCTCACCGCCTACAGTCTAGTTGTCCACCCGCCGTCATCGCCGCAGCGTTGTCGGTACGGAGTTGACAAGTATGCATTGAAGTATAGAGTTCCATACAAAGAATACTGAACGGCTCGGATGAGACGATGCTGATACGGGGCCAGGTCGATTGGTTTGCGTTGACCCTTTAATTGTATTTTAGTTAAACTATAAACAGTATGTTTAATACGATAGGTAAGTGTTATAGTACAAACTAAACTTTTTTGTTAGAAAAATGGTCTCCCACATACATTGGTCAAATTTAAGTTGGCATTCTTTCAAGTTCTTCTTTTAAGTTAGAATTTCAATCCGGCTTATATTGTCGTATAATTCTGTTATTGGAATTGTCCGATTTTCGAAGACAGGTACGAAAATGGGTACATGGACGAGTTCTACGATTCAAGTTTAATATAATAATACATACTAAAATTGATAATATATATCGGCGCAACTACAACAGTTCGTCGAGAATAATTAAGTTTAATCATTTGATTGCCCTAAAAATAGTTTATAAATCATCAGTTGATTATTTTTGAGTTGATTACGATGTAAAATTAATGTTATGATTGTAATTTCAATACTTTACCAACAAACTTGTAAACTCGTGCACGTGCGCCGAGTCCTATAAGTACGGCCGCACTGTAAGCGCTCGTCTCAGTCGCTCTCGAGTCGCCGTACAGTACGGACCTCTTTGTGACGTTGTTACGCTGCTCGTTGAATATACGAAGCTTATAAAAGTACTTGTGAAGTTTTACTTCGAGGACCCAAAAATGAGTGATCATCATGAAAACAACAATTGTGACGTCAGCAATGCTGACGTCACACTTTTTAAAAAACACTCCGGAGGTTCTTTCTCCGTCATCAGAAGTGGGATCAGAACAAGCTCTGGACCCAACCACATCCTCATCGACTTCGGTTCAACCTGTCACGACTGGAACAGCGCAGGGCAGTACCAGGCTGATAGGCCCTGCCTCATTGAACACTTCAGGAGTACCAGCAAACAACTTTAATACCATGCAGCCCATCACAACGGGAATTACCACAGACATGACGTCCACACCAATCGCTGCGGGAGATGATCTCGATACACTGCAAAACAACGCTGCAATCGCCCCTGATTCAGTGTCATCCACATCTCAAGCTGGCCAGTCAGTCCGGATAACTCACAACGACGAACACGCATCAACGGATTAAAACCGGCGAGTATAAAATTCATTATGTTTCACGATATTTTCAACTAGAATCTACAAGAATAAAATGTCTGGAGAGTGATACCTCTGAGCTAAACCATGTGTTACCCTTGAGCTAACCACGGATTCTTGATGCATCCACAAGTGAACCCTGAGATACCGTGGGGACGCCTTGTGGAACTATGGGTAGACACGTATACACCACAGATTCTAAATTAATAAGGCAGTGCACTTAAGATGTCTTAGTGTACTGTTGTAATCTACAAAAATGTCTGGAGAGTGATACCTCTGAGCTAACCATGTGTTACCCTTGAGCTAACCACGGATCCTTGATGCATCCACAAGTGAACCATGAGATACCGTGGGGACGCCTTGTGGAACTATGGGTAGACACGTATACACCACAGATTCTAAATTAATAAGGCAGTGCACTTAAGATGTCTTAGTGTACTGTAGTAATCTACAAAAATGTCTGGAGAGTGATACCTCTGAGCTAACCATGTGTTACCCTTGAGCTAGCCACGGATCCTTGATGCATCCACAAGTGAACCCTGAGATACCGTGGGGACGCCTTGTGGAACTATGGGTAGACACGTATACACCACAGATTCTAAATCAATAAGGCAGTGCACGATGTCTTTGTGTACTGTTTACTAATCAAAAGACTCCTAAGGTTACATAACAGTTGTGTTAATGTAACAAACAAGATAAAGCAACGTAAGTTGTTTACAGACTCACTACTCAGAGAATATCTCATTCTTTGCAGGCCAGCCATAGTTAACAGCAGTCTGCGAGAGTTAACGAGTCAACAAGGCTGGTGCAGAGCGCGCACCGCCTGTCAGTATGGCCGTATCGACGCGGATACAAAAATTAACCAACAATAATTAGTCAACGTGTAAAACGACAACATGCTGTTGCCTTTATGAGCATGAGAACCACGGAAGCCGAGAGTCGGTGCCACTCCTACGAGTTGGAGACACTGGCAGTGGTACGAGCCATAAAACACTTTCGCCAGTATCTATATGGGCGAAAATTCACCGTGATAACGGATTGCAACGCATTAAAAGCGTCAAAACACAAAAAGGACCTTCTGCCAAGGATTCATCGCTGTCGCAATCCAGTTGAGCTTGCAGTCAATGTTATGACAAGAGACTTGAACTGGCTCAAAATTGAACAGCGACGGGATGAAGAACTGCGTCCGATAATGGACAGTCTCAGTGACAATAACCCAGTGGAAGACTATGTGTTAGAGGACAACGTTTTAAAAAAGGAACGTCAATGATCCTGTCTTCGGTCAGCAGCTCAGTACCGTCGTTCCCAAATCATTTCAATGGAGCATTATAAACTCATTTCACACTGCACTAAAACACCCTGGCTGGGAAAAGACACTGCAGAAGATCAGAGAAACCTATTGGTTCTACAAAATGAGTTCCATTATCCGAAAGATTTGTGGATAACTGTGTTGTATGCCGAACATCTAAAGGAAGATCCGGGGCCATTCAAGCCCAGTTACACCCCATACAAAAACCAACGGCCGCCTTCCAAGTTATTCATATGGACATAACAGGGAAGCTGGGCACTCCAGATGATCAACAATACGTCATAGTCACCATTGACGCTTTCTCAAAGTACGTTTTACTGTACTTCAGTACCAACAAAAACCCACACAGCACATTGGCCGCTCTAGAACGCACTGTGCATCTATTTGGTGCGCCGGTTCAAATAATAGTGGATGGAGGAAGAGAGTTCCTTGGCGAGTTCAAGGACTACTGTGACGCCATCGGAATAAATATCCATGCTATCGCTCCAGGAGTCAGCCGAGCGAATGGCTAAGTTGAAAGAGTCGTTGCAACCCTCAAAAATGCTTTGGTAATGATTAAAAATTACGAAGCAGAGCAGTGGCACACTGTACTCGAGGAACTTCAGCTGGCAATGAACTGTACAACCCACTGAGTCACCGGTGTTGCTCCACTGACACTTATTACACAACGAAAGCACTGTGTACCTCCTGAGCTTCTCAACCTGGTGGATATTGACAACGAAACCGTTGATATTAAAGCGCTCACTCAACAGGTGCAACAGAAAATGATTCGTTGTAACGAACAAGACAGACAACGCTTCAACCTACACAAGGCCAAAATCCATCATTTTCAAAGAGGAGACTACATATTGGTGAAAAATAATCCTCGAAACCAAACCTCGCTTGACCTTAAATACAGCGAACCATATGAAGTTTGTAGAATACTGGATAATGACCGATATCTGTTAAAGAAAGTTGTCGGTAGAGGACGACCTCGCAAGATTGCCCATGATCAGCTGCGCCGCGCTCCGCAACCTGGGGATCAGTTGACCGTATCGGCGGGAAACGAATCACCTATTCAACGAGATCCCACTGCAGAATCAAATGAGCCCATTCCGTCGACCTCACGAGAAGGGCTGCAAGTACAGCCAAACCACGACTCGAACCAAGATGACCCATCAGAATAAATGGTCTACGAGAATCCAAATAATCTACGAGAATCCATAACAATCTACGAGAACCAACGAGGCTGGTGCAGAGCGCGCACCGCCTGTCAGTATGGCCGTATCGGCGCAACTACAACAGTTCGTCGAGAATAATTAAGTTTAATCATTTGATTGCCCTAAAAATAGTTTATAAATCATCAGTTGATTATTTTTGAGTTGATTACGATGTAAAATTAATGTTATGATTGTAATTTCAATACTTTACCAACAAACTTGTAAACTCGTGCACGTGCGCCGAGTCCTATAAGTACGGCCGCACTGTAGGCGCTCGTCTCAGTCGCTCTCGAGTCGCCGTACAGTACGGACCTCTTTGTGACGTTGTTACGCTGCTCGTTGAATATACGAAGCTTATAAAAGTACTTGTGAAGTTTTACTTCGAGGATCCAAAAATGAGTGATCATCATGAAAACAACAATTGTGACGTCAGCAATGCTGACGTCACACTTTTTAAAAAACACTCCGGAGGTTCTTTCTCCGTCATATATTATATTCTTTAATACTAACCTTCAACATATCGGTTCGTGTCTGGGTTAATTTGCTGTTTGACAAAGTCTAGGACGTCGATATACGGCACTTTGTGTTCACGCACTCTGGAAAGAATAAAATAAATATTAATTCAAGTTAAATACCTTTTTTTGGTCCACGTTGATTCTGTGAAAGTATTGATGACAAATCTTTTCATTCATGGATATAGGTACAATACAATACAATACAAACGTTCTTTATTGCACTTTAACCAATATACAAAAATATTAGTTACAAAGTATGCTCTTAAATTAGGAAAGTACAATGG
Source organism: Selenia dentaria (assembly GCA_917880725.1). NCBI lineage: Eukaryota > Metazoa > Arthropoda > Insecta > Lepidoptera > Geometridae > Selenia > Selenia dentaria. The sequence goes on along the minus strand of OU862895.1, from coordinate 26,567,400 downwards.
GCGGTCTTATCGTTTATAGCGAAAAAATACAAGGATAACAATAATAACAGTGTTACATACTTGACAGATAGTGAATTGCCAGAGTTTTAGCACTTCTGATATCAAGGGGCAGTGCATTCCATAGCCGTACAGCCTGAACTGTGAACGATTTGTCATAGTACCGGGAAGTATGACCAGGTGTTCGAAGTTGAAGGGTATTAGAGGAACATAAAGACAAGATGTGTGAAAGATTTAAAAATAAAAATCGCTCTTTGCGATAGGTAGGAGTTGTAGGAACAAAGAGGATACTATAGAGAAGGGATAAAATATGAGCATTACGGCGCAGACGGATAGGTAACCACTTTAGCTTTTTCCGAAATTCAGAAATGTGGTCATATTTCCGTAAGCCAAATATGAACCTGATACAGAAGTTTTGCAAGCGTTCTAACTTATTTAGCTGGTCTTGGGTTATATCTAGATATGAAGCGTCCGCGTAGTCGAGGATGGGGAGTAAAAGTGATTGTACAAGCGCAATTTTAGTAGTAATAGGTAAAAAATATTGTAACCTTCTAAGTGAAGAAGCCGCAGCAAAGATTTTACGACTAGTTTCAGCTATCTGCGGCACCCAGGATATAGGTATTTAAATAAAACATCTTTTTTGTACGCGCTGCTGTTTGCTATAGACAGCTTTCATGGTATAATCGTCCTGCTTCAACACTATGCACGACCCTTTCAGCTTCAGAATTTTGCAAGTCGGGAAGGCCATAAACACACTGTGTACCTAACATGCAAAAAGTTCAAATCTAGTTGTAAATACTCAACCTACGTATATGGTTACCTTTTCACGTCGTCACATACAGCTCTCATGCTCGAGTAGTCCTGTGTCAGCACAATGTATAATCGCATTCATTAGGATTTCTGCATATTAGGAAGGCCATAAACATACTGTGTACCTAACATGCAAAAAGTTCAAATCTAGTTGTAAATACTCAACCTACGTATATGGTTACCTTTTCACGTCGTCACATACAGCTCTCATGCTTGAGTAGTCCTGTGTCAGCACAATGTACCCGTATAATCGCATTCATTAGGATATCTGCATATTAGGAAGGCCATAAACACACTGTGTACCTAACATGCAAAAAGTTCAAATCTAGTTGTAAATACTCAACCTACGTATATGGTTACCTTTTCACGTCGTCACATACAGCTCTCATGCTTGAGTAGTCCTGTGTCAGCACAATGTACTCGTATAATCGCATTCATTAGGATTTCTGCATATTAGGAAGGCCATAAACACACTGTGTACCTAACGTGCAAAAAGTTCAAATCTAGTTGTAAATACTCAACCTACGTATATGGTTACCTTTTCACGTCGTCACATACAGCTCTCATGCTTGAGTAGTCCTGTGTCAGCACAATGTACCCGTATAATCGCATTCATTAGGATTTCTGCATATTAGGAAGGCCATAAACACACCGTGTACCTAACGTACAAAAAGTTCAAATCTAGTTGTAAATACTCAACCTACGTATATGGTTACCTTTTCACGTCGTCACATACAGCTCTCATGCTTGAGTAGTCCTGTGTCAGCACAATGTACTCGTATAATCGCATTCATTAGGATTTCTGCATATTAGGAAGGCCATAAACACACTGTGTACCTAACGTGCAAAAAGTTCAAATCTAGTTGTAAATACTCAACCTACGTATATGGTTACCTTTTCACGTCGTCACATACAGCTCTCATGCTTGAGTAGTCCTGTGTCAGCACAATGTACCCGTATAATCGCATTCATTAGGATTTCTGCATATTAGGAAGGCCATAAACACACCGTGTACCTAACGTGCAAAAAGTTCAAATCTAGTTGTAAATACTCAACCTACGTATATGGTTACCTTTTCACGTCGTCACATACAGCTCTCATGCTTGAGTAGTCCTGTGTCAGCACAATGTACCCGTATAATCGCATTCATTAGGATTTCTGCATATTAGGAAGGCCATAAACACACCGTGTACCTAACGTGCAAAAAGTTCAAATCTAGTTGTAAATACTCAACCTACGTATATGGTTACCTTTTCACGTCGTCACATACAGCTCTCATGCTTGAGTAGTCCTGTGTCAGCACAATGTATAATCGCATTCATTAGGATTTCTGCATATTTGAAGGCCATCACACTGTGTACCTAACGTGCAAAAAGTTCTGACTCTGTAAAACTAACTGTGACTGTTACCTTTTCACGTCGTCACATACAGCTCTCATGCTCGAGTCGTCCTGTGTCAGCACAATGCACGGCCGCTTCAGTTCGTGCGTGTCTTTGTGTTGAGAAGGCCATAAACACACTGTGTAACCTGCGTGCCAAAGGTCACGTGCCAATTGTGCACGCTGTGAGGCCGCAATGCCGTCTCGACCACAACCGACTGTGCCCCATACGCATATGCATATAAGTGTCGACTGTGAAAAAAATACGTTTTACTGACTCACACATATAAATATATTACAAAGTGTTTCATTAAGTTTCCAAAAAAAAAACAGTTTGTATGGGAAATTCCTTAGTATTTTTTGTATTGCAATTTCGGCAGTTAAACATGCTAATATTGTTTGTGATTTAAAAATATTAAGCAATTTTCTTTTTGGTAATTATTGTTTTATTAGACACGCTTACAAGTCAGAATAATTATATGAACACTGAAGGGTGGTCGATGATGCAGGTCAACACATAAAAAGTGTCACTGCACGATCATTATTTTCTTCTACATGAGCACTTATTCTTCCCACAGTCTTAAAAACTTAAATAGTCAACTTATGTCGTTTTGGCAAATTCCCTAACACATCGAGGTGTCGCTAAGTTTCAATTCATCTATGCCGAACAGCATCATGCAATCATATTACTACAAGGAATGTTATAAAGTAAAGAACTCCACTGCAGAAATAGTAAAGTGAAAATAAATATAATTTTAATTTAAGAATTTAAATTATAAGTAAGTATGTATGCAGTTAGAGGTCCTTAAATTGACGAGAACGACAAAAAATATTACTTATCTATTATTAATTAATAGTAAAAATATTACTTATTAATAAACTCTTTTAGGATGTAATTACATAAAATATTAATCAACAAAATATGACGTCGTAATGAAATCCTGTCACTAATGTTAAGGCGAATCCAAAAATACCTTATTTATCTTCGGTCAATTCAAATACGTATTACAAGCTACTTTAAATATACTCACCTCAATGCCTCTGGTCGACGACAGTGGAAATTCCACCTCCATCTTTTTCAAAATGGTGGCCATGCGTTCCAAAGACATGGAGAATCCAAAGGAGCTGGATTTGAGGCCTAAGTTCTCTTGATCTTTCACCGTGGGTGCTACTTTCCAGAATTGTTCCACTAAAGCATCGTACCTATAAGGAGTAATGAATAATTTTCAAAGTCAACCTTTTTTTAGGGTTCTGTACTCAAAGGGTAAAAACGGGACCCTATTACTAAGACTTCACTCTCCGTCAGTCTTTCACCAGTCTGTATCTCATGAACCGTGATAGAGAGTTGTAGTTTTCACAGACGATGTATTTTTTTTGCCGTTATAACAAGAAATACTAAAAACCGGCCAAGTGCGACTCAGACTCGCGCACGAAGGGTTCCGTACCACGATCTATAACAACGACAAAAAATAATCTCTGTTCTATGTGCGATTTATAGATAATGGTACGGAACCTTTCGGCGAATGGTGCGAGTCTGACTCGCGCTTCGCCAGTTTTATTTTAATTATATGTTAAGCATGCCCATGACAGTCGTAGTGCGACCCATGTCTTAAAGCTTCCATATTCTTCACTTCACTGCCTCGCACTCGTCATCCCCATACATAGCTGTTTAGTCATATTTGATGAGTAATTTCACTTGCTATAGTGCAATTTAAAATGATTACACATATATACATAGCTTAGAGCAGCACATATTGACTGAACGATTGGCGCAGTTGGTAGCAACCGTGCCTTTTGAACTCGTGAACAGCAGTTCGATCCCCAGACAGGCAGCAGTAGATTTTTTTTTGTGAACGAGATCAACCTGAGAAGAACTGCTACCATACCTATCTCTACCGCAAAGCAGTAATGTTCGCATTACCGTGCTCCGGTTTTAAGGTGCCAGTGAAATTACACACACCTGACTTAAAAACTTAATATTAGTAGGCCGAGCACGAAATTCTGTTTAAGTGTAACGTAATCGCATCGTTAACGTATTTAGTACAAACTATGAGTTATCTGTGCCATTATTGTACTAGATAAACAGTTAGACAGACAGTTTGTACTTTGTAAAACGTTAACGATGCGATGTCGTTACACTTAAGCAGATGGTCGTGCTCGACCCACTGAGCGTGATAGGAGCAGTCCAATTCGTCACTAGTGAAATGCATCGGCTAATGGCAGAGGTTACCGTATAACACCAGGTACACCTCGTGCTTGTTATCGAGATGTCCAAATGACATTAAAAAATGGCCTAATCTTAATAAGAAACTCTTGTTGTAAAAAACTTGTAAATGAACTTAGAAATCATCATCATCTCAGCCGCAGGACGTCCACTGTTGAACATATGCCTCCCCCAACTTAGACATAGTAAGGCCTAAATATCATACCTTAAGAGAAAAATGCCTAAAATTCGGAACACCATACTCTTGTCTAAGAAAGGTTCTTTTTCTTAGCACAAAAGACACATACCTTCCACCAGCGGCTATGAGATCGCCAGAGCGGTGTTTCCCTTTTGCCTTATGACAGTCTTGTATGACGGACATTTGCCAAAACACGCCGCTGTGTTGAGTCGCATTGTAAGCGAGAAACGGCGCCACTGTTATTGGGCACTGAAAATAAAGCAATTACTATAGTAGCACTGTAACCTACACTATAATATTATAAAGAGAAAAGATTTGTATGTTTGTATGTAACGAATAAAATTACAAACTATTGGACCGATTTCAAAAAATATTTCGCCCATAGAAAGCTACATTATCACTGAGTACCATAGGCTATATAACTTTTTCAAAAAAGTTAGGGATCCGTATGAAAACTTCGATAATATTACCCATATATAACGAAATGTATGTGAAAAAAGTACCAAAAAACATCCTTACATAGCGTACGACATCAATGTCTACAGAAAAGTATGTGATACCATATGTCTAACTATTACAGTTATATCACAATAACTACTTTTTCGTATTAAAATATGCAATATTTAATACGACAAACTGCTTGTAACTCATGTACTGCGTGACACGTTTCCCCCACTTGGCCTGTTTGACCAACGGCGTGAGAAGCTCTTTCAGTTAGTGGACACTAGAGGAATGATAAATGTACCAGAGTAAAAGTACACGTTAAAGGGGAAAAACTAACTTCGCATCCCAGGGCTTTCGCGTCACGACAAACTGCTTGTAACTCATGTACTACATGCCTGACACGTTTTCCCCACTTGGCCTGTTTGACCAACGGCATGACAAGCTCTTTCAGTTCGTGGACACTAGAGGAATGATAAATGTACCAGAGTAAAAGTACACGTTAAAGGGGAAAAACTAACCTCGCATCCCAGGGCTTTCGCGTCACGACAAACTGCTTGTAACTCGTGGACTGCGTGCGTGACACGTTTACCCCACTTGGCCTGTTTGACCAAGGGCGTGACAAGCTCTTTCAGTTCGTGGACTGGCACATCAGCCTCCATTAGACGGAGAAGGTTCGTGATGTCACGTCGAGTGACGCAGAGCGAGGTTAAGTGGGTTTGTAGCTGGAGATTTGTTATACGACCTGTGGAAAGAGTTTTGTAAAATTTTATAGTATTACTTTTTTTTTTAAAGCACTAACGCCTGCTTTAGCGATCTCAAACATTGAAATTTATAGAGAGAAAAATTCCATCCTCGGACGGGATTCGAACCCGCGCCTTCTGACTCTCCGTGTCAGACGCCATTGACCAACTAACCATTGACCAAGTTAGTAACCAGTGACCAATGGCGTCTGACACGGAGAGTCAGAAGACGCGGGTTCGAATCCCGTCCGAGGATGGAATTTTTCTCTCTATAAATTTCAATGTCAGAGTTTTGTAAAATTTTGAAATGGGTATAGTCAAAGAAAAATATGCATGTGTCTATTATAACACATGCATATTTTTCTTTGACTATTAACTTAAAGAAAATTGATAAGTCTGTAATGTCTAAATAACAGAATTTTACTAAATGCATAAAAAATTATATGCGGTACTAAAGAAAAATAAAATATATAAAAAATTTTGTTTTGTCTCTGTCTGTGTGTCTTTGTGTATTTCTATCTCCGAAACGGTTGGACCGATTTTAAAGGGACTTTCTCTGGCAAATAGCTGACGATATAAGTAGTAACTATGACTAGATTAACTTAGACTTTAATCAACGGGTTCAATTATAAGATAAAGAAGATCCTAGCTAATAATATGTACGACCATATGGTAGATTCAAAACGAGTGATTCGTTTGATTCATAGATCTTAGTTTATTAAAATAGTACAGCATAAGTAAAGAGGCTGTTATAGTAACGCTGCTATTTGCTCCTATACTATACCGAGCTTAAATGTTAAGAAATAATCCTTACCCAAACTAACATCGACGAGCACCGGGTAGATGTCCACATGTTTGTCCAACGGCACTCCACAAGAGACCAGTAACGTCCGCAATAGTTCAGTATGGTTTAGCTGCAGAGACACTCTTAGCGAACACTCTGATGCCGCTCGATTTGCCACTACTAGAAGTTCCGCATCACACCAGAGGGAGTCTGAAATGGGATAGAATTTCTGTCACTAAATCGAATCTGTAGCTTGAAACCACCTTGAAATTTTTTTATATGTTTTTTAACACTAAGGCCTGCTTAACGAAGTTTCGCAGTTTTAGGGAGAGTAACTAATTATATCGGATCAGAACAGTGGTTCTAAACTGGTGGTCCGCGAACCACTGGTGGTCCTGAAAGCATCCGAAGTGGTCCGCGAAGACATCCGAATTGAAAGATAACTTCAAAACAAGACTTCATCTTGAAGATTTTTGGAGTGAAATGGCAATCACTTTCACATATATTCAGGAAATACTAACACTGAGAACTAAACCAACGTTTCGAATAAAAGGTATGGAGTCACGAAAAAAAGCATTAATAGTAGTTTATGCAACTGTCATATAATAGAGGGTATTAAAACATGAGTGTAGTTTTTTGAAACGAGCCGCAGGCAAATTTTAAAATAAGATTACACGAGTGTTTTAATACCTAATTATATGCAGTTGCATACACTACTTTATTTATTCTTATGGCATTTTTGCTACTAAAGTTTTATCCAACAAAATATTACTCAAATTCGTATGTACGAAATAGCGCAAAAATGGAAAGAGTCTTCTTCTTCTTCTTGTTTGTATGGCTTGTGCGGCGTAACCACAATTTTGCCAATATCAGTGGAAAAAGTCTGTTATTGGTCTATTGGCTCGGAACCAGCGCGTTGCGCGCGCAGCGCGTTCACTACAGATAATGTGTACTTAAATTGAATTGAAACCTCCTTGGTCGGGACACATTGTACTTTAATAATTAAAAACATGTTTTAAAGCATTGTTTTGTTATGAGAATAATGCTTTACTTTAATTTTTTTAATTTCTTAAAGAAGTATGTAAATAAAATATGCCAATAAAAGTCAGTATTTCATTTCATATTTAGAATATTACCGAATGAGATTATGTAAAATAATATACATACCTGCTTAACTCTGTAATATAGAATGTTAGTCAAATATTTAGATACTGTTGGCCTTAAACAAATTTATGTGTAGTTAGAACAACCCTTTATTCGTTTACGTTTACTGTATATTACTTCCGAACAGTGGATGGTCCATGGCTGGACAGACATTTTATAAAATGGTCCTTCATCACTAAAAGGTTAAGATCCACTGGATTAGAGGCTCGGTGTTCTAGCGTACATGGGGTTTGTCACGGATTGTCGGAAAATGCGGGGTTAGATGAAATTTTTCTCTTTAAAATTGCAAAAAATATTTAGAATGCCGAAAATTTACATTTCTAATTCAACACAAGAAATGTTTAGCACCCAGATATGGGTACATAAAATTTATTTAATAATTGTTTTGTCAGTAAAGTCGGTTGACGGACGAGTTTACGTGATAACGTCATAAGACAAGCCGAACGCTACGGCCGATCGTGCATATCTATCGCTTGTACCGCGCTCTCGCTTGCACGCTAGGCTCAGGCGGAACGTGACAATGAGTCATACTTTTTCGTGCGTGCAGCTGGCGTTCATCGATTTATAAGACGTTATCACGTCAAAGGGGATTTGTTTCTGTGAAAGTTCAAAATTTGTGATAAATTGTAGTACATAAAACTTGTTTAAAAGGAATCAAAATTTAGTCAAAGTTAAGAGTTTGTGATAAAAATGTTTGTAATTTAGAATCTCTATTGGAAGTGTGGGTTTTATGCGAGTAGTTTTCAATTTAAATATTTTTTTGAGTATAATATGATGGGCCAAAGTTTATTAAAATTTGGGCAATAAACGCATATTACGATGCGTTTTCTGAAATTTTGTCTAAAAACGTAGGTTTACTTTTCTGCCAAATAAAACCTATATACTATAAATTACAATATGTAAATACTAATAATATAAATTATTTCCACGAAAATATGACGGATTGGCCGTTCATGTAATTTCATGTTATTAGAGTACAATTATCGCCATTAATAATGTCTGTATGCGCAGATCATATAAAAATTAAGGCTCTTTTGTATTTAGAAGTTGTCTTTGTACTCTTGTTTGTCCCATATCGATTAAAAGCCCTTGCTATGCGACAGTATAACTTAAGCAGTAAGCAGTTATAATCGCTAAAAAATAAGCTCTCTTATTGGCAACATAAAACAATCATTATCATAAGCCAGTATCAGTCCACTGCTGGACGCCACTGAGCCCGATCTTCGTCTTTTCTCATCCAGCTGCTACCAGCTACTTTGCGTATGTCGTCGCTCCACCTAGCCGGAGGACGTCCTACACTACGTTTGCCGAGTCGCGGTCTCCACTCAAGATCACGTCTCTCCCAGCGGTTATCGGTTATTTGGCTAATATGACCAGCCCACTACAACTAGCAAACTGTTGCTAATGTGGGCTATGTCAGTTACCTTGGTTCTCTGTCGGATCACTTCAATTCCAATACGATCCTTCAGAAAAACTCCAAGCAAAGCCCTCTCCATAGCTCGCTGAGCAACCTTAAATCGGTGGACTAGTCGCACCGTGAGTGTCCACGTCTCAGCTCCGTATGTCATAACGGGTCGGACGCACTGATTGAATGTTTTGGTCTTCAGGCATTGTGGAATTCGTGACTAGAAAGTTCGACGAATTCTTCTGTCAGTTTCCTTCTCAGAGTTGTTTTTACCTAGTCGGTGCGTCTGCTATAGGTAAACATATTGTGGAACAACTTCATAAAACAATACTTATGTTTAATATACTATTTTTTCACAACCAAGGACTAGGTGTGTTGCAGATGTGTTGCAGGAGGATTGGACACGCACATCAAAACTATTGCAAATATCCAACACCCGGAAACACATGTTTCTGCTCATCATACAAACATTTGCCCCGGCTAGGGATCGAACCTGGGTTCCCTCGACTTGAAGGCAGCGTCACTACCAACTAGGCCAAAGGGTCGTCAACTTACCAGTCTTAGGAGTGACGATATCAAAAGCGCATTCGAGTATTTCCCTCGGATGAAATCCTTGTACATGCCTCTCTCTATAAACACGATCGACGCAGTAACGGCGCATGTACTTTATATCCGAAAATGCTGTATGTCTGTAAACAATATAAGAATGTTTGGTCATATTTTGTTTTAGATGAAATGCAATGATGGGTTACAGCCGCCATATTGGATATTTCGTGGATTCGTTAAACGGAAATTAACGAATTAATTGAAATGCAGTGACGATAGCTGGAGTTAGGTTGAACGGATGTATAGTCGCACAACGAGCTCTGAAGAGGGCTATGCTCGGGGTGTCTCTACGTGATCTAATCAAAAATGAGGAGATCCGTAGAAGAACGAAAGTCACCGACATAGCCCAGAAGATAAGCCAGTTGAAGTGGCATTGGGCAGGCCACATAGCACGCAGAACTGATGGCTGATGAGACCGGGAGGTTCTGGATTGGAGACCACGGAATGGCAAGGGCAGCGTAAGTCATTTACTGACACGATGGGCAGACGACCTGATAAAGGTCGCAGGACGAGAGGGGGGTTGTACCCATCCAACAAGTCCTTTTGGATATACATAGGGGAGGCCAATGTTCAGCAGTGGACTTTTATAATAGATTTTTCTTGTCATTGCAACACAAAAATATAAGTCTCCATATAACAAAATAAAATACAAAATACACAAGGATTTGTTCACGAACGCTTTAGTACGAACGTAAATGGCTGAAATAGAATTTCATAAAATAAAATCAGCAAAAGTTACCTCGCAAAAGGCAGTCTCAAATCGTGGGGCAGATGACACACAGATCCTGAAGCAGTCATCACTTTGACAGCGTTGGGATACTGATCCCAGGCTTTAGCTCGTGGAATCAACAGCGGTGGGGCAAATTCTGTTGCACCGTGACTTCGGAAGATCTGCCAAACACAATATTCAATTTAAATTACATTTTCAACACTCTGGTACCAAAAAAACGCTTTAGTAAACTAGCGACCTAAATATTTTTTTTAGTATATTATGATAGTTCTTAGACTGTCCAAATTCATATATCACTTGCGAAAGTTGCGAAACAGTCTTAAATTTGATTTAACTGTTTAATTGTGGCTATGTTTACGCAGATTTAGTTGTTTTGTAACTTCGTACTCTCTAAACTGATCGAAAACTACCCCCAGTTGAATAGAATTACCATATTTTTGGAATTATCATTCTAAGTGTTATACGAATGTAGATTTTAGAACCGAATAAGAACTACCATAGTTTAGAGAATTTAGTTGTCTTTTAGAATAGCTACCACTTTTTTACTAAAGTGACTCTTGAAACGGCTTTTTAGGTTCAGAATGTAACTGATGAATCACAATTGCTTTTGACTATAATCAAATAAATTCAACAATCATCCTCGGCACCTGTTATGTACTCGGCTATGTCTATTATTAAAAAATATACATTATTTTCTTAATAATAAAGTTGAAAATCACAAACCTTAACAACAGCATCTTTGATACTCGAAAGAACATCAACCGTCTTGACTCTCATCTCATTATGGTACGTATAATCTTCAGCCGCAGACTGCTTTTGGTCTAGACACGCAGCGATCAGTCTATGATAGTTTCTTGAACCTCTATCGCTTAGCGCGTGGGACAGAAGGCCGGATAATGCTCCCTCAGGTACTGGACGTGGTACATGCTCGCTTGCTAATAGCTCAGCGCATGTGGGACGAAGGCATGGCTCGTGGTCTAGTAGCCATCTATAATATAAGCACAAACGAATAGACACTGGCCTTACTATACAGTTTACGCTTAGTTATTGCATCTGTGATTCGTGTAGTATAGTTATATAGTAGAATAGTGTGTAGGTGTAGTTTATACCAGCAGGGCTATAATTATGTATCTCAGTTGCTAACAAATGTTGAATGAAATCTTGAAAAATGGCCGCTCTATGTCAGTTTTGGGAACTCCAGTAAGCAAAAATGTTAGTAAGTTGATGACTGGCGCTGACAAAAGTGACATAGAGACGCCATTTTCTTTGATTTCAATCAATATTTGTTAGCAACTGAGATACATAATAGCCCAACAGATGGTACCAGACTAAATTTTTGAAGTTGTGCGGGCGAATCAGTACCTATCTGTGTGCGTATATAAAAAGTACCTATCAGTAGTTACTAATGTAATATCTAGTTGTAGTCTTAAAAGCAAGCGCGTCATAAAACATGACACTCGCATTACGCATGTAGGTCACTGTTAAGTTATCGTGTTGTAGACAACGTCGCACCTGTGACTCGTGCATGTAGGTATAATTTAAACAGATTCAATATTTTTGTTAGTACATGCGCAATCTTTATTTTAATTTGTCAAGCATTTTTTGTCGACCCAATAAATGTCTATGTAAATGTATAAACTAGTGTCCTATATAATAAACATGTCATCAGTAAAAGCCGCCCATGTATATTGTAGAAGATTCGATCTTAGTTGGTCAGTGCACTATTGTATAACGAGTTTGAATTGAAATTTACTGCGCGAATGTCTCCAAAACCTAATGTCAAATAGTGACGTGCGAAGTGCAGTGATACTTAGGCTACGTTCCGGGAAGGAATCCGAAATCACTCGCAGCGCTCGATACGTCATCAATGACGTCACCGAAAACGCTCACGCCGCGCTCACAACGCTCGCGGATCTTAGGTGGGTCTACGTGGGCATTGCGAGCTGTCACTGTCAACCAAAGGGAACGGCGAACCGGGGCGCGAGCAGCGAGAGCAGTTGTGAGCGTTGCCGGCGCTTCCCGGAACGCACCCTTAACCAGCTTGAACTCACTACAACTGTCATAATCAGACGCGGTGCTTACCGTTTGGTACGCGACTTGTCCGCCTTGACACTTGAAAGTATCAGGAGTTCATAAGTCACCAAGAGCTGTGAACTAAACCTTGTAATGCATACACGTTTAGTAATATAAGTTTAGTAATATAATAGAATAGCTTTGACGATTAACAATGTTGAAAAGATCATACATGACTAAACCTTGTCATCAGTACCAGGCGCCCATATTGATAAAGCGCCTTTCTTGGTAGGCACCACCCCAGTTTTAACCAAGCAGTAGTGGCAGTATTATCTAATCTCTCCAACTTTATCTATATGAACGTAATCAATTTGCATGGACGCGGTTAGAGCATTGAATCAGCAACTTACGCAAATGTGCCAAAAAGGTACTAAATGTAAATGTGGCATATGAAGTACTAGGCATACATAAGCCGCAGAGAGTTAGATCTACCTTATGACGTATATCTGCTTAGCGTTGTCTTCAGTGTGAAATATTTTTGGTAGGACCACGGCAGGAGATCTCAACTGTGTTAGTACCGCCATTCGTTCCATAGCAGTGTCTAACGGATGGAACATTTCGAAGAGAATGATGCCCAGTGAATAAATATCCACTTTTTGATTGTATATGATCTTGGTGGCCGATTGAAGCAGTTCTGGAGCCACGTAGAGAGCTGTGCCGATCTAAAAGAAAAAATATTTAATTTAAAAAAAAAATTACCGACTTCAACACTAAAAGTGTGTAATAACGCATGGTACCGACTTCGACAAGTTATTTCACAGTTTTTAGTGTTGAAGACGATTCTATTTATCTTTTTGGAAAAAAAAGAACCTTTTTAGTGAGCGTGGGCCGAGCACGAAAATCTGTTTAAGTGTAACGTAATCGCATTGTTAAAGTATTTAGTACAAACTGTCATTTATGTAGTACAATAGTGGCACAGATAACTAATAGTTTGTACTGAATACGTCAACGATACGATAACGTTACAGTTTCAGCAAATTTTCGTGCGCGGCCCACTGCTACTTACGGGATACACCGTCAATGATAATATAGAAACACTTTTCAGTTATTGGAGTGAAACTCACAAACTGCTTCCTTCCTCGGAAGTATACTCTATCACACAAAAATAGAATCATCAAAACCGGTTCATAATCAACGATCATCGGCGAACACACATAATATATACGGATTAGCATACGCATGGAATGGCATCTCTCTAGATATCTATGGGCAATTTGCGTGTTCGTGTATCCCAACATAGACGATCTTAGTGCAAGGGTATATTATTATGATTGCATAAAAACTTCGAAACAAAATTTGGATATCAAAAGTCAACAAATGTTACGAAAGTATACTAAAATGGTTCACCCCAAAAAGAAACCACGCGTGTAATACCGATTTTTTATTTTCCCTTTTTAAGTTATTGCATAGCTTCTATCGCGAGCCTTGAGCGTGGAGACCGAATCCAGAAATTCCGTAACGAAAATAACCTAACACCACTCCGACTCCATCTATCGATGAATAGCAGAACTTTTAATGATTTTTTGAAATATCACGCTTGTCTCTTTAGTTCAGCAACTCGCCTCTAGATGGCATTGGTTAAATAATTATAATTGCATAAGTTGATTTGGCATCTATCAATGAATAGCAGAACTTTTAATGACTTTTTGAAATATCACGCTTGTCTCTTTAGTTCAGCAACTCGCCCTTAGATGGCATTGGTTAAATAATTATAATTGTATAAGTTGATAAAAACAGCTATGCAATAGCTCTACCGCGGCAGTCTCCGAGTGCCACACGTCTTTTTATGTTTTTGTTTTAAATATTATTCTTGTAGGTACAATAAATTTATGATTGCAATAAATGGCAGGTTAAGTATTTTGCGAGAAAACAACTTTATAGACTACGATAAAATGTTAATGTGCTGAATTACCAGAACTTTATGACACAAAATCAATATATTCATACAACGAAAACAATGTTACTTACACTTAAACAGTTAATGATATTTACTATTAGTGTTAAAACTAGAATAGCCAATTAAACTAAATTAAAGTGACTACACAATAAAATTATATTTAAAGTATGCTCCATATACTCGATGCCCCTATAATTATTGGTATCCGGCATAATAACTATTGTTAAAATTTTAATACTTACTTGTCCCGTGAGAGAACCTCCGATTTCCTCTTGTTTCGTTTTATCTATAACAAATAATGTTATGTTGTATGTAAGTGGTTTTATAAATATGAACCATTAACACATAAAATCCAATATAAATAATTCTAGTCGAGTTTTCAGTTTACGTAAACATGTAAAATATAACAATATTACAGAAACTCTTAGAAAAAGTGTCCGATACAAAAAAAAAAAATTCTTTCCAACACAAAAATCTGACAATCTGAACAGATTCGAAAACGAAGGACATCTAAACAGTCTAAAATTTATTTAAGCTCAGCAAAATCTTACTTAATCACTACTATATATTAAATTTTGTCATGTAATTTACAAAGAGGTTTCTCTTTCTAATTGAAAACTCATATTTCATTTTACTGGTGGTAATGGTTACTATAGTCACCGCGTTACCAACTGAGTCGTGCGGCCATGAATCATTTATATAATATAATAAATTTAAAATGATAAGAAACATAGTAGATAGTATTGTGGCCCTGTAAAAGGGCTGTTTGTAATGAATGTTAAATAAATAACGTTTATTCTTGCTCATCGGAATCTTCGTCCTCTGTATCGTCCTGTAGATTGATTATGAATGTTGCTTGATCTCTTATAATGGCTTTCTGTAAGTCAGTGTTTTGAAGTTCCTCGGCATGCCTCACACACTTGACCCAGTCTTCCTGTGTAACATTATCAATAGCTTTTTGAAGGAGGCTTTCAACATCTGCTATCTGAATGTATTATTATTCGAAGCGACTTCTCCTTTGACCTGAGCCCAGATGAGTTCTATAGGGTTGTATTGGCATATGGTGTTAGCCTTATCACTTCGTGACCCAGTTCATTTGCTAGGTTATCTATGACATAGATCTTCTGAGGGTTGCTAGCCTTCACATTTCGTAATAGGACTTTTTTATTTCACATTTGTCAAAATAATAATTCAATGTGAGCGACGAGACTTGACGAGAGTTGTCACCATGAATGTAATCACAAGTCACAAATACTTATAGCAAAACCAAAACTTTGCGACGACGGCAGCGCGGCGGCATGATATTACGTCCAATCAGAAGCTAGCTATAAGCGAGCGCTAATGAGGGTCGAATGCAGGTAGCGGATTATCGATAACATGTTAGGACGCGTTGCACATTCCTATCATTATTGACGTTTATGGCCCTACGACTCAGTTGGTAACGCGGTGACTATAGCTGGGCCTTGCGATTTGATCCGCGTAGCGATGAATGATGTCGCTGATGATGTAAAGCATCGTGCGTCCTTCCTGGGATATAAGCTGTCTCTGCCTTTTCTCCTGGGTCACATTTCCACAGATTCACAAGTGTTGTGAATCAAGAGACAATTTTAGTGATCCAAAAGACTTTTTTACGATTACATACATTTTCTTAGATCATTTTGATAATCCATAGGTTTATTATTATCTTCAATTTGTAAAATGTCATTTTAGTATTAATTATTGATCTCTAAATTGTTCTTTCTTTAAGGATAACATTTAAACCACAATAAGCTGATTGTTAATCATAGATTTTTACTAGCGTGAACGCAGCCGGGTGCGCAAGTACTCCATGAAGAGGTGGCCCGGACGGTCACGAAACCGGTCGAGATATTCGACTATACGTACCGCGTAAGTTAAACCGTCAAAATAACATCAAAATGTGTAATACCTACGAAAGTTTCAATCAAGATTTTTACTATTGTTACAAGTTACAATGTAATTTAATTGTTTAGTGAACCTATACAAAATGCAGAGGACAGCCAGTGGTTCAAATGACTGTTTTATTTGTAAGTAACTATGATTATCATCTCGTACTCGTACTTGGCATGTGTCGCACGCAAGCTAGCGTCTCTTTAGTCACCCAGTTTGCCTCTGGGGTCACGAAGTTGTCCCTTTAGTTTGTTATAAATTTTGGTGCAATTTTAAATTGAATAAGAAGTTTGTAAAAGATTTTTTGATACAATACGCTTAAATAATTACTAATGGTTGACATAAAAAGTGTGCAATTTTTCGTTTTTTGCCAAGAAAATACTATACAGGGTGTTTGGTAGAGGGACCGACAAACCAAATGAGCGTGTTCGGGGGCCCACTTGGAGAATACAAGTTGGCCAAAAAAAAATCCCCGACACCCCAATTTTTTTTTACTTTTTTTGTGAATTTTCTCGTTTTCTCCAATATTGTACTTATTTACCACCATAAAATTTGTAAAGTATGTTTTAGACCGGATGTTTTTAGTTGAATTTGGTCTCTTGGAAAATGGTGGTAAATAGGTACAATTTCGGAGAAAAAGGGAATAATCACAAAAAAAGTTAAACATATTGGGGGGTCGGGGGTTTTTTTTGGGCCAACTTGTATTCTCCAAGTGGTCCCCCGAACACGCTCATTTGGTTTGTCGGTCCCTCTACCAAACACCCTATATAAAAAGATCGCAATTTTCCCCGTCAAGTGGCCCTAGAGACACAAGAAAGGGCATTTAAAATAAAAAGACATAGTATTTTTCACTTTCATGATGTAATGAGTCTTTTGGTTATATTTTGTCAGTAGTTAACAAGATAATCAACAATACTATTTTTAATTATTCTCTTTTTTGCCTTTTCATATCTGTTAGCCAGGGGACATTTAAGGTAGGCGGATTTAATATATAAGCTTAACAATCATAGAAAAACGCTCAAAGCGTGAAACTATTTTACAGTTACATAAAATTGATAATTTTACTTGGCGAGCACAGAGTAAACTTTCACAAAACAAAATAAGTTTTCTTTTTGTTAAAAAGTTGATTTAGTACCTTAAAATGTATATACCCAAATATGGATTAAAACATTAAGATTGCCTATAAGAAATTGCTTTTAGCGATAAGGCCGCCCATTGTTCAACCTCAATTTTGTACTACATGTTTTTATTATGTTGTATACTTATATGGGTGTTCAATAAAGCGTGTTTGAATTGAATTGAACATTATTGCATAATTATTTTTTTCCAAATCTAAGACTTAAATTTAAAATAATAAACAAAATCAGCGAATACACACAATTGTATCACATTTGTAGCCTTTCCAATAATATATCTTATGAAACTTAAAACAAGTATTCTCAAGACGACTTACCATCGACAGCGGGCATGCCGGTAAAAGCCTTCGTCGCAAGTCCAAAGTCTCCGATTTTGACGTGATCATTCGAGTCCAAGAAAATATTAACGGGCTTCAAATCTCTATGGATCATGCCTCTTTGATGCACATGGGCCAATCCTTCGACGATTTCACGAAAGAGGCGCCAGCAGCGAAAGTGTTCTTGATAGAGTCCGTTATCAATAGCTTCCCTGAATATGTAACTAAGTATCAATTGTTAGGGACTCGCTTAGTGAGGACATTCGCACTGTCCACAATAAAAATGGTGTGCGTCTCGCTACGAAGAAATAATGTCAGGAAGCATAACTTAGAATAAATTCCACACAAAAAGTGGTCCTTCAAACCAAAACGACGTATGATTCCAAATACGAATTACTTCCGAGGTTACAAATAGACATGTTCGGTGATTGGTTAAAATTTCAGAAAGCAGGGATTGGTCCACGCGCGTGCTGCAACGTCTAATATGACAGCTGAGTCACAGCGGCGTGAACGATGTTATTGATTTAGCACGACTTTTATTGGGTCATTTTTTTAAGGCAGTTACTCTTCCTTATATTATTTCTTCGTAGACGTCTCGGGACGCCCGACAGAAGTGATAACTTAGAGTAGTCTAGCTCTGTGGGTTAGAGCGAGAAAGGATGCGTGAGAGAAAGGGAAGCCAGACAGACTGGTGCCGTAACGAATCGGTTTACACTTCCATAAGAAGTTATCATTACAATAAAGAAGTGACTGGTAGCCCAGGGAATTGATTTTTGCATGAAATTTTGCTCACTGTTTGTCGACACGGGAGAGGTTTAACTGAGGCCGAAGCACAATCAATAAGCGAAAAAGTATTCGTATCGAAACGCTTTGACGTACAAACTTGAGTTATCTGTGTCACGGTTGCCCTAGATACATGACCGTTTGTATCATATATCTTTACACTTATGCAGTTAATCGTGCTAGGCCCACTGAAGCTTTGCGTGGCACTGTACTGCGTCTTATTCGCCCAGTAATTTCTCTTTCAATAATTCCATTTCACACTCTGTTTCGCTTGCGAACTATTATCGAGAATATCTGGTACCAAGTGATAGGTGGTCCTAGTATGGTTTTTGTAGTTTGTGGACCAATGAAAGAGGAGAACTCTAAATATTGAAATTAGTAAATTTTACTCATATAAAGATTTTAAGTCACTTGCGGGAGCCGGGGCCGATCGAAAGGGTCATTAATAAACATGGCATGTAAATGTTTGAGGAATACCACGAAATTCATAAATTACAAAGATAACCAAGTCGAGTTAATTTACTTCTATTTTTTATTAACGTTATCTAATACCGTTAAACGAGCAATTGTTGTATATCTCACTAATATTATAAATGTGAAAGTTTGGATGGATGGATAGATTATATAGTTTGTTTGTTACTCTTTCACGCATGAACTACTGAATGGATTTTAATGAAATTTGGTATGTAGATCGATGAGAAAATAGGTAAAATTACAAGGCTATTGATATGAACTTATAGATGACAAGGAAGATTAAGACTATGAACGAGACTACGGCACCTGCCAATTTTAAGTCTCATATTAAAATATTTAGGCAGTTGGTGATTTGCCACCCACTAAACGCCCATAAGGGCCACCATCAAAGGTGACAAAAGGGGAAACGTCGGTGTGGATGGCTAAAAGGTGTCGAGAGGTGTGCTGCGGTTTCACTAGAGCGCTACTACCGGCGTTATGCCCTTTAACACTTCCACCCTTGGAGCGTTTTGTTACTTGCTCTTGCGTCTCCACCCCCGGACGGCCAATTAAGGCAAGCCGGGGGTCAGGGGTATCATTTAGCCCCAGGGAGAATCAGGGTCCACGGTGTCGCCACTGACCGACGGCTCGCTACATAGTCGCCCCGGCGGTAAAATTATTATTATTATTAATCAATTGTATTGTTTACCTACGAGCAAAGCTCGGTCATCCAGGTACTACTTAATTAGTTGAAACGCCAAATCATTGTTGCACCAAATGCTTCCTTTGAAGAAAGTTCGCTAAAGTTAATATTTAGGGTATTTACTCTCCGCGAGCCATAGGTTTGGTCCATCCTGTATATTTCCTTGTATTACACCCTTAATTTTCTCACAAACATTTTGAAAAACATCGTGTGACACGCGCGTGGAGGTTTTGTAAACTCGGGACTATGGTTTGTTATTGGTATTGTCCTCTCTGTTACAATGGCCTTCTGTCCGCACATATATCACAATGCAATTTAATACTTAATAATATAATAATCATCTTAATTACAAATAAGCATTTATTTCTTTTTCTTACCTTAATGTATGCTTCTCGCAGAACTCCATCTGTATGTATAGAACTTGGTTCAATTTTGCCGATTTTGGTCGTGGCGCGTCCACTACGTCTACCGATGGTATTGTCTGCGACTGGTTATCGCTTTCCTGCTCAAACTCTATGCACATGCTCGATTCGTCATCTTCAGGACTGGAACACAAATTTAAATCTATATGTATGAAAATAAACCCCTATTTCTCCTGGTCACGCTATAACTTGAGAACGGATGGAACAATCTCGCTAGTTTTTTTTTGTTTTGTTAATTATTGTTAGGAGAAGGTTCCTATGAAGAAAAACCAAGAAAAGATGGAAGGTAATGGCGAGGCCGAAGGTCGAGCCGCGAAGTCGCGGGCAGTGCTAGTAGCTAATAATAATTGATTATTTGTATTGTATTTACCAAAACTTGTTATTACATTTTTTGGACTCCTTAGGCTGTATTACAACACAAATCTGGCTCTTATTTAGGAATAACTTGTTTTAACTAGTTTGCACTATAACTCCAAATTAGACGAATGTTATGTTTTACCATTTGGCCATGATAATAATTATACATATACTCTGGGAAAATATAGACCATCTGTCAATTAGGTTTTTTTTCTCTTAATAAGTAGACTCATGTACAGTCGCCTGCAATAAGATGTATACATACCATAATTTAACAGTACTACATTTCATAGCAGTGTAGATAAGGATAATTTAAGCAGTTAAATAATATAAATCACTTCATTCAAGATTATTTTCGATCTATTCTTTTGTGAATTTGAATGCTGAGGCACTTTTGAAAATCGTGAAATGTATACATCTTATTGCAGGCGACTGTACGTGTCCTACATGTGTGTAAGTTTTGCCACACTGTAAGTAAATACTATACTTATGCAGATATTTATAGTTGCATCAAGTGAGATTTTTATTCAATTAGTCAGAGTCAAGCCACAATAACATAAACATTACCGTCATCGCATATTAGGTTCAATCTACGAAGAAATAATATCAGGAATAGTAACTGCCTTAAAAAATGACCCAATAGAAGTCGTGCTAAATCAATAAAATCGCTCACGCCGCTATGACTCAGCTGTCATAGTAGACGTTGCAGCACGTGCGTGGACCAATCCCTGCTTTTATTTTGAAATTTAAACCAATCACCGAACATGTCTATTTGTAACCTCGGAAGTCATTCGTATTTGGAATCATACGTCGTTATGGTTTGAAACACCATTTTTTGTGTGGAATTTCCTGAATTTTCTGAGTTATTCTTCCTGACATAAATTCCGTTTTTAGTAACTGCGTCCCGTAGACTCAAATGAAATCCGTCTGCAGATACATACCTGTTAATATTAAACCATGGATCCTGTTCATCGTCATCGTCTTCGCTATCCTCGCTGTCCGTATCAGAATTCTTCTGCACCGGCCCTTCGGACATCGACCACTCCACTTTCACCTCTTGTCCTAGTTTCGCTACAATGCCTGACAAATAAAATAAGCTAACCATCAATATGTAAAAGAATAAGGGCCTTATAAACGCTGCTCAACTTTAAATCACATGCTTAGTAATGCGCAAAGCGAAACTGTTTTGCGGCGTACTAAATGACGTTATTTAAATTTAAGTAGCGTTTTTAAATAAGGCCGAGTAAGTGTAGTAAGCCAAATAATAAATTAGAGATGGTCCTTTTGAAAAATGTAGGCGTACTACAAAATCAAAATCCTAAAAACATAATAATGAATAAAAATCTTATTGCGGTAGAAAATATCAAAACAGATACTTTTACTATTCTTTATCCAAGCAGACGGGATCCGGAACATTAGCTACTTTTATTAAAAAAAATTGAAATCAGTACAAAACTTTGCTTAACGTAATGCTGGCATGATCATCTTTAAAAGAAAGCTGCACCAAGAAACCATAACATTCTGAAGATTATATTCTGCATATATAGGGAGTAACGAGCTGGGCCACCCACCTGATAGTAAAGTGACCTTTACCATCAGGCGGGCGACCTGCCCATGACAATCGCATTACGACCCAGCAGCGGTGCGAGCATGGATTGTAGATAGGATAATATTATCGATAAATGACAGCCCGCGATATAGCTATCGCAGCTAGATCCATACTAGAGAAAAGGTAAGATAGCTTAAAAAAGTCAGTTTATCGACTCGACAAGTTTATTGTGAGATCCATGCACCCACCACTGATCGATAAGCTACAAAGTTCTGCGCAACAATGTAATGTCCTCGTCACCGCGAGACGTAGCTACTGAGTTCCATTCTAACCTTAAACCAGTAATGCAACAGCTTTTAAGAAGAATATCTGGTACTATGGTGGTGCCATATAAGACGTAGCCATCTAGTATGCACCTGATTCACACCATCTAGAAGCCACGTAAATTGTTCGTGTAATTTTACGTGCGAGGTTCCCATACTTCCCATCATAAGACGGACTGGTTGCCAAAAATATGCCGAAATGTTTTATTTTTCATAAAATTTAATTTTAGTCAGATTATGAGAATAATTGTATATTAGTACTTAGATTTATATTTAATCTAAGTACAAAGTTACTGATATAAAATAAATCTACCTATTACAATAAAACTAATTCACTAAACTATTTCTAAATTATAGATATATTACAGATAAAAAACAGCATTTAAGTCCCTATCTACGGGTAGAGTGCCCGATGTTTATTATAAGATTTGCTTACTACTAGTAGGTACATAGAGAAACATGCATAACATAGAAATATACAGAAAGATGTGAAGGCATATATAAAATCATGGCATAAAACAGGGACTTTAAAAACCAAAGGCTTATTATTTTCCGCCCGAAAAATCTTAACTGAGTTTGTAATAAGCATGCAGTTACGTGGTAGGTTGACAGCCAATTACTAGGGTAGAACCAATTCAGACACTTCGAAAACGTCGTTTAAAGTAGTCCGACAAAGACAAATGATAATCGGGAAATGAAAACCTAAGAAATCACCATAAAGCTCTCTATAAAAAAACATGTATTCTACCAGATGAAGACAACTTCACATAAGCCCAAACAATACACTCATAACATTATTATCACGATAATGTACCTGTTATGTCTAACAAATTTGTTGAACCAGCCATTGATTCCTCTGAGTAAGCCGTTGTTTGGAACAGAAAAAGAAACACTTTATTTTACTAAAATCTTTACCATGATATCAAATGACAAGAGCCGTGAGTCATTTAGTCTTGTAGAGTCTGCGAGTTGTTGTTCTGAATCGGCTTTTAGTGAGCATACGCCGGTATATCAATAAAATAATAAGAAAAAATTTAAGCATATATAATTTTGCTTTTGGGTCTTTTATGCTCGTTTAAAATGTATATAAGGTTGGAAATATGCGAGGAAGTAACAAATCAAAGGCATAAGCATTTAGATCCTAATGAAATGTAATCTAGCTTCATATTAGTATATAAACTAATATGAAGCAGAAATACATATATCACTTAGAACTACGTAATGGAAGCCTCAGTTCTAGAATTGCTGAAAGAACCCGAGTAAGACCCGGGGAGTCCCAGGTCTAACAGAAAAAAATCGCTTATAAGTATATGTTTCTTTAATTCTTCCTATACCGTGATAATTAAATCAAGATTTATGAATGAAACTGACGTATACGTACGTCTCTGGGACGCAAAGGGTTAAGCATAATAATATTATTTTCGATTGTGTTGTAATAAATTGTATTTTCACACCACCTGCTCGAAAATGTCCAATTACATATCACTCAATCTCTACGTAAAGCAAGGCATTACATACGCGGGGCTGTAAAGTTGTATGAAACTCCCTGGGGAGCAAAGTGATTTGGAACGTAAGTTATAAAAAAAAAGAAAAAAAGGCGGGATTGTATTATTAGTATTGCGTTCGAATAGCCCTAAGTTGAGAAAATAGTTAGCGCTAAAAACTCTCACAAGGACGTTCGAATTGGGAATCTATGAGTGAAAATGTCATTTATGGCTCTTTATGTTCAGAGTTCGAAAAGCTAAAAAAAAAGAGTTATTTTTGCCACCAAAATTGTGCTTTACGAACGCTTTAACAAAAGAGTCAACAATAGCAACGCCACCAATGCCCTCCTTGCTAAACGAACCTAAGGAGTGTGATTGTTGTGCGCCGCATTGCTATGGGTTACGCCACGGTCCGCTCTGCGCCATAACCACCTACCTCCCCGTGGTGGGTGGTATCCATATAGGATTTCCCCGGGGAAAAAAAAACGGTCCGCTCTGCGCATTCAAGGTCGTAGTTGAAGTTACGTGTTGCGATTGGTCCTAGGTATTATATTCATCTATGTTCTGGTGTTTGGTGTTATTCAACTTTCATAAAATATTATTATTTTTAACGTGGTGTATGTGCTCCAAAAGCAACTAAATCGTGAGTACTAATTATAACTTAGTTAACAACCGCGAAAGTCTAAAACAGTGTTTTCCATAAAATGTTCCTTCCAAAGATATTGTCTCTGTCCCTTTATAACGGGACAAATGTGTCCAATTTGAATATTAACTATTAATGTATTTTACTTTTAACGAAATAACTGCTATTTTAAAGCTCTGAGTTTTTATTGTGTCGCAGTAGGTATGGAAAGTAGAGTACGCACCTCGAGGATAAAGCCTGTCTGCGTCTTGGGCGGCTTTAACCCCTCGCTTCAATATACCGCCCATGACGACACTGCTTTACTCCCATGGTGCATAATCTACTATTGTACGCGAGGTGGCCACGTTGTATTCACTCAAGCATGTCAAGCAAATTGAGAACGGTTCTACCGATTTCATTCATCTTTTTTCATTATTTTTAAATGTTTTCTAATACTACTTAGAAGGTTCTTAGATTTATTTTAAATGGAAGGTAATGGCGAGGCCGAAGGCCAAGCCTACTACGGCGGGCAGATTCGCGGGCAGTCGCTAGTATAAAAATAAAACAAAAACTGCTCTGTAGGGCTCTGAAAATTCGTTACGCTCTCAATACTGATAATAATATTGCAGTGTTTTATATGTGTATAAATGCGTCAATGGTAGTTCTTACCTTCCAAACTGCCCCCTCTCTTAGTGGGACTTTTGGTCACACACATGGAGCTGTCTTCCTCGACACATTGTTCCATAGTACTCTCAATCCACGCGTTGTAATATCTGACCACGTTCTCGTGGTTTAATCGTGATAGCAGTTTTACTTCTCGCGTTATTTTCTTATTCAATTGTACGCTTTCTGGATTCAGTTTTATCCGTTTGATGGCGTAGAAGCCGCCGTCTAGTTTGTTTTTCACCTGGAATTGTCTATTAATGTTAATTTAATACGTCAATACTTGATACATTGATAGCAGTTTACTTGTGCAAAACACCAAACTAAACCTAACTAACTACGCTAGCGTACTAAAATCAAATTCTTAGTAAACTATGCTAGTACTTATTTTTTTGTTGCAACAATGTATCATCATCATCATCGTCATCTCAGCCGTAGGACGTCCACTGCTGAACATACGCCTCTCCCATGATTTTCCAAAAGGACCGGTTGGAAGCGGCCTGCATCCAACGTCGTCCTGCGACCTTAATCAGGTCGTCTGTCCACCGTGTCGGTGGACGACCTACGCTGCGCTTGCCGGTCCGTGGTCTCCACTCCAGAACCTTTCGGCCCCATCGGCCATCTGTTCTGCGTGCAATGAACGAAAGTCACCGACATAGCCCAGAAGATTAGCCAGTTGAAGTGGCAGTGGGCAGGGCACATAGCACGCAACAATGTATACGATTCTATAACAAAGTTCCCAATGTTATCCGAAATTTGCCTATTAATAAGTTTAAAATTACTATTAAAACTAAACTCTGTCAAAGAGGTTATTACAAAATTTCGGATTACTTGGAGGATAAAACAGCTTGGGACTGATCACTCCAGGATCTACCTACTCG
The DNA here is from genome assembly GCA_917880725.1 of Selenia dentaria. Taxonomy (NCBI): domain Eukaryota; kingdom Metazoa; phylum Arthropoda; class Insecta; order Lepidoptera; family Geometridae; genus Selenia; species Selenia dentaria. The sequence continues at coordinate 26,541,369 of OU862895.1, read as the reverse complement.
TTTATTAAGATGTCAAAGTGTAGCGTGTCTTGCCCTACTGATACCATTATTACGTTCTCTTTTGTAAGGCAACACACTGGAGCTAAATATAAGCAAACATTTGTTATATCATTTAAGAAATTGGCGATACAGTCCGACATTATATAGAAGACAAAGATGCTTGGAATACTCCACTTCTGGCAAGCTGTCACTCTACCACCCATAAAATGTAATATTTGTTGTACCTAAGTAGAAACATTGTAAACATCTATAAAAAAAATGGCCCCGAGTTTCTTGCCGCTTCTTCTCGGTAAGCTCTATATATTTTGGAACGCGGCGGTAGAGTCTTTAAAGTACATTATAATGAAAAATTTACGTTCATAAGTGCGTGCGATGCCTAAATTAAATAAATGATTAGGATTTTGACTTTCATACTAATGTCTATATTCGTATAATACTTGAGAATGGTAGTAATTCGCTTGTGCCCGATACACAAAACTAAAATTCTCTAAACTATGGTACCTAGTTCAAACTCTGTTTATACTAAAATCTTTTCTTTAGCCTTTATTCGTGCATTTCTGCACATATTATGCCTCTTCCAATTTTTTCCAGGCCACTCTGTCTGCAGCTTTTTTCATCCAGTCATGGCCTGCATGTCCTCGGATATCATCTACCCATCTATTAGGTGGGCGGCCTCGCGGTCTGGTGTTCGTTCACGGCCTCCATTCTAGGATTTTCCGTGCCCACATGTCCGTGTTCATTCGGGCTATTGACCTGCCCATGTCCACTTCTGTGTAGCAATGGTTTCCACCACGTCCCTCACGCGCGTTTTCTGCCTTATCCTTCTGCACGAATAAAGGCTCTGCACTCTATCTGCAGCTTTTTTCATCCAGTCATGGCCTGCATGTCCTCGGATATCATCTACCCGTCTCTAAGGTGGGCGGCCTCGTGGTCTGGTGTTCGTTCACGGCCTCCATTCTAGGATTTTCCGTGCCCACCTGTCCGTGTTCATTCGGGCTATGTGACCTGCCCATGTCTACTTCTGTCTAGCAATGGTTTCCACCACGCGCCTTTTCTGCCTTATCCAGTAGTTCTTTGTTTCGGTGAAAACAGACATGATGCATTGTTTGAACACTTTAGTCTTCATTTTCAGGGACAAGAGTTAGACTAAAATACACATTCGTATAACACTTAGAATGGCAATTCCACCAAACCTTCAATACAACAGAAATGGCAAATTTAAGAACTCTCACTCGCAAGCGTTAAACGAATTTGGACTTTAACATGGACAGAATAAGAATTACTATAACTTACTAAAAATAGATTATGGTTATCTAGTTCAGTTTGGTGGTCAGAACAAGAGAATCGCTACCAATGACAGTTGTTAAATTTTTTAGTTTCTTTAAATTTTGGTATTTTTTCGCAATTTTATTCGTCATGTAACTTTGTGCGTCTAATTGAATAGAATAGTCATATATTAGAGTTGTTAGTGCTATATATGTGCATAGTGTAGCTACGCATATCAAAAAAAGTTTGTGATCACTAGCAGAAGCCGAAGATTTTTTTTCTCAATCTCAATTAACAATTTATTAATATATTCAATATAATATAACTCCTCCCCTGGCTCGAACACGTCATGCAGTAATCCTCCAGGGCATGATGAGAATCAAGTTATCCAGCATTTCTAGGGGTCCCATTTTTGAATAGCGGCTTCCCTGAGCTCTGTCTGCGTCTGGGGACTTGGCTGACGGTTCCAAACAGTTCGATTAAGAGCATCCCACGCGTGCTCTATTGGGTTTAAGTCAGGCGAGCCGGCCAGTCTAACCTTGTGATGTCGTATTCTCATAGCTCAGTAGCATTGACTCGTTGAGCTCGATGGGCGGGCATTATCATCGATCAGTACAAATTGGTGCCCATGGATTACTTAGAATGGTCTGACAATTCCATCAATAGCTCTATGCATGCCTGCTGTTATGAAGCCTCGATACAGCATCAAAGGCCTTCTGTTTCAAAGTGATCGCAAACTTTTTTCGATGTGTGTATGTAGATTGAGTGAGTGGGAATGTGGATAGTAGTATGACAATAATAAGACTATCATAGTTTACAGAATTTAGTTTGGTATTCTGTGAAGAAGAATTCATTTTAGCCTTTCGTCTAACTAGTAGACTCGCTTGTAGCCATATTTTGCCAATAATATAACAGTTTTCCAGGAAAACATACTACGATTCCAGGAAATGCGACGTGTGGCTAATGTACCTTGCCCTTTAAGAACCGGCTACATCATTCGATTACACTGGGAACATAAAATGATAGACAAATAAAAAAGGGCGGATATTTTGCGTTTTAATGCTAAACATGTTTGAGTTATGAAACGTTTTTCTTGTTATAACCTATACCCCCAGTTTCTACATTTGTCAATGTATTGAGTAGTTAATCAACTAAATACTAAACGCTCATTGGTCAACGGTATACTATGACGCGATATGTGACCAATCAGCGGTCAGTATTCCGTCTGTTAGCTGTTCAAACTTTGATAAACGTTCCAGAAACTGCAGGTTTTAATGTTAAGTTTGTAATGAAAAATACCTTCAAAACATCACCGAATGCTCCTTTTCCGAGCCACTCGAGGACTTCAAACTCTGCGTGTAGCCGCGAGTGGCCGTCTGTGATCGGACTACTTTGAGGAATTTTCTTAGCATCATCGTCCTGTTAAACCAATACCAAAGTAAGTCAATATCTATAAGTAGAACGTCTCCCCTACAAGCGTTGTTTGGCGCGAGACGCGAGTAGAGATATCAACATCGCCAAAAAACAAGTACACATCGCAAAACAAGATACGTGCACCAGGAGATTAACTTTGTGAAGTCGTTTAAATAAAGAGAAACTCTGGCAGCGACTCAATAAAGTCCAATTCAACTCGCACAGCGCTAATACAAGTATAAAGGTTCAAATTTTAATTACACCAACCTCCTTTCTAACACTCTTACTTATTTTGCGCTGCACTAAATCTGAATTTTGCATGCTAGTAGACCTCTAGATAAACCCTGGTACAATTTGCCAGTTTACCGTCTTATGGTTAATTATACCAAAACCTTACACCGCTAGGTCAGTTTAGTTTCTTTAGAGCAGGTGTTCATGGTTTAAGATATTTAATATGTATTTACTCGTAGATAAGAAATCACCGATCACTATAGCCACTTAGAATTAAAACTAAACCTTCGTAGTGTCAGATTTCAAAGTGATACTTTTTTCACATTTTATTTAAAAAAAGGATGCATTTGATTATTTAACTTTCAATTGTTTTTGCATTCAGTTTTTACCATACCACAGATCCCCAGAATTATTAGTGTTCCGCACATTTAAATAAAAAATTAGCATGTATGAAATTACATTGCATTACCTATTTTTTAACAGTGGAGTGCGAGTTCAACCTATCCGGTGATGTAAATTCCGGTAGAGGCAAACAACAATTAGCCTGTTCGAAAAAAAAACGCAAACGAAAAAAGTCATTCGAACACGAACCGTCGGAGCGTACGGACCTCCACAAGACATTGTAAACAAACGAAAGTACACAGGTATTTTCTACCGACTTCCAAAAAAAGGAGGAGGTACTCAATTCGACTGTATTTTTTTTTATCTTTGTTACCTTATAACTTTCGATAGGGTGATCCGATTCTCAAAAAAAAATTTTTGAAAGCTAGTGCTTCCCGTGTGGTCCCATTTAAATTTCATCAAATTCGCTCCAGTAGTTTTTGAGTTACACTCCAATAAGTATTTTTACCAAAGTAATAGAATGGAAGTCGGTATTAAATTTTCAAATTGCACTTGTTAGTGTAACTGCATCACGTACTACCTTGATAACGTGACGCCAACGAAATGTAACTATGAAGCCTATTCCCATCATCAGAACATCTTGCATCTTTTTCTCCGACATATACGTACTTCATCGTCTTTCTCTTTTTTGCCGACAACCTTGGCAGGGACGTTGGTTAGAAACACGTGATTGACCAGCTGCTCGGCTGTCCATTGCGAATGCTCGTCTTCAGTTAAACATCTGAAAGAATAAGTGGACAAATAAAATAGTTGAGGAATATTAAGGCTGTGGTTTTCATATTAGCAGTTTTAACGATGCCTGTATTTTATCTACGTCTTACGTTATTAAGTATGCTAAGTACGCACCGCGGTTGCAGCCGTGGTGATGAGTGATGATGAAAACTTCAACTGTGAATCTAATACCTTAGGAGCAATTCTTGTATGTAATGTGTATAGCAATTCTTGTATATAATCTTAATCTCGGAAACGGCTCTAACGATTATCTAGAAATTTAGTATGTAGGGGATTACGGGGGCAATAAATCAATCTCGCTAAATTAATATTTTTATTAAGCGTCGATTCGTGTAATCAGACAATATTATATAAATAATGATATTGCAGTACTGTTATAATCATTATGGCAACTAGGGATCAGCCTACGAAGAAATAATAGTCAGGAACGGTAACTGCGTTAAAAAAATGACCCAACAAAAGTCGTGTTCAAGTAGGCGGGGCTTAAAAGTCGTGTTCAGTACGTCATCAGTCGGACATTTTACTTGCAAGCGAGCACACTTCAAATCTTCGCGTTCATTTTCATTTTTATCATTGTTAACTTCAGTTCTGGATCATCATGCCAGCATTCGTTGTGAAGTGGTGCAGAAACAATACACGATTAAAATGTCCAGGGATCACTATTACTAGTAAATAATAGCAAAATTATAATTATTCAAAGATGTTCAAATACGTTAACAAATCGAGATGGTCAATACTATGCAAAATAAGGTCAGTAAATTTTTATTTCATTTAGGATGTATTTTTTTCTTCAGGACTAAATATTGAAATGTATGTAATGTGCAATGGTTTTGCTTGTTATGTTTTATTCTCGCTTGCTTGCCGATTCAATGCGGCAAAAGAAGTGCCTAGCTGCACTTAAGCTAGAAAAACAAGAATATGACTGCCTGTGAAAACCAGCATAGTTATACTACGTTAATTTTGACTGAAAACAATAAAATTATAGATAATAAAAAAATTATGGACCATGTTACACAAAACCTACCTACCAGTTGGTACAGTAAGTACCTACTGTTTTTTTAAATTATGTTATATAAAATATCATATTTATCATTTATGCTGATGATTTGTCCCGAAGAAACATCAACATCTTTAAGAGCCTTTATTCTGCGCAGCGCTGCGCGAGTTTAGGTATTTTTTAACATTAGCGAGTTACTTACCTAAGGTAACTTAAAAAGTTATCGCGAAGACGATTTATACGATCCCAAACACGGTGTGTCTACTATTATTACTTACCTTACTTAGACCTAAGTGGCGTGCAATTGGAGAGGCCTATGTCCACCAGTGGACTGCTACAGGCTGATGATGATGATGATGATGAATTACTTACTAGCGCGCCCTGCGGCAGTGGCCTTACCGCTTGAGCAAAATAGTGCGCTTTTTTTATCTACTTTGATTTTTATGTCACAAATAGATGTAGGTCAAAAAGGTGAAATCACGCAGGACACATTTTATTTTTAATATCGACATTAATTAACATAATATGATAATTATTAATCAAGTACATGTTATCTACAAGAGCATAGACTAGAAAAAAGTAAGATTTAACTCATGTACCTACCAAAAAGAGATGAGAATAGCAAATAAAACAACCATCAGGTAGTTCCTGATACCAGTTTCTGGATCCAGCATCAGGTCCTGGTCACCAGCTAGAAAAAAGGTATCGCGAAGACGATTTATACGATCCCAAACACGGTGTGTCTACTATTAACCATCACATAGTTCCTGCTACCAGTTTCCAGCTCCAGCATGGATTCCTGGATACCAAGTATAAGCATAAGAAATTTGGTTAATAGTAAAACACTAGCCTCTCAAGGGTCGATGTCATTATAACAATGAAATTTCTATTGTGTCTGACCTTTGATGCACTAGATGTCATATAAAATTATTTGTAAGAATCCCACTTAGAAATGTTACCTCAATAAGTATCAGGAAGTTTTGGTTGTGTAAGTGCGGGCGTCAGAGCGATACGTCCTCTGACCTCTCTCTCAGAGGCCTCAGCCACGTCTGACGATTCGTGACTGGTGCGACCGAGTTTATGATTGATTTTAAAAACGTGTGTGTGTAAAAACCGCTCGGAAATAACAAACTAATAAACAATTTCTAAATGTAGTCTATGGAACTTGAACTTGTTAATCAAATAATGTTCTATTACATCAGGTAAGAATAATTGACATAATATACTATATCAATCATTATTATGTGACCCTTCAAACACTCAGCAAAAACGCGAATTGGCGCTTCCAAAGCGTTTACGCTCTAAAGAGATACTACAGACAATGAACAATAAACGATTGCCTACAGTTGGTATGTAATATAGGTAACTATATAGCATTAAAAAAACAGTTCATTTTTTGGTCAAATTAAATCACGTTTAATTTTTCAAGCTAATGACAATTCACCATCTGCAAATTTGAAAGTGGTTTAGCTGAGTTGCTAATTAATTTGACAGTAATATCAACACAGTGCTTTTCTAAAGTAATTCTATAAATTGATTGAATTTTCTAAATTGATAATGAAGGTATTCTGTGACCACTGAAAAACATCCAGCTGGCAAATAACGACTTATTTTTTTTGGTAAAATGTATAAGCCTAAAATGTTTCATAATCTTTCTTTACTACATTGCGAAGAATCTCTTCTAATGTCTTCTAGACAAAAACTTAATAAATTTATCATATTTTGCGAGACATACGAGATTTACGATTGATTTATTATTAAGTTGGTCCAGTCCACTTGTTGCATAATATCGTCCACGCCGCTATGACTCTGCTGTCATTGTAAACGTTGCAGCACGCGTGTCAATCCCTGCTATCCTTCTGAATTTAAACCAATCACCGGACATGTCTATTTGTAACCTCGAAAGTAATTTGTATTTGGAATCATACGTTATTTTGATTTAAAGGGCCACTTTTTGTGTGGAATTTGTTCTGAATTATGCTTCCTGACAATTATTTCTTCGTAGGGATCAGCTTAAACAACTAAACTGTTTAACCGACACAGCACCACTAAAGCTACTTGACAATAGATGGCGTTGATAAACAACACTGAGCCCATGTTGTCAAGTAGCTTTAGTGTTGCTGTGTCGGTAAAACAGTAGATGCCCTAGCTGTCAAAGTGATATTGTAGCAATTTTTCATTGCCTGAAAACACGGATAAAACGACTTTTTGTATTAATCGATTTACCGCCCCCGAAACCTCTTTCATGTTGCATTGCAGTTGCATAAATTTCATGAAAATCGTTGTAGCCGTTTCCAAGGCACAGATTATATGTATTTACAAGAATTGCTCTTTTAAAGGTATTAAATAGATAATATTGTAAGGCAATGCTAACCTGGCGAAGAAATCTTTCGCGGAGCTAGGCAAGTCTGGTGGTATCTCCATATAGGTCCGTTCATGAGCCACTATGGACAGCAGCACTTGGCCAGAGCTGTAGATATCTTGCGCTGCTGTCTGCCTGTGGAATGGGGTAAGAAGGATATCACGGTAATCGACATAGAGTTCAAGTATATTACACTATTTATTTAATAATGGGAAGTATAATGGTTTCTGAAAATAATTGTACGCCACATTTTGTTCCTTTGGTCTCGTACTTAAGTACATTTGCCAATACTAAAGTTATTTATGAAAACATTTATAGTATCATCGAGTTAGATGTACGTTCAAGCAGTCAGAGTCGAGTCACAGTCATAAATAAGTCGGTCCTTTTCTAAAGCGATTGTCGAGGAAAAGGCAAAACAATGTTTTATGAATTTGTGCACTTTCCCTACACTCATGCACCATTACAAACACTTAACGGTTAATAATCCACTACTATTACACGTCAAAAGTCGAAGAAACACAAACTTAGGAAAATTAATCAAAACCAACAATCAGGGGTCAGCTATGAGCAAACAGCACTAGACTAATTTTATACAAATTAATTAATTTCTGTGTACCAGCAACATATGGATTTTATGAGAAATTAGGGACAATCACTTTGAACTTTTAATAAACAAAAATTGCCCAAAGGTTTTTATAGATAAAAAGTTATCAAAATTATTACCAACTACCCATTCATAAGCCTTCATAATAAGCCAGCACAAAACATTCTCATAGAAAAAATAAAAGTTATCGCTGACCCAAAGTACTGTGTGTATAGGAATATAAAGTACCTATTAATTATTCTGTGGTAGTATCTACTCTATGTATTTTGCGGGTAGAGAGTACCTCATTATCAAGTAAGTATTATGTATGTAAATAGACACAATTGAGGTGCGTTCGTTTAGCTTATGAGGGCATTGGTGGCGTTGTCATTGATGGCTCTTTTGTTAAAGCGTTCGTAAAGCTCAAAAACGTTATTTTTGCCACTTTTGCCCATACCCTATTCGAACGCTCAACTGAGCATAAGACCTACAATCGCATAATTATACTGTCAAATACATAGCTGCCAAATAACGATCACAAACAACCATGCTCCGGACGTGGGGCAAAAATTCTTTTTTTTTAGCTTTCCGAACGCTGAACAAAAAGAGGCATGAACGACATTTTCACCCACAGATTCCCAATTCGAACGCCCCTTGTGAGCGTTTTTAGCGTTATTTTCGCCAAAAACGATCAGAATTGATCTATTCGAACGCACTATTAGTAATAAAAATGAGTTCACTGGCTGATGACTTCATTGTGCTTGCAGATCCCCAGTTATTAATATTCCTGTGTCGTCTACAACCTTGGCTAGATACCACCGCATCTGATCTAGTAGATAACTCATCTTTTTGGGGTTGAGTTTTTAGCTGTCATTGGATAAAAATACGCCATTTGTACAATATCAGCTACAAAACATGATAATTATTTACTTAAAACACTGTTTTAAACTATCACGGTTGTTCACATAAGTTATATGATTATTAACGGGATATTTACCGTGGTAAGGTTGTGGAATGAGCGCCCGATATTTCGGCGCAGTTACATGCACCATGTTCACGGGAAGACTGAAGAATGCGGGTGGTTGGTCGAAAAGTTAAAAAGTTAGGTGCAGACATAACGATCTACCCTCTTTCTTAGTCTTTTGCTACGGTTATCACTGCAACTCGAACTAGATCCTAAGTCCCGACAAAACACACTCACTGTATCACTGCGTATAGTATAGCTGAGCATCTGCTGGACGCGGGTCCTAACCACTGGATTGATTTCCATAACCCTAAAATCTTGTCCACCGAACGCCATTACATACCAAGGCTAGTAAAGGAAACTATTGAGATCTCGAAATGCCAGAATTTCAATCGAGGTGATGGTTTTCAACTCGCCAGTGCGTGGAATCCAGTATTAGGTTGTTTTAAAAATAAAAGTCCGCGTTCAAAATGTGTTCAAAATACTATACGCAGTGATACAGTGAGTGTGTTTTGTCGGGACTTAGGATCGAATTCGAGTTCCAGTGATAACCGTAGCAAAAGACTAAGAAAGAGGGTAGATCATTATGTCTGCACCTAACTTTTTAACTTTTCGACCAACCACCTGCATTTTTCAGTCTTACCGTGATCATGGTGCATGTAACTGCGCCGAAATATCGGGAGCTCATTCCACAACCTTACCACGGTAAATATCCCGTTAATAATCATATAACTTTAATTATCTACTTGACTTTCTTTGAATATAGTTATGCTAATTAGCATGTATTTATGCACAATGATCGAGAAGATAAGTAGCATGTATAGTACAAATGATACTCGAACTTAAGTATAGTACGTTCCGAACCTCCGGCAAAATTCTGACATTGACGCCTAAGTAGTATGTTAGCAAAAACTAAAACGATAGTGTCGCTGCCCATTCATTGCCATTCAGAAATTATCGTATTCTCTGTTGTTAAGATTTCGTGGTACGGGATTGCGCACGACCCGCTGTGAGCCAGAGGTTTCAATTCAACAAGTTCCGCTGCAGGCTTCATAGTTCATTCCGCTGTAGAATGAGAATGAATGATATATTGATATATGGATGGATATTGATCACAATATCGACAAAACTGTTAAACGTCTTATTATCAATGTGGCAGAGTCATACTGCATCATCGGATGATGATAAAACGGACACAGAAGAAGAATCATAGTGTGGTGAACAACACCAATATAATAAATATAGTACTTATATAGAACTGGTTTTATTCCTAAAGTAACATACTTACCATGACTTATAATAGGTAAACAAGAAATTTCTAAGTTGTTTTGTAGTATAGTTGAGCAATCCATAATATTGAAATTATAATAGCAATTATTATTATATTAAATTTTATTATAATTTTAATTTATAAAAAATCGATTACAAATGACCGAACATTTTTCAAACACTTTCTAAAAAATGTTAGTTATACCTACAGCATGCTTTTAGGTCAATGTCCTAATTTCGCCGGAGGTTTGGATCAGACTATAGCATGATACCGTTTCATTTTTTTTACAGTTCTCTTAGATCATATTAATTAACAGTTTAACTCACTACTTACCTATCACAATAGCTGTCACCATCCACCATCTCACTTAATCTCGTGTCCAAAGAAGCCCCCACCAATTTCACTCCTCCCCAATCATCCAAATAGACATTTTCACTTCTAACATCCCTATGAATAATGTCACTACTGTGCAACTCTTTTAATGCACTTAGCAACCCCAACCCAACATGCCTTAATAACCTCAACGACTCGAATGGATCACCAATCAGATTCAATCTATTCCTAATATATTTCAACGAACTTCCCAAAACGAAACTGCGGAATATATAAACACATTGCTTCGTTGTTCTTTTGTTTGACTCTTTGCAAATTTCCAAGGCTATGTATGGCACTAAGGATGGGTGTTGAAGTCTGCACATGGTTTTCAGGTCTTGCTGTAGGTTGTTTAGCTGTTTTGTACGAGTTTGGAAGTCGCTGGAGGGTGGTATGGTCCACTTTTTTGTGATCAGACGCTCGCCAGTGTCTTCGTCGATGGCTAGGTAGGTGGTTGCACCGTTAACTGAGTGGCCTGTAATAAAATAGTAGGTTGAATTTATTATTGTATATTATCGGTTCGCCCTAAACTAAGACCTCCTGATATACTAATTTATAAAATATGTTAAATTTAGCTCATAATGTGATGATGATATGTTTATAATGTATACATTATACAATTAGAGTATTATTTTTTATGCAACTGTTGTATAATTTAAGGGTTATTAAAACACATATGCGGTGGGTTTATCACATTAGTGTTTTAATACTTAATTGACCATAGCGAGCGAAGCCGGGCTAATTGACTTTCATCTGTCTGTATGTTTGTTAGGTTGTATGTTGGTCCTCCTGTACAAGTCGCATTTTGGAGTTTTGATAACATTTTTTTTCCTCAAAATCGTAGGTTTTCATAGATCTTAACCGATCAACAAGTAAAGCAACGCTTGCTGCGGTCTGGAATTGGATGGGAAATCGCTAGTGGCATTATTCAACTCGGCGCTTTCGTGAACGTTAAGCCGTCAGTCCCGATTGTTTGTCGAGCGGCCTGAAAACTTCGAAATTGGGTGGCCACTAGCCTACCAATACGCACTGGGCCCGTGTGGTGGATTATGGCCTAACTCCTCTCTGAAAGGAAGGCTGGCTGGGACTTGAGTCCCAGCTGTGTGAACACAATGGGCTGATATGTTTTATGTTAATAGTTCTCAAGCTTCAACACAGAGTCTACAATGTGAGTACATCCAACTTACCTAAGCAGTTCCCTATGTAAACCTTCTTGTTATTTTTCTGAGTGACTCTAAGCACTTGGACTCCTTTGCTTTCGCAAGTGCAAGGCACTTCAACACGGTGACGTGATGCTTTTCTAACTGGTGACATTATGTCGTCAGCGTAGCTGTGAAAGGGACGAAACATGAATTGTTAGAGCAAAACGAGATGAATGGCTTCTATCTCGTTGTCTTTTGTCTAAAACCAAGAATCTAAAGACAATGAATAATAATTATGGAGCGATGATAACTCAGGAATAACAAGAGTCCGAGTTGGACGGCCACGGGTTCATTCCCAATCTCGACCTTGAGCCTTCTGTGAAGGTGACATCGTGATGAAAACCACAGCAAGGTGGGACCTTTTGGTGTCCGTCTGGCTAACTATAATACGTGCCATGAGACTTGAATGACTTGACATGCGCAGTAGACGATTTATAGGTCTCTTTAGCGGGATGAGGTCTTAGGCGGTGTCATCGGGCGGCGGAAGGAGCGCGGGAGGCGCGGTACGGCGCTGCGCATGCGCGTTATTCGCCTCATGTTCTCCTCACCGCTCGAATCCGTAGTACAGACGAGTGCAACCACTTTTATAATTTTTTTACTTTGTTTGTAGCGGTGCTGTATAAGAGTGCAACTTTGTAAAATTATGATTATGCTCCGTAGTAACACATTAAGAAGATAAAGCAGGAAGATTTCGTTTATGACGTGTACACAAACACATATTATATTATGTTAAAAGAAGCAAAGGAAGGTGTACACAATTTGATACAGGTAAAGCGGCCTAAACAACACGTCATTAATTACTGTAAAAATAATTGTGAAGGAAGCAAATAGCTTCGAATTACTCCTTATTTTGAGCACTCCCGGAAAAAAGATTAGGGCCCAAACATTTAACCAATATGGATGAAGTTGCCAAAATGATAAAAATATGTATTCACAACTTCCATGTTACGAACAAGGAACTGCCATCATAACAAGTAAAATTTGAAAAATTTAATACCGACTTCCATTCTATTCTGTTATTGGAGTGTAACTCAACAACTACTGGACCAAATTTAAATGGGCAAAAACTAAACGGGAAGCACCAGCTTCGATTCAGCATCACGATGATCAGCAAAACGATTTTGAGGATCGGTTCACCCTATCGGAAGTTATGAGGTAATAAACATTAAAAAAAATCGAATTCAAAATCGAAAGAATCGAATTGAGTACCTCCTTCTTTTTGGAAGTCGGTAGAAAATAAGAATATTACTATTGTATTGCTTCATCCAATTCCGCATGTCATCAAAAATTCCATCAAAAAATCCCTGAATAAGCAAACACATTATGGATATTTATTTTGTACACGACTGTACCTGCGCAAGCCCCCACTACTGAAGTTCGTCAAGTCTCAACTTTTTTTTCGAACAGACTGATGCTGTTTGCCTCTACCGGCATTTACAGCGTCACGGGATGGGTGACGAGAACAGATGGCACTCAGCCAGGGGGTGGCACTCACCCAGATAGCACTCAGCCAGTCAAGTCTCATCATTCGTGGCGCGACATAATATACCACCCTAAAGTTGAAAATCTGTCCCTAAGCACCTAACAGGATGTTCAGGCAGGTTTTTTGCAGGGCCTTTGGAGTCACTTGCTATTCTAGTTCTAGTGTGATACCACCTTCGTCCACATCACTGACTATTAACTGAGATAGTGGACAAGCACTATCTATCTGTAAGCTTGGCATGAGTATTAGAAGTGTAACGTAATAGCCATATACTGTATAATATAAACTTTTAAGCTGTTGCATAGCTTCTATCGCGGGCCTTGAGCGTGGAGACGAAATCCAGAAATTCCGTAACGAAAATAACCTAACACCCCCCACTCCGACTCCATCTATCGATGGATAGCAGAGCTTTTAATGACTTTTTGAAATATCACGCTTGTCTCTTTAGTTCAGCAACTCGCCTCTAGATGGCATTGGTTAAATAATTATAATTGCGTAAGTTGATTGGGCATCTATCGATGAATAGCAGAACTTTTAATGACTTTTTGAAATATCACGCTTGTCTCTTTAGTTCAGCAACTCGCCTCTAGATGGCATTGGTTAAATAATTATAATTGCATAAGTTGATAAAAACAGCTATGCAATAGCTTTACCGCGGCAGTCTCCGAGTGCCACACGTGTTTTTTTATGTATAGTACAACCTGCACAACTGTAGCACAGATAACTCATAGATTGTATTGTATACTTTCACGATATGATTACATTACACTCAAAAAATTACCAAATATTTTTTTTTTCACCTTTTTAGTGACCCTTGCTACTTGCTACTTAAAGGATCGATTGTCATTCACGGTCAATGATGATATCATCAAATCATTAAAATAGGCGAAACACATTTCAGTTATTGGAGTGTAGCTCAAAATGTGCTGGACCAAATTTGATGAAATTTAAAGGACCAAACCGGAAGCACCAGTTTCCAAATAAAAAAAGAATGATCAAAATCGGTTCACCCAGTCGAAAGTTCTGAAGTAACAAATATTTTCCAAAAAAATCAGGCGAATTGAGAACCGCCTCCTTTTTTTGGAAGTAGGCTGAAAAAACGATTTCGTTTTATTTTCGCAACTTATTAGAACTATGGTGTCCATATGAGACTTACTAAAGCAATTCCTGTGAATCTCCCTGCCCATCCACGCTGCTTTCTTGGCTTATACTAGATCTGTGCACGCGCTGTTTTTCTGACACGCGCAACAACTCCTGCCTTCGTTGTATTTCTATCGTAATCTTTTGTCTCTGAAACATATAAGAATAATCTATTTAATACTGATTGCAATTCTAGAGAGAAAATATACACACGGATTCGAACCTGTATCGTCCGACAATTCATATCAGACGCCATGACAACCGAGGCAACCATCCGAGCTCTCTAGTTGAATTTAACCGTCGTATGACATCTCTATAACACTGAGTACCTATTATATAAGGTATTTGTTAATTAGTGCACAATATTGAACGGGGTGGTTTGGAATCGATTACGGGACATGAAAGTGAATGAAAAAAATGGCATATATTTTTTATTATTTCATGATAACCACCCAATGAACCCATATTCGCCGTCCCACGTCTAAGAGCCATAGAACGACTGAACGCACCGCAACATCGCAGATTAATAGCATTAAAAAAGCGAGACATACCTACCCGCTTAGAATAGGTACAACGTGCGGTAGATGACCCGCCCGGGCCCGCCGTCGTTTAGGCATAAACATCAGCTGCGTAAACATTCGCGAGTTGGTAGGTTCTTACGTTCTCGTACCTTTTCTAAGCCAGTAGGTATGGCTCACGTAGCCACTGTTGTCTATTCTGTGATGTAGCTGCGTGCGTTCAGTCGCACAATGGTTCTTAGCAGCGGAGGAATGAATATGCTTTCATAATAATAATAAAAAAAATATATTTTTACCCCCACTATAATTACCAGTTATTTATTGATTCAGGCGTTACTTTGCGGAAATACATTATCAAAAAAACGATATTAAAACATATTTAGTGACACTTTCCGCTGAAAAGAAAACAATGATTTTGGCCTATTTGGGGGCGTGCACCACCCTCCCTCCCGCATAAAATGCTAATAGGAAGAATACAAAATAAAAAACACAAGAAACCCCAAATAAACCAACACCGATTCGACACGTGTTTCGCCTCTACACGAGGCATCCTCAGGAGATGTTGACTCGTCGAGCGCTAGACCGACAGGACTGTCGGTCTAGCGTCTCTCTCTCGTCGGTCTTGTTTTCTTTTCAGCGGAAGTGTCACTAAATATTTTTTAATATCGTTTTTTAGATTACCAGTTATCAACTCCAAACCACTCCATTCATATTGTGCACTAATTAACAATGACCTTGTATATCACATTTTGTAAAATCACACATTAGACTAGGGGACGGAGATGAGAGGAACAATTTAGGTGTGTTACTAATACGACGTGCAGTGTGAAATTTATTAAAGAAAAAGCAATAAAAGATAAAGTTACCGTGAGGCCGAAGGCCGAGCCTACTATGCGAACGATGTCGCGGGCAGTCGGAATAGGGGTTCATTTTTTTATACTAGCAACTGCCCGCAAATTCGTTCGCGTTGTAGGCACGGCCTTCGGGTTAGCCATAAACTCCCATCTTTTCTTGGTTTTTCTTTCATAGGACCCTTCTCCTGACAATAATTGACACAACAAAAAAAGATTTTGCGAGATTGTTTGATCCATTTTCAAGTTATAGAGTGGCCAGGAGAAATAGGGGTTCATTTTTATATAGATATTAGATTTACTTATACATAACCTAAATATAATTGTTTTATATTCTTACCTTTTCATTTTCTTTGTCTTGCAAATCACGCAGCTTCAGTTTCTCCATATCATTCTTATGTTGGAGCATCTCGTCGTAGAATGAGAGTGTAGGCCGGTTGTGATCATGAAGGAATTGCTGTAAACGCAGATGAGATATATTAGTATAACTGGTCGCGGACCATGGCTACACCCTTCAGGGGAGATTACTACCTATATAACCCGATTCATTTTTATTAAATGCATATCAGAATGAGGAATATTCAATAGATTGACATGACCTGTATTACCATTTAGGCTTTTTTTTTAAATAGATAATTAATAATAATATGGGAGAGCTTCCAGTGAATGTCTATAGGTACCAAACTAAGCAGAGCCTGCACTACGGTAACTTAATCACTGATATACAGATACAAACCCAGACACAGGTCAAATGGACATGTTCATGCACACAAATGTTTGACCTGCATCCCAGAAGTCAGGGTTCCTGCCAACTGTGTCAACTGGCCAGTCAATTGCATTATTCAAGCAGATGAAGCCAATTATTCCAGCCAGTCAATATTGATATATTTATTTATATTTACATTAATATTACTTATAAAGGCGAAAGTTCGTGATAGTGTTTGAATATTTGTTGTTTCTTTGTGCTCAACAGTTGGACCAATTTTGATGAATTTTGGTAAGGGGGTAAATGAGATGCTGGATTAACACTTTTCATAATCTTCATCATCCATCACGTGGGTGTGACCGCGGGGCGCAGCTACAAGAAATATAAAAGAAAAGCATATAGTATTCATACATCAAATTATTACCTGAGCATGACTAGCCAACTCAAAAATCATGACTTCACCGCATAACTGTGATGCTAAAGTTTCTAAATTCGCCAGCAGTCTAGTCGCATTCTCTGTTGATAGACCATGCATTTTGTGAATGCCTAATGATGGTGGCCTGAAATTGCATGATTCACTGGTTACAAGGGGCAGTTAAAAACAGGGGATTTAAAAATATGTGAACAGTAAAAGGCAAGGAAACAATAGGTGTTTGACCTCTTGTGCAAAACAGTCCCTTTAAAGGAATAAACAATAGAAAGTTAAGAATATTATAATATATATATAAGAATAAATACCTACTGCCTCTACAGTAGGGCCTCTCTTATCCAGACAGGGAAAAAATTTACCCTTAGTGGCTTGCATCTGCTTAACTTTGTTGAAGTTAAAAATTATACATACCTAAATATGTATATAACTAATACATAAATGAGACTAATGTATGGCTAAGCGAGTGGTGTGATGTCAAAAGCTTGCTGCTCCTCCCGCAAATGCAATAAATGTCTGGGTCTAGATTACCACGATCACTGAATTAGTGGAGAGATCCAGATTAGCTAGGCCCTACTGAATTATTACATTGCAATAACTAATAACTAAAAGTGCACCTACATTTATGTACAGCAAAAACATGAACATACAATTAACAAGTTATCAGGATTGAATTTGGGACCCTGCTCTTCAAAAGCAGAGACAATATCAACTGTGCTAGCGGAACAGTCAAGGATAAATAAACCCCTATTTCTCTTGGTTACGCTAGAGAACAGATAAAACAATCATGGTAATTTTTTTTTTGTTGTGTTTATTATTATCAGGAAAAGGTTCTTATGAAAGAAAAACCAAGAAAAGATGGGAGGTTATGGCGAAGCCGAAGGCCGAGTCTACTTCGCGAATGAAGTAGCGGGCAGTCACTAGCATAAATAAAAATAATAATATTTTTTTATTGGCATATTGTACATAGTGACATAAAGAATACAAATTTTAATTTTACATTACTTACTGGATACTCGCATTCAAATAATATAAGATAGGCCTCAGAACTCTATACTAGGCTAGAAGCCTGTGTTATAGGGATCTGTGCTCCCCATATTACTGTACTTGATAAATTTGGTAACATATATAATATGACACATTTTCAATAATCATGACCATATCATAATAATTTGTCAACATTAAAACATCTTATATATAATTATAGTACTTATTAGTTAAATTTAATGAAGCAATACAACATTCTAGTACCATATAAGTTAAAAAGAGTCCCTAAAAATACACTAACTACTAATAACAATGACTATGCAAGCTTTGTTATGGGTGCTTTAGAAGTGTAAAACTTACTTATCTGGATAATTTGAGCAGCATTTGAAATGTATAGTCACAGAGCAATAAATGCCCTGTATCTCAGAGTTGTGCAGAGGAATCAATGTCAACATCAGATCCAAAGGTCTCCACACCTTCCATGCTGTATTCTTACGATTATCTACAACTTCATCTCCATAGATAGCCTGAGAAACAGCAGTAATCAATATAGAATGATTTATTTTCTTGCTGAAAGTAGTACCTACAGGCAATGATTTTGATAAAAATTAACCTTTGAGAAAGTAATCATGACAGAAACACATCATTTTATCAAGTTGGTGTCACCAATTGAGATAAATTTTTTTAAACTACACTGTCCTAATTTATTTCCAAGCATGCTTGCAATCATAACCAATGTTCCATCATAATTATGAAAAATATTTTTGCCAATAAAACAACAGTATATTCATAATATCTTTTTATTGTCTCTATCTCCGAAACAATTCTAGAAATAGGATAGTGTCATTGTACTTTTACTTACCAGAATGCAAGTTTCTAAAAGAATGATAAAGGCTGAGAGAAGTTGATAGAACAGCTGGGACAATAAATTAATTTGACTTGATAATTTTAATAATAATAGAGATTAACAATCATTGTTACCTAAGTGTGTAGAAATCAGTATATCACAGACAAACAGAAAGAGAACAGTTTCTGCAAGTTTACATATGCACTAACTTGCTGAGTAAATAAAAATGTTATTGAATTGTTAAAACTTTTACCTGTAACGCGGCTAACTCGTTGTCCTGTCGCTCTTCATACGTTTCACTCATAATGTTACAAAAAATAACTTATTTACACTAATGCTTTATACTAGTAAATGTCAATACAAAATTTATTTTAGTTTATTTTTCCTGCTTTGTTTGTAGTTTTCTTTTTAAGGGTCTTCTTCTTCACTTTTGTTGATTGGTTTATTCTTCTTCTTCTTTTTGGATGGCTTCTGTGACTAAATTGTCACAATTCTGCCAGTGTTCGTACATGCTAGTGTCATAAACCGTGAGGGGTTTGTAGGTTGTTATCTAAGAATAATATGATCGGTAGTAAATAAAAATAAATTTTGGTTTTCGCAATGGTTTTCGACGTTGGTTGATGTACGTTAGCTGCCAGCAGTGTCAAGTAACAATCTATTTCTTTTAAATGGACTCCTACTTTTTATGCCATTTCTCCAGTAACTTTTAATAGTTCGAGAGACGAGTCACAGTCTGAAATTCAGAGTTAGTGGGTGGAGTTTACTCTGACCTGTCTCGCATGAGTTCGAACTCTGGTCATGGCGTGTATAGTATAGGTACTCGGTGTTTTGAAATTCACGTTTGAGTACGATCGTAAACTCCATGCTTACTCCATCGAATTTGCCTCTAGCCACAGGCAAATTGTTGTCACAAATAAGGTTTAGTTTGAAATATTTTTTGTGTCTTGCAACATTGCACTTATGGCGTCTGTGCACGCCATTAGTTTATAAGTATGGCAACAGGCGTTTGTACACGCCTTTACTTGTAGCCTGGCAACACTGCCAATAGAGAACTCTCTCTTCTGGTTCGAACTCTTGTCGTGGCGTACACGCATCTCTCATTATTTTGTAATCTATAAAGTTGAAGTTCTACTGTACATATATATAAGTTAATGTGGAATTAAAGTAATAGTCCGATACCTGTGCATTTAATTATTCCATCATTCAACTCAACGAGATACTCATACATGCAACACACGCATTCCTATATTGGTGACCAAACGACGTGAACTTCAACTACGCAAACCCTACAGTGAGACTACAAATGCTACAATAATCCTTGGCCAGCAAGCGTGCGGAGGTTTTTCCCGCGCGCCACGACGCATCCATACGAAGTAATTTACTTCAAGTAAATCGAAACCGAGACAAGTGACGCCGCGCCGACATCGCATCGAGACTCGTCGCCGAGGCCGAGCATCGATAGAAGCAACATAACGTGTGTGGAGGCATATTTCCCGCACACGCACCGATTGTGCATAATTCGGTGATATTATTTCATTCATTTTGTTTTGTATCGTAACCCTATTTTCACGCTACTGACGCTATTCAGTAATTGCATTGATGCTAGCGCCACCGCCATTACGACGGCTACATTGCAAAATTTTCGGAATCTTCCGCCGGAAGTTGTCAATGTCAAATTGGGATTTTACGTCAAACTTTGGAACTGTCAGTGATACCAGCTGTTAGCTTACGGTTCATCGTTCGTTTACAACATACTAACAAAGTAAAAAAAAGTGCTTTCGGGACTAACTGAATTTGGACATAGACATTTATTCTACTAATATAAACTATTTTGCAAGCTAATATTAACTAACTCATTTTACATTTATTGCTATTGGGGATATTGCTGTGTTTTATTGTTTGTGTGTACTGTAATTGCTCTCTTACGGATATTAATTCGTGTGTGATACTTATAGGTATAAAGTTTTTTTTTTTATATATATATCAAAATGGCTCAAAACACTAACACTGATCAACCGCTTACATCGCCGGTGGCTCCTGTGGATGTTGATGGTGATGGGTTTCAGGATGCTGCATCTGAGGTGTTTGTTAACAGAGTGTCCATACGCACACCTCCTTTTTGTAAGGATAGACCAGCCCTCTGGTTTGCTAGTTTAGAGGCACAATTCTATATTAATAAAATAACCACAAAATTTAACTTTGCTGTCGCACATTTAGACACTAACTGCACGAGGGAAGTGGAAGACATAATAACCAAGCCACCCAAAAGCATGCCTTACACTAGCCTAAAAAATGCAATTATTTCTAGGTTTTCTGAATCGTACGAAGAAAAAATCAGAAGGCTTTTGGAAAGAGAGCTCATGGGTGACAGGAAGCCTTCATCATTCCTGCGCCACCTCAAGTCTCTCGCTGGCCACACCTTTCCAGACCACCTGCTGAAGTCTATATGGTCCAGCCGTCTGCCCCGGCAACTGCAGATAGTGTTGGCTGCGCAACGGGTGCAGGACATTGGTGAGCTTGCTGAGCTAGCTGACAGGCTGATGGACATTCAGTCACAACCATCTGAGGTATGTTCTCTTAGTCCATTATCTCCACCTCCACCGGCTGAACATAGCAGCATTGCTGCTCTTCAGAAACAGGTTGCTGAGCTCACGGAGATGGTAGCTTCTCTCACTACAGCCAGAGGCCGGTCTCACAGTAGATCTGGTAACCGTGACTCAAGTCGCAGTCGTTCTCGCCCGTGCAATGCAGACCTATGTTGGTACCATGACCGTTTCGCTCAAAAGGCAAAAAAATGCATGCAGCCATGCAACTGGTCAAATGCCAAGTCGGAAAACTTGAACAGCGGTCAGTAATGGCGAATACCGACCGCCCAGCCGTTAGTCGCCGTTTATTTGTTATGGACCAGTATACCAACCAGAAATTCTTGGTTGACACAGGCTCAGACATCTGCTGTTTTCCTCGGCGACTCACGAAAGGCCGTCTTTCCAGCAGTGGATACGATCTGTGTGCTGCTAATGGCACAGCTATAAAAAGTTAGGCAGTATATCCCTACATCTAAACCTAGGGCTACGCCGCAACTTTGAGTGGAATTTTATCATCGCAGATGTTAGTACTCCGATAATTGGATCTGACTTTCTTAGTTTTTATAATCTCTTACCGGATTGCAGACACGAGCGGGTCATTGATGGCACTACCAAGATGTCAGTGTCAGCTTCTGCGGCTCGCACATCCCAAGACAGTGTCAAGGCGGTGACTTGCAGCAACTCTGACTCACCGTTTGCACAACTGCTTGCTGAGTTTCCCGAGATCACACGGCCTCCTGGTATAAACAGAATTATAAAACATTCTACCGGTCATTACATTAATACCACCGATGGTCCGCCGGTTTCCTGCAAACCACGCCGCCTTGCACCTGACAAGCTACGTATTGCTCAGAATGAGTTCGATGCAATGGTGCGCGCTGGTACTGCAAGACCATCAAGCAGTTCCTGGTCATCACCCCTGCATCTTGTTCCTAAGAAGGATGAGACATGGCGACCATGTGGTGACTATAGGGCACTTAATGCCCGCACCATCCCAGACCGATACCCAGTCCGTCATATTGGGGATTTTGCACACAACTTGGTTGGCTCCACTGTATTCTCAACCATAGACCTGGTGAAAGCATACCAGCAGATAAGAATACACAGTGCTGACATCTGCAAAACTGCAATCGTAACACCTTTCGGTCTCTATGATTTCCCATTCATGACATTTGGGCTCCGTAATGCTGCACAAACCTTCCAAAGGTTCATAGACGAGGTGGTACGTGGCCTGGATTTTTGTTTCCCGTATGTTGACGACATCCTAATTCACTCTAAAAGCACCAGCTTGCACGCTAAACACCTAAGGATATTATTTGAGCGCTTACACCAGTATGGCGTTGTAGTCAACCCATCAAAATGTGTTTTTGGAATGAGTGAGGTGGTATTTCTGGGTTACAAAATAAGTGCAGAAGGGTCACAACCACCTGAAGACCGCATTCAAGCACTCATGGATTTCCCCCCACCTAAAACTGTACAGGGTATGCGCAGATTCCTGGGTATGATAAATTTTTATCGCAGATACCTTCCCGTTGCTGCAAAATTCCAGGCACCGCTCATCGACGCTGTAGCTGCCACACACTGCAAAGGTGCAAAACCTTTCCCGTGGACAGCTGATCTGCTAGAGCACTTCGAAGCCTGCAAGAAGAGCCTGTCTACTGCTACTATGGTGTCTCATCCCGATAGCAGCGCTGAGCTTGGTCTTTTCACTGATGCATCAGGTACCCATATTGGTTCTTGTCTTCAGCAAAGACGCAATAAAAGTGAAGCCTGGCGCCCTCTGGCTTATTTTAGTAGGAAACTAACTACTAAACAGACAGAGTGGCCAACATACTACAGAGAGCTTCTTGCTGTATATGAGAGTGTCCAACATTTTCGACACATTTTGGAGGTCCAGCATACAACCATCTACACAGACCACAAACCTCTCATATACGCCTTCCAGCAACGGCGAGAAAAACTTCCGCCAGCTCAGCTAAACCAATTGAGTTTCATAAGCCAATTTACTACTGACATAGTACACATAAAGGGTGAGGACAACATAGTGGCTGATGCAATGTCTCGCATAGAGGCAATAACACTTACAGAGGATTATGCTGCACTCTCAAAGGCTCAAGCAGTGGACAATGAGCTTGAGAAGCTCCGCACTGACTCCTCACTCATATTTGAACAAATTCTCATTCCAGGAACAGATATTAGCATCACTTGCGATACTTCTACAGGCAAGCCGAGACCGTACCTACCTGCATCTTTCCGCCGATCTGCGTTCCAACGACTGCACAACCTCAGCCACCCCAGCGCGCGCGCAAGCGCACGCCTGGAAGCTGACCGTTTTATCTGGCCTCTTCTCCGCAAGGACTGCAGCTCTTGGGCACGATCCTGCATCTCATGTCAGCGCAGTAAGGTATCCAGACATATTTCCTCACCACTGGGTAACTTCCCCAGTACGTCTGCACGTTTTCAACATGTCCACCTGGATATAATCGGTCCCCTTCCTTCATCCAGAGACTATACATACTGTCTGACAGCTGTTGACAGGTTCTCTCGTTGGGCGGAAGTATGGCCTATGTCCGGTATTACAGCAGAGGAAGTATCAGATACCTTTGTGAATGGCTGGATAGCACGCTTTGGAGTACCTCTCGTCATAACCACCGACCAAGGGCGACAATTCGAGTCTACTCTCTTCACACGATTACTACAGGTTTGTGCCATTAAGAGGATTCGAACAACCAGTTATCATCCGCAAGCAAATGGTATGGTCGAACGCCTACATCGCCAGCTGAAGGCGGCACTCATGTGCCACGCTGATACATGGAGTAAGGCCCTACCATTTGTTTTGCTTGGCATTCGCACAGCACTGAAGGAAGACTTGCAATGCTCTTCCGCCGAAATCCTTTATGGCGAACCTCTGCGGCTTCCCGGAGAACTTATTATTCCACCATCACAGGAATGTGCCAGTAATACACCAGATTTTGTCAAACACCTACAGACCAAAATGGCCAGCCTTCGTCCCATCCCAGCATCACGGCATTCTAAGCCTTCAGCATTTGTCTTTAAAGACCTGCCGAAGGCAACACATGCTTTCCTTAGGGATGACGCTGTAAGACGGCCACTGCAACAACCATATACGGGGCCTTATAAAATCTTGGAAAGGAGCGCCAAGACTATCACCTTGGACGTTAGAGGGAAGGAGCATGAGGTGAGCATTGACAGGGTTAAACCTGCCCACCTGGAACCCGAGAGTGATCCACAAGATCCTGAGGACACCACATCAATGCCTGCACTCGGAAATACACCTCGCAGCTCTACACCAGCATTGGCGTCGTCGGCACCTGCAAGCTCGTGCTCTACGCCTGCTACTGCATCTCCTCAGATTGCTGTTGGTCTGCCTCTTGATCCACCATCATCATCTACTCACGCATCAACTACCCCACCTTTAACTACGCGAGCTGGACGCAAAGTAAAGTTCAGAGATATTTTAGATTTATAATGACAAGATAATTATTCGATTTTAGTTTTAATAAGTTTCGTTTTTCGTCTGGTTGTATCACACCGTATTTTTCTCCGTAGGGGGGTGATATGGCGTCTGTGCACGCCATTAGTTTATAAGTATGGCAGCAGGCGTTTGTACACGCCTTTACTTGTAGCCTGGCAACACTGCCAATAGAGAACTCTCTCTTCTGGTTCGAACTCTTGTCGTGGCGTACACGCATCTCTCATTATTTTGTAATCTATAAAGTTGAAGTTCTACTGTACATATATATAAGTTATTGTGGAATTACAGTAATAGTCCGATACCTGTGCATTTAATTATTCCATCATTCAACTCAACGAGATACTCATACATGCAACACACGCATTCCTATACACTATAAAGAGAGAAACATATAATTTCCCTATGAGAGGAAATGAAGTAGACGACACCCAATAAATAACTTTTCACTTTCCTGATCCTGCTGTCCTTCCATTTCTAAACTATTATAATTGTTCCGTGTTATTTTATTTTTCAATTACCAAGTTTCCCCGCTATTAATTAAAAGTATAAAAATATAGAAATACAAGTTTACGACATGTTTTATCAATCCAATAAAAATGAAACTCGAAGAACTGGCACAATATCGACGGCAAAAAGCGGAAAGGTTGTAACCCACAACTTATAAAATGTTCAAGAGAACCGAAAAACTTCGGAGATTTCAGAAAAAAATTACTATCTTCTTTGTTATTTCACCTACAAATGTCATTTTAAGAATCTAAGAGTATTTTTTGATCATTTATAAAGATAAATATCTAAAATCGACTAAAAGTTTCTATAGATCAATATTTTTGTGGGTTACAGCAGTAACACCTATTTTTTGTAACGATAAAAAGCTGTAAACAAAACAAAGAATAGTATGGACGACTCCAAATCAAGTATTTTTCTATAAAGCCAAAATGATGTAATTACATAATACATTCAAGTAATTTACCTTAATTTTGACTTAAATTCAAATGTCTATGTAACAACGAGCGCTGAATTGTATTTACTGTTAAAAGATAAAAGAGATAATTTAAATAAAATGACGTAAATGTTGTATTGACTTTATTTATAGTTTTTTAAGGACTGTTAAAATAACAAAAATAATCATGAGATCACAATTAGGTTACCTAATAATTAAAAGTAATAAAGGGAAAATATTTGAAAGTTTGTTTGTATTAAGTACACGGAAAAACTACATAACCGGTTCAAAAAAATATTTCACCAGTAGAAAGCTATATTACGAGTATGTCTGAGTAACATATAAGCTTCGAGTTTCCCAACGGGTAGCTTAAGATGAACATGGACAAGACGAAAATTATGTCTAATGCCCATGTTGTGCCTACCCCAATATCAGTTGGGAACTCAATTCTCGAAGTTGTTGACAAATACATCTACCTAGGACAGACAGTCAAACTAGGCAGGTCCAACTTCGAGTAAGAGGTCAATCATCGAATCCAACTCGGCTGGGCAGCATTCCGGAAACATCGCGAAGTCTTCTCGTCAAAAATACCCCAGTGCCTCAAGACAAGAGCCTTCGACCAATATGTGTTACCAGTGATTACTTATGGCGTGGTGTCTTACTATGGGCCTCATAAGTAAGCTCAAAGTCGCATAACAAGCTATGAAGAGGGCTATGCTCGGGGTTTCTCTACGTGATCGAATCAGAAATGAGGTTCAAAGATTAATTCATCTTCATCATTGGCATCAGTCACATCTTCATTAACTGTATCTAATAAAGAATCTTTACCTTATTGTCAATTATAAGGTTTTTGTATTCTGGAGCAAATCTTAAAGGAATGACATTTTGTAAACAAGATTAATTAAATCTTTGTAAGTTTTTGTAGATATGCCTAGTTATGTCGGATATAAGTTTTCCTTCAAACCAACCGTGTATTTTAAAGGAAGCAAAGGAATTTTTATAGTGTCAGCATCAGGCATAATCGAGTTTTTAATGTATATCACATTGAGTTCTTGTTTCTTAAAAGCAGCAATGTATTTTTTTTTATGTTGCGTTAAAAACATCAAGGATTCAAATTTACCATTTAGTACCTTAACTTTATATGGCTCTGGATCTTGACGTGTGAATTCCATAATAGTTGGCCATGCGACGACGCCAATAGTAGAGATTTTTAATTATGGTCTCAATGGTCGCGTAAGTCATAAAACAAATATTGTTTTACGACTTTATTTTAGATTTTGTCGATCGGGACTTTCTGGTAAATTACATTGAACCTTGTATATGTAAAGTAAGTAATAATATTATGCCATATTGATTGGTGTGGATGTGGGGTATTTAGAACCTTCTGGGTATCGAAACTTGTACATATTGTAGTTTTATCTTGTATATGTAAATTTTGATGACATTTAAACCGCTTGTAAGACTCATGTTTTTCTTTAATATGCTTTTCTTTTTTTCCTTTATCTGCTTCTATTTTTTGTTCATAATGTTTACTACAACAAATAAGACACTTATCTTTTTTAGGCACGTGAAATCAATGTTATACGAGTTTTTAAACCAGGTTCAAAATACTTGAAAAGACATTCCTTTAATTGCGCTCTGATCACATTCGTTTTCTACCAACTTCCAAAAAGGCGGAGGTACTCAATTTGACTGTATTTTTTATGTTGCCTCATAATTTTGGACTGAGACTTTGATTTTAAATTTTTTTTTTTTGTAAAAGCTGGTGCTTTCCATGTGGTCCCACGTAAATTTTATCAAATTCGGTTCAGTAGTTTTTAAGTTACACTCCAATAACTGATTATTACCAAAGTAATAGAATGGAAGTCGGTATTAAATTTTTCAAATTTCACTTGTTGTAAATACGATGCAAATTCAAAATACTCACGTTTCGAACCTCTTCAGGTAGATATAATCGGTTAGTCTTTTCTGCAATAATGCGATGGCACCTTTGGCAAGCTTTCGACGCGAGCGCGTGTTACAATGGCATTAAATCCTATTAGTCAACATTTAACAGCTGTATTAAAAGGGACATAACTGCGAATATCCCAAAATATATATATTTTTTTAATTAGCGTAACTATCTATTTTCTATAATACCGTGTATGTGTAAATTGCAATAAACCAGGCTGATCTACAATTTTTTATCTAATGAATGTAGTTAATGTGGTGCGTCACAAAATTTTGATACGCAAAAACGCTGTAACCCACACCGCCCGACATTTCAACAGGGCTGTAATTACCGTGGATTAATTATTTACAAAAGTTGAATTGGCATAATGCAAAATGATAAAAATATGCTGTTTTTTATGCTATTTAAAACAATTGTTCGAACGGCCTTTTAAAAAAATGGAAAAAATCTCAACGTCGTACAAAATCTTTTATTGACCATAGAGCCAAGGGGATTAGAGCGTTCGACGCAGAAAAAAAAACTGATTCCGATTCTGCAATAAAAATAAAATGACAGGGGTGTCGGTTACAACGTTTCCGCTTTTTGCCGTCGATATGCTGATCGCGTCATAGCCATAGAAGAAAAAAAAAGTAGACGACATTCAAAATTCAGAAATAGTAGGTACAGTATTTATTGCACACAGTTTCCCGCCTAAACGCAAACTTTGTTATTTTATTTTTTAATTACCAAGTTTCCCCGCTATTAACTAAAAGTATTAAAATATAGAAATACAAGTTTACGTCATGTTTTATCAATCCACTAAAAATGAAACTTGGAGAACTGGCACAATACGCTGGTCACGTCATAGCCATAGAAAAAAAAAATAAACGACATTCAAAATAATTCAGAAATAGTACAGTTTTTATTGCACACAGTTTCCCGCCAAAACGCAAACTTTGACTGTAGCCAACTTGGGGGTATTGCCCGTAAATTTAGAGGGAAAGTACCCGCAAAGGGGGATTAGGGGCTATATAATTAGGGTTATTTTTAGGGAGATGGAAAATTAAGTTGAGGTGTATTCTATGACTGATATACTGTGCTTCAAACCTGGAAATACACATCAAAAAAGTATAAGCAACATGCATCATGTCACAAATTTTACCAATTCTATTAATCAATTTTTAAGTCTTTACTCACTCACCTTCGATTTGCCGACGATATTGTAGTCATGGCAGAATCCATGGAAGACCTCAGTACAATGCTCGAAGGCCTCCATCGAGTTTCCCAACGGGTAGGTCTTAAGATGAACATGGACAAGACGAAAATTATGTCTAATGCCCATGTTGTACCTACCCCAATATCAGTTGGGAACTCAGTTCTCGAAGTTGTTGACGAGTACATCTACCTGGGACAGACAGTCAAACTAGGCAGGTCCAACTTCGAGAAAGAGGTCAATCGTCGAATCTAACTCGGCTGGGCAGCGTTCCGGAAACTTCGCGAAGTCTTCTCGTCAAAATACCTCAGTGCCTCAAGACAAGAGTCTTCGACCAATGTGTGTTACCAGTGATGACTTATGGCACTGAAACGTGGTCTCTTACTATGGGCCTCATAGAAAAGCTCAAAGTCGCACAACGAGCTATGGAGAGGGCTATGCTCGGGGTTTCTCTACGTGATCGAATCAGAAATGAGGAGATCCGTAGAAGAACGAAAGTCACCGACATAGCCCAGAAGATTAGCCAGTTGAAGTGGCAGTGGGCAGGGCACATAGCACGCAGAACAGATGGCCGATGGGGCCGAAAGGTTCTGGAGTGGAGACCACGGATCGGCAAGCGCAGCGTAGGTCGTCCACCGACACGGTGGACAGACGACCTGAGGAAGGTCGCAGGACGACGTTGGATGCAGGCCGCTTCCAACCGGTCCTTTTGGAAAATCATGGGGGAGGCCTATGTTCAGCAGTGGACGTCCTACGGCTGAGATGATGATGATGATGATGACTCACTCAAGGTGCGTAGGTATGTAAACTTTTTTGTTTTTGATGACATGCTGGCTGATTGTAAAAAAAACTTTTCTATTATGTGTTGTTTTTTCTTAAAATTTAAACGAATGCGAATTTGTTAGAATTTAAGTGCGTTTTTATTGCTACGTTTAGACTTAATTTTATAATTTTATCGATAATTTTAATAAAGTTAGCGACAAAATTGGATTGTGAGACACTTTTTACATCATGAAGCGACATCATTTGACGGCAGATCAAATGCAAAGAGCTGTAGGGATGTTGCAAGCGGGAAGAAATCAATCTCAGGTATCTCGGCATTTTGGTATTCATAAAAGCGTTATTTGTCGTCTTTGGCAGCGCTACAATAATACAGGAGACCCCGCTGAATAGCATACAGGCCGTGGAAGGTGTACAACCAATCAGCAAGACCAGGGGCCTTACTATCAGCTTTTTAAATGGTGTAGAGAACGCAGAACATTGACCCAGGAGCAATGGTAAAATTATGTTTTCCGATGAGTCGCGATTCAGGCTTAGGCCTGATACAAGAATGGTATGCGTGTACCGTCGGCCCGGAAATACTGAAAGGCTCAGGTGCGTTCAGGAAGTTCATCCATACAGCGGCTCAACAGTTATGGTATGGGCGGGTATTATGAAGAACAGGGGAACTGAGCTCGTTTTTGTAAATGGAAACATGAACGCTGAAAATTACGTTGAGGATATTCTTAGACCTTATGTCCATCCATTTTCACAAATCTTTAGCTCCGATTTTACGTAAGGGCAGATTTCGCAAATGTTGTTTGCTAGGAAATACCGTGTCCTATGACTTCTAACTTGTTTATCAGTGACACTTTGTATTGTAAGTGACCTTGTTTCAGAGATTCCACCTTTAACACAATCCCATCATCGATGTCCAGTATGTATCTGAATCACTTAGCACCTCCATTTGTACCAGAGCAAGAGTTGTTCAACTATTCACAAGTGGCATGTAATAATGATGATTTCATAAGTTCTCCCTTTACTTTATATGAACTCAAAGGGGTGCTGTCTACCGTTCGGGACTCAGCTCCTGGTGAAGATGGTATCCCGTATTCCTTTTTTTCAAATCTTGGAGAAAATGCACTAAATTATTATTTACAGCTGATAAACTCTTATTCTTATTCTTTGTTTTCCTGGCTTTTGCGATATTGTCGCAATTTCGCCAATGTCGCGTCGGTAGAGCGAAAACAAACGCAGGAGATTGATCGGTGGCGGGAAGAATGATCAGCGATCGTGACTCTTACATATTTTTTTTTTTTTATCCCTGGGCATATTTTCCTGAGGAAAAGACACACATAAGACATACACAGGACAACACAATTATATAATTACACATACTATCATATCCAGTTATAAATATATTATATTAGTACTACAAATCTAAGTTAACTACAGTCATAGTTTTATTTTGTTCACCAAGATACATTTATTTAGTATATATACAAATGGAGTAAAGGAAAGGGAGAGAAGGGAGCTGAGGTTGGTAGGACGAGGAATATCAACAGGAAGCATGTCATAGAGAGAACAGCGCAGCTTCGAGCAGTTGAAAAAGATATGATCTGCGGTCCCTTCATCAAGTCCACATTCATATAATGAGTGATCACGGATTCTTATCTTGGCCAGAAACACTGGAGTGCATGAGTGTCCCAGCCGCAAGCGGCATATGGTGGAGGTGGCAATCTTTTTTACTTTTTTATATTTAAAAAACCAAGGCTTTAAGGGTATGTTGTGCTGAAGTTGACCATAAAATCTTCCCTTGATTACTTTTGAGTCCTGCCAAAGTTTTTCCCAGGTTTTTCTCATTTGAGGCTGACACATAGAAGAGAGGTCGTGAGAGAAAATTTTGTAATAGTCTTTGTTGCCATGAAGAGTTGCGTGTCTGGCGCACATGTCTGCATTTTCATTTCCTGGGATGCCTACATGTCCAGGGATCCACGCAAGGACTACCTTCAGCCCAAGTTGGTGACTATTATAAAGGGCTTCTTTTATTTTTAGGATAATAGGGAACTTTGACTTACATTTAAACTGATTAGCGAGGATAGCCTGAAGACTGCTTTTTGAATCTGTGAAAATAATTGCCTGGGATACCCTATGCGAGTTGACATACATAACTGCCTCCAAAATAGCAATAGCTTCGCCTGTGAACACAGAAGCTAAAGGAGGGCATTTATGATTCAAAATAATTTTATATTTAGGAATCCAGACAGCAGTACCTACATCACTGTCTTGTGATAATTTAGATGCGTCTGAGTATATTGTAAGCCAGTTTTTCCATTTGGAGTCAATTATCTCATAAAAGGTTTTGCAAGGTTCTATTGTATCTTTGTCTATGCCGAAATTAAGGATAATGGAGGGCTGGAAAATTATAGATTGATAACTGATTGAGAATAGGGGATTAATTGGATATTTAACTACAGGGTATAAGAGCTCTGAATATCTAATGAAACTACGGATAATACAGGGGAGATTTGACTCAGATCTGATTTCTTGTGTAGTGTAAAGGTTATACAGCTTTTGAATTTTACTTATAAGAGGGTGAGAAGAGTTCTGCACCAGCTTAAAAAAAAATCTGTCAGACAGAAACTGTCTACGAAGGTGAAGTGGAGGCTCAACACTCTCAACCTGCATAGCATTAATAGGTGAAGATCTCATGGCCCCAAGGATAATGCGAAGGCATTTGGACTGTATTTTGTCCAGCTTTGCTAGTGCTGCTTTATTGCCCGGGTCTAGAAGAAATGTACCATAGTCCAAATGACTGCAAATAATTGCATTGTACAGAAGTTTCTGAGAGAATGGGTGGGATCCCCACCATGACCCAGATAGGGCTCGAAGAATATTGATGTTTTTTTCACACTTCATAACAACAGTGTTAAAATGTTGAACTCCCGTCAGCCTGGAGTCTAACCAGACTCCCAAAAATTTTACAGAGCTTTGTTGTGGAATAGTTTCATTTTCACATCTTAAGTTGATGTTAGGGATGACTCTTTTTTTGGTGAAGATAATAGAGTTACTCTTAGATGCTGATATGGAGAGGCCATGGTCGGATAACCAGACTCCAAGATACTCTAATGCTGAATTGAGTTTACTTTCCGCTTCTGATATACATTTTGTTGACAGATATAGTGCTAGATCATCAGCATATTGTAGGACATGACAGAAAGAATCCACAGTAAGTGCCAGATCCCTAGTATATAGGCTGTATAGGATAGGGCTAAGAACTGAGCCTTGTGGAAGGCCTTTCCATACAGTCCTGGGTGACAGATGGGTGTTTTGGTTTCTAATCAAAATAGTTCTTTGCATCAGGAAGCAGCAAATGAAACGAGTCATCCTCACGGGAACACTCAGCTGTAACAGTTTGTTTCTGAGTTCAGGGAGGAGAACATTGTCATAGGCTGATGAAATATCAAGGAATACTCCAATGAGGTATTCCTTGGTCCTGAAGAAATGATGTATTTCAGTAGTAAGAATGCTGAGGCTGTCAAAAGTACTCATTCCCTTTCTAAAGCCAAATTGGGATTTGGGGAGTAGCGATGAAGATTCAAGCAACCATTCCAGCCTATTCTTTATGAGTAACTCTGCAATCTTGGCCAACACACAAGATAATGCAATAGGACGGTAAGAGTTAGAGTCAGTTGCGTTTTTACCTGGTTTCAAGACTGGTATGATGATTTGTGTGTTCCATGTTTCAGGAATAAGACCTTGGTCATAAAACATGTTAATAAGGTTCAGAAAATATAGCTTAGTTTTTTCAGTAGCTCTTGTGATGAAGGAGTATGTGATACCATCTACCCCAGGTGAGGAATCCACTAATCCATCCATAGCCACTTGTAATTCATCATAGGAAAATAGACTATCAATATTGTTGGAGGTGCAGATAGGAATGGGAATATTGAATGTGAGGGCTATGTGAGTAAAAGGAGGAGCAAGCTTATTGGCAAATTCATCAATCCATGCTGAGGAGTTTGAAGTTAGATTTAGGTAATTACAATAGCCTCTAAATTTGCGAATTTGTCTCCATACTAAAGATGGAGGAGTAGTCTGTAGTAGTAGTAGTGGGAGTCAGGCTCTCACAGAAGTGAATCCATCCTCTTTTTTTTTTATTTGATAGTAATCGCCTGGACTTTGCAGCGGATTTTTTGTATAGTAAATAATTAGTCATAGTCATAGAGGTATTATAATTAGTTTCGGTCTCATTCCGATTTCTGACTATGTTTGAACATTCAGAGTCCCACCAGGGAGGGGAGGGACGGTTGCACCAGGGTTTTTTGAGAGGGATATGTTCATCAGCTGAGGCAGTAAGAGATTCAATAAATTTTGTATAGCATATGAGAAGATTATTAGGATTGGGGTTAGGAATTAGTTGTACTCTATTATTAAGGTTACAGGAGTATAATTCCCAGTTAGCTGCTGAAAGTCTATATTTTGGGAGTGGGTTTGGACAGCTTTGAGGAGGAGTTCTCTGAAGTAGCTTAATTATTATAGGAAAATGGTCACTACCATATGAGAAAGGTAGCACCTCCCAGGATACGACAGAGGATAGGGATGGCGAGCAGGCAGTTAAATCCACTGCACTTCTGGGGTTTTGGGATGGTGATACACGACGAGTAGGAGACCCATCATTTATTACACAAAGATTTGCCTCATCAAATGCATCCAAAAGAGAGTAACCAAACTGGTCACAGTGGGCCGAGCCCCAGGAGGTGTGGTGAGCATTAAAATCGCCCATCACTATAACAGGAGTAGGTACGGATAAGATGATTAGAAGGATGTCAGGGATCAGATAGGAGTGGGGATGGGGGATATAAAATGATAGAAATGTGATGTTAAAAGCTCTAACAGCCACAACATTAAATTTAAATAAAAAAGGTTAAGCTATGCTTAATCAGCAGGGCACTTCCTGCATACCCATCCTGGCGGTCATCCCGAAGACATGAGTAGCCCGAAACTCTGTAATGAGATCCAGGCATCAGCCATGTCTCCGAGATGGCTACCAGGATGGGTGAATATTTTCTGATTAAGTAATATAAATCATGAGTCTTCGCTCGAAGACTGTTGCAATTCCATTGGATGATTGGACACTGGTCCATTATGTCCTATTAGGGATGAGAGTTGGCTTATCATGTGGGCAACGTTGGTCGGTAAGTTAATGGAGTTCTGGGAGATGATGTTGATGATGATTGTGAGCAGTTGCACAAGAAGCTGTTCTTGTGGTAACTCACAGGGAGAGGAGGGTTGTGACATTTGGAGGGCAAATCCATTTGGGAGGGAGGAAGGTACATTGGCTATGATATTTTGGTGGGCAGCTTTATCATAGGTCTTTCCCAGGGGGGGTCTTGGCTTGGGGTAGTGGACTACCGTTTTTCTGTATGATTGTACATGGGGATGAGGCTGAGGAGGGACCACTGGAACTGATTGTGGGGAATGGGGATCAGGTGCATATGAGGCCTTAGTAGCTTCAGTATAAGTCATGCGCACATTTGGAATCTGTGAAGATGCATCCTGATAAGAAATTCCATCTCGAGACATAATGAGCTTAATGGATTTCTGCCTGTCCTGTTCAGGGCAGGTTCTGCTGGTAGCAAAGTGATGGGCAGAGCAATATAAACACGTAGAGGAAGGCTCTTGGATACTACACTCATCTCCCATATGGGGTTGAGCACATCTGTAGCACCTTGGTTTAGATCGACACTGAACTTTGATGTGGCCAAACCAGCAACAGTTCATACACTGTATAGTAGGAAACTGATAGGTCTCAACGGCTAAGGAAGAATAATATGAGAATACTCTTGTTGGTAATTTTTGGCCTCTAAACGTCAGAACAACAGTTTGTGTTGGTTCCCATGTGATATTACCGTCCAGTTTAACTTTCCTATTCATCCGCCTAGCCTTAAGGATTTGAGCACATTCACCTGGTGTAATTAATGACTCAACAAACTCGTCCATGGACCAATCAACAGGCACTCCTCGTACTAGTCCCATTCGTGTCACATTATAAGTAGGTATAAAAGCCTCATACTTATGCGTCCTGAGCAAAGGGTTATTTAAAAACTTATTCGCTCCCGAAGCTGATTTAAACATAATCGCGATTTTATTTCGTCCAACTCGTTTGACACCATCCTGGCAAATGTTGTCGATTTTATTTACATATAGGAATTGTCCGAATTTGATGGGTCTAATTTGAGTACCTGCGGCTGGGTCAGACTCTATTCTGGATACGTGAACGATGAAGGGACCGGAGTCAGTTGGCTCATAAGACCTTATCCCATCCACAACAATTGAAGGGTGGGTGTATACCGTTTGGATCGAGGCTGACGCTGTCTCAGAGTCCGTAATCAGTTTTTTACGAGGGGCAGGTTGATCATCGTCATTATTTTGGCGTATAGTCGCCGTCGCACAGGCCGTCTTTGCTAATGGCGGACCTGGGTCCGGCGGGTCCGGAGGGTCAGGGGAAATGGGTTCCATTTCCCCTAAATACAAACAAAACACAAATAAAAACTCACCACCACCTGTCTAAGAATAAATATGCCTCAGAAATACGTAAACTGACTCGAAATGTGGATTTTAACACTTAAAACTCGACCCAATCTCTCTAACACGTGTGTTACGCTCGACTTCTTCTTCGCGACCATCGCTGATAAACTCAATAATTATGACAAATGACAGTGAAGTACCAATGACATGGAAATCACAGATAGTGTTGCCAATTTTAAAACCAAATAAAAACCCGTCCGAAGTGTCATCATACCGCCCAATAGCTTTGTCTCCTGTTATTGCTAAAATTGCCGAGCAGTTAGTTAAAAATAGATTAGAATGGTTTATTGAAAATAGGAACTTGCTTTCAAACTCACAATTTGGATTTCGAAAAGGGAAAAGTACATACGACAATATCAGTATCCTTATGTCTGACATACGATTGGCTTTTTCTAAAAACGAATCAGTTGTAGGTGTTTTTTTAGATATTCAATCAGCGTATGATAATATCAGCCTAACAATACTAAATAATAAACTAGAAACATTATCTTTTCCAATGAATCTTACCAACTTTATCATAAAATTATTATCGGGACGTACAATCAAAATTGACGAGCACTGTAGGACAATCTGGAGGGGACTTCCTCAGGGCTCTGTTTTGAGCCCAATTTTGTATAATATCTATACACATGATCTAGAAAGTTCGTTAAATGGATCGTGTAATATTTTACAATACGCTGATGATGTGGTATTATACAGCTCCAATAAATACGTCAATGCTGCTTCTTCCCACATATCTAACTCCTTATCACTTCTGAAAACCTGGTTGGACAAGAATGATCTGGAACTGTCTGTGTCCAAGAGTTGTGCACTCTTGTTCACTAGACAGCGTATGCCTCCCCCCATTACACTGCATTACAATAGAGAATGCATTCCCATTAAAACCGAAGCTAAATTTTTGGGTATAATTTTTGATGCAAAACTTTCCGGTTTGTCTCATTGTTCTAATATTGTTGCCATGTGTGAGCGCTCACTAAACATTCTTAGGTGTCTTTTGGGGGGTTTGGTGGGGTGCGCACCCATATTCTTTAAAGTTGGTCTACAATGCTCTGATAAGAAGTGTTCTTGATTATGGGGCCTTCTTGTTAGAGCCATGTAGCCTAGCTGGAATGAAGAAATTGGATGCCGTTCAGGCCAAAGCCCTTCGGATTATAACTGGAGCAATGAAAAACAGCCCTATTAATGCATTACAAGTTGAATGTGTTGATCCTCCACTCTATCTACGTCGACAATATTTGGCTGATAGATTCTTTTGCCGAATGTTACAGTTTTCTGTACACCCGCTTTTTTTTAAACTTCTTCTTCTCGCAGACCAAATCGCTTCATCTTCATATTGGAAACACAAATCTCCACCTTGCTTAATTCAGTCTTACCATAAACTAAAAATTGTTAATGCACCAACACATCGTTCTCGTAATCTAGCCCTTTTCGAGTCGTGTTACCAAGGACTAATTTTTCCACCAAACGTATACCTTAACTTAGGAATTCACAAGGGTGATATTCTAGCAAATAATTATTTAAATTCAATAATTAGTGACAATTGGCAGGAATGGCATCAAATATTTTGTGATGCCTCCAAACATTCTAATGATGACTGCGTTGGTGTAGGAGTATTTCATCAACAGTACAAAATAATACAAAAGATTAAATGTCCTCCACAAACATCAATTTTTACAGCTGAGTGCTTCGGTATTTATAAGGCTCTAGAATACATACATTTACTAAAATATTTTCCGACTCAAAAAGTGCGTTACAGGTTATTGAAAGATTCCCGTTCCAAAAAAATGCTTACTCCCCGATTATTATAGCTTCTCGAGAAATGCTTTTGAAGTGTGTGAGTAAGGGCCTTTCTGTTTCTTTTGCTTGGATTCCAAGTCACAGCGGTATAAAGGGCAACGAAAAAGCTGACCAACTGGCTAATAGCGCTATACAATGTGGTGACATGCACCCGTACAAAAATTATAGTGCAGACCTGGCTGCTCTTGCCAAACCTTTTCTTCAACAATCTTGGAGTGAAGCTTGGAAAAAGAGCGCTCAATTAAAAGGAAAGTATTACTTCCGTGTTCAACCTAACATTCCAGTAAAACCCTGGTTTTATATGGCTAAGTTGAACAAATGAGCTACATCCGTGATTATACGAATGAGACTGGGACACATGTGCACTCCAGCACACCTTGCTCGGATACGTATACTAAATTCAAATAGTTGTGAATGTGGGCAGGATGTGGGTGATTCTAACCATATTTTTCTTAATTGCCCGCGATATGATTACTCTTTTCTATACCAAAGTCTGATAGATCTTGATGTACCTCTTCCTACTAACGTATTATGTTTATTATCTTCTAATTATATACCTATATATAAAGTCATTGCTTCATTCATTGAGGCTAATGACATCAATTTGTAAAAAAAATGGTTTAAAATAATGATATATATTTTAATATTTTTCTCTTAATATTATTAAATTGTATGTAGACTTATTTTTAGATGTATTCTCTTCCTATACATAACTCCTCTGACCCTATAATTTCCCTTATTCCTTATATTTGATATATGACATATCCGTTTCCCCGTTTTCAAACAAAAAGAAAACCATTTAACTGTACATACGAGTACTTCCTATAAATCATACTCCAAACCTTGCCGCTCCCACGTCAAACCTGAAAATGAATCGATGCCGAAGACTTGGAAGAATTTTGGAAAAAAACATGACGCTGGCAAATGCACATGACGTGCGACGCCATATTCCTCAACGGAGTCGAGTTGAGGAAAAAAAAAACAAACCTACCGTACCGCTAATTCTTTGTAAATAAAATTATCAAGTAACATTTGTGGGTGGATAAAAGATATAGTTAAGAACAGAAAAAAAGGGTACATACCGAGGAATCGGTACCTCGGCGGGCCGGAAATACAAAATAGAACTAAAAGTGAAAAAACAACAAAACGGTGCTACTTTTTGCTGGCTGAAGGGGCTCGTCGACTTTTCGATGGCGGTGCCGTGTCCCTGGCTCTGGTGGTGACAGCAGCTGTACCTGCAGTCCTAGGCGCACTCGACGCGGCAATCTTATCGAGCTCTTTGAGATTGCTAATCCGATGCCGCACACCATCGGTGCCAAGTACAAAAACAAAGCCATCCCTTGTCCAACACTTTTGAATGCCAAATTTCTGGCGGGCAGCCATGAAAGTGTCGTGACGCGGTTTTGTCAAGAACTCTGACAGCGTGATATTGGACCCTTTCAGACCGGTCTTACCGCTCCAAATCCTATTTTTGGCATCAAGATCACGTATTTTGAATAGAATAGGTCTGGGTTTGTCAGTTGCTGAAGCACGGCCCATCCGATGTGAGCGACTGGTGGTATGTGGTATGTCTTTGCTGGAAAAATCAGGAATTTTCATCTGACTAGTTACCAACTTCACCACTACAGAGGTAGTATCTTCATCTCTGGTTTCTGGGATACCGTGAAGGAGAAGAATCTTTCGTCGCCCTCGCATCTCCATAGCATCCTGTTGCTGCATAACCAGGCCTACTTGATCTTGCAGGCAGCGAAGTGCAGTCATTATAAATGTACGGAATGCAGTAAAGTCCGCTGACAAGACTGCTACAGTTGGTGAAGAAGATGCTGCTTGAAGCTCACCTTGATAGGAGTCCATTCTCTAAAGGAATAGACTTTGTAGGATGGGTGTACCAGTAACAAACCGATTAAGCGACATTTTGAAAGTAATTTTGATATTGTGACTCAATTATTACAACAATCATTGTAAAAAAAGAATTACGTACTCCTTGTCTACCATAGAATCATGTAGCTTATTCCAATTTTCTTAATAGCTGTCAGGTTTCTTTTTTTTAACAATCAATGTGGAAAGTCGCAATATGCCTAAGGTTGACCAGATTGTACCAGCAATAGACCAGACGTTGAGCCAATAGTGAACCAATAAATAAAATAATTTCTCTTAATGAAGAAGATTTTTATTTTAATTACTAATATGTTTTGTATGTAATAATTATCACAACTTTTCATCAGTCTACAAGTTTCAAGTAATACTTAAATGCTACAAGGCTCACAATGTTGTTAACTAATTTAAGAACTAGATAATTCACAAGAGATTCATATCTCTTACACAAGTGTCACAATCATAACTTGCAATAAGTATTTATGAATAAACATGAATCAAAAAATATAAAATAAATAGAAAACAATGTATGTACTTCTTAAAAAACTTAAAAAACTTCTTAAATTTTTGGCATAAATTTATCCATTTCAGGAACTCTATAAAAACCTCGACTATTAGCCAAGGTTGGAACTGCTATCTTCTCTTCTACCGCATCTTTCTGGTACCAGATTTTATCACATTGATCTGGCCAACGGAAAGTATTTCCCGTAGAAAATGTCATAGTGCTTATCTCATAGAGATCACCATCAGTATTTTCTACAGTCCCTGGGAAATATGCCCCTTCATACTTGACGATCACGTAATCGCCTTTCTTTGGTTTTGCCGTGACTTCCAAAGATTTATGTACGATTAAAGGTACGTTATCATCATCGGAGTCTGAAGCTGAATCAATTCGAAGTCGTCTCATCTTTCTCGGAGCTGCTGGTATTTCTTCATCTGAACCTGTTTCCTTTTTCTTATTCTTCTTTGACATTTTTCTATTAGCTGCCTTAAGAGCTTTTTTTTCTTCTTGTTCTTTCTTAATATTTTCTTTCTCATTCCAATATTGCATCCATTCACTGCTATTTACTGCATCAGGTAGGCGAACTTTTTTACGCCTTTTCTGGTTGCCTTTAATTGGAGATTCAGAGGGCCACACAATTGCAGATGCAAATGCAGGGCTTATTGGTTGAAGGTGTTTTCTTGTAGAAGGAGATTCTTGCTCAATGTGCTTTGTGATATTAATGACTGAAGTTTCAGGTTGAGATGGCGTTCCAGTATTCAAATGGTCAACGTTGCTAATAAAATCCACTTTCATTTGTTCCGGTGTTTGGTCATTTTCTTCCTCATTTTCATGTGGTGTAACATTTTTTCCAAATTGTGTATATTTTCTTGCATTGTCTGTAGATTGGTTTGTTTTACTCTCTTAGCTATTTTCTGCCACACATAAAACAACTCCTTCGCTGATTCGTCACCAGTCCACGCAGAATCTTGGTTTGCACGGAATTCTCGGACACGGGAGGAAGACATCAATGATTCAAAATACAACAAATGTTCAGGACCAATGAAAGCTGGTTTCTCCAGTATGTCGTGTCGGGAAGAATCAGTGATACATTTTTCGTAGCTAATTGCATTGGCATCGAAAGGATACAGTCCACATTTTCTAAAACCATTGCAGATAACTTCTTTTGAGAGGTAATTGAATGTGGTCTCTAAAAGGGGTGCAAAGAGAGCCTTGGTAACGCATCGATGTCCAATCTTCAATTTCCAATCATTAACAACCTTCTTCCAAGAATTCTTTAGTGGTCGGAAAACAGATACGTCAGCTGGTTGAATGATGTGAGTAGCATTTGGATAGAGTGAATATAAAATAATGCCATTATCTATACACAATTGAGACACTTCTTGATTTATATGAGACTTATGGCCATCTACCAGCAACAAAACAGGAAATTTTGTATTGTTTTCTTTTAATTTTGGGACCAGAGTATTTGCTATATAGCCGTAAAAAACTTTTGATGTCATCCATCCCGTTTCTGACTTACCAATGCTCCAATCTTTATTAATTTGTCTAACGATTTCAGATGGTATTCGTGCATATGGGTATATAATCAAGGGTGGTAATATGGTACCAGATGCTGCAAAAGTTCCTAGTACGGTTATGTTCTCCTTCTCTTTTTCTTTTATTTCGTAAAAATTTTGATACCCTCGCGGGCCTAACACTAAACCAGAAGACGGGCTTGTTTGAAATCCGGATTCATCTGCATTAATAATCCTTTCGGGATCTTCTAAAATGTCCGCTACGCCTTCAGCAACTAGGTATTCTTTTAAATTTGCATGCCACTTTCTCAAAGCAGTTTCTGTTACCAGACTTCTAGAAATGTTTATAGATTCCGCATGACGTGCACCTACATCTGGATGTCGTTTTAAAAAACTGGAAAACCATTTTCTGCCTGGGGTATTCTCTTTAAAGGGATTTGGTCGATTCTCGTCAGTTATAATTTTCTTAACAGTGTCAACTACCATTTCTTTATTGACTGGAAATCCTTTTTTTCCATTGCTATTATCCAAGTTTTTAGCAAAGATTCCTCTTGCTTGGTCAATATAGTGGGAGGTCCCATTTTTCGTTGAACTGGATATTTTAACTTCATTTTATTTATGACCGTAGTGTGGGGTATGTTATATTTACGACATGTTTCTCTAATTTTTGCCCCTTTACTTATTTCGTCAATCGCTTTTAACACATCTTCCTCCTTATAGTTAAAAAACGTTCTTTTCGGCGGCATTGTCTATAAAAAAAAAAGTAGGTGGTCAATTACTGAAACAAACTCGTAGTATAGATATTACCAGTAATAAACCACTGGTCTACAACTGGAACATTGTGGATATTGTAATCGTTTTGTTATAATATTTTATTGCAGTATTAAGCAAACCTACATGTAAAAGAAAAAATAAAAAAAAATATCAAAAAGCTAAATCACCAGTTGTAGACCAAATGGAATATTACTGGAAAATCATTCAATTCGTGTTCCATTAGTTTACCAATGACAACTATTGATTTAAATTAGCATTTTCTGATGAAATAAGACGTAATATTATTGCTTTACAGAACATATTACGCAATTAAGTAGAAAAGCGGTTACAGCAATTGATATAAACAAAGATTTAAACAGATTTAAAAAACTTACCGTCGACGTGTCGCTTACTAAAATGGCCGCCCGAAACGAAGTGAACGATTGTCGTTTCGAATCTTGTTTTGTCAACTGATGTAGATGGCGTGTTTGTCGCTTTTATTTATGACTATATGATTCGTAGAAGTACGGCAGTGTTACCAAACGTAACAAAAGTGGCGGGAAATTCGACAGAAGGTTAATATTTTGATGTGAAATTAGAAATGGTGCACTACTGGTTCCTGGTGTGGCACTGGTGTTCAGCCACACTTTGCTGTAGGGTGTCCATTTTGTTTGAGTTGTGAACTCAGTATTTTTCAATAGTGACAAAAGTGTTTTGTGATAGTGCCACAGTATGGATAACAGACCCCGGCAGGTATTGCAGATTATATTTTAATTATACATATGTTTTAGGCTATTCA
Source organism: Selenia dentaria (assembly GCA_917880725.1). NCBI lineage: Eukaryota > Metazoa > Arthropoda > Insecta > Lepidoptera > Geometridae > Selenia > Selenia dentaria. Next base: position 26,497,859 of record OU862895.1, on the reverse strand, counting down.
AATGTTATTTACTATATTATTTCAATTAATTAAAATGAGAGATCTTTTTGTAAGTATTTTACTATTGCCTACCCGCCAAAGAAAAAAGTTATATATATAGTTATAGGTATATTACGGCGATGTATGTGCCAACTAGTGACGCCAGGTACTTATATGTAATTATATGTTTATACTCGTATCATGTTTCGATATCCTCTCCGCACAGAACAATGATTGTAACGGTTTTTTTTATATAAGTAAGTAAACACACCGCGATACAAATACCTACCTACAATCAGTCCCTTCTTCATCTACACTATTCTACACAATCTGTCACCACGGTACCTACTGATACTGCTTTAACATAAATAAACCATATTAAATATACCTATACCTATCTATTACAGTTGGCAGAGCCGGTTTAAGAGGCGACTTCAAGTAGGTACTGGTATAATGTCCTGCCTGAAATGTTACAGAAGGTTTTTTTATTTATTTACCAAATTAAAAGTACCTATATACATATTTGAAGTAATATAACATAGCATTCATAAACCACATAAGTTTGTACATAATGCTATTGTTTAGCCTGCAAACTAGTCAATAAATGTTTAATAAATAGCAATCTGAACTCTTACACTGACTTATTAGGTATCTATAACGTGAGATATCATTACAGGTTCTAATATTATATAATTCGCCATGGAATCTTCATACATGCCTATATAAATGGTAAGAATCTAACTTAAACATACATCTAAGAGGGTGGTATACAATATACAAGCTTGTTTTGACTGTTGACGAAGATTATATATTTATCTTCGTAGCCCATGCGATATCCGCTAAGTACCAAGTTATATAATCAACATTCGATGTGTTGAAGGAAATAATCCTTGAGTTTATATTTAATATTACTTGGTGTAATGTTTTTACGTAAATCAATAGGTAAGTTATTAATTAAACGGTACGATGCTGTGCGCTCACTGTAGGTATTGTTTGCGCGGGTCGTACAAAGCCGGTTACGAGCAACGGCGCGCGTATAATATACAGGATGGTGCACCTCTTTCTGTATTGCTTTATTGAAGAAATTGTTCTTTGAGCAGAATATATTTAAATTGGGTATATAAGGTGGAAAGAGCATTTACACTTATATTATAAAGAGGAAAAATTTGTTTGTTTGTTTGTATTGAATAGGCTCTGAAAACTACTGGACCGATTAGAAAAATTCTTTCACCATTAGAATCCTACATTTTCCCAGTGGACATGGGCTATATAATATATAAAAAAAAATTAGGGATCCGTATGAAAACTTCGATAATGTTACCCAAAGTGTGGAAAAAGTTCAAAAAATCTTCATATCGCGTACGCTGCGGAAACTATTGGATACATTATTTCTATGCTATTGACCATTTAGTCTATGCTATTGACAGTAAATCAAAGTGACGTAATGCAGTTTTATAGAATACGTCAATACAATATTACAAAGAAGTCCACATTACCATAATGTCTAACTATTACAGTTTATGTCACAATAAATACTTTTTCATTTTGAAATATGGAATAGTAACGACGTAACAATCCAGGCCACATTATTTGTACTTTGGTTTTAATTCTTATCGACTTTAATAATAAACGGGAAAGATAAACACGATTGTTTGTTTGTTTATAATGAATACACGTTAAACTATTCAAACAATTCTTTCACGGGTTCAGAGCTACATGATGCCTGAGTAACATACGCTATATTTGATTCATCCTCATCATCATCCATCACCACATGGGTGAAACCGCGGAGCGCATCTAGTTGAGTAATAAAACTCAATGACATATCCTAGACAATCGAGTAAATCTTCAATTTCTTCACTTAGAATTCGTACCTAAAATCGGTGAAAATGTATTTCCTAGAGTACCAATATCTAATATTTTCTCCTAAACTAAGTAAACTAAAATTAAACCAAGTTACATATTAATTAGAACTATTCTGTATTTTCAGAAATAAAAAACTGCATACGAAGATTTTTAAGTCACTTGTTAGAGCCAGGAATCGAACCCAACAATATTTTTATGATACCGATCGAAATGTAACTGCTAAACTACAAGGAGCTACATCTATTCTAATAGCTACTCAAGCTTCATCCAACATAGCATGACCTAGCAGTCATGGCATCTGACACGGATTATCGGAAGACGCAGGTTTGAATCCCGTCCGAGAGAGTAGATTTGTTCTTCAAAATTGCAAAGTATATAAAAAAATCTACACAATTATACTAAAATACTAAATAACATGTTCGCGTATATCGACACTATAACTAAACAAACTTTATCATTAATTCTAGCCGTACTCGTTTTATTATTGTATTCGGCGATCTCTGATAAACTCTGCCATCTAGTTTTAAATACACGGAATACCTAAATATTGGTAACTAACGACTGCCCGCGAAATAGACTCGGCCTTCAGCCTCGCTATAACCTCCCGTCTTTTCTTGGTTTTTCTTTCATTTCAAGAACTTTCTCCTGACAACAAAAAAAGAATTAGCGAGAATGTTTTGTTCCATCCATTCTCAAGTAATAGCGTGACCAGGAGAAATAGGGATTCCTTTATATATAGATAAAAGCAAATGAAAATGCAAGTATAAAATTCAAAGATATATTTTCAAAAGAATAGGGATGCGGTAGTCCGGAAATGTGTTCGATATGATTATGATGCGTGACCATTATGCTCTATATCGGCATATCTGATAATAAAAGTTCGATGGTACAGAAGTATGAAATTCACAGTTAAAGGTATTTCAAAAGGATGCGGTATATCCGGAGATATTTGTATCAAAGAAAAGCTTGTATGTGCTATAGATTACGAAAGCGATGTACCTGAAACAAAAGAAATAGTATTTAATAGACGTATTAATTGTATCATGTAAAGGGGTAGCATTTTATATCTAAACATAGAAGCAAGTTATACTCTTCGATCTTATGTAGGTATAATTTGCAGTAGCGTGTTGATGTGGTCAATGGTACTACAGTCTTTTCAGAAACCGGCTTGTTTCGGAGGCTGGAATTCATCAAATTTTGATTTAAAATCAGCTGAAGTTTGATTCAAACCTGAGACGGTTCGTAATGACCTTCGAAAACCGCTTATAAACATGGTTCCAAGATGGGTCTGCAATTCATAAATAAATTGTTTTCACCCTTCTTGAATAATAGCACCACCACGATTTTGTTTCACGCTTCTGGCGTTAAACCAGAAATAGTAAATAAGTAAGTTGCTACTTTAATCTGATCTGATATTATAAAAAATGCTTTCGTAATTTGTTTTACCGTCATGTTGTAAATTGCTAGCGTGCTATAAAAGATACTTCATTAATCATAGTAGGTAACCCTTCATCTTGGTTGAAACTTGAGATTGAATTGGAGTTTGAAATTGACGTTGACCTAGGCTTCACTTAAACATTCTTTTGAGTTTGACCTTGTCTTTGATTTTTACAACCGACTTCAAGTTTGACGTTGAGTTTGACCTTACCATGTCTATCACCCCAAAAATGTCGCAGGGTTGATGCATGATTCTAATCCAGATCATGCTGTCTTCTCCGCCATGGCTACCATCTCCGCCGCGTTCTCCATCACCGCCTCTGTTTCCACCTCGACCTCCATCACCGCCCCTGCCACCATTGCCACCTCGACCTCCGTCTCTACCTTGACCTCCGTCACCACCTTGGCCCCCTTGGGATCCATCTCCACCTCGGCCTCCATCGCCACCTCGGCCTCCGTATCCACCTCGGTATCCGTCCCCGCCTCGGCCTCCATCTCCACCTCCTCTTCCGTCACCACCTCTGCCTCCGTCACCACCTCGGCCTCCGTCTATTCCTCGGCCTCCTTCACCACCTCGGCCTCCTCCGTAGAGTCCGTCTGCACCTCGGCGTCCGTGACCACCTTGGTGTCATCCTCAATAATTGTTATTGTACGAGTACTACATATTGACTTAATGGTTGTAATTTAATAATTTAACTAGCTGACCCATTAGCAGCTTCACTCGGGTTGCTTTCGGGACACACAAAACTAAATTGATATTTGGTTCAATATTTATCAAAAATTAAAATTACTTTTACTATTTGTGTTGGTTTCTTCGCAAAAAACTAAATAATACCTCGTTATGTTTGGGGCTTATAAAATATTAGCAAAATAGTCTGTCATTACAATATTGATAATATGATGAATATTATGCAAGTGCCTATAATTTTTTATTTGGATGCAGAAGAGTTAGTCCTTATTGTTTATACGTCTATAGTCATAGAACAGTAAAACTTATTATTTAGACTTATTGCACGTGAAGACATTGTATTCAAGTCAGACCGTTTCAGATAGGGGGCGTTACGGTAATACTAAGAATGCAATTAATTTTGTAGGTCAATATTGTCGATACTTTTGCCAGCCTCCCCAAAAACAAAGTAACTGCATTTAATAGCTACATTTTATAAATAATAAAATTGTATCTGCTATATGCTGTAATATATATTCTGCTCAAGCTGCTTAACTGCTTAATGCTCATATAAAACATGTCCTACGATATATTATAATCATATAAACATGCTACCTAACAATAGCCACAAAATCCCGAAAATGAGTCACAGAAGCCACTTCAAGCCCATCACAGTTGTGCGCCGGCCTGCAATCTTACCATACATCAAGGGTGTCAAAATTGGTAATATCTTAAGATGAGCTTCAAAAAACTTACTTGAAGGCGCACAAGAAGATGAGCCAATTAAGAAGAGCTATTAGAACAAAAATATCCCCTTAGAAGACCTTGCACGTGTTTACAACCTTGATTATGGTGGTTTATCATACATTAGGCAAACAAAGAGAAGCATTGGTGGTCGCATTAAAAAAATATATAGCGACATGAAGAACAGACGTTCGACCAAGTATGAGCATGTTTTGGATAAGCTTACATTCGCCCTACATCCGGTTTGTTAACCCACAAATTCTAGCTATGGAGAACCTCTATGTGCCAAGAAAGTTAAGAGAGGCTATAGACGTTAAAAATAATCTAATTTAAATACGAGAAAGTATGATGGCTGGCAAGTCAAGCTAATGAAATCCCAAAGCCAGCACAATACTGCAAGATCTCTGGACACTGTTAGTGACTATACTGCGTGCATCGGGAACTTTTTAATTAAAATATAATAATAATAATTTCCGTAACTGTATAGCCAACAACTGTCATACAGTCTACCAGTGACCATGTTCACTGAACAGTGTTAAAAACGTCGTGATAAAATAATATAAACAAAAATACGCGATTTATCCTAAATCGCGTATTTTGTCCGATCCGTTTCATCATAAATCATAATCAGCCCATTTTGTTCCTACTGCTGGGACTCGAACCTTCCTCTCAGAGAGAGGAGTTGGGCCATAATCCACCACGCGGGCCCAGTGCGGATTGGTGTATAGGTTAGTGGCACAGACCATATAACCACTTGACTGCTCATACGGCTTCCCCTCAGCTGCCAATACTATGACAGTAAAAAGCTAACATACCGCACCTTCACGTCAGTACCAGTTTGACTTCGCGAGGAGAACAAGCGGATGAAAAATAATTAAAACAAATCAAATTATCCCTTATTGTTCAGTAAAGTGGTACGGAAAAAACAGGCATACATCCAGGTATGCAAAGGATGGAATTAACTTTCACAGAGAATTTTAGTTTATTAATTATTGGAAGAAAATAAAATACAAAAATAAAGTAATTAAACAGCTACTCAAAAATAAAAAAAATATGGGAACGCGTTGATGTCTTTTGCCATCCCGTACTGTTCTTTGCAGTTTTAGATAACGCCGTCTCTTTTACCCACTGGCACGTGTAAATTAGTGCGGTACTCCCATATTAACGGGCAAGTTATCGATTGTATATATCGACTGTGAGGCAAATAATTCTTTTATACAATACATTTATTATTTTAAGAGTGCATAAAAATACAAATAAATGTTCGGTGTTTTATTTATATTTAGATGTACTTTCACGTTATCATCAATTATGTAGTAACATTTATATAATATCTTATCTAATAATAATGTAAATATACACGCGAAATAACCCGAGTGTAATGTGAAATATAATTAATAATGGTCTTAAAATATAATATACTTCATTTTTTTTAAATATAATCACTATACCTAGCACCTACTCTGTGTGTGCCTCTGTAAGTGACTATTTAGTTTGACTAATTGGATGATTCTACTACTTCTTCTCTGGTCAGCTGGCATCATCTTCATATGATTTAGACATACACACATAGTTTTTTTAACAATAACATGGAACCGGCTTCTAAAAGTAAAAAGATATATATATGTCAAAAATATATATAATTTGTAGGTGTCGTCCATACATTGACAAATTTTACGGTCGTACAAATCCAGTATTGTATAGAATGAGGTGTTGTATCCTTGTACCCTAATGACTGTATAATATACAGTGCCCAAAAAGTATATAAATATAATCTAATTGTTTGTTTACAATAATTATTTCATCACATTTTGTGTAAAGGCTTTAGATACTTTGTACAATTAGAACTATTTTAAAATTAAAACGATGTTGTTTTACTATGGTGAACAATATATAATTATTTTATAGTGGTAAGTAATTTAGTACTTACATACTGAATAATCAATAAGAATACAATAAACAGACAGTGATAACTATTTTGAAAACGCAAAATAAACATACTCAGATCAATGTGTTCTGTTTCACCGTGAAACATCCAATGAATTATTAAGATAATTTCATTAATTGAAGTTTTATTTACATAACCTTATTTGCTTAATACTTACATACATATTTCAGGTCTTTGTACAGTTAAGGTAAACGATAATTTGTAATGAACTTTATGGACAATTGAGGTGATTACATAAAGCTGTACCACAACACTATTTAGGTACTATGAGTAGAGCTACATTTTGAGCCGGCCAATCAAAATCCTTTTTTGTACGTAGCCCCCCGACCCGCAGTAGTGACTTGTGTTCTTAGAAGAAATTGACCTACACGCAGTCAAGTGGTTATATGGTCTGTGGTTAGTGGCCAACCAATGTTGAAGTTTTCAGGCCGCCCAAAGGCCTTCGACATAGCCTAACGACTGTTGTCCCAAGACAAACAACCGACCGACGGCTTAACGTTCTGAAGCACGGAAACGCTCAGTTGAATAATGCCACTAGCGGTCACCTATCCAAGTCCTGACCGCAGCAAGTGTTGCGTAACTTGTTGATCGTTAGGATCGCCAAGTCGAACTCCGCTACGAGCGCTTCTTAATCCGTTTAAAGTTGTTTTAATACAATAATTTTGTTAGTATTACATTATATAGGCATAAAACTTGACTGTGGAGTACGGCTAAATAAATAGCATACGGTTTTAGAATACGCTGGTGACCTGGCTTCGTTAGGGTAGTACCGAAACGTAGAGGGTTGGGTTCAGAATTACCCAGGACAAAATAGAATATCTCCACACAAAACTGCTTTTAAAAGCACTGATTAAAGCTGCCAACAAGAGGATCCACATGACAACCATCGTATTACAGCGCTCTACAGGTGTTGTTGCCCAGACTACTGAGATGAAACACCCAGGTTTGAACATACAAAACTGTGATAAGATTGATATTAATGCATACGAGTATAAGTATGCGTTGTCTAGACACTCAGTGGCCCTCAAAGAAAAGAACATCTCTCAGTGGCGGAGAGAACGATTTTCCATAAAACTCCGGGGCCGAGCGGTCTGATGCTAGAATGCTCGCGGATTCGGATGAGCTAAGAGGTTGAAAATCTCATCGCCGAGCGCAATATCATGGAGAGACTGGACGGGATCACGCATTTGTGAAATGGCCCAATGTTGAAGTGTTTCAAGCGGCCACCAAGCAGTCCACAAACCCAAACATCCTGGGAATGACGCCGTGTGGTCGGCACTGAGAGAGCTTCAAACTGTCGACTGGCAGAAGGTAATCTTGGCATTCTCTTGTATCAAAGACGACCCACTTTGGGTTGCTGTGCCAGCGGAGGTTAGACTAGACAAAGCTAGGTAAACATAGTAAGTAGAATAATTATTAAGCATATATAACTCAACAAAAATAAACTAAATCAAATCATTGACCAACCCATAACTTTGTTAGCATCTTTATATAGAACTGGCCGGTTGGGCACTGTTGGATAGATAGATATATATATGTATAAAAATGAACCCCTATTTCTCCTGGTCACGCTATAACTTGAGAACGGATGGAACAATCTCGATTATTCTTTTTTTGTTGTGCTAATTTTTGTCAGGAGAAGATTCTTATGACAGAAAAACCAAGAATAGATGAGAGCTATGACCACGGGAAATAGAGATTCATTTTTATATTATAGACAAGTGACTGCCCGCCACTTCATTCGCGTAGTAGGCTCAGCCTTCAGCCTTATGAAAGGAAGGTTCTTAAGAACCTTCTCCAGACAATAGTTACCACAACAAAAAATAATTAGCGAAACCGCTAAAGTTCTCAAGTTATAGCATGATCAGGAAAGATAGGGGCTCAGTTAGGGTTAAGAAGGCAACAGTGACTCAGTTTTTTTTGCATGGTTATATGTTTAAGAATATTCATCAAGGGGTAAATTGTAACAATTACATAGAAATATAGTATCTCAAAAACTATATTTTGTTACTGCCATATCTACATTTACTGTATAAACCACTCTGAACAGCTGTTCGAGCCAAACTGTGTACAAACTAACGCCATCTATTAGTAATGTTTAAACTCGACAATAGATGGCGCCAGTAGAAAAGTTAACACCATGGAATTAAAAAGTACTATGGTTAACACATGCAAGCGTTTGGTTACAAGACATTGCAATACATATTGGTGGAAAATTCAAATATAACCAGCTCAAGATACGTACACAAGGTACAGCTTTTAAAAAAAATTACAAATGAGTTACTGTGTACGGATATTAGGTACACAGTGGCTAAGTCCTTATAGTACACAGAGGCTGTGTTGTACACAGTTGCTCTGTAATGCCACGAGTCACTGTGTAAGCTAGGTGTATATGGGCGCTTATTCTTCCTAGAGTAATTAATAATCAAATCATTTGTCAATTAGCCAATATCAGTGTTATTAATATTATAATTAGTTTCAGTATTTTTGATACTAATAACGCTTTTTAGACGACATTTTACAATAATAAGTTATGAAGGTGTCGCTACACCACATCCGGTTTATAAATTTAATTATATTTTTAGATCTAATGGCATGTAAAATTATGCCAGCCTTTGTTACAATTTATAAAAGACTAATATTTAATTTAAACTAATTTATTAGATTATTGTCATTTACGGAAGAGACGATTTACGGAAGTGACGTTTTCCTTTACTCAAAATATTAATATAATGATCAATTTAGTAATATTAATTTTCTTTATATCTTATTTAACGATTTATAAGCCACTTTCATGAATTTTCATGAATAGATAAGATTTATATAGGAAAATATGACAGACGAAATATCACATCGTTATGTAAGCACTACTTTTTGTTACGTTTATATATGATAATATTAATGTAAAATCAAATAATGATTTATGAAGAACATAACATAATTTTACGAGTATTTTTGGAATAGTTGTTAATTATAAGATGTTTTGTTGCCTAGTCAACATGTGGGTAATGAGGGAGCCATTTTGTATTTAAGTCAATGTAAGACTGTGCATACCGCTCTTCTTATTCGACTCTCGACTAGAATAGTTACTCTTAACTAACTATGCTATGAAATATACTATTCTACATACTACGCTTTTAAATGGACAACATCACTCAACCTGGCGGTACACCGCTAACATGTAAGTACAACTGAGACTAAAAATTAGAGAGCATTATAAATTTTGTTTACGAAGTAGTTTGGTTCTAAACATTGATCTTCTAGGAATAAGTGATTACTTTTACATGGTGATATCTTTTTAGGGTTGAGAATGAAACCCCGCACCTTTTCGATGCCGAATAGAAAATCCTTTGCTAATGAGATTTATAACCTCGCGTATTTATTCAGCAGTTATTTTTCCTATTTTGCGGCCATTTAAACGTTTTCTGTTTACGCGGAATCCTACGAAAAAAAGCCAAGTTATTAATATGTATTTTAATTAAGTGAAACCGAATCAAAACTTCTATTTCCAAGTTTAATTACAGTCGAAGTTCACAATGGCTCGTGAGCCACTGTGTTTCTTCAAAATGTGAGCAACTGTTTACCTATTCAGCATTTTGGATAAAAGGGACAAAACGGATGCAATAACGACACTAGGAAGGAAGAGTTGGTTACTACTAACCTAATACGGTATTTTTACCTATAATTACACTAACACTAGCTAATTAAGTAACATTTACCAAAAATTTACCTAAAAATGTAATTTTGGTCACAAACACATCAGTAAGTCAACGAGTTGACGCCGGAGTTCCCCACTGACTAGTTTGGACAAATTCGGCAACCGAACGCTTGTTATGAGTTCAAGTAAGAGTTCTGTAGCCCTTCTCATTCTCGAAATACCATCGGTGAGCCAGTGTAGTGTACCCGACTGAGCCACCGTTTCCTCCCAAACCTATATATATATATATATATATATATATATATATATAGCTACTGAATTAACTTAAATAAATATGAGCCCCTACTTCTCCTGGTCACGGTAAGAACAGCTTCATCGATTTCATTCATCTTTTTATTACCAAATATTTTCTAATATGCCGTAGAAAGTTTTTACATTAAAAAAAAGGAAAAATGGAAGGTTATAGCGAGGCCCAAGGCCGAGTCCACTACGCAAAAGAAGTCGCGGGCAGTCCCTTGTTATTTTACAGTTTGATCCTGAATTGTATTAATGCGTAGCTTGACATTATCACAATTACTTATTAATAAAATATTTATCAGCTTACCTCCGTGATTGCAATGGCTTCTACCTCCGCCGCCTCCTCCCCCTCCCCCTCCCCCTCCACCTCCTCCACCTCCGCCTCCGCCCCCGCTTAAGATTTAGAATTTGGCTCCGCCGCCTCCGCCGCCTCCACCTCCGCCGCCTCCGCCACCTCCGCCACCTCCGCCTCCACCTCCTCCGCCACCTCCACCTCCACCTCCTCCTCCAGCTCCACCTCCGCCTCTGCCTCCACCTGCGCCTCCTCCTCCTCCTCCTCCTCCACCTCCTCCTCCTCCTCCTCCTCCTCCTCCTCCTCCTCCTCCTCCTCCTCCTCCTCCTCCTCCGCCTCCACCTCCGCTACTAATTTTTCCTCCCCCTCCCCCTCCGCCTCCGCCTCCCCCTCCACCGCCGCCTCCACCGCCGCCTCCACCTCCGCCTCCACCTCCAGGTCCAAATCCAACTTTAAGTTTAATTTTGTCTTTTGCTACTGCCATTACTGAAACCTTAAAAAATACATAAATAGTCAGTTATAAAATAAATTAAAACAATGATGAAGTTGTGTTTGCGCCAATTAACTACTTGAATAATCATTGAAGTATAACGAAATGAAATGAAATAAGTTTATTGTGGCAAAAACAGCAGGATGTCATGACTCTACATCCAGGACAATGTTCTGTGAAGATAGGAAGGCGCCTTAAGTTTTAAAAAAGAAGCCAAATAGAAGACACGCTAAACGTAGTTTGCGACGATGTGTCGCAAATATACAAAATAAACATTTGGAAAAAAGATAGAAACTTCCGAATGCTTCCGAAGTAAAATTAAAGAGAATAATGTGAAACCCTTGGCTAGTCCGTGTAAAATTTGTGAACATGAGAATAAAGGTATATGTTACCACCCTGAATCCCAATGTTGGTTCAAAGTTTTAAAATACTGATACCCCAAAAAAAGATCAATTATGGAGTATAAACAATTCTGAATTAGAGATAGAATCAAACGAAATTGGTCCAAGAAACTTCTAGTGCCGCCAGTAATCAAAATTAAATTACTAATAAATAACACGTTGGAAACATCAGGAAGGAATCTGATGTTTAATGATTTGAAATCTAATGTCGTTAATAGATTCTCTTAACCTTATAAAAAATCATAAATAATTTTGAGTTATACAAGTTGATCTTTATAAAAAATCTACTGAGGATAAAAAATCAGGTATAAAAACATTGAATGGCGTAAAAAATTCAATAGGCATGAGAACTTCAAAAACATTTTTTCGTAATAAAAAAATATATTTTTGTTATAGATGACAACTTCAACTTCGATTTCAACGAGCTCAAGAGAGCTGTGGGTTGATTATTATCTGTTATTATACAATCCATAAAACTAAGTATACTTACATCTCGATTCCCCAGGTCAGCACGAGCATTGTGTTCTAATACAATGTCCCCATTGTTCAATTTTCCCTCAGATATCATCGTCTCGTCTTTAACGTTTCTAGAATCAACATCAGATTTTAAATATAAAAATTACGTCAAAACGTTTGTATTTCCATACAAAAAATATTGATCAATTAATAGGCTAATGTGTATAAAATCAACTTAAAACGTTAAACTTAAGGCGTAAATTAAGATGAGGAAGATTTCAATTAATTTTGTGTATGTGTTAGTTACGTCATCTTCTAAATTTTTTTTTTATAATAATATAGTATCCGCGAATAATTAATATTAATTAAATTTAAGAAATATTAAACACGTTTAACTGAAACAATAAATGTTATACTTTTTAACAAGTAAATTGCATTTTTGATAATTAATAAAATCAATTCATTCTAATTTACTAGCTACTAGGTAGTTACAAGAAAATATTAGAGATTGGTACTATAGAAAATATATTTCCATCGAGTGCTAGAATTGGCAATAAGGTAGGAAGTAGGGAATCGGAAGACTTACTCGATTATCTGGGACACGTCATTCACGTCAATTTTACTCAGTCCTTTCTCCACCTTATATATCATTTCATGCAGGACATCATGCCAGTACTTGAAGTCGCCCTTTAAACCGGCGCTGCGAACTGTAATAAATAATATAGTTTATTAAATAAAACAGTATCAGAACCACGGAAGAGAAAAGACAAGAAGGAGATGGACAGTATAGTAGCGATTTATTGTATTTGTATACGTGATACGAGTACATATATATCCGAAGCCACTATTTCGACCTGCCTTACTTAGCAGGACAGTGACTTGATGAAAGACTTTTATAACTGATTTGACTCTGACTGCTTGAAATGGTAATCTAACTGCAACTATAAATACTTACATTTGAGAAATAGTAAACGTAGAAAAGTACGAGACCAAATACAAATATAAAAAAATAATTTTACTGGACTTTTTTCAAATTTTCTTCATAAATATGTAAATGTGTTAGTTGTGATTAGTGTTATTACTAATAAAATGTTTATATGTTTACCTTCGCCTTCGCGTACGCTTATGATTCTGCTACCAGCTTCATCTGGGCCTTTGCCTTCACCTCCGTCTCCGCTAACACCACCGCGTTTGCCTCCACCTCCACCTCCGCCTCCACCTTCACCTCCGCCTCCACCTCCGCCCCCACCTCCAGTACTTCCTCCGTTTCCATCGCCACCTTCTTCTCCGTCTCTACCATCAGCTTCATCTTCGCTTCCTTTAACCTTGACATTGACTTTTGCTATTGGCGCAAAAACTAAAACCTTAAAAAATAATATCTATGAAACAACGAAGCTAAGTCTACCCTATTGAAATTCACATCAATGGTCTTGCAACTGGTTATTATTTTTGACTAGCATTATTTTTCTTTAACTCTTCCGTATTAGGTGTCACTGCGTCACCTACTCGTACACCTATTGCCTTCATACTATCATCCCTCGCATAGTTCGTTCATCTTTTCTTTGATCTATGTACTTATTGTATTTTATCTATCGGTTTTATCAGTGGCTGTGCCCATATAATATGTTTTCCATTTAAATAGCCTTATGAGATATAGTGCCAAGCGTTAAGAGCTCGCTAACGGATTATGCCAAGGACCAAACGAGTGAAACCGCTAGCGAGGCAGCTAATAACTCCACAGAACAAAAAATACTAGACTAGTAGTATAATATTAATGATAGTAATTGGTGGTTAACGTCAATGGTGCTGCAATAAACTATATGTAATTTTTGTTAGCTTTTACTTATCTGTGTTGCATGTACACAGTTGATCTATTATATGAAAAAAGTAGACAGAAGCGTAATTCTCGAGATAAAGTAGTACTTGCAGATGGCCATAAAAGATCGGAATGTGGATGTGACGGAGGCCCTGGGCCGGGTGGAGAAAAAAGCCGACTTATAAAAAGAAATAAAAAAATAGACAAGCTTAGGCTTTTATATTATGTATGCGTGTATACCCTGAGCATTCACGCTCACTAAAAGGCTTCTTCTCGCGGCGGCGTCGTGTGGCGGGTCGTCCTCTTCCCTCAAATATGGATAAGGAGGGCGATGGCTGGCACACGTGTCAAGCTCGTGAACGGGCGCTGCTTGCGAGAGCCGGCATGCTCTCGGTATGTACGATATTTAGAAATTAGTAAAAAGTCTATTTGTGTACAAAAAAACATGTATTATATAAGGTTAGTTAAGAAAAAAAAAATGTCCTCCTGTATTCTGTTAGTAATTATAAAAAAAAATTATATAAGTTTAAAATATAAATGTAAACAATGCCACGAACCCATTGAGTCTGTGAACATAGGCAATAATAAAAAAAATAAAAATAAAAGTAGTATAGTTACTCACGTTTAGCAGAATCTGCAACAAAGTATGCCAAAAGGTCCCCGTGCCTTTATTTTCCCCTGAATTTCCCAAGTCATCTTGAACATTGTGTCTTAATAGTATGTTCCAAAAGTTCAATTTTCCCTCAGCATTGTCGAGGATCATCTTCTCGTCATCATCGGCCCTAGAATCAATATCATCATCATCATCATCATCATCATCATCATCATGAAAATCAACATCAGTTCACTGTTAATAAATGCAAAAATAGATACTTATGAATAAGATTAAGTCTAAAGTTGTCTTGTACGCATATTTTTATATCCACATAATCTGCTCGGTAAAGTCATCATATTAAAAATTTAATGCTTACCGAAAGTAAGGTTTCATTAGTCCTAGATTTGTAATATTTTACTGAATTTAGCTAACTACAACTCAGAAACCTAGAAAACCCAGACGGTGGAAACTGGGAATATGATTCCGCTGAGTCCAATCCAAAGTAAATACTACTAGATTGTCTGGGTTATGTCGTTGAGTTTAATATTAATAAGTCCTTTCGTTTCCATCTTACCTATGTATCTCGTGCAAGACATTGTGTCGGTAGTTGATGTCGCCTTTTAAATCGGCTCTGTTAACTGCAATAAAATTATATTTTAGTAAGGTAAAAACAGTACTAGCACGGACGTTGGAACGACGACAATCGAAGACGTGGCGTCCGCCCGTGGACCACTTATCGACAGCAAATAAACGCCGAACGACGAGGCGGTAATGGCCGGGTCGGTTCTAATGAGTTATGATGATATGCTCGAGTTTTTATGAGTAGCCCCCGTACTCTCCCGCGTGCAAAACGATAAATACCAGCATTTTTTTGGTTTTCGGACAATTTATACTTACCTTTTGCTCGACACATTGTAAACGTTTTCCGAAGCAGTTAGTTATATACTTTTGACATCAATTGACGATCAAACATCGCTGTACTACCACGGTAATTGCAACTGTTATGTTATATACCCACAACTTTTTTAAGAAGTATTTTTGAATCGAATTTACTTAACATGTGTTTGACACATCATTGTTCAATTATTATTTACTGGCAAACAGTCACGTTAGGAACCGAATACGTCATAGCAGCATATCAGATGCTTGTCTTCAAAGCGAAAAAGAAACTAACCTATTTATAAATATTTCTTGAGAATTTGATGAAATTCTTACCTAAGCATTCTGCTTGTCTCGTCACTAACTACTTAGTATAAAAAATAGGAAAAAATTCAAGTGGCCTGAATGGACTTCTTTAATAGCCACAAAAGTTTATATTACTCCTGAAACTTTCTCATTGCTTCAGTCGAGTTGAACAGTTGTAAGTATATATGTTAGGTACTCACCCCATGTTTCACCCGAGACAATAGCGATCGCAAAGAGCGAAATTACCAAATATTTTAGCATAATTACACTAAAATATTATCATAATCCTAACCAAAAATCAACAAAAAAGAACAAAGAACCTTCTATAATGTGGTGCAGAAACTTTAACAAACTAAAGTTATCAGGATCAGACGATCCTAGATATCCTTAGCAGGATATCTTTTTATTTTTTGTTTTCACCGATTAGATCAGGTATGGGCAACATTCGGGCCGCAGGCTGAATGCGGCCCGCCCTGGTTTTAGACCACCTACGAAACGTCACATAGTCGTACGTGAAAAAAGAACATTTTCCTGGTTTAGGTACACCAACAAGACAATGATAGTTCCTTCTATTTAATCCTAGTTTTAAAATTACTTGATTTAAAAATAAATGTGGCCAGACCGATGCTTTTATCATAAAATACGAACATTGCTTGTTTATACGTTACGGAGAGATGTACCTGTAATGTTTATCTTAAGTAACTCCAACTGGGGGTAAACATTTAGAGCTGTAAAGTAATTTCAATAGAACAGCAGGCTATACTTACCTTCTTATAAAAAAGTACCTACCGCTGAGAGTATTTGCTGTCTTCCTATAATTTGTATGCTTAGTATAATGAAAAATAAAAAACAATGTTAAAACAATCAATTATGAAATGTATTTCAAAACATATAACAACCGGCGACATAATTGCGCAACATATACAAATAAAAAAAGAGAATCTTTTCCTATATTGATAGTCGGTTAAAACAACAGTTATAACTACCGATGCATACCAAAGTTATCGTCTGTGACTAATCAGGTAACTATCCTTGATCTCACCTTGGCTATATCGACGCGCTGTACACCAACCAACTTCCCACCATAGCTGATCATCTTCAGGAAGCGGAGAGTGATGTGTTGCCTTATTTGCGGATAACAGAGCGTACCTTGCTTCATTGATCACCGAAGATAGCCTCCAGGTAGTTGCACAGGTTACTAGACAAGCCGGAGTGGGTCAAGTCAGAACGGCTAAAGCCATGCTTCGCCCCGTGCTCTAATCAAAACTACAATTACGAACCAAGCTGGGGGTCTATCGATATTTATGCGGTTAAGTAAGACTAACCCCAAGGTCAGTCTTAACAGAAACAAGGCCGAGGTTTCAAGACCTCAGCTTGATTTCTACAATGTTCAAAAACAAATAAGAAGGGGTTGTAAGCTCAAACAGAACATAGTCCTACGTCATCACCGGCGCAGAGTGGTATGTCAGCAATCTCACTATAAACCTAGACACGAAGATGAGATTCTTGGGGGCCGTGGTTTGTGGTCCGTATGTCGAAGAAAATGTTCGATTCAGCGGACAACGGACCACAGACCCACCTCCATGGAATCGCACCACTACATACGAAACTACCAGATGCCAAGAGGACCTCGCTCACACTACCCCGTAAACTCTTGCTAAAGGAAGAAACTGGTTCCGGGGAGAGTTAGTGCGTCAATCAGTGCATCAACATAGCAACCCTCTTAAGGCGGGAACGCTTTCGCACACGACTGCAAACCCGCCGCGGCTGTCCGTTGCCGGACCCCTCTCCCTTGCAGCCAGCCAGAACTCATGGCGTACCGCATATATTTACTATAAAGATTGGCCCGCGAATTTCTAAAGTTTGTCCATACCTGAATAAGATAATTAATATCTAATCTAAACTGCAGGTATTTTGAGACCTAATTTATCAATAAGATTAAATGTTGTTATTTAAAAAATACAATCCCAATTTCACTACACGTGCCACTTTTCTACTATGGGCCGAGCACGAAAATCTGTTTAAGTGTAACGTTATCGTATCGTTTACGTATACAGTACAAACTATGAGTTATCTGTGCCACTATTGTACTAGATAAATGACAGTTTGTACTAAATACTTTTGTCCTTTTTCAAAGTCGGTTAAAAATAAAAGTTGAGACTGCTTTTAACTTTTTATATTTTTTTTTGCATGCTAATACTTCAATATTAACAGAATATTGAAATGAAAAAATGACAAATTAATTATAACCGATTAAAATGCATTTTTGTTGGTATTTCAATGTTGTCACCAGACGTTTGAGTAATGTTTTTATTTGGTAAGGAGATGGTACACACGCCATTGAGTGGTCACAGTGGAACAGAATTGTTCCCCAATGTATTGTGTAGGAAATTTGTGGGTGAAGCCTATGTTCAGCAGTAGACGTCCTACGGCTGAGATAGATGGATGACGAACTGAACTGCGCCTATAACCCTGAGGCATTAAGTTGTTAAGCCTCATGTGCCTGTAATTTCACCGGCAGCATCACAAAACCCTTCAACACACACAGTAATGCGAATATTACTAACTACAGGCAAAAAGGTATGGTGGCTGTTTGGTCCCGAACGATGACATAGATGGCGCCGCTCGTAACGTCACTTGGATATTGTATTGTTTTGGAACGCCACTCTTGGGCTGACAGATACTGTCATACTTTGTGTTGTATAAGACAGCCTTTACTTGCAATTTGTAATTTGTTGAAATATGTTGAGATATAGCAAGGGTCACATCTCGGTCCTTTGCTATATAACGGTTATATATACGACATATACACTTGTTTTGACTCCCCCGATTATCTTCTATATGCGGACGACAAAAAAATATTTTATAAAATCAAAACTTTACAAGACATTGCATTGCTCTCCAAGAGACCCTGAACAGGCTTGAAATTTTCTATGCCGATAATAAAATAACTGTTAATGTCCCTATATGTCAACAAATCTCGTTCACTCGTAGACTTAAACCTATTAAATTCACTTATAGCCTAAATAATACTGCAATACAACACGTTGACAGTGTGCGCGACTTGGGGGTATTATGGACAGCAAACTTTCCTTTACGGAACACATGGATGTAATAGTGGACAAAGCATACAAAAGTTTAGGATTTATTATTCCCACCTGCAAGCCTTTCTCGAATTTAAGTTGTATTAAAGCTGTATATTACGCATACGTTTGTAGTGTACTCGAATATGCTAGCAGTATCTGGTTACCATATTACAGAACACATGTGCAACGTATTGAAAAGATACAAGTTAAATTCATCAAACAACTTAACTACCGAACTCGAACTTATTCTTACTATCGCACTGGCTGCATTCGACATAACATTATGCCCTTGGATAATAGACGTACCTTATAAGACATGATGCTCCTCTACAACATAGTTAACTGCCACTTAGACGCACCGGCTCTGGTATCTGCTGTTAATTTTTACGTTCCAATGTCGCGCACGCGACGGTCAAATAAAACTCTATTTATGATTAACTTCAAATCATCGAATTATGCAAGAAACGCCCCTATTTCTCGGATGTGCTCAGTTTTCAATAAACAGTTTTCAGATTTAGACATATTCAATACGTCTAAAAATATGTTTAGACGTAAGACCTGTGAATGTTTAAAATTAACTTATTAATTAGCTACGAATATATATGCACATATTTTTAGATTAATTTACTATATTGTATACAATTTTCTCTTTTTTTTTAAATTACCTATATATGACCCTTATCTTAACAGCTCATGCTCCCGCTGGTGGGGCACAGTTATTAGTTAGTTATATAGTATTAGTTATAAAATATTAGGATATTTAGTCGATTGTACTTCCTTCGCTACCTATCATTATATTTACATTAAGTCGCAAATGTACCTATTGTTTGTGAGTTTTCAAAGTACGATTTGATTTTATTTAATTCTTAGTTGTACTATAGAGTTAGGCCTGTTATTGGCTGGTATATTTAAAAATATTATAACGCTGTATTATATCTGTGCTGTTGGCCTATTAATAAATAAATAAATAAATAGCTTCTTTGAGTAAAAATGGCTACGAGCCATATATGTTGTTGAAATGTATAATTAATTGAGTGTAATTTCGATCACACTGTAGGCCATGTTACGTGTATAGTGTAGAGTGGTACATTACACCGGTTTGAGGATCTACACTGGATTTGGAACACCGCCGAGCAGCCGAGGATTTGAAGATCGCAGGAAACACGTGAGTGAGACCTGAATGAGGTTTGTCGGTTTTTTCCCATCCTAGTTCCTTGCCAACGCCTCTATCTTCCCCTCCTAACAGAACCGACTACCGGATGCTACGCCCATCAGGATTGATGTGAGTACCTCTAGTATCTATTTGTTAGTTAGGTTATTTAGTGATAAGTTAGGTCAGGGCTAAATTGTAAGACTATTGTTAGGCTATTGATTTGCATTTTGTAAGCTCCTTGTTATCGAGGACAACACGGTGAGGACTCTTGTAAGCATCCGCTTCGCAGACCAATACACAAAACGCTTCCACACTCTACTCCGGTCTGCGGAGACCCAGTTGAAGTGCGCTCCACACCAAACAGTACTTCCCTGGATGACCTAATTCACTAAAAGTTTGCTGCTACTAGATCAGAAAATATTTAAACTACATGTGTAGTTTGACCATGGCAAGTATTATTTATGTGATAATTTACACAACAGCTATATTACACTAATATTAAAAAGCCAACATTTTGAGAGTGCGTTAATGTTTTTATATGTATGTTACTTCTCCACGATCAAAAGGCGGCAACTTTTGGTGAAATACGGTAAAGAGGAAGATACGGTGCTGGATTAACATATACTTTTATCATCATCATCTCCATCATCCATTACCACGCGGGTGTAAACGCGGGACGCAGCTGTATATTTGTGTTATCATCACCTATCCTACATAAATGTGTCGGTTTATAAGTATATAACTTTAATAAAGGGTTCAGACACATTTATAAAATTGAAATTCCAGCCGTAGACAATAAAACTTTATTTAGTATGTTTGCGTTTATTGCAGCTAATTGGATAGATATAGATAATATTATCTCGCTGGATAATGTGCGTACTGAATTTGCAAAAGTCAGCCGTGCTATTCTTTAAGAAAATTCGTCGTTGCGCTCATCGACGAGCTCGCCGATATCAAATACTTTATGAGATGTACATAAGGCTGCTTTTCCAACGTTCCTTGTCATCTAGTCATTTGTTTCACGGATGTTGTCAAAGATGCAACGATGTTTGCTCTGAGAGAATTGCACGGCTCTGGTAAGTATTTGAAATTCTACACACATCAAAAAGAGTATGCAATACCTTTGAAAAATCGGAATCGTTTTTGTTACGGTAGATTATATTATGGTTTCTTTGTCGCTATAACCGACTTCAAAAAGAAGGCGGTTATATGTTCGTGTGTATGTATTTTTTTATGTGTATGTTAATCGATTTCTCCGCAATTTGTGGACCGATTCTTGAAATTCTTTTTTTGTTTGATAGAGTATACTTTCGAGGTAGTCCCATTTAAATTTCATCCAATTCGGTCGAATAGTTTTTGATTAATACTCAAAAGAATGAAAATTGTTACGCCTATCTTGATGATATCATCATTGACAGTGAATGACAATCGATCCCGTAATTAGCAAGGGTCTCTTAAAATGTTGAATTCCTTTTTTAACAAAAATGGAACCGACTTCAATATTAAAAAGTGTGAATTAAATTGTCGAAGTCGGTACTATGCGCACAATATTGTGATAAAAAGTACGTACTTTTGAACTATCATGGTACCGAATTCAACAAGTTATTTCACACTTTTTGGTATTAAAGTCGTTTCCATTTTTTGGTAAAAGAAATTAACATTATTTATTTATACAAGTGCAATTGAAAAATCAATAACGAGTTCCATTCTATTACTTTGGTAAAATCAGTTATTGGAGTATAACTCAAAAACTACTAAACCAAATTAAATTAAATTTAAATGAGACTACACGGAAAGCCAGCTTTCAAACAAAAAAGAATTTTGAGAATCGGTTCACCCTATCAAAAGGTATGAGGTAACAACCATTTAAAAAAACTGTCGAATTGAGTACCTTCTCCTTTTTTTGGAAGTCGGTAGAAAGCAGAAGTTCAGGCGGCCTCTTGGCTTGAAGTTAGCACTCAGACCGTTCGGAATTACTTGCACCAGGCGGGATTGCTGAAATTCCAGCTGTAGACGATAATACGACATCACAAGGTTAGACTGGCCTGCCGGCTCGCCTGATTAAACCCAATAGAGCACTGTTTGGCACCGTCACCCACGTCCCCAGACAGTGCCAGAGCTCAGGGAAGCAGCTATTCAAGAATGGGACAGGTTACCCATATAAATGCTGGATAACTTGATTCTCAGCATGCCTAGGAGGATCATTGCATGCGTTGGAACCAGTGGAGAAGTTATATTATATTGAATATATACCTTTTTTTATGCTTGTTATCTCATAACTTTCGACTGGGTGAACCGATTCTTAAAATTCTTTTTTGGTTTGAAAGCTGGTGCTTTCCGTGTTAAATTCGGTTTAGTAGTTTTTGAGTTACACTCCAATAACTGCATAGAATGGTAGTCGGTATAATTTTTTTCAAATTGCACTTTTATTACAGATCGATACACTAGACGTACCTACTCGGCGACCGTCAAGTCTGATTAAATGTAATATTTATTACATTAGTAGGAAGTAGGTTAAATGAGAAAAAAAATTGGGACTTTTATAAACGAAAACAGATTAAGAAAATGATTGTTAAAATTTTTGCCTGTTTGAAGAAAGAAGAAAGAAAAGGTTTTTAATGCCACAAAAGATACAATAATAACAAACAATTTACCTAATATTTGACACAATAGGGCAATAAGGGGTATGCTCAGCGCATGGCTGCTGTTTGTCAGTGTGTTTGTGCATGCTAATCTCAGAAACGGCTTATCCGATTCAGATGTGGTTTCAAGGTCATCATTTAATCAGCAGGCCTAGACAAGATGCCATAGGTCATTTCTGCTTCTCAGGCTTTACGCTCTTGACAGTGCGATCGTAATTGTCTTGTAGTTGTGGTGGAGGCACTTGTAATGCACCTCACGATTGCACGACATCACTACTAGTCTTCCGAGATGGTCCCATTTAAATTTCATCAAATTTGGAAACACTGAAATATGTTTCGCTTATCTCGACGATATCGATATTGACTGGACTCTAGTGTTAGTATGATTGATCAATTTTATGATACGATGAAAAAGTACTTTTGACTTTGACTTTTGACTTTGACCTGATGTATATACTACCAGTACTAACAGTAGTAACAGTCTACTATAATGTACTTCTAATAGCAAATGATATATCTGCTAATTATATTATGGACAAAAATTTGCATATAATGAGATATCTGGCACTTATTTAATAAATCGACAGTTTAAGCAATTTTTTTTTGGATTAGAAAAACTAAAGTGTGATACGTTGTCATGCTAGCGCCATCTATCGTAATTGTTCGTAAAATAGGTGGCCAACATATCGGCCTTCTAGAGTCACAGATTCACGTACCACTTTGATGATTTACACTTTGATATGCAGATTTTGTTTTTTAACTAGGTATTGATAATTTTGTGAGTTAGTAACATTTAAACTATCATTTACCGGCAAAACAAAACGTTATGGAAACTAAGCGAGCATTAACGAAATCTCGCAGATGTCCATGCACCTTTATATCCAGGTCGACGTATTCAATCCCTAACTATAGTGTTTTACCGGTAGGTAAATAGTAATTTAATAGTCCCTGATTTTACAAGATTTTATCAATACATATAATAAAGGAGCAGCGGCCAAGAAGTCTGTACAGTACATGCAAGCAAAATAAAAAAAAATTAGGTCATAAGGCGTAAATAGACTTTAAAGGAACTAATGCAATACTTGTTATTATTAAACACAACATAACAAATCGTCCTTTATATCCTCGAAGGGGTGAGCAGCGGTGTTGATCGCGTGTAATAGCGGGCGAGCCTATTAACATCTACGGGACACTGTTCCAGGCTCGGGACTACTATTGACAATTTCTTTGTCAGAAAATCCAAATAACTGTCCAACCCGGGGATCGAACCCAGGACGCAAAGATTCCAAAACTGTGCTTCCACCACTACACCAAAACCAAGCGAGCAAAGCCGCTGGCTTACAGATGGCCACTACAGCTAGTAAATGCATAAATCTGTAAAAGATTAATGTAATAAATAAAAGAAATAAATGCGGTTGAGAATTATTTATTGAAGTATATATATTATATATATGTTTGGGTTTGAATCTGAACATGCAAGCATTCCAACATTTGTATTAGTTTCATGCTCGCAACATAGATGGCGCTGTGCAGCGAGCTTAGTAGGCTGAATCGCGGTGGTATAATTATCCGATATGTAAAGTAAAATCATATAAATCTTTATAATTATATTTGTTTATTACATTATTAATCATTAATAAAAAAAATCCAAAAAAGTAACTCGTATGACTTTGATTGATTGCTTAGATATTTTTATAATTTCAATCAAGTATAAAGTGTGTTGTAATAATTTAGTATGTAGGTATTCTAAATTTGTTTATGTACAAAATAACTGTTTTTAGAAGTGATGAACAGTAAGGCCAGGTGTTGTTGGTCTCCTCTACATAGTTACATATATATTTTGGCTGTTTGTTCGTCCAATTAAATACAAATAAAAAATAATAATAATCCGCAGCACACCTCTCAACACCCTTCAGCCATCCACACCAACGTTTCCCCTTTTGTCACCATTGATGGTGACTCTTATGGGAGCCCCGTTTAGTGGGTGGCAAGTCAAATATTTTAAATGAGACTGAAATTGGCAGGTGCCGTAGTCTCGTTCCATAGCCCACTATCTTCTTATCACTAATAAAATCATTTAAATGGCTTTGTCATTTTACCCATTTTTATAATAGATATACCATGTCACCATCCATCCAAAAGTTTCTGTTTTTTATACTACTTTGTATTTTTATACCAAACAGGCCTCTAAGTGTTGGCTTGCCCCACTTATGCCTTTGTAAAGGACCGGAAATACGGGATTTTTTTTTAATACAAGGAAAAATAATAATAATAATGACGAAATAAAAATGTCTTCACTCGCCATTTAATTCAAAAGTGATTCATTACAAGCTTCGTTTAAGCAAAGACCAATGATGTGATATATCATATATAATAGTTAATCTCATTGACAAATACCACTTGAAATGTTATATGATTATTGACGGGATATTTACCGTGGTAAGGTTGTGGAATGAGCTCCCGATATTTCGGCGCAGTTACATGCACCAGTCTTCCCGTATACACGGTGACCTGGTATACACGGTACGTGGTAACCTTACCACGGTAAATATCCCGTCAATAATCATATAACTTTAGAGAACAACCGTGATAGTTTAAAACAGTGAAATACCACTTGACTTGCGGTTTATTTTGGGACATATACATTATCCGAGTATACATTATGGTACTTACAATTACATCAGAATCAATCACAGAATAAAGAAAGAAAATAACAAAAGGTAAGTTTAACAAAGTCATTGTAAATCACTAGCAATTACTGAAGCAGATAATCGGAAAGTCTAATTTGTTATCAACTAGATCCACGATGATTGGAGCGAAGATATTGTTCGCCCAGTTCCTAGAGCTTTCGAAGGTGCTGTGCCAGAACTGAAACAACACAAGGTTTCATTAAATTCTGATATTTTCTAGTCATTGGTAGTATTCGCTTGTTCAGAACACCAAACTTAACTAGCGAACTAAAAATCTGTTTTTAGTAAATTATAGTAGTTCTTATTCTGTTCATGTTTATGTCCAAATTCGAATAATGCTTGCAAGTGACAATTCTTAAATTTGCCGTTTCTGTTTAATTGTGGGTATGTTTAGTACAAATTTAATCATC
Organism: Selenia dentaria; assembly: GCA_917880725.1. Classification (NCBI taxonomy): domain Eukaryota; kingdom Metazoa; phylum Arthropoda; class Insecta; order Lepidoptera; family Geometridae; genus Selenia; species Selenia dentaria. The sequence continues at coordinate 26,472,047 of OU862895.1, read as the reverse complement.
ATGTAAGTTCGTGCTCTCTAAACTAGTCTAAACTGATGTAAAACTACCCACATTTGATTAGAATAATCATATGTTTATAATTATCATTCTAAGTGTTACACGAATGTGGATTTTAATATTAACATAATAAGAGCTACCATAGTTTAGACAATTTTTTAGTTTAGTGTACGCACAAGCGAATCATTACCATTGTCTCGCTATCCTTATGTCGGTATACAGGGTGGTTTTTTGAGCCATGGCCAAGTCCGAAACCGTGAAAATCGTGAAAGGAGACATGCCCTCGATTTGCTCTTTACATTTACATCATATATATCTGTGAGACAGACAGACAAAATTTTTTTTATGTTTAATGTATTTTTGACTTCTATATCGATAACAAAGTACACCTCGATTATAATTTTCAAAAAATATCTAATGTTCAGATTTGGCTTAGCTAGAGTTTTATTAAATGTATATGTAGAAGAGGATAACCCAAGCAGCATAATAAACTGTATATCAACTGTATTTAAGTTCAAATAAAACCCCAAAATAAACAAATTAAACAGCTTTTTGTGTCATTAAAGCTGCACAGTAGCTGTATTAGCTAAAAAAGGCGTTATAATAGCTGTACAATTGCTGTTATTCGGTGTCGAAGGAAACCATTGCACTACAGTTATTATTTAATAAATCTTTTATAAAGATTGCAGTTCTTAATTGGTTTTTATAAACAACTAAAAACAAAAATCTCAGTTAGTTGACTTAAGTAAAAGTCGACCGATCAACTACTGGAAATACGTTTGGATAAACCCAGGAATATAAGGTAAGCGTATTTTGGACTTATAACTGATTGATTATAAGAGAATTCGAGGTGCAACTTCATATTTATCGTAAACATGAGTATATGTCTCAACAAAATATTCACGCGCCAGCTAAATCTTCAAGTATTTAAGGAGAAAATACAAAATATGGGCATTAAGTCATTGTTTTTAAGGTTATAATAAAATATAAATTTTCAAAATAGTGGGCAAGTGGGTAGAGTAATAATTTATTTTCTTATGTCTATCTAGCTTTAGTTATTGTCGAATATTGTCAAAAGTTCAATAATTATTGATTTCAAATTGGATTTTATTCATGAAGAAATGGCGACTATTTGTTGTCCAGCCTAATGAATACTTGTAGCATATTATAGTCCCAGTAGCTGTAATTTGTAACGCGAGAGTTCTGTTGTACAGATATTAACTTTTAATCAGTTTTATTATAGAGTATTATTACTAATTTGGCTGTATATCAATCAGTACTCATAAAATAAACTGATGCTTTTAGGGATAGGTAACCTATACCTTAAAACCCTTTTTAAAATATTTCATATATTTATATTTTTTTATCTAGAACACTAAAACTATATTTTAATTCTTTTACTACTTGCACGACTATGGCTATAATATATTTACTTGTTTCATTTTATTTCCTATTACTACTAACAAAATATTATTGCATAATCTCTTATGGTTAGGTTAGGTAGTCTATAATTATGATTTGAATTTTGTGTTTTTGAAACAATAACTATATTTTATTATATTTAGGTAGTTCTAAAATTTATTTGTAGAGATATATCATAATTACGTATGATTAAATATATATTATATCTTTGCCTCATGTATACTATATCGATTGGCGATTACCGGCGGCGTAATTTTGATCTCATTTTACGCTACGACTGTAATTGAACGATTTGTTCAGTGAATATCTATCTCCAAACAAGCGCGTACGCACTTTGTTGTCCTTGTCACTTTGCCGATAGTTCTCGTATTCAACCGAACGATAGTGTTAGCAGTTTCATTGTGTTGTGTGTCGTATAAATGTTAGTACATTTTATGTTTCGTTTTACAGGAAAACAATATGCTGTTTAAAATAATTGAAACAATTTAAAAAGGGCACAAAAGGCTTTTTGCATTATACCAAGTTTGTGGAATCAAGGGCCGAGTTAAGATGACCTAGAAAGCGATTAGAAGTCTACAAACTTGTCAAGGGTGAACATTCTAAGCCTTTATATAATTGGTCTACCTCAAACTGCAACGTAAAAAGACCATAACTCACAAGGAAATCAGGCTTTGAACCAGAATGCTATTAATACAAACGAACAATGTATAATTGACAAAGACGCTACGAACGAAAAAGAAACGATTGAAGAAGAAGAGTCTCTTTGTTAGTATATAAAGATATTCGCCGGTTCTTGTTGATTGATTAAAATGTTTAATTCAAAAAAGTTAATTTATTTAGTTTCACTTTTTTAACGTCAGATTATTAAATTTGTCTTTTTTACGATATAAATTTAAAATAGATTGAGATCAAGATACCTTCTTTGAATATTTATTAAACGTGATAAAATTTTGTTAGTAGTTTTTTATTTTTATTTTTTCTTGTTTAGTTAGTTAGTATTTAAGAAGAACCCGTAATCGCGTGGCTGTGACTGTCCTTATGATAAAAAATATGTTTTTGTTAAATAACTTACCTGATTGTTGCATAGATATATACGTAATTGACGTACCGTGGATATGATTGTCAGTAAGTGAATGTTAGAAAATCAAAACATATTAATAAAAAAATATCTCACAATGACATGACTTTTTATTTCTCATCATACTGTGTGCACAAGAGGTATAAAGTATAATTAGTTTCTGTGTCATACATACTGTGTTACATACATTCTGTGTTATATGTATATACTAATTTTATTTTTACATTTTGAGAACTAAGTCCGCCTGTCAGCTTGAAATTTGGCCTTAAATATGTTCAAGTATGATGATTTCACTGGCTGTTCAAAAACTTGAAGCTTGAAGTCGATGGAAACGGTGCTTAACTGTGCCTTTCCGGAACGAATAGTTCACTATGACTGCGCAATGTATTTGCTACGGAACCTTCTCTTAAAGCTGATGGAATCGGCGCTTGTACTGTAGGTTTTTGGAACTATTGTTCACTAAAATTTCTGGTATTTGTTTGATTTATAATACTCATATATTATTTTGCAATCCCCCTCTTGATAGCTGCAGTTTTTGTTTTCCACATTTTCCTAAGATAACAATTTATTGAGTCACGCATACGTCTTTGTCAGAAATACAGATTAGAACTGTACTAAAGCTAGGATTTATTTTTTTGATTTTAAAACACCGTCATAGAACGAAGTCTTACAACTATTCGATTTACATGAGTGTACAATTACGCCATAAAAGTAGGTTTTAGAACAGAGTTTGGCTATACCATACAGCAGAAACAGAAGTACAGGTTTTATACAGCTTTAACGATAAAATTTGTTTTAAAGTGTCAACAGACACTTGAAGTCGTATTATAGAGTTTGAATATTCTTTTAATACACCATAAGCTTACGCGGATACATAATAAATACTTTATACAGACTGGGTTCTATAATATCTCATTTACTATTCGTGTAAAGACAAAAGATGTCATTTAAACTCTTGTAAGTCTCTAAAAGAACCCTAAGTACCAAACAGGCTGGAATATTGCTGCTAAAAACGCTTACTTGCTGCTTGGGAAGTGTTTTAGAGTGTACATACTCGTAATATTTGAGTAACTAAAGTATAAGTATGCAATGACAAATACCAGATAGATGTAGGAATGTATACCTTTTTTGTGGTAGTGCCACGCTGCAACCCCACAACCGAATGGATTGGCACGACCGGAGAAGTACCACCCACACTTCCACATAACACCGACGTGAAGTAACATAGCTTGCTATTGTGTGTCGTCTGTTTGTGTGATGTTCCGGAGGCCCGATTCCCCCCTTTCGCCTTCTCCCTCTCCTTCCCACTCCCCCTCCACTCTCACCCCTTCTATCTCTTCCTTCCTATCATCCTTCCTCAAAGGTCGGCAACGAATCCTCGAGTCCTTTGGTATTGCGGATGTCCGTGGGCGACGGTACCACTTACCTGGCGATCTTAATCGATCAACAAGTTAAGCAACATTTGCTTAACTTACAGTACTTGGATAGGTCACCGCTAGTGGGATTATACAACTGAGCGCTTCCGTGCTTCGGAGGGCATGTTAAGCCGTCGGTCCCGGTTGTTTGTCTTAGGACTACAGTCGTTAGGCTAAGTTGAAGGCCTTCGAGCGGCCTGAAAACTTCGACATGGGTTGGCTACTAGCCTATCCACCAAACCGTGCTGGGCCCGCGTGGCGGATTATGGCCCAACTCTTCTCTGAGAGGAAGGCTAGAGTCCCAGTAGTGGGAATAATATGGGCTGATTATGATGAATGTAAGAGAGAGTAAGCCTTAGAGAGTAAACATTAGACCTAAAACCTAACTCTTGCCAAATGGGGGTGTAATACACCGCAGCCTATAGATTCGAGAATATACAAGGCGATGTTGTTATAATATTACAGTATTATGTATTTAATTTTGTAATTAATAGCAAAATAAAACTCACGCGTCTGCTCAAAGCTTCGGTTATGTTACTCGCAGGCATATAATGCATCCTGTTACCACTTCCGAATGAGGTGGAGAGTATTGATGAGCTGACTGTCGACTCCTTTGCCAAGAGGTTACGGTTTAACTGAAATAGAACAATAAGTATGGATAAATTTACCTCTGTCTACATTTCATGGAAAAAATTACAGCATTATAATGGAAGACCTCCCGGTTAAATTTCCAAAAAGACTGTTTGGAAAAGCGGCATGCATCCAACGTCTTCTACGACGTTTAAAAAAGGTCATCTATCCACCTTTGATGCGCTTGTCGGGCCCATTTCAGAACCTTCAAAGTCAAAGTCAAAGTCACAATCATTTATTCAATTTAGGCATCAAAGACGCACTTATGAACGTTAATTTTTCATTATAATGTACTTTAAAGAAGGCACTCCTGCCCTCAAAGGCACGTGGTTCCGTTCAAATCAAAACAATTTTTAAAGTATAAATTAAAGTATTTGGTATCTTACGTGTCAAGGTGGCCACAAAAATTGTACCACTTGTACACGTAAAAGTTAGTATTACTGGCTATAAATTTCATGAGTGGACTCTTCTGTTTTATGTCGGCACTCGTGGCGGCGTGTCTAGACTTTATAAAATTATTTTCCAAAAAAAATGGAACCGACTTGAACGCCAAAAAGAAATAACTTGAAGTCGGTACCATGCGCACAATATTGTGATAAAAGGTATTTATTTTTGAACTATCATGGTACCGACTTCAATATGTTATTTATTTCACACTTTTTGGTGTTGAAGTCGGTTCCATTTTTCTACAGACAAAGGAATAATACGCACGATTTTTTTTTAAGTTTGTTACCTCATAAGTTTCGACTGGGTGAACAGATTCTTAACTCTCTAAACTCTTTTTTGTTTAAGAGCAAGTGCTTTCCGTGTAGTTCTATTTAAATTTTATAAAATTCAGTTTAGTAGTTTTCGAGTTACACTCCAATAACTGAACGAAAGGGAAGTCGGTATCAAATTTTTCAAATTATAATTGTTCTAATATATTTTAATTTCCAATTTTAGTGACCCTCACTACTTACAGGATTGTCAATGATGATATTATCAAGATAAATTAACACCTTTCAGTTTTTGGAGTGTAACTAAAAAACTGCTTGCCCGAATTTGATAAAATTTATTTGGGTGGTCCCATTTCGGAAGTGTACTCTACCAAATAAAAAAATATCAATATAATAATTTTGAGAATCGCTCCACAAATGGGGAAGAAATCGGCTAACATAAAACAATACAACACATAAAAAATACATACACACGAAAATAATTACAACATCCTCCTTTTTTGAAGTCGGTTAAAACAAACGAAGTTTGACCATTTTGTTGATTTTAACTCTTGTAGGTCTAGGAAACGTATCGCGATCATCATCATTATCTTAGCTACTGCCGGACAATATTCTTCATTCTTTCTTAAATTCAAGTTGACTGTAAAAAACGTTTTAATAAAATAAGCTTACTATAGGGTGTTTGGTAGAGGGACCGACAAACCAAATGAGCGTGTTCGGGGGACCACTTGGAGAATACAAGTTGGCCAAAAAAAATCCCCGACCCCCCAATATATTAAACTTTTTTTTGTGATTTTTCCCATTTTCTCCGAAATTGTACCTATTTACCACCATAACATTTTTAAAATCTGTTTTAGACCGGATGTTTTTAGTTGAATTTGGTCTCTAATACACCTTCAGGCCACGCAAAGCAAAATTGGATACAAAACAGAGCTAACTAACTGATTAAGTTAAAAAAAATTGGGGTGTCGGGGATTTTTTTTGGCCAACTTGTATTCTCCAAGTGGGCCCCCGAACACGCTCATTTGGTTTGTCGGTTCCTCTACCAAACAACCTGTATAAAGTTCGACATTATATAGAAGATAAAGATGCTTAAAATACTCCACTTCTGGCAAGCTGTCACTCTGCCACCCATAAAATGTAATATTTGTAGTACCTAAGTAGAAACATTGCAAACATCTATATAAAAAGAATGGCCCCGAGTTTCTTGCCGCTTCTTCTCGGTGGGCTCTATATATTATGGAACGCGGCGGTAGAGTCTTTAAAGTACATTATAATGAAAAGTTGACGTTCATAAGTGCGTCTTTGATGCCTAAATTGAATAAATGATTTTGACTTTTGACTTTGACTTTCCCCACAGTTTTCTACCGAGTTCTAAAAAGGAGGAGGTACTCAATTCGACTGTCTTTTTTATCTTTGTTACCTCATAACTTTCGACTTGTAGAAGCAACATAAACTATCTGTTTTTTGTTTAAGAGCTGGTATTTCCCGTGTGGTCCCATTTAAATTTCATCAACTTCAGTGCAGTAGTTTTTGAGTTACACTCCAATAACTGAATAGAATGGTAGTCTGTATTAAATAGTACTTGTTATAAAAAGGGTAAACGGCTGCATCCAAAGTCGTCCTGTGAACTTCATTAATATGGCGATTGTCTAGCTTGTTGGTGGACGACCCACGGTGCGCTTGCCTGTACATGTTCTTCACTCTAGAACCTTACGCCTCATTTTCAATTAGTTACGTCTGCTATTTATATGACGTGGTTGTCTATAAGGAGCAGCTCTCTCAAGAAATTAGATCTAGAAGTAATATATAATTATATGCCTAATGCTTTAATTTATTTATTAAATAATAATAGTTTTACCGACGGGAAAGACCATACACTTTTTCCATAACCTTTGAGCATTACCCTGTTCATAAGTCTCTCACTAAGATCTTACTGACGTATGTCTGTTCATCTACAGATCGTCAAGGGTTCAAGTATAAAAGCGTCACAATTACTGCTACATTTAACCTGTCCGGAGCTAAAAAACGATGCACTTGTCCAGAAGATGGGCATCTGATATGCTTGAAACCAGGTTCCACGATCCATAACGTTAGCGGATATAAAGACAGACGGAAAGCTAGTTTATTTTAAACTACCTATGTAAGTAGATAAAAAATGTGAAAACTCGATCCAATATTATCTATAAAATAACAAACATCCTGATAGACATGCTTCGTCTGCACAGGATTAGTACTTCGAGTAGCTTATTATCTTCTTCAAGGCCATATCTACCTTTAAAGAACAATGTCATAAAATATTTACATTCAAATATAGTAAATCAATCAGTAAACACTAATAATAAAAATACAGTACCTACATACATACAAATACAAAATTAATCACCATGGAAAAAAACTGCCCTATACATTTCATCACCGTTGATGGTATTTGTTTTACATTATATCACCCCTGACGGTCGCCGAGCACGTCTAGTGTATGAAGCTATAAAAATGATATCGTGCTTTTGAAGCTTTCAGAAACTGACACAAAATTTGACAGAACTGACATCATAACGATCTTGACGTAGGCCGAGACCTTTTTATTTTGTCTATCCAGCCGTGTGATTCTCTAAGAGCAAACATCGTTGCATCTGTGACACCATCCCTGAAACAAATGACGAGATGACAAGAAACGTTGGACAAGCAACCTTATGTACAACTGCGATATCTCATAAAGTGTTTGACATCGGTGAGCTCGTCGACGAGCGCATCAACGAATCGTTCGAGAATCGCACGGCTGTGCCCATGAATATTACGCTTTTTCGCCCGCGTGGTGATAGATGATGATGATGACAATGAAAAGTATCCTATGTGTTATGTATATGTGTATATTATGTAATCCAGCGCCTCATCTAGCACCATACCAAATTTCATTAAATTGGCCCCGCCGCCGCGCCGTTTGGGCGTGATAGAGTAACAAACATATCCACACATCCATATATCCAGACATCCATACTCACAAAGTTTCGCGTTTATAATACATACATCAAAAAGTTTAAGCAATAGGTATGTACTAATTTAAATTTTAGGATGGTTCTTCACATTATAACGTTTGTATTTTGTAATTTTTACTTTTTTTAGGGTCTTAATAATGTAAAAATAACTCCTCTTGTCTTCAATAGTGCTTTTAATAAATTAAATTGACTTGATTGAATTGAGACTGTTTTTGCCATCTTGCAGCAATCGCTCCCAATGGAGTTGTAGCAAATCCTTCAGCTGTTGGGTTGTTGTCGCTCCGTCCAAGTCCTTCAAAACAAGTCTCTGAAGCATGTCATGCCATGCGTACTCGATGGGTTTGAGGTCTGGCGATTAAGCAGGCCAGCGCAATACCCGGATATTCTCCGTTACCAAGTATTCACTGGTTCGCCGAGCTGTATGCGAACGTGCATTGTCATCATCATCATCATCATCATCTCAGCCGTAGGACGTCCACTGCTGAACATAGGCCTCCCCATGATTTTCCAAAAGGACCGGTTGGAAGCGGCCTGCATCCAACGTCGTCCTGCGACCTTCCTCAGGTCGTCTGTCCACCGTGTCGGTGGACGACCTACGCTGCGCTTGCCGGTACGTGGTCTCCACTCCAGAACCTTTCGGCCCCATCGGCCATCTGTTCTGCGTGCTATGTGCCCTGCCCACTGTTTGTCATGCATTAACGTAAAATCGAAGCCAAAGGACATTGTGCATATGGACATAAGGTCTAAAAATATCCTCAATGTAATTTTCAGCGTTCATGTTTCCATTTAAAAAAACGAGCTCAGTTCGCCTGTTCTTCATAAAACCCGCCCATACCATAACTGTTGAGCCGCTGTATGGATGAACTTCATGAACGCACCTGAGCCGTTCAGTATTTTCGGGCCGACGGTACACTCTCACCCTTCTTGTATGAGGCCTAAACTCGAATCGCGACTCATCGGAAAACATAATTTGATCCCATAGCTCCTGGGTCCATGTTCTGCGTTCTCTACACCATTCAATTCGACGAGCGCGATTCCCGTGACGTATCGGCGGGCACCTGATTGGGCGTCGAGCTCGTAAGCCGTACTCATGCAGTCGATTTCGCACAGTTTGGGGACTTACAACAACACCACTTGAATTCTGTAGCCTCAAACTTATCTATGGAGCGGTTAACATCGGCTGGCGTCTTGCAGTCAGTTGTATGTACCGGTCTTGCCAAGTGGTTGTTCTCCTTGCAAGGCCTGGATGCTGTTCAGCGGGGTCTTCTGTATTATTGTAGCTGCCAAATACGACAAATTACGCTTTTATGAATACCAAAATGCCGAGATACCTGAGATTGATTTCTTCCCGTTTGCAACATCCCTACGCTCTTCGCAATTGATCTGCCGTCAAATGATGTCGCTCCATGAAGTAAAGAATGTCTCACAATCCAATTTTGTCGCTAACTTTATTCAAATACACTCGAGAGCAATGAATCCGGGTCACTTAAAGAATCCTAAAAATCTCGGAAACTAAAAATGCTAGGTTAATGCAATAAATTGTATTTAATAGACAATGTAATATTCCTTAAATGAAGGTATTAAAACTTCTTAGTTATTGTAAAGTTATATCATAAAAAAATCAAATTTGAAAAAGGGCCACTTTCGAAGATGGAACTACGAAATTACAGCATTTGGTTTTGCTTTTGTTTGTAATCTGTCATTTATGTGGGTACATAAACCATGTTGATAGTGCTCTATATTCATTATTCAAGCTGAAATTATGTCGCTTACGCCTGAAGAATGCACCAGAATACTTACAATGCTGGAAACCGGCCGGAGTCAGCGCGATACAGCCAGGACTGTCGGTGTGTCGCTGTCAACAGTACAAAGAGTTCTCCGACGTTACGAAGAAACTGGTTCTAACCTACGCAGACCAGGAACGGGCAGAACCAGGTGTACCACAGCACGAGAAGACCGATACTTGGTGAACACCATGCTTCGAAATCGCTTTCTCACAGGAACTGAACTCACAAATCAGTTTCGACGCCTCGGAGGAAGTAACCCAAGTGCATGGACAGTAAGACGTCGGCTTGCTGAATCTAACTTAAAACCCCTTAGACCTGCAAACGGCCCTAAACTGGAGCGTGGGCATCGTATTTCAAGACTAAGATATGCCCAGAGCCACGTAAATTGGAGTATTGAAGATTGGTCAAAAGTTATGTTCTCCGACGAATCAAAATTTATGCTCTACAAGCACGATGGAAGACACAGAGTGTATCGAAGACCAGGGGAAAGATTCAAGCAAGCATGCATCGAATAAAAAGTAGCCTACGGTGGTGGGTCTGTACTTGTGTGGGCCGGAATTTCTTCTGAAAGTCGCACAGAGCTGGTGATCATAGAAAACGGCTCTTTAACTAGCGAAAGATATGTGGAAGAAATCCTCAATGATCACGTTGGTCCATTTATGGTCAATTTAGGTGAGGATGCTATATTTATGCATGACAATGCCCGACCTCATACAGGTAGGATTGTGAATGACTACCTTCAAGAGATGAACATTACTCGTATGGAGTGGCCAGCGCGCAGCCCGGATATCAACCCGATCGAGCATGCTTGGGACGAGCTAGGCAGATGCGTAAAACAACGAAACCCTCCCCCAATCACGCTTCGTGAGCTCAAAATTGCTCTCACAGAGGAATGGGAGAATATTCCCCAAAATCGTATAAGGAACTTGGTGTACAGCATGCCAAACCGCGTAAACGCAGTAATGGAAGCACGAGGAGGCAATACGAAGTATTAAAATTCAAGAAAATCGTAATAAAGCTCAAAAATTTCATGTTTCCTATTTTTGTTTTAAGGAGAGATCAGCAGTTTTTTTCTTTATGTAATTTTGTGTTAATAAAATGTATGGAGACTCATATTTTTTTTACTTTCATTTAAGGAGTATTACATTGTCTATTAAATACAATTTATTGCATTAACCTATCATTATTAGTTTCCGAGATTTTTAACATTCTTTAAGTGACCCGGATTCATTGCTCTCGAGTGTAGTTAGTAAAATTATAAAATCAAGACTAAACGTAGCAATAGAAATGCACTTAAATTCAAACAAATTCGCATTCATTTCAATTTTTTTTAAAACAAAACCAACCAGTATATCATCAAAAACAAAAAAGTTTACATATCTACGCACCTTGAGTGAGTAAAGACTTAAAATGTAATAATTGGTATAATTTGTGACATAATGCATGTTGCTTAGACTTTTTTGATGTGTGTATTAGTAAGATTATTTACTTTACACATATTAGATACATTATTACCTTTTATTTCTTGGACTCTACAGTTTTATTAGGAACATATACTTACGTTTAGCTGTATCTGCACCAGAGTATGACGGAAGGTACCCGTTGCTTTATATTCCCCTTCAGGATTCACCATGTCTGCATGAACATCGTGCCCCACCACTAAATCCCTAAAGTTTAATTTTCCTTCAGCAGTTCCGAAAATCACCGTCTCATTATTAACGGTTCTAGATACAACATCTGTTCTGATATCTGTAATATCAATTTTCTGAATGGAGACCACGAAACCATTGGTGTATCTGACAGTTCCATTAACGTGTATATTGTAGAGGTTGTCACTGTAAATTAAAATGTATTTTATAGTAGGTACATCTATACTAATATTATAAAGAGGAAAGATTTGTATTTGTGTATGTAACAAATAAACTGAAAAACTACTGAACCGATTTTAAAAATTATTTTGCCGTTAGAAGATTAAATTATGACTGATTAACAGCTATATTAGTCCGGTCAATCTAGACCATAAAATGAGAGTGAAGATACATAAAGTCCAAACAAGCGGAAAATCAGTAAAATTGTTCAAAACATAATTATAAATAATATTTAAAAGTTCTCCATCGTTCCCGTGTATGGCAAAAAAATATTTTTGGTCATATGTCAAAAAAATGAGATTTTCAACAAAAAGTTTTATCATAAAAGTACCTTACACAAAAATTGTAGATCATACAATTATCTATAAAAAATGTATCAATACTTTTTTCCTACAAGCCACTATTAACAGGTTGTCCGGTAATTAAAGGATAACCCCGCGGGTACTCGTGGGGGGCACCGGGGTCAATCAGGAAAAAAAAATCAATCTGCAGCAGTCTGGTTTTTTTTTTGATATGTTTGAAGTTTAATACCTTTGTTCACATTTTTGGGCACCACGGGTACAATTTCAATAATAACGTTTTGTTTTTTCTGGAAATAACCGTGGATAGTGGGCGTTGTTATTGCGACTTACAAAAAGTTTCTACCTGCAACTGTTAATTTTTTTTTATTGAATTTGTATCCGTAGTGCCCAAAGTGTGAATATGGGTATCAAAATTCAAACACATTAAAAAAAACCAGACTACTTCAAATTAATTTATATTATATATATTATGATAATATATATATATATATATATATTATGATAATAGGTATATATACTATATGTTGAAATATTTTTATAAGTTATAACTATAAGTCGTGTTCAGTACGTCATCAATCAGACATTTTTCTTGTAAGCGAGCACACTTCAAATCTTCGCGTACATTTTCATTTTTATCATAGTGAACTACAGTTGTGAATCATCATGCCAGCGTTCGTTGTAAAATGGTGCAGGAGCAATACACGATTAAAATGTCCAGGAATCACTTGTACTTGTAAATAGTAGCAAAATTATAAATATTCAAAGATGTTCAAATACGTGAACAAATCAAGATGGTCAATACTATGCAAAATAAAGTCAGTCTATTCACCATTTAATTTAGGATGTATTTCTTTCTTCAGAACTAAATATAGAAATGTAACAGCAATGTGTTTTGCTTATTATGTTTTATTTTCTTTTCCTTGCCGATTCAATGCGTCAAAACAAGTGCTTGAAAAACAAGAGTATGTGAAAATCAGCATACTCCGTTAATTTTGACAAAAACATAATATAGACTTTAAAAACTAATGACCATATCACACAAAACTGCAGTACCTACCAGTTTGTACAGTAAAAACCTACTGTTTCTTTTTAATTATGTATTATGTAAAATCTCATGTTTATCTTTTTATGCTGATGATTCGTCCCGAAGAAACATCAACATTCAACTTCAAGAGATACTACAGACAATGAACAATAAACAATGCTAAACGATTATCTAGTATGTAATGTAGGTAACTATAGCATTAAAAAACAGGTCATTGTTTGTTCAAATTAACCGTTGAAGTTAAATTTTTGAAGCACATTTAATTTTTCAAGCTATGAAAATTCAACCTCTTGAATGTTTAAAGTGGTTTATCTGAGTTACTAATTAATATTTCAGTAATATTAACACAGTGCTTTTATAAATTAATTGATAATAAGGTATTCTGCTACCACTGAAAAACATCCACCAGGTAAGTAACGCCTATTATTTTTTATTAACGCGCTAAGTACACTACCCCATAGGTGGCGTGGAAACGTGTGCATATTATGACGATAACACCTTTTATAACTTTTGAATCGTTATATCTCAGAAACGGTGGCGCGTAGGAAAAAAAATATCGAAACATTTTTTATAGATAATATTATGATGCACAATTTTTATTAAAGTACTTTTATGATAAAACTTACCGTTTTGCTGAAAATCGCGAAAAACTCATTTTTTCGACCTTTGACCTTGAATAAATGTTTTTCATACACGGGAATGATGGGGATCTTTTAAATATTATTGATAATTATGTTTTGAACAATTTTACTGATTTTCAGCTTGTTGAATACTTAATACACCTTCGAATGTCTAAATTGACCGGGCTATATTATTATTTTCAAAAAATTAGGAATCCGTTCTATAATTTTAATAAATAAATACATAAAAATATCCTTATATCGCGTACGCTGCAGAAACTATTAATAATAGAGCAAAGCAATGTACTACAGTGTTATAGAAAACATCAATATCTACAATAAAGTCTGCAACTTTATATGTGTTATAATTACAGTTTTGTCACAATAACTACTTTTTCATGTTAAAATATGCAATAATTTCGTAAAACTTCATGTCGCGTACACTGCGGAAACTATTGATAATAGAGTAAAGTGATGTATTATAGTTTTATAGAGGCTAACAGTATATCCCTTCTATATTACATAATATATTATAATATATAATTTACATAATATATACTTAGTTGATAGATCTGCCCAGACACCTTATGGAAACTACGGATCACAAAAAAGCTGGTGCTTATGGTCACTTGGTACTTCGGGTCAATATATTGAATAAATAATAATATGTATAAATATAATGTGAATGTAGGCGAAACGAACAAGAAACACTTACGTGTTATTTAATGAGGTGCGATCGAGGTTATAGCTATTTAAGTACATTTTTAATTCTCGTCAAGAGTTTATATAGCAGACGTATGTAATCAAACTTCAAATATTCATCAATTTGATGTAATATGAACAACACCTTATCTTTTAAAAAAGTGAAGATCGTCATAATATTGAAAATTATTTATCCTGGGTCAAATCACTCGTGGTCTAGTATTATATATAGTATTTATCTATGCACCTGAAACCTATTTTAGGGGTTGCGTAAGGTTTACGCACTGCCCAATCGGTGTCGTAACTTTAGGTAATGCCTATCATCGTTAAATATTTAAGCATCGGATTTAGGCAACTTCTAAGGTTAGTAAAAACGGGCATAAAGCTTACTTATTATAACTCGGCACTATACAAGTACAATTTGAAAAATTTCATACCAACTTCCATTCTATTCAGTTTTTGTACTGTTACTCAAAAAGTACTGAACCGAATTTCATTTTAATGAAACTACAAGGGAAGCACCAGCTTACAAAAAAAATTATATAAAAGAATTTTGAAAATCGGTTCTTCCAATCGAAAGTTATGAGGTAACAAACATTAAAAAAACAGTCGAATTGAGTACCACCTTTTTGGAAGTCCGTAGAAAATGTGAGCGTAACATTACTATGTATGTATACCATGTGGAGAAATTCACAACTTACTCTAGTGTCTGGATTATGTCATTGAGTTTCATATTGCAAAATCCTCTTCTTTCCACCTCGTATATCATTTCTTGCATGACATGGTGCCAGTAGCTGATGCCACCTTTTAAATTAGCTCTACTAACTGTAATAAAAAAGTTGAAAAAAGCTCATTATAACAATAAACTGCAGAGAAAAGTAGTTTATCATGCAATTCAAACAAATACTTAGTTGTATATTATGATTTGTATAAAATAATAATATATAGGTAAGCATATAGTACATGATAAATATACAGTTTCTAATGTTACTTCTTGGGTTAGATGAATAGTTATAAGAATAAACTGCAGAAAAGAATTATCATACAATTAAAAAAATACTTACTTAAATTTTTATTAAATTTGTATAAAATTATATATAGGTTAATATACAGTACATGATAAATATACAGTTTCTAATGTTACTTCTTGGGTTAGATGAATAGTTATAAGAATAAACTGCAGAAAAGAATTATCATGCAATTAAAATAAATACTTACTTAAATGTTTATTAAATTTGTATAAAATTATATATAGGTTAACATACAATACATGATAAATATACAGTTTCTAATGTTACTTCTTGGGGTAGATGAATAGTTATAAGAATAAACTGCAGAAATGAAATATCATGCAATTAAAACAAATACTCACTTAAATGTTTATTAAATTTGTATAAAATTATATATAGGTTAACATATAGTGCATGATAAATACACAGCTTCTAATGTTACTTCTTGGGTTAGATGAATAGTTATAAGAATAAACTGCAGAAAATAATTATCATGCAATTAAAACAAATACTTACTTAAATGTTTATTAAATTTGTATAAAATTATATATAGGTTAACATATAGTACATGATAAATATTCAGCTTCTAAGGTTACTTCTTGGATTAGATCAGTCCTGGATTTGTCAATAGGCCGTATAGGCCGCGGCCTAGGGTCGGCAAATTTTAGAGGACACTCGATCACTCGATTTCAGAGGATAAATAGCCCAGTTAAATTAGGATTTGCCTGGAAAAAACTAAAAGTAGCAATTTTTCTTCAAAATTCCTTGGAAAAGGTCACTGGCAGTCTAAATATTGTTTTGCGTGGTAGTCGCTCCTATGCTACATCCACCATCTTGATTTTAAGCGTAATTTTTTGTTTACGGAATCACTCGTTTATTTTACGACCAACCAATACCGAAGGAAAATTGCAACTTTTAATTTTTTTCTGGGTTTGCCCCTTTTTGAGCTAATTCAAATGCGATAAAAGTCAAACAAGTTCACTGGTTTTCTCATGGTTTTTATACTAATACGTTAAATCCTAACATTGTCTGATTTCAGTGAATTTTTATTTCATGGAATCATCACATTGTTTACTATGCCCATTGTTTAATATAAATTTCCTTTTTTATAACTTAAAAAAAAACTGAAAAAATTAAAACGTACGGGCATAGTAAACAATGTGATGATTCCATGAAATAAAAATTCACTGAAATCAGACAATGTTAAGAGGTAGAAAAGAGTTTTCTCTTTTAGTACTGAAAGTACTAGCTATGCAATCCTCTTAAAACGTACGGCCTAACTTATACACAATGCTTAAACTTCAATATTATTACTTATTACGGAGCAGAATAGTTTTGCTTTGCTAAATAGTTAATGTTTATAAGTGAGTTAAAGTACTTAAAGTGTAATAAGGACGGAAATAAAATTAGGTGTACAAAAGGAAAGAATATATAACTTTGAAGTAGTTATAGAATGAAGTATTAGTATTTAATGATGTCGATAATGACTGGGATGACCCTCTTGAACTAGTGCTAGTAGTTGTAACTGCCGTGTGATTCTCTAAGAGCAAACATCGTTGCATCTTTGACAACATCCGTGAAACAAATGACGAGATGACAAGGAACGTCGGAAAAACAACCTTAAGTACAAGGGCGATATCTCATAAAGTATTTGACATCGGTGAGCTCGTCGACGAGCACATCGACGAATCATTAGGGAATCGAACGGCTGGTTGTCATTGGGTGTCAGTATCTTAACCACTAGGCAACTCTGACCACTATTGTGTGATGTAGCCTGTATACTGTCTACTGACCGCCCAAGTCCAGTCCTAGGGGCGATTGTTCCAGATTCAGTCAGTTTCTTACATTAGACGAGCCCAGAACATATAGCTGTTGTAGATAGTATGAAAGATAGGCTAAGTACTCACCCCATGTTTGAGCTGAGACGACAACGATCGTGAATATCGCAATTGCTAAATATTTCAGCATTATTACAATAAATCAATCTTAACACACTTATCTAAAAACCATTCAACAATTAATAAACTGCACCATATACTAGTAAGTATCTTATACAACAGGAATCGACTTATAATTTTTCAAATTAAATTCATAAGTTAATTATGACAGCAATTGGTCATTGATATATTTAAGAGACGCTAACTTCGTCGAGGGAAATGAGCTTTTGCGTTTATGGATATAAGGGTCACGGCTTGAGGAAATCTTTTAATGTACTGCAGAAGCCTTAGCAAACTAAATTTATCATGATCAGTCGGTACTCGATATCCTTGACGGGATATCTTCGTATTGTAACTATTGACCGATTAGATAATCAATAATCTAAATCGAGTATAATGAGCTCATTTATCATTATGATTATAATCTGGAAATATATAGCTTCGTACAGTACCTACCTCTAACATAGTCATGTACTTACGCCCTCTATTTAATTACCTTATTTACAATTTTTCTGTATGAAATTTCTTTGATGTTATAATAGTAATTTATGCAACTGTCATATAGAGGGTATTAAAACCTCAGACAAAATAAAAAAGTCAAGACAGAATGTTGTGAACAGAAAAGTGAGGCTGGTTTTCTAAACTACATGTGCGTGACTAGGTACTGTAATGGTAATGAACATTAATTTAAAGTTATTAAAAAAATATCGATAATTGATAAATTTATATTAAATGATAATTAAATCTTTACGTGTTGCTTCCACGCGCCGCGATAGTTCGACTGACGCGCCAAGGCGTAGTTTCGTTGTAGGGTTTGTATGTAAATATGTATGGACACGCCGAGGCGTAGTTTCACTCGGCCTCACTTCTCTGTTCACAACATTCTGTCTTGACTTTTTTATTTTGTCTGAGATTAAAACATGTGTAGTTTTTGAAACGAAACGCAGGCAAGTTTCAAAATAAGATTACACGAGTGAGTACCTAATTATATGCAGTTGCATACACTACTTTATTTAATCTCATGACATTTTTGCTACTAAAGTTTTATCCAACAAACTATTACTTAAATTCGTATGTACGAAATAGCGCCAAAATGGAAAAAAAGTCTTCTTCTTCTTCTTGTTTGTATGGCTTGTGCGGCGTAACCACAATTTTGCCAATATCCGTGGAAAAAGTCTGTTATTGGTCTATTGGCTCGGAAACAGCGCGTAGCGCGCGCAGCGCGCTTACCACAGGTAATGTGTACTTAAATTGAATTGAATCCTCCTTGGTCGGGACACATTGTACTTTAATAATTAAAAAAATGTTTTAAAGCATTGTTTTGTTAGGAGAATAATGCTTTAATTTAATTTTTTAATTTGCTTAAAGCAGTATGTAAATAAAATGTGTCAATAAAAGTCTGTATTTCATTTCATAATTAGAATATTACTGAATGAGATTATATAAAAATTATATCAGTGATGAATAGAGGTGACAAAGTATTGTGTTAGTATCGACACTAGCATGGCCTTCGCAACGCATTATTATTATGTACTAGCTGGTGCCCGCGACTGCGTAGGACCAGTATTTTGAGTAGATTATTATCTTCTCCAATGCCATATCTACCTTTATACCAAAATGTCATAAAATATATACATGGTCAAACGCAATTGCTATAATATATTATTTGAATTTAAATACTTAGTAAATCAATTAGTCAACATTAATAATAAAATACTGGACTTAGGTACATACAAATATAAAATTAATCACCATGGAAAAAAATGTCATTAAATTTCATCACCCTTGACGGTCGAGCACGTCTGGTGTATCGAGCTGTCAAATTGACTTGGCTTTTGACTAAGCTATCAGAAACTGACACAAACTTTGACAGAACTGTCATTATTACGATCTTGACGTAGGAGATCTTATTATTTTGTCTATGCTATGCCCAAGCATATTACCCGCGTGGTGATGGATGATGATGATGAAAAATGTACTGTGTGTTAATCCAGCACTACATTTACCTCCATACCAAATTTCATCAAAATTGCACCCGCCGTTTGAGCGTGAAAGAGTAACAAAAATCCACACATCCATACTCACAAACTTTCGCGTTTATAATTATTAGTAGGATCGTACGGGTGAAGCCTTGCTCTAAACTTAGAACTAAAAACTATGCCTACGAAAACGGTAAATAAATAAAAATGAGATTTTTTTTATACTCGGATTATAAATATCGGGTCAAATTAGCATCAACATCCGCTAACTCCTCTTCTAGGAAACAGATTTTATACTATGTATAATATGTATTAGGTTTTTAATTTAAATTATTATTACTAACTAGCGACCCGCTCCAGCTTCGCACGGGTGCAATGCTGACACGTACGTATAGTTTGAAAGCTGTATTGCTTAAAATAACTTCCTAAATAAGCCATTTTTTTCCTGTAAAATGTAAAGGATAATGGTTATTGTGGGTTATCCTTAAGAGATAGATATATACCACCACTGACTATTTTGTTGAACTTTTTAAGGTGTACAATACCGTAGTACATTATTTTGATTTATCTCGTGGGCTTCAGTCAGCGTTTGCAATCTAAGAGCAAAAAAATGTGTTTATTTACGACATCACATTAGAAACCTGTAAATTCATTAGTGTTTCTCTACAATATTATCCGCTTGAATCACTTTATTAATAAATAAAGCGCTTCAAAACCCGTTGCGTAGTTTTGAAGATTTAAGCATACCTACATAGGGACGGACAGACAGCGACAGCGACTTTGTTTTATACTCGATTCGCATCCCGAAGGCGGACGGAATATTCTTTAACTCCGTCATTACTATCATCATAGTGATGACGGAGTTAAAGAATATTCCGTCCGCCTTCGGAATGCGAATCGTTACAAATACAAATAAAAAAATGTTAATTTCTTGTTCATACATATATATAGACTTATTAGTTGGAACCCTGCCTACTGCTTTAGTATATTACTGTGTTGCAGAAGGACAATTTCATATGGATATATTTAATATAAAAACTTATGCAATTAATGTGCTAATTCTAATAATTTAAGATAAATAAAATTTCACATAACAAATAAAAATCAAATAACGAAATTGTTTAGCCGTGCGTGTGTGTGCGTATTTTCTACTATAACAGTGTGTTTGCGTTCATTATGTTGTATGAGTGTGTACTTATATTTTGTGTATCTATATGTGTGTAGCTGACATGAAGTGTTATCGGATTTTAACAAACATATTTTCTGTTTGTTCATAATCTTTGTTCTGCAGCCATTCTATTATTAATGGTTTTAGTTTGTGAAAATAAAGCTTCCAAGATTTGTTTCTGTTGCCGTTTAAAGTATTATAAATCATTGGGGCCAAATGGTTAAATAGTGTCACCAGGCAATGAGGCACTTGTATTTAGGGACTGGGTATTTGTAACGCCTTTGTTTGATGTCAGGTAGGAAAGGAACAGTATTCGCATGATACCTTCTTATACTCTGATAAATGAAAAGCTTCCTAACAGTGATCACTTTCCATTCCTCATAGTAGGAGGTAGTATAGTATGTGAGGTAGTATAGTAGTATGAGTATCGTATTACGATCTGTTGCCGGAATGGTAAGTAAAGTCTAAGTCTCTTGTGCTACAGGTCGTCTTGGTACCGCACCTCCAGATAACATTAAGCCGTAAAATAATAGTACGCAAGCATTAGTGTGAAAAGCACTGTAAGCAGTGAAATCACCAAGACACAATATCTCGGGGTGACCTTGACGATCAAAAAGTGTTTGGTGTCGGTAACTGTAACTAAAAGTCGTCAGTTGAAGACACTAGCAACATTAACAAATTATATTGTACTGAGCTGCGCAAACGGACGAGTTGCATTCGTGTCCGTCTCCTGTTTGCGACACAAGCCACGCACAGTGAGCGGGTTGCGCACGAGCGCGGGTAGAACAGGGGCAGCGGTAAATATTGTCGGCGATGACGACGTCTACGTGGACGTATAATCAACACAACCAGCAAAGATAATGTTTCTTCATCGATATTCGTCGTGACACTACCGGAAAACAAGCAATGAATTGTACCAGTGATCAGAAGTAGATACGGGCGACTGCTTCCGATGGCCGTCACCGGACACAGCAACTACGGTTCCCTGTGATGGTGTGCCGTGTCGGCAACGAGAAGTGTTTACATTTGCTCAGCGCCTACTTCTTCTTTTTAAATATTTTATGAAGGAAATAAAAACAAGTGATTAAATAGATAGTTTATTTATTTTATGTAGCTGACAAAGGGCAATCGTAGCAGATCCTCGGGAGCTCCAATTTGTTATGGTAAACATCATAAGCAATTGGTACGAGCACCTGTTCACCCCAATTTATGATACCTTCTTGTGGAACTCTGAAGTCGAACTGAAATAAAGTTAAATTATAAAGTTTGGAAAACCACCAAGTATGTTCTTAACTGTGTTACCTCGCAATACTATTACCACTGATATACAGATGTATATAATAGATAACGCAAGTATCATGATTTGTATTGAAATTAAGCCTGTCGTCTATCGTCTCTTTTATTGAAAGGAATAATCAATCTTATTAACATAAAACATACGAAAGCCAGACTTGCCTTGTACCTTTGCCAGTTATTTATTGACTCTGCATCATGTTTACGCTTATAACAAAAGGATTATGAACAAAACTAACATCAACAGATGCGTAAGGGTCAATCGTGAAGCAATACCTAGTGTGCAACCATTATTGTGTTTCGTTGGAATATTTTCAGCGAAATTAAAGGGCAAAAGATTTAATATAATCCTCATATATTATTAGTCTTTTTGGGTGAAGATATATCCAATAAGTCCTTTGCTTCCGATGTGTTCAATCAATGGGCTTGTATTTGATCTCACTGTGATGAGCGCAGTGGCGTCTAAGGTTTTGAAATATTATAGTTTAAAATTCTGAATGGCACTGATATCTTAAGGCCAAACGCGACGCTTAACATAAGACAAGCGGGTTATCTAGTCTCGTTACCAAGTATCAAAAAAAGTTCACGTCGAGCTGCCAGTCTGTCTTGGAAGTTATCATTGATGGTACAACCGCTAAAAGAGGCACAATAAATCTTCTCAAAGAAGAAGTTTCTCAAGCAGAAAGCATTAAAGAAGTAGGTTTATGTGTAATGTGAAATAAAAACGTTACCATAGATGTCAATACGTCAGCTGTATCATCGAACGGCAGAAACTTTAAAGTTCTTATTGTGGCTGTTGTTACGACTCGGGGAGCGACGGTTATCGTAACGTCAAAAGTATGCACGTTTATACGTATCTGTAACCAAAATAAAACTGATAAGCTGACATGTGGTTCTCTAATGATTCGTCGATGCACTCGTCGATGAGCTCGCTGGTGTCAAATACTTAATGAGATTGTTGTACATAAGGTTGTTTTTCCAACATTCCTTGTCATCTCGTAATTTGTGTCACGGATGTTGTCAAAGAAACAACGATGTTTGCTCTTAGAGAATCGCACGTCTACTTATCAACCTTATGTACAAGTGCGATATCACTAAAGTATTAGACATCGATGAGCTCGTCGACGAATCATCAGAGAATCGCACGGCTGATCTACCCGCAGCTTAATTGTCGTCACTACATGACACTGACGTCCCACACTAACTTAATTATATATTTGATATAATTATATTATGTTTACAAAAAAATTAACATTACTGAAATAAAGCGACTTTAAACGGTTTAAACTCGCGTACAATTTTTATAATTTTAATGTACCGTAACTGCTATCACTGAAAGGTTTTCAAACCCTCAAAATTTAAAACTATACGCGAGTGAATAATTTGTTAGTTTCAATATTTTAAAATAAGGCTGACCCTAGAATCGAAAGAATAAGAAAAAAAGACTCGGGGCGAGTCATTGATAAGCGCTATAGATAATAAGAACACACAAAAATGTAGCATAAAAAACTAGCAGCTCTGTATAATTACTGTATAGTTTAAAGTGGTTTTAAGCCCACTAACGGGCGCATGGCTTGGCTGATTCAACCTTGAGCATGGTGACTACGGTAGTTAGCCAGGCAAGCATTAGAACGTTAGTAGATCTACTAAAATGTCGTAAACTTCACCGAGGTGTTACCTCACAGGAAGCTTAATTCTTATGTAGAATTCAGATATCAGATCAGACACTTATCCTCACCAGGGAGCATACGTCATCATTTCAAAAATAATCACTGTGATGCTTTCCTCCTGTTACTAGCAGACAGCGGTTTAGCTCGCTTAGGGGCTTATTTTCGAAAAATCTTTCCCCAGCGGATACTTCTATTACTGTGGCTATGTGAGCTGCATACCTTGCGAGTGTGTTATATTCACTGCGTACTTTATAACAAAATCAACGATGCCTACTAAAAACAACAAGATCTAAAAATCTAAAGATCTATCCTTAAAATAATAGTACCTACGCAAGCATTACCGTGAAGAGCACTGCTGATGTAGCCAATGAAATTACTGAGCGAACAAGACTCGAAAACCCAATATCTCAGGATGGCAAGCGCAGTCTAATGCCACGTAAAACAGGTGTACACAGTACAGTTGTAAGCTCAGGGTGACACTGTAACGGGCAAGTGTAGTGGTTACCATCACACGTTCGATCTCATCTACACTATAATATTTTACAGAAGAAAGATGTGTTTTTGTTTGAATTGAAAAGGCTCCGAAACCACTGGACCTATTTGAAAAATTTGAATTTCACCGTTAGTCAACTAGATCTATAGTAGGTACTATGTATTCATCATCATCATCATCATCAGCCTGTAGCAGTCCACTGCTGGACATAGGCCTCTCCAATTGCACGCCACTTAGGTCTATCTTGGGCTTCTCGCATCCAGTTTTTGCCAGCCGTATATATACTATGTATAATAAAATAATACTATGTATTATTTTATCTTTATTATTAATTTATTTGAAAATATTCCTAAGACTGAATCAATGAAAAATGCTTTATAATCATCGAAACTGCTCACAAAATTTCAACGGAATCGGTTGAGGAATGCAGAACAGCAGAATATCCGTACATACGAAAACATTTTTGCCCAAGCTATTGCAGAGGCGCTTTGCTCATGCTTCGCTCTCACTCAGTCAATAATAGCCAATTTCCAAACTTTCAAGTTTATAATACCTGTGTCTCTGCGTTGATAAGATAGTGAGCCAGTCAGACAGGAAAAGTAAAGTAGGTATAGATGGATAAGATACACTTGCTCAACTCTAAAGTCATCTATCATCATCAGGTATCAGGTGGTAGTGCCAAGCTGTAACCCCACAACTGAATGGGCCAGCATGACCGGGGAAGTACCCACTCCCACATAACACCGACGTGAAGTAACATAGCTTGCTATTGCGTTTCGTCGGTTTGTGGGAGGTTCTGGAGACCCGATCCCCCCCCCCCTTCCCCATTCTTCCTCTCTTGCGCCCTCCCCCTCCAACCTTTACCCCTTCTTTCTCTTCCTTCCTATCATCCTTCCTCAACGCAACCTCGAGACCTCTGGTATTGCGAAGTTCGTGGGCGACGGTATCACTTACCATCAAGTGAGTCGCTTGCTTAATTGCTAACATATCCCATAAAAAATCTACGCTCGGTAGTCAATTTAGACTAATCTGGGTGCAGATGTAAGAAAATGTAATATGGTACTTTACTGCCATAATTACACTTAAGTCAAAATCCACAACTGATGAGTCAATTTGAGGCCCCACTGGCCACAAATTGACTCATCAGAATCAAATTAACTTATATATCAATGAATAAATAAATAATAGACCTAGAGAGTGAGAAGCACGAGCAAAGCGTCTTGGCAATTGCTTGGGCTAGAATAATTTCGTATGTCCAGATGTCTCGCTGCGACCTGTATGTAGTTCTACTCTACAGGAAGTATTTCACAACGGATTTTCTTGAAATTTTGTGAGTACAATCGATAATTTTGGTAATTTTTTGATGTACACTTTTATGGATTTTGTTTCAAACTGCTCGGTGAATATTTATACAGTTTGTTTATACAGTTTGTTGCAGGTGGGTTCTAAAGAACACACCTGCATCAAACTCAACCTAAAACTCGAAAACTAAACTACTCCTGAGGATGCTTCGTGTAGAGGCGAAACACGCGTCGAAAAGGTTCTGATTGAGTCAGTTACTTGTGTGTTGCTTATTCTTATGACAGAATGCGGTACACTTTGCATCTCTGCCATAAGCATTTTCCTAGTGTTAGTCACTAAATATATTATTTTTAATATCATAAATTAAGAATTAACGTTAGGAACAGGATATTTACCATGTATTTATTGTGAGCTCTCGATATTTCGGCACAGTTGCATGCGCCATGTTCACGAGTGAACTGAAGGATCTGCGGGTAGGTATTGTTATAAGTGAGGCAATCGAAATAAAAAAAATTAGGAATTTTAATAGAGATGATGGGTTTCAAATGTCGAGAACCTAGAGTCCAGTGGTTCATCTTTGCAAAAACCGAAGAAGTTCCGAAAGGCTCGCAAGCAGATACCGTGAGCTATGTGTCAAGTTTCAAGTGACTGTTGTGTCATTGGTAATAAGCCGGAACGCAAGAAACCGAAGAGGGTAGACCGTTTCATCTGCTCATAACAACACCTACCCGCAGATAATTCAGTTTACTCGTGAACATGGAGCATGCAACTGCGTGCTGAAATATCGAGAGCTCACAATAATGACAATACATGGTAAATATCCCGTTTCTAACGCTAATTCTTGCATTAGTGACCATGTCATATTAAAAACTTATATCATAAATTAGTGTACATTTCCACAAAGTCTAAATTAATATATTCAATAATGAAGATTTAAGCCTCACATCAAACACAAAATGACTTTCGGGGTATGTGACAGTCGTGGTATATTGGTGACGACCATCCTGCAGATCAGCGAGGACGTCATACCCGAGGGCTAAGTCAAGCATTCTGAGAGTGCCCGTAAGCCGGACAGTTCCCGTCGAATCCGTGTTGTTCCATGACCACATCTGATCAATGCCCCGCTGAAGGATGTCAACTCTCTGCATCGAAGCAAGGAAGCCATTGGAGTATATCACTGTGCCGTAGAAGTGCCGGTCTAGGATTGTTTCACTGAAAGTGTAAGGGTCAGCATAAAGTAATTTATAGAATATTTATTCATTGTATGTCAAAATTTGCTTAAAAGCATATTGAAGATGCAAACAAGTACAATTTGAAAAATGTTATACCGACTTCCATTCTATACAGTTATTGGAGTGTAACTCAAAAAGTACTAGGCTGAATTTGATGAAATTTAAATAGCACCACACGGGAAGCACCAGCTTTAAAACAAAGAATTTTGAGAATCGGTTCACCCAATCAAAAGTTATGAGGTATTAAACATTAAAAAAAACAGTCGAATTGAGTACTTCTTTCTTTTCGGCAGTCAAAAATATATGTAGTTTATCACCAAAGAAAATCATATTTACTCTTGCTAACTTATTTTATTGTGTCTAGGGATCGAACAGCAAAGTTGCGTTTGCCCTTTAACCTGGTTTTTTAAGTTAGACTAATAAATTTTAATGCTATCTTAATTTCCGGAACCCCTCGGTGCGCGAGTACAACTCACACTTGGCTGTTTTTTTTAGCTCAACCGTAACAGCAGTAGTAGTTTATATGCACAGTCGCCTGCAATAAGATGTACCTATACGTTCCGTAATTTTTAAAACTATGATACAGTACTACATTTTATAACAATGTAGATAAGGATTAGTTTAAGCAGTCCAATCATATACGAATAAATAACTTTAAT
Source organism: Selenia dentaria (assembly GCA_917880725.1). Taxonomy (NCBI): domain Eukaryota; kingdom Metazoa; phylum Arthropoda; class Insecta; order Lepidoptera; family Geometridae; genus Selenia; species Selenia dentaria. The sequence goes on along the minus strand of OU862895.1, from coordinate 26,444,726 downwards.
TTTAGTTTGTCCGCGCATAGCTTAAACCGATATTATTATTTAGCCAAGCGCCACCTAGTTTAGTTTTGATGGGCTAGAGATGCAAAGTAGCGCCATCTCTGGCATAACTCTAGTAGCGTACGCTGTTCGCTGATTGGTCGGTCGGTCGTTCGTTGAGAGCCAATTACCGTTGAGTACTTAGTCATCGTGCGACAGAGGCGTTGGGGGAAACGGAAGAGCTCACTTTGCGCTTGGTCGTGGCAGCGTTCGCTACTCAGTGGAATACCTTGTCCCCAAAATAATTCAAGTTGATCTCTAAATACTATATGCTGTAATAATCAATCTCAGTGTCACTTCATAAAAGCAGACTCATTGAACATGTGATATCTTATTCTCCTCGCCCGCTTAATCTACGCCCAGCCACGAAATTGGAGCATGCCATCCTATAAAGATCCTGATACGGGCCCCATGTGCCTTTAAGTTTTTTTTGATGTATTTTTTATGAAACTAGATTTTAATTTTGATGACATTTGAAATGTATAGTACCTATATCTTATTGCATGTATAGGTACATACATGCATGTATTGACTATACAAGCGTCAAAATTTGTTGTAATTTATGGTAAACACTTTAAAGTAAAAGAAAGAAATACCAGCCAAGTGCATAAAGGGTTCGCGCTACGGATTTATTTATTTCAATACTGACACACATTACACATAACAATAAGAACTATACACGACCTAATTAGCACAATATCATTATTGCAATATTTACACAAAATAATACAGTTGACACTAAGAGTAAATCTCTTGTCATGAGCGTCTGTTTCCTTCAAGGTCTCTATATTACTATTGTATCATAATTAAGGGTATATACACAACGCTTAAATTTTAACGAGGTGGATGAGTCGCGCCTGATGGTAAGTACTACGCTTGCCCATTTGCAGTGCCACCAAAAGCTTAAAATTGTATTTGCGTGGCACTGCACGAGAAGGCCCCATATTAGTTCGTTTCGTTGGACAATCTATGGAGGGTTTGCTAATAAGCAGAGAAAGACAACTAAATCTCAATTATTATCATTCATGTAAATAGCCAGAAGAGTCGACCTTTGACTTTATAGTGACGTGTTGGGGTGGCGCTTCCTGATTTGAATTTTTTGGAGTGTGCGATGGAATGGATGATGGAAACTGCCAGCCTTCGAGTTTTTACTCTATGACTAAAAGTCTCCATGAAGGATATAGACCATAGGCCGATTTAAAGTAACTACGAATTCATTTATTCATCAGTCATAGTTCATATTCGTAACGTGTTTGGGTGATCCATTTAGACTTGAGCAAAGTGTTCGAAGGATCTATTTAAACTCGAACTTTCTTCTCTTTCTGATGGGCGGGAAAGTCATGCAGTTCTAAGTGATAGGAACGATCGTAGTTTTGAAATTATTTAAAGGTAGGTTTTATTATAGATCAAAATTCCTTAGGGTCTACCGGTGCTTTAGAAAAAAAATATTGTAGTTATGGTTTTATGCCGATGACAGTGCTTCTATTTAAAAGTGATCTCTTTACGCTCATTTTCCTACGTTCATATTTCAGCACATAGATACCAAAGCAATTTATCGCTTATGCAAAAAGTTATTTTTTTCTTGCAGTTCACTATGATATACGTAAAACTAAAAAGATACGTCCAATCATTATAAGTATGTACCGAACTCATTTCCCTGGCTTTGTCTCCCGTATACCATGCGAGTGAAGCAGCGGGTGGGTCTAAATAGTGAGAAATAATTTACTTACTTGACGGCACTTCTGATAATTGGTACTTTTAGGCTACTCCATCCTCTCTCTTCTAACTCAGTTACCATTTCCTGGAACAAGCTGATCACGTAGGCTGTGTGGCCCATTAGATGAACATTGTTCACTAAAAAAGAAATAATCATTCAATTTTGAAATTAAAACATTGAACTACTAACACAAATTGAAGCCTATTATAATATAAAATGCCGTTGTGTCACTTTGCCATCTAACAGCGACTTTACGATAATCGTAACTTTCGCAAACTTGTCTTGTGCAAACATGTGAAGAACATGGAAGAAAGTATACAAGTATAATATATAATAAAGGCAATACGAACAGCCGATCGATTCTCTAAGAGCAAACAACATTGCATCTTTGACAACATCCGTGAAACAAATGACGAGATGACAAGAAACGTTGGAAAAACAACCTTGTGTACAAGGACGATATTTCATGAAGTATTTGACATCGATGAGCTCGTCGACTAGCGCATCAACGAATCGTTAGAGAATCGCACGGCCAGTTCTCAGGGAGTTCTACTGCTACTATGTACAATATAACAAAGTAAGAACACATGGGAAATAGGCAAAAAAATATAAAAGTTACATACCATGTTGCGCTTTTGTTAATCCAACTACTAAAACGAACAATAAAATCAAGTACTTCATAACGCAAAAAAACTATTTAAACACTTTGTCATGAAAATGTGTCTTCAGACTTTTTTACCTTTAATACAATTCTTGAGTTTTGAAACAAAACCGATTGATGGTAATTAGTTGCGGTAATAATATTTATCAAAAGTAATGAATATTATCACGAGATAAGATACACGTATGCAGATGCTTAAGGCGAATAGTCTGGCCAAACGACCAGTTAATTAAACGTGCCAGTAGGTACTAACATCCCTACGACCGAAATAGGCATGATGTAGGTAGATACCACAATAACCTAACCTAACCCAGCGTCTGCTGACGCAGCAAAAGAATTGTTCCAAATTATCAGTTGCCATAAGTAGGTGTTAGATTAAATTTTTAGTGTGAGGTTAAGTATTAATTTTAAATAAATATTGTATTGTTGCTTAGTGTTAGAAAATACGATGGGGCTGACATGTGCTAATTGTACAAAAGCCTCGAAACAAAAAAAAAATTAAAAAAAAGGTACTAATACCGAAGACCGGAGCTAAGTTCATGGAAATAATGTTTAGGTACTCTCTCCTTTTCCTGACCTTTAAGGCAAAATCAGAATCATTTTTGATATACCTTTATCTTTTTTAAATAATTTAGGTCATACCATATCATTTTATAATAGACTAGCTGACCTGCCAATGGCTTGATAGGGTTACAAAACAAAACAAGGGAAAAAAGACATACTCACATTATACATAAATCTTATTTTAATAGATATTTAAACATAAAAGGCATTGACTGCCAATAATGCCTGCAATCTGCCTCTGCGTGACAATGCAGCTAGCTATAATATATGTATAGGTATATATATAATGATATATAGCGTCAGGACACTAATTGCTTGATTGTTTCTATCGCTATAATGACCTTACTTTTATTACATTATCGTCGATGTAGACACTTTTGCAATTGCTGACTCAGAAAATTATAAACGAAAATGTACGTTCAGAAATTAGAGATTCTTTAAAATAATAGCTAATACTTTACTGGAAAAATCACCTCCGGCAGAATGACTAAAAACAGGATGTAATCCTTATACTGCTGTCAACCAAGTGAATTCGTTTTTCGGGAATGTTGACAAATGCTTGGCTGATATTGTCTCTAAAAATAAATAACTCCTTTGACGACCTTTCTTCTAATGTTAGCTGTCAATCCAATACCAATTCTTTCGTGTTAATACAGAAAAAAGTGAGATGAAGAAGATTATAGGCTTACAAAATCGTCTGTGCCACTGGTTGGAACGGGATTTCGACATATCTTCCTAAAAAATAGACAATAGACAATATTTTATTTGTATATTTAAAAAGTAACATACAGTCGCCATTTTTCAAGATTTCAATGAACATTTGTTAGCAACTGAGATACATAATAGCCCCGCTGATCGACGGTTCCATCGTTGTATAACCAAAGGCATAACTCACCATTTCGAAATTACTTAATATCTGGTATATAATTATTTCAAGTAGCATTATGCAATGCCTTGATTTTGGAATACACACAATAACTTTAAACAATAAAACTTTCTAAAATAGATGTAAATTCTAAGCTTCATGTACTAAATTCATATTCAATTTGTACCCACGCGCTAGTACCTACACATTAACGGCTGCCTGTCTAAACTCTTGCGGTGTGACAGATGTGGCTTAAAACGTCACTCTAATGCCATTGTCACGCCCTTTTGTCAGTTGGACTGAGAACACCTGTCAAAATGTGTCGATTCGCGTGGACCTCTGTCAAGTGCTGTCAGGATGCGGATCTGGATTTGATTTTGATGATTGGCTCAAGTCATGAACTTAAAATATTATACATTCTAATTTGAAACTCTACTAAGCAAATGAAAGAACTGTCAAGTAATTACTGCGTCGATACGTTGAATTTCAAACCACGGTTGCCACTTAATTCCGTCTACATTAATGTGTAGAGTACATTTAACAGAAAAAAGGCAGTGTCTTTATAAACTCTATCAAGCTATGGGCCTAGTACGAATAACTGCGTAAGTGTATCGTAACGTATCGTTCACAAACTGTCATGTATCTCGGCCAACTGTGACACAGATAGCTCATAGTTTGTACGCCGAAGTGTGACATGTTGACGCTTTTGATACAAATACTTTTTTGCAAATTGTTTGTGCTACAGCTTCAGTACAGTAAAACCCCAAATGATAGCTGACTCACTTGACAATCGTAAACAGTTTGACAGTGACGTTTTAAACGCTGATACTGAAACCAGAATAATAGATACTACTACGAATTATTATAATATATTCGTAGTGGTACTATTAGTAGTACCTTTTTCGTGAATAATTTGAGTTTCGTTTAAAACTCTACTTGATGAATCTATACTAAACTACAGCCAGTTGCAGAAAGCTCTTCATTAGCAGTTCGTTAGTTAAATGGTCTGCTATGGGTGCAGTTGGTACGTAAAGGACGAGTCCGACATACCACGTCGAATCCCCCTGGGTTGGCGGGGATGTGTAAGTACATTCCCCAAACGAGAATAAAAAAATAAAAAAAAATGTTTAGTGCTAATGAAACCACTTTTTTTAATGGAGTTGCACAACAGACAAAGTTGACATCTTAATGATCCTTTAGCTAAAGGCTTTAAACAATGTTTACAAAAATATTTTAAAAAGATATGAACAACCAACAGATACAACCTTCTTGGTAGTGTGAACATTAGCGTTTTGAATTTAGATATTTTACAAAATTTGTATAATATTTTTAAAATATCGTTGCAGTCACAGACTATAAGATACTACTTACGTATGTTGCAGTAACAAAACTACATGTTTGGCTTGTCATTATCAAGCAGATGACAAAAAAAATTGTAACTTAATTTGCAGATAATATTCAAAAAGTTTTAAAATTTTTGCATTAACTAAAAAATTGTTTCAGCAATTCGCGCCATTAGTTATTTAATTTTTACATTAATCATTCAGTTACATTAATCATTCTTTTTCTTTTGTTTATTTCAAAATGTAAATTTGGAACGTTACAGAATCAAGCCAGGATGCTTCAAACATCATGCCAACACATCGACAAATTAATTGAACCTCTTTCTTGTAATATTCATTGAAATAAAGAATATATCGAAAGTGCCCGTTTTTTTGCATAAGGGTTTGTATATATTTATTTTAATAAATATTTTAGCAAATGAATTCATTCCGAATGGAAATATGCGAGGTGGTGTAATATTTTTCCGCGCCATAGAAAGTCCCGGACTGATATATTATTAAGTAACCTTCTTGTTCTATGACTTACACCATTCTCACATCCACCACCTGAACCCTCTTGAACCTCCCTGTGTTGACCCTCCCTGACATAAAGGGGTAAGAGTGTCAGATATATAAAGCTCAGTTACCTAAATCATTGTTGTATATATTAATTAGCAGTATAAGTTTCAACATTTAAAAAAATGCACGCATGCCTTTGTCGTTAGCCTAAATCGTAATCGGCTCAAGTCTAGTTTGCTACTCTAGCAATACAATTAGAAGTTCTAGACGAGTTTGTCTGATTGGTTGTACCGAATTATGCATATTTTCTGATAGATTCGTTCGTATAATAAGATAATAATGTACTGTTACTATTATTTTTTATGCAATACGTCACATTATTGTATATTAGTAGATACAAAATGTTTCCTTGGCGCTACGTGACTGTGAACATCGTTCGTCAGAAGCTCGCTGAGTCTATAATACAAACATCGCTGCAGCTCAGAAGAAAGAAAGAAAGAAAACGCATTTATTCAAGACACACACATCACATTACAGACGTATGAAATAATAAAAATAAAAAACAAAATACTTACACATACATTATGAACAACAAAACCTATACGGAAAACAGCGTGATGCTGTGCGTGTCATGAATATGGGCCTCGACTCAGCATACGTCTAAGGACAAAATCCTCGCAACCCATAGGTAAACACTAATGATAAAGTGTTTACTGATTGAATAAAATTAATCTCCGCGGAACAAACTGTCAATACATTTCATTACCGTTGACGATATTTGTGTTAGACCTCACGAACCTCAGCAAGTCAGCAAAGATACTCAACGTCCGAGAAGCATCGCGAATAAATAATAGTACTACGTACTGCAGTCCATTAAAAGAATCTCTAAATGAATAGGTAATGTAACGGTAATTACGGAGACAGGCCTGATAGATCCTGACCCTGAAAGTACGAAAAGAAAGCCACTTCAACTCTGCTTATGAGGACTGATGACTGCACTATATTATGTATTTAAATAATTCGGGCTTGTACCTGTTTAACCCATGAGGTGACTTAATTACTTGTCCATATAAGTTCTACGACCAAACCTTTAATCCAGCCGCTGCTCTCACTACTAGTAGCTACTAGTAGAAAAAGTACATTAGTCTTGTAGCGGTAGAGTAAGAGTAGTCGATGTCATGGAAGGACAGTTAGGTAACAAGTGGTATAGATGTAACTTTAGCAGTCTCTAGTGCTATCAGCGTAGCGTTATATTCTCTTTGGTGCTATCATCTCCTGCACTAGGAATTCTGGTATCTCGTCTTATCAATGCATCTAAAGTGTTATAGCTAGTAGCATACCGTGATACTATACCACATTTACTTTAGTCGTATTTATGCTCTGTCACAATTATCGTTATTTTCTTAAGTAACCGGTAGCACTGTAAAACAACCTTACACTATGCTGTTTTTTGTTAACCCTAAAATGTGTATCGCTAAAATATCTATGAACATAACCATAGTAAGGGTATTTACTGTAAGTAGGTGGTACTTCGCGATAAAATCTTAACAGCGACAAATAATTGGAGATCCCTGAGACATTGTAGCTAAACGTTTCTGTTTATTTTTACGGCCGTTTTATAACTCGAGTCTATCGCAAAATTGGAGCGACGCAATTGGATTGTACAATTGTAAAATTATCAATTACAAGATAATAACTAAAAAATTGATAACCCGACTACGATAACTTTAATAACCGACTACTACGATAATTAGGTCAAACTTTAAAAAAAACTAAATGACGAAATATTTGCCAAGTGCCATTTTTACGCCATAAAAACTAACACATACCTACATCTATCCTCACAAACTTTCGCATTTAGTAGGATAATTTATTACCATCGTTTGTGTCGTCGAACAGTTACAAGCGGACATAGGAACATACATACACACAGATCAAATACATAACCTTCCTTATTGGGTTCCGCCTCGCGCGGGTAAAACACATACCCTCCTCTTGGGCTTCGCCGTAGTCTGATACAAAGAAGTCCATTATCTAGAGTAAAAAATCTTTCGTTTAGCTGATTGGGCCAACGAAAAATATCGTTTCAATAAAATATCACTATAGTAGTAGAAGTCAAAATTATATTTGCCGTCACAAAAATCAAATAGAATAAATATAAATTAATCCCTATATCTCCTGGTCACGATTTATCTTCAGAACGGAGAGAGCGCAATCTTGCTAATTATTTTTTTCTTGTGTTAATTATTTGCAGGAAAAGGTTCTTATGAAAGAAAAACCAAGAAAAGACGGGAGGTTATGGCAAGGCCGACGGCCGAGCCTATTTCGAGAACGAAGTCGCGGGAACTCGCTAGTAAGAAATGAAAAGGAGAACGAAGAAGATGCCATTAATACAGAAGTTGTAACACTCAAAATAAACTGTACAAGGGATCTACCAGCGTTTTTTTTTATACAATCAAGTTATGAGACCAGCAACATCTGCCTCATGGTGAGCACTATGTATGCCCATAACAGTTGCAGTGTCCATAGCTTTCGCATGACAATCTTATATTGGTTATTTAATCTTGGGCAATGTTTGGTATCGCTTAGCAAGTGTTAGTGCTTTAAAAAAGTAATAAGACGACCAAAAATATCTTCTAAGTAGGCATTTTTAGGTAATACACCGTAAGCCTAGTTTGTAATGTTGTAGTGCAGTGTCGCAGGTTCGATCCCTCATCATCGTCATTCATCATTATCATCGAGAAGACGTTCATTGCTGAACATATGCCTCCCCCATAGAACGCCTCTTGTAACAGCTACTCGCTTCCTGCATCCAGCGGCTCCCAGCGGTTTAGACGAGGTTATCAGTCCACCTAGCGGGAAGCCGGCGTCATTACGTCTTCCGGTGCGTGGTCGCCACTTGAGAACATTTCTTCCCCATCGGTTATCGATTCTGCAAGTGATGTGGTGCTTGCTCACTTCCAGTTCAACTTCTAATTTGAGAGCTACGTTGGTGACCTTAGTTCTCCTACGGATCTCCTCATTTCGGGTTCCATTGCTTGTTAAGTGACTTTAAGCTTGTTGCGAGGTCAACAGTTCGATCCCTGGCCGAGGCAAATTTTTTTAAAAAAAAATTGTGTGAATAGCAGGTATGTTTGTCCTCGGTTATTGGATGTTTATGTATGTTAATGTGTTTGTCTATGCCTTCCGCTTCACAAAAAATTCTAGTGCGGGGATATGAGTGATGTGGTTTTTCTATAATCATTTGGCTTATGTCTTAACATTTTCATGCTGACGGCAGAAGGACAGAAGATTCTTTAATTCCCTTCTCTCACGGATTAGATGTGGGTTTTCTTCAGCGACGCTTTGATCATAGAATACGAATAGTCAAAAGAGTACAGCAGGGAAGCGTTAATGAGATTTTACGATGCTATGGTGAAACTGTTGTTGCCGATAAAATTGGTGTTAAAGTTGCGATGCGCTTTATGATTTTGCCCAAGGAGGAATAACAAATTTCTATTTGAGATAGCGTCAACATAATATAAATAAGTGACTTTATGTACTCGATACATTTCATATATTATACATGTAGACTTTCACGGGGTACTTTCATCGGCAGACAACTAGATGTTATGAAGACTAACTTTCATTACTCTTGTTTTAGAAATAATATAGGTATAAGTGTTAAAATATTTTCATAGTGTCATAGAGCTTTCGGCATTAATTAAACTAAGAGCGCAGCAAGTCTTAAATATATATAAACGACTGTCATATCCCTATTTTAGGTTTTTTTAATAAATTGCTTTTTGTAGGATGTAGGGAACACGTAGAAACCGCAGGATCCTTAAATATTTTATGCATTTTTCAGGGTCATATCTCATATTTAGAGCTTTCTCATTATCAGAAAGATACCGACATAGTAGTACCTCAGAATAAATAATAGTACCATTAATGGTTTTTTTTGTTTTTTTTTTTTGTAAACAGTAATTGCTAATATATATATTATCACTTCAGACTTCTGAATACATACTTATATATTATACTGAATATAAACCTTTCCATTTAACACGTGCCCGGTCAATGAGTATGTACACTGTTTCCCAAATTAAATGTTAAAATTGTGATTGAGCATTTGTGAAGATTTGGATCGCTCTATACAGCTATCGTAGGCATGCGTGACGCCTGGCTCTGAACAAACAGCCCTTCACCTATTAGATTTTTTTTCTGAATTGGAGATGAATATGGATGAAAATATTTGAAACGTCTATTTTAGACTGCAATACGAAGAATGCCAGATTGAGTAGATGTAGGTTTTTTTCAGCCGCGCTTCCATCATAGAATACGAATACATTAAAGAAGTGTTTATGAGATTTTGTGTACAAGGTAAGACATTTCTGTCCAAATTGAAATTTCTGCAAAACGTCAACATATTTTGCCGTGTAGTGTACACGCCACGGGCCAAAAGTCACACTCCTGTTGATTTATATGGGTTGAAATTTTGACGCCAAAAACCGGACAAACTGAAAATTTGCTTGTGAAAACCAAAAATGTGTTGTAGATATATAATACCGACTTCAATAAGTTATTTTATACTTTTTCGGGTTGAAGTAGGTTTCGTTATTTGGTAAAAAATAATTATATATCGTATCAGTCGCACAACAAGAATGATGCCCGAGGTTGTTTCAGGGGCCATCGAGTTCCCAGCGGACTCCCCTTCGGCATACCGGCCCATCGTTCTGCTCGATGAGGTCGGAAAAATGTTCGAGGGGATCGTCGCCAAGCGACTGAATGGCCACCTGCGGAGGCACGGACCGGACTTGTCGGACGCCCAATTCGGTTTTCGAAGTGGGCGTTCGACTGTAGACGCGTTGGCCTTACTCAAGGGCCAAGTGCTGGAGGCTGTGGAGGCAAGGGACGGAGTTTTGGCTGTGTCATTTGACATAGCCAACGCCTTCAACTCCGTCCCTCACTCGACAATATTGGAGGCACTCCGCTACCACGGTGTGCCTCAGTACCTGCGGAGGCTTCTGGCCGACTATCTGGAGGACAGAGCCGTCCTCCTCGTAGACCGCACGGGCCAACTTCGCCGGTACGGTGCGGGGTCCGGTGTTCCACAGGGGTCTGTTCTAGGACCTCTCTTGTGGAACATCGGATTCGATTGGCTCCTGCGGGGAACTCTCCTCCGTGGTACGAGTGTCATCTGCTATGCAGATGACACTCTACTCACTGCCCGGGGGAGGGACTTCAGGGAGGCGGCGAGTCTGGCCTCGGCCGGCGGATCCCTGATCGCGGGAAGGATCCGCCGTCTTGGCTTGAAGGTAGCACTGCATAAGACCGAGGCCGTGTTTTTCCACGGGCCACGGCAGCGCATTCCCCCTGACGCCCACATTATCGTGGAGGGGGTCAGGATTGAGGTAAAGGCCCAGATGAAATATCTGGGCCTAGTGCTCGACAGCAGGTGGCGCTTCGGCCCGCACTTCAGTGGGCTGTCGACGCGCCTGCTAAAGGTTGCGGGCGCCCTCTCGTGGCTCCTTCCGAATTTGGGGGGGCCCAAAGCGCGGTGCCGGCTCTTATACGCCGGCATCTTGAGGAGTATGGCCCTCTACGGGGCCCCTATCTGGGCCGACTCCCTCCAAAGGAGGGAGAACGCCACTGCAATCCGCAGACCCCAAAGGGCTATTGCACTGCGGGTGGCGAGGGCCTACCGGTCGGTGGGGTTTGCGGCGGCATGCGCTTTGGCTGGCACCCCTCCTTGGGAGCTCCAGGCAGAGGTGCTCGCCAAAGTGTACGAGTGGACGGCGAGGCGTAAGGCCATCGGGGAGTGCCCCTCCTTGGAGGAGCGGATGGCCGTCCGGCGTGAGGCGAGGGACGCAGTCGTCCATCATTGGACGGAGGATCTCGCCACCGCCACTTTTGGCCGCCGTACGTTGGACGCTCTCGGGCCAGTCCTACGGTTTCCTATCATTCCGTCTGGTGCAGGTATTATCCGGGCATGGATGCTTCGGATCATACCTGCACCGGATCGGAAGGGAAGAAACACCGGCATGCCATGATTGTGGCGCGGCGGAAGACACGGCGCAGCACACCCTCGAGGTGTGTCCGTCGTGGTCAGAGCTGCGCCTCAATTTGGTTGCCATAGTCGGGCCGGACCTCTCGCTCCCCAGCGTTGTCACTGCCATGCTGGAGGGCGAGGGGAACTGGGCAGCGGTCTCCTCCTTTTGTGAAGACGTGATGTCCCAAAAGGAGGCGGCAGAGCGCGCAAGGGAGGATGACCCCCTTGCGGCGCCACTGCGTAGACGAAGAAGGGGTGGAAGAAGGCGACTGAATGATAGTCGCCTTCTCCCCGGTGGTGAATAGCGAGGGATAGGCGCGGGGGTGCCTTCTCTCGCATTGCACTTATTTACGACCTTCGTCGGGCGGGAATGGCCAAGCACTTCTGGCCATTCCCGGGCTCCTCCTGGTGGGAGGGGCGTGCAGGCCCCGCTGTAAAAGCGGGCGGTCGTCGGTGGGGGACTGGACGTAAAGGCTCGGCCGACTCCCCAGTTCTCCTCCACACATACGAAGCCGGAGTGTCGCTGGGTCGTTTAGTGGGTATACTAGCATTTGCCGGGGAGTCCCACATACCCCCCTCATCCCCAACGGGGGGGGATGCGTAATGCATTTTTCCCAGCGGAAAAAAAAAGGGGCCATCGAGTTGGCGGTTAACTCTAATTCTTCGTGGGTTATCATCATTTCGAAGTTCGAAGTTCTGTTATGCCAAGGTTTTTAACTGTTCCATGCTTGTTTATTTTGTATACTTGCTTATTCAACCTTTTTTTATGTCATTATGTTGAATTACCTTTAAGCGGTAACCTCTGCTATTTAATACATGCATTTCGTCCTAAGTGACGAACAGCGCCAATAGCCCTGAGATAAAAGTTGTGAAGCCTCAATGTAACCTTTCATCTCTGTTAGCTCTGTTACCTCTGTTACCTTTCAACTTTTTATATGGAATAATACACTCGCAAGGTGTTCAGGTCTCAAACTAGGGAGAGCCAGTATTATGGTAACCTCATGATTCATGACATACTTATAAACGTATACTTACACACTCAGTTCAAACAGGCATGTTTATGCACACAAATGTTTGACCTGTCCGGGGATCGAACCCGTGGCTCAGAAGGCAGGGTTTCCAATTGCGCCAACTGACTAGCTAGTCTGTTATTGCACCTTCATAACAAAGTATACCTGCAATAAAACAAATGCAAATATCCTAAACCTTAGCTAATTTTGTGGTAATATATTCCTAAGTTAGAACTTCCTTAATCGCATAACCCAACTCTACAACTTGCACCCGATCTCAGAATCTTGTCAGCATGCACTTAAATCCAAAACTGGGATAGCTGCTGAAATTTCATCAACGGTCTGTGTCTACTGAATTTACAAGTGTAAACTTAAACTTAAAAGTAACGGAAAGTAGGACGAATATGATTTCAATTAATTTTGCTTCGATACTTCCGTCAGTCCTCGTGAGGCTGAAGGCCAACTAGTTCTATAAATAGAACAATCTATTCATTGTTCTATTTATTCTATTATTGAACTAGTGGGAACAGACCGTTCGGTAGGAGATACCATATATCAAAGAGTGAAAGAGCTAATGATGAAGAGCCACAATAAAATGACAATTGTTATGTTATTTTATTAGTCTTAAACTTACTTTACTTTTAACCTGCACAACACTTACGTTATGGATCACGTCGACCTGGGTTTCGAGCATGTCAGATGCTCATCTTCAGGGCGAGTGCGCGGCGTCTGCGAGCTCCCGGCGGGCACTCTTTGCTAGTCTTGCCGGATTCGCAAAAATATACTTTTAGAATAAACTATTATTATAATTAATCTGAGAGTTTAGATGTATGGATGTTTGTTACTCAATCACGCAAAAATGGCTCAACGGATTTGGATGAAATTTGGAGTGGAGTTGGTTTCTTTTCATCCCGATTGAAAGAGAAGGTCTCGAGAAATATCGGAAAATACATTCCAGGCAAACAAAGTAGCGCGTAGATAGAAGTATAAATAAAATAACAATTGAATACTCGCAGTATTATTTTTTTTAAATTTATCTTTATTCTTGATTGTACATTTGCCATTCCTCAAGCTATTTTCGTAATCGATTGTAGATTTCCATCAAGTGAGATATATTTATGTCAGAATCAAGTCACAAACGCATATATATATTCTGTCGTTAAGTCACTGTCCTGTCCGAATCAGGTCCATGTAATGCGATGGATGCATTACTAACATTTTCGAATGCCATTTGACCAAGACATAACAACACCGTTTTATCATTTTTACACTTTGCATACATGTGACAAACACTAACGGTTAATAAAGACCAACGCTGACCGGCCGCCTTATTGTCTTACTTTAATGAGAATGAAATATCACTTCATTCTCATTCCCATTGAGGGTTCCAGCCAATAGGTTTGCAGGTTTTCGCCCAGAATGGGATGCAAATGTCAAAATGAAGCCCATTCCCATTCTCCGTAGAGATACACAATAAGGGCGCGGGACGGGATGGCAAAGATTTTGCCGTCAGTCTGCGCACACTAGCCGCTTAGATACCGCGGCATTCCAGCGCCTTGCCACGTCATTCCACGGCGTGCTGCGGCACGACAAAGTATGCCTCTGTTTTAAAATGATAGATTGGGATTTGGTATTAATATAGGTTGTTGCAGACGACGACGAGTCTTAACAGGCAACATGCTAACTGGTATTGCTGGCCATTTTTCCGCTAAATCCTAGTACAGTATATTCACTAATAGAATCTAACGCACACTTGTAGACTTGTAAAATACCAGAATAAACCAGAACTCGGAGCGTGTAGTGAGGGAAAGGGGCATAAATATTCATAGTGCCGTACCGTACCGGTACCGTGATTGTTCTCCGGAACTGCGATTAATTGAACATCACTACGGGACAGACGATTCCGGCGCTGTTATGTGCAGATTGTTTTCGGATATCCGGTTTTATGAGAGTGACTGAAGATTATAGCTGTGACTTATGGTTAAACATTGAGTTAAAGACGTAGGAATATTAAACCTTATTATAGGCAAAATACTCACGTTAGGCATCGAATGCATCGACGCGGGTTAGTGAATATCCGATATTCATCTTCAGGGTGAGTGCTACCGGTGGGCACTCTAGTTGGTGTAGTTCCAGAATTATCGTTTGAACCTTTTCTATCCGAATTCATTCAACATCATTGGAAAACAATGTGCCGAATTTATTTCAAGAGAAAAATTGTCCAATCGTAGTGCCCGAAGGTATACTGCACAAAAAGATAGTATTGTTAGTTTTAAGTTGAAGCAATGAAAAGCACAATTTGCTGGGTATGTTATAGCACAGGTTGAATTACGCAACCTATCTATTAAAAAAAAGTGCGCCTCTCTAGCGCTGTGAGTTAGAGTGAGAGAGGATGTGTGAGAGAAAGAGATGCCAGACAGACTGGTGCCGTAACGCGTTACGTAACGAACGGGTGCTCCCTTAAGAAGTTATCACTTCAAAACATTTTAAATTTTACACCGAAACGAGAGCCTGGCGTTTTAACGGTAAGTCATTATATTTAATGTAGTAAGTATGTTGTTCTTTATTATGAAATAGACATAAGAAAAACAATTAGCAGTCAGTGTACGGATAATGACAAAAATAGTATAAAATTGGTCAGCACATAGAAAGCATAGAGAAATCAGAATTTTGTAGTCGTCTTCTTATCTAGTTTTTTAATGTAGGAAGACGTTACTCGGTGTCAAATTCTAAATTTTGATACCAGGTTGAAGCAACTGGCAACTACGGATTATTTAGACCTTATAGTCTGTTATTTAGACGTATAACGTAGTTGGTTTACTGCTTACGTCATTTTCCTGGAACGAAAAAATAATTCTACAATATGACACATGCAGTTCTGAATTGTATCGTCACTTTTTATAACAAAAGTTTTTGTAAACTAGACCTATTCTCGAGTAGGAATCTCATTTAAAAAGGAACTACACACTACTACTCAAAACATCTCTGCTGCTAACGATATAGAGCCTTCATTAAGTAGCTACATATTCACAA
Organism: Selenia dentaria; assembly: GCA_917880725.1. NCBI lineage: Eukaryota > Metazoa > Arthropoda > Insecta > Lepidoptera > Geometridae > Selenia > Selenia dentaria. The sequence goes on along the minus strand of OU862895.1, from coordinate 26,428,968 downwards.
AACACACACACACACACACACGCATACACAAACATGCCTAATTAATATTGTATATACATATAATATAGATGTTTGAAAAGCGAATACATGAAATAAAATGTATATTAATCTTTAAAGACATATAATATATTATATAATATATTATATATTAACATATAATATAATATATTATATTCGTTAATGTATACAAATACATACGAGTACATTAAGTACTTATACAATTGACACATCTTCTCATATAAAATTAGGGTAACCTGTTATTGGTCTTACAAATGTAGTACTTACTCATATAATATTAAGTTTATAAATAAATAAAATAAAATATTAAAAATACAGAAAAAACCAATAAGAAAACTGCGAGCATCGTCAGCTGAACGTTGCATCCATTAAAAATATAATAGCGAACCATCAATATGCGACGGGCTGTGGTATAATCACCGTTTTCAATTAAAAGTCGTATATTCAACGTGCTGCCTGAATATTTATTAGTAATCTGATGGCTGGAGGATGCGGGAATATTCGGAGAAATGTATTTGGGTTTGGATCCTTAACCTTTCTTCCGCTCTTTATTCATACTTATTAACGTTTGTAACTCTGTTAATCTCTCTGTCAAGAAGAACCGAGTAAGTATGTAAGTAAGTATTCAAATTCAGTAATTATACAAGTACAATTTGAAAAAAATAATACTGACTTCCATTCTATTCAGTTATTGGAGTGTATCTCAAAAACTACTGGACTGACTTTGATACAATTTTAATGGGACCACACGGGAAGCACCAGCTTACAATCAAAAAAGAATTTTGAGAATCGGTTTAATCTATCGAAAGTTATGAGGTAACAAACATAAAAAAATAATATACAGTCCAATTGAGTACCTCCTCCTTTTTGGAAGACGGTAGAAAAATTAATGCCGACTTCCATTCTATTCAGTTATTGAAGTGTATCTCAAAAACTACTGGACCGAATTTGATGAAATTTAAATGGGACCACACGGGAAGCACCAGCTTACATTCAAAAAGAATTTTGAGAATCGGTTCACACAGTCGAAAGTTATGAGGTAAACATTAAAAAACAGTCGAATTGAGTACCTCCTAACTTTTTTGGAAGTAGGTAGAAAAGATATCATATAAGTAAAGTCTGTCGTAATTTTTATCGTCATGTTGTAGTCTAAAGAATAAAATTACCTTATATATATATAAAATGAATCTCGATTTAGTTATAAACTAACGTGGTTTTCACTAATTTTTAATTAGAAATACGGGATTACTCACGTAATATTTATCGGAGAGGTATAGTTTCGACCACATTCAGCGATCATTTTCAAGCGGTCAGCGGTGTTCAGGACGCCCGCGTCGATGTCGACTCTAGAACTATCCGATAAATATTACGTGAGTAATCCCGTATTTCTAAGTTAAAAATAATCAAATTCCCTTGGACATTGCATCACGCGTGAATGCATGCAACGATTTTGATGATAATTTTTTGTTGTGTTAATTATTGTCAGGAGAAGATTCTTATGAAAGAAAAACCAAGGAAAGATGGGAGGTAATGTCTACTTCGTGAACGAAGTCGCGGGCTGTCGCTATTTAAGAATAAGAGTTTCAGTTGAATTTTCTACCGACGACTTCCAAAAAATGGAGGAGGTACTCAATTTGACTTCTTTTTTTATTTATTATCTTTATATTTGTTACCACATAACTTTCAATTGGGTGAACTGATTCTCAAATTGTTTGTTTGAAAGCTGGTGCATCCCGTGTGATCTCAATTAAATTTCATCAAATTCGGTCTAAGAGTTTTTGAGTTACACTCCAATAACTAAATAGAATGGAAGTCGGTATGAAATTTTTCAAATTGTACTTGTTGATAAGGTATTTGACTAATAGAACATTGAAATTTAGTTTATTAGAAATAAGACAAGGAGATTGACGAGATTGACAAGAGACAAAGCATTTGGGCCTAATACAGTTACAGCAATGCGAACACCAGTAAAGTTTCACGCCAGATGTCACCATCCGGCGTCTAGACTAGACGACTCCTGCAGTCTGCGAAAGTTTTGTTCCCTTTTTCGGCTCACACTATTCCGATTCGAGCCAAATTGGACTTATCGAGTATTGTTTTCTGCATGTAGACAGGTGTATCTGTTATCTGTAGAATTGCACGGGAGACTTGTTAAATAATTCACGTACCTGAATTAAGTGAACATAATAAATAGTTATCAATATAATCAACACAACATGTTCTTACTGCTGACACTCGAGCCTTCCTTTCAAAGAGCGAGGATGGCTATGATGGCTATGACTATGGCCCAACGGCCATAATGCACCACGCAGGCCCAGTGCGGCTTGGTGGATAGGCTAGTAGCCAACCCATGTCGAAGTTTTCAGGCCGCCCGAAAGCTTTCGATATAAAATAACGACTGTTGTCCTGAGACCGGGACCAACGGCATAACGTGCCCTCAGAAGACCGCACAGTTGAATGATGATACTCTAGCGGTCACCCATCCAACTCCTGACTGCAGCAAGCGAGCAACGATTGCTGCGGTCGGTTAAGAAATAACATTGTTGATCGGTTGAGATCCCCAGTCAAGCTCCGCTGCGAGCGCTAAATACTTATATTTTTGGTTAAAATGTCATAGGTAGTCTGACCACAGATGCTTCCCTGCGCCTTGGGAAATCTAGAGCCTAAAAGTCTATCTAGATATTTCCATCAGCTAGAACTGATAAACCGCGGAGGCTGGGCACTCAAGTGACGAGATGGGCAAGTCGTGCGAATGATGGTAAGCGCTACGCTTGCCAATGTCAAATGCACCACCCAGAGCTTAGCACTGTAGTTTTGCGTAGCAATGCAATGTGCTCGAAACCACGTTGTTACACGTGTTTTATTATTTTATTCATTATCATTTTCCGAACTGCGAATTCCGAATTTGATGAAATTTAAATAGGACCACACGAGAAGCACCAACTTTCAAACAAAGAAAGAATTTTGAGGATCGATTCACCCAGTCGAAAGTTATGATGTAACAAACTTAAAAAAAATACATTCGAATTGAGTACCTCCTCCTTTTTTTGGAAGTCGGTAGAAAAGAGTCATCTCCATATATGTATGTATCTTCCTATATCTCATCGCTATATATCTGTATATAGATGTATTTAATTTAAAGATGCAATGCTTGCTGTTAAAAATGACTATACTTTACGAAGATATTTTATTGTTGTGTGGGTAATAAACGAAATGTATTGTGATCGCGCCAAAGGCGCGACGTCACCTCAAGGAATGCTCCCCGCCCGCGCGTCCCGCCGCTGCTGTCCTGCAGCTGTCAAACGACAAGCAGGCGGCTGAAGGGCAGCGGAAACAGTCACCTTTTTAGAGTCATAGCTAGCGGACGTATATACCGCTCCGCTTCCGCGTCGCGACCGCATGGCAACCGCCATTATCAGCCCCGAGTGACCGCGACTTACTTCGCCGCGAGTGACTGCCTAAATCAGCCCGTGTTTACGCGTAAACCAGTGCACAAACCATAAGACAATACAAACATTATAACTACAAGTGAAAAGTTCGTCACCCCCTTCAGCACAACGTTCACAGCAGGACGCCTCCACCGAGGACTCACGGTCAACAGCCCCCATCAGATCCAGAGCCTCCCGACATCCCCCACGGAAACCAGGTACTTACAAAACCTATCCTAACAATCCTTTTCCACGATCGTATAGTTGCAGGAAACTGCTCAACTATATTGTGTGTGGCAATTTGGTACATGTTGTCGTTATGATTTATGAGTAGTTTCGGTTACAAGGGGATATATTATTGGATATATATTATCGGAATGCCATTGTGGTACGATTACGAAACCATTGTGCGATCGTTTGGGATTACTGTGTAGGTAAAAGAACAAGAATTTTAGGTTTAGGCTGTGTTTGAAATAGATGGAGAGATCGCTGCCAACGCAGCTATTACTCCTGAGGCCTGAAGGGCCGTGACTGCTGCACCACAACATACGCACAAGATATGTGTAAAAAAGAATTTACCAAAAAAGAAACTGAAATCAATACCAAAAATTGTGAAAGAACTTGTTGAAGTTGATTCCATTATTTGGTATATATTTTTGTTACCATTTTTAGTGACCTTGCTACTTACGGAATCGATTGTCATTCACCGTCAATTATGATATCATCAAGATAGGCATATTTTCAATTCAATTTTCAGTATCTGGAGTGTAACTCAAAAAGTGCTTGTCCGAATTTGATAAAATTCAAATGGGATTACCACGGAAGTATACTTTACCAAACAAATAAATAATTTTAAGAATCGGTCCACAAATGAGGGAGAAATCGATTAACATACACATAAAAATAAATATACATAAACATGAGCATATAACCGCCTCCTTTTTTGAAATCGGTTAAAAAAGGTTTATCTGGATATCACTCGGCCGACTTTATATTCAACATTTTGTGCACAAGAGCCGTCCAAATATTTTTACCACAATGTACTACCGCGAATCACCTGATATTCAAGAAAAAAACTATATTGGTGTTCAAAGTCGCCTTACAACGAAACAGATGCCGCTTCATAATATGACTAACACTGAGAAATGTTCTGAATTGGGGGAATAGGTTGATTCACTGATAAGAATTTGTATCTCGGGTGAGAGGAATTCTCAGTAGGATTGCATCCTTGTAAATGAACTAATTAAAGATAGAAAATGGTTGCGAGCCACCAGCTCTTGCGGATCCGCAATTAAGCTGTATGTATACCTAGATACGTCCACGTTGATTCCTTACATGATCAAACGCAGATGATCTGTCTTATGATGATGCAGTGTCTGCTTCATTGCTACAGCGCGAGGGCATTTGCACTGACTATTGGAGCGTGTTTTTCCTTATCGTGGCGGGGAGGCCATAGTGCTGATGATCCCACGATGTATGGAGGTTGTGCTCGTATCTTGCCTTATCGCGTTAATCTTTGGCACCTCGTGGTTTGAGCGCAGCTAGAGTGGACATGCGGCTCCTCTGATGCGACTTCCGAATGCTTTCATAAATAGTGTCAGCCAATACTTCTCTCAATGATATTTCATCTCTCTCTACCCGGTGCATTTGTGAGTGGGACAGGATGATGTAGGTATGACCCTACCTACAAACCTTTATGTCTTTGTACAAACCTATCCTCCCTTTTACAAATTTGTCTTATGAAAATAATTATTGCAATAAATCTTAATTACAATTGAACATTATTATGGAGCGTATTTTCTCAGTATAGTTATATAATATCAACATCTAAACCCTATTATGATAGGTACCTAGATTTAGAGAAAATTGCTTTCACATTGGAGCAATTTGTTGATATGAATGGAAAACTCTTAGCCCGAGTTTTTGTTTCCTGAGAGGTATAGCTCGGGAGTTTTCAAATCAAGAGAGAATAGGTATTTTCAACGCAAGCTTGCTACATCTTCGCTCGCATCGTCAATTAACATCAGGTGAAACACTTGTCAGATTCTAGTCTTATATAGGCCCCTGTTCTTTCAATGCTATATGCATTAAAATACCAGGACATCAGAAAACGCAGGATCAAAACCTTACGTTAATCAAAACAATTGATTCGGTCCACGCAAAAGTAATTATAACCTATTCAGTATAGGTATATACTGAAGCCAGATATTATATTCTAACTCGGCTCGTTATAATTAAAATTTGTCTGTTACTTAATTAAATATTATAGGAAAAGGGGCTAAGAAACTGTAGGTACGTAGTCTTTTTAAAAATCTCACGCCTGGTTGTATCCTAAAGGCGCGAGTGCAAGTGCGACTCTTGACGCCATTTTGCAAATCAATGTTATAATAAGAAAAAAGATTCCAGTGCCTTAATGAAAAGCGGACTTTAAAAGACGTATTAAAAATAGGTTTTTGCTGCGAAGCAAACATAAACCTGTGAATACATTTTTAAACTGAAGAGTAAAAATAACGCTTGGTTTTTTCTTACTCTTTCCTACCTACTGTGTAGTGATAAGCAAAGATTATTTGCTGGGTGAATATTAAAAAATACCTAGTTATCATATGGAGTAGATCCAACTGCTTATCACTATATTTTCACTGCTGTCAGCAGTGGACGTTCACGATATCCTGAGGTCTAGCAGTAATATGCTCTGCTTCGGCTTTCAAATATTTTCTCCATTAAAGGAAGGGGCTTAAAAATTGTATAGAAACCTCTATACAATTTTTAAGCCCCTGCTCTTTCGCAAAGCTTTTCGAGTTATCGAACCGAATGTAGTAAATGGGTATTCAGAGCCTGTTTATAGGTACTGTAAACTGGGGTAACTTTGTGCCTTGTGTCACAAACACACCCACTTTTCAGAACATAATCTGATTTTTTTTTTATATTTTACTTTGAGTGCGACCAAACGCTATTTTTTTGAATAAAAATACCCTATGAACGTTTCGAACATAGTACAGTTTCGTTGTCTATTGGAATTTTTTATCTATGTTGAATTTTACTCTCAAGCAAGTTTTCGGGGAATTCTGTGAGGTCTGCAAACTTTGTTCTAACTAAGCGCTGTTCAGGACTACGGGTATGTTTTTCTTGAGTTAAATTTGTAAGAGACAAGGGTATAGTTAAATTGTTATTGATTGCTAAAATATTGAATGAGTTTTTTCGTAATTTTTGAAAAATCACTACATACTTTTATACAACTTTGTGCCAAAATGTAATACACTCATTGTGTTGCCAGGAATGCCAGGTGAGTCTCAAATGATCCAAAGTAGTACAATTTTGACTAGTTTTTAATATTTTGGTAAAATTATATTTGGAATATTAAAAATATGGCGCGAAGTTGGTTGTCAGATTAGCACAAAGTTAGACCCCAAAATTGAATACTACTACACTAGTACCAAAACTATGTGTGTCACAAAGTAATACCCCGTTTCTTTTCTCTCAGGACTAATTCTCCAAAATATGCCTCGTACGTACAAAAAAAATTAGTGGGCGTACTTATCAAAATTACACTTAAAAAAAATTACAGGAAGCAATGAAGGACATACAAGAAAATATAATCGCAACACTCTTCATAACAAGATTAAAGGAAACAACAATACGAAAAGATTTTTCATTTTAGATAGTTCTTTTTTGTATACAACTGGCAACTTATATGGTTTTATTCTTTTCTAACATGTTGCACAAACAGCTCAACGGGATTTATTTGTGCCTGGGTTTGTTCAGTACAAAGTAATCCCACACCCGGGGTAATTTTGTGCCACACTTTGAAAGGTTATAACATAGGGAATAATGCTGTTTTCGTTAATGCTTGCATACTTAATCGATTAAATGTATCGCCAAGATGGTAAAAACCTGTTTAATTAGGCAATGCAACAACATACAAAAACGTTATTTGCAAAAAACTACAAAAACGTGACAAAATTACCCCTGTTTACCCGGTACCTATATATTTAGATACGTAAATGCTAGGTTACTAATACTTGTACTGTATTCTACTTAGTTGACTGTCTATTTATCAATAAAGCGCTCGCAGCGGACTTGGCGATCTTAACCAACTTTAGCTGTGGTCAGGAGTTGGACAAGTGACCGTTACTAGCTTTATTCAAATGAGCGCTTTCGTGCTTCAGAGGGTACGTTAAGCCGGTCCCGGTTGTTTGTCATGGGCGGCCTGAAAACTTCGACATGGGTTGGTCACTACCCTATCTACCAAGCGTGGGTCACGTGGATTATAGCCCAACTACTCTCTCTGAGAAGAAGATTCGAGTCCCAGCAGTGGGAATATAATGGGCTGATTATGACTGTTTATTTTTGTTCAACCAGACTTTTGAATGAAAAGTTTTTCTTAGTTAACCCAACGTCTATCAGATCAACCTCCACGCTCCCATTATCTTATTTATCATGGAGTAATCTCTGTTTCGTTTTATTTATGGTTGCTAAGTACCTACCTTAACTACATATTGTTTACTAGCTGCTCTCCGCGGTTTAACCCGTGCGGTGATGGATGATGATGATGATGATGAATCTTATATAGCCTATGTTACTCAGAGTGAATGTAGCTTTACAATGCTGAAAGAATTTTTAAAATCAGTGTAGTACTTTTTGAGCCAAATCGTTACAAACATACATACAAATCTTTCCTCTTTGTAATATTAACACAGATGTGCGCATTCTTTTACTACTCGTACCTACTAGGGAGTGCAATCTTGCAGCTAAATCTTCAATCTCGGTATTTGCAATATTGAAGACGTCTAATCTCGCAAGATCTCGGTATTTTGCGAGATCTCGCAAATTTACAAGTTTTTGATTTAATTTTAAAAATATTCTATTGAAACTTGGTAAAGTTATTATTCTAAGAGCGAATTAATGAAACAAGATATATATTAGAAAAAAAAACTGAAACATATATTAAATAAAATTAATGGTTATTTTGGAAAAAACTTCTTAGAAAACACAAGATATCTAGCGTGTTGTCAGCCAACTGGCTTCGGATGCTTCGGGCAATATACCCGGCAGCAGAAAAAGCCCGTTCAGCTTCTACATTTGTTAGCACCACTGATGATAAGCATTGATAAACTGACTGCAAATGCTGCCCTTTTGCTCCGCCTGATTCGTAGAGATTAATTTCTTGTCTTATTTGTTTATCAAATAAGGAACCAGTTGCACATGAAGGGCGTTCTTGTGGGCGGGCTTTCAAAATCATTTCCAATTCTTCATCAAGAGATAGAGTTGTGTATGTGTTAGCGACTGCTGATAAAGGCGTGTTATCATCAATAATATCATCATCAACTGCTGTATGAACAAATGCATCTAAAGATGTAGAGCAAGAGCTTTGGTTCTGTACGTATAATCGTTCGATCAGCTTTTTAATTTCTTTCTTGACTAAAGTTTTTGGTGGCAAACTGAAAGTGTTATCATTAACGAGGGATTTAAAATCTTCGTCATATTGGGCAGAATCTCTCAAATAAAATAACGCTGCAGTCATAATTGTCCGGCGCTCACGGATACGAGTCCTCATAGCATCAGCCAGCTTTTGAGCGATTGGTGTTGTTAGGTTTTCTAACTTTCGAACCATGAACCGCAAAGTAGTTTCAGCGGTGATGAGATCTGAATCTCTTCGACATAATACTTCAACTGCTAGTTTGATAGGCTGGAACACATGTTCTAAGTCAACCAAAGCTACACATTCTTCTTCTGAGAAAGCATAATTGGGGTTCGTTCCGAGATTAACATCGATCAAAGCTTTGCATACACACGTTTTCAATTTGTTGAATCTGGAAATCATATCTGCGAGACTGGACCACCGAGTTTTACAGTCGAGCACTAACTGCATGTTTTTGCCAAACTCGTCACTTATGTACTTTTGTAGAACATCATTCTTTGTTGGCGATTTTCGGAAAAGCCTCACAGTTTTTCTTACTTTTCGTATTAGGTCATCATATTCTGGTACTAAGTGAACTTCAACTGTAGGTAATATGTAATCAAACCCTTCAGATTCATTGATATCTTCAGGTTCTTCATCAATATCGAGTAACTCAGTCAGTTTGAGCGCGGCCGCGCTCTTGAATGGTCATGGAACGCGTTGCTGTCCAATCTTGCAAATCTTGCGAGATCGCGAGCGATTTTAGGTGCAAGATTAATCTGCAAAATTAGTGCGAGATCTCGGTATTTCGAGATCTCGCAATACCGAGATTGCACTCCCTAGTACCTACATAAGATTTAAAATTACTTTCGATCACATTAGTCTAGTTGATAGAGACCTTGACTTTGAAGCAAAGGGTCTTAGATTCGATCCCCTGGGGTAATGTTTACATAAACATAAATTCTCGGATGTTTGTGTAAATGCCTCTCGCAACACAGTGAAATCCTAATGCGGCATATGAGCGTGTAAACGTTACTGGAAAAAAATACCTATTTTCCATTTCTAATAAGAATGTAGGTTGGATATAAATAACGAGTATTATATCAGAAAATTAATTAACAATTCAAAATAATTAATTAAAAATTAAATTATTTTGGCGACAACCTTTAAACTCGTTTGATTTCCTTGTAAAATTAATATAATTTGATGAAGAACGTCACTAATTTCACATTAATTTTGTCGCTCAGCTTTCATGTCAAAATTATGTTTTTAATTTGAAATAAGTAATTAAGGCTTCGTCCTATGAGTTAATATCTTGCAATTTAATTAAAAGTAAGCCAAGTATTAATAAGTTAAAATTATATACGAGAGGTAATAAGCAGAGACAGGATAATTTCCCGGGAGTTTTGAGGTGCTCCTTCGTATAGAAGGGCTGAAAATTGAATCCTTAAATACATTGATGGCGGATAAAGGGAACCAAACGCCCAATTTTCATTTAACTGAACCAACTGCCTTCAAAAAAATACTCTAGACATCATCTTCGTAATTTTTTTTTAACCTGCAACTCTCTCTCAATTTCAACAAAACTCTTTCTAATTACGCACACATACCATAAAAATCCTAAACACTCTAAAACACATTCGATCGCAGGTTTTTTCACTCTTCATTGTATTTCCCACCATGCATTGTGTTTGACAGTTGGATAATTGAAAGCTTTTTAAGTGCCATTGGTCCCTTAGCAGTACCATACAAATGTTGAAAGCAGTAAGGGTATCAACGCGTGAATTCGAAACTCGCATTCTTATTCTTATTCTGTGTGGAGGCGCTAAGTCCTATACTGACGTCCCACTTGGGGTGTATTGTGCATTTACCCCGGCCAGCCTCTACCCAAGCCATCCCAACTCCTTGATGTAACGGAGTATGATCCTGGGTAGCTGGCACAAATGCTCCAGTGATATTCGTGGTGTGCATGCCGATGATGTTCCAGAATTATATTGATCCTATAGTAGTCCGGTTGTGTTCCGTATACTTTCTGTGGCCACTGCAACAGCACGTGACTCATGGCGAAACTCGCATGTTGTGAATAAAATGTATAACGATTCAAACGCTCGGCGAGTCAACGTCACCTAAAGATGCCTCGTGAAGAGCGAAACATTTATCGAAGAGTTTTCGGTCTTTATTTGTATAATACAGGTATATTTTATGCAAAAGGGACACGCTCCATCATTATTACAAGAATTTTTCTAGTGGAAGTGTCGCTAAATATTACCTATATTAACATAAACTTCGCTTAAATTCTTCGCTTCGAATAATATCGCTTAACGATTGTTATTTTTCTTGATGATCAGATGGTTACTCGTCGTGACAGTACCTACAAGAGGTGATAGCAATGCACGGGTAAAACTCGTAAGCCAATTGATGGACATCGCTGCACACCTGAGTGTGAACGTATGTGAAAGAAGAAAGAAAGAAAAGATATTCGTCATGAATACGCAAAATTACAAACAATAAAATTTTATAAAAAAATATATACGCATACCTTTGCACTATGTTTCCCTGTGTCGTGAGAAGCATGGGCACAGCACATTATTCAATATACGATGGCAAACATTCCTGCTCATCACATATTTTCCTCTAGCCATGGGTCGAACGTGGGACCTCACGCTTCGAAGGGAGGGTACTGGTACACTACAAACTGACAGAAGCGCCAAAGAAAAAAAGTACTTGACATAGTATTTTGAGACGAAATATAGCTTTTTACCTAGGTCGCTCCCTAGCTTCAAACGAAATACGTTCATATTAATGGACAAAAGAGAAATAAACTTTAGGACACTCGGTAAAACGCCTGATAATTCAAAATAATGGTAAAAAATGGTTTTGTGGGTGTTGTTTTAGAACTAGAATTGACAACAATAATAATTGTGTTACTTTCTACTATAATTCAGTTCCCGAGGGACTACGATACCGCGATAGTTATAGCCAGTACCAGCCAGTGAGTTTGTACTCAACCCACTTATTGTTGATTATTGACAGGACGAAGCGTCACTGCTTTAACTGGCCAAATTGACTTTCATCTGTCCGTATATTTGTTAGCTTGTATGTTGGTCTTCCTGAACAAGTCACATTTTTCAACCAATTTTAACGAAACGTGGTATGCACGTTTTACTATTCAATATAATTTTTTTCTCGGCGATGATTTTTTTGAGTGGATGTATTATTATTTGGGAGTACTTTTTCTAAAAAGAGGGTAAATTTGCTGCGGCACGGTTGGTTAATATTCCGACCGATTTTGATAAAATTTGGTGCATACATTACATACCTAACTTTAAAGAGGAATTGCGAATAATATGAGCATAGTGGATCGAGTAGTTGCAAAAATAATAAGGTTGTGAAGTTTAAAAACTGGACAAACAGTGAAAAATTGCCGCTGATAAGACTGTACCAGTTCTACTGTTCGCAGAACTACTAGGATAAGGAGATATAGCGAAATATTTGTGGTTCTGAGAATAAGAAATAATAAAATATATGACTAGGTTGTCGTGTGTAGTGTGCGTCGCATAACTATGAATATATTAGCAAGTGCTCTTACTGTTGATACATCTGTCCCTTAGCCCTCAATCAGTCCCTTTTGTGCTGTACAAGCGTTATTTAATTTCAGTCCGGCATTGTGGTGGTAATTTCCACGCTCGTGTATGGAGGCCAATAATGGAGTTTCAACAGCCGACCGGTTATTGAGTTGTTTTTAAAATGTAGTTACAATTTGTGCGGATTTTCGTGGAAAATAATGTTGGAGTAGAGGTAAATAGTGAGAGGTAAAAGCAAACGAATATAGACAGATGATTCTTTTATAACACAGTCAACCAGTGCAACAAAAAAGTTCACTTTTTCGACCTTTTAATTTTCAAGTAAGTTTTGCTAGTGAATGTTTTCGAGCAACTGAGACGTACTCTAATCTAATAAACAGGTCTCATGAGTAAGGGCTACACCTGCGCTTAACTGTGGGAGCACCACTTAACACCGAATAGTGCGTGACACTGTTTAGAGAGAAAATCTATAGATTTCTACACTCTGACGGGATTCAAACCCGCGTCTTCTGACAAAGCGTGTCAGATGGCATTACTGCTAGCTCACGGAGGCTGGGTGCCTGAATATCGTATATATCACTTGCTGTTTTAAATCTTCGTATCTTCATCCGACGGTTAAAACGAATTGACAGAGCACAATTTATCTAATAGCTTGAAAAGCTTTATTATCGGTCATAAAAAAAGAGATGTTACAATTCCTTCCCACGGTCTCAAATAACATAATAATGGCTACTATTACTTCGTGGATAAATATTATCTGAAACTGCAGTGGTACCAACAAGACGGTCTCTTGCATAAGATGCTTACGACCTTAAAGACGATACAGGGTATATTTATATTTAAGGCTTATATTTTAATGGTAAGTAGCAAAGTTGTTTGGTTGTATGCAATAACTAGCGGGCGCGCTTAAAAATATTCTAAATATTTTATTTATTTTATTTTCTTAAATAGTGATACCCCTACAAAAAAAAGTACCCTTTTACAAAAAATTCAAGAAAATACATTGTTTAAAAAAAAAATTTGGAATAATATTATCGTCTATACTCCGTAGATGAGTGATAATTGAATGGAGTTGATTCATTCTGTCAAGAGAGAGACTCTGTAGAACGTCCTCAAGGGTGTTCTGTAGGAAAGTTAACAATTTTTTTTCTACATAGCGAAATTTCTTGAATAGTGTATCAGCGAACATATCCGAATGAAGTATTTGTAAACATTTTATAAAAATAACTAATCTCAGTTATAGTTGTTAGAGGTCTTGTTTTAAAATATTCGTAATAGCTAATTGTCTATTTGGAAGTATATTTCGACTAACTCCGTCCTAAAACTCAAATGAGACTAAAATTCTAATATCTCAATGTTTTAATACCGACTTTTAAAAAAAAGAAGGAGGTACTCAATTCATGTTTGTTATCATAACTTTCGACTGGATGGACCGATTCTCAAAATTATTTTATTTGAAAGCTGGTGCTTCCTGTGTAGTTCCATTTAAATTTCATCAAATTCGGTCCAGTAGTTTTGAGATATACTCCAATAACTGAATAGAATGGAAGACTGTATTCATCATCATCATTATCATCTCAGCCGTAGGACGTCCACTGCTGAACATAAGCCTCCCCCATTCAATCATTGGGGGGGTTTTGCCAATACTCGCCACGCTTGGCAGGCGGGTTGGCGAGCGCAGTTTTGGGGTATTTGACTGGGAAGGTACTGCTGCCCACCTTCTGATTGTTATCCCTTAGCCGGCTTCTGCGGCACCCACGGCACTGTATTACATTTTTCAAATTGTAGGTACCTACTTGTTATGTTTGAAGACGGTACAAACACGAGGGCCACCTCTTAACAGAAGTGGTGCCCTCTGCCTAGAAGAGATGAATTTCGTCACAAGACGAACTCAACTGCACCCGGAACCCTAAGAAAGAAATAAAGAAAATAATTCATTCGAGACAGAACTACACACAACAACATTAAACAAAGTACAAATCTCTTAAAGAAATAAATAACTAAATCTTAAATGTATTAACTTATTCTAACATGTGCACATGTGTTCGGACTGCTGTCATATGCAGTGCTGCCAGAAAAGGTCTGAGCTCAGCATAATGCCCAAAAGCGCTGGTTTTCAGCTCTGACCGTTAGTGACACACGGACACAAAATACCTACTAATTAAAATATATTTAGATTATATAGTTATATTTTTATAATGATAATAATTCAAGTTTCAATAGATATGTCAGACATAGTTACGTCTCATGTGCCTGTAGTTTTTTCCGCAGCCATACCATTCAGAACACTGCGATTATTACTGCTGCTCGGTAGAAATATGTAGGTATGGTGGTAGTACTTCCCCGGATAAACTCATTCACAGAGAGTTTTACTGCACTAGAGTAACCAGTGGGTGATAGCTGTGCTGGACCTTAAAGCTTCAAATCAGGCGAATTCCTTGCCCATGTCATCACTGGTCGGTATAAAAAAAATATAAGATTACTTATCGGCTTGCACCCTCACTAGGGCCATCTAACATTTTCAGCTTTTGAAATTAAAGCCATTAACTTGCGCTTATCTCGGTAATACTTTTTTTAAACAACATTAAACAATGTTTATCCCAATGTCCCACCATCGTGGCTGAGATTGCGCAGGGGTAATGGTCAGGGCAGTATTAAGGACTCAAATCTTTGGGCCAATTTACAATGACTACTCGTATTAAAATCATACAAATGACTTAACTATACAATTCATAATAAATTATCTTCATAAAATGAAGCAAATTCTAAAGAATCAATAGGTGTTTATTATTGTTTGAGGATCCCCGGCCCATGCTTCGAGGAACATAGTAGATGTTTGTGGAAGTCACTCAACCGTCACCGACTTTCAATAATGAGCTCCCAAATCGATGCGTATATTTTGTACGTTACATTACAACGCATTCCGGTTTTCTAGATGATTGTTTATTTGTTTGCTAGTGTAGTTTTAAATGACAAGCACTTTGATGTACAATAAGATTAGTTTTTATTTCTTTGACAAGCACGCATAATTAACTTTAATTTGAATATTGACTTTATATAAATATTTCTATCATTATTTTTATATTATTTGCAAGTGACCGCCATCTCACTACGTTTATTTGTACGCCTGGCAATTTAAGACCTACATGCACATCCTTGTATGTGTACAGACATGTTTTACAATCAATAAATTTTTATCTTCATCTCTTTAGCTAGTTTATACCTCCAAGACGAAACAAGAAGAAAATTTAAATGGGGCTAATTACCCCATTTAAATTTTTTACTTGTTAGACACAATAATAACAAGTGCAATTTGAACTACTGGACTGAATTTGATGAAATTTAAATAGGACCACGGAAAGCTTCAGCTTTGAAACAAAAAAATAATTTTGAGAATCGGTTCTCACAGTCGAAAGTTCTGAGGTAACAAACAATAAAAAAAACAAGTTGAATTGAGTACCTCCTCCTTTTTTTGGGAAGTCGGTAGAAAATAAGGAAGTATTTACTTACCTAACTGTTATCACATATTTTTGATCTATTATTGCATTATCTTAGTTAGATTTAATATCATTGCATTGTATGAACTTCATACTTTATAATTTAGTAAAAAGGTTTCGGTTATGAATAAATAATTGTAAACAAATTCATTCAGATGAGCTCAACCCTGAACTGTTACTTACAGAGCATTTGCCTTGTAGTGAGCAAGGCAAATGAACTTATGAACCCCCAATTTATTGCCTTTATTACCTCCCAGTCTGCGGGCTTGTCACACAAGGGTAGAGGGTAGCAGATTAAAAAGAACACAACACCGCCCTCTGCTAGGAAACAGAGGGTGTATTCTGAACAAGCTCTTAATTGTTTCCGGTGTCGTTGAGGGTCTCAGATTTTTCGGGGTGAGAAACAAAGGAACGGAAAATAATTTTCATGAAAACTTTTTGTAAGTAGATGTATTTTTTTATCTACGTATAGGATTATCACCATGATGAGCTTCACTCAATTAGTTTTATAAGTAATATGCCATACAAATTCAAACTATTATTTATTAATTGCAATACGTGTACGCTTGGTGTACGCGCTAGTAAAATTATCGGATGTGAAAATTATTCATTAATACTAATGATGTTAATATAAACTGAGGTAGATACGCCTTACTGCGCTCGGCTTGGCGACATCAACACAAGCTAGTTGTCTTGAGTCAACTTAGTTCCAGCCTATCTGGCAACGACGCAGCACGTGTACTTACTACATTTAGGAAAAAATGCTTTCTTTTGTGTGAGAAACTGCAGAAAATATACTGGAACAAGTGTGAAAAACAAGAATGATGTATCTTTTCATTTGTAAGTATTGTTTTTCTATGTTATTTATCAAAAAAAATATTTTAATTTAAAATAACTCCTGCAACGTTGCCGCTTCGCCACCCACGAGAACGAGACAAGTAGCGAGCGACAGAGAGAACGAGTCTGTCATTGGCGGTCGCAGGCGGTTGAATGGTCGGTCGCAGGCGAACGTTGTTAATAATATATTGATCCCTTTCTGACAACTAGGTTTCATATATCTTCGTGCTCTGTTAATCTTGTCAATGTAGTTAATGTCGTTGTGCGAGTTGTGTACTATAGCTATAGGTAGATATAGCATACAAATGGCCATATTTATACTTCATATTCAAAGAGTAAAACGCCTCTATTACTCAATCTCATTGATTCATACAGTGAATTATTGTTCATACATTATATTTGAATTATGTGATAATGCTCTCATGCTGTTTAGAAGACTGGTTTTAATCCCACATTTCACAACCGAGGCTATTTCTCCCCCCTCCCCCCTTTTTAACTGACTTCCAAAAAGAAATGAAGAGGTTCTCAAGTAAACGCGTATTTTTTGTTGTATGTATCACGCATAACTTTTTACAGAGTAGTCCGATTTTGATAATTCTGTTTTTGTTTGGTAGAGTATACTTCCGAGATAGTCTCATTTAAATTTAATCAAATCCGATCAAGGGATTTTTGAGTTACAATCCAACAACTGAAAAGTGTTTCGCTTATCTCGATGATATTGAAGGTTGTAATTAAGGGTTAATGACAACCGATCCTGTAACTAGCAGGGGTCACTAAAAAGGTGCAAAAATCCTATTTTGGTAATTTTTGATGTCAGTTCCATTTTTTGGTAAAAACAAAAATGTTTTTTTCTACTCTAAAGGTACCTTTACTAATTAGCAATCAATATACTTCGGAATGGCAACGTAATGTGATTTTTACAAATATCAAAATCCCTCATATAAACATTGTTAAAAAATCGAATTAAGAACGTAATCTCCCTTTTTCAAGTCGGGTAATTTTTGCAGTTCAGAATAGCCCTCTGATGCAAGGGGCGATTCGGGATCGAAGCGAAGGTGCCAAGGGGTGTTTTAATAAACGAAAAACTGATTTATAGTTCAGGAATAAGAATTTTCCAGAAAGTTGAACCTTATAAGTACGTAACATGAACTCTATAAATATCCCAACACGCTAACACTTAGTCGTAATAAGAAAGTTTTAAATATACTTTGAAAAGAAGAGTTTTGGACGTTATTTTAATGTGAAAAGGTTCTAAATGGTTGGGAAAATATATTGGGTAAATGATACTTGGTTAGATGTTGATAATTGCACAGTCATCCGAAGTTTTAGGGGAGCAGATGAAAGATTTTAGATTTATAATACAAGGAAGTTTTAAGGTATTTTGGTTCTTTTCAAGATTAACTGTCTACGATAAACATTGTGTAGGATAATTCTGCAGGAATTTGTTTTTGTTGCGAAAGTATTGAACGTAGTTTATACTGGACCGCGTGTCATCGATATAATGTATTAATATATATAGATAAGTATCTAAGACAATTGGTTCACCCTTAAACTTGTAAAACGTGATTAAGAGGATTGCATAGCTAGTACTTTCCATGCTAAAAGAAAAAACTCTTTTCTACTATCTCTTAGCATACTACCTCTTAACATTGTCCGATTTAAGTGTTTTTTTTATGGAATCATGACATTGTTTACTATGCCCGTACGTTTTTTTTTCAGTATTTCAAAGTACTATACATTACCTTTTTTAGAACTTAACTTATACTAGGCAATATAATAGTTACATAGACAAAGATTTGTATAGAACTATAGCGCTAAAGGCAATTTCATCCATTTCACAACGTTTAACAATCTATCCCGCTGACACTGCAGTTCAACTCCGGTTGTCGTTCGATCATTACCCAAAAAGCTTACTACTACTTCTAGAGACAAACTGGAACGCAACGTCATCTTAATCACAACTATATTATATTAAATATACATTAAACACCACTTTAAACGAATAAAAAAAGTTAAAGTTCATTATCTATCGAGTAATTAATAGAATAGTTTAGCAATAGAATTAGAAGAGTTAAGCAATAGAATTTTAACTGCAGTTGGACTGTTTTTAATAGCAGAATAAAATAAGTATAAAAGTCACAATTCAGCTACGGTTCGATTGCAATTTTGTTTGTGGAATCGCCCCATGGAGTGCGTCGATCAGTGATTACAAGCATTGCATCCACAGTACAGGACGTTACAAAGTTCTCATGTTTAACGTGCAAGCTTACACGATATAAATATATAATTAGTGGGATATCCTAAACTACTTTGTAAACGTAAGTAAATGCGTTTGAATTAAAATTAAACCTGCAATTTTTTTTTATATTGTTATTTGCTTCACATCATATTTGCAAACAGCTCAAAGTCGCACAACGAGCTATGGAGAGGGCTATGCTCGGGGTTTCTCTACGTGATCGAATCAGAAATGAGGAGATCCGTAGAAGAACGAAAGTCACCGACATAGCCCAGAAGATTAGCCAGTTGAAGTGGCAGTGGGCAGGGCACATAGCACGCAGAACAGAAGGCCGATGGTGTCGAAAGGTTCTGGAGTGGAGACCACGGACCGGCAAGCGCAGCGTAGGTTGTCCACCAACACGGTGGACAGACGACCTGTTAAAGGTCCCAGGACGACGTTGGATGTAGGCCGCTTCTAAGGAAAGTCATGGGGGAGGCGTATGTTCAGCAGTGGACGTCCTACGGCTGAGATGATGATGATGATGATATTTGCATATTATGTACTTCAAATTTTACTCTTAATTTACTCTAAAATGGCGGTTCGGCTCGGCCACCACTCATTGCGTAAAGAGCGTGGGACCCATACTGCAGCACGTCAGCTTAAATGATGTCATCAGTCAGGCCTTTGTCAGTAGTGTCAGTTTGTCCGTAGTGTCAGCCTGGTGTCCCATTAGCTTAAAAAAACGGAGGACTGATGCGGGACTATCGTCCCGTGCAAGATGGGACAGCCCCTGGTTTGGGATGCTACATGTGTGGACACACTGGTGCCGTCTCATCTCCCTGGGATGATTTTAGGGCTGGCGCTACCGCAACTAAAACGGAAGATATTAACCGTCATATATATTGTGTACTAGCGACTGCCCGAGTCTTCGTTCACATATTAGGCTCGGCTTTTGGCTTCGCCATAACATTATGTCTTTCTTAGTTTTTCTTTTATAAGAACCTTCTCCTGACAACAATTAACATAACAAAAAAAGAATTAGCGAGATTAATCTATCCGTTCTCAAGTTATAGCGTGACCAAGAGAAATAGGGATAATTTTTATATGTATAGGAACTCCATGATAATTGATTTGCGAAATTCTGCCTTAATGTCAATGCCATTGCCTTCGTTAATATCAAAATTATAGGCTTCTACTCGTATATGTATTATTAATTTAGATTTTGTTATGCCAAATCACTTTCAAATTCCCGACACGCTGTAGACATATCTATTTAAAGAATTTCAGATAAGCTGTGAGACGCGCTTTACGTCAATAATGGATGCAGAATGTCGTCGAATAACAACGCAGAGGCGGCTATGGAGACGGAGGTTCGAACATTCCTCTCCACGTGGATCTCATTCAAGTGGTACTTATAGAATAATATGTCAGTATTAAATCATCCACATATATGTACAAGTACATCACAGTATATTCGTACATCTATACAAAGGTACTGATAAATAAAATTGAAGTGTCTGTATAATTCCAAATTAACAGCTTTTAACAAAAAGCGGAACCGACTTCAACACCAATAAATGTGAAATAACTAGTCGAAGTTGTAGGTATCATGATAGTTCAAAAGTACCTATTATCACAATTTTGTGCGAATGCTACCGAGTACCTACAGTAATTTCACATTTTGTGGTGTTGAAGTCGGTTCCGTTTTAGTTAAAAATTTTGTTTAACCCTTTTAAACCTTGACCTTTGCTAATAACAGGATCGATAGTCAATCAACGTCAATGATGATATCATCAAATGATCAAATTCAGTGTGTATTTCAAAAACTGCTAAATCGAATTAAATTAAATCTCGGAGAATAACTACCTCGGAGGTATACTTTAACTGAACAAAAAAAATTTGAGGATCAGTCCGCAAATGGGGTAGAAATAGGTGAACATACATAAAAAATACATTTAATCGAACCTTTTTTGAAGCCGGTTAAAATAAAAATAAAACACAATTACACACATCTCCCCCAAGACTCCTTACCTCAGTAGGCATGACTACACCCATTAACCCTTTGCGTCCCAGAGACGTACATATACGTCAGTTTCATTCAGAAATCTTTTGTTTTAATTATCACGGCATAGGATTGATTAAAACAATATCTCCAACATCCAATGCCCAAGCGTAAACAATTTTGTTCCCCAAAAAAATATTTGGCCTCTGTATTTTCCGAAGGTACCACTAACAACTAAAACAACGGGGCTGATGAATCCCTAAAGTAGTTATTTGACATGTTTTCATACTTTGAAGTGCCAATATTGTAAACTAAAAAGTAAGCGCCTGCACTCGCTTCGCTTCAGTGGGTCTCTGTTGCAGCGGTGTTTGCTGTTTTCATGTGCAATAGACAAATATAGATAGGTCTCATTTCGTCGTATGGTATAATTGGAATGGCTATCTCTTTTTTTTCACACAAATGTGCACTTAAAGTGTTGACGCGTATTTCGGATTATGTCAAGCGTTGACTTTGTTAATATTAGGTGAGTTGCATTGACAAGGCCAGTCCATTCGGTGTGGTCGAAAATTTTATTATGCTTTGTATGCACAATCTCAAATCAAAGTTTTCTTTATACATATTATGGTTACCTACTATTTTACTCAATAAATTCAATTTGTGTTGAATAAAATATCAATTATTTAACTGTATACTACAATAACTTTCAGCTCTACCTTTTAAAAAGCAAAGCAACTGTGATAGTTTAGCTTTGAATTAAAATGCAGTAAGTCAAATATTAGACAGTGAATGAGACCAAAGTATAAAAGTGACGACCCCGTTAGTCTATTTGGTAGTAATCCTACCTTCGAAGCGACAATTCCCAGGTACGAAGACATCCATGACGCAACAGTTTGCCATCTACAAACAAATTCCAACACATGTGTCTTATGTCTTAAGTCTTATGAAAGTATTTGAGATACGTTTGGATTGGAGACGCGCGTTTTGTCAATACCCTAATATTGACGAAATTGCTGAAATTACTGAATGTTGCCAAACGACAACATAGCGGCGGTGGCGGTGACGAAGGCCGCGCGCCGATCATTCCTCTCAACGTGGAATCTCTGTAATTGAATGGTGTACTGGTTTAACTGTGGAGTTAATTTTGGATAAGGAAGTTTTCCTTTAACCTGGACTGATATCTCTTAAATAGTATTTGAGCTAATGATTTTTGAAAAACAAACAGGACGTACTCAAGCGCGATTCCGGTCGCCCTCGTTGAATTAGTGCACCTAACGTTTTCCTCAAATGTGCCTGTCTGTTTGTAGTGGGGGTGGCTCAGTAGCGTGACTTGTGTAACCACAATGAAGCTAAAAGTAACTCAAGATCATTGTAGTCCGTAGCTGGCCCGGGAAGAGGTAAACATTTAGAATCGTGGCACCTGAATTCGGGGGGGAGGGGGGGGAGGGGGAGGGGGAGGGGGTTCGGGTAGTGCCCCCCCGCAAACCCCACCCGCCGGAGACCATTAGTTTTCGAGTTATGTTTGTTTAAGTATTTTGAGGTTAAGTACTGCATTTCGATCTACTACCACCCCCGCGTCGGCTCTGCAATCCGACAAGACTGCTTGAAATCGGGGTGCTATGAGTCGGTTCTGTCACTGACTTCGACCTATTCTAACTAACTATAACTAACCTATAGGTATGTCACAGACAAGTGACTTTGCCAATTCATTAGATAGCTACTGATATACTATTGTGCACAAATTTGGAACAAAAGTAGTTTGATGAAGCGCTCGCCGGCCGCTGCCGCGGCACGCTCGCTACGCTCGCTCGGCTCGCGCCTGGTGGGTCACAGTTCAAACCTAACCTAACCTATAGGTTTGTCACAGACAAGTGACATTGCCAATTCATTAGGTACTAATATAGCAGTGTCCAGTGAGCAAGCAGGTGTCGTACAGTAAAGCAGCAAAATCGGAGTCCAAAATCGTAGCAAAGTCGTTGAGATATCAAAAGAAAGCGCAGAAAAACAGGAGAAAACATTCACGTACACTCGGAAGTAACGGAATGACGCGAGTATTCCGACAGTGACATTACGCTATCTTCGATGTTTGCGTTCCGTTTCAAGAACTTACATACAACGTACATGTCAAAAAAGGCTAAAAGTTACCTAGAAACGTTTCGTTTTACGCATTAATGTCATTTATGTCACCTGTCACTATCAAAATTACGGTGATTTATTGAAACTTTAAAAAACTATTTAGACTATTTTGGCGTGTCTCCGGCAGCTAAAATGTTGTAAATACGCTTTATACAAACCCCTTCAACCCACCCACAGTTTTTATTTCACCAAATTCAGGGGTCACGATTCTAAAGCCAACCCCGGGAAGAACCCATACTATGGGATTTGGCTTCTAAGCTTCTACATCACGTACAACAAGCCACGCACTTAGCGTTTCATTGATATTATTAACAGAATGGATAAAAACAATTAGTTTTACGATCCCTAGACCTCGCGAACACAGACTTATCAGCGGCAATGTATCGCAGTCTTAGCCTAAGGACAGGCCGGTTGGTCTAGTGGTTAGTGACCCTGACTGCTATGCCGGAGGTCGTGGGTTCGATTCCCACCCAGGACAAATGTTTGTGTAATAACGATCATTTGTTCTGTGTCTGGGTGTAATTTATCTATAATATGTATGTATTTAGAAATATATAAGTATGTTTATCAGTTGTCTAGTACCCATAACACAAGCTCTGCTTAGCTTGGGACTAGATGGCGTTGTGTGATAGTTGTGGAATATTTATTTATTTATTTATTTGCAGTTTTAAAATGTCAAATATTTCCAAAATTGTCCAGTTTTTAACTTCACAACCTCTCAGCAACTACTTTACCAATTGCGCTCATATTCAAAATCCCTCTTAATAGTCAGCTACCTAATGTGTTTACCAAATATCGATCGAAAACAAAAAATATTTATATGAACATGCATACCAAGATTCATCAAGATTGGTTGAAAATGCGACCTTTACAGAAGGACCAACATACAACCTAACAAACATACGCATAGATGAAAGACAATTTGAGCAGAAGTCTCACTTGATTCGCTCGCTCGGTCAATTATGGTAGGTATAGCAACTGAGTGATTCTATGAATCACATAGGTGTACTATTTCAAGTGTACCATCACCAACAAAAATAAAATGCAATTACACGTCTTGTGTGTTGATCAACTTTGTGTTATACCACCACCCGGATTTAAAATGTTAAGGTATGGGTAGTGGAACACCAAGATACCTTTGGTGTTTAACTGTTAAATAAACCCCATTGAACGTCAAAGTTCTCCTGGGTATTCCACTGTTAATTACAGGGTTATTTGAATATTGTATTAACATTCTTAAAAGTAGTTTAAATAAATTTAAAAAAATAGAACATTTGTGTAAGAGTATAGAAATTGAAGAGATGAATACAAATAATTAAGGATTTTCTTATCGAGTAGTTTTGATCCAAAATCTCACGAAGTGACTAGGATTTTCAGTGGTATGGGTGTCATATCCCACGAATCTTAGCCAAACAAAAGGAAAACTATATCAAATTTTATTTTTGAAAGGACATATAAAATATGACAAATTAAAAATACGCTTGTGGAAATTAAGGTAAGTTTGCATAGGTTAACCACACACGTTGCAGTTCCTGGAAAAGTAGGTTGATTTCTGCGTAATCTATTGTATTTTTGGCCAAATATGGCGAATTGCCATTCAACGGGTTAACTCTACACTACGCAGGTTTATTGTTGTCTATTATACGCAAGGGTGCAAATCTGAGTGAAAAAAAAAAAACTCCTAAGTAAAAACTAGATTTCAAAACGTCTAACACAGACTCCTTTCAAAACCGTGGCACATAAAAAATCTAAAGATACTTAACCCCCTCCTATGCAAAAGTTCTTCTTGGTGATGTGGTCTAAGTTAACAAATGAGATATGATCTTGCCTGAAGGTTCGTAAAAATCTGTTTAGTTACGTATATCAACACGTATCTTCAAATATGTTATCTTACTCAATGATTAAGAGTGGATTAGTACATTACGCCTTTTCTATTGTATGTATATAAACCCAGCTTGAAAATCAACATATTGTAAAATACATTAAAATTTAAATGTTGATTATATGATATTTTGGGTAACCAATACAATGATAACTGTATTATTGTAAGTATAGTACTCAGTACTAAAGTACTCAGGCGACTTTACAGTATACTGTATAGTCGCCTGAGTTTACATCAGAAGGTGCGACGTCAAGAAAGAGAGTCCATGGTAAGGCTACACTAAGAAATACTCTCGTAAACTGCTTTGTTCTTACATTTATTTATAATATCTTGTGGAGGTCCGTACTCTACGCTGGCTTGTGTTAGAATGAGCCGCATTTATCGGGCGGCATTTGTAGTAACTAAATGTGGCTTGCAGCAGTAATGCTTTTATAAACCATTTACTATTAGTGTAACTGAGTTAGCATTATGTAGGCGTGTTAGGTTAGGTTGCTTATATAACACTTATTAATATTTTTGTATTGAAATTCTCGTGAGTTTGACACATATTTAGCTATTATTATTAACCGGCAAAACACTCACATTAAGGATCGAATACGTCGACCTGGGTTTCGAGCTCGCAGACGCCACTACGCACTCGCCCTGAAGATGAGCATTGGACGTGCTCGAAACCCGGGTCGACGTATTTGATCCTTTACGTGAGTGTATTGCCGGTTAATAATTATAGTTAAATAATATGTTAATATTCGTTTTCTATCTCATTTATTCTAGTGTATGGTGTGGATATTAAAAAAATGGTCTCGACCACGAAACTATTTATTGTAAATTATTTTAGTTTAGTGATAACATCTATAAATCGATGAACGCCGACTGCACGCACGAACAAGTATGACTTATTGTCACGTTTCTTTGTTAATTACCTTCCGCCTGCGCAAAGCGTGCAAGCAAAAGCGCAGCACGATCGGCCTAAGCGTTCGGATTGTCTTATGACGTTATGACGTAAAGTTATCGTCCGGAAACCGACATTACAGACAACCAAATTTTTTCTTAAATTTTAAAGATTCTCTTTCACCGTGATATTATCCTCCTGAAGGCAAATGCAGTAGCGACAGTTGCAAGATTTACCTGCCTATCAAGAACGCGTATGGCCATAATCGCTAGTGAACGTTAAAAAAGATACCCAACTCAGCCGAAAAAACGGCGGAAAACGCCGATTTCAAGATTACGGAGCTCGGAAGTTCGTCCGAACACGACAGGCCCCGTAGATGAGTAATAAATGTCGCAAGTAACTATTACTTTGGGATAATTCACAACTACATGATGCCCAATTTGAATAAATTTATACAGATTCCAACGATAAATACGGCCAGCTATTCGCTGCTTCCGGAACGTAGATTTTACAGAAAGTTATTTTTCTTCGGCTTTTTTTGACAAGGCCAAGTGTTGCCAGTCAGGTGCGGTGAAAAGTTGCGTTTCTATTTTAAATATCACATATTAAGGCTTTAGTAGCTCAATTGGAAAAGGGCACATAGTACGCAGAACAGATGGCCGATGGGCCCGGAAGTTCTGGTGTGGAGACCACGGACCGGCAAGCGCAGCGTAGGTCGTCCACGGACACGGTGGACAGACGACCTGATAAATATCGCAGGACGACTTTGGATGCAGGCTGCTTCCAACCGGTCCTTTTGGAAAATTATGGGGGAGGCGTATGTTGAGCAGTGGACGTTCTACGGCTGAGATGATGACCTCAATTGGAAAAGGGAACCCTTAAAGGATCACTTAGTTGTCCGTCTGTCCATCTGTTTTAATTACGATTGGATATTTGTCGTATCTTTTTTCTTGTGCTCCGCTTAAAAAATATTATTTTTCAATTATGTCTTTTTTTGCTATAAGAGTATGGTAACCTGAATAACATGTTAAAGGCTTATGTCTTCTTAATTCAAAATATTGCCTAATATTATCGCTCATGACTTAGACCTCAATACATATTCTGTGACTGACACCTCTAAACAAGAACCACCCTATTTCTTTGTAAAAGCTCACAATTTCGCTGCAATAAGTATTGGAAATATATTTCTCTCCCCAAAGGCGCCAGAGCCTACACTATTTTGAATAGCAAATGTACAATCGGCAGTCAACTCAAGACTGAGCGTTTGATTGAAATTCGAGAAGTCGATTTTATAGAAAATAAAATTTCAAATTAAATTAAATCAGTGAAGTGATAGTTCATGATACATACTTATATTAAAAAAACCTTCATTTTATTATGAAAACTAACGTGGTTTGTACACATTTTTAATATGAAAAACGGGATTCACTCGCACTGGCGAGGCGAGACGCAACCGCGAGCGTTCTGCACTCTCCTTGAAAAAGACCACGAGATGTGGTTGAAAGTGTTGAAACTATAGTTGGAAAGATCTGACTTTTTTACGTGAGTGAATCCCGTTTTCCATATTAAAAACCTTCATTTGTTAATCTTTTTTTTAATTTCTTGTGTTTCATATGTAAATAAAATATATTGTCTAAGTTCAGGAAGAGGCTTAGCAGTCGTAACACAGGTAACCCTAGACGACTGCTAATGTCATAAAATACTGGTTATGTAGTGTAATAAATTGTACAGTAATTATTAAGAACCGAATGTGTTTTACTATATGTATTTAGAGATGTAATAAATAAATAAAATAAAATAGTACTACTTTTAGGTGATAGTCACTTTTCAGTGTCCGTCGATAGGTACCAATTATTTCATAGAAAATTTATTGCTGACGGGTCGCAAGTTAGGTGGTAACAGATTTGAATCATACCTCAAGGATGAGATTTGGTGAAGGTTAGCTAATCCTTTCTATAACTCCTTCCTACAATAACTACCTGTACCTCTACCATGAGTTGGCAACATAAATGTCATCTATAGTCGATACTCGATCTCGCCTACCTATACGTTTGTGATTGGCGTATTCGCTGTCAATTTTAGTTCTACAATTGACCGCGAGGTGGCACTGTTCTTTTTCATAATTTTTTTCGCGGCAGTCGATATCGAGCATCGATTGGAGTCAATGTTGTAAACTCTTGGTATACTTACTAATTGCTTCCTTAGGATTACGCTATGCTCGGTCTACCTGATTTAATCAGAAATGCGGATATCGGTAGACAAAACTATTCTTGAGACCTAGTCGCTATTCTAGTATTTGAATGCTAACACTGTCGATCAATTGCGGGACGGAATCAGGCACTGAACGTTCTGTACCATGATACCACCTTACAGAGTATTTGTGTCATCCTTAGCTACCTTCAAATGTAGGTGGCCGTTTTTTATTGTTGGTTGTCTATTTTTAAAGTTTGCAACATAGTAATACTCTTGTAAACTTTAATCTGTCCGAATCAGCAAGCCTCATTCGAGGCAAGTTTCATTCATAAATTTATTTTTATTTTTTGTCCTGATGCAGACAGATTAAAATAGAACAACCAGCAATAAAAGGCGAGCATAAAACAGAAGAGTTAAAAAAATATGTATATTGTATATATTTTGAACTTAAGAGTAGGTTTCCTCGCCTCGCCGTTCACGATGAACTACGACCGAGGGAGTGTGCGTCAATCAGTTCATGCTCCGCCGCTTCCGAGACTCAAAAACATCTTTGTGTTTAGATATAATAGCTACTATATATCCATACGAGTATGTCTTTGTGTGTCGCGCATATTAAGAGGATTGCATAGCCAGTACTTTCCATACTAAAAGAAAAAACTCTTTTCTACCTCTTAACATTGTCCGATTTCAGTGTTTTTTTTTTATGGAATCATCACATTGTTTACTATGCCCGTACGTTTTGATTTTTTCAGTTTTATTAGTTCTAAATAAGGAAATTTATAATATATAGTTTACTATGCGTAAACAATGTGATGATTCCAAAAATAAAACATTGAAATCGGACAATGTTAAGAGGTAGAAAAGATTTTTTTCTTTTAGTATGGAAAGTATTAGCTATGCAATCCTCTTAAATTAGATCCATTTTAGTGAAGTGGATTGTTTAATTCACTTAAACGTAAATATCGTGTGCACCCGATGGTAAGCATTACGCTTGACCATGGTAGTTATGGTGTCACCCAGAATTAGAACTGTAGTTTTACGTAGTACTGCATGTGCTCGCCATTCGGAGACATTGGTTTTAGAGTCTCTTTCGCCCAGTAATTTCAATGCTACAGTGCCCTTCGCACTCAAACACAGTGATGGTTACGCTACGCACTATTGTTTCGCGGTAGATTAACTGGCACTGCGGTGGTACCAATCAAGACGGCTTCTTGCACAAGAGGCTTACCACTTACTAAGCAAGGATTCCTTGCCTCTGACGATTAAATCCCTACAGCGAAGGGATGCAAATCGTCAGAATCCTCCCCTAAACGAGTTAAACTTTTTTTCATTACATGACTACAAATTAACGATTCTTACAATTTTTCATTTGCTTCTGCTGTAACACTTTGATTCTCGGCATATTTTAAGATTCTTGGTCAACGGGAAGTATGACAAAAGTTTTGATTACTGGTACCTACTATCATCATCATCATCTCAGCCGTAGGACGTCCACTGCTGAACATAGGCCTCCCCATTATTTTCCAAAAGGACCGGTTGGAAGCGGCCTGCATCCAACGTCGTCCTGCGACTTTTATCAGGTCGTCTGTCCACCGTTTCGGAGGATGACCTACGCTGCGCTTGCCGGTCCATGGTCTCCATTTCAGAACCTTCTGGCCCCATCGGCCAACTGTTCTGCGTGCTATAGGGTACCTACTATAGGGGTTCGTTATTTCCTCACGTGGTATGGAACCCTAAAAACACATTTTATAATCTAACTTGGTTTATGGAAGCAAAATATTCCGTTAAGATATGATCATGAAGATCATGTTATACAATCAAATTTTTCTTTTGTCCTTACAAAAGGTTGGTAAAATCAATTTAACATAGTAGAAAAAGATTTACACATCACTTATGCACGCCATATATAAGAGCCTAGCTAGAGGACATTTAGGAAATATCTCGACATGGTGACTGGATTGTTCTTATCTGGTTGCTTGTTAGGTAGAGGCTAGAATTCGGGTAAAATCAGTTTTAATGGGTAATGCAAGAGTTTTTTCCCTCCAAACTGTATAAATTTAGGCATAACTGTATTTAGTTAGAAGGGCACTAAAGCAATTGAATTTTTTCTTGGGTGAGTGGGGCTAAAAAATAAGAAGACGGACGAGAACCAAGCCACGCAAAACTTTTAATTTTATAGCGCTAGGTGACATCTAGGTGGCAACGAATAACTGCGTAAGTGTAACGTAATGTGTTGTTCACGTGAAACAGTACAAACTGTCATGTATCTAGAGCAGCTGTGACATAGATAACTCATAGTTCAGCCTCTGTTATAAGCAGGCGTAGCAATAAGCATCAAGCCAACGTCTGTCACATGTTGTCACACTGTGTTGATATAATAAAAAAGTAATACTCTTATAACTCTTTAAATATTAGATATTACAGATAAGATATCGCTTGTAAAAGTTATCGCAAGTTATCGATTCGTGATTTTGCCTCCTCAGTTTACATGTGTAAACTATAATCGATAAATTAGGTAGTTAATTTTTACGGTCGAAACACAAAAGAAAACAAAAAAGACACGTTACGTTTTTCATATTCATTAGAAATTACTGTTCATTCACACGAGACTTCACAAATAAGCCAAATACAACTAACAGTGTTTGATTTATTTCTTCACTTCTTTTTTTCTTCTTTACTTTCTTGTTTTGCTCCTGAAGCATGCTTTTCCGTGTTTTTAGGAGCTGTTTTAGTTTCCACAGGTTTTGGCTCGATTACTTTTGGCTTGGTATCTGCCGGTTTTACAGTACTTTTAATATTGGGCTTAGTTTCCACAGGTTTTTGCTCTGTCTCCGTGGTTTTAGAGTCTTTAGCTTTAGCCTCGGTACTGGACTTAGACGGTTTATCGTTAGTATTCGGTACATTCTTATCAACAGACTCTGTAACTTTAGAGTCACCGAGACCCGCAACGACTGGTTTGTTTTCTACTGGTTTTGTTTCAACAGATATTTTGTCCTTCGGTTTTCCTTTGTATGAATCAGGATTTACAACTTTAGGATTCCAGTAGTATTTTTGATAAACTTTGTCCCATAACTGAAATCGTTTCGACAAAGGATCTTTCTTCACTTCTAGTTTGTCACCGATGTCCAAATATTTGAGATTTTTGTTCGTATATTTTGGCCATTTGATAGTAAGTAGATCACTCTCGTATGGGGTTGGATTACTGAAAAAAAACAGATATGTCATATTTTAGTGTATAAATGCATGCAAAGTGATATCTGGGTAATTATATTTAAATACTTTCGATTTATTTATTTATTTCGGTAATTCAATTATTATTATTTTATACAAAAACCTTGGGGCAAATTTGCCCCAATGCTATGTTGTAATGAGAGGACTTTTGCAGTGTATGCCTTGAGAATTACTACACCTTTGCCGTGAACCAATAGTCTGCAAACATTACAGTTTTATGGTTTGACGGGTTTTTAGCAAAATAAATGGGCAAGAAGTTTGATTATGACATATTATATCTCAGGGTGGCGACCGCAGTCCATTGTCATGCGGCAATAGTTTTTAAATTCTTAATTGCACTGAGTTGTTATCGGTAACATCATGCTTTTACCGATTGTTATAATTAAAAACATTAAGATTTTTAGTTACCTGTAAATTTAACCTAGCTTCATCATACGAGTACTTACCCAAATTTAACGAAATCGCCCCACATTGTTGTAAGAAGATCTCGCATGTCCATATCAGTGTAGTTCCGCGTCCAATCATAGAAGTCCAAAACATAAGCAGAAGCATCTCTATGACTAGCTCCTCTAATCCTGTCCATATAATTGTGTTGTGTATTAAGTTTACCTACGTAAGTAAACTCGTACAAGAAAATTGGTTGTTTTAATTTTTCAGCGTGTAGTTTAGCTGATTTCAAGATTGAGTACGCGAACATTGAATCAGAAAAATAGTCAATGTAGCCTTGCAAAGAATCAACAGTCAGCGGTTGGCTATTGAAATAAAACTGTTTTACTTGTTTAATAAATTCGTCCCTTTCTTTATCGTTATCAAAAACTATATCGCCAGGTAGAAAGTCATCAAACTTTGAATTCATCAAACCTCTCCATTCATCAAACATGCTAGTGCGGCTTATACCTTCCATATTGGCAAATCCGGTTAAAATAGCAAAATCACCATATTGCCCCTTTTTTAGTGTGTCGAGTGGTGATTCTATTAAAACAGCACCAGGGTTTGAAGTGTTCTCAATGCAGGGTGCAAAACCAAAAGTGCTATTCCTTAGGAAAAATTTTCTACTGTGAGATAAGAGATCTTGAACGTCAGCTTCAAGAAGGAATTCATTTAAATCCTCAATATTTTTGCCTTTGTAACCAATAGCCTTTGCAATATTTATCGCTGTTTCAATAGGGTATCTGTTGACAGCAAATGGTGCAAGAGCTGAACCACTGTCTAGAGCTAATTTCTTAAACAATCCTCGAGCTTCTTTCGATAATGCTACCATTTCGGCTAATGCTGCACCAACACTGAATCCGGCGAGTGTTACATTATCCGGATCTCCTCCAAAACTTTTGGCGTACTTCTTAATAAACTTAAGAGCAGCCACTATGTCTTTCAAAGCTGCATTGCCAGGAATGTCTTCAGTTCCAAGACAAGCAAAGCCAAGTGCACCGATTCTGTAGTTAAAATTTACCACTAGCACATCCTGTCTTCCGAAATGATAGTATTTAGCCATGTTACCACTTCCACCAGCAAAACCACCACTGTGAACGTAGACAATTATTGGTACTAAGTTCGTTTCGCTGGCTATTTTT
The DNA here is from genome assembly GCA_917880725.1 of Selenia dentaria. Taxonomy (NCBI): domain Eukaryota; kingdom Metazoa; phylum Arthropoda; class Insecta; order Lepidoptera; family Geometridae; genus Selenia; species Selenia dentaria. The sequence goes on along the minus strand of OU862895.1, from coordinate 26,396,087 downwards.
GGAACCATGAGACTGGACACTAAACATTCTTCTATACCGTAAAGAGCATCTTCTTCTTCATTTTCATCTGACTTGTAAACTTGCTGGCACATGAGGAGGCTTCTTTTTGCTACCATATCTTCCTCCCACGGCGTTGGTGGAAGAGGTGGCTGAAAAGAGGCAGATATATTAAAAATGCGGTTTAATTATGCCCTGTTAAGCATTGGTTAGCTTTGCCTTGCTGCTCCAAAAAACATTGCCGTTACATTTCAAGACTTTCTTTTTATATAAAAATTTGAGAAGATTTCTTTTTATGCTCTTTGTATGTTGGCTGGTTTTCTTCATGCAATTTTGAATAGCCGTACAATTATCTAATGATTCGTCGTTGCGTTCTTCGACGAGCTCACCGATGTCAAATACTTTATGAGATATCGCCCTTGTACATTGTTATTGTTGTTTTCTAATTTCAGTAAAAAATAATAATATAGTAATATAATTTAATAAAATAGAAAGAGAGAATATAGGTACATAAATATTGAAAACTTTTTATAAGTGATGTATGGTATTTAATAGTTTGTACAGACATCGCTGCGTCTTTGACAACATCCGTGAAACAAATGACGAGATGACAAGACACGTTGGAAAAACAACTTTATGTACAAGGGCGATATCTCATAAAGTACTTGACATCGGTGAGCTCGTCGACGAGCAAACACAGTAAAGACATCTCTTGCTTGCTATCATTCTGTGGTAAACCTCACAAATAAAATCTCTTAATGAATTCATCGGAATCTTTAAACCGAAATAACATGTCATATAAGCTAGAAATAAATCTGGAGCCGATCTCGACGATCCCTTAGTTATTATCGCTCCAGAATCATTAATACCACAAAACATTACGACTAACCTTAAACTTATCCCGTCCTTTAGGCGCAGTCGCGTATGGGACTCCAAAGAATTCGAAAAACTCTCCATCCCAATACTTCTCCCCTATGACTTTCCCAAGTCCCTCTAAATGGATCGTTCTTGTTTCAGTACTTGAGTCCCCATTGGCACTTAAAACAATCAAACCTATTATTAATAATATTGGACGCAACATGTTCGTTGCTGTTATAAAATATTCTTTCTAAATCAAATATTGACAAAATACTCTTTATGTTCTGATAATGAATCGTTTTGTTCTGTGTGTACACTGATGCGGTTGATAAGGATATCGATTAATAATTACCTATAAATAATAACGTGGTTTTGCTTGTATGATCAGGTAAAATTAAATCATACAATTTTTTGAAGTGTTACAGTCAATTATTTAACCGACTTCAAATAAGGAGGAGGTTATATGTTCGATTGTATGCATATTTTTTCTGTAAGTCAACCATTTCTTCGCCATTTGTGGACCGATTCTCAAAATTCTTTTTTTTTTTTTGGTGGAGTATAATTCTAAGTAAATAAATAAATATAATAACAGTTAATTAATTACATAAATTTTATCAAATTCGGTCAAGCAGTTTTTGAGTTACACTCCAATAACTAAATTAAACCGACTTCAACATCAAACTTCTCGGGATGATGTTGTCGCTCAACGACAAAGTCCTGTAAATAAATGAATAAAAAAAAAGTACCTGTCATCACAAAATTGTGCGCAAAATTTTGTGATAACAGATACTTTTGAACTATCATGGTACACATATGAAGAGCACTTCATACTAATGTTGCACTCATTTAACACACATTATAGGGATCAAACACGGGCCTAACCTTTCTGAAGGTAGGCAACAGAGTATCTGAATGAATGGACAATGCATTTCAAGCATCAGTGTAAAATAAAACGTTAACAAGTAGGTACAATTTGAAAAAATTAATACCGACTTCCATTCTATTCAGTTATTGGAGTGTAACTCAAAAACTACCTAATTTTATGAAATTTAAATGGGACAATAAAACATACACATAACATAAAGAACAATAAAAGAATTTTGAGAATTGGTTCACCCAGTCGAAAGTTATGAGGTAACAAACATAAATAATAAAAAACATACAGTCGAATTGAGTACCTCCTCTTTTTTTTGGATGTCGGTAGAAAAATTACGTTATGCATTAGTATATAGTAGAAGTCAGTTGTATATTAAGTAAGCAAATGCCTATTTTAAATTAAGTTAGTTTGTAAACTATGTCGTTCTATTTATAATATGATTTTTGAAGCACTAACGCCTGCTTGGCGATATACACGGGTTCGAACCCGTTGCAGGATGTGTAGTTTTCTCTCTAATATTGCAATGTTTGGTATAGCTAATATGCGTAAGTGCTTTTAGAATCATATAAAAATTATGAAGGTTTGCGACTCTGCCAATACAAAAAATTTGTATTTGAAAAAAAAAATCTTTCGGTTGGATAATGACGTCAAGCTGTTCATTAAATGTCACTTCGTCCCCATACGACGGGGAAAAAATCAAGTATCCAATAAACAGACAGACTTTTTGATTTCACCTTATATAAATCATTCATTTGCTTTATTTAGACTGACTCTGATAGTGTGAGATTATTTCGTTATGTAAGTCAAAGTTTAATCTAATTAGGTTCAGCCACGTAATTCTAGTAGAAGTGATAATAAGATAATCGTCATTGATAAACACTAATTATGAAAGATACCTACGTGTACCTTTTTACTATTGATAAATATAATAAAATTGATTTAATTCTATTTAACAGACTCCAAAAAAAGAGGAGATTATCATGTGGAATTTATGTCTTTTGTATGTTTGTTACGCAAAGGTTTGATGAATCGTTTTTGTTTGTTTGGTCAATTCTTCATAGGTATTATGGAGGCAAAGTACTTAAATAGGCGATAAAAGTGGGAAGAAAGTGGTGGGCGGGGGCGGTGGACGCTTGCCTGCAATTATTACATGAGTGCCAGCAGAGCGGTTGGGTTGGCAGTTTTTAAATGTCATTGTTTTCAGCCGTGCGTTTCTCTAATGATTCGTATATGCACTCGTCGACGAGCTCACCGATGCCAAAACTTTATGAAATATCGCCCTTGTACACAAGGTTGTTTTTTCAACGTTTCTTGTCATCTCGTCATTTGTTTCACGGATGTTGTCAAAGATGCGACAATGTTTCCTCGAGAATCGCACGGCTATTGCGTAGGTATGCTACCTACAAAACGTAGATGCGATGTGCACTTGTTTTGTGGCGATGTTGACATCCCTTCACGCGTCTCGCGTTAAACCTGCGTTAATCAACGCTAGTAGGGAATAAGTTCTACTTATAGATATTTACTTTGATGGTGGTATGGTCATATTTTTTTACCGAATGTGATTCAGCGATTTTAGATTAAATAATTTGTACTCAATTTCATCGGTTGCGATGTCAGATTTTTGTTGTAATATAGTTTAGCATCAACAACGGGTCTTATAATGTTGAGTTGAGATATTCTATCATAGAATAGAAATCGTTCAAATTGTTTTAAACTGTAATTGTGCATTAATAAAATGAATTAACCTGAGATCGCTTTGTCGATATCGATCCGTAGAAAAAGATCCGTGAAGACACTTTCTTCAGGATCTCGAGTGCACAGCCGTGCGATTCTCTAATGATTCGTCGATGCATTCGTCGACGAGCTCACCGATGTCAAATACTTTATGAGATATCCCCCTAGTACATAAGGTTGCTTTTATAACGTTTCTTGTCATCTCTTCATTTGTTTCACGGATGTTGTCAAGATGCAACGATGTTTACTCTTAGAGAATTGCACGGCTGGCCGTAGCACAAACAATTTGCGGAAATGTATTCGTATGGTAAACCTCAACATGTCAAGCTTCGGCATACAAACTATGAGTTGACAATGCCACAGTTGCCCTAGATAAATGACAGTTTGTATTGTTTCACGTGAACGACACGTTACGTTACACTTACGCTGTTAATCGTGCTAAGCTCACAGTTCGGAAGAAGCAGAAACAATAAATTGTCGATCATGATATCGACAACACATAAATCTCACGTTAATCCCTTTTAAGTGTTAGGGTTCCGTACCCGAAGGGTAAAACGGGACCCTATTACTAAGACTCCGCTGTCCGTCTGTCTGTCTGTCACCAGGCTGTATCTCATGAACCGTGATAGTTAGATAGTAGAAGTTGTCACAGATGAGGCATTTATGTTTCCACTATAACAACAGATACTAATAAACAGAATATAATAAATACTTAAGGGGGCTCCTATACAATAAAACATGTTTTTTTATTAATAAGGGCTTAAAATATTATATATATATACAGAATAGTGAGTTATATTATTCACTATAAAAATAAATATTTAATTTAAACGAAATTATTATTTATGGGGGCTCCCATACACCAAACGTGATGTTTTTTAATCTTTTCATCGGTCTCAATATAATACATAACAGGTAGAAACATAAAATACTTATTATAGATAATGGTACGGAACCCTGCGTGCGCAAGTCCGACTCGTAATTGGCCGGTTTTTACTAAATGTTTCTTCAGTTCCGTAGCGAGTCTGGCAATATAAGTCCTAAGCATGATCTTTATGACGTTTTAGAATCGTATGTTACTTTGTGATAGTATCTATAGCATTTTTAGGGTTCCATAGCCGAAGGGTATAATCGGGACCCTATTACTAAGTCTTTGCTGTCCGTCCTTCTGTCTGTCTGTCCGTCCGTCACCGGGATGTATATCACATGGTTGTCTGTAAGAGATCGCTCTGAGCGATAAGACATTGTGACACTTATCATCATCTCCTCATCATCTCAGCCGTAGGACGTCCACTGCTGAACATATGCCTCCCCCATGATTTTCCAAAAGGACCGGTTGGAAGCGGCCTGCATCCAACGTCGTCCTGCGACCTTCCTCAGGTCGTCTGTCCACCGTGTCGGTGGACGACCTACGCTGCGCTTGCCGGTCCGTGGTCTCCACTCCAGAACCTTTCGGCCCCATCGGCCATCTCTCAAGGTGACACTTATAGTTTTAAGTAATTAATTGTAAACCGGATGGTTCAGACACAACAGCGGTATTGCGTCTGGATAATCCACCCCGCTTAAAGTTTTAGATTCTCGATTATGTATAATATATATATCTACATCAACCTGTTGGTATTCATCTGCAAAGTTCATTGCTTTGCAGGTGGATACTTTCAATCCCATCTATCGCGGTACTTTTTGTTTTTCTGTTTACACATATTTTGAGTTACAATCCAGTAAAGAATTGTATTAGCATCTATATTTATAAGTGACAAATTGATTGTAATTTGGTTTGTGTATCATAAATAAATAAATAAAATAAATAAATTGTGCAATATTTTTGATTGTATTTTTGGTTTATTCCTATTTCTTTATTAGTAACATATTTATATTGTAGTGTATCAACAAAGAGTTAATCTATTTATCTATCTCATGAACCGTGACAGTTGAAAAGTTGAAATTTTGTATTTTTGTTGCCGCTATGACAAATACGTAAAATCAGCCAAGTGCGAGTCGGACTCGCGCACGAAAGTTTCTGTAAAAACGGCAAAACATAATGTCCGTTGTATGGGAGATTTATAGATAATGGTACGGAAACCACATCGTGTGCGAGTCCGACTCGCACTTGGCAGGTTTTTTTATATACGCTAGACTAGCTTTTTACCACGGCGTCATCTGATGGTCACTGATGATGTGGTTTTTGAACTCATCACTGAATTATGAATGTAAGATAAGGTGAATGTACCTATGTGTTCGTGACGTTTGTGGTCGAAACTTTAGGCCCGTGGTGGCCGCTCTCAACTTATACAGGGATCTGGGCAAACATTTGCATAAGGCGACGTGTGACCGAAATGCCTATTTTGCCATCCAGCGTAGCATTGCTGCCAGCATTTTGACCATTTCCCCCCACCATGTGGCCTATAGATTATTTTTTATATTACTTACAATATTTTATGATAAACTCTTTTTCTTCAGATATGGCAACATACAAGTGAAAGATTAGTTATTTGAGATCTGTCCAATTCTTGATTGTTTTGCCACCATTTCTCGAGCTATTTTGTGCCATGGGCTGCGTGGTCTGCGAAACAAAACAATTCCAGGTAGCGTGAGCTTACTGGTCGTGAACTCTAAAACGAAGTACCTAACCCCTGAAGCACATAACCCTGCAAACACTGTCTTTGCATCCAGATTTTCACAGTGTCGAAGTCCGTACCTTTATAATACCTTAAATAAGCTGACACCAATAGTTAATGCTACGTCCTATAAATGTAAAAAAGCTGTCTTCGAGATTTTAAGTACACTTAATTACAATGAAACAGAAAAGTTCCTTTACGCTGAAAAATAATCTAATACTGTATTGACTTTATTAACAAATACGAAACCCACCGTTCATATATGAGCACATATACATTTACTCCCCGCACACTCAATCACCCTTCCCACACACACACAAACATACACAAACACTTACAATTACACACTCACACACATACACATACACAAACGTACTTTATTTAAAATAATGTGTTACTTAGTTTAAGTTTAATATTCAATTTGTCTTCATTTACCCTTAAGACTGTCTTCTGTGTCTCGGATGAAAGAGTCCTGGCTCCTATATTACGGGTCTCGAGCCTAGTTTAGGAACCAGGTGCTCCAGTAACATTTAAATACATGTAATGCCTTGAGTCAATAATTTTTTTTATTATTATTATTATTATTACCTAACTGAAACCGATCTAAAACACTGTTATTTCAAGAAAACTGAACGCAGAAACTCTACAATAAATATATTTCCATGAAAACGCACTTTTTTACACGATAACTCAAATACAGACATTGACATACTGTCTAAACAAAACTACTACTCCTCTTCTGTAAAATTATTTGAAAATTAAATAATAATAGAAAAACAGCCAGTATCAAAAAAGGTCGGTCGGCAACACTAACTAACTATTCTGACATATTATAGTTTTCAATTCTATGACTATGTGTATTAAATTTATTTAAGTAGATAATAAACTGTTTTGTAAACTTTATCTACACGGAAGCAGTTTTAGAAGTAGTACTTTTTAAGCAGTAGATCTCTGTGAATCAGTTCTTCCAGGGAAGTATTGCCATTATACCCTATTTCTACCGCTTATGTGACGCAGGCGATTACGCATGTGGTGTCCAGTTACCTTAAGCCCTAAAGTAAGCTATATATTTTGTCGTCATGATCATATTTTATTTTATCAAATAGATGAAGCTACGAGGCGCAGCTGTTTTATACGTACTTTTGTACGAAATCCATAATGAGGAGACGGGCCATTCTTGCACCTGCTGTTAAGCTTTGTTTATAACAGTCGCAGTGCGATCCAAAATTTACAACTCTAGTTTTGCGTGACACTGTACTCGTCATCTTGAGACATTAGTTTATGAGTCTTATTCGCCCAGTAATTTCGCCAATGGCACTGTTAGGCGAAATTACCCCGATGGTGGAGGTGGAATTATTTATCCCTTAACGAAGTAAGAGATACACAAATACCAATGATGTATGATATAGAAAAATGTCTTTACCAACATAAATATAATAATCCGTTAAATCATGAATGCAGAGAGCTCGCGAGACAGTACGTTACCATAAGACACGCTACGAGGGTGCACTGTCGGTGCCCGGTATCCAAGTGCTGTACTCTACAATGCCTTTTATAATATAAGATAAGTTAACAATACATAAATCATTTAAGCGCACGACGTTAAAAAAAATTATAAATGTATCTAATTGAACAAGTACAATTTTAAAAATTTTAAACCGACTTCCATCTATTCAATTATTGGAGTGTAACTCAAAAAGTACTGGACTGAATTTTTGAAATTTAAATGAAACTACACGGGAAGTACTAGCTTTAATACAAAAAACAATTTTAATAATCAGTTTACCCTATCGAGAGTTATGAGATAAGAAACAAAAAAAAATGTAGGACTAAGTACCTCCTCCTTTTAGGAAGTCGGTTGAAAACTGTCTCAATCAGCAGGACAGATACACCTTATTTTTTTTCAAATCCTATTTAAATAGAAATGAACCCCTATTTCTTCTGGTTATGCTAGGTATAACTTGTGTACGGATAAAACAATCTCGCTTAGGTATTATTTTTTTGTTGTGTTAAAACTAAGAAGAGACTGGTGGTTATCGCGAGGCTGACAACCGAGCCTACTGCACGAAAGAAGTCGCGGGCAGTCGCTAGACATCTAAAATATTTAAAAGGATACTTTTAGATATTTTAAATTAGATATAATAGAAAAATTGTGTCTGGTAGCATGACACGTTTTTTAAAGACTTACATATGCGTCTGAAAACAGAACTATTGTTTTATAGGTGGAAAATCAATTTCGGTACCTGAAGACATGTATATTTTTGATAATTTGTTGATTTACTGAAAGTTTACTTTATCGATCCCAAGGTGATACGACTGATAGCCTATAAGGCGGAAAGGTTCTGGAGACTACGTACCGGTAAGCGCTGTGTAGGTCGTCCACCGACAACTTGGACAGACTACATGATAAATGATGATAACACAGGACGACATGATAAAATAAACATGCAGGATGAGCTGTATGCAGGCAGTTTTTAGTCGATCCTATTTGGAGGGACAGGCATTTAGCGGTGAAAGCCCTACGGATGAGATGATGATAATAATTATATATATTAATGTACTTAATATATAAGAATTACACAAACGACGATATAGCATACTAGACGACCCACCAGCGGCTTCGCTCGCTTGGCCTTGCGGGATACGGTAATTACAGATTTTTAATTATCCCACGGAAACTGTTTAATTTACCGGGATCAAAAGTATCCCATATGTAGATTAAGGATATAAGCTACCACCATACAAAATTTCATTTAAATTGGTCCAGGCGTTACGGAGATTAGCCCGTACAAACAGACAGACAAACATACAGAAAAACCAACAATTTGAACTTATTTTTCACTCCTTACATCCCCTGACTCAGTTTTTAGCATATTTTTCATTGTACAGAAATTTGACCTCTACAGTTTATAATATGTAGTAGTTTTTACATCCCTCGTTTTACCCCCTTAAGTCGTCCCTAACAAAAATATTGAATGCATCACTATTTATTTTAAATTACCTATCCAGTTATCAATTTTCATCACTGTAGCTCCAAAAATTTTGAACTTTTGAAAAAAAACATATCCCCCGTTTTACCCCCTTAAGTCATCCCTGTCAATAAATAATTAAATCATCACTTTAAACTGTCCAAATGCTAATTTTCACCACTGTATGCTCGGAAACAAAAAAACTTTCCATACAAACTTGCACCTCCATTTCACCCTCCTAAACCACCATTATCCAAAAAAAATGAGTCCAACAGGTTTTTATTTTGAATGACCTATCCAAATACAAATTTTCACAACTATAAGTTCAAAAACAAAGGAGTTTCAAACGAATGTTTTCACCCCTATTATGGGTAGAATTTCAAAAAACCCATTCTTAGTACACCTCTACGCATCAAGGACAATACATCCTCCAAATTTCAAGTCTCTACGATCAGTGGTATAGGCTGTGCGTTGTATGTCAGTCAGTCAGTTAGTCAGGACATCTTGTTTTATATATAAGATGTGTATGATCTATGATTCAAAACGTAATAAAACAATATTTAACCGTTTATGGGACATAAAGTCGTATCGTAACTGCTAAAAGCGCGACTGTGGCTCTTTATGCGAAGTACAGCCAGTTTAGTAGGTTTCCATGTAGACCTGTGCATAAAATATGTCGTTTTCCCTCAGTGCTGTCTAGTGGCGGGTATTATTTGTGTTTTGCGGTTCACTACTTCAAAACTGTCAGAACTATGTTTTGATGCTCGTGTTATAGTAACGGAGGTGTAGTAACTTGTTTAAAATTGTTGTTAGGCTAACTGATCTGACAGCGGTTTTGCTCGTTTGGTGTATGGGATATGAAGCCACAGAAGTTATTTCAACACCTAGGGGTAAAATTTCCATAAAGTTTTTATAGTGGATGATTACAACAATGAAAGCATCAACGATAAAATTGCAAGGCACTTATCCCAGCTGCTTAGGTTCTGCGTTGATGATGCAGGTCAGTCAGCACAGGAATGTTTAAATGAGTCGATGAAGTTTCTTTTGTAATAAGGATCATAATTAATCTTTTACTTTGCAAAGTCTCAAAGAAGCAATATTAAGAATTTTATATATTTTTTATTTTATTCGGAGAATGTACACGCACGAGATCCATCTTGTGTTAAGTGGTAACTTCTGCCTAGAACAGATGCATTTACAAGTGATGAATTCCAATAGCTCGTAAGCCTGCGTTAAGTTGTTAAATCTAAAGGGCCTGTAATTTCACCAATTTTTAATTTAATACGGTAATATAAATATATAATATAAAATATAGCATACAATAACAAAGTTCAAACAATTAATATTGCCATTCTCAATAAATTTGTTTATAATTTAAAATACTTTCGTAATGTCCAGTCACATTAACGCTACCACCGAAAATTTTACGTGGAGTACATTTTATTGCTCCTTATTTTGAGCGTTGATATATAATTAACATTTATAAAGCGACATTGATGCCAAAATTTAATTACAAATATGTAAATGCACTCCAATAGTTACATTACTTTATTTAGTACACGAGCCTCTGTTCACAGCGCACAACAAAATTCTACACTTTTAGTTGTGGTTGGCAGTGTAAGTTTCTCACTTCACATAATAGTGCCCCCGAAATCAGTTTACGCGAAGCTGGTTTTCTCTGAGGTCTACCGAGCTTTGTTTATCTAGAAACACTGCTTTGTCTTAACGTAGAATATCCACGATAGGATTTCTAAATTGATTACAAAAGGAATTAATTTATAATTTTGTCATGCTTTTTATACATTAATAGAAAACATTTTTTTATTTCATTTAGTGATGATACGAACAAGTCGCTCGCATGAAGTTAAGCTCTACGCTTGCCTATAACAGTTCAGTGCCATCCTGAATTGTATCATGCAATAGTTCTAAACACTGCACGGCAATGTACTGCGGCGCAGTACATTGCCGTGCAGTGTTTAGCGAAATAGCGAGCGCAGTAACTGCGCTCGCTATTTTAAGATGTAAGACGGTAATCCTTGCCCTTGGTAAATCTTCTTTTCAACCAAACACAGTACTGTTTGTACACTGCTTCACCTGGCAAACGTGTGGTACGAGTATTTCCCCAGGCGAACTCTGCAAAACTCCTACTACAAAATATTTATTTACCTATTTATTTTAGATCCATCGGTTTGGGAGAAGTGTCATTCTAAGCAATTGAACTAGGTTAAGTAGGATTTACACTTTCTACTGGCCCTTCTGTGCTGCAGCAGAGATAAGCAAAGCCATAGGTCCCGGTTGTTCTTATCAGAAGCCAAATGATCTGAAAACTAGGTAATGTGGCTCTCAACTAGCACAATTGCCACTGGGTCCTGTGAATTTTAGTCTCATATGGCAGTGACTTGCCATCCACTAAACGGATCTTATGAGTCACTGACACATCATTGGTGACGAAAGGGTACAACGTTAGTGTGGATGGCTAAAATAGTGTGAAGAGGTGTGCTGCGCTTTCACTATAGTGCTTTACAGTTTGTTGATCTTGCTTGGTCGCTTTTGCAACTGTGGTCCTGGACAGTTAATAAGGTGAAACTGGGGGTCAAGAGTCTCATTTAGACCCAGGGATAAGTGAGGTTTGCGGTGTCACTACTCACCGATGGCTCGCTACAAACCCGCCTCACCTAAAAATGTTATTATGTTTCATTAATTTCACGGATATTGAACCCGGTCCTTTACTAATGCATAATAGGGCCTGCATCCAAACACTTAGTGGCATGTTTGGTACAACATATACGATAATTATATTTTTTTTAATTCTCCCAAAAACGTTCACGCTTAAAACAGTGTAAACATAACTTACTGTTTATTCTGTGGGCCTAGGATTTTAGCATACACTTAGATTGCTTTACCACCTGAGTTGGAGTTGTATTTCCCACTTCAAAGCCTTAACAAAATAGTTACCTAACAATGAAATTCAACAAACACCTTCCGGCGCCTGTGAGAGCGTAAGTGTGTTTCCGGTTTCCTCGAAACTGGCTTTGTCTGGAGGCTACTGCTATGTACTTATGGATACTAGGTTCTGTCGCCTGGAATCTTATTTTCACGTTAGATCTGTGCAGATACGCTTTAGCACAGAATTTCGAGAATAGGGTTTATCACACAATATCAATGCGAATGCAAATCTCTTTGTCTATGTGTCTGGTGTTTTATTTTTTCTACTAAGCCACAGAAGAGTTACTCATTTCGTGTATATGGTTGCTTCAGGTCCTAGAGTTACAAATACTTTTCATCGTCATGATCATTTTAGGTACCACGTGGGTGTAACTGTTTTACCTAATTCAACCGACTCACTTTATTATGTAATCGAATAAAAAGACAGGCTTCTAAAATTTTAATATATATTTAGAAAAACTGCATAGCTTATCTATGGCTGTATAAAATGTCTATTTTCCGTATATAATAGAGTAGTTTGTGATAAAAATGAGTTGTCAAAAGCATAAAAAAGTTACTTTCAAATACAATTGTATTGGGTGTAATTTATCTATAATATTTATGTATTTAGAAATATATAAGTATGTTTATCAGTTGTCCAGTACCCATAACACAAGCTCTGCTTAGCTTGGGACTAGATGGCGTTGTGTGATAGTTGTGGAATATTTATTATTATTTATTATTAATTTTAAAAATAGCTTCTTGTGCGATTCTTTTGTAGAGGTGAATAATGTATATAATCGTGAAAAGAAAAATTTAGATAATAATTTAACGTTAATACAATTTTAATATACTTCATTCGAGAATCGGGATATCATACATTATACTCTGTAAACAAAACTAACTTATTCAACTGTGTTTAGTTCATTATTGTATTATTTTTAATGTGGAAATTGAATAAATTATGCGCGCACAATGGTAGATTAAGAGCTCTTATGAATATTAATTGTAAACACCTTGGACTTCTTTCCTAGTAGCTTGCAAATAAATCACATTGGTTATATTCTGTTCTATCCTCAAAATATAACGGGCTTAACTTAGTACAGCGTTTGGGACGCATTTTGATGTCGTTGAACTAATTAGAAAATATTTCTTAGTAAATGTTTTAACATATAATACTTATATCATAATTAAGTGTTTAAGTGCCTAATTAGAAAACGCACATTTCACATTTTCTTTACTCTTGTTTTCTAATTTACAGCCGTGCGATATCGCATGGATAATGATAAATATAATTAATGTATAATTATGCATTTGTGGGTTGGTTTGCTAATATATAACATAAAGAGGCTAGGTCATCTCGATTCAAAATTTCTTTTGACATCGTTGACCCGTAGGGCTATTATGTATCTCAGTTGCTAGCAAATGATGATTGAAATTTTGAAAAATGGCGGCTGTATGTCAGTTTGGATAACTCCAGTCAGCAAAAATGTTAGTAAGTTGATGACTGAAGCTGACAAAAGTGACATAGAGCGGCCATCTTTTTAGATTTCAATCATAATTTGTTAGCAACTGAGATACATAATAGCCGTACCGTAGGGCTATTATGTATCTCAGTTGCTAGCAAATGTTGATTGAAATCGAAAAAAAATGGCGACTCTATGTCACTTAACTATGTGTCTATGTAACTTACTAACATTTTTGCTTAATGGAGTTGTCAAAAGTGACATAGAGCCGCCATTTTTCTAGATTCATGGATGTTCATGGCGTCCGTGCCAGACGCCTTGACCATCTAGGCCACCGAGGCTTGAGGTCAGAGCATCGAACTTTAACTCTCTATCAGATTTCAATGTTTGAGATCGCTAAGCAGGCGTTAGTGCTTTAATAAGTAATAAGTACTATAAAAATTACTGCTTCACGTTACTAAAAGGTCTGGTGGCAGTACTACCCTATACGAGCTCATTCACAAAGAGTTCTACTGATATTAAATAACTGTGATTCAATAAGAAGACAGTGGCAAAGGCACCAAGCATCAAAGTCCCACCATAAGCGCGTTGCTATCGTAAAACGCAAAGGCGGTAAAACGGAAAACATCACATCGTATGAATTTATCATGCAATATAATATTACCTATTAAAGCCGTCTTAAAACACATCATAAAACGTCTCGAATGCCTTCCAAAAAGGTAATAAAAGCAATGTGAGAAGCCATTACCTACGTCTCTACCTACTTAAGAATTGAAATAAATTATTACGGAAATCTATCCAAGTATAGGTCGGGACATAACTAAGTAGGTAGTAAATATAACTATACAGTAATGTTTATAAAGTATGGAATATGGTTATCGCGATCCCTTGGGAACTACCCTGTGAATCAGGATTAAAAGTCGCCTATGCGTTTATCCCGGGTACAAAATATCATCTCCACTCCAAAGAACATTGTGTTATAAATAATATATATATATATATATATATATATATATATATATATATATATATATATATATATATATATATATATATATATATATATATATAACATGATGATAAAAATTACACTTATATTATACTACTACTAATACTTATATTATATTATACTTATAATAAACCAACAAAAAAAGTGATGTATGCCGAGCTTATTGTAACAAAATAAATAAATAAATTGTCCATCTTCGGCTTTCCGTGAACAGGTTGCGCATCAAAATTCAATATAAGTACTCAAAAAATCAACTGAGATTTTAAAATAATTTCTGTTGTGTTTTTAAATCAATGTGTATCTATCAAAATTTAATTAAAAAAGTATTAAATATAGAGATAGATTAGTTTATATTTATTTTTTTATTTTTATTTTGATACCTTGTAAATCTATTTATTTGTCCTAATAAATATAATTTATAAAAAAATATTTATTATGATATCATCATATTTAGTAAGAAATATTGGCTTTTGATGCTGGAAGCATCCATAAACCTTTTACCGCCGAGCTGTGCCATATGGCACAGTACGAAATGTTCCTAAACATCGAGCTGAGCCATATGGCTCACACCTATACACCGCTCGGCATTTGTTTCTTGTAAGCCTTATTTCGATAATATTAGGGTCTCTTTCCAAAAGCTTTCTTATTGAATGACGTCAGACTGAACGACTCGTTCGAATGAAATAATACGTGCCACCATTTTGAAACAAAAGTGAGGTCATAAAACCCGACGAAGTTCAGTCTACCACAGCGCACTGTTGATGTGATGACGCAAGGCCATTTCAAGTATCATTTGTAAGGAGTTTTTGTTCTATGGGTGTATAAGTGTGATACCTTCTTAGAAAGGTCTATTCAGCGGCGTTTTGTAGAAAGTATTTTATGAACAGAAAACGCGTTTTATAATAGCATTTTTTGGAGAATAAAAATCTTCGGATTTTGTCATGAATTTCCTACCATTGCCGACATTTTGCTTCATAAGATTATTTTTTTTGAATTATCTTACCTGATATAATGTAAAACTAAATCCTGAATATATTTTCTATCGGACACCATATAAATATAAAGACTAATGCTAAAAACCTAGTCACAAAAGGATTTAGAAAGAACGGCACTAACGCGTCCAATTTCTGTTTATCGTAATTTTCGTGGGTATGTTTCATCGTAAAAAACTCAAAATATTACTATGAAAGGATATACATTTTAGTTTTATTTTAGAAATAACATATTATGTTTACTGTAGAAACTTAAAAACTAGTAAATAAAACAAGTTATTTTTGTTAGAAAAACATTTATTTTCGAAAATAAAACTATTTTACAACTTTTTGTCAAATGAAAGGTATGTAAAATAAAATAAAAACACAATAAAAAACATTTATAGCCAGTTTTATAGCTTGATTCAATAGCTTTTAGAAAAGGTAAGTGGAATCATCCTACTCAAAAGCATTCCATCGCTAGGCGTAAAAAACCACATAAAGAGCGACGCCGGATTCGCGCGTAAAAAAACTGTCGGCGTCTGCTTTTTTTCAGTGCAACAACCGTCGGAAGCAAAAGGTAAAGAAAATATTTTGAAAATTTCATCCTTGCGGTGAATTCAATATATTTATGTGGCTTCGTATCCACGCGGGCAAAACTGTTGGAAGAGCTTGAAGTCTTTTAAACTTCTTCATTAATACCCCACTACATATGTATTTTTTGTTTTAACCAATATATAGAGCTCACTGTCTCCATATATACTTTTTTTTGACAGATCTTCAATATCAGCGCAGATTCAGAATCTATGATAGATTTACATAAAGAAATCAAATATTAACTTTGCCTTCCTTAAATGTATTGGCAAATATAACGTATGTTCGTAAAAAATACATAAATCTATGTTAAGTAGGTAGTCATCACCACCCTTATTATACTAGGAATAATAATAAAAATAAAATAGCTAGTTGTAGTTTTGAGAAGACTAATAAGTCGTTATTAGGAAATTGTGTGCGTTTTTACAATAAAATCCCAAAGCACATAACTGGGCTCACTGAGGGAAAATTCAAGTTCACTGTAAAAAAACCTAATAAAAAAATATATTATAAAATCCGACATTATATAGAAGACAAAGATGCTTGGAATACTCCACTTCTGGCAAGTTATCATCTTTCATACATAAAATGTAATAATAGAAGTACCTAAGTAGAACCATTGTAAAAATCTCTGTATATATTTATATATTTTTTTCTTACTATATATTTTGGAACGCGGCGGTAGTCTTTAAAGTACATTATAATGAATAATAAATTGACGAATATGATGCCTAAATTGAATAAATGATTTTGATTTGATTTGACTTAGTTACTTATGTATCAAGCACGACTCGAATGAATCTTTCAAGCCATGCAGGCTGTAGAAATAATAATAATAAGTTTATTTCATAAAAGGCATTTACAAATAACATAATATTATAGTAGAATCACCTGGTTCCCAAACTAGGCTTTAAAAGCCCGTATTATAGGTTCCAGGTCTCTTTCGTCGATGTAAAATTTAAATAAATTGCCATACATAGAAAAATAATTATTTGGTATAAATAGATAGATCTATAGCTAAAAAATAAACTTAAGCAAGGTTTAACAATGCAAACATATAATATTATAACTTAGATAATGTACATACAGTTACAATGCACGTGTTTGTGTGGTTAGGTAGGTGTGTGTGTGTGTATGTGTGTGTCGATCGTAAGAATCTAGTATAGATACACAAATACACCCTACAGCCGGCTACAGACGTTCAGTTTTAACTGCACAGTTCAACTGTTCAGTTAAAACGTACGTGTGTAGGAAAAACTCACAACTGTACAGTTGAACTGACAAAATAATGAAAATATTATTAGATAAAACTGTTCAGTTAAAACTGTGCAGTTAAAACTGAAGGTATGTAGCAAAAACTAACTGTGCAGTTGTCAGTTTTGCCGCAGCTTCGCCGGAGTGAGCACGTGTTTTCGGGTTATTAGACAAAATGTCTAATGCACGTGAATGGTTAGAAGAATTTATAGACATATATCATTCAGAACCTTGCTTGTGGAAAATTAAAACTAAAGACTACCATGACCGTGCCAAAAAAGACGCAGCCTACGAAAAGTTATTGGCGAAACTTCGAGAGATGGAACCAACAAGTGACAAAGAATCTGTAATAAAAAAAATCAATAATTTACGCTGCGCATATAGGAAAGAGCACAAAAAGGTTACAGATTCCACAAAATAAGGTTCAGGTACTGATGACATATATGAACCGAAACTCTAGTATTACTCCCTGATGAGATTCTTGGACGAACAAAATACACCACTACAGTCACGCTCAAATTTGGACGAAGAGGTAATAAAACTAATATTTATTATTTGAAAAAATATTTTTTAATGTTTATATAAATCTATTTTGCCAGGGAACTTGACCTTCATTGTTAAAATAATTCATAAACTCTTGTCTGATCGTTTTGGGTGTTCGAGCCGTATTCCCCATATTTCTTCTTTGTAAAGGTTCTATGGCAGAATCTATTGTATTGTACCCCAGTATGACCTCTCCAATATCAGTTTGTTCGCGATCAAAACACTCTGAACTTGTATAAGAATTTGGTAACTTTTTGATCAAAAAATTGTGTAATGCACAACATGCCATCACAATTGATCCAATTTTACTTGGTTGTACATTAATATCTGTATGAAATACTCAGAATCGCGCAGCTAAAATACCAAAGGCGTTTTCCACTATTCTTCTTGCTCTTGAAACACGGTAGTTATAAATCTTTTTCTCCGTACAATCCAATTCTGCTTGTCTAAAAGGTTTCATCATATCAGTCCTTAGAGGAAAAGCGTCATCAGCAACGAAGACGTATGGTAAAGATCTTGAGCTATTCGACACGATTTCTGCATTAGGAATATTTAATAGGTCATTCTGAAGCTTTTGAAAGAATTTTGTATTTTTTAAAACTCCACCGTCTGATACGCGTCTGTTAGTTCCAAAATCACATAAAATAAACTGATATTGAGCGTCTACTATAGCCATTAAGACTATGCTGTGTTTTTTTTATAATTAAAATATGTTGATCCACTACCTTTTGGTGGATTTATTGAGACATGCTTCCCATCAATCGCCCCAAGCAAATGTGGAAAATTCCATGATTGTTCAAATACTGTCGCTATTCTTTTCCACTCTACTCGTGATTGAGGAAACTAAAACAAACAAAAATATTTACAGATTACATCTCCGGAGTCAGTATCATCGGCAGGGAATAATTCATCAGTGCAAGAATCAGCATGGCAAGAAGTACAAAGTGATGAAGGGACAAATGCATCTCCTCAGTCAAATCAAGACGCTACACCTTCAACAGAGGATACTTCTTCATCATCATCCAGAAAGAGAAACTCTGAAGCTACTCTAACAAAGGACGTCTTGGTAACCATTAGAGATCATTTTAAACGTTCGGCTCCGTCCCCTCCACCACCGATGAGATCTGACGATCGTTTTGACATTTTTGGTAAAGCAGTTGCATTTAAACTTAGAGATTTGAATAAATCGCAACATATTTTAGCAGAAAAAATAATTAACGAGACGCTTGCAGCAGCTGAATTGAGTAGTTTAACTACATCACATACTGTAATGGCTCCCATTTCAAATTCATCTTTTCAACAATATCTTTCAAATTAACCCTACGCATCTAAATCCAGTCACCCTATTCACAATACTTCACCATACTCAAATCAACAAAATCCTATCATGATTCAGTCGCCAACATCTAATCGCCCCATTCACAATACTTCACCATACTCAAATCAACAAAGTGCTATGATGAGACAGTCGTCCATGAATGAACAACCACTATCGCGCAACCACTCACAGACTTCACCAGTTGTTGCATTATCTATACCTGAGAATCCAGAAATATTGGATAATGCAACGTTTATTGACAATGATGTTTCAAATCAACCAAGTGCTACGATACAGTCGCAAGTTCATCAACAACACGCAAATTCAGCTGCTGACTACATATCTAACTACGATGCTTCCTTATATCAAATTAAATTCTTAAAATAAGTACAACCACTCTGATATGTAATCTACAATATAAACTTTAAAAATAATTGTGTTTTATTTATCTATCACGTACCTTTAAGTAATCCTTGATTATATATTGCTTCACATGTTTCGGGTATGATAGTAGAAAGTGACTGCAGAGATATTATTGTTGAAAATTTGAGGTCTTCAGAAGTTCTGCCTGTTGCTAAAAATCTAAGTGTAGCTGTTAATCTTTCATGTGGTGTAATGGCACTTCTCATAACTGTATCTTATTTCATTATTAAAGGTGTTACTAAATTAAGCAGATGCAAGTATGTTTCTTCATCCATTCTTAAATAGTTATTAAAGTCTTTTGGACAAATTCTGAGCTCTTTCAGCAAATTATTATGCGTATAATGGTTCCTTTTTAATAACCAATGTTTACACCACATTTTTTTCTTTCTTTGTCTTCTCTTGTTCAAAACGCTTAATAGTCCAATAATTGCCACAGCGTCATCTGATGCCATCGCGACGTGTTACTTCAACCGAAAAAAGTTTACAATTACTGAAATAACTCAACGTGTGTAGATACTAGGGACGCCAGTTTTAACTGAACAGTTGAACGGTGCAGTTGAAACTGTGCAGTTAAAACTGAAGGTCTGTAGCCGGCAAGGTTGCTATCAGACAGAGAGCGGTCACGCTTTTACGCGGTCAGTTTTGCGTTCATTGTGTTGTATTACGTTACATAGATATACCTTGGATATACCCAAACAAGAGGCGTTCTGACCGCGTCAGTCAACTGTGGGTAGACTGTGGGTATATTTAAGCAACGTAATAAAATACAACGAACGCAAAACTGACCGCGCAAACACGTAAACGCGTGCACCGCTCTCTGTCTGATAGCACCCTAAAAACATTCACCACACCATCTCCATCCACAAAAAAGTTTGTGGTCACAGCCACCCGAAAATCAGCAAAGTACGAGTTGGAGCGTGAACTTTTTCATGATCGATATATATTATCAAGTCGCTCGCCTGATGATAAGCGTCACGCTTGCCCATAACAGTCCATTGACATTCAGAATTTTGAGCTGGGTACTTTTGGCTGGTAACACTTCAAAACCGTGCATGCCAAAGCACTGCGCTTTTACTCGGAGATAAAAAATGTTCTTGCTCTGTAACTTCGCTGGAAACAACCACAAAGGATATCAAATTAAATTTAAAAGAAGCTTACGTTTCTTTTTCGCAAAAACGTTAATAAATTCATCGATATCCAGGTTTTGTACACTTTATAAAACGTCATATCTTCGGCCTGTCGAATATGAAAGTGTGACGTCTGATGTCACAAGTCTTTTAGGGTTGTGGGCATGTCCATCGTGCCCTCAACGGTGGATCCGTGCTTGTGTAATATTGAATAGGAATGCCGTCAAGTAATACCACTCAAACGCTTTTATTAAAGCTAACAAAGCAATGTCAGCCTCAAGAGACACAAATGAATGATAACAGGAATTAAATCCAAATAGGTACCAGTTACGGAATATAATTAAAAAATATAACCGAGTGTTAGGGAATTTATCTGCGCCGCTTCTAATTGGGCGAATCTCTAATTTCCCGGAGGATATAGCGGGACTCAAGTCGTAAACTGTTGGAGACCAGGACGACGATACTTGGTAGAAATAATTGTGAACGTTAGAAAAAAGTAGATATGGGTATTTAAAAAAATGTCTGATAAGTGGTACTAAAACTAACAGTCACAGCCAAAGGTTTTATATCTAAATCTATAAATCTATACAGAAGTAACACAAAATAATGGACAAATTAAAAAACACTTAAAAATTTTGTAAACCATTTGTTGAAGGAAAAGTACCCAGAATGCTGGCAAATACTAATGTTTAAATAATTAAATAATACTTTTAAACATTACATTGTTAGTAATTTAAAATTAAATAAAAAAATAATAATAATAACTATCTAATCTATAAGCCCCATGGTGGGGGGAAAGTGGCCAAAACGGATAAATAAAATTTAATTGTATGTTTGTAATTCTAAAGTTACAGCTTATCACTAAAGTTATTTAAAAGTATATACGGTGCTTACAAAAAAAAGTCTCTTTATTTTGGTTTTACCAACTTTCGGTTTTACTCCGAAAAGGAGGAGGTACCTACTCAATTTGACCGTTTTTTTTAATGTGTGTTACCTCATAGCTTCTGATTGGTTGAACCAATTCTCGACCGAATTTGAATTTGACCGTTTTTTTTAATGTGTGATACCTCATAGCTTCTGATTGGTTGAACCGATTCTCGACCGAATTTAATGATATTTTGTAAGCTGGTGCTTCCCGTGTGGTCCCATTTGAATTTCAAAAATTCGATCCAGTAGCTTTTGAGTTACACTCCAATAACTGTATAGAATAAAAGTCGGTATTAAATTTTTCTAATTGTCCTTGTAACGGGTCTTTTTTACTGGCAAATAGCTAAAGTAATAAGGCGTATTTTGGCTACGTTTATTTTAGAAATAAGTTTGTATAAACGTTTTTAATAGTAAAACACTTTAAATAATAATCCATTTATGACGTGATAACGTCTTAATAAATCAATGAACGGCGGCTGCAACCACGAAAAAGTATACTTCACTCAGAGCCGGTTGAAAACTCTGGCTCTTTGTCTGTTTGTTACCTACACCTAAACGGCTGAACGGATCATAATCAAATTTGGCAAGGTTATAGATTAGTTACCAGGGAAGCACATGTGATGCTTTTCATCATCATCATCCATCACCACGTGGGTGATGCCGCGGTGGAATCTTATACTGGCTGGCGTTGTGCTGGTCACTTGATCAGACGGGCAAGTGCGCATGATGGAAGTAAGAAAGTAGTATAAAATTTGCTTCTTTGATAATTGCATCGACTCGCAAATAAACTTTCTAAAATAGGCAATCTACGCGCATTATTACCTATGTCTTTGATTATGTAGTCATATTTAGTTTCTGATATCAATACGTTTTAGACACCCCAATGTATAAATAGGCATCATTGAGATATTTTAAGAAGTGCTACGGAGGTAGTCAACGGACTATTGAGCATTTAGATCTTACGGCTGCGTCCAACTGTGTCACCCTCGTGGAAATGATGACGCTGATGAAAGATATCCTATGTGTTAATTCAGTGCTTCATCTGTATACCTACCAACATCCATCATCCACCATCAATCGCTTCTTGATTCCATCTTCCCTTTCCATCAGGTGAGTCAGTTTAATGAACCATTATAAAACAAGTATATTTTGAAAAGTTTAATAAAAACTTATTATATTCATTATAGACCATTATATTCAGTTATTGGAGTGTATCTCAAAAACTACTCAACCGAATTTGATGAAATTTAAATGGGATCATACGGAAAGCACCAGCTTTCAAAACAAAAATATTTTTGAGAATCCGTTCACCCAGTCAAAGTTACGAGGTAATCAACATAAAAAAAAACAGTCGAATTGAGTACCTCCTCCATTTTTTTTGGTAGTCGGTAGAAAAACCAAATCCGTTCAGTAGTGTTTGCGTGAAAAAACGATATTAAAAAATATTTAGTGACACTTCCGCTGAAAAGAAAACAATGGTTTTGGCCTATTTGGGGGCGTGCACCACCTTCCCTCCCGCATAAAATGCTAATAGGAAGAATACAACATAAAAAACACATAAGACACCCCAAATAAACTTAAAACCGATTCGACACATGTTTCGCCTCTACACGAGGCATCCTCAGGAGATGTTGACTCGTCGAGCGCTAGACCGACAGTCAAGTGAGGATGCCTCGTGTAGAGGCGAAACATGTGTCGAATCGGTGTTGGGCTATTTGGGGTTTCTTGCGTGTTTTTTATTTTGTATTCTTCCTATTAGCATTTTATGCGGGAGGGAGGGTTATGCACGTCCCCAAATAGGCCAAAATCATTGTTTTCTTTTCGGCGGAAGTGTCACTAAATATTTTTTAATATCGTTTTTTGATAATGGATTTCTGCAAAGTAACGCCTGAATCAATAAATTACGAGTGTTTGCGTGCTTGAATACTAATGATAATGCCATTGGGCGATTCATGAGGAAAGCGATGGTCGCAAACACCAAAACCAAATTGAAATACATCCTCAAAATGGGATCATCAGGGATCGAAATTTAGATTTTTTTAAATTGATATAAAGAAATAAAGAAATGGAGTGGTAATTGAGGCCCTGCTTCAGTGCGAAACGGGAGGGTACCTAAGTGAATAAGTTAAAATTAGTAGTTGTTTAAGTTAAGCTGTATTCGACAAAGAGTAATTATGAGCATATAGAGCAGACACGCTCACGATAAAGTGTCGGCAGGCAGTGGCGTCGTGTGGCGGCTCGCCATCTTCCCTCAAATATGGTTGAGGAAGGCGATGTGCTGTCTGCAGAGACCGGTTCGCTCTGAATGCTGATACAAACTTATATAAAAATAATATAGCCCTTAAGTAATTTACCATAAAAATCCTAATTAAATTATAAATAATTAAGTATGTGCCTATGCTATAAAAAGAGACATCTTTTTAATTATATTAAGATGTAATAAATTTGCAAATACCTACTACTAAAAATGGCGGACCCTGGAGGCTAATTATAACCCTCATGAGCGATTCATCTAAAAAAAAGAATATCAACCATCCATACGTCCAAACTTTCCCATTTATTGTAGGGTTACCTTGAAAGAAAGATCGATCGTTTATGACTTGGACTTTCTATTAAAATCCAACCTGATGATAATAATTCTCTAACCGTCTGAGTTATTCGCTAATGAGTGCCGGCAATCGGGTTCCTTTTGATTACTCCCAACCGTTTCTTAGTGTAATTGATTCCGAATGCTTACGGCTTTGTAGGACTTTGATGGATTATGGAGAATTATTTTAGTAGCGTCTTTGATTCACACTGTCAGAAAGAAAAAATATAATAATAATAATACATAATACATACATTAACATACATTTACACACTCATAAACCCCTGCATGGTTCCGTATTTTGCAGACACACATACAATAACACACAGTTCCAAAACCCGTAAACGAACAATTCTGCTCATAACACAAATAACTGCCTCGGCCAGGGTTCGAACCTGTGACTCCGACCTTCAAAGTCAGGGTTGCTACCAAATATAAGCTGTCAGATATTACAGAGTAAATATATAACCGATGATATCCATATATTATAATTATGTAATAATAATTATACAAATGATAACATTTTAAAATGAGACTGAAATTGGCAGGTGCCGTAGTCTCTTCCATAGCCTTCCTTATTACTAATAAGTTCATATCAATGGCCTTGACATTCAACCATCAAAAAGTTTCTGTTCTCTATACTACATTGTATTTGTCACACCAAACAGGCCTCTAAGTGTTGGCTACAGCCCCACTGATGCCTTTGTAAAGGACTGGATGAAATCCGTGGTATAATTGAAATACAGGGCATAATATATAATATATTATCCGTTTCAGACGCAGATAGCTAGGATTTTATATTTTTTTATATTTTTTAATATTAGGTAGGTAATTTATTGATAGGGCCTTTCAAATAATTATGAAGTTTGCGATCTAAAGACCTATTCAATTTGTATTTCGTCACTTACTCTAGTCGTAAAGTACAGCCGTGCGAATCTCTAGTGATTCGTCGATGTGCTCGTTGACGAGCTCACCGATGTCAAATACTTTATGAGAAATCACCCTTGTACATAAGGTTGTTTTTCCAACGTTTCTTGACATCTCGTCATTTGTTTCACGGACGTTGTCAAAGATACAACGATGTTTGCTTCTAGAGAATCGCACGGCAGAACACCTAGCAGTAATCTGAAAAGGGCAACCACAACAAATATTTAGGCTGGCACGTCTAAAGCTCTGTGTGCACTTGCGTTTCTAATTGACCAAACGTCTAACGGGATGTGTGGTTAAGTCTGGGTCGTAATTCAATCTGCAATGTACTTCTGTGCGTTTCCTTGAGCACTCGGAAGTTACAGAATATACCACAGTTACTTGAAAATGGTATCGTACATTAAAATACCTCGTAGGAACTGTTGTATAACATATCGAATTCAGTTGCTTTTGATGATGTTGTTTGATGTTTGGAGCTGTATACGTGTATCAAATTTAAAAGCTATTACTACTAGCCACAACTTCGTCCGCGTTGACAAAGTTAGGGCAATCCCTCAAGTGTATTTTCATCATCATCATCTCAGCCGTAGGACGTCCACTGCTGAACATAGGCCTCCGCCATGATTTTCCAAAAGGACCGGTTGGAAGCGGCCTGCATCCAACGTCGTCCTGAGACCTTCCTCAGGTCGCGTCTGTCCACCGTGTCGGTGGACGACCTACGCTGCGTTTGCCGCTCCGTGGTCTCCACTCCAGAACCTTTCGGCCCCATCGGCCATCTGTTCTGCGTGCTATGTGCCCTGCCCACTGCCACTTCAACTGGCTAATCTTCTGAGCTATGTCGGTGACTTTCGTTCTTCTACGGATCTCCTCATTTCTGATTCGATCACGTAGAAAAACCCCGAACATAGCCCTCTCTATAGCTCGTTGTGCGACTTTGAGCTTATCAATGAGGCCCATAGTAAGGGACCACGTTTCAGTGCCATAAGTCATCACTGGTAACACACATTGGTCGAAAACTCTTGTCTTAAGGCACTGAGGTATTTTTGACGAGAAAACTTCGCGAAGTTTCCGGAACGCTGCCCAGCCGAGTTGGATTCGACGAAGTGCTTTTACATTGGCACAAAAAGTGGTAAGCGATTTGTTATTCCTGAATATGAGTTATCTCTGTTCAAAATTTGAGCCGAGTCAAGAAGTAACGTAAACATTCACTGGCTCCTACTTTCACATTTATAAATACTATCAAGTGATGTGTCCATTAATATTTTGGATGTCCGTTCGTAGTTCAAATATAGAAGTTTGAAAGTAGCGAGGTTTTCAAATAATGTAATATAGTAAAAGACGCAGAATATTTTTGCTGTCAAGCGAAACACACAACTCACTAGCGTGAGAAAAATGCTAGGTATTAGGAAAAACATAATAAATATGAAGGTAATCAGTGTTTATTTATTTTAAAGATAGAGACATAGACATTTATGGACTTCGATTCTAAACAATAGAAAAAAAGGGTCAGAAACTTCATTCTTCACTATTAATGGACTTTTGTGCGCAAATCGAACGAAGGCTTTCTGAGGCAGTAAGGTGAATAGTGAAAAAAATATAGTGAGGTTATATTATACTTAGGTACCTTCATGAAATTTACTAATTTTATACTCAATAACTATTTATTTTAAAAGTTAAGTAAAATTTAGTTTTCAAACTACGTTAGTAATAAAACATATATATTTTTATGTATAAATTGTATTTTTTGCAGAACGCGTCAGTTGCTTGTAGATTCCGGCTGCTTTCCCGTATACGAGTATGTAATATATTTTACTAAACTAATATTAAAAGAAAGAAAGAAGAAAGAAAAAGTTTATTTCGGACATAGAAACACACAACAGCAAAAAATAGACAATAAAAAAAAAGATTAATTATTGCTGCTGTATTTTCAATGTATATTTTATTGTTTGCAATTTTAGAGACAACAATTACATTTCCTCGAACGGGATTTGAACCCACTTCTGAGTTTCCAACCCGTTCAATCCGTGTCAGACGCTATGATTGATAGGTTATCGTGGCACCCATCCGAGCATTCAATGTATCTACGAGTATCTCTTGTTTTTGGGGACGGAGCGGAGTTAAGATATTTTAAATATAAATCCTATTAAAAAACAATATTACTTATTATTCATTTTGGTTTCCGCAAGCAGGCGTTAGTTCTTCTAAAATCAATTAAATTCAATAAATCAAATGTTTTATTAATCTATTATGCGGTTAACAATCACTAGGATTAACACATTTGCCAGTTTTCAGGTTCCTGACATTAGGGCTATTGCAGAAGCAGTCAGGGATGCCACAGCCCCCGGGTTTTGTGCTGTCGTGGAGGAAAGGTTTATCACACGACGGTTCACTCTTCCGAGGGCAGTAAAGTACTGAGTGTTCTCCAGGTGGACATGTTTCTGCAAATAAATAAAAAAAACAGTAAATTTATTTCCATTTTGTACGTAGAAGAAAGACCATACTGATATGAAGTCTGTTAGAATTTTTCAGGTCTTACGGCTACAATGAATTGTCCGGGAAGTTCATCAGCTACATTACATGATCTTGAAATTTTAGTTTTAGTAATATTGGTATTACGTATATTATACACACTTTAAAGTCATATACTACCTTAGGCCGAAACAAATGTGTAAAAAACAGTTGACAAGTTGCTTGTAACCTTCTAAGATGATCATCACATTCGGTTCGGGCTTAGGTTACACCTAAAGTACGAGTAGCTGTTTGTTAGTTTTAATTATTAGGTTATAACGAAAATAGAACGTGTATTTGAAGAATAATTGTACCATAGGAAGGTGGTTCCCAATATACAGGTTATCCTAGTTTGGGGGCCAAAATTATATTGAAATTGTAATGTGATTTTATTTCAATAAACGTTATTCTTATTAATTCCTTGTATTTGACACATTTCACGGGTTTCACCCGGTCCTTTACATAGGCATATGTGGGGCTGTGGCCAACACTTAATCAATCAATCAATCAAGCGTTTATTGCGAATATAGGTTGGTTTAGTGGCTGTTACATATTAGAGATTAGTAGAGGCCCGTTTGATATAAAAATACAATGAAGTATAAAAACAGAAACATTTTGGATGGATGGTTACATGGTATATCTATTACAAAAATGGGTAAAATGGCATGGCTATTGATATGTACTTATTAGTGGTACGGGAGATAGTGGGCTATGGACGAGACTACGGCACCTGCCAATTTCAGTCTCATTTTAAGATTTTTGGGCAGGTGGTGACGTGTCACCCACTAAACGGCCATAAGGGCCACTATCAATGGTGACAAAAGGGGCAACGTTGGTGTGGATGGCTGAAGGGTGTAGAGAGGTGTGCTGCGGTTTCATTAGAGCGCTACTACCAGCGTTATGCCGTTTAACACTTCCACCCTTGGAGCTTTTTGTTTCATGCTCTTGCGTCTCCACCCCCAGACGGCCAATTTAGGCAAGCCGGGGGTCAGGGGTCTCATTTAGCCCCAGGGAGAATCAGGGTCCACGGTGTCGCCACTCACCGACGGTTCGCCACAAAGCCTATATTATGCGGTATTATTATTATTATCTTGAGATGACGAGTGCAATGCAGTAGGTACCAAGTTTAACTTATCAGTGGCTCTACAACTGATATTGCCAGATTTAGCCTAGAGTATTTACAGACAGTAAAGTTCGCTGATGAACTGGTGTTGAACTTCTGAGATATTTTAACTCTGGTTTATCTTTTCGTTAAAGTTAAAATCTTTTATGATATTATTTTAGTCAAATAAGACGTCAAAGTACTTTAAGGATGAAGTAGTGGTTCTGTGAGAAAAGTAGACCTCGCGAGCTTTACTTTTAGCCACTCAGTGGGCCTATATACAGGGTGGTTTTTTGAAAAGGGCGGCCATGGCCAAGTTTGGAACCACATGAGTTAGAGAAAAAAACACGAATCAAAAAAATCAGAATCCATTAGTTCAATAATACAGAATGTATTTTTTTTAATTATTTGTGTCGATTTCCGTAAAAAGTAAAAGATTTAAAAAAAAACTTAATATACAGTTATTGTTTTCTGATAAATTAAGGGCATGTCTCTTTTCACGGTTTTTCTCTAACTCTCGTGGTTTCGGACTTGGCCTTGGGCGTCTTTTTAAAAAAACCACCTGGTAAGTGAATGAAAATTTGCGCAAGTGTAGTCTTTGACGTAAACAATACGATTGACGTTGAATTGACGCTTACGATACCAATACTTTATCGCAAATTGTTTTTGCTACAGCCTCTGTATACGTCAACGATGCGATTACATTACACTTACGCAAATTTTCACGCTGGGAGGCTGTAGCATAAACAAATTGCTAAAAAGTATTTAGTATATCGCAAGCGTCAACGCGTCACGCTCAATGTGAAAACTATGAGTTATCTGTGTCACCCTTGCCCTAGATAAATGACAGTCTGTTCTGTTTCACATGAACGACACGTTACACTTACGCAGTTATTCGTGCTAGGCACTAGGGTCACAGTAGACGGTACAATAATAGTAATAGGAATGCCTGATAAGATATTTAGTACATATTGATGATAAGACAGATATTTAGTTCACAGCATAATGTCATATGGTATCCTGCTGTGGGGGTCAGCGGCGGACATAGAGACAGTTTTTATATTGCAAAAGCGGGCAGTTCGAGCCATCTACGAAATGGGTCCTCGCGAATCCTTAAGACAAATGTTCAAAGAAATTAATATATTAACTCTTCCATCTTTGTATATCCTAGAAAATATAATGTAACGTTCGTAAAAATATAAAGAAGTATAGAATAAATAGTGATATGCATAATATTAATACTAGAAATAAGGATAGGATAGCTGTATCTAAATTTAGACTCACGAAAACTAAGTCCTTCTTAGGAAATTGTGTACGTTTCTATAATAAAATCCCGAAAGACATTACTGAGCTCACTGAAGGGAAATTCAAGTTACGTGTCAAAAATATACTAATGAAAAAAGCCTATTAAATTGAGTCACTACTTAGAAGACAAAGACGCCTGGAAGCTTTCCACTTCTGCCTAATAGCCAACTATTGAATAAATGTGTTATTTTGATACTACTCATATGTAACCTCAATGTAAAAAGACTTGAAAAAATAATGGCCCACGAGTTTCTTGCTGCTTCTTCTCGGCGGTGGTTCTTTTCCGAAGACAGCGGTAGAATCATTTAAAAATTTTGACGTTCATAAGAGTGTCTATGATGCCTAAACTGAATAAATAATTTTTGAATTTTGAATTTTGAAAGTAGTTGCTAATACGTACTTGTAGGAACACCTTGACTCTGAACTGAACTCACTGCCACCAACACAAAAGCAAAGAAAACAATACACTTCATTTTAACACGCTTTTGATTTCTATACAAATGACTACAGCACGTCTGTTTCGTATTATATTGCTAATATTTGTATTTAAAAATAATAAATTTCTTGCTTTATATACTAACAAACCTTTGTGTTCACAGGGGATTCACTGCAACTAGTCATAGTAAGGTCCCCACGTTTCATAACAGGAAAAGCATTATACGTATATATGAATAACTGGCTACGCTCCGCGGTTTCACTCGTAGTGATGGGTGATGATGATGACGAATCAAACAGCCTATGTTACTCTGGGATAATGAAAAGTCTGGATAAAAAAAATCTAGTAAAAAGGAATTTTCGAAAGGAGTTGTGTAGTTTTTGAGATTATGCGTTATGAACATACTTATTAGTATTAAAATTTGTCGTCGAACGTGGCAATGCTGCCAACATTCCCCCAATCATGCAGGCTTAAAAATACAATTGTATGAAATGGTTGTAGGAAATATAAGTAGCTCTACGAGTACAGATAGAATTGGTAAGTCCCCCAAGAGCGGTTCTAAAATAAACACTTGTAATTAACAGAATTTTAGGTCCCTATATAACTACTCAATGCACTCAATACAAAAGAAAATTATCTTTGATGACGTCATTAGCTGATAACTAACGGCATTGAGCTAAGGAAGCGATGTTTATTGAAACCACGCAAATAATATAAAATGAGAAAGTGTGATGAAATATGAATCTTCCGGCGCAAAATACTGAATTATTGGGATGACATTTTGAATAGAGATTATCCTGGATTAACACAGGTTTTTTATCTCGATTCAAGAAGTATATTTTGCCTAATGATTTTAATAAGTTTAATCCACGCAAATGAAGTCGGTGTCAGTTGTTAGTAGGCTAGTATCTAGTTTAAGTAGGTTAATATATAATTAACAAGAACAAAGTACATTAATATTAACTACTACTGATCACCCGCGTGGTGGTGGATGAAAATGATGATGATGAAAAGTATCCTTTTTGTTATATAGTGCCTCATCTATCGAACTACTACATCCAAATCCGTTCAGCCGTTCTGGCGTGACTTTCAATGAAACATTCTTCATATCATATCATCTTATTATAATTATATTCTTCAACCCCCCCCCCCCCTCCTCTCATTCTCCCTTCCCATCCCCCTCCACCCACCAATGCCGCTTCTATTCCTTCCTCAAAGGTTGGTAACGCATCCTCGAAACCTCTATTATTGCGGAAGTCCATGGGCGACGGTAGCACTTCCCATCACGTGAGGCGCCTGCTCGTCTGCCAAACTATCCCATGAAAAAAAATGCACCAACTATGAAGTTTACTAGTATGTACTTTAAAATAGGCATAAGAAAAACCATCAACAACTTCAACTTCTTTTGTGAGTGGCTTTTAGCCCACACGGGCTTGGCCCATTTTTTTTAATTGCCGTCACATATGCGTTACAAAATAAGGCGACAAATAACAACATATTATAAGAACTTTTTAGAGTTTAATAAAAAGTTAGCGTGACAAAATAGACGACAATACGTGACAAAATCAAGTAATAAGGAAGTCATGCACGAAGAATCCGACACGTGTTAACATATTAAATTAACGATTTTCCTCATCGTAGAAAAGGGAATTCACCAGACTCACATACATTTTATGAATTAATAATTTCATTCCTTTACCCAGTTATTATATTTATTTGTACTTGTTTCCTTGAAAGTATAAAAGATATGTAACATGATTTAATTTACTTATTACGGTAAAGGAAGCAGAAGAAAAGTAAACGTTTTATTCAATTATAAGTAGCTAAGTCGATAACTTTATAAGTGCCGTGTTAAAAAAATCAGTATGTATGACATCAGTATGTTTGGTAGAAGGTCAGAGCATTCCTATAGATAATTTAATTTGAAACTAATTTAATGGAACAATAAAAGAAACCTACACAAATAAAGCATGCTCACATGCAGAGACTCGGGGTGATGAGCACTGTACAGTCTCGCGCAGACCTTGGGTTCTTATAAATCTGGACAGCACTGCATTTTTTATAAATGACTTGCCGAATTGTTTGATGTCGTAGAAGCAGAATATTTTTTTATTAGGAAACGATACAAGCACGACGCCCATACCTGATGTTAAAGGTGCGTTCGTTTAGCTTATGAAGGCATTGGTGGCTCTTTTGCTAAAGCGTTCGCAAACCTCATAAACATTATTATTGCCACTTTCGCCACTTTTGCCCACACCCCTACTCGAATGCTCAACTGAGCATAAGACCTCAAATCGCATGATATTGCTGTCAAATACATAGTTGTCAAAAAATGATCACTAACAGCCATGCTCCGGAGTGGATCAAAAAATGCAAATGTGGCAAAAATAACTCTTTTTTAGCTTTCCGAACGCTGAACGACATTTTCACCCACAGTTTCCCAATTCGAACGCCCTTGTGAGCGTTTCTAGCGTTATTTTTGCCAACTGGGGTCTATTCGAACACACTATAAGTGGTAGCACAAGACTTATAGTTCTAAAATTAAAGTGCGCTATGTAAATCTATCAACAAGTACACTACCTTCGTGAGGTAAACACAGGATAGCATATTTTACTTGAGTCTAAACCGAACTTGTAAAAATTATGTGTACACTTCTACCAGTCCCTTGGGGCCTACTCCCACCTTTTACGAAACTATCATAAATCAGGAGCGTTTTTCAATAAGCTTAGAATAATCATACTTTCTATCGTACTCGCTCCGACACAAAACGGTCAACCAAATTTAATGGTAAGGTTGCAATACTGCTACTTTAAGAGATGGGAGTACGGATCTTCAAAAAATTTTACATTGGAAAAATGAAACTTAGTGTCAAAAGTCACGTTAAAGTAAGCGAATTGAGGGAAACATTTGATACGACGTCATCAAAACGTCTATCGTAATACAGTATTATTTTAAGCTTGCTATATTGACGTGGTGGTACCAAATTTAATGGTAAGGTTAAAACATGACTGATTCAAGAGGTGGGAGTATGGTATGTGTTTTGCTAGGTATCTATCTTTATTTTGATGGTAAATAACTAGTGCATAACTACAGGTTCTAAGTTACCATTTCTTTCTTTGCTACTAAACTACATAAATACATACCACAAGTATAGTATTACTAGTTTCAACTAGTAAGAGTTTTGGTATTTTATAAGCAGTCTTAGAGTAGTTGCCTACTGCCATGTTGATTTGCATTATGTAAAATTTGGTAAAGGACCTACTCTTCAAAACGCTCTAGAAACAGCACCACAAGCTTTATAGGCATTTTGATGAGTAGGTCCTTTACGAAAAATTTACATAATAGCTATTATTAGTAACATGGTATAGTAACACATGGTTCTATTAACAATGGCCTAAAATCTATTGAAAATGACATGCTGTAAAACACAAAAATCATCTACACAGATTTCAACATAATAACTACCTTAACGTAAACTTTACCTGGGCGGCCAACAGATGGCGCTGTAGTTTCTTAAACACAAAAGCGTTTGTTTCTGAGTTAACTATACCACCGCCGAATGCAAATATTGTAATGAATTCGAATCACACTAGAGTTCGCACTTTACAGCAGAACAGCCCCAGCTCTCAAGCTCTTTCTAAAAGTTGTCTCTTGCACTGGCTAATATCGGGTTGATTTACACTACTACGCGTTTCGCTGCTTTGTACCTCTGTCAAAGTCAATAAACGTACTTTAACGAGAACGCTGTTCTCTTTTATAATGCTAAATAACATTAATAGCAGATTATGCATCGTGGGCGCTACGAATAATAATAAGATTATTCGTAGCGTGGGCGGTAAATTGAACCCTGAGTGTAACGGGGATTCTTGGGCTAATCATGGGCATGAACATGTCTGTTTCACTGGATGTGTGGGTATATGTTTATAAATATGTATATTAGTCATCAGGTTCATATAGTACAGGCTCTGCCTATTTTGGGATCTAAAGACCTTGAGCGGATGAAGACCCAAATAAAAAATGGTAAAAAGCAGTTTATAAAATACTTGTGCTTTATACCTATATATTTTGTTGTGATGTTAAGAAGAGCTTATTATCGATCACTTCCAATGCTGTAGGCGGTGATGGAATTAGTCGCAATATGATAGTGCCCATCCTTGACATCATCCTTCCTGTTCTCTGCCTTATATTTAATAACTCCATTACAAACGGCATTTATCCCACTATCTGGAAAGATGCACAACTTATTCCCTTACCCAAAAAACCCAATCCCAAATCTTTTACTGAATATCGTCCTATATCCATTCTCCCATTTCTATCAAAATTCTTGAGCGCCTAGTCCACAGCCAAATAAGCAAATATTTATCCTCTCATGACCTACTAAATCCTTTCCAATCCGGTTTTCGTCCTGGCCACAGCATAGTAAGCACTCTCGTGAAGATCACTGATGACATTCGCTTATCCATGGACAACAGAAACTTAACTATACTCACATTACTAGATTTTAGTAATGCTTTTAACACAGTTGACTTTGACATACTTCTAGCCATACTACGCTCAATTAACATATCTCCAACGGTACTCGATTGGTTTCACAGTTATTTATTTGGGCGCCGGCAACGGATCCGTCTAGAAGAGAAGTTCTCTTCCTGGTGTGATGCAATTGCAGGTGTTCCACAGTGCGGCGTTTTATCTCCTCTCCTTTTCGCAATATTAATTAATTCAATCTCAAATAATTTTTCTTCTTCCTACCACTTATACGCAGACGATCTACAAATCTACTCTAAAGCCCCTCTTGACCAGCTTTCTGGAGCCGTAGACCTAATAAATGCTGATTTAAATTGCATCACAACATGGTGCAGACAATTTGGTCTGAAAATAAATCATAGCAAGACGCAGGTAATGATTGTGGGAAGTTCGCAGTTAATCTCAAAGGTGGACTTGTCAACGATTCCATCCATTCATTTTGATGGAGTCCCTATTCCCTATAGTACATCTTTAAAAAATCTAGGGTTGACAATCGATCATTGCTTAAGTTGGGCTCCTCAGCTACAAGTTACTAGTCGCAAATTGTACGCCACCGCTGGCGCTTTAAAAAGGCTGCGCAACTTTCTTCCTGTCACCACTAAAATTGCTCTAGTTCAATCTCTTCTACTCCCAATTCTAGATTACGCTGATGTCTGCTATCCAGATCTCACTGAGAATCAACTAGATAAGCTTGAGCGTCTTCAAAACTTCTGCATAAGATTTATATTTGGTATGCGCAAGTATGATCACATATCTCAATATCGATCTAAGCTCAAGTGGCTCCCTATACGTCTTCGTCGGAATGCTCACATACTCTCTCTCCTTTACAATATTTTGTTCAATCCTTTGACCCCGCTCTATCTTAAGGAACGTTTCAATTTCCTTCACAATGCCAACGTTCTCAATCTTAGGTCATCAGAAAATCTTGCCCTCAGTATGCCTCAGCATGGCACAGTATTTTATGATCACTCTTTTTCAGTGAAAGCTGTTCGCTTATGGAACTTATTACTAGTTACTATCAGGCGTGCACAATCCTTGTCGACCTTCAAAAGCCAAGTAAAAAGTTTCTATCTCGCCAATTAGTTTAACCCGTGTGAACTTGGGTTTTGATTATAATACATCAAAGAATTAATGTATAAATATATGTATGGAAGTATATTGTATTGTAGTGTATATATATATATTATGTAAGTATATCAATGAATTAATTATATGTTTATATATATTTCAATATGTTTTAGTGTATTTTTATGTATTAGTAGATATTTTTCTTTTCTTGTTTATAATTTATTATTAAATTGATTTAGTAATGTATTATTGTCTTGATTTGATTGTACCTTTATCTTTTTATTACGCCCCGTCTTGTTATTCCTGTATTTCCTCTCCATCCTAAGAATGCCTGGAAGAGATCACTATTAGTGATAAGGCCGCCCATTGTAACACTTTATTTTAAGCTTATGTTATTTTTGTATATTAAGTGGTGTAACAATAAAGAATTATCTATCTATGTATCTATCTATATATTTATATTAATTATTTAAATCCGATACATTTATTTCTAGCTGACCCGCCCGTAGCATCGCTCGCTTAGTCTACGGAAGACAAAGCCAAATTACTAGACATATGTTTTTAAGACCTTTTTTGCACCTGGAGACCGTAAAGAATTTGGATCTAGAATATTACCTACATTAATATAATTTTAAAACTACGGTCATTGCGCTAAGAAGCATGTAACTTCTTTGCTTATCAGCAGAATCTCAAAAGCTTGAGTCTAAATAGTAGATTATGTACAGAGGGAGCAAAGCAGTTTCTTACGTTACGGTCGGCATATTGAACCCTGAGTGTAACGGGGACTCTAGAGTTGACATTAAAATTTAATTCCCGAGCGTAGCGAGGGAGTTGTGTAGAGTCCTGAGTGAAGCGACGGGTTAAAGCCGCCCAAGACGATGACAGGCTTTATACTCGAGGTGCACACTCTACTTTTCATACCTACTGCGGGACAATAAAAACTCAGAGCTGTAAAATAGCAGTTATATAGTTAAAAGCAAAATAAATTTATAGTTAATATTCATATTGGACACATTTGTCTCGTTATAGAGGGACAGAGTAATATTTTTGGCAGGAACATTTTATGAAAAACACTGTTCTAGACTTTCGCGGTTGTTAACTAAGTTATAATTAGTACTCACGGGATGTAGACCACGATTTAGTTGCTATTTGGAGCTATCGATATTTCGGTACAGTTACATGCACCACGTTGAAAATAATAATTTATTTTAATTTCAAACAATATATACTTGAATATGATTTATATATGAAATATGACTTCTAATAGATTAATCAGACTATTATGACTTCAACCTTGAATGCGCAGAGAGGGGTCGTGCGTAACCCATAGCAACGCGGCGCACAACAATCGTGCGTTCGTTTAGCATTCACTGGAGGCGTTGCTATTGTTGGATCTTTTGTTAAAGCGTTCGTCAAGCTCAGCTTTGGTGGCAAAAATAACTCATTTTTAGCTTTTTAAACACTGAACAAAAAGAGCCATAAACGACATTTTCATCCATAGATTCCGAATTTGAACGCCCTTGAGAGCATTTTTAGCGTTATTTTCGCTAACTTAGTATGCTGTCTCCGTACTTAGAGTATTCCTTCAAATAACGTTCCAAATCCAAATCACTTTACTCCCCAGGGAGTTTCATACAACTTTACAGCCCCGCGTATTTAATATCTAAATATATATAAAAAATAATATCTTTGCTTTACGTAGAGATTGCGTGACATGTAATAGAACATTTTCGAGCAGGTGGTATGAAAAAATATTACTAAAATATTACTTGTTTCAGCTGACAGTGTTCAATAAAAGACAGAGTTACTTTATGTAATTTAGTAGATTTATTGAATCTAACACAACTGTTCATAGCACAGTGAAAAAATGTAAGAGAGAGATGTACCACAGACAATTATCATTCTAGATTTTACAACTGGTGTTACAAGCACACAAACCGAAAATAGATACACATTACCATTTTATGTTCTGTATTGAACATAAGTTGGGGCGGGCATAAATGACAAGCCGCAATGTTATAATGACGAAATGTAAATGAATTTAAAAACATAAAATGTCATCCTGTTGATATCTATTATACTAAGTAATTAATACATTATGCTAGATGATATATTTTGACTTTACTTTAATTTGCTTGCGCTAATTTTACAATATTAAACAAGTGCATGTATACAATTCACAAGTGTAAACTTAAAAGTAATTTTCTATCCCTAACTAAAAATAATTAAGTACAACTTAATTTGAATTATCATCTAAAGGTAGTGGGCATAATTTGGTGTAAGACCTTATATATAATTTATTTTTGTGCCCCATTCTCACCTCAGCGACTCTCACTCTACCGTCAGGTCCAGGGAAAGTTTTTTCAATACGCCCCATGGGCCAGTTTAAAGGTGTAATATCTTTTTGCTTTACAATAACGAGATCTCCTTCCTTAAGATTCACCTTAGCATGCTTCCATTTTGGTCTATTTTGAAGAGAAGTTAAGTAATCTCTTGACCAGTGCTTCCAAAACTCTTGTTTTAATTTGGAACATTGATCCCAAAATCTAAGTCTGTTAATAGGTTTTTCTGTGAGATCTAGCTCGGGGTAAGTTGTTAAAGAAGCACCAATCAGAAAGTGACCTGGTGTTAAGTAATTGAAATCAGAAACATCACTACTCATTGGAAGGAGAGGTCTAGAATTTAAAATTGATTCTATCTGTACAAGTACTGTGGTGAACTCTTCAAATGTCAAAGATAAATTACAAACCAACCTCTTTAGGTGGTATTTCGCGCTTTTAACTCCGGCTTCCCAGAGGCCTCCGAACTCTGGAGAATAGCTAGGAATAAAAATGAATTTTATTAAGTTTGTGGAGCAAAACCTCTCTACATCATTTACATGTGATTTACTTGAATGTAATTCATACAACTCTTTTAATTTATTAGAAGCCCCTTTAAACGTCTTTGCATTGTCACAATAGATTGAGGAAGGCAATCCTCTCCTGGATATAAAACGCTGAAGACATGCCAAGAACGCTGGTGTAGTCATATCACTTACCAGTTCTAAATGGATTGCTTTTGTAGCAAAACAAACAAAGAGTGCTACATAAGCTTTTGTTATTATTGGCTTTCTAATTCGTGCAATTTTGATATTAAATGGGCCACAGAAATCGACTCCAGTAATTTGGAACGGCCTAGACATAGATATTCTTTGCGATGGCAGTGAACCCATTAACTGCTTGGCAGCTACAGCTTTAGCTCTGAAGCATTTGATACATTTGTGTACAACTTTTTTAATTTCTCTAATGCCATTTAATAGCCAGTACTTTTGTGAAAGGGAACTTAAAACTAATTTAGCTCCAGCATGCAAAAGTCTTAAATGTTCCTTTTCTATTAACATATGGGTAATGTTGTTTGACTTTGGAATGATAATAGGATGTTTTTTATCATAGGATAAATTATTAGCGTTTTGGAGGCGACCGCCTACTCTTAGGACAGAATTTTTGTCTAAGAATGGGTGCAAACTGCTAATGGAGGATTTTATTTGACATCCTTTCTGTAATGTTTGTATTTCCTCTGAAAACGCTAGATGCTGCATATGTCGAATAATAATTAAATTAGAAGACAGCAGCTCCTGTGGCGATAGGGAACCAGTTAATCTGTTGTTGGAATTTAAACAGTTATGTTTGAAACGTAGAAGTAGAGCGACAACTCTTTGAAGCTTGTCATAGCTCGAGTACTTAATGAAAATATTGTTTACATTTTGCAAATCTCTGTTGTTTGTATGTTGTACATTACAAACATTCTCAGGAATTGAAATACTCTCTGCATTGTCAGAATTTGTATAACTAATATTGTGCTGAAACTTATTGTCAGCTAAGAAGGTTGGACCATACCACCATAGCTGGTTGTCCTGTAATTTATGAGGATCAATACCTCTAGACAACATATCACATGGGTTGTAAATTCCTTTGACATGCGCCCATTTAAAATTTTTGGTCAGAGCCTTAATATCTCTGATTCTATTGGATACATAAACCCCTTTGGTAGTGCAGGAATTAAGCCAGGCTAAAACTACCTGGGAATCAGTGTATAAAATAACCTTTAGGTTTGAATATCTTTTTGTTAGAGTCTTGTAGACCCGAGACGCTAGTTCAGCAAGCAGAAGAGCACCATTGAGCTCAAGATTAGGAATGGTGAGTTTTCGACTCAGGGGAGCGACACGCGACTTTGAGCACAAGAGGTTGACTTTAACTTGACCATCACCAGATGAAACTCTAAGGTAGAGACAACAACCCATTGCATTCAATGATGCATCACTGTAGCCTACAAGCTCTACTGCCTCTACATTTTTATTGTTAATAACGGCTCTTGGAATTTGAATTTTATTCATATACTTTAGATGATCTAAAAATTCTTTCCACTTTTGAAGCAAATTACTAGGCAAAGTTGAATCCCAGTCAATCTTTGCTTTCCATATTTCTTGCATGAACAATTTGGCTTTTACTACTACTGGACCCATTAGACCGAGAGGGTCAAATATCTTACCAATAAAACTTAAAACCTCTCTTTTAGTTTGTAGATTGAGATCGGTCATCATTGGACATGAAAACACCATAGTATCCGTGAGTATATCATACTTCAAGCCTAAGGTTTTTATAATGTTGTCCTTATTAAGGTCAATTTGTTCAAAATATTTAGCATTATTTGGTATATCATTCAGTGACTCAGGAGAATTAGAACACCATTTGTGCAAATTAAAACTGCCTAATTTCATCAATTCTATCAGTTGCTTTTTTAGTTCCTGAAGGCATTCTATGCTGTCAGCTCCACAAATCACATCATCAACATAGGTATTAAGCTTAAGAGCCTCCGCAGCCAATGGGTATCTGTTCTGATGCAATTGAGCAAGCTCTATGAGGCATCTGGTACTCAAAAAGGTAGAGGCTTTGAGACCGTAAGTAACAGTCTGTAACTGTAAACATAGAATTGGTTTACTAGGATGATCTCTCCAAAGAATATTTTGAAGTGGCCTAAAGCGTTCATTAATTAGACACATCCTAAACATTTTTTCTATATCACACATAAGTGTATACTGGTATGTACGGAAAAGTATAAGTATGTTGAATAAATCATTCTGAACTATAGGTCCATTAAGCATCACATCATTAATAGAAATACCATTTCTGGATTTCATGTTGCCTCCAAACACGACTCGCAACTTTGTTGTCTTGCTACTTTCGTTCAGAACTGCGTGATGTGCAAGAAAATAAACAGGATCATTGTAGACATCATATTGACCTATATCAACTTCCTTGGCATGCCCTAGCCTAATATATTCATCCACAAAACATTTGTATTTTTCAAAGTACTCTGCATTTGTCT
Source organism: Selenia dentaria (assembly GCA_917880725.1). Taxonomy (NCBI): domain Eukaryota; kingdom Metazoa; phylum Arthropoda; class Insecta; order Lepidoptera; family Geometridae; genus Selenia; species Selenia dentaria. The sequence goes on along the minus strand of OU862895.1, from coordinate 26,354,656 downwards.
CAAATTTCCGTTCAAGAGATTGAAATCTTTGTAAAGCAAGTGAAAAGGAATCACCAATATTTAACTCCTCTATTGGAAGCTGTAATGGAATATCTACTGTGAACTGATTATTTTCTAACTTAACTGAATTTTTGAAACACTTTTCAGCTTCTTCAAACTCGACATTTTGAATATTAGACACTTCTGGAACCTTTTCTGATAACCAAAACTGCTTCATTATGTTTTCTAAAGAATCGTCCACTGTATCTTGAACAACATGGTTTGAGACCAAGTTTACATTAGATGTGTAAGAGTTAATACATTCATTTTCAACAGTGCCAGTAACAACATGACCAAATAGAGTATTTTGTAGCACAAGTCCATTGTCCAATTTGACAATGCCATCAATAATGATCTTGGAATAGAAATCCACACCTAACAGTAATGATATCTCAGATGGTACATTAAACTCATCATCGGCAAGTTGTATACTTTCAGGAATTTTACATTTACTGATATTTAAATAGTTTTGTGGTAAATTTGTAGTAATGGTGTCTACAATGTGACACTTCACAGAGAATTTTACATGGTACATGGAGGTTTCCAATAATATATTGGTAAATTCATCTACTTTGTTTGGTATATTGCCCAAACCGATAATGTTAGAATCTTGAGCTCTAGATGTCAAGTTCAACTTATTTACAAGTGACCGCTTTACAATAGATACTTGGCTACCGCAGTCTAGTAACCCTTTTGCATAAATAGCTTGACCATACTTGTCAATGAGTCTTACCTTTATAGTAGGCAATAAAATGTTTGCTTGACTTGTTGAGATATTAGAATGTAGAGTGATGACCGTATCCTCTTTTGGTTTCCCTTCATGCAAGAGAGTGTTGTGGTTGTTTTTGCAAATTTGACATTTAAAAGAATATTTACACTTGTCTGTATGACTCTTCAGGCATGTATTACACAACTTATTGTCACTTACAAACTTAACACGCTCTGATATTGGAGCCATTTTGAACTTTGGACATGAATAAATTGGGTGATCATTACTACAAAATGAGCAAGTTTTAAATTTTAAATTTGATTTTGTTGCAATATTGTTGCAAACCCTTTCGCTATAATAATTATTGTTGGATTTAGTTTTGCCTTCATAGCAGGCATTTTTGAATGGAGAGCTGTCTTCTAAAGCAATAGCTCTTTTTTCTAGGAAGCCCAAAAATTCATCCATTGTTGGTAGATTGTCAGGAGATAACCTGTCAAGGTGGTAAGCACGATTAGTGTAGCTATCCAGTTTCCGCGATAATATAGATATCAATAACATATCCCAGGCCTCGACTGGCTGCTCCAGATTTTTGAGGGCATTGATTTGTTGGCGTACATCAGACACAAAGGACCTGATGCTAGCTGCTGTACCCTTCTGCATTTGAGGTAAGTCCAAAAGAAGACTAATATGGTTAGCAATAATTCGAGCAGGGTTGTCAAACCGTTTCTCTAATAATTTTATTGCTTCTGGGTATGACTCATTGATAAGTGGCAAGTTAATAATGACAGACAATGCATCTTTACTTAAATATTTCCTGAGATAGAATAACTTTTGAACATTAGACAATGACTGATTTTTATCTATTACAGCATTAAATAAGTTCATAAAGGGCTTAAACTGTGTAAAATCTTTACCATCATAAGATGTTATTTCAATGCTGGGCAATTTGCATGTGGAAATAGAATGTTTTTCAGAGTCAACTTTAGTTTTCAATTGACGTATTGCTGAATTTATTTTGCCAAGCACAGAATAATACTTGTCTTCAATGTCTCCAACTGACAGCAGACAAAGAGGAAATTGCGGCTTGTCATTTATGCCCGCCCCAACTTCCTCTTTGTCTGCTCCATCAAGATTTAAAATATCCAGATGTACAGATTCATAATCCTTTAAAGTACTGATCAGCTTCTCTCGACGCGCCTCTAATGTGTCTATATTTGACGATGCAACGTTTATCGGGTCATTAATATAGTTCTCAATACGAGTAATAGTACACTTACATTGTCCTCTTCGAGTACGCAGCCGTTTTAACTCTGATTCCGCCATTGGCATAGTAAGGACTTTAAACGCACTTATATCATATATATTTAGCCGTGATAATCATACGCACTGTTCATTTAGCACTGCACTTCTAGATAAACCCGTAAAGTTGTGTTAAAACAGACGAAAGTTTTGTTATTGTTTGAGGTTATTCAACCGCTGTGATAACAGGACTCTTCTTCTTCAACTTATGACATTTCCGACATTGACGTACTGAAGAAATTTTCATAGAGCAGGATTTGTGACATGTTCATTGTTCGTGTGTAGTGTACCAACTTAACAACTTGAACGAAACATAGGTCTGCAAACTCACCTTGAATTTTGCAAGTTTTTACAAACCACCGCCATTTTGAAATGATTCGTACATGTTCCTCGAAATTATTATGGAATTTCGAAGGAATCTCTTCCAGAATCGACGATATAGTGTCGAAATAGAACTTTCCCAGTCCGCTTATCGAGCGAATATTGCAGTAACATATAAAATTATGCGTGTCTTCCCGCCTGGTATGGTGGGGCATCGGCGTGCCAACGCCTGGTTATTGCAAGTCGTTGTAATGTCGGACGCACGACGTAGAAAACACTAACACTGGTTATTACCACTTCGAAGGACCACTTTACTCTGTTCAATAAAAGACAGAGTTACTTTATGTAATTTAGTAGATTTATTGAATCTAACACAACTGTTCATAGCACAGTGAAAAAATGTAAGAGAGAGATGTACCACAGACAATTATCATTCTAGATTTTACAACTGGTGTTACAAGCACACAAACCGAAAATAGATACACATTACCATTTTATGTTCTGTATTGAACAGACAGTCCTCCAGGAGAACACTCAGTTCTGTATTATCCTCAAATGGCGGAACCATCGTGTGCCAACCCTACGGTCCATGACTTATCCGAAGACAGACCGGCAGCTTGTGACATCCCTGACTGCTTCTGCAATACGCCTACTGTTAGGAATATCAAGACAGGGAAATGTATCAGGATAAGCGAGTGTTAACATTATTAACCTTTAATATATGCATGCAGTAATAATTATATGTCTTTGTTGGTAGTAGTTGTAACTAAACCACCTCTCTCAAAAGAATGAACTACTCTCGTCATGTTTTGGCCAAATGATCGTCAACCCATACGCTATGTAAATATAAGTAACCTTGGTTCTTTTAGAGTTGTAGAGACTTTCAAGGTAATTAATGTGTGCATATATAAGTAACACAAATTTTGTTTGTTATATAAGATTGAGGGCCCCATCCATCGCCCACAACTATGAGTGCCATCCAATGTCTGCACCCCCTTGTAGGGGAATGATAGGTATAGGAATGGTTAACTTAGTGTATAACAATAACCATTCAACCCTGCTTGATGGAACTTCAATTCTGTTGCACTAGCCTTTACTAGTATTGTAGTAAAAGGACTAATTGTCCTAAGTTGTAAATTGGCACACTACTGTGGCCTTGCAATCAATACTCAATACGATTATAAATCGGTGTTCTGTTGCACTAGCCTTGACTAGTAATGTAGTAAAAGGACTAATTGTCCTAGGTTTGTAATATTGGCACACAACTGTGGCCTAGTAATCAATACTCAATACGATTATTAATCGGTTATAGTTTTATACCTGTATTATAAATACAGTCAGATATATCTCCTTGCCTCACAAGATGAGATAAAAGATTATTATTTTGGGGTTCAACCTAATCTGGTTATACTAGTTTTCCATAGTTATTCAATCGATTCAATGATTACACACATTCACCAAAGAATAAGATCCCAATTAATCCCCGCAACCAAGCAGAGCCAGAATTTACACGAAAGGGTCCCAAGTGCACGCTTCCACCGAAGTATCAACAGCGAAAACCCGATATTCTATCAGTGCCGGGTACCTGACTACGGAAGACATCAAGATACATACTCAAATGATTCATGATAGTAGTCAAGAACCATATCATACTGAGGTTTATTACAACCAAACCGTTTAACAGTTAAAGAAAGTTAATTTCATCTTGAAATAATAATTAGTTCTATATGTTTCATATAAATTATCTTCTCAAATAGAACTTAGTATGTGTATAATTTAAGAATAATTCATTCTATATTTACAAGTAACATCATGCTAGGGCTGAATAGTTTTATTCAGTTACTTGTAATAATATCAATTCTCCTTTCTAATACATGGAACAGAAGGGTAGGAAGTGATTAAATGGATTAGGGTAGGAATTCAACCTCCCGCAATCAACTAATATTAATCCAACCATAATTCGATGATGTTCGTGTATAATGTTTGTAAATGGTCCAATAAATAAATAACTCTTTGGCCGAAGAGCATCCTTTATCGAACCAATGTTCAGTGTGCGTAAATTTCTCAGCGGCGTGTATAGTACATATGCTTGCAGTCGAAGCTTTCCAAATTAAGCAATCATGCGAGGGAGTTTATTAATCCCGGGGGTTGTGAAGCCCCAAAATCGCAACTAGCTCAACATTTATTACATAATTTTAAAAGCACTCCAGTCTGATGAATTTATCAAACTATTGTCAGGTTAAATATATCACAATTTAAATACTTGAACGAATTAACGAAAGAAGGACTTAGGGTTTCATAGTTAAGTTCAATTAACAAGAATCTAATTTAATCAAGTCAAAGGCAACCAGTATTATCACAACCGAATTGATTATGAAAAATGATTACCGAGTCTTGGCACTCAATAAATGGTAATTGAACAGATACGCCTTAACTGCATTAACTTAATTATCCATCTTAAGAGACAGAATAATAACAAAGCGGGGCTGCAACACGTTACTTTAAAAGCAGGTTACATCCGGTCCCTGTTCATTTCTAACTCGTAAGTGAATCTATTTACGCTAAATTGCTTATCGATTAAAGATCAATATATTAAGCCAAGGCTATTCCATATATTCCCCATACATTCCTGTAAGAGTAATAAATTCCAAGCCAAGAACACACTGACCCCTAAGAGTCACCTTATTTGCTGTAACTTTAAAAATATCTTGTGTATATTCTACCACCCGCTGTAAAACTTAGGTAAGGTAGGATAATATTAACTATTCCGTAAAATGATTAAGTCTCCTTCGAAAAATCTATAACAAATGGTTAATACGTCAAACATACACATATTTATAATATTCCGCTAGATTAGGTAATTTAATTAATCGATGTGACAATCTCTGAAAATTGGTTAAATAAAGTTCAATATAATGTTCCATTGACATACCTATATAAAGTTGTGTAACCATAAAACATAATATAAAGTAATATCAAATAAACAATGACCATCTCTGAAAGAAATTGGTTAAACAAAAGCACATAAATTCCCTTGATATACAATAGTATTCCGCCTGATATACCTAGAAAGTAGATCACGTCAACATATACACAACTATAATATACAGCAAGATAATATAAAACATATATGTAAACATCTCTGGAAAAAAATGGATAGACAAGTTCATCGTATTTCCTTGTTATACAATAAGTGACTTTGTAATTTACTGTTAATAAATTAAATGTAGGCAAAGTAATCAGTCACCCATTGTATTAATTAGGATTTCCCATATCGGTTAAGCATACACAACGTTTCATCTTGAGAAATGATAGTTATATTAGAAATAATATGATTCAAAATATATATATTTTTTAGTAAGACAATTATTTTAATTCAAATATAATTTTAATTTTATAGTACAACAGTTGGTTGTAAACAAAACCGATATGGTGAGTTTAAAAAAACATGCCACAAACCTTCGAAGACTTCTTTAAGACTGTGAGTCGCCATGTAATTCAACCTGGAAATTTACCTAATAGTACCATTCTATTATTTAATCCTCACTACGCTTGAATTTACGTTTAATATTATTTCGTCGACTTCAGAAGAATGATTTGTATTTTGGAATAAAATAATTCAAGTTTAACATCCAGTAAATAGTTACTTGCTTTAAAGATTCAACTACATCGATACGTCCTAGTAAGTCTCGATTTTAATCAAATGGATAAAATTTACACATCTGTACCTACTCTAGTACACTACTAATTTAATACGTATTTTCAGTATTGACGATATTAAAATAATTCAATTCCTTACGATAAATCTAACTGGAGTACATGACAACCCACAGTTCGGCAAACAGCTCTCGAACTTCCTGTGTTCTGGAAGAAACAGAATTATCACAATTATCATTTAATAATTTTAAGATTATACTCGCGTCTGTGTTCATATTCAATTACCAAATGATTAAAGTTATTAAGTGCATTCACACATATAAAACCTAATCAAAGAATATGGCTTCTTACTTGCAAGGAAAGTAACTTCATTCGAAAAGCACTTTGCTCTAAATAACGAGCATACAACTAAGTTTCTTGTTATGTAACACAGTCCCTATTAAATGCCCTAATTTCCCACTTAAACTACTAAAACTGGTGAATCACTCATATGTATTTATTTAAATACACAGAAGGTGTATTTTACTAATTTTATTATTACAGAGATTTAATCTCAAGCCTTGGTTTAAGCTACTGTCCTAAATCTTACAAACTAAAATCGAAAGGCATGTACAAATAGCCTTATTTCTACCGACTTAAACCAATAGCTTTAAAATTGTTGTTAAGTAGTGTTGTGTACTTGTGTGTTGTTATTTATGAACAAATTTGAATTTTGACACAAGGGTTGTCGATAGGATAATCAATAAATTGAAACCCATCGACCATGCAAGATCATTTTGATATCCCCTAGATAGTCTCGATTCAATATCGACCAGGTAAACACCATTAATCTTAGCCCTTGTACCACAATACATATAATTTAATACAGACGAAATTACAGTTATTCAATTATTTATGATGTCGAGGCTCCCTTTTATCTTGGTAAATGAATTATGGTGTGTAATTTATGATGTAAAAAATGTGAAGGTAACTACTTATTTCTAGATGTTACTTAATTTTAAGCTGTGTTAATTTTATGTTGTCACACTTTCATGATTTATTATATCCTCCTAAGAGTAATAAATCATTACTTTTTTTGAGTAAGCGTTCCCTAAAATTCATTTAGATGCGTGGATTATATTATTTCTCGTCCAATTGAATTTAAATTATAGATTATAATGTAATGTGTAATTATATGAGTGGTTAAACCAAACACAAGAAATAAAATGAACAATACAATAAAAATAATATGATTATGATAGAAGTAATAAAACACTCATTAAAATATTACTTTACAACAAACAATTTTAGATACATTTAATGAATGTTCTACCCCTCAAGTACATAATAGATACCATCACTCACAGACAAAACTCAGAAGGGTTTATTATATTAATAATAAAATAATGAATATGTTCTTCTATGCTAAATTATGTTAGGATTAAATTTAAGCTAACTACATAAATATAAGAAAACATCTAACTAATTGTGTATTGAATCAATATTATATTATATGTAAATCTTTTTATCATGCAATAATTATTTAATTATCATGGCATGATAGTAAATTATTAGACAATTTTTCTACGTTTTAAATGACAAGGTTTTAAAAGAGACTATAAAATTATACTGCCTAATCATCCCGTTAATAATAATCACTAAAAACAGCAAGCTTTGAAATATTAAAATTTAAATAATAAGTCTAGTTTAAAACAAAACCCACGGAGTTTCGCTGAGAGGTTAAAATTAAAGAAACACTTACATAACCAGTGCTGGAAGACACCTCACTACACTTCACTTGACTCTAATTTTAAGAATATTTTCTCTAATATAATATTAACAAACGCGCGCGCGACCGACCTTCTTAGAATTCGAGCTAGCACTCCCTCTAATTTAAGTATATTTTCTCTCTAAACGCGCGCGCGACCGCCGTTTCTAGAATCTCGGTTCACCTCCCGTGCCCTGCGTAACCGCCGATCTCTCTCAAGCAAAAGGTCCGAGGCATTCCGTTCGCTGGCGTGCCCTGATTGGTCGGCTGCACCTGCCGGCTATCTGACCATACCTGTTTACAATCTTATGTTGTGATAGTAACATATGACCTTATTTTCTCATTAATAGAATTTAATTCAGTGTGAACGTTTATTTTTTAACCGCAATTGATTATTTGTAACGCAATCGATCCGTGGCTACCCTATAGCTATCTCCCTTTAACTCTTTTATGTGTTCAAAATTGACGATAGGTACATAGTGCCACGCTATAACCGTAAGAGATACAGCCAAATGGACCGGCGCGAAAGAGGAAGGACCACACTCCCACATAACACCGACGTGAAGTAATATAGCTTGCTATTGCATTTCAGTCGGTTTGTGGAAGGTTCCGGAGGCCCGATCCCCCCTTCCCCCTTCTCAATCTTCCCTCCACCCTCGCCCCTTTATTCCTTCCTAAAACGTCCGCAACGCATCCTCGAGACCTCTGGTATTGCGGATGTCCGTGGGCGAAGGTGTCACTTATCATCAGGTGAGCCGCTTGCTTGTTTGCCAACCTATCACATAAACAAGTACGAGTTGAAAAATGTAATACCGACTTCCATTCTATGCAGTTATAGAACTGAAACTCAAAAACTTCTGGACCGAATTTGATGAAATTTAAATGGGACCACACGGGAAGCACCAGCTTTGAAACAAAAAGAAAAAAGAAGTTTGAGAATCGGTTCACCCTATCGAAAGTTATGAAGTAAAAATACATAAAAAAATACAGTCGAATTGAGTACCTCCTCCGTAGCATATGAGTTTTAAATCAAATAGTGAGCTCATAAAAACTAAAACCCTATCGAGCAAACGTTTTACAGCTTTGATGAGCTAATAAAAATGAAATAGTTAAACAAGGCTATTTTTCTGTATTGCTAATTTATAACACATGTGTTATTTTTGTATTATGTGCCAGTATTTTATACTTGACATTGTAATTTTCAAAAATTCAAATTATAGTATTAATGATTTAAAAATAATTACTAGTACTAATAAGTAAATCTGACTTAACAAGTTTACCAATAAATCAGTATTAGTAATAAGTAAATTATTATACTTCTGTTAATTAATCTACCAGCCATGATTGTAGGTTCACAAAAAATATAACAAAAATATTTCATTGGAAGTAGTCTTCGTAGTAGTCCTAATGCCCTTCATTATTTCTTAAGTATTGGTCTCATAAACCATTTTATCTAATCTAACGAACATTATAAATGTGAAAGTTTAGATGGATATATGAATGGATGGATGGATGTTTGTTTCTCTTACACGCTTCAACGGCTGGGCCTATTTTGATGAAAGTTGGTATGGAGGTAGATGAGGCGCTTGATTAACACATCGGATACTTTTAATCATTATTATCATTTATCACCTCGCGGGGCAAAAAGCTTAATAGTCTTGGGCACAGCATAAGCAAAATTACAAGCTCTCTGACTACGTCAAGATCGTAATAATGACTTAACTTCTATCAATAGAATAATTCTGTTAAAGGTGTGTCAGTTTCTGTTAGCTAAGTAAAAAGCACGCTTTGAATATAGCAGATTTTTTACACTAGACGTGCTTGGCGTATAGACGCCATGTCATTCATGTTTTTTGTTTAGCCGCCTGTAGTCGAGAGATTTGGACCACACTGACAGGAAAGCACATACTCCCAAAAACTAACTACAAAGTTTGGTTTGTCGAATTTCGGGTTTTTTACGAAAGTGAAAAACTACAGCCAAGGGTGATGAAATGGAATGTCAGTTTTTTTCCCTCATAATCATCATTATCCATCACAACGGATTCAAACATCAGTGAAACATCAGCATTCTTGAGTGAATCGCCTGCAATATTGCCATTTTTTTTAAACACTATATAACAAAAAGTTTTGCCTACATAATATGTGCGAAGGAGTATACAGCGGTGTTTTAAATGCCTACGTATCACCAGATTAGTTTTTGGTCTCATGTTATAGGGGGAGCCTATTGCCATCTATCTATACGGGACATAATTTTATGCGCGGGTAACACCCGCGAGGCGCAGCTAGCAGTCTATATAAGTCTATTGACCCTCTGTCTCGATGGTGGGTTTATCTATTCTGGAATTTGGTAGTAGGTAGAGCCTTTTGAAATACATGAATTTATAAATGACGTACACATCATATTAATTGTTTAAGTATAGTTCAATTCAATTGAATTGAACTATACTACTTCACTAGTAATTACTAGTGAATCCTTTATGCCTAAACTATATTATAATTATCAATTGAATCTGAAGCTAAAGTTGATTTACAGCAAAGTAATTCTGATACCTAATACAGTCAATTATATTATCTTCGAGTTTTTCATTTGGCTTTCTATCTACACTTTTAACGTACATCCTGTAATATGCATTAACATTTGCATATAGTTATTTGTATTCCATATCCATCAAGCCAACCAATATCCCAATAATAATTATATCATTTTAAGGTACCATTTAAATTAGCCGCTAAAAACCGGTATATCATTAATTATTTTACAGGCTTGCTGCTTATTTCATCAAAGAATATTAAATTTAAATAAAACGCGAGTACATGAAACAGCTTAACACACCACACAACCACAAAGAAACAGCTTTCTTTGTGGCTAGCAAGTATAAATTAGTGTGCATGAAACCTCTCCAAATCATGCAACTTATAATTACAGTAGCTTAAATAACTATTTTAAAACTAAAGAAAACAGTAATTTTTAAACTTTCGCGATGTGAACACATATTTATATTATATGAACGGGGCTTAATCGCGTTAGTAATAGTATTTATTTACCTCGACGTTTCGATCAAGTTGCATTGATCGTGGTCACGAGTGGACTGAAGAGGCGGGTGTCATTGTCTTGAAGTATGGAGATACTTTTTAATATACCCCCAACAGTTGTTATAAAAAGTCAACAGACTAAAGAAAACAGACTGGCATATTTTTTTTTTAATAACAGAGACAAATTTTTAAATTTCGCACTTTTTTTGAAAAGCTTCCACTGCAACGCTAGATGATATGCTCTTAGAAACCTGATGCTCATCTTGCATTTACAGTGTCACTGAGCGTGCTGAATGTATTCAAATGTTTGTAGACGTAGAAGACGTACACCTTAAAGCTATGTGTTTCATTGTGGTATTCATTGTCGATCAGCATGTTACTCAACATGTAGCAGAGCCTGTTGAAGTAAGACGTGGAAATGTTGTTTAACAATGTTGCTATATTGTAATTATATGTTACGATGTTAAAATGTTCAGTGCCACGTATTACAGCTGAATTTTTGATTCGAGATATAGGTATATGGATAAGTGGGAAAAGAGGAGCAAGAGTGTCGCTGCGAAAATATGTAGTAGTAGGAGGCTAGCTTGGGTACCTCTGAAGAGCCAGCTTGGGTCATCACAATCACTGAAGCTCGGAAGAAGATAAGGAAATCGAAGAGACCTAAGGAAAATCCTAGAATGGAGGCCGTGGACTAACAACAGACCACGAGGCCGCCCACCTTAGAGATGGGTAGATGATATCCGAAGACATGCAGGCCATGACTGAATGAAAAAAGCTGCAGACAGAGTGATCTGGAAGTAATTGGGAGAGGAATATGTGCAGAAATGCACATAAAAGACTAAAGAAGAAGAAGAAGGAAAATCAGTTAAAAACAACGAGAAGACTATCGACAACGAGATCTAAGACAGCTACGAGGAATCACATAGAAGTTCAAAGTGCGTTGATTATTCGAGAAATATTTTCATATCTACACCATATGTCCATATATTGCGTTTGAAGTTAGTTTTATTTTGCAGTTCGTAAATGTGTCTACCAAGTTGTCGTTATGGTAACGACTTCTAAGGCGTTTAACAATAGAAACAGTGATAATACAATCCTTGGTTAGCAGTGTGCAGTGTGTTTTATTTAAATTGCACTTTTTGACGATAGTAAGTGCAATCACCAATCAAATTAGACACATTGAAGCTGATTCCATACTGGAGGGAATTCATGCTGGGAGATGTTTCCGAACTCCCGTACCTAGTCAATACTAGATAATAAATGAGAAAGAATTTGAAGGTGGAAGCCGGACCCTCGCTATTAAGACTTATATCGGTGAAAGTACCTGGCTCACCGGGAAAAGATGGTAAATGTAAAGAAGGGTGCAATGCACTCATGGTTGAAGGCAGTCGGTCGCGTCACGCCGGACCACTAGAAAATCCTTGGCCTTTCGGAGACAAGAGCACGTCTCCGTTCCAGGACACACTCCACAGTCAGCACTTCCCTGGGTCGACCCAACACATTCCGGAACCGCAGTTCTTAAGCCGCAAGACAAACTTCCTTCGATTTACTTTTATTGAATTCACCACTAACGGTTGCAGCGAACGTTTTGTTAGTATCTGACATTTGTTTACATTTTGTGAGTGGCACAGATGCTTCACTTTTTTCCGGTTAGGTGGCGAGAGTTTTAATTTTAAGGATTGAAGTCGGAAGGAAAAGGAAGGCAAGCCAGAACACATACCATACATTGTGTTACGTGTTTTTCGTGATTTCTCTGATCGGTGGTGGACACGATTTCATCCTAGGACTATTTTCTTAAGGTTAAACATTTAGAAAAGATTTCCTGTATATTCTAAATGTCTACTTATTCTCATCCACCAGGGGTCGTCCATTGTTATTGAAAAAATGCCTCCAACTTGAATGCCGTAATGTCAACAGAGCTTGATAATGCATATTATTGATAAAGATAAAGATAGATTTATTGCATATAACATGGGTAGATGTTATATAATAAACACAATGTGCACATATGTAGTCGCGTAGTTATAAATTTATTCCAATAACTTTTATCTATGCAGACGTAAAATTTTTTTATATGAAGCAAGCAGCAAAAAATATATATAAAACTATTATTAAACATTTAAATTAAAAAATAATTAAACTAATATTATAATCATCATGATGGCGGAAAATGTAACCAGTAAATCTCGGTCGAGTTTTTTAAAGTCAACTTTTTTAAGCCTTTTTTAAGCCCCCCTGACATCCAAAATTCAGCTTTCCAGGTTCACTTTCTTTTCCAAATGTTTAAGGTGACTGTACTATATATACCTACTATGTTGCCCTTTTTATGCGATATGCATACGTGACCTCACCAAACAGGCGTACTCGACCGCGTGCCACTAAAAAACCTCTTCAATTTACCTTCTCCACTTGTAGGTATTTCTACAAGCATTTTTATATTCCAGAGGGTAAGGACAAAAGGTAGGTATTAAGTTTATGTGCGCTCGTAAACATAGAATGGTAAATAAACGAGATAAGAACAAACTCTTTGTGCCGGAGTTTTTGTTTGGGCTGTTCTAAGGTGGAGAGTGTGGAGTAATTGATTGTAGCAGGGCTTTATTTTTATTCTTTTACGGATGCTGGTTGGACACGAAACTTTTTCTGGGCCGTCTAAATACAAACCTAAATAGCACAACAAAGTGTAGTGGAATTTAAACGAATTAATTCATATTGTTTGAAACCTATCATTCAAAGTATGATCTATTAGCTGCGGCCCGCGGTTTCATCCGCTTGGTGATAGATGATGGTGATAAAATATCCTAATTGGTAATTCAGTGTCTCATCTATCTACCCAAAAAAATCATACAAATTCGTTTAGCCGTTTATGTGTGATTGGCTTACAAACATCCATACATGTAAACTTTTGACCTTTATAATATTGGTAGAAATCAGGGTCGGGTCCATTTCTCACATTGCTTCAGGCGACTATCTGATACATCAAAAGTGTTGCAGAAATCATTTTAGATTAAAATAAGAGTAAAGTCATGAACTTTTTTTTACTCTGAATGATTGTGATCTACAAAAGAATATGTAACAAAGATACAAGATCACCCACGTCGCGTCGGAATGTAACCGTGCAAAGCAAGGAAATGCCATCTAAAGAGTACCTACACCTTTTGTACGAGGATCCGATGTGGTTAAAGTATACCGCTTTAGTGTCAGATAATAATAATAATAATACCATGATTCTCCCTGGGTCTAAATGAGATCCCTGACCCCCGGCTTGCCTTAATTGGCCGTCCGGGGGTGGAGACGCAAAAGCATGTAACAAAAAGCTCCAAGGGTGGAAGTGTTAAAGGGCATAACGCCGGTAGTAGCGCTCTAGTGAAACCGCAGCACACCTCTCGACACCCTTTAGCCATCCACACCAACGTTGCCCCTTTTGTCACCACTCATGGTGGTCTTTATGGGGGGCCCGTTTAGTGGATGGCAAGTCACCACCTGCCTAAATATTTTAACATGAGACTAAAATTGGCAGGTGCCGTAGTCTCTTCCATAGCCCACTATCTTCCTTATCACTAATAAGTTCATATCAATAGTCTGGCCATTTTACCCATATTTGTAATAGTTATAAGTACCATGTTACCCTTCATCCAATTTTTTTTCTGTTTTTTATACTCCTTTGTATTTTAGTGAAACTTCTGGTTTTCTCAGTAAAAAGTCAAAGTCAAAATCATTTATTCAATTTAGGCATCAAAGATGCACTTATGAACGTCTATTTTTCATTATGATGTACTTTAAAGACTCTACCGCCACGTTCCAAAATATATAGAGCATACCGAGAAGAGGCGGCAAGAAACTCGGGGAAAAGAAATAGAAAAAGGGATATAAAGGGAAAAATAAAAAGATTTAACTTTATTACCTACTAGCTGGTGCCCGCGACTTCGTCTACACAGGATTAGTACTTTGAGTAGTTTATTATCTTCTCCAAGGCTATATCTATCTATATACCAGAAAGTCATTAAATATTTACACGGTCATCATCTTTCTATTGCTTTATTTATGTACTTTTGGCTACTTTGTATATTATTAGAATTTACAAAAACACCATAACAAACCCCAAAATACAATTTAAATAATTTTAACAAAATATGATTAACAAAATTACATAAAAATAAAATCTAAACGAAATCTACACAGCTAGGTTACCTACACCGTTCAGCACCACGTCTCGAGCAAAAGTAGCGATCCGCCATGTTGTCGACTTACAAGCCCACTACAGATCGCAGCGCCTCTCGTGGCAACATTTGGAAGCAAGAAACGCTCCCTGATTGGTCCGTTCTGACGACGTTCTTCATCCGGTCTACTTTTTCTCCAATAGTACACTATACACTTAGTAAATAATTATATATAACTTTAACTACATAGAGATGTAAAATTTTTGATTTATAATACACTTAAACCTCATAATTAATAGGTTACTTCTAAGATTTTGTAGGTCAAAGATGAGCGAATCTCTGGATGAAATGCCCCGAGTTGCCTGCAAGTTTTGATGTATAGCAAAGAATAAAACATATAACGTTATGTGTTGGGTCTAGATATTCTCTATTGAGGATCTGCCTAAGAATAGGGGTCTACTGATGTTACGGAAACATAACTAGATCTTTCTACGGAAATGGCTACAGTCAGTGAGGTTTAATTGTCTGTATACTTAAAAGACAAGTAGATATTCGTGAAGGAAATGGCCATAGGCCGATTTATAGAAACAAATTCAATTAATTTATTCATCAGACATACTCTATAGTAGTATCTTGTTCAGGTGATTTTTTTTTAAACCACCAGCTCGTATATGTCCAATTACGTATCACTATTTTTTATTATCTATGTAAAGCAAGGCATTGTAATGCATTTCTTCCTTGGGGTGTATTGCTGTATGAAGCTCCAATGGTTGCAAAGTGATTTGGATTTGGAACGTTAGTTGCAGGAAAGCTCTTAGTACCTACTTGTGAAGAGAGTTTATTCGAAAATCGAACAGGCCGCCACAGACAGCATACAGAAAAAAAGGAAAAGAAAATAGGCGCGATTGTAATGAATTTGGAACAAAACACGGTGTTTTGTGTTATTAAACAACTTTCATAAAATTTTATAATTTTAAACATGGTGCATGTAACTGTGACGATATATCGAGATCTCCAAAAGCAATAAAACCGTGGTGTACATCCCGTGAGTACTATTTATAATTAGTTAACAACCGCGACAGTCTAAAGCAGCGTTTTCCATAAAATGTTCCTTCCAAAAATATTACTCTGTCACTCTATAACTGGACAAATGTGTCCATTTGAATATTAACTGTTAATTTATTTTGCTTTTAACTAAATTACTGCATTTTTATCATAGCTCTGAGTTTTTATTGTCTGTCTTCGTCTTGGGCGGCTTTAACTCCTCGCTTCACCCAGGACTCTACATAACTCCCTCGCTTTGCTTGGGAATTAAATTTTAATGTCAACTCTAGAGTCCCCGTTACACTCAGGGTTCAATATGCCGCCCGTAACGTATGAAACTGCTTTACTCCCTCGGCACATAATCTACTATTTAGACTCGAGCTTTTGAGATTCTGCTGATAAGCAATGAAGTTACGTGCTTCTTAGCGCAATGACCGTAGTTTTAAAATTATATTAATGTAGGTAATATTCTAGATCCAAATTCTTTACGGTCTTAAGGTGCAAAAAAGGTCTTAAAAACATATGTCTAGTAATTTGGCTTTGTCTTCCGTAGACTAAGCGAGCGAGCTACGGGCGGGTCAGCTAGAAATAAATGTATTGGATTTAAATACAAAATATAAATATATAGGTATACAGCATAAGTATTTTATAACTGCTTTTTACCATTTTTTTATTTGGGTCAAAATCCGCTCAAGGTCTTTAGTTCCCAAATTAGGCAGAGCCCGTACTGTAAGAGCCTGATGACTAATATACATATTTATAAACATATACCTACACAGCCAGCGAAACATACATGTTCATGCACACAAATGGTTGATCTGACCGGGGCTCGAACCCCGGACCAGCGACATAGAAGGCAGGGTTGCTGGCAACTGCATCTATCGGCCAGTCAAAAGGAACCTTTATTTGGTACGGGTGGTATAGTTACACTCTTAATATTTTTGTAAGCTGTAAGTTATAAAATCCCATACTATGGTAGAAAACTAATATCAAACAACAGTAAATACAAAACCAACTTCAGTCGTATAAAATAGTGCGACCGTATTAATAATACAAGTTGCGCATTAATTAAATTCAATAAGTACCGAGGGGTCTGTGTGCCAATAACAAGTTTGGCCAGTTTCGAACTACCCCCACTCTCTGATGGTGTATATTGTATTGGACGATTCTTTGTTTACAGCTTTTACCATATACACAAATGAGTTGAATATGTTCTATGTTCATATTTATTATCCTATTTCTCAACATTTACACTATAGGTACATTAAAATTCATATTCTTGTTAGGTTTAAAATAAGATTTACGAACTGATTGATGTTTATAAGAGTGTGTCTTAATGTTTTCTTATCACGTCTTATCACCGGCAAGTTTTCGCAGTCTGAGCTATCCGCAGGTCAAGAAAATTCAGAAAAATTTGAGAAATATTTATTTCAAAAAACGTTGCCAAATATTGCTAAAATGTTATATGTTGGTAGCAAGTGTTCTTGCGGAATATTAATGAAATTGTCTACTTTTTAAGCTTGACCAATTATGTTCAAAACCGAAATTACTCTTTAAAGTTAGATGCCTGATATGGGTACCAAACTTTATAAAAATCGGTCGGTAAATAGCGCCGCAGCAAACGTCCCTCTTTTAAAACAATACCTCCCCACTCAAAAGTCGTCAAAAAAGAAATATTATATTGGATAGTTAAACATGCATACCAAGTTTCGTCAAGATTGGTTGAAAAATGCGACCTGTACAGGAGCCAACATGCAACCTAACAAACATACAGACTGATGAATGTCAATTTGGAAAATCAATTTGAAAGTCAACTATAGGTACATTGAATTTCAGATTCTTGCTAGTTTAAAATAAGTTGTACGAACTGATTGATGTTTATAAGAGTTTGGGTTGGGTTTTTGATAGTATTGTTTCTTAGTTATAACTATGTTTCTTATTTTTCTCAGATCTTTATGTTATATGCCTCATTATATCTCAGATATTTATGTGAAAACTAACATATATCTAGGATTTCTAAATTATATTTAGGATCTGTAAGTTATAGTTTATAGGTTTTTTTTATATTCGGGAGGAGGATATCCTTTATGAATACTGCAGAGCAGTATCTCTGAGGTTATGTCCGAGTCCACCAGCGGGGATGGGAGTGCCAGTGTGTACGGACTAAAACCTCCGCCCTCTTTCCTATACACTACAGACACTAGGTCCGTACCTTTACAATATTACACCTTTTATTAATTACTAGTCTGAAATGTATCTAACGAGACTTATAGACTAAGTGCGAGTCCAATAATAAATATATAGTTTTTTTTCTTACTATATTACATTAATTTACATTAAGACTTACTAATTTACAATTAACAAGCTATTATAAGACTTAAAAATAACACTTTATCTTCCTGCCATCGAGACCGATCGCAGGTAAGCCGTCGCGACCTCTTCGTTCCTGTCCTTAATTGCCATTTTTATATTGTAGTCTGTAATGGTCTTTATGGATGCCCCTGTTGCCCGCCTCACGAACCTGCCAATTGCATCTGAGCTGTCATCTGTGTGATAGATGCGCTAGATAGTGAGCTGAGTGCGGTGACACTACCATCACTGCATGCGAGATGCTCTGTCGCAGTTTTGTCACCTTTATCTTCGTCTGTACAATGATGACGTTTTCATCGGTCAGTGTTCGTGATCCTTCGCCTGTCCCATATATCCTTTGCTGATCATGGATGGTTTCTCTTCCTGGGTGATCTGTTTTAGGTTAGCCTGTAGGACGATCCTAAGAATCTCACACAATAAATTTTTGTGCAATCGTCACAAGGTAATAACAAAGAAGGCAATAGTTTATGTTATTACAACTATGTTGTCGTTAATCAGAATGAGGTTTTTTTTTTTGTCCCCGGTTATCCTTTATGGATACCACCCACCACGGGAAGGGAGGTGGTTATGTGGGAGTCCGTATACCCACCAAAACCCCGGGGTGTTCCGTCACTGCCGCCCTCGGCGGGAACGCGGGACAGATTTTCCACACGACCGCGAACCCGCCGTGGCTGTCCGTTGCCGGACCCTTCTCCTCGCGGCACGCCAGAACACATGGCGCGCCGCAACTGCCTCGGAGACCAAACTCGCCAACAATGGGCGCCAGACTTCCCCGTGGTCTCCCTGTGGTGAGTCGGATACGTAGCCCCACCACCTGCTACGTCAGCCACGGGGGATAACCCCCCCACGACCCCACCTTCTCGAGCCTGCGCCAAAGCGCCGGGGCCCCACCTCCTCGAGCCTGCGCCAAAGCGCCCGGGCCCCACCTCCTCGAGTCTGCGCCAAAGCGCCCGGACTCCGCCACTCCTATGTGGACTTGGCGGCCAAAGCCCATAGAAGCGGCCCGCCTGAGCCAGCCAGCGCACCCCAACGCCGGCGCGGCCCCTGGGTTCCTCTTGGCTTCACCGTGGTGATCCAAGCCACGGTGAAGCTACTACTACTACTAGCTACTACTGAGCCCCCCCGCCACGTCAATGCGAGAACCCTTGGGGGGGGGGGGGGGGGTTAATCAGAATGACCTGGGGCCGTATTCTATATTACCATCAAAGATGTAACGTGGCGCGTTACGATATCTTCATGGAATGTTGGTAAAATTGTATGAATTTCACGATCATTCCCCGATGATAACGTAGCGCACCGCGTTACATGCTTGAAGATCATAGCGAATAAGGCCTCTGATCTCTGGGGTATAGCCCGCGCCGAACGTGCGTCACGAAGTTTCGATACGCAGGTGTGCAACCGTAGCGCCATCTACATTATTAATTTAACGCGTTATTAATTAAGTTTAACTAGTATATTGCATAATATTATCCATAATCCTTTTTTTCGCCCGAAGTGAAGAACGTTTAAAACTTAGCTCCGTTTTATTTAATAGAATTAATATGTTAGAAGTTGTGTTTACGTATTGAATTGTGCACCAATGTGAAAAATGATCTTTGAAATATAAGCTTAAGTGTTGGGAAGTAATATCTTGCAGAACTGTGAGTACAATAAACAATAAACTAAAACTCAGATTGTACAGAGAAATAAATTATCTGCATCCTACCTCCAACAATTATTACTTCTGTACAACATAAATTCACAAGTTGCCTCATGGAATATTAGTAGCAACCCAGGCCTAGTGAGTTGAAAAGCAATTAAGCATTATAGTATCACAAGGATCGGTACTGGATTAGAATATAATCAATAGTTAGTTCGAATTGCTTTACGACTTTTGCAGATATACACATATAAAATAAATAATAATAAAAATGTCTCAATCAGATCTGAGCTGGGGATGTTGCGACCTAGGCCTAACTGATGATTCGTATTGGACATGCATACAATGTAAAAAAGCATATCACCTTCAATGCCTGAATACTGAAGGGAAGTATACGGGTAACTGGAAGTGTCCTGCGTGTCTCAGTGCTAGGTTAAAAGGCGGAAAAAATGATAACACGCCAGTGCGCTCATCCAAACGTGACAACACAGTGCGCTCAGGCAAAAGTGACAACATGCCAGTGCGTTCTTCGAGCGCATGCGATACTAATGCAAGGTCGTTGAAAAGAGTGGCTATATCATCCCCTACGCAAGATTTGGTTAAACCGTTGACTCGCGATGATATCCGCGACATTATTAAGACGGAGATGGACACAATGCTAACAAAAATTAACAGCACGATTTCTGTTGCATTGGCGAGGGAATTGAACTCTGTAAAAACCGATATAGCTGAACTGAAAGATTCGATTCCTTTCATCGGTAATCAGTACGAAGAAATAAAGCAAACATCAGAAGACAATAGCAATAAAATTAAGAAGCTGCAAGAAGAAAACGACAGCCTTAAAGATACCATTACAGACCTATCTCACAAATATAATCAAATGGAGCAGTTGAACCGCACTAGCAACATAGAAATACAGTGCGTACCCGAAAGTAAGACAGAAAACTTATTACTGATTACTTCGCAGCTGTGTCAATCTGTGGGCTGTGCTATCAAAGACGAGAACGTTTTGAACTGCACTCGTGTGGCTAAAATGAATGCTTCGAGCCCCCGGCCTAGATCTATAATAGTTCAACTTAGCTCACCGAGACTGCGTGACTGTGTTTTAGCTGCAGTTATAAAATATAACAAATCACATCCAGGAAACAAATTAAATACATCACATCTTGGAATTAAAGGTGAAAAAAAAGCTGTTTTCATCTGTGAGCATTTGTCCCCCCACAATAAAGCTTTACACGCTGCAGCAAGACGTGCAGCCAAAGAAAAAGGTTTTAAGTATGTGTGGGTCAGAAATGGAAGAGTTTATATGCGTAAAACGGATGATTCGGACTTTAAGTATATTCGTGACATGGACTGTATCAATAAGTTAAAATAGGTTAATTAAAATTATTAAAGTATGTGTTTTTCGACTTTATACAAGTAAATATGTTTGGTTCGTTACATATATATTATCAAAACGTAAGAGGCCTTAAGACCAAAGTTCTATCTTTTACTACAAAATTGGCTGCTTCAAATTATGATGTTATTGTGTTAACTGAGACGTGGTTGAATTCAAACGTCTTGTCTACTGAACTGTTTGATGACAGATATAATGTGTACAGAAGAGATAGAGAGACATCAAAATTAAGCATGAAAAGGACAAGAAAGAGCAAAGTTATAGAAGAAGGAGGAGGCGTTCTTATAGCAGTAAATAAAAAATATACTGTAAGACATGCACCTCATTGGCAGAGTGATGCTGAAGATGTGTGGCTTACTATAGATGTTAATAATTCTAAATCACATAAACATATAGCTCTCTGTGCGACTTACATAGCGGCTCTAGTTGATAGGACTTACCTTAAACATTTCTTAGATAACTGTAATCGTGTTTCAGAGGAACACAATTATAAAACTTGCATTATCGGAGATTTTAATTTAGGTTGTATCGATTGGTCCCAAGTAGATGATCTACAAACACAGTACACAGTCCCTTCTGTGGCACAACATCTCACTGATTTCTGTAATGTAAATTATTTTAAGCAACTTAATAGGATACCTAATTGTCTCAACAAAGTTTTGGATTTAGTTTTTACCGATCTGGATCACACAGAAGTTACTAAATCTGACTTTGAAATTAGTAAACTCGATACGCACCATCCTCCCATAAATATATATATTAAAACTATGAACATAAACAAACTAAAAGTGAACAAAAGTTGTAGACTCAATTTTAACAAATGTGACTATACCAAAATAAATAAACTGTTAGATAATGTTGATTGGTATAATTTAGTGGATAGTTACCAAGATGTTAATGAAGCTTTAGAGGCATTTTATTCTATTTTAAATAATATAATCAACAACTACGTTCCTCTAAATAGAAAAAAAAACCCAAAATTTCCAGTGTGGTTTAACAGTAGTTTAGAAAGAGCGGTGCGGGAGAGGAACAATGTGTTACGAAAATATAAAATCTACAAAAACCCAATGGACGAGATTATTCTCAATAGGCTGAATAAGCGTTGTAACAAGCTGGCTACTGAATGCTACAATAGTTATCGAAAATTTATAGAGGATAAAATTAGGACTCATCCTAAACTGTTTTGGTCCTTCTTAAAGGCTAAGAGAAAAGAGAGATCTACTTACCCTGTTTCATTATCCGATGGAGTGGAAACAGTGTCTGGTGGAGAAAATATCTGCAATTTGTTCGCGAAATACTTCGCTTCAGTATACCAAGAAAATGACAAAGACTTAAGCGAAGAACGCAGTAACTCTCTCTCAAGACTCATTCGGTTCAAAAATAATAGTCTATTTTTCTCAAATTTATACATATCTAAAAGAGCAGTGCAAAAAATGTTGGAAAACCTTGATATAAACAAAGGATCCGGGCCAGACAATATACCTCCAAAGTTTATTAGACACTGTGCATCGGGTCTTTCTCTTCCTTTGTTTTTGATTTATAATAAATCTTTAAGGGCAGGCTCATTTCCCACTATTTGGAAATCAGCAAAAGTCGTCCCAATACTTAAAAGTGGAGATGAAAATAATACCAGTAACTATAGACCTATCTCTATTATATCTACGTTTGCTAAAATCTTAGAATCTTTAATATTCCCCCATATATACCAACATTTTAAACCATTCATTACTGATCATCAGCATGGTTTCATAAAACAAAGGTCTACATGCACTAATTTACTAACGTTTTGCGAGAGTCTTGTTGAAGCTGTAGATAAGAACACACAAGTTGATGTTGTATATACTGATTTTAGCAAGGCCTTCGATAAAGTCTCACACTCTGTTCTCCTTTTCAAGCTTTCGGCGTATGGTTTCACTGGTTCTATATTGAGATGGGTGCAATCTTATTTGAGTGACCGTAATTTTTATGTGGTTGCGGCTGGTTTCGCTTCAACAGTTGGAACTAAAATAAGTTCTGGTGTGCCTCAGGGCTCTCACCTAAGTCCACTCCTATTTAACATCTACATAAACGACCTTCCTGATTGTCTAACTAATAGCACACCCTATATGTTTGCAGATGATCTTAAAATTTTAAAAGCTATCACAAAATTTGAAGATGTAGAACAATTGCAGAATGATTTAGACGATTTAAGTAAATGGTGTGTCATTAATGGAATGGTATTAAACACCGAGAAATGCTATCAAATTAAATATACTAGGAAAACAAAAAATATCGATTATGATTACAGAATAGGAACAGTTACATTGAAGACCGCTAATACTATGAGGGATCTAGGTGTGATATTCGATGAAAAATTAACATTCATTCCACATATTGAACATATCACTAAAAAGGCCTCAAGGATGTTGGGATTTCTTATACGAAACAGTAAAGAGTTTCATAAACCAACAACTAAAATTATGTTATATAATAGCCTAGTGCGCAGTGTGTTAGAATATTGCAGCCCTGTCTGGAGGCCACATTATGCTGTGCATACTCTACGCCTGGAGAGAGTACAAAAACGATTTATGTGGCACTTAACTTATTCCACTAACAAAGCGAAGCAGCTACATACATATAAAGACAGATTAACTTTTTTCAAAATTCAATCGTTGGTAGAACGGCAAATTATAACAGATTTAATATTTGTTCATAAATTACTACATAACAATGTCGACTCTCCTAGTCTTCTTGCAAAATTTAGAATTAGGGTACCATTTCGTTACCCACGTGGGAAAATAACCCCTTTTGCCCCTGTATTTCGTAGAACAGTGTTAGGAACGAATTCGCCTGTTCCCAGATTAAGTAATTTAATAAATAATTATCAAAGTGATTTACTAGACATATTTGGTGACTCTGTGGCCAAATATAGAAAGAATTTGACATTGGCAGTCAATGTCAAATTCTCCAATCCTACTCTCTAACTCTTCTAATATAAGTATTGCTTCTATTTCATATTCATTATATTTCATAGTATCTTCCTCAACGGACATAAGAATTAATGCATGCTGTGTTTATCTTAAAAAACAATGCATTTTGCTATAAATATTTAGACTAAGTATTTGGTGTATGTATAAGTGTAATTGTTATTGATAAGCCTTTATAAATAAATAAAATAAAAATAAAATAAAATATTACTTTATAGTTCGGATGATGTTGAATAACAATAAAGCGTTATAGGTGAAGGAGAACCGTTTGGGGTTTAATGTAGCAACTTTATGGTGGAAGGTCTTTGTTATTAATTAATGGTGTTATGGAAGGACGTTAATAATCATCTTAAGTTAGCCCCTTCTCGATCTCTCTGGTCTACAAGATCGAAAGGCGTGCATATAATAACAAATAAACCAGATTTTCTTCTTCTAAGTATTCAACTTTAAGCGTCTGCTTGCCATGTTTAAAATATTAAACTTAATAAAATACACACACTTTATCTTCTCAAATTATAACTTAAAGCCATATCAGCCAACGATTAATTCGCCAGCGTTGCCAAGGATGGGCGCTGCTAACAAATTACCAAGTCTCTATACTTAATAAACTTTAGGCATACAGGCCTGGCCTTAATTAAGTTTCACAAAATTATTAACGAGTGGAATTAATAATGTAAACGAAGGCAGTAGAGCCAGTGAAGCTTTTAAAAGTTTGTGCAACAGAAATTTTAATTCTTTAAATTCTTGCCCTCTGTTATATGATTTGATTGGCTACGCCGGCTTTTAAACAAGAATACCTGAACGTGAGAGCCTCCTAGTCTTTCT